>OX422212.1:547339420-552139420 GCA_949130495.1 Sambucus nigra | reverse complement strand
TATGAAATTACTCCTCTATCTTTGGAGCCAAATCCATTTCGGAGAGACGACCATTGGATCCCCATAGATGCCATTCTGGATCAGTCGTTAGAGCCGTGCTCAGAGGGGGGTGTGGAAAGCTTTGTTCCTCTTACTGACGATGGTCCAAGAGCAC
Source organism: Sambucus nigra (assembly GCA_949130495.1). Lineage (NCBI taxonomy): Eukaryota > Viridiplantae > Streptophyta > Magnoliopsida > Dipsacales > Adoxaceae > Sambucus > Sambucus nigra. Next base: position 552,139,266 of record OX422212.1, on the reverse strand, counting down.
GAGTAGCAGATTATCTTACTCATCGCCCAGGACATTCGTAGCCCTTAAAAATTTCTTATTGTTGTAAATGTAATAATGTAACTTTAAATCAGAAATATAATTGACTATTTATGTTTTTGGCATATGCCGACTAAACATGTGTTGATTGCTTTTCATTTATGAATAATCAGTATGAAACTCTAACCATTTTGGGCACTTCAACCGACTAAATGACATTTAGAGCTACCCTTTATTTGAGCATTCCCCCAATTTAATATGCCTTAGCTATACCATTCTGTTGTCTTTACCTTTTAGGTCGTGTGGTCACACTACCTTAGGCCTAAGTAGGGCGATGGCGAGAATGCACCTGGCCAATGGGTATTTCATCGCAGGAATTTTAAGCCAAACTGTGTTGGTGACCAACCTGAGTTGTCCATGTTACCTAAGGATCCCATGTAGGTCTTTTATTTATCACCGAAGCAACCCGAGAGGCCAATTGTGTTTTCAGACAGAGGCCCAGGGAAGGTTACTTGTTAACCTTGCTAATCATGTTTTGGATCTCTTTGATTAGGGTAGACCTAACACTGTGTTATAATCATAGAGGGTTGGTTTATAAGATCCCTTGACTGTAGCAAGTTAGTCAACTTGTTGCAGTCTAGGAACTCTGTTATATTCATAAAAGGGGTGAAGTATGTTACTTGGAAAGGGTGCATATTCAAATATTATCAAGATAACCAAGATATATAGAATGCCAATGAAAATTAAATTTTACTAATCGAAACTGCAAATAAAGAGCAAGATCAATTTGTAAATGAAAATTTACCTAAACTAATGATGCACAGATAAAGGAAGTCTAAAAGTAAAACTTTTTAAGATTGGTCGCATTCCAAGCCCTTGGTATCACCCTGCTCTCTAGTGTTTCCAAGTGATAGGCTCCTTGTAGGTCATCCCTTACTATCTTGAAAGGTCCTTCCTAGTTTGGTCCTAGTTTGTCGTCTGATGGTTTTACAGCACTGCCGAGGCCTTTCCTCGAGATGTAATCCTCGAATTGTAATTTCCTCAGATTAACTTTTTGATGGTATTGTATGGATAGTTGTTGTTGGTAGGATGCCAACTTAACTAGATCCAATTCTCGATGTTCATCATCTAAGTCAAGTTCAGTGAGTAATGCTTCAATATTGTGGCCTAGATCGACCAGTGTGGATCTCATGGTAGGGAGTCCAACTTTTGATGGAATGACTGCTTCCATTTCATAGGTGAGCACGAAGGAAGTTTACCCAGTTCATCGCCTTGGGGGCATGCGATAGGCCTAGAGGATGTGAGGCAGCTTGTTCGCCTAAGCATCTTTGGCCCATTCTGGTTATTTTTTCAGTCTTTCAATCACTGTCTTGTTGGAAGCTTCAACTTTCCCATTGCTCTAAGGTTATGCTATGGTGCTGAAATAATGCATGACCTCGTGATCGTTGCAAAAAATTTGGAAGAGACCACTTTCGAACTGGGTCCCGTTGTTAGTGATGATCGTCCTGGGTATGCCGAAGCGGGTGATGATGTTCTTTCATATGAATCTGGGTGTCACTGCACTCCACCCTACTCAATTAACTTTGGGTTATCTCTTTCCATCAACCCGTTACACTCCCCCTATTTCTCGAATCCTCACGGATGGCTCTTTAAAGGAGTTCCCCTAACTCCACCCCTTTATCGAATACGCTAGGTGAGTTTGAATATGCACTGCCACTTTCTACGAAGGTGTTTAGGGAAACTAATGCACCCTGGAGTTTATCCTAACGCCATCTATCGTGAATAATAATTATGGTGACTTCTTTCGCGATCACCGTTTCCAGAATATTCCATGCCTTTTGCTTAGCCTTCCCTCCTGCAATACTTTTAACGACCCTCGTTGGTTGTCCCAAAGTTGTTCGGTGTACGAAGCCCAATCGAACTCGTATATGAATTGCGTCCACTATACTTAATAGTAGGAGAACGTAAGTCACATGCGTGAAGGAATACAAAAATGATATAATAAGGCTCTATAGCAAAGAATGCTACGTTGAAACGTAATAAATCGCACAGATCCTAAGGACTCTAGAACCTGATGCTCTGATACCATCTGTGACACCCGTCTACTAAAATATTGGGTGGCTATCCCGTGATTAAAATAAAACATTGGTCTCATGTGGCTCATTCTTAGCATTACTATCAAATTTTTTTTAAAGTTACTAACCACCTAGTAATTTAATTAGACTGGTGCCAAATTTTATCTTTCATTAATTAACAACAGGAGAAAAATAATTAATAACAAAACCATCAGCACAACTGATAATGGAATCCAACACAAATGAATTACCATAAATAAAGATAACCGAATAAACTATCGGTTCAACAATAAAATACAATAATCCCTGAAGCAATAACCCAGATACATAAAGTCCAATAAATAAATTAAATACAAAATCTGAGGGCGAGATGCCCAAATAAGTACTGAAGAAAAGTTCCTACACTAGAAGTAAATGAACTAAGCGTCTATAACAAGGTCCTGCAACTTCCACATGAGCTGCAGTTGCGCATCCCTGGATAGAATCCCCAAACTGGGCGTTCCTGTGGCTGGACAACTAAAATGTTTTGGAAAAGATTTTGACACGGGTCAGAGCCCAAGTAAAACATTTTGAAGATATTTTACAAGCAGTTAAATTTGCAATAATTAAATATTCATGCACACTTTTAATATTTAAGCTAGTGCTGCACTCTCTTGAGACATAACTCACCCCTCATTTAATTTTCACACTTAATTCTTGCCTTCTTCCTTTCCTAGTTAAGCTACCCCACCTAACTAGCCATAACAAGCCTCCTTCCATATACTAACTCATTGTACCCACCCGTGTTACCTATACAATATGTTACCGAATCTCCATGTCTTTTATCCCATTATAAATTTCTCAGTATGTTCTTATTTCTCCCATATTATAGTTATTTTTAATGTCACTATCTTTCTCTTCTACTAAACCCACACAGTAGAATAAAATCACACGTATACATATATTATTATGTTATATATATACTAATACTACACCCCTAAGCTGAGTTACGGTGCTAGTATACTAGGCTATAATGTCCTGGTACAACATTTACGAAACACACGTAGTAAAATAAGTCACAAGTATATATATTTATCACACTAATTATATATATACAATACAACACCCCTAGACTGAGACCTGCGGTGCATGCATACTCTGCTATCAAGTCCCGGTACATCACGCACTGTATAAAGGACTACAGATTTTGAATCACTCTGGAACCATATCAATACAATTCACACATATTGTAGGCGAACATAGTTCACATACCCATGGGTCACGCACATACCTACGCTCCCATAGTCAGCGGACTTATCAACTCATAAATAAGTCTTTCATAGTTCTATGTTCTTGAGGTACCAAATCTCAATCCCCCCGAAGGCCCACAAGACAAGATTGTCCTCTTCCTACAACCTCCCGTGACAGCAAGTATGGTAAGTATGTCATAGACATAATAAATCATACAAATTATTATAGGTATACACACAACCTATATCATATATTCCATATATATCATATATATATCTCTCAAATATCCTACGTATTATTTAATTTCAATTATACGTCTCATCGTATATTCCTGAGTACCCCTCACTACTTGAAGTGTGCCAATTTACCTTTAAAATATTGCAGCAGGTAATTCACTCATATCCTACTGATATAAGTCATAGGTTCGCTCATCCCTCGAATTCGTTACATTTCAAATTACACCGATTAATCTAATCAATTTCACATTAATTAATTTATGAAAGTAGTGTCACCCAACGACAATACTCTGACTCACTCATATAGTCTGTATCTTCACCCTTTAGAATTTATTACACAAAAATCCACTATTAAGGTTAACACCTCTCATTAAATTCACTATTCGATAATTTATTATATATCTCTATAATAAATTAAACCGTCTAATATGTGCCTAACTCCCATAGCACTAGCCTGAGAAATATCTAAGTCAACACCCCGACCCTCAATTTAATTACTATCACCTCAATTAATTTTTTTTATCCAAGTGATATCACTCAACCAAAAGTCCCGGACTCCCTTTGTTGGTCCGTATTTTAACCTTTTAGAATTCTTTTCACCAAATTCGGTTAATATGTTTGACACCCTTATTAAATTTAATAGTCCCTAATACTCATCCCATACGACTCTAAGTATTAGGTTCCATTTAATTTCTATCAATTAAATTCCACCTTAAGATACCAGCCTGATGCCAAATTCCCATTTGAATACGTTTGTATATTTTTTACATATATTATCGAGTGTCGTTCATTATAAATACTCCTATATCTATACCTCAGATTCATCCCTATCTAATCCAAGGATAAAATAATATTCCTTTATATTTTTCCAAAGTCCTTCACTCATCTACGGACATCTCCAAATAACACAAATTTATTTCTTCCTAAAGATGTCGGTCTCGCGCACCCTATTGTAGAAAAATCGTATCAAATCCAAAAGAAATCAGAAAAAAACGAGGTCGGTGCCCAAGCGACCATACGAAAAGATCTACAATCTCATGTTTTACAACAACTGAAGGGGTCGATCGATCGGCAAATTGGGTCGATCGATCGATTGAACTCCGAAGCTTTCCAACTTCAATCCCGACCTCTATTACTTTATCTCCAATAATGATTTCATCTATAAACATGTTCAAACACTAATACATGACATTAATCCTCAGTGATTTTCATTAAAATTCTAGGGTTCATAAATTCAATTTTTCTCAATACCCCTTAAATAACAATTCTCAATTCGATTCAATAATCCGAATTCAATAATAATTTCTACAGGTTTTGATTCTAAATCATATTCGAGTCTCATATGATATTATTCTCATATCAATTAAACATCAGTTTCGCCCTTAGTTCTTAAATCCCCAAAACCCAGATTTAACATGTGATACCCTCCAAAAATGAATTTTGCTATAATAATTCATCCCAAAATGAATATGGTTCACACCCACCATGATATGAATCGCAATACCGCAATTTAAATGAAATCAAGTTTAACTACTTGCCTGAAAATTTTGTAGAGTCTAGTCCTTTGATGTAGATGGATATTTTGACGAAGAACACATCAATCTCCTCTTGTCTTGACTCCCAAAAGCTCTCCCACTTAATCCCTCTTTTCTCCTCTGCAAATAGGGTTTTTCTAAAATGAATTATGGCTGCCATAACCTCCCATTTTGATTTTATTATGCCAATTCTATTTTTAGACTAATGGGCTTAATTAAAATGGCCCAAACACTCCCGTGTGGGCTCGGTCATGCCTAAAAACGTCGCGAGACCCAATTACTTCCCCCGGGTACTCATTTTAACTATCTCAACCCTTTCAAACTCAACGATACACTAATAATCATCATCCGAGTTACTTAACAAAAATCTCAAATTTTAACCTCAGATTACGACACATGTATTCTTAAAATAAATAACCCGGATTAATTTAAATCTCAATTCTCCAAATAAATTGAATCTTCCATTTGAAATAAATTCTCCAAATTAAATAGTTTCTCCAAATCATCAATTTAGTTTAAATTCTAATCCTCCAAACTAGATAAATTATTTATCCTAAAAAATACGGGGTGTTACATACATGACTTCCATAAATGCCTTCATGAAGTTCGTGCAGAACCTGCTCGACATATCTCTTGTATAATTTCCCATCAGGAGATAAGTGAAAGGGAGAAGCTTTTACTCTTATCTGATGTGCTGACCTCTTATCACATGGAAGTGTATCGTTTCGTAGATAGTCTATAATGGGGTCCATCCAACTTGGTTCTCTTTCAATGTGGAGAACCTGCTTGAATTCCTACTTAGATTCAGTAGTTTGGTCGATACTAGGCTACGCGAGCAAATTTATTTGGACTGTTCTCTTCAAGTCAGAGTCTATGGAAGAACTCAGTGCTGTTAAGGAATTGGCATGGTTGTTCTGTCCCCTGAGGAACTGTTGAACGTTAACTTTGTCGAAGTTGGCCATGAGTCTCTTTACAACGGTGAGGTAAACTGCCATCCTTTCATCTTTAGCGTTGATATCTCAACTTATCTGATTGGAGTTATGAATCACCAAAGACTTGAAAGTGTTTTACCCCTAGCACTTGTGCTTTGCGTAGGCCAGCTAATAGCGCCTCGTATTCTACTTTGTTATTAGAGGCTTCAAAGCCTAGTTCGATGCCTTGCTCGAGTACAGTGTTTTCGAGAGTTGTAAGGACATATTTTATAAGTTTTGTTTACATTAGAGTATGTCGTATACCACTACAACCGTCGAAGAATTATTCAAGATCATTCAAGCATCAATATGGATCCGAATATCAAATTTCTTCATCAAAGAAGTCTCCGCGAGATTAATTTTGGTAAGGTTGTGTTTCAGTACCTTAGCATTTCACTTAGAGTATTGGGATATTTTTTAAAAAATATTTTGTAAGTGTTGGAGAGGAGTTTCTAATGTTTTTGTCAAAAATATAATTATCAGAGTTTTTGAGGTGGTGCATTTACTGAGAAAAATAAAAAGAAAAAATATTTAATTTTACTGTCTTTCAAACGACAGCCTATGTCGTTCAAACGACACAGCTTGTCGCGCGATGCATCAAACAACATTGGATCTCATTCGAATGACATCCAATCTCATTTGAACGAGCTGTCACCTTAAGTCTTTTTATAAATAGGACTATCCAAATCTATTTTTCATAAGAAAACCTGTGCAAAAACTGTCTAGATTTTTCTGTAAATAGCAGTACAAATTTGTCTTCTGACTTTAGAGGTTTAATCCTTTGTTTTTACAATTCACAAAACATCCCAATACTTTAGTGAATTATTTTGGAACCCAAAATACGATCTTGCTGATATTGCTCTTATAGAGAGGATAAATCTACATCATATGACGGCGTGTCATTGAAGATCTTACTGTGTGAATATTCTTTATTGATTTGGACTGAGGTTCATAGGGAGTGTTGCGATGTTCCTGGGCTAAAGTTAGGACTACGATTATTGTGGATTGTTTCACATAATTCATTGTTGACGACGTCGACCGATTCCTGCGAGTAATCGTGTGTCAAAATCTATTTCATTGTAATCCGTGTAAGTTGTGATTTATAAATTATAGCGAAATAAAAGGTTTTTCCTTTCGGGGTTTTTCCTGAAATCAGTTTCCTTTGCATGGTTATTGATTTTATGTTATCAAATTACCTAGATGCATGTGTTAGGGTTTTAACTAAAATGTGGGTTCAATTAAAATTGGATTTATTTGAGAAGTTGCATTATTTTGCTATAGCACACTCTCAGGAGTTACCAATATGATGCCTGCCCCTGCCCCCAGGAGTTGGAGTCTCCATCAATGTATAAGTTCCAAATGCTAGATCCCTGTGTGCTTTCCATTGGTCGATTAGTTTCTAGTTGATCGATGGGCTGGTCTTCTATGAATTCAACGATAAAACCAGCTAGAATCTTCCCTTAATGGCTGTTTTTGGTTAAAAGTGAATATTGAACCTTCCGAGCTCGATTGACCATTTTGACAGTCGGTCGGAGAGGTCATCTTTCCTTAAAACAACCTTGAGGTGATATGAAGTGATGACGAAGATGGAGTGAGACTTGAAGTAATGCTTCAACTTCTTTGAGGCTCTCACAAGGGCATATGCGAGCTTCTCTAATGGCAGGTATCATTGCTCAACATCCAAAAGTGTCTTTATTACATAGTAGATCAGATGTTGACCTCCCTCCCTTTCATATACCAAGGCGAAGCTCACCTCGTGGTATGATACAATAAGGTAAAGATATAGAGGATCGCCTTCTCTAGGGATCACGAGCAAGGGTGGTCTGTTGAGATAGGTCTTGAGTTCTTCTAAGGCTCTATAGAAATCCTTGTTTCACGTCAGGCCCTTATTTCTTTTTAATATCTAGAAGAACGGTTGACATCACTCTGAGGACTTGGAAATGAATCGATTGAGTGGAGTGAGCATCCCGGTGAGCTTTTGGACATCCCTTATTGTTTTGGGGGGGGGCTTTGTTGTTGGCATCAATCTAGTCGGGATTCGCCTTGATTCCTCTCTCACTGATAAGGTAGCCAAGGAATTTTCCTGACTGGACACTAAATGAACACTTACTGGCATTAAGTTTCATTCGATATTTCCCGAGGGTATCAAAAGTCCCTTCCAGGTCGGAGAGGTGATCATCTTCGAGTTTACTCTTGGTGAGCATGTCGTCGATATACAGTTCCATAGTCTCCCCCATTTGCTTCTTGAACATTCTAGTAACCATTCGCTGATAAGTCTATCCTGCATTCTTAAGGCCTAGGGAATAAACTTGTAGCAATATAAACCAACAGGAGTTACGAAAGAGGTTTCATCTTGGTCTAGCCGTAAAGGGGGATTTGATGGTATCTAGAGTAAGCGTTTAAAAAGATCATCCTTTCATGAGTTGCTGTGGCGTCAAATAATTGATCAATCTTTGGGAGAGGGAATTTGTCCTTGGGACAGACCCTGTTGAGGTTAGTGAATTGCTCTTAGGAACTATCACTAGATTAGATAACCAATTAAGGAATTGGACTTCCCGTTTGGAACCTGCATCCAGTAACTTCTCGACCTCTTTTTTTACTTCTTTTTCTTTCTCTGGGCTGTTTGACGAGACTTATGTACGATTGGCTTAAAGGTCGGGTCAACGTGCAACCAATGACAAGCGATGATAGGATCTATCCCAGGCATCTCGTAGGGTTCCCACATAAAAACATCCAAGTTTCTCTGAAGCAGCGTGACTAACTATTTCTTCTCATGATCAGTTAAGGAGGTACTGATTAGAAATTTCTTCTTAGTCGAGATGCTTCCATCTGCGACCTCTTCCTAGTCTTCGATGACCCTTTTTGAGGGGTGGAGCTTGGTTTCCTCCACCTCGGTCGGTCATACCGTAGTTGCTATTTGGAGGGTGGAAACCCCTCTTGGGCTTCCTCCTGACTCTTTAATTTATCTATTTTCCTTTCCTTCTTGGGTCGAATGGCCACAATAAAGCACTTTCTGGCCATAGCTTGGTCGCCGTGGATCTCGACCATTCCTCGATCTGTAACACACTTGAGATTTTGATGGTATATTGATGGTACTACCTTCATTGCATGGATCCACCTTATGCCTAGGATGGCGTGGTAAAGAGACTCAATGTTAACTACAAGAAATTCAATCATTTTTGAAATGTTTTCTGATCTAACTGGATGGACAATCTTTTCCAAAGGAACTGTGATTTTTCCATCGAAGACGGCCAATGAAATGGTGGCTTCCTTGAGGTCTAAGACACTTAGCTTCAACTTTCGAAACAACTCTAGGTACATTACTTCGGACGAGCTACCTTGGTTGATGAGCAATCTGTCGACATCTCAATTGGCTATCCTGAGTGTAATGACTAGATCATTATAATGTGGGGTTCAAACCCCAACCAAGTCCTCTTCTGTGAATATAATATGCTTGTTATAATCGACATCCTTCGGTCATTAACGCTTCTCGGCCTAAGTTTTGGCGAGATCAATCTGAAAGGACTACATGACTGCAGTGAGCTTCTTGACTTCCATCCGAGCAGCATTTCCTTGTATTTTCTTGAGGTCTAACACCCCGTGGATTACTGCGAACTCGTGGTCGATATCCTCCTCGAAGACGTTATCGGGTCTTTGCTCTCCATTTGTTGTTGCCTTATTTGTCTTCTTTTTAATTATCACATTGAGATGCCCAGCCTGGGTCAACTCCTCGAGATAAGACTTGAGGGATTTACAATGCTCATTTTTATGTCCACCCATCTTGTGAAACGTGCGCCTTAGTGCGTTATTCTGTTTAGTGGGGTCTCCTCCCATTTTCCTTGGCCACTTGATAAATGGCTCATCTTTAATCTTGGTGAGAATCTTGTATATTAGTTCCTTAAAGACTGTATTCACAGCCTGAAATGCCTTCGAGGGGATATTTTTATGTCCATTTTTGGAGCCAGTTTTGCCCCCGTTCTTATTCCCTTTCTTCTGAGGCTCGTTATTCTCCACTCCTTTGCTCACCTTTGTGCGACCATTACCCCTACGTTAAGATGGGTTACATCTTCAACTTTCGTGTATTTCTCTATACGAGCCATCAAGTCGTCAATGGATGTAGCCTCCTTCTTAGTTAAAGACTGGTGCAGTAAGCATGAGCTTGGCAAACCGATTTTAAAGGAAGCTATGGCGACATGCTCCAAGAAATCCTTGATTTCATTAAACACTTCCTAGTACCTCTTGGCGTATTCCCTAAGGTTTTCCTGTGGATTCTTTTTCATAGTAAGTAGTGTATCCATCCGCTTTGGGTGGGAGTTGTTTGTTATGAAGCGAGCTGTGAATAACTCTACTAAAGATTTGAAGTTTTTGATGGACCTGTGTGGTAATCTCTCAAACCACTTCGGGGCCACATTGTATAAGCTGGAAGGGAAGATACAACACATGAGTGCATTATTATAACTCCATAGGGTCATGGCTTTCCGATATTACCGGACATGATCAATGGGATCAGTCTTCCCATCGTAGATATTGAACCTAGGGATTGTGAACTTTTTTGGAGCCTCTTCTTCTTCTATTGCCCTTGAAAAAGGGGACTTCATTTGGGTTTTGAGCGCTCTTCTGGTTAACTCTCGCGTGGATTTGGCTCCGCTATGGGTTGGGTGTGTGAAACCTCACCTAATTAAATACCGGGTGATTAGTTCTTTATTAAATTAAAATCAAAGTGTCTGGTTGGTTCATTCTTAGCATCAATGTCAAAAATAATTTTCATTATTAATCACCTAATAATTAATTAAGCTAATTGTCAAAACATTTTCCTAAATTAATTATACGTAGTTAATTCATTAATAAATTTCATGTTTTAATGTATAAGCCAATTCCATTCTATGAATCAAATACTGAAATAAATGAGACTGGATAAAGCATTCCAGTTCAAAGTTTAAAACCAAAGTATCATAATACTCAATCCAACATTAAGGAAATGCTAATAAAAATAAAATCCTTGAAATAGTTAATCTAGAAGAGGGCGACACATGCCCTAAATGAAAGATCTAAACTAGGAATAGAATGAAGAGATAGCAACGTCTAATATCAATAACCTATAGCTTCCATAATAGTTGCAGCTCGTCAAATGATTCGCGTGTCTATGTCTGGCGGCGACCCTGTGGCTGGACACCTAGTATAATATATATATATATAACAAAAGAGAAGAGAAATAATAGGAAACGGTTCAGAGCTCGATTTGTAAAAATATTTGCTTTAGCAAGTATTTAAAACTACAAAGATGCAATTATTATGTACATGTTAGTTTCGAACTCTCACTTGAGATTCTCACCGCTCCACTAATGTGCACACCTAGCGTACGTCTATCCCGAACTAGTCATTTATAATATTTCTAACTACGTTACTGACATGAACTCCTAAATATATCTCAAGGGAGTAACCCGTATCGCCCATACAATAAGCTAATAATATTCTTTTATGTCAGTTACCCATTTTATATTCACTATTTTGATAGGAGTCTTTTATCCTCTGGAATTACTTTACTTATCCATATATATACATTTTCTAATTTCACACATTAGAATCATCCATTCTCAAGTGTGTGTGTATGTATATATATATATATATATATATATATATATATATATATATATATATATATACATCGTTGCACCCCTTGGTTAGGACCACTTAGCGCAATGCATACTCTGTTATCGTGTCCCGGTGCATCACTCGTTGCATAAAGGACAATTGGTTCAGCATCTCTCACGAACCGTAAATCTCATAACATAAATATTGGAGGTGAGCATACTCACCAGCTAAATGGATCACGCACATACCTACGCTCCCATTCAACCGTCGAAACTATCCTACATAACAGATAGCACGTATCCAAGTTCATATGCTCTGGGTACAAGTCAATATCCCCCCATTGAGTCACCCGGGATAAGACTTTCCACTGCACGAAACCTCCACCCGATAGCAAGCAGCGTAGGTATGCTATACACATAATAAATTAGTATATAGGTATACACTCAACCTATTATAATCTCTAGGCATTTACAGAATTAAGTATCATGTCCTATTCGCAGTATTACTTTCACTTAATACTCTCGACGTGTCAATAATTATGATTATGATCCCCGTCCTAATTTTCTAAGGGTCATTCACCCCACTTATGCTCAAGTGTTAAATCACAATTGTATTAATATATCATCACTTCAAATATCAGTGTACTTCATGAAAGTTCTTGCATTTCAAGTATCGAAGGATGTCCTAGAGGTCCACAATTCAATTCTAAAAAATACAGCAGGGTGGTCCGGACCTATTAAGGAAAACGATCCGGGCCCTTTTTTTTATGAAAAACAGTCCAGACCTTTTAATGAAAAATAGTCCGGACCTTTTGATAAAAAAAATGATCCAGACCTTTTTATGAAAAACGGTTCGGACCTATCAATAAGGAAAATGATCCGGACCTATTAAAAAGCGGTCCGGACCTCTACCTGTAAAAAGGCAGCCCAACCCAGATATGTTCTCTTCACCATTCAACACCTCTAACCTCTACAGATCATTCCCAATAACCAATCAACCATTAAAAGTCATCTTCCTAACATATATGTATGATTTTCACTAATATAACATCTGTAAATCATCACCCATCATCGTTATAATTCAAAATCCTCAAATTTTGATCATAAGAACCCTAGTTTCCTAATTTTCAATTAAAGAACCTAACCAACCCAGATTTGTTCATGGGTATAATTTTCCAATTTCATGATTAATCTTCTACATACATGAAGAAATTAAACTACTAATCAAATCAGTCTATAATCACAAATGAAACCTCCAATTTTCACCCAATTTCATATGTAATTCATGATCAAATTCACCTACACTAACATGAGAATGATTATTGCTAAAGGAAAGCAAGTAATAAACACTTGCCTCAAATTTGAATGTCTGATCCGCTGGTGATGTTGGTATAGATGCATTCCTCACTTTTTGATTTACACGATGGTGGTGGTGGTTGTGCAAGGAGGTGTTAATTGACCTTCCCCCTCTGGGATTTTCTCTCCCTCACCCTTTGTGTGTAATACCCCGCATTTTTGATTGAATTAAAATTTAAAAGAAAAAAAAACTATGTCAATATATATATTCGACATGTTTGGAAATAAAACTATGTCATTATATATATTCGAAATGTTTGGAAATAAAAAGTTAAAATGAATTCTTTGAGATATGAATATGAAACTTAAATATTAGAAGCGAATTAACATGTAAAAGGATCGAGAGGGTTAAATTTGGGGCAATGGCATTTTTGTAAATAAACTAACCCTAGGTATAAATAGAAAAGAAGAGAAGAAGTTTTCATTTTTTTCATTTCACAAAAGAGGGCTACGGTTTGGTAGAGAGAGAGAGAGTATGAAGAAGAAAGACGAAGAAAGACGAAGAAGAATGGGAAGAAGAAGGTTTTCATCTTCTTCATCAACATCTCCATACAATCTAAGGCAAGTTAATAACCTATATGTGTATATTATGTATCTATAATGAAATTTCACATGAACATGTATTTGGATCCCTAAATTAATATGAAATTGATGTTAAAAATGATATGCAATATATTAAGATCATCATCCATGTAGATTCAAATGAAATAACAGCATTATAGGGATTGAGATGTAGAACAACCTCTTGAATTTTAGAAATCTATGAAATTAAGTAAATCATCATATTAAAAACTGTTTTGAGCTATTTTGATTCCGAAAATGGATGTTCCGTTCCCGTTGCCCAGTAGAAAATCATATTTTGAACAACTTTGTAGTTTTAAGTTTTTCCGAAAACGGATCGAAAAAGTCTCAAATTGGCGTTTTAAAATTCTGCGCAGAAAGTTGTCGTGAACAGGTCCGAACTGTATATGTTAGTTTTGGGTCTATTTTAAGTAGGCTACGATAGCGTACGCGCGTGTCCCTGTAGAAAGTCATATTTTGAACAACTTTGTAGTTTTAAGTTTTTCCGAAAACGGATTGGAAAAGTCTCAAATCGTCGTTTTAAAATTCTGCCCAGAAAGTTGTCGGGAGCAGGTCCGAACTGTATATGTTAGTTTCGGGTCTGTTTTAAGCAGACTACAGTAGCGTGCTCAAGTGTCCTTGTAGAAAATCACGTTCCGAACAACTTTGTTGTTTTCAGTTTTCCCAAAAACAGATTCGAAAAGCCTCAAATAAGGGTTTGAAAATTCAGGGCAGAATGTTATCGAAAATAGGGGGAATATTATATGTTAGTTTCGGGTCTGTTTTAAGTAGTATATGATAGCGTGCTCGCTTGTCCTTGTAGAAAATCACGTTCCGAACAACTTTGTAGTTTTAAGTTTTTCCAAAAACGGATCGGAACAGCCTCGAATCTGCATTTTAAATTCTGGGCAGAATGTTGTTGAAATAAGAGTGATAATGTTTTTCATGTTGTTAGTAAGATAATTGTGGTGTTGTACCTAATATCCTAACTTGATCACATACTTATGGTTATTAGGGATATATAACCTTGAAATGATTTGATGTTAAATTAGTAAATTAGTTATGTAAATTATGTTATGTTGTAAATAATGACTCTTGTATAACTCGAGTAAGAGACTTGACACGATTGTATATATACATAAGCGTGAAATTGTTTTACATGTACATTGTCGAGTATACACTAGACTAGTCCTCCGATCGAATTAGGCACATGTTGAGTGAGATTTTTTTTGGGTGATTGATCCGGTTAGGTTCCGCTCGAGTGCCGTGTCGAAGATAAACCACCGGAACCGGACACATAGTTGTAATGCAGGTCGGAGAGAAAGACCTTGAAACACCATATGATTTAGGACTTAGTATGATTACCCTTGCCACGTAATATTGGGGAATATTCGTGTGTAGGCCTAGTGTTACGAATTGTTCCCTCGGGTAACGATAGTGACCCAGTATGACTTGTTGTGTGAGATATTATGCTTCTGTCTTAAAGTAATGTCCCGAATCGATGTATATGATATTATTATACTTGAAGGAAATATTTTAATACATTAAATACTAAAATGATATTAATAATGATTAATCATGATACGATATGAGACTACACGTTACTCGAGTTTGGGTTGGGTAGTCACGACATAGGAGCATTGGTTGGGTAATTGAACAACTTAATTACTGGAGACGAGTAATGACTAGTGTGCTTTCATTATAAGTACATCTTATAATCTTATAGATTATTTTCTTTCTTTGACGTTCGTCTATCTTTCTTCTTGATCCTCTCCTATATATATAATATATGACAGGTCCTTGTCCCGCTGGACAATAGACTACGGAGCCTGATGAGATCATATCAATCTTAGGATTCATGTAGCCGTGGAGTTATTCTATTTTAATTTATGTCGTTCGTTTCCCTTTTATTAAGGGTGGTATCAGAGATTAATATCACTTTGTTTATACTTGGGATTTGAGAGAATTGTTGTATTACTCTTTCCCATTTTGTGTTGGGCTGCATGTATTGGCATTTTATATTTTCAGTTTGATATTACTGATGGATTATTACAGTTAATAGTTATGAGTTGGTTTCACTTGTCATAGCTCTTATGATGTGATATGGTTACACGTATGAGAGTGTACATGTTTACTTTACTGCATTTATTTAAATTTTGTTTCTAATGCCAACTTATCGACGCTCCGCTTTAATTTAATTGGGCGTAGCTAACCAAATTAGATTTAAAAAGAAGGGTTGTCACATTGTGGTTCTCTCTTGATTTATGTGTAACTTAACCCTAATGGAACTCCCATAACTGATACACTAATTATCTAATTTTCGTCCATTTTAATTCCCTAAAAATCCAAATGACAAAACTACCCCTACGGTGTGCCGGTTTGGCCTAAAATTACCCTCGAGTCCAAATAAAATTTCTGGGTAGAGTTTTCCGACTACCTCGACACTTCCAGACTCAATGGTGCACTAAAAATTACCATATGAGTTATACAAAAATAAGTTATCTTTTTATCCCATACAATTACTTTCGGCACGGCTCACACGCGTGTCCTGACTTAAAATACCAAACTGTCATATTTTGCACTCCAATAATTCATAAAAATTATATAATTCCATATTACATATACCCACCGTAATAATCAATGATTTCCATCAATAAGCATTAACCTTTGGCATGCTAGTTAATAATTATTTTAAATTCAGATTAATTAACAATTAAATTTCTCGACAATTTTAATTTAATTAATCCAATAATAATAATTAATCTCATAATTATTTAATATCATAAATGTGGGGTATTTCAGGGTTCTGGTCCATCTCCCTTCGGACCAAACTCCTTAAATCGTCGTTCTACCAAAAAGGACTTCTGTGGCACTAAGCTTGTAGAGATCGCTCTAATCGATCATCATTTAACCTATTTTTCTGAGTTCTTTTGAGCCACGCTTGGGGATCCTTCCTCGGCTACGAGACTTCCTCGCATGAGGGCTAGGAGTTTGATTATGGCATCGCCTCGTATTCCGGTGGCACTCTCTCTCCATTCTTTCTAGTTGTCTTTTCAGGCGATCATTTTCATATTCCTGTCAGCGTGCGACCTCTTCTTGTTCTTGTAGTCTGGCTTCATAAGCATCAATTAATCTAGAGATTTGGGTGGACCTAGGCGTCCATGGCTTTCCTCAGAGATCTGCCTTTCTTGGCTAATCGTAAATGGGTACCCACAAGTATTTAATGTGGTGAGAGACTTTTTAGAATAAACTAAAAAAGTTTGAACTAAATGTCAATTAAAAACTTGTGGAGGAACTTTTCATGACTTATGTGAGAAATTTTATTTTAAGAAATGGATTATTTAGATGAAAGAAGCCAAGCAAGTTACACTCAACCTAGATTGCTATAAAACTCAAATGAAAGCACAATTCGTCATACCTTCGTTTCAAAAGGTTTCATTTCCTTTCACCCAATTTATCCGAGATGGAAAAAGTTGTATCAACACGTCCTTTAAATAGTTGTGACATAAAGTGTGGTTAACACCAAAACAAATGTGTGGTATCGGAGTTAATCTTTTCGGATCTCATAATTCATTGGTGATGCAATTAAACGATGAATATTTGGGATTTTTTTTCTTCTTTTGTGGATTTGGTAGTATCGTAATGCATATTAATATTTAGAATATTCGAGTTTGTATACTATTCCAGCAAGTGAGTCCATGACTAAATACAGTTGTTTTCTTATATGTTTAAAAGGTGATATTTTTCTTTTCATTTTTTCCTATTTTGTTGATGTAATGAACTATTATTTTTGACATATATGCATTGTGTGCTAATGGGATTTAGGAGATTATTCGATTCATTTTTTGAGTCAAATGGGTAGGATTCGAATCGATTAGAAAGGAGATGGCAGACTGGGGGTATGTGGTCAAGGGAAGGAGTTATGTTCTCTATAGAGAATGACCCTTTTATTCATTTTTTTTTGGATGATTTGATTAGAGAGGAACAAGAGATGCTACAAGAGATTTGAGATTGAGTCAGCTAGACTTCCGATACTCTCTTTTTTTAGCATTTTGCATATGTAGTTTAAGGAGGAGGCACATACTAACATTCAGAGTTTGTTATATATTTTGGGAGAGATGGATATAGGGAGGGGATTTTAGTTGTATGTTTTTTGCCTTGTTTTTGAGGTAGAGGGAGGGTGAGAAGGTTTTGATTTCCTATCCGTGAGTTTTATTTTTGGTCTTATATGGACATTTGTATATATCTTGTATATGGGGTTCTACCCCCTTATACGGATTTGATTTGTATACTCTCTTTACCTATAGGAAAATGACAATTTACAATTAGGTTCATTATTGACAATTTTTAAACATTTAAGGACAATTTACTCTTAGGGTCCATTTAATTCGTGGTGAAATATTTCTTATCGTGTTAAAAAATAATTCACCTAGGTAAATAATGTGTTTGGTTGGGTATTTAACATGGTGAAATAAAATAAATATGGTGAAAAGCGATGTGAAACTTTAACCATTTTAAAAGTGAATAATTTAATAGGTGAAAATAATAAAATTTATCTTATTACCGTACTAACCTTTCTTATTTCCAGTTACAACTATCACACAATCATTAGACATTCATTTTTTCCTCTCAATTAACACGATCATTAAATATTCATTTTATTTAAAGTTGAAAAGAAAATTATTTTTGTTTTCTAATTTATTTATTTTATTTAAAAAAATTAAAAAAATTTAACAAATTAAAAAATCTAAAAATAAATTTAAAATATTAAAAAAATTACAAAATAAATTTTTTTTAAATATATAAAAAAAAATTAACTTTTAAAAATTTTAAAAATATTAATAAAAATCAATAAAATTTAAAAATATATATATAAATTTAAAAAAAAAATCATTAACTTTAAAAAATTTGAAAATAAATTAAAAATAAATAAAATTGTAAAAATAAAAAAGTAAATGAATATTTGTTTTGGTGCAAGGTAATGTGTTTGGAATTTTTTTATTAATTGAAACGGTTCCATTGGTGGGAACTGTGTTTTTCATACTTGAGACTGTTTTTTTTTAATTTCTTTTAATTGGGACTTTTTTTTAATAAATCGAGCCTGTTTTTTTCAATGTTGAAATCTATTTTTTTTCATAGTTGGGCGTTTTTTTTTTAATTGGAAATGTTTTTTCATTGTTGATTTTTTTTTAAATTGGGATTGTTTTCTTTTCTAATTAAGATTGTTTACTTTTTTAATTATGACTATTTTTTTAGTTGGGACTGTTTTTTAAAACTTTTTATCCGTATTTGTCTTGCATAGCCAAATATCACTAGTTGTGTGTGGGGGGGGGGGGGGGGGGAGGGGGGGGGGATTGTTCCAAATATGAGTTTGAGGTAAATGAATATTTTTTAATGGGCCAT
Organism: Sambucus nigra; assembly: GCA_949130495.1. NCBI lineage: Eukaryota > Viridiplantae > Streptophyta > Magnoliopsida > Dipsacales > Adoxaceae > Sambucus > Sambucus nigra. The sequence continues at coordinate 552,120,311 of OX422212.1, read as the reverse complement.
AATCAGGGGCAGACCTACCTCATCCCGAAGGGGGCTGGCCGCACCCACATAGTTTTCGTTTTTTTATATACTATATAAAAAAAATTCACCTATATGTTAGTTTTTGAAGTAAAAGACATTGATTTTTAAATACGTTAAACCTTAAATGTAATTTGTGATAAAAAAATGTTAAACTTAAAAGTTAAATTCTTAAAAATATTGATTTCTTGATTTATATCAATATTATGTTGAGGTATTTTAAAAAAATTCATGAATATTGTTGATACCAAAATTATTATGCTGATATGGACGAATAATAAGAAGACATGTGTCAATCTACGTGGCACAATAACAACGAGGAAGTTCATTTCCCCGACCAAGTCATGTTCGCTCCGAGCAACAAGGATACTCTGAGGAACTCCAACACTCCGAGGAACTCCTGAACGACGAGCAACTAAGGCGGTCCGAGCTGCATCTCGACCACAGCATTTATTGCCATATAATCAACAGTTCAACTATTCAATGAATGCTTATCATCTTGACGCACACGCTTGAATAGCATTAAATGAATTACCCTTTCATATGTATATCATTTAATGTATCACCCTTTCATGTACAGCCTAAGGGCTATAAATACCTTGTATCACCTTCGTTCAAAGGGATCGGAATTTCTTGAGAAAGCTAGTAATCGAGAATTCCCAAAACAATCAGCAATAACATAACAGTGGATGTAGGCCGTTCTTATAAGGCTGAACCACTTTAAAAATATTTGTTTCATTTTATTTATCTGTGAGTGAATAATTAGAGCGATCTAATTTTTTACATCAACAGATTGGCGCCGTCTGTGGGAAACGACTATTGTTATCGTTTTTCACCAAGAATTATTCATCATCAATGGCAGACAATCCAGAATCTAGCAATCGAAACGCCGAAAATGCTGGAAATCCTCCAAATCCCTCTGCACCTCCAGATCTGGATGGAATTATGACGAATCTGGCTCAAGGACAAACCGCCATGCAAGAAATAATGCATCAACTCATACAAACCCTTCATGGCGGTGCACCTGCGCATTCAGGACAGCGAAGTGGTCAGAGGCAAACCTATTTACTTTCTTCACGATCCAGGCGTACTGAGTCATATCGTAATGAGGAATCTTATGATTTCTCTTATCAACCAGGGCAAACTTCGTCAATACGGGCTACAAATACTGATCAACGTATCACTCTCTCTCCAGAAAGACCCAGTGCCTTGGAAAGACTGAGCAGAGTGTCTCCTTTCAGCCGATTAGGCCCTAGAAGGAATAGGAGTCCACCTAAGACCATGTCGAGGAGTTTTCGACAACCATCAGATCTAAGAGAAGGATCAACACAATCACGACCAGTTGCTCGTCAAGATAGATCTCAGGAGGCTACTTCAGAACAATCAATTGCTCGAACTAATAAGCCCGAGGAAGGAAATGATGCGTGGAAAGGTTCCATTCAGCGGTTGGAGGATAGATTGGGAGAAATGGCTAAGGCAAAGAATCCCCTACAACGAACTTTTGTTCGAGGGACACCTTTTGTACAGGCCATTGTGGATTTTCCTACACCGTCGAAATTTAAAGCGCCCGTGGTGACCCCCAAGTATGATGGAAAGACAGATCATGTTCTTCACATAGAGCAATATCAGGCTGCTGCCGACATCTATGTTGTCCCCGACGAGATGAAATGTAGAGCATTCTCTGGAATTCTTACTGGATCTGCCCAAATATGGTACAACAATCTTCCTCGAGGAAAGATTTCAACTTTTTTTCAGTTGGCTGAGTTTTTCATTGGCAATTTCTGTTTTGGGGAAAAACCAGTAAAACGAGTAGCACACTTGTTAAGTGTTAAACAAAAACCTGGCGAAAGTAATAGAGATTACATAACTCGTTTCAATAACGAGAAGCTAGAAGTCATAGATTATGAAGAAAAGACAGCAATCACCGCCTTGATGAGTGGGTTGTTGCCTAACAAGTTGTACTACACTTTGGCCGAAGATCCACCTACAACTATGTCAGAGTTGATGGCAAAAGCGGCTAAAATCATGAATGCCGAGGAGGATATGGCTGCGAGGAAGAATATGGATAAAGAAACCAAGGTGGAAGTCGACAAATCTAAGAAGAAAGAGCGTAAGGGCAATGGCGGTGACAGGCATTCCAAGAATAATAAAACATCATGGGAAGTCCTGAAGAAATTCGATAATTATACTCCTTTGAAAATGGGTATTAATCATGTCTTGGAAGAAATCAAGAATAGCGAGGAGGTAAAGTGGCCGAAGAAACTGAGGTCAGACCCTGATACGAGGAACAGGGATAAATATTACGAGTTTCACAAGGATCATGGTCATATGAACAAAAATTGCATAGCTCTTCAGAACGAGATTGAAACACTCATCCGAAGAGGAAAGCTAGAAAAGTATGTTGATCGAGGAGGGGAAAGAAGAAATAATGATCGAACTAGAGAGAGGTCTAGATCTCCTCGTCGAGCAGAGGAGAAAAAGAAGAGAAATCATGAAGATGATCCAGATGATGACCCGATCTTCCCAAGAAACCAAGGCAGCCAGAACGAGAGGTATTTTCCATACGTTTTGGGTCATTTGATTGTAATGTTATTACAGGAGGAGATGCAGGAGGAGGAGATCTTACTGCAGAAAGAAAGGCTTACCTCGGAGAGGACCAAGCTTGCTCGTACATTCAGCGAATAAATTTGGCCGAGGAGGATCGTCCGAGGAAGGTAAACAAAGAGAAGTTGGTCATTGGCTTTTCAAAAAATGACCTGGCAGGTGTTCTTTACCCTCATGATGACCCTTTGGTGATCAAAATGAGGATGAAAGAAGTAGTGATTTCAAGGGTGCTGGTAGACAATGGTAGTTCGGCAGACATCATGTATTATTCATGCTTTGACAGTTTAAATTTGAAATTATCTCAATTGGAACGTTATCACAGACCTCTCCTGGGTTTTGCTGGCGAGAAAGTTTTTCCACTTGGGACGATCAAGTTGGATATATTCATTAGAACTTGGCCTGCTTGTCTAACAGAGAGAATACGCTTCTTTGTGATGGATAAGAATGTGCAGTCAGCTTACAACATCATCATGGGAAGAGTTGGTTTGAAGAAGTTCGAAGCAGTCCCATCTACAGTACATCAGTGCTTAAAATTCCCAACAAATTTTGGAGTAGGAGTTGTGAAAGGTGATCAAAAAGTAGCTCGGGAATGCTATTATTCATCTGCCGATCAAGAGGAGATTGAAGAGTCAAGGAAAAAGACTACTACCTACCAAGTGGATGAAGGTACATAAATTGAAACATTGGATCCCAGAGATGAATCCCAACTTGTAAAAGGACAGGTGATGGAATCTACAGAAAATGTTATTCTGGACGACGAGCACCCTGGACGAGTAACCCAGATAGGTTCGTCGTTGGATGCCTCGATAAAATAGGAATTGATAACTTTCTTGCGAAACAGGAAGAAAACTTTTGCATGGAGTCATGAAGACATGCCAGGAATAGATCCGAACTTCTTATGTCATGAGCTCAATGTGAATAAGGAAATCAAACCTGTAAAGCAGAGAAGAAGAGTATTTAGTCCCGAGAAGAATCAAGCTATACAAGAGGAGGTCGACAAGCTCCAGAAAGCTCAATTCATTGAAGATGTGAAATATCCAGGATGGTTAGCCAACGTGGTGGTGGTAAAGAAGAAGAACAATAAATGGAGAATGTGTGTTGATTTCACCGATCTTAACAAGGCATGCCCAAAAGATCACTTTCCACTGCCCAGAATTGATCAACTAGTGGACGCCACCTCGGGACACGAGTTGCTCAGCTTCATGGATGCTTACTCTGGTTACAACCAGATCAAAATGAACCCTGAAGACAGGCAAAGTACTTCTTTTATTACCCCTAGGGGAACTTATTATTACAATGTTATGCCTTTTGGTTTGAAAAATGCAGGAGCGACATACCAGCGGCTGATGAACAAGGTTTTTGCCGAACAAATCAGTTGCAATATGGAAGTCTATGTCGATGATATGCTGACAAAGAGCAAGAAAACTGTTGATCATCTAGTTGACTTAGGTCAGACCTTTGATCAACTGGATAAATACCAATTGAAGCTCAACCCGACGAAGTGCACAATTGGAGTACGAGAAGGAATGTTCCTCAGGTACATTGTCAACCAGCGAGGCATTGAGGCGAATCCAGAAAAGATCAAAGCTCTTTTAGGGTTGCGATCTCCAACGACGAAGAAAGAGGTGCAGAGTCTTATAGGACGAGTTGCAGCGCTCAACAGATTTGTATCCCGAGCAACTGATAGATGTCTCCCATTCTTTAAAACACTTCAAAAAACTTTCGAGTGGAATGACGAATGTGAAAAAGCCTTTCAAGACTTGAAAAAATATTTGGGAGCACCTCCACTGTTGTCCAAGTCAGTAATGGGAGAAAAGTTGTACTTGTACCTGGAAGTATTAGAGAATGCAGTCAGCTCGGCATTTATCAGAATGGAGAATGGAGTCCAGAAGCCAGTTTATTACACAAGTAAGGCTTTCCGAGGTGTAGAGATCAGGTACCCAAAGCTGGAAAAATTGGCATTGGCATTAATTGAGGCAAGTAGAAGAATGAGGCCATATTTCCAAGCCCATACCATCATCGTGTATACAGATATGCCATTAAGACAAGCCCTTCATAAGCCAGAAAAATCAAGGAGACTGATGTACTGGGCAATAGAGCTCGGTGAATATGATATTATGTATGAACCCAGATCATCACTAAAAGGGCAAGCTGTAGCAGATTTTATAGCAGAGTTTACTTATCCTAATACCCCCGAGGAACAAAAGTTTCTCGCTAATCAACCTGTGGATGTTACAGGATCATCAAACACAAGCCCAGACGAACTCCGGTTGGTAAAAGGTCTTGTAGATGTTGAAGGATCATCAAATTCAAACCCAGACCAACTCCGGTTGGTAAAAGGGAAAGAAGAGATGGTCGACGAGGAGCGAAAAATATCAGGGGCAGATGAAAGCAAACAACAAATATTTCACCGAGGAACCTTGTCAGAAAAGAAATTTGAAGACGAGTTATCTACATGGAGATTATATGTAGATGGATCATCTTGCACAACAGGTTGTGGGGCAGGGATTGTTTTGAACACCCCAGACGAGATTGACATGGAATACGCCTTACGATTCCAATTCAAAGCTTCCAATAATGAAGCCGAGTATGAGGCCATGATAGCAGGTCTTAATTTAGCAAAGATTATGGAAGCACAACAAGTGAAGGTATTTAGTGATTCTCAATTAATTGTGAATTAGATGATGGGAACATATGCAGTTAAAGGAGAATTAATGGTCAAGTATCATGCAAAGGAAATGGAGTTGTTAGAAGAATTCGATGCCATTAAGTTGATCCGAATACCAAGATTAGAAAATGCACGAGCAAACGCACTGGCCCGACTAGCATCAGCTACTCGTACCGAGCTGCGAAGAACGATACCAATTAAAGTATTAGGAAGTCGGAGCATAGATGAAGACCTGACGATGAATATTATGACCCTTGATTTAGGGCCATCTTGGATGGATCCCATCAGGGCATATATTGATAAAGGAGAATTACCGGAGGATAAGTTCGCTGCCAAGAAATTAAAGTATAAAGCTGCTCGGTATGTACTAACTAATGGTGTTTTGTATAGACGATGAATTATGGCAGGTTTGCAAAGATGTGTACATCCCTCCGAGGTGAAAGAATTGATTGAAGAGATCCATGAAGGGTCCTGTGGAGCCCATGTAGCAGGTCGGACACTTTTGTAAAGAGTGATGACACAGGGGTACTACTGGCCAACTATGAGGGCTGATTGTATAGCCTACGCCAAAATATGTGATAAATGCCAACGTTTTTCTTCCATCCGACGTACTCCACAAGCATTGTTGACACCCATAACTTCCCCTTGGCCATTTTCCATATGGGGAATTGATCTAGTTGGACCACTACCAACGACCCGAGGAAGATTCAAATACCTCGTTGTGGCAGTGGATTATTTTACTAAGTGGGTAGAAGCTAAGCCACTTATTGATATGACATACGAGAAGGTATACCAGTTCGTTTGGAAGAATATAATCTGCCGATATGGTCTCCCTTATGCCTTCATCACAGACCATGGAACACAATTCGAAAACGAGGAGTTTGCTGCCTATTGTAGACAATCAAACATTTTGAAGACTCATTCAGCACCAGGCCATCCTCAAAGCAATGGACAGACTGAAGTGACGAACAGAACATTACTCAATGGTTTGAAGAAGAGGCTAAGTGAAGCTAAAGCTAATTGGATTAATGAGCTACAGTCAGTATTGTGGGCTTACCGAACAACTCCCCAAGCAGCAACTGGAGAATCACCATATATGCTGGCATTTGGAAGTGAAGCTGTAATACCTGCCGAGTTGGGTCTTCCAACACATAGAGTGCTGAATTTCAATTCACCAGTCAGCGACTTAATGAGAAGATTGTATTTGGATATGCTCGAGGAGGTTAGAGAAGAGGTAGCCATTAGGAATGCTGTTTACCAACAACGAACAGCTCTGTTCTACAACAAGAGGGTGAGGAAATGTGACTTAAAAGAAGGAGATTACGTGCTAAAGAAGGTCATTCAGAAGCACAATAAATTGGAAGAAAAATGGCATGGACCTTACCGAGTCACATAAGTTGTTCGACCAGGAACTTACCGAATAGCGACTCTAGAAGGAGAGGAATTTAAGAATGCATGGAATGCTGAACACCTACACAAGTATTATCAGTGATGTAAAATGTAAAGCAATTTCATCAATATGAATAAAACGATGATGTTTCTCCATCTTCTTTCTTTTTATCGAAAGTTTTTCGGGGAATACTAGTGTAATACTAGTGTACAACACTACGCTGTTCAGCAACACTGATGCTGATAGTTCAAACCCACGACCAACTCGGTAAAGGGGCAAGAACAAATTATACTCCTTTAGTTAGGAGGCGTACACTAGCGTGACCAACTCATGTTGGTAAAAGAGCTACTGGACATGATAGTTCAAACCCACGACCAACTCCGGTTGGTAAAAGGGCAAGAACAAATTATACTCCTTTGGTTAGGAGGCATACACTAGCGTGACCAACTCAGGTTGGTAAAAGAGCTAGTGGACATGATAGTTCGAACTCAGACCAACTCCGGTTAGTAAAAGAGCGAGAACAAACTATACTCCTTTGGTTAGGAGGCGTACACTAGCGTGACCAACTCAGGTTAGTAAAAGAGCTAGTGGACATGATAGTTCAAACTCAGACCAACTCCGGTTGGTAAAAGAGCGAGAACACGAGACTCCTAAAAAGGCCAATCTCGGTTGGTTAGGAAACAAGATATGCTCTCAAATGCCAACTTATGTTGGTCGGGAGGTAAGATTATTACAGAAAATACAAAAGTTCCTCAAAGAACAAAATATTCCAAACTGAACCAAGTATGGTTGGTCGGGGATAAAAACCCACTAATTGTAGTTGGTCGACGAGGAAAATTTATTGACCTTAGTTGGTCGGACATATTTTATGAAAAAGACAAAAATTTACCAAGTACGGTTAGTCGGGGATAAACTCTCACTAACCATAGTTGGTCAGCAAACATAATTTAACAACCTTGGTTGGTTGGAAATTTTTTTAAACATTTTATATTCATTACTTTATTTATTAAGTGATCGAGCAACATTTCTGATACTTGTAACTTTTTGTTATTAAGTTGGTCGATGAACCACACAATATTGTTATGCAAGCACAAATATAAAATGTTTGACAAGCACAAGACAATAGCAATACAGATTTGCAAACAGAAAATGAAAGTCTTTCATTAAAATTCAAAACGAATTACAAGTTACATATGTGTACTAACTATTACATTGAGATCCCTACTCTATTGGTTTCTTTCCCTCAGCTTTTGAAATAGGTTCCTCGCCAGCAGGCAGATCATTTAAAGTCTGAGGAGAGTTAATGAAGTTCAAGTCCTTCAGCATCCTAACATTCATCACAGAAGGTTGATCTAGAAGATGCTCAGGACGAGATACCTCAAACTGGGAATGCAAACTGTAGTCACCAAGATATTTAGCAAGTAATCTCCGAGGAATGGAACGAGCAGGTATCCACTCCATGTCCAAATTAAATGGAGGCACAGGCAAGTCAAGCAATCCAGGCTCATAGTAGTCCCATAGATAGTGTCCCTGCTCGAGTTTCAACACACATAAGGCATTCAGCCAGCCTTGTTTGTAGCCCTCATTATTGGCATTCTGGATACGAGCATCTAAATGGAATAGTGCCTCGTTGTATCCAGCCATCCAAAACTCCCTGGGCTGTTTATGGAATTGGAATGTTAACCGCTCAAGCTTCTCATGAAGACTCTGGATGAAAAGTTTATTAGTCTCCAACTCTGATTCTTTTGTAGAGATTTGTAGTTCCAAATCTCTAACTTTCTTGGACAGTTCAGACAAAGCCTGATCTTTTGCATTCAATTGGAACGCTTGATTTTCCAATGTTGACTGAGTACGAGCTTCTTCAACAGAATGACGAAGAGTTCTTGATCGACCCCGAGTAGGTGGAGTACTTTGTTCCTCAACAACATCCTAAACAACTCTTTCTGGTCCACGAGAACCTCTTCCTCGTCCCCGAGTAGCAGTAGAAGTACCCAACCTTTTCAAGGTATCCAACTCTTGCCTTAATTTGGCATTCTCAACCTCTACAAAGGAAAATCCCTCGTCAGTCACTGGGATTACAACTGTTGAAGAAGATGCTGCAGACTTATACTGTGCCAGCTCTTTCTGCAAATTATTATTTTCTTGCTCTAGCAGCTCGGCAATCTGTCTACAGGCTTCAACTTCACCCTTTAGGGTTCTCTCTTTGACATCGTACCCAGCCAGGAGTTTGTCGTAGCCCTTCTCGGCAGAAAGCTGCTGATACCTCTTCTCATACCCCTCATGCAACAGGGCAGTTGATTCCTTATACTGATTTTGAAGGTCTTCTAAGGTACATTGAAGATCCTCGATCATTTCGTAATAGGCCACATTATTGGCCACAGCTCGGTCAAGTAAACCCTTCAGGTACTGATAAGCCTCAACTGCCTGCTCAGAAGTATCATGACCAAGGATATCAGCAACTTCAGATGCACTTAGGTCTGTGTGACCAGCCTTATAATATTCATGGCATTACTGCATCAACTTTGTATCATTGGCAGATAATAATTCCATTCTAGCCATAAACTAGTAAAGAAGAGAAGGCAAGAGTTAATAAAAGAAGAAGACAGAACATCAACAACGCAGAGGAACAAAAAAAGGTGATTTTATTACATCATCAAAAGGAGTACAGCGTTCAGAATACATAGTATAAGTGAAAGAAAAACAGAAAGAAAATACCGAACAACTTCACACCTTTTCCTTGTCTCCCAAGACTTTCTCGGGAGGCTGGGACGAGGAGCTTGGTTACTCGGTGGGAACAATGATTTGATTGGCAGAAGTTGAGACTTGTTCAGGAGGAGCAGGCAAAGACGAGATCTCCTCGGTGGCTGTCTGATTGGGTTGTGGAGCAAGAACTTGATCACCTACTATCATTGAAGACTCCTCGGACGCAGCTTCGTCTTCTTCCTCATCTTCAATTACAGGAGGGGGGCTAGGAAGATGTTGTTGAAATAGTTCAGAGTCCTCGCTAACCTTCAGTTCCTGCAGGGCAGCAACCCAACCATCTCGGAAGTATTTCAAACTCCCATACTGCACCTGGCTCATCATTGCTGCTACCCCCTATCCCATCCTTTGTCCCAACCAGTTCGAAATGATTTTTTCATAGCTACCTTTCTTTTCATTTTCTCCGAGGAGAACTTCTCGGATAGAAGATCCTCAGTGGTTTTCAACTTGGCCTCCACCTCCTCCTTCTAGTGATTTACTTCTCGCAGAAGGGTTAGCTCTTCCTCGGCCGATTTTAACTTATTTTCAAGCTCCCTAAAGCTTGTGAGCTTCTCAGCATATTTTTTATTCTCTCTCTCCAAGTCTTTCACTTTATTTTCCCAACTGTACCTTCTCTGCTTCAGACGCAGCCAACTTCTTCTCCCATTCACCCCTATCCTCGTCGTATTTTTGACGGGATTCCTTCAAAGATTGGGCTAAGCCCGGTAAAGCATCCTCCACTCCAGACGAGGAGCTGGAAGCCTTGATTGCTTCATCTTTCTTCACTATGGTGTTAAAGAAACTCACCAGCTGAAAAAGAAAATAATGATAAGTCAGTGCCGAGATACATATATTGACTAAAAGAAAGAAAAATTCAGGATAAGAGAAACTTACTGAAGCAATGTGACGAGTAGCTAGGGATGTCAGCATATCCCTAGACATGTTTTCCTCGATTCTTTGGACTTCAGGAATAGTCCAAGTCTTTACCGAGCTCATTGCAGAACTCGGGGGAATAATGGTTGGAACACCAGCTCCACTAGCTTGGAGCTGGGGAATAGCTTCAGAAAAATTGACCGAGGAGGATTTCTTCAGTCTCCTCGGTGTCTTTTCAACAATCTCAACCAAAGAAGAACTTTTGGTTGGAGAGATGGTGATTACTTCCACAGGTGCATCCTTCTGCACAGGAGCCACTGGGGGCTTCTCGGCAGCCTTCTGAGGAGCAACAGAAGGGGCATCATCCACTTTCTTTGTCCCCTTTGGGACATCAGCCTTGTTTCTTTTTCTATCTCCAGCAGAGGAAGCCTCCTCGAAGATAGCAGGAACTCTTCTTTTTCCCATCTTCTCACTCAGAGGAATGTGAGAGTCTGGTGAAGAATCCTCAGAAGCTGGCAACGGTTCACTAATGCTGACCACAGGACGAGCAGTAAAGGACGATGTATAGCTCCTGTATTGCAACAAGTATGAAGCAGACCTGACGTGCTTGTCTGCAACTTTCTGATGCAAACTCCAGATATGTTTGAAATGCTTTATATTAACTTCTGATTCTTTGGGAGTTTTTCTCTTGCTGTCAACTGCAAACAAAAACATATTGAAATGTCAATCATGCATTTATTCAAACATAATGAAATCATAGTTTCAGAAATAAAATAAAATGAAAATAACCTATCCCATTTCCATATGGAGGGCATTTGGGACCCTCATATACTGCATCTCCAACCAAAGGGGCATGTTGCCAATTTTTGATAACTACCCCATGTTCAAAATAATCCCTATTAGCATCAGGGAGATTGACTACTAAAGCCCTATTCAAAAATCTAGTTTTTAAATAATAAACATTGTCTAGAATAGCCCATCTATAACAGTACATAATCTCAAGAATTCCTATACGAGTTCCATGAGTTTGATTTAACCTATGCACCTCATTAACTATTCTCCATGTGTTGGGGGCTATTTTTACGGGAACAACATCGAAATGTTGACAGAACTCTAAACACAAAGGGTTTGGTGGAAAAGAAAATCCACATTCAACAATAAAGAGGCTGGGGAACCAATGTCCCTCAGCGAAACGAAAGTAATTTTAAGGCTCAGAAAGATCCTCCAAAGTTACCCAAGATGGAATGGAATAATCTGAAGGGAATTTTTCAAGAGATTCAATAATATAAACCATGGTGAATAAAAGAAATGAAGAAGAAGGAAGAAGATCTTACAGGAATAAAGGGAGATCTGTTGACAACGAACGAAAACAAGGATGAACGCACAAGAGAAAGAAAGGCTATGGAAAACTCGAAAGCAGAAAATTGGAAAAGGTAGAAGACGGTATGATTGCCTAAGAAGCTTAAATACTTTGCCTTGGGAAACGGAGAAATAAATGATTACAAAAAAGAAACTATTACGCCACCGGCGGCTAAAAGGACAAAAAGTGCACAAAGATCGAAGCGCTTATAAAAATTCAAAAAGGTGGATTCTGCGAATTTGGAAAGAAATTCAAATACGAAGAAAATGCTCCTAAAACCCAGGAAGGTCATTTAATATTGCCATATACCGAGAAAGAATGTTTCATTCTCCTTAAAGTTCGAAATATAAAACATTGGGGGCTTCTGTTGATACCAAAATTATTATGCTGATATGGACGAATAATAAGAAGACATGTGTCAATCTACGTGGCACAATAACAACGAGGAAGTTCATTTCCCCGACCAAGTCATGTTCACTCCGAGCAACAAGGATACTCCGAGGAACTCCAACACTCCGAGGAACTCCTGAACGACGAGCAACTAAGGCGGTCCGAGCTGCATCTCGACCACAGCAGTTGCACCTCGACCACAGCATTTATTGCCATATAATCAACAGTTCAACTATTCAATGAATGCTTATCATCTTGACGCACACGCTTGAATAGCATTAAATGAATTACCCTTTCATATGTATATCATTTAATGTATCACCCTTTCATGTACAGCCTAAGGGCTATAAATACCTTGTATCACCTTCGTTCAAGGGGACCAGAATTTCTTGAGAAAGCTAGTAATCGAGAATTCCCAAAACAATCAGCAATAACATAACAGTGGATGTAGGCCATTCTTATAAGGCTGAACCACTTTAAAAATCTTTGTCTCATTTTATTTATGTGTGATTGAATAATTAGAGCGATCTAATTTTTTACATCAACAAATATTAACCCCAAGATTTTAGGGTTAAAAAATTGAAAAGAATTCTTAAAAAAATCGCTTTATGGGCTCCCGCCTTCGAACCCCCCGCATTTATCAAAAATTTCCCACTGCCTAACCAATAATCCTGGGCCCGTCACTAGCCATAACCTAACATTAGGAATTATCATATTCACCATTATTTTTATCAATAAATGAATTAAAGGATCAAAGTACCTACATTTCTACTAAAGTAAAACATATTATCAAATTGTAGGTTGAGGGATTTCATATATGTTTCCATTAATCTCCATTATTATGATTCTTTTTTATTCCCTTTTTAGAACTTTGTTTTGTTATAATTTATGGATGTTGACTTATTTTATTTGGCTCATAACTGATCAAATTGGACACAAGAAACATTGCTTGATGGTGGTTAAAATGGCTTGTAGGTTTTTCTAGCAATGAGTAGAGAAATCTATGTATCTATGTATATATATAAAATAGAAATCCAATATAAGGAGGATGTGACACGTGGCTACTTCCTTTACTATCCCCAACTTCATTCGTTCCTTTCTTCAATTAACAATTAATCCTTTGTTTGCTTTGCAAATGGGTTAACGATTTATCTACCCACTCTTTCTTCCCAAATCTCCCGCCCTCAACCGTGTTACGCAAATCATCTATTTCTTCTCCGCCTCTTCCTCTTCCCTTCGTAAAGGCAAAGCCCTAAAGTCCAATGGCTTTCCAATTTCAATTGATTCTTTACACTTTTCACCCCCTCAAATGGTTTTATATAAACCACGATTACTGTTGCCAAAGACATGCTCATTCTCTCTCCTCTAAACCCACGTATGAGAGTCCGGTTTATATTTTAGAACTCCCCAGCTTCCTATCTCCGTCTCCAAATCTTTGCTTCTGATTTGTTTTTGTAACTGATTTACAAGATGGAGATTTGAGAAATATATATGAAATTAACTCATGGTAATCAAACCGTTCCAGGTACTCTTCAACATAATTCCATCTCTCTCTCTCTCTCTCTCTCTCTCTATATATATATATATATATATATATATATATATATATCAGTCCTGATCTTGTGCGGACTACTACGCATTTTAAGAATGCGGACCGGACATGTGTGACCTGACGGTGCCCAGAATAGAGAGAGAGTGTGCCTATAAGTTAGGCAAAATTTTCTAGGTGCACCGTTAGGTGACACATGTCCGGTCCGCATACTTAATATGCGGACTAGTCCGCACAATAGCATTATATATATATATATATATATATATATATATATATATATATATATATATCATCTCTAAGATCTAATTTCAGAACACTAAATAATTTCTGTAACTCATTTCTAAGATGTTTTCTAAACCTTCTCAGTATGTTTGTTGTTTGATAAATGAAGTTAGTGTATGATATCTGAACTCATCTCTTAGATATTTTTTTTTTACTGTTTAAACTCTATCATCCTCGGATTATAAGATTTTTTGTTTTGTTGTTTGAAGTTACTGTACGGTACGTTGTTTGATCTTCGGTTTGCTGTTTGATCTTATAATTGCTTTGAACTCATTTTTTTTATTTGATCTTGTAATTCGGTTTGCATTTTGCCTTTTTTGTCGTCATAAAAAAATATGTTTAAACACTATGTACTTTTAGATCTTATTTTTCTCTTTAAACTCTTAGATCTTGGGATTTTTTTTATGTTAAAAAAATATGTTTGAATCAAACAAAAAATGAATACAAATTTTCTGATTTCTTACTTGCAAAAAATGAATAGAAAATTTCGGATCGGGGCTTTTGAACGGGTCTCGGGTTCTTACTGGGTCCTGGTCCGGAATCACATAAATTGGACCCATCGGGAGTAGGACCGGATCCGTCAAAAATCTAGACGGGTCGGAGACAATTTTGCTAATACCCAACCCGTCTCCCCCGTTGACAACCCTATCCCAGTTGTCTTTTCATCTCTCTTATTAATGTGATTTACATATTTGCAACAGATTATTGGTATTTAATTGATTTGGATATATTTACTATTTAGGAATATTTATTTGTATTTAAAATCAAAGTGAATGCCTTATAATTTTTTGTTGAGTATTTGGGGGACTGAAGACATTTATATTCGATTAATAGCCGCGTGACACTATTGATTTTAAAAAAACACTATTGATGATCTTTGGTCTCTCACCTAATGTCTATATAAATATATATATACTTTGTTATTTTGTGTGATTATTACTTTTGATATTCAACCGAAGAAAATAAATAAGGTAACTTTCCTTGCAGAATATTTGTTCGCATTTAATTGTCACTAAGTGGGATAAGATTGCTACAACAGTAAAACAATCTTTCCTTACCAAGGATGCTTTTGTCGATTTATAATTTTTATGGATTACAATTTTATAGGGCATTATATTTGAAATTTCACTGTAATTTTATGAAGGAACTTCAAATTTATAAAAATTTATATATTGATTTGTTATCAAACTTTATTGCCTTGCTAAAATAGAAAAGAGTTCTTATATTTTCAGACACGCATCGCGTGATCTGTATGCTAATTATAATCTATATCTCTATTTATATTCTATATCTATATATCTATATAACTATATAAAAACTGTAGACCCAAATCATGAGAGGATGACACGTGGCTGTCATAAATGCAATTATTATAGCTTACCGTTAATGAGACCCCTAATTGTGTAGAACCCAAAAGACAATCTTAGAGAAAAAATGTTTAGCTTCTTCCTTTTTTATGCGGCCTTTCCATTTCCCAATCCCCAAATACATTGAATCCGTCCAACATTTATGTTGTCTATTGAGTTTCCAATCTCAAACGTCAAAATAATTTCCCTTGACTTCCTTATTTTCATCATACGCAGGTATGTCAGATTTCATTTTTTGCTTCCATTTCTCCATATGTGTCAAGCCCTTTTCATTCTCTCAAACACTCCCGCCGTCTTCTTGACGGAGATAACATCGTTGCCTAATCTACTTCTTCAGCGAATTTCATTCACCTCAACCACTATTACTGATTTTCACTCGGGGTTCGCATTCGGATTGCCTTTGGAATACACAATAACCACCATTCGTGTTGGGGATAACACAGTTACAGATATGTTCACTCGATTTATAAATATTTGATCCATGTTTGTTTTTAATATATTTGATTGCTGCAATTGGATTTCTTCTGCTATTTTCATTGTTTGGATTTTGTTTTTTCTATGCGTGGATGTTGACAGATTTCCTTCTCCGATCGGAGAAAAAATTTCGGTAAGCTCTAAAAATCTTTGTACTTGATTTTTTCATTTCTAATTAGCAATTTGTAGTTTTATGTTCACTAAAGGGGACAAATCGGCACTGTTTGTATTTTTAAATTAGGAATTTTAGTTTCTTAATAAATAATTTTATGATTACCCAATAAAACTCATTCAAGTGTTTTTTTTTTTTTTTTTTGAAGTGATTGATATTTTATTTAGCATGGAGACCCACCCCAAAAGTGAGCCTCTTCATTGATGATGAGGCAATGTACCCCTTACATTTGCTTCCAAGTCAAGACACCTCTTACATTTGATTCCATTCTAGGTTAATATACGCAGACATTTTATTCCAATAGTTTAATATATACATTGATAAATGCATATATGGATATGCATGAATTTTATTTGTTACGATTAATTAATCATCAAATTTTACAATTTCATTCATAGAATATATTGTGTTAAATAGGTCAGAACAATAAAATAATACAATTTAAATAAATTCGGCCACGCATCGCATGGCCTTCATGCTAGTAATACTCTAAAATACTATATAAGAGTTAAGGGTCCCTCCCAATTAAGGTATCCACGTACCATTCCTAGAATTAACTTACACGCTTATTTTCTTAATATATTTTTTATCTTCCAATATGTAACCCAAGGGACAAATACCCTTCGCATTCTATCCATTTCAAGACTCTCTTTCCATCTCAAAACACCAAACCTCTATCTTTTCTCTACAACACCAGATACTCTCTGTTATCTCAGTACAACAGCATTATACACTGATTTCATGAAAATTTAATTTGGATTTTATGGTTTGTTTTGCAGATTGAATCGATATTTAGGTCATCACTGAACATTGATGTCATGCACCAGGTATGTTTTCTCTCTCTCTCTCTCTCTCTGATCTAAATTTTCATATGGGATTTAAGCTAAAGAAGTATATTTGGGATCTCATACTATTATTCCCTTTTTGGTTTATGGGGTTTTTCTTCTTATTTCTGGGAAGAGATATTGTGGGTATGATATGTCTTATACTTTCGTTCCTTCCCTTTTCCAACTTTAACATTTGACAAAAAATAAAACCCAACAATAAGTTTACGTTAATTCTGAGTTCCATTTCTATTCGTGGGGTATCTATATGTTTGTTCATTTAGTTTGAAATGTTTTTTTGGATAACAAATTCGATCGACTTTGGTTCCATTTTGCATATTTAATCTCTGATAAAAAATCGAAAAGGTATATGCATTGATCATACTTTCAATTTTTAATTGGGGGTTTGTATCTATGTTCGGGTTGAAATTGTTTCTTTGGGCTTATTCTCTGATCAAAATGATAGTGACATGGTTGTCGAGGGTTTGAGTGGGAGGTAATGAAGTTTGGTCTCTTTATTTTATGTTGGTGTTTAGTGGTGGGTAGTAGTGGCAAATGGGCGGTTATAGACGAGTCAAAAATGGATATGGATAAATTTGGACGGGTCAAAAGCGGGTCGAACATAATAATTTGGGCGGGTTTGATCGGGTTAAATCCGGGTCGGGTCAACCCGGATCGGGTCTGGTTGACCCACTTTTTTTTTTGAAAAAATAATTATTATACCATATACAAATAAATATAGTATAATAATTTTAAAAAAAATACACAAGTAAATACTTGAATAAAAAAAATCTTTTAACTCTTTAGTAATTTGAGTTTTATTTTTGTGAGGGTCCAAAACCATTTTGACCCGCTAATGACCCGTCAACAAACCATCTTATTGGATCGTTCAAACCATTTTGACCCACAAACACAATTAATGGGATCCAAACACATTATTTTGGGTGGATTATGGACGGTTTCATCTTCAAGAGCCTATATTACCGGCCCTAGTGGTGGGTAATGTGGGGGAGAGAGATAGAGAGGGGGTTCCAAATAGATTTTGGATAGCAATAAAGTTCAACATTCATAGAATTTTGGTACCGCCAGAAACGTGGAAGTTGTTATTTTTTTAATAGAGAATTAAGGTAAAGGTCATGTTCCTTCCTATATTTGAATTTTTAGGACAATGATTTTCAAGTTTATAAGTCTAGTCCCTGTAGTACAATAGTATTTATAAATTTAGTCCCTGTGGTACAATACCTTTATTTTTTTGGCCCGCACCAGCGGCACTACTTTTCACTATTTTTCATGGTATTTTTAGTACAAGGACTAAACTTATAAAATTATATGGAGTGTCCTATTTTTATATACTTTGAGCACTATGAGGACGTTTTTCCAAAATTCCCTTTTTTTAATTTCAAACGTGAAAGAATCTATTTTCGATAAAAGTGTTACACGTGTATTTATTTGAGTAAAAAAATATCAAAATTCTTAGAAATTAGAATTCGATGTTTGGAGTGTTGAAAGAAAAAGAACTATACATGTATATATATAATAAGATATTATTACAATTTACAAACACATAAATAAATCATCACAGTGAGCTACAAAGAGGGGAAATATGACAGTAAGATTGGGTCTCCATAACCTTTCACACAGCGAGATAGAGGGGAAATTAAATATGGAGTTGAGAGTTAAAAGAATATAATGTTTTCCCTTCTTCTTACATACCCATTTTGGGTCTCAACATCATAATCTTTCTGAACAGGTTTTCTCATCACTGTCCTTTTTGGGGGGAATGAACATCCCCCCCCAAAAAATCCAGTTTTAGCCAATTCTCTCTCTCTCTCTGGCACACATACACAAGTTCTTCTCACACTCATGTCACATGATCTCTCCTCTTTCACATTCTCACAGGCTTCTTTTCTAGCAATGGAATCTGAAATACCTTTATATGAGGATATGTATAATTATGTTATTTTTTAGTTTGTATGAAACATCTAATCAGTTTAGAGATTTATACGAAATAACTAATTCATTTTACGGCACAGATTTTTTTTAATTATACATTTTTGTTATACTAATATTCCTCGGTATTTTCAGATGCTGGTGGGTGTTGAAGTTGTAGGTTTTGGTTATTGAATAAGTGCATATAGACTGTTTGTTAAAATACGGTTCTTGGTTCTGTATTTTTTATTTTTCATGAGTGGGTATAAAAGCTTTTGTGGTTAGCTGAAAATCTCAAAAAAATCTTCTCTGCACTTCGAATTTCGCAATGTGTACTATCATTAGCTTTTTGTCACACAATTCTAAATGCACAATCATGACCCTAATGGTTTTCCAAGTGCAGTTGGCGTGAAATCTAAACCAAAAATTACTTTCTCTCAAGGAATACTAATTCATAATCTCTGCATTTTGCAGGAACCGGATAACATTAGCACTAACTCTATATCAACTCTTCCCATTCTAAAATGTCCCCGATATTGTTTCCACCATTTAGACCCTCATCCTCAACATCTTTTAATTTACAAAAACATCTAAGTGAAAGATATCTTTCAATGTCACATGTAAATCCACTGTAACCCATAAGCTATTTTCGTCTCAATGTCATATAGAAGCTCATCATCTTACCATGGGATCATTACCTACTCAATGCGTGGGCATTAAATTTCGATAAACTGTACATTCCAACATACCATAATGCAATGACAACTGTGCATTTATCCCAACCTGGGACTACCAATGTACTTTCTAACAACCCAATGGTAAAAAATCAAGATAAAAATTGACAAGAGCTTTCTTAAAAAAACTGATAAGACGCTAACAACCAAGTATAGAAGAATAGTTCAGAGTACAATATGAAGGATGGAAATGAAAAGAAAATGGTTATCTAGAAATACCTATGATTTAGGTATGTGGTAGGTTGGATATCTCTTAAATTACTTAGGCTTTATAAAAGTGTGTATTGAACAATTGATTTGATGGAGATGAATATACAATTACTACGATTGAGGTTTTGATTTAAAGTATCAAATTTTATTTTATTTTTATTTCTATCAACACAAATACGACGTGGACCTCATATCAACTTATTTGGCTGCCGTCTCTGTTTCTTTCAAGATGTTTTCCTTTACCCTCTCTCTCAGGTACACTGAATGGTATTTATTTTAGGTTCACTTTAAGGGTCCGTTTGATAGAAAACTGAAAAAATACAAATGATTTCAGGACATTTGATTCCAGGGCAAATAATTCCAAGGCAAATGAATATTTTTCAACTTTTGTCCATTTGATACAAGTGAGAAAATCATCAATTTTCTACATTTTCTATCAAACGCAAAAGCGGGAAAATAGATATAAATGTGGAAAATTTGTTTACGGAATATATATATATATATATATATATATATATATATATATATATATTATATTATTTGCGAAATATATGAATATATTGCGAAATATATATATTCGGATATACAAAATATATGAATATATTTAGTATATATAATAATAATAATAATAATAATTATATATATATATATATATATATATATTTCTTAAATAATATAATATATAATTATTTATATAATATCTCTGTTCTAAAAGGCCCGCCTAGGCTTGAGGCTTGAGAGAAACGCATCGCCTACGCCTTATTCTTGGTACAAGGCTTAAGGCACACTTTTTTTTAAAAAAAACAAAGGATTAGTTGACAAATAATGACTATGGAGCATGAATATGAGAAAGATGGCTACCAAACATATGGATATATTTTCAAAATTCAAGTTATGTACCATTTTATTATATTACTAGCCTTGAAATAATTAAAATAATAAAAAAAGAAAAAACGCCTTTTTACGCCTAGGCTCCTAAGGCTTGAGGCTTGACCTCTACGCCTCGACCACGCCTCGCGCCTTTTAGAACCTTGTATAATATATATTATTTATATAATATTTACGGAATATATGAATATATATTTCATTATATATATTTTATATATATGTATATATTCTGTAAATAATATATATTTAGTATATATACAATATATATTATATATACAAAATAAATGAATTATTTTTAGAAAACTAAATGAAATATATGAAATATATTAATCATACAAAATATATGAGTATACGAAATATATTAAATGTACGAAATTTATAAATATAAGGAATATATGAAATATATGAAATATACTTAAAAAATAAGGAATATATATATATATACATATATATATATATATATATATATATATATTTCTTAAATAATATAATATATAATTATTTATATAATATATATTATTTATATAATATTTATGGAATATATGAATATATATTTCATTATATATATTTTATATATATGTATATATTCTGTAAATAATATTTCATTATATATATTTTATATATATGTATATATTCTGTAAATAATATATATTCAGTATATATATAATATATATTATATATACGAAATAAATGAATTATTTAAAAAAAACTAAATGAAATATATTAATCATACGAAATATATGAGTATACGAAATATATTAAATGTACGAAATTTATAAATATAAGGAATATATTAAATATATGAAATATACAAAATACACAAAATGTAAATATATATTAAAATATATGAATTATATAAATTATATAAATGTACGAAGTATATATAAATATACGAAATATACTCAATATACATGTATGTGCAAAAATATAAAATACGAAATATATATATTTACATATTTATTAACAATATATATTTATATATTTATGAAATATATAGAGTTTAAAAAAAATGGTTTTGAGTGATTTGTCACCCAAAGGTGGCAAACAAAAACCTGACCCCCCCCCCCCCCCTCCCCCCTCCCCCAAAGAATTGAATTCCACTATAAGGTGGGAAATTATGCTTAAGGGATGTTGTATATAGAAAACAAATTACAAGACAAATTAAGGCTATCAAACAACTCAAAAGCTGAAAAATACCATAATTTTTTTACTTTTCTGAATTTGTCTTGGAATTGGAAGGCTATCAAACGAACCCTAAATTTCATTTTGATTTAATCATTCTTCACTGATTTATTTTATCATTTGTATTTGCTGGGTGTTGATGATTATTTTTTTGTATAGTTTTCTTACATTTGTATTTCATTTTGTGTTTTTCCCCTTTATTTTCTTTGAAAATTAGGTAGAAAATTGATTCATTTCATGAAATGAAACATGGGCTTCAAGATTTCTATAATGAGTTTCTGGTTTTTGGTTATATGTTACTTCAGTTTTCTAAAAAATCAATCATATTCATATATGGGTTTTATATTTTGCACTAACAAGCTCAATTGGAGCGGTTCTAGGGAATTAACGGTCTAATACATTCCAAATGATTAAAAAACTATCAAAACCAACTATAAACAAACATATATAACCAACCAAATAAAATGGTAAGATAATACCCGTCTAAAAGTTTAAAACTTAAAAATACATAACAACCCCCACAAGTTTTAAACTAAAAAAAATATATATTTGTCAAAACAATTGACAAGGAACTTTTTAGAATATAAAAAAATAAGTTGGACTAGGTGTAAATGTGCTTAGATCCTAGGAACTAAACGTAAATTGTTCCTTTTCTTTTTTCATTATAAACCTTTAATTTGAATTGTTAAGGATCAATATTTAAAATATTGCAGTTGAATTATTCTTATACTATTATTATTCTTAATCTTAAATACATAGTATAATATTTTTGATTATTCAAGGAAAGACTTTTTATACCATCTATAATAATATTCCTCAACTTTAGTGGCAATTTTCTATAATTTATGATCTTTAACTTTCATATTATTTATGCATTCATTTATTTGTACAAATGCCCACGATGATCTCGGGCATCGCACGAATTTTCGCCTAGTAGAATGCTATACAAGCATTTAGACTTCAAACCATCCGGACTATCCACGTACGCTGCAAATATATTTTCTATTCTATGAATTTTAATGTCCGTAAAAGTGAGGCGTGGCACATTCATTTTCTAAATCCTTTCATTCTGAAGTCCAAATGATGGACAGTACAGCAATGGAAACCCTTCATCTTCTCTGTTCACTAATTATTTAGTCAAACTTTTCATTTCTCCACTATCTAATCTCTTTATCTCCCCGCTCTCTAAAGTTATAACCACCACCCATGTCTATTCCAAAGCCAAACCATCTGACACTTAATCTTTGATGAAGCCCAAACAGCAATCCTCTCACCATAAATAATACAACAGACCCTTCCATTTAGGTTAAAAAAAAACCTTCCTCGGCTTCAGAGCCATTAACTTTCATTTAGGTTTTAAATCCCCTTCCTTGGCTTAAGTTTTTTACTAATTGAGTTTCAACTTTATTGTCTTAGAAACCCATTTGATTCAAAACGGAGGTATGATTATGTGGAATCATGAGCGGGCCCATTTTCCACTGTTGAAAATGGGTCTCTTATTTTAATGTATAACAATTTTGAAGACGTTTGATTTTTGTGGAGTTGAGTGGCTTGCATGCGTCTTCTCCTCCCTGAGATCTTATTTTGTTGTTCGTCAATGCTTTGTGGCCTGAGTTTCTTTGGGATTTTCTTCGTCTAGAGTTTTGTGGCTATAGTTCTGCTGTTGGAGGTTGGCTTTGTATTGTTGTGAGGGGTTTGGAGTTTGGAGTTTCATTTCCTTTCATGCTCTCGCTATGGAGGTTTAGATTTGTTCTGTTCCTTGGTGGTTGGGTGTATGTGTTTAATATATATTTGTTTATAGTTTTGAGATTACAATAGTTTTTTCAGTCAAGTTTGTATTCGATTGCCATGAGGTTTTAATGGTGGCTTGAGAAATGAGCAGTGATGGAGGAGTCACAATCGGTTGCGGTGATACGGCAGCGACTTGCACCCGTCAAGCTTAAGAGGCTTTAAACTTTTTAGAGCACTTTTTTTTTTAATTTTCTTTCGGCTCTATTGATGCATCAATTGGTTGTTGATGATGGAAAGATTTACTGTGCATTGTACATTGTACACATAATTTTTTTTAATAGGGAACGAGTGTAAGTTATGATATGGTGGATGTACCAAGAATTGGTTGTTTTAAGAAAACTCAATAATGTAGTATGAGAATACAGACTTTCACCTCATCATATGTGTGTGTGTGTGTCCTTCGTCTTTAGATAGGA
Organism: Sambucus nigra; assembly: GCA_949130495.1. Taxonomy (NCBI): domain Eukaryota; kingdom Viridiplantae; phylum Streptophyta; class Magnoliopsida; order Dipsacales; family Adoxaceae; genus Sambucus; species Sambucus nigra. The sequence continues at coordinate 552,096,448 of OX422212.1, read as the reverse complement.
GTGGAAATTCGTATTTTTTAGACTTGAGCAGGACACGATTTTTTTATGAAATGAATATGAAGTAGATAGGACACGACCCACATAAAACACGACTAACACGATTTCATAAATGTTATATTGAATTAAATATAAATAGACACGAAAATAGGAATAAAACACTAATAATACTACAAGATGCGATAAACACGAAACTCATAATTTTGACAAAAAATACGATACTACAGGACTTCGTGCCAAAAAGGCCCGAAACGAATGCGGCATAGCATGTCAATTTCAAGTCATTTTTTTTCCGTTTCATTTCGTATTGTCATGTTGCTCCTAAAATTTTTACCTAAGTTTAGATGGCTGGTCATAGGGCGGGAAATTTTACCTAAGTAAATTTATATCATATCTTTTACCAAACAAATAGTTTTGCAAGTATTTTGAAATTTCTATTTATAAATTCTAAAACATTTAATTACTTTTTCATCATTTTCGAAAGCAATTTATTTTTAGATTTTCAAAATATTAAATTATTTTTAGCTTTGAAATATTTAATTTTTTGTTGAATATAATCTTCCACCTGTTTGGAATAAACTCCAAGATGGTTTCCCCGTGTTCGTATTGAAGTGAGGGTTTGTAATGAAGTGAGGTAACCGCAAGTCATTCCCCAATATGTTATTAATTATTCTTCATTTGGCATCATACTCAGGAAGAAACGTTCACCACCCTAACAATTCAGTTGTTAATTTTCTTTTTATATTTTGACGTTTATATTAAAGTCTCATGTGCAAGATAAACTTGCATCTTTGTTTATTCTTCCTAACATAAAACACGCGGATACCTTAGGATGATAGAAAAATTTAATGAGGTACTTCATTTTATAATAATTAGCAGATTTATTTTTTACATTAAATCAATTATTACCCGACTTATTATACCCGCGCATCACACTGGTTACAACCTAATATATAACTAAAGTTGACAACAGAATACGGTGACGATGTTTGTCGCATATACAGGGTGTCACGTGGACAATTTTAATTAATGTCATTATTCAACAAAACCATTCAACTTCTTATATTTTGAAGGTTGGGAGAGGAGGAGGTAAGTTAGAAATATGAAAAGGAGGGGAGGAAGTTAAAGGGATAGTCTGTTTATTCAAAAATCGAACCTTCGAAATTAACCATTTAGGCCCATAACCAAACAACAAATGCTGCGAACAACTCGCAACCACAAGTAGGAGAATTGCAACCCAGGGGGTGTGGTGGAGTGGTAGGGACTCCTTCTCCCTTAATCAAGTGTCGGGGGTTCGATTCCCGCCTTGGGCATGGAGCAGCCTTAAATCTTTGGGTCAGCTGTCCCACCCTAAGAGGTGCCTACAATCAGCGAAGGAATTAGTCACTGTGGTACAGTGAGCACCCTACCATTAAAAAAAAGTAGGAGAATTGCAGCTCATGTATCATGTGCTCTCACAGACGTGTATTGAAAACCCATCCGTATAACTCTTTGGCTTCCTTTTATATTTTAATATTTCATTTCTGAAAAACCCAGATATTCCTACATCACCCCATTTTCAATCATTTGAGCAGCATTCAAAAGGTAAAGTATATTTTTATTTTATTTTATTGATTGTTCTTTATTTTTATGCGTTTTTTAAAATTTTCTCTCTATATATTTGGCTTTACTTTGATGTTACCTTTGCAACCTAAGCCGTTGGATGAAATGCAGACAACAATCTATAAAAGAGCTGCAGACAAGAATAGGGATGGCAACGGGGCAGGTTTGGGGCGGGTTTGTCCAAATCCGACCCCGACCCCGTTTACTGTCCCCCAACCCCGACCCCGCCCCAACCCCGTTTAGACCACCCCCAACCCCGCCCCCGCCCCGTTTAAAAACCCCGCGGGGGCCCCGAACCCGCCCCAAACCCGTTCCATTTTTTTTTATATATAATTTTTTATATCCTATTGAAAATAACAATTTTGTCTTAACATGTCATAAAAATATAACTTTGGAACAACAAAGCAATCTGCATCATTTTGTTTCCCTTAATAACAAGTGAAAAAACTTCAAATAAACTACCAATATCCAAATCATCAATTACAAGTACTAAGCATCAAAGTGCCAAATGATCCAAATGATCCAAATCATCAACAGACCAGCTCATAGAATCCAAATAAAAATATCCAAATGATAATAAACATTGAAGTGCCAAATCATCCAAATAAAAAACATGAAATATATCAACATCCAAATGAAAGTGCCCAATCATCCAAATGATTCAATTGCAAAATTCACCAAGAAACCAAGTCTCCCACCTCCTGCATATAAAATATAACAACAAGGTTGTTAGTGTTAAGTACTAAAAATTCTAAAATATATTTAAACAGAAGGTAAATAATCAAGTCTAAAAAATTTACCAAAAATCATGATATATAATGACTAGTCAACATCTTCCTCCTCATCATATATGGTGGAAACACAAGATGAACTATCGGTTGTAGAACAATTAGCTATACAAAACAAAATATATATTAGATATGAATGATAAAATAATTAATTAAATGAAATTTATTATTTACTCACCCTTTATTTCACTTCGTAACCAACTTTGTGAACACATTAATGCTTCCAAAATATTCGGATGAAGTCTACTACGATGTGCGTTAATCAATCTACCACTAGTACTAAAAGCGGACTCGGATGCAACAGTCGAAATAGGAATTGCTAAAATATCTCGAGCCATCTTTTGTAAAGTGGGAAACTTGACTCCATTTGTCTTCCACCAACTTAAGACATCAAAATTTAGTGTCCTTGGCAACACACTTTCCTCCAAATAAAAATCCAACTCCGATTTAATCAAAGAAGTAGTAGAGGAGACATTGACAAATTTGTCAAAACTAGATAGTGGATCAACTTCCTCTACACCACCAAAATTAGTGATATCCGAACTAGAAGATAAAGATGACATGTTACAAGTATCAAACGACATCGACTTAGATTGGTATTCATGTAGCAAATCGTAGCAACTTTGTCGAACTTTTTGAACTTCCTCAATCGAATCATTACCATAAATTAGTGGAAAATAAAATTCCACCAACTTCATCTTGTATCTTGGATCCAAAACAACCGCCACCCCCATGATCACATGTATATCACTCCAATATTTCTCATACTTATCCAACATTGTCATTGTCATATCATGTATAACCGGATTAGGGCTCTTACTCCACTCAAATAATGCTAATGCTATGTCACATATTTTTGGAAAATAACAATTAGCAGTGGGATAAAGGGTGCGAGAAAACATTTCGGTTATATTAAAAAATAGTTTCAATTTTCCACAAATTTCGATGGCCAACTCCCACTCTTCATCCGTTGGTAAAGAAGTATATAGTTTCTCTCGTTGTTGCAATCGTGGAAACACATCTTTGTAAAAAGATTGCGGTTTGAAGCATCAAATATGTTGAGTTCCATCGAGTTTTACAATCGAGTGTCAACTTCTTAGTGCAAGGGATATTTAATTGTTTAGCCGCCTCCTCAAATTTTTCAATCCTACTCCCCGTAGCCATCCAAAACAGAACACTATTTCGAACCTTTTCAACCGCCTCATTAATCACTTCTAAACCGTCCTTCACAATAAGATTCAATATATGGGCACAACAACGCATATGAAGTACATTTCCATCCAACATAAGATTTTTATTAGCGATCTTGTCTAAAAGAACATCAATCACTGCATCATTCGTTGTACAATTGCCAACAGTGATTGTGGCTAATTTTCTATCAATGTTCCAATCAAATAATGTATCAAGAATAACATCAGAAATCACTTCTTTGTTATGTGGTGCAGGAACATAAATGAACCTGGAAAAATTATAACTTAAAAAAAATAATAAAAAAATATAAAATAGTTGTCCATAATCCATGCATAAATAAACATAAAAAATAATATATTAAATTACCTCATTATGTGACTATGTAGAGTCCACTCATCATCAATGAAATGAGATGTGATAGCCATAAAACCTTTCTTTGTATGTTTGGACGACCACATATCGGTGGTGATTGCTACTCTACATCCAAGTTTCCCCATCAAATGCATTACTTTTGCCTTCTCACAATCAAAGATCTTGATAATGTCACTTTTCATGGTATTTCTCGAGGGTATTTTGAATTGAGGTTGAAGACTACTCACAAACTTTCGAAACCCAACATGATTTACAATTGATAAAGGGTACTCATGTAGAATAACCATACATGCAAGCTCATAACGTGATTTCTCTTGATCAAAATAATGATTATTAATGTCTACATTCCCATCCTTTCTTTTTTCACTAGCTCTCAACATTTGTTGTCGTATATCCATACTTTTAGTCTTATCATGTCTATCTCTATGATCACGCAAGGATTTGGTCCCATTTTTACTATTTACTTTGAGTTTACTTGAGCAAGTATTGCAAATAGCAAAGTCCTCACCATCAACATTTATTTTCGTGAAATCTAACCAAACATCCGATGTACATTTTCTTTTTCTACCAAGAACAACACCACTAGTATTCTGATCTTTTTGATTTGAAGAAGGGTTACCTGACTCTAGATTGATAGAAGGTTGACTTTGATTTTCACCTTGCTCAGACATTTATCTGTTCAAAGCACAAATTAAATATCGTAAAATCAGTAAACATTTTGAAATCAGAATGTAAATAAAAATCTGTGTAAATTTGTGTAAATAAAAATCAGTGTAAATTTGTGTTAAAAATCTGTGTAAATTTGTGTAAATAAAAATCTGTGTAAATTTGTGTTAAAAATCTGTGTAAATTTGTGTAAATAAAAATCTATGTAAATTTGTGTAAATAAAAATCTGTGTAAATTTGTGTTCAAAATCTATGTAAATTTGTGTAAATAAAAATCTGTGTAAATAAAAATCTGTGTAAATTTGTGTTAAAAATCTGTGTAAATTTGTGTAAATAAAAACCTGTGTAAATAAACATCAGTGTAAATAAAAAAAATATTTGTAAATAAATAAAATTTGTGTAAATAAATAAAATATGTGTAAATATTATCTGTGTAAATAAAATTTGTGTAAATAAAATTTAAGCAGCTGATTTGTAAGAGAAAGGTATACCCAATATCTTATGAGTTTACCCATTCATAAAAAAAGTATACCCAAATAGGTATACCCAAATAGCAGCAACTCAAGTATACGGTATACCCAAATAGGTATACCCAAATAGCAGCAGCTCTCGTTCCCATAGCAGCAGTATACCTTTCTCTTACAAATCAGCAATATAAGTTTGAGATGAAAGGAAAATAGCAGGAAAATAGCTCATTGTAAAAAAAGAAGTAAAATAGGTGGGTTCTTACCGGAGTAGAGGGAGACAGACCGGAAATAGCAGACCGGACGGAGAACAGCAGACCGGACGAAAAATAATCTGGCGATGAACAGCAGATCGTCAAAGGGAGTAGAGAGAGAGAGGATAGCTTGAGCGGCGGGGGAGGGAGTAAAATGTTAAACCCTAAGATTTTATTGTCTATATATATATATATAAGGGTAAAATTGTAATAATACCCCTAAACGGGGCGGGTTCGGGGTTTTTGCATACTAAACCCGACCCTGACCCGAACCCGACGGTTTTTTTTAATTTCAAACCCGACCCCGACCCCGACCCGTTTATTTATCCAAAATTGGCCCCATTAGGATCGGGGTCGGATCGGGTCCCCGCCAAAACCCGCCCCGTTGCCATCCCTAGACAAGAACTATCACTTGAAAATGAAAGCATCTAGATGTAGATTCATATTCAGTGAGATAAATAAAAAAATTCCCACCGTGCCCTTTACAGCAAGATTTATTTCCGTTCTTTATGAGAAGCCTGGTAAGGAATATCTGTCAAGGTGAAATATTATTTACTTGATGTGAAAAGTAATTTATATATGTCTGTTAATGTCGTAGTTATGTGAATTTGGACAACTTGGGGACCAAAATTGAACTCTGAATAGCTGGAAGTTCTTTTTATCATATGACTTTTCAACAATGGGAAACTATTTCAATGGAAACCAAATGAGTGTTAGAGCAAACTTAAAATTTTCAATGTTGAAATTTGGGTGTTTTGTGGTGTCGGAGACTTGCCATTACTGAGTTATTTTTATTTTTATTTGTTTCAAATTTATAAGTTGATGTATTTATTTACAATTTCTCTGTCAACAGTGTTACACGATCTGACTGGTGATCTGTCCGGGTAGAAAATTTGTCCGGCGACTGCATTTCGGCTATTTCATCTCGGTTACTGCATATGCCAAGCCTTCATTTTGGTGACTTCATTTCTGTCCGGAAACTTCATTTAGGTTTATTTTAGATTGTTTATTCTTTTGAACTTTGTTTTTTGTAATTTGTTTTCGATTGTTTAATCTTTCATGGACTCATGGGTAATTAAATTATGATGTAATTATTTTTTGGGTGCATTTGGAAGCATAAAATGGAAAAATCGGCGATAAATTGTGTCGTGCCGTGTTGTGTCAATCGTGTCGTTTCAATCGGGTTTAATAAAATCAAAATTAAAAATCGTGTTGTGTCGTATTAGTATTGGGTCTTGTTCGGGTTGTGAAAAATAACATGACATCGTGTGCGTTTCGTGTCACTAAATATATTTTGTATCGATCGGATCAGTTCTGAACTCGACCCAATAACACGATTTTCCAACCCTATCTATTGTATCAACAATCGTCGTGTTGAGAGCTATTACTTCACTTTGTCAAATGTTTGATGAAATTTTAAACAATATTTTCATGTTAGACACTTTTTCTTATACTCTAATATATAAGATATATTGCATGTTCTCTTTAAGATGTTTTTTTCATTTTGCAGGATACATGTTTGTTGTTGGCATATTTTCAGATGGTGTAGTTAAATGATATATTGAAAACGATAGGACCCTCAATTTTAAAAAATTTCAAAATGAATTTTCTTTAGTGCGGAATAAATATGGCTCAACACAACATACACAAATAACAAATTTTAATTTCTTTCAAATTAAAATTAAATAAAACTCAAAGTGAAATTAAATTAAATAAGAAATATATTTTTCACTTAAACCAAATTGATTCAACCCAAGTCCTAGAAATACCACAAATAATTAATCCATTTTTACAAAATAGGCCAAACCAAAATTTATCCAATAAAATTAATGACTTGAATTAAATTAATTTTCACCCAAACAAATTTAGCACCAAATTAAATATTTCAATTTTATTTTTTTTACCTAAGCATGCATCTAATGTGATATTGCAAAAGATAAAATAAACAAATCACTACGCCGCGATGCACGAGGAAAAATCCACGAAGGAAAAAAATCTCGGACGACCCTACCTTAAGTCCACCAAGTATGGTTCTATGATTACAAGATAAATGACTTACACAACTCGACTTGACTTCGTCCAAGCCCCTGACGCGTCTTCTTGCAACTACCTCCGCCTAGTTGACAATTTCGGAGTCCACTGGAACCTTGGAATCCACCAATGAAGCTTTAGGAACCCATCAATCACACACGGTGCCTTTCACCGTATGAGAACGCAGCAGTCGAGACAATTCTTCTTCTTTTAGGGATGTAGAAGTAAACTCAAACTTCTTTTCTTTGAGGTGTAGAGATAAACTCGGTGTCAAACACTCCAAGTAAAGATATATACGAAGAAACATGGAATAAACTAAACAAATGGGTGTGTATGTGTTTTTGGTGAATTTAATCCATAAACATCAAACACAAAACGTTGAACTTTTTCTTGAAAGAATTTTATCTCTAAAAGTAGAATCTGAAAAAGTTGGTTTGAAAAGGTTGGTTTTCGTACTTATAATTTTGTCAAAAAGTAGTGGGGAAAACATAGTGGGATTATGGAGAAAACTGCTAAAAATTGCTAAAAAACTATTCTCGCCAAAGTCGTTCGTACGATATTTTCGTTCGAACGACATTCTCGTTCGAACGACTTTACTAATGATGTTCTAGTGAGAAAAATGAAATCTCGTTAGAAGTCTCGTTGGAATGACCTGGGAATCTCGTTCGAATGAGATTCCAGTTCGTTCGAACGACTTGTCAGAAAATAGAATATTATTTTTAAGCCCAAAACTTTTTATGAAAAGTTCTTAAAAAATATTTTCTGAGTAAAACAAAGACGTTAAAAACTTTTTTATAAAATACACCCAATAAATTTCCAAGCTCCCATATATATATAAAATGCATTCATACCTTAGGAGCATTGGAACCAATGTTGATGTAGAAATGAGGCACACTAAACCCGACATATGTTGAAGCTTTATAATCTTGGCCGCCACGTCTTCAACTAACACGTCATAGGTCATGGATGGATACACTTGAACACTATCCTATGACTCAAATGTTTTTGTCCGTAATTGAGCCAACACTACATTAAGACTCAATCGGAGACTTGTGTCTTTAGAAATCTCCCCATTTGTCTATTCCGGGACAAAAACCAAATAAAAAATTCTAAAGGGCCGTCAAGCTCTACTAGACTTAAAAAAATATCCCGCCCAAAATTAAAATTACATAGCTTGACTAAAAAACCCAAGGATCAATATCTTTGCCGATGAAAGTTTCCATTTAGAAGAATTCCTGCACACTTAAGCAAACTATCAAACACATAGGGAATAAGAATATTAAATGCATATTAATTAAATACTTTCCCTAAATTAATTCTCCCCTTTATCAAATAAAAGACCTACTTAGAAAGACATCTCCCCCTAAGATAAATCTCCCAAACTAAGATATTATTACAATAGGATTAGATATCATTTCTCCCCCTTTTTGTTCAGGAATAGACAAAGGATAAAACTAATTTAAACATGATAAAGCTTAATGTGATAAGAACATGAAAGCATATGGGCAACAAAATAGAAACTAAGCCATACAAATAATAACGGATACCAACGAATATGTAAAAAAAATGATACCAATGTGATACATAAGATACTACGCATGGGATATCAACAACAGTATGCAACACGATAGATACCAATTATGAATTTGAAGCATAAATGGACTAGAAAGCAAGGCAAAGAAAAAAAATACCATATATATGTAGACATAATGAATATCACTAACGCACACGCACATATATATAGGTATAGACACCACACATGACACAATATAATAAGCTTTTCACACTCGTATGGCAAAAATGTGTCATATGAAAATGGAAGTGTAGGGGTGTGAACTAGCAACAATTAAATTTAGACCCATTCACTTAAAACATATTCACAGAGTTCTCATTTGATTGCAAACTTCATCACATTTGAATATAACCTCATGTGACAATATAAATTGAACTCAATTAACAAACATACACAATGCACACAAGCCTAGAATTTTGATGATTCTACAAACTAATAGAGTCATGACATTGAAAGTACAACTAGGATAAAACGGACATTGTGCAAATCGTTGATATACCATCCATGATCCTTCAATTTAAGCATATTATTTTATTGAATGACAATATCAAACTTAAACAAATAGGCCATGGCAAATATTTTCTTTTAATGCCATTATTCTTTTAGGCCTTTGGACCACGTATTTCTTTTAGGTCCAAGCAAACGGTGGCTTACTCACAAAGGATGATATTTCCTCTTGGAGCCCTTCCCCATGCACAATATATATATATATATATATAATCTTTTATCGCTTAATTTTCGCGTGCAACGAATTTTAACATGCACTAGTCCTCCTAGGTTACAGTTACATAACATGTAGATGACAAGATTGGAAGGAGAACACCTCACAATGCTCAAATAAACATATGAAGTTATAGTTTCAAGTGAGTTCGTGCATGTGTGAATTGAGGCATATAAAAATAGAATCCATTATAGCAATACAAAATCCAACTTCTCCATATAAGCGTGGTAAAGAACATTTTAAGGATTGACAATCTAAACCAAAAGTTCTAGCCACATGAGAGCGAAAAAAAAGACGGATTCAAACACAAGTATATGCTACATAGATTGTGTCAAACAAAAATACACACAAAACAAAAACCTTTTGAGTTTTTTTTTTTGGAATTTTCAAGCCAACCAAACAAAAATATTTACTCCAAAATACAAACAAAAATCATTTGTATTTTTCATTAAGACTAAATTACTAAAAAGTGAAACACAAATGATAAACAAGAATCTTTTTGTATTTTTTTCATTTAATGCAAGCTAAAATAAAAGAACTATAATACAAAAGATAAATAAGACATGATTTCTAGCATGAGATATGAAATAAAGCAATGACTAGAGAATGACTAAACATGCATACACCTAGCAAGGATATATAATATGAAGCGCAAAACGCTAGAGTATGCAAATAACTAACACATTCAACCTTTAGATTTAGTAAGAGAGGAAGCATGGAAAAGTAAATGAGAATAAAAATTCCTATCTTGTAAAGCTACCAAGTCAGATCTCCTAACCCAAACTAATGACGATCTCGGGATTTAGGAATCTTGGCTACCTCGGTTGCCTTACGTAGGGATTTTCTAGGACCTCGTTTAAGATCAAAGCAAAACTTCTTAAGATGACCTTTTCGACCACAATGTGAGCACCTAAAGACTCGGTGAAAAGACTTACCTAATGAATGATCTATAACATTGTTACTAGAGGATTCTCCTAAAACATTGGTTTTGGCTTTAAGATTTGACTCATTACAAGTATCGAAGCCTAAACCACAAGTTTCATTTTTAATTTGGATTGTTCCTAATATTTTATCTAATTTCTCTTAACGACACTCCAAATCAAATTTGACTTTACTAGAGTCTTTTAATTTATTTTTTAATTCTAAAATGCTAGACTCTAATAAAACATTCCGCTCTTCAAACGCAAGAATCTCCTTTTTCAAGTATTCCATTAAACCTTTAAGGCTATCTCTCTCGCCTTCTACATATTCAAGCTTCTCACGCAATGCTCTCTCACTTGTCCTAAGGTCTTCCACTAAAATACTCTCATTAAAGACCTCGACACGCTCTTTCAAACTAGCTTCTAACATCAAATTTGTTCCTTTTAATTTAATAGATTCTTCATATAATTCTTGAAAAGCAAATTGAAGTTCACTCATATCAACCTCCTCATCACTTTTACTCTCTCTTTCTTTTCCACTCTCTCTACCATCATCTCTTTGGGATTCACAAACTATGACCTTGGAAGTGTCATTTGTTACAATTTCATCAATCAAGGAGTCCTCACTTTCACTCACATGACTTGCCATAAAAGCCACAAAGTTGGGCTTAGTGGGGGAATCGGGTCCTCCTTCCTTATCACTATCACTAAGGATTGAATTATAAGAAATTGGTTGCTTACCCTCTCTCCTTAGTTTAGTGGGGCACTCTCTCGCCCTATGGTCATAACCCTCACAACCGTAACACCTATTTGACTCGTCCCTCTTTAAATTTTCATTAAAATTTTTAGGGATCTTCTCAGCTTTGTCATGCTAAGAATTTTCAAATTTCTTAAAGTCCCTTTTAAATTTATCTTTGTTAAATTTCAGAAATTTATGAAACTTCCTAACAAACATAGCCATATCTTACGAGTCACTCTCACAATCACCCTCTACTACTTGTTTTTCCTCCTTTCGGGCTTTTAAAGCAATGCCCTTATCTATTTTCTTGTCAGTTTTGGAGGAAAACATGTCTAGTTCATAGGTTTGTAAATCACATACGAGCTCTTCTAATTTCGTAGAGGCTAAAGTGGGTAAAGAATTTAACACAATCACCTTAGGAATAAATCTATCGGGTAGGGACCTTAAAATTTTCTTTACTACTCGGTTGTCAGGTATTTTTTCTCCCAAATTAAAAGATGAATTAACTATATCGAAAAATCTAGCATAAAATTCATCAAATGTTTCCTTTTCATTCATTTTGATGGTTTCAAATTGAGTGGTAAGGTCTTGGAGTTTCGAAGCCTTAATGATACTAGTTCCTTCATGAGTGATTTGTAAAATATCCCAAACTTCTTTAGTGGTTTCACACGTCATAATGCATCGGAATTCATCTAGTGTGACCGCACTAATAAGGCATTTAAACCTCGGGAATTAAAGCTTGTAAGTTTAAATTCATTCTCACTCCATCTATTAGTGGGTTTGGGAACACGCTCATTTTCTACTAAATGTATGGGTGGGGACCACCTATTAAATACTTACAACCTCTCATCGATAGACCTAAGTGCCGATTTCATGCGCGCTTTCCAATACGCGTAGTTGGAACCATCGAAAACACGAAATTTTAAAAATGGGGAAAATTCCATTTTAGTCAAAAATATTTAAAAGGATCTTAAACACAATAATTTAGCGATCCTACTCTGATACCAATTTGAAAATGATAGGACCCATCCATTTTTAAAAAATTTCAAAATGAATTTCCTTTAGTGCGGAATAAAGATGGCTCAACACAACACACACAAACAACAAATTTTAATTTCTTTCAAATTAAAATTAAACAAAACTCAAAGTGAAATTAAATTAAACAAGAAATATATTTTTCACTTAAACCAAATTAATTCAACCCAAGTCCTAGAAATTTTCCTACCACAAATAATTAATCCATTTTTGCAAAATAGGCCAAACCAATTTTTATCCAATGAAATTAATGACTTGAATTAAATTAATTTTTACCCAAACATTTAGCACCAAATTAAATATTCCAATTTTATCTTTTTACCTAAGAATGCATCTAATTTGATATTGCAAAAGCTAAAATAAACAAACCACTACGCCGCGATGTACGAGGAAAAACCCACAACGGGAAAAAACTTCGGACGACCATAACCTTAAGTCCACTAAGTATGGTTTTATGATTACAAGATAGATGACTTACACAACTCGACTTGACTCCGTCCAAGACCCTCACGCGTCTTCTTGCAACTATCTCATCCAAGTCGACAATCCCGGAGTCCACTGGAACCTTGGAATCCACCAATGAAGCTTTAGGAACCCATCAACCACACACGGTGCCATTCACCGTATGAAAACGCCCCAACCGAAACAAGTCTTCTTATTTTAGGGATATAGAAGTAAACCTAAACTTCTCTTGTTAGAGGTGTAAAGATAAACCCGGTGCCAAACACTCCAAGCAAAGATATATACGAAGAAACTTGGAATAAACTAAACAAATGGGTGTGTATGTGTTTTTGGTGAATTTAATCCATAAAAATCAAACACAAAACATGGCACTTTTTCTTGAATGAATTTGCTCTCTAAAAGTCTTAGAAGTTGAAAAAGTTGGTTTGAAAAGGTTGATTTCTCCACTTAGTAATGCTATTAAAAAGTAGTGGGAACATGGAGAAAACTGCTAAAAACTATCAAAAAATTGTTCCCACCAAAGTCGTTCGAACGACATTCTCGTTCGAACGACTTTACTAATGATGTTCCAGTGAGAAAAATGAAATCTCGTTAGAAGTCTCGTTCGAACGAGATTCCAGTTCGTTCGAACGATTTGTCAGAAAATAGAATATCCTTTTTAAGCCTAAAAGTTTTTATGAAAAGTTCTTAAAAAATATTTTTGTAAAACAAAGTTGTTAGACACTTATTTATAAAAAAATTATAAAATACACCCAATAAATTTCGAAGCTCCTATATATATATATATATATATATATATATATATATATATATATATATATATATAATGCATTCATACCTTAGGAGTATTGGAACCAATGCTGTTGACGTAGAAATGACGAACACTAAACCCGGCATATGATGAAGCTTTATAATCTTGGTCGCCACGTCTTCAACTAATACGTCATAGGCTTGGATGGATACACTTGAACACTATCCTATGATTCAAATGTTTTTGTCCGGAATTGAGTTAACACTACATTAAGACTCAATCGGAGACTTGTGACCTTACATATATGTTTAGTTTAGTAAGTTTAATTGGTAAATTAATACTTTAAATGTTAAATGTTTAGGTTAATAATTTTAAACGATAAATGTTTAAAACTTTATATGTTAAATGTTTAGTTTAAAAAGTTTAAATGTTTTAAACTTTAAATGTAATTTCTAGAAAAATATTGCGAAATTAGTTTAAACTTTAAAAGTTAAATTTCTTAAATATATTCCCTCACACGCTTTTATATGTATGTATGTATTTTTTTATGTTTCAAATATAACCTCAATTTTACTCTTTTCATTTTGGTTTCTTATATTCTCCTAAGAACCTATTTTATATGCTGGACAAATGCAAAGATGCTTTCGATCTATTGTATACTCTATAATTAAATAATTTTTTTATTTTATAATTTCAGAAATATTTTTTCTTATATATTTTTCCTGTATATTTTAATTGTGTTAAAAAAAAGACTCCGCATCGCAAGATTTGCATGCTAGTTAAAATGTAGGGAAAGACGCTCTTAGGTCCCTCACAAACAAATTTTAAATACTAAAGGAATTTTGATAAATTTTAAATACTTAGATCTACTCTTGTAGAAGTCCACGCTAATGGCATAATAAGTGAACATAATAGTAAATTGTTCTTAAATATTTAAAAATTATTACCAAGAAATCTAATTATAAATTATCCTAAAATATATTCCTGTCATCCCGTGTTTTTCCTGCATTAAGTCACTCTATTTAGTATAAAGCATAAGATATTCCGTTGATTATTGGATATGGATGAAATTTATGTATAATATATCATATCTTTCTTTCCTTTTTTTAAATGTAAAAACAAGTTGCGACAATCTCGACAAGCCTCATAGGGTTATGTGCATGCTTGGCTTGTCTGACTTTATAAGCACCTGGAGCGTAATTCAGATAGCTTATTTTTTGTTCTTTAACCCTTCAATAAAATTTAAAGACAATGGTTAAATGGGTGTAAAAATGTTTATGAAAGAGTTCATGTGGTGCATGTCATGGTAAATATTGACAATATTTGCTATGGTAAAATTTGTCATAAATAAAATTTGTCAAGACAAACAATATTTTTTTTTATTACATTAGACTATCAAATACCAAATGAAGTAAAACAAGTTTTTGAGGCAAAATATTTTAATAACACGTTTTTGTCCCTATTATCATATATAATAACAAAAAATATGTTTTTATTTATTTATTTTTATTTTCATCCTAAGTTTTATTTAATACAAAAATAGTTTTTTCTTTTCTTTTTACTCCCGATTTTTATTTATTAAAAAAGTAACAAACTATATATAAAAAATGCTTTTTACCCCAAAATTATTTATTAAAAAAAACTAAAGAATTGTTTTGTCTTTTCTTCTTCCTCCTTATTTTAATCATTTAAAAAAGTTTTTACAGTTTTTAAAAATGTTACGAAAAAATAGTTTTTGAAAATGTTTAAAAAAGTTACGAAAAAACTGTTTTTACGTTACGAAATTTTTTTTACGAAAAAATGTTACGAAAGAACAGTTAATTAAAAAAAAATTAAAACTATTTATTAAAAAAAAAGTTTTAAATATGTTACGAAAAAATAGCTTTTTACGTTATGAAAAAATTTTTACGAAAAAATGTTACGAAAAACAGTTTATTAAAAATGTTTTCTAAATTATTTATCAAACATAAAGTTTTTAAAAATGTTACAAAAAAAACAGTTTTTAAAAATGTTTAAAACAAATGTTACGAAAATAATGTTTTACGGTTTTAAAAAATGTTTAAAACAGTTTTTTAATCATTCAAAACAATTTTTTTTTAAAAATAGTTTAATAAAATAATTTTTTATTTAAAACCTTTTTTTAACAATTTAAAAAATATTTTAGTATATAAAAAAAAAATCACTTGTAAAAATTCACAAATTTGTGTGGCAAATATTTCTCGCTCAAATAATAAAGCAAAGTTTGCCAACATTTGTGGCAAATTTATGTATAGGAGGTGTTGTACTTTGTCAAATAACTTGGAGACAAACTTTTGTACCAAGCACACAAAATTGGAAGTAAATACCCAATTTGCCATGACAAATGAGGGCAACCAAACGGACCCTTAAGTCTAACTGTTTTGGATTAGTTAATTTGCAGGTCATAATTTGTTTATCAATTTTAAAAGTGGCCCGTTTTTGTGGCCTGTCCAACAAGAAAATTAGCATAGTAATTAGTTGAATGAGTTGTATTTGTTGGATAATACAAGTTAAATATTTTTATAATAAATGAAACACTAATTATTTATAGCAGTTGTAACAGAATTGGTATTTGAATAAGAACAATCTCTTCTCTACTACTTAAAAAGAGGGGAGTTCCTCTTCAACGTATAAAGGACAAAATTACTCTCATTAAATTTAAAATTCCTTTCATACTCTTACTAATAGTATTATCTATCTATCTCATATTCATCATAAACATATACGAAACCCACATTCATTTATCACACATCTCTCCTATTCATTCACACATACTAACCCACTCAAATAAATCATAAGTCATTCATCTTCTCCAAAGAAAAATCAAGAGTCAGCTATTCAAAGAACATTAATTCCAGATTCATTTATCTCTTAAAATGGAAGTTCAAACACCAACAGTCAAATATGCTTATTTGTATAAATTCCATTGTACAGTTGCTTTCAAAGTTATATTTGATTCGTTGATTATTCTTCTACAAAATTCCTCTTCTTCAAAAAACAATGTGAATACTCCTAATTAGAAATGGAGGAGCTCAGGTGCAAGGGAGGATCTAGAATCCTTTTATAAGGCGGGCGAAAAAAAATAACATGCACTATATATTCTTTTACTTCCAGCTAATAGTGTTATTTTCAATTTCTTACTAGAAAAACATTATAATAAATAATGCATCTATACACATATGAAGTAAGAAAAAATATACATACTACTAGTTAAAGATTTTTATTTTTTTTTTGGTGACGGAAGGTAATCCCTGGGCCAGCTTGCGCGCACCTCGAGACTAATCTCTTCGCCCCAAACAAGGCTTACTATAACAAGAGTTTTTAATTCCCGTGGTCCGTGGCCATCTGCGGGACTCAAACTGGCGACCTCTAGGGAGCAAACCCAGGGTCTAAGCTGCTAAAGAGTTATTATTTGATAGTATAATGTTTCAAACAAAATCTACTCTCTAAGTCTAACCTTTTTTTTTTATATAAGCAAGGCAGATGGGATGAGTTAGTGTTGGGAGTAGTTTTCTTAATGCGTGAATTTGCAATATAATATTGTTTATAGTTTAAGGTTTAGAAAAATGGATCTTTGTAGGAGGGTACTTTAGATTATGTATGGAGGCGTAACCCCTATTGAGTATGGTAATGACAAGTTAGTTGGCCAAAGCTTTGGATTAATGACAGAACATATAAACATGAACCCAATGAAGATAGACTCAGCTTAGGCTCACGAAGTCTCCCGTGTATAACTCAGGGAATAATAATGAACTTTAGAAGTGGCTTAGCTAGAGGGAGAGAGAAGTAAGCATCCTAGATACACCTTGGTAGGCGGGTAGAAACACACCAAACACCCTCAAGAATCTCTGTCAAGTATTAAAAGCTTTGTAATAAATGACAATGGTGGTGAGTAAACTCTCTAGTTTTGCAATAACTTCTGAACTCTCAAAAAGTCTCTCTTCTTCCTCAAAGGTGGTTGGGGTCCTTAAATAGCCCTCCACACCACCCCCGAGGCAACTCAGTCATTAAAACTATGAAAAGACATCCCTCATACTTTATGTCACAACATTAAATGCCTGATGCAGTAGTTGTCTCCACGTCATAAACATTAAATGCCAAGACATGCCTTTTTCCTAATCATTGTGTGTCAGGGGGCTGTTGTCGCAGAGGTGGCTCACCAACTGCCTGACAGCCCCAAATACCACGGTGGTTTACTCAAGTGCAGGTCTGACATTGTTTAGCTGGCTAGTGACATCACCTACAGTAGATGTGACACTAAGTAGAGGGATACTTGGTTCATAACTCAACGCCCGATGGAACTCCAAGCTGCTCCGCTTGAGGTTCCACGGTCAGGGTCCTTCGGTGTTTTACCAGGTGTATCTAGTATGGTCAGGACAAGCCCCAACGGTTCCTTACTTCTCAAACCTCCAAACCAGGTCCCTCTAAAGTTCCCACGGTGAGGTCATTCGATAGAGCATGAAAGCTCTCCCAGGCCTTGCCAAGCCTGGTCTCTCGCGAGTACCGTTTGACCTCATACAAACTCTTTTGTTATTATCGTTACGTCATTACAACCGTTAAAGCTTACAGTCATCAATAATGAAAATACAATATGACTAATACAACAAGCTAAAATATGAGCTGCTACGCCGAGTTGCCTCGCTGAGTTGCCACGCTTGAGCTGCCTCGGTTGCTTAATCTCAAACATTGTTGCTAATTGGGAACTTGTCCCTAATGTCAAGATTACCTTCAAGCCCCCTCTATAATTGCCCCCTCGTGGAGAGATTTGTTGGAACAAGAAATGTCTGCACGAAATGTCTCAAACCGATGGACTTCTTCTTCTTTGGGTGTTTAAGGGATAAGTCTGACAAGATATTTTGTTGGCGCCAAAACTCAAGCTTATATAGGAAGGCAACGATTAGTGTTCCCCAGACGTCACTTCATTAATGAGGTGGCGCAGTCCTCTCAACTGTCAAAGCACTTCCCAAGGTGCCACGTGTTCATGTGAAATGATTATAGGTGTCCATGCACGTGCGAGGGTTGGGAAATCTAAACGGCAAAAACTCGAGATTTTCAAACAGCCATATTCAAAATACTTTGAACATTCTCCTTTGTTTTTTCCTTACTCTGTTATTATCTTCTTTCGACTGGCGTTTCTTTTTTAGAAAGAGAGAGAGACTCCATTGTTGCAAGAGCTTTTATTCTTCACCTTCTGTACCACCACTTATGATCGTGTTTCTCCATTCTTGCTCTCAATCCCTTTTTTCTCAAAGCTTTCTCTGTTGTGGTTTCATTATTTGCCATGGCGTCTTCAAGCAACCCCACCGTGTCTACCACCAGTGTTCCGTCTCCCACCACCACTGCTGCCTCCGCCCTGGGTGCTGCTCGCCAGGAACAGTTGAGGTTTTACCGTCGCTCCCCCATTTTTGGGGAGGGTGATGGCTTTGCTGTTGCCTGTAAGGCTGTCTATTTTTCTTCCAAGTTTGACGCCCTACTGTTGGGTGATGAGGACGAAGAATTGTCTAAGTGGGGATTTCTGCCCCCAGAAGGAACTCTCAGATTTCGCTTGGAGCGAGGGGACTTTCCATGGTCCCATATTGATTTCGAAGCACCCGGGGGATCCCCCGCGCACTTTGCTGCCTGGAACTCTCACATGCCGAGTTCCTTTGCTGAGGTCCTTACTAAGATCGGGCTGCAACGGGCTAGATGGTTTGGTGAGTTTACTCTATCAAAGAACAACGCTGCCCTTCCTGTTCTGGTCTCTTGATGGAACGTGGATACTCATACGTTCATCGCTGCGTGGGGTGGGTTTACTGTAACTCTAGAGGACGTGTGCGAGCTCCTGGGCCTCGATACAAGAGGCCATGAGCCTTACACCGATGAGGCTCTTGATGCTCAAGAGACTGTAGATCGTTTGGAGTTGGATCGCATATGCCGAAGCTGCATCGGTTCTTCCAATAAAGCTACTTTTTCTCCCTTGATCAATTATTTCTTCAAGAGTGCTGGTGAAGGCAGTTCCTCATCAACTGCCCTTGTTCAAGGTACGCCGTTGGAGCTTCCCGCCTACATTCTTGTGATTCTTTCCCGTTTTCTTTTGACGGGCAAGCCCAACGACCATCCCCGAAGGGACCTTATCAACATGTCCCTTCGCTTAGCTCGAGGCATAAAGCTTCCCCTGGCTGCAATTGCCTTGGGATCCCTGTACACCTGGTTGGATAGGGCTTTATTTGACATGGAACGCTCTATTGGCCGTTATAACTTCGCCAATTTTGCCAACAGCGTTCTTCTGACCAGCTTTCTCTACTTTCGTTTTCCTGTCGTAGTGGCTAAGCCCAACAGTCCTCCTTCGGGTGAAACAATTTTGCCTCCTTCGTCTTTCATTTACCATAAGAGACAAAGCCGAAAGGAGTTGATTTCTATGATTGATCGTTTCGAGAATTTCTTTATGAGGCCCTATCAGGAAGAGGCCTTTTTTCACACTTGTGAATTTTTTCATCATGATGCCAGAGTGATATAGGACCCTTCTCCCGACATTGAGGATCCCTCGCTTGCCGTGGTTCTTCTGCTTTCTCCTGAATATCTGCCCTCCTACACCGAGTGGGGATACACGAGCGAGCATTATAATCCCAACCGATGCAGCCGTCAGTTTGGGTTTGACCAGGGGGTGCCACGTCCAGTGTTTCAATCGTCAAACCCCAAGGTCTCCTTTGGCGAGGCATGCTCCTTGTTTTCTTCCACTGCTGCATGGGGGATATGTTCAACAATGGCTGGGCGTGTCACCATTCCCAGTATTACTAGACATGGGGATGTGACCCCTTTGTTTGCCACCAAGTATTGGCCGAAATAACTAGTTAAAATTGCTGAGTTCGTTAAGGGAGAGCCGATGTATCCTCCCGTTTCTTCATTTTTAGCCCTAGAGTTGGGGCTAAAAAGCAACTCTGTACTTGGGATAGTATTCTCCCTAAGTTCAACCCACAAAGCACCTCCTACCGAGCTTCCCCAACTTTGCTCCATGGTCCCAGTTGTAACGCCAAGACCGAGGACTCCTGCTATTCCAAAGAAGGCTGCCCCCTCTACTGCAGCTACTACCCACGAGGGGGCTTCTCCACCACCTGCCAAGAAGGCAAAAACGGCCAAGATTGGGTCATCAAAATCGAAGTTCCAGAAGCCCCAAACTCCCGTGGCGGCTCTTCGCATAGCCTCCGTTCCACCTCCCATGCCTGCTGAGATGGCTGATCGTGTAAGGAGGGAGGCCCAAGCAGAACTAGACCGAATAAATGCCGAGTATCAATGGCATGCAGTCGTTGTCTCTTCCTCTGTTGCTTTCCCCACGGTGGTGGTTGATCCTTCAGAGCCAACAGCTAGGAGGAGGAAGAGCTCAAGGGTTCCTCAAGGGGTCAGTACTGGCGCTGTGGGATCAAGGAAGAAGACTCTGGGCACCAAGTCCCAGAAGAAATGGAATCCTGGGGTGCATTCCACTCCTGCCCCTTCTGTTGCTGCTACTCCTCCCTCTTCGCCCGTGGTCGTGTCTTCTCGTTCTCCTTCTGAATCGGAGGTATGTATGACTGATTTAGTTATTATCTCCTTTTTCTTAAGGCCGACTATCTTTACTTATGTGTATATTTATCCTTCCCCCCTTTTTTTTACAACTGTGGTGCAGGGAGTTGAAATAGAAAGACCAGACCCCTCCAGTCCTCCCGTGAGCCCTTTTGTGGGGGGACGCTTTGGTGCATCTCGTACCGATGTGACTCCTCCCCGTTCCCCCATGACAGGGCTTACGTATTCTCGCCGTGCAGTCAGTCAACGTGCGAGGGAAGTCGTTGTGGGAGGTGAAGCCGTTGATCCTGCGAGTGATTCCTCGCCTGATTTACAGGCCTCACCTGAGGTTCCTCTGCCCATTGTTCCTGTTGAGGAGAGTGGTCCCGAGGTATGGTTTCCTCTTTAATTTATTTGTTGTTGTCTTTTTTGGTCCCATTCTTTTCTTATTTGGCTTGCTGAATTCTGAGATGTTTTTGGGTACCCCAGGTTGAAATATCCTCGTTGTTGGCAAGCGTTCTTCTTCCAATGACGCTGATGAGACCCCTGACTGCCATTCCTCTTTTTAGTATCATAACTGAGGTAAGTAACATGTAGGGGTATTTCTTCATATTTTTTGTGCCCATTCTTCTTTTCTAACACTTGGCTTTGTGCACAGTTTTCTCCTGATCTTGCACCAACTCCTGCAGTGAGGGCCCAGGTTGGTGTGTTTACACCCCATCCTGATGTGGCTTTATTTGGGAGCTCAGTGTCTTCGCCTGATGAACCCAGTATACTGGCCCTAGTGCCGTATACAGGTGATAGAGTTTTACGAAGCGTGGGGCACTACACCAAATCCTGCGAATGGTCACGCCCCAAGTCCGCGACCAGCTGGTCGCGGACTTGGGCCGTGACTGACTCAATATTTGGCGTGACCATATTTATTATCACACTAAATTATCGATGTTTTGGAAGTGGTCACGGACTTGGACCGTGACGACAGTGGTCGCGGACTTGGGCCGTGACCAGGTTGTAACCATCTTGGCGCCAAACTCGCGCCAAATTTCCCTCCAAGCTTGGTCGCGGATGGGTCACGGCCCAAGTCCGTGACTCATGGCATGACAAAGCAGAGAGCACACACATTTAGGGTCACGGCTTAGGGCCGTGACCATTTATGGGTGTGGGTCACGGCTATGGGCCGTGACCATCCCTTATTCAAGCACTATGGTTGATAAAAAAAGGTCGCGCATCACAGATTGAGGGTCACGGCTATGGGCCATGATCATTTCTTGGTATGGGTCACGACTATGGGCCGTGACCATAGGCAGTATACATCCCATTTAACTTCATTAATGGGTTGCGGTGGATGGGTCACGGCTCTAGGCCGCGACCACTGTTAATCCTAAAACAAAACAAAGCGCCTCAAATATTTCATTTCCCCGCTCGTCTTGTTCATTCTTCTGCCCCAAACTGTGGAAAAGGTCAATACCGTATGGAGTTATTTCTTCCCCAAATGATTGTAGCAGGTGCGACATTTCTTCCCCAAACACTGGTAGCAGGTGCGGGTTTTAAAGGGTTCGTATGGAGGTTGGGCGGGTTTTAGAGGGTTATTTAGGCAGGGGAGGGTTCGGTGAGGGTTATTGAGGCAGGGGAGGGTTCGTTGAGGGTTATTGAGGCAGGGGAGATTTTCAACTGAGTTGCGATTTTCAACTGGGTTCGGTGAGGGTTGTTGGGTTTGGGTCTCTATTTTCAACTGGGTTTAAGTCCAAGCAAAAAGCCGCAAGTAGAAAATGGTGAGTACTGATATTGGGATCTCCAGAAATTGAATCCTGAATTTTAGTTGAAGCAAAGGCATATTTTAGAAGTAAATTCGGTGAGTACTAGTTATTTTTTACTAATCCTGTATTTTTCTATATTTGAGATTGAGTTCGTGACTTAATTCCTATCATGTTACAGAATTTGACCAATTATCTAATCGAATTTGAAAGGAATTTTAACACCCTTGAATCCAATAGATTTTCTGAAAGCGGTGGAGTCCAAATGAATTGTCGAGGTTTTTGAAGTAAACATGGAGCTCCAAGGTATGGCAAATGCTTATTGCTATCTTATGTAGCACCTTGTATGAAAATTATTTTTTACCATGCTACTTCAACTATGAAATGTTTGGTTCTACTTCTATTTTTAATTTTGTTAGGTGCACTAGAAGCCCCCTAGGTAACTTGAATATGTTTAGTCGAAATTATGTCCGGTTTAAGTCCGATGGGTTGATTTTTGTTGGACCAAACCGGGTTTGGATGATGGAGCTATAACACAGTGGGTACAGGTATTGTCAATTTTAAAATTTTGTTTTCATAATTTGTATCTTCTTTTTTCTTAGGAAGATCTCAATTAGTAATTTTCTTTTCATTTTCATATCATCGACAAAAAATTTGGTGTGTTATAATTTTGTTTATCACTTCGTCAAACATTTGGTGTGCTATATTTTGAAATTTTAAACTAACATCATACATTACTTGGTTGTATTTCTTGTTTGTACGATAATTTAATTCCCTAACATGCCCAATTGACACGTGGAGAAGTTATTAATATATATACAGTTATTTCATATATGTATGCATATATGCTACTGTTTGCATATATTTTGTTGTGTTCATATATGCATACAGTTAGAGCATATATGCTACTGAATGCATATATGCATACAACATGTGATGTTTTTAAGACTTTTTTCATACTAGTTAGTAATGGGAAAGTCATAACTGATGCTGGGAGCATGACTTCCGATCTTGCCAAGGGCTCAACAGCAGTTGCATCGCTTTTCTCTATTCTTGACAGACACTCACTCATTATAATTATTGCATCTTCAAATGTATGATTATTGCATCTTCAAACCCCAACCCAAGAAAACCAAAGAATCCAACTCAAACATTCCTCTACATACGCAAAAACCAACCCAACCCATATTTTGTTTGAAGGAAGTTTTGTAGCATCCCCTATATTTTTTGTAGCAGTCCCCGTACGGTCCTGTACTTTCTTTAATTTTCAAAAACAATTCAGTGGTTTTGTAGGTACTTTATTTAATTTTACATACCCGTTCTTCATAACACATTATTTACGTATTGCAGATCCAACCACTTGGATACCAGTTCTTCATTACATACCAGTTCTTCATTACACTCCAGGTACTCTTTACTTTAACTAAAGTAGTTATATAATTGATATACATTATTTATTAAATATTTTAGATGATAGAAGGAGTACGGGATAATTATTGCTTTTGTTGGGTTTGGTTGTTGGATAATTATTGGTTGTTGTCTTGTTGTCGGATAGTATATTAGAAGGAGTATCGGATAATTAGAACGAATACGGGATAATTATGATGAATTAAGCTTAAAAACAAGGCGTTAGAGGGTGAAAACTCGAAACAGCCACCGCACGGTCCCGTGAGAGGTACCAACGCCTCTCACGGGACCAATGTAATACGTAGGAACTGACCGCGCGATAACGGGACTTCCGGTTTGAGAATACGATGATAATTTGAAAATATGAGGACTTAAGCTAGAAAACATTGTGTTAGTGGGTGAAAAGCCGAAACAACCCTCAAACGGCCCCGTGAATGGAACCAACACCTCGCACGGGACAAAATGTAACTCGTAGAAACTGACCACGCGATCCCGGGACCCCCGATTTGAGAATAAGACGATAATTTCAATATTTCTGGACTCAGGCTTAAAAACATAGCGTTAGAGGGTGAAAAGCTGAAATAGCCCCCGAACAGCCCCCGTGAGTAGCACCAACAGCTCGCACGGGACCAATGTAACTCATAGGAACTGACCGCGCGATCATGCGACCCCCGATTTAAGAATACGATGAATATTTGTATATTTTTAGACATAGGCTTAAAAACAAGGCGTTAGTGGGTGAAAACCCGAAACAGCCCCCGAACGGCCCCGCGAGTGCACCAACACCTCGCACGAGACCAATGTAACTCGTAGGAACTGACCGTGCGATCACAGGACTCTCGGTTTAAGAATACGACGATAATTTGAAAATATTAGGATTTAAGCTTAAAAATAAGGCGTTAGAGGGGGAAAATAAGAAATAGCCCCCGTACGATCCCGTGAGAGGCACCAACCCCTCTCACGGGACCAATATAACACGTACGAACTGATCGCACGATCACGGGACTCCCGGTTTGAGAATACGATGATAATTTGAAAATACGAGGACTTAAGCTTGACAATAAGGCGTTAGAGGGTGAAAAACGGTTAATCCCTTCTTTACTTCCCATTTTCGCTAAAACGTCCGCTACCTGGTTGCCTTCTCTATATATATGGAAGTTCCTGACTCCCAGACCACCTCCATTTGTAGGCCTTGTAATGTCCTCCCATTTACACCATCGATGCCTATTCTCCCCATAATTTGAGCTCTAAAAAAACTTTGCCATTAGATTATGCATCCTTTCAATGACAACTTCAGGAGGGGACATAGCAGATATTAGATTATGCATAAGTTTTATATACACGCACATAACTGAGTAAAGTATATATCTTAACCAATAACCCAATTACACAATTCATTCCCCGATAATAAGTCATGACCAACTATAAAACTTTATTTGAATGGCAATCCGTAATGTTATTTTCAATAAACACACACAAATAGGATAGATACCAGATAAACATACCGCACACACCAAGCTAAAATTTTTAATGAAAAAGCATCTTCAAAGATTAAAAATATTCTAAATCATCGAAGTTCCATCCAACTCTACATAAGTTAGAGTAAACTAAACATAAAACAGAAGGATAACAATGATACTAGACAAAAGAAGTGACGGATGAAAGTATAACTTAAACTAAGTGTAGTAAAAACATCTTTACATAAATGTGCATACGTTTCAAAATAAGGTAGTACTTAAAATCAAACTAAAAACCAACAGCAATTTGAAATAATCTCCAAAAATGAAGAATCCTGAATCCACTTATGCTGGAATTTGAAGGCCTTATGGATAAGATCAACTGTAATAGTAATCTGCATTATCAGTGGACTGTGATCAAATCAACTTTTGTTGATGATGAACAACTTATGTGATCAGAACTAATATTAAGTGAAAATATTTTCACTTAATAAGGACCATAGATCAACAACTAAATCCAGTCAATAAAGGAGAAAATTTATTAGTTATATACCAGTAATTTGTGTATGCAACTATATACCAAAACCCCCAAATTGCAGAACATTTAATCAATTAGGAAGCTATGCGGACCACTAATGGATCGATTCAGTTAGGCAGCTAGGTAGAACATAACACACTAGCACATAACTGATGCCAATATAGCAGCTATATATGGCTATATAGCAGCTATATATGGCTATATAGCAGCTATATATGGCCATATATAGCAGCTATATATGGCCATATATAGCAGCTATATATGCCCATAAATAGCAGCTATATATGCCCATATATAGCAGCTATATATGAGCTTATATAACTGCTATATATGGCCATACATAGCTGCAATATAAGGCCATATATAGCTGCTACATATGGCCATATATAGCAACTATATATGGCCATATATAGCAACTATATATGGACATATATAGCAGTTATATAGGCTTATATATAGCTGCTATATATGCCCATATATAGCTGCTATATATGCCCATATATAGGAGCTATATATGAGCATATATAGCTGCAATATAAGGCCATATATAGAAGCTATATATGGACATATATAGCAGTTATATAGGCTCATATATAGCTGCTATATATGGCCATATATAGCTGCCATATAGATTGAAAACAAGACGAAGAGGGAGAAACCACGAAACAACCCCCGTAGGGTCCCGTGAGAGGCACCAACACCTTTCACGAGACCAATGTAACACGTAGTAACTGACTGCCCGATAATGGGACTCTCGATTTGAGATTACGACGATAATTTGAAAATATGAGGGCTTAAGCTTGAAACAAGGCGTTAGTGGGTGACAACTCGAAATAACCCCCAAACGGCCCCGTGGGTGGTACCAACACCCCCACGGGACCAATGTGACTCGTAGGAACTGAACGCGCAGCCACCAGACTCCCGGTTTGAGAATACGACGATAATTTTCATAGTTCTAGACCAAGGTATAAAAACATGGCGTTAGACGGTGAAAACCCAAAACAACCCCTGAACAACCCCGTGAGAGGCACCAACACCTCCCACGGGACCAATGTAACTCGTGAGAACTGACCGTTTAGCCACGGGACTCTCGGTTTGAGAATACAACGATAATTTGCATATTTCTAGACTTAGGCTTAAAAACATGGTGTTAGTGGGAGAAACCCCGAAACAGCCCCCTAACGGCTCCGTGGGAGGCACCAACACCTCCTACGGGCCCAATGTAACTCGTAGGAACTCACCACGTAGCCGCGGGACTCCCGGTTTGAGAATACGACGGTAATTTGCAAATTTCTACACTTAAGCAAAACATGGCGTTAGAGGGTGAAAACTAGAAATAGCCCCCGAACGGCCCCGTGGGTGGCACCAACACCTCCCACGGGACCAACGTAACTCGTAGAAACCGACCCCACAGCCGCGGGTCTCCCTGTTTGAGAGTACGACGGTAATTTGCATATTTCTAGACTTAGGATTAAAAACATGAAGTTAGAGGGTGAAAACTCGAAACAGCCCCCGAACGGCCCCGTGGGTGGTACCAACACCTCCCACGGGACCAACGTAACTCATAGGAACTGACCCCGCAACCGCGGGTCTCCCGGTTTGAGAATACGACGGTAATTTGCGTATTTCTACACTTTAGCAAAACTTGGCGTTAGAGGGTGAAAACTCGAAACAGCTCCCGAACGGCCCCGTGGGTGGCACCAACACCTCCCACGGGACCAACGTAACTCGTACGAACTGACCTTGCAGCCGCGGGTATCCCGATTTGAGAGTAATACGGTAATTTGCATATTTCAAGACTTAGGCTTAAAAACATGGCGTTAGAGGGTGAAAACTCAAAACAGCCCCCGAATAGCCCCGTGGGTGGCACCAACACCTCCCACGGGACCAACGTAACTCGTATGAAGTGACCTCGCAGCCGTGGGTCTCCCGGTTTGAGATTAATGTGGAAATTTGCATATTTGAAGACTTAGGCTTAAAAACATGACGTTAGAGGGTGAAAACTCGAAAGAGCTCCCTAACGGCCCCGTGGGTGGTACCAACACCTCCCACGGTACCAACGTAACTCGTAGGAACTGACCTCGCAGCCTCGGGTATCCCGATTTGAGAGTAATACGGTAATTTGAATATTTCAAGACTTAGGCTTAAAAACATGACGTTAGAGGGTGAAAACTCGAAACAGCCCCCGAACGGCCCCATGGGTGGCACCAACACCTCCCACGGGACCAACGTAACTCGTAGAAACCGACCCCACAGCCGCGGGTCTCCCGGTTTGAGAGTACGACGGTAATTTGCATATTTCTAGACTTAGGATTAAAAACATGAAGTTAGAGGGTGAAAACATCGAAACAGCCCCCGAACGGCCCCGTGGGTGGCACCAACACCTCCCACGGGACCAACGTAACTCGTAGGAACTGACCCCGCAGCCGCAGGTCTCCCGGTTTGACAATACGACGGTAATTTACGTATTTCTACACTTTAGCAAAACTTGGCGTTAGAGGGTGAAAACTCGAAATAGCCCCCGAACGGCCTTGCGGGTGGCACCAACACCTCCCACGGGACCAACGTAACTCGTAGGAACTGACCTCGCAGCCGCGGGTATCCCGATTTGAGAGTAATACGGTAATTTGCGTATTTCAAAACTTAGGCTTAAAAACATGGCGTTAGAGGGTGAAAACTCGAAACAGCCCCCGAACGGCCCCGTGGGTGGTACCAACACCTCCCACGGGACCAACGTAACTCGTATGAATTGACCTCACAGTCGCGGGTCTCCCGGTTTGAGATTAATACGGTAATTTGCATATTTCAAGACTTAGGCTTAAAAATATGACGTTAGAGGGTGAAAACTCGAAACACCCCCCGAACGGACCCGTGGGTGGCACCAACACCTCCCACGGGACCAATGTAACTCGTAGGAACTGACCCCGCAGCCACGGGTCTCCCGGTTTGAGAGTAGGACAGTAATTTGCTTATTTCTACACTTACGCTTAAAAACATGACGTTAGAGGGTGAAAACTCGAAACAGCCCCCGAACGGCCCCGTGGGTGGCGCCAACACCACCCACGGGACCAACGTAACTCGTAGGAACTGACCCCGTAGCCGTGGGTCTCCCGGTTTGAGAGTACGACGGTAATTTGTTGTTTTCTAGACTTAGACCTAAAAACTTGGCGTTAGAGGGTGAAAACTCGAAACAGCCCCCGAATGGTCCCGTGGGTGGCACCAACACCTCCCACGGGACCAACGTAACTCGTAGGAACTGACCCCGCAGTCGCGGGTGTCCCGGTTTGAGAGTACGACGGTAATTTGCTTATTTCCACACTTAGGCTTGAAAACATGGCGTTAGAGGGTGAGAACTCGAAACAGCCCCCGAACGGCCCCGTGGGTGGCACCAACACCTCCCACGGGACCAACGTAACTCGTAGGGACTGACCTCGAAGCCGCGGGTCTCCCGGTTTGAGAGTGCGGTAGTAATTTGCTTATTTTCACACTTAGGTTTAAAAACATGGTGTTAGAGGGTGAGAACTCGAAACAGCCCCCGAACGGCCCCGTGGGTGGCACCAACACCTCCCACGGGACCAACGTAACTCGTAGGAACTGACCTCGCAGCCGCGGGTCTCCCGGTTTGAGAGTATGGCGGTAATTTGCTTATTTCCACACTTAGGCTTAAAAACATGGCGTTAGAGGGTGAGAACTCGAAACAACCCCCGAACGGCCCCGTGGGTGGCACCAACACCTCCCACGGGACCAACGTAACTCGTAGGAACTGACCCCGCAGCCGCGGATCTCCCGGTTTGAGAGTACGACGGTAATTTGCTTATTTCCACACTTAAACTTGAAAACATGTCGTTAGAGGGTGAGAACTCGAAACAATCCCCGAACGGCCCGTGGCTGGCACCAGCACCTCCCACGGGACCAATGTAACTCGTAGGAACTGACCTCGCAGCCACGGGTGTCCCGGTTTGAGAGTACGACGGTAATTTGCTGATTTCCACACTTAGGCTTGAAAACATGGCGTTAGTGGGTGAAAACTCGAAACAGCCTCCGAACAACCCCATGGGTGGCACCAACACCTCCCACGGGACCAACGTAACTCGTAGGAACTGACTCCGCAGCCGGGGTGTCCCGGTTTGAGAGTACAACGGTAGTTTTCTTATTTTCACACTTAGGCTTGAAAACATGGCGTTAGTGGGTGAAAACTCGAAACAGCCTCCGAACGGCCCCGTGGGTGGCACCAACACCTCCCACGGGACCAACGTAACTCGTAGGAACTAACCCCGCAGCCACGGGTGTCCCGGTTTGAGAGTACGACGGTAATTTGCTTATTTCCACACTTAGGCTTGAAAACATGGCGTTAGAGGGTGAGAACTTGAAACAGCCCCCGAACGGCCCCGTGGGGGGTACCAACACCTCCCACGGGACCAACGTAACTCGTAGGAACTGATCCCGCAGCCGCGGGTGTCCCTGTTTGAGAGTACGACGGTAATTTGCTTATTTCCACACTTAGGCTTAAAAACATGGCATTAGAGGGTGAGAACTCGAAACAGCCCCTGAACGGCCCCGTGGGTGGCACCAACAAGTCCCACGGGACCAACATAACTCGTAGGAACTGACCCCGCTACCGTGGGTCTCCCGGTTTGAGAGTACGACGGTAATTTGCTTATTTCTAGACTTAGGCTTAAAAACTTGGCGTTAGAGGGTGAAAACTCGAAACAGCCCCCGAACGGCCCTTGGGTGGCACCAACACCTCCCACGGGACCAACGTAACTCGTAGGAACTGACCCTGCAACCACGGATCTCCCGATTTGAGAGTACGACGGTAATTTGCTTATTTCCACACTTAGGCTTGAAAACATGGCGTTAGAGGGTGAGAACTCGAAACAGCGCCCGAACGGCCCCGTGGGTGGTACCAACACCTCCCACGGGACCAACGTAACTCGTAGGAACTGACCCCACAGCCGCGGGCGTCCCGGTTTGAGAGAACGACGGTAATTTGCTTATTTCCAAACTTAGGCTTGAAAACATGGCGTTAGAGTGTGAAAACTCGAAACAGCCCCCGAACGGCCCCGTGGGTGGCACCAACACCTCCCACAGGACCAACGTAACTCGTAGAACTGACCCCGCAGCCGCGGGTGTCCCGGTTTGAGAGTACGACGGTAATTTGCTTATTTCCACACTTAGGCTTAAAAACATGGCGTTAGAGGGTGAGAACTCGAAACATCCCCCGAACGGCCCCGTGGGTGGCACCAACACCTCCCACGGGACCAACGTAACTCGTAGGAACTGACCCCGCAGCCCCGGGTCTCCCGGTTTGAGAGTACGACGGTAATTTGCTTATTTCCACACTTAGGCTTAAAAACATGGCGTTAGAGGTTGAGAACTCGAAACAGTCCCCGAACGACCCCGTGGGTGGCACCAACACCACCCACGGGACCAACGTAACTCGTACGAACTGACCTCGCAGGCGCGGGTGTCCCGGTTTGAGAGTACGACGGTAATTTGCTTATTTCCACACTTAGGCTTAAAAACATAGCGTTAGAGGGTGAAAACTCAAAACAGCCCCCGAACGGCCCGTGGGTGGCACCAACACCTCCCACGGGACCAACGTAACTCGTAGGAACTGACCCCGCAGCCGCGGATCTCCCGGTTTGAGAGTACGACGGTAATTTGCTTATTTCCACACTTAAACTTGAAAACATGTCGTTATTGGGTGAAAACTCGAAACAGCCCCCGAACGGACCCGTGGGTGGCACCAACACCTCCCACGGGACCAACATAACTCGTAGGAACTGACCCCGTAGCCGCGGGTGTCCCGGTTTGAGAGTACGACGGTAATTTGCTTATTTCCACACTTAAGCTTAAAAACATGGCGTTAGAGGGTGAGAACTCGAAACAGCACCCGAACGGCCCCGTGGGTGGCACCAACACCTCCCACGAGACCAACGTAACTCGTAGGAACTGACCCCACAGCCGCGGGTGTCCCGGTTTGAGAGTACGACGGTAATTTGCTTATTTTCACACTTAGGCTTGAAAACATGGCGTTAGAGGGTGAGAACTCGAAACAGCCCCCGAACAGCCCCGTGGGTGGCACCAACACCTCCCAAGGGACCAACGTAACTCATAGGGACTGACCCCGCAGCCGCGGGTCTCCCGGTTTGAGAGTACGGCGGTAATTTGCTTATTTCCACACTTAGGCGTAAAAACATGGCGTTAGAGGGTGAGAACTCGAAACAGCCCCCGAACGGCCCCGTGGGTGGCACCAACACCACCCACGGGACCAACGTAACTCCTAGGAACTGACCCCGTAGCCGCGGATCTCCCGGTTTGAGAGTACGACGGTAATTTGCTTATTTCCACACTTAGGCTTGAAAACATGTCGTTAGAGGGTGAGAACTCGAAACAACCCCCGAACGGCCCCGTGGGTGGCACCAACACCTCCCACGGGACCAACGTAACTCGTAGGAACTGACCCCGCAGCCGCGGGTGTCCCGGTTTGAGAGTACGACGGTAATTTGCTTATTTCCACACTTAGACTTGAAAACATGGCGTTAGTGGGTGAAAACTCAAAACAGCCCCCGAACAACCCAGTGGGTGGCACCAACACCTCCCACGGGACCAACGTAACTCGTAGGAACTGACCCCGCAGCCGCGGGTGTCCCGGTTTGAGAGTACGACGGTAATTTTCTTATTTCCACACTTAGGCTTGAAAACATGGCGTTAGAGGGTGAAAACTCAAAACAGCCTCCGAACGGCCCCATGGGTGGCACCAACACCTCCCACGAGACCAACGTAACTCATAGGAACTGACCCCGCAGCCGCGGGTGTCCCGGTTTGAGAGTACGACGGTAATTTGCTTATTTCCACACTTAGGCTTGAAAACATGGCGTTAGAGGGTGAGAACTCGAAACAGCCCCCGAACGGCCCCGTGGGTGGCACCAACATCTCCCACGGGACCAACGTAACTCGTAGGAACTGACCCCGCAACCGCGGGTGTCCCAGTTTGAGAGTACGACGGTAATTTGCTTATTTCCACACTTAGGCTTAAAAACATGGCGTTAGAGGGTGTGAACTTGAAACAGCCCCCGAACGGCCCCGTGGGTGGCACCAACACCTCCCACGGGACCAACGTAACTCGTAGGAACTGACCCCGCAGCCGCGGGTCTCCCGATTTGTGAGTACGACAGTAATTTGCTTATTTCCACACTAAGTTTTTATATTTCTACTTGGTTACTGATAATTTTGACTCATATATGCAATTTTTCAGCTTGATTAATTTTTTTGTAAAAAAATTGGTTACTGATACTTTTGTTTTTTATATCCTATCATTAGTATGATTTTTGCACGTGGATCAAATGAAGGAGGCAATGGTTTACAATATGATGATTATTTATATGTTGTGGACATTCAGGATAATGTTTTTATGTGTTATAGCCATGCAGGCTTTTATTGTTTAGTTTTTTGGCCGTGTGGGCTTTTATAATTTGATTGTGGAATTTTATAGCCGTGCGGGCTTTATAATAAGCAGGTTTTTCATTTACAGGTTTTGGAATGTCAAGAAAATAGAGGAAACTCTGCCCAATTTTTTTTTGGTCTGTGAATTATTAAGACGTGTAATATTTTTAAGTTTGTATATATATTTGTTTATTAACAACATTCGCAATTCGCAATTTGTGATTTTTTTTTTTATTGTTTTGCCTATAATAAATATTTGTAACACCTCGTAGCAACTGATGATGCATTCACAGGAACCCCAATTTTAGGATTGGACAAAAAAAAATACATTTTTTTTAAATTACAGATAAATATGGTCATTGACTTTGTCCATGACCATTTTTATTTTTTTTTGTCGCGCTTAAAAATGGTCGCGGCCAAAGTCCGCGACCATTTTTTTTTATTTTTTGTCACGGTAATGGGTCGCGGACTAGGGCCGCGACCAATTTTTTTTTATTTTTTTGTCACGCACATGGGTCGCGGCCAAAGTCCGCGACCAATTTGTCATGGTCGTGGGTCATGGACAAGGGCCGCGACCAATTTTTTTAATTTTTTTTTGTCACGCACATGGGTCGCAGACTTTGGCCGCAACCAATTTGTCACGGTTGTGGGTCATGAACAAGGGCCGCGACCATTTTTTTTAATTTTTCTTTGTCACGCACATGGGTCGCGGACTTTGACCGCGACCAATTTGTCACGGTTATGGGTCACGGATTAGAGCCGCGACCCGTCACGGCATGGGTCACGGCCAAAGTCCGCGACCATTTGCCGTGACCTCTCTTGGCCGTGACCATTTTTTGGTCACGGACTTGGGCCGCGACCCACGAAAATGGTCACGCCAGAAATGGTCACGGCCAAAGTCCGCAACCCACAGTTTTGGTCAGGGATTTTGGCCATGACCAATCGCCAGTTTTGGTGTAGTGGGGGCCTTTGCGTCCAGGGACCCCCTTATGTCTTCTGGGGTAACAATCTCGCCCCCGACGGTTCCTGTCCCTGCGGCTGCCCCATAGGCTCCCGTTGTGACTGAGGTATTTTGTTAACTTCTGTTAAGATTTTCCGTAGTCTCTATCCTGTAATTTTTCATAAAATTTTCTTAAACTTCACCTTATAACGATGACTTAACAATGAAAACACTTGTTAAGTTTTTTCGTAAACTCCACCTTATAACGGTGACTTAACAACGAAAACGCTTGTTAAGATTTTCCATAAACTCCACCTTATAACGGTGATTTAACAATGAAAACGCTTGTTAAGATTTTCCATAAGCTCCACCTTATAACGGTGACTTAACAACGAAAACACTTGTTAAGTTTTTTCCATAACCTCCACCTTATAACGGCGACTTAACAACGAAAACACTTGCTAAGTTTTTTTCCATGAGAGAATTCAAGGCTTATTTATAATTGTTTGGGAGTCACCATGATCGTTGTATCAAAACAAGATTGGATGGTTGAGATTAATGGTGTGCCACCAACCATTACTATTCCTTTGGTGTACCACCAATCATTACTATTTATTTAGTGTACCACCAATCATGACTATTCCTTTGGTAGGATACTAAACATGTGTGGTAACTATTCATTTGGTAGGCTACCATGTGTGTTAATTATGGTATTTAAATAGTGGAAATTCTCAAAATTCTCCATTTGCATTAGCAATCTCCCATTTGGAGACTTTTGAACTGCAACTCAACCATCACATCTATTAGTGAGCTGGGTGTGAGGTTTTCCTACCTTCTATCTTTGAAGACTCACTGAAGCTGAACACAGCTTCAGTTGTTCTGTAGTAACTGCCTTGGTTAACATATCAGATGGATTCTTGCTCCCTTAGATCTTCTCAAGTGTCAACACCCCATCTTCTAATAGATATCTGACGAAGTGATAACGAAGTCCGATGTGCTTAGTCCTCAAATGAAATGATGAATTCTTTGCTAGATGTATAGCACTCTGACTGTCGCAATGCAAAACATTTTTCACCTGTTTGAAACCCAACTCTTCCAACAATCCCTGTAACCAAATCATTTCTTTGCTCGCCTCGGTCATGTCCACGTACTCTGCCTTTGTGGTGGATAAGGCAACTATCTTATGTAGTTGTGAAACCCAACTGAATGCAGTAGTACCCACTGTAAAAACATAACCGGTAGTACTCCTTCTGTAATCCACTTCAGCACCAAAATCTGAATCTACAAACCCTTGAAGTCTCAGCTCCCCTCTGTCGAAACGTAGGCATTTGTCAGTGGTACCCCATAGATATCTCAATATCCACTTGACTGCTTCCCAGTGTAGCTTGCCAGGATTTGTCATGAACCTGCTCACAGCTCCCACTGCATGGGCAATATCTGGTCTCGTGCAAACCATGGCATATATCAGACTTCCAATGGCTGAGGCATACGGTACCTTAGCCATGAAGCTTTTTTCTTCATTCGTCTTGGGTGACTATTCCTTGGATAGCTGAAAGTGACTAGCTAATGGTGTGCTAACTGCCTTAGCATCACTCATGTTGAACCTTTTCAGAACACGCCCAATGTACTCTATCTAAGATAACTCTAAAGTACCTTTAGACTTGTCTCTATTGATTCTCATCCCGAGAATCTTCTTCGCTGTGCCCAAATCCTTCATGTCGAACTCGCTCGATAACTGCATCTTCAACCTCCTAATTTCATCCATATCTGAGCCAGCTACTAACATGTCGTCGACATAAAGTAGCAAAATAATATAACCAGACTGAAACCTTTTGAATTAACAACAATGGTCAGCGTTGCACTTGTAGTAGCCGTTCATTTGCATAAATCCATCAAACTTCTTGTACCACTGTCTTGGAGCTTGCAAACAAGTTTCTCTTTTCCCTTCACTGAGAAACCCTCTAGATGTTGTATGTATAATTCCTCATCTAGATCACCATGGAGGAAGGCAGTTTTTACATCTAACTGCTCAAGGCGTAAGTCGTCTGCTGCAACAATACTCAAAATTGATCGAATGGTAGTCAATTTTACAACTGGTGAGAAGATGTCGGTGTAGTCAATTCCTTCTTTCTGCTGAAAGCCTTTGACCACCAACCTTGCCTTGTACCTCTTCGAACCATTTTGCTCCTCTTTCACTCGATACACCCATTTTTTGTGTAGAGCCTTCTTCCATGATGGTAACTCAGTTAGCTCCTGTGTCTTGTTAGAGATGAGGGACTTCATCTCATCCTTCATTGCAAGCTCCCACTTTCTCGCATCCTGTACCTGACATGCTTCGTCATGACATTCAGGTTCACCTCCATCAGTGAGTAACAAGTAATTCAAGTATCTCATGTTCGGTGCATGAGGCCGGGAAGATCGCCTTGGTATAGGAGACTCTAGTGCCTCCGTCTGTTGTGTACTGATCTGCGGTGTTGGTTCCTCTGCCTGAGAACTTTCTTCTGTCTATTATGTCTGGCCACTTTCTGGAATATTACCCATATCAGCATACACAGGATCACGCTGCACTGAATTGCTTGAATCTACCGTGTGTCTGTCATTGTACATCAGCTTCACGTTGAATATGGCATCTCTGCTTCTGACGTTTTTTCTGTTCTGGTCATCCCATAATCTGTAACCAAAATCATCTTCTCCATATCCAAGAAAAGAACATTTATGTGATTTCGGATCCAGCTTGCTCCTAGCTTGATCACTGATATGTACATATGCGACACATCCAAAATCTTTCCGATGTGAAAGTTTTATCTCTTTTCCACTCCATACCTTTTCTGGTATTCTGTGCTCCAACGGACTGATGGTCCCCGGTTGATTAAGTAGGCTGCTGTACTGACTGCCTCTGCCCAGAACTGCTTAGGTAAGCCTGCATGTAGACGTATACTTCTGGCTTTCTCCGTCAGTGTTCGATTCATCCGTTCTGTTACGCCATTCTGTTGCGGTGTCCCTGGAACTTTCCTTTCTGGCTTGATTCCATTCTCGTAACAAAACCTCTTGAACTCATGGTATTCATATTCTCCGCCATTGTTGGATCTTAGCTTCTTGATTCTCAAGCCTGTTTTATTTTCTACCATGGCTTTCCACTTCTTGAACACCTCAAACACCTCAGATTTTTGTCTCAAGAAATAAACCCACACCTTCCTGGAATGGTCATCAATGAGTGTCACAAAGTATGACTTCCCGCCAATGGATGAAACTGGGGCTGGCCCCTACACATTTGTGTGCACTAGCTCTAGCTTCTCTTGCTTTGGAGTTCTGCCACCTGTATTGAAGCTGACTCTTTTCTGTTTTCCATAAATGCAACTCTAACATAAGTCAATATTGGTTGACTGGAGCCCTTCTAGCTTCCCCTTCTTGTGCATGACCTTGAGTCCCTTTTCACTTATGTGACCAAGTCTCTGGTGCCATAAGTTTGGATCTTTTGTGCTTGCTGCAACTGTAATTGACCCATAAGCATTTGTTGTCATGTAGAGAGTGCCTATCATACTGCCACGTGCAATTGTCATTGCACCTTTAGAAACCTTCCATGTATCACAGTTGAAGATTGTGACATAACCTTCATTTGCCAACTGACCCACCGAGATCAAATTCTTCCTCAAGTCAGGGATGTGACAAATGTCCTTTAACTTCCACACAGACCCGTTCAACTTGACCTGTACTTCGCCTTTGCCGACCACGTCGCATGGCTGATCATCACCAAGATACACCTTTCTATGGTTAGCTAGTGCGTAACTCATAAAAAGTTCTCTACTTGAGGTGGCGTGAAATGATGCTCCGGAATCTAACACCCATGACTCCGTCTTGCTCTCCATAGAGCATATCAGTCCATCATTTTGCTGTTCTGCTACAACGTTTGCTTCAGTCTTATTCTCCTGAGCTTTTTCTTGTGCCCGACACTGATTTTTATAGTGTCCAATTTTTCCACAATTCCAACACTCAATAACCTTTTGATTATTCTAGTTCTCAGAGTTGTTGAAATTCCTGGGATTTCTCAACTTTGACCTGCCGTTCCTCGATTTTCTTTTTCCGCATCCATAACCTCTTGTTGAATTTCTGCCTCTTGCTTCAACATTTAAGGCTGAGCCGGAGTTGGACAGTTCACCAGAATCTTTTCGGCGAATCTCCTCGTTCAGAATTAGATCTCTGATATCGGCATATTTGAGCTTGTCTTTCCCGGCGGAGTTGCTCACTGTCGTTCTCATGGACTCCCATCTATT
This sequence comes from Sambucus nigra, assembly GCA_949130495.1. Taxonomy (NCBI): domain Eukaryota; kingdom Viridiplantae; phylum Streptophyta; class Magnoliopsida; order Dipsacales; family Adoxaceae; genus Sambucus; species Sambucus nigra. Next base: position 552,057,533 of record OX422212.1, on the reverse strand, counting down.
TGGTAGCAAAGCCAAAATAATCAAAGCTCGAACCTCATCGTCAAAATTAATTTCGACGGTAGACAACTGGCTGATTATGGTGTTGAAATTATTTAAATGTTCCGCCATTGCAGAATTTTCTGACATCTTCAGATTAAATAATTTCTTCATTAAATGGACCTTGTTGTTTGCAGATGGTTTTTCGTACATGCCAAATAACACTGACATAATGCCAACAGTGGTTTTTTCATTAACCACGTTAAATGCCACGCTTCTTGATAGCGACAAACAGATGACACCTAAGACTTGTCTGTCAAGTAGTGTCCAATCTTCATCTGTCATTCCTTCTGGTTTTGAGCAAAGTAAGGGAATATGCATCTTCTTCCCAAACAAATAATCTTCGATTGGCATTCTCCAGAATCCGAAGTCTTTGCCATCGAACTTATCGATTCCTGTATTTTCTTCTAACATTGCTCCCACTAGAACCTGAAGCTCTGATACCAGTTGTTGGGAAATTAGACGCTGCTAAATTCCGCCAATAATATTTTCAGGACCTTGGGAAGCAATGAGTCAAGAAAATAATGCAAAAAATAATAATGCACACACAACACAAGAGATTTACGTGGCTCACCAATTTGGCTACATCCACGGCTCACACCCATTTTCACTATAAAAAATTATAGGAACACTTTTACAACTCTCTTGTATGAACTCTTGCACTCACTATTTTTGTGTAGGCTAATACTCCTTCTACACACTCTGACAAGTGCTAAAAAATACACTGTCTTTCTCCCTAACTACTCTCTATTCTTTACTCTCTAGTTGCTCTCAAGCTTGAGAGTTTGGGATGATTACAATGAGAGAATTCAAGGCCTATTTATAATTGTTTGGGAGTCACCATGATCGTTAGATCAAAACAAGATTGAATGTTTGAGATTAATGGTGTGCTACCAACCATTACTATTCCTTTGGTGTGCTACCAACCATGACTATTCCTTTGGTAGGCTACTAAATATGTGTGGTAACTAATCATTTGGTAGACTACCATGTGTGTTAATTATGATATTTTTAAATAATGACAATTCTCAAAATTCTCCACTTACACCAAATTTGCTTTTGAAATAACAAAAAAATTTGCATAACATCCTCTCACGTACTCTTTAATGTAAATGTAAGGTATTATTCTATTGAAGTGATTTGTAACAGGAGTGTGTGGAAACCTATTTCTGATACAAGTTACGAGGCATTAATGTTTAAGGTTAGAATCAGTTTTATGGACCAAAGCTACAATTATCACCAACTACATTACTTTAATACTATAAACAACTATAAAAACAGAGCTTTAGAAGTGATCTTAGTGACCTAAATAAATAATTTATGTTGTATATGCTTAAAAGCACCATACAAACAAAGAAACAACGTAGGATGAGAGACATTCTTAAGAAAATGTGCAATCAGTTGTCAGGAACACTTAAACCAACCATGAAATGCTATAATGCTTCAATATAGTTGCTTTTAAACACGCTATAGTAATAGTAGCAACAAAACTAGTGGTATTCAGTAACACAATTCCTTATATTTCAAACTAGAAGATGGACAAAAATATTCCTTCAAAATACATCAAAGTAACAGGCTAACAACGACAAAGGTAGTGGTAGTGGTATGAACAACCAGAGCTGTAGACAAAATTAATATTTTCAGTATCATTGGAATAGTGTGTTTAATTCACTGGAGTCCTCAACTAGAAGTTGACATCATCCCAGCTGTGAGAACATATAAATTTTCCTGCGATGGTTCCGTCACCAAAGTCAACAACAATCCTAACAAGAGAAGAATAATAACAATAAGGGCATGATTAAAATGGAGAAGAAAAACGATCTTTAGGGAACACATTATTTTTTTAAACCTAGACAACAAATATCCATTTTGCCCATCAACTGTGATACGATTGAACATAACTCTGCCATATATTGATTATTTGGTGTTTAGCTACATGGATATTGAATGATGACAAAATTGTTGTGGTACGGGAAATACATTTGTTGACTGTTCTTGTGGTACGGGAAATACAAAATTGTTGTGGTACAAGGGATAAAACTATTTACTGCTTCGTTGCCCGTTAGCATTCTGAAGTATGAACACAACTTAGAATTTCTTCACAGTCAAATAGTTTGTTAAACATCTCCTTATTGTTTCAAACCTATAGACCTTAAAGTAAAACATAAACGTAGTCAAGAAACTTACTCAGGTGAACTCGTGAAGTATCCAAAAGCCCAAACTCTTCCAAGTTCATAGTGAAGCGTGTTTTCAATTCTGTGCGCTAGTGGGAATGATGAGAAGTTTGAAATAAGCTAAGATTACATTTTATCGGTAAAAAATTATATTTGTTTTTTTGACATTTTAAAGTTTAACTTAATGTACACTTCTTCCTCGTAGTTAATAAGAATTTCTGAACCTGAAGCAGTTTTCAAGTTTTCAAGTTCTCAAGTTTTTTTTTTTTAAAATTATAGCTAGCTGGACCAACAAGCATAAAAAGGCTGGAAATTTGTATTGAAAGTACTATTCTGGATTGTTTTTTACATTAAGTTGGTTAGATTACAGAAGAATTGGAACAAGCTAATTTTAAGGCAACTGAAATTTCAAGAACTGATAATCGCCAGGCATAATAAAATATATCTCTCATCTAGAACTTTTGATGGATATGTGAAATACTAGTTTTTTACTAATCTGAAAGTATGCCTTAATTTAAAGCAAGCTTCAAGCAGAATTATCAACTATCTGAAATTGGTCCAAGTAATTTGACACGAAGAGTGACATAAACTACACGTCAATGGCTAAAAGAAACAAACAAACCCTAACTTTTACAGAGACTCAAAAGATGTCTTATATTCAAGAATGGAAAGTAAAATGCAAATGAGAATACAAGAAGAATTTATATGGGCTAAATTACTTGCTAATCAAGTAATTAACTAAAATGATTAAAAGGACCTACGAAAAATAAAAGAATAAATAATTAGTCCTAACATGCTTGGAGGCTAATTAAGGAGAGAAAATATCTAAAAAAGATCTAAAATAGAAAATAGAATAAAAGAAAAATAGCAATGGATTCTCATCACTCTCCCCTCCTCAAAAAGAGTTCGTCCACGAACTCAAAGGGAAAGGCCTACAGAGTCGCCCCCTAGAACTGTAACTAATGCATGGCCATGAGGGTGCTCGATCTCATCAAGATAACCTGGTAGCTGATCCATCGCTAAGAGGGCCCGGTGACATGGAAGAGAGCAATATGTAGCTCGGTGTCCCACGTTGCCTCAATTAAAACATCGGAATGTGGGGGAACCTGAATGTGTCGTAGCGGAAGTAGTGGCGGAAGATGTCGGTGCTGATGCTGTAGGAGGAGTGGGAGGCAATGAAGGAGGAGGCCGAGGTGCAAGAGGAGTTGTAGGTGCTGCATGCATGATAGGCCTCGACCTTGGTGGCATACTCTACTGCCTTTAGAAAGGTCGGTATGACTCTCAATCCAAGATCCTGTTGAATATATGGATGGAGCCCCAAAATATAGCGGCTAATCCGCTGACCATCATCTCGGGAAGGCGAGCTCTAGTGCAAAGGAGTTGGAACTTCTCCGTATACTCTTCCACCGAGGATATATCCTGCCAGAGGTACTGGATGTGTGCAAAGAGGTCACGCTCGTATGTCGGGGGGTATAAATGAGGCCTGAAGAGCGACCTTGAGACTGAGCCATTCCTGAATGGGAGGGTATCGGTGGCACCTGGGCAGGTGATGGATGATGAGGATGAACAGGTGGGGACATGGGAAGTTCTGGGGGACGACAAGGGTGATGAAGAGATGTACCAATCAAATGACCATGCTCTCCGCAATAATAGCATTGGCGATCTCGTATGTGATAAAATTAGGGACACCGGGTGGGGGAATCCAATCCAAGATGCTATTGTGAGTGTCCCTTGTGTCGGAAGATAAAGAGGAGTCAAAATGTGATATGGAAAGGTCATAGTGGGACGGTGCATGATGTGAAGCAGGAGGGGGTGGTCGGGAATTAGGAATACCAAAATGCGCACAAGGATTATAAGATTGATCTAACAAGTTGAAATTTTGCCAAAGAGTGGGTGGGCCAGAAATAGGTTCAAGGCTTGGGTTGTGCGGGATATGACAAGGGACGGTGTCTCTTTTGGTGGGATTAGAAGTATCTAAGGGGTAAAAATATTGGGCATGGTTGGAAAGCCCTCGAAAATCAATGTTAGTTTTTTTTAATGAGATTGTTGGTGTTTGGTAAGTTCTTGGATTAAAACGTGATTTTCTTGGTTATAAATGGTCGCGTCATTCTTGAGTTCTTGGACTTGATCAAGTTGCATTTTTGGGTTATGGGGCAGGCCACCGAAGGTTGTAGTGCAGCTTAGGGAGGACGGATTGGTTTCTTGGCAGGCCAGAACAGTAGAAAATCCAGGTAGGCCGCTAGTGTTCGTATTGTACCCTAGGGCTGCTAAAGTGTAGATTGCCTTACGAGGTAGGCCATAAATGGTTGTTGGCATGGAAATTTCTTGTTAGTCGGTGGGAACTGCAGATTCAGAGGGCGTATTATTTTTTTTGTTGTTTTTTCCCTGCTGCTGCCTTATTTTGAGTTTCACCGGGTGAATGGGATTTTTGGGCAGGCCAGCGTGACCTTCTTGATGGAATAGGCCGGCCAAGCAGTTTCAGGGCAGATTGATGGTTCTTGATGTTGACAACATCAATTTTGAATTTTCATTGTGGGTTTGAAGACTAGGGTTAGGGTTTTGTAACATAGAAAATTATTGCATCATGGTTTCAAATTGAGTTTGCATTTGGGTTTATTGTCTTCTTGTCAATTCCTCAATTCTTCGCTCATTTTCCTCTTTCATTTGTGCCAAGTGTTCTTTTAATTCTTGAATCTCTTCAACTTGAGGTTTGGATATATTCAGAGTCATCGAGAAAGTAGCGTACAATTTTTTTTGATACACTATACACATCGATACAAACTAACACACGAACACCAATATTTGAAGCCATACCCACTCTGATACCAATTCGACATAAACTACACGTCATTGGCTAAAAGAAACAAACAAACCTTAACTTTTAGATAGAGACTTAAAAGATGTTTTATATTCAAGAATGGAAAATAAAGTACAAATGAGAATACAAGGAGTATTTAGATGGGCTGAATTACTTGCTAATCAAGTAACTAAATAAAATGACTAAAATAACCTACTAAAAATAAAAGAATGCCTAATTACTCCCAAACGTGCTTGGAGGCTAAGTAAGGAGAGAAAATGCCTAAAAAAGATCTAAAATAGAAAATAGAAATAAAAGAAAAAATAAAAGGAAAATAACAACGGATTCCCATCTAAGAGTTACATGTAAGTTATCGCGTGCCATATATGAATGGTCCCATCTTTGGACCCCATAATTATAATTGGGACTGACGGATGAACACAAATTGCAAAAACATTTTTAGTATGGATTTCTAGAGTCTGGATGCAAGTGTCAGTTCGATAGTCCGACACCTTCTCATACATGACACAAAAACCATTATATAATATAAGGGTCCTGATAACACGTGCCGCACACATTGAGAACCTAAAAATAGTAGGAACAAAGTTTCGACATACATTTAATAGGGTACAAATACTCATGTGGAGCGATAATACTTACGATTTTGAGGCTCATAACATGTGCCCTAAGGGCACAAGTTATTATTTTCCATAATATAATTATATCCATAAAAACATATGCAAGGCTTAAAATATAAAAAGAAGAGCACTGGCATACCTTAGCCATATGATCATTATAACTAGTGAGCAAATATGTTTTATCACCAGCCGTGAAGCAATCAACACAATTTATCCCTTCATATTGGCCTTTCAGTGTAGAATTTGAATTCGGGGAACCAAGACTCCATATCAATAAAAGCAAAAAAATACCATAAGCTATAACCTTCAAAGAATTTGAACCATGTTGGTCTGAATAACAATTTACTATGCAACAAAACATGAGCCTATAACAACATCTTCATCTCACAATCAAGTGATGCACTTGCAAAGATGTTGGTGTCCTTTGGATTAAATGTTTCTTGCATGACATAATGACTATGTCGCTCGAAGATTTGAGTGCTCAACCAATCCTTTTTCCAGTCCCAAAGCTATATAAGTTTGTAATCAGATAATGGCAACACATATGGAAGGGTGGGATTTACAGTCGCATACCTGAAAAAGTCTGTGTGCCCCTCAAATTATATGATCTTCTCTATTGTATTGTAATTGTATACACGAATATACTTGTCATCGGATCTAGCAACAAACCATTGTTTGACTGTGATAAACTTGCTTGAACTTACCGCATTCACACAAAATGAAGCCTTACGAACCAATTGGGATCACTTGTATAAATCCTTTAAAATACATTACTTATATATGAACAATGAAAATATAAAACAATAGATTTATTTAGTAATACCACCCTATAGAAAGTTTCCATACACAAAATAGAGGATAACCATTACTTGGTGACATAGTGATTTTGAAAGATTTCTCCATTTCCTGCAAAAACGAACAAATCTTTAGTTAGGTTGTGAAGAATTTCTATCAATATTATCATTTAACTCATAAAACTAAGGGTTATTTTTCCTTTGTCCTCATTTATTTGTTTGTACTTCGTATCCGGTTTGCCCCGAAATTTTCACTTCTTGGCCTTTGGACCCGAAATATGTTTTGCGACGAAGTCTTACCAACTGTTGCAAAAAATGATTTTAGAGGACATAATAGGTAAATAAAAAGACACTGAGATCGAAGTCCAAGTAACCTTAAATTTAGTAATGAGAATAATTGGAAAATTTAGGGTGTCATTATGAAAGTCATTCTTGAACTTACTTGAGACTGGTAGTTCCAAGTACACATGGTTCCAGAGTATAAGCCTGGTAGAATCCTGCAGGAGAAAGTGTGTTAAAGGATTTTCCGTTGATGATAAAAGTGACACTGAAAAATATTAGTGAAAATGATAAATTTGAAGTTGAGGAATATCAATGATACCTTAAATTTAACTGTAAAAGAATTTTCTCCAGAGACGTCACCCACCCAAAAAATCAAAAACAAGTTATCAGTATGAAATCAAATGTGTGATACAAAATAGTTTCAAATTCTAATATTATTATAAGAAGAAACATGTATGCCAATTGATGACGTTTGAATTCATTCATTTATTAGGAAAGTTAATGGTTGAGAATTCTACATATGTAGTTTTAAGATTTCATGATCGCTTTTCACTCTTTGGTTGAAGCAAAATGAGTGCCAATCATTATGTGATTATAAGGAAGTGTTCTTATTTCTTTCTTTCTTAACACACACATGACTGCTATAACTTAAACAAACACAAATATAATTATTTGTAACACCACACATATTATTCATCAAATACAATGCACAATTATTTTGTAAATAAAATGTTTTGTTAGAGATAACTGTAACCATACTCTTGACGGCACCCAATAATTGATGAGTGTCTTAAAGCACACACTTTAACAATATAAATTGGATTTTGGTAACACGTGCCCTTAAGACATATATTAAGAATCGAGTGATAAAAAAGTCAAGTGTTATTTATATTTTTGTGTCTTGTTTGGACTTTGTCCCTTTTGTTTATGGAAAAATGTATGTGCACTCAGTATTTCTATCATGTTTGTATTTCAAATGTAATAAAATGTTGTAACTCAAGTATAAGTACAATCGTTTAACGTAATTTGAATAGAAAATGTCTGTTTGGTTCATAATTATAACTCTGTTTTGGGTATTTAAAGGCAATTTTAATAAAAATTTACGTTTGACATGTTTGTTTTTAAACACTGAATTATAATATTTCTGTGTTATAATCAAGTTTTTTAGATAACAGCAAAAGGGTGCTTTATAAATTCTGTTTTTTATTTTTCAACTTAGAATTATTCATTCTTAATATTTTAATGCATTTATACCTTAATATATAATACACATGCATAATACATTAATATGTGCTTAATTATTATAAATAAAAAATATATATGTACATGTACACAAAATTATGTATATTTATATTTTAATAAATTATATAATATATACTAAGATCCATATGTTAAATAATATTATTAATAGATACATGATACTTATGTATAGTTTTATACATGTATTATTAATATGTATATGTTTGTATTTATATATTTATGTATGTATGTGCGTATATATTTATATTATGTATGTATGTATGTATGTATGTATGTATGTATGTATGTATGTATGTATGTATGTATGTTTATATATATATAGTTAAATTTCCTAACATAGCTCATTAAATATACATAAAAACACAAAATATATTGATGCATTTGTGATGTATGCATGTATATATTCATGTATCATCTATATATGGAAGTTTATGTACGTGTTTATATATATATATATATATATATATATATATATATATATATATATATATATATATATAATATATATATATATATATCAAATTTTTTCAAATTTTCAAAAAACTGTATTTAAAACTAGTTTACCAAATGCGCACCAATATTTATGAACACAAAAAACTGAATTTAAAAACCGTATTTAAAAACAATGTTTAAATCGATTTTTCTGAATATAGAATCAAACGGGTGGTAAAAATAATTGGTATTTATAGGATTACTCACTAATAAAAAACTAATATTTAGATAGAAAAAATGACAGTTCAGAGAGGAAAACAAAATAAACTCATAATTTTCAACTTTGAGGCAACTGAAATAGTTTAAAATGTGGGGAAAGTTGAAGATTTATCGTAATTAGATATATATATATATATATATATATATATATATATATATATATATATATATATATATATATATATATATATATATATATATGATGAGATGCTTAGCAGTTAAGAAAAAGTTCATGTCACATTATCGCAATTGTAAAATTTTGAATGTTATTTGACTATTCTTGAACCTGTCATACAATACACTCAAAGTCGTTGATTCATCAAATATGTTAAAGTTGGTGGTAGAGATCAAACCCAAGTTTCTTTCACTAGTAAAACAACGCAAAAAGATGGGGTTAGTATTTATTAGCTTCCTCGAATAATCATATTTTCATACACTTACTCATGCTCAAAACAGAAGTCTGGTGCATTGATTGTTAGCATATATTTATCGGTTTGAATAACCCAAGGAAATACAGAAAGGCCCAATCGGTGATGAACATTAGTATATTAGGAAATTTTTACAATACTGGTTCATTGGGCCTCGCTAGAATTTGGGTCTTAGATCCTGTGAAAAGTAATTGTACAAAACCAAAATGCCCATTTAGCTATCATTATTGGTAAAGCCCACATTGGTGAAGAGACTATAATTTGTAAATTACTTCTTACGAACTAATGTCAGTCATAGGAAGTATTTTAAAATATTTCTTATGAACAATATTTGTTCGTATAAATTGTTACGAACTAATGTAGTTTGTAGAAATAAAAAAATATAATAAAAATAATAATTTATATTTGATACGAACTTCAGTTGTTCGTAACAATTCATACGAACAAATAAAGTTTGTAGGAATTTATGACACCCCGCCTAATAAAATACCCGGTGATCAGTCCTATATCAAATTAAACAGGAATCTCATCAGGTTCATTCTTAGCATCACTGTCACAACCTTTTTAAACTTACTATCCCCTACTATTCAAAAGACATGGTGTCAAATTTTATCTTTTTATTAAACCTCACTAACAACATGCAAAAGAATATATATAATAAATCATATACGCAATCACTAATTCAAATACTACTGAAAATGAATATTTACAAATCTTTGTTGAGAAAATCGCCGGTTACAAAACCCAAATCACAAAAATATACACAACAAGAATAATAAAATGAGTACATCATCTGGCTGGAACAAAAGTAATAATTAAGGCGACATGCCCAAAGGAAATACTGATTGCATCCTACTCTAAGAATGAAATGACTGAAGCGGCTAAGTCAAAATCGTGCAACATCTACATGTGCCGCAACTGCGTAACCCTAGAATATAACAATTCTAGTGTCCCTGTGGTTGGACACCTAAAAGGCTTTGGAAAATATTTTATATCAAGGGTTAGAATCCAAAACATTTTGAAAATATTTAGTGAGTGAATTTAATTGTAGTAAATTAAACTGCATGAATTCACTTCATATTTAAGTTAGTGTTGCACACTCTCTTGAGAACCACCTCACCCCTCAACTAATGCGCATGCCTAACGTACCTATATATGACCCATCTAGTTATCTATCCCATAACTAATCTTGTCTTATATATACACATATCCTACCTTTCCCACTACTCTATCCCAAGTGAGTTTACTAAACGTTTTCTAAGTTATTAACCACACTAACTTATTTAAATCATTTCTCATTTGGTACTAAATAAAAATATCATAAGTTATATGAGACACCCCGCCTAATAAAATACCGGGCGATCACTCCTATATCAAATTAAAACAGGAGTCTCATATGGATCATTCTTAGCATCACTGTCGAAAATCAATTTAATTACTAATAACCTATTAGGCCGGTGTCAAAATTTTACTTAACTACTCTTTTTAACAACTACAATTAAAACATCCACACAATTTTGCGAGAATGAAACTGAAATGAAAATAAAATAACCGAACACTCTGTCAAAATATACAACCATATCGAATGCTGTACTAAAAGAATAAATAAATGCAATTGGGCCATTGGCCCGAGTATTTATATAGTACCTCCTATCTAGAGTACAAGGATAGAAGCGTCTATTGAGAATCCTGCATGCATCCACAGCTGCTGCAGTCGACGTCTGACTGGGAAGATATGTCATCCAGGCGTCCCTGTGTCTAGACACCTATATATATAACAAGAAAGGAAAAGTAGATAAAAGCATCAGAGCCCGAGTTTTGAAAATATTTAGCAAGTGCACAAATTCCTTATTTTTTTAAAAAGGTTTTATCTCATATTTAAGTTTGGTATCGCACTCCCATGAGATAACCCTCACCTCTGTACTAACAGTGCACTCCTAGCGCATCCCTCTAAACATCCTAGTCAAGCTACCCTGCTAAACTAGTCTATCACCCAACAACTATCAACCCTAGATAGTCCAAGTAATGTACAAAGGGCTAAACTTCTCCCCAGTCTCAACACTAAGCCATGTTCGTGCGTGGGGTGTCTCGTAAATCGAAATCCAAACAAGGAACTCCCCTGATACACTACTATGCGGCACGGTCGATCGTCGAGATCAGTTAGTCCCTCAGTATAGAATATATATAAATATATAATCCATAAGAATTACTAATATTAGACCACTAAGGATTAAACTTATCCCCAGTCTCAACACAATGCCATATTCGTGCGTGGGGTGTCTTGCAAAGAGAAATCCAAACAAGGAACCCCCCCCCCCCGATACACTACGACGCAGAAAGGTCGGTCGTTGGGATCCATCAGACCCTCGGTACTCGGTATATACATATTACCATTTACATCCGGATCTATCTCCCGGAATGAGAATTTATTTACCAATTCCCTTTTTATTTATCTCAAAACTTTTCATTTCCTTTCTTATATCCAGGAAATGTATATAAAAGCCAATTCATTATCATGAATTGCTTTAACATAACATATAACTTTTTAAAAGCCAGTTTTATTATCATAAAAATGCTTTTCCAGTTTATAACATCCCATTTCCCTTCTTATATCCAGGAAATGTATTCAAAGCCATTTTCATTATCATAAAAATGCTTTGATCATATCATATGCTTCCACCACTTCCCTTCTTCCATCCGGGAAGTGTTACCGAAGCCAAAACATTTATTCCATTTCCCTTCTTCCATCCACGAAATGTATTTAAAACCAATTTATTATCATAAATTTCTTTAACATATAACGTGTTCTAAGACCGCCCCTCAGGTAGGGGTGCACATGGTTTGGTTCGGTTCGGTTCCACTACGGAACCAAAACCAGAACCGAAATTGATCGGTTCCATGGTTTTGGAACCAGAACCAGAACCAAAATTGGTCGGTTCGGTTCGGAACCAAACCATCGGTTCTTGGTTTGGTTCGGGTTGGTTCATGGTTCTGGTTTGCGGTTGGTTTGCGGTTCTGGTTCGCGGTTTTCATTAATGGTTCTGGTTCGTGGGTTGGTTCTCGGGTTGATTAATGGTTCTGGTTAATGGTTCAGGTTCATGGGTTGGTTCTCGAGTAGGTTCTTTGGTTCGGTTCCATGGGTTTGGTTCTCGGTTCGGTTCGGTTTGGTTCTCGTATAAAACCGAGAACCGAACCGAACACTTCGGTTCTCAATGTTTTGGAACCAGAACCAACCCGTGGAGAAAAAAACCCGAACAAACCCAACCCACGAAGGTCGGTTTGGTTCGGTTCTTCGGGTTAACGGTTTTTTTGCACACCCCTACCCTCAAGGCACGCCCCTAAATGACCATCATCTTCCAGTGCCTATCAATTACGACACATGGGCACCTATAACGCAAGACGTCGGGAAGCGGCCATATGCCTGCGGGCTAGTCATAACCACACCCGAAGTTACCTAACCATCGCAGAAAACATAACATAAACGCTCATATGGCCTAGGACTATATCCACCCTACATTCACTAGCCAGGGGGCTTCACCTCACGTGCGAACTTCCCTTATAATGTCATTTAGAGAGGGTGTTAACCATAAATTATTAATTATGCAAATCATTTCTTTTTCCATTTTGAAAACATTCATATTTTATTTTCAAAATCATTAACATCATATCATATATATATTTTAATCACATAGTATATATACCATATATTCCTCCTCGAACATATATAAATGACCATATTTGCCAAACCATCTAACGATGACCAATAATCCCAAAGATTCTCTCAAAGAATCATGATCATGCATTCATATTCGCATGATACTAAACCCAAAGTATTTCCTTACTTTGATAAATAATAAATACCTAAATCCCATCTAAGGACTTATTGGATATCTCCAATTATAACACACCACACTAAGCGAATATATATGTCTATATTCCCAAATTATCCTAATCACCTCCTAGGATTTTCCCATAAAAATTCCAAATTGTATTTTAACTCCCCATACTCTTAAGGGAAGAAAACTAGCAATTCTGACCAAAGCGAATCTATTCGTCCCATTTGCGAATCGATTCGCGTGGGCGGATCGATTCGCCCCCCAATCCGAATCGATTCGGAAAGTGTTCTGTAAACTGGTCCTTAATGGAGAATCGATTCGGTATAAATTCGAATCGATTCGGCCCACTGCAAAATTACAGATCCCCTTAGGCGAATCGATTCGGCCAAGACCCGAATCGATTCGGCCTATTCGAGGGGTACTGTTTGGGTTATTTTTTTAAATCTCCAAAATACCACAAATATCAATCCAACCTCCATTTAAATTATAACTCGGATTTATTCCTACAAACCCAAGGTTTTAATATCTCCTCAAATTATTTAGAGGTCCTAACAATCCTTTTGAGAACCCCTAATATTTACCTCCAATAATTTCTAACTAACGATTTCGATCTCAGACAACTTTTCATAGAAAAATGACTATAAGTCCAAAAAAAATAAAAAAATACGCGGTTGGTGCCAATGCGACCGCATCGAAAAGATCTACAATTTTTATTTTTTGACCAGGATCTGAATCGATTCTCATTTAGGCCGAATCGATTCGGAAAGTCGCAGGTCACTATTCATTATCTTCTCCGAGACGGTTTCGGCCATTAAAGCTTCTCCTAAGTTTTTGTCACCTCACCCAACGTCCTACAACCTTAACCAACTATAAATACACATATATTAAGGGTTCTAAACATCCTAGAACCCTAAACCACCAATTTATTTTGATTAATTTCTAAGTTTCTCCAATTAACAAAGTATAGGGGTTTATTCGTTTTATCTCCCAAAAATCCGTTTTATTCACGAAAACCCAACCCAAAACATTTAGGGTTTGTTTATACCAAACTACGATATGAGATTTATGCTCAAAAGTAAATAAAGCAAGTAAACACTTGCCTCGTGGATATAATCCGACGACCTCGAGCCGAATCACGCGAAGTTTCGCCGGAACCTCCCCTTTTCTCCTCTTTTTCCTCCTCCTCTCTCTCTTCTCTCTCTTTTCTTTCTTTCTTTCTCTTTTTCTCCCAATCTCCCTCTTTATATAGAAAGTAAAAAGGGTTTAACCCCTTAAAACCAAAAAATGAATCGTTTACTCAATTACGAGCCCTTTTTAACTCTAAAATTTCCCGAAACTCAATTTTGACAATCGGACACTCTTTTTCGACTATCTCGGCCATTCCGAGGCTCACGGTGCAATCGAAATTTCCATCTGAGGTACTTGACCACAGATCACTATTCTAACCCATATAACTTAATGCGGGTTTTCTAATTGAAATCTTACCTTTTGTCGCTTTACTCAACCGCGACATATAATTAAAATACATCGACATATTTATTTAATCCCAAAAGTAAATATATCACCTATTGACAATCCTCAAATCCTTGAAAATCCCAAAAACTACTATTTCGGGAAAATCTCCAAATTCCAATTTATGCCCAAATGTGGAATTTAATTGTCTCCAAAAGGACGGGTTGTTACATACTCCCTCCCTTACAACGGAATTTCGTCCTTGAAATTCGGATATAACCTACACCGCAAATCCTAGAATCGCTCCAAATCCTAATACCTCAGGGAGAACAATACTAACCCAACGGTTCCTAACTGTACACTACCACGGTCGTAAAGTGACTCCAATAGCTTTACATGGCACACATCATTACTAGTACCTCACGGCATAAACTTCAACTTTATATACTACGCCCCTTCTATTTCAGGCGGTATATAAACCAACTTACTAAGGTGCCTATACACCTTTTTAACATGTGCACATCTGCACATCCACTTCAAACGTCAGACACATAACACTCTCTCTAAATTAGGGTCTCCTTTACTCGGTGTAATACTCACACATGGGTCCTCCCAACCCGTGAAATTCAATTCTCCTAACCTCGGCGCCACTAACTCTACTAAACTTACATCCTACAAATGCTATGATCTATGCGTTACCCTACCTATGTGTAACAAGTAATGTCCTAAGTATATCCCTAGTTCCCAAGGACTCTCTCAACTTCCGAAATTTGCTTGGTTTCATGCGTGGGACGTCTCGCAAAAGCTAAATCCAAATAAGGAACCCTCCCATTACACTACTCCCTCACGTTGTCGGTCATTGAGATATAGTGACCTAAGGCACACTAGCGGGACGTCCTAAATCCTACCATGCTAACCTACGAACGCATTCCTACTACTCTCTCCTTCCGCCCATATGAAAGGAAACCTAACAAATCGAAGTGCCCACTTTCTAAAAAAGTGTCACGAACATCATACCCAAAACATATCTTCTCAAAATTTTCCTTTTCATTAAGGCTTCACTATTATCCTCAAACCAATCTCTCTAAGTCCTACTCCACCCACCCACTTGTGGCGAGAGGACCACTTTACTGCTTTTCCATAACACAATATTTCCATAGGCATACTATCATCATACGGCTCAAAGTCTATAGTGGTTCATCCACACTATAAGACCTTTTCATAAAACCCACATTCTTGCATCCTATAACATCTCTCCACTCCCGTCGTCGTTAAGATTCATGTGTGGCGCGTCTTACAAAGCAAAATCCAAACAAGGAACCCCTCCAAACACTCCTACTTAACTTTTTTGGTCATGGAGGTCCGTTATTTCAACATGAAACTGGGATAACCCTATCCCCTATTCCAATAAAAAGGTGATCTGAACTTCTATTTCTAACTAAGAGTCACACCACCCAGTGCTCGCACAAATTTTTAAGTCCTTGGACAAACAATAATGAGCTTAATGCTACAGCTCAACAATAACCCGGCGCACCTCAAATCATATCTATAAGGTCGCCACATACTCAATTCAGGATAATGAAACCTCTGCTCATCGAAGTTCCATCTATGCACATAATAAGGGCGAACTCAACCTGTATCTCGGTGAGACACCGCAACAACAACCCATTCCACCCTGGAACTGCGGACACGATAGTCTTGCCATCATTAGCCTGCTATCGCTCCGAAAATACCAATACATATATACTCACCATATCACAATACTCGTATAATCATATAAGACGAGTATCAAAAACCAAATATATATATATATATATTCAATATATCAACACCCGCCTCTATGGCGAATGAAGGAAAATAAAACTCCGCTACCGCGGACAACACATAGACATACATGATATAATGTTATCGATACCGCCATAACTCAAAATACACACACGAGTTTAGGGCTAACGAAACACCGCGACTTTATCTAGTAACACCCAATATACCTCTTCCTTCATTGAGGCGAAACTCATAACAACAACTTCGTTTCACAAATTCCTCGGGTGGATGTCCACCAATGGGGTCCTCGAACATACCCATTCTCCATATCACTCTTTATCCACTTCCGGCCTCTGACCGATCCTTATGTGAATAATTCAGAACTGCATTCTTCTCATCCATGCTGAATCATGGGGACTCACGGTTAAGACTATCCATAAGGTCCCTTTCAAACCCTTAACTTTACTGAAAATTCAACCTTAGTACCACTCTCTACTATAGCGGTACAACAATACTCATGACTACTATACTTTAGTAGTTGTCACCAAAATCCTTAGCAATTCCCACAGGGAGAGTGACCTCTACTAAGGTCCTCGTCCCTAACTTCTACCAGCTGCTCTAGCTAAGCCCCACCTCCTGCTGCCATCCAAGCCTCGCACACGATTCTCAAACGAGCGCGCAAAAGATCACTATAATTTTATAACATGGAAGGAGAACAAAATCTCACAAGAGAAATCAACAATCCTAATCCTGAGGCTCTATAACAAATCGAGAATAACGCTAAAAGTGTAGTACGTCCGCACAGATTCTTAAAGACACTAGAACCTGATGCTCTGATACCATCTGTGACACTCCGCCTAATAAAATACCGGGCAATCACTCCTATATCAAATTAAAACAGGAGTCTCATATGAATCATTCTTAGCATCACTGTCGAAAATCCATTTAATTACTAATAACCTATTAGGCCGGTGTCAAAATTTTACTTAACTACTCTTTTTAACAACTACAATTAAAGCATCCACACAATTTTGCGGAAATGAAACTGAAATGAAAATAAAATAATCGAACACTCTGTCAAAATATACAACCATATCGAATGCTGTACTAAAAGAATAAATAAATGCAATTGGGCCATTGGCCCGAGTATTTATACATTACCTCCTATTTAGAGTACAAGGATGGAAGCGTCTATCGAGAATTCTGCATGCATCCATAGCTGCTATAGCCGACGTCTTACTCGAAAGATATGTCATCCAGGCGTACCTGTGTCTGGACACCTACATACATATATATATATATATATATATATATATATATATATATATATATCAAGAAAGGAAAAGTAGATAAACGGGTCAGAGCCCGAGTTTTGAAAATATTTAGCAAGTGCATAAACGCCTTATTTTTAGAAAAAGGTTTTATCTCATATTTAAGTTTGGTATCGCACTCCCATGAGATAACCCTCACCTATCTACTAACAGTGGACTCCTAGCACATCCCTCTAAACATCCTAGTCAAGCTACCCTGCTAAACTAGTCTATCATCCAGCCACTATCAACTCTAGATAGTCCAAGCAATGTACTAAGGGCTAAACTTCTCCCTAGTCTCAACACTAAGCCATGTTCGTGTGTGGGGTGTATCTCAAAGAGAAATCCAAACAAGGAACCCCCCCCCCCCCCCCCCCCCGTGAACTACTACGCGGCAAGGTCGATCGTCGAGATCTGCCAATCCCTCAGTACATAATATATATAAATATATACCATAAGAATTACTAATATTAGAGCACTAATGATTAAACTTCTCCCCAGTCTCAACACAATTCCATATTCGTGCGCGGGGTGTCTCGCAAAGCGAAATCCAAACAAGGAAACCCCCCCAATACACTACTACGCGGAAAGGTCGGTCGTCGGGATCCATCAGACCTTTGGTACTCGGTATATACATATTACCATAAACATCCGGATCAATCTCCCGGAATGAGAATTTATTTACCAATGCACTTTTCATTTATCTCAAAACTTTCCATTTTCTTTCTTATATCCAGGAAATGAATATAAAATAAAATTCATTATCATGAATTGCTTTAACATAACATATAACTTTTTAAAAGCGAGTTTTATTATCATAAAAATGCTTTTCCTTTTTATAACATCCCATTTCCCTTCTTATATCTAGGAAATGTATCCAAATCCATTTTCATTATCATGAAAATTCTTTGATCATATCATATGCTTCCACTTCCCATCTTCCATCCGAGAAGTGTTACCGAAGCCAAAACAATTATCCCATTTCCCTCCTTCCATCCAGGAAATGTATCTAAAGCGAATTTATTATCATAAATTGCTTTAAAATATAATGCGTTCTAAGACCGCCCATCAGGGTGCGCCCATAAATGACCATCATCTTCCAGTGCCTATCAATTACGACACCTGGGCACCTATAACGCAAGACGTCGGGAAATGGCCTTATGTCTACGGGCTAGTCATAATCACACCCGAAGTTACCTAACCATCGAAAAAAACATAACATAAACGTTCATATGGCCTGGGACTATATCCACCCTGCATTCACTAGCCAGGGGGCTTCACCTCACACGCGAACTTCCCTTATGATGTCATTTAGAGAGGGTGTTAACCATAAATTATTAATTATGAAAATCATTTATTTTTCCATTTTGAAAACATTCATATTTTATTTTTAAAATCATTAACATCATATCATATATATACTTTAATCACATAGTATATATATACCATATATTCCTCCTCGAATATATATAAACGACCATATTTGCCAAACCATCTAACGATGACCAATAATCCCAAAGATTCTCTCAAAGAATCATGATCATGCATTCATATTCGCATGATACTAAACCCAAAGTATTTCCTTACTTTGATAAATAATAAATACCTAAATCCCATCTAAGGACTTATTGGATATCTCCAGTTATAACACACCACACTAAGCGAATATATATGTCTATATTCCCAAATTATTCTAATCACCTCCTAGGATTTTCCCATAAAAATCCCAAATTGTATTTTAACTCCCCATACTCTTAAGGGAAGAAAACTAGCAATTCTGAACAAAACGAATCGATTCGCCCCATTTGCGAATCGATTCAGGTGGGCAAATCGATTCGGCCCCCAATCCGAATCGATTCGAAAAGTGTTCTATAAACAGGTCCTTAATGGAGAATCGATTTGGCCCATTGCAGAATAACAGATCCCCTTAGGCGAATCGATTTGGCCAAGACCCGAATCGATTCGGCTTGTTCTAGGGGCACTGTTTGGGTGATTTTTTTAAATCTCCAAAATAACCCAAATATCAATTCAACCTCCATTTAAATTATAACTAGGATTTATTCCTACAAACCCAAGGTTTTAATATCTCCTCAAATTCTTTAGAGGTCCTAACAATCCTTTTGAGAACCCCTAATATTTATCTCCAATAATTTCTAACTAACGATTTCGAACTCAGACAGCTTTTCATAGAAAAATCAATATAAATCTAAAAAAAATACGCGGTTGGCGCCCATGCGACCGCATCGAAATGATCTACAATTTTTTATTTTTTTATCAGTACCCGAATCGATTCTCATCAAGGCCGAATCGATTCGAAAAGTCGCAGATCACTATTCATCATCTTCTCCGAGACGGTTTCGGCGATTAATGATTCTCCCAAGCTTTTGTCGCCTCACCCAACATCCTACAACCAACTTCAAATACACATATATTAAGGGTTCTAAACATCCTAGAACCCTAAACCACCAATTTATTTCGATTAATTTCTAAGTTTCTCCAATTAACAAATTTTAGGGGTTTATTCGTTTTATCTCCCAAAAACCCGTTTTATTCACGAAAACCCAACCCAAAACATTTAAGGTTTGTTTATACCAATCTACTATATGAGATTTATGCTCAAAAGTTAATAAAGAAAGTAAAAACTTTCCTCGTGGATATAATCTGATGACCTCGAGCCGAATCCCGCGGAGTTTGGCCGGAACCTCCCCTTTTCTCCTCTTTTTCCTCCTCCTCTCTCTCTTCTCTCTCTTTTCTTTCTTTCTTTATCTTTTTCTCCAAATCTCCCTATTTATATAGAAAGGAAAAAGGGTTTAACCCCTTAAAACCAAGAAACGAATCGTTTACTCAATTACGAGCCCTTTTTAACTCTAAAATTCCCCGAAACTCAATTTCGACAATCGGACACTCTTTTTCGACTATCTCGTCCATTCCGAGACTCACGGCGCAATCGAAATTTCCATCCGAGGTACTTGACTGCAGATCACTATTCTAACCCATATAACTTAATGCGGGGTTTCTAATTGAAATATTACCTTTTGCCGCTTTACTCAACCGTGACATATAATTAAAATACCTCGACATATGTATTTAACCCCAAAAGTAAATATATCACCTATTGACAATCCTCAAATCCTTGAAAATCCCAAAAATTACTATTTAAGAAAAATCTCCAAATTCTAATTTATGCCCAAATGTGGAATTTAATTGTCTCCAAAAGGACGGGTTGTTACATTATATAATTAATACAATTCACATCATATAATTACCTGTATATAAATCTACACCGTATATACGTATCATTATATTATAACATTCACACATATATCGTAGATATGACTATCCTCCTGAGTAAGTTCTCATCGGATACTCTCTAAATGCTAACAACCTCGGGTATACTCATCCACCCACAACCCTGACGCGGTGCGCTCACCGAATCAGTAATATAAATGCATTAGAGGCGACCATAGTTTCCCAAGGTAATGAGATTAAATCATACCCAAAGCGTCTCAGTCCTGAGCCCGAACGCTATGACATGGTACTATACTCACCCTGCATTCTCTAGCCAGTGAATTCACCCACATCACGTAACCTCTCATGATAGCACTAGAGTGGGTATGCTTCCCTAAAAATATTATTCACACCAATGTTTATAAATCATATATGCATATATATATATATATATATATACTACACATCACCGCATATAGAGTCTGGTTCATATACGGATTTAAGTATGCGGATAGAATGCGGATTAACTATCTTTCAAAAACGTCTTTGAACCGTGTTTTTCTTTTATGGACCACTTAGGGACCACTTTATCTTTCTAAAATTTCTATGAATATTAATTTCTACCCCAATAATTTCTAGGGTCCTTTAAGCTTATTTGTAACGTCTCAATTAATTTGGGAGTCTAAGAGAAGTTTCAGAGCTGCTACTTCTCTGACTTCTTCCATCACTATCGTACTGAAATTCGAAATAGTGGGGATTATCTACATGCATATTTTCCTTAGGGAGTCTGCAAATCGCAAGCGGGTTTGATGAAAAATATTCTAGTCTTAAAAACCTTATACGGTATTGAGGTTTTATCAGTCTAGTTTCATTATATATCTGATTAAAAACATTAATTATGTCATTTTCTATAAATTCGTTTAAATCATTATCACCATAGGATGATAAAAATCTACGATATGTTTAAGGGGAAACTGTTTTTTTGTTTTTAAAAAGAGGACAGATTCCTCCCGATATAATTAAAATAGTTCTTATTTTAGCTAACCTTTTGCGTATGATATATTTTAATACGTCTATATTATCTTCAAGTATTCTAGTGTATTCTTGATATTTTTCTGGTGTTGAAAGTTCTTCTGCAAACTCTGCAGGTCTTAACTTTTGTTTAAAGAGATTGCGAATCCATGTTCTAATTAATTCTATTCTAGGTACTTCACGTACTAACCACTCAATAACCTGGTCTGTATATTTGAAAGTACCACATGCGTATGTTAAAGCAGATTCTATAAGTTTTTTTTATCTGTAGGGTCTGTAAGAGTCCAGTCTTGGATTTCTCTTCTTAAGTTTGGATTTGCTTGGTTAACAAATGCTAAAATTTTTGTAGTGATTTATAGGCTCATGCAAATTTCTTTGGATTATAACAATAATATGTAAAATAGCGAGGGGTTTGGTTTGAATTTATACATTCCTTCTGGTCTGCAATATTTTTATCTTTTTTTCTTTGTCTCTTCAGCTTTGTTACTATTCTTCTCCGGGATGGGCCTCCTGCAACTCTTTTTTTATGTGTCGGACCTCAATACATTAGTTTAGCATTGGACCCTTTTCCTGCTTGTACGCCACCACGCTTAATGCCCACCTGGTTAACGGCTCTTGGAAAATCGTCACCTGAAGGCAGTTCAATAGTATAACACCTACATACTACACCAGAGGTTCCACACAATAGTTCTCTATGAACAGAAAGTTGGAGACGTTTGGAGAATAATAACAACTTAACATAAGAGATTTCTGGAAAAAGAAAATACTTTTATTGCATAGCATAAGTAAATACAACTCTCCCCTCTCCTTCTAACTATGAGAGGTTTACTCCCTCATGTACATATTACTCTTTCTAAGCTTACTCACCCTCTCTCTCTCTTCTAATCTTCTATTCCTTCTTATAAACTGGATGAACCCTTTTATAGTGTAATGGTTCTTACAAGATGACTGGAAATCGGAGTTTAAAAGCTAATCGGTTGAAAGGAAACAAACCAAGCATTAAAGTAAAACTAATGCCTTCTAATAATAATTTTGACGAGTCTTTCTCTTTTCAAAATGTCTTTTAGCTTCTTTTGATAATTGAGGAATCAAATGTCTGCGTCTCTCTTTAGTTTGGTGGTCCATGTGGGGCAGGAATATTTTGCTTTATGGAAAGAAGAGTCTTAAATAATTGAGTCTTCAATCTTTATTAATTTGTAGAGTAGGGTGGGAACCTTATCTGTCCCATCTACGTCTTCTTTTGCCTTGTCTTTGTCTTTGTCTAGTAGAGCATTATTATTGAGGAGTTCATCAATAAGGCCCACCACTCTAAGGCTTACTGGCAAAGAAATCTCTACCATTTCCTTGGTTTCTTTCTTGAGACTTCCATTGAATGGCTCAGATAATGAGGTCTTCTTTATGGTATGCAGTATACCATCTATCTTCACTTGTTAATAACTTAGTGATTTCTATCGTCTTCATAGTTTGGGCAATCTGAAGTTTGGACTGATTAACAATGAGGTCTTTAGTCTCATCTTCGAACAAGATCTCACTGTCTTCAAATAAATAATTGGAAAATCTAACGATTCTAAATCCTTCCACTCTCATTCCTCCACAGGAACTTAGAACAAACTGGTAGATTCTAGCAAACAGGGAAAAAAAGATTTCTACCTTCTTGATGTGCTCATGGATAACTTTTCCAAGAACAATAGAGTCTTCTATAGTCTTTATATGGACTAGTCTAATGAACCCGTAGTCTGCTAAGGTTATTTGAGCCATGCCTACTTTTCCAAAAAGATAAATTTTTGGAACATCTTTGAAGAAACCTCTGAACATTAAGGAATCTCCATTAATCTCAGATAATAACATATTAAAATGTTTAATAATGTTATTAGCTTCTTTCTACATGTCTTCTGAAATTGGATGATTATTATGACCAAACGATATAACAATCTTAGTATTAAAGGTATTTTTCTGATAATAAAAATTATCACTAGGTCTATTTTTGGAGGATTCCCCAAGAGTCTGAGGATATGTCTGAGTCTGAGGTTTAGGAATAGCAGTACCACTAAGTTAGGTAACTACAAGTCTTTGAGTTCTCATGAATCTCACAATAGCTGCCAAATTCTGTTTCAATTCTATCCACAGTTTATTCTTTACATTCCATCATATAGAGTCTATAAGGGTATTTTCATCTTCTGAAAATTCTTGTCTAAATTTGATCATGTCTAGGTATCTATGATCAGGTCTATATTGGGGGAAATACATCTTTCCAATGATTCTATTTTGAGAAATAGTATCATGTCTAGATTTTCCAAGAGTAACTAAGATATCATCAAAGTTCTCTAGGATAGGTCTTTTTTGGGAGTCTTAAATATGAGTCTGCCTTTGCATTACACTAGTATTTGGTCTTACGTGTCTAAGATAGTCTGCAACGTCTTCTTTGTTTAGTCTATTAGTTCCAGAAGAATGTCTAAGTCTTATGTTTGCAGCATAAAACACAAGATAATATTAGTGTTAGCAAACATAAGTTCTATAGATATGATGTCTAGAATGGTGTTTTTGCTTCCCTTAGTATGTATAATAGAGAAGTCATAACCATTAAGCAATTGTTGCCAAGAATTTAGAAAAAATCGCTTTCAGGTAAAACCTTTAATTCAGCATTGTTTAAGGATCAACAGACCACAACAGACTTACAAATAACTTAGATCTCCACTAAGTTTATGGCAGTAGTGTCCTCAAATATTACACAATAATAATGCAGTCCAACACCGCCCACATGAAGGAGTTCTTCTCTCGATATCCACCAATCAGTGTTAAGATACGAAATCCTTTCTTCTTCAGCAATAGAGTCGCAATTCCACAATAGTTAGTCGTAGAGGGAACTCTGAAAGGGTTTGATATAGTGTATGGAAAGTGGATTTGACATACTCAACAAATCATTCTTAAAGATGTATAATTTGGAAAACAAAATGTTGTATTAAAGAAATAAGAAAAGGAAAAGTTTCGGGACATGTATCTGAATTGATTTTCGCCAAAAGAGTTATGTAAAATAGTCCAAAAGTGTGCAATTTATAGAAAACACAATTTTTGAGGAAACAAACTTCATTCGAATGAAAAGTACACTTGGTTCGAATGAAACCCTACATTTCATTCTAACACAGTGAAGTTCATTCGAATGAACTGCTTAGTTCGTTCCAACGAGCTTCCAATGGGTATAACTTTGTTAAACAGAGAAACCCTATTTGAAGTTAGTTCCAATGAACTCAAACCTTTGTTCCAATGAAGTTACAACCTCATTCGAATGAGAACATGATCTCGTTATAACGAGATGCAAATCTCGTTCCAGCGAACTAGAAAATAAAAAAATTAAAATATGTTTTTATAAAAAAGCCTCGAGAAAAAAAGAACAACCCTAAATAACTTTGATTGAGTAAAATCAAAACTTCAAATCATTATTCCTCCATATTGTGTTCGTGATGATTCTAATGGCTAGAATTTCAAAAATGATGCTTGGTCACCAATGTGTCTTCAAAGATTGTGGAAGAATAGGTAGATATAGTGTTCGGATTGTAATGGGATACGCCAAAATATCTAAACTATGAGAAATTATAAAATCTTTCTATTGCACTCTCAACTTAATATCTTCAATGTCAAAAGATAATGGCTAGGTTTTCTAAGGTTGATTTAATGAATCACTCAAAATTCTCTCACAAAATGTTTCAATTAAAGTGAGGAAGAACAAAATCTCATCTAGGGTTTCTAAAGAGAGAAAGGGAAGCTCTTAGATTTACAAAAATCATTAAAGAGAAGTAAGAGTACACGTTTAATAATGGAACCAAAATTCTTTTTATAGTGAAAAATATGGTTTCTCTCTTATACGAAGTCCATGTGGATGGTTTAAAAATAGAGTCGTGCACAAGAATGTTAATAGTGTGTAAAAATAAGCATTTTGGTTATATTCAAGGGCACGGGACCATTTTCCATCCGTTCACACGAGCCATGTATAAGGGGTTGTTTTACCGTGGTTCGTACGCATGATAACACAAAATGTAGCATGACACACATCAATGTTATAACACTCCTATGGATATATAATCATATTAGGTAGTGCACACGGTGTGTTGCATGTGTACCATTTTTATGTAGATTTAATAACCACATGTAATGTTAATTGGAAATTCTAATACGTTTTATCAATGTAAACCTTATGTGATACAATTAATAGGGTGAAAATTAAAAGAGTGAAGAAATACGAGTAGAAAAGACAAAAAAAAAACTTTACAATTTTTAACAAAAAATCTGAGAGATGGGAATAAGTTAAATGCGTGTAGTGGTTTACATAAATATCCATTATTTTTAGTATATATTATGTTTTAGGTATCATTTTCTTCTTCTTCTTCTTCCTATTTTTATTCACATTTTGGGTTTATTTTTATGATATTGAAATTGCCATTTATTAAAATAAACAAAAGTTAAAGAAGTGACAAACGTATTAATAAAATTACATAGCTTTATAAAAGTTGGAATCTTATATTCTAAAACATAAACTTATATAAATAATATCCACTGATTTAAATTAGTAGTTTGCAGAGGTGATAAAAGAGAAATTTTAACAAGTTCCATTAAAAAATCGTGATATATAAAACTCGGATAAGTCATTAAAAATACAAACTCTCCTGTATCGGTTATATTGTGTTACACCCAATTTTATAGCTCTTTTATGAAAGTTTATGTTATGAACTCCAATCACTAACTACTACTAGTCAACAAATTACTTTTAATATTTGGCCTTGTAACTTTTTAATTACTTTTCAAGCCATAATTATATTGAGTAAAAATAAAACACCCTTGATTAAAAATATAGAAAGTATCATCCATGAAAAACTAAAAATAGGGTTCCTTTTTTTTTAAAATACAAAATTTGGAATTTGAAATAAAATAAAATAAAATAAAATACAAAAAAGTTTGTTTGATACATATATAATAGGAGAATTTCCACATATATCATGCTCTATACATCATTCATACATCACACCTAGTTGTAGGTCCTTAAAATATTTTTTTTCAAAATTTTTATTTTTCTCTTGAAATTAACTTTCCAATAAACGTGTGTTCAGAAAATTAGATCAAGATACATTTTGTAGCTATTTATAAAAAATCAGCAAAACTGCTAAAAACACCTTATTTAGGGACTAGAATAAGGCATGATGTATAGTGTGATGTATACATCATGATATATGTGAGACTTCCTGTCTATATGTCTCTTATATATATATATATATATATATATATATAGAGAGAGAGAGAGAGAGAGAGAGAAGTTCAAAAGTGAACTTAAAAGATGAACATTTTAATGAACCTTAACAAAGAAACACCTTAACATCCCATTAATTTTAATTCCAATATTGCAATTGGTACATCCTAGTGGCAACGGACACATATGTGACACGCATGGGGGGGGGGGGGGGGGGGAGAAATGTGTATAAAAAAACATGCTTGTCCATCACCGTTGGAGCGGACCAATTGTAACATAGGAATTAAAATTAACGGGTTGTTAAGATGTTTTTTTGTTAAGGTTCAGTAAAATGTTCATCGTTTAGGTTCATTTTTTAACCTCTCCTTATGTATATATATATATATATATATATATATATATATATATATATATATATATATATATATATATATATATATATATATATATATATATATATAACAAGAGTTATCTTAAACGAACAACATTGGTTTGGTCAAAAGCTGTGACAAATGCACTGATCTATTTTTAAAAAAATAGGAAACATAATTATTCATGACTTTTCACCGTGACAAACGATGTCTGTTTTTGGTAGTGCATTACCCAAAATTTATAATATATTTATTAGTGTATAAAGGTAGTGTGATTGGGATCTGTGAAGAACTGGAACGGGTGAGGCGTGACACACTCTGATGGACTCTGTCTTCAAGGTCCTCAAAGTCTCAGGAGCCGCTCTGGTAGAAAGCCTTCCTCTTCTAGTAAAAATGGAGTAAATTCTATGACATCTTCCTACAACAAAATGAACTTCACAAACTGTAGAGGGGGCTTGAAGGTAATTTTGAGATTAGAAGTAATTCCACATTAACAACAGTGTTTTGGGATAAAGGCACCGTGGCAGCTCAGCGTGTGACAACTTGTATTTTAGCTTGTTGTATTAGTCAAATTTTATCTTTGTTTATATTGACTGTAAGCTATAATGGTTGTAATTATGTAACGAGAAAAATAAAGAGTTTTAGTGTGAGGTCAAACTGTACTTGCGAGAGACCAGGCTTGGCAGGACCTGAGAGAGCTTTGATGCTCTATCGAATTACCTCACCGCGGGAAATTTAGAGGGATTTGGTTTGGAGGATTGAGAAGTGAGGCACCATTGGGGCTCGTACCAACCATCTTAGATACACCTAGTAAAACATCGCAGTACCCTGACCATGGAACCTCAAGCGGAGTAGATTGGAGTTCCATGAGGCGTTGAGTTATGAACCAAACAACCCTCTACTTAATGTCACTAGCCAACTAAACCACTTGAGTAAACCACCGTGGAATTTGGGGTTGTCAGGCATTTGGTGAGCCACCTTTGCAACAAAATCCCCCTTGACACACAGTGGCTAGGCAAAAGGCATGTCTTGGTATTTAATGTTTATGACGTGGAGATAACTAGTGCATCAGGCATTTAATGCTATGACATAAAGTATGAGGGATGTCTTTCATAGTCTTTAATGACTGAGTTGCCTCGAGGATGGTGTGTGGGGCTATTTAAGGACCCCAACCACCCTTGAGGAGAGGATGATCTTTTGAGAGTTTGAGAAGTTATTACTAGAGATAATACACATCAGAGAGAGAGTTATTACAAACCAGATGTCTTATTCACTCACCATTGTCATTTATTACGAAGATTTTAATACTTGATAGAGATTCTTGAGGGTGGTCGGTGTGTTTGGCTATCTGCCAAGGTGTATCTAGAGTGCTTACTTCTCTCTCCCTCTAGTTAAGTCACTTCTAAGTTCATTACTATCTTATGAGTTATACACGAGAGATTTGTGAGTTTAAATTGAGTCCTATCTTAATTAGGTTTGTGTTTGCATGTTCTATCATTAATCCAAGGTTTTGACTAATTAACTTATCATTACTATACTTCAAAGGGGTTACGCCTCCATCTTATCTAAACTACCCTCTTACATTTGGCGACTCTGTTGGGCAGGCATTCTTCTAAGTAAAGTGTATGGCGCAAGATAATGCTAATCGAAGGGTCAAATTTGATGACATCCAACACAACGAAGAACAAGCTACGAGAGAACTGGAGGTTCTAAGGGATAGAACACCTCAAATAGAGATACCTCCGATTCAGACGACGACAAGCATTCCAGGGGTGACATAAGCTTCCACGAGTGCAGGATTGGGACCCACTCAGGTGGAGCTCCTCATGATTAAGTTTTATGAGTTTTTTCAAACTCCGGTAGTTTCAACAATGCTGGGAGGATTATAAGATAATGTGTTCGTAACACTAGGGGTAGTCCTATCGGCCCCACCAGGTGCAGGTGTAGATGGAACGGTCCCAACAAGCATACCCTCTGTTGTGAATCCAGCAGTGGGAACCTCAGGAGTTTCAACAGCCCCAACTATGAAGACTTCTCCAACTATAACGGGCACTTAGCCCATGGTCCCGTTTATTGTTTCCCTAGTAGCATCACCTATGGAGGAAATGAGAAAGGAGATGCAGAAAGAGATGTTGAAGTTCATGCAAGCTTCCTCGCAATCTGCTGGCGAGGTAGCTTCAGTTTATGATGACTTTCGAACACCTTATCCCCAAGAATACAATGATGAGCCCTACCCAAAAGATTATATTCCTCCCATCTTTGAAAAATACACAAGAAAGGGTGGGAATTCGAAGGAGCATATTAAGCGCTTTGTTGAATATTTGGGGGCACATTGTAATAATAAGAGGCTCAGGTTGAGGGAGTTTTCTAAATCCTTGACTGATAAAGCATATACATAGTATTCCCATTTGGCTCCCAACAGTGTTTCTACATGGGAAGAGATGCATGTTTTGTTCGTCCAGAAGTTATTTCTGGCGAAAGATGAATTTACGTTGACCCAACTAGGGAGGGAGAAGCAACGACCTGGGGAAGAAGTGGTAGCATATGTTCGAAGGTTCAGAGAAAGGTCCCTCGATATGAGGGAGGAGACCAAAGAGTCCAAGTTATTGCATATCTATATTGAGGGACTGCTTCCTGAGTACATCTGCCATCTTATCAATGAGACGTGCGAGGGGACTTTTCCGGCATTCCTGAAAGCTACAAGAAATATCTCCTTGGTGGTATGACCAAATTCGATGGTGGTGCCCATGATATTTAGGAAGCTGATGCAAACTATGGGGAGGGGGGGGGGGATGTCTCAGCCCCCGCGGGTAGGTTACACCGAGGGAGGAGATGGGGGAAAGGCGATGAAGAAGGACAATAAGAGGAAGTTTGAAAGAAACACGGAGGACCCACCACCATTACCATGTACAGTAAAGGAGGGTGTCAGCTGTTACAACGCAATGGTCAAAGGTAGAACGGTCTATGAACCAAAAGACATTCCCATTGGGGAACCCAATGCGGCAAAGAAGGCGGATCCTAAGTACTGCCACGTTCATCGGAGGATCCAACATCCAACAGAAAGTTGCTTCACACTGAGAAGAATCATTGGAAAGTACGTGAAGGCAGGGACGTTGCAAATTATCCCACAGAACATCAATAATAACCCACTACCAGCACATGGGACGAATCTGGTGGTGGCCTATGACGAGGAGGCCAATAGAGAAGGAAGAGGGCCAACGTCGAAGTAGGAGAAATTCGAGGAAGCCCTAGAAGATTATACGAGGGGAATGGCTAATGCAGTATTGGCCTACGACGAAGTGA
This sequence comes from Sambucus nigra, assembly GCA_949130495.1. Classification (NCBI taxonomy): domain Eukaryota; kingdom Viridiplantae; phylum Streptophyta; class Magnoliopsida; order Dipsacales; family Adoxaceae; genus Sambucus; species Sambucus nigra. Next base: position 552,026,881 of record OX422212.1, on the reverse strand, counting down.
GTGCTAGGGACGTGGAGGATGTATACAACGCTAAAGGCGAGGAAGTAGACCTAATCCTAGAGTACTGTGCAGTTTCAAAATCCCCAAAGTTCACCTCATTTTTCGACCAGGTGGGGATTACGAAGGAAAGTAGGTTGGAGATAACCCAGGCAATACTTGATATTATGAGAAAGAATGCAGTCCCTTCGCTGAGATGGAAGGGACCTATAGCTAGGTTGATGAGAAGGTTTTTATCAAAAGTAACCTTTAGCGATGCGGATAGGGCTAAAAGGTTCCCTCACAACTGACCATTATATGTGACTGTCAGCATCAATGGAGTTAGCTTTACAAGGACTCTTATGGTTGGAGGAGCTTCCATCAATATCATGCTAATCAACTCCTTTCACGCAACCAATATCCCAGAAGAAAGGTTGGTTCCCAAGCCTTTGGTGATTTCGGGGTATGATAACCAATTTTCCAAATCCATTGGGTATGTTAACATTGGGATTGTAATGGGAAATCTGAGTTCCCATATCAAGTTCCATATAATAGAAAGTGCAACTTCCTATCATTTGCTAATAATAAGGGTGTGGATACACAACCAAGGGCTATTTCCTTCCACGTACCACCAATGCACTAAGGCGAACATCAAGGGGACAGAGGTCACCATTAGGGATATAAATAGTCCCTTCGCTATCGAGGAAGCTCACTTGGTGGACACAACATTTTACACAGAGTTAGAAGAGGATGCTCGGGTCCTAACGAGAAGAATAAAGAGAGCATGAGTTCCCTCAATCAGAGAGAGGATGGGACCCGTGAACGAGCAGAGTAAAGAGGTTGCAAGCATCACAAGAGTAATAGCTGAATGGGATCACCAGGTGGTCCCTCGACCCCAATGTATCTCGAAGCAGCTGAAGGACAGGATGAGGCCCAGAGCGGATCCGATGGAGAATAAGGTCCAAAGACAAAGCGTGCTGAGCAGGTTCTCAGGAAAAAGAGTGGCTGAGTCTTCTAGAGAGAAGAAGAGGAAGGGTCACTTCTACTAATAGACAATGCAAGAAAGTCATTACTGAAGAAGGAAAGGTGGTGTATCGATTACAATAATGTGAGCGTGCGGCCGAAGAAACTGATGATGAGGTTGACCCGATATATGAATGATTTCTGGTGAATCAATGAGGACAATGCATGGTGATAGATAACTCCAGCATACATGAATTGGTGGAGGAAGTCGTTGAGTAACAAGAGTACATGACGGATCGACCGAAACCGCAGGCACCAGAACTAGAATAGTTGAATCTGGCTAAATAAGGGGGAGATCCAAGGCCCATCTTCATCTCGAAGGATATCAGTAAGGAGAAATGAGAGGCCTTGGTTGAGTTGATTCGAGAGTTTATAGACGTCTTCGTGTGGAAATATACAGAGATGGAGGGGCTGGATGAGGAAGTAAACTACCACAAGTTGAACGTAATGCCTTTATCCATTCTAGTGAAACAAGTGACGAGAACGTACAAACGTGAGCTAGATTTGAAGATCAAGGAAGAGGTTCAACGCTTGCTGATGGTAGGGTTCTTTACACCAATACAGCACCCACTCTGGCTATCTAGTATCATCCCGATGGGGAAGAAAGATAAAAAATCAAATAATAATCTACGTGGACTTCATAGATCTGAATAGAGATTGCCCCAAATATGAGTTCCCACTGCCCTCCATCAATAGCCTGATAGATGCAACGATATGTCATGAGATGTAGAGCTTCATGGATGGGTATGTAGGGTACAACCAGATCAAGATGGACCCCATGGATGCGGAGAAAACAACATTCAGAACCCCTTTGGGCAACTTCATGTACAAGGTGATGCCATTTGGACTTAAGAACGCTGGGGCAACTTACCAAAGAATAATAATGGCCATTTTTCATGATTTCTTTCACAAATTTGTGAAATTTTATGTGGATAACTTGGTCATCAAATCGAGGAAGGAGGAGTTCGATCTGAGCGATTTGAGGAAGGTGTTTTCCCATTGCAAGAAGTATAAATTAAAGATGAACCCATTAAAGTGTGTTTTTAAAATGATAAGTGGGAAATTCCTAGGCTTTATGATTGATTGACAAGGGGTACAGATGGATCAAGACAAACAACGGGCGATTTTAGAAATGCCATGCCCAAGAACGACCAAGGAGCTGAAGAGTTTCCTAGGTAAAGTCTCCTACCTTAGGAGATTTGTGCCTGGATTAGCTAAAATAACACATCTGTTGATGCAACTGTTGCAAAAGAACACGGAGTTCAAATGGGAGGAGGCTCATCAGGAGTCTCTCGACGGGCTAAAAAAACTGCTCGTTTCATCACAAACCGTGGTTCCCCCAAAGGCAGGAATACCGTTGCAGTTGTATCTCACATCCACCACGAGGTCCGTAGGAGTTTTTCTGGCACAAGAGATTGACGGATAAGAATAGACAGTTTACTACCACAGCAGGATCATCCATGGGCCAGAAGTCAGATATAGCAGCTTAGAAAGGCATTATTTGGCCTTAGTATTTGTAGCGCAAAAACTTAGACATTATTTGCTGTATTTTACGATTCATATTGTAACTATATGTGATCCTATTAAGTATTTGCTAGCTAGAACTATATTTATTAGTAGAGCAGCTAGGTGGTTCCTTATTCTCTCTGAATATGACTTAAAGTGTGCGGTTCCTTGCGCAATCAAAAGCCAAGCCTATGCCAATTTATTGGCAATTTTCCCCTCGAGAATGTTTAAGCCACCCAAAGAAAGTATTCCAGGAGACAATTGTAGGACAACCACCTAGATGAAATGGATGAGGAATGGATAATATAGTTTGATGGATCGCTGGCAGAAAAGAAAGGAGGAGTAGGGGTTATTATTTCAAAGGTAATGGAGGAGATTTGCCTTTCCTACAAATTAGATTTCCCTTGTTCCAACAACGAGGCAGAATATGAAGCATTGGTGTTGGGATTACTAGAGGCTCTCCGAAGGGGGATCAATTCACTTTGTATCAAAGGGGATTTAAACTTGGTGGTTCAGCAAGTGAATGGAGAATACGGGTTGAAACACATGAGCCTGACACCATACATAACCATCATTCAGAGGCTCCTTGGCCAGTTCCATCAGACCAAGATCAAGAGGCAGGTCAGAACGATGAACCACCACCCAAACGCATATTCCACCATTGCTCAGAAGATGATCATGAGGAACGATACAACTACTATAGTGATCCAATGAAGAATAGCTCCTTTGATGGTACAGTTAATTCTACCAATGGAAGAGGACTCATACTGGAGGGGAGAGATCATAAGGCAATTAGATTCTGGGGAAGAAGCGATGGGGTTGAGAGAATTATCCCAATACTTCACGAATCAGGGGAATATTTACTTCAAAAATGCGGAAGGATGGTTATCAAGGTGAATCGACCCAGAAGGGGCAGAGCGAAGATGGAAGAAAATACACGAAGAGCACTACGAAATAACTGAGATACCCCTCTACCGAAGAATTCAAAGAAAGGGGTACTTTTGGCCTAGAATGAAATAGGACGCGACGGAGCTACAACGAAAATGCTACAATACCAATTATTCTTCGAGGAAGCTGAATGTCATTTTGTGGAGGCTCAGGCTGAGTGGAGACAACCCTATATTGACTTTATTAAAGATGTAGTTGTCCCTACAGAGAAAATTGATGCTATGGGACTTCAGCGAAGGGCCTTGAGATTCTATATTCAGGAGGGGCAGCTTTATCGAAGGGGATACTTTAACAGGCCTTTGCGTTGTATCATAAGAGAAGAGGCAACGAATTTCTTCAAGAAGATACACGACCCGACTCATATAGGAGGGGTCAAGTTATACCACCAGTTGATGACTTTGGGATTATATTGGCCAACGATGGAGAAAGACTCTGCTGAGTTCGTTCGAAAGTGAAAGGCTTGCCAACTCCATGGAAATATGATCCATGCCCCATTGGTGGACTTACACTCCCTGGCAACGCCTTATCCCTTTCACACTTGGGTGTTCGACCTGGTTGGGGTAATACACCCTTCTTCGAGGGGGGGGGGGGGGGGGGAATATGGATACTAGTAGCAATGGAGTTCTTCACAAAGTGGGCTGAGGCGATACCATTGAGAAGAGCAATAGCAGGGGTGGTGAGCAACTTTATCAGAGAATACATCATTTGTTGTTTTGGGATCCCAAAGGTTATCCTTTCAGATAATGGAACCCCTTTCGTCAATTCGGAGGTAACAATGCTCACGAAGCCCACGGGGTATACACCGTTCTCTCTTATTTATGGGGACGAGGCGATTCTCCCAGTGGAATTAGAAGTTCCTTTTGCTCGATATGCTTTGCGAAGTAGCATGCTCCCTCAGAATAGAAATGTGCAGTTGGAAGCGTTGGATGAACACAGAGATAATGCGATGTAACACTTTCAAATGTATACGAAGCAACTCTCCAGGGCGTATGATAACTTAGTGAGACCAAGGAAATTTATGGAGGGAGACCTCGTATTGAAGGCAGCAGTGAAATACATCAGGGGGATTCCTCTACCCAAGTTTGCAGTAAGTTGGGAATGACCTTTCATTGTGAAGGAAGCTCATGACTCAGCTTACTGCTTAATTTCTAGGATAGAAGAAGACAAACCATTCAAAATTAACAATAAATGATTGAAAATATATCACGTGTATGAAGTTATATTTGACCATTGATGTATTTCGCTGTTGTTATGAATACATGAATTCTTTTTATGATATGTAAGCAAGTTCTTTTTATTATAACTCAAGTAGAGATGAAAGAATTACAGAACTTCACACTTCACAATCTATGTAAACAGTTGTAACACAAAGAATTGGCATGAGAATAAATATCCTTTTCCATTCATAAACTTTGGGGCATTACAAAATTAGGATCTATTGCCCAAGAAGTACATAAGAAGGAGAGAAAAAGGAAAATATATACAAAAAGAATCATGGGCCTAGGAGGAACCAAAAATCTGAGGAGGAGAAAAAATCTCCAGGAAGGCCCGAAGAAGCTGCTTGGCAAAACTGTTGAGCATTAATAGAGACCTCTAACCTCATTTGCGCTTGTGTGCGCTCAATAAGGAGTTTCTCTCGCTTTAGCTTTGCCAAGTGCAGAGCTTCTTCTATGTCCTCCACCTCCTTGTTAATGGCTCCAAGAAGAGGTGCTAGCTCGACCAGCTTAGCTTCCTCCACCCGTTGATCCTACTGATGTTTTTGCAAGAGTTCCCTATAGTTGTCCAGTCGTTGGCTCTTCAAGGTCTTCAAATGTGTGATGAGCCAGCCAAAATGGAATCCGTCGCGACCCAACTCCCTCAGATAACCCAGAAATTAGTTAAGGAGGGGTCTGGTAACATTTTTAGTTGGAGTATTAGCAATTTAAGCAATGACGGTGGCCATTCCTTGAAGCCTATAACTCATAACTAAGATGTTTGAATGAAGGCAATCCATCGTGAACGTTTCAGGATGATGGTTCTAAAGTAGCTCAACTTCCAAATAATGGTTGGCAGGAATTTGAGGAGAACGTTAGAGCACCATTAGGCAGAAAGCTTGAGGAGCCATGCTGGGTAGAGGAAAATCGCACCCAGATTCACTCTCGGCAGTAGCGCTTGTCCTGGAACCTTGGTCATTATGGCTAGAATCATCCGAGACGACAGGTTCTCAATGGGGCGAGCCAACAGGCGAATAAACTGGAAGAGAATCCTCCCGAGCAACCTAAGAATAGTTAGAGGAAATATGGAGGTTACAGAAAAATCTTAACAAGTGTTTTCGTTGTTAAGTCACCAATATAGGTGGAGTTTATGAAAAATCTTAACAAATGTTTTCGTTGTTAAGTCACCGATATAGGTGGAGTTTATGAAAAATCTTAATAGTGTTATCATTGTTAAGTCACCAATATAGGTGGAGTTTATGGAAAATCTTAACAAGCGTTTTCGTTGTTAAGTCACCGATATAGGTGGAGTTTATGAAAAAATCTTAACAAGTGTTTTCATTGTTAAGTCACCATATAGGTGGAGTTTATGAAAAATCTTAACAAGTGTTTTCATTGTTAAGTAACCGATATAGGTGGATTTTATGAAAAATATTAACAGGTGTTTTCGTTGTTAAGTCACCGATATAGGTGGAGTTTATGAAAAATCTTAACAAGTGTTTTCATTGTTAAGTCACCGATATAGGTGGAGTTTATGAAAAAATCTTAACAGGCATTTTTGTTGTTAAGTCACCGATATAGGTGGAGTTTATGAAAAATATTAACAAGCGTTTTCATTATCAAGTCACCTATATAGGTGAAGTTGGAGAAACAAAAAATGTAGAGAGAAATTAGCAAAGTACCTCAATAGTAGTAAAAGCGAGAATGGGAATCACCACGACGGCCATAATGGTAGAAATCATTGGGAGCGGGCTCATTGCCTCGGTAGCCTCAACGGGGCCATTGGCTGAAGAAGCCTCAATGGTAGGCAAACCTCCCTCGCCAGTATAAGGGACTAAGGCCAATATGGGTGTATCATCAGTAGAAGACGTTGGACCTTCAAGAGATGCCCAAATGCCCGTGGGTACAGAGGAACTAACATGAGGAGCAATAGTATCAACCTGGGCCTTAGAAAGGAAAAGGCCTAAAAGAGCAAAGGGTGGGGAAAGACTTGGAGAAAGCTGCAGCAACAGAGCTAAGTGTTAGAAATGACAAATTAGTACTCAAAAAAAGAGAAATACTCATAAACGTTACTTACCCCAGTTATGGCACCAAAGATGGGAACTGCAGTAAGGGGTCATGTTAATACAGGAGGAAGGAGAATGTTAGCAATCAGTTATGCCACTTCCACCTAAAACGGCCCAACATATTGGAAATGATAAATAAAATAATGGTATAAATAAAAGATATATGACTTGGCAAGAAATTTACCTGCGGGGCACTTTCTTCGACCACAACGAGGGGTAAAGGGACCTCCTGCTCCTGTGGTAACTTAGAGGAGGCCACAGTAGTTTCCCCTGGTTGGCCAGGCATTTCAACAGACCCAATGGTATTAGCCATCGTAGCAGCTTCTTTGGCCTGCTGGGAGGACAATCTTCGTGATAAGGTAAGGCCTGTCACGGGGGAATGAGGAGGAGTGGTATCATCTTGAGAGATAGCGTAATGCCCCCATGAAGAAGCTTATAGGGGGACTGAGAGGATTGGGCCTTTCTTCTCCAACTCCCTGCACCAAAACATTTTCTTATTAAGAAATGAAAATATGAAACACAACTTCAGAGAAGGGGAATAATAAGTAAAGAATGCACACATGCCACAGATCCAGAGGGAGAACGAGAGGGTACAACAACTGGTGAAGGTAGCGGGGATGTGGAAGCAGAAGGAGCTGGGGATGAAGGTTTCTCAAGCATTTATTTCTTCTGGGGCTTGGTTCCTAGATTTTCTTCCTCGAGCTCGTTGCACCACCACTTTTAGGTACCCTCGACCTTCTTCGTCTTTTTACCGATGGCTCACTAGGATCAACAATGTTTAGGGGAAAAGCAGTCGAAGGAGGAACAACAAATGCGCGCCATTAAAACTTAATATGTATCCCGTTGACCTCAGCTTGCACCTGCCTCCTCAGCTCTTCAGCCATCTCTGGAGACATAGGGGGGGGGGGACGGAAGCAATAGAAAATGCCTCCAAGGGATTTTATGATTCAACCTGAGGCTTAGAATTTGAGGACTTAAACTTCTTATCTTTTTTGGTAGGTGGTTGAGAAGGTTCTTCACCCGTTGCAGCTTCGGTTGAAGGGGCAGCCAATTTAGGGGATGCAGTGGCCTTGGGCTTCGGGGTGGCAGTAGGAATCATTGGACAATGAGGGGCTAGATCCTGGGGAGACTCTTTAATCATTGTACTCAATGGAAACTCAACCCCAAGAACGGAGGTCCCCTTAAGACCCAGTTCAGAAGAAGATAAAGAAAGAACTGGGGGATATGGAGGAGGGGACTGAATGTACTCACGAATCATTTCCAACTGCCCCGAATGGAACTTGGTGGAAAAGGAGGTGGATACGTCTCCTTTCCTAGTTTCACTAGGAAGGGTGACACGACCGTCGATGGTGGACTTCACCCCAAGCATTGCGACTGCAGTATAGAGGGTGCAAGCTTCAGTAAAAGTGGCCCTTGGGTGGTTGTGTTAAAACACAGGTCGAGGGGCCCCCTGATTGAACCTGAACTGTCTGCTACATCTATTTGGGTTGTAGGGTTCTGAGGTGTATCCCCATTCAGTGTAGGAAGGAAGAAACCCGAGGGTAAATAGAAGCACCACGGCTTGCGAGGGATCTTCTACAACTGGGATGAACTTGACCATTATGGCTGCAGAAGGAAAGAAATCCCAACTATGGGAAAATGTAGACTCACTGTATGGCCTCATCACAAAGGAGTCTAAAAGATCAAAAACTTCAATTATCTCCTTTCGACTTTATTTTTTGTAAACACACAGGAGGCGTGGGGGCTTGATACCTTGGCTCACGGGCAGTGAAATTGACTTGGCAAAAATAGTAGGGAAGAGGGTGTAATGAAACCCCATCAAAATAATGGTGCTGGAAAAATTAGCCAAGTTATAACGGCCCAATGATTGTGCCATGTCTATGTGGGTTCGATCCAACCAGTTGTAGAGGGACCCCAAGGCGATGGCGGCCAGGGGAAGGTTGAACCCCCTAGCCTAATGAATGGAAATATTTATCAAATCTCTCCTGGGATGATCGTTGGGTTTCCCGGTTAGGAAGAAGCGGAAAAGAAATACAAGTATGTAGGCTGGTAGTTCCAAGGATGTACCTCTACCTCGACCCGTTACAGTACTGACATCCTTCGGCGTCGGATCTTCAAAAAAATAGTTGATAAGGAGGTAAATGTGGCTTTGTTCGAGGAATCGATGAAATTGCGACAGATTCGATCCAGCTCTACTCGATCAGCAGCCTCTTCGACATCCAGAGCCTCATTGTGGTAGGTGAACTCACCCATGGGCTCAAACCCAAGGAGTTCACATACGTCCTCTAGCGTAATGGTGAACTCCCCCCATGCAGCAAAAAAGGTGTGAGTTATGATATTCTATCTAAAAACTAGCACTTGCAGCGTCGCGTTGTGCTTAGAGAGGATGAACTCCCCAAACTAGTAGGCTCGATGAAGCCCAACCTTTGCAAGAGCAGCAGTGTGAGAGCTTTGCATATGTGTGTGTCAGGTAGAGAAATGGGCTGTTGAGCCCCCAAGTGCTTCGAAGTCAATCTGGGAATAAGGGAAGTCACCACGATCTAGACAAAAATGCAGAGTCCCCTCGGGTGGAAGATAGCCCCACTTTGATGAATCCATTTCCTCATCACCCAATAGTAAGGGGTCGAACTTGGATGAGAAATGACAAACCTTTCATACATCAAAAAATTTATCACCTTCGCCAAAGATAGGAGCCCGACGATAGAAGTGTAGTTTCTCTTAACAAGCAATATCCAGGGCAGCGACGCTTGGCACAGCAATGGCGCCAGAGATGAAAGGTGGTGAACTAGTAGCAGGTGTGGTAGTAGTTCTTGAGGAGGTCATTGCAGACAATGGCAAAGTATGAAAAGATTGATAAAAGAAAGGTTGGGAATGAAGATGAAGAACCACAACCACGGGTGGTGGCGCAATAGAGGAGAAAGGGAGGAGAATGAGCAAAGAATTGGACAACAATGGAGGTTTTCACATAGGTTTCTCTCTCTAAGGAATACGGGAGATTGAAGAAGGAAAGAGAAGGGTTTGAAATAAAAGAGACGTTTGAAGCCTTTTAAACCTTTTAAACCCGCTGTTTGATTTTCCCACCACCGCCCGTGCAAAGTCGCCTAATCATTTCAAAAGAGCATGTGGCACTTCGAGAAGTGTTTTGACAGCTGAAAAGACAGCGCTATGTCATTTACTAAGTGACACCTGGGGAATAGAAAGAGTTGCCTTCCTAAGAAAGTTTGAGTTTTGGTGCCAGAATTTTCGTCAGACATATCCAATAACTCCCAACAGAAAATATGTCCCAACGGTTCTAAAAATCTACGATGCCCCCTCGCCACAAGTCCAAACGTTGTTTTATTGGTGACTCGGCTGCATCGGGGAGAATTTTTACTTTTTTTCGAACATGGCAAAGCATTGCAAGGAGAATTTCACTTACTAGGAATCATAATGAGTATTTGAGAAGGTTAGCAGGACTTTCGGGAGAATTTCAAATAATAAAAAGCTAGAATGGTTGAAGCGCAGTATAAGGAAAAAGTGGTGATGTCCCTTCGTCAAAGACCCAAAAAATCATAGTGCTTCGGCTCAGGTACGTTGGGGAGAATTTCACTTTTTCCTAGGAGACTATAACGCTGTGGTCATAACGAAGGAAATGAGGTCAGAATTTTTTCACGTAGGGAAGGTTCATCGATTTCAGAAGTTTCGTACAGACCTTTCTTGCTCCAGCAAACCTCTTCAGGAAGGGGAAAATGTAGAGGGGGATTGAAGGTAATTTTGATATTAGAAGTAATTCCACATTAGCAACAGTGTTTTGGGATTAAGGCAGCGTGGCAGCTCAGCGTGACAGCTCAAGCGAGGTAGCTCAGCGTAATAACTTATATTTTAGCTTATTGTATTAATCATATTGTATCTTTGTTTATATTGGCTGTAAGCTATAATGGTTGTAATTATATAACATGAACAATAAAGAGTTTTAGTGTGAGGTCAAACGGTACTCGTGAGAGACCAGACTTGGCAGGCCTGGGAGAGCTTTCATGCTCTATCGAATGACCTCACCGCGGGAACTTTAGAGGAATTTGGTTTGGAGGAATGAGAAGTGAGGCATCGTTGGGGGTCATCCTAACCATATTAGATACACCTAGTAAAACATCACAGGCCCTGACCGTGGAACCTCGAGCGGAGCATCTTAGAGTTCTATCGGTCATTGAGTTGTGAACCAAATAGCCCTCTACTTAATGTCACATATACTATAGGTGATGTCACTAGCCAGCTAAACCACTTGAGTAAACCACCGTGGTATTTGGGGCTATCAGTAAGTTGGTGAGCCACCTCTGCGACAATATCCTCCCTGACACACAGTGGTTAGGCAAAAGGCATGTATTGGTATTTAATATTTATGACGTGGAGACAACTAGTGCATCAGGCATTTAATGCTGTGACATAAAGCATGAGGGATGTCTTTCATAGTCTTTAATGACTGAGTTGCCTTGGGGATGGTGTGGGGGGATATTTAAGGACCCTAACCACCCTTGAGGAGAGGATGATCTTTTGAGAGTTTAAGAAGTTATTACTAGAGAGAATACATATCAGAGAGAGAGTTATTACAAACAAGAGGTCTAATTCACTCACCATTGTCATTTATTACAAAGCTTTTAATACTTGATAGAGATTCTTGAGGGTGGTCGGTGTGTTTGGTTGTCTGCCAAGGTGTATTTAGGGTGCTTACTTCTTTCTCCCTCTAACTAAGTCACTTCTAAGTTCATTACTATCTTCTGAGTTATACCCGAGAAATTTGGCTAATTAACTTATCATTACTATACTTTAAAGGGGTTACGCTTCCACCTTATATATATGTATGTAACATGAGTTCTCTTAAACGGACAACATTGGTCTGGTCAAAAGCTATGACAAATGCACTGATCTATATAAAAAAAATAGGAAACATAATTTGTCATGACTTTTCACCATGACAAACGATGTCTGTTTTTGATAGTGCATTACACAAAATTTATAATATATTTATTAGTGTAGAAAGGTAGTGTGATTGGGGTCTATGAAGAACTGGAACGGGTGAGGTGTGACCCACTTTGATGGACTCTGTCTCCAAGCTTCTCTAAGTCTCACGAGCCGCTCTGGTAGAAAACCTTCCTCTTCTAGTAAAAATGGAGTAAATTCTATGACCTTTTCCTGCAACAAAATGAACTTCACAAGCAATAATGGTAACTTTGAGAGAAATATTTCCTGGTAATGATGGGAGTGAAGAGATAAGCACTTAGCACTTAGAGAGAGAGTAGGGAGATAATACTAGGTCCATGTGATTTTGGCAGAGTAATGACTTAAACTTGAGTTTCTAATCTGAATTGACTTTACCAAAAGGTCCTATTTATAGGTGAATACTAGCGTTGATTTGGGCCTTTTGGGTGCCTAAAATGAGAGGGAATCTGAGGAACAAGGTTTGAAATGTACCTTTTGTCCTTATATGTCTGCATCTGCCTATCCCCTCTAACAGGAGACACCTGAGTGAAAACTAAAGTCAAAAAGCAAACATGTCTCCTAATGGTGATAAAATATATGATTTGGTAAATATCATTTCAAATGCTATTTTTTAGTACAAACTTTGTAAAACTTAAGAGTGACCTTGAGGGCCACCCGCTCTAAAATCATTTTGTAAAAGCGCTTTTCTTTTGAGCAGCCTCATGGATACTCACTTCAGTTATAACTAAGTGTGGGCGGTGTGAGGACTTGAGTGACTCCTAGACTCCCTCTACTAGTATTCTCTCTATCTTAAAGTTCCAAATAGCTGAGATTGCTCAACAAACATTATCTCTCAACCACCAAACAAAAACTCACAGGAGATCCCAACTGCCCTGCTTGAGCCCTACTTGATCAACTAGGCTACATGTGTAAGAAAATAAACATTGTACTTTATTTCTCAAAAAGTAAATAATTATTAGGAGAGGGGGCCACTCGTAGTGGACTCCCCCGTCCTCAGCTATTTCTCTTTATAATATTGCTTTTGGGCAAAAGGTCCACTCAAGGAAACTCCCCTCTCCCTAATACATTTTATCTTATTTCATAATTTATGCAGTCCGAGGGGGCCATCGGAGGTGAACCCTCTCATTTCCATATCTATATTTAGTAGAGGGGTCATTTGTCTTTGACTCCCTCACCATAAATCTCGTTTAACATTGATTGTGGCTAAGGGGGCACTCGTGGTGCACCCCCTCGCCACCAGTTGTTATCGTTTGCATTGCTCTTAGTCGAGGGGCCACTAGTGGTAGACTTTCTCTCCATAAAACTATTGATGTTGAATATATTTTCCATATGTGGTGGACCTTTCGCCCCCAAAATGTTATTTGCACTGGTCTTGGTTGAGGGGCCACTCAAACTGGACCCCTCGCTACATGTTACCTCTTGCACTGAGTTTTACAGTAGGGGCCACTCGTGGTGGACCCTTTCTCCCTTGAGGTGTTGGTTTTCACCTAAAAATAAGAAATCACGATATGCAATAATCGATAAGGGCTAAGAGAGGTAGGTGAATCGTTGCTTTATAGAAATTAAATAGATGGACGAGTAGTATAACTAAAGCCTACATGACCAGATGATTGTCTAGAAGGTCCCTAGTCTACCAGATAAAATCCCATTTTCTTGGGCTTTAGAGTAACCAGATCCCCCAAGGAAGTTTATCCTCCCTACGTTATAAAAAGTACAATGGAAAGACATATAGGTTGAAGGATCCTTTCACATCTTTAGGTCCTTTTAATCCCCAACTATGCTTTTTCATGTTTCCAGGTTTAAGGCTCTAGGTAGAATAAATAAATTTCCACTAATTTTGGAGTTGAGCACATGCTCTCAGTACCATATTAGGACTCCTAATGATCTTCTCTTGTCATCGTATTTTTCGACCCATTGAGGTGTATCACCACATTGTTAACCACTTGGGGTCATTCTCTCACCTCATCAATCAATTTTCGTTATTTCACCATTTCCTCTTCAATACTCAAGACACAGAAGATGTATTCTCTGAATCATTCTCAATAAACAAAAATAAATCATCATCATGAAATAAAACATTAATAAACTCCATTATTTTATAAGTGGTTTAATTATAAATATGATAGCCTCGACTATTAATGGAGTAGCTAAGAAAAATTAATTGACAACTTCTTGAGTCAAGATTTGTAAGATAATATTTGTTATTGATAATGTATGATATTATATGAAAAGATATAAATTGATTAAGTGTGAATTTCCCACCTTTCAAAATCTCATAAGGGGTTTGGTTTGTGGCATACTTCCTATAAACTTAGTTAATAGTGTGACATGCCATGTTGATCACTTCTTCCTAAAACCTTTTAGGCATAGCTTTGACTGTCAACATGGAGTTATCCATCTCTTATGTAGTTATATTATTCCTCCATTAATGCCATTTAGTTGTGGTGTTTGGGGGGGAGAAAACTCATGGTGTATCCCTACTTGTTTACATTATTCGGGAATCTTTGTTCCATCAAACTCCATCCCGCGGTAGCTTCCAATTCTAATGATAGTGCAATATTTCTCATTTTGGAGGTTTTTATCACTCGTGAATGAAAAAAAATACTTAGACTACGATTTGTAATGTAAAAATCCTACGAAAGTGAATGTATAAAGTTGTTTACAAACACCATGATGTATAGATTGTCTCCTATGTTCTCCATGCACTTTAGATACATAAAGTATATATGGAGGATCTCTATCACACACGAGGTAGTAATCATATTCAATTTATTATGTGTATTTCTATTTTTTCCCATTTGAAAAGTTCCCTCATATACGAGATGTGGTTCAATCAAAATGGGGTAGGTTGCGAACAAGCTCAGTCTTAAAAATTTTGATAAAATATCTAAAGTTCATGTGTTACTTGAAATTTTAACACACCATGTTTGCAAAATCATTAAATGTACATAAATTCTCCATCGTATGCATGCACTTTAGAATTCACTTAGCCTATGAGTGAATCACTTAACCTTCATTCATAGTCAAAATCACAATATAATGATCATCACATATTTTGCTAATGCTAATAAAATTAGCCTTTAGACCATCCACCAAAAGAGCATTATTTAATCTAGAAAATATGATAATATTGATCAAACATTTTCTTATCATACTAGACTTGCTCTTGTCCCCAAAGGTAAATGTGTTGATTTTGCTCTAAACGAATTTTGATAACAATGCTCTATATTGGTCATGTCCGTAGAAAACAAGTTATCAAATTACCAATGTTAAGAGTTTTAAGACATGAAATCGCTTTGAATTATAAGATATTTTGAATTTTTCTTTTTTACCCAAAAGGGTTTGGCCACATGCTTTGCTTTGGTCGTTTCCCTATTGCTTAAAATTTTAGAACTTGTTTTAATAATTTTTTATTTAGAAATATTTTCAAGTTAGACAAAATGTACTTATTGAAGATCACGATTGTGTGAAAATGGAGAATAGGAACACATGTGAGATTAGTTTGAAGTACAAATGTATCATGCGCTCCTTTTAGTTTGACCTCTCTAGATGAAAAAGTGTCAAACAAAAAAGTGTCTTGTCAATCTTCATTTCATGTTGATGGATGTTCCACTAAGATTGACTTTTAATCTTTTTTCACATATCTAATTGATGATTCATGCAATGAAGAAAATTGTGATGTTCAAAAATCCTACGAATAACTTTTATCCAAAAATGATAAGCATAAAATAAACTTGTTGAAAACTTCAATGCACTTGAGAATGCATCCAAAAAAAATCATTGCCTTTGAAATGGAATATTAAAATTTGAGCAAGGCGGAAGCTAAAAGAAACACTTCAAGTGAAAACCTCCTTTGTTTGGAGAAGGAATGAAATGAATTATGATAGAGCATTGATGTTCTCAAAATTATATGATGTTTTCAAAATTATTTTAAAGGATTGTAAAAGGTGTAATGACTCTTTGAATTTATAAGTAGTCTCCCGTAAACAAAATTTGGTTTCCTCTAAGAATGTTAAAGTGGACTTGGAAGACTGATCCAAGAAGTTTCATAAAATTCTTTTATCTCATACCTAAGATTCAAATGACATGAGTGGTATTGTAACACCCCGTATTTTTGACGATTTAAATAATTATGTGATTAATTATTATTATGGGAATAATTATGTGATTAATTATTATTTTTATATTAATTAAATTAAAATGTGAGAAATTAATTTGTTATTAATTCGGATTAAAATAATTATTAACTGGCGTGCCAAGGGTTAATACTTAATGTTGAGAATTATTGAATATTACTGTATGATATGTAATATAGAATTATAACATTTGATAAATTATCGAAAGTGAGAAATATGACAGTTTGATAATTTAAGTCTGACAAGCGTGTTAGTCGTGTCGGGACTAATTGAATAGAATAAAAAAAGAGAAATTATTTTTTTATTAAATCGTATGGTCATTTCGAGTGCGTCGTTGAGTCCGGAAGGATCGAGATAGTCAAAATAGTACCCCCGGGTGTTTAGTTTGGGTCCCGGGGCGATTTTAGGCCTAATCGACACCCTGAGAGGGCATTATGGTAAATCGTATTTTTGGGTAAAATTAATGAACGAAAATTAAGAGTAATTATATCAGCTAAGGAGAGTCCATTAGGGTGAAAAAGTTACAAGAAGTTAAGAACGGCTATAGGAGGTGTGATGGAGAGCTAATTCCAAGAGAAACGGGCCAAGATAACACTACCTTGCACAACCGAGACAACCAACACGTAGATTGAGAAGAGAGGAACGCGTATGTACCAACATCACCAACGGATCAGATCGTCATATTCGAGGCAAGTATTTATTACTTGCTTTCTTTATCAATAATCATACTCATGTTAGTGTAGATGAATTCAATCCTTGATTTACATGTTAATTGGAGGTTAAATGATGATTAGAGGTTGGGGTAATTAGTTGTTAATATTTTGTCATGAATGTAGAGGATGAACTACGAAATTGAATTATATATTGATGAACGAATCTGGGTTGATTAGGTTCTTTGATTGAAAATTTGAAAACTAGGGTTCATATGAATTGATTTGGGGATTTTATACAATTATGATGATTTATGACGAATTAATGATCATAGGAGGTTACGAATGATTTATTGTAATACCCCATATTTTTATGACTTTTTATTTTTGGGATTTATTAAATTTAATTAGAGATATTAAATTAATAATAATCCAAAAAATCATTTAAATACTTACTAGCGTGATGAGAGTTAGTAATCATTTTGTTATAAGTTACTTATGGGTAAAGTAAGTGGTGTATTTATGATGAGTAAAATTATCACGAGAATCTTATTTGGTAATTTTGGAAATTTATCGGGACGCGCTTGTGTCGTGTCAGGATTAAATTCGGACTATTAAAAGTAAATATCTTATAAGTCATCCATATGGTCATTTTGAGTGCGCCAATGTGTCCGGAAGGGTCGAGGTAGTCAAAATAATGTACCCGGGATTTTAATTTGGGTCTCGAGGCATTTTTAGGACTAATAAACACCCCAGGAGGGCGTTTTGGACATTTTACATTTTTGGGCCTGAAAACCCATGAAAATTCTAAGGGAATATCAGATGGTAAGAGTCACCTTCTAGGGTTAGAAACGCCATAAACCAAAGACGGCCATTGGAGAGGAAGATGAGAGGTTTTCCAAGGAGTTCTAGGCCAAGAACTCCACCGTTTTCACCGCCGTCGCCGCCAAACGTTAGATCGTACAACGAGGATCACAGCCACACCAAAATCTCCACAAATCTGAACCAAAAATTTTCAGGCAAGTATCTATCTTGCTCTATTTCAGTTAATGCTCCAATATTATTAGCCTAGGATTGATTAGGACTAGTGTTTGTGAAAGAAAAACCTATTTTGGAGATTTGAATTCGCATGTTGTATGAGCAATAGATGTATTCTGGAAACTCAATTCATATGTAGAGGTTGAACCACGAAATTATAGTAATTAAAGAGTATGAAATCTGGTCAAAGGATGGGAAGAAACCAAACAAAAGAAATATTAGGGTTCTTGATGTTTTTTATGGATTATGCCCTTTTAATTCATTATTCATGATGAAAATCCGCATGCTTGACGTAGGAAATCAATTATTTGAGGTTACAATACTTGTAGTATAAATTATTGGGAGTTTGATAGTCAAATATATCGTTTTGGATGATGTTGGAAGAGAAAATCCGTAACTGGAAATTCTGCAGATTTGCCATACCTGCTTGATCGATTGATCGACCTTAGAGTATCGATCGATTGATGCTTTGATCGATCGAACATCTGCCATAGATCGATCGACCCCTCCTGCATAACTCACATCCCCCTTTTTATAGGTTGTTCCAACTTAAATGATTAGACATTCTTGGATGTTAATGTTAGAGCATTTTGGGATATAAAGAAGACCAGTACGACTTATTAAAAATATGGAACCTTTAATGTAAGACGAGATTAACATTTCACAGGGATGTTTTACATATAAGGGACAATGGTAATATGTGTTAAAGGGTGAGACTCGTAAGGAAGTTACGTTGTAAATAAATGAGTACCTACTGAAATTACACTTGGGAAGATAGGAATCCACGAGTGTCACTTAATAAGTTGGAATAATCCCACAAATTAAAATAAGAGACAAACCGTTATACGTGATAACTAAATAATGAGTAATAAGGATAAATTTAATAATTATGGGTCGTGCGAGTGTACCTAAATTTGAAATGGGAATAGTAGTATACATATATGACTGTGTTTATGCATATACTATATACGTGTAAAAATCATGCCCGCGTTACTTGATATCCCTGAGGTTACCGCGCTTGGACATTTTTATCTCTATGGGACCTTTAAGGGGGATATTGACTCGTGTCCTAGAAGATAGGAATCCTTTGTATAGGCTATGGGATTGATAGTCAGACGGTCCTAAGAGACGTGAGGGTATGTGCTGACCTCTTAGTGACTTGGAACTATGCTTCGCCTCAATTTGTATGTGTTTTTGTTAATACAGTTCGAGAGTGATTCCGGACTAGTATTTCCCTTAGTACGAGTGATACGGGGAATGGATAGCAGAGTATGCCCACACCATAAATTTTATGTGGGGTGCTGTTAGAATATATATATTATATGAGTATTTAATATATATATATTTAAATCTGAAATTTGGGAACTACCTACTATGACTATGGTATGTAAGAAAAGAATAATTATTTCAACTTGGAGATAAGAGTTTGAAAAGTATGATATATTACTGAGAAAGTTTATTATCAGATAAGGCTTATGTGAAAATTGTGCTATTAAATAAAATTAACCTCCTTAACATTGGAAATTGTCGGCTTGAAACCTTACGAGTAACTTAAGATAAAATAAGTTAAACTATTGGGAGCATTAGTGCGATAGGTATGCACATTGGAAGAGAGGTGAGAATTTCTCAAGGGAGTGCCGCACTAATATGTTGGTTGCATTAGCCGATAAGCATTTTAAATGATTGCTAAACTAATTTTAAATTGTTTTATAATCGGGCTCTGACTCGTTTCCTATTTTCTTTTCTCTCTTGTATATATGTATATAATATAGGTGCCCAGCCATAGGGGCGTTGTAACAACCCGCCTAATGGGATACCGGGCGATCACTCCTATATCATATTAAAACAGGAGTCACATATGGATCATCCTTAGCATCACTGTCGAAAATCCATTTAATTACTAATATCCTATTAGGCGAGCGTTAAAAACTTTTACTTAACTACTCTTTTTACGATTAAAATAAAACATCCACAAGTTAATGCGTAAATGAAACTGAAATAAATTAAAATAACCGAACACTCGGATCAAATATACAACCATATCGAATGCTGTACTGAAAGAATAAATAAATGCAATTGAGCCATTGGCTCGAATGTTTATACAGTACCTCCTATCTAGAGTACAAGGATGGAAGCGGCTATCAAAAACCTGCACACATCCACAGCTGCTGCAGCTGACGTCTGACTCGAAGGAATTGTCATCCAGGCGTACCTGTGTCTGGACACCTATGTATATATATATAATATAGCAAGAATGGAAAAGTAGATAAACGGGTCAGAGCCCAAGTTTTTGAAAATATTTTGCAAGTGCATAAATGCCTTATTATTTTGAAAAAGGTTTTATCTCATAATTAAGTTTGGTATCGCACTCCCATGAGATACCCCTCACCTCTCCGCTAATAGTGCACTCCTAGCGCATCTATCTAGAACATTCTAGTCAAGCTACCCTGCTAAACTAGTCTATCACCCCACCACTATCTACCATAGATAGTCCAAGTAATGTACTAAGGCCTAAGCTTCACCCCAGTCTCAACGCTATGCCATGTTCGTGCGTGGGGTGTCTTGCAAAGCGAAATCCAAACAAGGAACCCCCCCCCCCCGATACACTACTACGCGGCACGGTCGATAGTCGAGATCCGCCAGTCCCTAAGTACAGAAAGATATATAATAATATATATACCATAAGAATTAATAATATAAGAGCACTAAGGATTAAACTTCTCCCCAGTTTCAACACACTGCCATTTTCGTGCGTGGGGTCTCTCGCGAAGCGAAATCCAAACAAGGAACCCCCCGATACACTACTATGAGGCAAGGTCGATCGTCGGGATCCATTAGACCCTCGGTACTCGATTCATCCATAAATACATATTTTATCATAACCATCCGGATCTATCTCCCGGACTGAGGATTCATATATCAAGTATTTATCAATACTTTTATTTTTCTCAAAATTTCCCATTTCCCTTTTTATACTCGGGAAATGTAAATATAAAAACCAATTCATTATCATGAATTGCTTTAACAAATCATATACCTTTTAAAAGCCAATTTTATTATCATAAAAATGCTTTTCCTTTTTAAATCATCCCATTTCCCTTTTTATACTCAGGAAATGTACCCAAAGCCATTTTCATTATCATGAAAATGCTTTGATCATATCATATGCTTCCACATCCCTTCTTACATCCGGGAGTGTTACCGAAGCCAAACCTTTATCCCATTTCCCTTTTTATACTCAGGAAATGTAAATTAAAGTCAATCCATTGTCATGAATTGCTTTAATAAATCTAAAACCGCCCCTCCGGGTTTCCCCACTGGACTCGCCACTAAATGGCTATCATCTTCCAGGGCCTATCTATACAAGACAACCTGGGAACCTACCAACGACGGGAAGCGACCATATTGTCTGCGGGAAAGTCAGGACCACACCCAAAATCCCCTAACCAGCGCAGAAAAACAAATAACCTCCCATATGGCCTAGGGACTATATCCAACCTGCTCAACAGTCAGGAAGGCTTCACCACAACACGCGCAACTTCCCTTATGATAGAGATTTAGGGAGGTGTGTAACCATAATTTATTAATTATGAAACCATTTATCTTTTTCCCATTTTGAAAATATTCATTTTTATATTTTCAAAATCATTTATATCACATCATATATATACATAATCACATAGTATAAATATATACCATATATTCCTACCTGAATATATAAAAATCGCTATATTTGCCAAACCATCTATCGATGACCAATAATCCCAAAGATTCTCTCAAAGAATCATAATCATGCATTCATATATGCATGATACTAAACCCAAACTATTTTCTTACTTTAATAAGTAATATATATCAAAATTCCATCTATCGATTCATTTGGATATCTCCAATTATGCTAATTAACTCTAAGTGAATATACACATATATAAATTCTCAATTCCTCAAGTCCTTTAGCACATAACCCTCCATAATTTCTAATTTGGAAGGGCCTTAAACATTAAACTCAAAAAGGAGAAATAATCCTAATCTCCAAAATCTTGGGCTGAAAACAGGGCACCGGTCGATCGGTCTTAGACCCCCGGTCGACCGCGGGTTGTAAATAAGCTTACGAAACAAAGCAGTAGGCCATTTCTCCTTTACGCGGTCGACCGACCATAGGGGCGCGGTCGACTGGTCACACCAGCTCCTCAAAACTTTAATTCCTCAATTCCCTTAACCAACAACCCAAATTCATTTTCGGGGTTTCTAAACTATCCCAAAAATTATCCCGAACATCTACGACATTAATTATAGCCGTAAATTTTCCAATTCCCGATTTGATTTCCGAGTTGATGATTTCAACCCGGAGCTGTCATCTTGTAAAAATCATATCAAATCGTAGAAAATTCAAAAAAATACCCTGTTAGAGCCCACGCGACCGTATCGAAAAGATCTACAACTTTCGTGTTTTGGCCGAAAGCTAAATCAATTCTTTTCCTGGCCAAAAAGGCCCCCTAAAGTGACGGGTTACTATTCATCGTCTCCTTCGAGACGATTTCGGCCATTAAAGCTTCTCCCAAGCTTTTGTTGCCTCACCCAACGTCCTAAAACCTCAACCAACAAAAAATACACATATATTAAGGGTTCTAAACATCCTAGAACCCAAAACCACCAATTAATTTAGGTTAAAACCTAAGTTCCATAAATTGAAATATTATTTGGGGTTTAATTGTTTTAACTCCCAAAAACCCGTTTTATCCACGATAACCCACCCCAAAACCATTAGGGTTTGTTTATACCAAACTACGGTATGAGATATTTATGCAAAAAGATAAATAAAGCAAGTAAACACTTGCCTCGTGGATAAAATCCGGCGACCTCGAGTCGAATCCGGCGGAGTTTGGCCCGAATATCTATTTCTCCTCCTCTTTCTCCTTCCTCTCTCTCTTCTCTCTCTTTTCTTTCTTTCTTTCTCTTTTCTTTCCCTCTCCCCCTCTTTATATAGGAAGAAAAGGGTTTTAACCCTTAAAACCCAAAAACGACTCGTTTACCCAATTACGAGTTACTTTTACCTCTAAAATTATCCGAAACTCATTTCCGACAATCGGACACTCTTTTTCGACTATCTCGGTCATTCCGAGAATTATGGCGCAGTCGAAATTCCCATCCGAGGTACTTGACCGCAAATCACTATTCCAACCCAAAATAAATAAATACGGGTTTTTCAATTAAAAATCTTACCTCGTGCCGCTTTACTCAACGACGACATATAATTAAAATATTTCAATCTATATAGTCCCAAAAATAATTATAGCACCCATCGAAAATCATTCAATCCTCGAAAATCCCAAAAATTACTATTTAGGAAAATTCCCCAAATTCCAATTTAGGAATTTAATGGTCTCCAAAAGGATGGGCTGTTACAGGCGTCTTGCATAGGATCCTTTGGATTGAATGCGTTGCAGCTTAGGTGGGAGTTGCAGGCCTCTTTCTTAGATGACCTCATTTTTTATTCCATTCCTAGCACTATTTTATCCAGTTGGGTATGTGTCGCCCTTTTCCATTATTTAGTCGTTTTATCGAATATTGTTATTCGTTTATTTTCAGTATTTATACTTTGGGATTTATTACTATCAGGATGTTTTTCCTTTACGTTTTAATGTTGGAATCAATTAGTTGGATGTTTAATTATTTGGATTATATATTCCAGTATAGTTGTTGTGTGATTCTTTAACTATGAATTATGTAAAGTTTTAAATGTTGGTTTTTAAAATGAAATTTGGAAATTGATGTCTAAAAATGGTTTTGACACTTAGCTTAATTATTTAGGGTGTGTAATTGGAAAAGTTATTTTTTACGACAGTGATGCTAAGAATGAACCAACCGTTCACCTTGATTATAATAAAATAAAGGACTGATCACCCGGTATTTAATTAGGCGGGGTGTCTCATTTATTACATGTTAGGGTTGATGGCTATTGATGATGAGGCATTGGGTGTTGAATCTTAGAGGTTTATAGGTTCATAAATGGTGGAAAAATGCAGAATTCTGGGAAAGAAGACGAACAGTGACATCTCGCGCGATCTCGCGCGAAGTCGTTCGAGTGAGATGGCATCTCGCGTGAAGTCGTTCGAACGACACGTGGAAGTCGTTCAAATGACAACCCTTCTGGTTCGAGCGACAGAGGGAATTTTTGGGGATTTTCTCAAAGTCTAGTTTTGAGTTTTTCGGTTTATTGGAGTGAGATAAATTGCCAAATCGTAAATTCAAATAGGATAGATTTTCGGGAAAAGTATGGGAGAATTAATACTTTAATTATTTCGGTATAGAGAGAATGTACATTGGAGATTACGAGAGAGATAGTAATCTAAATATTTATACTATACGTAGTGATGAGGTTAAAATACGTATGAGGAGTATGCATGTAGGTTGGAGAAATACCTATAAGTTATAACAGGATGTGTGTATGCCTATTATGTGATATTATTGTTAAGAGCACAAATGGGTGATGACCCGGGGGTGCAAGAACATTATAATTAAGTGCACTATTGAGTGATAACTCGGGGGGTGCAGAAACTCTATTGTTAAGTGTACTGAAGGGTGATAACTCGGGGGTACAAGGGTGACTATTGTTAGGCACACTAATGGGTGATAACCTGGGGGTGCTTGATTATTATTGATAGGCGCATTAATGGGTGCTAACCCGGGGATGCAAGATTCTATTGTTAGGCGCACTAATGGGTGATAACCCGGGGTGCTAAATTGTTAATGATAAGTGCATTAATGGGTGCTAACCCAGAGATGCTGGATGTTCTCGATAGGTGCATTAATGGGTCTTAGCCCGGGGTGCAGGATTAGTATATATATATGTATAGGGATGATGTGACTATATATATATATATATAGAGGCTGGATCGTATACGGACCTAGTTTACGGACCTCTACCGTCCAAGAATTATCTAGGGACCGTTTTGTCTATTTAGGACCACCTTTTGGGACCGCAATGTCTTTTGTCTTTTTCTAAGTTTTGGGAAATATCAATTTTTACCCCAATGCTTTCTAATGTCTTTTAAGCTTATTTTAATGTCTAATTAATCTGGAAGTCTAATTGTAGAAGTTTCAGGGTTGCTGCTACTTCTCAAGCTTCTTCCGTCACTATCGTACTGGAATTCTGAATAGCGAGGATTACCTATATAAATAGTTTCTTCTGGAAGTCTAGAAATTGAAATAGGTTTTGCTGGAAAATATTCTAGTCTTAAATACCTTATACGGTATCGTGGGTTTATCTGTCTAGTTTCTTTATATATTTGATTAACAATATCGATTATATCGTTATCTATAAATTCGTCGAAATTATTATCACCATAAGATGACAAAAATCTACGGTATGTTCTTGGGGCAGCTGTCTCTACGTTTTTAAGGAGAGGACGGATTCCTCCGGCTCTAATTAAAATAGTCTTTGTTTCAGCTAACCTTTTACGTCTAACAAATTTTAATACGTCTATACTATCTTCAAGTATCCTAGTGTATTCTAGATACTTTTCAGGTCTTGATAATTCTTCTGCAAATTCTTCAGTTCTTAATTTTTGTCTAAAGAGGTCACGGATTCCTGTTCTAATTATTTCTATTCTAGGTACTTCTCTTCCTAACCACTCAATGATCTGGTCTATGTATTTAAAAGTACCACCTGCATATACTAAAGCAGATTCTATAAGTTCTTTATCTTTAGGGTCTGTAAGAGTCCAGTCTTGAATTTCTCTAGTTAAGTCTAAACTTGTTTGATTAACAAAATCTAAAAAGTCTTTAGTGATTTGTAAGCTCATATAAGATTTTTCTTAAAACAATATTATGTAAAATAGTTAAGGGTTTGGTTCGAGTTTATACCTTCCTTCTGGTCGGCAATATCTTTATCTTCTTCCCTTTGTCTCTTCAGCTTTGTTACTATTCTTCTCCGGTCTTGGCCTCCTACAACTCTCTCTTTATGTGTTGCACCTCAATCCACTACTTTGGCGGCTGACCCTTTTCCTGCCTGTACGCCTTCACGCCTAACGCCCACCCTGGCTAACGGCTCACGGCAAATCGGCACCTGACGGCGGTTCACCAGTATAACACCTTGTGTGCTACACCAGAGGTTCAACACAATAGTCCTCTATGAACAGAAAGTTGGAGACAATTTGGAAAATAATAACAACTTAACATAAGAGATTTCTGGAAAAGAAAATACTTTTATTGCATATCATAAGTAACTACAACTCTCCCCTCTCCCCTAACTATGAGAGGTTTACTCACTCATATACATAACATTTATTACAAGCATAGAAGTCTTGTTATCTCTCTCTCTCTCTCTAACTACTGATATCTTAAACACAAATGGACGCTCCCTTTTATAGATCAAGGGTACTACAACATGACTGGAAACCGGCTACCAAAAGCAATCCGGTTGAAAGCATAAATTATTAAAGCAGCATAGTCTTGGGAATCTTTATCAACTGGGTCTACAACTTTAGACATCTTTTGATAATGGAGGGACCCTTCCTTTATGAAAAGAAAGGCATGCCAGGTCTTCATCATAGGTCTTGTAATAATGCAAGAGCATCAAACAAAGTCTTCATTAGTCTGGTGGTCTATGTGGGGCATGGGTCTTTCTTGCTTTATGGAAAGCATGGTCTAGGTAAATGATTCTTCCGTCTTTATTAATTCATCCACTACTGAGGGGCCCTTCTTTGTCGTGTCTGTGTCTTCTTCTGCCTTGTCTTGATTTGGGAGGGTATTATTGAAAAATTCATCAATAAGGCCTACCGTTCTGAGGCTGGATGGCAAAGCTATCTCCACCATGTCTTTAGATTCTTTCTTGAGCCTTCCGTTGAATGGCTCATCAACTTGGATTATCAAGTCTTCTTTGTGGTAGGCAGTGTACCACCTGTCTTCTCCTGTTAATAAATCCATGATCTCAATTGTTTCCATTGCCTGGGCGATCTGGAGTTTGGACTTATCAACAATTAAATCTTTAGTTTCGTCTTCAGATAGGATCTCAATGTCTTCAAATGTATAGTTAGAAAATCTAACAAGTCTAAATCCTTCCACCCTCATTCCTCCGCAGGAACTTGGAGAAATCTGATAGATTCTAGCAAATAAAGGAAGGAAATCTTCTACCTTTTTAACATACTCATGGACTATCTTTCCAAGAGCAGCAGAGTCTTCAATGTCTTTTATTTGAACGAGTCCAATGAACCCGTGGTCTGCAAGAGTTATATGTGCCATTTCTGATTTTCCAAAAAGATATATTTTTGGAACGTCTTTGAAGAAACCTTTAACTATTAAGGCATCTCCACTTATTCCTGATAATAACATATTAAAATGATCAATAATGTTATTAGATTCTGTTTTAAAGTCTACAGTTAATGGAAGATTATTATGACCAAATGGTATAACAATCTTAGTCTTAAAAGTCTTTTTCTGATAACAAAAATTATCATTGGGTCTAGCTTTGGAGGTTTCTCTAAGAGTCTGAGCATAAGTCTGATTCTGAGGTCTAGGCACAGTATTACCACTAAGCTGGGTAACTGCGAGTCTTTGGGTTCTCATAAATCTGGCAATAGCTACCAAATTTTGTTTGAACTCAATCCAAAGTCTATTCTTTACGTTCCACCATATGGCATCTACAAGAGTATTTTTTTCTTCTGAGAATTATCGTCTAAATTTGATCAAGTCTGGATATCTTTGATCGGGTCTATATTGGGGGAAATACATCTTCCCAATGAGTGTATTTTGAGAAATAATCTCTTGTCTAGATTTTCCAGGAGGAACTAAGATATCATCAAAGTTCTCTAGGATTGGTCTTTCTTGAGAGTCTTGAATATGAGTCTGTCTTTGCGTTACACCAGCATTTGGTCTTACGCGTCTAAGATAGTCTGCAACATCGTCTTTGTTCAGTCTATTTGTTCCAGAGGAACTCATGTCTTCTAAGTCTTCTGTTTGCAACGTAAAACAAGAAATTATATTAGTGTTAGCAAACATTGGCTCTCTTGATATAATATCTGGAATGGTATTTTTACTTCCCTTAATATGAATAACGGAGAAGTCATAACCATTAAGCAATTGCTGCCATCTAATAAGTCTATTAGTTCTTGATTTAGATAAATCTAAGTCTCTGAATTTTACTGCATAAGAAGAGTCTGTATAAACAGTAAAATATTTAGGTCTAAGAAATAACATATATTTTTCTATTGCCCTTACTATTGCTAAAACTTCTTTTTCATGGGCAGTATATCTTGTTTCTGGGTCTGTGAAAGTTCCAGAACTATGTCTACATAATTTCTTCTTTTTTGTCTAATGATCAATGGCAAAGTATACTGCTCCCCATTGCTTATCAGAGGCATCTGTTTCTACTATGAATTGGTCTTCTGCATTAGGCAGCTCAAGTAAAGGAATGTTCTTGACTGCATCTTTAATTTGTCTTATTACTTTAAAATCATCTTCAGTCCAATAAAAGGGATTAGTTTTGTCTGTTCCTTTTAATTTGGATGTTAAGATTTGTCTTTTTGAAGCAAGGTCTTTAATAAAGTCTGCAGCACAATTAAGCAATCCTAAAAATGACTGTAATTGTTTTCTATCTTTGAGTTGGTCTGGAAACTCAAGGATCTTTTTAGTTATGTGTTCTGCTAAGGATAATTTTCCTTTATTAATATGCATTCCCACAAAGTCTATCTCAGTCTGAAATAATTGCATTTTCCTTTCGGAAATAACAATACCATGTTTGTCTAATTCTAGAATAATCTTTTTAAGATGGTCTACATGCTCTATCTCAGTCTTACTGGCTACAAGAATATCATCTATGTAAACAAGACAAAATTCTGAATAAGGTCTAAATATATTATCCATTCTTCTTTGGAAAACTTGAGGAGCATTCAAGTATCCAAATGGCATGACTAGCCATTCGTATTTTCCTTGGGGCACATTAAAGGCTGTCCAAGTAATACTGTCTGGATGCATCTTAATTTGCCAGAAGCCTGATTTGCAATCAAACTTACTGAATATTATTCTATCTTCTATTAAATTTATCAAATTATTCTTGTCTGGTATTTTATAAGAATCAAATTCACAATTCTTATTTAATTGTCTATAATCTATAACCATGCGTCTTTTTCCTCTTTTACGTTCAGATTCATTTTGAACATAGAAGGCTAAGCTATTATGTCTACTTTTACTTTCTCTAATAATGCCTAACTTAAGAATTTCGTCTATGTCTTTCTTGAACTCTTCTCTATCTTCTTGTGAGTACCCTTTCTTATAGGTTCCACCATTAATAGTGGCGTCTGGGTTAATAGGGATGATTTCACAATAGCTTTGGTCTTTATCCCACTTAGCAATGGGATTTTCTCCTAAAGTAGGCTCAGCTAGTTGCCTAATCTTCTCTTTTTCTACTTCTATATCCATTTTCTTCTGTTTGGATATGGCTTGAATCTGTGATAAGGTCTGCTGGGCTTGATCTAAAATGTCTTGTTGTATAAGCGCTATTTGCTTATAACACTTTTGATCTGGACACTTACACTCTTTTTGTAAGGGTTTAGTTATTTCTAAGGCTTCTTTTTGGGTTGTAGGTCTAGGTCCACCATGCTCAGCTGAAGAACTCTGATGTTTTATGGGTCTATAATTGGGCTTGACCTGTATAAGGTCAAAGGCAGTCTTATGATCTATTAGAGGAGCTTTAATATTAAATTCCTCTTGGTCACTAATTAATATCTTATCATTATACTGGGTATAAGTATGATATTTACTAATAAAGTCTTGTCCTAAAATAAGGTTTCCTGTGAAACTAGGACGAGGATCCATTATCCAAAACCGATGATTAACAGTTTTGTTGGTCTGATTTCTCAATTTAAAATAAATAGGAATAGTCTGGAAATATAAGGTAAATGGATCTCCATTAGCCACTTTACCATAGATTTCTTGAGTACTTTCTAAAAAGTAGTCTTCAGGGAAGGCATTAGCCTTACAAATACTCTGAGAGAACCCTGTATCTATAAAGGCTGAAAGTCTTTTAGGATAGTCTTTATGTTGAACAAATAATTCTATAAAACAAGCATGTGGTTTAGTAGAAATTCCTAAATTATTCTTTTCTAAAATAGATATTCCTTTCTGGGGTTTATCTATAAGATCTAAGGGTATTTGTTCTTCTGAACTATCATCAGAATGGTATTCGTCTAAGTCATAGGAAATTCCTTTTCCTTTGAAGTCTTCATTTTCTTGCAATCTTTTGGCTATATTCCTATCAATGTCTTGATAATAGGTTTTAATATCTAAGTCTATTTGAGCGTCATACTGGCTAGTATAAATTGCTCTAAATCTAGTTCTCCAACAGTCTTCATGGTAGTGTTGTTGACAAACAATACAAACCATAAATAATTCTGTTTGTATAGTCTCAAAACATTCTACACATCTAAAGTCTTTTTTGCAACATTTCATCTCAAACGTGCAGTAATGTCTTTCATCAAAGTAACATCTAGGTATATTGGTTAGTAGCTCTGGATTACTAACAGTCCATCTTTTCTTCAGAAAGGGGCTTAATATACATTTATACCAAGCGTCTTCAAAGTCTATATATTCATTATCTAGATCGCCTAGATCAGTCTGCATCATATATAAGTCTAAGGTATCCTGAGAGTCTTCATACTCATCAGTATCACTATAGTCTTCTGAATCACTGTCTGTGTAAACACTATAGATACTAGTGTTATCATCATCTTCTATGTCTGATATTTCTATAGCATATAGGATATCTAATTCTTCTTGATCTGCATAGTCTAATATTGTATTAATAATCTTAATACTTTCTTTATCTTTCTTATTAGGGCAGTCTTTCGCAAAGTGTCCTTCTTTGCCGCAAGTCCAACACTCTTTGGTAGCGGTCTTAGATTGAGCTACGTCTTTTTCCTTTCTATAATTAGGAACCTTCTTATACTTACTAGTATTCTTCTTAAAGTATCTTCTTTGATTAAATCTATTTTTCTTAGTCTTAGGATTCTTTTCCCTAAAGGTAGTAGATTGTCTAAATTTGTATTTCTTTGGAAATCCTAAAGGTCTAGTCTTAAACTTCCTATGTTTCCATTCTAATTTCTTTTTGAATTTCTTAGATTCACTTCCACATCCCCATTGGATTGGAGCAATGTCTCTTTCATCTTTGATTGGAGGGATCTGCTTGAAAGTTTCTTCTATTAACTTTGCTTGGGTTATATCACGTCTCTTAGATATGATATAGTCTT
Organism: Sambucus nigra; assembly: GCA_949130495.1. Taxonomy (NCBI): domain Eukaryota; kingdom Viridiplantae; phylum Streptophyta; class Magnoliopsida; order Dipsacales; family Adoxaceae; genus Sambucus; species Sambucus nigra. Next base: position 551,996,127 of record OX422212.1, on the reverse strand, counting down.
TGGCGAAGTTGATTCTTTCACCAAGGGAGTTATTCTTACCTCCAGATACTCCTGGCCAATTCCTATATTCATTAATTAGGATTTGTCCTATGGCTGGTATCTTTCTAAAGTATTCATCTTTTAAGGTTTCTCCAAATTCTTTAATTTGGTAATATAGTTGTTCGTAGTTATTGCTATATTCATTTATCTTATCTAACTTGCAAATGCTAAGGAGGGATAACTTAGTTTTTGCTAGGTCTTGTTCATTGATCTGAGCTAGATGTCCGGCTCCAATGAATTCTGCAGTGAACAATTGAATATATTCTTGAATTGATCGTTCTTCTAGGTTTTCCTTTATCTTTTCAATCTTAGCTAAGGAGTCTTCATCTGTAGCCTTTCTTAGACTATCTAAGTAGTCTTTTGCAATTCCTCTAATGGATTGCTCAGCGTACTGCTTACATGAACTTGCATCCCATTGTTCATTAGATGCAAAACACATGTTCATCTGATTACGCCATTCGTCTAAGGCTTTCTTCCTATCTTGTACGTTGTCTAGGTTGAGGTATATACCTACTGGATTTATGGCTTGGCTTGCCATAGTCTTGACGGGAGTGAAACTCTTGTCACTAGTTGGGAAGTCTTTTATATAATCAGGTTTAGTCTTTACTACGGTGCTAGAGTATATAGGAATATTTATTCCTATAGGTTTGCTAAAAAGTCTAGGAGCATCTTCTAGCCTACTACTACTTCCTATCTCTTGTTTACTAGGTTCTACTTGTGTAGCTGGCATTAGTCTTTGTTCTCCTTCTTCTATTAGTCTTAAGTTTCTAAGAAGTTCTTTAGTGTTCTTAGATTCTTTTAATTTTAATATGCGGTCTTGGGCTATCATATTAAATCTTTCTCTTTCTTGAAACCTAACAGAATGACTTTTCTTAAGGTTATCTTTAAATGTCTTCATATCCAATTCTGAGGGTTCATGTCCAAAGTTTTGGATCCTAGCTTTTTCTTTAACTAAGTCTTTTTGTTCAAATGATCTTCTAGGTCTAATTATCGGAGCTTGTCTAAGTAAATTAGCACTAGTCTTGCTACTACATTCTCCTTCTGAAGGATCATTGATTATGGCTTCTCCCATATTCCTAAATCTAATTTCTTCGGTTTGGATATTCTTATTAACAATCTTAGGGGGACCAAACTGGATGGTAACATTTCCAGTGACGTCATCTTGATTAATAAATAAGGGTTTATTTTGTATAGTCTTGGTTTCTTGAAATTCTGGCAATTGCCAAAGAGTCTTAGCTTTCTCTTTCATAGGTCCAGTATTCCTAATACTGTAAGTATGATTATAGTCTGATACATTAGTTCTAACTAAGATTTCTTCATTAAGTCTACCGCTAGGAATTCCTGATTGCATTCCTTCATAAGGAAATTGGGAGAACTTCACATAGCTTTGAAATTCTATATTTATATTAGCGTCTGGGATAATATAGTCTTCATAACCACTAGCATATAAGATTAACTTAAAATGCTTGGCTGTGTCTACGGTTACCGTAAATGCCGGAATGACATTAAAGTATCCTATGTTGTCTGACATTTCTAATTGGGCTATCCCAATAAGACTTTTCTCAAAGTCTTTCCATCTTTTGTCTACTAAACAGCATAATATGTTAATATTATTCTGGGGTCTATGTAATCCTTGGATTCTTGCTTGAAAGAGTCCAAAGGTTAGGAATTGGAACTTCCTATCAGTTCCTCTAGATCTAAGCCATTCTGAGTCAAATACTTGGAGCTCAGTATAGGATTTGTCTAACACATGATTTCTATAATGGTAGGTCATGTTATAATTAGGAGTCTTAGGAGTGGCACCTTCTTTAAACAGGTCTATACATCTAACGGCTGGAAGTTGTCCATTATGGATGGAATCTTCTACGATCTTCCAGTCCACTTCACCCCACTCTTTCCATTGGAGAGGATTGGTGAAATTTCTTTCCTTCCACCATGTCCTAACATTGGAGGATGAATCCTTAAGTCTTTGGAGCATATGATTACTCTGTCCAATATTTGGGATAGAGCTGGCTACCTTGCTAGTCTTATCTAATCCGTCATTTATGACTCGTTTACCTATAGTATTCCTTTCTCTAGTTTCTATGGGAGGGGTTTCTTTAGACTTACAGGTGGTTACCTGTTTTTGTTCGAGTCTTTTTTCAATTCTTTCTAAGAAGTCTGAATAATCTTTTTGTCTTTTTAGCTGATTAAGGATTTCTTCTTTAAAATTCTTATTTTCCTTTCTAGTCTTTTCAAAAGTTTCTTCACTATGTCTAGCTAGAGAATTAACAATGGTTTTACCAACGTTAGTGATATAGTCTTTTACTTCATTATCTTTTTCTAATTGTTGCATAGTTCTAACTTCTATGGCTTCTACAGTCTTTTCAATTTTATCTAACATAGTTAGAATAAAAGGAGAGTCTATTTCTGCTTGGGAAGGTTTATTATATACGGCCTTAATTCCGTTTATAATTTCACCGTATTTTTCTTCCACTTGGGCCATGTCTAGTCTAAGTTCATTAATAATGCTATCCATTTTAGATAGATAATGTCTTTCCATATTATTAAGGTAATTTGCTAAATTCTGTCGAAATTTAACAAAATCTGTGTAGAAGGTAGTTAACCCTTCTGTCTTAGCCTTTAAGTCTAAATGCAAGTCTTTAACAAAGCTACTATTATAGTCTTGGGTAGCTGCTATAGATGTAGAAATTAAATTTAGTCTTTCTAATATAAGTCTAGTTGCCTTAGCTGCGTTGGCAATCTCATTTTCATTTATCTTGTAATAAAATCTATCATCATTTATCTTTTCTAAAATTCTTTGATAGAATTCTGATAAGGTCTGAATGGAGAGGTCTTTTGATACCTCATTCCAATCTGATCTAACTATCTCCATTAGAAAGATAACTATCAAGTCTAGGGATAAGCTTAGCTTGTTCTTTAGTAAGTTTAATTAACTCACTGTCTTGATTTTTAATTAAAGTTTTAATTTCTAAAATGTCTTTGCTAATGACTTCTATATGATTAGTCTTAATATTTATTTCTTGTAACACTTGGACTAAGTCTATAGGAATTTGATTATCGATGTCTAATAATCTTTTACAGATATTTTTGATCTCTGTTTCTAAGGTATGAGTGTCTTTTATTAATTGTCTTAATATAAGCAATATACACTTATTTTGGTCTATTATGCTATTAATAGCACTAGCAGTGACTTGTCTACTATCTGCGTGTTTGGCTGGGATATGTTCAATATGTGAACAACCGTCTATGTGTGTGGTTAAACAACCTTCTGAGTCTAAATCAGTTATGGGTATAGGTTGGTAGTCTAGGTTGGTGCCAAAAATATCTTGGTAAATGCGAAGGATAAATCCCAAGGGCATTAAAGTCTTTTAATAGTATGTCTAAAAGGAACGTCTTATGGCTCTGATACCAGAATTAGGGTTTTGATCGGAATTTGGTGAGGTTCTAAAATCTTAAAAGTCTTGATACCAATTTTGGGTCTAGATTATAAATCTTCTAAATATATAGTCTTAAACTAAGGTTTTAGTATAAGACAAGAGGGGACCATCTACAGTAAATAACAAAAGTCTTTGGGACCACGAGGGGACCACTTTCGGGATAAGGACAAAAGTCCGCACCTGAGCCTGTCTGTATATATATATATATATATATATATATATATATATATATATATATATGAACTTGCGAATATTGCTACTGTGTGAAATTAGTAGACTTGGTAATAATAATAATCATTACATTGCACCAAGTGGTCTTAACCTCAGGGTGAAGGATTAGTGTATATATATAGGGATGATGAGACTATATATATGTATGAGTGTACTTGGGTAACTTTCTACTTTGTGAAACTAGTAGATAAAATGGAAATGAGAAATAAAATAATCTTAGTGAATAAAAGATTAACCATTCAAAAGGTGAATAATGAAACTTAGTATGTGAGATAATCTATCTGATTAGCGTATTGTATGGACGATACGGGAATACTACTAGTGAGCATAGTTAGTATTAGTATGGTTTCTGACTAGTTAGACTAGGAAGTATAACTAGGGGGATATTAGATGTACTTTAGGCGTTCATAATAGACGAGAGGTGAGAAAGTCATGTGCGAGTTCGATAACTAAAATGCGTATAAGACTTGTTTTAATAACCAGTTTTAAAAACTTGCTAAATCATTTTTACACATTGGGCTCTGACCCGTTTCTTGTATCTCTTCTCTCTTTTGCTATATATATATATATATATATATATATATATATATATATATATATATTATATTAGGTTCTGAGCCACGGGGACACTGGATTTAGAGATTTGGATTGCTTGACGTGCTGCAACTATTGTGGAAGCTGTAGGTCCTTACACCACAAAAGAAATTGCTTTTTACTACAGAGGCTTTTGAGACGGTTAAAATTTTGGTCTCTAAAACTAACCTTTTGAGACGGCTAAAATTAAACGTCTTAAAAAATATTCTTTTTAAGACAACTTTTATTCCCCGTCTCATAAAGTAGTAGCTAAAAAGACGGCAAATTAGTAGCCGTCTCAAAAAATATACTTTTTGAGACAGTCACAAAATATTTGGGTTCCCCCTTCTTACATTTTAGGTTCCCGCTTCTTTTATTCCCAAGTAAAAAGAACGTTAAAATACACTTAAAAAAATAAAGACACTAAGCAAGAAAGACCCTAAAAAAAACCATGCCTGATTCTTTTCTCTCCTTCACCCGACGCACACGTCGGCCCTAGGTTAGGCATCGTCCCATCGGTTGCGCACCTCCATCTTAGCATAGCCGTTCGCCCTAGCCTCGGGGTCCTATCACCTTCACCCTAGGTAAGACGCTAGTTTGTTTCTACTCGAGTTACATATGTTTTTTTTCATCAGTCTATGTGTATTTTTGGTCTGTATATGGCTTTATATGTGTTGTTTTACTACTCGAGTTACATATAGATCTGCGTTGGATGCAAATTTTGATTATTTTTGTTGATTTGTAGTGGTGATAGGAGGTTGAGGGTGAGCCAATTGAAAACCCGGATTGTCAATTGGTTGTTGTAGTATATTTTTAGGACTAATTTATGAAAATATTTGTGTGCATGTTTGTGTAAATTTTAGTTGGAATTATTGATATGTTTGTTTGTGTTAATTAGTTCATGGAATTTGCAAGTAGTTCATGCTATTAATTTGATTTACTATTTGATTATGATTTTATTTGAGGATATATGTGATGGACCCAAATTAATTCAAAATGCACCACTGTTGAAAAAATCACCAATGTTATCCAATACCATATATTTTTTTAGGTATTTTGGCATTGGTCATGTTAAAAATTACTAAGGTTGTGTTTGGTTACAAAGTTGGAAAATGGTTGAGGTATAGTTCATTTTTAATACAGGCAAGAATATGTGTGGAAACGATAAGAGGGATTTGGTCTTACTTTGGAAGTTTTCCATGGAAATCAGTTCTTTGGGTAGTGGGTGAGAATCGTTTTTCGTGAAATTGATAAAAACATGGGACAATTTTTATATTTATAAGTGATATTAGAATGCATATGAAATCAATCACCTCAAAAGTAAAAAAAATGAGTATTTCCATGGAAAATAATTCAACGCCAATCAAACGGACCTTAAGTATGGGGACACAAGCTCCAACATATGAGGTGGTACTCTAAAGTAAGCATTAGTTAAAATTGTAGTTTAAAAAAAACTAGTGCACACAAAAAAGTAATATCACAATCTTTAAAGAATCTTAAAAGAAAACTAGATTTTTCATTCTCTCTGCCTAATTTATTATCTAATTACATATCTTTTATCAGAAAATGTTTACAAAATTGAAGGAGTACGAGAGGAAGAGGTTGAAGAAAATAGAAGAGAATAGAAAAACATTGATAGAATTGGGAGTCCATAAATTGCATTCGAAAATGCGGGATCGCGCTAAAAGTAAGAAAAGTAAATCAAAGAGTAATAAACAATTGGTTGACGATGAAGTGTACGTGCCATACAAAGGAGAAGATGAACTTAGTGATTTGAGCGGGGATGAAAATGGGTATGTTGGTCGATTTTTTTATGTATAAATGTTTAATGATGTAGATGCTAAAATGTTGATTGTGTTACTTTTTAATTGCATTAGATGCTGCCATTTCTTAAGATTGTGTGAATTTTTAATTGCGTAACATTCTTTCCTTTCTTGACTTTTTATATTGATTGTGTGACTTTTTAATGATGTAGATATTAAAATTGATGTGTTGAATTGTTGGGTTATATTATTATTATTATTATTATTATTATTATTATTATTATTATTATTATTATTATTATTATTATTATTATTATTATTATTATTATTATTTAAATAAGTTTGCTATTGAATTTTTTGAATTTATGTATCAAATTGTTGGGAATCATTTGTTTTTTCATTTTTAGGTATCATGGATAAGAGTTGGATTAATTTACGTAGTCAGTGTTCAAAAGAATACATTGACAGGATTGAAGGATTTCTTAACTATGTATAAAAAAATAAGAACATTGGGGCCACAGAAATCTATTGCCCGTGTAAGAGATGCGCAAATCGAGTATACCACCCCCGACAAATGGTGAGAAATCACCTTGAGATGTATGGTGTTGACAAGACTTATAAGGTTTGGGTTTTCCATGGAGAGACTTTTCGTGGTGTAGGAAGCAATATGAATTCTTTACGAGATGAAATGTTAGTTGATGATATGCCCATTGAATTGAATGCTCGCGATGCCATGGTTAAAATGGTTCAAGAGGGAAGGGGTATTCCTCACACATATGACAATATGAGTAATGATGAGGAATGTAGAACCGAAGAAGTCTTCGAATCGGATGAAAATGTTCCAGAGTATTCTAGACTTTTGAAAGAGGCGCAGTGCGATTTGTATGAAAATTGTCCATAGGGGGTTACGAAATTGTCATTTGTTGTCGAACTCTTGCACATGAAGCAACTTAATGGATGGACATATTGTTCTTTCACTAAGTTGTTGGGTTTTTTTGGGAGGGTATTTCCGAGTGCTAGAATTCCAAAGTCTTACTACCAAGCCAACAAGCTAACGAAGGACTTAGGATTCAAGTATGAGATGTGGGATGCGTGCCCAAACAACTGTATGCTGTTTCAAAATCAAGCTGAGAATCATGAAAAGTGTGACATATGCGGATCTTCTCGATATAAAGATGATGATTCAAGTGTGGCTGTCCAAGGCCCGAAGGTAGAGTAAGGTATTTCCCTTTAAAACCTAGATTGCAGAAACTATTTTGGTCATCCCATTCAGCTCCTCTAATGAAATGGCATGCCGAAGAACAAATTAACGATGGTGTCTTGAGGCATCCAGCAGACTCTCGTGCTTGGAAAACATTTGATGAGCAAAACCCATCTTTCGCGAGAGACAGTCGCAATGTTAGACTTGGGTTAGCTTCTGATGGATTTAATCCGTTTGGTAATATGATCATTAAGCACAGTACATGGCCCGTTATCCTCATTATTTATAATTTAGCTCTGTGGTTGTGCATGAAGCAACCTAATTTAATTTTGTCTATACTTATAGATGGACCAAATGGACCAGGAGATAAGATCGATGTATTTTTACAGCCATTGATTGGTGAGTTGATTGAGCTATGGAATGATGGTGTACGCACTTACGATGCATCTAGTAAGGAGTTATTTCAGTTGCATGCATCTTTGATGTGGACTATTAATGATTTTCCCGCATATGACATGTTATCAGGATGGAGCACAAAAGGTACATTTGCTTGTGCTTATTGTAACGAAGACCATCAGGAAATGCGATTAAAGTATGGTAAGAAGTTCTGTTATTGGGGTCATCGTCGATTCTTAGACCCCCGCATAGGTTTCGTCGACAGAAGACACCATTTAATGAAAGGGTAGAATTACGACCGACCCCATTAAAACTTTAGGGCTTACAAGTGTTGCAACAGTTAAATGCTCTTGACATTGAAACTGAATATAAGAAGGAAGATGTCTTTAGAAGGAGTGCAAGAGAGGCACTATAAAAGAAACAAAGAAAGTGTTGAAGCCTAGAATGGGTTGGAAGAAGAAAAGTATTGTTTTTGATTTGCCGTACTGGAAGGATAATCTTATTCGCCATAATCTCGATGTCATGCATATTGAGAAGAATGTGTGTGATAATGTCCTATTTACACTGTTGGGTACTAAAGGTAAGACAAAGGACTATTTAAAGTCTCTAAAAGACCTCAAAAAATTGAATATTAGATCTGAGTTACATCCTCAACCACAAGGGTCAAATTTAGAGTACATTACCCCAGCAGAGTTCACGATGAGTAACAAGGAGAGGGAAATTTTTTTGAAAGTTTTGCGGGATATTAAAACTCCCGATGGTTATTCATCGAACATTTCACGGTGCGTGAACATGAAAGAAAGGAAAATTTCAGGATTAAAAAGCCATGATAATCACATTTTATTGCAAAAATTACTTCCTATAGCAGCACGAAGGGTATTACCAAAGCATATTGTCAAAGCCTTAGTTGAATTAAGCAATTGCTTCGTGATATTGTGCTTAAGTACGTTACCCCAGCTGATTTGGAAAAGTTTGAAGATCAAATGGCTCTTACACTTTGTACCCTTGAGAAGATATTCCCGCCGAGTTTTTTGATGTGATGGAACACTTGCCTATACATTTGCCCAATGAACTCCTAATTTCTAGTTGTGTCATTTACCGTTGGATGTATCCAATTAAAAGGTATCTCCACACGTTAAAAATATACGTTCGTAATCGAGCTCATCTAGAAGCCTCGATCGCTAACTCTATTCTTTTGGAGGAATTCATGACTTTTTGCTCGGGGTACATTGGTGTGGAAACCAAGTCTAACCGACCGTCTAGAAACGATGATAAGGGGGATATGAATGGTCGTGCACTTGGGAAAAAAAGTTCCATTTGAAGTTGATAAAGTAATGTATACGCAAGCTCATCGGTACATTCTTACCAACACAGAGTCAGTGACACCATTCATTCAGTAAGTTTCATTATACCTAGTTGGATTTTGTAAAAACTTTTCTTATAGTTTTGTATGAAATGGATATATGACTACGCTTGTATTTTGTAGAAAACATCTCGCAGAGCTTTTATAAATTTACCCTCAACATTGACAAAAGCATCATATTAATCGTCTTCACAATGAAGAGTTGCACATATGGTTTAAGGATCATGTAAGTAAAAACATCATAACAAATACTTGAATTATAAATAACGATTATATTTATTTATTGACATTTATTTTAAAATACTATAGGTGAGTAGAATGGTAGACGATGGCGTTGAACTATCCAATGAAATCAAATTCTTGTCTTTAGGGTCCCTCAAATATGCAGTTAGATTCAAATCTTATATTATTGGCAGTTTTCGATTTCGAAAGAAGAAAGTTGACGTGCGAAACACCCCCCAAAATAGAGGCGTTGTTATAAAAGCAGAACAAATGAGTTATTCAACTCGAAAAGATAAAAATCCTACTGCAGGCGATATTACATACTACGGGGAGCTGACAGACATCATTGAAGTTCAGTATGTTAATGACATGAAGTTTGTGTTATTCAAATGTGATTGGGTTGAAAATCGCATGGTCACAAAGGTGGATGAGTTCAACTTTACGCTAGTGAACTTCAAGCATTTGAAATATAAGGATGGTCAAGAGAGCGACGAACCCTTCATCTTCGCATCTCAAGCAGAACAAGTATTTTATGTGCAGGATCCTGTAGAACAATATTGGCACGTTGTTGTCCATATGTCACCAAGAGATCGATTTGATAGGTACATGACGACCAAAGAAGAATCATTGGTCAATGGAGATGTGACATTTACAATGCAAAATTTGGATGAAGATGAAACTGTAAGGCGGGCGAGGCAAGGAGCAAATGGAACAATAGTTGACCCAAGTATCCCAGAGGATGATGATGATGATGATGATGATGATGATGATGATGATGATGATGATGAAATTTGGAGGGGCAATGCTTGAGGGGAATGTAATCCTAAATTAGCTACCTTTTGTTTTTGATTTGTTTGATGTCAAAGATTGGAACAATGTGAAGGTATTATTATGCATGTTGTCCATTTATTTATATTTTAAAACTTGATGTTATCTTGTGCGTATATTTTTAGTATGTATGTGTCCCATATTAAAGCCCCTCTGATCCTTCTAGAAATACCAACTATATTACTGAATTGGATATTTCTATTATGATTATTATCTTCCTCCATAAAATGTGAACCTGTAAAGAAATAACAACGTAACAAAATATTGAAAACAAAATAAAGTGATTAAAATTTCTTGATTCTTGATTCTCGTTACAAAAATCAAATGCAAAACCTGTGCACATTTTTTTATTCTTGTTGTGATGTTGCAGCAGTGCCTGTTGCTTCTGTATTTGCTCTGCCATTACTATGGTCTGAGTTTAGTATACTTCAAATTCATTTGGGACACTAAAATTCCTGTAAAAATATCTGCCTTTGCTTGGAACATTTTGCTCAATCTTGTTCCTTTGAACATCACCGTGAAGTCCAAAATTGTCAAGGAAAATTGGCATCCACTACTGTCTGATGCCCGACTTGACCACAACCAAAGCATTAAAATGCAATAGATGTTGGCTCTTTGGAATTAGCCAGGATGGACAGTGACATTTGGGCTTGAACACGTGCATATGTTTGCAAAATCCAACGTACATAAACATCGGCAATGTATCCAACTAAAGCCATATCCAACGTACATAAACATCGACATCACCAATATTACACAGACTGAATGAAGAGCCTATACCTAATACTGCTTGGGGTCATAATACTAATACCTGATGACTTGGTATTAAATATTATTCTGTCCAAACATTATTGGAATCACTGACTTTGGAATCATTTTTATAACGTTTGTTACCGTTCATGATCTAAGAAATAACTGTGTTTAACCAAACATCATTTAATGGAGAAATTGATTTTCCATTCCCAATAATCCATCTTCTATGAATATGAATGGAAGTTAGAGATTCTTTAATACTTGACCAATTGGAGAAAGACATGTAGGATTTAGTTCAAGAGAATAATCACTAATAGGACCATATTATAGTTACCTGTAAAGGGGAAAGGGTGTTCTCATGTACGGATCCATGACTCTATTAGCCATGATATTTCGAGTGCGTATAATCAAAACAAGGGCTAATATGAGAGCTAATACACAACCAAAAAAGAATTACGATAAATAAAACTGTCACAAAGAATGAAAAATTAAGAGAATAAAACCAAAACAAAAAAAAAGAATGTTAAAAATTCGCGTTGCAGAATGTGTACATGGAGGTGTTTCACAGTTTCTTTTACAACTATAAACACGAGATTTAAATTATTCAGTAATCATATATGGACAATTCAGTAATCATAATGATGATAGAGATAATGAACCAGATATAGTTACCAGTGTGGGAACCGAAGTAGTACATGTGATAAGAACGACTATTGGTGATCAAAATGGTCAATCGAATCAGATCATTAGTTATATAGCAGAACATGTGGTTGGAACCGACTCATTTTGTGTTTTACAAGAAAAATGCAGAGAGACTGGAGATAATGTTTCCTACATTTGTTCAAGATATTATATTTCCCCTGAACTCATATTTAGTGGCCCTGAGTATACAACTATTGATATATTTGGTGCATACCGCTATAGAAAGGCCTAATGTGCATACTGTCAAATGTGCATAATGTTATACAGCTATAAAATGAATTTATACAAAGGCTAAATGTGCATACAACTATACAAAGGCCAATATACATTTAGTTGATGACCACCGTTATAGTTTTGCATAATGTTAAATAGATTTGGTTTAAACAAATGAGATTTTTCAGCCATTTACTTGATGACCACTGTTATAGTTGTTTTATTTTATCTATCTGCACACCACTATGGAGATTCTCTTAAAACAATTGTTTGGATTCTTAGTTCAAGCAGGTGTATCCTACCATTTCATATATAGAACCTTAGATACATGTGAATATACCAATCAATATAACACTAGGAATTTAATAACTAGTTAATATAGTGCTAGATAATCTATATATTCTTTCATCTGGTGTCAAAAACCTGTTATCGGTTCTAAATATTTCCCTTTTTCCCATTCCCTCCTTTCTCTGTAAAATCACAATAAACACCACTATTGCCTCATAGTTCCCACATTCCATTTTTCATGTCACTATGACTCCGCATTACTAGCTCCACAGTCATAGGGGGGTGGAGGGGTAGCCCTGGTCTTCCTAAAAAAATGTGAGAAATTAAAATTCTCTATTTTTTTATAGGTTTGGTGCCCATAAAATTAATTATATGTTGTTTGCCCCCACCCCCTCACATTGTCTAACTCTGGAGTCCACCATCGAGTACAACAACTCTTTACATAACCAACACCATATCCCATTTCTATTAAGACAACCCAACCCAACAGTTCTTTGCCACAACCTTATTTTTGAAAACTCCCGATCTCTTGCATAATTTAATGTGTGAGATCCAATTGGATTAAATTAATTTAGTTGTGGTAATTTTAAACATTAAAATGACTTCTAGTTGGACCACATCATTGGTTTATAGCAAACCACCAATAGGCTGTATCACCATTCTGATTTGTGCTGCCCTTCCATAAAGCCAATAGATATGTCTTTATAAGGTACTTTTGCTTTTTCCCAATCAAACATTGGCTTCTTTTTGCATACATTTTTTGCTGTTGCAGAACTACTAAAACAACCTTAGTGCAACAAATGGTCTTCCTATAATTTGATATAATCAATATGATGTGAATCGTTTCATGGTGCCGCATTGCTTCAGTAGCAATTGCATAGCAATGTTTCAACACTCTGAAAAACTGCTTCTGGCACGACATTGCCTTTCAACATTAGATTGTGCTTGTTTACATTAATGTCAGAAGATTGCAACCTTCATAATAGAAGTATAATTGTTTCTGTGACATGATGAAACAGCTTAGACAAATGCGATATGATGGATATGGTCATAATGAGGGGAACTAGCACCTTCTTGGCTCAAATAGTCCTATCCTTTCCTTGTTTTTCTGCTCCATTTGTCTCTTCTAATCAATTTTATTCTAATGGTTTTTGCCCTCATTGGGCTTCTTCCGATATACCACTGATCACCCACTGATCACGCATAGAGGAAGATCTACTGTAATCTTCTTCAGAATGGACCAAATGTCCTAGTTCCACTCCAATTTTCAATCCAAATGGAGGGCTCATTCTGAAGGTTGCTATCTGATCTTGACTGAAAGCAATGGAGGGTTCACCTAGATATTTACTTAAAGGCTGAATAGCTATTGGTTGGGAGGAGATATTGCATTGTAAGACATCTTTGAATAACTTTATCCCATTATTTCAGTCTTCTCTGGTAACTGGTTGATGTTGGTCTCATCTACTGCTACCATCTTTGCTTGTCAAAACTGTTCTTTATTTTGCTGAGTCTTATCTTGTTCTCAAGTCTCTTTGATGAAAATTAGAGGTGTTTGATTAGGGGGGTTTGAGAATAAAATTGTTGATTATCTTCAGTATAAATTTTTGCCATGTATATACAGGGGGCTTCAACTATTATTACTACTACATTTCCACATAAAACACACAAAATGTGCCTCGTCATTTAATCAACAGTTTATTTGGATGATCTTTTATGTGAAATTTTGTAGTTTAATTTATTCTTTTCATGAATCCTAATTTCAAAATGCTAAATATCAATGATTTCATGTCTTATTAAACCTATTATGTACATATGCAGATCCATGACAACGAAGCGTCGACATAGATTGAATATGCGTGATCTCATAGGTGAGGAAAGACAACCACTCACAACCCCAGTGGAAGATGATTTAAAGAGGTATGGATCAATAACCCAATTACAAATTCATGTTTGTTTCATGTAGAATTATCGAGATTGCTCCCTCTCTCAATTTTATTATTGCGTAATTCAATTGATTATGTATGTTATATGTACGTATACATATACATGGTAGGAAAGCATTGGCGTCATATGAATATGTGCGATATCATTGTCGAGGAAAGATCACTTGAGAAACAACCATTCACAACACCAGTGGAAGACGATTTAGAGGCGCATATATTGATATGCCACCCGAGTGAGGTGTTGAAACCCCAACAAACTACCCTAGTGACACCCCAGTCAGACACGTCACATCGCAACTCAAGGGTTCATGTTTCTTTATTTCAGAGCCCTACATGCCAACAAACCCAATATATCGAGCAAATTAATGATCTACGAGAAAATGTTGATCCTTCATACAATGACTCGGCTTTAGATGTTGAGGAGCCCGCAGGTATATCATATGTTAGCAATGCACTTTTTTATCACACTCATTTGATATTATATATCACATAATAATAGTTTATCGAATATTTGTTTAGGTAAAGAGAGTACCCCGACTAATGCGAAAAATGTTAGAAAAGCTTATAGGCCTTGGATTGAATGGAATAATAAGAAAAAGAAGATACTAGAATGGAATGAGCTTTGTCAGCCAGTTTGTAGGATTGAATGCAAATTGATGTCGCAATTAGGCTACTATGCTAGGAGTGGAAATTTGTTTCCATTGACAATGTTATATTGGACCGAGGCAAAAAATGACACTCTTGAGGGTATTTGGAATGAAGTGAAGGTAGTTCATTAATTCAATTTGATTTGTTTGTTTCGTTATATACGAGTTTCTTAAATTTCTAACCAATTTATTAATTCAATATTTATTTGTTTCATTTTAAATTTTAAGGAAAACACAAATGCACCAGAAGGCTTTAAACCAATTTTCTTTTCAAGGATGGGAGCTGCTTGGAGGCAATGTAAGTACCGATTAAAGATATATCACTATGAAAAGTTTCAAACCGATGAAGAGCGATTGAAAAATACGCCCCCTCGAGTCGACAAAGTTCAATGACATACTTTAGTGAAGTATTAGGTTCTAAAGAAGATAATTGTATGGCAAGTCATTAAGTTGAAGATGAGTCTATATACATTTACTTCATTATTAACATCAAATTTATTAATTTCTCTTTAACTTTTTTTATAGGATATAGTGAAGCAAAACTCGAAGAACCGTGAAGGTGAATGTGCTTACTCAAGGACTGGGCGAAAGCCACATGCAAAAATTACCAAGGAGGTTAGAATTCTGGTATTATTAACACTTATAATTTTTAGTTTAATAAATATTAATATATATATATATACATTATTTTTATTAGAGGGTAGAGGCGGGAATGCCCGTTGACGAAATCAGCATGTGGCAAGCCACTCGGGCTCCGAATAATAAACCTTTCAATGTGGAAGATGGGTCATCAGATAGAGCGGTATGTATATATGCTAACTAAAGCCATTCATTAATTTCTAATATATGTTTAAATTAAATTCATTAGTTTTTAATATACGTTTAATTGGTAGACAATACTCGAGAGACGACTAAATGACCTACCAGAAGAGAATCGAAATAATCCGGAAGCGAGGAATGAGATTTTTAAGGATGTTGTAGGACAAGGAGGCCATGGTTATACTTTACTAAAGGGAGTAGGCATTAGGCCAACATGTACACGAACAAGTTCCTCTCTTGCATTATTGGAGGATATTAATCAACTTAAGAAAGACGCGGAAGATCGAGAAGGTATAGCTAGACAAGTCGCTGAATATCGAGAGGCTAAACATCGACACGAGCTCGAAGAATTAGAATTTCGCTACCAAGAAGCACTCCTACTGATGAAAACTAACATGAGAAGTGAAATGCAGAGTTTGTTTCAGAGTATTATCCCTAATCATGCTTCCATTACCTCAACGACCCATACTGACTAGGTAATGACACATCTTTATTTTATTTTTATATATGTATGTGATGAAGTGTTAGGTAGCATGATATATTTTGTGGATATTTCTCTCTTAGTTGTTTACAATGTTGTGGCTGCTTCTATAGTTGCTTTTGAGTTAATTTATATGTTTAAACAGGTTGGTTTTCATGAATAAATAAAGGAGACTCTGCCGAATTTCAAAAAAATATCAAGTGTTTAAAAGTAAATAAAATGAAGATATACAAATCTGAGAAGTTTTTTAAAGATTGTCATCAAGAGGTATTGTTAAAAAAGATTACTTCTTTGTTTATGGTAACTTACACTGAATAAATTTTATTGCAGGTCGAAATCTTTTGTGAACAAGGCAAGACACGTTTTGATGGAGATCGTTTGCTTCAAGATTGTGAGTACGTATTCTAATGAGACAAATTAAGTCTTGTAGAGATATTTAGTTTGGTGGAGTATTAGGTAGGATATATGTTAGTGGCTATTTCACTCTTAGTTGTTTATAATGTTGTGGTTGTTTCTAAAGCTGTTTTTGAGTTAATTTTTATGTTTAAACAGGTTGGTTTTCATGAATAAACAGAGGAGACTTTGGCGAATTTTTTTAAAAATATTTAGTGTTTAAAAGTAAATAAAATGAAGGTATACAAATTTGATATGGTTTTAAAAGATTATCATTAATAGGAATTATTAAAAAAGATTACTTTCTCTGTTTACGATAACTGACACTGAATAAATTTTATTGCAGACCGAAATCTATTGTTGACAAGGCAAGACATGTTTTGATGGAGATCGTTGCTTCAAGATTGCAAGTTTACTTGCATTAGTTTATGCTAGGAATACATTGGTTTGTATGTATTTGTTCTAATGAGACAAGTGAAATTTTGTATAGATATTTAGTGTGATGGTAACAATGTTGAAATTGTATATTTTATCTTTTTATGGACTATAATTTAAGTTTAATGGAAGATTATGTGTTATATTTGTCGAAATGGGATGTCAAATATGTTATATATTATTTTTAAGAGTTTTTTCTTAAAAGTATATTGAGCATATTACGGAATGGATGAAATTTTAATTTTGGCGCAAAACTTATTAAAGACGGCTCCTTTCCCGTCTCAAAAGGATTTCATAAATGTGAACTTTTTGAGACGGCTAAGTTATCGTCTCAAAAACTCTCTTAGGACGTTTATTGGTGCCTCTAAAAATAACTTTAAAAGACGTTTTTTTTTGCCGTCTCAAAAGGGTCCTATAAGAAGTGAACTTTTGAGACGGTGTATTTTCCGTCTAAAAAAAACTTTTTGAGACGGCTTTTGTCGTCTCAAAAAGCTTTTAAAACGAGGGTCTAATACTACGCCCATTTGCCATCTCAAAAGGCGTCATAAAAGGCTTTTGAGACGTCCAGAGAAATTTTTGAGACGGCTGGAACACCGTAGTAAAAAGCATTTTTTTTTGTAGTGTTAGAGTAGACGCATCTATCCTTTCCATTCAGTTTCATCTAGACTTCTTATTTAGGGCGTATGTCGCCCACTTATAGTTCTTCATCAGAGATATTGTATTCAATTTATTTTATGGTTTGGAATTTTGAATTGGGAGGTTTTACCCAATCTTATTTATTTCAGTAGTTGATTCATGTTCAAAATTTGTTATGTTCCTATGTGTGGTGAATGGTTTATATTTTAAGATGGAAAGAAATGGATTTACTTGATTTTACTAAATTGGAAATGTTTTGACACCTAGCTTAATTTTATATTAGGTTATTAATATGTTATAAAGTTTTTCGATAGTGATGCTAAGAATGAACCAACTGAATATCCTATTCTAAATTGGTAGAGGGCTGATCACCCTATATTTAATTGGGCGGGTTGTCACAGGTGGTATCAGAGCATCAAGTTCTATTGTTCTTAGGATCTGTGCAGCTTATTACGTTTCAGTGCATCGTTCTTTGATGTAGAGCCTTATGATAGGATTGTTGTGTTCCCTTACGTATACGACTTACGTTCTGCTGCTACGAATTATAATGGATGTGACTCATTATACGAAATTCTATGTGATTTGAACACCGAACATTTTAGGACGACCAGCGAGGGCCATAAGAAGAACTGTGGGAGAAGAAGCTCAACAGAAGACATAGAGCAATCGAGAAAGAGTGACCGGGACAAAAATCACCATGAGGATTACTTAAGCAAGAGATAGTAAAAATCATCACTCGAGAACTGTGGGTTCCTAGGACACAGTCATAGATAACGGTGGAGTGATTTCATGACCACCTAGCATAGTCGATAAAGGGGAAATCAAAGGGACTCTTTTAAAAACCCATCGGTGAAGATGCAGAGAAGAAAATGTGAAAATGTAACAGACCAGCGAAAGTGGGAAAATTCAAAGGGAGTGGTATAAAGTGGGGTGTGACGACACTCAAAATTAAATTTAGAGTTAAAGGCTATAGCTCTTAGGAGCATTATGTAGTGATTAGAGACAATAACCATATTTGAAGAAGTGTGTTTGAAATTTAGAAAGAAATTTGGGTACGATTTGACCGTGAGGTCTTCCATTCGACATGGTGACAAAATGCGAGTGAAATTTTGATGTTTAGCATGATGGGTAAGATAGAAACCGATTGTGTGAGAAAGGTTAAATTGCATAATGAACTTCATACCTGGTAGAGGAGCATAAATTATCCAAAAGGTCCATATTTGATAAGGGACTCGTGAGTAGAATACAAGCATGGATGAGAAATTCAGCAAGGATGACTAATGTTGATGTCGTCAAAGTTATACGGCTGTTAGTGATTACAGTCTTACCAAAAAAAGGGAGCAAAGAGGGTTAAATAGTCCGTTTGAAGGGCAGAACTGAACATAACAGTGTTAGTGAAACACCACTTGAGGGTGTACCCAATAGGGAACTCATTTAGGTAATTTTAAGTTGATTAACTTCCTACAATGTGACAATGAAGTCAATCAGGGCCGTGGAGGCCAACCATAGTTCCTAAAGGCAAGTGTAGCCAGTAAGTTAAGACTACTCCGTTCGAGAGAAGGACATTTCAAAATGGTCAGTGGGACTAATGACGGGGAAATAGTTCGTGAAGTTTTCCTTATGTGAAGGGAGTAGAACTACAAGTATTGAAGGTGTCCACAATTGAGAAGTGAGACCAAAAAGATTAGATATGATAAATCGTGCCAGTTAGGCATAACATTTGGAGGAGTGAGACTTCCAGCGAAGGAATTTGGGGTCAAGATAATTAGGCCCAAGAAACTTATAACCCGAGAGTGATGGGTTCAGGCTGTACCAGTATGGTCCTCGTTAATAGTACAAATAATATATCAGTGTCTACGGGACCCGGGATCTAAACAGGAGTTTAATAAATCTATAATTGAGGCCTAGAGAGTTTGGGCAAATGTTTCAATAATGGGAGCAAAATCCACATGATGGAATAAATTATCCATGATGAGAGAGGACAATTATAGGATGAAATCCTAGGATGTATGATGATTGCAGATGTTCATGGGTCGTGATGGCAGCCACGTGCTGAGACCCTGTGATTTGGCGAGACTGGCGAGGTTTTGCTTCTTCCTTGTGAGTAAAGGATAGATTCTAGTGACATGGGTGTGCCACAACTTTTATGTAAATTGGAAACCCTAAACTTCGCGTGCGGGTCGAGTTTAGTGGGAACGTTAGTTTTAACAGTCTTGTTACAAATGTATTTCTTGTTGTTAGCAGGGCATTTTGATGATTGCCCATGAGTGAACCGGGTGAGCCCTAAGAATATGTTTTGTTGTTATAATTTACTACTGCATTGAGTCAGCTTTAGTAGAGTTCATTATGGTAATGTGTAGTGATTAATTATTGCATGGTTAAACGATAGTAAAAATGTAGTGATATGACTGTCGTGTCGGATACTCCGGGAGGAGTGATCTTAGTTTTGTGCGGCGCCATCTGAAATAGGGTTGGGCCCAGATATGAGTATTTATGAGAATTTCATGGTATTATAGACCTCAGCGAGTATAGTGTCTAATTTTATGTGATTCCCGAGCATAGGAATTTATTTGTCTGTTAAGACATAGAATACATTGTGTTCTTATCGAGCGGCGAAATATAGCTCGTTATATATTTATAGCACCAAGTACTTGGGATAGTGAGGGCGCCATGCTTCATGTTACATTTTTAGGAACATGAGAGTGTACGAGTAAACTTTTATGTCACAATGCGTAGATTGTGGGAAAGTACATAGTATGTATTGAAGGCTTTACGGACCTCGACAACCGGATAGGTTATATAGTAGTGTATTGGGGGGGTTCCTTGTTTGGATTTCGCTTTGCGAGACATTCCACGCATGAAACTAGCGAATGTCGAGAGTTGGAGAGAAGTTTGGGCGATATTACATAAGTTTTGTATGTGGATTATTATACCTATAAAGGAATATAATTGAGAGTTAATAATTCTTTTATAACTGAAGGACAATAGAGTCGCCTAGCCTTAGTATTATTCAGAATGGAGCAATGATACCATTGAAGGATTGCTTAAGTTTTGACTGGTGGGGTGGTTGAGTGTACCCCTACCACATCAGCATACCTAGTGTACAAGAATTGAGGTAAGAAAATTTTATGTCTTTTGTATAATGATGCACGAGGCATAGGGTATATGGGCGACCTAGGGGATTGAATCAAACGGTGGATTATGATTATCTTGTGAATTCGATAACATGTAGTCAGGTAAGCCGAAGATTACTCCGTAAGATTTGTTAGAGATTTACGTTTCAAAATAAACTGAGATTTTTGAGCAAGAAAAGAGACTTGTGTCACACGATACGACAAAGTCACACGTATCATGATTAGAAGTACATTCAAGATAGTATAAAATGTATCAGGATACAAATAACAGTGGTAATGGGTTTAATGTAGAGTAATTTTCAAAGTTGGTCTTGCAGTTGGTGAGCTGACTGTTAGAAAAAAAAAGGGGCGGACAATTTGAAACCAGTAGGGGATCCTTCCACTAGATAATGGAAGAGTATCCCCAAGGATCTTCTCATGTAGTTGAGATAGTAAGATTATAGGTACTAAGATGTGATTGAGTACGGCCTAATACCCACAGATTATTAGGTAGGACAAGCGGTCTAATCGGATGCGGGAGAGAAAATTTTACGTGGACCCTTAGATATTAGGGGAAGACGGGAGCAGTACATTCCATTAGTGGAGTTTGTGTCCAAATAATTCCTATAAGTTCACGTTCGAGCATATTGCCAGAAGAAGTATGGCATAGTAAACTTTGTTATTGTCCTACTTGAGAGTTAAAGGTGGGGGACCAATTATGATTTCAAATGTCGTAGAATGATCGATATTATCGTATATATTGTGTGTGAAATATATATTGCACAACCAATTTACTTATATGAACGACACGAGACGAAGTCGTATGTATCTGAAAGGAGGATAAATCTACTAAGATGCAAATAGTAGAAGGCTAGATAGTGAATATCTAAATATAGTAAGTAGTGAAACTTAAACTGTAAGGCTTGGGCTAGAGCCTATATGATAGGGTAACCTAGAGTATAAAGCAAACAAATGTCAAGTGTTCATTATTAAGGGTATTTGATAACGTACTATATTGGTGGTACGGGGTGGCTTACCTATGAGCGTCGAGATGCGATGCGCAATATTTTTACAGCATTGTCTGTACCTGGTATACTTTTTCTGAATTTCGGGATGAAATTCCGTTGTAAGGGGGGAGTATGTAACACCCCGTATTTTTGACGATTTAAATAATTATGTGATTAATTATTATTATTATGGGAATAAGTATGCGATTAATTATTATTTTTGTATTAATTAAATTAAAATGTGAGAAATTAATTTGTTATTAATTCGGATTAAAATAATTATTAACTGGCGTGCCAAGGGTTAATACTTAATGTTGAGAATTATTGAATATTACTGTGTGATATGTAATATGGAATTATAACATTTGATAAATTGTCAGAAGTGAGAAATACGGAAGTTTGGTAATTTAAGTCTGACACGCGTGTGAGTCGTGTCGGGACTAATTGAATAGAATAAAAAACAAAAAAGAGAAATTATTTTTTTATTAACTCGTATGGTCATTTCGAGTTCGCCGTTGAGTCTGGAAGGGTCGAGATAGTCAAAATAGTATACCCGGGTGTTTAGTTTGGGTCCCGGGGTGATTTTAAGCCTAACAGGCACCCCGAGAGGGCATTATGGTAAATTGTATTTTTGGGCTAAATTAATGGACGAAAATTAAGAGTAATTATATCAGCCAAGGAGAGTCCATTAGGTTGAAAAAGTTACAGGAAGTTAAGAACGTCTATAGGAGGTGTGAGGGAGAGCTAATTCCAAGAGAAAAGGGCCACGGTAAGACCACCTTGCACAACCGAGACCACCGACGCATAGTTCGAGAAGAGAGGAACGCATATGTACCAACATCACTAGTGGATCAGACCGTCATATTCGAGGCAATTGTTTATTCTTACTTTCTTTAGCAATAATCATACTCATGTTAGTGTAGGTGAATTCAATATTTGATTTACATGTTAATTGGGTGAAAATTGGAGGTTAAATGATGATTAGAGGTTGGGGTAATTAGTTGTTAATATTTTGTCATGAATGTAGAGGATGAACTACGAAATTGAATTATATATTAATGAACGAATCTGGGTTGATTAGCTTCTTTAATTGAAAATTTGGAAACTAGGGTTCGTATGAATTGATTTGAGGATTTTATATAATTATGATGATTTATGACGAATTAATGATCCTAGGAGTTTAGGAATGATTTATAACCTGTTAGAGTTGATGGGTATTGATGATGAGGCATTGGGTGTTGAATCTTAGAGGTTTATAGGTTCATAAATGGTGGAAAAACGCAGAATTCTGGGAAAGAAGACGAACAGTGACATCTCGCACGATCTCGCGCGAAGTCTCTCGAACGACACGTGGAAGTCTTTCAAACGACAACCCTTCTGGTTTGAGCAACAGAGGGAATTTTTGGGGATTTTCTTAAAGTCCAGTTTTGAGTTTGCCGATTTATTGGAGTGAGAGAAATTGCCAAATCGTAAATTCAAATTGGATAGAATTTCGGGAAAAGTATGGGAGAATTAATACTTTAATAATTTCGGTATAGAGAGAATGTACCTTGGAAATTACGAGAGAGATAGTAATCTAAATATTTATACTATACGTAGTGATGAGGTTAAAACACTTATGAGGAGTATGTATGTAGGTTGGAGAAATACCTATAAGTTATAATAGAATGTGTGTATGCCTATTATGTGATATTATTGTTAAGATCTCTAATGGGTGATAACCCGGGGGTGCAAGAACATTATAATTTAGCGCACTAATGAGTGATAACTCGGGGGTGCAGAATCTCTATTGTTAAGTGTACTAATGGCTGATAACCCGAGGGTACAAGGGTGACAATTGTTAGACGCACTACTGGGTGATAACCTGGGGGTGTTGAATTATTATTGATAGGTGCATTAATGGGTGCTAACCCGGGGATGCAGGATGTTTTGGATAGGTGCACTAATGGGTCTTAGCCCTGGGGTGCATGATTAGTATATATATGTATAGGGATGATGTGATATATATATATATATAGACTTGTGAATATTGCTACTGTGTGAAATTAGTAGACTTGGTAATAATAATAATCATTACATTACACTAAGTGGACTTAACCTTAGGGTGCAGAATTAGTGTATATTTATAGGGATGATGAGACTATATATATGTATGAGTTTACTTGGGTAACTTTCTACTTTGTGAAACTAGTAGATAAAATGGAAATGAGAAATAAAATAATTTTAGTGAATAAAAGATTAACCATTTTAACGATGAATAATGAAACTTAGTATGTGAGAGAATCTATCTGATTATCATATTGTATGGGCGGTACGGAAATACTACTAGTGAGCATAGTTAGTATTAGTATGGTTTCTGACTAGTTAGACTGGGAAGTATAACTAGGGGGAGATTAGATGTACTTTAGGCGTGCACAATGGACGAGAGGTGAGAAAATCATGTGAGAGTTCGATAACTAACATGCGTATAAGACTTGTTTTAAGAACCAGTTTTAAATACTTGCTAAATCATTTTTACACATCTGGCTCTGACCCGTTTCTTGTATCTCCTCTCTCTTTTGCTATATATATTTATTATATCAGGTGCTTAGCCACAGGGACATCAAATTTAGAGATTTGGATTGCTTGACGTTCTGCAGCTGTTGTGGAAGCTGTAGGTCCTTGCAATAGACATATCTATCCTTTCCATTCAGTTTCGTCTAAACTTCTTATTTAGGGCATATGTCTGCCACTTCTAGTTCTTCATCAGAGATATTGTATTCAATTTATTTTATGGTTTGGAGTTTTGAACTGGGAAGTTTTACCCAATGTTATTTATTTCAATAGTTGATTCATGTTCAACATTTATTATGTTCCTATGTGTGGTGAATGGTTTATATTTTAACATGGAAAGAAATGAATTTACTTGATTTTACTAAATTGGAAATTGTTTGACACATAGCTTAATTTTATATTCGGTGATTAATATGTTATAAAGTTTTTCGACAGTGATGCTAAGAATGAACCAACTGAATATCGTGTTCTGAATTTGTAGAGGACTGATCACCTTATATTTAATTGGGCGGGGTGTTACAGGTATTAGGTTAAAATATATTTTGAGATGTGTCCCTGCATACAACCTAATACCACATTTGTCAAACCCTCACTTGAGACTCAGAAACTCAAAGAGTATTCGTTACCACAAGTGAAGAAAAATTTGTTTAATCTTCCCAAGGATAATGGTCCTCATGTTATGTTTATATGCATATCTTATCGTGGTAAATGATATTTGAAGTACAATTTATTCAAGATTTAAAAGTCGTCTAAAGTGAATATGGAGTTATCATTCGATGAAGCATCTTGTGAATTTGTCACTTCAATTCCCTTATGAATAATGTAAATTTAGAGGCTTAAATGTATGCTAAAAGAGAAATAAAAAAAGTCAAACGATTGTGGGTCAAGAAAACACATAAAAGCAGTAAACTTCTTCTTACTTGGTTTAATCCAACACATATTACATTCATTAATGTCTTTTAATTAATTGTTATATTTAAACAGACATTAATAAATGTAGCATGACATATGTCAATGTTATAACACTCTAATGGATATATAATCAAACTGGGTAGTGCAGACGCACTACACCAAAAATAGCAATTTGGCACACCTTAATATTAAAAATCTGGCATAGTTTAAAACTGTGCCAAATTTTGGCACAATTTAATGACAATCTGGCACACTTTAAAACCGTGCCAAGATTTGGCAAGATTTATAAGTTTGCCTAAATCTAGGACACTTAACTAAAATATAACTAGTCAAAATAAAAAATATTCCTTAATTGTTTTTGTCTCCCGCTCACTCTCGTCCCTCAATGAGGTCTCCCACTCATGGTCGTCTCTCCTCACTCTCCTCTCTATCCCTCACGCAGGCGCTATTTTTTTGGTGTCATTTCTCCCTATATCTCAATATGAACCTCAAATCTTCCCATCAATGGGGACAAGTATTCGATTTGATTTTTGAGCAGAGGGTTTGTTCTTTCGATTTGGACTTCTTTATTTTCGATTACAAGATGTGATTTTCTTTGATTAAGATTTCATGATATGTTGCATATCTTCAATTTCTATTTGTTCTAAATATTCTATTTTCTTTGCTATTTAGGTTTTTGATTTCTATTTAACTAAATTCATTATTAAGACTAAACTGTGGTGTTTATTGGGTGTTTTTTAGTGTTGGTTTTTTGTTCATGTGTGCTTGACTCTAGTATTTGTGTCATGTATGCAAAGTTTCCATCATTTATATTGTGTTTCAGTCACTCTTTTAAGTGTATTAAACATCTCAATTAATTAATCGTATAAACATGATCAAGATAAACTCTAACCAGTAAAAAATTATAATGTCGGATTCGTATCGTATCGTATTGAGGAGTTGTCAAGCCAAATTTTTAATCTTCTTACAAAAAATAACTTAGCTTATAGCCCTTCATCAATTGATATTGTCTCAAGATAAACTCACCGTGTTTGCATGATGGACTTAAGCCTTGTTTTTTATTTTTCAATTAATTGGAGCAACATGAGGGACTTCAAAACTAAACCTCATTACTGAAAAGGGTGATATTTGAATTCTAAGTATTGATTATCATATAAAATTTACCGGCAGTACTCTAAAATCTTAGCATTGAGACCCTATTTTTCTTTAATTTTTTGTATAGGTTGAGTTTCTTGCATTCTCAGAAGATTGTTCGCAGAGATATAAAGACAAAGAATGAGCTTCTTGATAATAACTGAATAACGAAGATCACTGACCTTGGGGCTTCTTAATAGAGACATATGCCATATATGTGTATATTGAGGTATGTGTATATATCTAGTTCATAATCATTGGGATCACTACACCCATTCATTTATGTATACATATGTTCCTTATTTTTTATGCGGATTACTTTTGGTTTGAATTCTCATTATTTTATGTAAGCACGTATATCTTAAAACTTGGGTATTTTTTCTTTTATTTAATTAAATAAATTTACTATTAGACATGATCTAAAAATTTGTTAACTCCTGCAGTTATCCTCTGGCACGAACTAGGACAATCAAAGATTGCATTGAACCTCTCCCTCAAGAGGATCTTCTATCTCTTCTCCTTTTACTTTTATAATTCAGCCATCCTATGCCCCATTGTACCTCATGTGAACTAGGATTAGGGGAGGGAATAGGTGTCCGTAGGATCCGGTTCCCTTGATGTCATTGAAGTACCCTTTCAAATGCTAAGGGTTAGTGTCTTGAAGTAGTCTTCAACCTTCAAAGCATAATGTGTCGCTCATTATAGGGATGAAATTTTTGGAGACATCATTTGGATTGGTAGCGTAATTGTAGCCCATGTAAGTAATGCTCTATTGTTTCCTTGGTGTTCTCATTCAATTTGAATTGAGTGCATATCAATTTTAATTAATAAGATGATGAAAATTTCTTTCAAATTTTATTTTCATATTTTCAGGAAGCTAAAATTAATCTACAGATAGGGTTTCTACATCACGGACCTCCGGGTTGTGGTAAAACATTGATTACCAAGGCTGTTGTGAGTGAAGCAGGAGTGAATTTCATACACTTTAACATTTTTCACTCTATTTTCTTTGTCATTAGTTTGTTTTAGTGATTCTTTAAATTGATATAGTATAATTAATAACTTCGTTCTAGGTACATGCTTCCACCATCCTTGGCAACTAAAGACTAGATGGGATAATTTTAAAAATCAACTACTAATATGAATTTCTTTTGTTCTCATATTCAAAGAGAAGGAAATAGGCCTACTAATAAACTCTCAAATACTGGCATTGGTCACAACTTCGTCAAATAGTGGAATCACTCTTTTGAGTCCATCCAATCTTTGATGTAAAGTTATATATGTGATTTCCCATAATATAGATGTAAGAATCTGTGATTGGATCACTTATCAACTTAAGCAGATGAATTATAATACCTTATGTATTTTAATGATGCTTCGGCACATGATTGAGAGGACTGGCTCATGCCCATTTCTGATTTCATGCTTGATAGATGTATTCATGTTTTAGATTTCATGATTGATAGACATGTTCATGTTTCTAGCACATAAAAAACACTTTTACTTATTTTTGTCATCTTGTGATGATTGTGGTGCTAAGCTCTATAGGGACAATACTCATTCAAAGATTTTAGTTTGTTGTATCCATCACTATAAGGCCTTAACATCTCTTTTCATAATTATTTTCATTAATTAATAACTTTGAGGATTGATGTTTGCTTTAACATTTCAATTTTGATTGTTAAAAAAAAGTTGAATAGAGACAAACTATTGTACTCCCACCTCGATAAATCTAAAATTTAGTACATAACTATTAAGATCGTATCGGAAGATTTTGATTTATGAAGTCTTTCAGTTTCCTTTTAGCCCCTCAAAATTTCATATTGCTGGAGGAACTTTAATGCTGCGAAAAGGGTATGGGGATGGAACTGTGAGCTAAGGAATGGATGATGGTGAGGACATTTACATGTGATCTTGGACAGGAAGCATCATCGGTGCTCATAATGTAATCCTCTCCTCTTTTTAATTACATTTTTAGATCTTTCCTTCACTCCTTTTTTGTTATATATTTTAAAAGTACAATAATAATTTTTCATGTTTCAGTCCGTACATGAAGGTCGCCTTTATAAGTTAAAGTTTTTTTACGACAAAGACTACCCTAAGAAGCCGCCGACTATTCGCTTCAATTCGCAGATCAACATGACTTGCATTAACCATGTGATCGAAGTGGTACATGAAAGTCCTTCTAACTTGTAGAAACTAACCGCATAGTCATGAGTCTCTCGGTTTTAGAATATGATGATAATTTGAAAATATCTACATAAGGCTTAAAACAAGTTGTGTGAGGGTTGTAACAACCCGCCTAATAAGATACCGGGCGATCACTCCAATATTAAATTAAAACAGGAGTCACATATGGATCATCCTTAGCATCACTGTCGAAAATCCATTTAGTTACTAATATCCTATTAGGTGGCCGTTAAAAACCTTTACTTAACTACTCTTTTTAACGAATAAATTACAACATCCACAATTAAATGCGTAATGAACTGAAATGAAAAAGAAAGGAACTAAAATAACCGAACACTCGGTCCAAATATACAACCATATCGAATGTTGTACTGAAAGAATAAATAAATGCAATTGGACCATTGGCCCGAATATTTATACAGTACCTCCTGTCTAGAGTACAACGATGGAAGCGGCTATCAAAAACCTGCACGCATCCACAGCTGCTGCAGCTGACGTCTGACTCGAAAGAATTGTCATTCAGGTGTCCCTGTGTCTGGACACCTATGTATATATATAGCAAGAAAGGAAAAGTAGACAAACGGGTCAGGACCCGAATGTTTTGAAAATATTTTGCAAGTGCATAAATGCTTTATTTTTAGAAAAATAGTTTTATCTCATATTTAAATTGGTATCGCACTCCCATGAGATACCCCTTACCTCTCCACTAACAGTGCACTCCTAGTGCCTCCCTCTAGACATCCTAGTCAAGCTATCCTGCTAAACTAGTCTATCCCAAACCCACTATCTACCCTAGATAGTCTAACAGATGTACTAAGGGCTTAAACTTCACTCTAATCTCGACGCCATGCCATGTTCGTGCGTGGGGTGTCTCGCAAAGAGAAATCCAAACAAGGAACCCCCCCAATACACTACTAAGCGGCAAGGTCGATCATCGAGATCCGCCGGTCCCTCAGTACAAAAAGATATATATATATATTTATATACCACAAACATTTATAATATTAGAGCACTAAGGATTAAACTTCTCCCCAGTCTCAACACAATGCCATATTCGTGCGTGGGGTGTCTCGCAAAGCGAAATCCAAACAAGGAACCCCCCAATACACTACTACGCGGTACGGTCGATCGTCGGGGTCCATTAGACCCTCGGTACTCAATTCATCTATCTATATGTACATCTATATAATCATCCGGATCTATCTCCCGGACTGAGGTGTATTCTATACACAAAGTATTTATTAATACCTAACCTTTTCATTTCAAAAACTTCCATTTCCCTTCTCATATCCAGGAAATGTATTTAAAGCCAATCCATTATCATGAATTGCTTTACCAGAACATATATCTTTTTAAAAGCCAATTTTTATTAACATAAAAAAAATGCTTTTCCTTTTTTTTTAATCATCCCATTTCCCTTTTTATACTCAGGAAATGTACCCAAAGCCATTTTCATTATCATGAAAATGCTTTGATCAAATCGTGTGCTTCCACATCCCTTCCTACATCCAGGAGTGTTACCGAAGCCAGACCTTTATCCCATTTCCCTTTTTATACTCAGGAAATGTAAATTAAAGCCAATCCATTATCATGAATTGCTTTAATAAATCTAAGACCGTCCCTCCGGGTATCCCCACTGGACGCGCCCCTAAATGGCTATCATCTTCCAGGGCCTCCAAGACAACCTGGGAACCTAACAACGTCGGGAAGCGGCCATATGCCTGCGGGATAGTCAAGACCACACCCGGAATCTCCTAACCAGCGCAGTATAAATAAATGCTCATATGGCCTAGGGACTATATCCAACCTGCTTAACAGCCAGGAAGGCTTCACCACAACACGCGCGACTTCCCTTATGATAGCGATTTAGGGAGGTGTGTATACAATCCATAATTTATTAATTATGAAAAACATTTCTCATTCCATTTTGAAAATATTCATTTTTATATTTTCAAAATCCTTTCCATTATAACATATATATATGTATACCTAAATCACACAGTATATATGTATAGCCTATATATTCTTCTTAGAATATATAACCGGCCACAATGGCCTATATTATCTAACGATGACTAATAATTACCTTAATCAACTCTTAAAGGTTTATTGGATATCTCCAAATATAATAATTCACTCTAAGTGAATATATACATATTTATTCCCAATTCCTCAAGTCCTTTAGGACATAACCCTCTAATATACTTTAACTTAGAAGGCCCTTAAACTTAAATCTCAAAGAGGAGAAATAATAATAATCTCCAAAATCTTGGGCTGAAAACAGGGCACCGGTCGACCGGTCCTGGACCCCCGGTCGACCGCGGGTTGTAATTAAGCCTACGAAATAAAGCAGTAGGCCATTTCTTCTTGACGCGGTCGACAGGCCATAGGGGCGCGGTCGACCGGTCACACCAGATCTCCCAAATAAAATTTCTCAATTCCCTTAACCAACAGCCCAAATTCATTTTCGGGGTTTCTAAACTACCCCAAAAATTATCCCGAACATCTACGGAAATAATTCTAGCCGTAATTTTTCCAATTCCCGATTTGATTTTCGAGTTGGAAATTCCAACCCGGAGCTGCCATCTTGTAAAAATCATATCAAATCGTAGAAAAATAAAAAAAATACACGGTCGGCGCCCACGCGACCGTATCGAAAAGATCTACAACTTTCGTGTTTTGGACGAAAGCTAAATCAATTCTTTTCCTAGTCAAAATAACCCCACAAAATTACGGGTTACTATTCATTGTCTCTTCCAAAATCCCAAACTCCATTTTTCTCCATTTTTGTTGTTTCTAACCTCACCCAACAACTCAATAGACATCTAATCTATGTTTTACAACTAACACATCAATTATTTTGGGGTACTAAATCATTTCTCTTAGTTTTTGAATCTTAAAACCCCAAACCCTAGAATTGACATTTCTCCCATTTCAATTCCATCTATTACTCCATTAACATGGTTTTAGTACTAGAAATCATTAAGAGTTTACACTACATCAAGGTGTAAACTCATAATCAACTTTTACCCAATTTATTTTAAGGGTTCTAACCCCAAAATCATATTTTTTTACCAACTATGATATGAGATTAATGCACAAAAGTAAATAAAGCAAGTAAACACTGGCCTCGTGGATAAAATCCGACGACCTCGAGTCGAATCCGGCGGAGTTTGGCCCAAATATCCATTTTCTCCTTCCTCTCTCTCTTCTCTCTCTTTTCTTTCTTTCTTTCTTCTTTCCTTTCCCCTTCTCCCTCTTTAAATAAGAAGAAAGGGGCTATACCCCTTAAAACCCAAAAACGACTCGTTTACCCAATAACGAGTTACTTTTACCTCTAAAATCACCCGAAACTTATTTTCGACAATCGGACACTCTTTTCCGACTATCTCGAACATTCTGAGAATTATGGCGCAGTCGAAATTCCCACTCGAGGTATTTGACCGCAAATCACTATTCCAACCCAAAATAAATAAATGCGGGTTTTCTACTCAAAATCTTACCTCTTTTGTCGCAATACTCCACGGCGACATATAATTAAATTATTTCGACCTATATAGTCCCAAAATAATTTATAACATCCTTCGAAAATTATTAAATCCTCGAATATCCCAAAAATCACTATTTCAAGAAATTCTCCAAATTGCCAATTTATATTTAATTATGGAATTTAATGGTCTCCAAAAAGGACGGGTTGTTACAAGGGTGAAAACTCAAACCAGCCATCAAACGGCCCCGTAAGAGACACAAACACCTCCCACGGGACAAATGTAACTTGTAGGAAGTGAGTGCGTAATCACGGGTCTCCCGGTTTGAGAATATGATGATAATTTGGAAATATCTAGATTAGTCTTAAAAATAAGCCGTTTGAGGGTGAAAACCCAAACTAGTCTCCAAACGGCCTCCTTAGAAGCACGAACACCTCGCACGGGATCAATGTAACTTGTAGGAACTAACAGCGTAGTCACGGGCCTCTCGGTTTGAGAATATGATGATAATTTGATATATCTAAATTAAGCTTAGAAATAAGTCGTTAAAGGGTTAAAACCCAAACCAACCCCCAAACGGCCCCGTAAGAGGTAAGAAAACCTCACACGGGACCAATGTAACTTATATTAAGTGATCGGGTAGTCACGGGCCTCTCGGGTTGAGAATATGATATCAATCTAAAAATATCTAAATTAGGCTTAGAAACAAGCAGTTAAAGGGTGAAAACCCAAATCAGCCCCCAAACAGCCCTGTAAGAGGCACGAACACCTCGCATGGGACCAATGTAACTTGTAGGAATTGACCGCGTAGTCGCAGGTCTCCCGATTTGAAAATATGACAATTGAAGGACCAAGATCCCCGGATTGTGATTTTCTCAATTAAAATCAAAGTTAATTTCCTTTTGCGGAAGCGTTGTAAAACAGGTGATGGTTCAACTTTCAAAACAACAACAACAAGATTTAATTTCTCAAAATAAATTAAAACCTAATTCAAGTCTTAGAATTTGCCTAAGTCATAATTTTCAATTAATCAAAGTTAGGAGAAACCAATTTTAGCAAATGACTTGAATAAACCAAATTTACCTTGTATTTAATTTAAGTCCCAAATTAAATGAGTGTGATAATTAAACCAAATTTTATCTTGAAATTATCCTAAGCATGGATTCTAAATTATTGTGCAAGATAAAATAAACAATGTCACGCTACGCCGAGATGTACGAGGAAAAACCCAAGACGGGAAACAACCTCGGACGGCCCTAGCCACAAGTCCACTAGATATGGAATTACAATTACAAGACAGATAGACTTACAACGACTGAATCGATCCCTCTCAAGCCTCGACGCTCCTTCTCGTAGAAACCTCTTCCTAGCGGACAACCTCGGAACACCACCGCGGTCTCGGAATCCACCGATGGGACTTTATATGGTCACCGTCACCCAAGCATGGAGCCTTTCTCCGTGTGGGTAGAATCTCAACAAAAGTCTTCTTTGTGATGGGGTGTAGAAGCAAACCCGAAACGTCTCTTGAATTCGGTAGAGAAAACCGATGCCAAAAACTCCAAGCAATTGATATAAATATAGAAAGTTGGATAAACACAATTGGGTGTAAACTAGAGTGTGTATGAATTTTTCTTTGAAAGAATAACCCTCAAAACATGATCTTTTTCCTTAAACAAATTTTTTCTCAAAATACTCTCTAGGAGTTTGTATGGTATGAAAAAGATACCCCTTGAAAAATGATTTCCGTCCTTGATAAAGCCTTAAAAAATCAGTTAAGAAACAAGTGGGATAATGGGGTGAAAACTGCCAAAAAACTGCTCAAAACCTTTCCCGCCTGGCGTCTCGTTCGAATGAACTTGACTCTCGTTCGAATGAGACTTCTAACGAGCGACCAACCTGGGCTCGATAGAATCTCGTTAGATACTTCGTTAGAACGAAAAACTCATTTGAACGACATATCGAACGACTGACCAGTTTAGGGTCGTTGGCAAACTTGTTCGAACGAAATTGGTTCGAACGACAAAACTCGTTCGAACGAAATCTGGTTCGAACGAAAAAACTCATTCGAACGACATTTCTAACGAACGACCAGAAAGTTTGTAAAATTCGATTTTGGCCCAGAAACTTTTATATACTTATTTTAAAGTTCTAATTGATTCTTTCTGATAATAAAATGCAGTTTTTATTACATCTAACACCCAATAAACTTTGTTCCAAGCTCCTATATAAATATAATTACATTCATACCTTTGGAGCATGGAACCTTAGTTGATAATGTAGAAACGAGGCACACAAACCGGCATTTTGATGAAGCTTTAAATTCTTTGCCGCTACGTCTTCAACATAAACTTCATAGGCTTGAGAATATTACAATAGAATACTATCCTATGAAAAAATGTTTTTGTCCGGAATTGAGCCAAAACTATATATGGACTCAATTGGAAATTTGTGTCCTTACAAATCTCCTCCTTTGGCTATTCCGGGACAAAAACCAAAACAAAAATCCTAAAGGGCCGTCAAGCTCACTAGACTCAAAACATAACCCGCCCAATCTTGACTCAACCCAAGGATTAAACACTTTGCCTTTTAAAGATGCCGCTTTAGTAGAATACCTGCACACTTAAGCAAACTCATCAAATGCATAGGGAATATCACAATATTAAATGCAATTAAATAATTAGTCCCCCTAAAATAATTCTCCCCTTTATCAAACAAATGACATTTACTTAGAAAGACGTCTCCCCCTAAGATAAATCTCCCCCAAACTAAGATACGATAATGATAGGATTAAATACCATTTCTCCCCCTATCATCATTCTCCCCCTTTTTGGTCAGGAATAGGCAAAGGATAAAGAACTAATAAACAGCTTAAAGTGATAAGACATGAAAGCATATGGGCAATAAAAGCAAGGCAAAGACAAACAAATATTATATATATATATATATATATATATACTTTAAATATACCAATAAGTACTTGCATATATAGATAGATATAAACACACACATGACACAAAATACAATAAGTTTGCACACTCGTATGGCAAAAATGTGTCATATGGAAACGGAAGTGTAGGGGTGTGAACTAGCAACAATTAAATTTAGACCCAAACACTTAAGAAACGTTCACGGAGTTCTCATTTGATTGCAAACTTCATCAGAGTTAAATATAACCTCATTTGACAATATAAAGATTGAACTCAATGAACAAACATACACAATGCATACAAGCCTAGCATGATGATGATTCTACAAACCAAATAGAGTCATGACATTAAAGGCAACTAGGATTAACGGACATTGTGCAAACCGTTGATATACCATCCAATTCTCCCTCAATGAGCATATATATTCTTTTGTTATTGAATGAATATATCAAACAAACATAGGCCTTGGCAATTGCTTTCTTTTAAATGCCAAATATTCTGTTTTTAGGCCTTTGGATCACGTATTTCTTTTAGATCCAATCAACGGTGGCTTACTATCGCAAAGTATTTAATTCATCCTTTCGGAGCCCTTCCCCGTGCATATATTAATTTATCATGTTTTCATTTTTCGCACAAATCTCACATGCAACGGATTTTGACATGCACTAGTCCTCCTAGGTCATAGATATGTAGATGACTAGATTGATAGGAGAACACCTCAAAAAGCTCAAATATAACATGTGACATTAAGATTTCAAAAGAGCTCGTGCACGTTTGAAAAGAGGCATATAGAAATAGAATCCATTTAAACAATACAAAATCCAACTACTCCATAAAATATGGTAAAGAACATAATAAGGATTGAAAATCTAAACCAAAAGTTCTAGCCACATGGGAGCGTAAACGATGGGATTCAAACACAAATATATGCCACTTAAAATGTGTTAAACTAAAATACACACAAAAAAAAATCTTTTTGAGTTTTTAACATATTTAATCAAAAGTAAATATTTACTCAAAAGGACAAACAAAAATCATTTGTATTTTTCATTAAGCTTAAATGAAATAAATAAAACACAAATGATAAACAAAAATCTTTTTATATTTTGCACTTAAATCAAACACAAAAAATAATACATAAAGATAAACAAGTCATAATTTCTAGCATGTGATATGAAATAAGGCAATGACTAGAAAATGACTAAACAAGCATACATTTAGCATATAAATATGGCATGAAGTACAAACGCTAAAGCATGCAAACACTAACACATTTATCCTTTAGATTTAGCAAGAGAGGAAGCATGTGAAAGTAAATGAGAATCAAAATCCCTATGTTGTAAGGCAACCAAGTCGGATTTCCTAACCCAAATTAATGAAGAATTACTATCTTGGGGTGTAGGAACGTTAGCTATCGTGGTTACTTTACTGTGGGATTTTCTAGGAATTTGTGTAAGATCTAAACAAAATTGCCTAAGATGACCTTTTCAACCACAATGAGTACAAGTAAGAACATGTTGAAAAGATTTATCTAAGGAGTGATCATTAAATGCATTCATAGAAGATTCTCCTAAAACATTGGTTTTGACTTTAGGGTTAAATTCATTACAAGAATTGAAGCCTAAACCAAAAGTGTCATTTTTAATTTGGATCGTTCCTAACATTTTATCAAGTTTTTCCGAACGACATTCCAAATCAAATTTGACATTACTAGAATCTTTTAATTTATTTTCCAATTTTAAAATGTTAGATTCTAGTAAAAAATTACGCTTTTCAAAAGCAAGAAGCTCCTTTTTCAAGGATTCCATTAAACCCCTAAGGATGTCTCTTTCGCCTTCTACATAATCAAGCTTCTCTTGAAGAGTCCTCACATGTGTCCTAAGGTCTTCTATTAAGGCACTATCATCAACGACCTTGACACTCTTTCTTAAACAAGCTTCTAACTTCAAATTAGTTCTTTTCAAATTAATAGATTCTTTATATAATTCATGAAAAGCATTTTGAAGTTCACTCACATCAACCTCTTCTTCATTTTCACTATCTCTTTCTTCTTCATTCTCACTATCATTAAAAACAAGGGAATCATGTACAATGACCTTGGAAGTGGCATGTGCTATCGTTTCATCAATCGATGAGTTCTCACTATCACTCACATGACTAGCCATAAAAGCCACAAAATTTTTCATAGTGGGGGAATCGGGCTTCTCTTCCTTATCACTATCACTAAGGTTCGCATTATATGAAGTGGATCGTTTACCCTCTTTCCTTAGTTTAGTGGGGCACTCATAAGCCCTATGGCCATAACCTTCACAACAAAAACACTTATTAGACTCGTCCCTATCTAAATTTTCATTACTAGTTTTAGGGATCTTCTCGGCTTTAGAAAACTTCTCGCTTTTATCATTTTTAGAAGAATCAAATTTCTTAAAATCATTTTTAACTTTATCTTTGTTAAATTTAAGAAATTTTCTAAATTTACGAGCAAACAAAGCCATATCTTCCGAGTCACTATCACTATCGCTCTCTACTACTTGTTTGACCTCTTTTCGGGCTTTTAAAGCAACGCCCTTTTCTATTTTCTTTTCAGTTTTAGAGGGAAACATATCTAGTTCATAGGTTTGTAAATCACCTACAAGCTCTTCTAATTTCGTAGAGGCTAAAGTGGGTAAAGAATTTAAAACGGTCACCTTAGGAATAAATCTATCGGGTAGGGACCTTAAGATTTTCTTTACAACACGGTCGTTAGGTATTTTCTCTCCCAAGTTAAAAGATGAATTAACAATATCAGAAAGTCGAGCATAAAATTTATCAAAAGTTTCTAATTCATCCATTTTGATAGTTGCAAATTGAGTGGTGAGGTTTTGGAGTTTTGAAGCTTTAACGACACTAGTTCCTTCATGAGTTAATTGTAAAATATCCCAAGCTTCTTTAGCGGTTTCACACGTCATAATACGTCGGAATTCATCCGGTGTGACAACGCTAAATAAGGCATTTAGACTTCGGGAATTAAAGTTAGCAAGTTTAAACTCATTTTCAGTCCATCTATCGACGGGTTTGGGAACATGTTCATTTTCAATTAAATGTGTTGGTGGGGTCCAACCATTAACAACAGACATCCAAACACGTTCATCGATAGATTTAAGTGCCGATTTCATTCGCGCTTTCCAATACGCGTAGTTTGAACCATCAAAAATAGGAAATTTTGAAAATGGGAAAAAATCCATTTTAGCCAAAATTACAGAATCTTAACGAAATAATTTATCGTTTTTGGCTCTGATACCAATTTGAAGGACCAAGATCCTCGGATTGTGATTTTCTCAATTAAAATCAAAGTTAATTTCCTTTTGCAGAAGCGTTGTAAAACAGGTGATGGTTCAACTTTCAAAACAACAACAACAAGATTTAATTTCTCAAAATAAATTAAAACCTAATTCAAGTTTTAGAATTTGCCTAAGTCATAATTTTCAATTAATCAAAGTTAGGCGAAACCAATTTTAGCAAATGACTTGAATAAACCAAATTTACCTTGTATTTAATTTAAGTCCCAAATTAAATGAGTGTGATAATTAAACCAAATTTTATCTTGAAATTACCCTAAGCATGGATTCTAAATTATTGTGCAAGATAAAATAAACAATGTCACACTACGCCGAGATGTACGAGAAAAAACCCAAGACGGGAAACAACCTCGGACGGCCCTAGCCACAAGTCCACTAGATATGGAATTACAATTACAAGACAGATAGACTTACAACGACTGACTTGATCCCTCTCAAGCCTCGACGCTCCTTCTCGTAGAAACCTCTTCCTAGCGGACAACCTCGGAACACCACCGCGGTCTCGGAATCCACCGATGGGACTTTATATGGTCACCATCACCCAAGCATGGAGCCTTTCTCCGTGTGGGTAGAATCTCAACAAAAGTCTTCTTGGTGATGGGGTGTAGAAGCAAACCCGAAACGTCTCTTGAATTCGGTAGAGAAAACCGATGCCAAAAACTGCAAGCAATTAATATAAATATAGAAACTTGGATAAACACAATTGGGTGTAAACTAGAGTGTGTATGAATTTTTCTTTGAAAGAATAACACTCAAAACATGATCTTTTTCCTTAAACAAATTTTGTCTCAAAATACTCTCTAGGAGTTTGTATGGTATGAAAAATATACCCCTTGAAAAATGATTCCCGTCCTTGATAAAGCCTTAAAAAATTAGTTAAGAAACAAGTGGGATAATGGGGTGAAAACTGCCAAAAAACTGCTCAAAACCGTTCCTGCCTGGCGTCTCGTTCGAACGAACTTGACTCTCGTTCGAACGAGACTTCTTCGCTCGTTAGAATCTCGTTAGATACCTCGTTAGAACGAAAAACTCGTTCGAACGACATATCGAACGACTGACCAGTTTAGGGTCGTTGGCAAACTCGTTCGAACGAAATCTGGTTCGAACGAAAAAACCCATTCGAACGAAATTTCTAACGAACGACCAGAAAGTTAGTAAAATTCAATTTTGGCCCAGAAACTTTTATATACTTATTTTAAAGTTCTAATTGATTCTTTCTGACAATAAAATGCAGTTTTTATTACACCTAACACCCAATAAACTTTGATCCAAGCTCCTATATAAATATAATTACATTCATACCTTGGGAGCATGGAACCTTAGTTGATAACGTAGAAACGAGGCACACAAACCGGCATTTTGATGAAGCTTTAAATTCTTTGCCGCTACGTCTTCAACATACACTTCATAGGCTTGAGAATATTACAATAGAATACTATCCTATGAAAAAATGTTTTTGTCCGTAATTGAGCCAAAACTATATATGGACTCAATTGGAAATTTCTGTCCTTACAACAATAATTTGAAAATATCTAAATTAGGCTTAAAGACAAGTATTTAAAGGGTGAAAACCCAAACCAGTCACCAAACGGCCCAGTAAGAGGCACGAACACCTCGCACGGGACCAATGTAACTTGTAGGAACTAACCGCGTACTCATGGGCCTCTCGATTTGAGAATATGATGAAAATTTGATAATATATGGATTAGTCTTAAAAATAATCCGTTGAAGGGTGAAAACACAAATCAGCCCCCAAACGATCCCGTAAGAAGCACTAACACCTCACACGAGACCAATGTAACTAGTAGGAACTGATCAGGCAGTCATAACTTGCGTAAGATTTTCAATTTTAGAATATAACAATAATTGCAACTCCTATATGTAATTTTTTAGCTTGAGTAAGCTTTTTTTTTTTATAAATTACTTGGTTACTAATATCGTCTTTTTTGTATCCTATTTTTTTTGGAGGATAACATTTTATCGTTACCAATTATTCACGTGGAACACACGGAGAAGTCAATGGTTTACAACAAGGGGTTCATTTATTTAATGTCGTTAATATTCACGATTCTATTTTTTTGTGTTATGGCCGTGCGGACTTTTGTAGTTTTATTGTTAACTTTTATGGTCGTGCAGGTTTTGTAAGTTTATTGTTATATTTTGTGGCTGTGCGGGCTTTATATTACATAGGTTTTATATTAGCTGGTTTTAGAATGTCCAGAAAATAGATGAAACTCTGCCCAAATTTTTTTTGTCTGTGAACTACTAAAGACTTGTAATATTTTGAAGTTTGTATCTACATTAGTTTATCAACAACGTGCAAGATTTGCAATTTGTGAATTTTCTTGTTTTCAAATAATTATTTTTTTTCTTTTATCCAAAAATTTGGCACAGTTCGAAACCGTGCCAAAAGTGTATTAAATTTTGACACGGTTTTGAACTATGACAAATTTTTATGAAAATGTGCTCAATCTGGCACAGTTCAAAATTACGCCAAAACTGTGCCAGAAATATCAAATTCTGGCACGGTTTAAAAGTGTGCCAGAAGTGTTCCTGTTTGGTCAAATTTGGCACACTTTTAAACCGTGCCAGAAAAAAATGGCCATTTTGGAACACCTGATTCTGGCACAGTTCAGAACCGTACCATATTTGATCTGGCACACTTTTAAACTGTGCCAAACTCCTGTTTTTAGTGTAGTGACGTGTGTTTCATGTGTAGCATTTTTATGTAGATTTAATAACCATAGACAATGTTAATTGGAAATTCTAAGAATTATATATAAAGAAGCAATTTTTTATCAATGTAAACCTTATGTGATAAAATTAATGGGGTGAAAATTAAAGAGTGAAGAAATATGAGTAGAAAAGAAAAAACAAAAACATTAAAAATTTTAACAAAAAATCTAAGAGATGGGAATAAGTTAAATGCGTGTAGTGGTTTACATAAATATTCATTATTTTAAGTATATATTATGTTTTAGGTATCATTTTATTCTTTTTCCGATCTTTATTCACATCTTGGGTTTATTTTTAAGATATCCA
The DNA here is from genome assembly GCA_949130495.1 of Sambucus nigra. Taxonomy (NCBI): domain Eukaryota; kingdom Viridiplantae; phylum Streptophyta; class Magnoliopsida; order Dipsacales; family Adoxaceae; genus Sambucus; species Sambucus nigra. The sequence goes on along the minus strand of OX422212.1, from coordinate 551,955,057 downwards.
AATTGCCGTTTATAAAATAAACAAAAGTTACAGAAGTGACGAATGTATTAATTAAATTATATAGTTTTTTAAAAGTTGACTCTTATATTCTAAAACATAAACTTATATAAATAGGATCCACTCCTTTAAATTAGTAGTTTGCATATGTGATAAAAGAAAAATTTTAACAAGTTCCATTAAAAAATTGTGATATATAAAATTCAAATAAGTCATTAAAAATACAAACTCTCATGTATCAGATATATTGTGTTACACCCAAATTTATAGTTGTTTTTTGTTTTTTTATGAAAATTTATGTTACAAACTCCACTCACTAACTACCACTAGTCAACAAATTACTTTTAACATTTGGCCTTGTAACTTTTTAATTACTTTTCAAGCCATAATTATATTGCATAAAAATAAAATACCCTTGATTAAAAATATAAAAAGTATCATACATGAAAAACTAAAAATATTGTTCCCTTTTTTTAAATAAACAATTTGGAATTTGAAACCAAATAAAATGCAAAAAAGTTATTTTAATATATATATACACTATGGTATGCCCATGCCTAAAGGCACGCTGATAATCGTAAAAAGGAAAAAAAATTTGTTTGTTAAGAAAACAAAATGTAATTTTAAAAAAATTGGTCATAACCTGAAGGCACAACGAAAATTTTCAAAGTACGTAATCGCAAAACGACGAAAATTTTCGAAGTACGAAATTGCAAAACGATTTTTTTTTTGTTTTCCAGCAAAACAAAATATACTTTTTTTTTAAATTGTCATAATTTCTAAAGTCGTGTATGTGCCTAACGGAACAACGACAATTCTCCCTGGTATGAATCGTGTGGTCAAGTGATAAAAGTTTTGTATTATGGTATAATTTTTCAAAATAACAATCATGGTCAATTTTTCTGAAGGACGGATTTTTTTTCAAAATTGTTTCATTGATAGGCACGTCACAAATGTTCAAAAGTGTGCATCCTTGATTGGACCATGCATCATTTGTTTCCCCCAAAATAAACAATTTTCACTGTGTTTAATAAGGCACTCATTTAAAAACACTTTTTTTTTTATAATAAAAAAAATGAAACTCAAACTTTAAATTGAAACTCGGATTTCAAATTTCCATTTTCGGGTTGAAACTCGGACTTCAAATTGTAGTGATCCCTCGACAGCATATAATGTAAGAGTAGCCTCTCTATTGAACACTAAGCTGTACCTCATAAGCAGTACCTGATACCTCATAAGCAGGTATACCTCATAAACAGGGAATGATGGTTTACTGAGCCTTAAATTATAGTCAAGCTTTTGATACAGCTCCTTATTTATTTCCTTACGCTTTTATTTAAGCTTAGAACTTTGAGATGACTCAGTGACCAAGCTTGCACCATAATTAGTACCGGCATTATAAACATCATAATTAGTAAGCACCAAAAATTAAAATATGTCTCAAAAACCCTGTCCGAATTGTTAAAGCCTAAAATTTTGGAATAATACCTAAAACCATATAATCAAATTAATTTTTGAATATATATATACAAAAAATGTGTATTTTAGATCATTAAATCAATAATAGACAATTTCAGTGGGCTCGTGCTTATATCCCTGAAGAGATCTTGAATGTGAAAGTTCTTAGCCTTGAAATTAATAACGTTTTGTAACTGGTATAGAAAACTATTACATTGATCAGTGGGCCCGTGCTTATACTTGAAATGTGGATCTCCACATAGGGAGAACTCTTCTTTCTCTAAGTCCAATCATTTATTAACTACCAATATCACAACATTTGAAAGGAAACTAAATACAGACCAAAATATCAGGCATCAAACCTGAGTTATAGACAACAAAGGTTTAAAACATAATTCAAACCTAAAAGTCAAAGAGAAAAATTATCGATCCCATGAAAACTCCAAATTGAACCTAAATGAAACCCAATTAACTCATAGAAAAACTCTTACGAAGTAGTGTAAAACCTATTCTGAAAACCCTAATAAAGACATTATCTTCTAATTAAAAAAAAGATAAAAACCATAATAATACTGAAAACCAAAAGCATTACTAAGAGTAGATAGGTAGTGAGATCTGAGAAAAAAACAAGATTCCCAAACCACAAAGTTTCAATTAGAGAGTGTATACTGATTAGGTTTCAATCTTAAAAAAAAATATCAAAACACGAACAAAAATTTAAATCTGATGTAATTTCGGTGAGCGTGAGCATGTGCGCGTGTAAGATACTGGGGAAAATGGTTACCTAGGGGCGGAGGCATGGGGGAGCGGGCGGCGGCGTGGGAGGGGTGGTGTTTGATAGGTTAATGGATGAGGAAGGGTTTTCTCATGTCATGGTCGAGAGAGAGAGAGAGGGATAGTGAGAGATGGGCAAAAAGAAAAAAGTGAGACGTTGGCTAGGGTGTGGGCAAATGAGAGAGGAGAGAAGGGTAATGAGAGTAAGAGTACCACCTTACCCTTGTTTTTGAATTTTAAAAAGAAGGGAAAATAAATGAGAGGGTGTAAAAAGAGAAGGAAGTCAAAATTTGAAAGGGTAAAAGAGGAAGTGCAAAAAAAAATTATAATGATGACATCATCAATCAAACTTATGACATACATAAGTTTTCTACTTTGTTATATATATATATATATATATATAGGAGAGGGATATTTGAATAGTAACACGATCCAACGGGTGTAAATTGTTCTCTCGGTGCGATCTAAGGATCTCACATTGTGCCATGTCATGTGGAGAGAGTAATGACATGAAAAATGAGATAATGATCACTTGAACACCAAAACCAACCCAAATCCATCATTCACCCCCCTCTTACTCATTTTTGCTCTCTCCCCTTTCGACACAAACACTCCCCACACAAACCCTAGCTGTCGTCGCCCTTCGCCACTGCCGGCCTCCGCGTCCAACCCTTACCCCTTTTGAATGTCTCTCTATACTACCCTCTTACACTCTCACAAATATAAGAACACATAGGCGCACTCATACACGCACACGACCCTGCCTCCACCTCCCCACTGTTTTGCCTCCGCCTCTCTGTCACCCTCTTACGTACACGTAGATCTTGGAGCTTATTCACACCTTTTTTGCAGTAGGTATACTCTTTTTCGCAACAAGTATACTCTTTTTTGCATTTGTTCTTTTTATTAAGATCTAAGAATAATAATGGTTGTTTTTTTGCAGATCTAATGTTTTTATGGTTCGAATTTGGGTAAGTGTTTTTTTTTGCAAATTTAAATTTGATCATTGTTGTGTTGTCATGAATATATGGTTCACAAAGTTTTATTTTTGCAGATCTAATGTTTTATAACTTTGATTTTGTTATTAAAATGTTTATTTATGGGTTGAAATCCCTACACCAAAGTGGTGCTGATAAGTTGAACATTAATGTAATGTTGATTTGAATACTGTTTTCCCTTTGACTCAATTCTTTGTTCTTCACGTGTTCTTTTATTAAGAAGGTAAGTGTTACTAAAATAATCTCACATAACTCTTTCATTTGTTATGATATTTGCAGACATTTCTCTATTGTCCAGCCCAAAGTAGAAGAATGAACACTTCCAATTTTATAGCTTTATGGTAAGTGCTTGAATCAATGTCTATTCAAATTTTTTTATTTTTACTTGGTTCTTTTTATACCTACTGAATCATTTAGAAACTTTGCAATGAGTTTCTATGTATGGTAAAGAATAAATACTATTTATAATAGATACATTCTATGGTTTTAAATAATGTTTTAGGGATACATATGTAGGCGGTAACATCGTAAAGTGAAACTTTTAATTTATCACGGAAGAGGATTCAATAAGTTAGAAAGCTATTACAAATCGACGATACAAAATGGTATAGATCCATATTTAAAACCCATTTTCATACATTATTTGGCTACCACGAATATGAAATCTTAACATGTTACAGATGTTACAAATGTTACTATTTTCATTATTATTGTAGTGAATCTGTTACTATGAGATAATGTGTCTATAAATGATGTCAAGGATGCTTTGCAATATGTTTTAGGATATTGCTGGACAAAATCATTAGGGCCCTGTTTTTATAACTTTACAAAAGTACATAGTTCAATGATTTTTTTACCTTTAATGTTCAAATTTTGTAGTATCTTTTGATGCAAAAGTATGAAGTCCGATTTCTCGTTTGTCTTAATTTTTGCAGATATCAGGTTTTACAACATTTGGGACATCTCATATTCTTAATGACCTCGACATACTAAGAGGGCTCGGTCTCCCAGCATGCACTTTGGGCATGCCTTCTCTCTCAGTGTTAAATCAACTCATGCAGAATCTAGGTGTTTCTTAGATGATGCAAAACATGCTTTTCAATCGCCAATATATGAAACAGTTTCTCAGTTCCAATCATTAACTCCGCACAATGTTTGATTTTAACCCCCAATTAATAGAAATGGTGAAAAACCCAGATATTCTTCGGCAGATGCATGCGCTTGAAAAATGCAACAAATGTTGTTGTAATAACCCGTATTTATTAAATGGAAATTTTTAAATTTATTTTGGAAATCGGAGAAAAATAAAATTTTAGATTTAACTATTTTTAATAATTAAATATATTGGTTTTTATATTCGGAATTTGAAAATATGGACTACAAGATTCCTAATATGAGTATATACAAGTCTCGAGGTGTTTAGAAGAGTAATCAAGACAAAAAAACTCTCTAGAAAAAAAATAAAATAGTCGACCGTCCGATCGAGCTGGAATTTTTTGTACAACTACCTCTCATCTTCAGCTACAATGACCTTAAATTTTCGCCAATTCCGAGGATCTTATCGTCTCAAATGTGTTTTTTAGTGTTTGTATCTAATTAGAACTCTTTTCTTAATCAAACTCTTAATCCTTTATATATCAACAAATTCGTGGCTTGGCTTTTCAAATCGCTTTTTCATCAACTTTTTAACCGGAAGGCCTCTCCAAAATTATTCCCTTTCATCTACAAACTTTAGCCCCGAAATTAATCAAGTGTTTGACTCAATATTTGGAGGCTTATTTGTTATTGTCTCGAGTTTAGGCTGGAACGAGTTTTGATTATTTTTGCTAAAGGAACATGATGGTGCTATCATATTTTTAGGGTGAAATATTGTAATGATTCATGTGATAATTTTGAGGTATGGAACTTACACAATATGCTCCTAAATTCTCTCGAGAGTATTCCTTTCTTTAACGTGTTAATTGAACTCATGTTGAATTGTGATATTCGTTAGAAATTTCTAAAATAATTGTTGGAATCTATTATTTGATTCATTGAGATATATTATATTATCGATTTGAGCGTAGTGTCATGAGATTTTAATATGGTACGGAGAATGGGCACCCGCCAATTGTTAAAAAAATGTTATATGGATTTAAGATGCCTAGGGGAGGTGCGGTGAAGCCTGGTGACCCATTGATGTGTTGTTGAGAAATTAATATTGATATAATGCTTGTGTATTGCATTTTATTTGTATATGAGCATTTGCATTATTGCGATTTATTCATCATGCTAATTATTTTTTAACATCTATTCTTGTCATATTGTGTACTTCCCCGTATTTTCTTTTAGTGTCAGGCTAGCGTGGATTGAGATGCTTTGGACTATTTTGGAGAATTATTTTAGAGCTTGGATTGGAAGATTTATTTTTCTTGTATAAATTAGTGGTGTAATTTTTTTTTGGAGAATTATGCATTTTGGGAGAAACTTTATTGTAAATAATTATTGTGGAAATAAAAGAATTATGGATTTGTTATATTTAAATTCTGGAATTTAGAAGCTCTAAATTGATTGTTTTTGGATGGTTTTAGCTTAGTTTTTATCGTAGTAGCACGCTGCGTGTCCTCTCGAGCGCGCGGGGTGTTGCAGTTGTCTTTACATCAGTCACTTTTTCCTTACTGTAACTAGATACAATCAACTCAGAATTATATCTTGTATTTAATTAGTCTGCAATGTCAGGTATACTTCAGTACATCTGTTTTTTTCTTTATCCAGAGAAAGGTATATTTTTTTCCGAATTAAAGGGAAAAATGTTATACTTTTGATTTTTCTTTTCGGTTTTATAATTAGGTTTATATTACTTTTGGTGTTCATTACATTTTTTCACCATGAATATTCTCCCTCTAAAACGGGAGATCCTATCCTCATATCCAAATAAGACATTAAGCGCCTTCGACCTCCTATACAGGATTCAGTAATGATCATTGTATATGATTTTAATCAGTAAAGAGTAACAACTCATGACTTGTTCTTAATTGTTAAAGGTATGTTTTTTTGGTGTACATCGTACTCTTTTTTATTTTTTTACAAGTGATTGTAAATATGGAACAACCAAACACAACAACAAATTCATCGGCGATTTTGACGTAGAAGAAGACGACCCGTAAATTGGGTGAATAGGCTAGAGCAGGTCTCGGCTGTAGGTAGTTTGTAGGTTAAGGTACTTCTCATATTTTTATAATTTTTCAAGCATGTATTTATTATTTGGGTGATGAAATGTATTACGGGTTTTAGTTTATTACTTGGGAATATGGTTTATTCATTTATTTGGGTTAACATTGGTGTAGCTGTGATCCTATATTCCTTATATTTTTTCTTCTCTTTGAGTTTCTTTATCATATCAGGTTCATTACTCATCTTTTTTAAAAATGTGGTTAAACAAAGGTGTTCCTTAACTTCTCAGGTTCAATCCTCAATTTCTTTAATGTTTTCATTTCCTAAATAGGTTGTGGTTTAGTTTTTGAATTCAGATTTTTTAGGTAATATTGTATTGTTAGTTCCATTTTTGTTTTACAATTCTAATTTTTCTTTGTTGGGCGTATCTTATTTGCAGGTTCAATTCAAATCCTGGTAAACTCTGTATTATTTTTTTTTAGAAATTCTATGATTTTTTTATTTACGAAACTTCTCTTCATTTGTTGACATTCTATTACTTTGGTGGAGGATCTTTGGTTGTTTTATGGGTTAGTATCAGGTATTGTGGAGGTAGTAATTTCTAGTAATGTTTTTGTTAATGGAGGAAAAATTGTAATTTAGGATTTTCATATATAGATAGTCAAAATTATTTCTAAATTATTGGGACATACAATTTCCCGTAATTATATTTGGTTCTATATTTCTTGGATTTTATCAAGATTATATTCATATTTTAAAATATAAATTTATAAAAGGAACTGAAATGATGTTGACAGTATAAAAGAAATTGAAGGTAATGCTTTAAAGATCATTTAAGAGGTACTTTAAAGTTCACTACCTTTTGTGGCTTGTTATTCGAGTCTCTTGATTCTACTGTCATTTTTGACAATGTAATTGGGTTACTTTTGTAACAACCCTCGCCTTTGGGAGCCCATTTTATATTTATTTGCTATGTTGAGCAGTTGTATATATAAATGCTGGATGTGGGTAAGTATTAATTTGATAAGATAAGTTAATATTTACAATTAAGTTCCATGTTACCATGTGGGTAAGTAATTATTTAACATGTGGTGTTCTATTTTGTCATGTTAATTAAAATGGCAATTTGAATTAAAATGGAACCAGAACTTAAAATGTCTTATAAAATCTCCAAATGATAATTTGGAGGGTGTAGTTAGTTCCGGAAGGTGCGAGACAGTCAAAATGTGCGCCATATTGTATTTTGAGATTTTAGGCACTTTTTACTGGTTTTGGCATATTGCGTATTAGAAATTAACTATTGCGGTATTAACACTTAAGGTGAGAGACCTTTTTAAACTAAGCCACGTTTAGTCTTCCCCCAATTCTTTCATTTCCTCTTATTTTCCCTAAGTGTTTTGGCCCTAGAGTGAGAGAGAGAGTGGAAGATTGGAGAGATAGAGAGAAATCTTGAAGATTGGTGGTTTGATCTTGCTTTCTTCTTCAACCAAGACTGAATTTGAAGCCCCAAGGCAAGTTTTCTACTTGCTAATGTATTGTTTAAGATGAATAATTAGTATGGGTAGTTATGTATAGTTTTGTGGTATTATTAATTGTGGTTTTGGTTGGATTTATTGGTTATCCACATCTTTGATAGAGTTTGTTGGTTGATTAAAGTAGAAAATGTTGTTGGGAGCATTTTTGATCTTTTTGTATCATTAAATGTAGTTGGAAGACTTTGGGTTAGTCATGGATTTTGTGTTGGTTGTTGATTTTGGGTTTAGAAGGAAAATAGGAGAGAAAGGTCTAGGTCTGCTACGGCCGATCGACCGCGTCTCTCAGACCGGTCGACCGGGCCTTCGAAAGAGGGCGCACTGCTTTCTTTCCAGGCATGAAATTTAGGGAGCGGTCGACCGCGGTTTCCCTTCGATCGACTGGTCCATCCAAAATGAACTTTCTGCTTTCTTTCAAAAGCTAAAATTTGAGACGCGATCGACCGCGGTCTTGGGACCGATTGACCGGTCCCCTATTTTCTTCCCCAAAATTACCACTTTTGTTTTTAATCCTTTTCTTTCCCCAGGAACTTAGGACTCTTCTTGAATGAAGTAAACCTTGGCTTTTAGAGTCCTAGTTGAGTTGGTTGTCACCCTAGTGTGGAATGGGTTTCACTTGGGGTTAAGTCCGGGCGAGGGGTTGTTCTAAGTGATGTTAAGGCATCACTTCTCTAGGTGCATCCAAATAATTTGGATGGGAATTGAAGGCCCATACTTGGAGACTTTAGGGGCTCGAAATGAGGCATATGAAACCTTAAGCTCGGGAGCCTAATATGATCCCTTGGAGATTTATTCAAGGCATAACCTAGGATGATGAAATGGTGTATCCTATAATTATAGTTTCAAACAAATGAAACATGTAAATGAAATGAAAAGGAAAATGGTTTTTTTATAGTAAATGCTAATTTACTTAAACACACCTCTCTAAATGCTATCATAAGGGAAGCTCGCGCATGAGGTGATGTTCCTTGACTAGTGAATGCAGGGAGACTATAGTCCTCGGCCATATGCGGGTTTATTATATGTATTTTTCTGCGCTAGTGAAGTAATTCCGGGTGTGGTTATGACTCACTCGCAGGCATATGGCCACTTCCCGACGTGCGATAGGTACCCAGGCTGCCTTGTTTGATGGGCCCCTGGAAGATGATAGTCATTTAGGGGTGCGCCCAGTGGGGAAACTCGGAGGGGCGGTCTTAGAATCGTTATATGCATAAGAATGTAACTTTTCTAAACTCAAGTGGGACTTGAGAGATGTATAATTTCCACTAATAGTATTATGTTAATTACATTCCTGCTAAGGAATGGTAATTGGAATGAAATGAGAAGAAAAATACTGTAATCCTGTTAAGGACATTTATCTGGTTTAAAGTGGAAATTAGAGAGTGGAAGCTTTTAATTTAATTTAATTTAGCATCATTTCATTCTCTTGCATAACTTACTTAGTCATGTCTTTTCACTTGTATTCGTATCATTCATGCTAGGTTGTTAGATTCTTGTTCTTTTCATTTCCATGATTTAACTGTTCATATCTAGCATGCTTTTTGTTCATCTGGGAACTATATATAAACCGGGTCCTGACCCGTTCATTTTCTTCTATGCTGTGCTTGTTATTGTATCTGCTTAGGTGCTCCTCCGCAAGGACGCCCGTGTTGATATTCCTACCTTTTTGGCTTTTAAGGAGCTGTATGAAATTGCGAATATTACAGGATGTTTTGTTAGACGCCGTCCTTCTTTTGACATCTAGTTATGATCGCGTCTATCACTCGGGCGAGTGGCCCAAACTTGTAATTGTATAATGATTATAAAGCATAATATCTTACTGTTGTGATTACTTTGGTGTAGCTGTGAACCGACAGCATATTCGGTTCTCCTCTTTGTATATAGTGGTTTTAGATGTATATTAATTATGTTTCTTTGAATTCCACTATCGTTCTAATATGGGTTGTCTAAATTGTTTTCTTAACTTAACTTTTAATTGCATAAATTGTTTTGGCAACCCGTTCTCTGAACTATTGGGTGGTTTTCTCGGTTACTCTTACTATGTTTGTGGTGCTGAGAATGATTTCCGTCCATGATTACCGTATATGTCGGAGTATCGGGCTGGCCACCCCTTATTTCAGAGTGCGGGTTGTCAGAGATGGTATCAGAGCACTGGGTTCTAGAGTACTAGGATCGATGTGGACTTGTCACGATCTACCGTAGAGTTCTTTGATATAGATCCTAATGATAAGACAACTTTGTTGCTATAAAAAGAATCGCGATCTTCTGTGGATTAGATTGTTGTGAATTGTATTCTAACACTCTTGTCCCTTCATCTCAGATGCCGCCTAAGAGAGGTCGCCCTGCGAGACGCAATAGAGTTGTAGAAGAGGATGTTGGTCCTCCACCGCCCCAAGGAACTTTTAATGCTGCGGACGTAGCCAATATTGTAGCTCATGCAATTAATGCTGCCATGATCGCAGTAGCTCAACAGATGACAACAGCTCAACAACGGGCGCCGGATGCTCAAGCACCTACGGGACCTTCTTCGTGGGAAAGAGTAAGGGAGTCCTTTTTAAAGGGCTATCCCCCAGAGTTTGACGGAGGTTCTGACGTTGTTCGAGCAAATGAATGGAAGAAGCATATGCAACGCCATTTACGAATGGTGGATTGTAGTGAGTAAAAGAAGCAAGTCCTTGCTACTTTCAAGTTGATTGGGGAAGCGTTACATTGGTGGGAGTCGATGACTACGCCAGAACAGAGAGATACGATGTCCATTACTGATTTCTGGGTCTTGTATGACCGAAAATATTTTCCTCCCGTGATTCAGAGGGAGATGAGGAGGAAAATTTAAGATCTAGTTCAGGGAGAACGATCAGTTGCCGAATATGAGGAAGAGTTTACCCGGCTAGCTAGTTTTGTGCCGGAAGAGGTGACTCCGGAGGAAAGAAAAGTCTCGAAATTCATGGGAGGTTTAAACTGGAGAATCCGAAAACATTTGTTGGGTAATCCGGCTTTACAAACTTTTGGTGAAGTGATGAATGCGGCATTGCTTCATTGTCAGGAGCATCGCTTGTTTATTCAGAATAGCAAGAAAGCTTCAGGAATGGGGCAAGTGGGGAAGCCCGGGGTGAGTGGAAATGGAGGAGGAGCCTTTCCCTCGTCCCAACCTACGGGCAATAAGCAACGAGAACGGGATCCCAAGCAAGGGGATGGGTCAAAAAGGCAACGCCCTAGCGGGTTTAGTGTTGGTGGTAATGCTAGCCGACAAGGTCAGGGTACCATACCACAGCAAACGGGTCGCGGTGGCCAGGGAGGTAAGGGGCCATCCGGGCCAAGGTTTTGGGCAGTTCAGAAATAACAGAGGTCGAGGTCAGGAGAATTTGGTGGGGAAATGTTTCCAATGTGGAGAAGTTGGTCATTTCAAGAGAGATTGTCCTCAAGTGATCGGGGGACAACCTCCACGAGTTCCTCAGCAGCCTTATGTGCAGTTCCCTTCACAAACACCGAATCCGGTTGTCCCTCTGCAGTAGGGTCAACTACAGTATGGGAGAGTCTACCATATTCAGGATGCTATGCTTCCTCCTATTCAGCCAGCGCCGCCAGCTATAGAGGGTAAGTTCCTTATTCAGGGACACATGGGTCGCATTCTGTTTGATACGGGTGCGACGCATTCTTTTATTTCCAGAAGTTTTGCTCAGTCCACAGATTTGATAAAATCTGCGGAAAGTACCTTTTCTAGTGTGGAGTCCTCTATGGGTGACGGTTCCCTTATTTTCTTCATTTGTAAACATATAGGGATCACTCTTGGTAATTTGTGTTTTGAGGCCGACTTACTCGTCCTAGACATGGTCGGGTATGATGTTATTTTGGGCATGGATTGGTTTGTTAAATATCACGCTATAGTTAATTGTTACGGGAAGAGTATAGTCGTCGCCGTTCCGGGACAAGATATTTTCCTGGTGGTTATGCCTCGTTTAGAGGGAGATTCTGGTACTTATTTATATTGTGTTGCGGAAGAGAATTCTCGGGATGTAGTTATTCCCTTAGATTCTATTCCTGTTGTTCGAGATTTTGAGGACGTGTTCCGGGAGATACCGGGTTTGCCTCCTAGTAGAGAGATTGAGTTTGTAATTGACTTAGCGCCGGGAGCTCGGCCGATTGCGCGAACTCCTTATCGTATGGCTCCTGTGGAGATGAGGGAGCTTCGAGATCAGATTCAGAAATTGTTGGAAGAGGGGTTTATCAGGCGTAGCACATCGCCGTGGGGTTCCCCTGTGTTATTTGTGAAGAAAAGAGATGGTTCTCTCCGGTTGTGTGTTGACTATAGAGAGTTGAATAAGGTCACCATCCGGAATAAATACCCTTTGCCTCGCCTAGACGACTTGTTTGATCAGCTCAGGGAGCGACCTACTTCTCTAAGATAGATTTGAGAACGGGGTATCATCAGTTGAGGATACGAGAGCAAGATGTATCCAAGACTGCTTTTCTGACGAGGTACGGGTCTTATGAATTTTTGGTTATGCCTTTTGGGCTAACCAATGCCCCTGCGGTATTCATGGATCTTATGAATAGGGTGTTTCGGGACTTCCTGGACCAATTTTTTATCGTATTTATTGATGACATTCTTGTGTATTCTCAAACGAAAGATGACCATGCTACTCACTTGGGGTTGGTCCTACAAAGGTTAAGGGACCACCAATTGTACGCTAAGTTTGAGAAGTGTGGTTTTTGGTTGCGGGAAGTGCAATTTTTGGGTCATGTCGTGACTTCGCAGGGTATATCGGTGGACCCAAGTAAAGTTGTTGCGGTGAGGGAGTGGGGTCAGCCCACGACACCTACCGAGGTACGCAGTTTTCTGGATTTGGCGGGTTATTACCGTCGATTTATCAAGGGATTTTCTAAGATTGCTAGTCCTTTGATAAATTTGACCCGGAATGGGGTTAGATTTGTTTGGGATAATGCCTGCCAAGCGGCGTTCGATGAGCTCAAGGATAGATTGACTTCGGCTCCAGTCCTTGCTTTACCTAAGCCGGGGTTGGAATATTTAGTCTTCACCGATGCATCCCTTCAGGGTTTAGGGGTGTGCTTCAGCAGGAGCGACAAGCTATTGCATATGCTTCTAGGAAGCATAAGCCTCATGAAAGAAATTACCCGGTGCATGACTTAGAATTACCCGCAGTTGTCTTTGCCTTAAAGATTTGGAGGCACTATCTTCTTGGGGAGAAGTTTAGTCTTTTCACGGACCATAAGTCGTTGCAATATTTATTTTCTCAGAAAGATTTGAATATGCGGTAGCGAAGATGGTTGGAGTTCGTGAAAGATTACCAATTTGATATTCGTTATCATCTGGGCAAGGCGAACGTAGTGGCAGATGCCCTGAGTAGGAGACCTGAGGGAGAATTAGCTGATGTGTGGAAAGCTAAATGGAAGGAACTCAGTCATGAGGATGCGGTTGCTAGGGCGTTTATGTCCGTGATGACCGTTACTCCGACGATTGTGGCAAGGGTAGTGGAAGCCCAAGGCAGAGATAAAGAATGTCAAGACCACATTCGCCAGTTATTGACTTGGGGAGCGGAGTCCTACTTGGTAAGTTCTGAGGGTGGATTGCGCTTTCATGGAAGGTTTATTGTTCTGGAGGATGGAGATTTGCGGCGGGCTGTGATGGAGGAATCTCACGGCTCTAAATTTTCGATACATCCGGGAAATGATAAAATGTATCAAGATATGCGCCGTCAATATTGGTGGCCGGGTATGAAATGAGATATTTCAGAGTTTGTATCTCGATGCACTACTTATCAGTTGGTTAAAATTGACCATCAGCTACCGACAGGTTTGTTGCAACCGTTGGAAATTCCTGTTTGGAAATGGGAGAGCATTTCAATGGATTTTATCACCGGTTTGCCGACGTCACAAAAGGGTCACGATTCGATATGGGTCATAGTTGATCGCTTGACGAAGTCGGCGCACTTCCTTCCCGTTTGTACCGATTATAATACCGCTCGTTACGCGCGGTTGTTCATTGAAGAGATTGTTAGATTGCATAGGGTGCCCTTGAATATTGTTTCCGACAGGGATAAGATCTTTGTTTCCCACTTTTGGCAAAGTTTCCAAGAGGCCATGGGAACCGAATTGAAATTAAGCACTTCTTATCATCCTCAAATAGATGGCCAGACTGAAAGGGTTAACCAAATGTTGGAGGATATACTAGATTTTAAGGGTAGTTGGGAACAATATCTCCCTTTGGTTGAATTTGTTTATAATAACTCATACCAATTCACTATTGGGATGGCGCCCTATGAAGCCTTGTATGGTAGGCCTTGTAGATCCCCCACGTGTTGGTTAGAAGTGGGAGATAACAAGTTTCTCAGACCTGAAATGATTCGAGATACTTCTTCTAAGATTGAGCTTATTCTAGATCGCATTCGGATAGCCCAAGATAGACAAAAGAGCTGTGCCAATGCGGGAAGAAGGCATCTGGAATTGGAAGTTGGAGATCAAGTGTTGGTTCGGGTGTCGCCTATGAAAGGCGTTAAGCATTTCGGAAAGAAAGGGAAACTTGCACCACGTTTCATTGGGCCTTTTCCTGTGTTGGCTAAGGTAGGCCCAGTGGCGTATCAAATTGCCCTGCCAGAACCTTTGCAACAGATTTATGATGTCTTCCACATCTCCTCTTTGAAGAAGTATAAGAGGTGTGATGGTGCCCTTTGGCACATTCCTTTCAAGGATATAGAGTTGCAACCCGATGTTTCTTATGAAGAGCAACCAGTGGCTATTTTGGAGTATGGGGAACGTAGATTAAGATCTCGTGTGGTGCCCTTTGTTAGAGTACAATGGAGTCATCATAGCGTCGAGGAATCTACTTGGGAGCATGAGGACGTTATGCGGGATAAGTATCCGCATCTTTTTATCCAAGGTACGCTTGAATTTTGGGGGCAAAATTCCCTCATAAGGGGGGGGGGGGGGGGGGAGGGGGGGGAGTATGTCACAACCCTCGCCTTTGGGAGCCCATTTTATATTTATTTGCTATGTTGAGCAGTTGCATATATAAATGCTGGATGTGGGTAAGTATTAATTTGATAAGATAAGTTAATATTTACAATTAAGTTACATGTTACCATGCGGGTAAGTAATTATTTAACATGTGGTGTTCTATTTTGTCATGTTAATTAAAATGGAAATTTGAATTAAAATGGAACCGGAACTTAAAATGGCTTATAAAATCTCCAAATGATAATTTGGAGGGTGTAGTTAGTTCCGGGAGGTGCGAGACAGTCAAAATGTGCGTCATATTGTATTTTGAGATTTTAGGCACTTTTGACTGGTTTTGGCATATTGCGTATTAGAAATTAACTATTGCGGTATTAACACTTAAGGTGAGAGACCTTTTTAACCTAAGACACGTTTAGTCTTCCCCCAATTCTTTCATTTCCTCTTATTTGCCCTAAGTGTTTTGGCCCTAGAGTGAGAGAGAGAGTGGAAGATTGGAGAGATAGAGAGAAATCTTGAAGATTGGTGGTTTGATCTTGCTTTCTTCTTCAACCAAGACTGAATTTGAAGCCCCAAGGCAAGTTTTCTACTTGCTAATGTATAGTTTAAGATGAATAATTAGTATGGGTAGTTATGTATAGTTTTGTGGTATTATTAATTGTGGTTTTGGTTGGATTTATTGGTTATCCACATCTTTGATAAAGTTTGTTTGTTGATTAAAGTAGAAAATGTTGTTGGGAGCATTTATGATCTTTTTGTATCATTAAATGTAGTTGGAAGATTTTGGGTTAGTCATGGATTTTGTGTTGGTTGTTGATTTTGGGTTTAGAAGGAAAATAGGAGAGAAAGGTCTAGGTTTGCTACGGCCGGTCGACCGCGTCTCTCAGACCGGTCGACCAGGCCTTCGAAAGAGGGCTCACTGCTTTCTTTCCAGGCATGAAGTTTAGGGAGCGGTCGACCGCGGTTTCCCACCGGTCGACTGGTCCATCCAAAATGAACTTTCTGCTTTCTTTCAAAAGCTAAAATTTGAGACGCGGTCGACCGCGGTCTTGGGACCGGTCGACCGGTCCCCTGTTTTCTTCCCCAAAATTACCACTTTTGTTTTTGATCCTTTTCTTTCCCCAGGAACTTAGGACTCTTCTTGAATGAAGTAAACCTTGGCTTTTAGAGTCCTAGTTGAGTTGGTTGCCACCCTAGTGTGGAATGGGTTTCACTTGGGGTTAAGTCCGGGGGAGGGGTTGTTCTAAGTGATGTTAAGGCATCACTTCTCTAGGTGCATCCAAATAATTTGGATGGGAATTGAAGGCCCATACTTGGAGACTTTAGGGGCTCGAAATGAGGCATATGAAACCTTAAGCTCGGGAGCCTAATATGATCCCTTGGAGATTTATTCGAGGCATAACCTAGGATGATGAAATGGTGTATCCTATAATTATAGTTTCAAACAAATGAAACATGTAAATGAAATGAAAAGGAAAATTGTTTTTTTATAGTAAATGTTAATTTACTTAAACACACCTCTCTAAATGCTATCATAAGGGAAGCTCGCGCATGAGGTGATGTTCCTTGACTAGTGAATGCAGGGAGACTATAGTCCTCGGCCATATGCGGGTTTATTATATGTATTTTTCGGCGCTAGTGAAGTAATTCCGGGTGTGGTTATGACTCACTCGCAGGCATATGGCCACTTCCCGACGTGCGATAGGTACCCAAGCTGCCTTGTTTGATGGGCCCCTGGAAGATGATAGTCATTTAGGGGCGCGCCCAGTGGGGAAACTCGGAGGGGCGGTCTTAGAATCGTTATATGCATAAGAATGTAACTTTTCTAAACTCAAGTGGGACTTGAGGGATGTATAATTTCCACTAATAGTATTATGTTAATTACATTCCTGCTAAGGAATGGGAATTGGAATGAAATGAGCAGAAAAATACTATAATCCTTTTAAGGACATTTATCTGGTTTAAAGTGGAAATTAGAGAGTGGAAGCTTTTAATTTAATTTAATTTAGCATCATTTCATTCTCTTGCATAGCTTACTTAGTCATGTCTTTTCACTTATATTCGTATCATTCATGCTAGGTTGTTAGATTCTTGTTCTTTTCATTTCCATGATTTAACTGTTCATATCTAGCATGCTTTTTGTTCATCTGGGAACTACATATAAACCGGGTCCTGACCCGTTCATTTTATTCTATGCTGTGCTTGTTATTGTATCCGCTCAGGTGCTCCTCCGCAAGGACGCCCGTGTTGATATTCCTACATTTTTGGCTTTTAAGGAGCTGTATGAAATTGCGGATATTACAGGATGTTTTGTTAGACGCCGTCCTTCTTTTGACATCTAGTTATGATCGGGTCTATCACTCGGGCGAGTGGCCCAAACTTGTAATTGTATAATGATTGTAAAGCATAATATCTTACTGTTGTGATTACTTTGGTGTAGCTGTGAACCGACAGCATATTCGGTTCTCCTCTTTGTATATAGTGGTTTTAGATGTATATTAATTATGTTTCTTTGAATTCCACTATCGTTCTAAAATGGGTTGTCTAAATTGTTTTCTTAACTTAACTTTTAATTGCATAAATTGTTTTGGCAATCCGTTCTTTGAACTATTGGGTGGTTTTCTCGGTTACTCTTACTATGTTTGTGGTGCTGAGAATGATTTCCGTCCATGATTACCGTATATGTCGGAGTATCGGGCTGGCCACCCCTTATTTCGGAGTGCGGGTTGTCACAACTTTATGTCAATATATTGTTGGAGTGTGAATAAATCCACACCTATATGTTTGAAGTGTTGGTATGTGTGCAAATCAAAGGACTTGAAGAATTTAAATTGGATTGGTTGAAGTGCACATTGCTTAATGCTAACTTTATTGAAAAGTAGATTGATTACTTTTCAATGAATGATTATTCAAATTCAAATGTTTCCAAACATAATTTGGTGGGCTTGATGTGACTAGTTACTTTTATTGTACCCAAGTTCTTCTTTTTATTAACAAAAAGTAAGATATTAACTATGATGTTTTATTATTTGAATTAAGTTTTTTAATTTATAAGGTAAAGAAAATGGATTTTAATTATTGGCATAGTATCCCCACACAAATGTCTTATTTTATCTAATCGAAACACCCTTATCACACACCCTTCGTCGCACCCATGCTTCATAGGATATATACACAATGTGATACTTTTAGGAACTCTCAGCGTGCCATCGGAATTTTTGTTTTGACAAAAGAAACTTAGATCATGGAACGAAGTTACGCGCTTTGGAATTTTTTGTCCTTTTATGATTACATATTTTGGAAATTTTCGGCCTGCCTTCAGGCACGGGCGTATACTAGTATATATATATATATATATATATATATATAGATATATATATATATATATATATATATATGAGAATTTTCTCTTATATCATGCTATACATCATTGATACATCACACCTAGTTGTAGGTCTTTAAAACTTTTTTTTTCAAATATTTTATTTTTCTCTTGAAATAACCTTACAATAAACTCGTGTTCAAAAAATTATATCAAAATACGTTTTGTATCTATTTATAAAAAGTCAACAAAGCTTGGTAAAAATACCTTATTTTGGGCGTAGAATTAGGTGTGATGTATACATCATGATGTATGTGAGCCTTATTCTCTATCTCTCTCTCTTTATATATACATTGTAATGAACCTATGTTGTAATTGGTCCACACCAGCGGCAACGGACACGTGTGTGACACGCGAGGAGGGGGTAAGGAATGTGTATAAAAAAACACGCGTGTCCATTACCGTTGGCGTGGACCAATTACAACATAGCAATTAAAATTAACGGGTTGTTAAGATGTTTTTTCTTAAGGTTCATTAAAATGATAATCGTTTCTGTCCATTTTTAGCCTCTCCATATATATATATATATAATAAAGGAGGAGGTTTTTTTTGTCTTCCCTAACTGATGGCTGAGATTAAATCTGGTGGATTTGGTCTTTGTCAACTAACGGCGCAGATTAAATCTTATGGATTTGAATCTAACGGATGTGGATTCTTGGACATTGAGAAGAGTTTACACAGTATGACACAAGACTCGAGGTAACAGAGCTCAAGGCTCGAGACGACTGTATTTGAGTTGTTTGTACCACTTATCTCTCTCTCCGTAAACATCTCTCTCCGTTTATTTTGATCTGCCATTGTTGGTTTGGGGGTTTAGGGATGATGCAAACAGTCGATAGATCAAACAAGTGGGGCAGTTTTTTGTTTGTATAGAAGATCGAACTGGGTTATGTCAATAACTCATGAACTGACACGAGTTATTGATAGCACTGGCAAAATTATGGGTTGGGCCAAATTTGGGCGGATCAAATATGGGTTGAGCTAAATGTGGGCTGAGCCACATATGGGTTGGGTTAAATGTGGGCCGGGCCAAATATGGGCGGACCAAATATGGGTTGGACCAACACCTTTCTTTCTACTAAAGTAAGTATTAAAATTCGAGGTATATGTAAAAAATACTCATATTTTACTCATAACTTTTAAAAATGAGTATCATATTTGATTTGTATCTTTTAAAATTGGGCTCTATATTTGATTCCTAATTTTTAAATATGGACCCCATATTTAACTCATAGCTTTGAAATATGGGCCTCATATTTAATTCATAGCGTTGAAATATGGGCCCCATATTTAAATGATTGGACTAGTATGGATCGTTTTATTATTTGGGCCATAATTTGCCACTACTAGTTATTGACATAGAAGCGATGTTCGTAACTTATGCTTTGTGGAGTTTTTATGTTATAAAAACTTCAGATCTACAACTGCTACATCGTCTGTGTTCATTATAAGAAGTTTTATAGTTTTTTTACATGATTTTTAGTTGTGGTTGGTGTTTTATTTTTAGTTCTTACGATGCCTTACACTTTCACGCCATTATTGTTCATGCGTGTTAAGTTGTTTCATGCTGCGTGAAAAAGCCTCAACTTGAGACCGTAGTTGACATATCTTCCTCTGTCATTAACAGTAGCAGGTGGTTTTTATTGTTGAGACTGCAGTCGAACCCGTGTTCATTTTTTAAAATAATGAATCCATGTTAAAAATAATAGTTTTTGTTGGTGATGACAGGGCGGTTATCGGAAGTGTCGGTAAGAGAGTGAGTTCGAGCTGGTTGGTTTTCGAAATCGTTGAGATTGTAATCTCAAATATTTTTAGGTACCAAAATAATAGTTTTGTGTATTTATTATATAGTTATTATGTATGGTTTCAGATTTTGTATAAAGATATATGGATTCAAGAGTCAGGCTCCCGTGTGGGAGCCCAAATGCGGGTCTCCCGTGTGGGATATTTTTTAGAAAAAAAATGTTTTATTTTTATTTTTTTTGTTTGGGTTATAAATATTTCAATGCACTCTTGTAAAAAAATCAGCTCAAAATAACACTTTTTGATATTTTAAAAAAATGGGTCAAATTTTGACAGTACTTAAGCAACTTAAAATACTGTCAAAATTTGACCCATTTTTTTAAAATACCAAAAAGGGTTATTTTGAGGTGATTTTTTTTACATGGGTGCAATGAATTGTTAATAACCCACATAAAAAAAATAAAAATAAAAAACATTTTTTTTCTAAAAAATATCTCGCACGGGTCCCTCATTTTGGCCTCCCGCACGGGAGCCTGACTGATGGTTTCAGATATGATTTCAGACTTGGTATCTTTTCGATTTCGTATAATGATTTATGGATTCACAACAGGTATTAGATTATAATCCCTTGATTTTTTGCCCGCATCTTTGTTCGAATGTTTTCTTTGTTTTGGATCTTGAGTTTTTGTACAGATCAGATTTATTAAAATTAGTTTACAAATACTGATATTTTTTTGTTCTAAAATGTTTCATATGGAGAAAAATGCATCGACAAAATTGATTAATCCCCAAAATAGAGGAACCGCGAGGCAGGTGGTGTTGAACTGGACATCAGAATTGGACGGAATTTGTAGATGTAGATGGGTATCCATCTTATACACAGTTCTTTCATTAAATGGGTGACATCCATATCTCTCTTTTTTAAATGGGTAATATATTTTATATTTTTTTCTATTTTGAGACTAGGAATTTTAATACGATTTTCTTTGTCATAGGTTCAAGAATGATTTTTTTGGTTCAAGAATGATTTTTTTAGTTCTAGAATGTTTTTTCCAGATATTATTTTTTTAGACCATTAAAGATTTCATTTGCATTTCTTATATATGTTTGTTGTTTGGTAACCACATTGAATAAAGAAAATCTGCCTAAAAGGTACAGAGTCATTAGGGGTTTTGAGTTTTTGAATTTTTGTAGTTGTTTGGAACAGAGTTGTTTTTGTATTTTTGGGTTCAAAGTAAACTTTTTAAAACATGTTTATTCTTTATACTTTTGTCTTTGGTTGTTTTCGATGAGTTGTATTATTTTTAACTTAGTTGAAATCAAATAGAGATATAACATTTTCATTATCTCCTATTCTAGTGTAAGCTTGCTTTTGCTTTTGTGTGGCTAAAGATTCAATATTCCACCAAATCGATTACTTGGTATTGGGCATTTTTTATTCTATAGATCAAAGGTACTTGGTTGATCGGAGTTTCATCAAGCTTTTATTTATTTACTGGTATCTTTTTTAGCTCATTAAATCCAATGTATTTCTTCAGAAAAAGGATGACAGAAGTTAGACCCAAAAGGCTTTGTATTATTGGACCTAAAAGGCTTTGTGTTTATATGTTGTCAACGATTCGAAATGTGTTTATGCTAAAGTGAATGAGAAACTGATATTTTTTGGGTTGTGAAAATAATGACTTTTAATACTCTGTTAGTTTCAATCATTTTCTTAGGTACATAGTCATTTCTATGGGAGTGAAAGAACGAATTATTTTTTGTGTAGTTTTATTGTTTGAGAGATGGAGATATTGATGTATTTTGACAACCAGATTTTGTTTTGTGGAGAAGGGTTATCTACGAGGATAATGTATGCATTGAAGAGAAATGAATCAATTTTAATGATGTATGTTCTTATCTTGAAAAGTTAGAATGTAATGAATTTAGGCATGTAAAGGTTTAGGGTAGTAGATGTGTTGTAGGACAGGTAACCGTAAGTTATATGTAAAATGACATTATTTTAAACTTTATATTATGAGTTTGTAGTTGTAAACAAAAAGAATAAAAATCTCAGTTTGGTTGGATCAGCTAAGTTTTTGACTTCTAGGTGTTGGTGTTTGATAAATTTTTAATATATAAGAGGGTATTTATGACTTTTTCGGCTTAGTTCTGTTGGGTGTATGTCACAATAAATAGAGTAAGGTTCTTTTTTATATTAATTTTTTATATTTGATTGTTTTTCTCCATAAATTTTTGTAATCATTAGCAAGAAGATGTAGTCACTATTATCCAAAAAATCCATATTGTGATTTATGGGTATTTATTTTAACAATCATATATGTAATACTAAGTATGTGAAAAAATATGAATGGATGCACATTTTTTCCATTGTTTTGTTTTCAAGCATTTAAATTTCAATAATTTCATACTTTTATTTTCACCAACAGTTTTAGTTTTTACTATGCCATCAGCACGAACACACTTAATGTATCGTGTAGTGTCGTGTTCATCATCCGTTATTACTCTTTAAGGAAATGAATTATTTTGAATAGTATATAAGTTGGCATAAGCTTAAAAAAATATTAGGAGCTCGAATAATTTTTCTTATTTTACCAAAATTAATGGGTCTTGATAATTATTAACGATTGAAGGTGGCCAATGCAATCTCAACCCGTTAGCTATTGTATTTTATCGGTATGTCGCTTATATAACTTGAAATAAACTAAAACCTTTTGGCAAAATAAGTGCTGATGGTATAAAAATTGAAACGAGAAGTAGAAAAATTAGTGTTATTCGTTAAAAACTGGCACCCCGCATGTTGGTATTCAGGATGCAATGCTGTTTGGATTCGCCACCACACGTGTAGTTCTCGACAAAAGTTAGTGTTGATGGGTTTAAACACCACGCGTGTTGGAATAGAGATAAGTAGTGCCATCGGCACGTGTACGAGTATGTTATAACCAAAAATATTCAGGAGGAAATTTATCATCGTGCCATAGGCAAGGATACACACTAGTGTGTGTGTGTGTATATATATATATATATATAATAGGAGTTCTTTTAAATGGTCATCATTGGTCTAGTCAAAAGTTGTGACAAATGCACTAATCTATTTTATAAAAAAGTTAGGAAACATAATTTGTCATGACTTTTCACCATGACAAACGATGTTTGTTTTTGGCAGTGCATTACAAAAAATTTATAATATATTTATTAGTGTAGGAGGGTAGTGTGATTAGGGTCTTTGAAGAACTGGAACGGGTGATGCGTGACCCACTCTGATGGACTCTATCTTCAAGGTCCACAAAGTCTCGGGAGCCTCTCCTCTAGAATACGTTCATCTTCTAGTAAAAATAGAGTAAATGCTATGACATCTTCCTACAAGAAGATGAAATTCACAAACAATAATGGTAACTTTGATAGAAATATCTCGTGAGAATGATGGATATAATGATGGGAATGAAGAGATAAGCACTTAGCACTTAGAGAGAGACAACATGGAGAGAATACTAATTCTAGTGTGATTTTAGCAGAGTAATGACTTAAACTTGAGTTTCTGATCTGAATTGACTTTACCAAAGGGTTCTATTGATTGGTGAATACTAGGGATGATTTGGGCCTTTTGTGTGCCAAAAATGAGAGGGAATATGAGGGATAAGGTCTGTAATGTATTTTTTGTCCCTATATGTCTACATCTGCCTATACCCTCTAACAAGCGGCACCTTAGTGAAAACCAAAGTCAAAAGGCAAATATGCCTCCTAATGGTGACAAAATATGTGATTTTGTAAATATAATTTCAAATGGTAACTTGTTGTACAAACTTTGTAAAACTTGAGAGTGACCTTGAGGACCACCCACTCTAAAATCATTTTGTAGAAGCTCTTTTCTTGTGAGCATCCTCTTGGATACTCACTTAAGTTATAACTAAATGTGTTCGTTGTGAGGACTTGAGTGAATCCTAGAGTCCCTCTACTAGTATTCTCTCTATCTTAAAGTGGAAAATGGCTGAGCTTGCTCAACAACAGCTACCAAATAAAAACTCGCAGAAGATCCCAACTAGCCTGCTTGAGCCTTGCTTACTCAATTAGGCTACATGTGTAAGAAAATAAACATTAGTAATTTATTTCTCAAAAAATAAATAATTCTTAGGACAAGGGACGACTCGTAATGGACCCCCTCGTCCTCGGTCAATTCTCTGTATAATATTTCTTTTGGACAAAGGGGCCACTCAAGGTAAGTCCCCTCTCCCCTAATATATTTTATCTTGTTTCACAATTTATGTAGTGCGAGGGGGCCACCGTAGGTGAACCCTCTCATTTCTATATATGTCTTTGGTAGAGAGGTCATTTGTCTTAGACTCACTCACCATAAATATCTTTTAACATTATTTGTGGCTAAGAGCCACTCGTGCTGCACCCCCTCACCACCAGTTGTTATTGTATTCCTTGTTCTTGGTCGAAGGGCCACTCGTGGTGGACTCTCTCGCCATAAAACTATTGATGTTGAATATCTTTTCCATCTGTGGTGAACCCCTTGCCCCCAAAATGTTATTTGCATTGGTCTTGGCTGAGGGGCCACTCGAAGTGGACCCCCTCGCCATAATTTACCTCTTGCACTAAGTTTGGCAGAAGGGGCTACTCGTGGTGGACCCCTTCTTCCTTGAAGTATTGGTTTTGGTGATGCCCCTTTACACTAGTCCCCTCGTGAAAAGCCTTTTGTGTTGGGTAGACCAAAGGATTTTGTTCAAAATGATCACTTCATCTTGGAATATAAAAAGTTTCATACCATAACATCATTACACTGTCGGAATTAAATAACTTTGTCACTTCACCCCATATATATAATCTCGTGAAAGAACGTGTCAACCTAGGAACATATATACCATCATATGGGTAATCATCTCTCCTTCTTTCGGCGTTGCCAAAACATGCGAGTCTTTTCTAGTATGAAAGGCCCTTTAAAAGTAAGAATTCATTTTTAATTCTAACATTTCAAATCCCTTGATATCTTTATTAGAGAAAGAGAGAGAAAAATCCTCTATTGTCGTCCCTTACCAAAATTTCAAGACAATGTGTTCCCAT
The DNA here is from genome assembly GCA_949130495.1 of Sambucus nigra. Lineage (NCBI taxonomy): Eukaryota > Viridiplantae > Streptophyta > Magnoliopsida > Dipsacales > Adoxaceae > Sambucus > Sambucus nigra. Next base: position 551,929,987 of record OX422212.1, on the reverse strand, counting down.
GGATTTTTCATAAAATGTTTCTTCCTCCATCGTCACAACTAAAACTAGAGAGCTTCTAGTGGGGTCTTTCCCTATTTATGTCATTGTTTCCACCGTGATATCCATCGGAGTTACCACTGTAGCTATCGACATCTTTGGTTCTATCTCTTCCATTGCAAGTGGTTCATCTTCACTGGGGGGGTTTTGGTGAGGAGTCACCCGTCTAAGTCCGGTCTCTCAAAATACCAAAAGGAGTACTTAGGCGATTGTGCAAAAAGGGATTTAAAATTTTACAGCCTAGCCCCTACGTTGGGGACTTTTTCATGGAGGGTCTCGAAAAATTTAAGGGGAAGTTCGTGGCTAAGGTAAATAATTAACCCCTCTTTGGGTTGAATATGTTGATTTGGGGATTATTTTAGCTGATAACATTTTGAGAATGCGAGTGGATTGGTATGATTTCCCATATTCGAACTCAAATATGGATGTCTGCAGGGGTGCTCTTGACGAGTGGTTCCATTGGGTAGACTATGTTCTGGCTGAGCCTATCCATAAGGCCATCATCGAGTAATTATGCTTGATGAGGAACCTTGACAGTTTGAAGGCTTGTGCAATTAACAGGCACTCTACCACTCTCAATCTCCTGGTCTCTCACTGCAGCATTAATTAACACATTTTCATCACTAGCTGGGTACCTTGGAAGATGTTTGCGAGTTGACTACCCTTTTCTCTTTTGTAAGATCATGTGTTCATAGACTGCTATGAAGAAAATGTAGAGAAGGAAATGTGCAAGGAACTCCATCAAGCATTATCTCATAGCCCTCTCTACGTTTTTATTAACAAGACAGTGGCCACTAAGCACTCTTTTGCAAAGTAGCAAAGATATTGGTTTAGGGATTTTCAGGCTACACCAAAAGAAGGCAGTTCGAGTAAGGCCCCCATAAGCCAAGATGGCCCCAAGCTCCGGTCCTCTTATCATTTAGTATTTTTCTTTGTTACTTTCCTGTGTAGGTTTTTATTTCAAGCAAGGCAAATCAACTCCCCTCGCAAGTTTTTATTTTTCCTTACACTCACGCTTACTCAAGGGTGGGTTGTTTTCCTCATAGAACTTACCTTGGGTTCTCTCTATACTTGGCTTGATCATCATCATGTGTATATGGAACGATATCAGTGGACGACTGCCCCCATATTTCTATCATGGGTATAGTCCTTCCTTTATTACTCCCCTCGCTTACTAAACTTGGACGGGGAGTTGAATCTTATCATTCAGAGAGGGTGTGAAGACAATTTGGGTATGACCAAGGGATTTACACCCCCCATTTATCTCTCTACACTGAGCCCACTAAGCTATACTTGGAGGCATATTCTAATTTTACTTTTTAGGGAATGTTTTAGAGAACTGGTAAGTTTGGTGCCTTCTTTATACTTGCTCGTGATTATCTCCCCTCATTCAGCCACTCGTTGTTTTCTCTTTGGCAGAGCCAAAATTTTCTTATAAAAAATTACATCCAAGTAGTGCCCCATGAAACCATCCCTACCAAAATTCCAAATACTGATAAATACTTGGGCAAAATGACCCAAAAATAATTATGGTTTCGTAGTTTAGTTACAAAGACCCCTCTCGAGTAGGTCACTCCCCTCTTAGTGAGGTCTTTACACGAGGAATCTATTTATGCAAAGCATCCTGAACCCCAGCCAACCAAGTCCAAAGGAAAGGAGAAGAAAAAGTCTAAGTCCCCCTCGAAGAGAAAACATATAGACATGGATGTGTCAAATTTTGTTCCTACTTCTATTGCTTCCTCTACATCCCATACTTCTCCTATGAGAACTAGGGCAAAATTTTTTAAAAAAACAAATATATGTTGAAGTTGTTTCTCCTTCTTCTGATCCATATTAAGAGTCAGACTCTGATGCTCTTGGAGGGGAGAAGATATACAGGACCGTCCGTGCGCAAGGCCATGAAGCCTTGGTCATGTCTACTGAGGATACATCCATTTCATTTTCCCCTACCACTAAAGGTACTCTAGTTAAATCATCTTACTTGATGAAACTGCTAGACATGAGGTTTATATTACTTGTTCTCCTTCTCCCTCACTTGAAGAGGAACCTGGTTGATTATGGAAGCACCCCTTACTATAATGACACCAGTTCTTATTCAAATGACATGGGTGTCATTGATACTCATAATGGACATGGACTTAACCCTCATCCTTTATTACCAGGTTTGAGGGAGTTTAACAGGGATGAGGATGACATGATACGCTCCTCTTCCACCATGAGCCCTACGACTGGGCATCTTCCTTATGGGCAAGCTCATTTCCCTTCTTCTGTAGGTATTTCTCATAGCAGCTATTTTCCTCTTTTCTTATTTCAGTTTGCTATATTCTTGACTTGATTTCTTTTATATATTGTTTCGTTAGAACAGGATGCCTTTCCAGGTATAGTTGGTCTTTAAGGGGTGAGGACTTCATTATAGTCCTCCCCAACCCTATCTAAAAGCTTCCTTTCTTGCCTGTGGGGAACTCTATGGTAGTTTCTACTCTGGTCTTGGCGAGACAGGTTTGTCTTATCACTTATAATAACATTTTTTTCTTTACCTTTACAATATTTTTATTAGCATGTCTAGTTTCTATTGTCCCTACAACTTTCTTCTATGTTCCCCACTAGCATGAGGGACTCTTTTATATCCTCTCGCATAGTTTGGGTGATGTTCAATATTTCTGAACTTGATTTTTTTTTGGCCTCTTAGGTTATATTCTATTTACATTGATTTTTTATCCTTGTAGAGGACTATTTCTCCCAGTCTCTACTTCCTGTTTCTTTCGTGATAGGTGTCTCTGTAGCAGGACCCTATGCCACTTTCTTAGCAATCATTTACTTCCATCTTTTATATTTCCTGAGTTCACATGCATAACTAAACTTGTATTATCCCTATTGCATTTATCTTGTTGTTTTGCAGGGTTCCCTTTCCATTCGCCCATTCTTTCACCATGGCGATAGCTTTACCACTGGGGATCCTATTCCACGACTATCACCCTCTAGGATGATATTTATCCCCCGGGTCTGTGTGCACATGGATAACATGCCCAGGTTTATCCCTTTTCGATGAAATTGATTTTTACTATTACTTCGAGTGAGCCTGTTTCACTAGCTATCACCTTTTCTCACGTACTATTCATACTTGTTAGTATCGATTATTTCGTTGACTTTTGTTTGTTTCTAACAATACTGTGATGAACAGGTCACTACTATCGCATAGGTCATTCATGTGGTTACCTTTCGTCCTTCTTCCCATGAGGGATTTCAGGTATTTTTTGAATCTTCCATTCTTGTCTCATATTTATTTATCGCTAAAATTTTATTTTCACGACTTGCTACTATATTTCTATGTTTTAACTGGCCCATACTGCCATGTTATTAGAAAATTCTCCAGTTATTTCTCAAATGGCCCTTGTAGCCGTTGAGGCTCCTTCTGTCACGGGCTCTGGTGGAGGCACCATCATAGTGCCTATCCCAGTATTCATCTCCACTTTAAAACACTTATGTATATTATCCTTCACTATATATGTGATTTTCTAACACTTGTATTTTTCTTCTTTTTCAGACTAGTGTTGATGAGACCCCTTTCGTGCGTGGGTTCTAGTACGAGTACTATAGAGATGACCCTCCAGGTATTATATTTCTTGTATAAGAGTATCTTATTCTGTATCACTCTTTTGGTAACACTTCTCCAATATTAATTGCCATCAGGCCAGCATACTTGCGGTCCCATTATTTGAGGTACTTGTTGTGAGTTTCGAGGTAGTGACTCCACAAGTACTCCCTTTTACTTACCCGTTTGCTAAAATTATTCTTTCTTCTTTTCTTTATGCACTAAACTTTCAAGTCTTTCATTCCTATGACATGTTTTGAGTTGTGTTCCATTTATTTGTGAAGCGCATATCTTTGTTCTAAGGTGAGACCATGCCTCATCCTGAGACAGTGGAGCTTCTAGTTAACACCGTAGAGGATATTGCCCTGGTACTCTTTATATTTAGCTTCTTTTATTATGTTTCTTTCTGAATTGATTCTTCTATGAAAGTGTTTGCTAACACTTTCATGCTTCTTTGTTTTCATGCAAGTACAACATCGGTTCCTATGTCTGTGGAACATCTGGTTAGTATCCCGGGAGAAACTACCCACACCTGTATGTTTCCTTATTTTCAAGGTAGTGTTATGACTGTCCCTATTATTATGGGAAAGGTGCAGCAGCTGCGAGGGAGGTATTATAGTGTCATACCTCTTCCTTATTTATACTTTCCCTTTTTCATTTTTTCTTTTATCATGAAATTTTCTTGCCATCATATCCTTATTTCCTTATTTTCAGGTTAGTGAGGCCAATATGCCTAGTTCTACAAAACTGGTTGGGAGTGTTGCACTGAGCTCTCCTCTAGTAGTGAACTTTCATCCTTGATTTGTATTGACGTGATTCTTTAGAATCTGTTACTAAAAAAGACATTTACTGACATTATACTTACTTTATATTTGCCAGGGTAGCGTGGTGCCTCGATGAGGACCTTCCCTATTTAGTGGCAATAACCATAGGCTTTGGGACAATTTATTTGCTACTTATTCTGTTCTGATTAAAGTTGTTGAAATTATTTATTTTTCCTTATTTGATTTAGCATTTCTCAATATTTTTTTTGAGATCCAATGAGTGAGCCTGCTGAGGCAACTGATGATGAGGATCAGAGTTCGAAGTCCACTCACTCGGACGGTGCCGCTGGTTTCGATGAGGATTCCTCCATCCTTTGTTCTGAGATTGAGTTCCGAAACACGGGCTATGATGATATTAAGGTAGAGGCACCCTAGGTTTTGTGAGCACTTTATAGTGAGAGGAGCTACCTACGAGTTTCAGAACTGATGACTGCGATGTGCTAGGTATGATCCTTAAGAATCATCCTGATAATTTTACCTCCCAGAGTGTGGTCAACATTGATATCCTTACAGTTTTGTACTTGAAGGCCCTAGCCAGTCACCTCCATAATTTCTTTTCCATTCCTCCAGTTGATTTGACAAGAGGTAGGACTTCACTATTCTTGTAATCTCTCCATGACCTTCAGTGATTCTACCACTTCCAGTTAGACTATCTTAACATCGTGGTTCGTCACTTTCTGAGTGATCACTTTAGGAAGATGATGTGGCTTTATGCTACTAGATAGACTGGAATTCAGTAGAGCCGAGATGAGGCTGCAAAAATTCGAGGCCAGATCCAGCTATTAGAGGCCAAGTTGGGCAAGCTGAAGGATGGTGATACCAATGATGAGGCCAGGATGGCCATCCTGAATTATCAGTTCGTGCAGGAGGCATGACCCTCTTTTAGTGACATGCTCTCATAGGAGAGACTCTTTTTTATTTTATTCGTTTGATGTAATTACGATATGTATACTTTGCATTGCTTCTAGTAGATGTAAAAATCTACTAGTATATTAATGAAACTGTTTGTCTTCGTTTATATCTCTTCTCTCAGTCTCTATGTATCCTGACATCTATTTACTACGACTAGCTCTATTTTATGTGATAACTTCAACATTGTACTGCCCTTAGTCCGTGGGGTGTTTACCTGTGATCTGAGAAAGTTATCATTTCAGGGATTCCCCTCTAACTGTGGGGTACTTACATATGACTTGAGAAAATTATCTTTACAAATCTTCCCCTCTAACTGGGGGACTTGGGTGTATATGCATTTTTAGGGAATAAATTAGAGGAGGGTGGCCCCCTTATCCTTCCCAAATACATAAAGGACAATCATAAAAATGGAACTACGCGAAGAACATATATATTTCTCTTTTTTTAGTAAACTGCCCCTAGTCCGCGGGATCCTTATTCCAAACTTTAACTTGGGAACTTTTACTCTTTTCTTTTACTTTTAGAAATCTCGCTGTTAGAGAGGGGGTAGGCCCCCTTGTATGCATTTTCATGTAAACTAGAAAGTGAAATTTACTTTGTTGAGAACATAGGTTAGAGTTGGTCTCCAGGTTATAAATCTATAGGAAATACGTTCTTAATTTTTTTATTACTTGGAGAATAATCTCCAGCTAATCTGTGGAAATAGTTAAACTCGTGTGTCTATAGGAACTTAGCTCACTATACTTTTCTAATGGGATTTATTTACCCCTCCAAGTATAATGAGGAAAGTTACCTTTGTCATGGATCCTCTTCTAATCTAATAGAGAGTGAAATTAATCTGGTGAACCGACCTCATAAAGCATGTAATTAAATAATGCACAAATTATCATGTAATAGTCAAAATAACTGTTATTCATTTCTTTTGTACTGTATGTCATTTACAAAAATGTGCTCATGAATATCTTTAACAAAAAAACGTTTCTGTATTAGAGAAGGATTCAAACTTTCAAAATAAATGAAACTTGACAAAAACTAGGTGTAGTAATTTTTCAACAACTTCCTGTTGATAGATTGAAGGCAGTCACTCTCAGGTTCAAATATCTTACAGTAACCTGACTTGCCTACCCCTCGCACCACGAAGGGCCCTTCCCAATTAGGCTTGAACTTAAATACTGACATACTTCAAAGATGGTGAGTGGATGCATGTAAGACGAAATCCCTCACTTGAAACTTTTTGGGCTTTACTAAGTTCTCATAAGTCCTGGACAGCTGTTGGGTGTAGACATTGAAATTTTCTTTGTCCTTGTCTCTATGCTCATCCAACGCCTCTAACTATATATACCAAGCATTTGGTATACGGAAATCTCTTAGAGAAATCCTAGTTGATGGTACTGATAACTCCATCGATAGAATGGCTTTGATCCCATAGACCAGGGAGAATGGAGTAAACCAGTCAGTTTCCTCTCTGAAGTTTTGTAGGCCCAAAGCACCATCAGTGAATTTATATTCCAAGCTCCTTACATGTCCTCAAGCATTTTCTTCATAATATTAATCAGTGCCTTATTTGTAGCCTCTTCCTGGACATTCCCCTTCGAGTATGAGATGGTTGAATTGTTGTGCACAATTTTGTACTTACCCGTCAAGAGACCCATCACTACACCAAAATGGTCGAATTGACACCCTTCAACGGGACAGCCTTGTCATGGTCATTGACCATGATAAAAAAATAGGCGTTTCTTGACACGATCAATGACCGTGACAAGGGCGTGCCAAAGATTTGTCACGGTCAATGACCGTGACATATCTTATTAACTTGTCATGGTCATTGACCGTGACATGTCCGTGATAATTCTGTCAGTAAAAAACACTTCCCGCTTCTTTTTTCCCACCGATTTCTATTCCCTCCATTTCTCTCTCTTTCTCTTAGAAACTGCTCTCTCTCTCTCTCTCTACGATTTTGGTACGTTTTCTCTCTATATTTATCTTCCATTTGTGTATATGTGCGTGTGTGTATATATGTGTGTCTAAATGTGTGTGTGTGTGTGTATATGTGTGTGTACATGTGCGTGTGTGGGGGGCGCGGGGGGAGGGGGGATGGGGTAGGGCTGGGGGGAGGGGTTGTATATGTGTGCATGTATGTGTATATATGCGTGTGTGTGTATATGTACATGTGTGTGTGTGCATGTGTGTGTGTATGTATGCATGTGTGTGTATGTGTGTGTGTGGCGGGCAGTGGTAGCGGTGGGAGGGGGAAGGGGGTGGGGTGTTGTGTGTGTGTGTATGTGCGTGTGTGTGTGGTGGGAGGGAAGGGGGTGGGGTGGGGCAGGGGGAAATGGGGCGGGGGGTGGAGCTTATTAATTTTTGTAATTAAATTTTTATTGGTTTATTAGATATTGTCCCTCATATGCAAGTTGTGCCCCTTATAAAAGAATTGATTAATTAAATATTGATTGGTTGTTAATTTTTTTAGTAAATTAATAATTAGTGCCCATTCATATGCAAGTAGGATTACCCCTCATTATAAATTAGTAAATTAGTAAATTAATAATTGTATATTTTAATTGTTAGTTTGATTGATGAAAAGAATTAATTGAGTAGATAAATTAGAAGGAGTATGGGATACACAAATGTTGTTGCTATTGCGATTGGATTATAGTGGATCGATGTTCGGTTGGTTAATTTTAGAAGTGACATGACCACTGGATTATTGTCCATATGGGGGTGGTATTTTTCAACTTTTTAAAAAATTACTTTGTATCACGAACAATATATATATATATATATATATATATATATATATATATAGTATGATAATTAAATGAAACATACATGAAATTACATATAGTGCACATAGATACTAGCCTTCTAGTTCTTATGCCTACGCATTGAATAGCCCTTAGGCCCGTTCGAGAGTCATTACCCTTGTAATGAGATATCTCGAATTGTCCCGTTTGGATAGTTTGGGACATCATAATTTCCGCATAATAATATTCTTAGTGGCTTAAAGTAGTTACTTTTGGAGGAAGTTTTGCAGTCGTCTCATAATGTTCTCTGGGTAAATACTAGATTGACATGTGTGACTGTTATGTCAATTGATAAATTGAAATAACAATCACACTTGCCAATCTCCGTCGTGTACTTGGAGAACTACGAGGATATGCTGCCGAGTTTTTCTTAAATTGTAACAATGTGCATGAGCTGTTATGTATATTACAAAAATATGTTGTCTTGAATGGTATAGGATCACTCACCTTTTAGCTGTCTTGAATGACGAATTTAAAAATCGAATATAAATAGGACATAGTTAAAGGAAACATACTCTAAATCTAAGTTTTGTTTATACTAATCTACGAATATACACTTCTTACCTTTAATAGGTGATTAATTGTGGTAGCTGTGATGGGATATCCTAAATACAAAGAGTGGATGGGTGAGACAAATAGAATGCGGGATGTGTTTCGCAGAGGTGCTAATGAATTTGTGAAATACACAAATAGATGTCATAATGATGAAGAGTTTCCATGTCCGTGTGCTAGGTGTAAAAATGGTAAGGTGTTTGAGTGTAAAACGGTTGAACTACATTTTTTAAGATGGGGTATGCAAGATATTTATCGATTTTGGAGTTTTCACGGTGAATTGAAAGTTCCTTTTGTACCCGAACAACCTTCACAATAACCTTCATAACAACCTTCAACAAGTAGGATATATGTAGAAGGGGACAACAACCTTCGGCAATTTTTTGTACTTTTAATTGATTTTCACTTTATCATTTTCACTATTTGTATTTTTCTATATTTCCTTTGTATATGTATGTGGGGGGGGGGGGGGATATGTGTTTAATGTGTGTGTCTGGGGGAAGTAGGGGTGGGGGTGTGGATGTTTTGAATTTTTACTAATTGTACATATTATGAGTTATATGTTGTTGTTTTGGAATTTAGAATTGAGGTGTTAAACAGTAATAATTCATTTCGGTTTGTAGTAATTGTACAAATTTTCATGTCTTCTTCTAATTCATTTAGATTTATACTAATAACAACATTTTTTTTACAGAAAATGTCTCCTTCAGGTATTAAGGCGAGGATGATGATGATAATTATGATGATGTCGTCTAGGCTTGGTGGTAGTGGAGGCGATGAGGGATCCTCATCCCCTAGGCTCCCCAAAATGGGGCAAATTGGGGATGGCCGTCGAGAACAAGACGAGCAACACCGGGTTGGCTCGAACGGTGGACTCTCATGACGCGAAGCTGTCCAATTTGGAGGCGACGTTCCAAGATATGATCTCATTCATGAAGCGTTCGTTGGGAGGCAACCATAAGGGGAAAGGGAAGGAGAAGGTGGTGGAGGAGGAGGTTCAAGAGGACGAAGATGTGGACCTCCCTGCTTCATCGTCGACACGTGCGAACTCTAATAATCTAGCCCCCTATTTGGCTCCCTTCGATCGAACGATGTTGACACTTGGTTGACTGATCATGTTTATACAGGACATATTTAATGGCCAGTGGATAGGGCGGGGGTTGAGGGACTCGAATAGCGTCCAGGGTATGCTAGTTCATGGAAATATGCTTCAAGACATCGAGGATAAGGTGCTCGTAACACATGTGATACCCGGGAAGAAGAACTCCCCATTGTGGTTGCGCGAACAAAGCGGCACGATAAATATACAAGGGTGTATGAATTCGTATATCGTGTGGCCTATCCACCTCCTCAAACCTACCCTAGACATGTAGTGACATTATCTGAATTGAATTTATTTAAGTTGTTACATTTGAATTATAGCATGATGTATATTGTTTTTAATGCATATTTGCATTATCTCTATTTTATTTAGGTATATTATGCTTGAACAGGTACAACATTGCTATAACAGGTACAAATATACTGCTGGACAGCGGCAGTGGCCACACTGCCTAGTAGTTTTTTTTTCAATTCTGCCCAGAATTTTCACGGTCATTGACCATGATAATTTTTAAAAAAAAGGTCACTGATTTGTCAGGATTATTAACTGTGACTAAGCTTGTCACGGTCATTGACCGTGACATGATCATGATAAGTTTAATTCACTTATCACGATCATTGACCGTGATAAGTCCAACTTGTCAAGGTCAATGACCGTGATAAGTCTGGGGGTGACAACATTCATTGACCTTGACCCCCAGACTTATCACGGTCATAGACCTTGACAAATTGAACCTGTCATGGTCAAATGACCATGATAATTCGGCATATTTGGTGTAGTGCATCTCCTTACACACAAATTGCCTCCCATTATCTGTTATGATCATTTTGGGGATACCAAACCTTATATGATATATTCCTTAATGAATTAGGTCACGACTTAAGCAATCACTCTCCTTAAAGGGATTGATTCTTCCCACTCGGTGTACATCTCTCTAGTAATAATGATGAATGGATTGCTATGAGAGGCTACTCTAATATTTCCCACCAAATCGAATGCCCAAGTGTTGAAGGGATGAGGAACTGGTAAGCTTTGTTGACTTACTGAGGGGGCATGCATCATGTTACCATGCACTTCTTTACATAGCTGATGTAGTCGACCTTCATCGTCGGCCAATATTAACCCAGCATCATTAGTTAATCATATAACTTGGCACCTCCCATATGATAGGTGTCACGTGCCTCCTTTAGAACACTTTCTATCTCTTTCGTAACTAGACTCTTTAGTGCCTTCTTATTATATTAGTTCTTACAGATCTCCCCCTCTAATAGGTAGAAGAGAGCCACTTTGTTCTTCAGGTAGATATTATAGGGAGGCTTGAAGAAAATCTTGAGATTAGAGTTAATACCCCCAGCTAATACAAAAGATTCAAGGGATTAAGTAAGCGATGCAGCTCTGGAATTCAGCTCAAGCGATGCAGCTCAGTAAGGCAGCGACACAGCTCAGTAAGGTAGCGATGCAACTTAAGCGATGTAGCTCAACAAGGAATCTCAAGCGAGGTAGTTCAGCATGGCAACCCAGGGGGATCTTCCAGCGAAGAAGCTGGCTGAGGGATCTCATCATTTAGTCCTATTTATTTATTTAGTCTTATTGTATCCTTTTATTTATATTGGCTATGAGTTATAACGGTTATAATGATTTTTAGTGGGATGTCGAACGGTACTCGCGGGAGACCAGGCTTGGCAAGGCCTAGGAGAGCTTTCATGATCTATCGAACGACCTCACCGTGGGAACTTCAAAGGAACTTATTTTGTTCTAACCATCTTAGATACACCGTGAAACACCAAAGGATCTTGACCGTGTAACCTTGGCCAGAGAAGCTTTGAGTTCCATCCGGCAATGAATTGTGAACCAAATAACCCCCGAATTAATGTCACATCTGCTTTTAGAGATGTCACTAGCCAGCTAGGCAATGTCAAATCAACACTTGAGTAAATCACTGTTGTATTTGGGGCTGTCAGACAGTTGGTGAGCCACCTCTATGACGACAACCCTCTAACGTACATTGGTTAGGCAAAAGGCATGTCTTGGCATTTAATGTTTATGGCGTGGAACTGACTAGTCCATCAGGCATTTAATGTTTGTGACATAAAGTATAAGGGATTTCTTTCACATTTATTAATGTCTGAGTTATCTCAGGAATGGTGCAGAGGGTGTTATTGATTTGGCCTCAACCACTTCTGAGAGAGGAGAGTTCTTTTCCAGAGATTTTTTTCTAGAAAGAGAGATTGGTCATCAGACAGAGAAAGGAGTTATTGCAAAAAATAGAGCTTTTACCCATCCATCATAGTCATTTATTATGAAACTTTTAATATCTGGGGGGGATTTGAGGCCAACCCCTTCGTAACGCTAGGGGTAGCACCAACGGCCCCACCAAGGTCAGTTCCAATAGGAACTGTCCCAGCAAGCATACCCCTTTTTTCTATTCCGACGGTGGGAACCCCAGGAGTAACAAGCGTTCCAACTACGGTGATTATTCTAGGTGCAATGAACGTCCCACCTATGGTCCCTCTGGACGTTCCTTCAATGATATCAGCTATAGAGGAGATGAGAAAAGAGATGAAGAAGGAGATGTTGAAGTTCATACAAGGTTCCTCGCAATCTACTAGCGAGGTAGCTTTAGCTTTTGATGACTTTAAGACGCCTTACCCTCATGGAATATAACGATGAGAATTACCCAATAGATTATATTCTTCCTATCTTTAAAAAGTACACAGGAAAGTGGGGAAACTTGAAGGATCACATCAAACGTTTCGTCGAACATCTAGGGGCTCACTGCAACAACAAGAGGCTCCTGTTGAGGGAGTTCTCAAAATCATTAACCAATAAATCTTATACGTGGTACTCTCATTTAGCGCCCAAGAATGTTTCAACTTGGGAAGAGATGCATGTTTTATTTGTCTAGAAGTTCTTTCTGACAGAAGATGAGTTCACGTTAACACAATTGGGAAGGGAGAGGTAATGGCTGAGAGAGGATGTGGTGGCGTATGTTTGAAGATTTAGGGAAACATCCCTCGACGTGAGGGAAGAAGCTAAAGAGTTCAAACTGTTATAACTCTACGCTGAGGGTTTGCTCCCAGAGTACATCTGTCACCTAATTAATGAAATTTGTGAAGGGACTTTTGTAGCATTTTTAAAGGTAACAAGGAATATATCATTGGTAGTTCGGTCGAACCTTATTGCGGTACCATTAATGTTCAGACAGCCTGGGCCACCCGTTGTAGCTTTCGGCCAGTCCCCACGGGTTGGGTACCACTACACCAAATCCTGCGAATGGTCACGCCCATCTGGTCGTGAACTTGGGCTGTGACCAGCTGGTCACGGACTTGGGCCGTGACCCACATAATATTTGGTGTGACCATATTTATTACCACACTAAATTATCGATGCTCAGGAAGTGGTCACAGACCAAATCCATGACCACTGTGGGTCACGAACTTGGGCCGTGACCAGGTCATGACCATCTTGGCGCCAAACTCGTGCCAAAATTCCCTCTAAGCTTGGTCACGGAGGGGTCATGGCCCAAGTCCGTGACCCATGGCATGACGAAGAAGATAGTACACGAATTGAGGGTCACGGCTTAGGGCCATGACCATTTCTTGGTATGGGTCACGGCTATGGGCCGTGACCATACCTCATTCAAGCACTAGGGTTGATGAAAAAGGGTCGCGCATCACAGATTGAGGGTCACGACTATGGACCGTGCCATTTCTTGGTATGGGTCACGACTATGGGCCGTGACCATACCTCAATCAAGCATGGAAATGGGTCGCGCATGGTGGGTCACGGCTCTAGGTCGTGACCAGATCTGAAGAACCCAACTCTACCTTACTTTCATTTTAAGGTTCGCACGTATGGGGCCATGGCAATTGGCCGTGACCAGTTCCAGGGCTTAAAAAAAATAAAACACCCGCTCCACTGCTTATTATTTCATTAATTTCATTTGGATTAAGGCCGCTACTTCTCAGTGCGATTTTGAGTTGGATTTCGGTTGGATTTGCAAGGGTTAAGCGATTTCAGTTGGTTTGCATTTGTATTAACCCTGGTATGTATTGATTCATTCTGATTTCATTTGTATTTGTGATTTCTATCTAAAGCCCTAATTTCTGTGTATGTATGTGTAGATTTACTTTTATATGTGTGTATGTGTGTGTATGTATAGATTTATGTTTATATGTGTGTGTGTGTAAAGATTTATGTGTATATGTATGTTTATGTGTGTAAATATGAACAAATAAATTATTTTTTTGTTAATAAACTCTATATTGTATATGTGTGTGTATGTATAAATTGTATGTGTGTGTGTATAGATTTATGTCAAAAAATATGTATAGATTGTATGTGTGTGTATGTATAGATTTATGTCAAAAAAAATATTAGGGTTTAGTAAACCCTAAATAATATGCGGTGGAGACGGGTGGAGACCGGGTTAGGGGTTAGAGGCAACAAATAATCGCTTAAGAATTCTGTAAGTGTTAATTTTGTTCTTGGCCTTGGTATTTTCAATTTAGTTTTAGATTTGTTCTTGTGAAAAAAAGGAATATATATATACCTGGTTTAATTAGATTGGTGTTGGTTATATTATGATATACCTGTTATGCCATTTTATATTATTGTTGAAATTGAATAAGTATTGGATTTTGAAATGTAATCAAAATCAATTGTAATCTTCTAAATATGTGTGCATCTTATTTTTTTCTCAACAGTAATCCTTATATACGTGGAAGAAAATATCAATGAGGATTCACGAATTTCAGTTCAAACAAGTTTACCACGAGTCAAGTTGGGGCAGTGAGTGACGCAAGAACAAGATCTAGTTTTCTTCCTTTGGTTTTGAATTTGTTTTTTTGGTTCTACCATTTTTTTAATTGAACATAACTGTTTTCAAAAAAATCATTATTTTTTCACTGTCATAGGATATATTGATGTTGGGGTCGAACTACTATCAAACATAATCTGAAATTGCATCGCTGCTGGCATAGAGAAGGTTTTGATTGGCGTTGGGTGTAATAAAATATCCAGTTAATGGATAGACTTATGATGAACTTTATTTTAAGGTTAAATATGCATTGATTCATTTTTTTTTAATTATTTTGGGTTTGGATCCTATTTATGTTTAAACCCCGTAATTTTAATTCTTTTGTGCCCCATATAGCTTGGGTATTGTTGGCGCATTTGTTTCCTGTCACTTCCAGTCAGGGTGGAGAACATAACTTTTGAACAAAGAATAATTAGGATGTACACTAGAAAAAGAAGGCATTATTCAATGGATTGCCACTTTCTAGGTTTAAGGCGTGTCAATTTCTCTGCAATGGTTCACATTAAACTAATTGGTAACCATTTGTTTATTAGCTTAAAGATATTCTTGATTAGTCCGAGATGAATTGGAGAGATGTGAAAATAGGAATAAAAATTAGTTATGGCTCGAAAGTTATTCTTGGGTTTGCAATTTGAGACCGCTCATCTTATTCACTTGTCGCGCGGGACCAATGTGACTCGTAGGAACGGACCGCGTAGTCACGGGATCTCGGTTTGAGTATACGTCGCAAATTTTCAAAAAATTAGACTTGAGCAAAAAAACTTGCCATCAAAGGGTGAAAATGTAAAACAGTCACAGAACGGTCCGGTAAGAGTCGCGAACACCTCGCAGTAGACCAATGTGACTCGTAGGAACTGACTGGGTAGTCACATGGATCCCGATTTGAGTGTACGGCGTAAATTTACAAAAAGATAGACTTGAGAATGAAAAAGATGCCATCGAAGGGTGAAAACATATAACAGTCACAAAACGGTCTCGTAAGAGTCACGAACATCTCGTACGGGACCAATGTAAGTCGTAGGAACTGATCGTGTAGTCACGACGCTCCCGATTTGATTGTACGACGTAAATTTGCAAGAAATTAGACTTAATCATAAAAGCATGCCATCGAATGGTGAAAATGTAAAAAAGCTACAAAACGGTCCCGTAAGAGTCGCGAACACCTCACACGAGACCAATGTAAATTATAGGAACAGACCGTGTAGTCACGGGGCTCTCAGTTTGAGTATATGACGTAAATTTGCAAAAAGTTAGACTTAAGCATAAAAACATGCCATCGAAGGATGAAAACCTAAACCAAACACAAACACCAAACGGTCCCGTAAGAGTCACGAACACCTCACACGAGACCAATGCGACTCATAGGAACCGACCGCGTAGTCGCAGGACTCCCGGTTTGAGTGTACGACTTAAATTTGCAAAAAAAAATAGACTTAAGAATAAAAACATGCCATCGAAAGGTGAAAACATAAAATAGCCACAAAATGGTTTGGTAAGAGTCACAAACACCTCGCACAGAACCAATCTGACTTGTAGGAACCGACCGCGTAGTCACGGAGCTCCCGGTTAGACTGTATGACGTAAATTTACAAAAAATTTAGACTTGAGCATAAAAACTTGCAATCAAAGGGTGAAAACATAAAACAACCACAAAAAGGTCCCGTAAGAGTCACGAAACCTCGCACGGGACTAATGCTACTCATAGGAACCGACCGCATAGTCACGGGGCTCTCGATTTGAGAATACCACATAGATTTGCACAAAATTAGACCTGAGCATAAAAACATGCCATCAAAGGGTGAAAACGTAAAAAAGTACAAAATAGTTCCGTAAGAGTCATGAACACCTCGCACGGGACCAATGTGGCTCGTAGAAACTGACCACGTAGTCACGGGGTTCCCGATTTGAGTGTACGATGTAAATTTGTAAAAAAATAAACTTAAGTTTAAAAACATGCCATCGAAGGGTGAAAACGTAAAACAACCTTAAAACAGTCTTGTAAGAGTCATGAACACCTCGTACGGGACCAATGTGACTCGTAGGAACCGAATGCGTAGTCACGGGGCTCCCGGTTTGAGTGTACAACGTAAATTTGCAAAAAATTAGACTTAAGCATAAAAACATGTCATCGAAGGGTGAAAATGTAAAACAACCATAAAACGGTCCGGTAAGTGTCACGAACACCTCGCACGGGACTAATGTAACTCATACGAACTGACCGCGTAGTCCCGGGGCTCCCGTTTAGAGTGTACAACGTAAATTATCAAAAAATTTGACTTGAGCAAAAAAAATGCCATCGAACGGTGAAAACATAAAACAACCTTAAAACGGTTCCGTAAGTGTCACGAACCCCACGCACGGGACCAATGTGACTTCTAGGAACCGACCGGGTAGTCACGGGGCTCCCGATTTGAGTGTACGACGTAAATTTGTAAAAAAATAGACTTAAGCATAAAAACATGCCATCGAAGGGTGAAAACATAAAACAAACTTAAAACGGTCTCGAAAGAGTCACGAACACCTCGCACGGGACCAATGTAACTCATTGGAACCGATCACGTAGTCGCGGGGCTCCCGGTTGGAGTGTATGAAGTAAATTTGCAAAAAGTTAGACTTAAGCATAAAAACATACCATCGAAGGGTGAAAATGTAAAATAGCCATAAAACGGTGTGGTAACAAACACCTCGCACGGGATTAATGTAACTCATAGAAACCGATCACGTAGTCACAAGGTTCCCGGTTAGAGTGTATGACATAAATTTGCAAAAAAATTAGACTTGAGCATAAAAACATACCATCGAAGGGTGAAAACATACAATAAACACAAACAGTCCCGTAAGAGTCACGAACACCTCGCACGGGACCAATGTGACTCATAGGAACCGACCGCGTAGTAACGGGGCTTCCGAGTTTAGTGTACAACGCAAATTTGCAAAAAATTAGACTTGAGCATAAAAACATGCCATCGAAGGGTGAAAACCTAAAATAGCAACCAAACGGTCCGGTAAGAGTCATGAACACCTCTTACGGGACCAATGTGACTTGTAGGAACCGACGACATAGTCACGAGGCTCCCGATTTGAGTGTACGATGTAAATTTGTAAAAAGTTAGACTTGCACGCCATCGAAGGGTGAAAACATAAAATAACCTTAAAACGGTCTCGTAAGAGTCATGAACACCTCGCACGGGACCAATGTAACTCGTAGGAACCGACAGCGTAGTCGTGATGCTCCCATTTGGAGTGTACGATATAAATTTGCAAAAAAATTGACTTAAGCATAAAAGCATGCCATCGAAGGGAGAAAACGTAAATTAACCACAAAATCGTCCCTTAAGAGTCATGAATACCTCACATGGGACCAATGTGAATAGTAGTAACCAAACGGGTAGTCACACGAATTCTGGTTTGAGTGTACGGCATAAATTTGCAAAAAGTTACACCTGAGAATAAAAAAGATGCCATCGAAGGGTGAAAACCTAAAACACCCATAAAACGGTCCCGCAAGAGTCACGAACATCTCGCACGGGACCAATGTAAGTCGTAGGAACCGATCGTGTAGTCACGGTGCTCCCGATTTGAGTGTACGACATAAATTTGCAAAAGGTTAGAATTAAGCATCAAAACATGCCATCGAAAGGTGAAAATGTAAAACAAGCACTAAACGATCTCGTAAGATTCATGAACACCTCGCACGGGACCAATACGACTTGTAGGAACCGACCGTGTATATATATATACACTGCAGCAGAGTATATATACTGCATATATATACACTACAACAGAGTATATATATACTGCATATATATACACTGTAGTATATAATCCGCATATATGTACTATATAAATATATACTGTATACCAGTATATATACTGCATATATATATATATATATATATATGTAGAAGCAATTATTATGCAACACAAATAAATATGAGAGAAAAATTATCAAGAAGAGAACAAGGAATACAAGATGCCAATCACACAACAAAGGATGTACGTGGTTCAGCCAAGATGTGCCTACGTCCATGGTGGTGCAGTCGATATTATTTCTATATACTCCGGAGAGTGATTACAGAGAATACAACTTGTCCTTTTGCCCCGGACCTAGGGTTTAATATATACATGTGCATGTAGATGAGTAGGGGTGATAGGTTCCTCCACATTTTCCATTTCCACATAACTTCCCTTCATGGGGTCGTGGGGGGAGACTGGATCAATTATAAAAGATGAGGGGCCTGGACTTTGGGCCGCCAGAACTGGGCTACTCGTCCAGGCCCATAGTTCTTTATTTCGGGTACCCACAATTGCCCCTAAATTTGTTGGGCCATGTTTATGGGTCCAATGGATTTAAATGAGCAGCCATCATGGCTGATTTGCGATTCTTCGAAAACTGTACAGTTGCTTTGGCGGCACCCGCTTCGCTATCCGTGCGCTATGATTAGAATTGAAGGCTAGTTGGGATAACCACTATTCATCCATCGTTTCAGCATTTCTAGTACTTTTCCTTCTTCTGAGAACTCCAGTGCCTCGTACCTTCTTCTTCGAATCCCCATTCCCATTGCTTCTTAGTCGTCTTGAGCTCGTGCTTCTTCATCACTCGAACCGATCTTCTATTTTGTAAGTTTCTCGTTCCCTTTCTCTGCACTTTCTCTTTGGTTTGTAGAGTTTCTTTGAGTTTTTCAATGGCGAAGATTGGAAATAGGTCAATCTCTGAGTTCAGGAAGTTCTACAATATTCCTGAATGGGTAGATATTGAATGTTGTGCTTCCCCTCCTAGGAACGTTAGGGATATAGAGGATGCCCACTAGATCCATGTCTTGTTGCTCTCCCAGGGGGGACTCACTTTTCCCCCTAATGATCTATTTATGCACTTTTTTGGTTATTTCTGTATTGTTCCCACACAGTGCTCGCCCAATGTGTGGAAGATAGTAAATGACATACATAATATAAACCAGTTGTATGGTACTAGGTTAGGACTTGCCGAGATCTGTTTCTGTTATTCCTTCTCTCGAACTAGCTCAGGTGTCTTATACCTCAAAGCTAGGAGTCCTGATAGGGTATTGGTAGTAAACTTACCTAATTCCCATAAGGACTACTGGAAAGAGGGTTTCCTTGTTAAGAATTGGCAGTTCCCTCCCCAATTTAATGGGTCGAGGTCTGAGAGGTTCACTGTCCCTTTTTACGGGGAAGAATATATAGGTAGACATTGTACTGTTATTTCAACCTTTGTTGACTTGTGACTTTTCTGACCTTTCTTTTCTTTTTCTTCCACAGCGAGGACAAAGAATTTGGAGCTACTCTCAGTGAGGTCCGTATTTCAGAGTTGGTGAAAGCTTGGAATATCAGGGAGCCTCTGGGTGACGGTGAGCACCCCAAGTCTGCTGCCTTTTTGCTCGAGTACAAGAACGTAGGCTCCAGCTTCATAGCACGGCATGTGGATAGTGTTCCAGAGTTTGATTCTTTCGGAGAGACTACTGCTGAGCCTATCCAGTTGGACGAAGAGGAGAGCAGTTCTGAGAGTGAGCCTGCGGGAGCTGCAAGAAATTTGGGTGGAGGGAGCTCTAACAGTAGTAGTTCTTCTAAAGAAGATTCTGAAGCTCGAGGATCGTCGAGCTCTTCCAGTAGTTCAGGCGAAGAGATGCCTCCAAGGAAGAATCTGATTAGAGACGATGATGACGAGGACCATGTGCTTCTTGCACAGAGGTCAAAGAAACAAAAGTTTTCTTCTGGGGCAGTGGCTACTGGCTCTCGATCCACTCAGGAGAAAGATAGGAAGAAGAGAGATTAAGAGCAGGTGAGAGAGAGGGAGAGAAAGAAGGAGGAGTAGAGAAAGAAGGTGGAGGAAAATAAGAAGGTGGAGGAGATGAAGAGGATGGAGAGGGAGACAGAGGAAGAGAGGAGGAAGATGGAGTCAAGGACGAAGGCTGGGCAAGCTAACCTCATGTGTACAACAAGTATAGTATACTTCATTATTCATCATACTTTAATGGTAGCCTACCTAAAGGGAAACAGTCAAGCTGAAGCAACTAACAAAACTTTGGTTAACATTTTGGCCAAGACGATGGAGGATTTCCCAAGATCATGGAATGATAAGATACCAGCTGTATTGTGGGCCTATCGAACAACTAAAAGGAGGTCGACATGATATACCCCCTTCTCCCTTGTGTATGGAGCTGAAGCGATTCTTCCGGTGGAGTTGGAAGTTCCCTCTGCTCGATATGCCTTGCGAAGTAGCATGCTCCCCTAGAACAAAAATGTGCAGTTAGAAACGTTAGAGAACATAGAGATAATGCAATGAAACATTTTTAAATGTACACGAAGCAGCTCTCAAGGAATACGATGACTTGGTAAGACCAATGAAGTTTATTGAAGTGGACATTGTTTTGAAGGTAGCAGTGAAACATATCAGAGGGCTTCCCCTACCTAAGTTTGCAGCGAATTGGGAGGTACCTTTCATTGTAAAGGAGGCTCACGATTAGGCTATTATTTCATTTTTAAGATGGAAGAAGATAAATAATCTAAGATTAACAATAAATGGTTTAAGGTCTATCATGTGTACAATAAGTAACCTTAGAACATCGATGTATCTATATTTTTTTTGTTATGAATATATATAAGCCATTATTTTTCTCAAAAGAGGTCCTTTGTTGTAACTAGAATGAGATGAAATATGGTAAAGTTGGTATTTTATGCAAACAGTTATAACACAAAGAAGTGGCATGAAAATTATATATAACTTCTCTTTCATTCATAAATTGGGAAGTTTTACAAAAATGGGAACTATTTACCAAGAGTATGTAAGAAGTAAAACTAAAAAATATATACAAGTATGTGAGAGGTCATCAGCCAAGGTGGAACCACAAGTCTAGAGCAGAGATATAATCTCTATGCAGACCCGAGGAAGCTTCTAGGCACGCTTGCTGAGCATTGATGGAACCTCACCACCTTGTTTGAGCTTCAGCATGCTCAATACTTCTAGGAGTTTCTCTTGCCTCATCTGCGCTTGACACAAAGTTTATTCGATATCCTCCACCTCTTTGTTTGCAGCTTCAAGTAGAGATGTTAGTTCGGCCAACCTAGCTTCCTCATTGATCATCTTGGTGCTTCTGCAGTAATTCCCTCTGACTTACCAATTACTGAATCTTCAAGGTCTTCAAGTGTCTAATCATCCAGCTAAATTGGAAGCCATCTTCGTCTAAATCCTTTAGATAGCCCAAGAATTGATTGAGGAGGGACTTGGTAACATTTGCAATAGGAGTACTAATGATATCAGCAAGAACGATTGCCATACCTTGAAGCCTGTATCTCATCATGGGAATGTTTGAATGAAGGAAATCGATAGTAAAAGTTTCAGGGTGATGAGTCACGATCCGTTCAATCACCAATCGATAGCTGGAAGGTAGTTAGGGAGAGCGATGAAGGACCATGAGATAAAACTCATGAGGAGATAGAGATGGCATGGGAAGCTCACAACCAGATTCACTGTTTCCCTGAGCACCTATCATAGAACCTTGGTCTTTAGGACTCATTTCCTCAAATGCAGTTGGTTCCCAACCTGGTGAGGCGACAGGTGAAGAAATCACTGGAGATTGCTCTGCAATGCGAGGGGGCTCCCCAACAACCTGGGGATAGATCAACCAAATAATGAGTTAAGTGAAAAAATCTTAACAAGTGTTTATATTTGTTAAGTCACCATTACTGGTGGAGTTTGACAAAAAATCTTAACAAGTGTTTATCATTGTTAAGTCACCGTTACTCGTGGAGTTTGATGAAAAATCTTAACAAGTGTTTATCATTATTAAGTCACCGTTACGGGTGGACTTTGATGAAAAATATTAATAAGTGTTTATCATTGTTAAGTCACCGTTACTGGTGGAGTTTGGCGAAAACTCTTAATAAGTGTTTATCATTGTTAAGTCACCGTTACTTGTGGAGTTTAACAAAAAAATCTTAACAAGTGTTTATCATTATTAAGTCATCGTTACTAGTGGAGTTTGAATATTTAAAAATGAGGTTCTTTTAGATTGTAAATTGTCAAGATAAAGGACAAACAGTAAGGAATGAAGAGAAAATAGAAAAATACCTCAGCAATGATTGAAGCAAGAACGGGAGTCACTAAAGAGGCTACAATGGTGGTAACTGTTCAGGACAAATTCATCTCCTCAGAAGCCTCCACAACACCCTCAACTAGAGGAACCCCATCCAGAGGAACCTTAATATTTGATGAAGCTCCTACATCAATAAAAGGAATGAAGGCCAGTATTAGGGGAGAACTTAAAGAAGTCGTTGGACCTTCCACAGATGAAGCAACACTAGTGGGGGTAGAATAAGCACCAAGATGAGTAGAAGAGTTAATGATGGCCTTAAAAACTGGTAGAATCCCAAAGGATCATGAGGGGACAAGACTTGTAGAAAGCTGTAAAAACAAAGCTAAGTGTTAAAGGAGGGGAATAATACAGTAAGAAGGGACACACTTCACACTTAACTCACCCCAATAATATGGCTGAAAGGGGGAACAATAGTTATGGATCTTGTCAATGGAGGTGTAAGAAGGATGATGGCCAACGATGAAGCCAAAAGGGAAGCTACCTCAACCTGAGATACATCAAGAGGATAAGAAGATTCACACAGTAAAAAAGATAGAAAATAAATATTTATAAGTGTTTAGAGCTTATTACCTCGGGAGATCTTCGCAAAACTGGAATCACATCCAAAGGAACCATCGACAAAGAGGGTGTATTAGAAAAAGCTAGGGGAGTCTCCTATGGATGAGAGGAAACCCCCACGGACTCAATAAGAACAGCAGACCTATGGGTAGCCTCCTCCACTCGACTGCAGGACGAACGATGAGAATAAGTAAGACCTATCATGGGCAAATGAATAGGAAATGATTCAGTCACATATCCACCAAAGCGTCCTCCCACGAAAGGGCCGACTGGAGAAGAAATCCTTTCTTCATCAGCCTCCTGATGAAAATAAGAAAGAAAGAACAAGTGTTAGAAAAGATAAGAGAATTCACTAAGCTATAAACGACTAAGTATAGGAAGACTAACCTCATGCTCAAAAGAAGAGTGTGATGATATGGCAACGGGAGAAGCTGGAGGAGATGAGTGAAGATAAGTCATCTTGGTGAGATCAGTTATAGTCTCAAGGCTATCATCAGCTAGTATAATTGCATCGGGAGAAAGAGAAGTAGAGGTAACTGCTGTGGGTTGCCCTATAAAGGCTTATTTTTTACTTGCCTGGGTTCCCAAAGTTTTCTTCCTCTTACCAGAAGCGCCAGTACCTAAAGGACCCTTTTTTCTTCATGAAGTCCCTTCGATAGGATCCACCACGATAGTGGTAAATGACTCAGGAGGAGGAACTGATGGCACAATTTGTCAAAATATCTGTTGAAGCCGTTTTACCTCCTTTCTAACTGCCTCCCTTATTTCCTCAAGCACATTAGCATTGGGAAGAACAGAGGCAATGGGAAAAGCATCTATAGGGGCTTGGGACTTGCGTGTGGACTTGGGATTCAAAGAGTCCCCACTCCTGGTCTTTTTTCCTTTTTATGAAAGGGGTTGTGAAGGACCTTCATCGGAAGCTGTAGTGGAAGAACTACCTCCAGTTGGGGGTTTAGGCATTAAAACTTTCTTTCACCCCCTAACTTAGAACTTTGCGCGTCCCGAGCAATGTAAATGAATCTAACCAAAAATCCACTCTTGAAAATTATTTTATTGGGATAGAATACCTTTTTCGCGGGCAAGCGATTGCATTTAGCGTATGCAACAAGCCTTTAAACCCCTAGGTTACCCTAGTAGGACGAGTTTTGTCTCGTGAGGGTTTGCAGTGAATTTACCCACAAAATTCTTTATTGACTCAAATAAATATCAAAATACTTAAAAATTGTACAATTTAAACTTTTCGAAAAAATAATCACCATCAACTCATATTCAACTGTCTCAAACCATAGTGTGTGTGTGTAAAGCCAAAAATTAAACCTCAAATTTCCACCGATTGAGCATTATGTTACTTTTCGAAAATTCGTTTTGATTCAAATTCTTACGAAATTCTCTCACAAACGAATCACTCGGATTGTGGCTATTTTCTCTCGGTATGCATGATATAAAGAGTAAATATAATGGACACAAATTCACGCATACAAAATTGAAAAGAATGAAATATATGGTGAAAAATCTCATCATCGGAATATAGTTATTAGGAAACGGGAACATCACCTCTATTTCACACCATTTAATCTCTCATTTTATCTTTTCATGTCTTAGCTCTCCACGCGGTAACTAATTTCGCCATTCGGACTCGGTTAGGACTTTTCTTGGGGTTAAGGTGTAAAAGGGAAAAAATAGAAATGGTAGGGAATGTTCGGAATTGGAAAATGTCTTTATGATGTCCATTAGTGCTTTTCCGGGCATTTTCTTTTTTTTTTCTTTTTTTTTCTTTTGCTAAGCATTTTTTCTGTTTTTCTCTTGCCCCTTTTTATTGCACAATTTGGACATACTTGATGAATTTTCGATTTTCACAATTCCGGGCTATTTGGGTTTTTCGGGTTATCAAACGAAAGGAAAATATTTTATTAGGCTCAACTTGGGTTGCAAAGGGATAATTTTGTTTTTGACAACTTTTTATGGCTAATATTTTTGGGTAACAAACGAGGGCCTACTTCATTGTCCAAATTGCTAATCACATTACCATATGCATCTTGAGATTAATTAAGTTTAGAGATATATTTAGCACGAATTTCGAGATAATATTTCACACATTTCCCATAACCGATCAAAACAAAGGATTGAGATCATCGACTTAATAAAATTCTGAAAAGAACTTTGAGTTAATCATAAACTCGGATTGATTTAAAAACTCAAAAAGATCGATAGGCTCGAAATCTCACCGGGTTTGATCAATCTCCACACTTATTCGTTAAGTCGTCAATTTTCTTTCAATTTCCATCTTCGGTCAATTTTGGATTAGTGCATTTTGATTGTTAACAATTTGAGACTTTAAATAGAATAAAGGTGATATTTTTGAAAAATTTAAATTCCAATTTTTATTTATTTTGAAGAAAAATATTTTTGGCTTTTTTTCAATTTTTTTTTTTTTGAATGGAAAGATTTCTAAAAAACACACTTGGAAAGAACATGTGATTGAATCAATGAATCTAAACAATAAATGGGAAGAATATCCCACACCCCCTAACTTAAATGCTGCATTGTCCTCAATGCGAATCAAGAACACAACATAAAGATAGGAAAATAAAGATATTACCCAGATGGAGCGATCCCGATGAGTGCGAGTCCATTGAATCTACAAAACATGTTAGAACCAAGCATAACAAAAAAGAATAACAAAAACTTTAACTAATGACACTACACTATTAAAAAAGGAAAGAAAAAGAAAAAAACTAATTATGTACAACCTACGATTTTAACATATAATAACTCATATAGTAGAAGTCGAAAAATTTAAGGGTCCACCCAAAATGCAATATGACTTTGAGGGATTAATGGTGTACCCTCACTATAAAGCATGCCTCCCGAAAAATAAGAATTCCGTTTGAAAAACGGAAGGCATGTGCAAATGTTAAAAAATGAACCATCACCAATTAAAAAATTTAAGGGGATAACGAGGGATTTAAGTGCATAGGGGGATAAGTCCCATTGGGATCCAAGAAAAATAGAATCACTTCCCAAAGATTTTTCAAGTAGTATGGGAAGCGGATCACACAAACAGAAAGATTCCATATTGGAAAACAATTCAAACATAGAGTCTTTGTCCTCAAAATCTTCTCCCTCAAAATTTTCAATTATGTCTGCTGGAGTGACACGTCTAAGTGTATGGCCCATAAGATGAAGCATCTCAAAAAAACATTCCCGTACAAGAAGCGGATCATCATCCTCAAGACATTCATCCAGTTCTTGTGATGGATTTAATGGTTCGATAATAGTGGGGACACAAGGAGATAAATGATCTTCAACCTCAATAGGTTTTGAAATATTTATAAGAGGTTGAGATTCAAAATAACTGGGATCACTCTCAATGATTTCATTCTCAAAAGTATTAGGTGAAGCGCAAGTCTCGACCTTCTCTAAGTTGTCCAAATAATCATTCAACTCCTTGCAAGTTGCTATAATTTTCAACTCGGTAGCAGCAAGGTCATCAGATTGCTTTTTTATATCAAGTAAGAGTTCTTCCAAAGTAGGCTTCCTTGGTTCTAGCACCTCGAATTCCTCATTTGGTTGAAAACTTACTTCATCTTCAAAACTATCGGAAGAAAAATCCTCATTGGGTTCAAATAATGCATCTAACTCTTGCTCCCAATAACGATTTTTTTCTCGATATTCTTTTTCAAGTCTTTCTTCTTCAAGCAATTGATTTTGATAAATTTGGAGTTTATTAGCACTAGGCTTGTATTTTTGATAATCATCTTTAGTGATATTGATCCAATGGTCATAAGTCTTGAGTGCCTCCTCCTCCTCACTATTAGCATAACAATTAAAGCCACCAAAAGAGTTAAAATAAGACATTTCAAATTGGGCAATTCAAGAACGTGACACCCATATTTTTCAAAATTTGTTTTTTTTATTTTTATTTATTTTTACGAAGTAGTAAGTCAATTATAATCTATAACAAACACTCCCCGACAACGACGCCATTTTTGATCGAGTGAAAAAACCGAGCGTCCGTGTAATACGCTAGTCGTTGTTATCGGCTTCCAATCTCAATACAAAAAAAAACTAAACTTGTAACTACACTCTTAAGGAGTATAGTGGCGAGTCTGGGTATCGAATCCACAGGGAATGTTTGATAGAATATAACTGATTTATTACTTCTAAATTAAAAGTGAAAAAGATGATGATGGTTGAAAAGGGAAAAAAAACGTAAATAATGAAATTAAATTAATTAAGATGAATGAGAAAATAGGGTGGAGTAAAATCCCTCAAACCTTAACAAATTACCGTATAGAATACTATGATTGTAAATTAAAATTATTGACTAGATCCGGTCTTTATAAATTCTAATCATTACATATATGAGGGATCTAGCCCGCATCATATGAAATCAAAGATAGATATAAAGCGGTGAATGATAAATTATACTCGCAAAGCGTTCTTAAACATCTCAAGTACCTAGGGCAAGAGAGATTAAAAGATTGACAATGTTTGTATGAGTTTCTTTCACGATTCAATCAATATTTTAATTTAACCTCTATTTTCTACATAAATAATTTGCCTTGGATTGAGTTCATGTACCCCAACCCTTAGGAATTTAGCTACTCATGATTTTTCTAGAAAACAAATTCATACCTATACATGGAATTATGGATCTAACAAACATTGATAACAAATTGCAAAACAATTGAAAATTGAAAATAGAATTGAGATTAAATAAGAGAAGGGAATTTGATACTTGAATTGAATTGAAGAATTGATACTTGAAATCTGCACTAGATGAACCTGAATCTTCAAACATACAAACTAGGGCTTTTCTAAGAGTATGAAAAACTAAAAAGGATTTCTAAAAAAATGAATTTCTCTCTCTAATTTAGAGTCTCCTTTGAATGAGTTAGGGCTTGGTCTTTTATAGCACCAAGTTGCACGAATTTGGCATCAAATTTCGCTTGTGGCACTAGTTTTCCAAGAGTTGCACTGCATTAAATGCATAATTAATTGCCTGGATTTCACATGACCGGACCGGTCCATTATCGTGCAACTTCAAAACATCGTAACTTCTTAACCGTAGCTCGGATTGAGGTGCCGTTTTTTTCCAGTATTCTTGTAATTTAGAGATATTCAACTTTCTAGTTGGCCCCACCTTTGGACTAAGGATAAAAAATTACGAAAATGCCCTTCAACTCTCCATTTCTTGGTTTCTTTCACTATTTTGAGTTCTCCTTCGCACTAACTTGCGTGAAATACCTGTAAAACATATGAGAAATACATAAAACACGAAATACTTGCCAAAAGGGGTTAGTAGAATAAATACGAGACAAATCCAAGATATTTACACTACACGGAATCATAAAAATACCGACATTAAGGGGATAAATGTGAAGAGTATGTGCCTAATCATTGGCTTTGGCTGCAATAATGGGGATTGCTAGGCCGTATGGAGGAAGCTTACTAGGAGGGTCCTTCGGTGTTTGGATGAGAGGGAACTCAATTCCCAGAAAAAAATTCCCTGTTAACCGTAGCTCCAAAGGGGTAAGACTCTGAACAACAGGGTAAACTGGGGGACTTTTGATGAATTCTTAAATTTTGGGTATCTGTCTTGGCTAATACTACATTGAAAAATCAATGGTTACATACCCCTTCCTAGAAAGAGCAGGAATAGTAAAACGACCACTTATGGCTGAGCAGATCGTGGAAGCAGCTGACATGGTGTAAAAGGCACATGCCTCAGGGAAAGATTCCTTGGGATGAGAATCTTGAAACACCAACTGAGGAACCCCTTGGTCGTACCCAAACTGACGGCTGTAACGGTTGGGGTTGTAAAGTTCAGACGTATACCCCCAGTCAGTGTAAGAGGGCAGATAGCTAGGAGTCAAATCGAAAAAGATGGCAAAATAAGGGTCCTCCGTTATAAGATCCTCCGAAGTGGGCCCCACCACCCTAGGTATAACACTAAAAAAATTCCAAGTATGGGCAAAAGAATCTTCACTATAGGAACTCATCACGAAGCGGTTTGATTTGTCAAAAACGCCCAGAAGCTCCTTTCTACTCTGTTTCTTGTGGAAGCAAAAAAGGTGATGGGGCTTGATGATTTCCCCAGCACGAAGGGGAAGACGATTGGCAGATATCTCGAGAAAACAAAAGTAAAGAAAACAAGTCAAAATGATGGCATTGGAAAAATTAGCCAAGTTATATCTGCCCAAGGATCATTTTATAACCAGATGGGTCCTGTACAACCATGTATAAAGTGACCTAAGGCCATGGTTGCCATAGGAAGCTTATACCATCTAGCCAAATGGACAGACAAATTAATCAAATCCCAACACGATTGATCATTGGGCTTTCCAGGCAAGACAAAATGAGACAGAATCACAAGTATATAGGCTGGTAACTCAAGAGATGTACCTTTGCCTGGGCCAAATCCAGCAGCGGGGTTGGTACGATAGAAGTAGTTTATGAGGGGAGTGAAGGTAGCCTTGTTGGAAGTACCAATACACCTCCTACAAATCTGATCCAAGTTTGGTTCTCGGGCCTTTATCTCTTTGGCGTCCAAAGCCTCATCGTGATAAGCCAAAATCCCTCTGAGCTCAAGCCCAAGCATCTTGAAAACATCCTCAAATGTAACGATGAACTCTCCCCATGAAGCAACGAATATGTGATTTGTATTGTTCTAATGGGAGACTAGGGTAACATTGTGTTTGGAGAGAGTAAACTCCCCAAATGAGGCAGCTCGATGAAGACCAACCTTGGAAAGAGCGTCAGAGTAAGTGGTCTGCATAAATGAGTTCCAAGCTGCAAAGTGGAAATGGGAACCACTAAGTCCTTTGAAGGAAATATGGGACCAAGGTAAGTCACCTCTCTCAAGACGAAACCTCATAGTACCCTCTAAAGGAAAATATCCCCAAAAAGTGGAACATTGGTCTTCATCACCCAGCAACAAAGCATCATACTTAGATGAAAAATGGCAAGTCATGCACTCCTCATAGAACTCATCATCTTTGTCAAAGATAGGATATCGACGGTAAAAACGCAGTTGTTCTTGGCGTGCTACCACTAAGGAAGCAGCGTCTAGGGTGGTTATAGGCGGAGTGCTAGTGGTGGGCGTGCTGGGAATGTTGGAAGAGGCCATGGCAGTGGATTGTGCAAGAAGAAAAGCTTAAAGTAGCGGAGAGGGGGGCGAAAATGGAGGAATATAACCAAAATTGGTGGTGAAAGAGATGATGAAAGGGAGAGAACTAGAAAAAACCTTATTTACAATGGCGATTTAAATCTTTTTCTCTCTAAAAAAGCTCTAGGAGTTTGAAGAAGATAAAGAAGAAATGGATAAGTGTTTTTGAAAAATAAATGTTTGCAATCCTTTAAACCCTTTTTTTTTTAGTTTTCCCACTTTCACACGTGCAAAGCCGCCTATAATCATTT
This sequence comes from Sambucus nigra, assembly GCA_949130495.1. Taxonomy (NCBI): domain Eukaryota; kingdom Viridiplantae; phylum Streptophyta; class Magnoliopsida; order Dipsacales; family Adoxaceae; genus Sambucus; species Sambucus nigra. Next base: position 551,899,255 of record OX422212.1, on the reverse strand, counting down.
TAAGTGGACACGTGGCATTTCGAGGAGTGTCCTGACAGTTGAAAAGACAGCACCACATCATTAATGAAGTGACACATGGGGAAGATAAAGGGTTTTCTTCCTAGGCAAGTTTGAGTTTTGGCGCCAGAATTTTTGTCAGACATATTCAATCGCTCCCAACGTAATAACTATCCTAACGGTTAAAAAAGATACGACATCCCCTTGCTAGATGTCCAAAAGTTATTTAATTGTGACTTAGATACATCGGGGATAATTTTTCTATTTTTTTTAACATGAAGAAACTATGACACAATAGAGCCCAAACAAAGTAGCACCTTCATATAGGGAGAATTTACTAAGGAGAAGTTTACAGTAGAGAATTCCACAAGTCTCAACAATAGGGGCAGTCCTAACGAAAAAACCCATTGCATACAACTATACTCCATAACAGCACAAACGGGAGAATTTCACTTCCCAAGAGTCAAAATGGGTATTTAATAATGTCAGTAGGTGTTTGGGGAGAATTTTAAATTAGCCAAGGAAGCAAAGATAGAAGGGTTGAAGCTCAACAACTGAAAAAAATGGCAATGTTCGTTCGCTAATCATCGACAATTCGCAGCACTTTAGTTCAGGTACATCGAGGAGAATTTTACTTTTTCCTAGCAGTGATAATGGCAGAGTCCGTAACAAAGATAGAGACACCAAGGTTCATAGGATTGAGAAGTTTTCATGTAGATATTTCTTTTTACCATAAAATTCTCTCCACGAAGGGATAAATATAGGGCGCTTGAAGATAATCTCGAGATTAGAGATAATCCCCCAGCTAATATAAAAGACTTAAGGGATTAAGGCAGTGATGCAGCTCAGTAAGGCCGCGATGCAGCTCGATAAGGCAATGACATAACTCAACTGATGCATCTCAGTAAGGCAGTGATGTATCTTGATAAGCCAGTGACGTAACTCAAGTGATGCAACTCAGTAAGGCAGCGATGCAGCTCAACAAGTCAACTCAGGCGAGGTAATTCAGCGTGGCAGCCCAGGGGATCTTCCAGCGAAGATGCTGGCCGAGGGAGCTAATCCTTTAGTCCTATTTCTTTACTTAGTCTTGTTGTATCCTTTTATTTATATTGACTATGAGTTGTAACGATTATAATGATTTTTAGTGGGAGGTTGAACGGTACTCGTGAGAGACCAGACTTAGCAGGGTCTGAGAGAGCTTTAATGCTCTACCGGACGACCTCGCTTTGGGAACTTCAGAGGGACATGGTTTGGAGGATTGAGAAGTGAGGCACCATTGGGACTTGTCATCACCACTTAAATACACCTAGTAAAACACAAAAGGACCTTGACCATGGAACCTTGGGCAGAGCAGCCTTGAGTTCCATCAAACTTTGAGTTATGAACCAAACCCCTTACTTAATGTCACATCTGCTTTATGAAATGTCACTAGCCAGCTAGGCAATGTCAAATCTATACACGAGTAAACCACCATGGTATTTAGGTTCTCAGACAGTTGGTGAGCCACCTCTGTGATGATAACCCTGTGACGGACAGTGGTGACGCAGAAGGTATGTCTTGGCACTTAATGTTTATAACGTGGAGCTGACTAGTCCATCAGACATTTAATATTTGTGACATAAAGTTTGAGGGATGTCTTTCACATTTATTAATAACTGAGTTATCTCGGGAATGGTGCAGGGGGTGTTATTTATTTGGCCTCAACCACTTCTGAGAAAGGAGACTTCTTTTCTAAGGATTTTCGCTAGAAAGAGAGATTGGTCATCAGAGAGAGATACGAGTTATTGCAAAAATCAAAGCTTTTACCCATCCACCATTGTCATTTATTATGACACTTTAAATATATGACTGAAAACCTTTGAGAGTTGGTTTGTTTGGCTGCCTGCCAGGGTGTATCTAGGGTGCTTCCTTCTCTCTCCCTCTAAATGAGTTATCTTCTGAGTTCATTATTATCTTTTGAGTTATACACGAGAGATTTTTGAGTTCAAATTGAGTTTATTTCCACTAAGTTGTGATTATGTGTCTTGTAATTAATCAAGAGTGTTTCCAGTTAACTTATCATTATTATACTCAAAAGGGGTTATGCCTCAATCTAACTACCCTCTTACATTTGGCGACTCCGTTGGGGAGGTATTCATCTAAGCTGAGAGTATGGCGCAGGATAATGTTAATCTAAGACTTAAATTTTTTGATATTCAACGCAATGAAGAATAAGCGGTGAGAGGGCTGGAGGCTTCTATAAATGGAGCTCCTCGAGTGGAGGTACCTCTAGTTCAAATGGTGACAGGCATTCCGTGGGTCACGCAAGCTTCCACGAGCGCTGGGTTGGGACCAGCTCAAGCGACACTCCTTATGAATAAATTTTATGAGTTTTTGCAAACTCATGTAGCTTCAACAGTGCTGGGGGGATTTTAGGCCAACTCCTTCGTAATGCCAGAAGTAGCCCCAACGGCCCCACCAAGCGCAGTTCCAATAGGAACTGTTCCAGCAAGCATACCCCCTATTGCGATTCCGATGGTAGGAACCCCAGGAGTAATAATCGTTCCAACTATGGTGGTTATTCTAGGTGCAACGGGCATCCCACCTATGGTCCCTCTGGTCGTTCCTTCAATGATATCGACTATGGAGGAGATGTTGAAGTTCATGCAAGCTTCCGCGCAATCTTCTGGCGAGATAGCTTCGGTTTATGATGACTTTCATACTCCTTACCTTGAGGAATATAACAATGATACTTACCCAAAAGATTATATTCCTCCTATCTTCGAAAAGTACACATGAAAGTGAGGAAACCCAAAGGAGCACATCAAACGTTTCATCGAATATCTAGGGGCTCACTACAACAACAAAAGGCTCTGGCTGAGGGAGTTCTCAAAATTATTAACCAATAAAGATTATACGTGGTACTCTGATTTGCACCCAAAAGTGTTTCAACGTGGGGAGAGATTCATGTTTTATTTGTCTAGAAGTTCTTTCTGGCAGAAGATGAGTTCACATTAACACAATTGGACAGGGAGAGGCAATGGCCGGGAGAGGATGTGGTGGCTTATGTTCGAAGATTCAGGGAAAGGTCCCTCGACGTGAGGGAAAAATATAAAGAGTCCAAACTATTATAACTCTGCGTTGAGGGTTTGCTCCCAGAGTACATCTGTCACCTAATTAATGAAACTCGCGAAGGGACTTTTACAACATTTCTTAAGGCAACAATAAATATATCATTGGTAGTTCTTCCGAACCCTATTACGGTACCATTAATATTCAGACATCTTGGGCCACCCATTGCAGCTCAGGGCCAGTCCCCATGGGTGGGATAGGTGGATAAAAGTCAAGGAAGAAAATATTCGAAGAAGGATAAAAAGAGAAAGTTTAGAAGAGATAGGGAGGATCCACCACCGTTACCCTGTACAATAGAGGAGGTTGTTAGCTATTACAATGCCATGGTTCAAGGAGGAACGGTGTATGAACCTAAGGGCATCCCTGTCGTGGATCCATATGCGGAAACCAGAGAGGATCCCAAGTATTTCCAGATCCATCGAAAGATCCCCGTTATAACCAATAGTAAAGGGGTATATCTGTATCCCTATATTTCTTTTCATGAATTTCTTTCAGACTGTCCTTGGACTTTTCTTCTCCCAGACATCTGGATAAAAATCCCCCGAGGTTTTAAAATACAGAGTCCCCTAGAGTAAATAGTAGTTTTCCCATTCTGATATTTTCATCATTTTTTCCCTAATTGTCAACTTCTTCACTACCGGTCACCTTCAATCCTTCGGTTCTTCACTTGGAAGTAAAGGCTTAATTGTGGTAGGCACCGTTCTTTTCTATATCGTTATGATCATTTTTGGATCATCCATTTATAAATTATGGGCTATAGTGGCTAGTGCATCTGGGTGCCTGTTCATCGTGCGGGTGTGCCTTTCAATGGTGATCTTCAATAAGTGAATGAGTAATGTGGGTACCCAGAAATTAGAACTATGGGCCTGGACGAGTAGCCCAGTCCTGGTGGCCCAAAGTTCAGGCCCCTCATCTTTTATATTGATTCGATCTCCCCCCACGATCCCATGAAAGGGAAGTTATAGGGGATGGAAAACATGGAGGAACCCATCACCTCCACTCATCTACATGTACATGTATATATTAAACCCTAGGTCTGGGGAAAAAGGACAAGTTGTATTCTCTGTAATCACTCTCCGGAGTATATAGAAATAATATCGACTGCACCACCGTGGACGTACACACATCTTTGCTGAACCACGTACATCCTTTGTTGTGTGATTGGCATCTTATATTCCTTATTCTTTTCTTGATAATTCCTTCTCTCATATTTATTTGTGTTGCATAATAATAGCATCCATAATTGGCACCATCTGTGGGAAGCATTCATCTTTCCCTAATAAGAGCCCACGTCAAGAAAGGAGTTTAAGATGTCTGGCCACAGCAGCAATGCTCCCAAAGCAGGAGATATTCAAGAGCCACCTGCTCCTCGCAGGATTAGGTCTGAAGTTCGACATTCAGATCAAAGAGCTCACCTAGAAAGACCAGCCTCAGAAGAAATTCAGGGACCAGCGAGGTCCACGCAGATATCCAGGTTGATTGATGCGTACGAGACAAGGCTCCGCAAGAAGAGGGAGTCTTCTCGCAGATATGAGGCTGAGAATGCTCGCTTGAAAAGAAGACTAGAAAGATTGGAGAGGGAGCTTCGTCCTGATAATAGGAGACGCCCATATCGCACTCCTAGCCCTCAAGCGAGCAAATCTCACAGCCGAGGAAGGAGCCCTAGGCGAGAATATCAAAGGGACGAAATAGGCGAGTCAGACGACGACCTCCGCGAACAGCTGCGAAGAGCTCGCCGCTACTATAGCCCTGCTCGCAGCGACAAAAACATATGAAACATGGTCCTCAGGGAGATGGACCATCATCCCGCTAACCACGGAACAAGATCAACCAGAGAACTTGCGAGGCGAGCTCTCAAAACCCAGATGAAGTCACCTTTCACAAGAGAAATCGAAGAGGAGGAAGCTCCTAAGAAATTTGCCATTCCAAGGTTCAAGATTTACGATGGAAACATTGATCCCATCGATCACGTCAGGCAATACCGACAGGCCATGACCCTCTGGAGTCATCGAGATGCCCTGATGTGCCATATTTTTCCCTCGAGCCTTCATGATGTAGCACATAAGTGGTTCGAAAGGCTCCCCCACCGCTGGATCAAGAATTTCAAATCCCTAGCCGAACTTTTTACGGCCCGATTCATTATTAGTAGCTCCCATCCCAAAAGGATGGATGCTCTACTGACAATGAAGAAAATGCCTCAAGAGACCCTCCGACAATATGCGAAGAGGTACTGGGAGTTATTCAATGAGATCGAGGACTGTGCGAAGGAAGTGGCAGTGGCCTCCTTCAAAATTGGGCTCCCTAGTTCTTCCCTCCTCTACCAGTCCCTGACGAAGAAGGAAGCTGTGACTATTAACGACCTAATGGCCCGAATTGAGAAATACGCAAAGGTGGAAGATGTCACCCGCCCTAATACAGGAGAAAATGGTCGAGCTAAGATCACTACCAAGGTAGGCGAGAAAACTAAGAACTAGAGGAAAGGAGGAAAGAATGGAGGCAAAAATGGCTCCAAGAACGGAGGGAACCATGACGCATCGAAAGCATTCCAGGCGGTCAACACCGTCTTCAAAGAACCAATTTATAAGATTCTCGTGAAGATCAAGGATGAACCATTCATCAAGTGGCCCAGGAAGATGGGAGGAGATCCATCGAAGAGGAACAATGTGTTGAGGTGCACTTTTCACAAAGAAAGAGGATACAAGACCGAGCACTGCAAAAATCTTAAGTCTCACCTCGAAGAATTGGCCCAATCCGGGCATTTGAACGACTTTGTGGAAAAAAGGACAGAGAAAGTGACTGCCAACAGAGAGGCAAGACCCGACAATGTGCTGGAGGATGATGCTGGACACGAGTTCGCAGTAATCCACGGAGTATCTGACGTTAAGCAGATACAAAGGAACTCAGCTTGAATGGAAATGAAAAAACTTACCGCGGTAATGCAGGCTTTTCAAATCGATCCAACAAAGTCATAATTAGGAAAGCGTCGATGAGAAGAGGACGTCAACTATAACAAGCATATTGTTTTCATGGATGAAGATTTGATGGGAGTAAGGACCCCACATCATGATGCCCTGGTCATTACACTTAGGATATCCAACTTTGACATCGACAAGTTGCTCGTCGATCAAGGAAGCTCATCCGAAGTAATGTACCTCGACCTATTCAGGAAATTGAAGTTGAGCGTCGCCGACCTAAAGGAAGCTACTGTTCCTTTGGTCTGCTTACCTGGAAAAATAACCATGCCCCTAGGCAAGAAGTGCTTCCAGTTCGTGCTGGGAACGTCTCCAAAATGATTGAGTTTTTGGTAGTTGACATCGAATCACCGTACCAGGCCATCCTCGGCAGAGGATGGATTCATGCAATGAAGGCAGTCTCCTCGACCTACCATCAGAAGCTCAAGTATGTAACCGAGCGAGGAGTAATGGAGATCCACGGCGACCAAGCGATGGCAAGGAAGTGCTTCATAGCAGCCATCCGACCAAAGCAAAAGAAGAAGGTCGGTCAACCCAGTGAGAAAGTTGAAGAGGGTGTGATACCTTCTAAATAACAATTAAATTATGGAAGACCTGGAGTAGAGGAGACCAGGCTCCTCCCCTCCGAGCGTGTCATCGAGGACCTGGTAGAAATTATAGCCAAAGTTGGTGACAGTAGCAGAGTCTTCTTGATTGGAGCATCTCTCACCGACCAAGAACAGAAGGAGTTGACGACCTTGCTGAGACACAACGTAGATGTTTTCGTATGGGAACCATACGAGTTTCCTGGCATTGATCCTGATATGATCTATCCTCAGCTGCACGTCGACCCCACATTCAAGCGAGTCACGCAGAAGGCACGGAGAACTGCACCCGAGAAGGCTAAAGCGGTCGAGAAGGAAGTCGAAAAACTGATGGATGCAGGATCCATACGGGAAGTGCAATTCCCCAAGTGGTTGTCCAACCCAGTAGTAGTTCCGAAGAATAATGGGAAGTGGAGAGTTTGAATCCACTTCACAGACCTCAAAAAAGCATGCCCAAAGGATAGTTTCCCCCTCCCAAAGATAGACCAACTAGTAGATGCCACTGCAGCTCACGAGCGAATGAATTTCCTGGACGCATACTCAGGATATCACCAGATCCCCTTGTATGCCCCAGACCAGGATAAAACGGCGTTCATCACGACAGTTGGGTTATATTGCTACAAGGTCATGCCATTTGGGTGTAATACCCTGTATTTCTGAATATTCTATTTAATTAAATTGGAAAATTAAATGAGAAAATACAACTTAATTTAAATTACATAAGAGGAGTAATTTAATGATATTTATTAAGAATTGTAATTATAGTATATTAATCAAGAGATAGTTACCGATTTATATTGCCTCATTATATTTACTTAGTGCGAGTAGTAAATAGTTACTTAACGCATGTAGACCATTTTAGGGTGAGAACGAGTAATATATTTTTAAGTGACTCAAATGACAATTTAGAGGTTATGGTTAACCCCAGAAGGGTCAAAATAGTCAAAATAGTATACCGAGGGGTACTAGTTGGGTCCCGGGATGTTTTTGGGCTAAGTCGGGACCGTTCAGGGGCGTTTTAGTCTTTTAAATTATAGGAGTGAGAAGACCTACGAATTTAATTACTCTAAGTCAGATTATAAGAGTTGGAGGCTAGGGTTAGAGAGAAGAAAAAACACACCATAGCCATTAGAGAGAAGAGATAAACAATTCTCAAGGCAAAAGGAAGAATTGGGAAGGGTTCAAAGGAGATTTTCACCACAAACTTGTGGGGAAGGAAGATTGAAGGAGAAAAACAATCAATCATCAACAATAATCACAAAATCATAAACCCTCTATCAAGGCAAGTGTTTATTGCAAATCAAATTCAAGTTATAATACCCATGTGTAGGGAGTTTTAAGAATTGGTTAATTCTATTGAAAAACCATGAATTAAATGTTTGAATTGATCACATGTTTGGGAAGGATTGCATGTAGAATGAATCCCTAAGTAAAGGTAAAATGAAATTTGAATATATTTGATGATTAACATAGAATCTTTATGATTTCTTGGTTAAAGAACATGAATCTTGAATGACTTAGGGTTTAATTGATGAACACAAGATGTCAATCTGCCAGAATTTTTGACACAATTTAAACGTATGCCATTTGAGTTGTACTTCGAATTATAGTGTTAACCATACATTCCTAGAAATGTATTTCTCTTAGCTATCCAATGAACATGGAATCAGGTCAATCGGAGTTCTGTAGAGGGAGTAATAGACATATTACTACAGGGTGTTTAATCTGCCAGCATAGTAATCTACGAGAAGTTTGACGTGATTTTAAATATGTACGATTTGAGCTGTACTTAGAATTAGGGTGTGAACCATAGATGTATGGATAGGTATATCTCTTAGATTTCCAATAAACTTGGAATCACGTCAATCGGAGCGGTGTAGAGGGAGAAATCGAAGTTTTACTAGAAGGTGTTTAATCTGCCAGAAAATTTTATGATTCGTTACGCTGCGAGAAAATGTAAGATATTTAATTTTAAGCCTCAAATGCCTAAAATTTTATCGGGGAAGTGTTTGAGACCTTGATGAAATATATTTTTGGAATAATTTTATGGAAGTATGTCTATGATTGAGCATTGGACTTTAATTTTGTGAGAGAATTAAAGTGGAGATTCATAGGCTTGATTGTGACGTATTCTAATTCGAGATGATAAGATTATAATTACGAAAAAGCATGAGCGAGCTTAAATTTATTGGGTCAGTATGTTAACAAGGGTAGCTACTGAATTGATATTACGTTAGGGGTAACTAGGGCCCTTAGATTGTTGTGAATACTCAAATAAATGCGATTAATGAGATAAATCGTACAATGAATATTGTACGGTAAATATAAGAGAATAAAATATTACATACGAACATGGATGATAGGTCGGGCATGTACCTACTGAATTGTATGAACTTTTAGGTTAAGAGAAGTATACCTAAATTAACTATGTTAGGGTCGATGAGATATTCCGAACTAACATAGGGTTATTATATAATTGGGGTCGATGTATCATTCCGAACCAATTCTTACTTGGGGTCGATGAATCATCCGAACCAAGAGTCCTTTATGTATGTAAAAAGGACAAATAGTAATGACTGATATTTAATATATATTGTGTGTAAAATGTATATTTAATGATATTCTACTTCTGTGTATTAGTAGATTGATATATACCACTGTTCTAAAAAACCTGCCTAGGCACGCCTAGGCTTAAGGCTTGAGAGAAATGCCTCGCCTTACGCTTTTCACGCCTTATTCTTGGTAAAACCCTTAAGGCACACTTTTTTCTAAAAACAACAATGATTTAGTGAAACGATGTCGCCTTTTAAAGAATTCGTTTACAAACCAGACCATTATCTCATCCAAAATAATCAAATAGTTTTTAATTTTCATATATTCAGACATATTTTTATGATCTATGCAAGTTTTGTAGTTTAATAGCCTTGTTATGGTTAAAAAATATTAAAATATATTAAGAACGCCTAAACGCCTTTTCACGCCTAGGCCCGCCTAGTCTTCTAAGGCTTAAGGCTTGGCTTCCACGCCTCAATCAAGCCCCGCGTTTTTTAGAACCTTGATATATACTTAAATTAACTATGTTAGGGTCGATGAGACATTCCGAACTAACATAGGGTTATTATATGTTTGGGGTCGATGTAAAAATGCCGAACCAAACCTTTGAACTGGTGGCGTGATGATAGAGTCTGAACCAGAATTTGTGTATATAAATAATTGGGGTCGATGTATCATTCCAAACCAATTCTTACTTGGGGTCGATGAATCATTCCAAACCAAGAGTTCTTTATGTGTGTAAAAAGGACAAATAGTAATGACTGATATTTAGTATATATTATGTGTGAAATATATACACTTAATGATATCATACCGTTGTGAATAAGTAGATGAATATGATGTGTTTAATGTTACGTATCAAATTGGTAAGTTGAGTAGTGAAACTTAATTACGGAATGTATCTTTAGATAGAGAATATCTAATTAGTAACTTAAGTAGTGAAACTTAATTACATAAGTGGAAAGATAACAATTGTGAGAATCCTAGAAATTTAGTAGTGAAACTAAATAGCTTTAAAGCATAACATAGGTGAAATGTTATTTGAGTATTAATTAACCTTTGCGAGATGTTATTGAAATGAATGCACGGTGTGGGCGATGCGAGAACTTAAGCTTAGATAAGTTCAGATGATTACTTAGACCTAATTAACTTGGGGAACATGGCTAGGTAGGCTAAGTGTAGAAAGTTAGGTGTGCAAAATAGATGAGAAGTGAGTGAACTCCAGAGAGTGTACGAAAACCTAACATGTGTAATCAATAACCGCATTTTATATTGTGATAAACGCTTGCTAAATATTTTCAAAATGTTTTGAGTACTAACTCTTGCTATAAAATATTTTCAAAACCTTTTAGGTGTCCATCCACAGGGACGCCATGGATGATGATTCTATTCCAGGGACTCGCAACTGTAGCACAGTGGATGCTTACAGGATTTTGACTAGACGATATCTCTCATTCAGATCTAGTACAGGATGTCACATTATTCCATGTATGGACTTGTAGTCCGGTATCAGTCTCAGATGTTAGTTTCAGATTAGTAGTTGTTCTATTGTTATTTAGCATTTTTAACCGATGGTTTATTTGGTAATAATTTTGCGCTGTTGTACTTATACCTTGTTGGTTTGGGTTTTAGCATGGTATTTGCTTTACTATTTTCCGCATGGTTGATTTATCTGTTTTAAGAAAGATAAAAATTTGGCACCGGTCTAATTTTACTTAGGGGATTAGTAATTAAAAAGTTTTCAGCAGAGATGCTAAGAATGAACCATTTGAGAAACATGTTTTAATTTAATAAAGGCCTGATCACCCGATGTTTAATTAGGCGGGGTGTCGCATTGGGCTCAAGAATGCAGCGATAACCTATCAGCGGATGGTCACAAATATGTTCAAGGATCAAATGGGAGACACAATGGAGGTCTACATTGATGACATGCTCGTTAAGAGAAAGAAGAAGGAAAATCACCTCTCAGACCTGTAAAAGACCTTCGAAATCCTCAGGAAGTATCGAATGAATCTTAATGCGAGCAAGTGTTCCTTTGGTGTTCAGTCAGGAAAATTTCTTGGATACTTGGTCAGTAAGAGAGGCATAGAAGCTAATCCAGACCAAATTGATGCAATCAATAGGGTACACCCCCCTCGAACAATCCGGTACGTGCAGAAGCTCACTGGAATGCTCGCTGCCTTAAATCGCTTCATTTCCAAATCCTCCGAGAAGTGCAAGCCTTTTTTCCAGCTTCTAAAAGGGAGTAAACTGATAGAATGGAGCCTAGATTGATTGCGAGCATTGAACGAGATCAAATCCTACCTAAGCACTCCACCTTTGCTGGTCATACCACATCAAACGGATTCTTTGTACTTGTACCTCTCTGTATCCAATCACAGTGTCAGCTTCGCGCTAATATGTGAGGTTGTAGGGATCCAACACCCCGTTTATTATGCGAGCAAGACCTTACAAGATGCCGAGCAAAGGTACCTTCCATTGGAGAAGCTCGCCTTTGCCCTAGTAATAGCCTCGAGGAAGCTGAAGCATTATTTCGTAGCTCATACTATCATCGTCCTTACATCGCACCCCCTTAAGGCGGTCCTAAGGAAAGAGGATTTGTCGGGCATATTGTCTAAGTGGTCAGTCGAGCTCGGCCGGTTTGACATCCAATTTCAACCAAGGACAGCTATCAAGGGTCAGATCCTTGTTGATTTCATAGACGAATTCACAGGCGAAGAACTCCCCGACCAACCTCAACCAACAAAGGAAAAGGAGAACCAAGCAACAGTGGAAACCTGGAAACTCTTTGTTGATGGAGCGTCCAACTCAAAGGGGGAAGGGGTAGGCATTGTCCTCATCACTCCAGTAAACACAATCCTCGAATAAGAAATCATTCTTGGATTTCCAGCCTCCAATAACGAAGGAGAATACAAAGACCTAATAGTCGGTCTCCAAAAGGCGCAAGCCCTGGGAGCAAAACGTTTACAGGTGTTCGGCGATTCTCAACTAGTCTCCAATCAGATAAGTGGAGATGACAATGCGAAGGATGAAAGAATGGCAGCCTACCTCACCCTGGTGAGAAACTAATGACGAGCTTTGAGGAGATCAACATCCAGCAGTTTCCCAGAGGGAAAAACAGTCATGCCGATGCCTTAGCAGCCCTAAGTTCGGTAGTCGATTCTAGCTTTAAAAGGGTTATTCCCGTCGATTTCCTCATTTGTCCAAGCATTAACCACAACAGCAAGCTGCCAAGCATGGATTAAATACTCTAAGTGGGATCAGCCCCCAGCTGGATGGACCCCTTAAAAGACTATTTAAAGGAGGGCACGCTCCCAGAGGACAAGAAAACTGCCCACCAGATAAGAGTCAAAGTTGCTCGTTTTCACTTACCCACAGGAGGCGACTTGTATAAGAAGTCCTTCTTCGGTCCCTACCTTAGATGCGTCCACCCAGGCGATGTCGAGCAAGTGCTGCGCGAGCTTCACGAAGGAATCTGTGGAAGTCATGTCGGAGGAAGGTCTCTAGCCTTTCGAGCAATGAAGGAAGGATATTGGTGGCCATATATGCAAAAGGACTCCGTAGTATATGTCCGCAAATGCCTGAAATTCCAAATTCACGCTCCTATAGTCCACCAACCCGCCAGCGATCTAAAAGCCCTGACCAGCCCATGGCCCTTCGCCCAATGGGGAATTGACATCGTGGGACCACTGCCAACCGCTGCCGGCAATCGCAAATACCTGTTGGTTGCAACTGACTACTTCACCAAATGGATCGAGGCAGAACCATTGGAAAACATCTGAGACGCTGACATAAATAAGGTTCATATGGAGGAATATAATCACTCGATTTGGAATCCCTAGAACCATCATCACTGATAATGGGACACAATTCGAGTGTGGCCCCTTTCAGGACTTCTGTAACGAACACGGGATCAGGCACAACTTTGGTTCGGTGGCCTACCCTTAGAGCAATGGGCAAGCAGAAGCTTCCAATAAAACTGTGATCGATGGATTGAAGAAGAGATTAGAGCGAGCCAAAGGCACATGGGCAACCGAGCTACCCCATATCTTATGGGCTTACCGAATAACTCCTCAGCGAGCAACATGTGAAACCCCATTTTCGCTAACATATGGCATGGAAGAAGTCATCCCACTAGAAGCAGGTTTGCCAATAATGAGATCCGACCTTGTCGACCAAGGCCAGAATGATGAGGCATTGCTCAATAAACTCGATCTCGCCGATGAGCGTAGAGAACTTGCCCTAGTGAAGCTCGCAAGCTATCAACAACAGCTCGCAAAGCACTACCACAAAAGGGCTAACCCTAGAAGATTCCAAGTTGGGGACTATGTTCTAAGGAAAGTCCTGGGCAACATAGTAAAGTCATCAGACGTCAAGTTAGGCCCAAACTGGGAAGGACCCTTTAAAGTAACTAAAGACGACTTGCAAGGTGCCTCTCATTTGGAAATGATGGAGGGCAGAGAGATACCACGAGCATGGAACGCAGCTAATCTTAAGAAATTCTATTATTAGATTCTCAAGGAGTTCTATTGTTGATTCTTTTTCTTGTATTTGTTATATGAAAGGACAGTTCATTTCCCTTATTACTAATGAAATCAGTAACAGTTGCATTTTATCACACATCTTTTCCAAATCACAGGCATGATGGTCGATATAACAGGGGAATACCCCTCCTCAGGCCATCGTCATGAAATACGAGAGACCTCTTAGCATTGCCCCTGGCAATATATAAAGCCCTACAGAGGATTCTTAGGCAATGCGACCAAATTTTATACTGGCCATGAAACCTACTTTAGTCGATATAGCAGGGGAATACCCCTCCTCAGGTCATCGTCATGAAACACGAGAGACCTCTTAGCATTTCCCCTGGCAATATATAAATCCCTACAGAGGATTCTTTGGCAATGCGACCAGATTTTATACTGGCCATCAAACCTACTTTGGTTGAGCAAAATCCTGATCGGATGGAGACATCCAATACCAGGTGTGTCCTTGACAATTGCCCTACTTAGGTCCAAGGGAGTGTGACGACACAACCTAAAAAGTAAAATGGGGCATAATGGTATTTTGGTATTATATTGGACTGGGAGGACACTTGCATGACAAAAAAAAGGATTATAAAGCAGGAAGAATATAAAAAGATTAGATGAACACGTTTAGTCGGAAAAATTGCCCAAAACACGAACTTTTCATTAATCTCTTATATTTACAACAATGATAATACATGTTTAGTCGGCGAAGCTTACCCAAAGCATTTACATTATCAAAAAAGACAAAATAATAACAACTTAAAAAATCTAAAGAAGGTGGAAGCCTCCGAACAAGATAATCTGCCACTCTAGCTCTTCGTCCGTCATCAGGAGCGGGGACTAGCTCTTCCACAACCTCATATGTGTCCAACTCCAACAGTTTCTCAGGAATAGCATCAATGGGGATCCATCGATCATCCCTCCGGAATGGGTTGGGCATCAGAGTGGAGGAGGACATCTCGTGATGATACCATAACACCGAGTTCCTCTGGACCTGAAGCTCTTTCAAGGCACTTAACCACCCTCTGATGAAAGAAAGTTCCTTGAACTCAGATTGTCTTGTTGGAGCATCTATCTAGCCTTGATCATAACCGTCAGCCCACGCTTGTCGAGGACCTTTCTTGAATAAGTTCTGCAATCAGGTAACGTCCCTTTGAAGCCCAACAACAATTACATATGTCGCCGGACATCATCGCGGAGCTCTTCCATCTCCTTATCACGCTGTTCTTCTGCTTCCCTATCCTGCCCCTGGTGCTCCTACCAGCTCGCTGGAGGGGAGGACGAGTGGAACCTCGCGGCATAGGAGAAGTATATCCAGCTCGCGACGACGAGGAGTCTTGAGGAACCGCTAAAATAGTGCTCGGCGCATGCTCTCTAAGTTATAAGACTTCCCTCCTCAGGTTTTCATTCTCATGCTGCAGGAACTCCCCAACTTGGTTGATCTCGGTGGCCTCTAGTAACCTTGCTCTCAGTACATTGACTTCCTCTTGCACTGAGGCACCAATTCCTTCCATCTCCTGCAGCCTGTCCTTCATCTTAGCTACTAGCTCGGACTGCTCTTTATACTTTTGATTCCTTGACCTAAGAGATTTACAAAGCCTAACAAAGGCCTGACGAACCTGAGGATTGGCATTGGGACCAAGAGTCCTGCCCAATTGAGATATGGCAGGAATATACTCTTCTACATCAGTCAACTACAAGACATAAAAGGGCAATGGAGAGAAAAATCAATCAATGCACTGGAAAAAGAAGCCTTTTCATTTCATTGATAAAAGTCAAGTACATTGAGCAGAAATTGGAAAAATTACAAGAAGAAGTACAAAAATAGTCCTAAAAGTAGATTAGCTAGCAACCTCAGGCTGCCCAGAGGTGGCTGGCTGCTTCCCCTTGTCAGCAGCAGCAGAGGCATCCCCCTCTACAGGGATGCCCTCAGTCGCCTGGGCAGGACAAGCACCGCCAAGAATTATCTGAGAGGCAAGATCAACACCCTTGATGGATGGGGCAGGGGCTTCTTCATCCACAGTTGGCCTCGGAACCGAGTCATGCTCGTCGAACAGAGAAGATTCAGCATCAACACCAGCAGCTAAGAGGGCCTTGTTCCAGCCCTTCTTGAAGTTCAAACGGCTGATGTAGCCTATTTGAACCTCGATGTCTTCGTAAGCAACAGTCCACCCTGAGTTATATGAATCCTCCTTGATGGTGGCTACCTGGGACTCTTTCTCCTTTAACTGCTCGGTCAGAACCTTGTTCTCCTCCATGACCTCCAGCTTGCTCGAGCAGACTAGGTCATAGGCCTGCCTTAGCTCGCTCAACTCCTTAACCGCCGCACCCCTCTCTCGATTAGAATTGATGAGGGCCAGATCAGAGGAAGCTCGGGAGGCATCAGCAGTCTTTAAATCAGCCTCCAGCTGAGAACCCCTGACTTCCAGAGCGGACTTCTGCTGCTCTAGCTCGCCATTCCTTCTCACCAACTCGTCGCGAGAACGATAGAGCACGGTAAAGTCGGTCACAAACTGCCAAAAATAAAGAAGAGATCAAGAAGGAGAAATAACTAAAACTTGTTAAATAATTGAAAAATGGAGAGGATCTTACCAAGGCTAGCCTTTGGCTAGCTTGTAGGGCCAATTGATCAGACCCCAGCGCCCTTTGGCGATCTGCAGGAAGAACTGCCCTCTCGAGAAGCGCAGGTGCTATCTGAGGAGAAATGACAACTGAGGCACCCTCGGTCAAAGCAGACATCGGGACCAAGGCTTGCCTAGCCTTCATCCTTGACTCCATCGTTTTCCTCTCTTCCTCTTTCTCCTTCTCCATTCTCTTCTTCTCCTCCATCCTCTTCTTTTTCTCCACCTTTTTTCTTTCCTCCTCCTTTTTTCTCTCCCTCTCTCTCACCTGGTCTTACTCTCTCATCTTCCTCTCTTGCTCCTGAGTAGAAGACCGAGAACCAATAGTCACGATCCCAGAAGTAGACTTTTGTTTCTTTGACCTTTGTGCAAGAAGCACGTGGTCCTCATCATCATCATCTCTAATCAAGTTCTTCCTTGGAGGCATCTCTTCACCTGAACTGCTAGAAGTGCTCGATGATCCTCGAGCTTCAGAATACTCCTCACAGTGAGAGGAACTGCTACTGTCAGAGCTCCCTTCACCCAAATTACTCGCAGCTCCTGTAGGCTCACTCTCAGATCTGCTCTCCTCTTCGTCCAACTGGATAGGCTCAGCAGTAGTCTCTACGAAAGAATCAAACTCTGGTACACTATCCACAGAACGTGCTATGAAGATGGATCCTATGTTCTTATACACGAGCAAAAAGGCAGCCGACCTGGGATGCTCGCCGTCGCCCAGAGGCTCCCTGATATTCCAAGCTTTCACCAACTCCGAGATACGAACCTCGCTGAGAGAAGGCTCCAAATTCTTTGACCTCGCTGTGGAAGAAAAAGAAAAGAGGGGTTAGAAAAGTCACAAATCAGCAAAGGTTGAAACAACAGTACAATGTCTACCTATATATTCTTCCCCGTAAAAAGGAACAGTGAACCTCTCAGACCTCGACCCTTCAAACTGGGGAGGGAACTGCCAATTCCTAATGAGGAAACCCTCTTGCCAGTAGTCCTTATGGGAATTAGGTAGGTTTACTACCAATACCCTATCAGGGCTCCTAGCTTCGAGGTATAAGACACCTGAACTAGTTCAAGAAAAGAAATAACAGAAACAGATCTGGACAAGTCCTAACCTAGTACCATACAACTGATTTATTCTATGAATGCCATTTACTATTTTCCACACATTGGGCGAGCATTGTGCAGGAACAATATTGAAATAGCCGAAGAAATGCAAAAATAGATCATTAGGGGGAAAAGTAAGTCCCCCTTGGGAAAGAAATAAAATATGGATCCAGTGGGCATCCTCTATATCCCTAACATTCCTAGGAGGGGAGGCACAACACTCAATATCTACCCACTCAGGGATATTGTAGAACTTCCTAAATTCAGAGATTGACTTATTTCCAATCTTCTCCATTGAAAAACTCAAGAAAAGCTACAAACCAAAGAGAAAGTGCAAAGAAAGGGCACGGGAAACTTACAAAATAGAAGATCGGTTCAAGTGATGAAGAAGCACGAGCTCAAGACGACTAAGAAGCAATGGGAATGGGGATTGAGAGAAGAAGGTACGAGGCTCTAGAGTTCTCAGAATAAAGAAGAGTACTGGAAGGGCTAAAGCGACGGAAGAAAAAGTGGCTATCCCAACAAGCCTTCAATTCTAATCATAGCGCACAATAAGCGAAGCGGGTGCCGCCAAATCAACTTCACAGTTTTCGAAGAATCACAAATAAGCCATAATGGTTGATCATTTAAATCCATTGAACTCGTAAATATGGCCCAACAAATTTAGGGGCAATTGTGGGTACCTGTAAATTAGAACTATGGGCCTGAACGAGTAGCCCAGTCCTAACGGCCCAATGTCCAGGCCCCTCGTCTTTTATATTGATCCGGTCTTCCCCCACGATCCCACGAAAGGGAAGTTATAGGGGAGATGGAAAACATGGAGGAACCCATCACCTCCACTCATCTACATGTACATGTATATATTAAACCCTAGGTTCGGGGCAAAAGGATAAGTTGTATTCTCTATAATCACTCTCCGGAGTATATAGAAATAATATCAACTGCACCACCGTGGACGTAGGCACATCTTTGATGAACCACGTACATCCTTTGTTGTGTGATTGACATCTTATATTCCTTATTCTTTTCTTGATAATTGCTTCTCTCGTATTTATTTGTGTTGCATAATAATTGTATCCACAAGTAATCTCTGGATGAGGGACCTGTATGGTGCTAAGTTGGCATTCTTGAGGGAAAATTCCCCGTTATCTTGTTTCACTACTAGATTGGAGTCCCCTCGTATACACAACATTCTAATGCCTCTTCGTAGAGCCTCCAACAATCCCAATGAGAGCTTCATACTCAGCCTCATTATTTAAACATTTGAAAATGATCTTTAAGGAGAGGGTGATCTTCTCCTTCCCATTGGAGATAATAATACCTCCTCCACGCACCCCTATGCACAAGAGTCATCAAATTACATCTTCCATTCTTCCATTTCCTCCACTAGGCAGTCTTGGAAGTTTTCCCCTGAGAGTTACTCATTAGGAGGCTCAAAATTTTGTCTTGGGAAGTGGGCTAGCAAATCTTTAACTTCCTGACTCTTGATAGCCTTTGGGACTATGCATGTCAAATCATACTCTGACAAGATTAAGATACACATTGGTGCTCTTCCTACCAAATACCGTTCGCACCAGAACTTACTTAATAGGATCACACTTGGTGATAATATGGACTGTAAATTCTAGTAGGTAATTCCTTAACTTTTCGGGAACGAGCACCAAGTCTAGACAGTGCCTCTCTACATTGTTGTATCTAGATTCAGTACTTGAGATTATGCATGACAAGTAGTAAACGGGTCTCTCTACCCTTTCTCTTTCTTGGCAAAGAAAGGCCCCTATGGACCTCTCTGTCAAAGTTAGGTAGAGCATTAATGGTGCACCCACTTCTAGAAGTACCATAGTTTAGGGTGATGCTAATATCTCTTTAATTTTCTCAAAGGCCTTATTTTGTGCATCTCCCTTAACCCATTTGTCTTTTTCCTTCATCAGCGGAGCGAATGGGTGGGCCACCTCTGTTAGTGCTGGTGTAAACCTTCTTAGGTAAGATACCTTCCTTAAGAAACTTTTAAGTTGTCTTTAGATCTCCGACGGTGGCATCAGTAAGATGGACTTATTTTTTCCTCATCTACTTTCACCACCTGTCGATTCACTACAAAACCCTGAAATTTTCCAACTGTTTCTCCAAAGAACATTTTGAAGGGTTCATTTTCATCTTATAATTGCGACACCTTTCAAATACTCGCCTCAGGTCTTGGATATGCTTACTCTCTTTATTTTATTTCACCACTAGTTTATTGACGTAGAACTCCAATATATCATGAAACAAATCAAGGAATATTACCATCATAGTGCGCTGGTATGTGGCACTCGCATTCTTCAGCCGGAATGGCATGATTGTGTAGTGAAAATTTATCAATGGTGTGCGCAAGGTCGTCTTTTCTACATCAGTTGGATACATTCTGATCTGATTGTAGCTAATGTACCCGTTCATGAAACTATACATTTCATAACCCACAATATCATCTACCAAACTATTAATATTGGGCAATGGAAATTCATCCTTTGGGCAGGCTCGGTTCAAGTCACCTAAGTCCATGCAAATCAATATTTGAATCTTGTCTTTATTTTCCATTGACACAATACTGGAAAGCCATATCAAATGTTGGATGGGTTTGATGAGCCCTGCAGATAGTAGCTTTTCCACCTCTGCCTTGATCTTGAGGTCTAGTTCTGCTTTTACGTACGGGTGGCTTGCCTCACAAGTAGAGCATTGGGAAGAGCATTCAGTTTATGGGATCTCACCTTTGGATCTATTCCAGGCATATCCTTGAACCTCTAAGTAAACACATTGTAAAAGTGGTGATCATTTAAATAAGCTCTGATACCAATTTGAAAGGAGTGCGTGTGCGTTCAAATAGAGAGATTATTTAATTAAACTCAGTTTTCCCAATTAAACCCTAAACATGCATCTATGTGTGATTGAAGATGATGAAATCATGCAAGAACATTCAAACACACACATGTGAGGAAAAATCCCCCAAAGGGGAAAACCTTTTATTTTCACTATAATATTATAAGAAATGGTTACACGGATTACAGTAAAAATACCGTGTGACACAGAAATACCCACAGGTGTCGGTTCCTATATCGTCGCTAAAATCTCCCGTAGGAACTTGAGGTGGTCAGCAATGAAGAAGAGAAATGGCTTCTCCATAAGTTCGTTGGCTAGAATTTTTCCTTTCCAGGAGGGCAGCAATGAAGAAGAGAGACGGCTTCTCCACAAAGGTTTAACAAACAAAAGGTTTTTTTCTTGGGTTATAAAAGGATTCACAAAGGTTTGTCAAGGATGTGTGAATCAAAACATGAGTCTTGGGACTCAAAAATATGAAGACTAGAGTAATTAGAACTCTCAAAATCGTCTATCCAAGTCTTATGAAATAACTCCCCCGAAGTTGGCTTTTATAGGAAACCAAAAAGAGTTTCACGATTTTAAAACACTTGTCAGCGTCAAGTACCTCGAATCGGTTCAGGTGTACCACGAACCGGTTCTCCCCCCGAACCAATTTGGCCTTCAGTTCTTAAAAATTCGCTGGAACTTGGGGCTTAAACACTTATCATTTTTCTAAGGTTTTTTCTCAGAATTTTCTCCATTTTCAAAAGGCCATAACTTCTTCACCATAGCTTTGATTGAGGTACCGTTTCTTCCAGTATCTTCATTGCGGCAAGCCCCTCAACTTTCCAGTTGACCAAACCTACAGATGATGTCGATAAAATTACCAAAATTCCCTTAAACTTTCATATATTTCCTTCCTTCACTGTTTTGACTTCTCTTGCGTACCACTTGCATTAAGCCCCTAAAATCGTGGAACGTTAAGTCGTTGAGGCAGATGTGGGACACATGATGGAGATTTTGAATGCTTGATTCCCAAAATTTGGATTGAGTCCATCACGTGAGATCGTGTAGAGACGTGCCAAATGTAGCGGCGTATGACATACATAAATGAATATTTCGAACATGATAAAAATGTCCTTACACACATCAATGAATTCTTTGAGTAGAGCAATAATATACTTTCTTTTATTTGGCTCCAACCCTTTGAAAATTAGAATGGGTCTACTTTCTTCCCCTTTTAAGCCCAGGTTTATTTCTTCCAACTCTTGTAGCTTCTCTCTTAGACCATATTAAATGCATTCAGGCACTTCCTTAGGTTCCTCTACATGCTCTATAATATATGACTCATTTACCACAAAAATGTTCATGTGCCAAGTCGATGCTCTCATCCTAAAATGCCGCCCGTAAAGACTATTATAAGCGATATATAAATTTTTCATTCGAAGGGATGACCTTCTTAGATATTAGAGGGGGCTTGGCTACCTCCTCCATCTTACTTTTTCCTTTTTCTATTTGGGGGATCACTTTTTATCCCAAATGATCATAAACAGATATGCTTGTTTGGGTATCTCCTCCAACCACTTACATCCACTCTAATTTTCTCATGGAGCTCTTTATCTCTTCGTCAAGCTCAATATAGAATGGCGCATCCACCATATGGGCTTCCTCAACATAAAATAGTTTTCGAGTTACTTTGATTATAATCTCGATACCTCAAATATTGGCTTTGGCACATTGATGATATTTGGAGGGAAATATCCCATGAATTTGCATCCACACTCGCCCTATAATAAGCTCGTAGCTTGTGTTGTCATTGATGACATGAAATTTAACATGGAAAGTGAAGTTCTCGAGGTTGATAGCCATATTCACGTACCTAAGTGACTTCATGCCTCCACTGTGAAAACTAAAAATCACCAAGGGGGCAGGCACTATCTTATCATAAGAGATCCCTATCTTATATAGTGTGCTGATGGGAATGATGTTGATGGATGCTTCTCTACCCATCAATGCCGTGGGGATAATAATCTCATTAAATAAGCTGTCACATAGAGTGGGTGATTGTGAAAATATGGTACTTGTCTATCTGCCTCGGAAAAGACCACCTCAAAAGTGTATCTTTTGATCAATCGCCCATTGGGTCGATGCCAATTTAGCGAAGGATACCCTTTCTATTGCACCAATTCTAGAATCTTTTTTGTAATGACCACGTGGGTTTCATACTTCACCCCTATCTGGTCGAAAATCATTTAAAGTTGGAAATCTATACTATGGCTTCGTAATAAGAGTCCAAGTCTACTTAATAAGTTTAAGCATTGCAGACGTACTCTACCTCATATGCTCCTCCATCATATAGAGAAAGGATTACATCTACTTTACCTTAGGGGGTTCACTTTCTCAACCCCCTCATATTCAACTTCTTTTTTGATCAGGGATGATAAACCATTCTTCATGCATCATCTCAGTTTTAACTTTATGTTCTCTATCATGGATCAGACCCCTCAACTCTTCACATATCCTCTTGTTCTTCCACCTTTCCTTCAGGTCTCATGATTCTTCTTAATCATATGCTACCACCATCTTGTCACTGCCATAATGATGTGATAGGAGTGGGCTTTTATTAACTTCCATAGGTGGTAACTGTAAAGTATCATTGGCCACTTGCTTGCTAATGATCCTACGTAGGTAAAAATAATTTTTGGTGGCGTGCTTCACTCTCTGGTCCAGTTCACAATATTTTACATCTGTTTTATCTGTTGCTATTAGTATTTCCCCATTAGAGTGGGGTGGACCTGCTATCCCCTCTCGCACAAAAGTGAAATAACAATCCATAACCTCTGCCACACTATAATGTAGTGGTGGTGGGATATTATCTCCAAACTTCCATTTGTTTACTGGGCTACCTCCTTTGAACCTTGAACCTCCCTTATTGTCCTTTGAGTTCACATCTACGTAGTTAACATCTTGTCTCTTAGAGATCTGGAACCCCTGAGATCAGAGGCACTTGTGTCCTCCAATTTGACTGCTTGGGATTTATGATCATGGCAATATTAAGAGTTGGTCTATTGAATTATCTGAATGTTCCATATATAGTTTCATTGACTAGATGGAGATTTTACTTCTCTAGTATCCTCTCAACACAGATTTACAGCAAACTCGCTTTAGTCACATCCTCGTGAACATCCAACGGCCTTTTGCAGAAACGTTTAATGTAGTGTATTAGTTCTTCACTAGGTTTCGATACTGCTTGGGCAAGGTTCCTCAATTTGAAGTCATATTCTGAAATGAAAAACTCTTGGAGGACCTGCCTGTGCATCTCCTCCCATGTGGGATTGCTATTGGGTGCAAGGTGGGAATACCACGTATACGCCTTTCCAGTAAGAGTCTTGGAGAACTCCCTCATTTCCAAGTCCTTATTGTGTTCATGCACACCCAAATATTCCACATAATTATTACTTTCCCTCTAGGATTTTCTCTTTTTCCTTTGAACTTAATGAATTTTGGTGGAACATACCCCTCAGGGTAGGGCTTCCCACTGATACTCTTAAGGTAGGGATTTTGAAGATCCTCGTACAAGTGAGAGGACTCCTTTTGAAAGGAAAACAACTTCTTCACTTCCTCTATAGTAATGGATTGGGAGAGAGACTCCTCCAAGACCACTTTCTTCACTACTGGTGAACTTATTGGTGCTGCTACTTGCTCCTATACCATGTTCTATGATGAAGCCACTTCTTTGGTTGCTGCAATTGCAGCGACTACTCCTCTAGCGGCTGCTACCGCTGCTGTCATTCCTGATTGGCTCAAGCATGCCAGATCAACATAGTTTTTCTTTAGAAACTCAAAAACTATATCATCAAATTCATACATTCTAATAGAGCTATTGTTGTCACACTAGTCTTTTATAATAGCCCGTAATTTTTAATGATTTTAAAATGGGATTAATTAGGATTAATTGTAAGATATTTAAAATTAATCCAGATTTAAATATTACACGAGAGTAAAGTAATATGTGATATATGTTGAATATTACTTAGTGATTAAAAGTAATATATGCTTATGACTTTACATGATTAAAAAAAGTTATCGTGAGTGATGAATACGATAATTTGGGAATTAAGTCTGGACTCGCATGTGAGATGTGTCAGGACTAAGATTAAATGAATTCAACGTAAAATATTTTTATGTCATCCAAATGGTCATTTTGATTGCACCAAATTTTTTGAAAGCATTTAAATAGTAAAAAAATGTCTACTTGGGTGTTTGATTTGGATCTCAGGGCCCTTTGGAGTCGAATAGATACCCTGGAGGGGTATTTTGGTCATTGTACATGGGAGGTGAATAGTAACCACGAAAATGCATGATTTTTTATAATTCTAAGGCTGGTAAGGATGCATGTTCATTCCACCAAAACTTTAGAGTGAGAAATTTAGAGGAGAGTAAGAGTTTTCTGGAAAGGGAAGGGCCACCTCTAGGAAACCAAGGGACAAGGTCATCCACCACCACCACCACCGTCGAAAGTTGGCTGGAAAAGAGGAGGACAACAATTAGCCTATCGGCTTTAAAGGTTTAGACCTAAATATTAGAGGCAAGTGGGTTAATCTTTATAATTTTAGCGCGTATCATGTTCATATTAGGATAGTTGTAGAATTCTGAATATTTACATGATTTAAAGATAAACTATGGGCTTTTTGAATTAGTTCCTTGAAATAAGAAACGTGTAGATTTAATCTGGAATGATCATATAATATTAGCCCCAAAATGGCGAATCATTTTATGAAGAGAATCTGGGTTTTATAGTTTGTTCTTGGAGAATATGATAATATAATAGTTTTCTGAAAATTATTAAATATGATGTTTTAATCCAATCTTCTTGAGGATCTAGGAGTGTTTAATGGTTGTAACTCATTTATATATATTGTCATATCATATGGAATAAATTATAAGGACTTTGGGACTTTAAAACCTATGGATTGAAGATAAAAAATGTTAAACCCGTAGGAAAATATATGTAGAATCGTGGCCATACATGATGGATGGATCGATCGGCCCTTTCCTTCGATCGATCGACTCCTTTTGGATTTTTGAAAATTATTTCGTTATAAGGTTTGATTAAATACCATCTTTTATAAATCTTTTGTGGCGACTAATTGAACTTTTTGGGATTTAAGAAAATTCATAAAGGTGATATGTAGAACCCGAAAAAATATTAATAGGTGGAATTAATCCTAGGGAACGATAATAATGGGTTAAAATCGAATTAGTGAGTATCGGAGAATAAACCCAATTGAAATAATTAAATTTGAAAATTGTGATGACATGGGCCAGTAGGATGTAGACTTGTACCTATTGAAATGATATTAGAAGTATTTGATAATCTTCAAGTGTTGCGTAAATCTCGTGAATCTACATTAAGAAGTAAGTCATAATCTACAAATACGTAGGATATTCGAGATATAAATATACAATGTAAGGGAATTGTTATGGGTTGTGTGTATTCCCTATATATATATATATATATATATATATATATATATATATATATATATATATAGGTGGGATAAAACCTTTATTATGATTTATTTTATGTATGACATACCTACGCTACTTGCTATCAGGATGGAGGTTTTGCGTTGTGCACGGTCTTATCCTGATTCGACCCATTTAGGGGGATTTAGATTTGTACACTGACCATAGGACCTTGGACACGTGTTATCGGTGTGAATGATAGTATCGATGGTTGAATGGGAGTGTAGGTATGTGCATGAACCATTTGGATGGGGAGTATCCTCGCCTCCAATATTGCATGAGATTTATGGTTCGTGAGAGACGACGAACCAATTGTCTGTTATGCAGTGAGTGATGCACCATGACATGATAGCAGAGTATGCATGCACCACAGCTGTGTGTGGGAGGGGGTGCTTTATTAGTATACATATAATGTTGTGATGAAATATATATATATATATATTTATACTATGAATTAATCTGTTGTGTGACTTTTAGTAGATGTGAGAGATTAACGAAATCTGAATTTAATTAAGTAAGTGAATACTTAATCTTAAAGCCTTTAAAAACTTAGTTCATATTAAAGATAAATGAACATGTGTAATTATCATACGTACGTCATGAGAAATCACTACACCAAAATGGTCAAATTGACACCCTTCAACCGGCCAGCCTTGTCGCAGTCATTGACCATGACAAAAAAATACGTTTTTTTATCACGGTCATTGATCATAATAAGGCCGTGATAAGGTCTTTTCACGGTCAATGACCGTGACAAGGCCGTGACAAGTACAATTGTCACGGACTTGTCATGGTCATTGACCATGACAATCCTATAAAGTTATCACGGTCAAGGACCATGATATTTTCGTGACAATTCTGTCAGTAAAAAAACCCTTCCACTTCTTTTTTCCCACCAATTCTAATTCCCTCAATTTCTTTCTCTCTCTAGCGACTACACACACTCTCTCTACAACTTTGTTACGTTTTCTCTCTCTATTTCTCCTTCATTTATGTATATGTGTATGTATATGTGCGTGTGTGTATATATGTGTGTATAAATGTGCGTGTGTGTGTGTGTGGTGTATATATGCGTGTGTGTGTGAGGGGGGGGGGGGGGGGGGAGAGGGGACAGGGCTGGGTGAGGGGAGGGGGTTTATGTGCGCGTGTGTGTGTTTGTATATATGCGTGTGTTTGTGTGTATATATGCATGTGTATATGTGTGTGTGTGTGTGTGTGTGTGTGTGTGTGTGTGTGTGTGTGTGTGTCATGTGGTGGGCAGCGGTAGTGGGGGGAGGGGACAGGGAGGGGGTGGGGGTGGGCGGGGGTGTGGGGGGTGTGGGGCTGTGTGTGTGTATATGTGCGCGTGTATTTTTTTTAATTAAATTTTTATTGGTTTATTTGATATTTCCCCTCATATTGTAGTGCCCCTTGTAAAAGAATTGATTGATTTAATATTGATTGGTTGTTAATTTTTTTTTTGTAAATTAATATTTAGTGCCCCTTTCATATGCAAGTAGAATTGCCCCTCATTGTAAATTAGTAAA
This sequence comes from Sambucus nigra, assembly GCA_949130495.1. Lineage (NCBI taxonomy): Eukaryota > Viridiplantae > Streptophyta > Magnoliopsida > Dipsacales > Adoxaceae > Sambucus > Sambucus nigra. Next base: position 551,871,906 of record OX422212.1, on the reverse strand, counting down.
TTAATAATTGTATACTTTAATTGTTAGTTTAATTGATGAAAATAGTTAATCGAGTAGATGAATTAGAAGGAGTACGGGTTACACATTTGTTGTTGCCATTGCGGTTGTATTATAGTGGATCGATGTTGGGTTGGTTAATTTTTAAAGTGACATGACCACTGGATTATTGTCCATATGGGGGTGGGATTTTCAGTTTTTTTTTAAAATTACTTTGTATAACGAACAATATATACATATATAGTACGATAATTAAATTAAACATACTTGAAATTACATATAGTGCGCATAGATACTAGCCTTCTAGTGTTTATGCGTACACATTCAATAACCCTTAGACCCGTTCGAGAGTCATTACTCCTATAATGAGATCTCTTGAATTGTCCCATTTGGACAGTTTGGGACTGCATAATTTATGTATAATAATATTCTTAGTGGCTTAAAGTTATTAGTTTTGGAGGAAGTGCTGCAGTCGTATTCTAATGTTCTCTCGGTACATACTAGATTGACAAGTGTGACTGTTATTTCAATTGAAATAACACTCACACTTGCCAATCCACGTCGTGTACTTGGAGAACTACAGGGATATGCTCCCGAAATGGTAACAATGTGCATGAGCTATTAAGTATATTACAGAAATATGCGGTCTTGAATGGGATATGACCACTCACCCTTTAGAGGATATGGAGGAAATAGGAATTTCTATTATAAATTGAATTTGAATTTGAAATTTAAAAATCGAATATAAATAAGACAAATTGGAATTCAGAATTGAGGTGTTAAACAGTAACAATTCATTTGGATTTTTCGTAATTGTACATATTTGCATGTCTTCTTCTAATTCATTTTGATTTACACTAATAACAACATATTTTTACAGAAAATGTCTCCTTCAGGTATTAAGGCGAGGATGATGATGCTGATTATGATGATGATGTCTAGGCTCGGTGGTAGCGGAGGCAACGAGGTCTCCTCGGCTCCTCAAATATGGCAAATTGGGGATGGCCATTGAGAACAAGATGAGGCTATTAGCGAGATCCTTCGAGCTGGTAAAGATGATCAGCGGCCCAGGGTACACTAGTTGTTGGGAGGTGCCAAATGAGCTCAAGTTAGCTATTTGGGTGGCACTACAGGTAATGTATTTATCTTTATACTTATACGAATATTTCAATTTTAATTTCAATTTAATTTTATATTTATATTTATATTTATATTTATATTTATTCACAACTAACATTGTATTTTTTAGACATGAACAATTCAGCCTGGATCCAAAGCTACGTGATTCTGTCTTGGAGCAGTTGAGGGAGAAACACAAGATGTGGAAGAAAAATAAGAAGACCTGGTACTTTGAGAAGACCCGAGAGTCTGTTATCTGAATGCGTGAATTCTTCCCTCCGAAGGAGCCAATCTCATTGGCACAATGGAAAAAGTTCATTGACAATGAGATCGGGGAGCGAAAATTGGCATCTCGCCAATCGAGGAGGGAAAATCGGGCAAAAAAGACGTACGTGCACTACTCTGGATGGACGTCTTATGCCGAGGTGGAGCATAGGAAGATGGTAAGATTTAATTTTTCTATAACTACATAAATATTTTATTCTGCATTATTTTACTTTGCGAGGCCGATACCAATTTGGCATTATTTTATTTCAGGAGATAGGGAGTGGCCCTGGGGGTAGGCCACATACGCTCGATAATTATGTGGCTATTCAGAGGAATAAGAGAAAGGATAAGGAGGTGTCTCTAAACGTCGCGACCACGATTGTAAGTAATTTGACAGTTTACTTTTTTCTAATTATGTTATAATTTTTTTTATTTACTTATTTTACTAATCATGGGCTTTTTATCAGTTCAGGCAAAGCTGAAGGAAGTGCATGTCCACAGATGCACTAAACCAAGTTCTTGACACTGATCGCAAGGGGAGGATAAGGGGGTGAGCTCATGGGTTGCCAAATCTAGGATCATCGAATTGGAGATAAACGACACCAGATTGGCACGAAAGATGTACTCACATGACTCGAAGCTGTCCCGTTTGGAGGCAACGGTCCAAGATATGTTCTCATTCATGAAGCGTTCGTTGGGCGAAAACAGTAAGGAGAAAGGGAAGGATAAGGTGGTTGAGGAGGAGGTGGTGGGGGAGGAGGTGCAGGAGGAAGAGGAAGTGGACCTCACTACTTCATCGCCGACAGGTGCGGACTTTGATGATCCAGTCCCCTATTTGGCTCCCTTTGACCGACCGATGTCGACACTTGGTTGGCCGAGCGTGTTTATACTGGACATATTTGACGACCAACGGATAGGGTGGGGGTTAAGGGACCCTAATACCGTCCAGGGTATGCCAGTTCATGGACGTTTGCTTCAAAACATCAAGTCCAAGGTTCTCGTCGCGCATGTGATACCCGGGAAGGAAAATTCCCCATTGTGGTTGCACGAACAATGCAGCACGATGTATATTTCTAGGTGTATTAATTCGAATATAGTGTGGCCTACTCACCTCCTCAGAGCTACCCCTACCCCAGACATGTAGTGACAATATTATCTGAATTGAGTTATTTTAAGTTGTTACATTTGAATTATATTTGGATTATATCATGATGCATATTGTTTTGAATGTATATTTTCATTATCTCTATTTTATTTGGATATATGATGTTTGAATAGGTACAACGTTGCTATAACATGTACAAATATACTACAGGGCAGGCCATACTGCCCAACATTTTTTTTTAATTCTGCCCAGAATTATCACGGTCATTGATCGTGACAAGTCCGTGACAAAGGAAACTTGTCACGGACGTGTCACGGTCATTGACCGTGACAATTTTTTATTAAATGTCACGAGTTTGTCATGGTCCTTAATCGTGACAAGACTTTTCAAGGTCAAGGACCGTGATATGACCGTGACAAGTCTGATGAACTTGTCACGGTAAATGACCGTGATAAGTCCGTGACAACAAATGTTGTCACCCCCAAAAATGTCACGGTCATTGACTTTGACAAGTCCAACTTGTCAAGGTCAATGACCGTGATAATACGACAGATTTGGTGTAGTGAATACGGAGACATGAGATAAGGTACAATCCTAGTAATACCTATATTAAACTAGTAAATGGGAACTTAGCTAGAAATATTTTGAGGTACGATAGGTGTACACTCTAGACGAGGGGTGAGGTTTCCAAGTGAGAGCCGAAAAACTATTATGAATATAATAATGGATTAATTAATAATTATTAAGCACTTGATATTTTAAATTTTTTTACAATCGGACTCTGACCCGTTTACTTTCATATTCTCCTCTCTCTCTCTCCATCTCTCTCTCTCTCTCTCTCTCTCTATATATATATATATATATACCCAGCATCAGGGACACACGACTTAGAGGATGGATATTTTGATGAGTTTCTGGGAATGCATCTTTGGATTACATGCATTCATTTTCTTGATTCCTATCTTTATAGTATTTGGCTCATGTAGGGCATGTCGCCCAGGATTCTAGCAGTTTCATTTCCATTTCAAATATTGGACCGGTGTTATATTGATACTGTTATTATCATTTTGTTTTAGATGGATATTACAATTGGAGAGTTTATTTTAGTTACATTTAAATTTGTGTAATTTTAATTCAGTTGTGTTAGGATGTCACTTATTTATTTTAGTATGGTGGTATGGATTTAATTAAATTAAAATTGAAAAAGTTTTGACAATTAGGTTAATTAATTATTAGGTGAATTAATAAGAGAAATTGTTTTCGACAGTGATGCTAATAATGAACCAACTAAATATTTTGATTTAATATAATAAAGGAATGATCACCGGTACTTAATTGGGTGGGGTATCACATCTGTCTTACTTGAGGATCAGGTGCTCTAACTCATGCCACCATCACCTCTTCTTGTGTGGTTTGGTCACTCTGGACTCCATTACTTATCGGAGTATCTTTAAAAATTAGCTTCTTAATAACATTATAACCTTCTTTGTCCATGGTAGTGAGGATACCTCGTTAACGTAGTCGCTAATTGTAGGAGGGTAGTGTGGCTGGGGTCTGTGAAGAATTGGAACGGGTGAGGCGTGACCCACTCCAATGGACTCTGTCTTTAAGGTCTTTAAAGTCTTAGGAGTAGCTCTGGTAGAAAACTTTTCTCTTTTGGTAAAAATGGAGTAAATTCTATGACCTCATCCTCCAAGAAGATGAACTTCACAAACAATAATGGTAAGCTTGAGAGAAATACCTCTTGAGAATGATGACTGTAATGATGGGAGTGAAGAGCTAAGTACTTATCACTTAAGGAGATAGCATAGAGAGAATACTAGATCTGGTGTGATTTTAGCAGAGTAAGTACTTAAACTTGAGTTTTTGATTTGACTTGACTTTACCAAAGGGTATTATTTATAAGTGAAAACTAAGGTTGATTTGGGATTTTTTTTGACAAAAAAGATGATAGGGAATATGAGGGACAAGGTCTGCATAGTACCTTTTGTCCCTATATATCTACAGTTGCCTGTCCCCTCTGACAGGCGACACATGGGTGCGAACCAAAGTCAAAAGAAAATGTGTCTCCTAATGGTGATAAAATATGTTATTTTGGTATATATCATATCAATAGTAACTTATTGTACAAATTTTGTAAAACTTGAGAGTAACCTTAAGGGCCACCCTCTCTAAAATCATTTTGTAAAAGTGTTTTTTTCTTGTGATCAACCTCTTGTCTCCTCACTTCAGTTAAAACTAAGTGTGGGATGTGTGAGGACTTGAATGACTCTTAGAGTCCCCCTAGTGGTATTCTCTCTATCTCAAAATGTTAAATGGTTGAGCTTGCTCAAAAAGCCTTATCTCTCAACCACCAAACAAAAACTCCCAAGAGATCCCAACTGGCATGCTTGAGCCTTGCTTGCTCAAATAGGCTACCCGTGCAAGACAATAAATATTATTACTTTATTTATTAAAAAATAAACAATTCTTGGGATGAGAACCACTCGTCGTGGACGCCCTCGTCCTCAGTCATTTCTATTTATAATATTACTTTTGGGTAGAGGTGCCACTCAAGGTGTGTCCTCTCGCCCTAATATATTTTACCTTTTTCACAGTTTATACACTGCGAGGGGGCCACTGGAGGTGACCCCTCTCGTTTCAATATATGTCTTTCACAGAGGTGTCATTTATCTTGGACTCCCTCGCCATAAATATCTTTTAACATTGATTGTGGTTGAGAGGCCACTCATGATGCACCCCCTCACGTCCAGTTGCTATTGTTTACCTTGCTCTTAGTAGAGGGGCCACTCGTGGTGGACTCCTTCGCCACAAAACTATTGATGTGGAATATCGAGGTCATCTGTGGTGGACCCCTAGCCCCTAAAATGTTATTTTCACTAGTCTTGGCTGGGGGGGGGGGGGGGGGGGGGCACTCGAAGTGGACCCCTTTACTAGAAGTTACCTCTTAGACTGAGTTTGGCAAAAGAAGCCACTTGTGGTGGACCCCCTTGCCCTTGAGGTGTTGGTTCTGGTAATTCCCCTCTACAATTAGTATTTTCATTTTATTTATATATCTAAACGCCCCCTCCCACACTGACTTATATAAACACTTTTACGCGTGTGGGGGTGCCTAAACTATAATTAACTCATATACTTTGCCCCATCTTTTTTGGGTACGAAACCCAAATTACAATGTTAGAATTTGTGCCGTACATTTTTTTTTTAATTTCAAGTGATGTTTTTTAAGTATTCAAACCTTGCATTTTTTTATGTTGGTTATACTTTTTAATTATTTTTGTTTATCAAATATTTTTTTTATTTTTCTATTATTTATGGTCAAGTGTTAATACAGTGATGATAGTTAGGGAGAAAGGGTGTAACACATTTAAAAAAATATTGTAGATAACAAAATTTATTATAGTGAGGGTAACAAAAAAATAATCCAAAATTTAATTTCAAAAGGGTGGAAAATTATGTAAAATTTAATACACATTGATTTATGAAGGATGATAATAGATAGAGACATTATTCAGATGTTAAAACAACACAAACACTCTTTATAATAATGCTCTTAAACAAAGAATTGGAAACTTAAGCTAAGAAAATGAAAATGGAATTATTAAGACAAGGAGAGGGAGGGGTCGTTTAATAAAGGGAAGAGGGATGCAATAATCATAGTTGTAATTATTTAGTTATGGTTTATTAGTATTTCTTATTTTTGGAGGGATAGAATAGTCAAATTGTAACAATTTGTTTAAGGAACATTTTAAGATAGTATAGATTGTGTGCTTAAGCTTAATTGCGGCTATAGATAGGAGCCTAAGTTGGAAAGGGTTGAGCCAAACCTGACCTCATTGAGAAGGATAGCACAAGTACACAAACTTAATAAAACTAAATTAAGAGTCATGTCATGGAGGGATAAATAACACTATCTATTTTTAGTTTCAACAGTGGCAGAAATTTGAGGATCTAGAACTAATCGTTGCCTGACCATGAATAATATTTCGGAGTTTGACAAATAGTTTTGTTTTCATATATTCCTTGATTTTACCAATTAAAAAAATTCTCTAAAACTCATATTCACACACATAATAAATGTTTACCACCTCTTTTCTGATGGGACTTATCAGACGAGAGATATTTTTAATGGGATATATTGGAGTAATAATAAAGCTTGAGGACCTATTTGAATACATGATGAACAAATAGTAGCAATTATTAAAATCCCTATATAATTTCAATGCTTTTAAAAAAAAATCACCACTAACGTTTTGTGATTTATAAATTTGAAAAGAAAATATCTCTCAAAATACAATTTTGATTCATATTATTTATTATTTACTATAAATCTATTAACGAGACCTATCAATAGTGTCCATGAAGAGTAGGAAATAAAATGAGGAATGACTAGGACACCATCTGTGAGTGCACTTTTTGCGAATGATAAAAAAGTTTCACCAATTAAAATCATTTTTCAATATTAATTGTTCAAACATAAAAGCCCATACTAAAAATACTATGTGATAATATTAACCAACGATTCATCATGCATACTAAATTTTAATTTTGTTAAACATTTGAATGATAAATATTGCGAAAAAAATAAATCAACACATAACATTAGATATATAACGAAAACCCACTAATTGAAAAAATCTTAGGCCAATGGAACACTTTCACTAAAAAAATTTAATGACTTTTAGAGGAGATTAATATCTTAATGTCTTAACGCGTAACACCCCAGCCCAGATTTAGGGGCTACCCATGGATCAACCCGGTCTGGTTCGACGCGTTAAGCGTGAAGTGATTTGAAACAACCTAAATAAGGTTTCTTGTCCATTTTAATTGATTAAAATTAAAAAATAAGAATGCAATTCCAGTTTCAAGATATTTAAACATGATAATAATAGTGTGGAACCTATTAGGCAATGTCCTAGAGTTCAAGTAATCAGAGCTAATAGCGTAAATTTAGGAAATACTTACATGTAAAACACTATCAAAAGATTTACCATCAGCTAACATGTCATAACAAAGGGAGGTGAACCAATCCTTAGTTGGGTTCCTAACATAAAAAAATATATAAATGAATACTAGAATAAATTGATGCAATACTATAAATAATATAATTTTGTTCCAATTCGACATATAATTACTAGATAGTACATGCATTAGCCTTATTTAACTTCAAAACATTATCCTTAATTTAGGTTAATAATCATTAACACTTTTATGCTCAAAGTTGTCATTCTATTCCAAAAATATTCTTTTATTCCATTAACTCACACAGAATTTTAAAGAAAAGTTGCATTCTTGGGACATCTAGAAATTATTTACTTTCCTTTTTAAAACATCAACTTGAATTTCAAATTAACACACGCTTGGTGTTTCATAAAAATAAATTTTCAACACACACATACATGATGTTTGAAAATATTTTTTTGTATAAAAATGTATCAAGTATGGGATTGTATCCCACCATGGGATTACTCAAATATCTAATTATTAGCTTTTCATATCAAATTATCCACACACACATACAATTGTGTCAAAACATGGATTATGCCCCATCATGAGGCCATTCAAACACCCAGTTATCATTAAGTTTATTCCATTAACACCATATTAAATTATTCAGGCATACTCGTGTCAAACCTAGGTTGTGCCCCACCTTGTCGTAACCTTTTTATTCCTTTAATTTATAAACATTAAAATTCTAATTTGATCTCATATTACGGATTTCATCAATTTCATTTATTTCTATAATTATCAATAACTCAAGAGTGAGTTATTTTAACTTGGAATACCAAGTCGATATTAATTTATTAATCAATCATTTTGTTTCTCGGAGTTTACAAAATTCCATTTATGTTCAAGGTCTCAAATTATCTATCATAATTGCCTCAAACAATTGCTTTAGTGGCTAGTTATTTTGGATCTAAGTCGAAGCCTCACCCCAGGGATCTATACCCTTCTTAAATTTATTCCCGATAATCCTTTGTGAGAACTCTATCACTTTCATTAAGATCATTCCTTTACGGCCCAATCGCCATATTCAACAAAATGCTTAGTGTACTACTATATTTATTACATATTTAAACACCCATTGTGTTACTATTATCCATTAATAATTTCTACCCGTCCCATGACCAACCAACACTTAATACTTGATACATAATTTATACTTTTAAGCCTCATTATGTACTTGAACATGCACCTTTATTCTTTTTAACCTCTTTATAGTTGAATTCATTTAACACAACATTTAGAGTTTATACCATAATTTCTAAAGTGTCGGGGTGCTTTGTAATTTCTTTACAAAGTTAAAGTTCAATAACACTTGAATATTTGGGACAAATTCACAAAAAAACCATAAGTTTAAAAGCACTTTTATAATTCTTCAAAATTTGGAGTTGTTTCATAATATTTAAAGTGCATGGACTATTATGTAATTATACAAAATCTAAGGGCTATCTTTCAGTTTTGAATAATTTAGGCGTTATTTTATAATTATCATAAAGTTTAGGCATTATTTTACAATAATTCCAAAGTTTAGGAGTTATTTTGTAATTATCCCGAAGATCAAAAGTTGTGTTGTACATATTCCCAAAAATACATTTCTAGTGCCGAAATAAAACATTTTAATAAGTCTAGTGCCCAAACTGTTATTTCATGAAAGTTTGGAATAAAAAATCCTCATCACAAGGTTAATGGGTGAAAACACAATTTATCACACCCTTATGGACCCAAATAATAATTTCTCAAAAGTTTAGAGTATAACATTATTATCCGAATATTATTTAAAAGTCCCAAACCTGATACATAATTTATTTTTGACTAATTTTAATATTGAACTAATCAAATCAGAAACAACCAATATCTATAATATATGTTTACAACCCATACACATATTATTTTCCATGTGTAATATGCTTAAAATTTACCAATATCCATAATATATTAATATACATATAAAAACACATAAATGTACTCCTAAACACATTTAAATATGAAAATGAACTAACACCCTACCTATTTGGAGTCCAAAATGTGTAAAAATATTTGGTGAGGAAGGCAACCCCCACATTTAAAGATAGCCTCAAGGGGCTACCAAGTTGGGGTGTTATGGTCCCCGATTGGGAAGGGGAGCAGGATGCGATATAACACTGTCTTGTTATGCAGGGGAGGGGTGGTGAGCGAGTCTGCATGTGTGTTTACCGTGATCCAAGTGGGGACATGATAGTGTTTTTCTCTCAGTCCGTCGTTTTCACCTAAGGTCGGGTTTATTATGATTCTTGCACCTAAAATCTTTTAGACACCATGTCCTGGTTTCTTTCACGTTCCTATTTATGCCTAAGCCTAATTCTTCATGCAAGGGGTTATCAATTGTTTAAAGTCGCCAGTGTATTTTATATAAAAAAAAAATGTGTCAAGTTAGTCCTTTCGAGCTTATCCTAAGCTAGTTGGTGGCCTACGAATGATCTAAAAATTCTTAGAGTGGGTTCGCGAACTAGGTTATGAGCGAGGAAGGTATTACACACACAATTATTCTTTATGCTTCCTTATCTATATATTTATTATCACATTTGACATTTGTGATTACTTTTAGTTTATTTTAGAACATGTTGAGAGACCTTAATTTGATAATCCTTTAAAATTTAGATATAGCCTTAGATATAAAAATGGGGTTTATGAGTGTGTAGGTTTGTCACTAAATCGATGTGGGTATACGAGAGTGATCATATGTGAATATGTATTCGGGTAATAGGTGGTTATTATTTTTTATGTTTACGGATGCAAGAAGACTCGACTTGTGTATCGCAAGGTTTCTTAATATGCATGCATGTGTACGGATGGGAGAAGACTGCTTGATATGAATGTATGCGCGAGAAATCGGGGATTAAGATAATTTGATATCTCAATCCAGGTGTGAGAGAGATAAGAGATGGAATCATCTTTGTGGATGCAATATATCCATAGATATATTATCGAGGTTTGTTATTATGAGAAGGACTCAATATTGAGCACATGTACCCGTGTATCCATGACATTAAAGTCTACATAGTTTGATTTTTGCGGTGAGCCTCATGAAAATGTTCCAACGTGATGTGTGTGAAAATATGAGGACTTGCCTTGAGAGGGGGATAAGCTATCTTTGAGCCAGGTGGATGAATCTAGCATGGTGCATAATGGGAGTGGACCCAAAGTCACTGATACATATGTAAATCTTTGTCGGGTGTTAACTAACTAGAGGTGTTGTATCTTACATTACACACATAAAGATATAATTTTTAACTATATTTTATCTTGATTAGAATTACGTGCGCATGTAAGATAAAGTCCAAATAAGGTATGGAAAAACACATAACAAACCAAACCAAATAGAAGGAGATTTGAGGAAAAATCCCTTTTGAGAAAAACCTATGTTTAAACACCGTTAAATAGTTTGACATACTCGGTGATTTACAGACTACTTAGATCTCAACTAAGTATAACAAACGTGGTCTTCAAATCTTTGACACAAAGTGATGCAGCCCAACACCACGCATATGAAGTATATTTTCCCTCGGTATCCACCGATCAATCTCAGGATGCGAAATCCCTTCTTCTTCAGTAAGTCACAACTCCACAATCAACTATAGAGAGAAATCTGCATGGGTTTGATGTAGCGTATGTAAATTGTGTTTGACAAAACTCAACAAATCATATTTAGGGATGTATGATTTGGAAAGCAAAAGTGTTTCTATGAAACAAATAAAATAAAAATTTTGGAGTAGGTATGGGAATTATTTTTTGTCAAAAGTGTTGTGCAAAATATTCCTAAAGAATTCTTTTTACAGGAAAACATGATTTTTAAGGCGGTGAACTTGTTCTTACGAAAATTAGACTTCGTTCGAACAAAAACCATAATTTCATTCTAATGAGGTCCAATCTCATTCGAACGAAAGGCCTAACTCGTTCGAACGAGCTTTTAATGTACTTCCAACGAGGTTTGATCTATAAAACAAAGACCACACGTTAGAAATTCTTTCTAACAAGTTAAGGACGTCGTTTCAATGTAATTACAACGTCATTAGAACAAGAATCTGGTCTCATTCTAACAAGATGAAAATCTCGTTCCAATAAACCAAAAAAAAATATTTAAAAAAAATGTTTTTATAAAAATGCCATGAGTAAAAAAAAATATCATCCAAGAATATATTTGACTAAGAAAAATCAAAACCTCAAATTCATATACCTCAGTAAATTGTTGTGACGAATCCAGCGGCTTGAATTTCGAAAATGATGTTCGGTAACTAATGTGTCTTCAATGAATTTGGAAGCATATGTGGATGTAGTGTTCAGTTTATAAAGGGATACGCCAAAATATCTAAAATATGAGAAATTATAAAATATTGTTCTTACAAATCTCCCCCTTTGTCTATTCCAGTACAAAACGAAAACTGAAGCCAAATTACAATAAAACCCCTAAGACAATGTTCTACTAATGCCCTCCCAAACCCAAAACGGAATACTTAAATGTCACATGTCACGGTAATTTAATTAATTAGAAAAATAAAGTGAAGTTAATAAATATTAATTAGCTAGAAATGAATTAATATTTGATTAATATTTATGTGTTGTTATATTTACTTGTGTGATAATTAAATGAATTTGCAATATTTTATATTATGTTGTAAGTGGGGGAAAATGATGGGTTCATAGTATCTTATTTGAGACGCGCGTGGGGGGTCGTGTTGGGAATAACATGGTAAATTGATGATGGGTGATTCGGATGATGATTTTGAGTGCACGGTTGATCCTGAATAGGTTAAAATAATCAAAATTAAGTACCCGGGGCGTCATGGTTGGGTTCTGGGGGCTTTTTAGACTAGGCGAGACTCGTATATGGGTAATTTGGTTTTTGTAAAAATGAGGGTTATTGGAATTTCAGGATTTAGGCTATATATTGGAGAGTTGGGGTGATTTTTCTTGTGTTATATAGAGAGAAGGTGGAGAAATAAGAAGACAATTCAAGAGTTCTTGAAGAAAATTCAAAGGGTGCTCGATAAAGGCTAGGAATTGCGAAGAACTTGAAGGTTTATGGACTTAGGATAATCATCAAAGGAGGTTCTTCAACTAAATTCAGAATTTACAAGTGTTTAAAGGCAAGTAGTTATCTTTCTAAATAATTACGATTAATATTCAATTCATATCATGATTGGAAAATGATTTTTGGGTGGGATTGATAGACAATTGGGTTTTGGGAGAAATGATTTGATAATAGAATTGTGTGATTGTTTATACTAAAATCTAAAAATTGGAATCCGACATTGATAGATGAATTATTGATTTAGTAGATTAGGATAGTTATGAATATTTATGATATTGGGATAATTTTATATTATTTGAAAATTATGAATAAATCCCCAAGTAGTGATCATTTGTAAATTAATTTTATGTTAAAATGGACGTGTTTCATATTTAGAATTCATGACAATTGTTAATCATTGAGAAAATTATGATTTGGAATTGATTATTTTGGGTTAAACCTTACTGAAAATCCAAATGGGGAGAACTGAGATGATCTTCAGGGTCGAACCAGCTCGCCCTCAAGCAGAACTGGTTCGTTGTACCTGTTATAGAGAGGTTGGATTATTTGATATATTTTGGTCATGATTTATTTTGGGGGATGTTCAGGAAGAATTTAGGACTTTTGAAAAATGATTAACTTTGATAAAAATACCTTAGGATGATTTGGATTATATTCAGGGTAGAAAATTGAGTATTGGGGGGGGGGGGGGGGGGGGGTGGGGGGGGGGGGGGGGGGGGGGGGGGGGGGGGGGGGGGGATTACACTAGAAGAAATTGTTAATGGATTGATAATGAAAATTCAAGAAAATGGGATATGGGCCGGTTGAGAATAGTACGTGTCTAGGATTGATGTTTTGAGAACCAATCAATTAAATAAGTGAAGACTTCAATAATTGAAAGTCGATATGGGACTTGAGATTTATAGACTAGTGCTATGAGTGATATGCACGGTTACCTGGGACATTGGATATATACCGGTATAGAGACAGAATATATCTGTGTGAATATATATATATATATATATATATATATATATATATATATATATATATATATATCTGTGTGTGTGTGTGTGTGTGTGTGTGTGTGTGTGCACGTGCGTGCGCGCGCACCGTGGGTGATCTCTCTTGGTGAATCCCAGCAAATGTAGTATCAGTTCCCAGGTTCATAGGTCTATGCATGGGCACTCTCTGTAAAGTTGGAGTTCAAGTTGAGTAATGTGGTATGGTTATGACCCACTGACGTAAGACTATGATCGCTTCCAATTACGTGTACGTTTTTGGGTTCGGTGGTGAGGTTTTTACCCGATGGACAAGAATGATATATGTATGCCCTATAGTATGATAACATACTAGAGATTCACATCTAGTGGGTTATTACTCCGAGGGATAGCGGTTATACGTATACAGTGAGTGATTATCTAAACATATCGCCCAATGTCAATTTTGAATTCAGTTAATTTACTTAAGTTTTATTCAATATTGTATTGGATTGTAAACCTATGACTTATCCGGTTAATGGATTTTTATTATATTTCGATATTCAAATTTGATTATGTGATTGTGTAGTTGATTATTTATCTCGAATGGTCTATGGAAATGGTTTTATTATGGTAATTTATTCAAAGTTTAAAATTAACACATGGCTTGATTAAATAATAAGTGATTTGTAATTAATTGATTTTCGACAGTGATGCTAAGAATGATCCATTTGAGATTCTTGTTTTATTTTAGCAGAGGGCCGACCACCCGATATTTTAATAAGAGAGGTGTCAATCCCCCCCCCCCCCCCCCCCCCCCCCCCCAATTTGTTATCCCCCTTCTTATATGTAATAGAGAAAGAGATAGAAACTAAGCATGAAATACTAGTATCACCTAAATCCACAAGAAAGAACATAAAAAAGATAATCAATAAGGCACATGCGATGAAATTCCAAAGAAGCATAGCAAAAGAAGGAACCCGTTGTTGGTATGCCTTTTGGAAAATTTTAAAATTTTCAATTTGCGCAAAAATGAAAAGTATATATATAAAAAATACATATAGGTACAAATGCATCACACCATGAAATAATACTAAAACATCCCAATCACGAAAGATGAATGTAATTGTGTGAATATTTTTCATAGGCAAATCAACATAGGAATTCATAACATAGGCACAGGAAGTCGATACTTTTAGAGAAAGAACATAATTTCAACCTTAGGTATAAGAAAGTTGAACATGATGAAATTGACTCGACTTATGCATCATTACATGAATTTAAATACTTCTAAAATCAATAAAGCTAAACTATTTAATTCTTTTCAAGAGAGTTCGTTTTGAAAACCCATTGATCTTATACTTTATAACACCCTTAAAATCGCACATATTTAAGAATTCACTTTCTAAATTTTGAAGATATTGTAATGATCATTTGAAGCTAAGCACCAATGAAATAAAAATGGCCTTGATACTTCTGTTTTTTTGTGCGGTTAATCTTTAGGCTCCTTTTGTAAATGGTGACTTTAACGCAAGGACACTTTTCTCTTTTGTAGACCCTTTTCATTGCTTCACATATAACAAATTTTTCGGGACGAAATCCGGGCAGTGGTTCTTACAAGCACAACATATCTATGGTACATTTGGTTCATTATTAAACACTATTGAGATGAGAACATCGTATTTAACATATTATAAGCAAGAACAATATTCAAAAAGTCTGTGCATGTTTGCAATAAAGGTTATAAAAATTTTGGCATGAAGAAAGTAATCATCGATGAACGACAAAATGATATCCACATGTAAGGACATAAATTTCCAATTGAGTCCCTGTACTGTTTTGACTTAATTTCGCGAACAAAACTGTGTTTGTAATATGTCATAGGGAGAATTTTATTTTGTCACGATCCCACTTGGTCTATGACGTATTGAAGAAATTGAAGACGTTGCGGCAAAGCTGCAAAGATTTAATCATGCCGATGTTTATTTGGTGCAAGTTTACTCGTCTTCAAAGTTAATCTCATTCCGAGATCACTCAGGTATGAATGCGTATAATTAATGGTGCTCAGAATTATTTTATAAAAGATAAGGATCTAATTTTTATAAAGAAAAATGTTTTTAAATGCTTTAAGTGTGTTTTAATGGTTTAAACTTCATTTTATGATGATAAGATCGAAATAGAGTTTGACTAATTTGAATCTCTTTGTTAAGAGACGTTTTTATCTGAAAGTCAAACTTTCGCAAGGTCGCTCGAGCGACATTGGATCTCGTTCGAACGAGATACAATGTCGCACGAACGACATGCTTAAGTCGTTCGAATAACACGTTTTTAGAGGAAGCATTTAAATCCTATTTAAACAGTGCTTGCATCATAATTTCGTCAGTGTGCTTTCTGGAAAACGGTTTTACAAACCAGAACCTTGTTTGCACATGTTTTCTACGGTTTAAAATTCTTAAACACATCCTTAGAGTTTCCAAAGATCCGAGTTATCATTCTTATATGTTTAAGTGATCTTGCGGCACCAAAGTTGTTTGTTCTACACATTGAACATAAAGGGTTTTGCGGTGAAGAAGCAACAGACATCGTGTTCGACATCGTAGATGTATCAAAGCCATATCGGAGGACACCGAGACATATGTGGACGCGTGTGTTGTGGACAGAGATCGTGGAAGATGAAATTTCTGCGTGGGCACTATTAAAGAACGATTGAAGATCAGAAGGAGCGTCAAGACCCATGGGGATCGAGTCTTAGTGTAAGGCTAATCTGTCTTTGTAAAACTATTATTCATAGTGATTGTCTGGCTTGGGCCATCCTAGGTTGTTTTCCCGTTTTGGGTTTTTTCCTCGTACATCCGGCATTGTGGGTATTCTTTACTTTACTTTACTTGCTTTAATCACTAGATGAATGCTTAGGATTAATCAAGATAAAATTGGTTTAAAGTGAGAATTGGGATTTCACAACTTGGTTTGGTGCATAATTAAAAGTTGGATCTTTTTGAAAGAAAAATTGGTTTTGTTTAAAACACACACATCGGGCCACTCATGATTTTTTCAATTTGGTATCAGAGCTAGAAAACATTTTTACTTTTTTTTTGATCCCGTGTGTTTTCAAGGATGAATTCTGGATATAATGAATTTTCTCGAACTCCCATTTTTTATGGCACTAATTACACTTATTGGAAGATGAGAATGGGACGTGCTTTAAAATCTATTGATGAGCGTGTTTGGCTTGCAGTTGAGAAAGGTTGGACACTCCCTGTCACTATTGTAGGTGAGGTCACTAGTTTAAAGCCTATTGAGTCTTGGACTGAAACTGAACAAAGACTTGCACAATATAATTTTAAAGGTCTGCACGTTATTTCTTCACATGTCACACCGGAAGAAGATAACATAATTATGACTTGTGAAACATCAAAAGAGGCTTGGGATATTTTGGCACTCACTCACGAGGGCACTAGCATGGTTAGGGCTTCAAAACTTCAAAATCTCACTACACAATTTGAGACCATTAGGATGTTAGAGAGTGAGACTTTTGATGAGTTTTATGCTAGTCCAATATTGTCAACTCGACATTTAACCTAGGTGAGAAAATTTTCGACAATCGTGTCATTAAGAAAATCCTTAGGTCGTTGCCTAGTAGTTTTGATGCGAAAGTGACCATTTTAAACTCCTTGGGTAGGTTAGAGTCAACGAAACTAAAAGAGATTGTAGTTGACTTACAAACCTATGAAATCGACATGATTACCTCCAAGAAAATGCCTAAGAAAGAAAAAGGTATTGCTTTGAAAACCCAGAAGGAGGAAATTAAAGTTTCGGATTCCGATTTCGATTTAGATTTTGAGGATGTTTCTTTGTTGGCAAAGAAATTTAAAAAATTTATTAAGTTTCAAAAGTAATCGAAAGATGCCAAGAAATTTGAAAAATTCAAGAACAAAAAAGTAGATCCCACCTCTAAGGATAAGTTTGAAAAGCCTAAGAGAGATGAGTCGGATACGTGTTTTGGGTGTGAGGGGTACGGTCACAAGGTCAAGGACTGTCCCACTAGACTTAAGAAAGAGGGTAAGCATCCCGTTGTCTATAATTCCACCTTAAGTGATAGTGAACCGGAAGAGGGAGAGAGTTCCCCCATTGAGCGTAACTTTGTTGCGTTTATGGCATGTCATGTGAGCGACGGCGACAATACTCATGTCAATGACACTTTCGAGGAGGTTTTGAGTGTATCCCATATTAGTGACGGTGAAGAGAGTGATGAGGAGGAGATAAATGTGAAAGAATTACAAAATGCGTTTAATGAGTTGTATGCCAAAACGGTGAAGGTGAAAAAGGCTAACTCAAAATTGCAATCTAAGTTGAATGAGCGTGCCATAGAAAATAATGATAGTTTGATTGAGGATCTTA
This sequence comes from Sambucus nigra, assembly GCA_949130495.1. Taxonomy (NCBI): domain Eukaryota; kingdom Viridiplantae; phylum Streptophyta; class Magnoliopsida; order Dipsacales; family Adoxaceae; genus Sambucus; species Sambucus nigra. The sequence goes on along the minus strand of OX422212.1, from coordinate 551,853,989 downwards.
GGGCACGAGAGAAGAAGTTTAGGGAGAAATTAGAGTTTATGGAGAAAGAGAGAGATAATCTCCGTGGTTTGATGGAGTCCTTGAAAAAGGAGATTTTAGAATTTGAGAAGACTAGGCGTTTACTCGAGTCTAGGATTCACGAGTTGGAGGAAAGATTGAAAGACTCGTATAGAGTCAAGTTTGATTTGGAGGCTAGGTCGGAGAAGTTAGATAAGATCTTAGGCACCGTCCAAATTAAGGGAGATATGGGAGGTATGGGTTTTGGTTAGAGAGTTGTTCCCATTCCCCTCGCACGTGTGATAAACACTAGGATGGTTAGAAAAGGTCCACATAAAGGTAATCATTCCCAACACCACTTCACTTGCACATTTTGTGGTAGGAAAGGTCACCTTAGGCGTTATTGTTACGACCTTAGACAAGCTCCTAGGAAGTTTAAGAATAAAGTTGCCCCGGTTACCCAAACCCCCATGCATAGTTTTACACCTACTTGGGTTAGGAAATCGTATTAAGTGGCTTTAGGAATTAAACTTCATGATTATCATTTGGGTGCACTTGAATCTTCCCATGCTAAATCTAAAGGATGATAGTGTTTCCATGTTTGTCATATGCTAGTTTGCTTCATGATATATTCATTGCTAGTATTATGACATGTGTATCATTTTGTATTATAGTTTGAGTCCTATTTGAAAAATACAAAAAGATTTTATTTTTGAGAAAACTTTTGAAAATCCAAAAAGATTTTGCTTTTCTTTGAGTCAAAATATGTTTGAAAAGACAAAAAGATTTTCGTTTTTTGTTTTTTAGTTTACATATTTGATGTGGCATATTGGTGTGCGTGGACCCCCCCATCGTTTCATTATCCATGTGGCTAGGACATTTGGTCATTATTATCGACGCTTAGAATGATCTTAACCATTGTTTATGTGGGGTTGTTTCGAAGTTGATATGCATCTTGATTCGACTTTGTATATATGCCAACATCTCACACATGAACAAGTTTATATGGATGTTTGACTTCTCTTACATATTTGAATTTGGTGAGGCGTTATTATCTCAATCTTGTCATCTATGAGTACGTAAACTTAAGGAGAAGTGTGCATGTAATAACCGTTTACCTTGAGGATTTGAATTAAAAAATTATGATTGATTCACGGGAAAGGGCTGCGAGAGTTCAAAATTAACTCATCGTGAAAGCCACCGTTTAGCCCAAAAGAAAATGCAATATGCTAAGAAAAGGGCCAATAAGATTTTCTCTAAGTTGAGAATGCTAGAAACCTCAAAAGAACTTGAAAAAGTATGTTTATATGAGGGTGTTTGGTTGGAGAAAATTTAAACGGGTTTGCACAACTAATCCTAATGTTGAAACATTGCAATTTGATGCTATTGTTTGTAGAATCGTCAAAATTCTGGATTTCTGTGCATGTAGTATGTTTAGTTCATTAAGCTCACTCTTAAATTGTCATTTGGCTATGATAAAATTTGATGATTTATCGCTAACAATTAGAGCTTCTTGATCGTTTCGATGTGTTGGAATTGTGACTCATTTGTTGTAGTTTCACGCCCATTCATTCCATGTCCATGTTTGAGCACATCGGTACTATGTTTTCATGTAACTCACATTTTAAGTTTTATGAGTTTTTGCATTTTGTGTTAAAAACATACTGTTTTAGCACTGTTTTGCATCCGTGAGGCCCTTCCTGGAATTTTTTTGTGGAAATTTTTTCACTGGGCAGTACTTTATAATATTTTTGTGAAACTGGGAAATTTTGGCAGGTCGCACAAAGTCGTTCTAACGACATTGCATCTCGCGTGAACGACTTATGTACTTCGTTCGAGCAATTTCCTCATTTCGTTTGAGAGAAGTCCCTGGCTCATTCGAACGACGGGGTGAAAAATTGCTTCTGATTGGTTTGCAGTCCTCTGGTTTATATTTGATATATTTTTGGTACTGCAGGAAGCATTTTTTTTATTAATTGGTTTATATGCAGGTTCTTTTATGTTCCAAATTGGTTTTTGCATATGAGTCCGTTTATCACACTTGATTTGATTGGTATACTCTTTGTGTGATTCATTGGTTTACTAGTTACCATTCTGTCATTACATGATCTTATTTAGCTGGTTGATTCATATTTATCTAGCGGTTTTCATTTTTCACAATTGGTATCAACTTGATTCTATTTGGTATCATATTCTCATGCTAGATATTTCATATTGGTTTATCTTTTCACCGGATTGTCTATTCGAGACAAAAAGGGGGAGAGATGTATGTGATGTAGGGGGAGATTTGTTGAGCACTACTTTATGTTACAAATAGGTAACAAATTTGTATCAAATAATTTCTCACATGTTTTCAAATGATATGCTCTTATTGAATATATAAATTGGTTTCATTGTTCCTCCATACTTCACTTGGTATTTGTTTGTCTATTTCATGTGTGTAGGTATGCTTCAGCGATTTGAGATTTCAAGTCTACATCACATTCAGACAGTTCATTCTTGCCGGTGCTACATATATTAGTCCGTGTCTTGTACTTTTGATTTTGGGTTTATGGGGTGGGATTTAGGCGTTATACAGCTTGACGACCCGGTTAGGCATTTCACTAGTTTAGTTTTATCCCGGAATAGTCAAAGGGGGAGATTTGTAAGGACATAAATTTCCAATTGAGTCCCTGTATGGTTTTGACTTAATTCCGTGAACAAAACTGTGTTTGTAATATGTCATAGGGAGAATTTTATTTTGTCACGATCCCACTTGGTCTATGACATATTGAAGAAATTGAAGACGTTGTGTCAAAGCTTCAAAGATTTAATCATGCCGATGTTTATTTGGTGCAAGTTTACTCGTCTTCAAAGTTAATCTCATTCCGAGATCACTCAGGTATGAATGCGTATAATTAATGGTGCTCGGAATTATTGTATAAAAGATAAGGATGTAATATTTTTAAATAAAAATGTTTTTAAATGCTTTAAATGTGTTTTAATGCTTTAAACTTCGTTTTATGATGATAAGCTCGAAATAGAGTTTGACTAATTTGAATCTCTTTGTTAAGAGACGTTTTTATCTGAAAGTCAAACTTTCGCAAGGTCGCTCGAGCGACACTGGATCTCGTTCGAATGAGATACAATGTCGCGCGAACGACATGCTTAAGTTGTTCGAATGACACGTTTTTCGAGATGGCATTTAAATCCTATTTAAACAGTGTTTGCATCATAATTTCATCAGTGTGCTTTCTGGAAAATAGTTTTACAAACCAGAACCTTGTTTTCATATGTTTTCTAAGGTTTAAAAGTCTTAAACACATCCTTAGAGTTTGCAAAGATCCGAGTTATCATTCTTATATGTATAAGTGATCTTGTGGCACCAAAGTTGTTTGTTATACACATTGAACACAAAGGGTTTTGTGGTGAAGAAGCGACAGACATCGTGTTCGACATTGTAGACGTATTAAAGCCATATCGGAGGACACCGAGACATATATGGACGCGTGTGTTGTGGACAGAGATCGTGTAAGATGAAATTTCTGCATGGGCACTATTGAAGAACGGTTAAAGATCAGAAGGAGCGTCAAGACCCGTGGGGATCGAGTCTTAGCGTAAGGCTAATCTTTCTTTGTAAAACTATTATTCATAGTGATTGTCTGGCTTGGGCCGTCCGAGGTTGTTTTCCTGTTTTGGGTTTTTTCCTCGTACATCCGTCGTTGTGAGTATTCTTTACTTCAATTTACTTGCTTTAATCACTAGATACATGTTTAGGATTAATCAAGATAAAATTGGTTTAAAGTGAGAATTGAGATTTCACAACTTGGTTTGGTGCATAATTAAAAGTTTGATCTTTTTGAAAGAAAAATTGGTTTTGTTTAAAACACACACATCGGGCCACTCATGATTTTTTCACCACACATTATTAACCACACTAAAGAAACAAACCCATATATCAAGGCACCGTGAAAAATTCACTTGAATGGATTGAATGTATGTGTGACTCGAACATCTTAAATAAACATCCATATTTCGTAGAAAATGAAAATATAAAAATCTTTTTGTCTTTTTAAAATTTTTTCTCAAAAATCAAATGTTTTTAGAATTTTCCAACTTTTTCTTAAAAATCGTAAATCTTTTTGGATTTTTCAAGATTTATCCAAACTAAAAACATAGAAACACAATCTTGTATTATGGATATATGATATGAACATGATAATCACCCGACACTAGATAAAGTATCTGAACTCAATCAACGGAACAAATACCCAAAGACTTCCTAAGATTCTCAAATTTGAATGCATTTAAAGGTTTCGTGAAAATATCATCTATTTGACGTTCGGTGCTCACAAAGCTCAAGGTCACGACCATATTCTTAACTATATAACGAATAAAATGGTAACGTATCCTAATGTGCTTATTGCGGAAATTTTGGACTGGATTACGAGATATGTGAATTGCACTCGTATTATCACTTGAAGTAGTCATTATGCCTTGGTAAATCACATAATCTTCCAAAATTTGCTTCATCCATAAGAGTTGTGCGCAATAACTCTCCGTGGCTATATACTCAGCCTCCATTGTGGACAAAGATATGGAGTTTTACTTCTTTCTCAACTAAGAGACAAGAGCACTCCCAAAGTAAAAACACCCACCTAAGGTACTTCTACAACCATCAGCATCCTCGGCCCAATCGGCATCCGAATAGGTGAACAAATGATCCTCGGTATCAAAGGAAGACCAATGTAATACCCCGTAATTTTTTTTATTTTTTTTATTTAAGGGATTAATTATATTAAATGAGAATTAATTGGAAATTAATTCGGGTATAAATATTAACGAGATGTGAGTTGGTATTTGATTATGATGTTAAAAATTTATTATTTCCGAGTATGTATGGTAATACATGAGTATTGATGATATTAAATTTGTCGCGACACTGAAATACGACAATTTGGAAAATTTAGTTAGGACCCGCGCGTCAATCGCATCAGGAATGTAACTATTTAAATTAAAAAGTGAATTTTATTTTTATCAACCGAATGGTCATTTTGAGTGTGCCAACGTGTCCAGAAGGGTCGAAATAGTCAGAAAACACTAGCCAGGGGTTTAGTTTGGGTCCTGGGGCATTTTTAGGCCATACTGGCAACCCAAAAAGGTAGTTCGGTAATTTTAAAAATAGGGGAATTAAAACCCACGAATATTTAGAAGTTATTTTTATGGTAGAAAATAACCCACTAAGACATTATCAGTATTTTGGAAGTTAGAGGGCTACGGGAGTTATAGGGAAAGTCTTGAGAAGTTCCAAAAGGAAACCCTAGCCACCATCACCATCTTTGGAAGAAATTTGTATAGAAAGGGAGGAAAATCAACCTCAATCCTTCAACATCAAATCAGAACATCTAAGGCAAATGGTTTAATTACAATTAATTTCGAGCGAATGTTTCTTCCATGCATAGAATTGAATAGTTATCTTATGTTGGAAATTTGATGAAAACCCATAAAATTGGAGGTAGAATTCATAATATGATATAGGGATTGCATGTAGAATGTTATTGGATGAATGTCATACACAAAATATATCTTTTGAGGATGTGAAAACGGATTGTTAAGGAGAAATTGTAGACATTAAATTCTAGGTTCATGTTTATAGGGTTTGGGACAAAGTTTTGGAATTTTGATGACTACATGTTAATTTAGGCATTGACCCCAAATATATGTTAAAAAGTGACCTAGGAGGACTTGGAGTGGTTCAATAACCTTAAAACTTAATTGGGATGATCTTAGTAGGGGTTTAGAGAAGAGAAATTTGAATAAAAACGAATTGGGGAAAATTCTGGGCGCATTCTGCCATCTCCTTAGAAGGCCTGCCCAGGTCATTCGAACGAGCTTCTAATGAGATGACAGTGTCCCTTCTAATGAGTTGGTAGTTTGTTCAAATATTTTCGTTCGAACGACCTCGTTCGAACGAGACTTCTAACGAGTTGACAGAATGGTTTTTTGGCCTAATTTCATTTCAAACATTCCGTAGACTTATTTAATTGAAGTATTAACCCTCCCTTATTGATTAGTGAGTATAATTGTGAGAATTAGAGTACGTTGAGGAGTAGAACTTAGAACCTCATAATAAAATTGGATGTCATTTGTGGAGTAGGAAACGAGTACCTAATTACGACGCGAGAAGGGTTGATAACGTGAATATACAAATCGGGGACTTGTAATCGTATAACATTAAATGACGGTATAAGAACGAGAAGTATATCAATATTAATAAGACAAAGTATCTAAGATGTTAGCATTGCCCAGATCGGGAGTTGATTATTTAGTCTACACCGATGCATCCTTACAAGGACTCGGAGGTGTGCTGCAGCAGGGGAGTCAGGCCATAGCTTATGCATCCCGTAAGCTTAAGCCTCACGAGAGGAATTACCTCACCCATGACTTGGAGTTAGCGGCAGTAGTATTCGCTCTTCGGATTTGGAGACACTATCTCCTAGGGGAGAAATTTTGATTGTTCATGGACCACAAGTCTTTACAATACCGCTTCACGCAGAAGGAGTTGAATATGCGTCAACGTCGGTGGCTTGAGTTTGTGAACGATTTTCAGTTCGATATCAAGTATCACCCAGGGAAGGCTAACGTGGTAGCAGACGCGTTGAGTCGTAGGCCAGTAGATGAGGTGGCCGACGTGTGGAAAGCTAAGTGGAAGGAGTTGGGACACCAGGATGCAGTGGCCCGATCGTTCATGTCTGTGATGACTGTTGCACCGCAGATTGTTACTAGAGTGATAAAAGCCCAGGAAAATGAGTCGTTCTGCTAGGAGCAGATAGTTCGATTACTAGTAGAGGGAGCCAATTCCTACACCGTTATCTCAGACGGGGGATTAAGCTTCAATGGGAGACTGGTTGTTCCGGAAGGAGAAGACTTACGACATGAGGTAATGGGAGAGTCGCACGGCTCGCGGTACACCCTGTTGGGGATAAGATGTACCAAGACATGAGACACCAGTACTTGTGGAGAGGGATATCTCCGTGTTCGTTTCTAAATATGCCACTTGTCAGCTAGTAAAGGTGGACCATCAAAAACCGACAGGACTTCTACAGCCATTAGAGGTTCCGACGTGAATATGGGAAAGCATATCCATGGACTTTATCACCAGGTTACCTACGTCACAAAGGGTTCACGACTCCATATCGATAATTATGGACCGGTTGACCCAAGTTGCTCATTTTCTACCCGTAAGGACGGATTACACTACGGGACAGTATGCCAATATTTTCATTGCAGAGATAGTGAGACTTCACGGGGAGCCTCTAAATATCGTGTCAGACTGAGACAAGATATTTATTTCATGATTTTGGGAGAGTTTCCAAGAGGCCATGGGTACAGAGTTGCGGCTGAGTACGGCATATCACCCGTAGACTGATGGGAAAACAGTGCGGACAAATCAGATGTTGGAAGACATGTTGCGTATGTGCATTCTAGATTTTGGAGGTGGTTGGGAGAAGTACCTTCCACTGGTGGAGTTTGCTTATAACAACTCCTACCATTTCACTATTGGCATGGATCCATTTGAGGCGTTGTACGGTAGACCTGATCGTTCCCCAGCATGTTGGTTAGAGGTGGGGGATAACAAACTCCTTGGGCCGGAAGTTATTCAGGACACTTCAGCAAGGATAGAGATGATACGGAGTCGAATCCGGGTAGCTCAGGACCGGAAGAAGAGTTATGCTGATGCCAAGAGGTTCTTCAGAGAATTCGAGGTGGGCGACCAAGTGCTACTCAGAGTATTTCCAATGAAGGGGATCATGCATTTTGGGAACAAAGGGAAACTGGCACTAAGGTATGTGGGGTCATTTCCTATCATCGAACGTATTGGGCCAGTTGCGTATAGACTGGGGTTGCCGGAGCACTTGCAAAGGATTCATGATGTGTTCCATATTTCCTCACTAAGGAAATATCTTAGGGAAAATTTGGCCCATACTCACATTGCATTGGAGGACATCGATCTCCAGCCCGATAGTTCCTACGAGGAGGGGCCAATTGCTATTTTGGACCGAAGCTAGCGGAAACTGAGGTCGAAGATAGTACCGTTAGTACGTGTTCAGTGACGACATCATAATGCCGAGGAATCCACAAGGGAGCGCGAGGATGAGATGCGCGAACGCTATCCGGAGTTATTTTTACCAGGTACTCCTTAATTCTGAATTTCGGGACAAAATTCTGTTATTAGGGGGGAAGTATGTAATATTCCGTAATTTTATTTATTTATTTTTTATTTAAGGGATTAATTATATTAAATGAGAATTAATTGGAAATTAATCGGGGTATAAATACTAACGAGTTGTGAGTTGTTATTTGATTATGATGTTAAAAATTTGTTATTTTCGAGTATGTATGGTAATACATGAGTATTGATGATATTAAATTTGTTGCGAGACTGAAATACGTTAATTTGGAAAATTTAGTTGGGACGCGCGTGTCAGTCGCGTCAGGAATGTAATTATTTAAATTAAAAAGTGAATTTTATTTTTATCAACCGAATGGTCATTTTGAGTGTGCCAACGTGTCCGGAAGGGTCGAAATAGTGAGAAAACACTAGCCGGGGGTTTAGTTTGGGTCCCGGGGCATTTTTAGGCCATACCGGCAACCCAAAAGGGTAGTTGGGTAATTTTAAAAATAGGGGAATTAAAACCCACGAATTTTAGAAGTTATTTTTATGGTAGAAAACAACCCACTAAGCCATTATATGTATTTTGGAAGCTAAAGGGCTACGAGAGTTATAGGGAAAGTCTTGAGAAGTTCCAAAAGGAAACCCTAGCCACCATCACCATCTTTGGAAGAAATTTGTAGAGAAAGGGAGGAAAATCAACCTCAAGCCTTCAACATCAAATCATAACATCTAAGGCAAGCGGTTTAATTAAAATTAATTTTGAGCGAATGTTTCTTCCATGCTTAGAATTGAATATTTATCTTATGTTCGAAATTTGATGAAAACCCATAAAATTGGAGGTAGAATTCATAATATGATATAGGGATTGCATGTAGAATTTTATTGGATGAATGTCATACACAAAATATATCTTTTGAGGATGTGAAAATGGATTGTTAAGGAGAAATTGTAGACATTAAATTCTGGGTTCATGTTTATAGGGTTTGGGACAAAGTTTGGGAATTTTGATGACTACATGTTAATTTAGGAAGCATTATCCCCAAATGTATGTTAAAAAGTGACCTAGGAGGACTTAGAGTAGTTTTATAACCTTAAAATGAAATTAGGATGATCTTAGTAGGGGTTTAGAGAAGAGAAATTTGAAGAAAAACGAATTGGGGAAAATTCTGGGCGCAGTCTGCCATCTCCTTAGAAAGCCTTCCCGAGTCGTTCGAACGAGCTTCTAATGAGATGACAGTGTCCCTTCTAACGAGTTGGAAGTTCGTTCAAATATTTTCATTCGAACGAACTCGTTCGAACGAGACTTCTAACGAGTTGACTGATGGTTTTTTAGCCGGATTTCATTTCAAACGTTCTGTAGACTTATTTAATTGGAGTATTAACCCTCCCTTATTGATTAGTGAGTATAATTATGAGAATTGGGGTACGTTGAGGAGTAGAACTTAGAACCTCATAATAAAATTGGATGTCATTTGTGGAGTAGGAAATGAGTACCTAATTACGACGTGAGAAGGGTTGATAACGTGAATATACAAATCGGGGACTTGTAATTGTATAACATTAAATGACGGTATAAGAATGGGAAGTATATCTATATTAATAAGACGAGATATCTAAGATATGCGAATGCTTAGTATATGTGGTTTTATGTGTATAACATACCTACCATACTTGCTATCATGGGAGGTTTGTGTTCGATTAGGGCCATCTAATCTTTGTGTGCCTACGGGGGGATTTAGATTGGTACCTCGAGGGCATAGGTCAGAGAAGGACTTATTGAGACGTTAATAAGTCTGCTGATCATGGGAGCGTAGGTATGTGCGTGACCCATGTGATGTGAACTATGTTCACCTCCATTCTGTGTTATTGTTGTTATCTTAAAACGATTCCTGAGAGATTCGGAATGCGTGGTCTTTTTGTACGTGATGTATCGGGATTGAATAGCAGAGTATGTGTGCACCGCAGCTTAGTCTCGGGGTACTAGTAATGTATATTTATGATGAGAATAATATACGGTTAATTGAAATGAATTGTTGTCTTTAATTGTGAGAACAATTATAGCAACGTTTTGTAAAGATAATTGGATGATCTCTAGTAAATTCGTATTGCTAATAATGGGAAATCGAGAATAAATGTAAAGCTCTCTATTTAAATGAAGGTGTCGGAATTAAAGCGTGAATCGTATAGTAATGTTCGAATTTATTTTGGACTAGTTAGATAAGAAAATCACTAGAATGGGTACGGGTACGTTAGGAGTGCACAAATAGTCGAGAGGTGAGTATTTCATGTGAGAGCACGTCTTAACACGTATTTTGCATTCATTGTTTTATTGTCATTAAAACACTTGCTATATTTTAAACTGTTTTCCACAATTGGGCTTTGACCCGTTTGCTTTCAAATATATTTTCCTGTAAAAACCTTTTAGGTGCCCAGCCACAAGGACACTAAGCATAGGAGTTCCGTTCAGGTGACGTACTGTAGCTGCTGTGGAAGTTATAGGTTCTTGTCAGTATACGCCTCCACTTTCGGTCTTGATTCTATTAGTATAATTCCTCATCAGTTGGTCATGTCACCCCATTTCGTTTAGAAACATTTTTATTTATTCAGTTTATTTCAGATCTCGGGTTGTAATTAATTATGGTGCAGACTTAGTACTTGTTTATTTCAATATTTGGAATGTTATGAGGAGTGTTCCTCCAGACTCGTTACTATTTTATGGTTACTCTATTGTCTTTATGTTGTGGTGGTTGTGTTATCATTTCTATCTTCTTGCATGTTAATCGGATTTAATTAAAATTGGCAACTCACGTTTTAAATATTAGGTGGCTAGTAATTGTTAAAACGTTTTCGACAGTGATGCTATGAACTGAACCAACTTGGCATTTTGTATTAATTTAATAAAGGAGTAGCTACCCGGTATTTAATTAGTCGGGGTGTCACATGTGGTATCAGAGCATTAGGTTCTAGTGTCCTTAGGATCTGTACGGCTTGTTATGTTTCCGCTGAGCTTTTTTTGATATAGAGCCCTATATTTTAGGACTGTTGTATTCTTTTGTGTATGTTTCGGTCTTAAGCTATTTTGTTATAATAACTGCAAAGTTATAGATTTTACTCTCATTTCAGATGCCTCCACGACGTGCACAGCGAGTTCCTAGGGATGCTCAGCCCGAGCCACAACCTGCACCAGTTCAAGGCACCATGAATGCCGCAGAGGTTGCAGCCATTGTAGCCCAAGCGATAAATGCCGCCCTCATAGTTGTGCAGCAGGCATCACCCCAGGCTCTAGTAGCCGTGCCAATTTAGTCTCATGCATTCTCGTCTACTTGGGAACGCGTTCGTGATGCTTTTCAGAAAGCACGCCCTTCGGAGTTTGCAGGTAGCTCCGACGTTGTTGTGTCTAGTCAGTGGAGGAAGGACATTCAGAGGCACTTAAGGATGTACGAGTGCACGGATGTTAGGAAGAAGATACTAGCTACTTTTAAGCTAGTAGGATCGGCATTGCAGTGGTGGGAGTCCATTACCACCGCAGAGGAAAGGGACGCTCTCACTATTCAGGAGTTCTGGGCGCAGTTCGATCGCAAATATTTTTTGTCAGCTGTTCACACTCAGATGAGGAGGAAATTGATGAACCTCAAGCAGAAGGGGAGGACTGTGGCTGAGTATAAGGCTGAACTCACTAATCTCTTAAACATCATTCCCGATGAGATTCCGACTGAGGAGAAGAAGATTCAGAAGTTTATGGACGGATTGACTTGGAGGATCCAACACCACTTAGTGGGAAATCTTTCGTTGGCCACTTATCCTGATGTGGTTAATGCGGCACTGCTTCACTACCAGGATCATCTCTTTCACATGTCTGAGAGTAAGAGATCAGGAGAGTCCAGCCATTAGGGCAGGGTAGGAGGAAATGGTGCCAGTGGGGCATAATCTTCTCAGGGTCAACACAGGCAGGGTGATCAGGATTCCCAATATGGGGATCCTTAGAGATTCAGATCTGGGGGTTTCAAAAATGATCAGGGAGGTTTCAGGCATGGCCATGAGGGTCAGAACGACCATCAGGGCCAGCAGGGTCAGAATGGTCAGCAGCAGCAGTTTCAGCAGGGCTAGCATGGCCAAGGTAGGAATGGTAACGGTCATCAAGGTCGAGAGTAGTAGGGATAGTGAGGGGGAAACTTCCCAGGGAAGTGCTTCGTTTGTGGCAGGACTGGCCACAAACGCCAGGATTGTCCTGATAGGGGTAGGGCCCCACAGCAGCAGCAGCAGGGTACTCGACACGAGCCATAGAGGCCTATGTTTCTCGCCTCACTCCCAACACCACCATAGATGGCAGCATTACCACCCATCCCAGCAGTCCGAGTCCAGCAGGGACAGCTTCAGTATGGGAGAGTGTACCAGCTCCAGCATGCCGCAGTCCCACAGGATCCGCCTGCTATTGAGGGTATGTTCTCTATTCAGGGGACTATGGGGCGTATTTTATTTGATACGGCGGCCACACATTGTTTCATTGCCACGAGGTTTGCGCGCACTTTGGGATTATTAGACACTGCAGAGAGCACGATTACTTATGTAGATTCACTGTTGAGTAGAGGTTCTGTGATTTCCCTTATTTGTAGAGGCGTGGGTATAGATATTGGGAGGTTTACCTTACCCACTGATATGTTAGTGTTAGAGATGACTGAGTATGACGCGATTGTTGGTATGGATTGGCTAGTTGCGTACCGAGCCATGATTGATTGTTTTAGTAGGCGTATTATTTTTTCCATTCTCGAGCAGGAGATGATTTTGGTGGCGATACCTCGCCCTGAGGGAGGATCGTCCACTCACTTGTACTATATAGAGGAGGATACCTCTAAGGAAGTGGTGATTCCACTTGATTCGATTCCAGTCGTTAAAGAGTTTGTTGATGTATTTTAGGGTATACCCGGATTACCGCCTAGTAGAGAGATAGATTTTGTTATTGATTTGATGTCAGGCACTCGGCATATTGCCCGCGCACCTTACCGTATGGATCCAGCGAAGATGAGAGAGCTAAGGGATCAAATTGAGCAGTTGTTGGGTCAGGGGTTTATCCGAAGGAGTACTTCGCCGTGGGGTGCCCTTGTGTTGTTCCTAAAGAAGAGGGATGGATTGTTGAGATTGTATGTAGATTACTGGGAGTTAAATAAAGTCACGATACCGAATAAGTATCCGTTGCCCCGAATCGATGACTTATTTGACCAGCTGAGAGGAGCTTCCTTCTTCTCAAAAATTGATTTGCGATCGGGATACCATCAGTTACATATCAGGGAATAGGACGTCTCGAAGACTGCCTTCTTGACGAGGTATGTTTCCTATGAATTTTAGGTTTTGCCTTTTGGCTTGAACAACGCTCCAGCTATGTTTATGGACTTGATGTATAGGTTGTTCAGAGAGTTCCTAGACCAGTTCGTCATCGTTTTTATTGATGATATCCTGGTTTACTCCCAGACAGAAGAGGAGCACACCGAGCATTTGAGAAAGGTTTTACAGACGCTACGTCAGAACTAACTTTATGCAAAATATGAGAAGTGTGGGTTTTGGCTGAAGGAAGTTCAGTTTTTGGGGCATATCATTTCGGACCGGGGGATATCTGTTGATCCGGGGAAGGTATCCTCGGTGAGGGAGTGGGGATAACCCATAACACTGACTGAGATCCATAGTTTCTTGGGCCTAGCAGGATACTACAGGAGGTTTATTCGAGGTTTCTCAAAGATAGCGGGTCCTTTGATGTATCTGACTCGCAAGGGTGTGCCATTCATCTGGAGCGATGCGTGTCAGTTGGCATTCGATGAGTTGAAGGACAAGTTGACCTCAGCACCTGTGTTAGCATTGCCCATATCGGGAGTTAAGTATTTAGTCTACACCGATGCGTCCTTACAAGGACTCGGATGTGTGCTCCAGCAGGAGAGTCAGGCCATAGCTTATGCATCCCGTAAGCTTAAGCCTCACGAGAGGAATTACCCCACCCACGACTTGGAGTTAGCGATAGTAGTATTCGCTCTTCAAATTTAGAGACACTATCTCCTAGGGGAGAAATTTCGATTGTTCACGGACCACAAGTCTTTACAATACCGCTTCACGCAGAAGGAATTGAATATGCATCAACGTTGGTGGCTTGAGTTTGTGAAGGATTTTCAATTCGATATCCATTATCACCCAAGGAAGGTTAACGTGGTAGCAGACGCGTTGAGTCATAGGCTAGTAGATGAGGTGGCCGACGTGTGGAAAGCTAAGTGGAAGGAGTTGGGACACCAGGATGCAGCGGCCCGATCATTCATGTCTGTGATGACTGTTACAATGCAGATTGTTACTAGAGTGATAAAAGCCCAGGAAAATGAGTCGTTCTGTCAGGAGCAGATAGTTCGATTACTAGCAGAGGGAGACGAGTCCTACACTGTTAGCTCAGACGGGGGATTACGCTTCAATGGGAGACTGGTTGTTCCGAAAGGAGAAGACTTCCGACACGACGTAATGGCAGAGTCGCACGGCTCACGGTTCGCGATACACCCTGGTGGGGATAAGATGTACCAAGACATGAGACGTCAGTACTGGTAGAGAGGGATATCGCCGTGTTCGTTTCTAAATATGCCACTTGTCAGCTAGTAAAGGTGGACCATCAAAAATCGGCAGGACTTCTACAGCCATTAGAGGTTTCGACGTGGATATGGGAAAGAATATCCATGGACTTTATCACGGGGTTACCTTCGTCACAAAGGGGTCACGACTCCATATCGATAATTATGGACCGGTTGACCAAAGTTGCTCATTTTCTACCCATAAGGAAGAATTACACTATGGGACAGTATGCCCAAATTTTCATTGCAGAGATAGTGAGATTTCACGGTGTGCCTCTAAATATCGTGTCTGACCGAGACAAGATATTTATTTCATGATTTTGGGAGAGTTTCCAGGAGGCCATGGGTACAGAGTTGCGGATGAGTACGGAATATCACCCGCAAACTGATGGGCAAACAGAGCGGACAAATCAGATGTTGGAAGACATGTTGCGTATGTGCATCCTAGATTTTGGAGGTTGTTGGGAGCAGTACCTTCCACTGGTGGAGTTTGCTTATAACAACTCCTACCAGTTCACCATTGGCATGGCTCCATTTGAGGCATTGTACGATAGACCTTATCATTCCCCAGCATGTTGGTTAGAGGTGGGGGATAACAAACTCCTTGGGTCGGAAGTTGTTCAGGACACTTCAGCAAGGATAGAGATGATACGAAGCCGCATCCGGGTAGCTGAGGATCGGCAGAAGAGCTATGCTGATGCCAAGAGGTTCTTCAGAGAATTCGAGGTGGGGGACCAAGTGCTACTCAGAGTATCTCCAATGAAGGGGATCATGCGTTTTGGGAAGAAAGGGAAACTGGCACCAAGGTATGTGGGGCCATTTCCTATCATCGAACATATTGGGCCAGTTGTGTATAGACTGGGGTTGCCGGAGCACTTGCATAGGATTCATGATGTGTTCCATATTTTCTCACTAAGGAAATATCTTAGGGACAATTTGGCCCATACTCACATTTCTTTGGAGGACATCAATCTCCAGCCCTATAGTTCCTACGAGAAGGGGCCAATTGCTATTTTGGACCGAAGCGAGGGGAAACTGAGGCCGAAGATAGTACCGTTAGTACGTGTTCAGTGGCGGCATCATAATGCCGAGGAATCCACATGGGAGCGACAGGATGAGATGCGCGAATGCTATCCAGAATTATTTTTACCAGGTAGTCCTTAATTCTGAATTTCGTGACGAAATTTTGTTATTAGGGGGGAAGTATGTAATATCTCGTAATTTTATTGATTTTTTATTTATTTAAGGGATTAATTATATTAAATGAGAATTAATTGGAAATTAATTCGGGTATAAATACTAACGAGATGTGAGTTGGTATTTGATTATGATGTTAAAAATTTATTATTTTCGAGTATGTATGGTAATACATGAGTATTGATGATATTAAATTTGTTGCGAGACTGAAATACGACAATTTGGAAAATTTAGTTGGGACGCGCGTGTCAGTCGCGTCAGGAATGTAATTATTTAAATTAAAATATGAATTTTATTTTTATCAACCGAATGGTCATTTTGAGTGTGCCAACGTGTCCGGAAGGGTCGAAATAGTCAGAAAACACTAACCGGGGGTTTTGTTTGGGTCCCGGGGCATTTTTAGGCCATATCGGCAACCCAAAAGGGTAGTTCGGTAATATTAAAAATAGGGGAATTAAAACCCACGAATTTTAGAAGTTATTTTTATGGTAGAAAATAACACACTAAGCCATTATCAGCATTTGGGAAGTTAGAGGGCTACGGGAGTTATAGGGAAAGTCTTGAGAAGTTCCAAAAGGAAACCCTAGCCACCATCACCATCTTTGGAAGAAATTTGTAGAGAAAGGGAGGAAAATCAACCTCAATCCTTCAACATCAAATCAGAACATCTAAGCCAAGTGGTTTAATTACAATTAATTTCGAGCGAATGTTTCTTCCATGCTTAGAATTGAATATTTATCTTATGTTGGAAATTAGATGAAAACCCATACAATTGGAGGTAGAATTCATAATATGATACAGGGATTGCATGTAGAATGTTATTGGATGAATGTCATACACAAAATATATGTTTTTAGGATGTCAAAACGGATTGTTAAGGAGAAATTGTAGACATTAAATTATGGGATCATGTTTATAGGGTTTGGGACAAAGTTTGGGAATTTTAATGACTAAATGTTAATTTAGGAAGCATTGACCCCAAATATATGTTAAAAAGTGACCTAGGAGGACTTAGAGTATTTTAATAACCTTAAAAATTATTTGGGATGATATTAGTAGGGGTTTAGAGAAGAGAAATTTGAAGAAAAACGAATTGGGGAAAATTCTGGGCACAGTCTACCATCTCCTTAGAAGGCCTGTCCAAGTCGTTCGAACGAGCTTCTAATGAGATGACAGTGTCCCTTCTAACGAGTTGGTAGTTCGTTCAAAGATTTTCGTTCGAACGAACTCGTTCGAATGACCTCGTTCGAACGAGACTTCTAACGAGTTGGCAGAATGTTTTTTTGGCCTGATTTCATTTCAAACGTTCCGTAGACTTATTTAATTGGAGTATTAACCCTCCCTTATTGATTAGTGAGTATAATTATGAGAATTGGGGTACGTTGATGAGTAGAACTTAGAACCTCATAATAAAATTGGATGTCATTTGTGGAGTAGGAAACGAGTACCTAAGTACGACGTGAGAAGGGTTGATAACGTGAATATACAAATCGGGGACTTGTAATCGTATAACATTAAATGACGGTATAAGAACGAGAAGTATATCTATATTAATAAGACAAGATATCTAAGATGTGCAAATTCTTAGTATATGTGGTTTTATGTGTATAACATACCTACCATACTTGCTATCATGGGAGGTTTGCGTCCGATTAGGGCCATCTAATCTTTGTGTGCCTACGAGGGGATTTAAATTGGTTCCTCGAGGGCATAGGTCAGAGAAGGGCTTATTGAGACGTTAATAAGTCTGTTGATCATGGGAGCGTAGGTATGTGCGTGACCCATGTGATGTGAACTATGTTCGCCTCCATTCTGCGTTATTGTTGTTATCTTAAAACAATTCCTGAGAGATTCGGAATGCGTGATCCTTATGTACGTGATGTACCGGGATTGGATAGCAGAGTATGTGTGCACCGCAGCTTAGTCTCGGGGTGCTAGTAATGTATATTTATGATGAGAATAATATACGGTTAATTGAAATGAATTGTTGTGTTTAATTGTGAGTATAATAATAGCAACGTTTTGTAAAGATAATTGGATTATCTCTAGTAAATTCGTATTGCTAATAATGGGAAATCGAGAATAAATGTAAATCTCTCTATTTAAATGAAGATGTCAGAATTAAAGCGTGAATCGAATAGTAATGTTAGAATTTATTTTTGACTAGTTAGATATAAAAATCACTAGAATGGGTACGGGTACGTTAGGAGTGCACAAATAGTCGAGAGGTGAGTATTTCATGTGAGAGAACGTCCTAACATGTATTTTGCATTTATTGTTTTATTGTCATTAAAACACTTGCTATATTTTAAACTGTTTTCCACAATCGGGCTTTGACCCGTTTTCTTTCAAATATATTTTCTTGTAAAAACCTTTTAGGTGCCCAGCCACAAGGACACCAAGCATTGGAGTTCCATTCAGGTAACGTGATGTAGCTGGTGTGGAAGTTATAGGTTCTTGTTAGTTACGCCTCCACTTTTGGTCTTGATTCTATTAGTATAACTCCTCATCAGTTGGGCGTGTCTCCCCATTTCTTTTAGAAGCATTTTTATTTATTCAGTTTATTTCAGATCTCGGGTTGTAATTAATTATGGTGCAGACTTAGTACTTGTTTATTTCAGTATTTGGATTGTTTTGAGGAGTGTTCCTCCAAACTCATTACTATTTTATGGTTACTCTTGTCTATATGTTGTGGTAGTTGTGTTAGCATTTCTATCTTCTTGCATGTTAATCGTATTTAATTAAAATTGGCAACTCACGTCTTAAATATTAGGTGGCTAGTAATTGTTAAAACGTTTTCGACTGTAATGCTATGAATTGAACCAACTTGGCATTTTGTATTAATTTAATAAAGGAGTAGCTACCCGGTATTTAATTAGTCGGGGTGTCACAACCAAATACTATAGAAAATAGTTCCACTCACTTATACATTTAAGTGCGAGGAAGTAAGACCTTTTCAGGGTTGCTTGGTAATGCGCACAAACTCCAACACTAAAGGCATTGTCGGGACTACTAGCGGTTAAGTAGAGAAGACTACTATCATGCTCCAATAAATGGTTTAATCTACATTCTTGACTGAAATGTCTTGGCTAATCTTAGTTGATGTACTCATAGGGGTTTGTGAGTGCTTAGCAGAGTCTAAATAAAACTTCTTCACTAAGTCTCTAGAATATTTGGATTGAGATATGAATATCCCATCCTAAAGTTAATTCACTTGGAGAATTAAGAAGAACAAAATCTCACCAACCATGCTCATTTCAAACTCACTCTTCATATTTTCCTCAGATGTGTGAACATGTTTGGAACATGTGGGTCCAAATACTATGTCGTCTACATGGACTTGGGTAATCAAGATCACACCACTCTCTCTCTTCATAAATAAAATCTTATCCACTCCCCCTCTCTTGAATCCACTAGCTAAAAGATAAGAAATGAGCCTATCGTACCAAGCATGGGGTTATTGCTTCAAACCATACATGGCCTTCTTAAGATAAAAAAAAAATGTGTCCTGGGCGCTTTGGGTATTTGAACCCCTTTGGTTTTCCAACGTACACTTCTGCCTATAGAATGTCATTGACTAAGGCACTCTTTACATCCATTTGATATAACTTTAAGTGTAGATGACATTCTATGACGAGTAGTAACCAGACGGACTCAAACCTAGCAATATGAGTGAATGTCTCATCAAAATCTACAACCTCAATCTATGTGTAGCCTTGAGCGACCAACCTAGCCTTATTGTGAACTATGATACGATTAGCATCCATCTTGTTCTTTTAAATTGACTTGGTACCAATCACATTAGTCTCGCTAGGTTGGAGGACTAATTCCCATACATCATTCTTGTAAAAATAAAGTAATTCAATTTGCATAACAGATATTCAATGCTCATCCTTGAGTTCTTCTTTCCCATTCTTGGGATTCACTAAGGAGGTGTAGCAAAATTAGCTAATCATTATCTTAAGTTGAGCACGAGTCTTGTCCCCAAGTTTAGGATTACCAAATATAGAAAAAAGGTCATGACTCTTTCTAACCCAAGTGGGTGAATCTTCTAAATCAAGAGTGGGGTCCATTGTGGTAGTATAAGTAATAATGGGATCATCACCGAGGGGTGCATCATTCTCACACTCGATGTCAGTAAACGTTGACGGCTCATCGTCTCTAATAGTCACGTTTATTGACTCTATAACATGAGATCTTTCAAGGTTAAACACCTTATAATCCCTACTCAATGATGAATAGCCTAAAATATCCCCTCATTTCTTCGAGAGTCAAACTTTCGTAAGTGCTCTCCATATTTTAAAATGCAGCAAGGACTCCCCAAAACACGAAAAATACGATAGGTTTAGTTTCTTCCCTATCCACAACTCATATAGCGTGTGTAACGCATGTGGATGAAGATGTATCATATTCATAATATGGAATGTGGTATTAACTTCCTATGCTAAAAAACATCTATTTATATTTCTCATAAGAAGCATGGATCTAGCCATGTTTTGAATCATATGGTTCTTCCTCTTAATAATGCCATTTTATTGAGGAGTACGAATGGCCAAAAACTCGTGCTTGATGCCCACTTCATCACAATATCTATCCAATCATTCTTCTTAAATTCAGTATCGTTATCACTATGCATTCGATTAACAGTGGAACTGTGTTGGTTTTGTAGAACATGACAATTAGTTGTTAGGAACTCAATCGCATCCGAATTTTCTCTAAGAAACCCTACGATAGAATATATCAAAAAATCATTGACCATCATGATAATGTATCTCTTACCATTAGTTCTCTCCGTACAAGTAGGATCCATAATATCCATGTGTATCAACTCCAACACACGAGAGGTGGTAATGGTATTCAACTTTTGATAGGGGCTTCGAATTTTTTTTCCTTATTAGCAAGGATCATAAACCAAGGAAGTTAATTTCCTAAGAGATGGTAAGTCATGAATTACGTCTTTCTACACTACTCTCTAAAGATCTCTAAAGTTCACATGACCTAGTCATTGATGCCAAAGGTTCATAGAGGACACTGTGGCATTACTACACACAAAGGAGGACTTATGAATGATCCCATAGGAATTATCTTTGGTCATCACTCCATCTGGTAATAGTTCACCGAATTGATTGAATACGTTACACTCGGACCAACCAAACTTTATCGTACAATTTGCATAACACAGTTGGTTTATAAAAATCAGGTTTGTTTTCAACCTTTCGATGTACAACACATTGTCTAGCCTAGGAAATTTGGGAATCTCAATACAACCACGTCCTACTATGTAAGAGTTACTCCTATCTCCAAAGGTGACTTTTGCTTCCTTGTGATCCACAAGGTTGGTAAAAAATGACTTGTCACCAGTCATGTGCTTAGAGCACCCACCATTAAAATACCATTAGGAAGTATTTTGAACCTTGAGAGAAATGTGAACAACAAGGTCTTTGTCATCATGCTTAAGTACCCAAGGGGAGGTAACCTTAGTTTTGCCCTTATCATTTTTAGCTCTAGTCTTAGCATTATAAGCGTTCTCAAAAGGTATAAATATCCTTCCAAATTCTTCCATTAAGCTTTGGGAAGTCACGACTAGAAACTCAACTTTCTCTCTAAGAGTAGCAAAGTCATTATAGTTGTGCGTGAGAGTATGTGTACGTTGAGTTCTTCCTAACTTATAGAAAAATTCCTTAAGGTGACCTCTTCTTTTATAATTGGTGAAAATATAGAATTGTTTGGATCTACCTTGGGTAGATCATTTAGGTTGAAATCTCTTTGGTAAGTTAGTTCTAGGCCCATATAGATCCACTTCAAACTTAGGAACCAATTCTTGTACGGCATGAGATGTGGATTCACCGTCATAACCAATTCCTTACCTCTACCTAAGACCTAAAGCAGGGCTAAGGAACACCTTCCCTACCCTCTTTGATGTATCCTCTATAGTAACCTTGACCTACTGGGCAGGTTCTAGATCTTTCTCGAGTTAGGATACAAGGGGTTTAAGTTTCTCATGAGTCTTTAATGAAGCTTGAAGATTTCTCGTAAGAATAACAACTTTGTTGGTCAAGTGACCATTTTCCCTCTCCATGAAAATAAATTTCTCACCCAAAGAAACGCTCACCAAAGACTTTCACTCTCTCTAATTTCTCAACTCTTTCTCCAAATCTAATGCCCTAAGAGCCAAATTTTTAGATTTCTTTATCGTTCTAAAGGACTTGGCGTAAAGCTCAGTGCAACCACGTTGGAGGCCACTTTCCCCCTCATTCAAAACTTTATCTCCCTCACTCTCTCCTAAATGACTAGACTCATTGTCTAGGTCATTATGTTTGGAAACATCCTCATCGGCATGATACATACTCGATGTACCAACATGACTTGTCATTAACACAGTGAAATTATGTCCATGCGGTGATTCATCAACAGAATCCACTAACTTGCCATCGCTATCACTAAGAATGGCATTGAATACAGATTTCCCTTTCCCTATCTGTTTAAACTCATAGCACACTCGTGAGCTTTGTTACCCATATGCGCTCACTCATAGCATCTGTTTAGAGAACTCGCTCCTCACTTTTTCCAAATTTTTCTTGCCCATTTTAAACTTTTTATCTTTCTCATTTTTTTTTCTTTAAAATTATTTTCTTTTCTTATATTGAGAATTTTTTTGAATTTTTTAGCAAAATGATCAAGACCATATCAAAATCATACTAGGAATCAGAAGAAACCTCCTCTTTCCTTTTAGATACATCTTTCAAAGAAATCTCTTTTTCCTTTGGCTTTTGAATTTTAGAGAACATATCAATTTCATAAGTTTGAAGGTCTCCCTTGAGTTATTCAAACCTAATAGTATCTAAAATTCCCAATGAATTAAGGACAGTGACCTTAGGAATAAAATGAGATAGTAAAGATCTCAAAATATTTTTCACAATGCATGTCTCAAGAATTCTCTCACCCAAATTAAAACTAGAATTGACTATATCAAATAATCTAGCATAAAATTCATCAAAAGTCTTATGTTTTAGCATAGTGAGAGTTTCAAGGTGTGTGGTGAGATTTTGTAGCTTAGAAACTTTAACAGTGTTAATACCCTCATGAGTACGATGGAGAATATCCCACACTTTATTAGACGTGGTACACGTTATAATGAGGAAAAAATCATCCGGGGTGACAGCACCAAAAATAACACTTAACCATCAGGAGTTACAATTTCTCCATTTTAATTCATCATCCTTCCAAGTGGTGACATATATAGGACTTATGACATCGCCATTAGTCACAATGAGTGGTGTCCACCCTCTTTCATAAATAAGACATACACACTCGTCAATCTCGTTCAAAGACAACCTCATACGAGTGTTCCAAAAAGCATAATTAGACCCATAAAAAATAGGAACCCTTTTATGCAAATGATCCATATAGCCCCAAATTTAAAGATCACACAATAAATTAATGTAACCTGCTGTGAAACTAATTTTAAAACACAAGGCTATATGGAGTCACTTGTATCTTAGGTTACACACACAAAGATCCAATTTTTAAATAAATTTTATCTTGATTAGAATTATGGGTTCATTAAAGATAAAGTCCAAAGGCAAAACCACACAAACAAACAAAACCGAACAGAAGAATATTTGAGGAAAAATCCCTTTCGGGCAAAACTTATATTTCAACATTGTTAAAGAGTTTGAAAAACTCAATAAATTACAGACTACTTAGAGCTCCACTAAGTATAATGCACAGGGTCTTCAAATCTTTAATAAAAAGTGATGCAATCCAGCACCACCCATAGGAAGTATCTTTCCCCCCAGTATACACCTATCACCCTCAGGATTCGAAATCCTTTCTTCTTCAGTAAAGTCACAACTCCAAAATCAACCTTGGAGAAAACTCTACAGGGGTTTGATGTAGCATATGGAAATAAGGTTTGAAAAAATTCAACAAATCATATTTAGGGATGTATGATTTGGAAAACATAAGTGTTTATATGAAACAAGCGGAAGAACGCTTTTCAAGAAGGTATGATATTTTTTTTTCTTGCCAAAACTTTTGTGTAAAATAGTTCAAAAGAATTCTTTTTATAGAAAAATAAAATTTTCGAGGTGGTGAACTCGTTCGAACGAAAATTGGACTTCATTTGAATGAAAATCGTAGTTTCATTCTAATGAGGTCCAATCTCATTCGAACAAAAGACCTAACTAGTTCGAATGATCTTTTAACATACTTACGATGAGGTTTGATCTATCAAACAGAGACCACATATTAGAAGCTCGTTAGAAGTTCATTCTAAGGGCTTAAGCCCTTCATTCCAATAAAAATAAAACCTTGTTCAAATGATAACTGGGTCTCATTGTAATGAGAGGACAATCTCGTTCTAACGAACCAAAAACAAAAAAAATAATTTAAAAGAATGATTTTTTAAAAATGCCTCGAGAAAAAAAATATTATCCCAGAATATATCTGACCGAGAAAAATAAAAGCCTCGAATTAGTATACCTCAGCAAATTGTTGTGACGATTCCAACAAATTGAATTTTTATGATACCTTAATTTTTCTCGAGAAATGGATACTAGTAGTGGTACTAGTTCTGGCATGATATCAAACGTGTGCCTCCATACCCTTGCTTCTGATAAGTGTAGGTGAAGTTAGATCTTTGTCCATCGGATCCTCCATTCCTTCCCCACCGTTCATCTGAATTGACCGTTGTTTCCTACTTGCACTCCCATCAACCTTAACTATGGTCCTATATTGAGTGGACAAAGTCATTCATATTTTTCAATGCGGGTCTGCATTCAAAATGGTGGTGCCGGCTCTCGACTCGACCCTTTTATCGAATGACGTGAGTTCTTGGATAACTCATCGTTTTGGTGCATTCTCTAAATATTTATTTTGCATTTTAAAATAATGATTTTTTGTGTTTAATTCTCAGCAAGTGGTGGTCCATGCGGCCTAACTTAGAGAGGTTCTAACTGGCTAGTCTTCTACTCACCTAGCTCTACATTAGTTGGTTGATGAGGTCTCTGCGATCTTAATCACATATTAGATGGGGTTGTCATCGATTTTGAGCAAATGCACTACTGGACATTTTCATTTGACTAGTGCTTTTATGTCTAGTGTGAGTGTAGGGACTAAAAATGGGGACCATATGGGTGGTCGTGCAGAGAAGAGGCCTCATATGTGAAGGGATAATGGGATAATATTTTTGGGTGCCTTTTTTAGGTGAATTTGATGTACCCCCCCCCCCCCCCCCCCTAAAAAAAGCATGTTTTTATAGTTTTTCTTGGATATTTTAGGGGTATACCATTTTATTTGTTGTAGTATGTTCCTCTAGTAAGAACACGGGGAATCCCTAATATATTTTGTTTGTAAGGGTATTCTCGTAAATCATCATTTTATATAAATAAATATACATTCGATTTATGATGGCCTTATTTATATGAAACAAGGTTGATGTCTTTATTTATTCTGATTTGATTTAAGTACATGCTTTTTAATGGATAAAAATATAAGTGATGATGAATCAAAATAGTAGGTTTGATGCTACATAATTTATAGGGCAACTAATGTAGTTTACAAATATGAATATGAACAGAGTGAGCCTAAGTTTTTTTGTTCAAATAGTGGAGATATACATATTTTTATGCAAAAGTAAAAGTGGGATATATACACATCCAAATAAAAGTACCCCGTCTTTTTGAGATATTTTTTGGAGAAAGGAATCTTTATCCTTTGCTAGTGTGTTATTATTCTGCTAGACTCCAACAGGGGAAAATGATTCCTTTCTTTGCTTGTAAAATGGAGAGAGCTCTTTGACATTGTTTTGGAGCCCGACTGTTGCCCTTTAGCCAAGATAAGGTGTTGTATGTCTACCTGCTAATGATTTTTGTCCCAAGACATGGGGCGTTTTGAGAAAGGTATTTTCTTCTTTATTTTTAGGAAGATATTTGATGTGTGGTGTCTTTCCCACTAGGACTCTTTTGATCACTTATTTCAAGGAATTAACTTTTGTGTATTATTTCCTCAATAAGGATAACTCTACAGATTTCCAAAATGCCTTAGAGAACCGCTTTATTACTCGACGACCAGATTATTTAAATTGAGCTGACTCTTTTTAAGTGAGAGCACAATGACCATAAAAAAGATTTTCCCATAGGATGGTTTTTGATGTTTGTTTAGACCAATCCAGAAGTAATATCTCGGCTTACCTACATATCTCTGATTCAAAGACAATGACTTGCCAATATCTGAATGTATGCGATAATATTTATAGCAGAGAATCAGGTTTACATAGTTATGTGAAATGAAAATTTTGGGGGCCCGTGATTTTTTTCTGACTTCAAATGATTGGTTGGTGGATCAAGTGGGAGTTTTTATGTCGGGATAGGGATGTTTTAGGTTTATGTGGTTTTACCTTCCTCTTATGACCGATTAATTTTGTATTAAATCAGTTTCTTTCCCTTCACCATAAGTAGGATTAAGGAAAAAATTTCTTTAACCAATCAAGATTGAAAGGTTGGGAAAATTTGACTCCCTAAATATCAACTTCAGAAGCTTCCCCGACATAGTTTATTTGGGTGGCAAGGTAAGGTCCTCCCCAATTAGGTTCAAATATTATTCCGGGAGTCTGGGCAAGTTTGAGGTTTTACTTTAAGATTAGGTCCCCTTCTTATATGTTTGACTTCTTGACCATTTTAGTAAATTCCCAGGAAATACATTGTTGTTAGTCTTGCTTGTGACAAGCAGCCTTTAGTGTACTTTTTTCGAGGAGAGATAATTTATCATAAAAGGTTTGGACCCAGTCATTTTTCGGCAACTTGACTTTTGAGATCGACCCTTAGTGAGGGTATAGGATTGCCTTTACACGATAAACTAGTGAGGAGGGGGTGGACCCTATCAAGTTTCTCTTTATATTGAAGTAACCCTAGAGGTCGTACAATAGTTTGTCTGACCAGTCGTTGTAGGTTTCTATCATCTTGCTAATGGTTTTGAGGTTTTTTCTTCCAACTTTAACTGCTTTGTTGGTTTGAGGTCTGTATTGTCAAGACTTAAGTCGAGTGACTGTGTATTCGTGTAACATATTAGAGACCTATTTCTAAAGTGAGAACCATGATTGGATAGTAGTTCACGGGGTATGCTGAAATGGTAAATGACATTCCTACGTATGAACTGGGATACCTTTTTGACATTGAGAAAAGAATAGGAATTGATTTGGACCCACTTCGTGAAGTAGTCGATAGAGACTATGATGAATTTATGGCTAGGGGAGGCTTTAATAGTCACTTTTGCTTATGATATTTATCCCTCAAGTGGATAAAGGCCATTTTGAGGTCATGCAATAGATCTACAGGGGGGGGGGTAGATGTTTCCATGGGGCGTAAAATTAGAACTTAAGTCACGTTTTAACATAATCCATACAGTATTTGTTTCATGGTATTCTAGTATTACAATAGTTGGAGTATTTTTTTAACGAGAGTTTGTCACTCATATGTGGGTAACATTCATCGTTGTGGATTTTTTCCATAATTTCACGGGTCTCCCCCTCTATAACACTTCTTAGGTGTAGTTGTCCCCCCAAAATGATGAATTGCGCATCCAATATGAAGTTTTTGTGTTATATTCTCTAGTAAACATGAACAACAAACCTAGAGGGGGTGTGAATAGGATTGAAAACATCCTATGTCCATTTTTCGAACTTGAACAAAATTGTTTCCAATTTTAAAAATAACACCAATTGATTTTATAGAAACTTTTTCAAATGCCTTTTAAAATTCACACACTATGATATTAAGTGAATATAGTGATGAAATCTAGATCTAAAATACTTCATCAAGTTTTGATCCAATTCAAAAGATTCAATCTAGATATATGTGAAGTGTGAAATGAATTGTGTTGAAGACAATTCAAAACATAAACAAGCTACCACAAGACATAGTTTATAAGGAAAAAAAACTACCTGAGGGTGAAAAACCTCGACACACTTTTATTTTCATTTCTACTTCAAAAGAAATTTTACAAAATACAATAATGTATCTCTCACACATTCCCTAACATGTATTTACTTATGAAATTTTTAACTCTTCCACATAGTCAATGAAAATCCATCTCAATATCTATACAATAAAAGAAGAAAGTCCATTTTCTTCTTTAAAACCACGTCAAACTTTAGTCTCTCTAATATAATGAACTGCCTAAAATTTTAGATCAAGTAATGGTTGATCATAGCAATTCAACAAATGTGTAGTAAATTGACAAAGGCTAGTGTATATCTATGAAAAACTCTTTGGATCGAACAAAGATCAAAGTATCAAAAGTTTTTGGAAGAACAAGTGAGATTTGAAATAGAAGAGAGATATAAGATCCCTCAACTTTGAAAACCGCTCAAACGAGTGTTTTAATTGTGTAAAATGCAGATCACTCAGAATGGGAGGGAAAATGGCCTTTAAATAGGAATTTTTCAAAATATGCGCCAGACACCGTGTGCACGGTTAGATCTAGATGTGAGAATAAATCCAAGTAGTGTGGAATCATGGCCAAGTTCATGCGCATGGGATCAATATGTAGATGTGCGAACGGTTAAGGTATAAACTCCTTTTAAAATACCTTAACTTTGTTCAAAACATAGGACTAACTTCCAAAACATTTTTTAACATAGTTTAAAAATCACTGAGACTATTTGAAGTCACTTGTTCAACATTTTCCATAATCCTCAGACATCAAAGTGAAAATTTTTAGAATAAAAAGTTCATGTGTGTGTTTAGCCTTGTATAAATCACAACAACATAAAATGATAAAATCTATGTTTAGCCTTGTATAAATAACAAAAACATAAAATGATATAATCTCCGTTTCACAGCGAATGTACGAAAAAAAAGACTTCAACTAACGATGTGCATGATCTTCAATCTTTAAGGTTCATCTTAGTATAAAATAGGACAAATGGCCATGCCTCAATCATAACGAATCAAGTCTACATGAATAGAAAGACTCAATGACTCAAAATGTTTTATCAAGGGAATCTAGCCAACGAATATTAATACAAAATTACATTTTCAATCTTTCCTTTTGTCTATTCGGGTAAAAAATCATAAAAACCCCAAAATTATCTTATTACCCAAATAAGACACACACTCCACTAGACATATAGTGAAAGTAGTAGGAAGATAATTTACAAAAATCCATAAGACCAATGACGACACAAAAGTCGAGTTTGGACAATGGGCTGAAGTCGGAATCATCAATGCTAAGCCTGAAACCACATGAAATAACAAACAACATCATCCAAGCGATAACATGCACAAAGAGAAAAATCCCCCTGCTTGGGAATCCTCCGATAAGTATCAAATGATATAAATGAGATAAATAACATGTGAAAAAACATGTGAACATGTGAAATATATCAACATTCTCTAATATCAAGATGTCAAGATATAAAGATACCAACGTGATAAAGCATGAGAATAGCACAATGCATTAAAGATGCTCCCTATATGTAGTAAATTTTATTACAAACAATAATAACAACTCATCCTATCATATATAATTCTCCCCATCTTTGACAAAGTGAGAAATAACTTTCTCCCTTTAATAAGTGAAAGAAAAATTCACTCCCCTTATTGACACAATGGACAGTTATTGACAAAATGGATAAATAAAGGAAAATAAATTCTTCTCCCCATAATCTCAAGGAATATAGTTTTTTTTATCCTTTTTGACACGAAAAAGTCAAAGAGAAGACATTTCATAGACATGGGTATAGTAAGGCAACACGCAAAGACACATAAGTAAGAAACAATAGCAAAGTAAAAGCTAATAAATCATGTGAACTACCAATATATAACATGGGAATCAATAAATGAGAATATATACATGTGAATCACAATATCATAACATGAATCCCATACATAAAAAAGACGAATGATATCTAAAAATAAGCACACAAGTAGGATATGAGATAATCATAACATCAAACTAGTAAAAATGTGATCATGTGACAAAACATGAATATAAAGAATGGACATATCAAGAATATGACATATAGCACAAGATATATGAATAAAGTCATAATACCCATAAAGAAACATGATAAAATCCACACAACTAACAAACTATCCAAATATCAAAAAATAATCCCTACAATATATCAAGGTACCAACAACAAAATATACCAATAGTGAATGGACCAATTGAAGATGGAAGTCCATAAAGCTAACATAATGTACCATAATAACCAAGATTAACTCAATGATAGATAAAGATAAAAGTTACATCACCCATCCATGCAAACATCCAAATATTCAAGCATTAAGTACAAAAGAATAAGGTACGAATATTCAACAACTAAGTGCAAAATGAAAAGGACAATAAGGTCTCAACAAGGGACAAACAATGAATATATACGTACGGAGAAAATCTTTAATCCTCATCAAACACACGTGTGACATACACAAGAATAAGTCACAAGATACCAATGATAAGAGGAAAAGAACCAATGATAAAGAACAAGAATCATATGATATCAAAAACCAAAATATACAAGATATAACATGATAGAAATAATGAAAAAGTTGCATGACAAGATATCCACAAATGAGAAACATCTCAACCAAAGTCATACAACTACTCTTAAAGGAAAATATCATTCCCTTAAAAATTATGCATAAAGGGAGAAAATAAAGAAGAACATGAAAAGGCATCGCTTATGTGACATGTGAAAATATGTGGAACATGATATGGAGTAGAACTAAGTGCATAATAACAAGATAACATAAAACATGTGATAGATACATATGAGCATGGAACATGTGAAGTGACAAGTAAGATGATGATTATAATAAAATGAGTAAGAACAATGTGATATCGAAAGGAGACATCTCAAATCATATAAGCTCATAAGATGTAATTAACAAGATATAGTACCAAACACTAGTAAAACCAAACACACCAAAAAGTTACAAGAGACATAAAAATCTATAAGGAATAAGGTGTCTAAGATATTACTAGCAAGATAATAAACATAATAAGCATAATATCAACTCACAAACTCAGTCGAATCTCACAAAGATCCAATCCAAGAAATGACAAGGTCTCATCATAAGAATCAAACTACCTAGGGCATACAAAGCAAAGGAAAGGGTAATCGATAATAATCA
Organism: Sambucus nigra; assembly: GCA_949130495.1. Taxonomy (NCBI): domain Eukaryota; kingdom Viridiplantae; phylum Streptophyta; class Magnoliopsida; order Dipsacales; family Adoxaceae; genus Sambucus; species Sambucus nigra. The sequence goes on along the minus strand of OX422212.1, from coordinate 551,822,910 downwards.
TAGAGAACATAAAAATCTATAAGAATCAACCAAATGTCAATCATATGACCATATAAGATCTATAAAGAATCTAATCAAGGTACAAGATCTAAGGCAAAATAGTATAATATACTAACTAGAATGTGACATTAAATAGAAGTATGAACAATTTAAAAGCCGTCAAGAACTAAAAAATGTACCACGAAAATAGAGAAACGTGTGCATAGTGAAGAAACACATTTGTGTGAATAGAATCCTTTTGTGGGCATGCGCACAAAATTGAGCAAATTCCCTCAAAAGTCTAAAATGCCAAAAATAATTAATCATTTTTTATCCATAACTTCATAGGTCTCATCCTTGTAATGATTATTAGGTGTACCCTTTCTAAACCCCTTTTGTAGAGTTAGCTCCCACAAATGATGAATTGGGCATCCAATCATCTTAGGATGAAGCGATTAGCCGGGGAGGAATCTGGGGGGTAATGGTTCTTATTTAACGATTTCCATATGTCATAGTACCAACAACTATCATTTCCTCAATGCAATAGGAAGGGCTGCACCAGCTAGTTATGGTGAAGGTTATCCATGTGGTTCCTTGTGTCATATATATCAATGAGTATAGGGTGGTGAGTGAAACCATAAAGTCGTTTTCATTCTTGGGAGAATGTTGAACTCAAGACTCTCGAATCATGAAGCCATCTTTTATAGTCAGGCTTGGTAAGGTTATAGCTTATTGTATCAGATCCCCAGTTTGCCTAGTATCTGACTGATGACTAGTCTTGAGCCTATGTGGGCTTTGAGTTTCATGATTCCCATTTCCAAGATAATATTGAGACCTATTCTATAATCTTTGTATTCAGCCATATTATCAGTGCAATCATAAGTGAGTTTGATAGTCGTGGGGATTTTATGTGAATCAGGGGATATCAAGATCATTCTGACGTTGAATCCTATTTTATTGGTAGACCCATATAAGTAAAGTTACCATGTTTATATATTGTCTTAGGTGAAGAAGGTCCGAGATGGATCTCCTTTTGGTGGATTTTTATGTGACATACGTGATTTTGAATTCGTAGACATCCAATTAGAGAGAGCGGGTTTCTCAAACATGTATTTTAGGTGATATATCCTAGAGACAAGTCATATGATAAAGGACATAATGTAATGGTGGAGTTTATAGGTAATCCATACTAGAGATACAAAATCCTTTTCCAAGGCGATCTATTTGATTCCATAGGATACTAACTTATTAGTGACCTAGTAGATGAAAGACTCATTTTAGTAACTTTCTACCTATTGGTCCAACCTGGCTCTGACATTCATGTTACCTATGGTTATTTAAAGTATCGAAGGTTGCCCCAGTTGGGGAGGTACAAATACTGGTGGGTAAATGAGGTACTATAATATTTTCTCAAATGCCTCCTTACATTAAGCGTTCCAATCTTTGGGTGAGTAATTTTTCAAAAAATTGGTATATGGGTTTGAATGCGGGTGTAAGTTAGTTGATGGATCAGATTATGAATGGGATCATACCTAGGAACACTCTGACATTTTTCTCCATATTGGGAGGTTTCATTTCTAGTATGGATTTTAACCTTGGCTAGTTCTACCTTGATTACATCTTTACTGATAATAAATCTGAGTACTTTGCCCTTGGTAACCTGGAAAACACATTTATGAGGATTTAGACTCATTTTAAAAATGCGAAGCCTTTGAAAGAATTTTTAGAGAGTTAGAATGTGTCCCTTGTGACCTTAGACTCGATGATCATGTCATCCATGTAGACTTCCACCTCCTTGTGTATGAGTTCATGAAGGATGGTTGCTACTACTATTTGATAAGTGACCCTATAATTAATAAGATCGAAGGGAATAATTGTGTAAAAATATGGTCCTTATGGAGTGATGAACCCGATATTTTCTTTATGGTCGGGATGCATTTTTATCTTGTTGTATCCAACAAATCCATCCATAAAGGATTTGATGGTGTTATTGGCCATGTTATCTACCAATAGATCTACATGGTGTGGAGGAAAATCGTCCTTAGGGTAGGCTCGATTGAGATATTTGTAATATTTGAACATTAGGACCTTTCCATTGGTCTTAGGTACGGTTATGATATTAGCCAACCATGTTGGGTATTCCACCACTCAAATGAATTCGACACTAAGTTGTTTCTTCACTTATTCCTTAACCTTTAATGACCATTCAGGTATCATCTTACAATGCCTCTATTTGATAGGCTTTAAGTTAAGAGGAGTTGGTATTTCATGCATGACGATGGTTAGGTCGATTCTGGGCATGTTTGCAAAAAGACCAAGCAAATATGTCGAAAAAATTAGCGAGGAGGCCAGTGAAGTTTTTGTATACATTTTTACTAAGGGAGGACCATACTTGTAGTTATTTGAGGTTTTAGGAACTGCCTAAGTTTACGGTTATTGTGTCAACCTTGTTGGAAGATATATATATATATATATATATATATATATATTGACTTTGGCTAAGTTTTTGCTAGTGTTTTAAGAATACTAGATTGGTAAAGTCATCATTATTAGGTGCGAGGTATAATCCATCACTAGATTCATAATCATCACCTGTAACACACACATGGAAGTATTGAAAATCACAACTTATTATGCCATCCAAGGGAGGAAGGACATCATTGATAATTTCCAAAAATTCTACTTTGTAGAGGGATACATTCGAGGAAGGGGTAACGTGGGACTTTATTTTTAATATATCTTACTCAATGGGCTTTCAGAGGCTGGGTGCTACTATGTATCTAACAGAGGTCCAGTTATTTAGTATATTTTCTCTCGCGATGTTGGTAATGAGGGGGGGGGGGGGGCTGGATTATATCAGAGTACTCTTGGAGTGGTCTTTGGGCGTTCTAGAATCTTGGCACGAACTTCAGGCAAGGGAAGGTAGTGTTATTTGAGTTGTGATCTATTTTCCTCAGGGAATTCAATAGGGTCTTCAACTATGCCTATCATGGGGTTGATGTGGGGGAGGGCCTTGAAGAAGGATTGTAGTAATTGTTGGTGGTTTTCGTTATTGCATTAATAGTCCTAGAGTTGTTGAGAGGTCGTATCATGAGATTCAGTCAAAGGTGGTGTCTAAGGTAAATGGCTTGTTGAATTCGATATGCAGATGTTGAGATTGAGCTCAGGGATGCTGACCAGTCTTCCCTTTTTATTGTGTTACTATGAGGAATGTGGGCAGTGTACCATTTATGATTTTTTTTCTAAAATTATTAAGTTTGAGGATCTCGATATGATGATCAAATCGATTTCTTCAGGAAATAAAATGAGTAGTCCCCATTCGGGCTCCTTCTTGGGGATTTAAATATTTATTTAGTTGTAGTTAACCGTGTACATTTTCTCGTAATCCACATACAACCCTTCCTCATTGAGGATATCCATTTGGGGTCTTAAGGATTTCTTTTCTTCATCCCACTAAGGTTTTGGGAGGCCGTGATAAGGAAAGTCTTCCTCTAAAAGATGAAAATGACCATCACACCCATGATATGGGTCTTTGGAACATGCGGGTTGAGATTTACCATTAGGATTATAGAACAAGTCGGCTTTCCCCTTGTTTTTTAAAGACCTAACGACTTCTAGACTCCTTCGTTGATTCTTCCTTAGTATGAATCTAGGCATGCACTCCATTTTTATAAATTATTTAGGAGGCTACATTATGAATAATTAGATCCTCCTCTATCATATGAGTGAGTAGGATAACCCAGAACCCACTGAGGCATATCTCGTTTTTATCGTGATGGGTATCCAAGAGCGAGATAGTTATAGTGTTGGAGATTGTGGCCCAGCCATCATCCCCTTGGATTGTAATGACCTCCATGCCAAATGGAAACCTGACTTTCATATCTAATGATGAGGGTGATTCCCCTATGGGATGTATCTAGACTCTTCCTATTATGAGGTGAAGTTATCTCTTCTTAGTAGGAGGTTGGAGTTGGCTCTTTTCATAATTAAGACTTTATATCTCATTTGATGGTCCCCACTTTGAGTTCAAAAATGATGGATCCCATGACCTCTTAGTTATTATTATCATAGGACATGATGGACAGGGAAGATGGGTCAAACTCGAAGTCGGTGTATCCCAGATTGCTGGTAGTGCGAAGGATGCATATATTGATGGCAGACCCGTTGTCTATCAATACCAGGATTCGATGGTAATGTGTAGTGCAAGCCATTGGTTGCCCCCATGCAAGGGGAGATCCTCATCAGATAAGTGGATGTACCATTTTATGGAAATTGAACTTATGGTGGATGACATCTCTACCGGTGTCAGGTATCGAGGCACACAAGCTTGATACAATATATTGATGAGGGTAGCTCTATATTCTTGAGATGTATCAAGTAAATCCCAGATGGTAATATTAGCTCACGTTTAGTAGAGTTTGTCCTAAATATTACTAGTCTCTTGGGAAAGGGAATAACAACTCCTTCTATGGGACCTCTCTCTTTATTAGATGGATTTAGAAGAGTGGAGTGTCGTTCATATTGGGTGAGTAAATTGACCTCCTTATTCGAGGACAATGTGGATTATTCCCATGACTCTCTATTGATTTTCTCTAGGGAGGGTAAAAGGTCTGTTAAGGATACGTGGCTAAAAATAGGCATGGTTGGATTCGGGATCATCACTTTTTCCCAATAGAGGATTGAAGTGTATTTTGGGTCAGTGGGAGCATGGTTATGAGTTTGAGAAAGATATCTGGATATGGTGTCATATATCCAACGTACTGACATGTTAGAATCAAAGGAAAGAGTAAGGATTTCAGCTAATGTGGTAAGGACCTTCTCACCTTTCTGGTCTAGCTTATCACAAGGTGACTCTATTAACATGGACAATCCTGACCAAATATGATTATGCAAAGTGATCTTTTGTAAGTCTTCATTATTGGAAGAGACTTTAGACCTTTTGGGGTTTATCTCTCTTACTATGCTCATGGCCTCGCAGTAGATCCCCGCAATAGTATCGATAATATTCATATTTCGATCCCCAAGGTGAGATTCCTTTGACAAACCTAGCAATAACTAATGCAGACACAACATACCAAAGATTCTAAAACTTCACTTATGCATGGTCATGGAGAGAGGGGTTAACAATTATTTCCCTCAGCTATATGAATATTTTTTGTGGGGCATGGCTGGGGTAGGTCATTTTATCTTGGAGTTCAATTACGCCAACAATTTGGGCTACATTTAGATACGGGCTTCCATAGCTACATCTGTGAAACCCCATAATATTTAAAATATATTGATCAGTTCTAAGTTAAACAATACACGAGTAAAAAAAATTAAGTACCATTCTAAAAATGCATGAAAAGAAATAAACAAAAATCAATACTAAACAACAATAAAGAAATTTATGACATAACTCTGATATGATCATCATAAACAAAAAACCAATACATCAACTTTAACATAGAAACCAACTCATATCCATGTGAAGTGTACAATTACATGTAAATCTCGATACTATAACGGAAAAACAAATGAAATTGTAGAATTGGCACGCAAGCCAGGGATAATTACATCCTAGCGCGTAACTGCCTCTAGAAGGATGAAGTAATAGTGTCAATATCAATTAAGGCTATGGAATGTGCATCCTACATCCTGTAATGTTAAATCCATAGTGTTAACAAGTTTACGAACAATAAGAGTACAATGAAAGTTGGAATAAATTATAAATATGCATTTGCCTCTAGCATTTTAACATCTGTTAGATTTACCCCACCCCTCAATCCTAATATCACAAGCATCTATGGTTCCCTAAACCCAAGTGAGCCCATGTCTAAGTTTAATTCTTCACATATGAAAATAACCAATAAATTCTAAATATCATTACACTAATCAACATCAAGTGTATAAACCCTTTTATTATAGTCACAAAGTCTAAGGGTCACATAAGTAAGAAAAGAAAAGAAGGCCTATCCCTAATACCCTTGGGGATCACTCGCCCGTAATAGGTATAGTCTTAGGTCATCCTGAACCAAAGACCTCATCACAACAAGGGATGAATCACCATGTTTACCCATCAATAATATAGCCTACCATACTCAAGACCATGTAAAGTAAATATCCCCATAGTCTATCTCAAAGGTGGGTATTAGACGTGTGACCTAGGGTTAAAAATTGACTAGGGCATCTTGTCTACTCATCGAGCTACCAAAGTCATTAGCATCGTACATGCCCCTTAATGGAATCCCTCCCTTAGTATGTTTGTCATGAGTACTCACACATTCTATGCATTAAATAAAGAACACAATACTAATATCCACCCCAATCATGAAAATCAAGTCTCAGATAGATTTCTTCACTTTAATTCAATTTAAAAGTAAATAAGAAACCATCCATTATCTTAAATTAGAGTCATCCTAATCATACTGTAAACCAAGTCATATATCTCAAGTTAGATTAGAGGTTATCCCCCAGGCAAACCCCAAATCTAAAATCCCTTATTTAAAATAATAAGAAAAAGTGTCAAAACATCTCAAGCATCAATCAATCGATGAATCTCATCGATCACTTAGTGATTTGAAAAATTCCCATGACTGGGTTTGTCTTGTACAACTCAACAAAATTTATCTCAAACCTCCATTAAAGACCACAAAACCTTCAGGTATGATTCATATAACATATAAACGGTGAATCCACATATAAAACATGATTATTATACAATTATATCATTAAAATCCTAATTTAAGTTCAAGAACTCAAATAAAACCCATATTCTCTCTTAAGAACCATAAAATCTCAATTCATAACAATTTGATTTCATTTCTCTGCATATTATGCATAAGTTCCTAGTGTTTTGAATGGATTAGTTTAATAAATTAAAACCTATTCATGGTATATTCAAACCTCATCAATTTTAAGGAGGATGCGATCAAAATGATGCTTAATCAATCCTAATTACTTCCGAATTGGGCTAATTACGAATTTAATTTAATTAAATCATCTAAATCAGATTCTAATAACTTAGATAATATTTTGATTCAAATGAATAGGCATAATATACAAAAAATTCAATTATACAGGAATTAAAATTAAAATTTCCTCTAAATTGATTTAGAACTAGGGCTCCAGTCTTCTAGAAATCCGTATTTTCCCTTTACCTTTGTTCTCTCCAAGATCTTAGATCCCCAAATTTTGTTTAGTGTTAAAATAATCCTCCTAATGGCTCAATATCACCTATTAAAAATGAAATTAGGATTGGGACTAAAATGAGGTCTTAAATAACTTGACAAAATTAACCCTTAGCTAGTCTAAAAATCTCCCAGTTTATTATACTTACCTAATAGGCCCAAAATAGCTTATTTTATGTTAAAAACTCATTATTTTAAATACTACCGCCATCATAATCCTCCATCCTTAAACAATATTACAAGCACACGTAATATTATATTTATAAAAATATATGGAATTACATTGCTCCCCCTTAGTCATGGAATTTTGTTCTTAGAATTCAGAATAAATTATCCTGGAAAAACTCTGAATACCTTGTCTGCATGTCCTCCTCCTACTCCAAGTGGTCTCGTCCTTACTATGATGTCCCCATTGAAATGTCACTTAGCGGAATGACCTTTAATCATAGGGTCTTCTATCTACGGTCAAGTATACACTCGGGCCTCTCTTCATGACTAGCATCCTGATACAACTCAAGTCTATCAAGATCTATGTGTTTATACTCGTCCTCAACATGGATACGTGAAAAAATTTAAGTTCCCTCTGAAGGTGACCAGGAAACGTCAAATAATACGCATTGAGTCCATTATCTCAATAATCATAATGGTCATACCTAATGGGAAGCCAACTTCTCCTTTGTTCCAAATCTAACAACTCATTTCATCGAGAAGACTCTCAACAACATTTGATCTTCCACTTGGAATTCCAATTCATGCTTTCTCTTATCTACTTAATCTTTTTGATGTTTTTAAGATAATTCCATGATTATGCCCAATAACTAGGTGGATGACCTTGCCATCCATATTTTGCCTCATTAGGTGCAATTCCAACCATCCTCTAGAGTCTATTATTATAGGTGGACTTATCAAGCAATAAATATACAATTGAATTGCCCTTGAGGTCTAACACTAAATCCCTAAGCATATCATCCAACAACTGATTCACCTTTTTTTCATCTGACTATCGGACTGGGGGGTGAAAACCCCCGCTCAAACTAAATTGATCTCCCATCCCATACTAAAATGCCTTCCAAAATTGGGAGATAAATTTCTACTCCTTATTTGATACGATATCCAGTGGCACCCCATGTAGTCTCACTATCTTAGCTATAAGTAACTTTGTGTACTACTTTGTGGAATAATTAGTCCTAACAAGTATAAAATGGTATAAGTTCAATAATCTATCCATAATTACTCAAATAGAATCATGATCATGCTACAAATGAGGTAACCTAACAATAAAATCCATCAAAATTCTCTCCCATTTCCATTAAGTGACCTCTAATGGTTGTAAATGTCCCACCGACCGTTGGTATTCCACCTTTCCCAGCTGATAAGTAGCAGACCTCGACAAAAAATTAATAATATCCCTCTTAATTTTTATCCCACCAATATGGTTGCCTCATATATTGGTACATCTTATCCCCTCCGAGATGCACTGTGTACCGTGAACCGTGAGCCTCGGCTTACATTACTTTTTTCACTTCTGGATCCTTGGGGTTTACTAGCCATCCCTGGAATCGGAGACCTCCATCTCATTCGATTAAGAAGGAAGGAACTTTGTCCACATATATCTCCTTTACATTTCCTTGATAAAAAGAATCCCCCAACTAATCTGGATCTACCTGTGAAATAATGGTCGAGGTAACTGTCACCATTATCACGAGATCATCCTCCAAATCCATCACCGTCAGCGTACTCCACCTCTCGACCCGAAAACTAGAAAATCCTCTCCACATTTCGCCCACTATCATAAAAGAATCAATTCCATCCATGAAATATCATATCCTATGGTCTCTCATTGTAACATCGCGTTTGGATATACTCCTAAACAAACTAATGTAATCGTTGAAACACTAACTTGACATTAAAAGGATTTCTTTCTGCCATGCCCTTATGGAAAAGCATCGCACATACCAATGGTGATAAATTAAGGTTAAAAGAGATCAACCTTGACCTACCCAAGACTTCTAAGAAGAACTCTACATTAGTTGCCTACTTCCTATTAGAAATCACCTTCCCCAATTCCCGTACTAGATTGATCGTTAACGACACTTGATTTTTAACCTGAATCTCCAACTATGCTTTTGCATGCTCTCATTTTGTCTTTTGCCTGCTTAGGCAATATGAGCACATTCTACTATGGATACCTTAACCTCCAATATATTCCTATACGTTCACACTCTAAAAAATTACTAACTCATGCCTCTAAAAAAAACTAGGTCAATCAACTCCAATGACCCCCAAATATCCCCCTATGCCCCTTGGAACCCCTTAACCCTATCAAAATGAGATGGGCATACTCTCTTACCTCAATAATTTTAATCATCTCTTGAATGTAGAGTGAATAATCAAACACTTGCCTTAGTCAACTCTACTTCTCATAGTTTAGGACCACTTTGAAAAATTTTCCCAAAAAATGTAACCCTTTTCTTTCATCAGATGGAGATAAAATAAAATCCTAATAGTATTTGCATACCTTCTCCTATTAACCTTTAACGTTGGGGCAAAAACCACCACTATTAAAAAAATTGGTGGTAGATATCACCACTAATACACCATCCTGTCTTCATCTAGATATCATTTCAAATCACGACGAACCACCCCTTCGTGAGGTTAAAATCTACTAATGATGCGCTCGCTTTATATTGTGCTAGATAGATGCCTTCAGGATATCCTCCTCTCAATTTTACCACTAATGATAACTCGTTCACATTTTAATCATCACGAGCAAACACTTTCCTCCTCTGTTCTGACAGGTTATTAATATGTAACAAAAAACACTCAACCCATATCTTGACCTTATCACACATAGCTTAGTGGCCCATTTTTTTTAAAGCTTCCTCAAGGTAACGCCATTCCTGAATATTAAGTCAGTTAAAAAACTGCGGTATTTACTTCCATGACATATCTATTATCCCTAATAAGGTCAACTATATAAAATTCCCTCGCAGTGGGTTCAACATTAGTGCCCACTATAAGGCAAAAATCAATCTCTTACGTAAGTGATAACTCAACACCCATACCACTAAATACTAGAATAATATCAAATCATTGGTGAAACCTCTATGCAGCCGCAATCCCATTTGATGTAATCATATCCATACATAAACATGTCTGCCAGAATTTCTTTCAAACCTAAGCACAACTAATTAAATTAAATCACAGCCTAAGAATGACATATAAAGGCCTAGCCTCGGTAGTTGATATAATTGTACACCTACCTATACACGCAAGCTCAATACTAATACAATGATATGTTCCCCAAAATCAACAAATCGGATGAAAACTAAGCCGACACAACAAGCTTCCACGATTCAATAATCATGACGTAAATAAACCCCTACTCTATGGGGTGTCCACATATACATAAAGTTTAGAGATAAATATACACATACCTCATAATCATAGTACACACACTACTTAAAGAAAAATGACAAATCCTTGGTGATTAAGCAAGACTCATGCGCGCGGTCCATAAATGTACCCATTACCATCCCCCGAAGGTACAAGACATCTAATAATTAGGTGTACTCACTTTCCATAAGCATAAAATCTTACTTTAAAGGAATTATTGAAATGGAATCCCCACTAGAAATACTGTTGACCTTATTTCTTTGATCAACTCTGTTGAAATTTACCTCACTTGCCCTGCTCAAATAGGTCATGGCTCCACTGGCCAATATTTCCCTACCCCCACTGGCCAAAAATGATCACATCATCCACTTTTGGAAACATCTTGGGGTCCGCTCCCCCTATATGATTCCTTTTACTGGTGAGGTCCCCCTCCTCGGGTCCAAGCTTACTTATTAGCCTCACTTTGCCCTCGGTCTTCCAAATCTTAAGGACTTTATTCCTATAATAGTTATAATACTCCTACTGATAAGAAGATAAATTAAATAAATCAAAGAAAACACACCAATGTATAAGGAAATCCATAAAGGGAAAAACCTCAGATGAACTAGCTAACATATCACTATGATACGATTTTACAAAGCATAAACAGTAGACTTAATTAACAATTAGATCTCCATAGCCCTTGATGATCTTCAATCTTCCACTAATCCGCCACAGTGTAACATAAGAATCCACCTTTGCAAGCTGCCACAATGCACGAGTTCATACGTATTAGTATCCAATGATGAGGCTCAGCAACAATCTACACCATAAATATCACGCACGAAGTCCACTGCATGAAATAAGTTATCTAAAGATGTAGAGAAACAACCTTTGGTGCCCAAACATAAGATCTCAAAGCACAAGAAATATGAATCTTGGATCTTTAAGCGTAAAGGATGAAACAAGGTTTTTGAAACTTTGGTAAACAGATAGGGAAACAGTTTTCGCTAAAAGTTCTTGAAAAATATGAGTCCAACATGCCTAAAATAGTAAAAATACACATTTCGAGGTGGCAAACTCATTTTAACGTAAACATAATATTATTGAGATTAGATTTTCGTTCTAATGAAACAACATTTCGTTAAAAAGAAATAGCTTTCTCATTCAAACGTCCTTCAACGAGATTCCAAAAAGATGCGAAATCCTTGGTATAGGAATCTCGTTCGATGGCCACTCCAAACGAGATCTTAATATCGTTCTAATGAGACAAACGTCGTTCTAACAAAAATATTATTTTTGTTCTGACGAGATTGAATTTCGTTATAATGAAATTAAAATAAAAAAAATGTTTTTCTTTAAAAACATTTAAAAATAGTTCCAAGCTAATTTGATTTAAAAAATAAACACCCTTAAAAATATCCAAGGACGCATATTCAATATGAATTCATACCTGTGAGATCATTGGTAAATGTATGTGAAGATGAACTTGGCACGATAAACATGACACGATGTATCCAATCTTTGAAGCTTGGTCACTACATATTCATCAAACACTCCATAGGCTTTTGGGATCAATAACACAATGTCTAACCCATGACTCAAATATTTTGTCCATAATAATGCCAATTACATACAAAATGACTTGATTCAAAATTTTTCCTTACAAATCTCTCCCTTTGTCTATTACGGGATAAAACAAAAACCAAAATCCTATGGGCTATTAAGTTATCTAAAAGACTCATTCCCCAACTTCAAAAAGGAAAAAAAGTAAAGATGCTTGATAGACACATAAACTGAGTAGCTTTGCTTTGCTTGAAAATTTTATCGCATATTGCAACCCTGTAAACCTGCACACTTAAACACACCTTAAAATGCAAAGAGAATATAACATGTATAAATCCGTAAAATAATAAACATCTAACAGTGTCTAAAACAATCTCAACCTAGGTAAGATGTCTCCCCATAAGATAAAGATAACCTAATTATCTAAGTAAAGATACCATTTCTACCCCTTTTTAATTAGAAATAAACAAATAAAGATAGCATAAAGCAATTACTCACCCTAAACACCAATTCTCACCTTCAATATGTGATCATAAAATATCAATTTTAAACATATGGATAAGGGAATAAAGCATACGATGGGTTAAGTGAGACAAAGACATAACATGGAAACTTCAAGCACAATTAGTCTAAGTTATTATCAAACAAAATAACTATCAATGTTAAAATATACCAATATGAGTAAGCAATGAAGTATGATACCAATTTTAAAATTACTAATTTGAGAAAAAAAAATTCAGTGGACATAATGAGGGATATTAATATGATCATAAACCATGCCAAAATTAATCCAAAGATAAAGTATATAAAAACATGGAGTAAACTCAAACCAAAAAGACTGAAAACAAACGACGCCATATATAATATATACAAAATAAACCGATGAAAATTCGAAACATATATATATAGGTATAAACATCCACAAAAACTCGACACAAAACACATAAATTTACACACTAGCATAGTATCCATGTGTCTAAACATGTGGGATAAGATGAACGGGCATGAATTAGATACAAATGAATTGTCACCCAAACACTCAAATATGTTCAAGAAGTTCTAATTGATTGCAGAATTTTATCAAACTAAGATTTATCCTCAAGCGACAAGATAAAATGAACTATATGAACAAACAAGCACAATGCACACAAGCCTAGAATATTGATGATTCCACAAATCAATAGCGTATGACAAAATAAGCATAACAAGGATTCAGTGTGCAAATCCCTTGCTCTTCAACTAAACACCCTCAAAAGATAAACATATATTATATTTTCTTTTCTTTTGAAACTATTACTTTTGAAAGATCAAACAAACTAAACTATGTTGGCCTTTGGCAATTTTTTTATTTTGATTGCCTTTAATCTTTTCACTAGGCTCTTGCCAAGGGTGTGTTTCCCACAAAGGATATTTTATCCTTTTTATCCCTTTTCCATGCACCCTAATTTTTTTTAATATTAAACAAATAAGATCATAGGCAACGGTTCTTACATGCACAAATCCCCCATAGTCACAAAACATATAGATGGAAAGATTGATGGGAGAACATCTCATAAAGATCAAATATACATGTGATGCCAACGTTCAAAAAGCTCGTGCATATGTTTGCAGAGGCATATACAAAGTCTAATCCATGCAAGCATTATTAAGAACCATCTAAGTATCTGCAATCATAACCAAATGTCCTATCCACATGGAACCATCTAACCAAACACACCAATATGCCACACCAAATGTGTAAAACTAAAATACAGAAAACCAAAAATCTCTTTAAGTTTTTCAAAATAAAATACCAATTTTTAATTTTTGAAAACAAACTCTAACTCAAAAGTCAAAAAAAATCTTTTTGTATTTTTCAATTTGACTCAAAAAATGAAAAATTAAAGAACAAAAGATAAACATATCATAAAACTAGCAAACAAATATCATGAAGGACAAACTAGATTATGAAAAACAAGATAACACAATTAACCATTAGATATAAAGTGGGAAGTATCATGTGTAAGCAAACAAGAATCAACAAGTCTAATATGCAAAGCCTCCAAATCCGATTTTCCAATCCAGGTAGGTGTAACATGATGCTTAAAGGATTTGGTAACCACAGTGACTTTATTCTTAGACTTCTTAATACCTTTCTTAAGATCATAACAAAAATGCCTAAGGTGACATTTCCTACCACAATGAGTGCAAGTGTAAACATGTCGAGGGGAGTTACCTAATGTTTGACCTTTCCTAACATTCCTATTCGACTTTCTTAAACGCATGGTCTTAGATTTAGTAGAGGAAGTAATATGATCATAGAAGCCAATTCCACACTTGTCACCGTTCATTTGGATAAGGCCTAACATTTTATCTAACTTTTCTAACCTAGACTCTAATTTGACATGACTCGAATCTCTCAGTCTCTCATCAAGGTCAACTATCCTTGACTAGAGTAAAATCCTCAAACTATAGAAGCTCTTTCTTAATAGCCTCTATCAAAGCTAGAATACTATCTCTCTCCTTAAACATACTATAGCTTCTCTCTAAGAGTTTTATCGTGTGACCTAAGATCCTTAATCTAAACACTCTCATCATTTACTACGGTGTGTTCTTTTGAATTACCTTATAACTTCAAGTTATCCTTCTTTACTTCCAATATTTTTGCATACAATTCACAAAAGGAAACTTGGATTTCACTCTCCTCCTCCTCTTCTTTATCCTCACCCTCGTCTCCACTTTCTCTACCTTCACTCACTTAGGATCCTTAAACTATGACCTCATAAGTGTCATGCAAATAAATATCTTCATGAGAACATTTCTCATCAAAGCTCACATGACTAGCCATGAACACAATAAAGTTGTGCTCAATGGGGGAGTCATTTCCCTCTTCCGGATCACTATCACCGAGGATGGCATTAAATGTCATCTATTTCTTGCACTCCTTCCTTAGTTTAGTGGGCCACTAAGCTCCTCTATGGCCATAACCTTCACGACCAAAACATCATTTCGGCTCATCCCTCTTAAAATTATTATTTCGATTTTTAGGGAAGTGATCGACTTAGTTGTGCTTATTTTTCTCAAAACTTTTTGAATGTTTCGATTTCTTTTGGAATTTGAAAATTTTCATGAATTTCGTTGCCGTTATGGCCAAATCCTCATACTCGATGTCAGACTCATCATTTGAAACATGTTCTTCTTCCTTCCGAGTTTTCAAAGCAATGCCCTTTTCTTTCGTTGTCACATTCTTGGAGGTAAACATGCCAAGCTCATAAGTTTGTAAGTCACATACATTCTCTTCAAGTTTTGTAGAGTCAACAGTACTTAAAGAATTCAAAATGTTCACCTTTGAATGAAATATTTCAATCAATGACCTTAAGATTTTCTTGATTACTTTGTTGTCAGCTATCTTCTCCCCCAAATTAAAAGACGGGTTAACTATATCGGACAGTCTAGCATAAAACTCATCAAATCTATACTTTTTAACATCTTAATCGTTTTAAAAATAGTGGTGAGGTTTTGGATTTTAAAAGCCTTAACAACACTAGTTCCTTTATGGGTGAGTTGAAGCATATTCCAAGATTTTTTAGATGTATCATAGGTCATAATACGACGGAACTCCTTCGAGGTGACTAAACAAAATAGAAATTTTAAACCTCTAGAATTATAAATTTCTAATCTATTCTCACCCTCATTTAATGATTCTACTGGTTTTAAATGAACTGCTTCACCTTCCCTAGTGATAAGTGGAGACCAATGTTTAACAACAACGGACCAAACTCGCTCATCTATAGCCATAAGTGTTGAATTTATATGCATTTTTCAGTATGTGTAATTCGACCTATTAAACATTGGGGTTATAATACCATCAAATCCCCCAAAATTCATGCCTAAAAACATGGGACCAAAACACGTTAACTAAATGTTCTACCTCTAATACAAATTTGAGAATTATATTTAAGAGTGTGTGCTTAGGAAAAGATGGTCTGAAAAATAAAAATTCCAATTCTTATATTTTCCAAATTTTAACGATTAAAAATTTAAATAAAAGTAACCCATGATATATTAGCCATGATTAGCCTAACCCACATCCAACACTAAGCCACGAATGCCATTACAACCATAGGACAATCGGACAATAAACCCTAACTATAGGAAATAATGGGAACACAATTAGGATGTAAAAAATAGTTTGAATACTCATTCCTCAAACTCGGTGGATTTTATGTGTGTAGACTAAGACCCTTAATTTTACTCACTACAATATTACATATGTTTTATGCGATTTAAGATACAGTTGGAATTACCTACTTCCAATCGAGATAACCTTTATGTGTGTAGACTGAGATCCCTGAAGTACTTAACTGGATTTCCAAAGATCATCCCTTAGATAGTGTGGTTGGTAATCCTACTGAGCCTGTTCGTACAAGATCTCAACTTCGTAACATTACTCATTATACATGCTTTGTGTCTCTTATTGAGCACAGACTATAATGAAGCCTTGAATGAAACTTTGTGGATAGGTGTTATGCAGGAGGAACTTCTTCAATTTTTCATTCATGATGTATGGTATCTTATACCCAGGGCTGAAAATAAAAATATTATCGGCACACGCTGGATTTTTGAAAATAAAACTGATGAATCTGGGATGATTATTCGGAATAAAGCTAGATTAGTTGACCATGGCTACTCTCCGATTGAAGCAATAAATTTTGAGAAATTTTTTGCTCCTGTTACTCGCCTCAAATCTATCCGCTTACTTTTTTCCATAGCTTGTCATTTTCATTTCACTCTCTATATCAAATGGATGTTAAATCTTCTTTCCTTAATGGCATATTGATTAAGGAGACCAATGTAGAACAACCCAAAGGGTTCATTAACCTCCACCATCCAAATTATGTCTATCATCTTAAAAAATATATTTATGAGTTAACACAATCTCCTAGAGCTTGGTGTGAATGTCTATCCACCATTCTTTTAGATAACGATTATAGGAGAGGGTGGAATTACCAAACCTTATTTGTCAAACATTTTGACAACAATATTATTATAGCCCAAGTTTATGTTGATGATATTATTTTTGGATCCACCTCCCCTTTAGAATTTAAGGCCTTCTGAGACATTATGCACAAAGAATTTCAAATGTCACTTATGGGGGATTTACAATTATTTTTAGGACTCCAAGTTAAACAAAATTCAGATGGCTTATTTGTATTGCAATATAAATATGCTTTAGAGATTGTTAAGAAGTTTGGCATAGATAAAACCAAAGAAGATAAGACTCCCATGAGTACTTCAGTCAGACATTCTAAAGATGAGAATGGTAAATCCATCGATTCTACCTTATATCGTAGTATGATAGGAAGCATACTTTACCTTACTGCATCCCATCCTAATATCATGTACTCTGTCTGCGTGTGTGCTCTATATCAAAACAATCCTAAAAAGAGCCATCTATTATTCCTCAAAAGAATTATCAAATACATTAAAGGCACTATAAACTTAGGACTTTTGTACACTAAAGACACTTCTAGTACTATTGTAGGTTACACCGATGCTGATTGGGCTGGGTGTTTCGATGAGAGTAAGATTACTTCAGGAGCATGTTACTTCATTGGTAACAATTTGGTAGGATGGAGTAGTAAGAAACAAAACTGAACTTCCTTGTCTAGTGCCGACTCTGAATAGCCGCAAGAAGTTACGTGCTCAATTACTTTGGCTGAAATAAATTCTAAAAGATTACGGTATAACTGAAGATAAGTTACATATCTATTGTGACAATCAAAGCGCTATTAATATTTCTAAAATTCCAGTTCATCACTCTCGTACCAAACATATTAAAATCAGATACCATTTCATACGTGAGTTAGTTGAATCTAAGGAGTTAGAAATTAATTACCTACCTAGTGAAGTGCAATTAGCTTACTTGTTCACTAAACCTTTGGATTATCTTTGATTTGAATATTTGCGTAAATCTATTGGTATGGTTATGGCCGAATAATGATTTATTGCTTCACACTAATTTTCTTTACCCTTTGTCCATTTGAGACAAAATGGGGGAGAAATTTGAGTCTTCTTGGATATTCTTGTTGTATTCTCAAGAAAAAAACATGATCTTATTCATCTCATTTTTTGGAATAAGTACCTTCAGTTACATCAGAATTTTGATAGGGTATTAGTAAGTAACTAGTTGAGTTATGTAATTTTCCTTTTCTAGGATATTGGGTAGATATAATTTTGTATAGGAATAGGATTTTTCTCATTTTTTTATCCCTACGAGTCCTCGATGACTCAAAGGATATTTTGTCTCATATTTCCAAAGGGGGAGAGAGAAGCACCCTATATCTTTGACTCACTTGAATCTATATTATATAGGTGCTCTTCCAGTTTGGAAATAGTGACAAAATTGAGTCATATCCTAGTAAGAGCAAAAATCCTTAAGACTCTTCATTTTTAATTCCACAAATTGTTCCTAAATGTACAATACCACACCTCGCCTAGGATTTCATTCATGTGTTGCATTTTTCATAATATGGGTGTGTGTGAGTTAAATCCATGGAAAATAATTTTTCCATAATTTTTGGGATATTCTAAATAATTTCTAAGATTTTTTAAAATAATTTTTAGAAATTTAAAATTGGTTTTTTAAAATATTGTGGGCTGTTTTGTAATTAGTAAAAGATGTTAAAACTTATCTTGGGTAGAAACCAAAAGCGCTAGATAATATTGTGGGTAAAATTTATATTTTTTTAATCCAAAAAAACTCATTTTATGTGTCATCTCAGCCTTACATGTGTGGCACCTGTGACGGTTGGATCTGTGTTTCTTTACACTCACATTCCTAAGAGTGATTGAGAACCCTTAGATCATTTTATTATATGGTCTGCATGCATTATTACTTGATCCTTTTGTTTACATTTAAACCAATCAGAGTCATTAGATTTCCTTCGATCAAATCATGTTCATTCATTTGCCTGAGATCTTTCAGAGACTTCCCTTCCTGGTATAAAAGGAGACTTCATCCTTTCAATTCTAACTTTTAGCTCGCCTCATTTTGAAGAGAAAAAAAAAGTGAGAGAAGAGAGAGAGAGAGAATACAAACCCTAACCTAACTTCAGTCAAATCTCACTAGAAAATAGTTCTTAGAGTTGAGTTAGTTCTAGATTAGAGAAAAACCATCCTCTGTTGTTATTAATCTCTTATCCAAACAATCACTTTTTACAAATATTATTTTCTTTCATAGAAATCTGAGATGTTTATTATGTGATACACTTCACGTTTATCTTACTATTTTTGATTTCTTCTTTCAAGAAATCTCAATTTTTTATTATTTTAAAATGTTATGTTTTGTTTAAACCATAAACCAACAAAATCATTTCCGATTTCAATTTTTGAGAGTACTCAGAATTAGATCTAGTTAAGATCTTGATTGGGGATTTACACTCTCAATTATTTCATATTTTGTGAAATATTTGTAAATATTTTTGAATAACAAAAGTGCTTAGGATCTTGGATTTTTTGTATAGCAATATTCCCACTTGATCTGTTGATAATTTAAAGATCCAAACTCTTGAGTTTCAATCAAACTGATTTTAGAAATCTTCATTTTATTTTACAATCTCGTTGTAATTTGATAAATCATTTGGTCTGTAATAAGTGTGTATGGGTTGCATGCATGTGATTTAGAGCACATCACCACTTACACTTTCACACTAGAACACTAAACAGTATTGGTAGAGAGATTCTGAATAATTGAGTCGATGTAAAGCTAAAAGGAGTGGAGTTACAAAGATGAAAGAACATCAACTACATAAGAGCCTTGGGAGAAGTCAGAAAATGCAAGAGGAGTTGGTATAATTTCTTAACATAGTTTATTATTCTATTTTAGTGGATTTTTACTTTAGATTTGTAGAGTACTCCGTGGATGTTTCCCCAATTGGGTGGGGTTTTACCACATTAAAATTGTACTTGTATACTTCTTCTTCCCCTCATCCCTTTCTTAAGGCTGCGTTTGTTTGATTTCTTTATAAGTTTTATTTTTCAAAACTGGTAAACCTATACCTTAAATAACTCATTCACACTATTTTACACGTCTTGTATTAAGATATTTGTTTTAAGAAAAAAGTTTATTTAACAAATTGGTCGGAGCCATTTAGATAGTTTAATCTTGTATTAAACGACTTAAGTGGTACTTTTTCAATTTGTATCAAAGCTTTGGTTTTTCAAAATTCTTCAGATCTTGTGTTTTTGAAATTGTTTTCTCAAAACAAATCATAGACGGGAAATTTTAGAGACTAGGTAACCTGTTCAAATCCCCTCTCTTTGATGGAACTAATTTTCCTTATTTGGAAAGTGAGGATGGTTACTTTTATCCAAGCTACTTTGGGAGATGATGTCTAGGATGCTATTGAAAATGGTTATACTATTCCTACTAAACCAGCCGCTGAAGGAAGTACTATAAGGATTAGAAAGTTACTAAGTGAATTCACTAAAGAAGAGGAACAAACTTCCCTTAACAATAACAAAGGCAAAAATACCATATTCATGTCTATCAATGAACATGAATTTAAGAGGATATCATTTTGTTCTACCTCTAAGGAAGCATGGGACACCTTATTGACTGCATATGAGGGTGACACGAGAGTCAAAGCTGCTAAAACACAAATGTTAATCCATAAGTGCAACTCCTTGATCATGTTTGAGACTGAGTCATTTGATGACTTCTATATTATATTGACAAACATTGTGACAAAATCGCATGCCAATGGAATTGTATATGATAGAAAGGAAATTGTATCTAAAATACTAAGATCACTTCCACAGAAATTCGATAATAAACGATATGCAATTGAGTATATGGATGATCAAAATCTCCCACCTGAACTCCTCAATAGCAAATTGAGAACTGTGGAAATGGAATTAGAATTTAAGAAATAATTAACCCAGTCCCAAAAGAGACAGTCTGCCTCTAATCTTGTTTTTTCATCTAAGTTGACGACACATGAACTTAGTATACCTGACATTGACTTAGACTCTAATGAGGATTGTAATTTAGATAGTCTGGATAATCAGCTTGCCTTGATGTCAAGAAATTTAAGAAAATTATGAACTTTCAAAAAAATACAGCAAAAAGGCAAGGCAAACCTACTCATCTAAACTAATCAAATAATAGGCCTCATAAGAGAAGAAAAGACAAACACCTAAGTGATAATCACAAGAGACCTGAGAGAGACCTTAAAAATGTTGAATGTTATAGATGTGGAAAGTTAGGACACTTGGCTAGTGTTTGCAGATTAACTTAGACAATATTAACAAACATAATAGGTCTCATCAATGCAACACGTAGGATGACTCAAGTGAATGTGAAAATGATAAACTTGAGTCATCTAACACTTTTGACCCTTGTATGTTATTCTTTGCTAAGATAATCTACACTTATGATGAGAAATCTGATAAAGCTATATTGACTGACGCTATGCTTACTGGTTTATCTACCTTATTGCTTGGGAATGCTGATAATACTTCAAACGCCGTGTGTGTGAGTCAAAGGTGACGCTCTGTTATTGATGTCAATGGGTGTGTGAGTCCTAAAAATGAACCTCTAGGGGAAATTGCACACTTAGTGACTCCGATAATGAAGACCTTCCGGACATTCACACATTGTACATAAAAACTCTCAAGAAAAGCACTAGACTTGAAAAGATTGTCAAAGATCTTAACCAGAAGATAGAAACCCTAAGTCAGATGATTAAACAGAATGATGAAGAGTATACTAATCAATGTCTAACTCATGAGCATGAAACCAAAAATTTTGAACAAAAACTGAAAGAGTTATTTGACTCAAATGAAATTTTGGAAAAGAAATACGAAGGAACATTTTTAGAATCAGAACGAACAAAATAAAAGACATTCACACTCTTCAAAAAAAATTCAAAATTTGAAAATAATTCTAACTATTTTGAAGATTGTGTTGTTGAAAGTAAAACCAATTCTGATAATAGAACTGGAATAGGATTTTGTACCAAATCTAAGACACTAACTAAAAACTTTGAAACAATGAAGTTTGTGTCTGGTAGCAAAAGACCTATTGAAACTTGTCCATACTTTCAAGGTTTGAAAAATGAGTTTGATATAAAATAAAAGAAGTTAAACATTAGTGAATCAAGTAACTCTAAGAATAATGTTGAACGTAAGGCTAAATACATCTACCCCCTATTCGACAAGCTGATTCATCATTTCATCCTGTGCCAACTAGGAACAAGACTAGAGCTCAAATCTAGACAAGCATTCGAATAACAATTTTCCTATTATTATGAGTTCTATGTGCCAAATTTACTGCTCCAATTGTGATGTCTATGGACATTACCTTGATGGTTGATATTCTAAATTTCTATGTAATCTAGTCTATAACACCCCTATTTACCATAACTTCAACTATTATATGAGAAGCCGAAATAGCTATGTCCTTCCTAGATAGCCAGACAAGAACTCTAACTATCATAATAGAAAGAGAAGGACTAATACTAAAAGACCATCAACAAGAAGGAATCTTATATTCTTTCTAAACTAATTGCTCAAATTGTCTATAATACCCATAAACGTGTGCAAAAATCTTTTAAAGAAAAGACATATGCTCCCAAGTTTTATCATATACGAGCTAATTAGCGCAAATTGAAAACTAGAGCAATTTGGGTAAAAAAAGATGATCTATTACCCCAGTTGATATGCAACATTGTGATTAGTGCTTTTAAAGATGAACACACATCATCTGGATGGTATTTAGACTCTGGATGTTCCAAACATATGATCAAGGATGATTCTAGACTTTAAACCAAGAATAACTTCTCTGGAGGAAAAGTCTTGTTTGGAGATGATGTATCAACCCAAATTATTGATAAAGGAACACTCCATGATGAACAATTACCCATTCTTAAATATATTATCTTGGTAAAAGGTCTTAAAGCTAATTTACTAAGTATATCACAGTTTTGTGACTCAAACCATAGTGTCACTTTTTCAAAGAATAATTACAAAATTTTAAATGAAAAAGGTGATTGCATTATTACAGGACTCTGTACTCCAGATAACTGTTACACAGTCAATCCAAGTACAGAGGTTTGTAACATTTCCAGAATGGATGATAATGAGATGTGGCATAATAGGTTGAGTCACATTAACTATGATAGTCATAGAAAATTGGGCTCCCAAGAGATAGTTAGAGGTCTTCCTAAGATCAAACCAATTTCAAACATCATATATGGTCCCTGTTAAGAAGGAAAAATTATTAAGGTTCCCCACAAGAAAGTTAAAGAATATCTATCCTCTAAACCTCTAGAACTCATCCATATAGACCTAATGGGTCCTTCTCTTACTGTTAGTCTTTGTGGCAATAGTTATATCTTATTTATCGTTGATGACTTCACTTGATTTACCTAGGTTGACTTTTTAAAACACAAGTCAAAAACGTTCCGTAAGTTTTTAAAAATCTTAGTTTGTATAGAAAATGAAAAGGATTCCCAAGTAAATAGAATACGTTGTGATAGAGGGGGAGAATTCATAGATTCAGGTGTCATCGAATACTGTGACTATAATGGTTACAAACATGAATTTAGTGCCCCTAATAAACCTTAACAAAATGGAATTACTGAGCGTAAAAATTGCACTCTTCAAGAAATGACCCGTGTGATGATTCATTCTAAGAACCTGCCTAAATATTTTTGGGTAGAATCCATTCGTACAGCCTGTCATATAATCAATCGTGTTTACATAAGGAAAAATACCAAAAAAACATACTATGAGCTTTGGTATGGGAAGAAACCTAACCTAAAATACTTTAGAACCTTTGGTAGAACCTATTATATGTATAAGGACAGAGAACATCTGTCTAAATTCGAAACTAGAGTAGATAAAGTGATTTTCATAGGATATTCTCCAAATAGTAGAGCCTACCGTGTCAACAATCTTCGTACCAAAACCATGATGGAAATTATTAATGTGGTTGTAAGTGACACTAATGTAGAAAGTAAGACCAAAGAACTAGCTATAGTGGATGAGATCGAAAACATTTTAAATGATTACTCTCCAGAAATAGTTGAGTACTTACCAACTAAGAACCCTCATGTATCTAACTAGGTTTCCAAAGATCATCCTTTAGATAGTGTGGTTGGTAATCCAATTGAGACTGTTTGTACAAGATCTCAACTTCGTAACATTGCTCATTAAGCAAGCTTTGTGTCTCTTATTGAGCTAAATACTATAAATGAAGCCTTGAATGACACTTTATGGATAAGTGTTATGCAGGAGGAACTTATTTAATTTGTCATTCATGATGTTTGGTATCTTATACCCATGCCTAAAAATAAAAGGGTTATCGACACACGCTGGATTTTTAAACATAAAACTGATGAATCTGGGATGATTATTCGAAATAATGCTAGATTAGTTGCCCAAGGCGACTCTCAAATTGAAGGAATAGATTTTGAGGAAAAAATTTATCTTGTCACTTGCCTCGAATATTTTCTCTTACTTTTTATAATAGCTTGTCATTTTCATTTCACTCGATATCAAATGGATGTTAAACTTGTTTTTCTTAATGGTATCTTGACTGAGGATACCTATGTAGAACAACCAAAGGGTTCATTGACCCTCACCATCCAAATTATGTCTATCATCTTAAAAGGGCTTTTTATGGGTTAAAATAATATCCTAGAGCTTGGTATGAGCATCTATCCACCTTTCTTTTAGATAACGGTTTGACGAGAAGAGGGAATGACCAAACCTTATTTGTCAAACACTTTGACAACAATATTACTATAGCCTAAGTTTATGTTGATGATATCATTTTTGGATCGAGCTCCCCTTTAGAATTTAAGGCCTTCTCAGATATTATGCACAAAGAATTTCAAATGTGACTTATGGGGGAGTTATAAATATTCCTAGGACTCCAAGTTAAACAAAATTCAAATGGCTTATTTGTGTCGCAATCTAAATATGCTTTAGTGATTGTCAAGAAGTTTGGCATAGATACAACAAAAGAATCTAGGACTCCTATGAGTACTTCAGTCAAACTTTCTAAAGATGAGAATGGAAAATCCATCGATTCTACCTTATACCTTAGTATGATAGGAAGCTTACTTTACCTTACTGCCTCCCATCCAGATGTCATGAACTCTGTTTGCATGTGTGCCCTATATCAAAATAATCCTAAAGAGAGTCATCTATGCTGCCTCAAAAGAATTATCAAATACATTAAAGTCACTCTAAACCTAAGACTTCAGTACACAAAAGACACTTCTAGTACTATACACTGATGCTGATTGGGATGGATGTTTCGACGATAGTAAGAGTACTTCAAGATCATGTTACTACATTGGTAACAATTTGGTAGGATGGAGTAGTAAGAAATAAAATTGCACTTCCTTGTCTACTGCCAAATCTGAATATATTGCCGCAGGAAGTTGTTGTGCTCAATTACTTTGGCTAAAACGAATGCTAAAAGATTACGGTATAACTGAAGATAAGTTACATCTCTATTGTGACAATCAAAGCGCGATTAATATTTCTAAAAATCCAGTTCAACACTCTCGAACCAAACATATTAAAATCAGATATCATTTCATACGCGAGTTAGTTGAATCTAAGGAGTTAAAAATTAATTACCTGCCTAGTGAAGTGCAATTAGCTGGCTTTTTCACTAAACCTTTGAATTATCTTCAAGTTGAATCTTTGCGTAAATATATTGGTATGGTTATGGCAAAATAATGATTTATTTTTTCACACTTTGTTTCTTTACCCTTTGTCCATTTGAGACAAAATGGAGGAGAAGTTTGAGTCTTCTTGGATATTCTTATTGTATTCTCAAGAAAAAAAACTTGATCTTAGTCATCTCATTTTCTGGAATAAGTACCTTCAGTTACATCAGAATTTTGATAAGGTATTGGTCTGTAACTAGTTGAGTTAAGTAATTTTCCTTTTCTAGGCTGTTGGGTAGATATAATTGTGTACATGAATAGGATTTTTCTCATTTTTTTATCCATACGAGTCCTCGATGACTCAAAGGATATTTTGTCTCATATTTCCAAATGGGGAGATTAAAGAACCCTATATCTTTTACTCACTTGAATCTATATTATATAGGTGCTCATCTAGTTTGGAAATAGGGATAAAATTGAGTCGTATCCTAGTTTGACCAAAAAGCCTTCAGACTCTTCGTTTTGAATTCCTCAAATTGTTCCTAAAGTTACAAAACCAACACCTCACCTAGGATTGCATTCATGTGTTGGATTTTTCATAATATGGGTGTGTGAGAGCTAAATGCCATTAAATAATTTTTCCTCAATTTTTGGGATATTCTAAATAATTTTTAAGATTTTTTAAAATAATTTTTAGAAATTTAAAATTGGATTTTACAAATGTTGTGGGGTGCTTTATAATTAGTAAAAGCTATTAAAACTTGGCTTGGGTACAAATAGAAAGTGCTAGATAATATTTTGGGTAAATTTTATATTTTTGTTAATCCAAAAACACGCGTTTTATGTGTCACCTCAGCCTTACACGTGTTGCACCTGTGATGGTTGGATATGTGTTTCTTTACACTCACATTACTAAGAGTGATTGAGAACCCTTGGATCATTTTAATTTATGGCTTGCATGCGTTCTTACCCGATCCTTGTGTTTACATTTAAACCAATTAGAGTCTTTATAATCGCGGTGTATTGGTAGCCATTATATTTCCTTCGATCAAATCATGTTTGTTCATTTGCCTGAGATCTTCTAGAGACTTATCTTCCCTGTTTAAAAGGAGACTTCGTCCTTTCAATTTTAACTTTTGCCTTACCTCATTTTTTAAAGGAAAAAAAGGGAGAGAAGAGAGAAGAGAGAGAGAGATAGAGAAAAGAAAAATATAGAGAAAATACAAACCTTAACCTAACTCCGGATAAATCTCACTAGAAAATAGTTCGAAGAGTTAAGTTGGTTCTCGATTTGAGAAGAACCATCCTCTCTTGTTCTTAATCTCTTGTCCAACCAATCACGTTTTACAAATCTTATTTTCTTTCATAGAAATTTGAATTTGTGAGTGTCTGATACACTTCATGTTTATCTTACTGGTTTTTATTTCTTCTTTCGAGAAATCTCATTTTGTTGGTTGTTTTAAACTGCTATATTTTATTCAAACCCTAAGTCAACAAAATCATTTCTGATTTCAGTTTTTGAGATTACTCAGACTTAGATCTAATTAAGATCTTGATTGGGGATTTACACTTTCAATTATTTCACATTTTGTGAAATATTTTTAAATATTTTTTAATAATGAAAGTGTTTAGGGTCTTCGATCTTTCTTATAGCAAGATTCCCTCTAGATTTGTGGATAATTTGAAACATTTGAGTTTCGATCAAACTGATTTTTGAAATCTTCATTGCATTTTAGAATCTGGTTGTAATTTGATAAATCATTTGGTCTATAATAAGTGTGTGTGGGTTGCACGCATGTGATTTAAATCACATCACCACTTACACTTTCACACTACAAAACTAAACAATGTTGGTAGAGAGTCGACGTAAAGCTAAAAGTATTGGAGTTACAAAGTTGAGAGAACATCAACAACATCAGAGCCTTAGGAGAAGTCAGAAAATGCTGGAGGAGTTGGCATGATTTCTGAACTTAGTTTAGGCTTAATTGTGTGTCTTGATTGTTATATAGTTTGTAACATGTTACTATATTTCAGCGTATTTTACTTTTGAGGTGTAGAGACCCCCATGAATGTTTCCCAATTTAGGTGGTGTTGTTCCACGTTAAAATTGTACTTGTATACTCCCTCTTCCTCTCATCCCTTTCTTGAGGTTGTGTTGATTTTATTTCTTTATAATTTTTGTTTTTCAAAACTGATAAACCTATACCTAAAATAACTCGTTCACATTATTTTACACTTCTTGCGTTAAGAAATTTGTTTTAAGAAAAGAGTTTCTTCAACAAACTGTTCGGAGCCGTTTAGATAGTTTAATCTTGTATTAAACGACTTAAGTGGGACTTTTTCATAAGCCTTACTTTTAATTAGTACATATGATTATACTAGTACTAACATTTTGATAAGTCATAAGTTTCAATGCTCTTTGCAAGCGATTTCCTTTTATCGATCATTTCACAATATCGGGATGTTAGCACTTGGACATCAAAGCAAATGTACGACACCCAAGTTATTTTTGAGTAATAGGGAGAACCCAAATGTTGGAGTTTGTTGGTGGTAATATGGGAATTATACTAATTTATGCCATAATTATAATTTACGTCCAAGAAATACTTATGAAGGAGGTGAGGTTAATCAACCGTTAAGTCTTCCAATGAACCTTGAATAGCATTACCGACTTAAACTTATAAAGTCAATTATCGAGTGACCACTGTCACAACAAACCCTTGCTTGGGGATGCGGTGCAAGGCCCTTACCTAGAGGCCACCGTTGTCAAACCATAACGAGATTCTAACTATTTTCATTCAAGGCGATGAAAACCTTGTATTAATTATCAAACTACTTATAGCGTATTGCATTACAATCCAGGCTTAAGAATAATATTTTACTTGACCTCATGGAATCCTTCTTTTGAAAGATGATCTCGTTATTAAAATATTATGGAGTAAGCGATAGTGATAGAGTGTCGAGTATCTTTTTAGTTCTTGTTCCTCAATCAGAAAAGTGATGAACTTCATGCTGATGATTGAGCATGTCAAAACACTCAATGACTAGTTGGTTTACCTTCTGTCTACTTCGAGACTTAATCTTCCCACTAATGATGTACCAACTGTCAAATGTTTTTCCAAAAATTATTGATACTAAGGGGTGAGTTACCACAATCCATTACACTTTGTGTATTTTTAGGATGACAAGAGTTTGAGGTGATTGCCACCATCATTCATGCATTAACTATCCGAACTCTTTTCGAGCACTGAACAATGATATCCATGGGTTACTAGAACTTAAATTTTCTTATCTTATGCTAATGATATGTGTGTAAGCTCTTGACATAACAAGGATTTACGATAAGGAACATTCCTAATGTCATGCCTTCGTTGGCTTTTAAGGTACCTTCAGCTAAAAATGGGTACCCAAATAAAACACTTGGTGGCTCCCAGTAGTGGGGTCGACACTTGTCGCACTTTTTAGATAAAATAATTTTTATTCCCAAGGTGAAATGTCATAACATTTCTCGATGTCATACTACCGAGAACCATGACAAACTACATGTCTTTGAAGAATCCCGATTAGTCATTTAATAGTGATACACACTTCTACGGCTAACACATTACTAAGACATTTACTGACCCATGTAATGATATTAATAGGATATGACACAATACCTAAAATCCCAATTCATTATCAAATTTCTTAATTCCAATGTCGTAGTCGCATGTGTGTATAAACTGAAGTCCCAAACTCGTCCCATGGGACTGATTCCCTGTAGTGAATGTTGAAGGTTGGAGGATCAAATCCTAATCTATTTACTAAACTTCAGTCCTAAAGTAAACTTGAACCTAAAGATTTGATACCATATTATAAAGCCTCGCCCGGATTTAGGGGTTACTCGGGGGGTCAATCCACCCCGATCTAATCGCTTTAAGTGTGAAGTGATGTGAAATAACCTAAATAAGGTTTCTAGTCCGTTTTCGTTGATTAAACTAACAAAATAAGCATGAAATACATTTTCAAGATATTTAAGAATGGTAACACTAGTGTAGAACCCGTTATGAAATATCCCGAGCTTCAAGTTATCAGATATACTAGCATAAAAGTCAGGTAAAACTTACTTGTAAAGTGATCTCAAAAGACAAAACAGAAACTTACCTATCGTTCAAAGGGTACAGGGTGATCCAATGCCTAGTAGGGGTTCCTAACATAATTCAATATCAAAAAGAATGATGGAGGGACATAATGCAATATATAAATAATTTTATCGCAATTATACATGCAATTACTACACGGTATTTGTGTTATCCATGCTGTACTTCAAAACATTATCCTTAATTTTGGTAATGCATCATTAACCACCATCTTCTCAAAGTTGACATTCTATTAAAAAATAGTTTTTTATTCCATTAACTCACATCGTTAATTTATAAAAGAAAATCACATTCCCGGGTTATCTTTGAATTATCCACTTTCCTTTAAAAAATATCAACTTAAACTTCAAATTAACACCCGCCTGGTGTTTCTTAAAAAACATCCAAACACACCTAGTGTTTGAAAAAAAATTATATACAAAAAGGTGTTAAGTCTAAGGTTATGTCCCAACGTGCGATTGCTCACATATCTAATGATTATATTTTTATATCAAATTCTCAACACACATACCAACTGTATTAAAACTGGAATTATGCCCCATCATGAGGTCATTTAAACACCGAGCTATAATCATTTTCAATAATTTAAATCCATATTAAATTATCCACACATGTCCATGTCAAACCTGGGTCATGCCCCACCAAATCATAACCTTTTTATTTATTTTTTATTTACAAATACTAAATTTCTAATTTTATCTCATATCATGTAGTTCATCAATTTCATTTATTTAAACTTGGAATACTAACTCCGCAATCATTTATTAACCAATTATCTTTTTTTCACGGAGTTTACCAAATCCCATTTGTGTTAACGAGCTCAAACCGTCTCCCATAAATTTCCCATCCAATTACTTTACTGGCCAGTCATTTTGGGTGAAAATCGAAGCCTCTCCCTAGAGCTCCAGTAATATCTTTTTAATTTATTATGGGTAACTACTTTGTGAAAACTCTTTCACTTTTTATTAAGTTTATTCCTTTATGGGCCAACTGCCATTTTTAACAAAGTGCTTAGCGTACCGCTATATTTATTGCTTATGTAAACACCCTTTTATGTTGTTATTGTACTTTAACATTTTATATCAGACCCACAACCAAATCACGCTCAATACTTTATTCATAATTTAAATGTTTCATCCTCATTATATACCTGAACATGCACTTTTATTCCCTTTTAACATCTTTAGAGTTGAATTCATTTAACACAACATTCATGGTTTATACCGTAATGTTTAAAGTGTCAGGGTTTCTTTGTAAATTCTTTATAAAATTAAAGTTCAATAACACTAGAATATTTAGGGAAAATCCCCGCCAAATCATAAGTTTAGGAGCACTTTTATATTTCTCCAAAATATGGAGTTATTTCAGAATATTTAAAGTCCAGGAGTTATTTTGTAATTCCCAAAAGTCTTGGGATTATTTTACAATTTTTAAAAGTTTTAGGAACATTTTTTTATTATTCTAAAGATTTTGTGATGCTTTGAAAATATTTTTAAAAATAGATTTCTAGTGCCCAAATAATTTTAACAAGTATATTGTCCAAACTGTAATTTCATGAAAGTTTGAAATCAAAATTCCTTATCACAAGTTTTATTGGTAAAAACACAATTTATCATGACCTTCTCACCCCAAATAATAGTTTCTTAATAGTCCAAGGTTTAATAATATTTTTAAAATTTTATTTAGAACTCACAACCCTCAAACATTAATTTATTTTGATATATTGTAATATTGAAGTAAGCAAAGCACACACAACCAATACCCACAATATATGTTTACAACATGTACATATATTATTTTCCATGTGTAATATGTTGAAAATTTACCAATATCTATAATATATTCATACACACATAAAAATACGTAATGTACTCTTAAACACATTTAAATATGAAAATGAACTGACCCTACATATTTGGAGTCCAAAATGTGTAGAAACATTTAGTGAAGAAAGCATCCCTCATCTCTAAAGGTGGTATGAAGGGACTACTAAGCTTTAAAATGCACTGAACTTTGTATTTCTAATACCAAAACCCACTAAAAATACCCCCTTATACACCCCGAAGCTCATTCATTTTGGTTTATCTTCCTCCTAATATAAAGCCGACAGAGGGGTGTTTAAGATAAAAATGCATTTTTTTTCTCAAGTAGCTTGATAAGATGCTCTTAGTTAAGCATAGTCTTATCATTTAAATAAAAGAGATCAGACACATAGGAGAAAATGAGGACACATTTTGAAATCTTTTCACTTTAGTGGATAAAAATCAGTTTTTGGACGTAATGAGGCACAAGCCTCCATAGCGACATAATGGATTAAAACTCAATTTAGCGTTCCAATTAAATCAAACCGATGACATATTTAATCCCCAAATTACCCGAACTAATTCAATATTAATCTAATTTCTCTATTTAAGTCATACCAAACATACACTTGATCGAATAATTATCCCAAATTAATTAAATAATTGCTCGATAATTCCCATTAAAATTCACCAATGCATAGTTAAATTATAAGATGTACATGTCGTCGAGACATTCAATTTTCATAAAATTAAATAAAAAGTCGAGTCATTAGATAATGTACCTTCCATTCTATCTCCACAACCAACATTTTGCATCAATTCGTAGCATGATGGACCTCTATAGAGTGGATGATAATTTCAACATTTCAATGTCTTAATCAATAATTAATAATGTTTCCCTTGAACCACTTCAACAAAGTCTTCTTTAAAGATGAAGTCATTTTTTATTTCCAAAGGTGTGGTATCTCAAAGTTGGCCAAAAATATCACAAAAATTCTTCTCAGAATGTAAACCTAAAGTATATGGGAGACTAAGCGATATAAAGTTCTAGGATCAATAAGGGTTTGTTCTTCCTCTTTACTGTTTCTTAACCTCCAAGACATAAGGTGATAAAACTCAAAGAAGAGAAGAAAATAGAAATATCAATAATATATAAATTACTTTGTTTTCTTTTCATTAAAGTGTTAAACAAGCTCTTAAAGAAAAAAAACTTTTTACACAAGGAATTCCACTCTCTCTTGTTTGATGATATAAAAAGCTTCTGTCAAATGAAAGAGTTAATGAGTCGTATAGAGAAAAACCAATTTAACGGATAATCTAAAATACAACAGAGTGTATAAGGTCATTTTTCACTTCTTGTGATGGTGTGAGAGGGTGAGTAGAAGATATAAAGTCCAACTATTAATTTTCACACATCCAAAAAGAGGATTTATCATAAGAAGTAATTACTTATTATTATTATTATTATTATTATTATTATTATTATTATTATTATTATTATTATTATTATTATTATTATTATTATTATTATTATTATTATTATTATTATTATTATTATTATTATTATTATTAGTACTACTACTACTACTACTACTACTACTACTACTACTACTACAACTATTATTATTATTATTATTATTATTATTATTATTATTATTATTATTATTATCATCATCATCATCATCATCATCATCATCATCATCATCATCTATAAATATTGACATTTGGGTACCTTCAATATAGCCTCTGCGATCTGTTCACTAGAGAAAAGAAAAGAATCACTATGATGAATTTTCAAGCTTTCAGAGAAATTTCCCAAATAGAGGGATCATGTTGCAAGCAATGAAGACATAATTCTTTGGAGCAAAGGTCACCTTTGTTGGAGTGAACCAAGTCATGTATCCATCTAGAGAATTTATCAAAGGGAATAACCAATATCCAATGTAAGAAGACAAGCGAATAATTAATGACAAATGGGACCGTTTCATAATATGCCTAAGTTTTGGATCATAGATTTAATACGTAAAATGTATTATGTCATATGACGACGATAAATATCCACACACACTTAGTTTTGGAAAATACTTTAACAAGTTTTAACTATCCTAACTAAAATAGGTATGTGTTCTAATTAATTAATTTCTTAATTAATTAACACATCAAGTAAAATTAATATAGTTTAATTTTAACCAATATTTGATTTTACCAAATAAAATTAATTACTCCAAATTACATGCAAGTGATGATTAACATTAGAAGTAATAAAAATAAGCGCGTAAGGATTTTACACTGGAAACCCTTGCAGGAAAAATAACTATAACCCTAACCCACTTATAATTCCTCTAGTACTAATATGAATGCTTTCAAGACTTAAACACAACTTATATATATGAAAACGATAAACTCTACGATGTCACTCTCTTGAATTCAATTCCTTAGCCTTTGTCCGTACTAGTGAGTATTGTTTCAGCCCATATATTAGCTACACAACCTCCAAAGCCTCGGTATCCATTGATCTTAGTTGTTGATGACCAACCCACACATAATCCAACATGTTATCTTCACTCAAACAAATCATCTTCATCGAATCTTCTTAAAAACAGATCCTTTCAGAATATTTGTAAACCTAGAGTCTACTTTGATTGCATGGAGTTGACATGATCTCAAAAACTCAAAGGACTCTTTTAAAACCAAATTAGGGTTTTGCAAACACTGAGTTCATAAGATGCGTTTAAAGGTATTTAAATATTTTAACAGGTAAATAAAACCAATAAAACACTTTTTCCAAGTCTGGAGACCTCGTTCGAACCAGGGAGGCCCTCGTTTGAAAGAGTGTTTTTAAATAATGGGTTCTCGTTTGAAAATAATTCTAACGATGGTCATTTTTTTACAGTCAGCGGGGCCCATTTGAAACCAGCTTCGATTGAGGGAACCTCATTTGAAGATTTTACGATTTAGGTCCACTCCCTTGAAAATTAGTCCCTCGTTCGAAATCTTCTTCAATTAAGGGTGACCTTATTTGAATGAGCTCGCTGATCTTTTACCCTTGTTAAAATATTGTCAAAAAAATAGCTAGAACCCTTTCCTTAAATTGATTTTAATATAGTCCTATCCGGACACTTACTAGAAATAAATAAAACTACAATGAAACATAAAATTTTGAAGAACCTTACCAAATCTCTAATATGAAATAAATGTGCCCAGTGTAGTTCGATAATCTTTGTCATGGTGCTTTGTCTCAATGTCTTCACTTGATTTAACATCAGAACTTTATATACTTGATGTAAAGACATTATGAAAAAAAGTTTTTTTCGAAAGTAAAAAGCATAAATAAAACCTAAAGTTGTTTAAAACACATCCTCACAAATCTTTACCTTTAACTATTCTAGGAGAGAATAAAAAATGGAAAAGATAAAAAAAATAACCGAATCAAAATACCTATAAATCAATCTACCCGTCCCAATCATCGTAAGACTCGAATCTGACATACGGTTTTTTAATCCATAACAATTAAATATCATGGTGCCTATAAGTCCTGCACGCTTAAAAAAATATCACGTGATGTAGAAAAGATACAAGACATGTATATATTGATAGGAAATAAAAAAATGCAATGCATGCACTAAACTACTCCCCCTAAACACATACTCCCCATGAATCCTAAAATTTCTCCAATTTCTTATCTCAAATGCACAAAGGAAGAAACTGAACAATCAATATCACAAATCAATCCAATTAAGAAAATAAGATTCATCGAATATAGCATATGATCAATAAGATAAGTGACATAAACTCATGAAAATACCAACATGGTAAAAATATGTAGAAAATTTTGCATTCATAATCATATCTCAACATGACGAAAAAAATAAACACGAGTGGATGACAAGTACAAGATGTGACACCCCGCCCAATTGAATAAAGGGTGATCAGTCCTGTACCAATTTAAAATAGAATGTTCGGTTGGTTCATTCTTAGCATCACTGCCGAATTTTTTTTAACATATTAATCACCTAATATAAAATTAAGCTAGGTGTCAAAACATTTCCAATTTTAGTAAAACCATGTAAATCCATTTCCATTCAATCTTAAAATATAAACCATTCACCACACATAGGAATATAATAAATATTGAATGTGAATCAAGTACTGAAATAAATAAGACTGGGTAAAACCTCCCAATTAAAAACACCAAACCATAAAGTAAACCGCATACAAATTATCTGATGAAGGACTAGAAGCGGGAAACACATGCCCTAGATAAGAAGTCTAGATGAAACTGAATGGAAATGATAGATGCATCTACTGCAAAGACCTACAGCTTCCACAACAGCTGCAGCACGTCAAGCAATCCGAATCTCTAAATCTGGTACTCCTATGGCTAAGCACCTGATATAATATATATATATATATATATATATATATATGTATATATATATATATATATATATATATATATAGCAAAAGAGAGAAGAGACACAAGTGTCACACCTCACAAAATCCGACAGACGGGGTGGCCAGCCACCGTCCCCGAACTATGTCGGGCGTGAACTAAATAAATACCATTCTTCGCATGCGATAGATATGAGACATAAATAATCAGTCCATAAGATAAATAATGGAATCAATCTCAAAATGATCATAAACAACTAAGCAATAAAAGATCTATCACATGCTAACTCCAAAAATCCATTCTCTAATAATGATTAAATAAAATCTGAAATAATCCAAAAAAAAACCTCTAAACAACTTTGGAACCGAATGGCCCAATAAAACTTAAATGAAGTCTCATAATTAAATAGGACTGGAAAAGAAAGTCTAACTAAACTATGCCATAAAATGAATAACTCTAGCTAGACCTCCAAATGATAACTCCGATAAACTTATGCAGCTTCTCCAATTCTAATCCTGAAAAAGATTAGTCAATGCATGGGTCAGAGCCAAAGCCCCGAGCAAGAATACACATTACTCCCCTCAAATAGGATCCTTGAATCCAGACAGTAGCATTACACGCAATAAATATCAAATTTAATATTTTAAATTAAACAGCATGATTAAACGTGATAAATATAAATCACTAACTACCCGCAAAAATCCCCATTTATAAAGGCACACCAATATGATTTTAAATTCCCAAATAAGACAATGTTAGTTTATTAAATTAACCAACTTTTACTATAGTTCTCACTTTTTATTAAAGTGTCACACTTCCCCTTATCAATCGCCCTCTGGACCGTTTAAACTTCCAGCCCCGACACATGACACGACATAAATCACCCTCTGGCCCGTTTAAACTGTCGGTCCCGACACATTATGTAACCACAAATTTTAATACCCGTTTTTATCTTAGGCATTAATTCTCAATTTCACAATTTATAAATTAGCCCACCCTTTTAATCGATGTGAGAGCCTCAAAATATCCCTTAGTCCCATAACTAAGGGCCCCCATGTTATCAATACGTCCTACCCTATGTATAGGATGAATTTCTAACTTACATCTCTACCTAGTCTCATGCCTAGGCTAGCGCAACGACGATAAACTATAAAAAATCAGTCCACCCCCGACATAATAAAGTCACAATAATCTACCCTCACTAGTCCCATACCTATAAGGCATCCTAAAATATAGGGAGATCAAAATTACCCAACAACCCGTCGTCTCAAAGGCAATATAATAATACCAACAAGTCACACAAACAAGCATAATTCATCAACGTACAAAACTACGCACGATAGTCCAATTCAATTAAATCTTAATTTAATTATCACCTCGACATAAACATCCAATTAATCTCATTTAATTATTTAATTTAAATATACCGCTATTTCATCATTTAAAAAATCATAATTCCAATTTCATTCTTTCAACACAAATTACAAGAGTTATACGCCCCCAAATCCATTTATTTTAGAACTATAATTTTTCTACATGCAACCTACACCAATAAAACCCAAAATTACTCACGAATCATACATACCCAAAAGGTTATGAATATTATTCAGATTAAAAGATTTTATAAAAATAGCCCCATAGTTAGTGTCCACTTTTTCTAATTAAGTTACTAATTATTTTTAAGAAAACATGTAATTAAGTGTTTAGGTGACACGTAAAATGCATAATACTAAAGGAAAAGAATAGGGTATTCATCCTTGTGAAGATTGTGTTGAAAATCTGATTAAAAATCTGGATTCCTCTAAAAAATTAGCAAAAGAGGTGATCTTGAACCAATCTTGATTAAACCCCAAATAAGCCTTCAAACCTGGTGACAAAACCTTGATTATGTTGGAGGTTGATGATTATGGTTGAGAGGAAAAACTTGAGAAAAAGTGATTATGAGAAGTCTCCCCACGAATGAGAGTCATTATATAGTCATTAAGAAACCCAATCCTAATAGAGCTCTAATAAGATACAAACACTAAAAAATTTATTCCGGACGATTGGATCGTTGGAATTAGATGAAATTTTACAGAGAATTAGCTGAAGACGAGAGAAAGTTACAAAATCATTTCAGCTCTATCGGACCGTTCAATATTTTTAAATATTTTTTTCTAGAGAGTTTTATGCTCCAAGGACTCTTAAAGAGTTTTATGTTTTGAGGACTCTTTTATATAATAAAAATGCAATTAAAGCTCCATTTTAATTCCGATTCCAATTCCATTTGGAAATTTATTTTTCAAATATAAAAACCAACATTTTAAATTATAAAATTTATAAAATCCAAAATTTTATTTTTCTCCGATTATTCCAATTAATTAATTACATTAATTATAAAAAATACGGGGTGTTACAACAAGAAACGGGTTAGAGCCCGAGGTTTAAAAATGATTTAGCAAGTATTTAAAACTGGTTCTTAAAACAAGTCTTATACCCATGTTAGTTATCGAACTCTCACATGAGTTTCTCACCTCTCATCTATTGTGCATGCTTAACGTACATCTAATCTCCCCTAGTTATACCACCCAGTCTAACTAGTCAGAAACCATACTAATACTAACTATGCTCACTAGTAGTATTCCCGTATCGCCCATACAATACGCTATTCAGATTGTTTATCTCGCATGCTAAGTTTCATTATTCACCGTTTGAATGGTTAATCTTTTATCCACTAAGATTATTTTATTTCTCATTTCCATTTTATCTACTAGTCTCACAAAGTAAAAAGTTCCCCAAGTACACTCATATATATATATAGGATCATCATCCTATATATATACACTAATACTTCACCCTTAGGTTAAGACCACTTGGCGCAATGTAATGAATATTATTATTACCAATTGTACTAATTTCACATAGTAGAAATATTCACAAGTTCATATATATATATATATACTAATCCTGCATCCCCGGGTTAGCACCCATTAATGCACCTATCAATAATAATCAAGCACCCTCGATTTGTCACCCATTGATGCACCTATCAATAAAATCCTGCATCCCCGGGTTAGCACCCATTAATGCGCCTATCAATAATAATCCAGCACCCCCGGGTTATCACCCCTTGGTGCGCCTAATAATAATCATCCTTGTACCCCCGGGTTATCACCCATTAGTACACTTAATCAACAATGTTCTTGCACCCCGAGTTATCACTCATTAGTGCACCTAATAGTAAGATTCTTGCACCCCCGGGTTATCACCCATTAGTGCTATTAACAATAATATTACATAATAGGCATACACACATCCTATTAGAATTTATAGGCATTTCTCCAACCTACATATATACTTCTCATACGTATTTTAGCCTTAACACTATGTATAGTATAAATATTTAGATTACTATCTCTCTCATAATCTCCAAGGTCCATTCTCTCTATACCGAAATAAGTAAAGTATTTATTCTCATATACTTTCTCGAAATTCCGCCTTATTTAAATTCCCAAAAATTCCGTCTTATTTAAATTCCCAAAAATTCTCTCACTCCAGTAAACCCGTAAACTCAAAACAGGACTCTAAGAAAATGCTCAAAAATTCACCTTGTCGCTCGAATGACTTCCACGTGTCGTTCGAACGACATCGCGCGAGATACAAATCTCACTCGAACGCGACTTCGCGCAACGCGCACAGGTTCGTCCCCTTTTCCCAGAATTCAACGTTTTTCACCATTATTGAACCTAAAACCCTCTAAGATTCAACACCCAACACCTCATCATCAATACACATCAACACATAACAGGTTATAAATCATTCCTAAAATTCTAGGATCATTAATTCGTCCTTAATCATCAAAATTATATAAAATCCCCAAGTTAATTCATATGAACCCTAGTTTCCAAATTTTCAATTAAAGAACCTAATCAACCCAGATTTGTTCATCAATATATAATTCAATTTCGTGATTAATCCTCTACATACATGAAGGATTTTAAACTACTAATTAAACCAATCCTTAATCATAATTTAAATCTCCAAGTTTCACCCAATTCATATGTAAATCATGATTAATTTCACCTACAGTAACATGAGCATGATTATTGCTAAAAGAAATAAAGTAATAAACACTTGCCTCGAATATGATGGTATGATCCGTTGGTGATGTTGGTATATACGCGTTCCTCTCTTCTCGATCTACGCGTTGGTGGTGGTGGTTGTGCAAGGTGGTGATAATTTGCCCTTCCATCTGGGAAATTGGTTCTCCCTCACACCCTCTATGGATGTTCTTTCCTTTCTATGTCTCACAACCCCAAAGGAATTTTCCTGGCTGATAAAATAACTCCCAATTTTCGACCATTAATTAAACCCAAAATACAATTTACCATAATGCCCTCTCGGGACGCCGATTAGGCTTAAAATTGCCCCGAGACCCAAACTAAACATCCGGGGATACTATTTTGACTATCTCGACCCTCTCAGACTCAACGGCGCACTCGAAATAACCATATGAGTTAATAAAAATAAATTCTCTTTTTATTCCATTCAGTTAGTCCCGACACGACTCACACGCGTGTCAGACTTAAATTACCAAACTGCCGTATTTCTCACTTTCGACAATTTATCAAATGTTATAATTCCATATTACATATCACACGGTAATATTCAATAATTCTCAATAATAAGTATTAACCCTTAGCACACTAGTTAATAATTATTTTAATCCGGATTAATAACAAATTAATTTCTCACATTTTAATTTAATTAATCCAACAACAATAATTAATTACATACTGATTCCCACAATAATAATTAATCACATAATTATTTAAATCATCAAAATTATGGGGTATTACATACTTCCCCCTTACAACGAAATTTCTTCCGGAAATTCAGAAAAAGTATACCAGGTACAACAACGAGTTATATATATTGCACATCGCATGCCTGCGCTCCCAAGGAAACTACTCCGTACCACCGATATAGTACGCTATCGAATACCCTTAATAATGAACACTTTACATGTGTTTGTTTTAAACTCTAGGTTACCCTGTCATATAGGCTCTTGCCCAGGCCTTTCTACTTAAGTTTCACTACTTAAACTTTATTTTAGATATTCACTATCTAGCCTTCTACTATTTGCACCTTACTAGATTTATTTTCTTTTCAGATACGTACGACTTCCTCTCGTGTCGTTCATACAAGTAAATTGGTTGTGCAATATATTTAACACACAATATATACGATAATATCAATTCTTCTCCGATATTCGTAATCATAACTGGCCCTCCACCTTTAACTATCAAGTAGGGCACACAACAAAGTTTATCGTGCCATAATTCTACTAGCACTCTGCCCGAATGTGAGCTTATAGGATTTATTTGGACACAAACTCCACTAGTGGAAGATACTACTCCCGTCCTCCTCTAAGATCTTAGGGTCCACATAAATTTTTCTCTCCCGCATTCGATTAGACCGCTTGTCCTGCCCATCCCTTTGTGGGTATTAGGCCGTACTCAATCGCATTTTAGTACCTATAATATTACCATCTCATCTACATGAGAAAATCCTTGGGGATACTCTTCAATTCTCTAGGGGAAGGATCCCCTACTGTTTTCGAATTGTCCTCCCTTTTTCTAACAGTCAGTTGACCCACTGCAAGACTAACTTTTAAAATGACTCTACATTAAACCCATTACCATTGTTATTTGTATCCTGATGCATTATATACTCTCTTTAATGTCCTTCTAGATGTGATACGTGTGACTTTTTCGTACCGTGTGACACAAGTCTCTTTTCCCGCTCAAAAATCTCAGTTTGTTTGGAAACGTAAGTCTAACAAATCTTATGGAGTAGTCTTCGGCTTACCCGACTACATGTTATTGAATTCACAAGATAATCATAATCCACCATTTGATTCAATCCCCTAGGGCGCCCATACACCCTATGCCTCGCGCATCATTATACAAATGACATAAAATTTTCTTACTTCAATTCTTGCACACTCTGTATGCTGATGTGGTAGGGGTGCACTCAACCACCCCACTAGTCAAAACTTAATCAATCCTTTAATGGTATCATTTCTCTATTCAGAATGATACTAAGATGCAACACTCCACGATTTTGGGACTGAGAAATTAAATTTTGAGAAAAATAAAATTTATTTAAATCGGAGAATTTTAGAATTTGGAAATTGAAGTCCAAAAATTGAGGACATTTTAAAGTTTTTCGGGTGATGATTTTGAGTGTACCATTGGTTCCGGATGGGCTGAGATAGTCAAAATGACTGTCATTCGGTTTATTTCCGGTTTCGAAATATTTTTAAGTATGTTTGACTCGAATTGGAGTAAACGAGTCATTTAAGTGTGTATTAACATTTAAAATTGGGATTTATGTTTTAAAGGTTTAAGAGGCTTACGGATCAAGCCTTATAATTTAGAGAAAGAGATAAATAGAAAGGAAGAAATAAAGAAGAATAAATGAAGAGAGAGAGGAAGAAAAGGTTGGAGATTCCGGCCCAAATGTGATCCCGGGGATGATTCAACCCCTACAAATCTGAGGCAAGTGTTTAATCTTGATGAATATTTCAATTGTGTATTTCATTTCATAATTTGTGGATAAAATAATTGGATTTTGGATTAAATGGTAAAACCTAAATTTTTGGGTAAAAATCTTGTGTTTGAGGTTATAGAAATTGTTGGGTAGTTATATGATAAATTTTGAGGTTAGAAATATGTTTGGTGTGAAGATTAATGCTTGGGTAATGATAATTGGGAGTTTTGGGAATTTAGGGTTTAGATAAAATTTCTCCATTTCGTGGCTTGCTGCACAAGATGAATCGATTCGCCCCTAGCGAATCGATTCGGTAAGTAGCACACTCTCAGGTCCCATTGGACCGAATCGATTCGGAGGGGCCGAATCGATTCGCTGTTGGGGTCGAATTGATTCGGAGGGGCCGAATCAATTCGAAAACAGGGCAATTTTGGATAATTTTTCCAAGGGAGAATTTTACTCCTATTCTCTTGAGCTCATCGACTTGGAACATTATAAAATGATGAAGGGGTAATGATTTGAATATTTCTAAGGAGCTTCCTATATGTTTTGATGGTGGGGACACATCAAACTATTTTGGAGACGAATATACGTGCATATTAGAGATTGTTATATTAGAGTAGTGGGAAATCTCATTGAGAAAGGGAGTTTTAATTAGGGGTCACAAGTGGGACTAGTTATGATGTAAGGTTAAGGTCCTTTCGAGAGAGTGGTGAGAGTACGACATGAAATCTTAGGCCGAGGTGTGTGTCGAATCCTTATAGTAATTAGGATTCTATTTAGATTAAGATTGGGGACTGATGAGAGAGAGTGGTCGCGTATCCTTAGTAATGTTTGACTCGAGGAATAGATTCTAAACGCAATAAGATTTCAGGGTTCATAAGGATAATTGAACCGTTATCGGGATAGTGATTATATATATCGATGTAGTATTTCCCTAAAAGTGATGGCATTATTAGATGAACTTAAGATTGAGTTTGAGGTTTATAGACTAATATTTATGTGCACACAAATGGTCGAATTAGTACTAGAGATATTGATGTACTTTCGAATATAGATGAGAAGTGTAGTGATTATTACCTACACTCAACTTTGCGTGATAACCTTAATGTTGGAGATATATAGATACGTTGGAAGATTATTTATATCATAATGAAAATGGATGCATGTGCTTTAAGTGTGGGATCGTATTCACATAACGAGTTAAGATAATATGATTGAAGTGATGGTTAGTATATTGAGGTATATGGACGCCAATAGGAGAGTTTATAAGTTTCTTATATACAATGAGAGTATATATATATATATATATATATATATATATATGTATGTATGTATATATAATTGTATGGATATGAAAATATGTGTATACCCCTGGCGTGAATAGCTAAAGCGTATATAGAGGTTTAGTTATATGATATGATTATATAGATGTATATATATTGTGCATGTGAATGATATATATACTTGTATGGTTAAGCATACCCCACACATGCTATCATTGGGAAGTTGCGCGTTGAGGGTGCGCACCCTGGCTCGAGGATAAGAGTGTGGATATTCCCCAGGTCATAGTCATTCATTGTGTTATTATATGATTTACATTTCTTTTGGGC
This sequence comes from Sambucus nigra, assembly GCA_949130495.1. Lineage (NCBI taxonomy): Eukaryota > Viridiplantae > Streptophyta > Magnoliopsida > Dipsacales > Adoxaceae > Sambucus > Sambucus nigra. Next base: position 551,778,670 of record OX422212.1, on the reverse strand, counting down.
TGAGACGTGGTGGGTATGTTTCGTCTCACTGACTGATTAGGAGCTATGACCGCTTGTCGGATATCGTGTGTGTGTGTGTTGATCATGAGGTAGGTGTCGCTTAGTCCTATAGGTGGCCCCAGTATGCTACGTGAGCCGGGAACTGGAAGCTGATAGCATAGTGCAGTATATTGGTGATATATATAGTCAGTTCTATTATGTGTATGGCCATTGTACATCATATGTGGTATGTACACTTGGCTATGGGAATGAATGATTGTATCTATATATATGTTCAGAGTAAATATATATATTTATATATCCTATAGGGGAAAGGATATAAAAGCTCTATGGTGTACATCTTGGGTGATTATGGTGTACTAGATTATTGGGGGTTGATGTATCGCATTTAAGGAATATTTCGGTTACATCATCCCAAGGATATTATTGGATATTTTGAGGTTGTTCTTAGATAGTAATATAAATTGTAGTATTAGTATTGGTGTGTATGACATAATAGATCCCTATGATCGACATTGTCAAGGAATAGTGTATTGGGGGGTTCCTTGTTTGGATTTCTCTTTGCGAGACACCCCACGCACGAAACATAGTGCAATGTTAAGAGTGGAGAGAAGTTTTGTCCTTATTAATTTGTATGCTTGTTATTTAGAAATTAAATTATATTATTGAAGCCTAATGTTAATATGTAACATATTAAGACTTATAACTGTTGTAAGCTAGTAAAAATTAGAATCTAGCCTAGTATAGCATATATGTGTAAATATAATTAAATGTGATTAGAATGGGAAGGATTCTTGGGTTATGTTAGAACGACATGTCTTACGGGTTTAGGTCGTGCCTATGGTAAGTTAGGTTGTCCTTATGGGAGGGATAACTTAATTAAAACTTCAGGACGCGAATAGGTGCGCACTGTTAGAGGAGAGGTGAGTTTGGGGTTTCACGAGAGTGCGATTCCACTTTAATTATGAAATAAGTGCATTTATATTTTATTATGCACGGTTAACACACTTGCTAAACTTTTTTACAACTCGGGCTCTGACCCGTTTATATTTCTCTCCTGCATGTGTATATATATTACTACAGGTGTCTTATTGCATGGATGTCGGATGCCCTTCTATCCAGAGTCATGGGAGCCATAACAGGTGCAGACTGTTGCGGGATTTGGATTATAGTTGGTTCCTAGTTCTTGTAAATCTTGGTAGAATTCACGTTGTATATCGGGTTTATACCTAAGAGATATTTATATATGTTTATATTTCTTCTTTATGATGTTGTACTGTCTATGAACCGACAGTTTATTCGGGTATATTTCCTTGTATATACTCATTTCATTTTATTCGAGCATTTTCTTTTTCATGGTACTTGTGTGTGCTTTACCATTTACATTAGTTCTATAGTGTTGGTTTGTTTTCTGTTGTATGTTTTACTTAATTTTAACATCTCTCTTATATGATTTCGGGTAGTTAGCCTCATATGTTATTGTATAATTTGTTGGTGCTGAGACTGAGCCATCTGAGATTCCCGATTTGATGTAGTATAGGGCTGGCCACTCGTTATTATTTTGAGCGGGTTGTTACAGATGGAATCAGAGCATCAGGTTCTAGTGTCATTAGGATTTGTTCGGATTTTCTACATTCTTCCGTTTACGTTCTTGATATAGAGCCCTACTAGTAGTATTGTTGTGTTCACTACGTTTATCTTCTTTCGCGATATGTACTCGCTCGAATGACATTCTGACACAATTACTTTTGTCTCGGACATCGTCGAGAATAAGTCTGTTAAGAAGGGGCAAGATGAAATATGTAATACCCATAACATATTTTGGGCATGTTTTGATTTGAGGTATTTCTTTCCGTGATTTGGGCAGAGATAAGAAGGAGAGTTTCGTGATCGATAAGGTAAGTACTGATGAGGAGAGAATAGTGAGGTCCTTGGGAGGTTTAGATTGAGAAACCCGTCAACCTTTGTTAGGAAACTTGGTGCTGGTGACTTTTACCGATGTGAGGTGTGTGGAGTTGTCCCAATATCGGGAGTATTGCCTTCTGGGAAGAAGGAGTGAGAAATTTAGAGTTTTGGGTCCATTGAGTAAGACTAAGGAGATTGTTGTGGGTCACAATAGCACCTTATCCTTTAGGATGGGTAGGAAGGATTTATGGGGAGGATATTTCTTCAAGGAGAACTAGGCCTTGGGAAGGAGTGAACAAGTGTGGTCTTTATACGACATCTTTTGGGATATTAGACCGTCTTGCAATGAGTTAGTAGAGACTTATGCTATTGAGTTCCGAAAGTGGGGACTATTGAAGTTTGTTAAGGGTGGTTATAAGATTATTGTTTTATAAATCGACTAGGGCAGAAAATTTTAGTGTTCCCATGAGTGAAGAACTTGTCTTGTGGAAATGTGTTGATGTAATGTAAAGGAATTGTATAACTAAGAGATTCAGAGTTTAGTACAATTAGCGTTGAGCAAGAATTTAGCTCACAGTTGTGATAGCTTTGAGAACTAGGTATTGGTTAGAATATTGTGTTTGTTGAAGCCTTGTGTTTAGAGCATGAGGTATTTGTTTGGCGTGTCGAAAGATATGGAATTATTTTATATTATATCGTTACATAGGCCTTCGGACAATACCTATAATTTGAAAATCTTTTATAAAACTTTAACCCTGGTTCAACTAATATCAATCCCCGACATGGCTACATAGTAGTATATTGGGAGGCTTCCTTGTTTGGATTTCTCTTGCGAGACCTCCCCCGCATGAATGTAGCTAGTGTCAGGAATTGAGAAGAGTTCAACCATTGGGAATTTCAAAGTTTTCTATACATAATACGTTGCTATAGATTATATTGTTAAGAGTTATATTATGATATTGAGGCTAGTGGAGCCCGATTATATTTTTACGAGTGGAGATTGGGTATGGGGTGTATGGGCACCCTCGGTAGCTAGTTTGATTCTAAAGTCTATATGGTTCGATGTGAGAACTGGAAGGGAATGGTATAGTGATCTTGAGGGTAGATATAAGGACTAGATGAGATTGAAGTCCTAGGCATATCTTAAATTTCGCGGGCGAAATTCGTGTAAAGGGGAAGAGTGCAACACCCCACGATTTTGGGACTAAGAAATTAAATTTTGAGAAAAATAAAATTTATTTAAATCGGAGAATTTTATAATTTGGAAATTGAAGTCCAAAAATTGAGGACGTTTTAAAGTTTTTCGGATGAGGATTTTGAGTGTACCATTGGTTCCGGTTGGGTCGAGATAGTCAAAATGACTCTTACTTGGTTTATTTCCGTTCCAAAATATTTTTAAGTATGTTTGACTCGAATTGGAGTAAACGAGTCATTTAAAGTGTGTATTGACATTTAAAACTAGGATTTGTGTTTTAAAGGTTTAAGAGGCTTACGGATCAAGCCTTCTCATTTAGATAAGGAGAGAAAGAGAAAGGAAGAAAGAAAGAAGAAGAAAGGAAGAGAGAGAGAGAGGAAGAAAAGCTTGGAGATTCCGGCCCAAATGCGATCCCGGGGATTATTCAACCCCTACAAATCTGAGGAAACTGTTTAATCTTGCCAAATATTTCATTTGTGTATTTCATTTCATAATTTGTGGATAAAATAATTGGATTTTGGATTAAATGGAAAAACCTAAATTTTGGGGTAAAAATCTTTTATTTAAGGTTATAGAAATTGTTGGGTAGTTATATGATAAATTTTGAGTTTAGAAATATGTTTGGTGTGAACATTAATGGTTGGGTAATGATAATTGGGAGTTTTGGGAATTTAGGGTTTAGAGAAAATTTCTCCATTTCGTGGCTTGCTGCACAAGCCGAATCGATTCGCCCCTAGAGAATTGATTCGCTAAGTTACAGAAGCATCAGGTCTTTAGGGACGAATCGATTCGCCCCTAGCGAATCGATTCGATAAGTAGCAGACTCTCAGGTCCCTTTGGACCGAATCGATTCAGAGGGGCCGAATCGATTCAGAGGGACCGAATCGATTCGAAAACAGGGAAATTTTGGATAATTTTTCCTAGGAGAATTTTGCTCCTATTCTCTTGAGCTCATCGACTTGGAATATTATAAAATGATGAAGGGGTTATGATTTCAATATTTCTAAGGAGCTTCTTATATGTTTTGATAGTGGGGACACATCAAACTATTTTGGAGACGAATATATGTCCATATTGTAGATTGTTATATTCGAGTAGTGGGGAATCTCATTGAGAATGGGAGTTCTAATTAGGGGTCACAAGTGGGCCTAGTTATGATGTAAGGTTAAGGTCCTTTCAAGAGAGTGGTGAGAGTACGACATGAAATCTTAGGTCGAGGTGTGTGCCGAATCCTTATAGTAATTAGGATTCTATTTAGATTAAGATTGGGGACCGACGAGAGAGAATGGCTGCGTATCCTTACTAATGTTTGACTCGAGGAATATATTGTAAACGCAGTAAGATTTCAGGGTTCATAAGGATAATTAAACCGTAATCGAGATAGTGATTATATATATCGATGTAGTATTGCCCTAAAAGTGATGGGATCATGAGAAGAATTTAAGATTGAGTTTGAGGTTTATAAACTAATAGTTATGTGCACGCAAATGGTCGAATTAGTACTAGAAATATTGATGTACTTTCGAATATAGATGAGAAGTGTAGTGATTGTTACCTACACTCAACTTTGCGTGATAACATTAATGTTGGAGATATATAGATATGCTGGAAGATTATTTATATCATAATGAAAATGGACACATGTGCTTCATGTGTGGGATCGCAGTCACATAACGAGTTAAGATAATATGATTGGAGTGATTGTTAGTATATTGAGGTATATGGACGCCAATAGGCGAGTTTATAAGTTTCTTATATACAATGCGAGATAGTATATATATATATATATATATATATAATTGAATGGCTATGAAAATATGTGTATACTCATGGCGTGAATAGCTAAACAGTATATGAAGGTTTAATTATAAGATATTATTATCTGGATGTATATATATTGTGCATGTGAATGATTTATATACTTGTATGGTTAAGCATACCCCGCACATGCTATCATTGGGAAGTTTCGCATTGAGGGTGAGCACCCTGGCTCGAGGAGTAGAGTGTGGATATTCCCCAGGTCATAGTCGTCCATTGTGTTATTATGTGATTTACATTTCTTTTGGGGTGAGACGTGGTGGGTATGTTTCGTCTCATTGACCGGTTAGGAGCTATGACCGCTTCCTGGACGTCATGTGTGTGTGTTGATCATGAGGTAGGTGTCGTTTAGTCCTACCGATGACCCCAGTATGCTACGTGAGACGGGCACTAGAAGATGATAGCATGGTGCAGTATATTGGCGATATATATAGCCGGTTATATTATGTGTATGGCCATTGTACATCATATGTGGTATGTACACCTGGATATGAGAATGAATGATTGTATCTATATATAGGTTTAGAGTTTATATATATATTTATATATCCTATTGAAGAAAGGATATAAAAGTTCTATGGTGTACATCTTGGGTGATTATGGTGTACTATATTGTTAGGGGTTGATGTATCGCATTTAAGGAATATTTTGGTTACATCATCCCAAGGATATTATTGGATATTTTGAGGTTGTTCTTAGATAGTAATATAAATTGTAGTAGTAGTAGTAGTATTGGTGTGTATGACATAATTTATCCCTACGATCGAGATTGTCAAGGAGTAGTGTATTAGGGGGTTCCTTGTTTGGATTTCTCTTTGCGAGATGCCCCACGCACGAAACATAGTGCAATGTTGAGAGTGGAGAGAAGTTTTGTCCTTATTAATTTGTATGCTTGTTATTTAGAAATTAAATTATATTATTGAAGCCTAATGTTAATATGTAACATATTAAGACTTATAACTGTTGTAAGCTAGTAAAAATTGGAATCTAGCCTAGTATAGCATATATGTGTAAATATAATTAAATGTGATTAGAATGGGGAGGATTCTTGGGTTATGTTAGAACGACATGTCTTACGGGTATAGGCCGTGCCTATGGTAAGTTAGGTTGTCCTTATGGGAGGGATAACTTAATTAAAACTTCAGGACGCGAATAGGTGTGCGCTGTTAGAGGAGAGGTGAGTTTGGGGTTTCACGAGAGTGCTATTCCACTTTAATTATGAAATAAGTGCATTTATATTTATTATGCACGGTTAACACACTTGCTAAACCTTTTTACAACTCGGGCTCTGACCCGTTTATATTTCTCTCCTGCATGTGTATATATATTACTACAGGTGTCCTATTGCATGGATGTCGGATGCCCTTCTATCCAGAGTCGTGGGAGCCATAACAGGTGCAGACTGTTGCGGGATTTGGATTATAGTTGGTTCCTAGTTCTTGTAAATCTTGGTAGAATTCACGTCGTATATCGGGTTTATACCCAAGAGATATTTATAGATTTTTATATTTCTTCTTTATGATGTTGTACTATCTGTGACCCTACAGCTTATTTGGGTATATTTCCTTGTATATACTCATTTCATTTTATTCGAGCATTTTCTTTTTCATGGTACTTGTGTGTGCTTTACCATTTCCATTACTTCTATAGTGTACATTTGTTGTCTGTTGTATGTTTTACTTAATTTTAACATCTCGCTTATATGATTTCGGGTAGTTAGCCTTATATGTTATTGTATAGTTTGTTGGTGCTGAGACTGAGCCATCTGAGATTCCCGATTTGATGTAGTATAGGGTTGGCCACCCGTTATTATTGTGAGGGGGTTGTTACATAAGACTAGGCCACTCGATTGGAATTAAGTCATAATAGAATTATCAACTCTCAATTATATTCTCCTATAGGTACAATAGCCAACATACAAAACTTACGTACTATGAACCAAACTTCTCTCCAACTCCCGACGTTCGTTATTTTCATGCGTGGTGTCTCGCAAAGCGAAATCCAAACAAGAAACCCCCCCTGATACACTACTATCTAACCTAGTCGGTTGTCGAGGTCCGTAAGGCCCTCAGTCCATACTATGCACCTTCCCACAATCTATATTTTTACATAAAAGTCTATTCGTTCACTCTCATGTCCCTGAAAATAACATGAAGCATGGAGCTCTCACTATCCCAAGTACTTGGCGCTATAAATATATAACGAGCTATATTTCCCTCGATAAGAACACAATGAAATCTAAGTCTTAACAGACAAATAAATTCCTATGCACGGGAATCACATATAATTAAGCACTATACTCGCTGAGGTCTACAATACCATGATAGTTTCATATATACCCATACCTAGGCCCAATCCCATTTCAGGTGGCGCCACACAAAATTAAGATCACTCTTCCCGGAGTATCTGGCACGACAGTCATATCACTACATTTACTATCGTTTAACCATATGGTAATTAATCACCACACATTACCATAATAAACTCCACTAAAGCTGACTCAATGTAGTAGTAAATTATAACAACAAAACATATTCTTAGGGCCCACCCGGTTCACACAAAGGCAACATCAAATGTCGTGCTAACAACGAGAAATACATTTGTAACAAGACTGTTAATACTAAAATTCCCCACTCAACTCGACTCGCACACGAATTTTAGGGCCTTCAATTTACATATCAGTTGTGACACACCCGTATCACTAGAATTAATCCTTTACTCAAAAGGAAGAAGCAAAACCTTACCGGACTCGCCAAATCACAGGGTCTCAGCATGTGGCTACCATCACGACTCATGAACATCTGGAATTGTTATACATATTAGGATTTCATCCTATAGTTCTCCCCTCTCATCATGGATAATTTATTCCTTCGTGTGGGTTTCACTCCCATTATTGAAGCGTTGGCCTAAACTCTCTAGGCCTTAATTATGGCTTTACTGAACTCCCATTTACATCCTGGGCCCCGTCGACCCTAACATATTGTATGCTACTATTAACGAGGAATCTACTAGTCCAGCCTAAACCATTCACTCTTGGGTTATAAATTTCCCGACCCCAATTCTCTTAACCCCAAATTCTTTCGCTGGAGGTCTCAATCCTCCATTTGTTATGCCTAGCTAGGAGGGTTTACTATTTCTAATCTTTTCGGTCTCACTTATCAATTGTGGACACCTTCAACACTTGTAGTTATACTTCCTTCACATAGGGAAACATCATAAACCATTTCCCCATCACTAGTCCCACTGATCATTCTGAAATGTCCTTCTCTCGGATTGAGTAGACTCAACTTACTGGCTATGCTGGCCTTCCGGAACTATGGTTGGCCTCCGCGGCCCTGATTGACTTCATCGTCACTTTGTAGGATGTTAATCATCTTAAAATCATCTAACCAAGCTCCCCATTAGGTATACTCTCATGTGGGGTTTCACAATCAGCGTTAAGTTCAGTTTTGCTTTTCGGTCAGATTCTCTAACCTTCTTTGCTCACTTCTTTTGGAAAAGCTGCAATAACTAGCAACCGTATAACCTTGGCGACATCAACATTAGTCATCCTAGATGTATTTCTCATCTATGCTTGTATTCTACTCACAGTTCCTTTATCAACTATAGACCCTTTGGATAATTTATGCCCCTCTGCCAGGTACGAAGTTCATTATGCAATTCAACCTTTCTCTCACGATCGGTTTTTATCTTACTCATTGTGCTAAACATCAAAATTTCACTTGCATTTTGTCACGTCATCGAATGGAAGACCTCACAGTCAAATCGTACCCAAATTTCTCCCTAAATTTCAAACACACTTCTTCATATGTCGTGATTTCCTCCAATCACTACATGATGCTCCTAAGAGATATAAATTTTAACTCCAAATTTAATTTTGACTGTCGTCACACCCGACTCACACAATTGCCTTCGGATTTTCTACCTCTGCTAGTTTGTTACACTTTCTCATTTTCTTTTTCGCATTTTCACCTATGGGGTTTCAAAAGAGTCCCTCTGATTTCTCCCTTATCGATTATACTAGGTGGTCCTGAAATCACTCCATCGTTATCTACGACTGTGTCTTGGGAACCCACTATTCCCGAGCGATGATTTCACCATCACTTGCTTAAGTAATTCTCATGGTGATTTTCATCACGATAACTCTGTCCTGATTACTCCATGTCTTCTGTTGTGCTTCTTCTCCTGTAGTTTTTCTTACGGTCCTCGATGGTCGTCCTAAAATGTTCGGTGTTCAAAACACACAGAATTTCATATAATGAGTCACATCCATTATAATTCGTAGTAAGAGAACGTAAGTCGCATATGTAAGGAAACACAACAATCGTCTCATAAGGCTCTACATAAAAGAACGTTATGCTAAAACGTAATAAGCCGCACAGATCCTAAGGACACTAGAACCTGATGCTCTGATACCACCTGTGACACCCGCCCCAATTAAATAAAGGGTGATCAGTCATGTACCAATTTAAAATAGAGTGTTCAGTTAGTTCATTCTTAGCATCACTGTCGAATTTCTTTTAACATATTAATCACCTAATATAAAATTACGCTAGGTGTCAAAACATTTCCAATTTTATTAAAACCAAGTAAATCCATTTTCATTCAATCTTAATATATAAACCATTCACAACACATAGGAATATAATAAATATTGAACATGAATCAAGTACTGAAATAAATAAGATTGGGTAAAACCTCCTAATTCAAAACTCCAAACCATAAAGTAAACCGAGTACAATTTCTCTGATGAAGGACTAGAAGCGGGCGACACATGCCCTAGATAAGAAGTCTAGATGAAACTGAATGGAAAAGATAGATGCGTCTACTTAAATAACCTACAACTTCCATAACAACTGCAGCACGTCAAGAAATCCAAATCTCTAAATCTGGTACCCTTGTGGCTGAGCACCTGATATATATATATATATATATATATACACACACATAGCAAAAGAGAGAAGAGACACAAGAAATGAGTTAGATCCCGAGGTTTAAAAATGTTTTATCAAGTATTTAAAACTGGTTCTTAAAACAAGTCTTATACGCATGTTAGTTATCGAACTCTCACATGAGTTTCTCACCTCTCATCTATTGTGCACGCCTAACGTACATCTAATCTCCCCCTAGTTATACCACCCAGCCTAACTAGTCAGAAACCATACTAATACTAACTATGCTCACTAGTAGTATTCCCGTATCGCCCATACAATACGCTATTCAGATAGTTTATCTCACATGCTAAGTTTCATCATTCACCGTTTTAATGGTTGATCTTTTATCCACTAAGATTATTTTATTTCTCATTTCCATTTTATCTACTAGTCTCACAAAGTAAAAAGTTCCCCAACTACACTCATATATATATATATATATATATATATATATATATATATATATATATATATATATATATATATATATATACTAGGGTATGCCCGTGCCTGAAGGCACGCTGATAAATTTTTTGAAAATGTATGCCATTGATTTGACCATACATCATATTTACATAGATATAACACCATATAAAAATTTTAGAAATTTTGGACAAAGTCCCCTTTGTTTATAGGACTATCCCCTTTTAAAAATTAAGTACTCCCAACAACAACAACAACAATAAAAATAAAAGTCACATAAAAACTGAACATTTAATCGAATTCAAATCAAGACTCCCATAATTTCTAGCCAACGTCACCCCCACATCACAAACTAATAAACATAGAATCTAAATAAAATCCAAGTACTAACAATCTATAATTCCCTAAATGTATAATTCTAAAAAATCTCTAAATCTATAATTCTCTACCTACAGAATATTAAGAGCAATGGTGATTAAAATCACACATCTTTGCCCATTGGCAAGTATATAAAACCCCCAAAATGTAGTGTCCGTGGTGTGGTTTTCAGTTTTTTTTTTGCAGCATGAGAGAGCCTGAACCTCAATCGTTTGGTACGTGTCTGCATTTTTTTCTTCGAAATACTGTAGCATACTTTGCAATCGATCATCTTTAATGGCCAAATACAAACCTACGTCAAAGAATCATCAGGGAAAGTCAGTGTCGCCTCAGTGAAACTATAGAAACTCTTAAAAATACAATAAAATAAAATGAAATAATGAAGCATAAAGCATATGGGGTTGTAGAAGTACCAGTTGACGGGTAACAAATGTCACGTTTCCTACAACTGCTGCAGCTCCTGCTGCATCATTTCATTCCTAAAATGTGATTGCAAATTAAATTACGATGTGGTCGTAAATAAGGGAGCAAGTAAAGTAAAGGTGTTAGTTCGTAAATTAGTCCAATATAACATAGCTTGTGCTTATTAGCTCGTACTCGCTACTGTCCCTTGATCGCGCATTTAGTGCCCTATTCTTACTAACATCTCGCTCTAAAAAAATGAAATTGCTGGACGATGAAGGGACAGCATAATTGTCACCTCTAAATTGCCATATGTGCCTTAGTTTACTGGTCAACGCAGGTTAGTTCCTGTACAGTTTTATCCCTATTCAACACATGTCAGTTCCCGTATAGTTCGATCCCTGTTTAGCACAGGTCAGTTCCTCTCTCCCAGCAGCCTTAATCAGCCTCTGCAGATCACAAAGCAGGAAAACTAAAGCATTGACCCCAAACCAAATTTCACGCCACCCATGTGTCTAAAAGCTTGAGAACAAAGCTTCTGCAACAGTCTCAGGCTCGGGCTGACCACTTTGACCCAATACAGAAGATATACTTAGCACAACATTTTTATAAGTTTTGAGCACAAAACTTGCAAAAACAAAAACAAATTAGTTAATGTCAACATTTCCCACAACTTTCAATGAAATTTTAAATTAAAATTAATAAAACTTCAAATATATAATAGTCAAAATAACAGGTAGCGGTGGTGATGAAAAACAAACCTCGAAAGCTCTGGATAGTGAATTTCGGTCGAAAGCTCTGGATTGTGATGGTCGGTCGACGGTCAAAGTAGCAGGTTGTAGACTGATACCAATTCAATCAAACTCATTTTTTTATTTCAACTGATATCAGGTCGGTCGACGATCAAAATAGCAGGTTGTAGGCTCTAGAATTTCTGTAGAGGTTGAACTAATATCAGTTCGAGTCGTACACGAAAGCAAAATTCGAGATCAGTTCAAGTATATACCTGTAATATACATAACAAAAAACTAAAATAAGTATAAGAATCTAATAAATCAATTACATAAGCTTCACATTATATATCTCAAACATAATTAGAAATTTAGTATCTAAAATTATATTAGACAACTATATAAGCTTCACATTATATATCTCAAACATAATTATTAATCAATCATCATAGTTAGAAAGGCAGTTCCCCTTGCCCTTACACCAGAAGATGACCCCAGGAAGGATGAAATGAGGAAGCTACGAGAGAAGAAGTAAGAGATTGACGGCTAGCACATAAGCAGGTGTGGCGAATTCTCGAGGCAGCATGTTAATCACTGTTTCTAGAAGTTACGACATCTCCAAAACATAATAACTTAATTTCCAAAACATAATAACTTAATTTCCAAAACTTAACACAACGTAACCTGATATTCACACCTAAAAACTTAATTTCCAAAACATAAATACCTTTATTTCCAAAGCATAATAACTTAATTTCCAAAACTTAACTCAAGTAAAAAGAGTCAACTCATATTTTTCCCCAAAATAAAAAGGTGATCTTAGCAATTGAAATTAAAAAAAATACAATAGCACTTCAGATACTAGTAGCAGCAGGCCTACTAATGCCATCAGGAAGACTCGAAGCCAGTGCTGCTTCTCTTTAATGGGAGGGTAGTGTCCCATTGTTGAATATTAATAACCATAACAATGGGAAATTTATAAAATGTCAGTTGTCAAGAGAGTAAATTACCTCCACCATAATGAGATCCCCATTTGCTTGATCTCCTTCAGCCTAACACAATTCATCGAGATTAAAGAATATAAGAAAATAATTTTTACAAAGGAAACTAATATGTTTGAAAACATAGATTTTTTTGGATTTGGGTATAAAATGTGAAATCCCTGTTATCATATTACAATATCAGAGATCCATACATAAAAACAAATAGTTTTGATATCATAATTTCAATACTTCTTACAATCAGAGATCCATCTATAAAAACAAATAGTTGACAGATCTGATATGATGTGTTGGTTAAAAAACTCTCAAATCCGTAAAAAATCTCAGATCGGTAAAAAAATCCCAGATCCATAAAAATCTCAAATCAGTAGAGACAAACAGTTGTACACGATATGATGTGTTGAACCAAAAATCACAGCTTTTGAACCAAAAATACATCATCACAGCTCTTGATTTGAACCAAAAATCAGGAACTTGATTTGAACCAAAAGGGATCTTAATTTTTTGAACGATCAGTCAATTTTTTGAACCCAATTGATTCAAGTTTATTTGAACCAACAAAATCAAGATCATTCAAAAGTTGTGATGTTGATTCAAGATCATTAAAAGAAATCAATCTCAGTCTTTTTTTGAAGAAAAAAATCAGCTCATGAATTAACATTATGAGGTAAAAATGATCCAAAACCCCTACATCCAAAAACCACTCTGTTTTTACCCAAATTAGCACCCAAAAAATTACAACATAGTTACAGAGCAAAGCTAAAAATGTAGAGAGAGAGAGAGGATACCTAATGGCAAAAAGCGTGGTTCTACAGCATAGGGGGAAGACAGTGTGTAGCGATTGACCTCAATTTTAATGGCAGATCCAACCCATTAAAATCGTTGTTGAAAATCGGCGGTGGCCTGAGTGTTGGTAGTGGTGGTGTCTCCGCTGAAAAATGAAAATATTAGATGATGAATCCAAAGAAAAAAATAGACGAGCAATAGGTTTTGGTTTGTAAGATTAGAGAGAGAGAGATGAAGCGTCTACTTCAATTTTCAAAAGGGTGGAAAGGGAAGGTAAGGGAAGGGAAGGGAGTGAGCTGAGCGTATGAGGTTTGTGGTGAGAGTGTATCGTGGGTATGTTTACAAATATACCCCTCAATTTGAATTTTGAAAAAGGGGAACAAATAAATTATAGTGTATGAAAAGAGAGGGAATCCAAAAATTTCAAGGATAAAATAGGGAGTGCAAGAAAAAATAATATAGATGACATCATAAAGCAAACTTATGACATACATAAGTTTGCTACTTTATTATATATATATATATATATATATATATATTAATCCTGCATCCCCTGGTTAGCACCCATTAATGCACCTATCAATAATAATCAAGCACCCCCGGGTTATCACCCATTAATGCACCTATCAATAAAATCCTGCATCCCCGGGTTAGCACCCGTTAATGCACCTATCCATAATAATCCAGAACCCCTGGGTTATCACCCATTAGTGCGCCTAACAATAATCACCCGTGTACCCCCGGGTTATCACCCATTAGCACACTTAATCAACAATGTTCTTGCACCCCTGAGTTATCACTCATTAGTGAACGTAATAGTAAGATTCATGCACCCCCGAGTTATCCCCCATTAGTGCTCTTAACAATAATATTACATAATAGGAATACACACATCCTATTAGAATTTATAGCTATTTCTCCAACCTATATATATATATATATATATATATATATATATATATATATATATATACTTCTCATACGGATTTTAACCTCAACACTATGTATAGTATAAATATTTAGATTACTATCTCTCTCGTAATCTCCAGGGTACATTCTGTTTATATCGAAATAAGTAAAGTATTTATTCTCACATACTTTCCCGAAATTCCGCCTTATTTAAATTCCCAAAATTTCGTCTTATTGAAATTCCCAAAAATTCTCTCACTCCAATAAACCGGTAAACTCAAAACTATACTCTAAGAAAATTTCCAAAAATTAACCCTGTCGCTCGAACCAGAAGGGTTGTCGCTCGAACGACTTCCACGTGTCGTTTGAACGACATTGGGCAAGATACATATCTCGCTCGAACGAGACTTCGCGCGACGCGCACTGGTTCAACCCCTTTGCCCAGAATTCAGCATTTTCACCATTTATGAACCTAAAAACCTCTAAGATTACACCCAACACCTCATCATCAATACCCATTAACACATAACAGGTTATAAGTCATTCCTAACATCCTAGGATCATTAATTCGTCCTTAATCATCAAAATTATATAAAATCCCCAAATTAATTCATATGAACCCTAGTTTTCAAATTTTCAATTAAAGAACCTAATCAACCCAGATTCGTTCATCGATATTGTAACAATTCGCCTAATGGGATACCGGGCGATCACTCCTATATCAAATTAAAACAGGAGTCACATATGGATCATCCTTAGCATCACTGTCGAAAATCCATTTAATTACTAATATCCTATTAGGCGAGCGTTAAAAAACTTTTACTTAACTACTCTTTTTACGATTTAAAATAAAACATCCACAAGTTAATGCGTAAATAAACTGAAATAAATTAAAATAACCGAACACTCGGTTTAAAATATACAACCATATCGAATGTTGTACTGAAAGAGTAAATAAATGCAATTGGACCACTGTCCCGAATATTTATACAGTACCTCCTATCTAGAGTACAAGGATGGAAGCGGCTATCAAAAACCTGCACGCGTCCACAACTGCTGCAGCTGACATCTGACTCGAAGGAATTTTCATCCAGGCGTCCCTGTGTCTGGATACCTATGTATATATATAATATAGCAAGAAAGGAAAAGTAGATAAACGGGTCAGAGCCCGAGTTTTTTGAAAATATTTTGCAAGTGCATAAATGCCTTATTATTTTGAAAAAGGTTTTATCTCATATTTAAGTTTGGTATCGCACTCCCATGAGATACCCCTCACCTATCCGCTAATAGTGCACTCCTAGCGCATCTATCTAGAACATTCTAGTCAAGCTACCCTGCTAAACTAGTCTATCACCCCACCACTATCTACCCTAGATAGTCCAAGTAATGTACTAAGGGCTAAGCTTCACCCCAGTCTCAACGCTATGCCATGTTCGTGCATGGGGTATCTCGCAAAGCGAAATCCAAACAAGGAACCCCCCCCCCCCCCCCCGATACACTACTACGCGGCACGGTCGATAGTCGAGATCCGCCAGTCCCTGAGTACAAAAAGATATATAATAATATATATACCATAAGAATTAATAATATAAGAGCACCAAGGATTAAACTTCTCCCCAGTCTCAACACACTACCATATTCTTGTGTGGGGTGTCTCGCAAAGAAAAATCCAAACAAGGAACCCCCCCCCCCCCCCCCGATACACTACTATGCGGCAAGGTCGATCATCGGGATCCATTAGACCCTCGGTACTCTATTTATCCGTTTGTATTAATCGTATTTTACCATAACCATCTGGATCTATCTTCCGGACTGAGAGCTCATATATCAAGTATTTATCAATACTTTTATTTTTCTCAAAATTTCGCATTTCCCTTTTTATACTCAGGATATGTAAATATAAAAGCCAATTCATTATCATGAATTGCTTTAACAAATCATATACCTTTTAAAAGCCAATATTATTATCATAAAAATGCTTTTCCTTTATATGTCATCCCATTTCCCTTTTTATACTCAGGAAATGTACCCAAAGCCATTTTCATTATCATGAAAAGCTTTGATCAAATCATGCTTCCACATCCCTTCTTCCATCCGGGAGTGTTACCGAAGCCAAACCTTTATCCCATTTCCCTTTTTATACTCAGTAAATGTAAATTAAAGCCAATCCATTATCATGAATTGCTTTAACAAATCTAAGATCGCCCCTCCGGGTTTCCCCACTGGACCCGCCCCTAAATGGCTATCATCTTCCAGGGCCTATCTATACAAGATAACCTGGGAACCTACCAACGTCGGGAAGCGGCCATATTGCCTGCGGGAAAGTCAGGACCACACCCGGAATCCCCTAACTAGCGCAGTAATACAAATGCCCATATGGCCTAGGGACTATATCCAACCTAATCAACAGCCAGGAAGGCTTCACCACAACGCGCGCAACTTCCCTTATGATAGCGATTTAGGGAGGTGTGTAACCATAATTTATCAATTATGAAAATCATTTATCTTTTTCTCATTTTGAAAAATTCATCTATATATTTTCAAAATCATTTTCATCATATCATATATATATACTTTATTCACATTATATATATACATACCATATAGTCCTCCTAGAATATATAAACGGCCATAATGGCCTATATCATCTAGCGATGACCAATAATCCCAAATATTCCCTCCAGGAATCATAATCATGCATTCATATAAGCATGATACTAAACCCAAAGTATTTTCTTTAATAAATAATACATACTTAAATCCCATATACGGATTCATTTGGATATCTCCAATTATACCAATTCACTCTAAGTGAATATACACATATATAAATTCCCAATTCCTCAAGTCCTTTAGTGCATAACCCTCCATAATTTCTAATTTGGAAGGGCCTTAAACATTAAACTCAAAAAGGAGGAATAATCCTAATCTCCAAAATCTTGGGCTGAAAACAGGGCACCGGTCGACCGCGGGTTGTAAATAAGCCTACGAAACAAAGCAGTAGGCCCTTTCTCCTTGACGCGGTCGGCCGGCCATAGGGGCGCGGTCGACCGGTCACACAAGGTCTCCCAAATTATTTTTCCTCAAATCCTTTTATCCAACAACCCAAATTCATTTTCCGGATTTCTAAACTACCCCAAAAATTATCCCAAACATCTACGCAATTAATCCTAGCCGTAATTTTTCCAATTCCCGATTTGATTTCCGAGTTGATGATTTCAACCCGGAGCTGTCATCTTGTAAAAATCATATCAAATCGTAGAAAAATAAAAAAAAAAATAGGCGGTCGGCGCCCACGCGACCGTATCGAAAAGATCTACAACTTTTGTGTTTTGTTCGAAAGCTAAATCAATTCTTTTCCTGGCCAAAAAGGCCCCCTAAGGTGACGGGTTACTATTCATCATCTTCTCCGAGACGATTTCGTCCATTAAAGCTTCTCCCAAGCTTTTGTCGCCTCACCCAACGTCCTACAACCTCAACCAACTACAACTACACATATATTAAGGGTTCTAAACATCCTAGAACCCAAAACCATCAATTAATTTAGGTTAAAACCTAAGTTCCACAAAATTGAAATATTATTGGGGTTTAATTGTTTTAACTCCCAAAAACCCGTTTTCTCCACGATAACCCACCCCAAAAACATTAGGGTTTGTTTATACCAAACTACGGTATGAGATATTTATGAAAAAAGATAAATAAAGCAAGTAAACATTTCCCTCGCGGATAAAATCCAACGACCTCGAGTCGAATCCGGCGGAGTTTGCCCGAGATCTCCATTTCTCTTCCTCTTTCTCCTTCCTCTCTCTCTTCTCTCTCTTTTATTTCTTTCTTTCTCTTTTCTTTCCCTCTCTCCCTCTTTATATAGGAAGAAAAGGGGTTTTAACCCTTAAAACCCAAAAACGACTCGTTTACCCAATTACGAGTTACTTTTACCTCTAAAATTACCCGAAACTCATTTTCAACAATCGGACACTTTTTTATGACTATCTTGGACATTCCGAGACTCACGGCGCAGTCAAAATTCCCATCTGAGGTACTTGACCGCAAATCACTATTCCAACCCAAAATAAATAAATACGAGTTTTCCAATTAAAAATCTTACCTCGTGTCGCTTTACTCAACGACGGCATATAATTAAAATATTTTGACCTATATAGTTCAAAAAATAATTACAGCACCCGTCGAAAATCATTCAATCCTCGAAAATCCCAAAAATTACAATTTGGGAAATTCCTCAAATCTCCAATTTATAATTAATTATGGAATTTAACGGCCTCCAAAAGGATGGGTTGTTACAGATATATAATTCTACTCCGTGATTAATCCTCTACATACATGAAGGACTTTAAACTACTAATTAAACCAATCCTTAATCATAATTCAAATCTCCCATTTTCACCCAATTCATATGTAAATCATGATTAATTTCACCTGCACTAACATGAACATGATTATTGCTAAAATAAAGAAAGTAATTCACACTTGCCTCGAATATGAGGGTCTGATCCGTTGGTGATGTTTGTATATACGCGTTCCACTCTTCTCGATCTACGCGTTGGTGGTGGTGGTTATGCAAGGTGGTGATAATTTGTCCTTCCATCTTGGAAATTGGCTCTCCCTCACACCCTCTATGGCCGTTATATCTTTTATGTGTCTCAAAACCCTAAAGAACTTTTCTTGGATGATAAAATAACTCCCAATTTTCGTCCATTAATTAAACCCAAAAATATAATTTACCCTAATGCCCTCTCGGGACGCCGGTTAGGCCTAACATTACCTCGGGACCCAAACTAAACATCCTGGTATACTCTTTTGACTATCTCGAACGTCCCGGACTCAACGGCGCCCTCGAAATGACCGTACAAGTTAATAAAAATAAATTCTCTTTTTATTCCATTCAATTAGTCCCGACACGACTCACACGCGTATCAGACTTAAATTACCAAGCTTTCGTATTTCTCACTTCCGACAACTTATCAAATGTTATAATTCCATATTACATATTACATATCACAGAGTAATATTCAATAATTCTCAACAATAAGTATTAACCCTTGGCATGCTAGTTAATAATTATTTTAATCCGGATTAATAACAAATTAATTTCTCGCATTTTAATCTAATTAATCCAACAACAATAATTAATTACATACTTATTCCCACAATAATAATTAGTCATATAATTATTTAAATCATCAAAAATACGGGGTGTTACACAGGAGAATGTCAAATCTATGAAATCACACACAATCTATCTAATTGAAATATAAATGAACTCAAAACCCAGAAAAAGTTATATAGATCTCACTTATGTTATGCACTAACTCTTTAATGTAACCCATTATTGAAATTAATTGCAAGACAACTATACTGAAAAAGTTGAGTGTTCATAGGTTTATGCTTATTAAGACTTAAAATAAGCCACTTATGCTAATAGTTCAATAATGCAAAAGAAAATCACATACTACATGAAAATGTGCAAACCCATTGATCTTCAACTTATAACTCCCTCAAACATGTGTTGTTATATTTTTCTTTATATTTTTTTGAGTATGCATTTGCACACATATTTATTTTTTAGAGTTATACATTTGCATACTCCCTCAAACATATGTGCAAACCCATATGTTTCATGCATCGATGGTTCATATATTATTGCAGAGTAAGACCGCATATTTACATATTGACTTAGATGATATTCAACTAGATTTCGATATCACGTACATTGAGGAGACAACCCGTATTTTAGACTGTAGGGTCAATAATTTGAAGACTTAGGAGATACCATTAGTTCATGTTCAATGGGTAACCATAATGAGGAAGATTCCACTTTGGATCATGACAATACGATGACACAACAGTATCCACATTTTTTTGAGACAAGTATTTGTTATTTTTCTATGAACTTCGAGGATGGAATTCTTTTTGTTAGAGGGGAGGAATGTAATACCCTGATATTTTAAAAAATTATTTAATCAATAATCATTTAATTAATTTGAAAGTAAACTGGTTAAATTTTAGAATTACAATGGAGAAATTAGTTAATTAATACATGGGTTTTGGGCAAAAGTTTAAGTTTATAAACGTTTGGGGTCAATTTGTTAAATTACATTAACTTATATGTATAGTTGGTTTTGTTGGAAATCATGAATAAAACCTTAGGGCATTTAGGTGTTTTGTTGTGACTTTACAACAAGTTGGAATTAGGGTTTTATATCATTGCAAGGTTACTTAGGTTTTTAATTAACAACCTCTACAATGGGCTTAGACGCATGGGAAGCATTCGAGGCCACAAGAGGCGCGTCTATGAAACTGATAATCGAGACCGTGGTTATTTGTTCCACATCCATGGCGAGGTTCATTTCGCTGCTAGGTCGTGACCTTATCGAGGGGTGGGATGGGCCCCTTTTATTTTTCTTCCTTGTTTTAAAACCTTATATGTTTTGCCTCAATTTTAAGTTTCCAACCCTCATTTAACCTCACATTCTCCTCTAAGAAACCTAAAAAATACAGTATCTTTTCTCTCAAGAAAACCTTTTCACCCAAATAAAATCAAGAGGAATTTTCGACAATCATTCAATCTCTGTTGGGGATTTTCAATTAACTAACTCAAGGGTTTTAAATCAAACTCCAAAGAGGGGTTTCAAGAGGATTTCAAGACAAGTTTCAAGTTTTTTTTTCAAGGAGGTTCAAATAGAACTTTTAAGGACCTTCTTATTCAAATTAAATCAATTTTATTTCTAATTTGAGGCAAGTTGCTTTGTACTCTTCTCCGTTTATATGTGTATGTGCTAAATTTTACCTATACCTAATTGTAGTGTTAAAATCAATTGGAAACTCTTAGGGAATTATGACTTCCTAATATATTGTTATAATTAGGTGAATTCCATTATTCTCTTATGATTGACATTGAGTTTTGAACCCTAATACATATAAAAATGAAATATTGACCCTCAAGTTGTGAATTTGAAATTTTAGAGTTTGTGACCTCATTTGTTGGAATTTATTATCTGAGAATAGAAGATGAATAGTATGTACTCAATTGAGAATTAACAAATTCTGAAATATAAAAATTCTTATTAGGGTTGTAACTTATGTTTTAATGGTAGCAATCTTGGTAGTAATCGCCTAAAATGATGAAATTTAGTATGTGAAATTCACTCATGATGTAAGAACTTATGGGAACTCATCTTAAAGTACTTTGAAACACTTCAATTATCAATGAAACGTTTATGTTAAATTATGCCTTTTGAATTTTAATTATATGTTTCTTTTTATGCAAGAATATATTATGTGCATTTACTTGATATATTATTATTTTTTATAATGGAATTATCTTGTAGACGAGATAGAAAGAATCCGGGATAAACTTGTGTTGGTTATTGGAATTATGATAGTATGGTTGTGTTCGATGAGTTGGTTTGGTTATGGACTTTGGATATTTAGGCACTTAATCTCTTAATTAAACTTCTCATAATAAACCCCTGATTAATCTATTTCAACAACTACCAGAATGCATGGATTTTAAAGACGGATAGGAGTGATGACTCAAAACCTTTTATAAAATAATATAACTTTAGTTAATAATTTTTATTATGAGTATTTAATTGTAGGTTAACTATCCCTTTAGTTCCTTATAAAATTGATTAAAACAGATCTAAACGCTGTAATTGGTAATAAACCATGGGTGGGGTCATTAGGTAATGATGATATAGCATTGAGTGATAAAATATGTGTGAACTTGAGAATGTCATTGATAAATGAACGTGAGAAACCTGAATTAAAGGGTGAGTGCCGAGGAATAACAAACTTATGTTGAAATACTTGATAAGCATGATTTATTATGGGTTATTGTAGCATCACACAGAGTTTTGAGTTCAGCACTACGTAGAAGCATGGCTATAGGTATTCTAGAACTATGAACCAAGAGGCTACGAATTATGTGATGATTTTGATATGGCAGACAACAAATTATTGAGATGGTTGGGAAAAGTGGTACTTGTCAGTTACATGTTAATTAATTAAAGAGTGTAATTAATTAATTATATGAATCAAGATAATTCTAATGCGTTGTGAGGTTACGTTTTATGTGATGGGCCATTCACATTGACTATATATAAACAGTGATTTTATCATCTACATATATAATTTCTTTGAGTTACATAGTTAAGAGAATTGCTAGGGTTTTGACGCATCTCTTCTACGTGGTGTTTTTTAGGTGCTAGGGATGGACCTCCTAATTTTATTTTCTCATTCCATCTAGCACTCGTAATTCATATCTCTCATTTTGGACTTCCTGCTTAAGAGACGATATGGGTTTCTATCCTGTTTGGACTATTATTATATTTCCAGTCTAGTTATGTTGAGTCATTTTAGTTAGCATGTATTATGAACTTTAACTTTGGCATGTATCACTTAAGTTTCATCAGGGATTAGTGTTGAGGATGCGTCCTTGGACGTTATCATCTTTCTCTTTTATGGTTTTGGACCTTTAACACTGAGTTTTTATTATAGGACTATCATAACACTTCCATACATTTTTCATATAGTTTGTTCGATCTCTTCATGTTGAGAATGGTATTTAATTATTTAAACAACTTTAAATATTTTACAAGTCAGATTTAATCAACCCGAGTATTAAAATATATGGGGAGTCACAGTTGGTATCAGAGCATGGTCTTATGCCTTGAGGGTTATATGTTCTCTTAGACTTATGTGTAATTTTCTTTGATATGTGACTTTATTATAATCTTATTTATGTTTCTGGAGTGATATGATTTATATCTTGAATTTCAGATACTGCCCCGGAGGAGAGTTTGTCAGGCTAAAGAGCCTATAAGATAGGTTGATCCTACAACCCCCACACCTCCGATGCCAGTCATGCCCTATATTCAAGCCCCCATGCCTAGGGTTGTATAATTTTGGAGCATATTTATTATCGGTCTTCATCAGCTAGGCAGGCTTGGTAGAAAGAAGGAAAGCGATGCCTCCCATAGAACATTAGCCAGTAGTACTGATCGCACTAGGATGGGAGAAGACATAAGGATCCTTCATGAAGAAAAATTCATTGTCGTTTGTAGGTTCTACTAATCCCATTGTGGCATAATAATGGTGCTAGGATACATTATACATTTGAGGTTGTTGAGTTTCATATACATGGAATGTTTTATCCACATTCTAGTTAGTAGGGGATGTTATCCAAAGGTGGGAAAGTGTGACTTCAATGGAGGATAGAGAGAGCATGACCTATGAGGAGTTTATGGATTGGTTTGATGATAAGTAGTTTCCATCATTAATTTAAGACTAAGAGAATACTTAGTTTCTTATAATTGATAAGGAATCCAGCACCATGGGTGAGTATGAGAGGGAGTTTACTAGTTTATCCCTTTTTCACGTGATGAGGTTGATATCGAGAAGAAAAAAATAAGATGTTCATGATTGCGATCATGTGGCCCATAATGTAGGATATTGTAGGGAACCTTAACTTTACCACCTACACTTAGGTGGTAGACTCCACGCTTATGCATGGCCAGGATCGTAGAGAGAATAAGAGGAAGTCAGAGAAGGCGAGTTAATCAAATGGTACCAAGGCAAAAATGACTCTAGGTGGAGACAGACGTAGCATGGAAGGCTCATGGGGTCAGGTCCAATTGAATCATTTTAGGCCTGGATAGGAGACACACCAACAACAACTCTAGGAGCCCCCTTAGGTAGCGTAGGGGAAATAGTAGCCACACCACCAACCATAACAGATGTAGTAGGGGATCCCACATCCCCATTTGATGAAGTGTACTTTAGATATGGGGGTAGAGGATAGAGATCCTGAGTTTTCCCGAATGCAGACATTTAGAGACACCAACGTTAGGCCAGAGTTAAGGCCAATAGGGATAGGTCTATTATGGAAAACATTAGGGTTAGTGCCTATAGGGCTTTACGCCCCTATAACAGCAACAGTAGAAGCATTTGTATCACTCTCAATAGCTCCCAATGATGAGGCAACGATCGATAATGACACTACCTACACCCCAGATGCACAGTGATAACAACTTTAGTATGATAGGGTCCATTAAATGGCATAACGCTAGTTAAAAGGACAGGGGCAGGTCCAGGCAGTGGATCATATGTTTTAGGTTTTTAGCACCTTAAGGGAGTTTTGTTTGACACTGGTGCGATACATTCATTTGCATCATGTAGTTTTATAGAGATATATAGTTTACTACCTAAACCTTGTGATAAGGTATAATCGATATCTACCCCTTTAGGCGCATTTACTTATATTTTAGATATTTGTGATGATGTGGAGATTTACATCGGTATATTATGCTTTGAGGAAAATTTATTGGTTTTAGATACGCATTCTTACTATGTGATCTTTTGTATGGACTGGTTGGTTAGGTATGAGGCTTATAGACTGTAGGGATCGAGATATCATTTTCACGATACCGGGTCAAGAGATTTATATTGTGGCTATGCCCATTACAAATGGTGGTGCCATGACCCACTTGTATTTTATTGATGAGAAGACCCATATGGGGACTACTATTTCATTAGATTCAATATCAGTTGTCAGGGATTTTTTAGACATGCCTAAGGAGTTTCTAGGGTTATAAGAAACCTAAGAAATTAATTTTCTCATTAATTTGGCTCTTGGCACAATGAAGATTTCCAAGAGTCCATAATGGATGGCTCCTATGGAGATGAGTGAGTTGCAATATTAGATAAAGAACTTATTATAGTAAGGATTCATTTGATATATCACATTGCCATGGGGATCTCTAATTCTGTTTGTGAAGAAGAGTGATGGTTCACTATGATTGTGTGTTGACTATTGTGAGTGGAACAATGTGACGATGAGGAACAAGTAACCTTTGCTAAGGATCGATGACTTGTTTAATCAGTTACAACATGCTTCTTTCTTCTCGAAGATATATTTTCACTCAAGGTGCCATTAGTTAAGGGTACGGGAAGAGGATGTGTCGAAGACTACCTTTTTAACTCGTTATAGTTCTTACAAGTTCAGGGTCATTCTTTTTGGGCTAACCAATCCCATACCGTGTTCATGGATTTCATGAACTGGGTGTTTCAATTATATTTGGATCAGTTTATCATAGTCTTTATTGATGACATCCCGATTTACTTACGAACTGAGGATGGGCGTGATGAACATATCATAATTAAATTTCACACATTACAGGAGCAAAAGTTGTATGTCATTTTCTAAAAGTGTGAATTTTGGAAACGAGAGTTACAGTGTTTGGTCTCTGTAGTTTTGGAGTCGGGATAATCGATGTATTTGAAAAAAAGTGTCGACCATTTTGGATTGGTAACCACCACAACACCTATAGATGTTAGTATATTTTGGGGATTGGTCGGGTATAATCTAAAGTTTATTCAAGGATTTTTTTAAGGTGGAAAGACCATTGATTTAGTTGACTCGGAAGGGGATATGATTTATTTGGACTCAGCAATGCATGCCTTTGATACTCTTAAGGAGAAGTTAAATTCTGATACAGTATTGCCTCTACCTAGGAGTGGGGTTAAGTATTTTTTATGATTCCCTACAAGGATTAGGTGGGATGTTGATGTAGGAGGATCATCCTATTGCATATTCTTCTCAAGAGTTGAAACGCAATGATAGTAATTATCCGACTCATGATTTAGAGCTATTAGTAGTAGTGTTCACACTATACAATTGGAGGCATTATTTATGGGGTGACAATTACAAGATTTTTATTGATCATAAGAGTCTATTGTACTTGTTCACATAGAAGGATTTCAATATGAGGCAGCGATGGTGGCTCAAGTTTATCAAAGATTTCTAGTTTACGATTCAGTATAACCCGGGGAAAGACAATGTAGTGCTATATTTTTTGAGTTGATGACCGAATGGCAGTTTATCTTCTCTTAAGTGGAGCGATGTGGGGTCCATTCAAGTGATTGGTAAGTTAGACAAAGAGATCATGGGGATGTTCACCTCGAATCATGATATCCTTATACGAATGGTTCAAGCACATGCAGATGATGTGTTCTGCAAGGAGAGAGTGGATGAGATTTTTACCACTAGTGCGCCTCTTTACACCGTTCGTTCAGATGGTGTGTTACTTCATAGAAGGAATGTTTTTATATTTGTGTTCTTGTGTAGTACTTGTCAGATGGTGAAGGTGGACCAAAAGTGACTATCGTGAAGCTTCATCCCTTAACCATTCTCGAGTGTAAGTGGAAGATCATTTCGATGTATTTCATCATCATATTGCCTTTAAAGCCTAGGAAAAATGGTTCTAATTGGTTTATATTTTACCATTTGACGAAGGTCGCTCATTTCTTTTCCATTCGTACAGACTTCAATATATAGTAGTATGCACATTTTTGTGTGGCTGAGATTATTCGGTGGCAAGGGGTACCTTTATCATTGATCTCAAATAAGGATTCGACTTTATTATATCACTTTTCGGGAAGTTCTCTGGATGTTATGGGCACTAGGTTGAACTTGAGTACATTGTACCATCCTCGGGCAGGCAAATCGGGTGAATTAAATTTTAGAGGATATGCTTATGGCATATGTGATGGACTTCGAGGGTAATTGGGAGGTAAACTTACCTTTGGTTGTGTTTGACTACAACAATAGTTATCATAAAGTGATCATTATGGCACCATATTGGGCATTGTATAAGAGACCATGTAGATCACAAGTTTACTGGTTAGATTAGAAGGCAAGTAGATTATTGGGACCCAAATTCGTTTAGGAAACTACGAAAAAGATTAAAATGATTCGACAGAATTAAGAAAACCCAAAGTAGGGAAAAGAGTTATATGCATTTGTAGAGCAATGACGTTGAATTTCAAGTGGGGGATCACGCACTTCTCAAGGTATCACCCATTAAGGGGGTGATGCATTTTAGGAAGAAGAATAAGTTGGCCCTGAGGTATGGTTGGCCATTTATGATGATGGATCGTGTAGAGTTTCTTGCATATCATTTAGAATTACCGAACCATTTAAATTTTTTTACATAATGTGTTTCATGTATCGATGCTTCGTAGATTCTTACAGGTTAAGGCTACATATCCGCATATTGATTTAGAAAGATTTTAAGTTACATTTTGAAATCATGTACGTTAAGGAGCCAACCCGTATTTTGGACCGTATGGTATAGATTTTGAGGAATAAGAAGATATATTCAGTTCATGTTCATTAAGGTTACCATATTGAGGAAGAGTCCACTTGGGATCTTGAGGATATGATGAAAAAATAGTATCCGCATTTTTTTGAGGTGGGAATGTGTTTTTTTCTAGGAATTTCTAGGATGAAATTCTTTTTATTAAAGGGGGGGAATGTAATACCCCAATATTTTAAAAGATTGTTTAAATAATAATTATTTCATTAATTAGAAAGTAAACTATTTAAATTTTAGAATTAAAATAGAGAAATTAAAATTCACATTAAGGAAATAAGTTAAATGGAGTTAACTTGTAATTGTATCAATTAGTAAATTCATATAAATTTTTGGGCAAAAGTTTATGTTTACGAAAGTTTGAGGTTAGTTTGTTAAATTACTTTATGTTATATGCAAAGTCTGATTTGTTGAGAATTTTGACTAAAGCCTTAGGGTATTTGTAACACCCTGTAAAATCTATAATAGATTGATCAGGTCTAAAATAAACGATACAGGAGTATACCCAATTAAGCATCATTGTAATCATGCACAAAATAAAAATAGACTTAATGAAATACTAAAGAGAATAACTCAAAATACCTAACTAGTTTGATACAGGCATACATGCAAATGAAATCCATACAACTGAACCAATCTATACACGTCAATGCTCCAAAAAAATGTAATGTACTACCATATCCCTTAGAAAACAAAAATCAACATCAAAAGGAATTTAAATAGAATTGGCATGTATGCTAATGACACATGCATCCTAAGAATCAACAGCGAAGATGAGGTGATAATAACATGAGCACTCAATACTAAAGACCAAGGTCTTGAAATATTAAAATCCACAACGTTCATAACAATTCTAAATAGAATAAGAGTACAAGTAAAATTGAAATGAATCATAACTATGCATTTTCCTCTCAAATTCTAGTATCTTTTAAGTTTATACCCCAATCCTAGGTAATCCTACATATCACATGCACCTAATAGCCTAATCCCATGCGAACCCATGATTAAATCTAATTCCATTCAATTTGAATATAACTAATAGTTTCACACCATCGTTATGCTAATCAATCTCGAGTGTATAAAGAAAGTAGAACAATCTCATGTGTATAAAGCAAGTATAACAATCTCATGTTTTAATATCCAAATAATTATGGTCCACTTCACACATAGCATAAATGGGCACTCACTAAAGCTTGCAAATAACAAAGGCCTATGCATATGCCCTCCAGGATCACCCGCTAGTATTAGGTAGAATCTTAGGTTGTCCCAAACGTAAAACCTCATCAAGGTCAAGGGATAAATCATATAACTACACATCACTAGTATAGTCTACCATACCCAAGACTACACGATGAAATATCTCTGTGAACCCTATTGGCACACAAATACCTAGATGTAGAACCTTAGGAAAAATATGACCAAGGTGGATCCCATCTACTCATCGGGGTATCCACACGGTCCGCATTGTATGCAACCCATCATGGAATCCCTTATAGTATTATTTCCATAGGTACTCACACACGGTATGCATTGTACATATAACACAAGAAAAGAAATCCTATACATATAACAAAAATTTAATCTCAAATGTTAATTAATCAATTTGTCACTTTTATAAATTTTAGGAATCTAAATTATTTGTCCTAAATTAGACTCATATAATTCACTTTATTAACATTTTTACAAGAGTCAATTTAGTCTAAAGGAAAACCCAAAATTAACCCCAAATACAAAAATCCGACCTAATAAACTATAAGCCCAAATGCCAAAATTCTAGGAGCGTTGATCGTTAGAGATATGCTAAGGTTTCCCCAATTAGGGATTAATCGTCTCCAAATAAACAATTCACATCCTAAACCTCCATGGATGATAAAAAAAATATTCATTCAAGTTTCATATTACATCTAAACATCAAATCCACATGTAATACATGATTGAATCATACATTTAAAATCAATACTAAAATATGATACAAGATTCAAATAAAAACCTACTTTCATTTCAAGAACCATAGAATTTCAATTTCTTTCAATTAGACTATATTCTATACAGATTCGAACATCTAAAAATAGGGTTTTTGAATGACTCATACCAATAAACAGTCCTTAAACATCAAGTCACATTTATGATGAATTAAATCAAAATACTAAGAACTCAAACCTAATTGCTAATAAGATTAGGTAAATTATGAAATTGTTTAATTAAATCACAAAATTCAGATTTTTAATCATAATTAGGCTTAGATTCATATGAATAGGTATAATCTAAACCAACAACAATCATACAATCAATCTAAATAAATTTGCCTTAATGCTTCTAAGGTTTCATTAATTGGGATTGGTCCCAAAATGTACCCCTAACTAAATGGTCCAAAATAGTCTCTAAATGGTCTAAAAATCCATCTAGGTCCTATACTAACCTAGTAGGCCTAAATTACACATTTTAAGTTAAACTAAACATTCTAAATGTTTCTAGACCACATTAATTAGTAACCTTATACATTATAATATAAACACAACAATATTATTAATTAAACCAATTAAATTTTGTTAATAAATTAATTATTAATTAATTTGGTGTAACACGGCAGTATATTCAACTACTTCACTGCCATTTAAACCCGACACCAAGGGGATAATCTAAAGAAGAAAACCCTCGATATCGAATCCTGGACCGTTCATAGTCTTCCATAATATGCAGTCACCTTAAAAAAGCTAATTAATATTTTACTATTCCTTAAATTTTGATTTATTTATATAACACCTATATCTACAGTGATGTCACACATCATGATCAAATATATAATATTTATATTAATTTATAAAAGTACAAGGTATTACAATATCTAGGTCTTTTGTTGTGAGTTGAGAAAGAAGATGGAATTAGGGATTTATATCATTATAAGGTTAAGAGGGTTTCTAATTTGCAACTGCCACAACGGGGCTGGGGCACGTTGGCCGAATCCATAGCCAGAAAAGGTCCCTTCACGGAATTGACACCCATAACCGCGGTTATTTGTGCCACATTTGCGGCATGGTTCATTTCGTGGTTAGGTCGCAACCTTTTCGCACGGTGTGATGGGACACTTTTATTATTTTTACTTGTTTTAGAAGCCTATATGTTTTTGCCTCATTTTATAGTCTCAAACCCTTATTTGTACTCACATTCTCCTCCACGAAACCCATGAAACACATTAGATTTCTTTCAAGAAATTTTTTTTCCCCAATTCAAATCCGGAGGATATTTCAAGAATCAATCAAGCTTTCAAAGAAATTTTTAATCAACCAACTCAAGGCTTTTAAATCAAGTTTCAGGGTAGGTCTTCAAGATAATTTCAATACAATTTTCAAGTAGGTTAAAATCAAGTTTTCAAGGACCTTTACATTCAACTTAAATCAAGTTTTTTTTATCATTTTAGGCAAAATTGAATTATACTATTTTCCTTTTATATGTGTATATGCTAAATTTCACCTAAACCTAATTGTAGTGTTAAAATCAATTAGAAACCCTTAGAAAATTACGACTTCCTAGCATATGGATGTAAAATACATTATTCTATCATGATTGATATTGAGTTTTGAGACATAGCCCTCAAAATATTATTTTAGCATTTTAGGCTTTGTGACCTCAATTTTAGGAATTGATTATTTGAAACTAAAAGATGAATAATATGGAGTCAATTTAGAATTAAAAAATTTGGAGATTTGCAAATGATTAGTAGGGTTTTACCTTAATTTTTATGGGTAGTGTTGCTAGTAGTAATCACATAAAATGATGAAATATGGCATGTGAACTTAACGCATGATGTAGGAACTCGTCTTAAAGTACTTTGTAACACTTTAATTATGAGTGACACTACTATGTTAAATTAGGCCCTTGGAATTTCAATTACATGTTTTTTCCATGCAAGAATACATTATGAGCCTTTATTGGAAATACTATTATTGTTGGTAACATAATTATCCTGTAGACGAGATAGAAGGAGTGCAGGATAAACTTGTGTTGGTTGTTGGATTATGGTTATATGGTTGAGTTGGACGAGTTGGTTTGGTTATGGACTTTGGATATTGGGCACTTACTCTCATACTTTAACTTATCAAAAGAAAACCTTAATTAATTTATCTTAACAGTTACCTTATCTAAATGAAATTATATCAGGGGCTTCCTTGTTTGGATTTCACTTCGGCAAGATGTATAACACACAAAGTTTAGACATGGGTAGGAATGATGACTTAAAACCCTGAATAAAATCAATATTACTTTACTTTAATATTTTTTATTAAGAGTATTTACTTGTAGGATTACTATCCCTTTAGCTCCTTGTAAAATAGATTAAAGTGGATCTAAAGTCTCTAATTGGTAATATCTCGAGGGTGGAGTAATTGGATAATGATGATATAACACGAAATGATAAAATACATGTGAAGTAGAGAATTTAATTAATATATGAACATGAAAAAATTGAATTAAAGGGTGAGCGCCGATGAGGAACAACCTTATACTGAGATACTTGACAAGCATAATTTATTATGGTCTGTCATTGCATAACACAAAGTTTTGGAGTTCTGGCATTGCGTAGACGGGTGGTTATGGGTATTCCAGCACTCAAAACCAAGAGGCTACATATTTTATGACGATTTGATATGGTGTACCACATGATCTTGATATGGATGGGGAAAAGAGGCGCTTGTTGGTTACATGTTAATTAGTAAAAGAAAATAATTAATTATATGATTTATATTTCTCATTTATGTGGTGTCTTTCAGGTGCGAGGGCTCATTCCAGCTGAACTCATGATTTATATTTCTCATTTAGGACATACCGCTTCATAGGTGATGTGTGTGTCTATCTTGTTTAGACTATTATTTCATTTTCTATCTAGTTATGTTGTGACATTTCAGTTAGCATGCATTACGGGACTTTAACTTTGGAATGTATCACTTGAGTTACATTTGGGATCTGTATTGAGTATGTTTGTTGGGAAATTATCATCTTCATATATTATGGTTATGGAATTTTCACTATGAATTTTTATTAGAGGACTTTTATATCGCCTCCACATATTTTTCATATGTTTCCTTTGATGTTTTCATGTTGACAACAGTCTTTAATTATTTTAATAATGTATACTAATAATTACACATGATCAACCTGAATATTAAAATATACAGGGTATCATGGTTTTCATATATGTAATATGTGTTTATATCCATCTTGAGTCCTATAAACATTATTTTCAGTACTAGTGGACTTGAATGTGGGTTGTGGAGATAGTATTTTTTTCCACGAGGGTCTGCACTCAAAACTCTTATATGTAAGATGTGTTTATATCCAGCTTGAGTCCTATAAACATTATTTTCAGTACTAGTGGACTTGAATGTGGGTTGTGGAGATAGTAATTTTTTCAAAGAGGGTCTGCACTCAAAACTCTTATGTGTTGCTTGTGATTGCTCCCAATGTTAATAATCACATGAATGAAATTTGAAGTAAATAATTTTATTTGGGAAATTTTGGTTCAAATAAAAAAATAATTTTCTTAATGTGGTAAATTAGTTGATATTACTTAAACCCTTAGGGACACACCTAGTTCAAATTGATATCAAATCAGAATTTTAATATGTATTCATCGGGTATGTCGATTGAGCGTCAGTCGATTACACCTCTACCTTTTTTATAGTAGTAACTACAGGTACTTGAAGATTTATATGAACTTTTTCCTTAAGTCCTAAGATGAGAGGGTGTAGTTAACCATAGTTAAGGGGTAGAAACGCCCAACAACTCTGCTAAGAAAAACAGTTGTCCTTATAACTTAGGATTCATCGTCACGTGATGAACATAGGCTAGATAACAACAACTTGAGGGGGATGGATGCAATTTTTTTTGGTCTCACCGAAGAAGAGTTCTATTGGATATATACGTGTACTACGTCCAAGGATGTGTGGGATATTCTTCGGTTCACCCATGAGGGTACCAATACCATTCGAGTCTCAAAGATCCAATAACTTGCCTTTCGATTTGAGTTATGAAAGATTCTAAAAAATAAGACTTTTGATGAGTTCCGTGCAAAACTCTTCGGCATTATGAACTCTTTCTTTTATTTAGGTGAGAAGATCCCATACTCTAGGGGCGATAGGAAAATACTTAGGTCACTACCACCTAGGTTCTTCCCCATATATCATCCCTTAGAGTCGTAGGTGTAATTTATAACATTAAGGTAGAATAGCTTATAAGATGCATCCAAACCTTCGAGTTAGAAAAATGTTTGTCACCAGATAAAGAGAAGGCAATCATGTTGAAGGCACAAAATAGTGTTTCCTTAATCAAGGATAATGATTATGATGATAATGAGATTGATATTACCTTATTGACCCAAAAATTCAAGCAGTTTCTCAAATCTAATCCATAAATGTTTAGTCCTAATAAGAACGGAGGATGGAATTCTAAAAGTAATGGGGACGATAACTCTTATGGTAGACGTAATGATAAGTATCAGGATGTTCAGGGCGTGGGAATATGTTTTGAATGTCAAGGATGTGGACATAAATCCTTTGAGTCCCCACTAGACTAAGGAAGAGAGGCAAGGAGAAAAATGGTTCATATGACTCCCTTAGTGAAAGTAACTCTGACTCTGACTGTAGCGAGTCTTTAGTTGAGTGCATTACCAATGCTCTTAACATTATTGAGGATCTCTTTAGGTCCCCAATTTCACTTGTTGAAAGAAAGGTTGAGAATGACAACTAAGAGTCAAAACTTGAGTGTCTAAGAGATGAGAAGATTACAAGGGAGAAGAACATATTTTTTCATATTGTCTTAAAGCAGAGTGTACCTATCAATGGTACTTCATTAATGATTGATAGAGACACATGACCGGTGAAAAGTATATTTTTAGCCACCTTGAGGATCCCAATGATGGTAAAATTATGTTTGCAATTAGTAGTCAGTCTATAATTTTGACTAAATGAACCATTAATATTTCAAGGTTTCTGAATCTAGAGAATGTTTAATTTGTAAATGGTATAGAAGATAATCTTATTAGAATAAGTCAATTGTGTGACAAAACCTTGCGATTAATTTACCTTAAAAGTGTTATGAAATTTCTGATGAGACATGGAAGATAGTATTACACGATTTGAGGAAGCCTAAACAATATTATGGGATTGCCTCTTTGTACTTTTTAATTTATGACAATGACAAATTGACCACCCTTTATCTTTGTCATTAATTATTAGGCCATGTAAATCATAAGGAACTTGATTGTATTGCCAAGAAGGACTCAGTTCGTGGCCTACCATCACTTGGAAATACTTCCTCGAGTGCATATGTGATGTGTCGGAAGGGTAAACAAATAAGAAGCTCATATAGGACTCTTAGTATTATTACTACCACTCGAGTCCTCGAGATAATCAATAGGGATCTCATGGGTCCTATGCATACAAAGAGTATAATTGGTAAGAAGTACATCTTAGTGATTATGGATGACTCCTCGGGGTATGCCAACATTGGACTCCTTAGGGAGAAGTCGGAGACTCCACAATTTGTGAAAACCTAGTGTCGTTTTCATCAAAATTATTATAATTTCTTAAATCTCCGTATTAATTATGGAATACACGTCAACCCAACCTAAAGTAACTATGATTTTTTGAGATTTTGTTCTACATTTTGTGAGATATAGATCATCTTGCAAAGTTTGATTCTCGAAGCGATGACGGAATATTTTTAGGATATTCATCAAAAACGAGATTATAGGGTGTACAACCTTAAAAGTTCTAAGGTCATTGAATTGTATAATATGGTAGTAAAGTAAGACTCTCCTGCCTCATTTGTCGATGAAGATGATCAAATCCACGACAATAATTTGAAGATGTACATATGTGTTTATTGGCATAGTCTGTATAAAAATATTTTATTTGTCGGATGTTTGTGTTTTTTTATTTTATTTTGGGAACATATCCTTGATATTTGTTATGTGTCTAGATACTTGAGTTCCGTACATAGCTATATTTGCATCCTAACCTACTTGCATTCCATTTCTTCATTGACTCGGAGACTCCGATGGATTTTTGAACCATTTTGGATAAGGTATATGGCCCGTGATGCAATTAGGATAATCCCTATATATTTTTGCCACATTTTATGCACTTATTTTGATCATGAAAATGTTACATTTTTCAAACACGTGAAAAAAGAGCGATTCATAATCATTTACTTTGAAACATCCTTTAAAATGGCATTTTAGTAATTTTGCATTATTTGGAATGCGCAAGGAGCAAAATGGCATCGTGCACATGGAAGCCTTTTAGCCTGCACACAGATTTGACCAGTTCGCTCATTTATGGTCATTTTTATGACCATGTATATGAACTTCACATATAACGGGTATAGGAGGGGTTTATCTATAAATTGCCCTACTTAGAGATAAACTACCTCATTAAGAAGTAATAACAAGATCAAGATAAATGTGTGACACCCTGCCCAATTAAATATCGGGTGATCAATCCTTTATAAAATTTATAACAGAATGTTCGGTTGGTTCATTCTTAGCATCACTTCCAAAAACTCAAATCCAATTAATTACCTAACATTTAATTAAGCTAGTGTCAAAACATTTTCCAATTAAACTTGAAGCCAATTAATTTAATTAATTTTTCAACACGCAATTATAAACCATACACAAGAATTGAATGCTGATTGAATCAACTACTAAATAATTAAGACTGGATAAAAATCTTCCAGTTCAAAGACACAAGTCATACCATAATAAATACTCAATCCAACTGAAAGGAACTACAAAGTAAACTGAGTGCAACTCCGCTAATGAGAATGGGAGACACGTGCCCGAACTGAGATATCTGAACTAGGAACTGAATGTACTGAGAGAAGCGTCTAATCTCAATGACCCGCAACTTTCACAATAGCTGCAGCTCGACAAACCATACAAGTATCTAGAACCGGTGTCCCTGTGGCTGGGCACCTGTACTAATACATATATATATATATATATATATATATATATAACAAAAGAGAGAAGAAATGCAAGAGACGGGTCAAAGCCCGATGTTTGAAAAAGAGTTATTAGCAAGTATTTAAAACTGCATTCAAGCAAGTATCATATGCATGTTAGTTCGAACTCTCACATGAGATTCTCACCTCTCGACTAGTGTGCACGCCTAACGTACATCTAATCCAACCTAGCCATCTGATACACTCTTAACTAGGAAAAGGCTTATCCTACTAGTTATCCCTCGTAGTAGTATCCCATATTTGATCTTGA
The DNA here is from genome assembly GCA_949130495.1 of Sambucus nigra. Lineage (NCBI taxonomy): Eukaryota > Viridiplantae > Streptophyta > Magnoliopsida > Dipsacales > Adoxaceae > Sambucus > Sambucus nigra. The sequence continues at coordinate 551,741,745 of OX422212.1, read as the reverse complement.
CATTTATCATTTTAAATAAGTGTTATCACACTAAAGTTAAGTATTTACTATTTACATTACTGAAGATTTCACTATCTTAATAATCTGATATTATCTCATTTTAGGTATACTAAAAGCATACATATATATCTTTCACTATGATATATGTATTAACTCAATCTTAATAGCTTACAATTATCACATTGTAAGTATAACACAAGTATATATAAATATCCGCCACTATTATATATGTACTATCACAGCACCCCAAGGCTATACATTTCGTGCATTGCATACTCTGTTATCATGTCCCGGTACATCTCGTAATCAAACAAGGACTATCGGTTCAAAAATCTCCCACGAACCATATAAACAAATCACATGTATTGGGGGCAAACATAGTTCACATACCTATGGGTCACGCACATACCCACGCTCCCATAGTCAGTGACTTATCAACTCATAAATAAGTCTTCACAGTTCTATGTTCTGAGATACTAGTCAAATATCCCCCCGAAGGTCACTCAGGATAAGACTGTCTCTACACAACCCCCCGCGATAGCAAGCAGCTAGGTTTGTCATACACATAATATCAAATATAGGTACACACACAACCCATCAAATCAAAAGGTATACACACAACCAAATGTCATATTCCATACGTAGTATTACCGTCACTAAATACTATCAACATATATTTAAATCACCATATCCCCTCTCTCGTATTATATATAAGGATAATATGTCACCCAAAAATTCTTAATACAAAATCATAAGGAGTCCCACAAGTAGCCACTAATTTTTATTCTTATAAGTTCCATATCTTTCGAACTAATATCGTAAGCATTTATCACTTAATACTCTCAACGCATTTACAATTACGATTATCTTTCTCCCGCAATCTTCAAGGTAAATTCATCATTCCAAATATTTGAATCATTACACCTAAATAACTCCCAATAATTATGCACTATTGTGGGTTCATTGAACACTAACTTTTCTCACTCAAATTGACTGTTTACACAAATAGGGGCAAAATAGGAAAATCCCTCAAAATTAGAAATCTCGCTCGAACCAGAATGCCAAGTCATTTGAACAACTTACACATGTCACTCGAACCAGCCTTCGCGCGACTTCACGCGACATCTCTATGTCGCTAGATCCACTTCTCACGAGATTCAATTTAGTTTGAATGACTACTTTGCGCAACTTTGTGCGACATCGCGCGAGATGGTGCTGTTTCGTCTTCAACCTTTGACAGCTCTGTTTTTCCTCACTTTTACACCTAAAAACCTCTAAAGATCAATCCCAAACTTCCAACAATCAATACCAAACATTATTCCGACATATATATTTGATTTCCCATAACCTAACATCATTAAATCATCTACAATCATCCATATAATTCAAAATCCCCAATTTATTATTAAGAACCCTAGTTCATGATATGTATAACTTCTAAATTAAACCCAGATTTGTTCATAGAAATCATCATAAATTCGTAGGCATCATCCTATCTACATATGGGGTTCAAATTCTTATCAAATGAGCCCTAGATTATAATATAGTTATCCAATTTGACCCAAACTAACTTTCATAACAAAGGTTTATTAACCTAGACTAATATGAACACAATTATCACTAAAAAAAGCAAGCAATAAATACTTGCCTCGATTTTGAAGGTCTGATCCGTTGGTGTTGTTGGTATGGATGAGTTCCTCGCGTTTCGATCTACACGATGGGGGTGGTGGTTGTGTAAGGTGGTGAACATAGCTTCTCCTCCTTTGGAATTTTCTCTCCCTCACCCACTGTGGTTCTCTCTTGACTTTGGTGTAACCTAACCCTAATTGTCCCCAATTAGCTGATATATTATTTCTCCAATTTTCATCCATTTAATTCCTTAAAAAATCCAAATTATAAAACTACCCCTACCGGGTGTCGGCTTGGCCTAAAAATATTCCGGAGTCCAAATGAAATACCCGGTAGAGTTTTCTTACTATCTTGACCCCTCCGGACTCAACGGCGCACTTGAAATGATCATATGAGTTACTTAAAATAATTTAAATATTTATTCCACTTAATTACTCCTGACACGACTCACACGTGCGTCCCCGACTTAATTTACCAAACTTTCATATTTCTCTCTCACGAAAAGTTATTTAAAATCATCATTCCATATTACCTATTCTCACAGTAATATTAATAATTACTAACTTCATGTCACGCCAATAAATATTCAAATTTTATTCGGATTAATAATTAATCTTCACATTTTAATTTAAGTAATCCCACAATAATAATAAATCACATAATTATTTAAATCTTCGAAAATACGGGGTATTACATACTTCCCCCCTAATAACAGAACTTTGTCCCTAAATTCGGAAAATAAGGCATTTCTGGTAAGGACAACTTCGAGTATTAACCTCACGTCTCATGTAATCTACGCAGTACCACCCATACAGTACATTACCAAATACCCTTAATGAACAACTCACTGATGTTATAATTTACTCTTCAAGCCTTACCATTTAAGTTTCACCACTTAACTTTTAGATAGTTACTATCTAGCCTTCTACTACTCGCACTAGTAGGTAAATTGATATTTAGATATATACAAATTTGTCTTACTACTATGTTTCATTAGTAGTCTATTCTTGCTTGTACGGTATATACTTTACACACAATATATACTATAAATGTTAACACATTTTTGCCATACAACCTCCACAAAGGACTATGGAACCTAAGCATGTACGCTATCGGCTCAACTTAACAATAATAGGAAAAGATCCCACATCACTCGGTACCAATTCCCTCATTACAACATGCAATAATGCAACTCCCAATCATTTCCATCCTGGTAAACGGGCCCTAAAATTCCTCTGGACCCAGTAGATTATTTTCCTCTCCTCTATCCAATAAGTACAAGGATGACAAGGACTGATATATATAACGCCTCGAATGGAAACCTATCGATAAAGAGCTGAGTGGAGTCATCTTACACTAACCCCACCAGTGGAAGATATTGCACTAAACCTTCCCATAATTGGAAAAAAAAAACATACCTCATAATGTGCAACTAAGACTCTCAGTCTGCCCATCCACCTGCGAGTGCATTAGGCCGGGTATATTCGCATCTCGATATTCATGGCCTCCCAAAAACTCTTCCCAATAATCGAGTCATGACTCTCTTGACTCTTTTGGATAAAAACTTTATTTGTACCCCATATAATCTTACTATCCCAGGAATAATGGTTGGGGTTTACTGTTTCACATTATGATTTGTCCTAACTTTGCATAACGTGAGCTATTTAATTACACGATCCACTTTCACCCACATAAGGTCGTGATCCCTTTGCGAAGTAATTAAATCTGAAATGGTCCAGGGATTCACTCTTTCATTACTACTAAGGAATTCCTAATGCTGAAGGAACTCTATGATTTCTTGATGGTCCACTTCCAATTAGAGCTCAATAATGTCTTGTTTTGCTTATGCCATCACTACTACGGCTTTATGTCATTACGCATTTTACCTTTCTTATAACCATATCCATATCTATGGCTCAGGAGACAGTGTCATCACTGCATGTCGCAAGTCCTTACCCCTCTCTCTAAGCTTCAGATTCCCATGAAACACGCTCTCTCCATGTACTATCAAGTAAGTTTTAACTTCGTCGAATTATACTTTATCGAATTCTTCCTGTACTATGCTCGTGGAAAATTTGGGGATTAATGGTCTGAACTGATGTAAACCATCAAACAGCTAAATACTGAAGTCACACTCTTCTACATTCAGTTACCTCTCGCAATACACATTGCGCCACAATTCTCAATTATGGAAAATACTATAATTCAACTATCTAGGGCACCCATACACCCCATGTTTTGTGCATTATAGAACCACCATACTAAACGTTTTATATAAATAATAAATTATGTCCCACATACTTGGCATGACTATATGGTAAGTTTCTACTCATCCATCCTACCTTTTCCACCTAATAATATCTTTGGTTGGCCCATCGGTCTGCTCGTGGTGTCAATGATTGGTAACATTATCACATTATTCTTATACGGCTCCATCGGCCTTAATCTATAATATAACCATTCTCTCGCAGTTATAACTACATATACGGGTAATCATTACTATACTAAATCCATGTACTAAAGGAAAACTTCTCCCAACTTCCAATGTTCGCTAAGTTTCATGCGTGGGATGTCTCGCAAAGCGAAATCCAAACAACGAACCCCCCGATACACTACTACCTAACACTACTAGTCGTCGAGATCTGTTAAGTCCTTACTCCATAACATATATCCCTGAATTCCCATCTATGAACATAAAAGTCTACTCGTCTACTTTCATGTCACTAAAGATGACATACAATGCGGCTCTCTCCCGATCACAAGTTATTAGCGCTATATAATTAAAGAGCTATAGCTCCCCTCTCTATAATAATTCAATATACCCTGAATCAAATCAGTAGAACATCCCTGCTCACCGGGATCAACATAGTAAGACAACATACTCGATGAAGTCTATAATGCAATACAACACATATGCAGGTTCATTCGTCTTTCGGGTGATGCCTCGCTAAAACCACATATTTAAAATTAATATTTTTTTTAGTACGATAGTCTTATCACACAATTTACTACCGTTCAAACCCTCGGTAACTAGTAACTGTATAATATAATCATAATATGCTATACTATCATAACACTCAAAGGAGCACGAATCGTTACATAATACCATATACAAATTTCTCTTAGTGTCCACACTTGCTCCTCTCCGCAGGTGGCACAAAAATCTCGCTACCAAATTTTCGTCATTTACATAATAAGGTTGTTATCGCCAGCGTACCCACTAAACCGAATGCACGCTGAAATTCTTAGTGGTAACTATTCACATATGTTGTGACACACCCACATCACTCGAACTCATCATTTATTCACAAGGATGAAACAAAACTCCATTAGTCTATCCTGATCGTAGGGTCCCCGTACGCACGTTTTATAACCCATAATTATTTATAATTATTATCCCTTTCAGATTCCATTCATTAGATTTTCCCTTCCTTTTTGGTGGGTAAATTATTCTATTTTACGGTTGACCCGCCCGACATCGATACATTGACCCCATATCTTTAGGCCTCAATTATGGCCTTACTGGCCTTCCATCTATTTCTTGGGCCCCGTTGACCTCGAAATATGATATGCTACAGTTATTGAGGACTACGTTGGTCCTGTCTAGACCTACTACTCTTGGGTTATTAGTCCTTGGGTTCAATTCTCTTGACCTGGTTCTTACACTGGATATTTTACTTTTCCAACAGGTATGCCTTACAGGCACGATTTATTATTCCCGATACTATAAATTTCACTTCTCAAGTGATCATATTCAATACTGGTATCCCTTATCTCTACATACAAGGTAATTTCTCTTTCACTGGTCCTCCTGGACTTGTTGGAATGTCCTTCTCTCGGACCTGGCAGTCTTAACTCACAGTTGTTATTTTCATTGTTCCTTGCTCTCTACAAGGTAGATGGAACACATGGTCGACCCGCTGGTCATGACTAAATCCATCACCATCTCGTTAAGATTTAATCATGGAATTTAAATAGGTTTCCCCCACTGGGCATACGTTCTGGTGATATTCTACTAACACTATTGAATTCAAGCTTGCCCTTCAACTAGGTATCATAACTCTACTGGATCCCTTTCTTCTGGGGCGTTGACATATGCTAATAAACATATACTTTGACGGCATTGAAACTAGTCACTTTAGTCGTACCTCCCATTCACGCTAGGGCATTCCACCCACGACTCCATTTCAACTTATGAACTCTTTTTATCTTCCGTGACTCCTACTTCGGTTACGAAGTTTTTTTACTAAGTTAACTCATCCTTTACGGTCGGTCCTTACCCGACCAACTGGTGGAAGATTAAATGGTCAACCTGCACCCAATACATCGATTTGATTTTCTATTGTTACTCTTTGCCATTTCTCTGAGCTAGAAAAATTTCTTCTGATTTAAAATTCTGAGTTTTACTGCACTCTACTTTACATTATTGCCTTTGGATTAGCTCCCTCCATTGTCCCATCACACTTAGATATTACTGTTGGTGACTTCTATCGCGATCACCGTTCCCCTAATGCTTCACAACTTTCAATTGCTTTCCTCCTCCTGCAGTCCCACTAATGACCTTCATTGGTCGTCCCACATTGTTCGGAGTTCGAAGTCCAATCACTCTCGCATCCGAATTGGATTCACAAAACTAAATCGCAAGAGAGTGTAAATCGCATACGCAATGGAATACAACAATCCTAGTATAAGGCTCTACATCAAAGAACGCTAAGCTGAAACGTAATAAGACGTACAGATCCTAGAGGACACTAGAACCTGATACTCTGATACCACTTGTGACACCCCGCCCAATTAAATATTGGGTGATCAGTACTTTATAAAATTTATAACAGAATGTTCGGTTGGTTCATTCTTAGCATCACTGTCGAAAACTCAATTCCCATTAATTACCTAACATTTTAATTAAGCTAGTGTCAAAACATTTTTCAATTAAACTTAAAGCCAATTAATTTAATTAATTTTTGAACATGCAATTATAAACCATACACAATAATTGAATGCTGACTGAATCAATCACTAAATAATTAAGACTGGATAAAAATCTTTCAGTTTAAAGCCACAAACCAAACCATAATAAATACTCAATCCAACTAAAAGGAACTACAAAGTAAACTGGGTACAACTCCGCTAATGAGAATGGGTGACACATGCCTGAACTGAGATATTTGAACTAGGAACTGAATGTACTGAGAGAAGCATCTAATCTCAATGACCAGCAACAACTGCAGCTCGACAAATAATCCAAATATCTGAAACCGGTGTCCCTATGGCTGGGCACCTGTACTAATACATATATATATATATATATATATATATATATATATATATAGCAAAAGAGAGAAGAAATGAAAGAGACGGGTCAGAGCCCGATGTTTTAAAAGATTTATTAGCAAGTATTTAAAACTGTATTAAAGCAAGTATCATATGCATGTTAGTTCGAACTCTCACATGAGATTCTCACCTCTCGACTAGTGTGCATGACTAACGTACATCTAATCCAACCTAGCCATCTGATACACTCTTAACTAGGAAAAGGCTTATCCTACTAGTTATCCTCATAGTAGTATCTCGTATTTGATCTCGACATTTATCATTTTAAATAAGTGTTATCACACTAAAGTTAAGTATTTACTATTTACGTTACTGAAGATTTAACTATCTTAATAATATGATATTATCTCATTTTAGGTATACCAAAAGCATACATATATATCTTTCACTATTATATATGTATTAACCCAATCTTAATAGCTTACAAATATCACATTGTAAGTATAACACAAGCATATATAAATATCCACCACTATTATATATATACTAACACAACACCCCAAGGCTATACATGTAGTGCATTGCATACTCTGTTATCATCTCCCGGTACATCTCATACTCAAACAAGGACTATCGGTTTGGAAATCTCCCACGAGCTATATAAACAAATCACACGTAATGGCGGCGAACATAGTTCACATACCTATGGGTCACGCACATACTTACACATCCATAGTCAGCGACTTACCAATTCGCAAATAAGTCTTCACAGTCCTATGTTCTGAGATACAAGTCAAATATCCCCCCGAAGGTCACTCAGGATAAGACTATCTCTACACAACCCCCCGCGATAGCAAGCAACTCGGTATGTCATACACATAATATCAAATATAGGTATACACACAACCCATCAAATCAAACGGTATACACACAACCAAATGTCACATTCCATACGTAGTATTACTATCACTAAATACTATCAACGTATATTTAAATCATGATATTCCCTCTCTCATAATATATATAAGGATAATATGTTACAAAAAAATCCTTAATACAAAATCATAAGGAGTCCCACAAGTACCCACTAATTTTTATTCTTATAAGTTCCATATCTTCCGAACTAATATCGTAAGTATTTATCACTTAATACTCTCAACGCATTTATAATTACGATTATCTCTCTCCCGCAATCTTCAAGGTAAATTCATCGTTCCAAATATTTGAATCATTACACTGTGACACCCCGCCTAATTAAATACTGGGCGATCAATCCTTTATTAAATTAAAATCAAGGTGAACAGTTGGTTCATTCTTAGCATCACTGTCGCAAATTAAAATTTTCAAATTTAAACACCCTGATTAATTAAGCTAAGTTCCAAAACCATTTAAAACCTTATTTCCATTTTATTAAATCCAATTATAAAACCTTTGACCATTAACATTTTTAAGAGTCACACATTAAGTATAGAAATATAAATGAACATTCAAGAGTTTAACCATCAATAACAAATCTCAACTTTAAAACACCAAAGGAAAACATCTTGACAGTAATAAATCCCAAAGTAAAGATACTGAAAGTAAAAGATTTACAATCTCTGACAAAACCAACTGAGTAATGGAAAAGAGGGACACAAGCCCCACTGGATAAAACTGAACTAGAAGTGAAGTCAACAATGAAGTCATCTAAGAAATGGCCTGCAACTCCCACAAAATCTACATCACGTTCATCCAAAGAATCCTAAGCATGACGCCCCTGTGGCTAGGCACCTGTAATACATATATATATATATATATATATACACACACACACAAGAGAGAAGAGATAACAGCAAACGGGTCAGAGCTCGATTGTAAAACAGTTTTTAAAATAGTTTAGCAAGTATTTAAAATGCTTACCGGCTAATGCAGCAATCATATTAGTATGCGACACTCTCTTCAGAATTCTCACCTCTCATGTAGTGTACATGTCTACCGTACTAATGAATCTCATATACCTCTCTAATTTATTCTCCATAAGTCTTAACACGTGAAATTAGGGTTATGATATTCACTTGTAAAATCTATCTCTTCAAGATTTCTTACGTTATTTAGAATAATTTAGTATCGTTTATACATTACTTAACTACTATTACACCCAGTAGAAAGTTCTCATACAGATATAAGTATATATATTAGTTACACGTATAATATATATACTAACGGTACCCCACATAAAATCTATGGTGCAAGGTTTCCATATATAAGTATATATATATATATATATATATATATATATACACTAACAGCACCCCACATAAATACTATGGTGCTGGCATACTCTGCTATCAAGTCCCTGTATCACACATATTTAGGGAAATGCTAGTTCGGAATCACTCTCAAACTGCATTAACATAAAACACATACAAATGGATGCGAAGCATAGTTCCAAGACACTAAGAGGTCAGCACATACCCTCACGTCTCTTAGGACCGTCTGACTATCAATCAGATAGCCTGTACCAAGGAATACTATGTTCTAGGGTATGAGTCAATACCCCCCATAAAGGTCCCATCGAGATAAGACTGTCCCGACGCGGAAACCCCCGTGATAAAAAGTAGCCCGAGTATGATTTTTATACAGACATAATATGTGCACAATCACACCGTCATATATATATATATATATATATATATTTTCACATCCACATTACTAAATTAGGTGCGCTCACCACCCATAATAATAATTATCTGTTATTACACATTTTACTCGATTATCTCGTATAACGGACTCATTCATTTTATTCTCGTAATTAAGTTATTCCAAACTCATTTCTCGTCTCTCGAAGTATTATCTTTACCAAAGTACAATTTCAGTAGGCCCTCACTCACCTTCTAATCCAACTTCCTAAACATTTTGATTATTTAATCAACGCACGTATGATTTCCTCAGTTTGAATATCTCCCCGTTTAACCTTCATTTCCCTTCACATTAAAGTACCGCTTAACAGGGTTTGTCTTGACCCTACTGGTCCTTTTTATGTTCCATTATGTTCTAGCAACCCTAATCAAGGTTTACTAAGCATAAAATCGGATTAAGCTAACACGAGCAAAAATGCAGTTTTCCAGGAGGGGTCGATCGATCTATATATCGATCGATCGATGCTCTGGGCTCGATCGATCGATCAACTAGTTATGGTGAAATTGCAGAAAACCCAGCTACGAAAATCTTACCCCAAACTCATCCAAATCATCATGTTTCAGTCCCAAACTCCCAACCACCTATACTACAAGTGTTGTATACCAATATAAATAATATCCTATGTAAAACATGCGAGTTTTCATCAACTATAACAAAATAAAAGGGTAAAATCTATATAAATCTCAAGAACCCTGATATTTTTCTTTAACTTAGTTTCTTCCATTCTTTTTCTAGATTTTCTATTACTAACACCATGGAAATTCGTGGTTCAACCTCTACATGTGAAATGGATTTCCATAATATAATCTTTACCTCTACAACATGAAATTTTTGTCTCCAATTAATGTTTTCTTTCAAGAACACTAATTCTAATTAACCATAGACTAATATAAAAGACTGCATTAACTTGATTAAATAAAGATACATACCTGAAATTCAAAGTTCTCATTTGTGGAAGAATTTGGTGTGGTTGAGATCCTCGTTGCGCGATCTACTATTTGGCGGTGACGGCGGTGCAACCGGAGGAGTTCTTGGCCTATAACTCCTTGGAAAGCTTCTCCTCTTCCTCTCCAATGGTCGTCACTAGTTTTTGGTTATACTAACGCTAGAAGACAACACTTACCATCTGATATAACCCTAGAAAATTCGTGGGTTTAATTACCCATAATTACGAAATGTCCAAAACACCCTCCCGGGGTACTAATTAAGCCTAAAAACACCCCGAGTCCCAAACGAAATCCCCAGGTACATTATTTTGACTATCTTGACCCTTCTGGACACTTTAGCGCACTCGAAATGACCATATGAGCAACTTATAATTTATTCACTTTATATAATAATAATTTAATCCTGACACGACACAGGCGCGTCCCGACTTAATTTCCATAACTGTCATTTTATTCACACGTGAAATTTTTTATAAAATCAATCTCATATATTACTATACTCATCCGGTAACATTCAACAAATTTCCAATAATTACTAACTCTCGCCACGCTAGTAAATATTTAAAACAACTTTCCGGATTAAAATTAATTTAATATATCTCAATTAAATTTAATAAATCTCTAAATTTAAAAGACATAAAAATACGGGGTATTACATACTTCCCCCTTGATAACGGAATTTCATCCCGAAATTTGGAAAATAAGGCTTACCTGGTAGAATAATTCTGGATATCTTTTCAGTACGCAGACTACCTACATAGTAAGGCGCTTAATCACTATATCCCCCTCCTCACAACAAGCTTGATTTACATTCTCATTGGAGACACTTCACATGGTGCTCCTAACCGACAGCATTCGCTAAGGTCACTCCTATACATTATAAATTTCCATTATCTCACTATCATTCGGAGGCCGCACCTCACTACATGACAACTACTCAGATTTATCTCTACAAAACTCCCATTCTATGAAAAACCATACGAACATTTGACTACTTTTGTTCACCTAAAATAGTCGTGGAATTCCACCATAGTTATCAGATTATTATCGACCGATCCAAAATTCTGATTATCCACTCACCTCTGAACATACGGAAGGAGAATAGTCGAGGTTCTTCGACACCAAAACCTTAATAAGCACCTCGCACGCGTCAAACAGGTACGAGTGCTTCTATAGAGCACTCCTGAAATTACCGTACCAAGATTCCAAAATTTCCTTCACGTGGGTCTACTAATCTTTAATCACCGTGCGCCTATTCCCTGGCTAAGGGTGATACATCCTACTCGAAACGAAACCTTATCTCCGTTGGTTCCTGAAATCCCGTATCAAAGGTGGGATTCACAAATCTCATCCCGATTCAGAAATTAATATCGTGCCAGACCATGTACTGGCACGAGCCTTCCTTTCAAAGGAAGTCTGGGGCACACTAGTTAATATTGTAAACCACCCCAAAGGAATATCAATCACTTCCTTCTTGGGTGACTTAATTCACATGTTCGAATGAACCCTTGATCTTGTTTTGATTATGGTAACCCATCCAAGAACTTTACTGACTTTACCGACCTCTTCCAATTTCAAGAATTGTCGATAAACACAAAATTCTCATGTTGATTATCCTCTTCCAACCGAACTCTACCTATGGGCAGTGCATGTAGAGACTACTCACTATGTCCTGCTAAACATCATTTTTTTCTTGAAATGTATCACATTAAGTGACACGTAATACTCCCTTTCCTTCCTTGGTGTATACCATACTAACATCATCACTCTTTGTATGCGCAAGTCGCTCTCACACTTGACTAATAACAACTCCGCTCTGAGTGTTCTTCATAATAATTAAATTATACTCTATTCAAGGAATACCCCTTCTTAAATGGCTTCCCATAGCCTTCCAATCAAATTAGGGTGTGCTATTCTAATTGCACACTTATGTATTGATTATCGCCCCTCATGTGAAGTTTAATCCACTCTATCACTTCCACTTCGTTATGCTAGTCCCACAAACATATATTTCACACGTCTATTACCACGTCCCTTCAACTCGGATGATTTTAACATCTGCTAACCAAGATGCCCACATTTTGTAACACCCCAACCTCCCTGGGAGAGCGAACGACGCGCTACTCATCTGTAGAACTAACTAAATCCAACAAAATATAAGTAATACGGCATTTAAATTCCATGACAACAAAAGAGGAATAATAAATCTCAAGCTTCTTCAGATAAGTACAATAATTTTCCCAAATAGGTACAACAACCAAAATAAATCACTAACGCTCTATTCATCAAAATAAATTCAAGTCATCTCTTTTTTATAATAAAAATTCTTTCCAGATAATCCATGCTAAAAATCATCCCAACTCTTTATTTACCTTGTGTTCTGAACGCGGTTACAACACTTGGTTTCTCACAATCACCCTAGAAATCAAAATTTTTAAATCCTCCTTATAATCGTTCCACCTCTCAACTCGTGGGGATAACTTTCAATGCTTTCTTACCATATAACCGGCTCCACTGGCCTTAAATCATGATTCAACATCTAACTTATAGATATAATTACCTACCCCTAGTATGACCGAGGTACCGAACTCACGGACTGATGTCCAAACATCTCCCTAATTCCAACCTTACGCTAAGTTTCATCCGTGGGATGTCTCGCAAAGAGAAATCCAAACAAGGAACCCCCCCGATACACTAACACCTAGCATTGTCGGGTATCGAAATCCGTTAGGTCCTCCGTCCATAGCATGTACCCCTTTATTCTGTCTCTTGACGTAAAAGTTACATTTCCTCCCATAATTACACTTAACAAAGAAGATTTCACCAATTACACTATCGTTCAGTATTGGTTGGTGGTAATTGCATTCCATAAACCTCGAATACATACAATCGGAATTCTCGAAATCCCTTTCCCTAATAATAAGGGTATAACTCTTAACTCCCACATCTCTAAAGGATATATATAACAATGCATCTTCCTCTCACCAAGTTCGGAGTGCTAAACATAATACTGAGTTAAATCTTTTCGCTTAACAGTAAACCCGATACATACCGAATCATAATGAAAAAGTCCATACATACATCGGTATCGAATATCTCGAGCCCACTATCCCCTCCGAAGTCTTCGGGATAGATAATATAAGTTCGAGTTCGACCTTCTTGCAGGTGAAGCCTCGCCAGAACAAAAACATGCTACACCAAGGCAACCACTCCAATAGCCTCGCAATAATTGCCCACTATCGTACTAACCATTCCTATAACATTGTAATAAAGATAATATCGTACTCGTATATTGAATTACTACAACGATTAACCTCAATAAAGTACATAACACTGTTAATATACTCATTCATCCTCCGCGGATAGCACTAATGAAAAATCCCGCTACACTAGGAAAAAATATTCACATAATAATAACGTTTATAATTATACGCATTAAACTCGTCTCACATGTTAATCTACCAATGAACAAAATATAGTGAATCGTCCCTGTCACATAAAAATGCCTCATTCTCTGAGGATACAACTTATACTTCCACCTTGTCAATCGTCTTGACTGCACAAATGGTCTCCGAACGTAACAGGTCTGCCCAAACCAAAATAAAACTAATTTAATCGTTGTCTTTTACTAGGCACCGTATTCTTCTCCCTTTACTCACTTAGAAAAATATTATCGCGTTCGATTTCACTCCCAAAAAAATACCTCAACACATAATCCACTTATCACCTGTCCTACTAACCATGTTAGCATTGTCCTTCTCTCGGACTTTAATAGACTCGATTCCTGTTGGCTACCCCGATTATTCCCCTAGCCTTGTAGGCCCTAAAGAACATGTCACTGTCTATAATAGTCCTTACTGAATTTACCATCACTTGGTAAGAATTCAACTATCCGAATCATTTAAATGGGTCCCCTGATGTGTATCCACACCCCTTTGTGGTGCTACACCACCCCCTTTGTATTCAGTCTTATTCTCGACTAAATTCTTCGATTCTTTTAGCTTCCCACACAAAGGAACATTATCATCTTTATTGACAAAATACGACATTATCAACCTCTGAATCGACCGTCCATCAGAATTTCCTCTTTGAGTGTTATCAACTGTTATTACGAGTCGATCTCCCACTTATAGTCGTTTCCTCCACTTGTATCTACATCTTTCGATACAAAATTCGCTAGCGGTTAAGATTCATATTCACAAATGGACCTCTGTCACGTCTTCCTGTGATGAGTTCAGGACAACGTTCACTCCTAATCCTGAACATCTGATGAAGGAACATACGGTCAACACTGTACCCAATGTTCTCCTATAGACATAGCATTTCACTTCTAAAATTAGTGGTTGACTCCCATCATTATAACTTCGTTCCGACAGCTAAGAAAATTTTCTCTAAATTTTCCCTTTAGTTAGCCACACTCTATCCTATATCTAAACCTTTGGATACTTTAACTCCTTTGGTAAACACACACAATTCCCTCATTTCTAGATTTCCCCTTGACAGTTCTCTACATGTTTTGTAACACGTTGGGTGAGTTTACTCTCGCTCCTCATTCAACTATAGCAGCATTTGGAAATCATGGTTGTGCCTTAGTCACCTTTCTAGTCTTGGCTTCTCGTGACATAATGGAGGTGACCTCGACTACGGTCATCATCCCCTAATTTATTTTACAACCTCAACTGAGCCCTGCCTCCTGATGTCTGCTTAACGGTCCTCTTCTGACATCCGTTATCGCTCGGCACACGCACACATCTGAACAAAATTAAAATTCACTAATGTATATACGTTATAGCAGGAGAACGAAATCAAATCAAAGAAATTGACAATCATAAACATAGGGCTCTATATCAAACAAAGCAACACTGAAAGCATAATAATTCGCACAGATCCTAAAGGACACTAGAACCTGATTCTCTGATACAACCTGTGACACCCCGCCTAATTAAATACCGGGCGATCAATCCTTTATTAAATAAAAATTAAGGTGAACAGTTGGTTCATTCTTAGCATCACTGTCGCAAATTAAAATTTTCAAATTTAAACACCCTGATTAATTAAGCCAAGTTCTAAAACCATTTAAAACCTTATTTTCATTTTAATAAATCCAATTATAAAACCATTGACCATTAACATTTTTTAGAGTCACGCATTAAGTTTAGAAATATAAATGAACATTCAAGAGTTTAACCATCAATAACAAATCCCAACTTTAAAACACCAAAGGAAAACATCCTGACAGTAATAAATCCCGAAGTAAAGATACTGAAAGTAAAAGATTTACAATCTCTGACAAAACCAACTGAGTAATGGAAAAGGGCGACACATGCCCCACTAGATAAAACTAAACTAGAAGTGAAGTAAAAAATGAAGTCCTCTAAGCAATGGCCTGCAACTCCCACAAAAGCTACATCACGTTCCATCCAAAGAATCCTAAGCATGACGCCCCTGTGGCTGGGCACCTGTAATACACACATATATATATACACAAGAGAGAAGATATAACAGCAAACGGGTCAGAGCCCAATTGTAAAACAGTTTTTAAAATAGTTTTGCAAGTATTTAAAATGCTTACCGGATAATGCAACAATCATATTAGTATGCGACACTCTCTTGAGAATTGTCACATCTCATCTAGTGTGCACGTCTACCGTAATAATGAATCTCATATACCTCTCTAACTTATTCTCCATAAGTCTTAACACGTGAAATTAAGGTTATGATATTCACTTTAAAAATCTATTTCTTCATGATTTCTTACGTTATTTAGAATAATTTAGTATCGTTATAACGTTTCAGAATACTTATAGTGATGTTGAATAATTTATACATTACTTAACTACTATTACACCCAGTAGAAAGTTCTCATATAGATACACGTATATATATTAGTTACACGTATAATATATATACTAAAAGCACCCCACATAAAATCTATGGTGCAAGGTTTCCATATATAAGTATATATATATATATATATACACTATCGGCACCCCACATAAATACTATGGTGCTAGAATACTCTGCTATCAAGTCCCTGTATCACACATATTTAGGGAAATGCTAGTTCGGAATCACTCTCGAACTGCATTAACATAAAACACATACAAATGGAGGCGAAGCATAGTTCCAAGTCACTAAGAGGTCAGCACATACCCTCACGTCTCTTAGGACCGTCTGACTATCAATCAGATAGCCTATACCAAGGAATCCTATGTTCTAGGGTACGAGTCAATATCCCCCATAAAGGTCCCATCGAGATAAGACTGTCCCGGCGCGGAAACCCCCTTGATACCAAGTAGCCCGAGTATGATTTTTATACATACATAATATAGGCACGATCACACCTTCTTATATATATATATATATATATATATATATATATATATATATATATATATTCACATCCATATTACTAAATTAGGTGCACTCACAACCCATAATTATAATTATCCATTATTACACATTGTACTCGATTATCTCGTATAACGGACTCGTTCATTTTATTCTCGTAATTAAGTTATTCTAAACTCACTTCTCGTCTCTCGAAGTATTCCCTTTACCTAAGTACAATTTCAATAGGCCCTCACTCACCTTCTAATCCAACTTCCTAGACATTTTGATTATTTAATCAACACACGTATGATTTCCTAAGTTTGAATATATCCCTGTTTACCCTTCATTTCCCTTCACATTAAAGTCCCGCTTAACAGGGTGTATCTTGACCCTACTGGTCCTTTTTATGTTCCATTATGTTCTAGCAACCCTAATCAAGGTTTACTATGCATAAAATCGGATTAAGCTAACATGAGCAAAAATGCAGTTATCCAGGAGGGGTCGATCAATCGATGAAATGGGGTCAATCGATCGATCTATCGATTGATCGATACTCTCGATCGATCGATCGATCAAGCAGTTATGGCGAAACTGCAGAAAACCCAGCTCCGAAAATCTTACCCCAAACTCATCCAAATCATCATGTTTCAGTCCCAAAATCCCAACCACTTATACTACAAGTGTTGCATACCCATATAAACAATATCCTACGTAAAACATGCGAGTTTTCATCAACTATAACAAAATAAAAGGGTAAAATCTATATAAATCTCAAGAACCCTAATATTTTTCTTTAACATAGTTTCTTCCATTCTTTTTCCAGATTTTCTATTACTAACACCATGGAAATTCGTGGTTCAACCTTTACATGTGAAATGGATTTCCAGATTATAATCTTTACCTCTACAACATGAAATTTTTGTCTCCAATTAATGTTTTCTTTCAAGAACACTAATTCTAATCAACCCTAGACTAATATAAAAGACTGGATTAACTTGATTAAAGCAAGATAGATACTTGCCTGAAATTCAAAGTTCTGATTTGTGGAAGAATTTGGTGTGGTTGAGATCCTCGTTGCGCGATCTACTATTTGGCGGTGACGGCGGTGCAACCGGAGGAGTTCTTGGCCTATAACTACTTGGAAAGCTTCTCCTCTTCCTCTCCAATGGCCGTCACTAGTTTTTGGTTATGCTAACGCTAGAAGACAACACTTACCATCTGATATAACCCTAGCAAATTCGTGGGTTTAATTACCCATAATTACGAAATGTCCAAAACGCCCTCCCAGGGTATTAATTAAGCCTAAAAACACCTCGGGGCCCAAACTAAACCCCCGGGTACATTATTTTGACTATCTCGACCCTTACGGACACTTTGGCGGGCTCGAAATGACCATACGGGCAACTTATAATTTTTCACTTTATATAATTATAATTTAGTCCTGACACGACACAGGCGCGTCCCGACTTAATTTCCATAACTGTCATTTTATTCACACGTCACATTTTTTATAAAATCAATCTCATATATTACTATACTCATCCAGTAACATTCAGCAAATTTCCAATAATTACTAACTCTCGTTACGCTAGTAAATATTTAAAACAACTTTTCGGATTAAAATTAATTTAAAAGATCTCAATTAAATTTAATAAATCTCTAAATTTAAAAGCCATAAAAATACGTGGTATTACATACACCTAAATAACTCCCAATAATTCTTCACTATTGTGGATTCATCGAACACTAATTTTCTCACTTAAATTGACTGTTTACACAAATAGAGGCGAAATAGGAAAATCCCTCAAAATTTGAAATCTCGCTCGAACCAAAAAGCTAAGTCGTTTGAACAACTTACACATGTCACTCGAACCAGTCTTCACGTGACTTCACGCAACATCTCTATGTTGCTCGATCCACTTCTCATGAGATTCAATCTCGTTTGAACGACTACTTCGCGCGACTTCGTGCGAGATGGTGTTTTTTCATCTTCAACCTTTGATAACTCCGTTTTTCCTCACTTTTACTCCTAAAAACCTCTAAAGATCAATAACAAACTTCCAACAACCAATACCAAACATTATTCTGACATATATATGTGATTTCCCATAACCTAACATTATTAAATCATCACCAATCATCCATATAATTCAAAATCCCCAATTTAATATCAGGAACCCTAGTTCTTACATTGATATGCATAACTTCTAAATTAAACCCAGATTTGTTCATAGAAATCATCCTAAATTCGTAGGCTTCATCCTATCTACATATGGGATTCAAATTCTTATCAAGTCAACCCTTGATTATAATATAGTTCTCCAATTTCACCCAAATTAACTTTCATAACAAAGGTTTATTAACCTAAACTAACATGAACATAATTGTCGCTAAAAAAAGCAAGCAATAAACACTTGCCTCGATTTCGAAGGTCCGATCCATTGGTGTTGCTGGTATGGATGCGTTCCTCGCGTTCCGATCTACACGATGGTGGTGGTGGTTGTGCAAGGTGGTGAACATATCTTCTCCTCCTTTGGAATTTTCTCTCCCTCACCCACTATGGCTCTCTCTTGATTTTTGTGTAACTTAACCCTAATTGTCCCCAATTAGCTGATATATTATTTCTACGATTTTCGTCCATTTAATTCCTCCAAAAATCCAAATTATAAAATTACCCCCACCGGGTGTCGGCTTGGCCTAAAAATATCCCGGAGTCCAAATAAATTACCCGGGTAGAGTTTTCTGACTATCTTAACCCCTTTGGACTCAACAATGCACTCAAAATGATCATACAAGTTACTTAAAATAATTTACCTTTTTATTCCACTTAATTAGTCCTGACACGACTCACACACGCGTCCCCGACTTAATATACCAAACTGTTGTATTTGTCTCTCACAAAAAATTATTTAAAACCCTCATTTCATATTACCTATTCTCACAGTAATATTAATAATTACTAACTTCTCGTCACGCCAGTAAATATTGAAATTTTATCCAAATTAATAATTAATCTTCACATTTTAATTTAATTAATCCCACAATAATAATAAATCACATAATTATTTAAATCTTCAAAAATACGGGGTATTACAAAATGAGAGTTAATTCGAAGATTAAAGAAACCTTTTAGATGAAGCAAGTTAATCAATCCATATATACTACTTATGTAAATATGAGTTACGTTACACGGAGAAGGTTACTTGGAACCTAGGAGAAACCAAGTCCAGCAGAATCGAGGAAGCTCATATGATGAATCGAGCAACCTTACTTAGGAAGTCCTTGATAATACTAGTTTAGAGGATAAAGAGGGAGAAACAACTACGTATGATTAAGCATACCACGAGCAACCAGTGGCGTGTTAGGAAAAGAATTGATAAGTTGTAAAAGATGTTGATGTTGAAAGAGGTACATGATAAAAAGGAATGATAATCATTATTCCTTGTGCACAAGATACCAGGCGTGAAGATACAATAGGGAATATTGAGAAGAGTGACTAAGACACATCCCAAAGATGAAACACTTTTAACTAAATTATTAGTTTCTCCATGATTTAAGTAAGACTTTATCCCATGCTTAATAGTGTTGCCCCCTATTATCTACTTATGATGATCTACAAGTAGGTTGATATGGAAAAGAGGGAAGCATTTAAGATTCCACACACTAATGCTGAACTATATATGTTACATTTATTTGTTTAAGACGAGGAGAGATTTTAGAATACGCCTTTGAGAAATGTTATTTTAATTTCTTTGAGAAAGTTTAAAAAAATTACACACTTGATAAGATAATTTTTATTATTTAGGTCGAGTGTTTGTAAATGGTTATTTTCATTCTCAAAGTGAAATAAAAATCGAGCTCCTGTGGACGTAACCTAAGCTGGGTGAACCATATTAATTATTGTGTTCTTCCAGATTATTTTCCTTGTATGAACTTATTATTTGTATATATGGGGTTAATCATCATCATTTCAGATAAAATACGATTATCATCACCATCAACACGGGTTATACCTCAGTTTCACTATAAACACCCAAGCGACAAACGATATTGCTACTTCTTCTTACAATCCAAAAAAGAAGTAATATCTTACATTTGGCGACTCTGATGGGGAGTTATTCTCTTAGATATTATGAATGAGGACATTAACCGTACTCTTGCATTGGATGATGCTCAAAATAAAGAAGAGCATGCTTTCGATACACACGGTAACGAGATACCTCCAATCACTACTATCACGGGTAAAGCTCATGTTGGACAAGATTCCTAGAGAACTATCATGACCCCTAAAAATATGATAAATCACGTGGTCAAATTCGTAGAGTTTATTCAAATTCAACAAGGAGCGATGATGTTTGGTTCCACGATGAATCCAAATCTCTTCATCACTCTGGCGACACAATTTGTCGTTCCTTTAACGGGTGTACCCGTTACACCTATAAGGCATGTTAGTCCAATTTCGATCAATCTTGCTCTCACTATTACACTAACCTTTGTAGCTCCAATTGCTATCACATATTTACCAAAGGTTATTCTACCACTTTCCAACACAGGGGAGGTAGTTTTCGTTCCTTCCTTGACCATTAAGTAAGTCAAGGGGGAAATGATGAAAATATTGGAATTATCCTCATAAATAGATAGTAAGGCAACATATATTTGTGATGATTTTCGTACTTCTTACCTAGAGGAGTACAATAATGAGATTTATCCTAATGGGTACATCCCCCAAGTCTTTGAGAAGTGTAATGGAAGAAAAGGTAACTCGAAGGAGAACCTGAAGAAATTTGATCAGCACCTTGGTGCTAATTATAACAATAAAAAGCTACATCCAAATGATTTTTCAAAATCCCTTAACGACAAAGCTTACACGTGTTATTGTCATTTGGCCCCGAGGAGTGTGGCTACATGGGAAGATATGCATGTGTGACACCCCGCCTAATTAAATACCGGACGATCACTCCTTTATTAAATTAAAATCAAGGTGAACAGTTGGTTCATTCTTAGCATCACTGTCGTAAAAATAACTTTTCCAAATTTAACACCCTATTTAATTAAACTAAGTGTCAAAACCATTTTTAAACATTACTTTCCAAATTTTATTTTGAAAATAAAGATTTAATTATCTACAACAATTCAATATTTAAAGAATCACACCACAATAATCCTGGAACATATAATCCAATTAATTTAAACATTCAACAACTAAATCCCATCATTTAAAACTTAAAGTAAAACATACATGCTGAATAAATCCCAAAGTAACAGTACTAGAAATAACTGAAATACAAATGTCCCAATAAAACAGATAAATAGAGGAAAGGGCGACACATGCCCCAATAACTGAGAATGATAGAAGTGGAATCAGGTAAATGAAATCGTCTAATCAAGTGGCTTGCAACTCTCACCTAAGCTGTCGCACATTCCTTCCAAGGGATCCTAAGCAAGACGCCCCTGTGGCTGGGCACCTGTAATATATACATATATATACAAGAGAGAAGGAGGAATAGAAACGGGTCAGAGCCCGATAGTGTATATGATTTAAAAATTCATTTAGCAAGTATTTAAATTGATACAGGTCAATGCAACAACATATTAGTGCGACACTCTCTTTCAGAAATTCTCACCTCTCTTCTAATGTGCACTCCTATCGCACTAACCTTCCCAATGGTTTATCTCATCATATATCACACTATCTTTCCCCAAGGATTTAACTTATCTTAGGTGACTCTCAAGATTTAAGATTTAACAACATCATGGTTTAAAAGGAAAATTTCATTTAGTACAAAACGCTCATTTTAACTTTATTGAGTCATAAAGTTTTTCAATATCATGCTATACTTTTCAAAACAAGTATTTCCAATTTGAGTCATTATACATGTCTCACTTACCATAACATAGTAGGCAGTTTCCCAAATTTTAGAAGTTCATATATATATTATATACTCGTATAATATATATATATTAACAGCACCCCACATAAAAATTATGGTGCGGGCATACTCTGCTATCCAATCCCCGTCTCAATCGTACTAAAGGGAATACAAGTTCGTAATCACTCTCGAACTGTATAAATACATACACAAACAATATTGAGGTGAAGCATAGTTTCCAAGTCTAAGAGGTCAGTACATACCCTCACGTCTCTTAGGACCGTGACTACCGATTCGATAGCCTGTACCTAGGATTTCTATCTTCTAGGGTACGAGTAAATATCCCCCATAAGGCACACGAGATAAGATCGTCCCAGCGCAGTAACCTCAGGGATAGCAAGTAGCTCGGGCATGTTTTTCACACATAGAGAGCATATGCATACACAACCATATAACTATACTAATATTACCATATCAATATTGGGTATATTCTCAAATCTCATACTTACGACATTGTTTCTCATATCTCATTATTTGTTATCACATGTAACAGTTCGTTTCTAACCTTGATCCGGTATTATTCCAACTTACCACATAACTCTCATGGTTTTATCCTCCCACCTATAAAAATTCAGTAGGTATTCATCTATTCTCTTTCGTAACTATTTTACGTAATCTTCTCACTTTAAATACGTAGTTTTATCGTTTCTTATATATGAAATCTCCCAAGGATATAACTCTCGTCTAACCTTAAAGGTCCCAAAACTTATTCATATACCCTATTGGTCCTCTTTATCTCTCAAAACATATTTATAAGGGTGTCCATGAATTATTCCTCATTAAAGTGAATTTCAACTAATTAAGAAGGGAAAACATGAGTCTGCCAGGAGGGGTCGATCGATCGAGGTCTGGGCCTCGATCGATCGAGGTCTGGGCCTCGATCGATCGAACCTTCTATCGATCGAAGCTCTGGGCTCGATCGATCGATCAAGCAGGTATGCGAAATCTGTAGTTTTGTAGTTAAGGGTTTCATCTTCTAACCTCAACAAATTCCATATTTTTCATACCCAAACGACCCAGAATTCATACTACTAATATCATATCATCATATTAAGAATTCCCTATGTAAAGCATGTGGGTTTCTATCACTAATCATGGATTAACAGCCCCAAAATTTTATATAAATAACAAGAACCCTAGAAATCTCTTAAACATGGTTCTAACAATTATTTTCCAGAAATTCCTTCTTATAAACATCGTAATTCATGGTTTAATTCTCTACATGACAAAGGGTTTCCATAATTTTCATCCAAACCATAACTACATGAAATTTCCTAACTCAAATAGGGTTTTTCTTCCATATAAATCATCCTAATCATTCCTAAACCAATATGAAAGATGCATCAACGAAATAAGAAAGATAAACACTTGCCTGGGATTTTTAGAAGTCTGGTTTGGTGCTGAATTTGGTGTGGTTGCGTTCCCCGTCTCGCGATCTACGCGTTGGCGGTGGCGGTGGTGCAAACGATTGAGTTTTGAGCCTTGGAATGCCTTGAGATCTCTCTCCTCTCTTCTCCAATGGCCGTTATAGAGTTTTGAGTTTTCTAACCCTAGATGATAACCTAGACATCTCATATAACCCCTTTAATTTTCGTGGGTTTAATTACCCAAAAATACAAAATGACTAAAATGCCCTCCCGGGGTACTAATTAGGCCTAAAAATGCCTCGAGACCCAAATCAAACCCCCGGGTATACTTTTATGACTATCTCGACCCTTCCGAACGCGTTGGCGCACTCAAAACGACCATACGAACAACTTCTAAAATATTTACTTTTATTTATCAATATTTAGTCTCGACGCGACACGGGCGCGTCCCGACTCAAATTTCTAAAATTGTCATTTTATTCACTCGTGACATTTAATATGACCACTATTATATATTACTTTGCTCATTCGTAATATTTAACAAATTTTCCCATAATTACTAACTCTCATCACGTTAATAATTATAACATAATTAATTTTCGGATTTTTATTAAATAATTAATTCACATTAAATTTAATAAATCCCCAAATTAATATAGCATAAAAATACGGGGTATTACAGCATGTTCAATTTCTTTAGAATTTTTTTTAGGCAGATGTTGAGTTTACTCTAGCTCAACTCGCTAAAAAAAGGCTAGGTGAAGTAGTGGTGGCATGTATCAGGTGGTTTAGAGAGATATCTCTTGATGTAAGACACGATGAAATGGATAGAAAGATCCTTTGAATTTATGCAGAAGAATTACTAACAAAGTATATTTTTCATCTGATAAATGAGACCCGAAAAGGCACATAAAAGCTTTCACGAGAGATGCCAAAAATATTGCATTTGTTATTCAACCTCTCCCAATCATGGCCAATGCCACGTGGAAACAATAAACTGGCTAAACATATAGAGGGTCCTAATTCTATGAGTATAGTATACTAAAGGAAGCGATAAAGATTGAGCTGCTAAAGATGGAAATATGAAAAATAATAAGGGAAAGTTTGATCGGGAGGATCCATCTCCATTACCTTGAAGTGCTAAAGATGTAGTCAATTATTACAATACCATGTTGGTTAGTGGTCTAGGTTATCCTCCCCAAAACATTCGAAGCAATGCTCATGGGGAAAAAGTTCAATATGTTCCCAATTACTGCCATATTTATTGGCGCATTGGTCATACCACGATCCTATACGTTACCTTAAGTAATATCATCAACAAGCACATGTCATAGGAGACTATAGATTCCTCAATACAATATCAGTAGCAATCTATTTACATCCCATGGAGCAAACATGGTGGTTGCTTTTAATGAGGAAGAATAAGATAAAACGAGGGATGAAAGACAAAAGGAAGAGGAGTTCGAATGCATGTATGACAACTATTTTCAAGGAATAACCAATGTAGATATTGCCTATGATAAACCAAATGACAGAGATAACGAGAAATCTTGACAGTTGAGGATTGTGAATTGGATCCAAGCCTTAAATACCAATATATATCAAAGTATCAAAGTTTTCATGGTTCTTCGATCAGGTGGGTATAACACAAGGGAGACGATTGGAGATTAGTTAAGAGATTTTGGAAATAGCAAAGAAAATGTTATTACTTTGTTGAGATGTAAAGGCCAGTGGCTACATTGATACGAAATAAACAAGCTTCTCTAGAGAATTATTGGATGGATGTGTTTTGGTGAATATCATGCCTATTTTCTCTTTCTACGTAGTTAACATTTCGAAGACAAGGTTGGTCACACTACCCCTTTCAATCTTAGGTTATGATAATCAAACTTCTAAATCCATTAGTTATGTGAACATTGGAATAATAATGGGAAACCTCACATAACACATCAAATTCAATGTGATTGAGTCAGCAACATCCTACAATCTATTAATTGAAATAGTTTGGATTCATAATCATGGTCTTGTTCCTTCGATATATCACCAATGTGCAAAGGATAATATAAAAGGGACTGAGATTTTCATTCGAGCAACTAAGAAGCCTTTTGTTAAGATAGAAGAATATTTGGTAGATAATTCCTTCTACATGAAGATGAACAAAGAACCACATATTCTAACAAGGCATATTAAAGGAGTATGGGTTCCTTTGATCAAAGATAGGTTGGGAGCTATAAGGGATCGAGAGGAAGTGTTAGAAGAAGCTTTGAAAATTGATCAAGGGAGATATGTCATGCCTAAAGATCATTTTATCTCTTAGAAACTTAGAGATAGAATGAAATCAAGAATAAACCCAATGGAGCAAGAGGTGAAACGATAAAGCTTATTTAACCAGGGAATTTGAGGAAGCTGGCCCGAATATGAGAATTGTTTTTATAGATAATCAAATACAATGTCTTGTCATTGATAATTCTAATATTCAAGAGTTTATGGAGGATATTGAAGATTAACCAGAGTGCATGCAAGATCATCCAAATCCTCAAGTACCAGAGTTAGAACATATTGACCTAGATGAGGGTAAAGATAAACGAAATCCAAACTTCATTTTGAAAGACCTAGAGGTTGCAAAAAAACTGGAGTTGATCAAGCTCTTTAAGAAATGCAAGGATGTCTTAGCATGTAAGTATATTGAAATGCCAGGGTTAGACCAAGAAGTAAGCAACTATAAGTTGATTTTTTACCATCAACAATACTGGTCAAGAAATCAACTAGAATATACAAGCCTGAGTTAGATCTTAAAATCAGGTGTGAGGTGGAATGACTACTAGCTACGAGATTTATCAATCCAATTTAATATCCAATTTGGCTGTTAATTATTGTGTAAGTGGGGAACAAAGCACACCAATTCACATTTGTGTTGATTTCAGAGATCTTAATAGAGCTTGCCCTAAAGATGAGTTTCCTCTACCTTCAATTGATTATTTTATTAATTCAACAGCTAGCCGTGATATGCATAACTTCATGTATGGTTATATGGGTTACAACCAGATCGAGATGGATCCACCTGATATGGAAAATACAGATTTTTGAACTCCTTTGGGCAACTTTATGTATAATGCCATGCCTTTTCGTCTGAAAAATATGGGGGCAACCTACTAGAGAAAAATTATGGCCATTTTTCATGACCTTTTCCATATCGGGGTGTTCAGCAAATAAAATGGACCGAAAGATCGAATCGAACTGTCCTAATTTTGTTGTTTTTTTTTAATCGGACCGGTCGAGGTTTTTTTTATAGACCGATCTAACCGGTCCGGCCCTCGATCTCCCTTATTAAATACCCGGTCTAGATCGAACCGGACCGGTTACTATTAATATATATGTATTTAATAATATTTATACATATGTATTAATAACACATGCACACAACTAACTTACTTAGGGGTATGCTCGTAAAAAGGGAAAGGAAACCCTAGATCTAAAATACACGCACATATTTGTTCTCTCTCTCTCACAACACGACAAGCCAACAAAACCACATTTGTATTTTCTTTTTGTCGCTTTTCTACTCTCCTCTTCTCAAGTTCTCTCTCTCAGTGAGAGACTCTCATGATCATGAGACAAGCCACCATTCTTCTTCTCTTCTCAAGTTCTCTCTCTCATCTAATTTATGTCGCTGCTCAGCTTGCTATCTCTCCTTCCCATTGTTGCACCGCTATTTCTCTCATTTATTTCACTCAAGTATTCAAAATAGATGCTCTCATTTTTTGTTACTCTATCCAAAATCAAAGTCTTTTTTTGTTACTAAAAAGACATAGTTATTTTTTTTTGTTACAAAATCGTTGCTCTCATTTTTTGTTACGAAAGAAATAGAGTTGTTTTTTGTTACTAAAACACCGATGTAATTACATATACAAAATATTTTGTTACATATATATGGATTTATATTCTGTTACTGTTTTTGAATCAAAGTTGTTATTTTTTTTTTATCTCAGATGTATTAATTTATTTTGAGTTTTTGAGTTTGTATTTTTTTTAATTTTTCTGTCTTGCTTTAAATATTTTGTATAAAATCACTTTTTTATTAAAATGTCAGCAAAATAACTTGTTTAAATTTATGTTGTATATATTGTAGATAACGTCTGCTCAAATGGATGAAAATGAAGGTGGTCTTCTCTCTACCCAAGATGTAATGCAAGTCATGAATCCACCTCCTCAACCCCTTGAAAATCCAGAGGTATAATCTTCGAAAAGAGAATCATATGCTCGGGATCAGTTTACTGAAATTCAAGGTTGTGATCCAAAAAAATGTAGGGAATAATGTAATTATTGTCCCTTAACATATGCTTGTGATCCAAATAAAAACAGAACTAAAAACATGTTGTCCCACATCAACAAGTGTAAGAAATTTTCGGGAAGATGTGATGAGAAACAGAAAAATTTATCTTTTAAAAAAGAAGATGGGGAGTGTCCTAGTCTTGTAGCAATTGGTTTTAATTTATAATCTTGTCGTGATGCTCTTGCTAAGATGATAATCATTGGTGAATTTCCTTTTGGTTCTGTTGAGGGCGAGGGCTTTCGACAATTTATGATAAGTTCTCAACCAAAATTTACAAAAATCCCAAGTCTTATTACGGTTGCAAGAGATTGCTTAACACTATATTTGAATGAGAAAATAAAGTTACAAAGTGATTTAAAGGGAAAAATAATATGTATCACGATGGACACATGGACTTTCATTAAAAATACCCATTACATGTGCCGCGTGGGTTATTATATTGATGATGAATGGAAGTTGCAAAAAAAGCATTCTAAACATTTGTCAAGTCCGAAGTCATAAGGGGGAGATCCTAAGGAAGGTTATTGAATCATTGTTAGTGTAATGGGGGACTAATACCATTTTCATTGTAACCGTTGACAATGTTAGTTCTAATAATAGTACCATTAAATATTTGCAAAGAAAAAACAAACATTGGAAAGGTACTGTTGATGCAAAAAACTGGACCGAATCTCATTTTTATGATCACAGATAAATAGATGAAAGAAATCCAATCAAGCACATAAGAGACAAAGATTTTGAAAGTGGTTCGGCCCTGAATAAAGCCTACGTGCACTGTTATTTTATTTCCAGAGGTTTACAATATCACCATAGGGTGTAGAGAAAAAAAGGATGTGTATCTTGTGTATGGAGTTTCTAGGTTCTCTTGGATCTCTCCCAGATCTCTCCTATTTTGGCTAAGGAGATACATGTATTTATAGTGATGGGGGATAAAGAGATTCATTGTAAGTAGACATTTATGTCTACATTCAATGAATCTAATTGTTGAATTGCTTGGTATGCTATGTGTTGTCATTTATTAATACAGTATAAATGTACATTAAGGCTCATTAAATGTGTTGTCATCTTCATTAATGCACATTAAATGCATAGTTATCCTTTGATCTTCCTGGTTGGTATGCCGACCAACTCTCCTCGGGTGCCGACTAACTCTCCTCGGGTGCCGACTAATACTCCTCGGGTGCCAACTAATTTTCCTCGGGTACTGACCAACTCTCCTCGGGTGCCGACCAACTCTCCTCGGATGTCGAATATTGCCACGTAGGATGACATGTGTCCTTTTCTGATTGGTCCTCGTAGATGGAGAATTTTTGCGTTAACAGAAGCCCCCAATGCTCCATGCTTGATGGTTTACTTGAAAGGATGGAGTATTTATTCTGCAGTGTTGCTCGGTGCTCGTGAAATTCTTGATCTACCTTCTTGATTTGTTCAACATAAAGTGCATTATCTCCTGGATGACATATGATGTAGGCTGATCGATGGTTACTAATCTTTCTTTTGAGGAACTCCGTGTGCTATGTATCACCCCTGGGAATTTGGATCCAGCCATGCCATAGTATGCAGCTTGTAGCTTGTCATAATCTTCAAGTATGTTGATTGGTTTACTAGCCGACCAACTACCTCCTGTGCCGAGCAACTGAGTGCTAACTTCACGTGCTTGATTCTTCTGATTTATGATTCTTTGAGTACTTTGTCGAGTAACATATTAGCTTTTGAACCCAACTCTTCAATCTGATTAGTAGCAAGCTAGTAATGGACTTCGAAACATTTTCATACAACTTCTTCTTCAATGTTGGTCGGGACAGTAGTAGTAAAGATCTCAATGTTGTAGATGCTGAATTTGACTTCTGAACTTCAATAGTATGTGCATAATAACTCCTGAATATGCCTCCTGAACTTCTAAATGCGCTTACTGAACTTCTGAATACGCCTCCTGAATTTCAATATACCTCCTGAACTTCAATAGCCTCCTGAACTTCAATAGCCTCCTGAACTTCAATATCAAAAATAATTCATGAGCAAGAAAAACAACTCCTGAATGATGATTGGTCGGGGCCCTGACCGTGTGAGTTTATGGAGTTGAATTTGATGCTCGACTGCATGATGTTATAAGAATGTGCCACCGAATGAACAAATATATCTGTAATAGAAGCCCCCAAGTGTGGAATGTGAACTTTGAATGCTTTTTGCTTGATCGCTTTCACATACTCATAAAATGTTTCCGACCAACTGTAGATGACAGCTTCTTATTTTCGACCAACCTGAGTTGACATTTTTGGGAATAGATTTACTTCCTAACCAACATAAGGTAGCATTTTTAGGAATATATAGTTTTACTTCCCGTAGGAATACATTTACTTCCTAACCAACATAAGTTGGCATTTTTAGGAATACATAATTTTACTTCCCGTAGGAATACATTTACTTCCTAACCAACATAAGTTGGCATTTTTAGGAATAGTTTTACTTCCCGTAGGAATACATTTACTTCCTAACCAACAAAAGTTGGCATTTTTAGGAATACATAGTTTTACTTCCCGTAGGAATACATTTACTTCCTAACCAACATAAGTTGGAATTTTTAGGAATACATTGTTTTACTTCCCATGGAATACATTTACTTCCTAACCAACATAAGTTGGCATTTTTAGGAATACATAGTTTTACTTCCCGTAGGAATACATTTTTGATAATAAATGATAGAGACTTCCTCGGAGCTGACCAACAGATTGTTGGGAATATGATAAAATAAATGCTGGAGACATCCTTGGAGCTGACCAACAGATTGTTGGGAATAAGATAATATATGCTGGAGACATCCTTGGAGCTGACCAATAGATTGTTGGGAATAAGATAATATAAATGTTGGAGACCTCCTTGGAGCTGACCAACAGATTGTTGGGAATAAGATAATATAAATGTTGTAGACCTCCTTGGAGCTGAATATATGATTATAACTATTTGTCGAGCTCCATGCTGAAATAAGAATAGAATATGCATCCAAATAGATATAATGAATAATTAAAAATAATAAAGTGCCTCGTTGATCTGTCGAGGTAGAATTATATAATGCCGAACAAGAATAAGATGTCAGGCCTGAATATAAATAAGAATTATCCGACCAACTATCCGTTGGGGGTGAAATACAACGAATGTTGTAATTCTCTTTAAAGCTGAATAAGTATCTTGTCGAGGCACAAGTGCATAATGCCTAATAAGAATAATATTTTCCAGAACATAAGAATATGGTCAAGAACTTTGCTGGGCCTGCATAAGAATTACCCCGACCAACTATCCGTTGGGGGTGACATATAATAAATGTTATAGTTCTCCTCGAAGCTGAATATGATAATAAGTATCTCGCTGAGTTCCATGTTGAGATGAATATAGAATATAAATCCCAAGGGATATATAGAATAATTTGTGCTTGAGCCGATATCTGGGCCTGAATATAAATAAGAATTGCCCCGACCAACTATCCGTTGGGCGTGAAATATAATAACTGTTGTAGCTTTTCCTCGGAGCTGAATATGATAATAAGTATATCGCCGAGCTCCATGAAGAGATGAATATAGAATATGAATCCGAACGGATATATAGAATAATTCGTGCTTGAGCACAAATCAAAGCAATAATAAAATATATAGTTCCTTGCTGAGGTGAAATTTCATAATGTTGAGCAATGATAATAGTTTCCAGATTGTTTCTGAGCATTCGTCGGCGTTGAGTCTTGTACCTGTAAAAATTAATATCTTACTCTACCATTTGTGTAGGCTGAATTGATTAGTCGTGAGAATAATTTACTCATCCAATTAATATATGATATGTATATGCTTGAGAAATAAAAATATTAATTTCAAAAAATGAAATAATATATGTTGGCTGATATGTCGAGGCACAATTGCCTGATGTCGAGTAATACTACCTTTCCAGAGGTTTACGAGAGCTTTCATCGGGATTGAATCTCGTCCCTATGAAATTTTAATAAGCTTCCCGAGCACCTGTCGAGACTAGAGAAAATAATTATTATTATGAGAATAATTATTCAGCCAAACAATATGTGATGTGTATCAGCATAAATAATAAAAATTTCAAAATATGAAATAATATTTTTATGCCAAATGTGTGTGAGATGGACAAATTTTTATCAGATATGCATCATAAATAAGACGTAGAGTTTTTTGTAAAATTATTTAATCTCCAACAACTAATCAGGTATAAGTTGCTATTTGAAAATTATTTATCACTTGGTTTTAAAAATATTTTTGGGGTGATCACAAGTTAAAAAAGACTTAAGCCCCTGTTTGTCCCCGAGCTGAACTCGTGTTTAAAGAAATATCTGGGGTGCTTCGCATTTTTTAATACCCCAAGATTCTACTGCTACCGACAAACGGCATGGATGTTGCCGACCAACATTTAAGGATGCCGACCAAGAAGCAAATGGTCCCCGACCAACTGAGCAATTTCGTCGATCAACAAAAATGGTGCATTGATAGCACCGAACAACACTAGATGTCACTGACCAAAAAGTGAATGGTTGGATAGTTGCCGACCAGTAAATTGAACCCTCCGAACAAGACTAAGATGTCGCCGATCAAGAAGTAGATGATCGTCGACCTGCAATTGGTTCCATCGAGCTACAATAAGAGTCTCTGACCAACAATAATATACCTCGTAGTTGGATAAAATTATTTCAACGTTGCTGATGGATCTTCACATCTTCTCTTCGAAAAACAAAAATGGTCCGGTTAAGCTTCCTTTTAATAAAAGATGGCCTAAGATGATGCCGACCAACAATATGGATGGATGACCAGAATATCTCGAATCCTTAGATTAGAAAAATAACATTCGATGTAAAATTTAATCATTAAGAATGTTAATTAATTGAATAATTATCTAATCCACTATATCGTGTGATTCCGATAAAGAAACCCCGTGATGTGATGAACGAGGGGCCAACATATCAAATTTGTGCCCAGAGTCTTGATACGGTCATGATTGTTATTTTTTTTATTTTTTACAAGAGGTGGGTAATGGTTTTTCAGGTGAGAGAAAATTATTTTTTATATTGGTCCCTTCATATTCCCTATTTGGAGAGATAAAAATATGCTGAATGATCGAAGTTATTACCAAATTTATATCAAAAATCAATCAATGAGACTTTTTTGACATTGATGGAAGATGAACCAAATTAAGTATATAGTTCATAAAAATGAATGCAAAGAGACTCAAACTTGAAGAGAGAGAAAGTAGATCTGGGTCATGATTTCCATGAGAAAACTTTTTATTGTCTTTAACCTTTTCCCATTCTCTGATTAAAAATGTAATGGGAATTTGAATAGTCATCAAAGATCTTTCAAAAATTATTTCAAAATCAACAATGAAAATGATCAAATCTTATCATCGTCGTATATATTGGTATATGTAATCATTTAAAATATTAATTTCATGAGATAAAATTTTAACTTGAGAATCAAGCCAAAAGTTTTGATTTATGAAATCCACCATTTCACAGATTTCTCAACAAGAATTAATTTAACAGTTATGATTTTGAAATCATGATATGCAATTTTTGCAGATTTCATAAATAAAAATTGGACAACTAATTTATGTATATAAACATAAAAATCATGATTGAATCAACAGATTTATGTATAATTGATTATACGTAGAGAAAATAAAAACTTAACTTTTGATGGAGAACAATGCTTGTAACACGTTCCCACAGACGGTGTCAATCTATTGATGCAAAAAACTGGACCGAATCCCATTTTCATGATCACAGATAAATAGATGAAAGCAATCCAATCAAGGACATAAGAGACAAAGATTTTTAAAGTGGTTCGGCTATAAATAAAGCCTACGTCCACTGTTATTTTATTCCCACGGGTTTACAATAGCACCATAGGGTGTAGAGAGAGAAAGGATGTGTATCTTGTGTATGGGGTTTCTAGGTTCTCTTGGATCTCTCCCGGATCTCTCCTATTTTGGCTAAGGGGATACATGTATATATAGTGATGGGGGATAAAGAGATTCATTGTATGTAGACATTTATGTCTACATTCAACAAATCTAATTATTGAATTGCTTGGTATGCTATGTGTTGTCATCTATTAATACAGTATAAATGTACATTAAGGCTCATTAAATGCACTGCCATCTTCATTAATGCACATTAAATGCATAGTTATCCTTTGATCTTCCTGGTTGGTATGCCGACCAACTCTCCTCGGGTGCCGACTAATACTCCTCAGGTGCCAACTAATTTTCCTCCGGTACTGACCAACTCTCCTCGGGTGCCGACTAATACTCCTCGGGTGCCGACCAACTCTCCTCGGATGTCGAATATTACCACGTAGGATGACATGTGTCCTTTTCTGATTGGTCCTCGTAGATAGAGAATTTTTGCGCTAACAGGTACTATTTTAGAACATGAGTATTTGCATATATGATGTTGTACTCATATCTTCAACCTAATTGTGGTTGAGGGTTAAAAGAAATGGATGAGTCGGTTGTTAAAGTGTGCAACGCAATGAGGTATGTGAGGTCTTCCCCTTCTAGGTCGTTAATGTTCAAAATGTGTGTAGAGAAAGAGAAAATTGAGAGTAAGGGTTTGTTGTGTTTGGATGTTCAAACAAGGTGGAACTCCACATGTTTAATGTTGGATGTAGCCGAAAAATTTGAGAGAGCTTTTGGAAGGTTAGGGGAGGAGGACAAAAATTATGCTTCTTACTTTAATGGAGAATTTGAAATCCAAGAGGATGATAAAGTGAGGGGGAGGGGAAAGGGCAGGAGGACTATCTTAGGGCCTCCTTTGAGTTTTAATTGGGAGAAAGTGAGGGAACTTGTGAAATTTTTAAAGATATTTTACAATGAAACTTTGAGAATTTCGGGTTCATTATTTGTCACTTCAAATTTGTTTTTCAATGAGGTTGTTATAATATAAAACAATTTGAGCAAATTGAAAAGAGTGGGGATTATCACATAGCTTCAATGGCGGAGAACATGGTTAAAAAATTGACAAGCATTGAAAACTGCCTAAAGACTTCCCAAGATGAAGCTAGGCTAGTTCCCAACTGTCTTCATTAAAAATGTTAATAACCTACAGGGAATTATTATCAAAAGTTCTTTTTATATTTACTTCACACATTTACTATAAGTTTCTCTCGACTTCACATATTTTAGGGTATATACTACATACTCAAAAGAAAAGAAAAGGCCTTGTAATCAAATGAAAAATCCCACGTGTAAATGTAACCGAATCTGGTCTTACTTGCAAAAGCAAATAGCCAAGGGGATCTAATATTATCAGAAGTTCTTCTCTGTATATTAACTTCATTCATTTCCCTTTAAGTTTTTTTCTCTCCAAATATTTTTACTATATATTGTATGGGCAGAAAAAAGCCAATAATCAAATGAAAAAAACACTTTTAAACACATGCTAATCTGATCTTAATTTCGATTGTAAATAGCCAAGGGGATCCAATTTCATCAGAAGTTCTTCTTCTTATATTGACTTCATTCATTTCCATTTTAAGTTTATTTTCTCTCCAAATATTATGGAGTACATAATATATACTCAGCAGAAAAGGTCTAATAATTAAATGAAGAATCCCACAAACACCCTAATCTGGTCTTAATTGGGAATGTAAATAGCCAACAGTATTCAATGTAATGAATTTATCATAAGCCTAGATACATGAAAAATTCCACTTCCAACACAGCCTAATCTGGGAACAGCAACCAAACTCCATAAATTAGTATATTTATCAACCTTTGAAGGCCTAATTGGGGAACGAGAATGAAGCTCCATAAACAAGTAGATTAATTGACATTTTGAGGAAATTTCCACAATTTTTGCTATTAATGAGTAAGTATCATCACAATTTTCTGAATCCAATCTGGTATCTCCAAGTAAAAGGTACGAGATCCAAGTCCCCAAACATTTAAGAGTACTTCACAGACACAAAATTGGCAGATGTATATGCAATGTGAGAAACCACCTTGAGATAGGCTGAACAAGAGGTGCAACCGACTAGCTGTCTCAGACAACTTTTCGACAATTGAGCCGAACCTGACCCGTCGATCCTGTCAGCACCCGATAACTGGAAAGCTTAATCATCGTCGAAGCAAAGTCCCTCCGGAACAAGGAGACATCCGAGGCATATGCTCTGACCCAAGTCTCGGTTTCTTCCCCTACTGTTAATTGCTGATCAACATAGAGTACTCCCCTTCCCTGCAGAAGACTACGGTAGTACAGTGTGCCAAAACCTGACCCCGGTCCCTCGAAGTCCATCTTCATTCCAGTTTCCTGGGGGGAGGAAGATGGTGAGCCATTGATGGATGATGATGATGATGGCGCTAGTGATGGTGATGCTAATGAAAGAGATGATGAAGTGCGAGTATTGTTGCATCTTGATCTCAGCAGGTTAAGAAATTCAATATCCATAGATGGGTCAGGCTCATTAGTCCCACTGAAGTTGTAGAGACGGTTGAGGAAGAATTTGCAGTGAACCATTCCAGTGCTGTGGGCACCTGTGAACAGCAAAGGATACGAGAAACGCCCAATTTAGTCCATTACACCAAGAGCAGAGTTACTACTGGTTAATATCCCTCCACCCAAAATTAAGAGTCTTACTTTCTAAGTTGCATTTTTGGGACATCCCAAACTAACAGTCCACTTTGAAAATGAATCCACCAAACAATATTCATGGTTTAATTTTGACCCTTGGTTACGTTGGTGTCAATGTTTTCTTAAAAAGTTACTTTCAAACCAAGACTTATAATTTGGAACTGAGGGAGTATATTAGACTAAATGAATGAAAAAAAATGATAACCATTTAGGCAGGAAAAAGGAAAGAAAGAACGAAACGTGATAGCTATTTCGTGTCAAACATAATAGTTGTGAATTGGAATGGGGAGAAATTTGAAGACTTGCCAAGCCAATATGTATACAATCTTCATAGAAACCAGACACTCTAATCAGTATTCCATTGCCAATAATAGGGATACACAGTAACATACCGTATCAAACATAAAGAGCAATCATAATATGAATACCGAAGAGACTGATCATATCCTAACTTTATAATAATAGAATGATGGGCTGGATGCAAGTTCCTTTAAAATGATAATAATCCATTTGTAGCCATTTAAATAATTAGAATTTTAAATAATATTGAATATGAAACAACAGATTTCTTTCTTCATTGGAGGGAATAAGATTAAAGAGAAAGGAAAAGGAATTGCATACCTAAGAGACTGACTGTCTCTCTTTCATCAAACCCCCTTGCTGCAAATAACGAAACGGTTCTCGACAGATCATCTAGG
Source organism: Sambucus nigra (assembly GCA_949130495.1). Lineage (NCBI taxonomy): Eukaryota > Viridiplantae > Streptophyta > Magnoliopsida > Dipsacales > Adoxaceae > Sambucus > Sambucus nigra. The sequence continues at coordinate 551,703,923 of OX422212.1, read as the reverse complement.
GGACTGGGAAGCTCGAATGTTGCAACTTCTGCGAATGAAAGAGTACCGTCTCTCCTACCCGTTAGAAGAGGGTAAAATGGTCCACCTGCCTAGAATTTCATAAATACAAAAGGTGAATTGCATAATTAATTTTCAACCATCACAATGATGTGTGCATGCATATCAGATAAAAGAGAACAAAATGGAGTCAGTCTGTGCGTGTCAGGGAGGGAGAGAGAGAGAGAGATTTAAACTACCAGAATAACAGTTTCTCTAGCAGCCAAAACAAGAATGTCAGCACAAGAAACTATTCCAGGGCACACTTGTTCAAGTTCAGACTTAATAGTGTCAATTAAATCAAAACCCTTCAAGGTTTCATTAGGAGGAGTCTCTTTCTCACTTTCAATTCCATCAGCATCATCCAATAGCACCGACCCATCACAACCCTGTACCCAGCCCATATTAATTAACTGAATCAAGATCAACCCAACGCAAGAAAAAAAAAAATATAAGAAGTCACCTCGACGAAACAATCATGGAAAACCAGACGTAATAGCGCAGGCACAACATGAGGCCTGGCTTTATAGAGACTGCGAACCGTTGATCTGATGATCTGTTCTGCTTGTGGGCAGGATTGACGATAGAAATTGTATTCAAGCGATTGGGGAACATCAGCTTCTTGGACCAAGAAAGTGGGCCATGAAGAATCAGATGAAGCCCAACTCACAGTTGGCGAACCCTTGTTAGTTTCGGCATTCTGGTTCTTCAGAGATATCACAACACATAGTACAAACACCAGAAAGCTAAGTTTCCTCGTGAAATCCATCCCAAACAAACACTTGTACTACTGCAATCAAATCTCTCTAATATAAACTGATTTTGAGTTTTTTTTTAGATTGACAACTGAATTGCAGACCCAACTGTAGCTGTGAAGAAAGAGCGGGAAAGAAGTCGAGAATTACAAAACTGCCCCGCCCTTCCGAGTTCGTTATTTAAGTTGTATTCTATAACTAATTTTCTTATAGGACAATAATGCCCTTATGGTCTCATGAATAGCGAAAAGGCCGTTTGAAGACATTTTATTTGAATAAGTTTTCTTTGAAAACGTTTTAGGCTAAAATTTTATGTTTTATGTGTTTGATTCTGAAGGGACGTGGAGTGGACTTGGCCCACCTACTAAGCTACACTTGTGGCACACATTATCCAGAATAATTATGGGCTAAGTCGGTCAAGCTGCACGAGTCAGGTTTCTTTTAACACGCTTGGATATATGCAAATTTTGATCTTAAATAATGGCGCTCTAGTCTAGCTGAAACATATTATAGATTATCAACTCCGAAAGAGGCTGACTACAGTTAAACTCAATCTCTTTTTTATTATATGGAGATGGGACTCAATATTTGTATAAATAAGACCCCCATAAGGAACGTATACGTTGACCATTAGTCACAACTCACTCTTTTATATTTGTATAAACTCGTCTTGGATTCTTTAAAAACAAAAAATATCCCCCTGTTTCTCCGTGGTTGTAAGCAAGACTTACTTGCTAAACCACATACATCTTGTGTTGTTTAACCTTCATGCATAGCACTCTATGACTAGTTTAGTAAAAAGCATTATTGTAGACTGATTTCCCTACAATTTGGCATCATTTATGAAAAAAATAAAGGCTTTTACCACTAAATTTGTTGACTTGATCATCATGAGTGTTGAGCAATCCTACTGCTCTCAATAAGGAATGTGTATCCAGTCAGAGATCTAGATTGAATGGAGTAACCACTCTCTGACAAGGGTCCCTCGTTCACCAAGTGACGCCAGATAGCATGGGCGATCAACCCAACACTCTAGTCATATGTGACGTAACCAATATCATGAAGTCTGCAAGAGTATGGTGTAAATTTCCCGTTTAAGGGGATAATTAATTAAACAAACAAAGGGTCGTGAATCAATCTCTCACGAACTAAACCATTGTCAGGGAAGAAAAATCAGTCCAATAACTCCTCCTTCTCACAACAACATTAGATTATCTAAATCTAGTATCCCCTACAAAAATCGCTTCAACCAGTGTAGGAAGAGACTCACATCCATTCACCTGTCAGCATGGTAGTTTGTCTTATTAACCAATCTCACGCTAGTCGACATGACGTCCTTACAGATTTTCCACCTCCACTAAGCAGAATTGCGCTTCAGGGTGAACTATTTGACTTGATCGTAAAGGATTTTAATGGTAACTTGAATCAAAACCTCATCCACGTACCTATGGATTTGGCTAAAAAAAAACTCAACTATCGCTTAGCATCCCCTTTTAAAGAAGAGATTAAGATGTCAGATCCGATGAGGAAGTTTTTAGTTCCAAAAATCAACACGTATGGTAGTAAGACTAGCCTACTTATCATATCCTCCATTTTAGATAGTCTATATCTTTATGGTACTATAATGACACCCTCGTATATCGAGTTTTTCCATCAATGCGTAAAATAATTAGTATAGCAATTCACCATTCGTTTCATCACTAGCATTAACGCCATTAAGAAAGTGGATTACTTGATCACCCTTCGCGAGAAGAAATGGGAGTCTCTCAAAAAATGAGTTATTATTCATTGCGATAGATAACTATAATGAGTAGTTTGTTGTGTGTTCATTTAATTTTGGCTTCTCCCAATCAGACGACTTGTATAGTTATTGATGAAGAATCTAACGTCGTCCATAAATGACCTCATGGCACGTATTGAGAAGTATGCTAAGGCTAGCCAATCTGGATATTTAACGTCCTCAATAAAAAAAGGTTTTCTGTAGTTTCTCTACCTCTTCCTGTATAGCTTGGTTCTTTTCAGGACTGAATACTCTTCTTCGCTTCTTTACTGGCTTGATTTCCTTATTCACGTTGATCTCGTGAATACATACATTCCAAGCAAAGAGATGGCAGTCGTCCAAAAGCCTCCTGATCCTAAAAGAGAGGAGAATAAATCTCTTGCATCCATTCTTAACGGATGTACCAACCAAATAACCATTGATCTGAAACCCATTTATCAATTCAAAGGTGAACCTGTAATCCATTTCAACGTGGAAGATATCTCTATTTTATCAGAACCTTACAGTCATGCACTTATAGGGGAATTCCCAAACGGTCGTCCAGCTATGGAAACAATACGTAAGGTATTTCTTACCTTTTCTCTAAAAGCTGTCTTTGAAATTGGTCTGATTGACCAAAATCATATACTCATTAAACTTTCATCTGAAGAAGACTACCTGAGATTATGGCTTAGAGAAAAATAGTTTATCTATAAGGCTCCTCTCAAAATCATAAAATGGACACCTGATTTCAATCCAATAGTTAATTCACCTATCTACCCCATCTGGGTTTCACTCCCCTTATTACCTGTTCATTTGTTCAACAAGGCATTATTTTCAATCTTACAAGCTGTTGGTACCCCTCTAAAACTTGATGACGTAAATGTGAATGTCTCAAGACCAAGTCAGGCACGATTATGTGTCGAGATTAACATCTCAAAACCATTACCTAAGCGTATATGGATTGGGTGTGGTTCCGAAGGTTTTTGGCAACAATTTGTGTATGAAAAATTGCCATTATTTTGTAAACATTGTATGAGAGTAGGTCATATGGATAACCTCTGCCCAATGAAGATGGAGATAGATGTCCATATTAAAGAACCTATTGGGGAGTCTAACAAGGGCAAAGAAATGGCTCAATTCGATCCTAAACTTAAACCCAACACAAACTAGCAAGAGAAAAAATCAATCAAAGGCCCAACAATGGCTAATGAAAAGTCCAAAATCGCGGAACATTCTGTTGGACTTGAAATGAATACGGATCTTCTTGATTTAAAGAATGATGAAACGTCAGTCGATAGAACAATAGTACGGCTCGTGCCTTCTGAAAATGGACATAGTAGGGATAATAAGTCAGACTCTACAGTAAAAGAAAGCGCCTGCATTTCAGATGTAGCAGGTGAGAAGGTCACAAACGCAACATGGCCTGCTTTCTTGCCAAAGGATAGCATGCCAAATCGTGAGGGATTCTTGGAAAAAAATGGGATTATATCCAGTAGCTCAGGTGGTCGGAGTTCCAAAAAACATGTTCAGTCCACAGAGGTGGCCGGATATGACAATGGAAATATCCCAAATTTTCAGGAAGAAAATTATGATTTAGTTGGAAAAGATGATGTGCCAGCTGAAATTCAAGGAGCTGAACAAAATATTTTGTTGACCGAAACTTTAGAAACAACTAACTTAGCTCCTATTCTCGTAGAGAACACCCCATTGGTTCCTTCACAAATGAAGACTCCACGTGTGGTTAAAAATTTAAATTTAAATAGAGTTAAGTCTTCCCTAAAGTTAATGGCTAAGGAGGATAAAAGAGGGTATTTTCTGGTAAAATTCATACAAACTCAAGCTATATCCATCACTTAATCCAACGCGATTCCATCTTATTAATAGGGGATAAAATTTTTTTCCACAATGATCTAGTTGATGAAGAGTTATCCCAAATTAATCCTATTAGTGTCCAAATTCAAGACGATCGCGACATTGATTTATTCGTGGATCTTCCCAAACTTGATTCAGCAACTGCGTCAGATTCCAATGATGTAAATTCTACTGCGAAAAATGGCAATTGGAAAGTCGTCCGCAAGCAAACGCGGCTTAGAAATCATAGGACCTAAATAATTTTTAAATTGTTGTTTCTTTTTGCAAGAGCCATCCTTTTGTGCTTGTAAGTACCCCTGGGGAGGCTTTTTCTCCAACTATTAATAAAATAATGGTTCCTCTAAAAAAAAGTTGAGCTCGTGACACAGGAAACTCGGGTTTATTCCTGGCATGTCTTCATGACTCCATGAAAAAGTTTATTTTCTGCGCCTTAGAAATGCTATCAGATCCTGTTTTATCGATTCATCCAATGACGCACCAATTTGGGTTGTTCGCTCCAGAATGATATATTCGGTAGCTTCTATGACCTGGCCCTTCATGAGCTGAGACTCGTCTCTAGGGTTTAATGTTTCAATCTTTACGTCTTCTATTTCATCCACTTGATAGGTAGTAGTCTTCTTCCTCGATTCTTCTCGTTCCTCATGTTCGACGGATGAATAATAGCATTCCCGAGCTACTTTTTGATTGCCTTTCACCACTCCTACTCCAAAGTTGGTTAGGAATTTTAAACATTGATGTACAGTAGATGGTACTGCTTCGAACTTCTTCAAACCTACCCTTCCCATGATAATGTTGTAAGCTGATTGGACATTTTTATCCATTACGAAAAAATGTACTCTTTGTGTTCGACAAGCTGGCCATGTACCAATAAGCATATCCAACTTGATCGTCCTAAGTGGAAAAACCTTTTCGCCAGTAAAACTGAAGAGGGGACTATGATATGGTTCCAACTAGGCTAACTTTAGATTCAAACTATCAAAGCATGGGTAGAACATGATATCTATCGAGCTACCATTATCCACTAGTACCCGTGAAATCACCACTTCCTTCATTATCATCTTCATTACCAATGGGTCATCATGAGGATATAGTACACCTGCAAGGTCATTCTTAGAGAAACTGATGACCAGTTTATCCCTATTCACCTGAGGAAGGTGATCATCTTCAGCCAAGTTAATTCGTTGTATGTACGAGCAAGCTTGGGCCTCATTGAGGTAAGATTTTCTCTCTGCAATTAGATCTCCACCTCCTGCATCTCTACCTGTAATGACATTACATTCAAATGACCCAAAATGGATTGAAAATACCTCACGTTCTGACTGTCTTGGCCTTTAAGGGAGATCGAGGTCATCCTCTAGATCATCTTCGTGATCTCTCTTCTTATCTTCTTTTGCTCGACATGAAGACTTAGGTATTTTTCTTCTTCGGTCGCTCGTTTTTCCACCATTTTGGCGATCAACATACTTAGCCAATTTTCCTTGCCTGATGAGTGCTTCAATTTCATTCTGCAGAGTTATGCAAAATTTGGTCATGTGACCATGGTCTTTGTGGAATTCACAATATTTTGACTTGTCCCTTTGTCAGGATCTGCCTTCATTTTCCCGGGCCGGGATAACTCCTCGCTATTTTTTATCTCCTCCAAAATATAATTTATGTATACCTTTAAGGGAGTATAATTTCCATATTTTCTTATCTGCTCCAGCACTCGCTTACCTTTCAATTGCTTGTTGCCACCATTGTTCTTCTGATCCTTCTTCTTGATTTTACCAGCTTCGACCTTAGTCTCCTTGGTGTCTGTATTCTTCTTCGCAGCCATAGCTTCCTCAGTGTTCATAACCTTGGTTGCCTTTACCATCAGTTCTATTATGGTCTTAGGTGGATCTTTGGCCAAAGTGTAGTACAGCTTATCTGGTAATAGTCTACTCATCAGAGCAGTAATTTCTGTTTTTTCTTCATACTCTATTACCTCAAGTTTCTCATTATTGAAACGAGTAATATAGTCTCTGGTACTTTCTTCTGACTTCTATCTAACACTCAATAAGTGTGCTACTTGTTTAACTGGTTTTGCTCCAAAGCAGAAATTCCTTATAAAAAGCTCTGCCAGTTGAAGGAAAGTTGTAATCTTCCCCCGAGGAAGGTTGTTGTAACATATCTGAGCTGACCCGGTGAGAGTTCTCGAAACCACCTTGCATCTCATCTCGTCTGAAACCGCATAGATATCAACAGCATCTTGGTATTGTTCTATATATAGGACAGGATCAGTTTTTCCATCATACTTAGGTGTCACCATAGGAGCGTTGAATTTTGACAGCGTGGGAAAATCCATAATTGCTTGTATGAATGGTGTCCCTTGTACAAAAGTTCTTTATAGGGAATTCTTGGCCTTAGCCATTTCCCCTAACCTGTCTTCTAACCTTTGAATAGAGCCTTTCCATGCATTGTTTCCCACCTCGAGCCTATTTATTCGACCAACTGGTCGTGTTGAATTTTCTACTTGGGACCTTTCATTATGGGCTGCTAGGCGTGATTGGGCAGAGCCTTCCCTTAGGTCGGATGGTCATTAAGAGTTCCTCGACGCAATCCTAGGAGGACTTATATTCCTCCTAGGGCCCAAACGATCAAAATGATAGACTATACTCAACCTTTCTAGAGCACTAGTCCTTTCCAGAGTGAGAATGACATTCCGTTAGGAATCTGTAGCTCGTACTGATGAAGTCCGTCCTGGTTGATACTAAGGGTCATTAGTCCTCTCAGTGCGGTGTGAGCCAGTATGTCTAGATTAAAAGATCTCTGGGAATAGCATTCGTCTAGTTCTTGAAGATGGAAAATGGGTATTTCTCTGAACACTTCGTTGTCCTAATTGTGCCGGCACTCCACCTTGAATAGTTTGTATAAGTTGACACATAGTTTCTTGCATGGCCATTTGGCCTTAGGCTAAATTAGCCATTATTCCAGCCAGATCTTGAATATTTGGGGGAGTAGAAGGGTTTGGAGGGACCCTAGTGTTTCGATTACTGGATTCCAGATTCTCAGCCACAGATGATGAGTTATTTGGTGAAAAATGCTAAATATAGTCGATTTCCCACAGACGGCGTCAATATGTTGATGTAAAAAACTAGATTATATCTAATTAATCAATCACAGATAAAAATGAATAAACAAGACAAAGTATTTTGAAAGTGGTTCAGCCTTATGAGAATGGACTACGTCCATTATTTTGTATTGCTGACTGTTTGCCTTGAATCTCGATAATAGGTTTGCTAAGCGATCCAAAGTCCCCTTCTTATGAGGAGGTTACAATGTATTTATAGCCTTGAGGATGTACATGTGAAAAGATAATGCGCTATTATCTAGTAGGCATATACATATGTACGATAATAATGTGCATTTAATGCACAGTCGCCTTTTAATTCTCTTAATTTAGATGCTCTGCTCGCTAAGTAGTTCGGACTGCCTAAGTTGCTCGGTATGCTTAAGTAGCTCGGAGCACCTGGGTCACTTGGAGCACATGAGTAGCTCGGTGACAGTATGCTGTTCGTTGAAAGTATTTGTATTTGCCACGTAGGTTGACATGTGTCTTCAAGTGGTTGATCCACGTCAACAGACTAAATTTGGTATTAACAACTATCTTGCTTTATCACTATGTAATATGTAACTCGTTTATAACTTCATTGTCATGTTATTGATTTGGGATTTAGAAGCATATTTAGGTATTTAATTTGCTATCTTAATCACGTTCATATTGGGATTAATTGAGTTATTTAATTGAACAGTTGATGGGTTTTTTAATTTTACTTAATTGGTAATTTTATTGAAAACCATTAATTGAATCATTTTGGGTTATGTTTATGTTGTTAGAATGCATATTTAAGGATGAATCACTTGTAATTATGATTGTCATATGTTAATTTGATGTTCTGGAATCTGAAATCGCATGCTAATTAAATCAATTGGATCTACAGAATGAACTTAGGTTTAAATGGGATTTTTATCATTAATTCATGTTATAATGATGTTTTTCATTATGGAATTAAATAAGGGTCATGATTATTTATTTTATGCACATGGAGATGGGGTTTGGCATGTGTTTGGAATCTTTAGTTATTCTATGATAAAGGTTGGGGTAGCCATAAAGCATTTTAGGAAAGAAGAATCTGAATCTGGGAAGATTCGGTTTGGATCGAATCGATCCGGCCTACTGGTTGGGTGCGATTAGGGATTTTGTTGATTTATTTATTTTGGTTTCATTTAGAAAAATTAGCTTGGTGATTTTTTAAATATATAATATGAGATGATGTATATATACATATATAAATTTATACATATAATTTGTAAGTTTAAGAACTAAGATGTTTGGGGTGTTAATTACGGTCTCAAGAGATTATAAGACATTAATTAATTTAGTAACCTAATGTTGAGACATATATGTATATTATGAGATAGAGTATGTGTGTGTGTGTACTCATAGTTTAAAGTGTGTTAAATGAGGAGAAGGATTTTAATAAGGTTTGAGTGCTAATAAACCTAATAATTTAAATAAGCAATCTGACGTTTGGGGATTGGGATGATTTGACTACACTCAATAGTGCATAATATATATATATATATATATATATATATATATATATATATATATATATATATATATATATATATATTATGTGAACATACCATTTACTCTTGTGAAAATATATCGATTGTGATTTTAGATTCAAGTGTACTGCAATCTTGTACCATACTTAATAATACATAATATATATAACCAAGAGTGTGGTACACGAAAATCTATCCTGTATCGCACTCTTGGTTAATGAAGCAGGACTTTATGGAGGTCAAGATCACACGTCGAGTCGGTTTCTGTTTCATGATGGAATATGTGACAACCTGATCCATTGAATGTGTTTTGTTATATCCGATTGTGTAGGATTCCGTGATGATATGTTTTGATCATATGTTCAGCCAATCTATGCTTCGTGATGAGAGAGGTGTATGATCCGATCCATCGATCGAGTTTTTGTATAGGACTACTCAGTGGAGTGATTATGTAGTGATCCCCCATTCTCATATATATGCGTGTATATTTATAAAGTTTTTAGGTAAGGTACTCTTACTGGTTTATCGATAGAAGGAGGAGAAGGTCCCTTGAAGGCAAATGCCTTCGTGTGGTTATTATGAGACTTATATACATGCTTGATATTAGTCCCGGTGATGGAAACTTTGATTTAAATCCATATGTCATGTTTATATGTTATACCTTATTGTACGGGTGACATAAGTGGGGTGAGAATGAAATCGTATTGTGTACACATAATTTAGTCTAGTGATGGACACGTGTATTTAAAAGATGTTAAACAAGAGTAAATGATACATTTTGAGATCGTACATATCTTAATGAGTAAACTATGGGCATTGTGTTATATTTTGCATATGTGTAATTAGTTGCAACTCATGTTAGTATTTCGTTATGTGATGATAGCACATATATTGTACCCTTATTATCGTGGACACATGCTGCGGAGTAGGTTCAACTGCCGCAACCATCACCCTCTATTGTCTTGTTACATGCCTTGCATACCAGCCACAACCCTTGAGATTTAGGCTGCAGCCCCTTTATATGATATATGTCGCGTCTATGACTATTATCCATCCAATCGCAGCATCTCCATGATATAGCAACAACACACACACACACACATATATAGAGGTTCACACCTCGAGATAATGGAGATCCATTTTCCACATTCGGGAGTCGAATTCATTCCTTACACTAATATGTAGCTCCGAGCAGATGTCTCTCTCTACCTCGCTGGAGGCTTTCACTCAAAGCATCTCATCCATAGCTCCGGTAACCTGGAATCATTATTACTATGTATTCTCCTTCATTCTCATACTTGTACGCCTCTTTAGGCTTAATCATATTGTACTATGCAACACATATAATGAGAATAGAGCAACAAAGTCGATGTAGGTCCATTTTAGTGGCTGAACCACTCTATATTGTGTGTCTTTTCTCTCTTTTTACTAGTTTTATCTATTTATTATACTTTACACTTGATTTGCTGGTACGAGAATGACTAGTGGATGATTTCTCGTATCATCAATTTGGCACTATTTGTGGGAATCGAGATATTTTAATCTTAATTCTCTGTATTTTGAGTTCTTAAACACCATATTTTATTCATGGGAATCCTTTGGATCATCATTTCATTAGTAAATTGTTATTATTGAGCTCTATTATACATTTACACCCATAAATGGGTATTTCATATATTCAGATCTGCTCTTGGGTCTTTATGACATTGGATCTATTTTACATACCCCTGTAATATCATTTCATCTAGATTATGCTGAAAAGCACGATGGGCTTCAGCCCCATAAAGGTGAATGATTAGGAAAGAATTATATTTACTCCCTTTTTGCTATTTTCTGCCTATAATCTAGGGTTTATCATTATAATTGTGTTGTTTTGTGCACCTAGAGTGTATTCTGTCATGGATAGACCCTAGTAGGTATGCCCTCCACGTGTTCTGAGAGAAAAACTCAGTTTCTGGGTTTTTATTTTTGGATTGCTCCCTTAACTGCCTAGAAATGGATGCGGCCTCGTAGTTCAACAACCCCTCTTACCGCAACCTCTACTAGTTCGGTTGTATTACAATAGCTCCAAATCATCAGGGAATGGAATCAAGTGGTCTTCAGCTCAACCTTGGTGAATATCATTCAAATGCCATAGTAGTACACTTGCGTGCCTTACTGGTCGCGGCCTAAGCAGTAATATCATGCATCACTGCAAATGTTGTATCCCAACTTCCTACTTGGTTACTCCAATATTTATGTGATTTACTCACTTCTATTAGTTTTGTCTCAGATTATATATACTTTGTAAAGACAAACAAAGCAAAAAATAGAAGGAGAATCCATCCAGAGCACAGAAGTAAAAGATAAGATTGTGCAATTGTACAATCACCTCAACCATCTCTACGATAGTCATGCTTCACTCCAAACTTAGGTCAACTATTTGACCCAGAGGGTCCTCATGCTAGAGGTTGCAGTCTCCCTGAGAACGGCTGTGGCACCCAATTTTGATGTCGTAGTCACAGAGGTTCCTATCGCGGAAGTAGTCAGGAAGAGACAGAAAAGGAAAAAAGATAAGGCAGAAGAGAGCAAGAGCTCTAGGTATTACACCTAATTGGCCTTACCAATTAAAGATATCTTCGAGTCTATTAAGGAGGACAAGCTGCTGAGGTGGCTAGAGAAGCTGAGGGCTCCACCCCACAAAAGGGACAAAGCTAAGTGGTGAAAATTCCACCAAGATCACGACCACAACACAGAGCAATGCTATGCTCTGAAAGATGAAATTGTGAGGCTTATAAGGCAGGGGATGCTTCGATGGTTCCTGAAGGATGCCTGAGGGATACATCCTAGTCTGATAGGCCATATTACCATTTTTCATGCTTATGTTTATGCTTCATCTATTTATGTGCTCAATAAAAACTCTTTTGAATAGTTCCATGTTAACTTTGTATTGTCCTAACAATGTTATGAATATATGAAATTAAGTTCACTTATATTTAGTCTATTTCCAACTGGCATATTTCGATTTCTCGATTTTATTAAAGGTTATATTATAAAAGACTCTTTATCTTAAAAAGATTTCGAATTGAGACAATATGTTATATCGGGAGCGATAATATCTAAATCATCCCACAACGCCCGTAGTGACACCTGATTATCTGAAGGCAAGCGATAATTGAAAATGGCAAAAATAACTATTGAGAGCAGCTATCTGAATTGGTCTGCAACATCACTCATAGGGACTATATTCCAGCATATTATGGATACATTCTTGAAAGCATTTATCAAAAAGAGTTATTAGCCACGAGGGCTTACAATACTCGTTCTTAGTTTTTGGGATGCGTCATAAGAATTAGGGGCTTCAAGTACTCGTTCTTTGCTATTTAGGATGCGTCATTAGCCATGAGGGTTTATCATGACCGTTCTTAGCTTTAGGGATGCATCATTAGCCATAAGGGCTTACAATGTCTGTTCTTAGCTTTCGGGATGCGTCATAAAAATTAGGGGCGTCAAGTTCCCATTCTTAGCTTTTGGGATGCGTCATTAGCCTAGGGAGGCTACTCCCTCAGCAAACATCATTAACTTGGTGGATAGAGATGAAACATCATTAACTTGGTGATCTCTTATTAGCTTAGGTAAGCTCATACTACCTAGCTCGGGAAGGCCTGATAATAACCTACAGGGTCAGGAGACTAAATCATCTACGGATGATCCTATATTTGAAGAGGCCAAAGACTTAATTTTTTGCAGATAATCCTATTATAAATTGGGAAGGTATTAGATACATCCAAACATAGATTGGGGAAGCTTTATAATACCTAGATCAGGGGGGCCTGATAATAACCCAATCGAAGCGACTAAAGGGAAGTTATGAAAGGCAATCGAAGAGACTAAATGATGTTGTGTTGCTGTCATTATGAAGCATGCCAAAGATTTAAAAAGAGGATGGCCTTAGCCTAGCATGTTGTCATCAATTTCGTAAAGGGATATAAAGGTGCCATAACTTTATCAGTATGACTGCAGTCGTTAAGTTCATTCATTTAAAAGACGAGGTAAAAAAGGCATATAGGATTGTAAAAATGCCTCAGCTGTACGGTAACCTACCATAGCTAGCGTAGGACCTGCCGCAGCAAAGAAAGATGTCGCATCCTTATCATTTGGGTTGAAAAAGGCTTTGAAAGTGAAAAGATTATAGTAAAAGAAGTTAAGTCGCGACCTCGACATTACTATCCATGGGAAAATAGAGGAAAAGAAGTATGACCACAGCCCCAAAAATCTATAGCACTATGGGTTAGGCGGATGGTAGCCACAAGTACAAGTAGAAAATTTTAAAATCACAAGGCAAAATGTAATGAGCTGCAGCCTATTTTGAGGAAACCCTTTAAAGGGAAGTGAAGTGGTCTAAAGACTTAATTGTCGACAGCAAGGGACTTGTTCGCCAATATCCACTACACACAAGAATACAAACACAACCTACTGCTAAAAGGAACGAGAGTTACCATCATGTTATAAATATCAACAAAGGTGCCACGACCCTGTTCAAGAAATGGCTAAAATGTTACCATAGCCACATTTCCCATGCATTTAATTAAAACAAGAGACTGCAGCCACCATTAAACATTCAAGATTACAATAATATTCAATAGCCGCAGTTATATATCAGTAGTGCAGACAACTACGAATAGGCAGCCTCATGGGATGTAGCCTATCCTCAAGGTTACAAACTTATATCTGTGGCATCAATATACAAGAATATAAGTGAAAAGTCTAAGGTGAAGAAAATAGGCCGCAACCTATGCGAAGAGACCATTTATACTATTAGTCTTACAAGTTCATTAAATCAAGAAAATAAGCATCTATGCAAGTATTAAAGTATTAGGGAAACAAAGCATGAATATAATGTGAAAAATATTGATTTCTAGAAGAGGCCGTAGCCCCGAATAATAAGTATTAATAACAGTTTAAAAGGGCAGCATCCCCACATATAAAAGTCTAAAGCCTTAGCAAAAAATTAAAGAGTTAAGTCATACAGATAAAAGGTCGTAGCCTTGTATATATCAAAACCAGTTTAAAAAAGGATACTCAGCCTAATGTTAAGAATCAAAAGAAGACTAGTTGGCTACATTATATTCTAAATCTCCTTCCTCTCCTCGACAGCAGTCTCGGTCTCCTCCTCAGGTGCTGCATCCTCTGCCTCCACCCTTAGCCTAGCTCTTTCTTTCACGACAACCCTAATCTCAGCCACACATTGGTCATGCTCAACATCACCTAATTTCCAAGACATGATTTTCTCTTTGGACTCGGGGAATTTTTTTTTGACCATGTGCCTCAGTTCCTGGAAGCCGTGGAGGTAGGCTTTATTGTTGATGAGGTAGAAGTCTTTGGAAGCTTTGAATGACTCCACAATGCTATCAATGACCAATTCAAGGGCCGCGGCATGATCTTCATCCTTTTTCATGTAGCCGCTGTATGGTCCTCATCCATTTTCTTCATGGTCGCGGCATGAGCTTCCTTCATCTTTTTAATCATCATAGTATGAGCCTTTTCATCATCAACAACCTTGATCTCCAATGCCTCGTACTTCTTTTGAAGAAATCCAAGCTTGCTATTGGAAAGTTCTGCATCTTGAGCAGCAATCGCAGTATGAGATTGGGAATCCTTAAGAGCCTCCGTGGCCTGGTTGAAATTTTGCTCATCAATATTTTTGGACTTTTCTGTAGCCTGAAACTTAGCATCGTCATCCATCTTATATGCTTCCAGGGTTATGGAAAATGATTTATTTCTAGCTTCAAAATATTCATCTCTTGCCTTCACTAAATCACCATTGTGAACTCCATATGCGACAACCTTAAGCCTATATAGACCCTCATACTTGAGTTTCTGGGTCGCCACAACTTCTGCAACCTATAAATGTATTGAAAGTTAGAAAATAAAACTGAAGCTACAAAGAATATTGGAAAACTGGAATTACTTACTCTCATAATACTGTGGAGGCCATAAGACTCCACGTCCTCATCCATCAACCGATTTAGGTCGGCTCCATCCATCCCCTTCTTTATCCTATGGACAATATTGGTAGTTGTGTCCCAAAAAGACTGAGGATCTGGCCTGCGTAGTCATGGTCATGGATTTCTGCTTTGTGGATGTGCCAGAGTTGTATTAATAGTAATTATTGATGGAGGGGAGGATAATTTCTCTCATGAACAGGCGAATTATACCGGCCGCCTTGATTAGAGAGAGATGACATTAGACATGACACGACCAAGTGAGCTCCAATTTCGTTGTCAAAGTTACCCTCAGGCCGTTCATGAGAGGTCTCCTCCTCAACTTGATTTTGGGGCGGGGCGGGAGTAGTATGATCCGTAACCTGAAATTGGGGCGCGACAGGAGTAGTATGATCCACAACTTGATTTTGAGGCACGACAGGATCTACTTGGTCGCTAGATAAGGCTGCAGCAGGAGATTTGGACTTTGTCCTCTTCCTTTTCCTCTGCCTAGCAGTGTTATTGAGGACAACCATGTCCTTATCCATCTCAGCAAGTTGAGATGCTAATAGAGATCTATCAATCTCCTCACCTGAGAAGAAATAAAGCAAGGTCAATATCCAAAGCTTGAAGACAATTACCACAGAATCTAAAACTAAAGAAAGTAGTATTACCTTCAGCACCCATCTCGTTGGGAATAGATTTATTGGGAAAGAAGCCTCCCTTGTAGATTGAAGTGGAGGTTATAAGAGTGTTGAACTTCTTCTTATTAGTAGTAATTGATGTGGCCTTATTGACCCTCTTTTCTTGCCTCTCACTCAACTGCAAATTGTCAAGAGCTGCAGAAAAATTCAAAGGTTAGTACAAAAGCAAAACATGGAGAATTATATGCAACTATAAAGAGGGGACGCGTCCATAATTCAAAAAATTTACCAAGCTTAGAGGGACATCCCCAGTGTTACAGCATCTTAAAAGTTCTCTTCCTCTCAGTCTCTTGGGAGTGGAACTCCCATCCTTATTCGAAAATGTAAAAATATTTGCCCTTCTAGTTCTTTACACTGATAGGCCTCCCAGAATAAAGGGTCTCATCTCTGTCATGGACAGAAAAGTAATAATACCCTGTAAATTTTATGGAGTTTTCCTTTGGGAGATATAAGTGGAAAAACTCCGTAGGAGTAATGTCTCTCTTGAATTTCTTCTTCCATAACACTATGGCTGAAAGAATTGCCCTCCATCCATTGGGATATAATTGGTTTAGGGATAACCTCATCGTCTAGAAAATTATTCTAACTGGAACGGGGACAAGAAGCTGCAACCCATATGTGAAAGCGTGGAGGGGGAAGCAAACCCCATCATTAGCAAGTGCCATGCATGGCCTTTGTTTCGCGACAGGGGATGAGCACATCAAATTCTCAAGAAATTCAAAGGCTTCAACAAACTGATCCACCCACTCTTGGGTTATAGTGCTATAGTCACTAAGTGCAACAAGAGGTCTGTCAACCATCCCAGATGTTCCAGCAGGTGCATCCCTAACCTCAGATGTACCCACTGCCATGGCATTCTCATCTATGTCCACTGGTTGGTTGCTAGAATTGGACTCTTCCTCCATGGCCGCAGATTCTGGTTTTGAATCTAAATCTAGTGCCACACATTTGGGGAAATCTTTTAGTTTGCATGGTCCAATTGATTTCAAAGGGTGCACGAAAGGAAGTTCGGGGAGAGGCTCCAAAATGTTTGTTCCAAAAGCCACTCAAAAATTCGTCTGGGTCAAAGTTTATATGGCTTCAGCAGTACCTGAAAAGCATAGAGTCCACAGTTAGGTGCCATGGATAATATGGTCGTAAAAGTCCTCTCAGAGGTCACGACCGGAATAACGATATGAGATTTAAAGACTAAATAAAAATGATTAGCAAAATTGGCTAAGTATACCAACTGTTGGGTTCTAAAGCCCTAGATGTTAACTGTCGCTACGACATATTATTTTGGGGGAAGGAGGTATGTTATCATCTTACATGTCGTAGTTATTAAACTATGGGTTAAATATCGCAGACTCTAATCTGAGAACCTAAGGAAAAAAAAATATTATGTCAAACAAGAGTTACTACAAGATGCAGCCAGATATTTACATACCGCAACCTTTATTTGATACATGTCGCTGCCTTTACATACTACAGGTTGCAGAAGTTTATTAAATCAATATTTGAAGATTGCATTGATCCAGGGCAGCCCTAAATTGCTAAAGGGACATTTTATCATGCCGCGGCCACTCATTCAAATAGGTCAGTATTTAATCTGGGTAAATTCAAAGATCAAAAGCTCTAGAATATAAAACGCCTCTCTCAAGAATGAAAGGGAAAGTCAGAAACCTAGAAGTCCACATTTGGCTGAAAAAATTTCATCTACAACAATTATTTACTACATGTTTTGTAACAGTAATTTTGCAAGATAATTACAATGATTTATCATTCAAACATGAGTTCAATTCTTGGAAGTTGACAATTTTTCTGTAAGAGCATGAGTTTAGGGGAAATAATGTCAGAAGCCTAAAAGTTCTAGCAGTCAGTTGGGGGTTTTCTCAGAAAATCAAGTGAGAGAAAATGAATTCCAAAAAAAATTCTATCAATACCCAAATTCCAGACATAAATTTAAATTAAATACACAGAAGTGCGAAAGATGATTAGAAGATTACCTCAGAATCAGGAATCCAACGACGCTCAACCTCAAACCACTTTGAACTGCCCTAGAACCACTACTCATAGCTGCTAGATATCGCCAAAAAATGCAAGGAGACAAACGCGTATAAATTCTCTCTCGATATGCTCTCAAAGATTTGGGAAAAGTGACGAAGTGCACGGTCAAAATAATTTATATAAGAAGGAGCGGGAAGATGAAACGTCTCTTTGGGAACATGCCGCAGCACTAATAGAATCAAGACACAACACTAATTCCTTGGCACTATGCCTTGGCTTATTGATAGCACATATATTTCACCCTTACTGCCGTGGGCACATGTTGTGGAGTAGGTTCAACTACCTCAACCATCATTCTCTATTGTCTTGTTACATGCTTTTCATACCATCGGCAACCCTTAAGATTTAGGCTGCGATCCCTTTATATGATATATGTCGCGGCTATGATAGTCATCCAGCCAGCTATAGGACACCTATATATAGAGAGGTTCACACCTTGTGTTAAGGGAGATCTATTTTCCACATTCGTGAGCCAGATTATTGAAATTTCCCTTCCGTTGTTGTCTCAATTTTGAGAGACTTTGTTCTAAATATGTTTACAACATTTTGTGTGTGTTTTTATTTTTTATTTTTTTTTTGTTTTTATTTAAATTATTTTTGAATTTAATATTTAAAAATATGTTGATCATTGTTTTATTTGCTTGCTATCCTTATTTCTTTATTTCCTTATTTTATCTATTTACTTAGTTTTTTTTTTGTGTTTAAACATAAGTTCAAATAAACAAAGTTATTTTGTTTATTTAAAAGGTTTAAACGAAAATAAAGGGCTGCGTTTTTTTATTGGTTAATGGCTAAGATTTAGCCCTCTTGTGTTTGTTGGGTCGATCCGTGTAATAGTTGTAGGACCAATGTGTGCTAGTTGCGTATACCACACGAGCTGACCACGTGTGGTGCCAGCTTCTTTCAACCGTTGAGCTCTCTATTTTCCATCTTAACCCCTTATCCTTTTAAGGCATTTATGCTGGTACCCTTTGGACTTTAAAGGGAAGGTTATGTCCCCAGCCGCCTATGGTGGAAGACATTTCTGCCCTTGGTTACTTGGTTTTTTATATTACAAACCTTGCCCTTTTTGTGATGGTATAAAAGGCATACGATCGACATTTTTCACTCTTTAGGGTTTTTGAGATTAACAATTGCAGCCAACATTTTTCTCTCTCTATCTTTCTAAAAATTTCAGATTTCGTTTGAGGGATTATTCTCATACTTTTAACACATGTAAACATCTGTTTGAATGATGAGATTTTAAGATTTTATGGGGATTTCTCCTAGTTTAAACCAAGATCGATTTCGATTTTTTAAGGGTTTTGTTGTTGGATTTTGGTGGTGCATTGGTTGGTGTAGTTTGGTGTTTTGTTCCTTGCGATCGATCCGGAGTTACCATCCCACCTGAGTTCGGTGTGCTCCTGCCGAGATCATTTTTTTTAGCTGCAGATTTTAGATCTGCATTTTCTCTTGAGGTATTATATAAATCTCTCTCTCTCTCTCTCTCTCTCTCTCTCTATATATATATATATATATATATATATATATATATATATATATATATATATATATATATTCCGATTGTTGTGGTTTGATAATACGGGTGTGGTAATTTTGTTGTATGCTTTCCTGATTCATACTCACCTTTGTAACTCGGACTTGATCTCACTGTGTCAACTCAGATTAAAACTCAGTTTTACTTTTGTTAAAGATCTAATTTTTGGACTAAGATTTGGACTATTCTTGGACTTATATTTGGACTGATCTTGGACCTCTACTGGACAAATATTTGGACTCATCTTGGACTAAATATTTGGGCTGAAAAGTAAACTGGGTTGAGGTTTTTTTATTTTTATTTTTATAAACTCAATAAAATACATTTAATTTGTTTTAAACTCAAATTAGTTTGTATGTGTTCTTTTGACTTGTTCAAAATAAATTTTGTGTGTGGTTTCTTTTATTACAATTTCAGTTAGTCCCTGATTGGTAATTTTTTTGTGTAGATAAAAGTTGACCTAGTCTTCTTTTATTTACCAAAATATTTTGTTTTATTAAAAAACTTTTATAAATTAAAATCTGTATGCTGCACAACTTCACGGGGTCTCGTGTTTGAGTGTGTCGTTGTGCGTGTGTAGTGAGCGAGTGTTAGTCCCTATTGCCGGCGTATTGAGTTGACTGATATTCAGTCAAGTTGGGTTGGCTTAGACTAGGCGGATTAAATACGGGTGTGTATTTGTTTAGTTTAATCTGTTGTGGTGAACTTGGAGGACTGTAATTTGTAACTCATAATTGGTAATAGTGGACTTGGGTGCGTGTGTTGTCCTGGGGCTAGGGACACGGGGTTTACCACCACGGTGGGTTCCTCGAGAACAAATATTGTGTCACTATCTACCTTTCCTCTTCCCATTCTAACTGTATTCATTTCAGCAACATCATTCCAAATATATCTTTACTTGTGTGGTTGCTTAAAACAATATTAATCAAAATTTTAAATTAAATGTTAAAAGAGTTGGAGTTTTTCTATTAAACCAAAAATAGATTAGGTGTGTTTGTTATTTCAAGTGGTATCAGAGCAACAGGATTCACTTTTTCAAAAGTTCTTTTCCGCAAAGTTCCTGAACTCTTTTATTTTTTAAAATCAAAATTTTATTTTTATGGGTGACAACAATGGGTCTTCCGTACGTCCTCCTGTGTTTAATGGTGATAACTTTGCTTATTGGAAAGTAAGAATGGTTGCTCATCTTCAACATTTTCGAGATGAGGTATGGGAAACTGTTGAAAATGGTTTTTCTGCACCTACTAAACCTAGTAATGATGATGCTGAAATATTTGTTAAAAAACCTTTTTCTGAATGGACCAAAGAAGAAAAGCTTAGTTCACAATATAACAACAAAGGCAAAAATGCCATTTTTCAAGCGATGGATGCAACTGAATTTAAAAGAATTTCAGCCTGCATTACTTCTAAAGAAGCTTGGGACATTCTAATGACAACTCATGAAGGAGATTCTAGAGTGAAAAAGGTCAAGTCCCAAATGCTAGTTAGGCTTTATGATTCTCTCTATATGAAAGACAATGAGAAGTTTGATGATTTTTACTTGAAATTGCAAGATGTCGTTAATCAGTCTCATGCTAATGGTGTTATTTATACTGATCCTGATATTTGTGATAAAATTCTTAGATCTCTTCCTAAGAGTTTTGATTTAATTGCACATACTATTGCTGATAATTTGGATAGTTACACACCTCATCTCTTGTGTACTAAACTCAAGACTTTTGAATATCAAAATACTTTAAGAGATGAACAAAGAGGTAAAGCACCGACACATACTGAAAATCAAAATGTTCTTAATTTTAAAACTAGTAGTGAAAGTAGTATGGCTTTTGTATCCTCTCTGTCAAATTTAACTGAATCTAAAATTTCTTTGGAATCTTTGGATAACGAACTTGCACTCTTGTCTAAGCACTATAAGAAATTTGTGAAGTATAGGAATAAATATGCTTCAAAACAAGGCCAGCCTAGTTATTCCGATAGACCCCACGAAAAATATTTTGAGAAGAAAATTTTTGAAAAGTCTGGACCTAAGAAGGACTTGAGCCACATTCAGTGCCGTAAGTGCAATGAATATGGTCACTATGCCGATAGGTGTTTTCTAAATCTAAATGGGAGCCTTCAAATAAGGCACATTTGTCTAAAACTTGAGATGATATTTCCGATAGTGATGATGAAACTTTTGAAAACCTCATGGCATTTACTTCCACGTGTACTATGATATCGGAGGGAATATTAGATAGCGTATTTAGTTTATCTGATATTTCAGGTTTCTGTGATGATATTTGTGATTTAGACTTTGTGAATTTATCTCACACATTTCCTGCTCAAATTCACCCAACTATCATGGCATCTCTTTTGGACATTGGTAATATTTATGCTGATTTGGATGAATCTGACTCATTAGAGATGGTTGAAAATGTTGAAAAAGGTGTGTGTGATAATGCTTTGAATGACACAATTGATGATAACTCCCACTTAGAGAATGCTAGGTTATTAGCAAAGATTAATGCTTTAAATAGTCAAATTAGAATCATGTCTCAAGAATCATCTTTTCACATTGAAGAATTGGAAAATGATGTTCTTCTACTTGAAAAAAGAACTACTATGTTGACTGATTTGAATCACTCTCTTGAGACTAAAAATAAGGAAATTTTGTTTAAATATGATGAGTCTCAAATTGAACTTAAGTGTGTATCAAATAAATATGATGAGTGTAAAAAGGAGCTAGAGATCACCTCCAATAGGTTAAACAGATACTGGGATTCTGGGTTTGCTGTCAAAACTATTAATAAAAGTATGCGTTATGATCCCACAAATTCTTATTCTGATTTTGTTCCTACCAAAGGACTTGGTTTTGATGGGGAAGACTTTGATGTCACTAATTTCGTAAATTCCAAAGAACAATTTCCCGAGTCTAGTGAAATTAGGTTGTCTTACAAACATGAGAAAAATGATGGATGCTCAACATCTTCTAAGCCTTACTTTAAATGCAGTTATTGTCAAAGAACGGGACATTTGGAATAATTATGTTTTAAGAAATTAGGACAGAATGCTCCCAATTTAAATTTTTTTAGGCAAAATCAAAATGGAAATAAGTTTCAAACTACTAAGCCTACTTTTCATTGTGGTTACTGCTCTAAACTTGGGCATTTGGAATACTTTTGTTATAAAAAGGCCAACATGGTCAACTCCAGACTAGCCCACAAACATGCTGTCCCATCTAGACATGTTTATAGAAAAAATTTCCGTTGTGATTTTTGTCATAAAAATGGTCATTTGACTGATTTCTGTTATAAAAAATTGCATGCTCAAAATAGGCGCGATCGCTTTAACGATAAAACTGTATTTGTTAGGAAGACTAATCTGTCCAACATGAAGTTTAAACAAACTTATGAGAAAACTAGGGGTGGCAATTCGGGTTAGTTGTGTCATTTTCGGGTCGCGTTGATTTTTATTCTAGTATAAGTTTTGGGTACTCTTAAATCTATACAAGCTAATCGGGTCATGTTCGGGTCATTTCGGGTTATTACCATAAACGGGTATCGAGTCAAAAATTGCCAGCTCTAGAGAAAACTAAGGCTGAATGGATTAAAAAACCTGAATCAAATGACTCATTGAGATGCAATGTTGTTTTATCAGCATTAAATGCTCGTGATAAAAATTCTCAATGGTATTTAGATTCTGGTTGCTCTAGGCATATGACGGGGGAGAAATCCAAGTTTACCACCTTAAAATCTTTTGTTGGTGGTGTTGTAACCTTTGGTGATGGAAAGATGTCCCACATCATAGGCAAAGGGTCTATTGAGGTAGATGGGCTCCCTAACTTAAAGGATGTTTTACTTGTTGATGGTTTGACTGTAAATTTATTGAGTATCAGTCAGTTTTGTGACAACGATCATGCTGTAAATTTCACAAAATCTGACTGTAAAATTTTAGACCCCAATGGGAAAATTATTTTGTGTGGTTCTAGGACTCCAGACAATTGCTATGCTGTTAAGCATAACCATAATTCTGGAAATTGTTTATCTTCTCGAATGAGTGATTTAGACTTATGGCATGAACGTTTAGGCCATTTAAATTATGACAGTTTGTCTAAATTAACTTATCAAAATCTTGTTCGGGGTGTACCCAAAATAACTAAGGTTAAACATTCTATTTGTGGTTCGTGTCAGATTGGTAAGATTCATAAGGCACCTCATAAGAAAGTAACTGAAATTTTAACCTCTCACCCTTTGGAATTGTTGCATATGGATTTAATGGGTCCTTCTAGGACAATTAGTTTATGTGGTAATTCCTATATTTTGGTTATTGTTGATGACTTTACTAGATTTACTTGGGTCGCATTTATGAAAGAAAAATCAGACACTTTTAATCATTTTTTACAAATTTTGCTAAAAATAGAAAATGAGAAAGATACTCAAGTCACTCGTATTCGTAGTGATAGGGGTGGGGAATTTAAAGACACAGGTATCATAGACTATTGTATTGGGAATGGGTATAAACATGAATTTAGTGCTCCTAAGACACCCCAACAAAATGGTGTTGTTGAAAGAAAAAATCAAACAATTCAAGAAATGGCTCGTGTTTTGATTCATGCTAAAAGCTTGCCAAAATATTTTTGGGTTGAAGCTACGCAAACAGCCTGTCACATTATTAATAGGGTTCATTTAAGAAAAATTTCGAAACAAACACCCTATGAATTATGGTATGGAAGACAACCAAATCTGAAATATTTTAGAGTCTTTGGTAGAGAATGTTATGTGTGTAAAGATCGTGAACACTTGTCCAAATTTGACACTAGAGGAGAGAAGGCTGTTTTTCTAGGATACTCCCAAAATAGTAGGTCTTATAGAGTTTATAATTTGAAAACTAAATCTATTATGGAATCCATAAATGTTGTTATAAATGATTGCGTGGACCCGTATGTTGAAGATAGCCCGGAATCAACACCCATTGAAAATACATCGTCAAGTGATCTAACAAGACTATCAACGAATAATGATTTGGACTCCCTCCCATCGGAAGACCTTGATGTTCCAAATTGGGTTAGGGAAAATCATCCTAAAAAGAATATTTTGGGTGATGCTAAGGAACCAATTAAAACTAGAGCTCAAACTTTAAATGCTTTGATGTCATCTCTTGTCTCTCTAGTTGAACCAAAAAATATAAAGGATGCTCTTTTGGATGAATCTTGGCTTCTTGCTATGCAGGAAGAGTTGGGTAAATTTAAAATTCATGATGTATGGTTCCTAGTACCTCGTCCTACTCATACTAATGTCATTGGAACTATGTGGATTTTTAAAAATAAATGTGATGAAATTGGAAATGTCTTGCGTAACAAAGCTAGACTAGTGGCTCAGGGGTACTCTCAAATTGATGGGATTGATGTTGATGAGACTTTTGCCCCGGTTGCTAGAATAGAGTCTATTAGACTTTTGCTTGCCGTTTCTTGTCATTTGAAATTTAAACTATACCAAATGGACATAAAATCTGCCTTTTTAAATGGGTTTTTAAATGAAGAAGTGTATGTTGAACAGCCTAAGGGTTTTGTTGATCCGTTTGTTCCGGATCATGTTTTTAGATTAAAGAAAGCTCTTTATGGTCTCAAACAAGCCCCTCGGGCTTGGTATGATCGTCTTACTTCTTTTCTTTTAACCCATGGCTTCATTCGAGGGGGAGTGGACTTAACAATGTTTGTTAAAAGAAATAAGTACTGTTTGCTTATTGCTCAAATATACGTTGATGACATTGTCTTTGGGTCTACTTCACCTCAAGAGGCTGAAATTTTTGCAAACCTAATGAAATCAGAATTTCAGATGTCTATGATGGGTGAGTTGCAATTTTTCTTGGGGTTTACAAGTTTCGCAAAAATAGGACTGCATTTTTATATCACAAACTAAATATGCGACTGAATTAGTTAAGCGCTTTGGTCTAGCAAATGCAAAAATGGCTAGAACCCCAATGAGTTCCACCACTAAGCTTTCCAAAGATTTATCGAGTAAAAAGGTTGAAGTTACTCTTTATCGGAGTATGATTGGTAGTCTTCTATATTTAATCGCGAGTAGACCGGATATAATGCATAGTGTGTGTGTGTGTCCTAGATTTCAATGTGAACCGAAAGAATCTCATTTACTTGTGGTGAAGCGCATACTTAAATATGTTTGTGGTACTCTAAGTTTTGGTATTATGTATACTTTTGACACAAATTCCAAAATAATTGGGTATACGGATGCTGATTGGGTTGGGTGTGCCGATGATAGTAAAAGAACTTCCGGTGGTTGCTTTTACTTAGGACACAACTTGGTCTCTTGGTCGTCAAAAAAACAGAATTGTGTATCTCTTTCCTCCGCCGAAGCTGAGTACATTACTGCTGGTAGTTGTTGTACTCAGCTTTTTTGGATCAAACAAATGCTAAATGATTATGGAATAAATGAACCAAGTGCTCTCATATTATGTGATAATCAAAGTGCTATAAGTATTTCAAAAAATCCTGTTTTTCACTCGCGTACAAAACATATTAAAATGCGTGAACACTTTATTAGGGAACTTGTTGAGAAGAAGGAAATCTGCATTGAGTATTTAAATACTAAAGATCAACTTGCTGATTTGTTTACTAAGCCATTACATAATCATAGGTTTGAAACTCTACGAATGTCAATTGGTGTGTGTGCGCTTCCAACCTAGTTTTATTTGAGTTTCCTCCCTTTGTCCCTTTGAGACAAACAGGGGGAGAAGTTGAGACGTGTGTCTTTTTATTTTTTTAGGATACATGTTGTTAGTTGAGTTATGTACTTGCATAGGACTCAAAATGTTGCTAGTTGAGTTATGTATTTCCTTCCTGTCTCAAAGTCTTGTTTGTCTCAAAATTAGCCAAAGGGGGAGATTGAAATTTCCCTTTCGTTGTTGTCTCAATTTTGAGAGACTTTGTTCTAAATATGTTTACAACATTTTGTGTGTGTTTTTATTTTTTATTCTTTTTTTATTTTTATTTAAATTATTTTTGAATTTAATATATAAAAATATGTTGATCATTGTTTTATTTGCTTGCTATCCTTATTTCTTTATTTCCTTATTTTATCTATTTACTTAGTTTTTTTTTTTTGTGTTTAAACATAAATTCAATTAAACAAAGTTATTTTGTTTATTTAAAAGGTTTAAACGAAAATAAAGGGCTGCGTTTTTTTATTGGTTAATGGCTAAGATTTAGCCCTATTGTGTTTGTTGGGTCGATCCGTGTAATAGCTATAGGACCAATGTGTGCTAGTTGCGTATACCACACGAGCTGACCACGTGTGGTGCCAGCTTCTTTCAACCGTTGAGCTCTCTATTTTCCATCTTAACCCCTTATCCTTTTAAGGCATTTACGCTGGTACCCTTTGGACTTTAAAGGGACGGTTATGTCCCCAGCCGCCTATGGTGGAAGACATTTCTGCCCTTGGCTACTTGGTTTTTTTTATTACAAACCTTTCCCTTTTTGTGATGGTATAAAAGGCATACGATCGACATTTTTCACTCTTTAGGGTTTTTGAGATTAACAATCGCAACCAACATTTTTCTCTCTCTATCTTTCTAAAATTTCAGATTTTGTTTGAGGGATTATTCTCATACTTTTAACACATGTAAACATCTGTTTGAGTGATGAGCTTTTAAGATTTTGTGGGTTTTTCTCCTAGTTTAAACCAAGATCGATTTCGATTTTTTAAGGGTTTTGTTGTTGGATTTTGGTGGTGCATTGGTTGGTGTAGTTTGGTGTTTTGTTCCTTGCGATCGATCCGGAGTTACCATCCCACCTGAGTTCGGTGTACTCCTGCCGAGATCGTTTTTTAGATCTGCATTTTCTCTTGAGGTATTATATAAATCTCTCTCTCTATATATATATATATATATTACATATATATATTGCTTTATATAATCATACATATTGTTGTATAAGAGTATATATATATATATATATATATATATATATATAT
This sequence comes from Sambucus nigra, assembly GCA_949130495.1. Classification (NCBI taxonomy): domain Eukaryota; kingdom Viridiplantae; phylum Streptophyta; class Magnoliopsida; order Dipsacales; family Adoxaceae; genus Sambucus; species Sambucus nigra. The sequence continues at coordinate 551,676,688 of OX422212.1, read as the reverse complement.
TCCGATTGTTGTTGTTTGATAATACGGGTGTGGTAATTTTGTTGTATGCTTTCCTGATTCATACTCACCTTTGTAACTCGGACTTAATCTCACTGTGTCAACTCAGATTAAAACTCAGTTTTACTTTTGTTAAAGATCTAATTTTTGGACTAGGATTTGGACTATTCTTGGACTTATATTTGGACTGATCTTGGACCTCTACTGGACAAATATTTGGACTCATCTTGGACTAAATATTTGGGCTAAAAAGTAAACTGGGTTGAGAGTTTTTTTTTTATAAACTCAATAAAATACATGTAATTTGTTTTAAACTCAGATTAGTTTGTATGTGTTCTTTTGACTTGTTCAAAATAAATTTTGTGTGTGGTTTCGTTTATTACCATTTCAGTTAGTCCCTGATTGGTAATTTTTTTTTGTAGATAAAAGTAGACCTAGTCTTCTTTTATTTACCAAAATATTTTGTTTTATTAAAATAACTTTTATAAATTAAAATCTGTATGCTGCACAACTTCACGGGGTCTCGGGTTTGAGTTTGTCGTTGTGCGTGTGTAGTGAGCGAGTGTTAGTCCCTATTGCCGGGGTATTGAGTTGACTGATATTCAGTCAATTTGGGTTGGCTTAGACTAGGCGGATTAAATACAGGTGTGTATTTGTTTAGTTTAATCTGTTGTGGTGAACTTGGAGGACTGTAATTTGTAACTCATAATTGGTAATAGTGGACTTGGGTGCGTGTGTTGTCCTGGGACTAGGGACACGGGGTGTACCACCACGGTGGGTTCCTCGAGAACAAATATTGTGTCACTATCTACCTTTCCTCTTCCCATTCTAACTGTATTCATTTCAGCAACATCATTCCAAATATATCTTTACTTGTGTGGTTGCTTAAAACAATATTAATCAAAATTTTAAATTAAATATTAAAAGAGTTGGAGTTTTTCTATTAAACCAAAAATAGATTAGGTGTGTTGGTTATTTCAATTATTTCCTTACACTGATACATAGCTCAGAGTTTATCTCTCTCTCTGCCTCTCTGGGGGCTTTCACTCAAAGCATCTTAGCCATAGCTCTGGAAACCCAAAATAGTTGTTACCATGTATTCTCCTTCATTCTCATACTTGTACGCCTCTTTAGGCTTAATTATATTGTAATATGCAATGAATATAATGATAATAGAGAAACACAGTGGATATAGGCCCATTTCAGTGGCTGAACCACTCTATATTAAATGTCTTTTCTCTCTTTTTAGTAATTTTATCTGTTTATTATACTTTACGCCTGATTCGTTGGTATGAGAACGACTAGTGGGCGATTTCTCGTATCATCATGTGATATTACTAACTAGTCTAGTGATAGAGACTTATCAGTATTTATTATTCCTTGTGTTGGGATACTCGTGTAGTATTTCACTCAAGATGAGGTCTGAGGTATCTCTTGTATGTGAGTGTCGATGGGTTGACATGTTTATCATAAATCATTCGAACGATTATTACTGTTTTAATACTGTAAGTTATTTCTTCCAACTTGGCGATGCTCACCTAAATTTATATACCATTTTCCCCTACGAGTATTATTATATTTATATACAAGAATAGAAGGGATGAGCAATCAAACTTGCAGTGTTAAAGACTCATCTTACCATCCTTACATTAGGAGTTGCAGTTTCATTCTAGTAGTCACTTGTGTTAATGAGTTTTTGATTCAGAGGTTGTTAGAGTTGTATTTAAATTTTAGTTAAGACTCTTCTATAAAAGAAATTTATATAAATGGATTTATATTTATTGAAGTTATATTTATCTCAACTCAGTAATTCTTATATCCAGTCATATTCCTTATGTTGGGGATGGTTTTTATTTTCTGTTTTATTTCTTTATCATTGATGTTGAGAATGATAGAAATTGATTAATGCTCCCCAATCTTCGGCGTATCAGCTAATCAGTTGTGAGTGGAAAATAGGGGGTGCTACAGTCGCATGCAGGACAACCATAAAAACGAATCACAAGATATCGATGAAAAAGAGATATAATCAATTATAAAGCAAGAATGACCATATGATATCAAAAGCTAAACCACAAAATAAATTCATTCTAGAATCAAAGAGTATGTATCATGAAGTTTAAAAGTGTAGCATTACAAAACATCCACAAATGAATCAAATCAGAGCTAAAAAGGAAAATAATCCCTTAACACATATACCTCTATCCCGAAAGAAAATAATATTCCCCCAAAATCAAATATCACCCCCCGTAAGGCTATGTATGTAAAGAAAGAATCATGAAAAGTATGGTAAAAGAAAGCATATGAAGCAAGTGTAACTTTATAGGAGTCAGAGCATCATGAAGATATATGTCAAATGCATGTGAGCATGAACGTGGAACATATGCGAAAACTTGAGAATATATGGCAATGATCACGTATGTCCAAAAGAAAAATAATAATCATGTGACATAGATGAAGATCAAATATCCCAACACAAACGAGATCGAATACCCAAGAAACATGGTATAAGATTGTAATACCTCGTAATTTTAAATGACATTTAAAATGAGTTATATTTTAAATTAATGGATTAATTAGATTTTATTATTAATTAATTCACTCGGGTTTTATCCGGGCGGTGGATATTAAAATGGATGATTCTGAATATTAATTAAAGGTATTTTGGTAATATATGAATGTGATGTCATTGATATGACTGTATGATATAAATTCGGTAATTTATATTTTTAGTCAGACGCGGTATGGGACGTGTCGGGACTAGTTTATTAAATTAAAAAGGAAATTTATTTTCTATCGATCTAATAGTCATTTCGACTGCGTCGTTGCATCCGGAAGGTTCGAAATAGTCAGAAAAGTCTATTTGGATGTTAATTTTGAGTCTCGGGTCATTTGGAAATGAATAGACAACCCGAAAGGGCATTTTGGTCATTTTTCTAGGGGGATGAATAGTGATTTTAGATTTGGAACTATTATAAGTATTGGTAGATTAATTGTATGGGAGTTATTCATCTCCTCTTCACAAATTAGAGCAGCCATCTTCCTAGAGAGAGGGTAAGAGTGCTTGGGAAGGGAAAAGCCCACTTAGGAAGGAGAAGAACAAGAACCAAGGTTCACCACCACCAACCACCACCGGAGTTTGAACGGAGAAGGGACAACCAACTGAGATATACTACACCAAAGGATCAGACCTTCAGTTAAGGCAAGTGTTTGATAATGGAAATTTAAGTTCGTATATTGTCCATGTTAGAATAGTATGAAAAGAGAAGATTATTCTTGTTTGGAAGAAATAATGGAGCATTAAATAGATTTCTAGAAACTGAAATGATATAGGAATTAAACTTATGTTTTAGGTTGATAATAATCCATGAAATAGTCATGAATCTGTTGAAGAAATTATGATAACCATTGATGAGTTCTTGAAGATGCTATGTTGATAAATTTTCTGAAAATGAGGAGATAAACATGCTTTTAATCCAATCCCTTGATGATTCTAGGATGTTTAGAGTATTGGAATTCGTTCATATATGTTGATATATCATATAGAAATAATTATAACTCGTTTTGGAGGTTAATATGAAGGTTTAAATGAGTAAAAGTGGTGAAACCCGTAGTTGCAGAAAATGCAGAAAACCAGGCTTGGACCTGAGGGATCGATCGATCGACCCCTGCCTTCGATCGATCGACCTCCCCAGAATATGTAAAGTTGTTTCTTTTTAAATTTTGATTCTTATCCCAAACCTTTTATGGATCTTTGTAGATTATTATTTGGATATTATGGGACTTAGAAAATATCAGTAAACTCTTGATAAGATTTGAATTAATTTGTTTTGGATTCAAGTGATTAAAATGATGAAAATTATATTGAATGGAATTTCAGTTGCAAAAATCATTTGTTAAATTTCAAATGGGGATGTATGAGAATTTAAGATAGGACCAGTAGGGGTGATTTAGTATAACACCTGGGTATCCTTAAGTTTACAAGAGGGTTTAATCCTAAGTGAAAGAATATGTGTTTATATGAGATTTTAAACTATCGGCTTTAACCTTAATTAAAAGGAGAACTAAGCTCGTAGTAGTTCGGGAGAAATAATGTTATGGACCAGTAGGATATTAGTGATTTCTTACTGAATATAAGATGAGGAAATTCCTATTTGAATCTTGTGAGATGGGAGTTTAGAACACATTTGATTGAAAGAGGGTATGAGGTTATCCCGATCGCATAGTTAAAGTTTTCGGACCTCCTCGATCGACAAAGTAACGTAGTAGTGTATTGGAGGGGTTCCTTGTTTGGATTTCTCTTTGCGAGACGCTCCTCGGATAAACCTTAATGACGTCGGGAGTGGAGAGATGTTATAGGATGCGAGGATAATTAAATTATGAAGTAAAGATATGGTATCTTAATATGTGGAATTTAAAAGAGATATAATTCTACGTATGGGAAATATCTTAGGGTAGTGATAATTACCTTATAGATATTATATTATAGGTATGATAATACCTATTTGATTGATTGATGATTTATGTGTATGACATACCTAGCTTACTTGCTATCGGTGGGAGGTTTGCGCGTGAGGGCAGTCATATCCTGATGAATCCATGGGATTCTTGATTTGTCGCTCGAGAACATAGGTTTATGAAAGACTTATCGGGGAGTTGATAAGTCCGCTGACTGTGGGTACGTAGGTATGTGCGTGACCTATGGATAAGAGAACTATGTTCGCCTCCAATTTGTTTATTGTTGATTGTGGTTCGTGGAATCTTACCGAACCTGTAGTCCCCTATTCAATGACCTGCGATGATGGGACATGATAGCAGAGTAATGCATTGCACCACAGTTATGACTCGGGTGCCGTATTATATATGAATATATATATAATGGATTAAATGATTGAATGGATATATATTGTGTTAAATCTATCTACAGTGATAATTGTAGATAACAGTGAATAGAGAAAGATAATGGAATTAAGTTAATGAATGAAAAGCTTAATTCATATTAATGAGAAATGATTCATGATAATGAGAAACTAATCATATAAAGAAGAAATGTAAATGAATAATAATGTGACGTATGGTATGGGACATACGGGGATTATGATATGGGAATGGAATTTACAATATGGAGACTAGAAAAGAAGAACCATTAGCTAGGAAGTTAATAGGAAACGTTAAGTGTGCACTCTAGTTGAGAGGTGAGAATTGCAAGTGAGAGTTGGATCTAACATATACATAATAAATTCTTTATTGCACTTGTTAAATACTTGCTGTTTTAAAAATAATCTACACATTCGGGCTCTGACCCGTTTCCTTGCATATTTTCTCTTCTATTGTATCTCTATTTCAGGTGTCCAGCAACAGGGACGCCAACCATAGTTGATTGTGACAAGCTATGGAGCTATGAAAGTTTTTCTTAGACGCTTGTCATCTTTTTTATTCACAGTATTCTTACATAGGGCATGTCATCCGAAGGATTTCAATTATCATTTTCTGTCGGCATTAAATACTGTTGTATTTGTGTATTTTTAATACATTTAACATTGTTGGGATTTTCGTAAAGGATTTATATTATTTGGGAATGTTTATTCCAGTTGCATTTAAATTCTTTTGAGTTATTTATTGTGTTATCTTTGTTGTAGAATAAAATGTGTTGTGTTATTCTTAAACAAGAAATGGTTTAGTTGAAATTAAATTTGGAAAGTTTTTTAACACCAGCTTAATTGAGTTTTGGGTGAGTTGTAAATTTTTTCGACAGTGATGCTAAGAATGAGCCAACTGTATATTCTGTTTTAATTTGGTATGGGACTGGCCACCCGGTATTTAATTAGGCGGGGTGTTACAGGTGGTATCAGAGCATCAGGTTCTAGTGTCCTTTAGGATCTGTACGGCTTACTGTGTTTTCAGCTTAGCGTTCTTTGATGTAGAGCCCTATGAGTAGGATTATTGCTTTTCTATTTACGCTTACGATCTTCAGCTATTTTGAGATATTAAATACTGATAGTGTTCTCTTATTTCAGATGCCTCCTCGACGTGCACCTCAGCCCGCCCCAGCTCAGGGTACAATGACTGCAGCCGAAGTTGCTGCAATTATCTGTCAGGCAGTCAATGCTGCTGTAGCTGCTGTAGCTGCTATTTAGCAGGCTCCCGCACCGGCACCGGTTGTTCCACCCGCGCAAGGGCAAGTGTTTCCTACTGCATGGGAACGAGCGAGGGATGCCTTTCAGAAAGCGCACCCACCTAAGTTTCAGGGAGGATCAGATGTTGTGACTGCTAGCCAGTGGAAGAAAGATATCCAATGGCACTTGAGAATGATTGAATGTACTGAGGTTCAACGTCAAATACTATCCACATTCAAGCTAGTAGGGGCAGCTTTGTAATGGTGGGAAGCTACGACCACTATGGAGGAGAGGGACACAATGACTATCCAAGACTTTTGGATACGGTTTGATGGGAAGTATTTTCCTTCCGCCATCCAGACAGAGATGAGGCGGAAGCTACTTGATTTGAAACAGGGAGAGAAAACTGTGGCGGAATATGATGAAGAGTTTATAAGATTATCTAATTTGGTACCAGCTGAAGTACCTACTGAGGAGAGGAGAGTCCTAATGTTCACTGATGGGTTGAACTATAAAATTCGCCAACATTTATTGGGGAATCTTTCACTACGTACGTATGCAGATGTTCTTAATGCTGCAATGCTCCACTGCCAAGATAACCTCTTCCATAATCAGGGTGTCAAGCGGGGGTTTGGGTCAGGCCTACAAGGCAAGACTATTGGGGGTAGTTCTAGTGGGACTCAGCCAGGGCAGAGTCATCAGCGTCAGAGTGAGCAGGGTTCCCAGACAGGGGACTATGCTAAGCGTTTGCTATCTGGAGATTCTCGATTTGAGGATAGAGGTGTTGGGCAAGGACAACAGGGCCATCAGGGCCAGAGACAGGCTCATCAGGGCCAAGGGAAGGGAGGTAATGGCCAGTAGGTTCGGGTTCAACAGGGGCAAGGTGGTGGAAAGTTTGCGGGAAAATGTTTCGTGTGTGGCAAGTATGGCCATAAACGTCAAGATTGTCCTGAGAAAGACAAATTCCCTCAGCAACAACATGCTCGACAGGAGCCACAGGTACTAGTGTTTCCACCAGCTGCACTTCCCGCTCCAGCTCCGGTGCTAGCACTACCCCATTCCAGCAGCACCCGTGCAGCAGGGTCAGTACGGGCGTGTATATAACGTCCATCAGGCAGTGAATCAACAACCACCACCTGCGAATGAGGGTATGTTTTCTATCTAAGGATTATGAAGCGTATATTAATTTTGTTACGATTAATGTTGTGTGGGCAAAATGGTTGCTAAACTTAGCCTATAACATCGTTATTTACGTAGACTCACTGAGGGTGTGGGACACCTTTATATTACATGTTATCACGTGCGTTTGATTTTTATCATGGGATTACTTACCTTGGGCATGTCCGAGCGTGATGTGACTATCGGCATGCATTGACTTGTGGTGTATGAGAGCATATGTCTACATCTTGTCTTCTATTAGAGAGTAGATGCGTAGACTCTATTTAAACTTAAATTTTTATCGAAACACCAAATGTTTGTTTTAAATCGATAAACCTAAAATTTTTTTTTAAAACCAAAATTTTTATATACTATTATTGACTAAGGACCTTAGGAGTTTCGATGACCAACTACTTTAGGAAGTAGTGTATCGGGGTGGTTCCTTGTTTGGATTTCGCATGCGAGACACCCCACGCATGAAACTAATAAACGTTGGGAGTCGAAATAAGTTAGGTCTTTGGGAAACGAGTTTATAACCTTTGCGAAACTTTTCATATTGAAAGCCGTACGAGAGGGTGTATGGGCGCCCTGGATGATTGGATTGTAGTGTTTTTCATACTTGTGAAAAAGGTAAGTAAATTGAGACTTCAGGATTTATTTGTTCACTATGAGAGGATCATTTTTCCTAAAGTTTGTCATGAGGGCGGTATAGGGAAGATTAGGTGAAGTCTAAATTTGATTCATTTGAAACTATATGGTGAGGCTTGACGTATAACATCGATAGGGACTTTGTTAATGTACTGTATGGGCGGTACATCTTGGATTTCTTGCGATGTGAGATTTATACTCGGAGTTGACCTTACCGGTATGACTTATATTCCTGAATTTCGGGACGAAATTCTGTTATAAGTGGGGAAGTATGTAATACCCCATAATTTTAAATGACTTTTATAATGGGTTATATTTTAAATTAATGGATTAATTAGATTTTATTATTAATTAATTCATTCGGGTTTTATCCGGACGGTGGATATTAAAATGGATGATTCTGAATATTACTTAAAGGTATTTAGGTAATATATGAATGTGATGTCATTGATATGACTGTATGATATAAATTCGGTAATTTATATTTTTAGTCAGACGCGGTATGGGACGTGTCGGGACTAGTTTATTAAATTAAAAAGGAAATTTAGTTTCTATCAATCTAATAGTCATTTCGACTGCATCGTTGCGTCCGAAAGGTTCGAAATTGTCAGAAAAGTCTATTTGGATGTTAATTTTGAGTCTCGGGTCATTTGGAAATGAATAGACAACCCGAAAGGGCATTTTGGTCATTTTTCTAGGGGGGATGAATAGTGATTTCGGATTTGGAACTATTATAAGTATTGGTAGATTAAGTGTATGGGAGTTATTCATCTCCTCTTCAAAAATTAGAGCAGCCATCTTCCTAGAGAGAGGGTAAGAGTGCTTGGGAAGGGAAAAGCCCACTTGGGAGGGAGAAGAACAAGAACCAAGGTTCACCACCACCAACCACCACCGGAGTTTGACCGGAGAAGGGACAACCAACTGAGATATACTACACCAAAGGATCAGACCTTCAGTTAAGGCAAGTGTTTGATAATGGCAATTTAAGTTTATATATCGTCCATGTTAGAATAGTATGAAAAGAGAAGATTATTCTTGTTTGGAAGAAATAATGGAGCATTAAAATGAATTCTGGAAACTGAAATGATATAGGAATTAAACTCATGTTTTAGGTTGATAATAATCCATGAAATAGTCATGAATCTGTTGAAGAAATTATGATAACCATTGATGAGTTCTTGAAGATGCTATGTTGATAAATTTTCTGAAAATGAGGAGATAAACATGGTTTTAATCCAATCCCTTCATGATTCTAGGATGTTTAGAGTATTGGAATTCGTTCATATATGTTGATATATCATGTAGAAATAATTATAACTCATTTTGGAGGTTAATATGAAGGTTTAAATGAGTAAAAATGGTGAAACCCGTAGTTGCAGAAAATGCAGAAAACCAGGCTTGGACCTGAGGGATCGATCGATCGACCCCTGCCTTCGATCGATCGACCTCCCCAGAATATGTAAAGTTGTTTCTTTTTAAATATTGATTCTTATCCCAAACCTTTTGTGGATATTTGGAGATTATAATTTGGATATTATGGGACTTAGAAAATATCAGTAAACTCTTGATAAGATTTGAATTAATTTGTTTTGGATTCAAGTGATTAAAATGATGAAAATTATATTGAATGGAATTTCGGTTGCTAAAATCATTTGTTAAATTCCAAATGGGGATGTATGAGGATTTAATATAGGACCAGTAGGGGTGATTTAGTATAACACCTGGGTATCCTTAAGTTTACAAGAGCGTTTAATCCTAAGTGAAAGAATATGTGTTTATATGAGATTTGAATCTATCGGCTTTAACCTTAATTAAAAGGAGAACTAAACTCGTAGTAGTTCGGGAGAAATAATGTTATGGACTAGTAGGATATTAGTGATTTCTTACTGAATATAAGATGACTAAAATCCTATTTGAATCTTGTGAGATGGGAGTTTAGAACACATTTGATTGAAAGAGGGTATGAGGTTATCCCGATCGCATAGTTAAAGTTTTCGGACCTCCTCGATCGACAAAGTTAAGTAGTAGTGTATTGGAGGGGTTCCTTGTTTGGATTTCACTTTGCGAGACGCTCCGCGCATGAACCTTAATGACGTCGGGAGTGGAGAAATGTTATAGTATGCGAGGATAATTAAATTATGAAGTAAAGATATGGTATCTTAATACGTGGAATTTAAAAGAGATATAATGCTACGTATGGGAAATATCTTAGGGTATTGATAATTACCTTATAGATTTTATATTATAGGTATGATAATACCTATTTGATTGATTGATTTATGATTTATGTGTACGACATACCTAGCTTACTTGCTATCGGTGGGAGGTTTGCGCGTGAGGGCAGTCATATCCTGATGAATCCATGAGATCTTTGATTTTTCGCTCGAGAACATAGGTCTATGAAAGACTTATCGGGGAGTTGATAAGTCCGCTGACTGTGGGTACGTAGGTATGTGCGTGACCCATGGATACGAGAACTATGTTCGCCTCCAATTTGTTTGTTGTTGATTGTGGTTCATGGAATCTTACTGAACCTGTAGTCCCCTATTCGGCGACCTGCGATGATGGGACATGATAGAAGAGTAATGCATTGCACCACAACTGTGACTCGGGGTGCCGTATTATATATGAATATATATATATATATATATATATATATATATATATATATAAAATGGATTAAATGATTGAATGGATATATATTGTGTTAAATCTATCTACAGTGATAATTGTAGATAACGGTGAATAGAGAAAGATAATGGAATTAAGTTAATGAATGAAAAGCTTAATTCATATTAATGAGAAATGATTCATGATAATGAGAAACTAATCATATAAAGAAGAAATGTAAATGAATAATAATGTGACGTATGGTATGGGACATACGGGGATTATGATATGGGAATGAAATTTATAATATGGAGACTAGAAAAGAAGAACCATTAGCTAGGAAGTTAATAGGAAACGTTAAGTGTGCACTCTAGTTGAGAGGTGAGAATTGCAAGTGAGAGTTGGATCTAACATGTATATAATAAATGCTTTATTGCACTTGTTAAATACTTGCTGTTTTAAAAATAATCTACACATTCGGGCTCTGACCCGTTTCCTTGCATATTTTCTCTTCTATTGTATCTCTATATCAGGTGTCCAGCAACAGGGACGCCAACCATAGTTGATTGTGACGAGCTATGGAGCTATGGAAGTTTTGCTTAGACGTTTGTCATCTTTTTTATTCACAGTATTCTTACATAGGGCATGTCGCCCAAAGGATTTCAGTTATCATTTTCTGTCGGAGTTAAATACTGTTGTATTTGTGTGTTTTTAATACATTTAACATTGTTGGGATTATTGTAAAGGATTTATATTATTTGGGAATGTTTATTCCAGTTGCATTTAAATTATTTTGAGTTATTTATTGTGTTATCTGTGTTGTAGAATAAAATGTGTTGTGTTATTCTTAAACTGGAAATGGTTTTGTTGAAATTAAATTTGGAAAGTTTTTTAACACCAGCTTAATTGAGTTTTGGGTGAGTTGTAAATGTTTTCGACAGTGATGCTAAGAATGAGCCAACTGTATATTCTGTTTTAATTTGGTATGGGACTGGCCACCCGGTATTTAATTAGGCGGGGTGTTACAAAGATGAATAAGCAAGTATATGTATCATCAAGGTCAACATCTCTACTAAAAAACATAAGATACCACATGGCATGTCTCACGACACAAAAACTCACAAAAGATAGTCAGAAAAATAAATCACCAAACACTAGCTAAATAAACACATAAGTGTTATAAAGTACATAAAAGCTACAAGGAGAAAAAAATGCGTCTAAGGAAAAACCACAGATATAATACATGATAAGCGTAGACAAAACTAACTAAACCAGATGCATCACATATAGATCCAACCAAGATCCATAATAGAGATAAAATGTACAAATATCAATCCAAGTTCACTAAGATATGATCAAGATCACATTGCAAAGTGGAACGACCAAGAACAAAAAATGGTAGACAATAAAATCCTAGAAATCACATATAAGGATTAAATAATCATTCACAAAATCACATAAGATCATAAGAGGATACATACATATAAATGCATACAGGCAGACTCCTATACACACAAAGTTTGCACATCATTTTTTTAAAATAGCAAAAAAAATATTTTTTTCCCTAATGTTTTTTGTGTGGTATTTAAACATTTCAAGGAACCCATATAAAAAATATCATCTCAAAAAACGTTTTTTGATATTTAAAAAAAATCGGTGAACTTTCATAGTTTTTAAAGTTCTTAAAAGTTGTGAAAGTTTGACCGAATTTTTTAAATAGAAAAAATATTTTTTTGAGTTGATTTTTTGTGTGTGATATTTACACATTTCAAGGAACCCATATAAAAAACATCAAGAGAAAAAAATATTTTTTCTATTTTAAAAAAATTGATGTGCAAACTTAGTGTGTAAACTTTAGTGTGTACAAGATCCTGCCTCCATATATATATATATATATATATATATATATATATATATATATATATATATATATATATATATATATAAGGAGTAGAGTGTTTTTACAATTTTCTTTAGATTAACTAAACACGCTCTCTTTGCATTTTTCAAGTTGTTATTGTGAACTACCACCAGTGAAAACCACCAATCGCCATCATCTGAAGCACAATGCTTCCTTTTTTGTTTAAAAATTTAAATATTATGGGGTTTGAACCCTTAGTGTATGTTTCGAATTCTCTTAGTTCAGTAATTTTAAGTTTTGGGGGTTTGAAAATTGGGGAACATGTTTATTTCATGTCTAATTTGTTTTTTTGTGATTTGTTTTTCAGATTTAGCAATAACATTTTTTTGTGATAGTATAAAAAGTTTCGAAGGTATTCTCTGACAAGTTTTTTTTTTAAAGTTTTGATATAAGGAACTACTGAAATTCGGGGGTTTGTGTTCAAAATTTGAGCACTCGACATTGAAAATTGGGAGTTTGTATTTCTTTTGTTCATATTTTTCGAAATCTGGTTTGTAGAGGTTTGATTTATGCATTTTGTTCTAATTTTTTGCAATTTTTCTATTTTGGGGTTATGCTCTCTGTTTCTCTATTTTTTGTATCTTATGATGGCTGATGAAAATGTTTTTATTTGTTGACTTTGTTTTTGAATTCATGTATATGTTTTTTATTTAAAAATAATACTTTTAAATAGAGATGGGAGTTTGATTTGATGCTTTTATTTTTAAATAGGTTGTTCTTTACTGCACTTAGCATTAAACTATAGTTTCTCATTTTATTACTATTTGTCATTTGAAATATCTAATAATTTTTTTGGGTTACTCTTATGTTCTTTTTTTGTTTGTTTAGCTTCACTTGATTATTAAGAGTTAATAGTAGAGTGAAATGGACTACGGATTTTAAGTTAGTTTTAGCCAAGTATGTACATTTAAATATAAATACACTTTGTTTTTGGAGATTTGTTTATTTAGTAAATTTAGTTAAAACAAGTATGCGTTTGCTAGTGACTTTAAGCAAAAGATTACTAATGAAACAAACTTTGAGGTTTAGGACATGAAAGCTTTTATTTTTGTTAATTGAATCTCTATATCTATGTCTCACTCTCTATTATCTTTGTATCTTCACTTTCATAGTTGCAGTGGTGGGTTTTTAAGGTTTGTGGTGTTGGAGATTTTTTTCGTGGTCGTGGTCGTGTTTGTTGGTATTGGTAAAGGTAGATGAAATTTATTTACACCATTTTTTCTTCGAGTATCTTTTTTTCGAAGATATATTAATGATTTTCGGCAAGGGGATTTATTTAAGTTGTAAATGAGGGCTTAGAATGACTTACTTTAGTTCAAAATTTTTATGTATTGTAACGATGACAAAGTTCTTTATATTATAATCTAAAGAGACTTTTCCCCAATAAGAGATAACATTAATAACTCCTTTTCTTATTGGCCTCCTAGCTTCTTGACACGTGAACATTTTTAGTTTGTTTTGCAACAAAACTCTAGCCATAGATAAAAACCTTTCTTTGATAAATTCCATACATAAATTGTTCTCTTTACTAAATTGATTTCAATACATCTCACTAAATTTACTTTTAGGTGCAAGGACATTTGGAGTCAAGATTTGGAGCAAGATGAAATGTACTTATTAAAGGTTGTGTGCAAACTTTAAATTCGCACTATATGGGGTAATATATTTGTTATATGAGTATCTCTACAAATAATTGTGGTTGAATGCTTGGGTCCCAAGTGGTATGCCAAGAATGAGCTTTTAATTTTAGGTCTCATTTGAAACTTTATTTCATAGATATGATTTTTTTATGTAAGTATTGCTTATACAATATGCTTTCTAAAATCTTTTAAAAACTTGAGATTATAATTGAAATCAACTATAACTAGATTCGATCTATTATAGTTTTCAATTTATGTTTATTATATTTGACCGCACCTTGATAGCAGTAGTACTGTCAGTTTTATTGCAATCTAATGCCCCTCTAAATTGTTGGAATTCCGGCCTTCAGGTTGTTGGAATTCAATCCTTTATTATTATTTTACCCCAATATAATTCCCCTCCCAATATAATGCCCCTCCCATATGAGTGTATCTTATTTTACTTTGTTTCTTAGCACAAATATTAGTTATTTTAAAAATGGAAGAGAGGTACTGAATGCTTATTCCATGTCCACATTGAACACTCATATGTTTAATTTATGTTGGAATATGAGGGGATCTCAGATCTCACATGTGGTTTCCATTTTTTTTTTTAGTTTATGTTTCCTTCTCTACTTAGGAAATAAATCTCACATAATAGATTATTCATTAGAACCATTCGTATTCGGGAGAATCCTGCACACTTTGCCAGAAATGCAATAAGTTAAAGATTGAAATCAAAACTGCGAAATACATGAAACTTAGAGCACATTTTAACCTCGGGGTGTTTGTATTATTGCGTGCATCGTGATTGTCCATTATTTTAGGGTTTAAAATAGGGTATTGCTGGTGTTACATTGGGTAATTTTGATCTTATTTATTCTATATTGCAGGTACACTCTCTATTCTCTATTGATTTTCTTTCTCTTGGTTCTCTCTCAATTCTCTCTATCATCACCATCTCACCACCCTTCGGTATACTCTCAACTCTATTGACAAAAAATTCAAATCATAATTGTTTTTTGGTTTTGAAATATGTTTTTATTTTTTTGTACTTTGTGTGAGCACACGCTTTAATTGGAAAAATGGTTTTTTCGAGGTTTATTTGAGTCAGGTTTTGTTTCTATTGTGAAATTTGTCTCTGATTCTATTATGATCTTTGGCTTAAAATCATTTTGACCCACAGGTAGGTATTTTTAGGTTCTATCTTGGTTTTGGTTTGGGTTCTAATTTGGTTTCATTGTCATCCTCAAATACTTTGTTTTTTACTATTTTGTGTTTCTTCAATTTTTCCCATATATTTTTTAATATATTTAGTTGATGAGAAATTAGGAAGCATAGCCTTTATTTGACCACCACTGGATGTTTTTTCACTATTGCTTCATTCCACCCTTTTCTTCTTTTTACATGTTTTCGATTGTAAAAATTATAAAATCACTTTCTTTTCTTTCATTTGTTGAATGAAGATATAAATTGTATTTTTTCTTTTTTTTGAAGGTTTTTAGCCCGAAGTGTGCATGCAGGCTTGCAGATTATCCGGCTGAAGTGAAAGAAGATGTTGGGATAAAGAGTATTTTAGTTTTAAAACGCAGTTATAATGTGTGGGAATCCTCTAGTAGGCATGTTTGTTACTGCACCGACATCCCCTGTAAGGGGGAGTGTGCATAAAAACCAATTCAAATCTTCACACCTATCAGTCTGGGTATATGAGTTCTGTGGGTAATCTATACACATTTTTTTCTCAAGTCAAAATACTTGGAACAATGATACTCTTATTGATATAGAATATGAGATACACTTATGTTATATAGGTATATGAGTTATGTGTTAGTTTCCCCTATATAACACATTTGTTTCTTATACAGTGTTAGTTTTTGCTATTCACTGTGTTAGCTTCAAGGACTTACTGACATTTCTTTCTTATTCACCGTGTTAGTTTTGCAAGGGTGTATCACCGATTTTTTAAACAGGAATTCACACTATGTAGCTGAATGTCAAATAGTGTTGCAAGTAAGAGTTGTGTACACATATACCTATATATACATAAACACATACACACACATTGTTTCATGATTATTAATTGTATGATTAAACCTTTATTAAATATATGTCTAAATATAATAATTTTATGTTTATGCATTACACCTGTAACTGTAAATGATGTTTTGTTACCTTTTCGCGAACGATGTTACCTGTTTTAGTGTGACCCCGAGTAATTTTTTTAGCAACAAACATTCTTGCTCAGTAGCAATTTGAGGCAGCTGAGCAGGTCATTTTAGCAGCTGAGCCTAGCCATTTGAGGCAGCTAATTAGATCAGTTTGTTAACAAATATCCTACCTTAAAACCTTTTTCCAGGGCAGCTTTTTTTAACAACAAACAACAAAAAAAATGATCCAGGAACTAAAATCCATTTAAATTTACTGAGCAACCGAGGCAGGACATTTAAATTTGCTTATAATTAATGTTTATTTTTGTATTCAGCTTCCTAAAGATGTCAATATTGAATTCAACACCTATATAACCTTTTTGTGTGCTTTATAGATTTAGTAATTATCTGTGGAAGTAATTATTTAGTTATTATTTTACTAGAGTTTGCGTAGAATAAGTACTTTATGAAAGGTTTCAAAACAATCTTTGTTATTGTCATGTGGTTTGGAAAACAGAGGTTTGTAAAAGAAATTGATAGTGGTCAGCGATTTTGATGCTTATAGAGTTACACCATATCAGTTGTTTTTTGTATTGTGTATCATATCGTTGTTTTTTGGAATTTCACCACTATGTAACTTTGTTTAGGATCTATTTGTTAAGATTTTTTAGATGTAACTCGCTTTAGATTTTGCAAATGTAATTGTTTTTTTGGTTACAATTTTTTTAAAGCTTTGCATATCTAATTATTTCTTTGTGTTTTTTGTTCATTGTTTGGCAGATCAAAACCTAATTAGAGACACCTTCTATGTTTTTCCCATAAAAATTGGTTCTATTACTACCTTATGTGTTTTTATTCAACTTTTGTTGTGGTAATTAGATACACCTTCTTTGCACACTAATTGATGAGTTGTATTGGTTGGTAATTATTGAAAGGTTTTGGGATTCTTTCCTTTTTTACTAATATAAAAAATGACGTGTATTGTTAACAATGTAGTATCTTAAAACTTTCTTCTCTCCATACATATGATTATATTTTTTTATAACACTAACTTTGTCTATTGATTTGTTCCACGACGCTACTTTCAACCTTCTTTACATACGTGCATTGAGAAAAGATGGAATAGTGAGATCAATGCTCTTTCTTTTGATATGTTGGGTGCAACTACAACAGTGACAATGACTAATTTTGATGATTTCATCTTAGAGATGCTAGGTAGTCTCGTTGAGGATGGGCATCAAGGGTATAATATTGCAGGTCGAGGTGGTGTTGGTGGCAACGGATAGGCAAACATAGGTGGTGGATGGGATCGTGGGAGAGATCGGATGTGAACTTTATTTTTCATGTAATATATATATATATATATATATATATATATATATATATATATATATATATATATATATATATATATATAATTATTGTTTGTAACATTGGATGAGGAAACAATGGTTTAGTATATTACTAATGCTAATAAGTTGGTTTTGTATAATTTCTTTCAACTATATATGTTATTTTAATGGTTCAAGATATATGAAAAACTATTTGGAATCTATCTTCCGTCTCCCATGTCAACACCGAATTAGGGTTTTTTCGGGGAACGAATATTTTGTCCTTTTGCAATTATGTACTTTGAAAAGTTTCACTGTTTTGTGATTAAGTATGTTGGAATTTTCATCGTGCCTTTAGGAACAGACGTTTCGCTAGTGTGTGTGTGTGTGTGTGTGTATATAATAAGGAGTATAAGGTTTTTACTATTTAATGAAATGATAAGTTAATTAGAGGTGAGAATTTTCCAACAAGGCAATGAAGGAACGGTTGAGATTTGTTTATTGCATCAACTAAGGATAGATCCATAGAATTATCTGCAATCTCATTTTCATTGGGACTGAGCCATCGGCACTTGGACAACCTTAAAATTCTTTTGGTTATGAAATTTCTCATTAGGACTCACAATTACTAGAGTGGCTGGAGTTAAACCTATTATATTTACTTTCTACATATCTGCACACAATCTCCATCTGCTCCCCACAATAGAGGTAGCTACGAGAGGATAAGGGAGATGTGAAAGAGCAACAGTTGAAGCTCAATCTGTCCCACCTTCCATTATGATCCATAAAATAAGAGAGCCGCAGTTGAAGCTGTTTGAGGTAGTTTGTGTATCTTCACGGTGAGTTAGTCACTCAACTCTAAACATATATGTAACTAGATTTTTTGTGTTTTTGTGTGTTTATCTTATAAACAGCTCTAGAGTTTTTTTAGCCGAACAACTCTAGAGTTTCTTTAGAGGTTATATGCATAATAGTGAAGAATAAACAACTTTAAGAGGTTATATACATAAAAACAAAAAATAAACACCTTCCTTCATAATTATGAGTAATCCATCCAGCTTCTTCACTATATAGATTACTCATATTAGCTATTGGGTTCATCTCTCTCTAAAAATCTTCCACTCATAATATTTGTAGGTTCAGAGAGCCTTCTTATTATGTTTTGGTTTATTAAGAGGTATCAATTCATTTAAGGTTTCCCACTCCACGACCTGGTCTCTCAAACATGATATCCTATGGTTTTTGACAGATTTACAAAAGTTCCTAAGGTAAGCACTTCTCTTTCTGTCAATTTTTTTTTTGTTAGATTAGGGTTCAAAGGTTAAAACCATCATCATTTAAATAATTTTATCCATACTTTGCCACTCTTGGCATATTCTCTGCCTGACCCATGCCTCAAAACCTGCTGCCTCATAAGGCTCGAGAAACTTTGGGAAGGAAATTTCATCTTTAATAATTTTCACCCACTCTATTGCAATCCCACCCACTCACTCACAAACCCCCCAAACCATCTGTATCTCCTTATTGCAAACAATCCCACCAAAAACTAGATCTCTGTCTGTGAATTTCATCTTCATCAACCCACCAAAATTTATCCCTTTAAATGCTTGGGTTGAGTTCCCAACGACTTCAAATCTTAGTTGTGAGATTTGTTTTCTTTATTTTATGTGTATGTATCTTCTTATTTTTTTAATCTATTTTCTTACTTTTTTTAACTCTGGTGAGACACTCCACGTTTTGAGTTCTCTCTCCCAAGTATAGAGGGATCTGATAAAGGTTTTGGGTTTTCTGAGTCTGCCATTGGCTGCCCGAGTCCCCATTTGCTATTTCAGATCCATCAACTTCCATGGCATGTCCAACAAAGGGTTTGTTGTTATGAATTAGATCTTTATAATGGCACAACATAAATTTTAGATCTGAACCATAACATACCCATGTCTCTAAACATCGTGTGGTGTCCAAGAGGAAGACAAACCACCACCGTCATTTCCTTTTTGCCCCGCTCTTCTTTTTTTAATCACCGACTCAGTTATTTTGGTTTTAGATTTGCTACTTTTTCAATTTAGTGATTGTTTTTCCATGAAAATAGTGTCTGAGATATGTTGTTGGCACAACATGTATACGTTGTGGTTAAATTATTTATATAATTATTATTAAAATGCAACCATTTAATTTTATGGTTTAACCATAGGTGTTCAGGTCATTGATTAACATAAATAGTTGCGATTTATTAAAATTATTATCATTATTATTTAGTTTTTTGTCAAACTACTAAAATGATATTTGGGATTTAATGTGTACAAATATCTTATGTGACTTTTTTTGAAGCTGGTGTTTATCCACGGGAATAAAGTTAGGGAAGGTTAAGACGCATTGGGTTTCGAGGAGAAGGCCTACTTTTTTTGGTGTGTTTATTCGAAGAATTTTTAGTTATTACTATGTGAGTTTTTTATTTGCATTTTCTAGAAACTTGATTTGTGATTTATTTTTTTGTCATTGAATAGTCCATATACGATAAACAACCTTAAGTAGTTGAAGTTTCAAACTGATAGTGTAATTTTATATGATTGACAATGGGTATTTGTGGGATTGCTGCAAACAATCCCACAAATTTCAATCTCTCTCTCTCCAAGGTGCGGTGTTCCTCTCCAAGGTATGGTGTTCATCTTCCTCATTTTTTAAAGATTTATGGTGTTTAGGATATGTATTTTTGGAGATTTTTAGGGCTTACTACTTTTTATGTAGTTTAGGTTTATGCATATATTAATTTTAATTTTCTAACCTTTTTCCATGCGATTTCGTGCTTTTTTGCAGTATATTATTTTTGGGTTATTTGTTTTGTATAAGGCATACTCCAACCCTTTTATTTCTCAGTTATTTTGGAATTTTGAATTGTGAACATGATCCACAACTTTCACAACCAAAGGTATGTGTTTTTCACACTCAGATCTAGGGTTTACATAACTGATGTCAAGTTTTACTCTCACAACTGAAAGGTAGGATATATTATAACTCAAATGTGGGTTTTGTGAAGAGTAATCAAGATAGATCTAGGTTTGTTGACATTATTTTGGAGTTTTTTATTTTTTAAATTGGTGTTTCTATTTGATTAGTTTTCGATTTGTTTTGAGATCTTTGATAGTTATTTTGATTTTCTTTTCTTTTCTTTTTTTACCTTAAAATTTATGTTTTCCTTCAAGATAAAATTTCACGAAAGATTTCAGAATCAAAATACACAAATAAAATCTGAAAACATAAATGGACATCCTAAAATATTAAATTGAGAGAAAATTTTACATGCAGTTGCCATCCTGAAACAAAAATATGGTTCAACACTTTATTGTATCTTGATAACATTTAAAATGATATTAACTTTTCCAGCCCTTCAACCCCTGTTCCTACGAATCTTTGACAGGTAATTTTCATTTGACATTTTTTTAGGGTTTTAAATCCTTTTCATTTGCATCATTCATCATATGGGTTACTGAATATTCTATCAAAGTTTTATGGGTTTACATGTGAATGGGTTTACTCTGTTTACATTTGCGTTGTTTCATGGGTTTACACTCTTTACATTAGATTTGGATTTCATATTCATGTTTTAATGTTTAGATTGTGCGTGGTCTGTTACTAATAAAAATACAACATTCATTGTTTGTTATGTGCGATTTGTGTACAGATCTTAGGTTTTGTGTATAGATTTCGGTGCTTTGCAATATAGGCCTTTGTAACTTAAGTTTTGTAATTTAGGGCTTTGTAATATAGGGATTTGTAATTTAGGTCTTTGTAATTTATGTTTTTGGATTTAATTATTTTTTGTGTTCGGTTGTCTATTGATAAAATATGTTGTGTATGAACATCTATAAAATATATTGTGTATGAACATATTTGACTAGATTGTGAAATTTGTACAAACACAATGTTTTTCTTTTTTTTGGTCTATGATGCAAATATTTGTTACAAGTAGAGATTTGATGGCATGATGTGTTACTTAGAGACATTAATCTTAATTGATTACTTTGAAACTTATGCTTAAATAGTAACATATGAAAAGGATGATATATATACTTCTTAGTTTGTTTAATAGTTAATAAATTATTTGTTGGTTTTTCACGATTCAAGATTCTTTGCTCAAAATATTTGATCAGATTATTGTGTATGAACATCTATATAATACTCTTCCATCATTGCCCAAATGTGTGTTAACTTTGTCCTGCCCTTCAGAAATCCCAAATTACTTCTTTGATAGAAATAAACAATGACAGTTACATTAAGATGTTTAATTATAAGATGAATTTGTTGATATCTAAATCTTAGATGAGAAGATTAGTTTGTTCCATTGACTGAGCCTATGTGATGTCAATATTTGACTGCACACGTGTCAATAATGCACTTGAACCACTCAAGCATTTGATTTCATTCAAGTTTTTTAGTGTATTCAAATCTTTTATTACTGGGATGTTTTCATTTATTTAATTTCTCAGCATATATTGTAACTATTCTCTTAGGTATTTATCAAAGTTTAGTTCATCATATTGAAAGAAAGGTGAAGTCGATCACTTTGCAATGTTAATTTGCAGAAAACATGTGACGATTCACATGGTCGTATGAAAATGGATCCACCTCTAGGATGGATATGAATTGTATTCACACATGGTTCACATTTATTGTCTAATCATGTTCAATGGCTTAGATGATTTGGGAATTTTTGACTTGATTCATTATTAGACTTTTTTTGAGAAAACCAAACTATTTTAAGTTTCATTACTTCAAGTTCTTTGATGTAAATAATGCATTTGATTATATTACTTATTTGTGATTCTTCTCAACCTATTTCATTACTTCAAACTATTTCGGGACTTCTTCCATGTCTGGGACTTCTGCCACATTTTCCACTTGACACAGGACATGTAAATACAATACTCAACAAACTATCGGGACTGGGTATTTGACTCGGAGATGGGGGTTTTCCTACAACTTCTTTTGATGTTGAACAGGAACCCTCTTGGATTAAATTACCTTAAGATTTGTTAATCCCTGTCCGAGATTACCCAATTGGAGACATAGTGTCTGCCACATATCCAAATTTGGAAGCTAAGTATGTAGATTCAAAATATCTTACTTCTAGATGTATTTTAACCCCAATGAATGAAACTGTGGACGAAATCAATTCTTATGTCATGGATTTTATATTAGAAGAAAATAAAACAGATTTCAGCTAAAGTTTGTTCTATACATGTGATTTCTTAAAAAATTTTGTTAGATGAATTTGGGCGTTTTGATTATTATTGGATTGGTTGTTACTCCTTAAGCAGATTGGATAGTCTAATAAACAAAGGAGATTTTGTCCATTTTTTTAAAAAATTGACACTTTGTTTAATTGAGGTACAATCTGAATTCAGTTGATGAATATTATATATTTCATGTTATATATAAATTTGTTTGATAAATTTAGACTATTTGAATATTGTTGGACTATTTTTTTTAAGCAGGGTGAATAGTCCTATAAATAAATGATATTATGGTCAATGTTTTTAAAATTACACGTTGTTTTGTTGGGAAACTAAATATTTTCTATTTTGCAGTTATATACTTTGAAAACTTTTGTCATTTTGCGATTACGTATTTTGAAAATTTTCGTCGTGCCTTCAGGCACGGGCATTCCGCTAGTATATATATATATATAACACTTAAACTCACAAAAGTGAACCATGGAGACTTAACAAGCAAGCCATATGATGATAGTAGAAAATAATATAAGCTCAATCATCAAGATAAGTCATAATAAACTACTAAACCAAGTGTGGTAGTGTGTTGTAAGTGACATACAAGCTAAGGATCCACAATACAGTTGGAAAAATTAATTTTTATGGTATTTTTAAGAAATTATATACATAAAGCACATAAATACATGGAAACCAAACTATCCAATTCTTTTTTCTTAAAAGATTTATATATTAACAAATATCCTAGTAATACAAAATGAATGCAAAAGTAGGAGAGAAGTAAATCACACAAGGATAACAACACAAAAACAAATATCCTAAATATATTTTTGGATTTTTCTCAAAATAAAAAGATAAGAAAAAAGCAAAAAATGCAAAATGTATATATATAAAAAATGAATGCAACCTCTAACACAATAAATAATAAAATATAAACAAAACACTCACCCAAACAAGTAACAAGGATACTCCTAAATGAGTAAACACACAAGTCACATAAACCACGTCCTCATAACACAATATCTCACCAAAGCATAGCCCTGGAAAAGATATGGAATATGAAACAATAATATCCTACCTATAATATGCCCTTAGTAACTCAAGTGGGATGAGGAACCTCTCGGGTATCAATGAAAGGGGGGAGGAACACTTAAGTACAACTCACCCTTAGAGGTGGATACACATTTACCAAAAACCAATTCTTATTCTAAACATCCCTAGAATTGGGATTTTTGGGTTTAATGAGTACCCTTATCACAAATTGAGGCTTAAAATTTTAACATTTTCTCATTTTTGAAAACTTTCTTTTTTTCACAAAATTTCGTTTTACCCCAAATCTCCTATTTTCACACAAGTGATGAGGACCATAGGGCAAATTGGTCTACAAAACAAACCCATGTAGTCTAAAACTCATGTTTCTCCCCCAAAGTGTTTTTTTCAAAATATCTACCACAATCAATAGTAAACTCTTTTACTTTTTTCATAATAACATTTAAATCACATTCTAAATCATCAAAGTAATTAAAGGAATCAAGTTTATGTGAAAGTTAATCAACATGAGAATTCCTAAGAATGAAACTAAAATCTCTATGGTGTTTGATTTTATGAAAATAAGTGCACAACTAGGGTTCATAATGAACAACCTTAGGACGAAAAGGTGTCTATAATCATCAAGTTTCTCAATAAAGGAAGCTTTATCTATTTTAGAGAAATTAGGTTTAGTAGCCAATTTATCATTCTTATTTTGCAATTTTAAAAAAATTTTCATGATCTTATCATATTCCAGATTTAAAATTTCATCATGTTCACTATCAAAACAATTATCATTCACTTTAGAATTCAAACTACCAAGAATTAAGTTCTTATGAGGAGAAAAACTACGATTCTTATCAATTTTGGAAGTCAAGCATTTAGATCGATCTATCCTCACACAAGGCATATCATCACATGGACAAATATAATTAAGACAAATAAAGCTTGATATCCTATCACCCATAGTCACTTAAATAATAACGATCAACTAGTCCCACCGGCAAAACTAGAACAAGTAAACTGCATCCAAGGCACAAAACCAGAATCAATCACAAAATAGCACACAAGGATATAGCTCCGGGTGTAAATCCCAAAAAGAGCAATCGTGGTTCATACAAATTAAAAATATAATTATTTGGAGTGTTGATGTCCCACGGGGAGGGCGGGGGTGAATAGGACTTACTTTAAATTCATTGCCAATTAAAAGTTTGTTTATTTTAAAATTCAATAACAGCAATTGATTTGCAAAATGAGATTCAAAGTCACACTCAGGTAATTTATCAAACACTTAACCTTAAAATTATTAGATCCAATTTGAAGTTAAAGTAAAGTGTTATGAGAATAATTCAAATGTAATTAAATAACCTTTCAGTTCAATTGCAACTAAACAAGATAATAAATCTACACCTAGAATTAATTACATTCAAATTAAAGATAATTTGTGATTTAGGTGAATTATAGTCAAATTAGTTCAATTCAATTACAATTATGTGAGATCCAAACATCTAGCAACCTAAATCAATTTTACATCTAAGATTATATGAAGTTGTGTGTTGTGAATAAATGTAAATGCAAGAATAAGTACAACGTCAAGATATACTAGAAAAACCCCAACTAGTGTGTAAAAAACCTAGACGCTATAACGAATCCACTATAAATATGAAGTCTTTTATAAGATCTTAGACATTTACCTATATTTACTTCCCATTTACGAAATCTTTTAATCCTCTAAACTCTACCCGATCTAGCAGCTCTTGAACAAACTCCTCAAAAGCGCGAAGAGAGAGAACATTACACTTCTATTAGCTTTCTTACATCCATTTTTGATAATTCCACTCCAAATCCTCGGATCTTCATCATGTTGACCACTCAATTGAAGATCTTCAATGGTAAATGATGAAGGAAAGGTTTTCGAAGGTTATTTAAATAAATCACTTAAAATTCTCTTACAAAATATTTCAAATAAGCTGAGGTAAAATGAAATATCATATAGGGTTTTTAAAGAGAGAAACTGAATATGTTGGATCTAAAAATTTCACGGAAGGAAATAAGAATTCTAATTTGAAAATGGACCTGAAAACCCTTTTATAGTGAAAACATTGAGTTTCCCACTATAAGAGATTACTTGTCTTTTGGATCTTAAGAAGTAGTAATTTATCTTGTCCCCTAGGTGTTTATAGTGAAACTGAGGCGTAACCAGTATTAGCGGTCATGATGATCGTAGTTTTACAAAAATAATAATGAATAAGCCCAAATATACAAATAATAAGTTCAAAGAAGGACATCCATGCAATAATGTTCTATAGAAGCTTGTTCTGTTTGTACCTATTATCAGATATAAAGATCTACTGTGAGGAAATCCGATTGATCTATCTGAATCTCAAAAAGTTATTTTGCACATAAAATTTTGTATCAATGTAGACATTGGCACTTTACATATTAATGAAGTAATAATATTTTTCTTTGCTATTTCCAAAATCTACTTGCTAATCTCTAACATTCTCTCTTGTGGCAAGCCCACCTAATTAAATAACCATGAAACCTTTAGTGACTTCAGTACACATTGGTATTGAAGTCTTGAATCCACTTCATAATCTTTAACCTAGTAAGATTGCTCATTATCTATGCCACTTGTTTCATCACAGGAAATACCCCCACTAGTTATCAGCTGGTGGATGCTACCTCAGGGCATGAATTATTAAGTTTCATGGATGCTTACTCTGGCTAAAACGAGATCAAAATGAAACCTGAGAACAGGGAAAGTACCTCTTTTATCACCCCAAGGGGAACTTATTGCTATATTGTTATGCCTTTCGGACTTAAAAACGCAGGTGCAACATATCAGAGGCTGATGAATAAGGTGTTTGCAAAGAAAATCAGTCATAACATGGAGGTTTATGTTGATGATATGCTGATGAAAAGCAAGAAAGCTGTTGATCATCTAGTTGACCTAGGTCAGACTTTTGATCAACTAGAGAAATATCAAATGAAGTTGAATCCCACCAAATGCATATTTGGAGTACGAGAAGGTATGTTTCTTGGATATATTATTAACCAATGAGGTATCGAGGAGAACCCTAAAAAGATCAAGGCCCTACTCGAGCTATGATCTCCAGCTACGAAGAAGGAGGTATAAAGTCTCATAGGGCGAGTTGCAGAAATTAATAGATTTGTGTCACGAGCAACAAAAAGATGCCTCCCATTCTTCATAACACTTCAAAAAACTTTTGAGTGGAATGATGAATGCGAGGAGGCCTTTTAAGAGTTAAAGAAATATCTAGGAACACCTCCATTGTTATCGAGACCAGTGATGGGAGAAAAGCTATACTTATATTTGGCAGTTTCAGAGAATGCAGTTAGCTCGGCGTTGATAAGAGTGGAGGGCGGAGTACAGAAACCAGTCTATTACACCAGAAAGGCCTTTTGAGGAGCAGAGATCGGATATCCAAGACTGGAAAAGTTGGCACTAGCACTAATCGAAGCGACTAGAAGGATGAGGCCATACTTCCAAGCCCATACAATAACAGTGTATACTGATATGCCATTAACACAGGCTCTGCATAAATCAGAGAAATCGAGAAGATTGATGTACTGGGTAGTATTATGACATAGTTTATGAGCCTAGATCGTCATTCAAGGGGAAAGTAATAGCGGATTTTATTGCATAGTTTACCCACTCTGATACTTCTGAAGAGCAAGAGCTTAACACAGACTAACCCGTGGATGTTACGGGATCGTCAAACTTCACACCCAACCAACTTCCATCAGTGGATAACCAAGAGAAGATAGTCAATGAGCAGCGAAAAGTGTCAAGGGAAGACAAAAGGAAATATCAAATATTTCACCGAGGAACTCTGTCTGACTAAGAATTTAATAATGAAGTACCTGTATGGAATCTGTATTTGGATGGCTCTTCGTGCACTACAGGCAGTGGAGCAGGAATCATTTTAAATAACCCTGATGAGATTGATATAGAATATGCCCTACGTTTTCAGTTTAAAACCTCCAATAACGAAGATGAGTATGAGGCTATGATCGTGGGTCTAAGCTTAGCCAAAACTATGAAGGCAGAGCAGGTCGCGGTGTTCAGTGATTCACAGTTAATCGTAAATTAAATTCTCGAATTGTACGCAGCGAAGGGAGAACTTATGGTGAAGTATCATAAAAAAGCTATGGAGGTTATCTTGACTTTTACAGCAGTTTAGTTGATTAGAATACCAAGATTAGAGAATACAAGAGCCGACGCCCTAGCTCGACTAGCATCAGCAACACACACCGAGCTACGAAGAACAATCCCAATAGAAATTCTGGTTGGTCGGAGCATAGACGAAGATTTGATGATGAACTTCATTACCCTTGACTTGGGACCATCTTGGATGGACCCAATCAGGGCTTATATTAAAGAGGGGGCTTTATCGACTGATAAACTCGCCGCCAAGAAACTAAAGTTTAAAGTTGCTCGTTACGTATTGACCAGTGGCATTTTGTATAGAAGAGGAGTTATAGCAGCACTACAGAGATGTGTCCACCCCTCCAAAGTTAATTACTTGATTGAAGAGGTTCACGAAGGGTCCTATGGAGCCCATGTTGCAGGTCGGACGCTTTTGTAGAGGATAATAACACATGGGTATTACTGGTTAACGATGAGAGCTGACTGCGCAGCTTACGCTAAGAAGTGCGATAAATGCCAACGTTTCTCTTCCATCAGAAGAATTCCCCAGGCATTATTAACACCCATCACCTCCCCTTGGCCATTCTCTGTGTGGGGGATATACTTGGTCGGGCCACTTCCGACGACCAAAGGAAGATTCAAATAACTCGTGGTTGTTGTGGATTATTTTACTAAATGGGTGGAAGCTGAACCTCTCATTGATATGACACATGACAAGGTCTATTAATTCATTTGGAAAAGTATTATTTGCAGATATGGTCTCCCACAAGCATTCATTACTGATCATGGAACCCAATTTGACAATGAGGAATTCATTGCATATTGTCATCAATCCAATGTACTGAAAATCCACTCAGCGCCAGGCCATCCCTAGAGCAATGGGCAAACTGAAGTGACGAACAGAACCCTACTGAATGGTTTGAAAAAACGGCTGGATGATGCAAAGGGAAATTGGATCAACGAGCTACAATTTGTATTGTGGGCTTATTGCACTACACCATGAACAACAAATGGGGAGTCTCCATACGTGTTGACATTTGGGAGTGAGGTTGTCATACCTACTGAATTGGGTTTACATACACATAGGGTGCTTAATTTTAATTCTCCTATAAGCAATTTGATGAGGCATTTAGACTTGGATATTCTCAAAGAAGTTAGGGAAGAAGCAGCCATCAATAATGCCGCATACCAACAACGAACAACCTTGTTCTACAACAAAAGGGTGAAGCAGTGCGATTTGAAAGAAGGGGATTATATGCTGAAGAAAGTGATACAAAAGCATAACAAAATGGAAGCCAACTGGCATGGACTTTACAGAGTAACTGAAGTTATTCATCCTAGGACATACAAAATTGAAACCTTGGAAGGAGAAGAGTTTAAGAACGCATGGAATGCAGAGCATTTGTGCAAGTACTATCAGTAATTAAAGTCCACATGTAACACAGTTCTTTCAATATGAATAAAAGGATGTTTCGCCCATATTTTCTCCTTTGTTGATTTTTTTTCGGAATATTAGTGCTACACACTACACATTATACACATTCAAAGCAACACCACCAACTCCGGTTGGTCGGTAATTCATTAACCACCAACTCCGATTGGTCGGTAATTCATAACCACCAACTCCGGTTAGTCAGTAATTCATTAACCACCAACTCCAGTTGGTCAGTAATTGATTAACCACCAACTCCGATTGGTCGGTAATTCATTAACCACCGACTCCGGTTGGTCGATAATTCATTAACCACCAACTTCGATTGGTTGGTAATTCAATAACCATTAACTCCGTTTGGTTGGTATCAAACTAGGAAAGAAGATGGATGACCTCCCGGGGCACCCACTATCTAGGAAACAAGGTAATCCAAATGAGATTATTACAACTAGGTAGGAACATGGGATGAAAATCATTCCATTGCTTAGGCCCAAAGAGTGACAAGTCACTATAAAAATAAAACATGATATATATATATATATATATATATATATATATATATATATATATATATATATATATATATATATATATATATATATATATATATTCACCAATGAATAACAAGGACATTATCAATAAATTATTTTGAAGGAAATGAAATGGCAAAAGACTAAATCTTTCTTTATTAAATAAACATAAATTACATAAGATATGAAATTCAATTTATTACAAATGTCATATTCTATGGGTTTCTTTCCCTCCGCTTTTGAAACAAGTTCCTCCCCAGCTGGAGGATCATCCAATGCATAAGAAGAGTTTATAAAGTTCATATCTCGCAGCGTTCTAATATTACTTGTGTATGGTCGATCAAGCAAGTGCTCTGGATGAGATATCTCAAAGTTTAAATGAATCTATAATCCCCGAGATACTTGGAGATCAAAATTCGAGGGATGGCATGGGCTGGAATCCAACTAAGGTCAAGTTTGAAAGGAGGTAAAGGTAAATTAAGCACTCCAGGTTCATAATAATCCCATAGGAAATGACTTTGCTCCAGTTTCAGAACACATAAAGCATTCAACCATCCATGCTTGTATCCCTCGTTGTTCGACTGCTGCAACGAGCATCAAGTTGATACAGTGCTTCATTATACCCAACCATCCAAAACTCCCTGGGATGTTTGTGAAACTGGTTAGTCAGTCTCTCAAGTTGCTCGTGGAGATTTTTCACACAAATTTCTTTACTTTCTAGAGCAGAACTATGATTGTATAGTTGGTCGGTGAAACTCTGAATCTTCTTAGACATGTCTGCTAAAGCCTGATTCTTCACCATCAATTGAACGGCTTGATTCTCTAAGGCTAATTGAGTTATCATTTCATTAATAGTAACCCGACCAGCCCTTGATCGTCCACGAGAAGAAGATCTTGCTCTACCACGAATAAGTGTAGAAGGTCCAGTTCATTTTAAATTCTATAACTCGTCCCATAAGTTAGCATTTTCTATTTATAAAAAGGAAAAACCATCATCATTAATTGGGACCAAGGCTCCTGAAGAAGAGGAGACAAAAGATTTAAGTTGTTTAATTTCTTCTTGAAACGTGATATTCTCTTATTCTATCATCTTGTCAATATGTCTATGCTCTTTGATCTCAAGCTTTAGCACACTTCCCTATTTCTCATGAGCTTAAATGTACTTGTCATATCCCTTATCAGCACTCAATTGTTAGTACTTTCTCTCACAACCTTGATGCAAAAGTGTAGTGGACTCTTTGTACTGCTATTGAAGTTCCTCGATCATTCCTTGAAGATCTTCAATTATTTCATAATAAGCCATGTTGTTGGCTATAACACGATCAAATAGGCACTTCAAGTACTGGTAAGCATCAACTGCTCGTTCAGAAGCACCTGATCCGAGGATGTTAATTATCTGGACCTCAGTAAGGTCTGCATGACCATCTTTGAAGTAGTCATTTCACTTCTTCATCAACTCTATATCATTAGCTAATAAGAGTTTCATCCTGGCCACAAACTAGCAAAGAGAAAATGAAAAACAAAATCAACAATAGTGCGAGCAGAGCAAGTAAGAAAGAAATTCCAAACGAACAACAAAAAATCATTTTTATTCATTACGATAAAGGAAAACACAATTCAGGGTTACATCCAAACAAATAAAGAAATAAAAATACCCGAACAACTCTACACCTTCTCCTTATTTCCTACGACTTCTTCCGATAGTTTGGATGAACGAGTTGGTTTCTCAGAGAGCAAGACCAATTGCTCGGCAGATGTGCTACCTTATTGGACTTGCTCGGAGGGTTGGACAACATCAAAAATAGGGACCTGCTCTCCTGTCATCATAGAAGACTCATCTGATGCAACCTCATCTTCTTCTTCTTCTCCAGGAGAGGGAGGAGGGCCATGAGTATGCTCCTAGAACAACTTAGAATTTTCAGGAACCTTTAGTTTTTTCAAGGCTGCTACCCATCCATCCCTAAAATGTTTAACACTGTCATACTCCATTTGAGAAGACATAATATCCAGTCCTTTATTCCAACCCTTGTCCCAACCAGCACTAAAAGATTTTTTAACAGCAACTTTCCTCTTTGCTCTCTCTAAGGAAGTCCTTTCTCTAAGGAGCTCCTCAACAGCCTTTAGTTTTTCTTCTACCTATCTCTTGTGTCGCTCAGCATATTGAAGCTTGGCAATATTCTCCTCGATAGATTTAAGCTTGACTTTAAGATCCTTGTTACTCCGTTCAATGTCCTTTAATTTCTTCTCCAACTCTTTGGAGGCAGTCACATCTTAATCTCGATTTGTTTCAACAAAATGGAATTTTTTCTCCAATGCATTTTTATCTTCCTCATACTTCTGATGAGATTCCTACAGAGATTGAGTCAACCCAGCAAAACATTTTTCTATTCCACCCGAGGAAGTGGAAGTCCTGATGGCTTCATCTTTCTTCAAAATACTATTGAAACACATCACAAGATGAAAAAAGAAGGAACTTTAAGTCAATATATGAATATAGTACTAAAAAATAAAGGACTCAGGTTAACGATACTTACTGATGTAATGTGTTGAGCAGCTAAAGTAGTAATTTTCTCACAAAAGAAGGTATCTTCAATGCCTTGGAATTCTGGGACAATCCAAGATTTCATCAATCCTATAGCAGAGCTCGAAGGAACCAGAGTTGGAAAATTACCTTCAATATTTGAAGGTTGAGAGATAGGGTCAACAGGTCTCTTAGTAGAACTTCTTTTCAATCTCCTCAGAGGAGTAGGAGCACCTTCAATTAAAGGTGTTGTCTCTATTGGTGAGATGACAATAGTCTCACTTGAAGGTGTTGTCTCTTTCGGAGGCATAGGGGGCTTCTTGCCATCTTCCTTAGCAGCAGTGGAAGGGGGTGCATCTATATTCTTTGTCCCCTCGTCTGGGACATCTTGTTTGTTTTTATTTTTCTCCTTAGTGGCAAAGGTAGACTTGTCAAAAAATGCAGGAGCTTTCCTCTTCTTCATTAAATCAGTAATAGGAGTACTTAAATCATAAGAAGAACCTTCCACAATAGTTTGAGAGGTTAGTATTCGATCAAGATCGACCACCATAGGACGAGCAACGAAAGAAGAAGTGTAGCTTCTGTATTACAAAAAATAAGAAGAATATCTAATGTGCTCCCCAACGACAGATTGATGCAAGCCCTAGATAAGTTTTAAATATTTTATGTTCACATCAGTCTCTTTTAGAGGTTTCCTTTTACTGCCAACTGTAACAAACAAAATTAATGTCAGTGATGCATTTCATCGAATACAAAGAAAACAAGAATTCAAAATAAAAACAACCTATCCCATTGCCATAAGGTGGACACCTGGGACCTTGGTACACATTATTTCCATTTAATGGAGCGTGTTGCCAATTTTTCATCACAACCCCATGATCAAAATAGTTCCTATTGGCATCGGTAAGATTGATAACCAAAGCTCTATTCGAAAACCTAGTTTTTAAATAGAATGTAGTATCACTGGTAACTCACCTATAGAAATACATAATTTCTGGAATCCCCAAACGAGTTCCATGAAGTTGATTCAACCTATGTACGCCATTAACTACCCTCCTTGTATTTGGAGCTACTCTTGCAAGTACAATATCAAAATATTGGCAAAACTCCAAACACAGGGGATTTGGAGGGAAAGAAAAGCCACATTCGGTTACAAAAAGACTTGGGAACCAGTGTCCCTCAACTAAAGAAAATAAATCAGAAGGACAAGAAAGTTCTTCCAAAATAACCTACGAAGGGATTGAACACTCAGACCGAAATTTATCCAACGATTCAACAAGATAAACCATGGCGAATAAAGTAAATAAAGAAGAGGGAAGAAAATCTTATAAAAGAAAGAGAGATCAGTTGACAATGAACGATGGAAAGAACGAAGGCACAAGATAGAGAGAAAATGAAGAGTTCAGAGATACAGATTTGAAAAATGAAAGACAATAGGATTTATGTCGCACTTAAATACTTTACCTCGGGAATAGAGAAAATCAATGATTACAAGGGAAGACGTTTGCATTTTCGGCGGCTAAAAGAAGAAAAAAGGCACAAAAATTGAAGTGATTGTGAAAATTCAAAATATTTAGGCGCTCAAAAAAGAATTATATACAATGAAAATGTTCCTAAAATCCATAAAGATCAATAATACAAGAAGTTTTCAAGAGAAATGTTCCACACTCTTCTTTAACCACAATTGTGAAACATTGGGGGCTTCTGTTGATACCAAATTTAGTCTGATGACGTGGACCAACCACTTGAAGACACGTGTCAACTTACGTGACAAATGCAAATAATTTTGACGAACAGCATACTGTCACCGAGTTACTCAGGCGCTCCGAGCTACTTAAGCATATCGATCAACTTAGGTGGTTCGAGCTACTTAGCGAGCAGAGCATCTAAATTAAGAGAATCAAAAGGCGACTGTGCATTAAATGCGCATGATTATAGTACAGATGTATTGCCTACTAGATAATATCGCATTATCTTTTCACTTGTATAGCCTCAAGGCTATAAATACATTGTAACCTCCTCATAAGAAGGGGACTTTGGATCTCTTGGCAAACCTATTATCGAGATTCAAGGCAAACAGTCAGCAATACAAAATAGTGGATGTAGGCCATTCTCATAAGGCTGAACCACTTTAAAAATACTTTTTCTTGTTTATTCATTTTTATGTGTGATTGATTAATTAGATATAATCTAGTTTTTTACATCAACAATAGTGCTTGCCTGAATATATGAATGATGAATCTCTACGCGTTGATCCATTTTCTTCCTCACCCAAAAGTCTCCTTAAGCTCTCCCAAAGGTTCATGGCTGCTAGGGTTTGTGTCTCTTGTGAATAGTATTTGATTAATAAGGTTTGATTATCCTAATTAATCCTTAAATCTGCAGGTTTATATTAGTCCTAATGTTAAGCCTTCAAATGAGTCCAAAATACTACGCATACTAGTTGAAAACTTAGCGCAAAGGTATACTTACCCCATAGGCCCATTCAAAATCACTAATAACACATTTAATGGGCATCCATATCGTTCCAGAGTCCATTACAAATGGTAGAAGCTCACAATACACGATAATACCTTAAGACATAAATAAAATATATAGAAAATATTCTTTTACGCATAACACATAGTTTAATTTCATATACTTAATATCAACAATTAATTATTTAAAACACACGGAACAAAAATCACTTCACTTCATATGCAACCTTCAATTACCATATAAATTAACCATTTTATTATTATCATATCAGACAAGTAATAATTAACCCCATTTATAAATTTATTTCTCAATTAATAAATAATAAATAAAATCCATAAAAAAAACATGGCATACTACAATGATTTAAGGGGAGAAAGATATGTGTATATCCTACATGCGATTTATTATCATATTATTGTCTTTGATATATTTGTTTTATCTCTCACATCGTTTGAGCTTTAGGGTTTCACTTATCCTTGTATTATCTTTTCTACCTTTGTTTATCCATGGAAAAAAGTGTAACAACCCAAAGATTTGAGCGACTATTTTATACTATTTTTGCCTGACGGGCTAATTTTATAAAATAGGAATGTTGGAGTAAATATTATTTCCCATGAGACTTAGGGATAATATTTACTATGCTTTATCTTTTTACCGTTATGAGAAGGTAAATAGTGTTATATTGTGTATTTTGCGTCGTTATATGTAAAACGACGGTTATGACCTATATTTAAATTTGGGTATAATTAATGAATTAAAATGGATTTGGAACACAAAAATAGTTCACACTTTCCCGAATGCCAAAATAGGGGGTGCGGTTGTTTTTAGAATAGTCGAGATAGTCGAAATAAGTGCCCAGTTGTAATTTTTGGGATTTGGCCATTTTTAAGGGGTTATGACTCAATTAAGTGGTTACGAGTCATTTTAGTGGTGTATTAGCATTTAGGAGTGGGGGTTTATATTTTTAGACCCTTATAAATCCCCCACCCCTTTTCTTTTTCTTCATTTGTGTGAGAGAAGCCAAAGGAGAGAGAGAGAGAGTTGGGAAAAGTAGAGAGAAAGAGAGAATGGAGGATTTTGGGCCGGATTTCGTCGCTACCGGAGGTGTTCCGAGACTACGAACCTCGAGGCAAGTTTCTTACTTGCTAGATATTGATTTAATGTGATAAATTTGCATGTGTAGTTAAGTTTTGGGAGGTTCAAACCATAAATGGGTTTTGGGTGATTTTGGGTGTTTAATCCTAAATCTTATGTTTTAATTTGATTTGAAGAGAAATAATTAGTTATTTGAAGTATAGGAATGATTTTATAGTAGTATTTACTGTTGTGGTTGGGTGAAATAGAGGGTAGAAGCTTGGTTGGCTCGTCAATGGCCGAGACAGCTTCTCGGAGAAGAAGCTGTCCGCCAGGATCGATCGATCGAACCTGGAGGATCGATCGATCGAACCTGGAGGATCGATCGATCGAAGCTTTCGATCGATCGACGGCCAGAGGTCGATCGATCGACCTCGTCTGAAAAGGTGAGTGTTTTCTAATTTTGTTTTTAGCTCGTTTCTTTAGGTTCGAGGCTTAGGAACCTTCCTTTGGGAAGTAATGGGGAGTCCTAGAGGGTTGTATTGGGTAGACTAATGTCCTAGGCTAAGAATGGAGAATTGGGTTTACCCGAGGACTAGTTGTATTAGGTTAATGTCCAATTGATATAGGAAGTTAACCTAAAGCTATATTTGAAGTTAAAATATTAATGTTGAGATTTTGAGAGACACTCCATTATGGAGACTCACCTTGAGGGCTTATGAATTATATAAACTATTTGAGGCTATTTTGAGGTTAGTGGCACTTTGGGTCTTAGGTCATTAATAAAATATATGACTTAATAAGAATGGTATGCACCTTCTAAAGCTTGGTGCCAAATGGCTAAATGGATGATTTTTGGAAATGTAAAATTATGAGTTTTCAAAAATGGAAAAAGTAATGTTTTTCATAAATGTTAATTTATGGATACACACCTCTCTAAATCGCTATCATAAGGGAAGTCGCGCACGTTGTGGTGAAGCCCCCTGGCTAATGATGCAGGGTGGATATAGTCCCTAGGCCATGTGAGCGTTTGTTTATATATATTTTCTACGCTGGTTAGGAGATTCCGGGTGTGGTCTTGACTATCCCGCAGGCACATGGTCGCTTCCCGACGTTTCGATAGGATCCCAGGTTGTGTTGGAGGCCCTGGAAGATGATAGCCATTTAGGGGCGCGCACAGTGGGGAAACCCGGACGGGCGGTCTTAGAATCGTTATATATATATATATGAATATAACTATTCTAAATCAAGTTGGACTTGATGTTTGATGGGTGCCATAAAGAGCACAGTAAAATGCCATATAGAGCATTATAAAAGTGCCATAAAGAGCACGATGTAAGGCCATAAAGAGCCTATGATGATGATTGTATTCCTGATAAGGAAGATATTTTTACAAAGTGAACAATCGAGATAAATACCTCTAGAGCATAAAAAGTATGATTATATTTCCTGATAAGGAACAAATTCATGAAATGAATTAGTGTATGATGAAATTAATTTGGTAAACACTTGATAAAGTGTTGTACCATTTATATGTATATTCCTAAAGATAGAATTAGGAATTGTGCCAATAGATGATGGAGGGGTTTTACTTTTATATTTTCTTTATGTAGCTGTAGATGTGACCTCCCACACTTATGCACACACATGTATTTATTTATTATTTCGTGATTAGGGTCTAATGGATCTCGACGATCAACCTTGCCTAAGTAGTAGTGTATCGGGGGGGTTCCTTGTTTGAATTTCGCTTTGCAAGACACCCCACGCACGAATAGGGCATAGTGTTGAGACTGGGGAGAAGTTAACCTTTAGTACTTAAATTAATTAGGACAGGGTCTAATGTATCTCGACGATCAACCTTGCCTAAGTAGTAGTGTATCGGGGGGGTTCCTTGTTTGGATTTCGCTTTGCGAGACACCCCACGCACGAATAGGGCATAGTGTTGAGATTGGGGAGAAGTTAGCCTTCTGTTCTTTCTATAACCCGAGCATCATTTATATTGCGCTAGGTTGCTGCTAGATTGAGAGGTGAGGAATATTATTGTTATCTGCGAGAGATTTACGCACTTACCTGCCATGCATTTTAGTCACATGGTAATCATATCAAATCCGGCCCTGACCGGTTTCTATATTTCCTTATTTCTGCATTTCTTTGCCGTTACAGGTGCACTTCCGCATGGACATCTGTATTTACATATTCCATTCCAGTTGTCATGGAGCTACATCATGTTGCGGATGTTGTAGGATACTTGTAGTAGACGCTCATTTCTTCTGTACTCTAGTTATGTTCAGTATAGTTATTCGGGCGTGTTTGCCCAAGGTATTGCACTCATTTATAATATTATAAATATTGATTGTAATACTTAACATATCATTTGTATTGGTCTGTGCACCGACAGCTTATTCGGTGATTATTTATTGTATTATCATACTTTATTCATCGATTTTTGATACCCACCGTTTTTACAAATGGGATTGTCTAAGTGTTTCTCTTTTACTTTTAAATTTTTTTGTATATGACAATCCGTTTTCTAAAATGATTGGTGGTTATCTCATACTATTATGTTAATCGACAGTGATGCTAAGAATGGACCATCTATGATTTATGTGATTATTGGAGTATTGGGCTGGCCACCTATTATTTTAGTAGGCGGGTTGTCACAGATGGTATCAGAGCATTAGGTTCTAGAGTCCTTAGGAATCTGTGTGGATGTTTTACGTCTTCTGCGTTTCTCTCTATTTTGATGTAGAGCCTTAGGAATAAGGTCATTGAATTCTCTTGTGAGATTTCGTTCTCCTGCTATGGTATGAGGACCCCGAAGATCTTCTGCGCGTTCGTGTGAGACTTGTAAGTCGTTAGGTGAAGGGCGTTGAGGAAGGCCGTTGTGAAGGCGTCGTGGGATGGGATTACTATAAGCTGTAGGCTGCGGTCGGGAATAAGGACCGCTTTGGAAATCTCTCCCTTTGTAGCTTTATTTTATAATGCTGTCATGACTACTAAGTACAGTGAAAATAGTTTTCCCAAGTACCGCTGCCGGTAGAGAGTGGTACTATGCTTGGGACTCCGAGCAATGTCAATTCGGAGTTGAGAGGTTCTTTATTAGGACCACATGTTGAAGTTTGGTGGGATCGAGGAAGTGTAACTTCGTTCGGTGAGAACGTAAGGCCCGAGAGTTCTGGCCTAGAGTTGGGTATAGGAGTGCTCAGGTGTGAGGATTTGAGGAAAACCTTTCACCCTTTGGAGTAAGGTTGAAGTGGCGGACATGATAGTCGCCTCGTTATGGTGGGGCAGAATGTTTTTGCCCATAGAGAGGCCTCTCAGTGGAAATGCTAGGCTCGTAAGTAAGTGTTGGAAACACTTTTGGAGAAGTAGTGTTCATGAGACCCCACTGGTGGACATCCACCTGGGGAAGGCTCGTGGAGCTAAGGTCGGGGAGGCTGGTAGGATGTTCTCCTTGCTGAAGAAGTCAAGGGAACTATGCATTCTGATCTTGTCGATTGAAGATAACCGGCAAGAATAGGACTCCTAGTTGAGTCATTGATGGAAGTAGTTTAGTTCGGGTAAGACTAGAAATTCTTGTCTTAGAACTATCGGTAGCAGCCAAGGAGGTTGGCTAGTATGTTGGTGGGACTTTCTAACTAGGGTGCGAGTAGTTCATTCCTTAGGTAAGATGGGAGTATATTGGTGTTAGCCCTAGATTCGGGTGCGTATATCGAGCTTGTGATAGTATCGGTATGTATTTCTATATATAGTAGTAAGAATATTTATATGGCTTCCATGATAGGGGAGTTCTGTACTTTCCTTCTCACTCGTTATGGGGCGAGTGGTGATATATGTGGTACGTGCTACTTGTATTATATATTATACGAGTAGAGATATTCTTAGATTGGTTGGGGTGATAGCAAGCGAATGTATCGCGAGGCTATCCTAGTTCTAGTTCTAGGAGGAGGACTAGTTGTTCTATAATATCTCTCCTGGATATGGGTTGAGACTTTATAGAGGTGGTTTACGATATGTAGATAGTTTCCTTTAATTTATTTTTTATTTATTTTATTTTATTCTGTTTGCTTGCTTGTTTGCTTTGCTTGTGTATGCTATTGCCTTATCTCCATGATTGGCTAGTTAAGGTGACTGTGTGGAGGGGTTCCTTGTTTGGATTTCGCTTCGACGAGACGCTCCACGCATGAACCTTAACGACGTTGGGAGTGGAGAGATGTGCATTTTCTTTTCTGCTCTTTTTTCTTTCCTTTCTTTTCTGTTGGTTAAGTGTTGGGTTGGAAGGTTTGGCCAAGAATCACGTATATGAGTGATTAAGGGCTTAGTTCATGTGCGATATATGAGCACGATGATGGTTTTCCTCTGAATCGATGTGGGTAAGACTATGATGATGAAAGTCCGATAGGGACTTATGATTTTGCCTTAATGAGAAGGCCATTTGTTTAGAGATATATGTGTCTCTTGGGGTAGAGTATTGGTGGCATCTTACTGAAAGTAAATGCCTCAGTCGATAGTTATGGTAGGACGTAGACGTTTATATGTAGTAGTAGAGTTTCGAATTAGGATTTCGTCGATCCCGATCATGTGTCTTCGATCGTTACTTCTCGACGACTGACAATGCGAGGTAGTAGTGTAACGGGAGGGTTCCTTGTTTGGATTTGGCTTTGGCGAGACGTCCCACGCATGAAATCGAGCTAATGTCGAAAGTCGGGAAAGGTCTTGGACACTAGGGATATTTAGTATTATACTTATACGACTAGGTTAGGATAGATAGATTGACCTTAGGATTCTTAGGATGCTAGGCCCTTAGGGCATACGGCATTAGTTTAGGAAGATGGTTGGG
The DNA here is from genome assembly GCA_949130495.1 of Sambucus nigra. NCBI lineage: Eukaryota > Viridiplantae > Streptophyta > Magnoliopsida > Dipsacales > Adoxaceae > Sambucus > Sambucus nigra. The sequence continues at coordinate 551,635,841 of OX422212.1, read as the reverse complement.
AGTTGACCACAATAAGTTGTGGGCTAACTCTAAGTAGGATTTGGTCCCTAGACGAGAAGTATGGGATTTCGAGCTCGTTAGAATGTTAGGCCATTAGTAGTGGGGCCTCTCGTAGTTAGAGGGTTACATGGGTAACCTACCTTTGGAAGAGTTGAAGTGTAAGCTGACTTTTCTCCTGCACTCGTGTTGTTATGATCGAGAGTGGATTTAACGAACGAGTCTTTTCCAGGAACAGGAGGTGCTAATATGGGAGCATGGACCTATTGTTCGTGTGTCTCACATTTTTTACTATGTGTCATCCCACGCTTGATTTAAAGTTCATGGCGGTAGTATTTGCCTTAAAGACTTAGAGGCATTTCTCCTGGGCAGGAATTTGGAGTCTTTTCACGAATAACAAGTTTGTGACCATGAAGGACTATCGTTAGGATATTTCCTTTCGCTAAGGCAATGCGGCGCCGAGTAGAGACTATCTTAGAGTTTATTCGTGGCATGGAATGCCAAGCGGAGTGAGCTTCACCGAGACGAGACATTCGTGTCAAGGTACAGGTAAAGTCTCCATGGAGAATGGGAACCGTTGGGATATAGGGTATATCCTACCACCCGTAAGTGGGAGAGTGGATCTGATTTAAAGGAGAGATCGGAGTAGTAGTTTTTATGGATCGAAATTTCCGTATAATAGTTCGGATCGTTCTCGATAAACGTTAGGCCGTGCATAGCCTTGTGTAGATGGCAATATGCCTTGTCTACTCGTTGGAATGGAAGCAGCGAATAGTATATTCCTGGGACTGGGAGTGGTCCGGGAACCTTCCTTTAGATTGGGCTCAATGAGCAAGTAGACCTTTGAGGGGTACACCAATGCGAATAGGAGTAAGTAGTGTTGGGGTTAACGATTGCAAGTTAGTGTAGTTATTCCCTAGTAAGGGTGTAACGTGTTTCGGAAAGCAAGGCAATTAGTGCCGAGCTTGTGTGGGTATCTCCTCCCATAGTAGAAGGGTAGGATAGATAGTTTCTGATATCGATAGCGATGACCTTAGTCTGAGTCCTATGGGGACATTTCTATTCGGGGGTTTGCTAGTATGATAGCATGGTTTTTATTATAGTATACCCTTTATATGGTTATGGGTTACGCCTGAATTTTGTGGGCAAAATTCCCCTTTAAGGGGGGGAGTATGTAACAACCCAAAGATTTGAGCGACTATTTTATGCTATTTTTGCCTGATGGGCTAATTTTATAAAATAGGAATGTTGGAGTAAATATTATTTCCCGTGAGACTTAGGGATAATATTTACTATGCTTTGTCTATTTACCGTTATGAGAAGGTAAATAGTGTTATATTGTGTATTTTGCGTCGTTATATGTAAAACGACGGTTATGACCTATATTTAAATTTGGGTATAATTAATGAATTAAAATGGATTTGGAACACAAAAATAGTTCACACTTTCCCGAATGCCAAAATAGGGGGTGCGGTTGTTTTTAGAATAGTCGAGATAGTCGAAATAAGTGCCCAGTTGTAATTTTTGGGATTTGGCCATTTTTAAGGGGTTATGACTCAATTAAGTGGTTACGAGTCATTTTAGTGGTGTATTAGCATTTAGGAGTGGTGGTTTATATTTTTAGACCCTTATAAATCCCCCACCCCTTTTCTTTTTCTTCATTTGTGTGAGAGAAGCCAAAGGAGAGAGAGAGAGAGAGTTGGGAGAAGTAGAGAGAAAGAGAGAATGGAGGATTTTGGGCCGGATTTCGTCGCTACCGGAGGTGTTCCGAGACTACGAACCTCGAGGCAAGTTTCTTACTTGCTAGATATTGATTTAATGTGATAAATTTGCATGTGTAGTTAAGTTTTGGGAGGTTTAAACCATAAATGGGTTTTGGGTGATTTTGGGTGTTTAATCCTAAATCTTATGTTTTAATTTGATTTGAAGAGAAATAATTAGTTATTTGAAGTATAGGAATGATTTTATAGTAGTATTTGCCGTTGTGGTTGGGTGAAATAGAGGGTAGAAGCTTGGTTGGCTCGTCAATGGCCGAGACAGCTTCTCGGAGAAGAAGCTGTCCGCCAGGATCGATCGATCGAACCTGGAGGATCGATCGATCGAAGCTTTCGATCGATCGACGGCCAGAGGTCGATCGATCGACCTCGTTTGAAAAGGTGAGGTTTTTCTAATTTTGTTTTTAGCTCGTTTCTTTAGGTTCGAGGCTTAGGAACCTTCCTTTGGGAAGTAATGGGGAGTCCTAGAGGGTTGTATTGGGTAGACTAATGTCCTAGGCTAAGAATGGAGAATTGGGTTTACCCGAGGACTAGTTGTATTAGGTTAATGTCCAATTGATATAGGAAGTTAACCTAAAGATATATTTGAAGTTAAAATATTAATGTTGAGATTTTGAGAGACACTCCATTATGGAGACTCACCTTGAGGGCTTATGAATTATATAAACTATTTGAGGCTATTTTGAGGTTAGTGGAACTTTGGGTCTTAGGTCATTAATAAAATATATGACTTAATAAGAATGGTATGCACCTTCTAAAGCTTGGTGCCAAATGGCTAAATGGATGATTTTTGGAAATGTAAAATTATGAGTTTTCAAAAATGGAAAAAGTAATGTTTTTCATAAATATTAATTTATGGATACACACCTCTCTAAATCGCTATCATAAGGGAAGTCGCGCGCGTTGTGGTGAATCCCCCTGGCTAATGATGCACGGTGGATATAGTCCCTAGGCCATGTGAGCGTTTGTTTATATATATTTTCTACGCTGGTTAGGAGATTCCGGGTGTGGTCTTGACTATCCCGCAGGCACATGGTCGCTTCCCGACGTTTCGATAGGATCCCAGGTTGTGTTGGAGGCCCTGGAAGATGATAGCCATTTAGGGGCGCGCACAGTGGGGAAACCCGGACGGGCGGTCTTAGAATCGTTATATATATATATATGAATATAACTATTCTAAATCAAGTTGGACTTGATGTTTGATGGGTGCCATAAAGAGCACAGTAAAATGCCATATAGAGAATTATAAAAGTGCCATAAAGAGCACGATGTAAGGCCATAAAGAGCCTATGATGATGATTGTATTCCTGATAAGGAAGATATTTTTACAAAGTGAACAATCGAGATAAATGCCTCTAGAGCATAAAAAGTATGATTATATTTCCTGATAAGGAACAAATTCATGAAATGAATTAGTGTATGATGAAATTAATTTGGTAAACACTTGATAAAGTGTTGTACCATTTATATGTATATTCCTAAAGATAGAATTAGGAATTGTGCCAATAGATGATGGAGGGGTTTTACTTTTATATTTTCTTTATGTAGCTGTAGATGTGACCTCCCACACTTATGCACACACATGTATTTATTTATTATTTCGTGCTTAGGGTCTAATGGATCTCGACGATCAACCTTGCCTAAGTAGTAGTGTATCGGGGGGGTTCCTTGTTTGAATTTCGCTTTGCGAGACACCCCACGCACGAATAGGGCATAGTGTTGAGACTGGGGAGAAGTTAACCTTTAGTACTTAAATTAATTAGGACAGGGTCTAATGTATCTCGACGATCAACCTTGCCTAAGTAGTAGTGTATCGGGGGGGTTCCTTGTTTGGATTTCGCTTTGCGAGACACACCACGCACGAATAGGGCATAGTGTTGAGACTGGGGAGAAGTTAGCCTTCTGTTCTTTCTATAACCCGAGCATCATTTATATTGCGCTAGGTTGCTGCTAGATTGAGAGGTGAGGAATATTATTGTTATCTGCGAGAGATTTACGCACTTACCTGCCATGCATTTTAGTCACATGGTAATCATATCAAACCCGGCCCTGACCGGTTTCTATATTTCCTTATTTCTGCATTTCTTTGCCGTTACAGGTGCGCTTCCGCATGGACATCTGTATTTACATATTCCATTCCAGTTGTCATGGAGCTACAGCATGTTGCGGATGTTGTAGGATACTTGTAGTAGACGCTCATTTCTTCTGTACTCTAGTTATGTTCAGTATAGTTATTCGGGCGTGTTTGCCCAAGGTATTGCACTCATTTATAATATTATAAATATTGATTGTAATACTTAACATATCATTTGTATTGGTCTGTGCACCGACAGCTTATTCGGTGATTATTTATTGTATTATCATACTTTATTCATCGATTTTTGATACCCACCGTTTTTACAAATGGGATTGTCTAAGTGTTTCTCTTTTACTTTTAAATTTTTTTGTATATGACAATCCGTTTTCTAAAATGATTGGTGGTTATCTCATACTATTATGTTAATCGACAGTGATGCTAAGAATGGACCATCTATGATTCCTGTGATTATTGGAGTATTGGGCTGGCCACCTATTATTTTAGTAGGCGGGTTGTCACAGATGGTATCAGAGCATTAGGTTCTAGAGTCCTTAGGAATCTGTGCGGATGTTTTACGTCTTCTGCGTTTCTCTCTATTTTGATGTAGAGCCTTAGGAATAAGGTCATTGAATTCTCTTGTGAGATTTCGTTCTCCTGCTATGGTATGAGGACCCCGAAGATCTTCTGCGCGTTCGTGTGAGACTTGTAAGTCGTTAGGTGAAGGGCGTTGAGGAAGGCCGTTGTGAAGGCGTCGTGGGATGGGATTACTATAAGCTGTAGGCTACGGTCGGGAATAAGGACCGCTTTGGAAATCTCTCCCTTTGTAGCTTTATTTTATAATGCTGTCATGACTACTAAGTACAGTGAAAATAGTTTTCCCAAGTACCGCTGCCGGTAGAGAGTGGTACTATGCTTGGGACTCCGAGCAATGTCAATTCGGAGTTGAGAGGTTCTTTATTAGGACCACATGTTGAAGTTTGGTGGGATCGAGGAAGTGTAACTTCGTTCGGTGAGAACGTAAGGCCCGAGAGTTCTGGCCTAGAGTTGGGTATAGGAGTGCTCAGGTGTGAGGATTTGAGGAAAACCTTTCACCCTTTGGAGTAAGGTTGAAGTGGCGGACATGATAGTCGCCTCGTTATGGTGGGGCAGAATGTTTTTGCCCATAGAGAGGCCTCTCAGTGGAAATGATAGGCTCGTAAGTAAGTGTTGGAAACACTTTTGGAGAAGTAGTGTTCATGAGACCCCACTGGTGGACATCCACCTGGGGAAGGCTCGTGGAGCTAAAGTCGGGGAGGCTGGTAGGATGTTCTCCTTGCTGAAGAAGTCAAGGGAACTATGCGTTCTGATCTTGTCGATTGAAGATAACCGACAAGAATAGGACTCCTAGTTGAGTCATTGATGGAAGTAGTTTAGTTCGGGTAAGACTAGAAATTCTTGTCTTAGAACTATCGGTAGCAGCCAAGGAGGTTGGCTAGTATGTTGGTGGGACTTTCTAACTAGGGTGCGAGTAGTTCATTCCTTAGGTAAGATGGGAGTATATTGGTGTTAGCCCTAGATTCGGGTGCGTATATCGAGCTTGTGATAGTATCGGTATGTATTTCTATATATAGTAGTAAGTATATTTATATGGCTTCCATGATAGGGGAGTTCTGTACTTTCCTTCTCACTCGTTATGGGGCGAGTGGTGATATATGTGGTACATGCTACTTGTATTATATATTATACGAGTAGAGATATTCTTAGATTGGTTGGGGTGATAGCAAGCGAATGTATCGCGAGGCTATCCTAGTTCTAGTTCTAAGAGGAGGACTAGTTGTTCTATAATATCTCTCCTGGATACGGGTTGAGACTTTATAGAGGTGGTTTACGGTATGTAGATAGTTTCCTTTAATTTATTTTTTATTTATTTTATTTTATTCTTTTTGCTTGCTTGTTTGCTTTGCTTGTGTATGCTATTGCCTTATCTCCATGATTGGCTAGTTAAGGTGACTGTGTGGAGGGGTTCCTTGTTTGGATTTCGCTTCGGCGAGACGCTCCACGCATGAACCTTAACGATGTTGGGAGTGGAGAGATGTGCATTTTCTTTTCTGCTCTTTTTTCTTTCCTTTCTTTTCTGTTGGTTAAGTGTTGGGTTGGAAGGTTTTGCCAAGAATCACGTATATGAGTGATTAAGGGCTTAGTTCATGTGCGATATATGAGCACGATGATGGTTTTCCTCTGAATCGATGTGGGTAAGACTATGATGATGAAAGTCCGATAGGGACTTATGATTTTGCCTTAATGAGAAGGACATTTGTTTAGAGATATATGTGTCTCTTGGGGTAGAGTATTGGTGGCATCTTACTGAAAGTAAATGCCTCAGTCGATAGTTATGGTAGGACGTAGACGTTTATATGTAGTAGTAGAGTTTCGAATTAGGATTTAGTCGATCCCGATCATGTGTCTTCGATCGTTACTTCTCGACGACTGACAATGCGAGGTAGTAGTGTAACGGGAGGGTTCCTTGTTTGGATTTCGCTTCGGCGAGACGTCCCACGCATGAAACCGAGCTAATGTCGGAAGTCGGGAAAGGTCTTGGACACTAGGGATATTTAGTATTATACTTATACGACTAGGTTAGGATAGATAGATTGACCTTAGGATTCTTAGGATGCTAGGCCCTTAGGGCATGCGACATTAGTTTAGGAAGATGGTTGGGAGTTGACCACAATAAGTTGTGGGTTAACTCTAAGTAGGATTTGGTCCCTAGACGAGAAGTATGGGATTTCGAGCTCGTTAGAATGTTAGGCCATTAGTAGTGGGGCCTCTCGTAGTTAGAGGGTTACATGGGTAACCTACCTTTGGAAGAGTTGAAGTGTAAGCTGACTTTTCTCCTGCACTCGTGTTGTTATGATCGAGAGTGGATTTAACGAACGAGTCTTTTCCAGGAACAGGAGGTGCTAATATGGGAGCATGGACCTATTGTTCGTGTGTCTCACATTTTTTACTACGTGTCATCCCACGCTTGATTTAAAGTTCATGGCGGTAGTATTTGCCTTAAAGACTTAGAGGCATTTCTCTTGGGCAGGAATTTGGAGTCTTTTCACGAATAACAAGTTTGTGACCATGAAGGACTATCGTTAGGATATTTCCTTTCGCTAAGGCAATGCGAACGGGAGTAGCATAGGCGCCGAGTAGAGACTATCTTAGAGTTTATTCGTGGCATGAAATGCCAAGTGGAGTGAGCTTCACCGAGACGAGACATTCGTGTCAAGGTACAGGTAAAGTCTCCATGGAGAATGGGAACCGTTGGGAAATAGGGTATATCCTACCACCCGTAAGTGGGAGAGTGGATCTGATTTAAAGGAGAGATCGGAGTAGTAGTTTTTATGGATCGAAATTTCCGTAAAATAGTTCGGATCGTTCTCGATAAACGTTAGGCCGTGCATAGCCTTGTGTAGATGGCAATATGCCTTGTCTACTCGTTGGAATGGAAGCAGCGAATAGTATATTCCTGGGACTGGGAGTGGTCCGGGAACCTTCCTTTAGATTGGGCTCAGTGAGCAAGTAGACCTTTGAGGGGTACACCAATGCGAATAGGAGTAAGTAGTGTTGGGGTTAACGATTGCAAGTTAGTGTAGTTATTCCCTAGTAAGGGTGTAACGTGTTTCGTAAAGCAAGGCAATTAGTGCCGAGCTTGTGTGGGTATCTCCTCCCATAGTAGAAGGGTAGGATAGATAGTTTCTGATATCGATAGCGATGACCTTAGTCTGAGTCCTATGGGGACATTTCTATTCGGGGGTTTGCTAGTATGATAGCATGGTTTTTATTATAGTATACCCTTTATATGGTTATGGGTTACGCCTGAATTTTGAGGGCAAAATTCCTCTTTAAGGGGGGGAGTATGTAACAACCCAAAGATTTGAGCGACTATTTTATGCTATTTTTGCCTGATGGGCTAATTTTATAAAATAGGAATGTTGGAGTAAATATTATTTTCCGTGAGACTTAGGGATAATATTTACTATGCTTTGTCTATTTACCGTTATGAGAAGGTAAATAGTGTTATATTGTGTATTTTGCGTCGTTATATGTAAAACGACGGTTATGACCTATATTTAAATTTGGGTATAATTAATGAATTAAAATGGATTTGGAACACAAAAATAGTTCACACTTTCCCGAATGCCAAAATAGGGGGTGCGGTTGTTTTTAGAATAGTCGAGATAGTCGAAATAAGTGCCCAGTTGTAATTTTTGGGATTCGGGCATTTTTAAGGGGTTATGACTCAATTAAGTGGTTACGAGTCATTTTAGTGGTGTATTAGCATTTAGGAGTGGGGGTTTATATTTTTAGACCCTTATAAATCCCCCACCCCTTTTCTTTTTCTTCATTTGTGTGAGAGAAGCCAAAGGAGAGAGAGAGAGAGTTGGGAGAAGTAGAGAGAAAGAGAGAATGGAGGATTTTGGGCCGGATTCCGTCGCTACCGGAGGTGTTCCGAGACTACGAACCTCGAGGCAAGTTTCTTACTTGCTAGATATTGATTTAATGTGATAAATTTGCATGTGTAGTTAAGTTTTGGGAGGTTTAAACCATAAATGGGTTTTGGGTGATTTTGGGTGTTTAATCCTAAATCTTATGTTTTAATTTGATTTGAAGAGAAATAATTAGTTATTTGAAGTATAGGAATGATTTTATAGTAGTATTTGCTGTTGTGGTTGGGTGAAATAGAGGGTAGAATCTTGGTTGGCTCGTCAATGGCCGAGACAGCTTCTCGGAGAAGAAGCTGTCCGCCAGGATCGATCGATCGAACCTGGAGGATCGATCGATCGAAGCTTTCGATCTATCGACGGCCAGAGGTTGATCGATCGACCTCGTCTGAAAAGGTGAGGTTTTTCTGATTTTGTTTTTAGCTCATTTCTTTAGGTTCGAGGCTTAGGAACCTTCCTTTGGGAAGTAATGGGGAGTCCTAGAGGGTTGTATTGGGTAGACTAATGTCCTAGGCTAAGAATGGAGAATTGGGTTTACCCGAGGACTAGTTGTATTAGGTTAATGTCCAATTGATATAGGAAGTTAACCTAAAGATATATTTGAAGTTAAAATATTAATGTTGAGATTTTGAGAGACACTCCATTATGGAGACTCACCTTGAGGGCTTATGAATTATATAAACTATTTGAGGCTATTTTGAGGTTAGTGGCACTTTGGGTCTTAGGTCATTAATAAAATATATGACTTAATAAGAATGGTATGCACCTTCTAAAGCTTGGTGCCAAATGGCTAAATGGATGATTTTTGGAAATGTAAAATTATGAGTTTTCAAAAATGGAAAAGTAATGTTTTTCATAAATGTTAATTTATGGATACACACCTCTCTAAATCGCTATCATAAGGGAAGTCGCGCGCGTTGTGGTGAAGCCCCCTGGCTAATGATGCAGGGTGGATATAGTCCCTAGGCCATGTGAGCGTTTGTTTATATATATTTTCTACGCTGGTTAGGAGATTCCGGGTGTGGTCTTGACTATCCCGCAGGCACATGGTCGCTTCCCGACGTTTCGATAGGATCCCAGGTTGTCTTGGAGGCCCTGGAAGATGATAGCCATTTAGGGGTGCGCACAGTGGGGAAACCCGGACGGGCGGTCTTAGAATCGTTATATATATATATATATATATGAATATAACTATTCTAAATCAAGTTGGACTTGATGTTTGATGGGTGCCATAAAGAGCACAGTAAAATGCCATATAGAGCATTATAAAAGTGCCATAAGGAGCACGATGTAAGGCCATAAAGAGACTATGATGATGATTATATTCATGATAAGGAAGATATTTTTACAAAGTGAACAATCGAGATAAATGCCTCTAGAGCATAAAAAGTATGATTATATTTCCTGATAAGGAACAAATTCATGAAATAAATTAGTGTATGATGAAATTAATTTGGTAAACACTTGATAAAGTGTTGTACCATTTATATGTATATTCCTAAAGATAGAATTAGGAATTGTGCCAATAGATGATGGAGGGGTTTTACTTTTATATTTTCTTTATGTAGCTGTAGATGTGACCTCCCACACTTATGCACACACATGTATTTATTTATTATTTCGTGCTTAGGGTCTAATGGATCTCGACGATCAACCTTGCCTAAGTAGTAGTGTATCGGGGGGGTTCCTTGTTTGAATTTCGCTTTGCGAGACACCCCACGCACGAATAGGGCATAGTGTTGAGACTGGGGAGAAGTTAACCTTTAGTACTTAAATTAATTAGGACAGGGTCTAATGTATCTCGACGATCAACCTTGCCTAAGTAGTAGTGTATCGGGGGGGGTTCCTTGTTTGGATTTCGCTTTGCGAGACACCCCACGCACGAATAGGGCATAGTGTTGAGACTGGGGAGAAGTTAGCCTTCTGTTCTTTCTATAACCCGAGCATCATTTATATTGCGCTAGGTTGCTGCTAGATTGAGAGGTGAGGAATATTATTGTTATATGCGAGAGATTTACGCACTTACCTGCCATGCATTTTAGTCACATGGTAATCATATCAAAACCGGCCCTGACCGGTTTCTATATTTCCTTGTTTCTGCATTTCTTTGCCGTTACAGGTGCGCTTCCGCATGGACATCTGTATTTACATATTCCATTCCAGTTGTCATGGAGCTACAGCATGTTGCGGATGTTGTAGGATACTTGTAGTAGACGCTCCTTTCTTCTGTACTCTAGTTATGTTCAGTATAGTTATTCGGGCGTGTTTGCCCAAGGTATTGCACTCATTTATAATATTGGAAATATTGATTGTAATACTTAACATATCATTTGTATTGGTCTGTGCACCGACAGCTTATTCGGTGATTATTTATTGTATTATCATACTTTATTCATCGATTTTTGATACCCACTGTTTTTACAAATGGGATTGTCTAAGTGTTTCTCTTTTACTTTTAAAATTTTTTGTATATGACAATCCGTTTTCTAAAATGATTGGTGGTTATCTCATACTATTATGTTAATCGACAGTGATGCTAAGAATGGACCATCTATGATTCCTGTGATTATTGGAGTATTGGGCTGGCCACCTATTATTTTAGTAGGCGGGTTGTCACAAAAAGGAGGATAAAATATTTTCTATGATAGTGCATTTATTTAGGGATATTTACTATGCAGGGGGAGCTCTGCCTTCACATTAATGTTACCTGCTTGATGATTTTATGTTGTTTATTTTTTCAGGTATCTCATCATGGTGCATCTTAGTTTGTTTTGTCCAATATTAGTCTATGTTGTCGTTGGTAGGGTTGTGGTGTAGATTGATGATTGGGGATTTATTATATTTAGTGGGATTTGCATGTATTTTGGGCTTTGGGGGTATTTTGGAATTTTGCATGGAATAACCAAAGGAGGAGAATGAAGATGTAAAAATGTGTTTCTTGGCTTATTATGTGTCAAAATTTTTTATTTGTCGAATGTATATTTTCTTTTTGCTTTAGTCCGAAAACATACCCTTGGCATTTTTTATGTGTTTAGATGATTGAGTTCCATACATTCCACTATTTGTATACGAGAATCGTCTTAGGGACTCTGGTAGATTTTCCAACGTTTTTAGATATGGTAAATGGCCCATGATGCACTTTAGGATACCCCTCCAAATATTTTACCACATTTTATGGAGTGTTTTTATCATCAAAATTTTACATTTTTAAAATATATGCAAAAGGAGCCATTTACTTTTGTAAGGACATATTTTCCATCATTGTCCCTGGTTCCTAGTTTACATCGTTCATGGCGTATCCCGTTCCAATCGTTAAAAAATTCAAGCTCAAACATTCAAGAAGACGGATCAAAATATCAAGTATCTTCAACAATATTTTATGACTTTAAGAAATTTTGGTATGGATTTAGTTTCGTGTTACTTAGATTTTTTTACTAAGTATTGGAATATCTTTTCTAAACTTTTTTTTTACAAAATGAGGCATTTCTCAAACTTAAATTATTTTCTGAGATACGTGTAGGCGGAGCTTTAAAAAATTGTTTTAGTCATTCAAATGACTTTGCAATGTCGTTCAAATGAAATTGGCATATCGTTCGATAGCTCGTTTGAAGCCCGGGATCTCATATGGCTCAAACGAAGGTGCACTGTTTTGTTTTTTCAAAGTCGTTTGATAGGGTCGTTCGAAGCCACTTCAAACGAGATCTTAATCTCGTTCAAATGACCCGAGGATATCGTTCGGACGACTTTCCATCGCCTCAAATATTTTTTTGGCCTATAAAAACCTGTTTCTTGAAGATTTTTGATTAAGACCTTTCATTTACGCAAACTGCAGAACAACTGTAAAATAGTCTTCACTTTTTAGGGAAAAAACAATTTTTAGATTCACCAAAACAATCCCAATTACTTTTGTGAATCTTCTTTGGAACCCAAACACTTCTGTAATGAAGTTATTCTTGTAGAGAGCTTTCTTCACTACTGATCTTGGGGACAATCGAGGGTATTCACTGTTGCAGAGGAGGACTGAGGTTCTTATGATTTTCGAGGGAATCACTGTTGTCGACTGCGGTTATTGTGGTTCTCGAGGGAATCATTGTTGATTTGAAGGATGCATTCTTTTTGGGTTCTTGCGGGAATTCATTGTAGTATTTCTCTAAAATATTATAAGTTGCGATTTCCAAACTTTAGTGAAATAAAGGTTTTTCCCTATGGAGATTTTTCCTGAATCCATGATTGCATGCTTTATTGCTTTATTTATTGAATAATATAGATACATGTTTAGGGTTTAATTAAAATTAGAATTTGTGGTATTGCCATATTGTTAAATAAATTTAATCCATTGAAATATTGCGCATTCACAAATGGGTATCTCATATCCACTTTTGCAAATTGGTATCAGAGTCGGTTGTTCCAATTTATAAAGTGATATTTTTTTTCACAAAATTATTTTTGTGATATCAATTGTTTTGAAAATTTGCGATTTTTCTGATGGTTAACTTATATAATTGGATGCTCGTCTTTAATGGAAAAAATTATGCCTATTAGAAAGCCTGGATGAGATATTGTTTAAAAGCAATTGATGAAAGAGTTATGCTAGTTTGTAAAAGAGGGTGGACTCCACCCACTGTCATCGTTAATAATGTTATTAATCCCAAACCTTTGTCTGATTGGACTGATGATGAGTTTAAATGGAGAACCTACAACTCTCGCGGAATTAGTGCTATTTCTGGAGTTGTCACCCAGACGAGTTTCAATGTATTATGACGTGCACCACGTCAAAAAAGGCATGGGATACCTTCTAGCTCAATCATGAGGGTACCAATGTTTTCAAGGCATCCAAGCTTCAAAATTTTACTACCCAGTTTGAGACTGTCACTATGTTAGAGTCCAAGTGTTTTGGTGAATTTTATGCTAGATTATCGGACATAGTTTACATGAGTTTTAATTTGGGTGAGAAAATTGAGAATTCGAGAGTTTTTAAAAATATTTTGAGGTCACTCCCATCCCGATTTATTCCTAAGGTCTCCGTAATTAACTTTTTAGTGGTTTTAGACTCTTTTAGGTTAGAAAAACTCATAGAAGACCTTCAAACTTATGAGATCAACATGTTTCCCAAAACCATTAAGCCTAAGGATAGAGGGGTAGCTCTATAGTCTCAAGTTAAGAAAAAGAAAAAAGTGAGAATTTGTGAGTCGAATTCTGAGGGTGAGGTTGATTTAGATGACTTGGCCTTATTTGCGAAACATTTCTAAAATTTTCCAAAGATAATTCTTTCGATAAAAACATTCGTGAGAAAAATAAAAAGAAAGATGAGGTCAAGGATAGCGGTGAGAAAGAGGAAGAGGTGAGATGTTTTGAGTGAGAGGGCAAAGGTTACAAACCTTTTGAGTGTTCCAGTATTCTAAAGAGAAAGGGAAAAGATTGCTAATGCGACCACTCTTAGCGATAGTGACATCGAGTTGGATGATTCCAAGAATGAATCACCACATAAATAGTGCATTTCTTTCATGGCTAGTCACGTGAGCACATCGAGTTCATCCCACGATGATGAGGACACTTATAAATGTAACAGCCTCGATGATGTTTCGAGCAATTCAAGTGAGTGTGAGGATGATGTTGCGAGCGAGGGTGAAGGTGATCTCCAATAAGAGTTTAGTGATTTATACACCGAGATATTGAAGACGAAGGCTGAGGCTGATGGCGAACCGTGGTCTTGTGATTCTTGCGAGGATCATAGTTATTCATTAGAGATTTACGAAGATTAGCGCATTATGCTTTCAGCGGTTGCCAAGTAGTCTGTAAATTGACTTTCTTGTAAATTTTTAAGTGAATAAAAGGTTTTTTTTTCCTGAAACTTGGATTTTGTTGATTGGTTGGTTTGATTTATTTTTTTCATCACAATATATTCATGTTTAGGATACAACGATAAAATTTGTTTAATATTGTCTTTTGCATTTTGAAGTTATATAAGATCACTAATTATTTTGACCCAATCAATACAACTATGATCCTCGTAAGAATCATATAACCGCAGTCCTTCGTCAGCTTTAGCCTTCGTCTTCAGCAGTGAATCCCCGTAGGTATCACAAGTTAGCAATGGAGATCCTCTCCATAAAAGGTGTATGCAAAGAAGACAAAACCTTCTAGGGTTTAAACAATTCAGAAGAACAATATTCAAGGATGTTTTGTTGTGAATAAAAAAAGTGTTTTTCAACACAAAGCTTGAAGAACTTTCGCAAAAGCTAAGCAGAACACGAAACATGTATTTATACAAAACTTAATGCAGTTGAGTTGATTCTGAATTATGGGGTAGATTTAATTGACTGATTTGATTTAAAATTTATTATCTTATTTAAAACTTGATAAGTTGTGGAGGTATTTTCTTTGTTTATTGTGTGTAGGATGTTGACGAGATATTAAAGAGCACATAAAAAAAATGACAAGAGAAATCAAGGAGATTTGAAGATTTGAAAGTTGAAGATTCTGAAGACTTGCGTGTTTATTATCTTTCCACTTTTGGGTTCATGGGAGGGTATTATATTTTCATATGATATTTGATTGATTATTTGAATATTTTTATTTTATACCAAAATAGCCATAGAGGGAGATTTATAAGGACATATTTTCATCTCTGTCCCTAGTTCTTAGTTTACATTGTGTATGTAGTATCATGTTCCAACCGTCAATGCAATTTAAGTTCACATGTTCAAGAAGACGGATCCAAATATCAAGCATCTTTAACAATACTCTACGACTTAAAGAAATTTTTGTATGGATTTACTTTTGTGTTACTTAGATTTTTTACTAAGTATTGGATATCTTTTCTAAACTGTTTTTTACAAATTGAGGCGTTTTTAAACTTAAAATGTTTTTTGAGATACCTGTAGGCGGAACTTAAAAAAACATTTTAGTCTTTTAAACTAATTTTTAATGTCGTTCAAACGACATTAGCATGCCATTAAAGTATCTCTCTAAGGTGTTGTAAGTTGCGATTTCCTAACTTTGGTGAAATAAAGGTTTTACCCTGCGTGGATTTTTCTTGAATCTATGATTGCATGTTTTATTGCTTTATTTATTGAATCACATAAATGAATGTTTAGGGTTTAATTAAAATTGGAATTTGTGGGACTCACATCTAGTTAAATAAGTTTAATCCATTGAAATATTGCGCATTCACAAATTGGTATTTCACATCCACTTTTACAACTTTGAAAAATCATTCATAATGGCATTTTGGTAATTTTACAGCATGAGGCATGCGCATGGGGCAAAATGTGATTGTGTGCACAACACCGTGACCTTGGAAGAATTTCAGGCATGAATAAATATGTGATCAGGATGCTCATTTTTGGTTATTTTTATGATCGTGCACGTGGTAAAAAGCCTTCGTGTGTACGAACTTTACAGATACTACGAGAAACTCAGTTTTTTTTGTTAAAAAAAGAGTTTTGGCTCCATTTCCAAATTATAACCCCTACTTGCTTTTGTAAAAGTTTTAGATCTAAGAGATTCTATTTCTCTCTCTATAAACCCTAGATGCGATTAGATTTTACCTCACTTTGATTGAAACATTTTGTGAGATATTTTTGAGTGATTCATCAAAACAACGTTAGAAAATGTTATATTTATCATTTATCATTGGAGATCATCATTTGCGATGTAAATAAGAGGAATATCCGAAGAGTTGTAGTGGAATTCTCTAAAGTGAATGTGTGAAATCTAATGGAAGTGGAATCTTCTCTCTATAGAAGCTTTGGAGGAGCATGGTTGAGAGCTGCTAAATTGGAAGGAGATAGAGAATTTGAGGATTATAAGAGCTTGTAAATGGTAAATCAAGCTAGTTAAAAAAAAATTCTCTTATAAAAGTAGTGGATTAGTTTTAGCATCCCAAGGTCTTTTCTCCATTAGTTGCGGGGTTTTCTCATATATCGCGTGGTGTTGTGATTATTGTCTCATTTATATTTATTCACAATACACAACATCACATAATCTTAGATCTAGAGTTTATTTAGGTTTCTAGATATTTAGATCTCATATAATTTTATTTTAGTTGAACTAATAGGACTAGATCTCACCTAAATCACAAATTAACTTGAATCTGGATCTAATTAAATCTAGGTGTAGATTTTTCATCTTGTTTAGTTGTAATTGAACTCAAAGAATTTTGAATTCCATTCGAATTGATATCATTTCACTTTCCTTAAACTTAAAATTATATTTAATAATTTTAAGGGTAAGTGTTTGATAAATTTCCTAAGTGAGTACAAGTTTGAATTTTATTTTGCAAATATGTGAGTTTTAATTTCAATATGAAAAAAAATTGTTGTTGTTGCATTTTGAAACAAGAAATTTTTTATTTGGCAATGAATTCTAAGTATGTCCTATTCACCCTACCCCCTCTCTAGAAAATTAACACATCAAATTTCTGCATTTTCATAATTCACCTCCTAGTGACGATCCCATCACTTTTTGAAGAGGTCAAGGAGAAGTGGATCCGAATTTGTACGGGTAGGGAGATCCACCACCTTGGTTTAAGAGTAACCATGATGCCTGCAACATAATTGGAGATCTTAGTGAAGGTGTCATGACACGTTCTAGAGGCACGAGTGAGATTTATTACTGTTTTGTATATCTTCCTAATTGAAGGAAGCACTCGAAGAAGAACATTGGATCCTTGCAATATAAAAGGAGTTTCTTCAATTCAGGAAACATGTTTTTTAGGAACTTATCCCCTATCTTAAAAACATCAATGTGATATGAACCAAGCGAGTTTATAAGAATAAGATGGATGAGAATGGTGTGATCACTAGAAACAAAGCTACGCTCGTAGCTCAAGTCTACACATAATAAGAATGTGTAGATATTGATGATACTTTTAAGCCAGTTGCTCGAATAGTATCTAATCATCTTGTTTTTGCTATGGATGTCACTTACACTTCAAGCTTTATAAAATGGATGTGAAAAGTGCATTCCTTAATTGATCATTGAGGGAAGAAGTCAATGTTAAGAAATCTAGAGGTTTTAAATACCCTAAATGTCCCAAACATGTTTATCGATTAAAGAATGCCTTCTATGTGTTGAAGAAAAGTCCTAGATCTTGGTACGAGAGTCTCACTTCTTATTTTATAGAGTTTGGTTTAAATAGAGGTAGGGTATAAAATTCATTTATTTAAAGAGAACTATATTTTGTTTGCCCAAGTCTATGTTGATGATATAACAATTGGTTCCTCCTAAGAGAGCCATACTCATTCATTTTTGGATTTAATGATGAGTGATATTAAGATGAGTATGGTAGGAGAGCTCACATTTTTCGTAGGTTTTTATTTTTATCAGTTGAAGGATGAAATTTTTATATCCCAATCCATATATGCGAGATAATTAGTGAATATGTTAGGGTTAGAGTATGTTAGGCATGTGAGCACACTAATATGTGTTATAACTAAGATTAGAAAATGCATAAAAGGCAAGAGTTTTGATAAATCTCTTTATCATAGTAGGTTGAGAGTATTTTGTATCTTATAGCGAGTCGTGTAGAAATTGCCTTCAGTGTAGGAGTTTGTGCGAGGTATTTGGCTAGTTCCAATGAGAGTCACATTTTGGTGGTGAAGCGTATTATTAAGTTTGTGAGTGGGACTCCTCAGCATAAGATTTGGTATTCCTTTGATACAAACACATATCTTTATGAATACTCTAATGTCGAATGGGCTAGAGATATCGAATGTCGTAATAGCTACTCAAGCCGGTGTTTCCATTTAGGGAGTGCATTTGTTCCTTACATAGTAAGAAGAAAAATTAGATCTCTTTATGGACCGTCGAGACCAAGTACATAGTGATTGGGAGGTATTGTACTCAACCCCTTTGGATGGAGACAATGCTTTCAGATTATGGGATAGGTCAGGGTAACATGATGATATATTGAGATAACACAAAGCACAATTAATATCTTCATAATCCTGTTAATCATTTTAGGATGAACACATAGACATTCAACATCAATTTATTCATCAGGTTTTGAAGAAAAAATTATTTATTTGAGTTACGTCCACAAGAATTCTCGATTTTTAGAAATATTCACCAAACCTCTAGATTCCACTAGGTATGAGAAACTTAGGAGTACATAGAGATTTCCACCATTGACTGTGTTCGGAGAATATATTTATAGAATTAGGTATATCATGACTTCTCTATGCATGTATTGGTATCCTTCCTAAATGTGTACTACATGTACAATTTTTTGTTAGTTTTATAAACGAAAAGTACACAAATATTTTGTTTTTCTTAACGTTACTTAAGGAAACTTAAAAAGATTTTTTACTTTTGAATTTTTTTTGCAAAAATACAATAATATTTTTGTTTTGTGATTTTGTTTGATAGCTAATGTTAAGATGGTTTAGAATTTATGGAACAAACCCTGTTATCTATTTCCCTATTCTTGGATTAGAAACATTAGAGTGTAATATGGAGATACGCGATTTGCTTAATCATTCATATGGAGTTCTTCGAGAATGACACATGTTTATTATGTCATGGTCATTTCCATACCGTACATATGTACACGAGTTGACTAGGGCATATTTTTTATTTCAATCCAAAAAAATTACATGCCTTTTTTTTCACTCAATTATGTCACATCTTCTTCCCTATATATTTAGGATATGCTCGTGAAAACCACTTCTTGTGAGTTTGTTATAAAAACAGTGATAGAAGCATTGGTAAGAACTACCTAAATATGGTGATATCTACCATTACAAGAAACATATATTTATGTGCTAATGAGAGAAAATAAAAAAAGAATTATATGTAAAAATGCATAATCTCAACGAATATAAAAATAAGAAATTTACAGACCACAAATTTTGGGGAGTTATAATTTAAAGACCAATGTGTTTAGAAATTTTAATCTAGTACGTGATTTTTTTTCCTTATTGAATTATTAACTTAAGCAACTTATTTTAGGTCTTAATCTACACTAGCTTTTGTAAACTCCATCTTTTTCAGTATGGTTGAATTGCGATTATTTTCAACTACAGGTTGAATCAAAGGGGTTCGTGCATAACATTGGTAGGGACTATCTATTTTTTTTGGGGCTCAGGTTTATCCCCATTTTCGTTAGATAGATTGTGTGGTATTCCTAAAGTCAGATGTTAGCTCGCATATATCATCAACTTGTGTTTGGTTTAATTTATTTTTACTTGTTTTGAATCATGTTGAGTTATGAATATGATATTCTAAATTTCTCTAGGTTTTAGCATGTTCGTATTTCCATGATTTTATTATCACTTATCTCATTGATCATATGATATAATTGATGATTTTTACTTTCTTAGTTGGATTAATTTGTGATATTTACATTTTCTAATCTTTCTTTGTCTTTTCAAGACAAAAAGGGGGAGAAATTTTTGAATTTAAGGGGAGTGTGTGTTAAGGGAGAGTAATTTAGTGCATGCATTGCATTTTTCAATCATATGGATTTGTAAAATCTCTTTTATCCTTAATATGTCACAAGGTATGTGTTTAAGTGGATAGGACATACATGGCTCGTGATGATTTATTTGTCATTGATCTAAACTCAACACATTAGTATCTAGTCTCACGGAGATTAGGGACGGGTAGATTGATGTATAAGTATTTAATCGGGGGATTTTTTTTTAAAAAAAAATCAATATTTTTATTTTGTCCTGAAATAGGAAAAATGGGATATTTATAAGGACATATCTTATACTGCATGAGTTCTATTTGTGTTGGCTTGGTTCCGGAACATAAATTTGTGTCTTAGTGTCTTTGGATCGAGTTGTGTTGTATTGTTATATATAGTGAAGACAAAGATAAAAATCACTATGATAGAGATTGAAGAACAGAATTAGACGCATCCAAATATTTCGAATTAGGGATTTGGTAAATTTTCAAAGCTTTGCCTTCCTTGTAGTCTAGTTTATTGGTAGTTAGTGATGGGATAGGACTTTGTTTAAACCCTCAATAGAAGTTGTTCTTAACCGAGGGCCACTGATGATGAATTCACTATTTCGTATATTTTATACCCAAATCTGTATGTTGTTAAACCCATTTTATATTATTTAATACGTTATTTGAGTCACTATCATTAATTAGAGTCATTTTTCAAGTTTTAGAACAAATAGTGGTAGGATTAAAAAATGTTAGAGTATAAAGGGGTATTTTAGTAAGTTTACATATTTAATAGGAGTAAAAATACTCATGAATACTTATTTCTATGTTTTGTATCTACTCATGAAATTTGACGCAAATTGAATATCAATTAGAGAATATACAAAAAAAAAATCAAAAAGTTGATTTTCCTCATTGTTCTCTGAATGCCACGGATTCAGGCGTGCAAGTCCATCAGAATAGAGGTACTATAAAGATAGATGAAAATGTCCATTACATTGTACAAAAAAATTCAAAAAGGTGGAATAGGAGTTTTCAAGGCATCTATGTGGGTAACTCCAAAAGACTTATTAGTCAACCAAAGAGAT
Organism: Sambucus nigra; assembly: GCA_949130495.1. Classification (NCBI taxonomy): domain Eukaryota; kingdom Viridiplantae; phylum Streptophyta; class Magnoliopsida; order Dipsacales; family Adoxaceae; genus Sambucus; species Sambucus nigra. The sequence continues at coordinate 551,615,035 of OX422212.1, read as the reverse complement.
GCCTATTTAACTTAAATTATGCCACTCCACTAATATAAATTGAAGGCTATAGAGAAGGTTTGATGCACATATGGGAGCACCTTTAGCATAAAATTTCTTTTGAAATATAATATGAGTGTTTGTGAGATATTATTGGGTCAAATATTTTGGAGAGGGCTTGTTTGTGATCGTAATACCATTTTGAATCGAAATACCATAAGTTGATTGTTATGATGAGAATTCCATTTTCAGCTTGCAATATTTTGTTATTCATTATGCTAGCTTAAATTCATTGCTAGGGTTAGGAACGCTTTCCAAGATTAGTTAGTATTTAATGTTAAAATTTCACATTTTCAAAAATTATTTTAAATGTTTTAAAATTTTATTATTCATATAAAATATTACGAGATTAATTATTTTATTCTACTAAATCAAATGATATTCAATTCTGCGACTTCAAGTACGATTAATTTTGATGGATTATGCTTTGGTCCAATAAATTGAAAACCCATGCTTAAATACCTCTTAAAATGGGTAGAATTGATACTTTTCAGGGGAATATGGATTTCAGCTTTATGAGTAAGAAAAAAGTGAATTAAAAATTTCAACTTTACTAATTTATCTTTCGAAATTTATGCCAACATATCTGGTAAACTTTGAGTTATAAAAATCAGGAATCAAAATTTAAATAAACATTATAGCTAATAAAAAATTGGTAAATGGATTTCAGATCTTAGTAATTCTGTCATCATTGTTACATAATTTGCTTCGATACTTGTGTTAGATTCTATAATTGTTTCATCTTAATCCTGATTCAAAAATCAAGGTTATCTATTTGGAAAATCTACTATATAATACTAATAATTTCCTTGTGAGATTCACCGTACTTGCATGCTATTTTATTAATATCCTGTGCACTTGTGGTATTTATTCAATTCACAACAACTACATTCACTAAAAAAAACCTCACAAGATGAAATTTTAAATGAGGAACTCTCGTTTGAAATCTCTTGTTTGAAAGAGGGATTTCCCGATTAAAACGAGGTCTTAAAACTTAGGAACATATTTTATTGGTTCTCTTTCACTACTCTAGTATTTAAAATATCTTTAAATGCATTTTCAAGGTACCAATCCCAAAACCCTAATTAGGTTTTGAGAGAGTCCTTTAAGTATAGTGAGATCCTCTCAACCTTATGCAATCAAAGTAGATTAAAGTCTTATCCCCATAAATATTATACTTCTAAGAAAATTTGAGCACGTGAATTTGTGTGGGTGAAGATAACACATTTAATTATATGTGCGTTGATTGTTTATAACTCAGATCAGTGGATGATGAGGCCTTAGAGGTAGTGTAATTGATTCCTAGACTAGATCAACACTTACTAGTTCAGGGAGAGAGAAAGGAGTAGAATGCAAAGGACTGACCACGTGGGAGTAAGCATTCTCATATACGTAAAGCATGTTTGTGTCATTATTAAGCCCTATGAACATTATTATCACAGTGGAATTGATTATATGTTGGGACGATAGTGGCTTTTCCCGTGAGGGTTTTCACTTTAAATCCTTATGTGTTGCTTGCGATTGCTTTTATTTCTTTCACTATTAATAATCATGTGCGTGAAGTTTGAACTAATTTTTTTATTTGGTAAAATTAAAATTAGTTCAAGTAAAAAATAATTTAATTTTCTTGATGTAGTAAATTAATTAATTGGACTTAAGCCCTTAGGCACACACCTATTCACCTAGTTTTTCATATAGAAGGTGGCCAATCCTATATGTCAAGAATGGGGAGCGTCAAAAATCTATATCAGTATAAGTATCAACAATAAATAATAAAACTAAATCAATCCAGGATAATAAAAAAAATGATGCTCATAAACGAGATATAAATTTGAAAAGCAACTGAATGAATAACCCACACCGAAAAATTAGAGTTTGCCTAAAAAATTTAGAAATTTTATTAACTTTAACTTCCATAAGGCATTTAAATTAATAGTAATTTAAAAACCTTATAAAATTATAAAGAAAATAAATTTCAAACAAAAAATTCGAAAAGAAAAATAAAACAACAAGAAAAAAAATGATAAATCCTTTCATCTTCATCACATCGCCCTTCCCCGACTAGCCCGACTAGCTTGCAACCTACCCACTCCACTCTCTATGCACTCTTCCCATAACCAAGGCTCAATCCATCTCTCTCTCTCTCTCTCTCTCTCTCTCTCTCGAGAGAGAGAGAGAGAGGGAGGGAGGGGGGGATATATATAGATATAGAAGTCGATAGGATATACTATTGCTAGAGAGAGAACTAGATCCATAAGAGAGATAAAATCAAGGGAAGAGGGAATGATGACTGTTGAATCACCCGTTGTGATTGATGACAATGATGAGGATGAGGGTTCAACCCCTCTTCCATATTCTTCAATTCATGTAAGAGAAATTGTTCTAAGCAGTAGTGACTACAACTTAACTATTTTTCTAACCTTTTTAAGTTTTTTTTTATTTAAAATTTATTTTATTTTTAGTTTTTATTTATTTTAAATATTTTTGCGCGCTTATAAATTTCTTTTAATTCATAATTTCATGTGACAGTTAAAGCTAACATATATTTCTAATTATTTTTGAAAAAGTATAGTTTTTAAATTAAAATGTATTTAATTCTTATACCCAAAATTGCTAATGTTTTAGAGTCAAATAAAGTAAAAGTAAAACATATAACCATTGGTAAGAAGCATATAAAAAAATTGATGCATTAAAAAAATCAAATATGTAAGGACACAAGTCTCCGATTGAGTCTCAATGTTGTGTTGGCTAAATACCAAACAAAAACATTTGGGTCATAGGATATAGTTCAAGTTTATCCATTTCGAACGAGGTTTGCCAATGACTTGCCACTGGAACTTCGTTAGATAGTTCTTTCGAACAAAAATGTCATTCGAACGAGATTTCAGCGGGAACAATTTTTTGGCACTTTCTCACTACTTTATCCCACTAACTTTTTGACAAAATTATATATTACGGGATCAAACTTTTTCAAAGTAACTTTTTCACATTCTACAATCTCCAAGAGAGAGTTTAAGAGAAAAATTTCAAAAAGAAAGAGTTCAAGTTTGACGTGTTTATTCTTCAAAAGAAAAATCCTAAAACACTTTTGTTTCACCCAATTGTTTTGTTTATCCAAGTTCCTTAATTTATATACTTTGCTTGGAGTTTTGGCACCGATTTTATCTCTACCGTTGGAAGATTGTTTGGGTTTACTTCTACATCCAACAAAAAAGAAGTTCGTTGTTTTGCTGCGGCATTCTCACATGGTGAAAGGCATCATGTGTGGTTGACAGTTACTCCTAAAGTCTGATTGATGAATTCTGAGACCGCGGTGGAGATCCGTGGTTATTCATTAGGCAGAGGTGTATACAAGAAGGAGAGTCGGGGCTTGGATGGAGTCAAGTCGAGTGTTGTAAGTCTTACTGTCTTGTATTTGTAAAATCGTACTTAGTAGATTTGAGGCTAGGGCCGTCCGAGATTTTTTCCCGTTGTGGGTTTTTCCTCGTACATCGCGGAGTAGTGATTTATTTGTTTATTTTATCTTTTGTAAAATTCGCCTAGAACGCATGCTTAGGTAAAAAGATAAAATTTGGTTTATATCACTACTCGTGATTAAGTTGGTGCTAAAATTAATTTGGGTAATGTTTAATTAATTTAGTTTAAGTCATTAATTTTATTGGATAAAATTTGGTTTGGCCTAATTTGCAAAATTGAATATTTATTGTTAGGAAAATTTCTAGGACTTGGGTTGAGCTAATATCTTTAAGTGAAACATTCATTTGTTAATTAATTTAATTTCACTTTGAGTTTTGTTTGATTTTAATTTGAAAGAAATTAAAATTTGGTGTTTGTGTGTGTTTAATTGAACCATCTCGCTTCCGCATCTTTAAAGGAAATTTCTTTTTTTGGTAAAGTCTAAAAATTGGAGACCTCATCATTTTCAACAAGTGGTATGAGGCGGGAACAGTTTTTGGCAGGTTTTTGGCACTTTCCCACTACTTTGTCCCACTAACTTTTTGACATAACTATGTAGTGCGGGATCCAACTTTTTCAAAATAATTTTTTCGCATACTACAATCTCCAAGAGAGAGTTTGAGAGAAAAAATTTCAAAAAGAAAGAGTTCAAGTTTTAAGTGTTTATTCTTCAAAATAAAAATCCTAAAACACTTTTGTTTCACCCAATTATTTTGTTTATCCAAGTTCCTTAATATATATATACTTTGCTTGGAGTTTTGGCACCGATTTTATCTCTACCATTGGAAGAGTGTTTGGGTTTACTTCTACATCCCACAAAGAAGAAGTTCGTTATTTTGCTGCGGCATTCTCACAAGGTGAAAGGCATCATATGTGGTTGACGGTTGTTCCTAAAGTCCGAACGGTGAATTCAAAAATCGCGGTGGAGCTCCATGATTATTCGCTAGGCAGAGGTGTATACAAGAAGGAGCGTCGGGGCTTTGACGGATTCAAGTCGAGTATTGTAAGTCTTACTGTCTTGTATTTGTAAAATCGTACTTAGTGGATTTGAGGATAGGGCCGTCCGAGGTTTTTCCCTGTTGTGTGTTTTTCCTCGTACATCGTGGCGTAGTGGTTATTTTTTTATTTTATCTTTTGCAAATTCACCTAGAACGCATGCTTAGGTAAAAATATAAAATTGATTTAAATCACTACTCATGATTAAGTTGGTGCTAAAATTAATTGGGGTAATGTTTAATTAATTTAGTTCAAGTCATTATTTTTATTGGACAACATTTGGTTTGGACTAATTTGCAAAATTGAATATTTATTGTTAGGAAAATTTCTTGGACTTGGGTTGAGTTAATATGTTTAAGTGAAATTCATTTGTTAATTAATTTAATTTCACTTTGAGCTTTGTTTCATTTTAATTTGAAATAAATTAAAATTTAGTGTTTGTGTGTGTTTGATTGAACCATCTCGCTTCCGCATCTTTAAAGGATTTTTTTTTGGGTAAAATCTAAAAATTGGGGACCTCATCATTTTCAACAAGTGGTATCAGAGCATTGATTTAGAAAGCCTCGCGTTTTCAAATTGGTATTAGAGCCGGAGCACTAATTTATCGCGTTAAAGATCCATTTTTTCGGCTTTTATAATTTTTGTGCTCCTTGTATTTTTAGGTGGTTCATTTTTTACTCACTCTCATTTTTTATATCTCTCGATGGGACGTCTTAATGATAATTTGTCCATTTCTAATGATAATGAATTTTTTGATATTCGAGAGGAATTTAATGGGCATAATAAGTGTAATGAAAATTTGAGAGAATTACATGTGAGATTTGTAAAAAGAATTAAGTTTCTAGAAAATGAAAATATATGTTTTAAATATAGAATTGAACTTTTGCAAACCTCGCTATCTCAGAAAGATATTTTTCCTGAAAAGCACATGGACATAAATCACAATTTTAATATTTTAAATATGTCCAAGAAAGAGAGTGATAGTCGAGAAAAGACTCTTAGGGAAAAGTTTGCTCACATTGAGGGGGAGCGTGATAACCTTCTAGGAGTTATAGAAAATTTAAAGAAGGAGTCTCGTAAAATTGAGGAGTCTAATTTATTACTTGAGTCCAAAGTTTTAAAAATGAAAAATGATTTACAAGACTCGAGTAGTAGTTGTAATGGTTCTAGATCATCTAGTTAAAATATTTTCGTTGCTAAAGCTAAGACCATTGTTTGTTTTAGAGGCTCAACTTTATCCAAAGACTTTAGAAAAGGCCATGCCTTAGGTAACATTCCTCGTGTTTACACATCCTTGCATTGTGGTAGGAAAGGTCACCTTAGGTAATTTTTTTCTTATCTTAAAATAAGTCCTAGGAAGTCTATGTCTAGCATTTCATTAGTTCCCAAACTCCATAATTTTAAATATACATCTATTTGGGTTCGGAAATCATTTTTAGACGCTCTAGATATTAGATTTGTTGATTCTCATTTGCTTTCACGAAACCTCCCTTGCTACATTTAAAGGTTGAATGTGTTAGTTTTTTTTTTTTTTGCATACTTTGTCTTTTGTGCTTCATGCTATATCACCATGCTAATTATATGCTTGTTTTAATCATTTTCTAGTCTATGCTCCATGCTTAATCACATGCTAGAATTATGATTCTTGTTTATCTTTTGTATTCTATTTCTTTCATTTTAGTTTGCATTAAATGAAAAATACAAAAAGATTTTTGTTTATCATTTACGTTTAATTTAGGCTTAATGCAAAATACAAATGATTTTTGTGTGTCTTTTGAGTAAATATTTTTGTTGTTTGGTTTTAAAAATTTCAAAAACTCAAAAAGATTTTTTTGTGTGTGTATTTTACTTTGACACTCTTTATGTGGCATATAGTTATGTTTAAATCCCCTCTTTTTCACTTCCATGTGGCTAGACCTTTTGGTTTAGATTGTCAATCCTTAAAATGTAATTTACCATGCTTACTTGGAGTAGTTGTATTTTGTGTTTTTATAATATATTCTATTCTTATATGCCTCAATTCACCCATGCACGAGCTCACTTGAAATTTTAACTTCATATGTATATTTGAGCTTTGTGAGGTGTTCTCCTACAAATCTAGTCATCTACATATTATATGACTTAGGAGGACTTGCTCATATTAAAATCCGTTGCACGTGAGATTTGTGTGAGACATAAAAATATAAATATATAAATGTACACGAGGAAGGGCATCTAAAGGAAAAATCATCCTTTGTGAGTAAACCACCATTTGTTTGGACCTAAAAGAAATAAGTGGTCCAAAAGCCTAAAATAATAATGGCATTCAAAGAAGATATTTGCCTAGGCCTATTTTGTTTAGTTAATTTATTCATTCAAAAGATTATATAATATGCTTAAATTGAGGGAGTTTGGATGGTATATCAACAGTTTGCACAATGTCTGCATATCCTAGTTGTACTTTCACTGTCATGACTCTATTGGTTTGTAGAATCATCAAAAGTCTAGGCCTATGTGACAACCCGCTCTAAATAATACCTGGTGGCCAGCCCTATACTTCATTAAAATCAGGTATTTTAGATTTCTCAGTCTCAACATCAACAGACGATACTAAATAATATAAGGCTAAATACCCGAAATCATTAAAGGCGGATTGCCAAAAATTTTAAAACTTTTATCTCACACCAATTAAAACCAACTATACAACCAATAACCAACAATAATACATCTAACTATGATGATTGATACAACAAACTCTACAATATGTAAAGAAATGAATACAAGAGTACAACAAAATGTACAAAGTAAAATACCCGAATATACTGTCGGGTCACAGATAATACAATAATCTGAGAGAGGGAGAATATAAAAGTGTTAATCTACAACACTTGAGTATAAACCCTAAATACATACTGAATCCTAATCTAGATATACAAAAGATAGGAATCGACTAAAATAATGTGTCGCAACAGTCCGCTACTGCTACAGCTCCACGAATACACTGGGTGAATAGACCTCAATGGCGTCCTTACGGAGGAACACCTAAAGTAATATAATATATATGCGTAGCAAGAGAAAATATAAATGGGTCAGAGCCCGAGTTGAAAACATTTTATAGCAAGTGCATTAAAATGCATAATAATTATAAATGCATTATGACATGATTTAATGGAGTCTCACTCTTCATAATAATCCCACTCACCTCTCAACTAAAGCGCGCAACTAAATGTATGCACGTGATCTCCAAGGGAGTGCCCAAATCTAATTAGGCAAATAAATATAAAATCTCTCAATCTACACTAGTCTGAATTCCATGTAATTCATATACTTTAACTTATAATGTTAGGGTTCTCATTCATTTGTTCACTTACTTAACATATAGGGTTTACATACCCATTTTCCAATCCAATCATACAATAAACATAAACATCTTCTTTACTAGAATTTCTCATATTCTAGTTATGCTAACAATATACAATTATATAGATGAGTTATTAGCATCTAAGTGCTAAGGACTAAACTTTTCCCAATTCTCAATACTGCACTACGTTTCGTGCGTGGTACGTCTTGCAAATGCGAAATCCAAACAAGGACCCCCCCCCCCCCCGTTACACTACTCCTGACAATATTGATTTTCGAGATTCATTATGCCCTCAATGCATGATGCATGTAACCCAAATTCTTATTACTCCATTTTAATTAATTTTATTATTCCCAATTCTCAACAATGCACGGCGTTTCGTGCATGGGACGTCTCGCAAATGCGTAATCCAAACAAGGCACCCCCCCGATACACTACTCCTGGCACTGTCGATCGTCGAGATATACTATATATATATATATATAAATATGAGCATTAAGGACTAACTTCTCCTCAGTTCCCAACATTACACTGCGCCTCGTGCGTGGGACGTCTCGCAAATGCGAAATCCAAACAAGGAACCCCCCCGATACACTACTCCTGGCAATGTTGGTCGTTGAGGTCCATTATGCCCTCGATACCCAAATAATCAATCACATAAATAATATAATAACCATCCAAACGAGCTATAAATCGAGGACGCAGGCTCACAATGCTATCATCTTCCAGTTGCCCAAACCATGTAGAAAACTGGGGGCCACCTGGTGGGGATAAATGACACCCACCTCGTGATCAACTCACACACACAACATCCGGGAAGCGGTCATAGTTCCTAACCGGCAAGTGAGAATGACACATACCCACGACTTCTCACCCCCAAAATAATAAATGTATATCACATAATAATCACCATGGACGACTATGACCTGGGTAATATCCACACCCTTCTCATCGAGCCAGGATGCTCACCCTCATCGCACGCAACTTACCAATGATAGCAAGGAGGGGGTATGCTTCATTATATATATATATATATACCATCACATAAGGTATACATACATCATCACATCATATAAAGATATACCACCATATAAGGTATACCTACCACAACATTTACAAATTCATAGTATGCTCTTAGGCGCAATTGAATTAATATTGTTGTTTAGTATATTTCCTTCTCAATATACTAATCGTCAATTCTCACACATCTTCCCCACTTAGTATACACTATACTATTTCTCACTTTAAGTTTTCGCATCACTTCTAATTATGAATTGTCTCGTAATTCTATTTATGTTAAGGATATTCTCTATCCTAATGGCCTCGATTAGCATTTCTCATTGTGTGAGACATCTCTCAAATTATTCATCGTTAAGGATATTTCTTTATCCGTATGCACATTTATTAACATTTATATTCTCAATCCATAATATGGTTCAATTAATTGGATGAACCTTTAAAGTTATCCCATGTGGGATTTGATTCTAAAATTCAAACATCACTAAGTTCATTCTCATTCTTTTATATAAATTTACTAATTATCTCCAAATAGAATTTCCAATAATAGTGGGCTTCCCCACTTTGAGTATGCCATAATCTCTAATCGGCATTCCTCAATTTAATTCAATATGACTCCAAAAATATCTTATAAGGTAAACTCCCTAAAAGTCTCCAAAACATATTATACATAACTCCTATAGAGGTTCCCAATCGATAAACTCAGACGAAACGGAATGAAATTGTCCCTAGAAAACATTCCCCCAAAATGCCCTGTTTCCGAATCGATTCGGCCTCCAAGGCTAATCGATTCAGGTCATCTGACCTGGGATTCTGTCTCAGGATGAATCGATACGGCTGGGGTTTGAATCGATTCGGTCACTCAGACCTGGGCACCTACATATTTCCGAATCGATTCGGTAAGGGGCCAAATCGATTCGGCTCTGCAGAACTCACGAAAATAGCTACTTTTTATTTAACCTAAAATATCCAAAATTCATTTTAATAATTTTCTCTTCATTTCTCTGCAACCCAATCACATATATATCATCAACATTCATCCAAGAACACATATGAACTAATTTATAACCTCAAATCCATTTCTACAAAACAAATCTAAGATTATACCCAAAAGTTAGGTTTTGATAAAGTAACCCTAAAACCCATAAATTTAATCCACAAATCATGCAATAAATGGTTCACAATAATTATTTAGCAAGTTTAATCACTTGCCTTTGGTTCATAGGGTCTGATATGTCCTCGAGATCGCGTAAAGGCCGGAAATCTCCACTTTCTCTTTCTTTCTCTTCTTCTTTCTTCTTCTCTCTTTCTTTCTTTCTTTCTATTTCTCTTTCTCCCTAAGGAGAATTGTTTCTCCCATAGACTTTTAAGCCTTATCTCCCAAGATACACAACTTTAAATGATAATACACACTTTAAATGACTCGGTAACTTTATTTTGAGCCAAACGAGCTTAAATTATTTCGGAACCTAAATAGACCCCAAGTATAGTCATTTTGACTTTCTCGACCCTTCCGGAAACAACTACACCCTCAGAACTGCCGTTCAAAACACTTTCTAACAACTTCAAATTTTTACCTCAATTGCCAACTTAATAATTCTCCAAAATAAAATAATATTTATTTCTCCCAAAATAAATAAATTATCGTCTCCAAAGTATCGTGTTGTTACAGGTTGTATGCATTGTGTATGTTTGTTCATTGAGTTCAATTTATATTGTCACATGAGATTATATTCAAATATGATGAATTTTGCAATCAATTGAGAACTCCGTGAACATGTTTTAAGTGTTTGGGTCTAAATTTAATTGTTACTAGTTCACACCCCTACACTTCCGTTTTCATAAGACATATTTTTACCACACGAGTGTGAAAAACTTATTGTATTTTGTGTCATGTGTGGTGTATATACCTATATATATGTACATGTGAGTTAGTGATAGTCATTATGTCTACATATATATGATATTTTTTCTCTTTGCCTTGCTTTCTAGTCCATCTATGCTTCAAATTCATAATTGGTATTTATCGTGTTGCATATTGTTGTTGATATCACATGCTTAGTATCTCATGTATCACATTGATATAATTTTTTTTGCATCTTAGTTGGTATTCGTTATTCTTTGTATGGATTAGTTATAATTGTGTTGCCTATATGCTTTGTATGGATTAGTTATCACTCTAAGCATCCTCGTGTCTAAATTAGCTTTATCCTTTGTCTATTCCTGAACAAAAAGGGGGAGAATGATATGGTGAGAACGGTATCTAATTCTATTATAATCTTATCTAAGTTTAGGATATTTAACTTAGGGGGAGAGCGCTATCTTCTTAGGTTGATCATAGTTGATAAAGGGGAGAATTAATTTAGGGGGAGTAATTATTTTAATTGCATTTAATATTTTAATATTCCCTATGCATTTCATAGTTGATAAAGTGTGCAAGAATTCTTCTATATATGGAAACTTTCTTCATCGGCAAAGCTATTTATCCTTGGGTCTTAAGTCAAGTTTGGGTGGGATGTTTGAGTCTAGTAGACCTTGACGACCCTTTATGATTTTTGGTTGGTTTTTGTCCCGGAATAGCCAAAGGGGGAGATTTGTAAGGACACAAGTCTCCGATTGAGTCTCAATGTTGTGTTGGCTCAATTAGGGAAAAAAAATTTGAGTCATGGATAGAGTTCAAGTTTATCATTCAAGTCTATGACGTGTTAGTTGAGGACGTAGCGACCAAGATATTAATGCTTCATCAAGTGCGGAGTTTAATGTGCCTCCCTTCTACGTCACCAACATAGTTCCAATTACTCCTAAGGTATGAATGCATTACATATTTATATAGGAGCTTGGAACAATTTTAATTGGGTGTAATTTTTGTTTAAACTAATGTTTATTTTCAAAAGGTTTCTTTAATACTTTAAAATAAAGTTTCTGGGCTAAAATCGAATTTTTAAGCTTTCTGGATTTTCATTCGAACGAGTTTTTCGTTCGAATGAGAATTTCGTTCGAACGAGGTTTGCCAACGACTTGCCACTAGAACTTCGTTAGATAGTTCGAACGAGATTTCGGCGGTAACAGTTTTTGACAGTTTTTTGGAACTTTCCCACTACTTTGTCCAACTAAATTTTTGACAGAATTATGTAGTGCACGATCCAACTTTTTAAAAGTAACTTTTTCACATACTACAATCTCCAAGAGAGAGTTTGAGACCAAAATGTTAAAAAAGAAAGAGTGAGTTTTCAGTGTTTATTCTTCAAAAGAAAAATCCTAAAACACTTTTGTTTCACCCAATTGTTTTGTTTATCCAAGTTCCTTAATATATATACTTTTCTTGGAGTTTTGGCACCAGTTTTATCTCTACCATTGGGAGAGTGTTTGGGTTTACTTCTAAATCCCACAAAGACGAAGTTCGTTGTTTTGCTGCGGTATTATCACATGGTGAAAGGCATCATATGTGGTTGACGGTTGTTTCGAAAGTCCGATCGGTGAATTCTGAGACCGCGGTGGAGCTCCGTGGTTATTCTCTAGGAATAGCTATATACAACAAGGAGCGTCGGGGGCTTGGACGGAGTCAAGTCGAGTGTTGTAAGTCTTACTGTCTTGTATTTGTAAAACTGTACTTAGTGGATTTAAGGTTAGGGTCGTCCGAGGTTTTTTCCCGTTGTGGATTTTTCCTTGAACATTGAGGTGTAGTGGTTATTTGTTTATTTTATCTTTTGTAAATTCACCTAGAATGCATGCTTAGGTAAAAATATAAAATTGATTTAAATCACTACTCATGATTAAGTTGGTGCTAAAATTAATTTGGGTAATGTTTAATTAATTTAGTTCAAGTCATTAATTTTATTGGATAAAATTTGGTTTGGCCTAATTTGCAAAATTGAATATTTATTGTTAGGCAAATTTCTAGGACTTGGCTTGAGTTAATATGTTTAAGTGAAAAATTCATTTGTTAATTAATTTAATTTCACTTTGAGTTTTGTTTCATTTTAATTTGAAAGAAATTAAAATTTGGTGTTTGTGTGTGTTTAATTGAACCATCTCGCTTCCGCATCTTTAAATGAAATTTCTTTTTGGTAAAATCTAAAAATTGGGGACGTCATCATTTTCAACAAGTGGTATCAGAGCATTGATTTAGAAAGCCTCGCATTTTCAAAATAAATGGAAACAAAATTATAAAAAAAAAAGTATTTACATTATTTTAAGTGAGTTAATAAAAAAATAAACTTTTATATTCTTTAGCTAAATTTTTGTTTTTGAATACAAAGAGTTGGTTCCATTCTAAAAAAATATTTACCTTTAATTAAATGTTTTTTTAATTAATATTAAATGAGTGCCTCACATGATGTATGTTTTAAGTCCCATTTTCAAAGTATGCCAAGTTGTCCTAGACTAACAACTAAATTGTGTAGATTTATTATACCAACAAATATGACACCTGCCAATGAGCTTATAGGATCGAACCTTTAATATTTTGATATTTTCTTCTCCACTATAATTGGTGCCACATCGGGTTGGCTTAAATATTTGTACACTTTGGCTTGTAAGCCATTACAAGAACTTGAAGCATTAAAAATAATATTTAGCTACACAAGCTATTTTTGTTGTTAAAGATACCCTTTTGGCGACAAAATCTTCTTTATGTTATTAAAAGATGATACTAGGCAACATAAAATAAAACTTGTTGCCAAAGGTTAAAATTTTAATTGGAAAGTTAACAAAATAAAACCGGGGAAATATTTAACATGGAATTAGAGTTGGATGTTGCCAAACATAACTTAACTTTTGGCAACATAAGAATGTGTTGAACAAATTAAATGACTTTTGGGACACAGTAAATTATGATGCCAAAAATATTTTATCTTTTTTTAATATCTTTTATAAAAAATATTTCAACTAAATACACGACCTATCTCTCTATTATCTTTTGTCAAACTCTATCTGCCCATCTTTGTGAAACCACTACCCACCCCTCTATTTGCGTAACCACAAGCCACGTCGATCTCTCTCACTGTCGCCCACCTTGATCTCTCTCACGGCCTACCACCTCACTCTAACACCTTGATCTCTCTCTCCGATCTCCATCTCTGATTGTTTCCTATCTTCGGCCCTGATCTGCTGATAATACAAAACTCTCATCATCTTTTTCTTTAATTTAACCTGATTCGTTTGAAATTTGAATGATGTTTAGATTAATGTTTCTATTCAAGAATTTTTTAATTTATAACTTAGGTTGTTTCCTTCTTTCAGTTTATAATGTTTAGAAATTAAATTGAATTAACTGATAAGAAAGAAACTAACTATTAATATTAATTGGGTGTTGTTATTTACGTCTTAAAATTAAGAAAGTGATGTTAATATTGTTTGGGTATTGTGAACATTTATTGAAATTAATTAAGTTTTGTTAATATTGATTGATATTTTTTAATATTATATGATTGGTTGGTTTAACATATACATGTTTTTATTATTAGTCTTTGTGAAAACACTAATATTAATTGATAGTTTTATTAGCGGATAGTTTTTTGTTTTTAGTTTTTCTACAATGAAAACACTAGTTTATGGTTTTATTAGAACTCATGCCCAACATTATTGTTCACTTCAACAAAGATATTCATGTTTAAGTTTTATTATTAGTTTTTTTTGTTTCTCGATTATAATGCTTAGAAATGGTAATAGTCACAATGGGTTATGCATATATATGAAAATTGCGGATCTTATAAAATGTCCAACAAATGAGATTTGAAATTCAAATATTTATTAATAGTTTTCGGATGTATGTATAAACTTGAGACTTATTTTAAAGAATTCTAGAATAAAATATGAAATTGTTAAAGGGAGATAGTGGTATTAAGTAGTAGTTTTTAATTAGTAATGAAATATGGTGAGCAATATAAATTTTAAAACGTCAATTAAAAGTATGGTATAATTATACATAGCTATAAACCGCTTAAGTTACATATAGTGCACATACATACTAGACTTCTAGTTCTTATGTGTACACATTCACTAGGCCTTAGACCCGTTCGAGAGTCATTACCCCTATAATGAGATCTCTCGAATTGTCCCATTTGGACAGTTTGGGACAACATAGTTTCTGCATAATAATGTACTTAATGGATTACACTTGTTACTTTTGGATAAAGTTCTACTACCATCTATTAATATTTTCTAGGCACATACTAGATTTATGCGGAGTTGAGTGTTATTTCAATTGATAATTTAAAATATCATGAACACTTGCAAATATATGTCGTGTACTTGAACTCTGGGGAGATACTGTAGGATTTTTCTTAGATTGGAACATGGTGGATGAGTTGCTAAAATTGTATTAAAGAAATATATGGTCTTGAATGAGATAGGATAACTCACCCTTTATAGGAGATGGAGGAGATATGATTTATATTAGATCTTGTGTAAACAATAAAATTAAATTATATTATTTTTCACTACACCAATGGTCAAATTGACACCCTTCAACCGGCCAGCCTTGTCATCATCATTGACCGTGATAAAAAAATTCTCGTTTTTTATCACGGTCAATGATCGTGAAAAGGTTGCGACAAAGGCTTGTCACGGTCAATAACCGGAACAAGGCTGTGACAATTATTTGTCATGGACTTTGTCACAGTCATTGATCGTGACAAGCCTATAAAGTTGTCACGATCATAGACCATGACATGTTCGTGACAATTATGTCAGTAAAAAATCCTTCCCTCTTCTTTTTTCCCATCGATTTCTATTCCCTCCATTTCTCTCTCTCTAAGCGACTGCACTCTCTCTCTACGATTTTACTATGTTTTCTCTCTCTATTTCCCTTCCATTTGTGTATATGTGTGTGTATATGTGTGTGTAAATATGCATGTGTGTGTGTGGTGTATATATGCGTGTGGGGGGGGGGGGGGGGAGGGGGCAGGGCTAGGGGCGGGGAGGGGGTGTATGTGTGTGTGTGTGTGTGTGTGTGTGTGTGTGTATATGTGTGTGTATATGTGTGTGTGTGTGTGCGCGCGTGTGTGGTGGCCAGTGGCAGTGGGGGGAGGGGGTCGGGCTGGGGGGCAGGGGTGGGCGGGGGTGTGGGGTTGTGTGTGTGTGTTTATTTTAATTAAACTTTTATTGGTTTATTAGATATTACCCCTCATATTGTAGTTCCCCTTGTAAAAGAATTGATTGAATAAATATTGATTGGTTGTTAATTTTTTTAGTAAATTAATAATTAGTGCCCCTTTCATATGCAAGTATGATTGCCCCTCATTGTAAATTGGTAAATTTATAATTGTATAATTTAATTGTTAGTTTAATTGATAAAAATAATTAATTTAGTAGATGAATTAGAAGGAGTACGGGATACACATTTGTTGTTGCCATTGCGGTTGGAATGTAATGGATCGATGTTCGCTTGGTTAATTTTAAAATGGCATGGCCACTGGATTATTGTCCATATAGGGGTGGTATTTTTTTAACTTTTTTTTTTTAAAATTACTTTGTATCACAAACAATATATATATATATATATATATATATATATAGTTTGATAATTAAATGAAACATTCTTGAAATTACATATAGTGTGCATAAATACTAGCCTTCTAGTTCTTATGCGTACGCATTCAATAGCCCTTGGACCCGTTCGAGAGTCATTACCCCTGTAATCAGATCTCTCGAATTGTCCCGTTTGGACAGTTTGGAACTGCATAATTTATGTATAATAATATTCTTAGTCGCTTAAAGTTGTTACTTTTGGAGGAAGTTCAGCAGTCGTATCCTAATGTTCTCTGGGTACATACTAGATTGACAATTGTGACTGTTATTTCAATTGATCAATTAAAATAACACTCACACTTGCCAATTTACGTCGTGTACTTGGAGAACTACGGGAATATGCTGCCGAATTTTTATCAAATCGTAACAATATGCATGAGTTATTAAGTATATTATAGAAATATGTTGTCTTGAATGGGATAAGACCACTCACCCTTTAGAAGAGATGGAGGAAATAGGAATTTCTATTATAAATTGAATTTGAATTTGAAATTTAAAATCGAATATAAATAAGACATAATTAAATGAAACATACTATAAATATATGTTTTGTTTATACTAATCCATGAATATACGCTTCTTACCTTTAATAGGTGATTAGTTGTGGTAGTTGTGATGGGATATTCAAAATACAAAGAGTGGATGGGTGAGACAAATAGAATGGGGGATGTGTTTCGCAGAGGTGCTAATGAATTTGTGAAATACGCAAAGAGATGTCATAATGATGAAGAGTTTTCGTGTCCGTGTGCTTGATGTAAGATTGGTAAGGTGTTTGAGTGGAAAACATTTGGACTACATTTGTTAAGATGGGGTATGCAAGATATTTATCGATTTTGGAGTTTTCACGGTGAATTAAAAGTTCCTTTTTTCCCGAACAATCTTCAACAAGTAGGATAGATGGAGAAGGGGACGACGTAGATCATAATATGTTATAGGATTTAGTTGATGATGCGTATGGAGTTTATGAAGCGAAGGAGAATGAGGTTACTGATGATGTACAAAGTTCAAGTGCTCGTAAAGATATCGTAACACACCTTGACGATAACTACTAAAGTTTAAAATTTAAGGCGACCCAACCGTTATACTGTGACTGTGAGAAAGATCAAACAACTTTACATGTCATGGTTGGTTTACACAGTTTGAAGATGCAGTATGATTTGTCTGGCAATAGCATGACATGAATTCTGAATTGGGTGAAGGGCTTACTACCTAAGGAGAATAAGCTTCCAAATAGTTATCCTATTATAAAGAACATTTTGAAAGGTTTGGGAATGAAGAATAAATGAATTCATGCTTATGTGTATGACTGCATACTATACCGAAAGGAGTATGAAAATCTCAATCGATGTCCGGTATGCGATGAACTTGGATATGTCCAATCTACTGGTAAGGAAGGCACAAGCTCAAAAGTGCCTCAAAAAGTGTTGAAATATTTTCCCTTTGGGCCTAGATTAAAGCGATTTTTCATAGTAACATGGATAGGTAATGACTTGGCATGCTAGGGAAGAAGTAAGGGTAATCTCATGCGTCATCCTATTGATTCTACAGCTTGGAGGAGGATGAATTATGAGTATCCCGATTTTGCTTGAGAACAGCGCAACATTCATTTCGCTATATCAACGGATGGTTTCAATCCATTTAGAAATCTAAGCACCAATCATAATGTATGGCCAGTGATCCTAGCACCACTCAACCTCCCTCATTCACAGTGTGTGAGACCTGAATTTTCGATGTTGTCTTTATTAATACTTGGTCCAAAGGCACCAAGTGATGACATCGACGTCTACCTGGCTCCTTGGGTAGAAGAATTAAATGAGTTGTGGGAAGAGGGTGTGCAATCATTTGATTCTTTTAGAAAAGAAGAGTTTACACTGAAAGCTATGTTGATGTGGGAAATTAATGATTTTTCAGCTTATGGGACATTATCCGGTTGTGTAGTACATGGTTATTTGGGGTGTCTTATTTGTTGAGAGGATACTGAATCTCTTCGTCTATCTGATAGCTAAAAAAGTGTATACTATTGTCATAGGAGGTTTTTACTCCCGACTCATAGTTTCATATTTGAGAAAGGTTCTAATTTTTTATCGGGCGGGGTTGAACATAGGCTATCGCCGAGACAACTTTCAAGTTCAGAAATTGAAAGTAAATCTTCTGAATGTGGCCCTAATACGCCAGGTAAGAATCCCAAATTTAATAATGTGAAGCATAAGAAGACCCCAGCTGGGAATGAAACTAAGACAAGAAAGGCATGGTCTAGGAGGTCAATTTTATTTGACTTGCCTTATTGGAAGAATAACCCAGTGCGACATGTATTGGATGCGATGCATGCAGAGAAAAAACTCGCTGAACATTTTATGGGCACTTTCCTTGGTGGAGTCATTCGAAGGATGGAGAAAATGCATGAAAAGACTTTAAATCGTTGAAACTTAAGCCACAACTATGGTTGAAAGAAGATAGTAGGGGAAGGACAATAACTCCCCCTAGTGCGTTTACTTTGAAGAGTGGGGAAAGGAAGGTGATTTTAGACACAATATATAATTTGAAGGGCCCATCTAATTTTTCGTCCAACTTGCAAAGGATTGTGAATTATGCTACTCATGATTTACATAAGTGTAAGTCCCACGATTGTCATGTGATCATGCAATTGGTTCCTCTATTGTTTAAGCACTATTTCTCCAAGCACAAGGATTTGCGGAGGGCTATTATGCAAATTAGTATTACCTTCTCACTTTTGTATGAGAAGATAGTCAATCGAGAACACATAGTGGACACAAAATTAGTTGTGACCAAAACGATTTGTGTGTTGGAGAAGTACTTTCCCTAAGCATTCTTTGACATAAGTGTTCACTTGTTTGTACATCTATGCGACGAGACACTTCTTTGTGGTCTAGTTAGATATCGGTGGATGTATCCGTTTAAAAGATTGATTAAAGTTTTTAAAGATTACGTCAACAATACG
Organism: Sambucus nigra; assembly: GCA_949130495.1. Taxonomy (NCBI): domain Eukaryota; kingdom Viridiplantae; phylum Streptophyta; class Magnoliopsida; order Dipsacales; family Adoxaceae; genus Sambucus; species Sambucus nigra. The sequence continues at coordinate 551,595,698 of OX422212.1, read as the reverse complement.
CGATACATTCCAGGATCAATTACAGAGGAATACATCACCATGGAGTCATCAATCTATACTCCACAATATATGCCTGGCTCAACTAGCATTGATGACATTGATGAGCTCATCGATGATGGTTGTCATGTGATGGGAAAATGAGTGAAATTAACGAGTTTGCAACATGAATAAGTAGCTCATTATCTATTTAACACACATGAAGATGTCGAAGAATAGAAAAAGTAAGTTTAAAATATTTTAGGTTTTACATTATTTTAGAATATTTTAGATTATTTTATACATGATTCATTTTGTAATATGCAGAAAATAGTTGTGTGGATGACTTGGCAGCTCCTACCGAATATCAATCCATTTTTATGATAACCCGAATTTGAAATAATTTTTCAATTTGTAATAAATATTCCAATTTGTACTTTATCAATCCATTTTTAATGCTTTTAATTGATTTTCACTTTATCATTTTCACTCTTGTGTAGTGTGCGTGTGTGTGGGTGGGGGTGGGGATGTTTTGGATTTTTAGTAATTATACATATTATGAGTTAGATGCTGTTGTTTTGGAATTAAGAATTAAGGTGTTAAACATTAATAATTCATTTGGTTTTGTAGTAATTGTACATATTTGCATGTCTTCTTATAATTCATTTTGATTTGTACTAATAATAACTTTTTTTAACAAAAAATGTCTCCTTCAGGTATTAAGGCAAGGATGATGATGTTGAGTATGATGATGTTGTCTGGACTCGGTGGTAGCGGATGCGACGAGGGCTCCTTGGCCCTTAGGCTCCCTAATATGACAAATTAGGGATGGCCATCGAGAACAAGACGAGGCTATTAGCGAGATCCCTCGAGCTGGTAAAGACGATCATCGGCCCGGGGTACACTCTTTGGAGGGAGGTGTCAAATGAGCTCAAGTTAGCTATTTGGGCGGCACTACAGGTAATGTATTTATATTTATATCAATATTTCTATTTCAATTTCGATTTCGATTTCAATTCATTTTATATTTATATTTATATTTATATTTATATTTATATTTATATTTATATTTATATTTATATTTATATTTATATTATATTTATTCATAACTAACATTGTATTTGTTAGGCATGGACAATTCATCTTAGGTCCAAAACTACGCGATTTCGTCTTGGAGCAGTTGAGGGAGCAACACAAGACGTGGAAGAAAAATATACGAACTTGGTACTTTGGGAATACCCGAGACTCCGTTATCCGAATGCGTGACTCCGTCCAGCCGAACGATCCGATCTCATTGTCACAATGACAAAAGTTCATTGACAATGAGATCGGGGAGAGACAATTGGCATCTCGCCAATCAGGGAGGAAAAATCGGGCGAAAAAGACGGATGTGCACTACTCCGGCCGGATGTCTTACGTCGAGGTGGAGCATAGGATGATGGTAAGATTTAATTTTTCTATAATTACAAAAATATATTATTCTGCATTATTTTACTTTGCGGGGCCGATACTAATTTTACATTATTTTATTTCGGGGGACGAGGAGTGGCCCTGGGGGTAGGCCACATAAGCTCGATACTTATGTGGCTATTCGGACAAAGAAGGGGAAGGATAAGGAGGTCTCCCCAAGTGTCGTAGCCACGATTGTAAGTGATCCGACGGTTTACTTTTTGTTAATTACGTTATAATTTTTTTATTTACTTATTTAACTAATCATGTGATTTTTGTCATTTCACGCAAAGCTTAAGGAAGTGAACGAGTCGCAGTCTGATGCAGACAAGGCATCTTTGTCCACAGATGCACTCAGCCAAGTGCTTGGCGCTAATCGCAAGGGGAGGCCAAGCGGGTGAGCTCACAGGTTGCCCAATCTAGGATCATTGGATTGGAGATGAGCGACACCGGGTTGGCTCGAACGGTGGACTTGCATGACACAAAGTTGTCCCGTTTGGAGGCAACGGTCCAAGATATGTTCTCATTCATGAAGCATTTGTTGGGCGGAAACCGTAAGGGGAAAGGTAAGGAGAAGGTGGTGGAGGAGGAGGTGGAGGATGACGAGGATGTGGACCTCGCTGCTTCATCGTCGACACGTGCGGACATTGATGATCCTGTCCCCTATTTGGCTCCCTTCGATCGACCAATGTCGACACTTAGTTGGCTGAGTGTTTTTATACAAGACATATTTGATGGCCAGCGGATAGGGCAGGGGTTGAGGGACCTGAAAACTGTCCAGGGTATGCCAGTTCATGGACGTTTTCTTCAAGACATCGAGGCTAAGGTGCTCATCACGCATGTAATACTCGAGAAGGATAACTCCACATAGTGGTTGCGTGAATAATGCGGAACGATGTATATTATTGGGTGTATTAATTCGTATATCGTGTGGCCTACTCACCTCCTCAGACCTACCCCAGACATATAGTGACATTATTTGAATTGAATTATTTTAAGTGGTTACATTTAAATTATATTTGGATTATATCGTGATGCATATTGTTTTGAATGCATATTTGCATTATCTCTATTTTATTTGGATATATGATGTTTGAACAAGTACAACCTTGCTATAATAAGTATAAATATACTACTGGGCAGTGGTAGTGGCCATACTGCCCAGCAATTTTTTTTCAATTCTGCACAGAATTGTCATGGTCAATGACCGTGATAATTTTTCATGGGTTTGCCACAGTTAATAACAGTGACTAATATTGTCACGGTCATTGACCATGACATGACCACGACAAGTCTAATGAACTTTTCACAGTCATTGACCGTGATAAGCCCGTGACAACAAACGGTGTCACCCCCAGACTTGTCACGATCATTGACCTTGACAAGTTGGACTTGTTACGGCCAATGACCGTGACAATCCGATAAATTTGGTGTAGTGTTTATACGAGATACACAAGGAAAGAAATTGTAACTTTCAAGTAAAAGTTAATCCATCATTTATTATTTATGTACCCTCTCAAAAAGGGAATATGGAGGGTCGATAAGAGTTTAAATTATATTTCTTTGTATGCAATACACAAGGAAAAAAAGTAACTTCTAAGCAAAATTTAATCCATCTTTTGTTGATTATATAATCTCTCAATAAACAAATATGGAAGAGGTCGATAAGAGTTAGATGACACTTAGGCACATAGTAGGTGGGTGGTATCGTGCAGGTAATTATTTATAAAAAATGGTTTTGATTCACCCAATTTTGACCTGTTTATATTCGTTGATTTGTCAAAAATAACTTTTTAGTTTAGTTTTGGTATGGAACTTCATATTTTTTGTTATACATGCATGTGTAACATCATATTTATAAATAACCATACATATAATCGTGCACCTTTTTCTATTAATAATGGAAACTCGAGTCACTCATCAATGCTACTCCAAGAAAGAACATCAAATAATAATGTTGTCGAAGATATACAATTCCTTGTTCCTAAAGTTTCCATGATACGTAAGTCATTTCGATCATTTTTCAGATCAATAATAGAAATCCATATTCATTTAAAGTTATGAGAATAAGAAATCAACTAAATATAGAATAAAACTATTGGAATTATTCATTTAAAACAACATACAATCCTAGATTTACTATTCACCAAAGCTGCTAGAATAAAATTAAATTATCATGTAACTGCTTTCTTTTCATTTCTGCATATTAAACCAAAATACTTCATTTTTGTTCAGATTATTCAAATTTTCTTGTTTTATATATAATTATCTTTTTTCTTTTAATCAAAACAGGAAAATTGAGTCACTCCTCGATGTGTCTCTAACAAACAACATCACTCAATGATGTTGTTGAAGATATACAAGCCGATGTTTCTGATGTTTCTATGACATGTAAGTTATTTTGATTATTTTATTAGCATTTTTCCGTGTAATACTTGATGTTTATTATATTACTTTATGATCTTTCCTCTTCTACAACCATTCTAACCGAAAAATGGGTGTGAGGCTTAACACATGGAAAGAAGATCGAGACAATGGTAAAAAGACATGGCAAAATTGAAGTGCATGTGTTGGAAAGTGACGGGGGGACCTATGGGTGTAAATGCTCCTTCTCTAGGACAACAAATCAGAGTTGAGGTTATAAATACGACACCAGTTCAAGAGGTGACTCATTGGAGTGAAATTGATTCTAGGACACATGATGCAGTAATCTCCAGGATTCAGGTAGTTATATTTGATATATTCAGTTAGATATTTTTTTTCTTAGTTTTTCTGTTACACCACACACACACACACACACACACACACACACACATTTAGGGTTTTTTTGGTAAGGACATTTTGCCTAATGATATTGTGTTGATTTCTAATTAAAAAGAAATATGGAGGCTAAGTTTGATATTGTTAAGTATGATGAGGACGAGTCTATCAGATATGATATTCCTAGGAAATATGCGCGGAGGTACAGTAACTAGAGGAGTAAAATGTACTTACATTACAAGAAATTGTTGAAGGATGAAGTCGACCCAAAAAAGAATCCTTACAGTGGGGTTACACCCGGCGATCGGAAGTACATAATAGATGATGTTTGGAGTGGTGAAAAGTTCAAGGTAACTAATTTGTAGTTCATTATATTTATAATTTACTTATTCCTTGAAAGTTGCATTATTGAAGGCCCATTTAATATATTTTTTTATGTTTTTAATTAGGTATTGCCATTAAAAGGTCAACTAATACATGCTAGTTTGCCTTGGAACCATACTTGTGGGTCATGATCATTTGTAGCTGCCATGTGATTTGAGGTGATGCATTTTATAATTTATGAATTTAATTACTTATCAATGTATAATCATATTTTCATTCGTTCCGTTTATGAACAAGTCGAAGAAGAGGGCGGTGAGAGACCCCATATTGTTGTCTTCTTTAACTCATCTCATTGGAGTGAAAAAAAGAAAGATTGGGTGGATCTAAAGTGCAAGAAAAAATATGTATGTACATTTTCTATGTTAGATAAATTTATATTATTATTTTAAAATTCATTATTAATTATGTTGTGAGCTTATACTATTTTAAATATGGCAGGGGAAGTTTGTGGAGCTAAAAAAGAGATTATCGCAGCCAAAATCACCCTTCATGTCACAACATGAGATGTTCATAGAAGTCTTTAGAAAAAGATCGGGACATATTATCGGATGGGGGGTAGGCCTGAAGCCCTCTAAAGCTTCAAGTACAATTGGACAGTTAAGGGCCCGTGATGAAGGGGTGAGGCAACTAAGAGAGTAATTGGCTGCATTCGAGGAGAGAAATGTTATCCAACAAGAGTAGATAAAATCTCAAGATAAAAAAAAATTGAGGATTTCTAGGCATACATGATGCAAATATTTGCACTATTACGCAAGGATCAAGAACGGGGAAGCTTATTCGTAGGATCTCAATATGTGAATCAACTTGGTAAGTATTCATCTCTATGTAGCTACTTGTATATGTTATAGTAAATTTGGGTAGAAATTCGCCATTTTTAATTGTAATATGTGTTGATGAATCTTCATTTTATATTGGTTGTTGTGCCCATTGTGGCTGCAGTTCTAGGGGTCGGTTAGAGTTGGTCGGAATAATTTAAGGGGTTTTTACCAATTAGTCCCGTTTACTAAATATGTAGTTCAATAGGTCCTAACATATTTTTTTTACTCATCAGGTCCCATGAAATAAGATTTTTATTTCAATAGGTCCCATTTGTAAACATACAGTGACTATTCACTGTATGCACAAATGGAGCCTATTAAGGAAAAAATGTTGTGATAGGACTTAATAGGAAATATCTCATTCAAACAGGAGTTAATAGGAAGATCCCCATAATTTAAACTTAAATATATTCAAGTAAATAATAAAAAATGCATATAACCAAAGAAATGCCTTCTCTCTCTCTCTCTCTCTCTCTCTCTCTCTCTCTCTATATATATATATATATATATATATATATATATATATATATATATATATATATATATATATATATATATATATATATGTATATATATGTATAATGCTCCTGTGCGGACTAGTCCGCATTTTAAGAATGCGGACCGGACACGTGTCACCTAACGGCACGCATAGAAATTATCGCCTAAATTATAGGCACTCTCTCTCTCTTTTCTGTGCGGACTAGTCCACATTTTTATTCAGACATTGTTGGTCTATCCGTCGGCATTTCTTGTATGCACAGAAACCCAACATTTATGCACTTCATCACCTCATGAGTCTGTCAATTGCCCCATATTGATGGATCAATTGTCTCTGAAGCTATACCTTTTGTCCAATTTTCCCATGCCTAATAAAAATACTCAAAACTCATTAGATTTCTCTGAAAATTTCCCATACAATGAATATTCTGGTGACATGTATCCACTGCACCAGGATATAACATAAATAGGACATTAGTAAATAGCCAGAGAAGATTATATTTGAAGGCTTATCTCAAGAACTTAATATGACTAAGCGTACTAAAAATCTTACTATGTACCGACCACTCTTTTTGTATTTTTTTTGGTTTGATTAATCCCAAATTTCCTTGCCAAACCAAAGTCCAAATTTTTCGGATTCACTGCTTCATCAAGCAGAATGTTGCTTACTTTTAAATCCTTGTGAATAACTTTCAATCTCGAGTGAGTGTTTGTGAAGATAGAGAAGTCCTTGAGCTATCCCTTCTATGATCTTCATGCGTTTTCTCTAGTCCAAATTTTCTTGATCACAAGGATCTACTAGAAATTTAATGTTAATGCAATGATGAGGACCTGCAAAAAACCGCACCCAAACAATCCTTATAGCTCAACGGAAGCTCTCAAAAGAGATGGAGATGTACCGAATAGGAATTTGTCGAAGCTACGATTGGGCATGTATTTATACATTAGCATCATTTCATCCCCCTCAACACACCAACCCAACGGCCTAACGAGATTTGTATATTAAAGTTTGGCAATAAGTTTTAATTCGTTCATAAACTCCTCCAGACCTTGCAATGATTTCTTTGATAGTCTTTTGATAGCTACTTCTTGATTTTTATTCAAATACCCCTGTAAAAAATGCTGAAAATTGAAACCTATATAAAGAAAACTACAACAAAATAAAAGTCCCTCGAACTTTTTTTAATACACGTTTAGTCCAAGCTTTTTTATTTTGCACCAAAAAGTCGTTCACCATGCCTTTAACGGACTTTTATAAATAAGAGAATAAGAGACTTTTTAGTACAAAATGTAAGGCTTGAACTAAATGTACATTAAAAAATGTTTGTGAAACTTTTTGGTATTTTATCCTTATTTTAAATAACCCATATTACTTTCATATAGTACACAACACTTTATAAATGTTACCTCATAAATAGGACCATAACCACCCTCTCCAAGTTTGTTTTCTTCTCAGTTGTCTGTAGAAGCTAATATAATCCTTAAACTGAATGATGATAGGTCTGTATCATTCCGTACTACTACAGATGTACTAGACATTGTGTTGAACCCACTGTGATTTCCATTTAAGTTCTTTGTATTGAAACATTAATGTGTAACTTTAATCTGAGTGTGCTTGACTTTTGTCCCCAGTTATGCTTCTCTAGTTCTGACCCAAAAGTTTTCATTTTCTAGCTTTGGCTCACAAAATGACCCCATGTTACTAATATTATCTCTCAGTGTTGCATAAGGTTTTATTATATGTCCAAAAGGTCATTTTGAAGGTCATCACCAGAAAATATGAGCACATATAAATAGGTTTCAAAGTCAAAATACCAATTTCGCGCGCGAGAGAGAGGTAGCTAGCCTTCCCAACCAGTTTCTATTGTTCAAGGATATCTTTGGACAAACTTATAGACAAGATCCTAGCACTACAACCCATCCCACTTAGACTAACGCTTTCTATATTGCATCGTAGGCCAAATTTGTTTATGACCACAGAAGTGATTGAAGTTGTTGGGCATAAAATGCTAAAATTCGATATTATAATGTTAATGCCGTTGGGCTTTACTTTATTTCTTGTAAGAAGATCCTTAAATGCCATGAATATGACTATTTAGGTTTCTTCAAGGGTTCAATATTGATATAGGTCCGGTGGAATTTGATCGAATCAGGAAAGTAAGACTCACACCCAATGGCTGATTTTTCAACTACTTCTGTTTGAAACTCGATGATCTGTCTTCCTTGGATACTTGACACTTCATTGCATAATTCAAAGTGTTCATGAAATTTGCTATTGGAACCCTTTAGTGATTGGGTGGGAGATAACAAGAGAAGTCCACGAGGTAGATGTTGTTAGATCTCAAATAAAAACAGTAAAGTGCTAGGATTAAAGTTGTTAAAAGAATGAAATGGATGAAGAGGTTAGGGGGGTCTGTTATGGTAGACGAGTCTATTTCGAGTAAATCTTTAAATGACACCACCAACTTCAGATAGCTTTAGGTTCATTAGCAAAAGTCTGTTTTGATGTTTGTTTATTTGTTCAAGAGAGAGCATAAAGAGTTACTTGTGGTTTTGATGCCTGTTCATATAAATGAGCTTGCAAGAGGGAAGTATCAGCATGCATTTGCTGAAACTGATTTACGTTATCGCTAGGATGGCCTTAATTATAGAATTTTTGTTGGGTTCGTTTTGGCTTTCACCCCACTTTTGTTCCAACTTTTTTGTTGCACTCTCATTTTTTGAAAATTTTTAAATAAACCCCCAAAGCGTATCTGGCGCTCAATAAGTTTTGTAAAAAGAGTATCAAAAGTGACGATCAGTTTCAATAATACGTTTGGGAGTGTATCTCAATTTTTTTTTTCTTTATTAAAATGGATTTACTTTGTCTCTAAGTTAGCCTAAATTGTATGTAACCTTGTCAGCATATAGGTGTTGAAACTGATTTACTTTGTCTCTAAGTTGGCCTAAATTTGGGTATTTTTGTTAGGGTCAGTAACATTCACCCTAGACTTGTTCCAACTATTGTGTTTTACTCTCATTTTTTGAAAAAATTGGGATACGCCCATAAAAGTGTCGCTAAAGTTCATGAAGTGTTGTAAAAATACTCTCAAAAAGTCGTACTTTATGAAGTTTTACTGATACTTTAGCGGTTTTATCTCTTTTGTTCTTGAAAATGGGTATGTAACTAAAAATTGGAACAAAAAGTGAAGGTGAAAGTTCAAAAGTCCCTTTTTGGTATATAGTGTTAATGGAATGTCAATATTATATGTGGAAATTGGAATTAAAAATTGTATTAATTTTCTAACTTGGTGCTAGGCTTGGTTCAATTTCAATTTCCTTCACCTGAACCGAATCAGTTAGAAGTTCCATCACATAGTTCTCTCCAATTTGATTTTGTCATTTTCCTTGTTTTCTTGTTTTCTTAATGGTCCAAACTAATGGGCAAAGTAATCACAATTTTATGTCTACTCATGAAAGTTGCATGTAGAACATCATTAGTCATGCCCCTATGCTGAACAAAATTCAACTTGCGTCAAACAAACAAACACTTGAAAATGTGTTTGTATTGATATTCACTAAGTGTCTAATTTTTTTTTTTAAAGAAAATAATATTTATTGAGATAAGAGAGAATAGCCCTCTCATGTGGCATTACAAAAGATATCAAGGCCTATCTAAAAAAAAAGAAACCCTGGAACATCTAGACTAATAGCCTTCTTGATGAATCTAGGACTGTCTTCAAGATGATGAAAGGTATAGAAGCCTTTATGAAGGATAGCAAAGGAAGATAAAACCACAACTGATTTTTTCAATTCTCTAGGGCACAACTTGATTGATGTTTGGAGATATTGAGAAAGATCATCAATTTCTTTGAAAGCTTGTTTATATTGCCAAGGAATACATCTGAGATATGGAGAGAGGCCATTGAATATAATACTGGAATCAGTTTCAATTTCAATTTGAGGAATATTAGTTCCTGAACAAAACTTTAGACTTTCCTTAAGCAGCTGAAGTTGAACTTCTATAAGATAACTTTGTTGCCCATACATGGATGTAGCCCTTAACAGTCTACCTTAATCATCTCTCATTAAAGCACTTGATCCATAATTGTTACTAGCCTCCTCTGTTCCGGCACAATTGATTTTAATACTACCTGAAATAGGAGGGATCCATCTTTTGAAAACTTTATTTCTATCAGGATGCCACTTTAGAGTAATATTAAAAATACTCAAAGAATCCTGATTAAAATCTCTATGACCTCCTTTAAAGATAGCTCTTTGACCATATTCTGAAATTCTCTAAATAACCTTCTCAATAATGATGAAGTGTTTCATAGGTTTTGATTCAAAATTAGCCTTATTTATGATTAACCATATTTCCCAGATAATACTAAGAGGGACAAACCTATAAAACCATATAGAGAAATCAGAAGAACTTGCCTGTAACCACCATTTTATTATATATCCATGAATTATTGCTGGTAACTGAGTGATCCCCAAACTCCATTGAAGTAATTCCACACCTTCAAAGCCACTGGACCAGACCTGAACAATCTGTATTAGAATGGCAACAATGACATCTTGAAGCTAGCCTTATCCCCACTTATTGCACCTTTTCTTCTATTAAAACACACTTGGAAAGAACTTTCCAAACAAAAGTTGATATATTTGGAGGTATTTTTGGGTGCCAAATAGAATTAAAAGCCTATGAAGTTAACTTAGAAGCTCTAGAAATCTCATAAGAAGATTGGAAAGAAAAGCCACCATTAATAGATTGTAACACCCCGTGCGCTAAAAAAAAGACACGCGGCGTGCTACTGTGATAAAACTAAACTAAATCCACAATATAAACAAGGTATATAGTATCTAAATAAATCCCACAATATAACAAGAGAATCCACTAACCTCAATCTTCAAATTAAATACAACAATTAGTCTCTTGAAATAATACAATTATCTATCTCGAAATAAAATGCTCTATATAACAAAAATAAATGCAATTCTCCTCATCTTGTATTCTCATATATTCTTCCCAAAATAATCCAAAACTAACAATATCCAATTAATCCAAAACACCCAAATCCGCGCTAACCTGCCATAAAAAGAAAAATATGGGAAAGTACACAATATGACAGGAAAGATGCTCAACAAATATTAGCGGTGAATAAAGCATAACAATACGAGTACGAATATTCAAATCAAATACAAATCTCATAAGCATTTTAATCAATATAATTTCTCAACAACACATTAACCGGGTCACCAGGGCTCACCATACCGCGCCATACTTTCTCAAGTAGTCGGAACAGGAATCTTTACGGGTGCCCAATATCAGTGCCATATTAAAATCTCATGACAGCATGCTCAACACAAATATAATACCACATGAATCAAAATCAGATTTGAACAATAAATTTTCATATTCCAAATGAATTTAGCGATTCAAAGATGAGTTTAATAATCACATCAAATCAAAGGGAATAACTCTCGAGAGATTTAAGAGCATATTGTGTAAAACTCCATACCTCAAAATCATCACATGAATCATCACATAATTTCAGCCTCAAAATCTTATCGCACCATCACGTTCCTCCCGCGAAAGTAATCAAATCTCCTTGTAACCCAAACTCGAGAAAACACTAAATAAGCCTTATAATCTAATGTTGAAATATTGAATAAGTTTGGGGATATGGTTTGTAGATGAAAGGGAGTAATTTTGGAGAGGTCTTCTGGTTGAAAAGTTTGAGAAAAAGTGATTGGAAAAGTCAAGCCACGAATTAGTTGTGATATATAAAGGACTAAGAGTTTGATTAAGAAAAGAGCTATAATCAGATACACACACTAAAATTTTTATTCCGAACGATCGGATCGTTCGATTGGGATGAAATTTTTGAGAGAATTAGCTGAAGACGAGAGGAAGATGTCTAAAAAATTTCTGCTCTATCAGACGGTCAATATTTTTAATTTTTATTTTTTGCACAGAGTTTTATGTTTTGGGGACTCTTTTATATAATAAAAAATTCAATTAAAACTCCATTTTAATTCCGATTCCAATTCTGTTTGAAAATTATTTTTCAAATATAAAAACAAACACTTTCAATTATAAAATTTATAAAATTCAAAATTTTATTTTTCTCCAATTTCCAAAATTAATTTAAAAATTTCCATTTTAAAAAAATTCGGGTTGTTAATAAGGAATTTCGCCCTCGAAATTCGTCGAAAGACTAACTCTCAAAATTAGGCCACTACAACTATCTCCAAAAATAATCTCGTCTCCCAAGAATCAACTTTAAATACCTCACATCTAACCTCGATACCTAACACGACTTATCACCAAAAAATTTCTATCTCCAAAAAAACCGTTTAACCCGCATGCTAGACCCAAAATCCAAGATCCGAGGGTTATCGTATACCTAAGCTCTGATGCCATCTGTATATAATCTTAATGACTTTCATCATTATTAAAGGCCAAAAATAGAAGATTACCAAATGCCCTCCCGGGTTACCGGTTAGGCCTAAAAACGTCCCGAGGCCCAAACCAAACCCCCAGTTATACTTTTTTTACTATCTCGATCCTTTCGGACACATTGGCGCACTCGAAATGACCATACGGGTGACTTATAATTTATTCACTTTTAATAATACTAATTTAGTCCCGACACGACACAGGCGCGTCCTGGCTTAAATTTTCATAATTGCCATATTATTCACTCATGATAATTTTTAATAAAATAAATCTCATATACTACTTTACTCATCCAGTAATATTCAACAAATTCACAATAATTACTAACTCACATCACGCTAGTAAATATTAAATAAATTGAATTAATATTAAATTAATAACTCAATTAAATTTAATAAATCCCTAATTTAAAAGCCATAAAAATATGGGGTATTATATAGATGGTTTCCATATAAGAACATGATCAATCCTTGTTCAGTTTTCCTCCACTACTGTTCTAGATGATTGAATTCTTTTGAAACATTTAGAACCATTGGATACTTCCATATTAGAGTATTTAACATTCAAAAATTGAGCCCATAGACTTGATCCCTCTTTAAGATTCCAAGCAAGTTTGATATTTGAAGCAGTAACAACTGTATTCAAATTTCTAATGCCTAGCCCACCTTCTCCTTTCGAAAAACATATAGAATCCCAGTTTAACCAGTGAAATTTCTTCCCATAATCTCTGTTCACCTCCCAAAAGAAAGAGCTAATCAACTGATTAATGGATTTTAAAATTAGTTTAGGAGGGTTTAAAACCAATAGGATATACAACGGCACAGAAGAGAGAATAGATTGTATTAGAGTAATTCTACCTCCCAAAGTTAAGAAATTGGATTTCCAGCTCTAAATTTTAGAAGCAATAGATTGGACCATAGAATCAAAGTATGTCGACTTACTTCTACTTCTAAAGAGAGGGCTACCCAAGTAGGTGAGGTGACCATTTAACACTTTTTAAACCAGTAACATCAGTTACTCCGCTCTTTGTGGCTGTTGATGCTTTGGAGCTAATTTTAAAGAAACTTTTGTCTTGACTGATTAGCTAGCCTGATTCCTTCTCATAATAACTCAAGAACCTCATCAACTGCTTTAAACTCCTCTTTCTTCCATTAGTGAAAATTATCAGATCATCTGCATGGCCTAAATGACTTATCAAGGGGAAATTCCTTGGATGAGAAAAATGACTGATTGTACCATTAGACATTTTGGAATCCAAACCTCTACTGAAAACTTCATCCATAATAATGAATAAGCTTGGGGATATTGGATCCCGTTGCCTAATACATCTTGAAGGTTGAAATAAACCCATAGATTGACCATTTATTAAAATAGAGAACCAAGTGGAAGAGATGCATCTCCATATTAAATCTATAAAAGTTTTTGAGAATCCAAAAGATCTTAAAGATTTAATAATGAAGATCCAAGAATCTCTATCATATGCCTTGTCCATGTCTAGCTTTATGATAGCATTACTTCCTTGCACTTTTCTATCCAGTAAATAAAACATCCCTGAGCCAATAAGATATTATTTTGTATGCATCTCCCCTTCACAAAACCTTATTGATTATTTGATATCAAATTTGGAAGAATAGGACCTAATCTTGAGTTAATAATCTTGGTAATAACCTTATAACTAAAGTTACATAGACTAATTGGTCTGAAATCCTTGCAAAAGGATGGTCTATTAACTTTAGGAATAAGGCAGATTTGAGTTGAACTCTAAGATTTAGGAATTATAGCTCCCAAAAAGAAAGATTGAATTGCCTTTATGAAGTCCACCTTTATAATCTCCCAACATTTGACATAAAAAGTACCATTGTAACCATTTGATCCAGCAGCACTGTTGAGGTTCATTTCCAATATAGCCTTCAAAATTTCACCCTCTTCTGGAATGGTTAATAAATTGAAATTATTTTCTTCGGAAATGAGCTTTGGTATATTGAGCATCAATCCTTTGTCTTCAAGATTACCTGCAGAAATATGTTAGCAATCTCTTCTTGAGTCTCTTGACTTCTACCTTGCTCATCTTTTATAGAGTGAATCCACATTCCTCTTCTTTGTTGCTGCACTTGAGAATGATAAAATTTAGTATTTCTATATCCATTATCTATCCACTCTCCTCTAAATTTCTGAAACTAATATTGCTCTTCTTTAGCTAAAGTTGAGTTTAATTCAAATCTAACTTTTGAATAGTTCTCCCTTTGCTCCATACTTGGCATCTACTCCAGAATCAATTCTTCTTCTTCTAGCTGGTCTTCTAGACACTTTATATTTGCAAATAAATCTTTGAATTGGATTTTACTCCACTCTTTGAGTCTTCCTTTCAGCCTCTTCAATTTGTAAGCAAAGATGACCATCGGACTACCTGTTACATATTCATCCCATGAGCTTTTAACAGTTAATAAGAAATCTTCACGTTCACTCCAAAAATTCAAAAATTTAAAAGGTTTAGGAACTTTAACATTGGGACTAGGGATATAAATTAAAAGGGGGCTATGATCAAAGCAATTTCTGTTCAGGTGTTTTAAAGTTGAATTAGGGAAACAATTAAGCCAATCGGAGTTAATTAAACCTCTATTCAATCTTTCAAACATCATAGAACCATTGACTTCTTTACTCCAAGTAAATTTAGACCCTAAGAAACCCATGTCTTGAAGAGAACTACTAGCTATACATACATTGAAATCAGAAGCACTGCCCAAGTTGATAGTTCTTCCTCTAAATCTTTCAGCTACATTGCAGACAGTATTGAAATCCCCCACAACTAACAAAGGAATCTGGTTGCACCTAATTGAACTATAAGCAATATCATCCCAAAGACTTAATCTTTCTTGTCTTGTGCATTTGTGATATATCACATTGATACCAATCTTAGAATTTAATTGTGGATGATCTACTTTCAGAAGAAGATTTTGAATTCCATCAAACATAACTTCACTTGATATTCCATGCCTCCAAAAACACCATATCTTATTTACATGATTAAAAGTGCAGCCTTCAAATTAAGAATTATCCTAATGTATTCAATTTTTGAGCTATCAATTATTGGTTCAAGGATTGCCAAGAAAGAAACACTATGATACCTACATAATTTCTTTAATCTCCTTTTCGTTGCTTTATTCCCAACTCCTTTATCATTCCAAATAATACCATTAATCATTTAGAAATGATAGGAGAGACTTGTTTGTTGATTTTCACTACTGATCTGGTAATTCTCACTTTGGTAGCAAAGATTTTTTTTCTTCCCCTTCTTGGTTTTCTTTAAGAGTTTTACTTCTTGATTATGCAGTATGCCCTTAGATTCAGAGGTATCCGATTCTTGATTGTTTGTTTTCCTTTGGTAATCAACAATATTAGCTGAAACAAGATTTGAGAAATGAACAAGATCATCCCAAATTGATATGTTAATCTGCTCCTTTTATCATTATCTAAAAAATAGCCTTTTTTATTAGGCCTACTCTGCTTGCCAGTGCTCACTTCTTTGAAATCTGAGTTATATTCTTTATCAACTTCTTCTATCAGTTTCTGCTTACTATTGAGAAGATCTTCAATATTGAGTTCCTCCTCCGGAGCTTCTTTCCATTCACCTTCCTCATAAGCTTCTATTTCCTCCTAGATACCAGCTTGAATGTTTTCTGCTTAAATATTTTCACCATCATAATTTGTTACTACTTTGGACTGGATTGTTTGCCTCGTTGTGCTGGTTGAAGCCTCACCATTGCCTCATTTCTTGTACTGATAATGATTATGTTCCTTCTTCTTCTGCTTAATTCTATATACTTGCATGGGTTCTTTACTTGAGATTTGATTCTTGCTAGGCATATCTTCTTTCACCACTATTGCTTTGCCTTTGTTTGTTTCTTTTTTGTAGGAGCCTACTTTATATTGTAAGCAACGGTCTTCATGGTGTCCTAATGTTTTACAGGAGGAGCAGTAACTTGGTAGATTTTCAAATTCAATACTTTGCCAAAACCCTTCATCACAACACCATATCCAAATTCTTTAAGCCCTAGGCTTTAAAAGGTCAATGTCTACACATATGCGTGCCACACTAGGACTATTGACATTAGTAGTTGAATTATCAAGCTTTAGAGGGTGACCTACCTCCTGGGCAATATAAAATATAGTATCTTTTGCAAAGAAATGAATAGGTAAACTTGGAAAGTTTATCCACACAGGAACTATGGAGATCTCTTGATCAGTTCGGAATTGAGGAGTCCATTTGAATGTTCTCATAGGACTTTTACCAATGTACCACTGATCCTTCATCCACAATCGTATAAAATCATCTTGACAGTTAACACGAATGAGGATATGTTTATAATCCCACAATCCTATCTTATATGGAGCCATAAGACCAAAGGTTTCAAAAAATTTCCTAATGAATTCCATTGTAGGTTTCCCATGAGAGAATTTTCCAACTATCGCATATTTGTAAGGATGGGAAAGTTGATCTACTTCTTCACTAGTGAACATGATGGCAGGTTCTCCTTTGTATTTTGAAAGAGGTTTCAGAGTTGATGCATGAGGCAAGAAAGGTTCTTTCAGCAGGCTTACGAAAGTTTTTTACCAAGGTTTAGAAGGATCGGGAGGTTTTGGATTAATGGGTTGGGACGATGATGGCTGAGAATTTGCCATGCAACCCTAATTAGGGGTTGGAGGCTAGAGAGAGAGGGCTAGAGAGAGAGAGAGAAGCCTAAAATAGAAGGGGGTAATATTTTGTCTTCTCTACTGAGTGTGTAGTTGATATTGATCATTCTAATTTTCACTTTGGAGCATTACTCTTTTAGTTCTACATTCTATGTTGACATATTACTCTTTAAAAAAAATGAACATTTTATAGTTTGTTATATACATTTGGTTCCATATAAATTTTATGTGTTAAGTATTATAAAGTTATAAATTGTTATTGTCTTTTAAAGTAGGATTGATATTATTTTATTTTTTATTTTGTGCAGAGTGAATATGGATTTACTTGGAGTAGTTATTTTCGCGGGAGCTTTGAGTTGTGGTTTATTGATGAGGATAATTTCTTGGACATCTTTTTCCGTTGAGGATTTTTGGACATCATTTGATGAAATAGGATGGATGGTCATTTGATGAAATATTTGGACATCATTTGATGTAATAGGATTTTTGATTGACTTTCTTTCGTACTTCACACTTGAATTGAGAGAATGTATTATTTTGAATGATATATATGTATGAGTTTGAGCAATGGGAAATATAATTTTGGATTATAAATGTTTATATTGTGCTAACTTTAAATCATATTTAATAATTATTGCATGAAAAGTAGCAAAAAAATTATTATTGTATGAAAAACTAATAACAAAAAAATAAAATAGAGTAGTTATGGCAATAAACCTTTTTTGTTGTCAATAGTCATTTTATATCTCATATGAATCTAATATGGCAACTTACTTTTTGGTTGCCAAAAGCTATTTTTTGGCGACAAAGTCAATTTTGTTGCTGAAACAAAAAGTATATATTTTGGCAACAAAAAAATCTCTGTTACGAAATATATACTTTTTCTCAACACGAATATTTATGGCTAAAAGTCCACCAATATTACCATTGGCAACATATGTAATATTTTTTGTTATAAAGTTTAAAAATAAATTATAGAAATTTGGCAACACATTTACGTGTTTCCAGAACTATACGTTTGTCAACAAAATTTGTTTTGTCGCCAAAGACTTTTCCAGACAGACTTTGGGCAACAAACTTGCAACACAATGGATTTTGTTGTCAATACCTATTAGTGACACACATGTAACAATTATCGACATACATCGTATGATGCCTATGTTAATTTTTTATCTAAATTTTACATTTTAAAAGCATCATTTGTTCGTAATATACCGTCTCTCTCTCTCTCTCTCTCTCTCTCTCTCTCTCTCTCTCTCTCTCTCTCTCTCACACACACACACACACACACACGCGCGCGCGCGCGCACGTAGTGAGAAGTAAGAAAAAAAGCCTTTGTTATTCCAAATTCTTAACCTAGATAATCATTTTTCTTGTTTTCGGGTGCTGATCATCATAATCCACGTAAAAATAAATCTTACGTTTCATCCCTACTTATTTTTTTTTTGTTAAGAATTTTATTATTTCATACTATATCTCATTTTTATTGACAGTACTGTTAGGCCTCATTTGATGTCGGGGATAAGCAAGCGGGATATGATAATATTATGGCATCTCATGTTTTGTTTCGAATGGGATGATATTTCAATTAGGATAAGTTATCCCATCCCATATTATGTGTTGTATGAGATTCTATTTCAACTAAGATACGTTATACCAAGTAATCCTATTATTGAGATGATTACTCATACTGGTGACAAGGAGGTTGATGAGTTAATTATTAAGATGGAGAGAAATAAAGTAGTTGGACCGGATATAATATCTATAGAGGTGTGGAGAACTATGGAAATGGTAGGAGCTAAATAATTAACATGCTTATATTATAAATTTTTAAGAGAAGAGACAATGCCAAATGAGTGGAGGAGGAGTACTATAACCCCACAATATAAAAATAAATGAGATATTAAATACTACAGCAATTATAGAGGAATTAAATTAAGCTATAATATGACATTATGGGATATAATTTGAGTAGGCACCACTAAAGAATAGAGTCCTTGTCAATTATATCAAAATTATCCAAGATATGTATAACGACACGACTAGAGTAAGAAACATGTGTGGAGAAACTAATGTCTTTCCAATTAAAGTAGGCATACATCAAGGGTAGACACTTACTCCTTATCTATTTGCTTTAGTTTAGGAAAAGATAACCATTGACATATAAGAAGGCATCACATGGTGCATGTTGTTTTCAGATGACATAGTTTCAATAGATACTTCTAAGGTGACTTTAACAAAAAGTGTAAAAACTTGGAGAAATTCATTGAAATCAAATGGATTAAAAATTATTATAACTAAAATCATTTATCAAATGAAAATTTAAGATTGACATAGAAGATAGTGTAATGATAAAATATGAAGAACGCGTGATAAATAAAAACAATAAATTTTGTTATATAGGTTCGGTGATGCAAAATGATGGAGACGTGGATGATAATATAGCTAGTAGAATATCAACATGATGAATGAAATGAAGGCATACTAGTGGTGTCTTATGCGATAAAGGGATATTTCACGGATTAAAAGGGAAGTTTAGAAAATCTTCATTAGGCAACTACCTTATATGGAGAAAAATATTGGGCATTAAAGAACGGGCATGAATTATGCATCTATGTAAGTTAGATGAGAATGCTTTAATGGATTATAGGGGTAAGTGATTGGGATAAGAATAGAAATCAACATATTAGAGTAGATCCCATTAGTGATAAAATTAGAGAAATTCGACTTGTATGGTTTTAAAATGTAGTCCATAGGCAAATAGATGAACCAATAACATAAGGGAGAGTGATTGAAATCAAAAGTACGAGAATATTTCTTACAATATAAAATAATGAAAAAAGAGACTCCATGTGGTTGATCTTGTATGATAAGACTAAGGAAAACACGATGATGACAAAGTAAGTCTCTTATGCCACTAAGTATCCCACCTAGGTGAGATTATCTTATCCATAAAGATAGAATAAATCATATCTTAATTAATTACCCACCCCACCAAATGAGGCCTTAATCCCTAAATCTAAGCACCCATGGTTTCTTTCTCAACAATTTCAACTAATGATGTTAAATTTTAAACTGGAGAAAATATTAGTGTAAAGACTTGATTTAACAATTTATATTAAAAAAAATTACTCAATATTTATAAGGGCAAAATCTTGTCGAACTCTAGAGGATTCCTTAAGAGTCTCCTCCAATTCTACATTTTTTATTGCGAAGTTGTTTTGTAATTAGTTATTTTGGGACCATGCCCGAGACCATTGATATACCCCGATCTCATGTCGAGCACTTGATCAACTATTTCATCAGGGCTCAACAATGTACCTCCTTCGAATGAAGACCGTGACTTGAGGCGTTTCGTCTCATCTTGAAAACAATAAAGGAAATTATTAGTTAATCATTTTGAAAACAATATGTTTAAAAAAAATGGTAGAGTTTCCTTTGTTTTTACATGAAAACCAACATGTTCAATTCATTAGAATATAGTGAGCACCATAACAATATTCCAACATATTATATCCCGACCTCCAAGTCAACATATAAAAGTTTTAAATAATATTTCAGCATAATAACTAGTTTCATATGACTCAAGTATAAGTACAAAAGACTTAAAATAAAACATTCCAAATCATTGCCTGCACGACCATATAAAAGGTAAAATATTAATTATAATTTACTTACATAGAGTGCTTTGGATTCAGGAGACCTCCATTTCTCATCTTTGTAATGGGTTACTTTAAAGAAGTTGATCCTATTAGGCCCAGCACCATCATCCCCACCTCTCTAAGTAATTAGAAAGTAAATAATTATCAAGCGTATTTAAAAGAGAAAATTCAAATATAAAATCACTATATATTACCAATTCACGACGAACAACCACGAATGCCTTAGATTCCTTGTTGTGCTTTACACTTTACTTTGCTTTATTGTTTTTGTTTACGTCATATCATTGCTACAACATATATTATAAAATTATTATATCTCCATAGTGAATAAAATAGTTTATTTATTATATAAATGAGAATCATTGAAATAAGTTTAAACCTAGTATTTTGAATCAACATATAAATCACACAACTCATTCCAATTTGTCACGGTGTTACCAAAAGTGACATTTTCTCATGCCTTGTTCCCTGATCCTAATTGCAAATAATATTACAGAGTTTACTTCGACGATCCCTACTCCTCCTTTTCATCAACTCTTCACAACTTTACTTTGCATACTTATCCAAGTCAATTTCAAATCTATCTGAAAAATTCATTAGTAATGGTCATGATAAAAGTAGATATAGAATTAATAGAATGCATAAGCCTTAATAAATTATTTACTTCGCTAACTCTTTCAAATGCTTGTCGCGTGTCACTCTTAGTAAGTGCCTTCCATTTAGTTGGCACTTGTATTAGATTCTGAAAGATAGTCCCAAGATCATTAGAAAGTTTGGTAGACTGCTCCTTTTTAAGAGGCTTACATTTCTCTTTGGAAATTTCTATACGCATCTTCTTCCTCGTTGCTTTGATCATCTTTTGCAATCCATTCCATTTTGAAGGTCCACGAATATTGAGCATGCAACTATAATGGCGAATATTGAAGTATGTATTCTTCATTAATAGTTTTGCCTCGTAAGAATGAGCATGTTGTTATATATTAGAATGATTTGTCTAAAGTTTTACCTTTTCTAGCTATGGGATAATAGAAGTTAGTATCTACACATGACACACACTTGCCTTTTAATGTCGCCTTTGAATTTTGGCCGCTAATACTCCAACTCCTTTATGTGTAACTTGGATTATACATTCAATTAGTTTACAACCTTTCCATAAAATCATTGTACAAAACAATAGTTACATTGTTAATCTCGGTATTCATTTATCTTAAGAAATCTCGTTCAAAACTTTAGCATCATGGCCATATCACTTTATAAAGGTTAAACTATATTCTCTATAGAAGTTGAACTATGTTCTCTAAACATATATAATAACACATACGAGTATGAATATTTCACTGTGCAACGAAAAAAATATTAGAATAAGAATATTGCAATGTGTAACAAAAATATGTAACAGAGTTTTTATACATTTTTGGGACTATTTTTAGCTGCCCAAAGTAAGCTTCTTAGTTATTTGAGGGACCCTCTATTTAAGTGCATCATTACACGAACCTATGAAAACAATAACTCGCCATCACGATCACATTCCCCACCAAAAACATACCACTGTCTATATATGTAACAGTAGCATAAACAACAATATATTACAGTAAATATTCCCTCTCAAAGTGTTAAGATTTTATTGTTACTCTCCCATCTCCTCCTAATATAATATGTTGAAATAGATTAGCTTATTGCTAATGTGATAAGTGGTGTTTGAGCAATTATGATCCCCCAATAATGCAAAAAATAACTCGATAACAACAACTTGAGAAACTAATTCATGGTGAAATAGTATAAATGAAGTCTCCAATCGACGAAGTAACTTAAAAGGTAGATAAAATAGTAGAAAATGTGCACTCGGTAAATAATATGTTGTAGGCCTTGATGATGAAGTTTCATAAATAGTTCAAAAGAAATAATCATAACTATGGAAAGGACATGGGTAGTTTTTAAAATCTAAGATCGATTGGGATTGGTTTCCTGAAGTCAATAGGAAAAATACTACTCAGAATTTGGGAACTAATGCAATCACAAATTTTAAAATAAAGTTGGACTTCCTAAATTTGGTGATGAAGAAGATAGGAATTGGTTATAATAGTGTGGTAGACTCATTATTCTTAGCGCAATTCTAGAAGATCAATGCAATTCTAGAAGATCAATTACAAGAAATGGGAGGAACTAATTCTTTTACTCAAAGTAGTAAACAAAGGCCTTAATGACGATTATTTCATTTCTAATTTCCTTAGTGGATTAAAAAAAAAGAATTTGAGAATGTGGTGAAATTTTTTGGAGCGAAATATTTGTAGCATGAAATTACTACCATTTTAAGAATCAATTATTTTCTTCATGGATCAAAATCAAATCCCTACATAAAAACTAAAATCTTATATCCACAACCTTTTTTACCATTAATTTTTCTAGTAATGGTCCAAAAACTCAAACACTACCCAAACTTCCTTAGCTAATTCTAATACCCGAGATAAAAATGGGCAAAAAAATTCAGAATCTACCATAACCCCCTAATTAAGAAAGAGTAAATACCACACACTAAAATGGAAGAGAGGATGAATAAGGGAGTATGCTACCACTGTGATTAACCCTACACTATTGTCCATAATGTAAAATCATTCTTAAGAACACCCTAATATTAATCACGAACACATTAATATGATTAAATTTTAACATACAATTGTTCTTAATAAAAGGATCTTAGATCTTCATGTTTTCACAAAATACGTCTAAAAGATAGAAAATAAGACATACCTTGATCAAAGATCAATCTTGATTAATTTCTCCATCAATCTGCCTTCTTGGAAAAAATGCACTCTAATGGAATCTCGGAGTTTCTCTCCCACCTCAGAAATAGTGTGTTATGAGATGACTCTAGATGGTGTAGAGGTCTCTATTTATAAGGGGAAGAGGGCCGGAATCCTAGTCAAGGTGGGACTCTTTCAAGTCTCCCACTAATGCCACTAACCATCATGTGACTAACGGATAAGGTTTACCCAAATCTTTTAATATCTTTATTTATCACATTCCTAATTAATTATCTGACATTTATTAAAACCACATAAATGGGAAATTCGGAATTTAATACAATTGAAATTAAATAATTAATTTCGTCACTTAACATTAATTTCCAACAGTCTCCCACTTGGTCTTAATAATTCGCATAATTAGATTAGGTATCATAAGGTGCACAATCATTGATAAATTTATTTTGCTGAATCAAATGATTCACGGATGCGAGTCATGGCGGTTCCATACTATTCAAGAGCATGGTTCCTTCCATGTACCACAACACCAATGTTTCATTCAACTAAGCCTTTAATATTGGGTATCATAATGGCCTCATAATGTCCTTTGGAATAAGGACTATTTCTGTCAACAACAATTCATAATTATATGCATGCATTCACAAAGGACAGAAATAATTGAAATCAGAAACACTTTTATTGAATTCAAGTAATAGTGTCAACCAACTAAGCCAAATAGCAATCATAATTTTACTAATCGAGATCCATCTCTTTGACACGTTCCATAAGGTCTTTTGGAGATAGTCCTTTCATAATAGGATCTGCTATGTTATCACTCGTACTAATGTGATCAATTGACACTTTTTGTTTCTGAATTTCTTCTTTAACTGATAGGTATTTCATTCAACGTGCTTAGTTACTTTAGAAATACCTAACATTTCTTCATAAAGAAGATTGCAGCGACATTATCATAATATTTCAGCGACTTGATAATAGTGTCGACAACTCCAAGTCCCGAAATGAAGTCACGCTGCCAAAATACATAAGTTGTAGCATCAAGCATACTACAAACTCAGCTTTCACAATACTTAATGGATGGTTTGTGTTGCACTCCTTCATTATATTGGTTGATAAACCAAAACAAATATTCTTAAGCAAGAGTGAACTTCATACCATCCGTACAAATAGTAAATCTGAGTCACAATAATTGTTCATATTTAAATGAACACATACATCATAAATGTGAGCATATAGTCCTTTAAGTATCTCATTACTTCATACATAACTTTTAAACCCATAAAATTATTTTGATTCTCTACTTTCTAAATCCGTGCTTGTATATAGAGAAAATATATAAACTTACTCCCACTGATCTTAAGGTGTATACAAATATACAACGATTAAAAAAAATAATGATATTATTTCTTAAAATGCCTCATGTGGGAAACTTATGTTTATAAAATGATCTCCTAAACATATACGCATGGTTTATTAAAATTCAAAAAATAATTTTCACATCCACTTTATGTAACTCTCAATCATAATGAGCTACTAATGTCATAAGAATTACATGTCCTTACATATAATTGAGAAGGTTCATTTATAACCTTTTCTTCATTAATAGTGAAATATTTTACTACAATTTAGCTTTATCTCGTTTAACTACCGTTAGTGTCGCGTTTGGTCTTGATGACCCCCTTATACCCGACTTTAGTGCATCAATTATGTAATTCAACGAGATTTCAACCTTAGTTGTAGTCCATTAGTTTCACTTCTTATGACTTTTGAAAATAAAACCATGTCATTATTTATTCCTTCACCAAATTCATGTTCATGCAGATACCCCACATAATCATTTAGGATAGTAGACCTTTTAGGATCTTCTTAATACTATTCCTTATGATTTCATCTACATTTCTCTCACGGTGACAATACTATCATTTAGTGGTTGACCATTTATTTGTTCTTTGTTGTTTAGACAATCTAACAACTAAAAGAACAAGGATTCAAGAAGGTTATCGTTAATGGGATAAGTACCCTACCTTCCTTTATAACCATATTTCATGATTTTCTACTACCACTAATTTCACCTTTCATAATGAATTTGACTTTAATGCAATAAATACGTGTCAATGACAATTATATGATCTATGTAGGTCCACTTTAAGGGAAGTTTCTCATAATCTCCCACTTGGGCCACATAGGTCATCCTTATATTAGACATCGTAATACCTTAAGAGCACAACTCGACTATTAAAATTTGTAAGAGACATTACAAAAATCTTGTCCACGAAAATTATGAAAAAGAGTCTAGATTTAATTTGGTACAAGATTTAAAGAGTTTCATAAAAAAAATGCTACGATTATGATGCAGGATCAAACAAATCTTTAAAGAACTATGTCCAAACTTTATTTTGTACAAAACATCAAAACTAAAATCATAACCCTTGAAAAAATATACATCAAAAGATTCTTTAGAACATATCCCTCACGATCAAGTTTAGACAAACATTTTCCAAAAGAAATTGAGGGTTTATGAAAACAAATGGCGATTTGATTCCCCAAGAACAAAAGAAAAGAATCTTATTAGCATTTCTAGTTTGTTTTGTAAGAAATCCTTGCATCAAAAGTAGATACTTTCTATAACACAGTAAGTATAACTTGAAAACTCTACTGAGATGAAAAAACTCATTTCAAATCATAAAAGATACATATTATCTTTATCATTATTAGTCCGAGTGTGCAATATGTAAACAAACTTAATTTGTTTAACCAAATTAAATATAAAATTTTAGAGAAATAAAATGGGATACAATAATATGTGATAAGATAATGAGATAAATTGCTCACTTCATTAATGCTTTGATTTAACAACACACATCGATTACATGATAAATTGAGTGCATAACCGTGAGTTTTTGTCAGTAGTAACCGTAAAATATCGATTATATGATGCTTGTAGATTACTTTATTGGGTATAATGTTATTTCATTATATTGTACACGACATATGTGCACAACTTATTTTCGCATACTATAATAACGTATGTGATCTATGATGTTCATTCAATCACTCAAAATTGATTCCTTGTAAGGAATAACCTTGCTTGAAGAAATAAACTCAATATACCCCATTAATATCTTTACAATTATAAGCATCATGAGTTACTACTACCATCATCTTTACATTTAATATTCATTGCCATTCTAGTTGGGTCACTGTAGTGACTACCAAACATTTCATAATATGAATATTACATTACGTAAAGACTTACATACACAAGTCAATAAATTTTTCACTTATTTTCATTAAATATCGCATGATCAATAAGCTAAATTATTCATGTTTATGGTTTTCATAACCTTAATTCGTGATATGATAGTGAAAGAAACTATGGCATCTGTGTTTGACGACCATTATTACCTTCCCAAAATATATATCACCACTAACATTTTGTTCAATTATTGTAATCACAATAAATGAATAAACAATTATATGTATGCAACATCATAAAGTATCATCATCCTAGCATTCAATATCATACATGGACCCGTAGGCAACCAAAATATGCATGATATTAATGCATTAGTCCAATATTTATATCTTCTGGAATGGAGCACTTTAATGAACACCAAACCATATATTATATAAATATAAGAGATACGCATACATGTGCAAAATACCCGTAATACATGAATAATTATATTATTGTCTATTCCTTAATTTGAAATTCACGAAAAATTAGACATAATGTGAAAATCAAATAGACAAAGAGTTTACATGAGATATTACACAAATAATAGTAAATGGAAGACATAAATCATTTACTTTCGCTTCATCACTTATGTATGAGTAACAAATCAGAAATATTGACCCAAATCATTCATGGTCATACTAATGCACAATATGGTTATAATCACAATTATCATACTAGTGACATATGTAAATATGACTTTTTAACATTGATGCCAATTATTTAACATTTACAAAAATTCCAATGTTTATTTGATTCAAATTTCAGCATGTGTTGCGCTTCAATTTAACCTTATAACAAACATTAAGATAATCTGAAATGACTACAAGTATAGTATCTTCACATGTAATCTTAGCCTGTATTTGGCATTTGATTAAACTGAATGAATGCCTACTTATGAGTCTCAAAATTTGCAAGTCATGCATTCAAATATGCATGCATGCAACGAATAAATCTAGTATCCGCACATATGAATTGTAGCCTGTGTTTGGCATTTAATTCAACTTAATGGGAGTACTAGCCTTAAAATAAACAATAATTCTGATTTTCAACCACATGAATCGTTGGCCTGTGTTTGGCACGAGGCTCATTAAAACATGAATATCATAATTGAATTGTTGACTAAAATTTTGGTATATTTCATCTACATTCCGAATATCACGGAATCTGTGTTAATCATCACATAATATTCAGATTGTAAAGATATATTACCCTATAATTCATTTATCATGGTCCCATAATTTTGGCATCTGTGTTTGTTGCCTAATTCATTTAATACCATGATTAATGGACTTAATGTCAACTATTCTGTTTTTACAAAACTGGTTCTAATGTTGTTCAATTCAGATATTAGCATGTGTTGCGCCTCAATCCAATTTTATAACTAACATTAGAATAAGTCTTTAATGAATGTAAGTATATTATTCGTACATGCAGTCTCAGCCTGTGTTTGGCCTTTGACTTAACTCAAATGAATAATTGTTTACATGTCTCAACTTAAATATAGTTAATCATGCATTAATATTAACTATAATATGTAATCTATGAGTAATCACAAAGATACCAATAGTAGCTCGAATGCCTCAAAAACATAATTTTTCTGGAAGTCAGAAACATTATTTATGCAAAATCAATGCCCCCAAAAATATTATACTCTAAACTTAATGTATAATTAATGGTCCAAGTATAAATGCATACACAATAATCTAATATTTACAATTATAGATTAAGACACTTTCATGTCTTCTCCATCCAACATCATATAAATATTATTGTCGAAACATCAATTCATAATTACATTAGGACCTTTGGGCTACCAATTATAGATTATGCACAATAACCTAATATATCGAAATGTTATTGTCAACCACATAATCATACATCTAATATTCAAAATTTTATATTGAACCCTTTCATCAATACCAAATAATACATAAGATGAATATTAGAACAACCATGAACATTAAAAACAACCTCTGTGGTGGAAAAATACATAATATTTGGAAAAATCGTAATTTTTGCCAAAAATAGAAAAATTTAAGTTAGCACCACTGGGATGTAGATAATTACTCCAGGATCTCAAAACAATTTGCGGAATTCAAAAATCAATTTTCTGGAGTGAGATATTGACGTCAACATTATTACCAAAAACGGCAAAAACGCAATTTTAAGAGTCTTAACGACGTCAAAACGCAAAAGTGAGGTGGTGCCCATTGTTTACAATGGGTTTTGTTTATTTTGACGTTTCCAGTCGACTATGTCAGTTTCGTAAAATTCCGAGCAAGTTTTGACCTTTCATTCTCACCAGTGAGTATTGGTGACAGAAGAAAAACGTCACAGAAAATCTCAGGCACAAAAGCAATTTAATGACATAAATAAAAATGTCGCAGAAAGTCTCAGGCACATATTTCATTATAGACGAACATCAATAAGGAAAATCATGAGATCTTAAACTTTAGCTCTGATACCACATGTAAAATCATTCTTAAGAACACCCTAATATTAATCACGAACACATTAATATGATTAAATTTTAACATACAATTGTTCTTAATAAAAGGATCTTAGATCTTCATGTTTTCACAAAATACGTCTAAAAGATAGAAAATAAGACATACCTTGATCAAAGATCAATCTTGATTAATTGCTCCATCAATCTGCCTTCTTGGAAAAAATGCACTCTAATGGAATCTCGGAGTTTCTCTCCCACCTCAGAAATAGTGTGTTATGAGATGACTCTAGATGGTGTAGAGGTCTCTATTTATAAGGGGAAGAGGGCCGGAATCCTAGTCAAGGTGGGACTCTTTCAAGTCTCCCACTAATGCCACTAACCATCATGTGACTAACGGATAAGGTTTACCCAAATCTTTTAATATCTTTATTTATCACATTCCTAATTAATTATCTGACATTTATTAAAACCACATAAATGGGAAATTCGGAATTTAATACAATTGAAATTAAATAATTAATTTCGTCACTTAACATTAATTTCCAACACATAAGTGTAAGAAAATTACCTTATATCTCACCCGTGAAGAATAAGGAGATGAAGGTAATGAGTGGAAACAACTCGTGGTAGAGGAAATATTGGAAGAAGGCATTTAATAAGGTGTTGGGGATGTGTATATTACTCAATAATTTATCTAGAAATGTCTTTCATCAGTCTCTGAGGCTTAAGGGATTAATCAACAACATACCTATTACAATATTAGTTAATTCATGTAGCACACACAGTTTTCTTGATCCCTATACAACCAAGAAATCTAGGTGTCTGATCACGAAGATTACTGAGTTCATGGTGATTATGAATGGTGACGAGAAGATGTGTAACATTGTTATGTGCCAACAGTTAGGATGGAAGGTGCAAGGAGTAGAACTTGATTCTAAACCCAACTTATAATCACAAGGAGGTTTCAATTTGGTCCTTAGTGTTCAATGGATCAAGCAAGTCAGTCCACTTACCATTGTAGATCAAATATTCAGATAAACGTAGGAAGTTCTATAACTGTAAACATATCATTGATTAAATGATAACAAAATATTACCTCTCAAAGTCTTACCATTGAGTGTGAACGTGTGGGGTTTCTTTTCTAGCTATTAAAAATATTGAATTAGTGGTTTAAACATTTTGCCACTCAAATTGGCCCTTTACCTCGGGAGTGATTTTCAAACCCAAACTAATGAAATCATCGTTAAAATCAGGTTAGCTCTAAAGAGACAAAATGCCACTACTCTGAATTGTTGTAAGATAAAGTTAAAATTGTAAATTGAGTATTCAAATAAACACAGTTAATGGAGTAATTTACAACTATTGTTACTCCCCCCTTCGAAAGTATTATTATCAGTTATATAGGCACGCATACCTCCGATGTCTATGTAAGTGTCACAATCAGATGGTTATGATGATTGTATCACATTTATGAGTCGCACTGTCTCTTGCATGGAAACTGACCTCAGTCGCCTCAAACTCCCTAGTGACATACTATATACTCAATATAAGGAACACCATTAACAGAATAAAAGAGTAAGATGCTGCTATTTTAAATAAAATGAGTAAACAACCACTTTACCCAGCCATTTAAGCATAATCATAAATTACTTTTGATTTAAGCATTAAGCATGTCTTGAATTACGGGAATTAGAACCATGAGTCCAAGTCTAGTTCATTACAATTGAAGTAAAAACCAAAGAAAGAAAATAGTGAAGTATAAAAATAAATAATCACGCTTAAATAATGAAAAATAGAAGTAATAAATAAACTCATTGTCATTAATGCATTAAATATAGGAAGACACTCTGCAAGTACACTGGAGGTTAATTCCTACTCTATATGAATTTGAGGTAACTTATTCCCATTTTCATTAACATATTCAATTCATATCACTATCATCATCATCATTATCTGTACACATGATATTTACCTCATTATCACAATATTCAACCAATGTTTCGTCTTCATCATCAACATCATCATAAATAAAATTATAGTTGTCTTTGAAAGAAAATCCTTTATTTGTGTATATAACTCTAACATCAACAATATTAGTCCCCATATCATTTCTATACAACAAGTAGACATCAACTTAGACAATTTCAACAACCTCGGATGACTCATTCTCCTAGTAAACCACGCAATCGGCCACTTCTGTAACACATGTGTCCATTTGTTCCAACTCTAGATCATACAAGTGTCTACATTGAAACTCTTGAATGACTTGCCAATTGTTTCCCAACTTTATGTCATTCAATAAATAAAATATTTGCTTGAACTGCTAGCACATACGGGTCATTCTTGTACCACCTACATTTTTGCATTGATACTTGTATATTATTTATCAATTTGTATTCTCGATTTCTTCTTTTTGTCAACTTTAAACCACTAACACTAAAAAAGGAAAGCCTTATTTCCCTTAATATACTCCGACCTAATAACATTAATTAAGACACCATAAAAGTTTACTTCCTCATCATCGTGATTGACTTTACTAACAAAACCACTATTTTGACTCTTCTGACGGTTGTCACGATCCCTAGTGTGAAATTTATTGTGTTAACAGTGCAACCGGTATACTTTTCTGCTAGTATATTAGCAACACATGTTTTTTCTCTATATCAGGACCACACTCTCACATGTATTTTTTTCAACGTGCATCACATCAAGGTTATGTCGCAAGTTTAATGTTCGCCAATACGATAGTTCAAAGAAAATCCTTTTTTAGCCCATTTTAATTCTTCGAGTGTACATTTTCTCTTCTTATTATCTGACTATTTTCTCTCTATCTGATCCTTGACATAATTCAATTATCGTAACATGTCATCCCCCATCTACCTCTGTAGGCTTTGATTGGAGCTCTGGCATACCATTAATTTTTTTAATCTTTCACCATTTACTATTCGACTCCAAATAACGAAGGTTCCCCAAATAAAAATTCTTACTTCTCAAATTTTTTGAAGAAATATTCTTATTACAATTAGGACATGCCATAGTCTATTGAATTACCACATGCATTTAAAAAGTCTTTTCAGTGGATGTATCGTTTGTCTCAGCCCTAACCTCCCATAACTTCTTTAATTCATCTATTAATGGTTGTAGATACACATCGATGTCCTTACCAGGTGCTTTAGGTCCCGAAATGAGCAACGACATCATGAAAAATGGATTTTCATGCATTTCCAAGGAGGAAAATTGTATGGCATGAGTATAACTGGCCACATGTTGTATGAATTGTCCATGTTACCAAACGAGTTGAAACCATTACTTGCTAAGACAAGCCTTATATTTCTAGGGTCTTGTGAAAATTACTTGTCCTCCTTATCAAATTCCTCTCAAAGCATTAGAGTCGGTTGGATGCTTTAACTGTAAGAGCAAGTTTTGTAATTGCTCAAGTTTTACTTTTTATTTTTGGCGTGTCTCATTGCACAAACACTGCCCCTATATGACTTCTCTGGACTCGAAGACAAATTTGAAGACATTTGAAATTTGGAAGATTCATCCATCTCAATATCTTTGGAAGAAGTTATGTTTTTGTTTGGTAAAATGTTTTTTTGTTATTTCTAGGGTTTAAGAATTTTTTTAAGAGGTTATATTTTTAAAAGGGTGTTTAATTTTTTAAAAATTTGTCAGAGTTACATCGCCTCGTTCGAATGAGATTTGCAGTCATTCGAACGAGATTGGCCATCATTCAAATGAGATTAGTCTAACTTTGAACGAAGCATTTTTTTGTCATTCTCTGGAATATCTTTCAAAGCATTTGTTCCAACTCGTTCTAAAGATATCACGGGTGTCGCCCAAATGTGGTACAGGTTCACTCGAACGATCAGGCAAAATTTTGTTTTTTAATTAGATCTAATCCAAATATTGCATACTTATCCTATTTTAACCAACCTTCTTATAAATAGGCTGAACGGGCTTAGACTTTTTAAGAACTCTTTTCATTAACAAAAACACAAGGGAATAGTTAAGATCACTTTACTAAGTCACGAAGAAGGTTTATTTCTTATAAACTTTTATAGGGAGAAATCTCTACTGCTGAATTGTAAAATCGAATTTTCACTGCTGAAGAAGCAAGGTTGATCGATGAATACCGAGGGTATATCGCTACTTGTGGACGGATGTGGATTGAGTCATATTTAATTGAAGGTTTTGAAGGCTCTGTGCGTATCACTTAGATTGCCTAAGTTTTGTAAGTCGATTGTTGTTCAAAACATTTAATAGTGTTGAATGTATGGTTTTCCCCCTTTTATGGATTTTTCCTCATCACTTGTATTGATTGCATGCTTACTTTGAAAATTAAAAATTGAAAAATCTCGTATGCACTCCTAATTTAATTGAAGATAAAATTTGATAAAAAATGGATTTTTGTGTTTAGCAATTTATAATACAAATCAGTCCATTGAATCACTTACATTCTTATTAACACATTGTCATCATTACACTTCTCTTTGTGTCACCTCATATCATTAGTAGTTTTCCTTAACATGAATAATCTTTAGAGTCTTGGTTTAATCGGGAAGTAATGAAGGATATTATTAGGACTTCTCTTACCCTTGCCATTAGTCTTCCACCTAGACTCCCCACATATTGGACATGGTTGCCTATTTTCAAACTCGCTCTAGAATAATGAACAATCATTTTTTCATGCATGCATCGATATGAATCCTTAACCCAAGTCAAGTAATAATTTTCTCGCCTCATAATCGGACTTTGGAAGCGTATCACCATCAGGAAAAGCTTCCTTTAATAGCACGAGTAACATATTGAGTGATTTATTAATCCAACGATTCATGACCTTCATGTGAAGCAACTTCACAAGAAAGGATAATGTGGAGAATTTTGTGCAATTCGGCTATAATTTGTTCTCTGCGTCCCTCAATAATTTCTCAAAACTTTTCTTTCCCCTTCATTAATATGTATAGGAGAATCAATGTCAAATGCTTCCTCTCGACCAATATCTATAAAAGTTCCCATATGCACATCTTCTAACATTTCGTGCATTTTTTCACCTTCTTCCTTGTCATTATCCACCATTCTTACATCATTTTCATTGATATCACAATGAGACCTATCATACACCATGTGTTCGGAACGTTCCCCGTGATATATCCATTGTGCATAGGTCGTACAGATACCTTTTAAAAAAGATGATCCTCTACATCATTAATATTCCTAATATCAATGTTCAGGCACTCACAACACGAACACCTTATATTTCTATTTGATCCCATATGCATCTTAGCAAACCGAATGAATGGTCTAACTCCAATAACATACTGCTCAGGAATTCTATGTTCCCCCTGGATCCAATCAGGAATTTAACAAACATGAGCATGTATAAAAATGCACGAAAATAATTAGCATGGGTTGTTACAGAAGTGTTCGACTTTTTTTAAAATCCTAAAATTATGATGCTAAAAAGTACTTTCTAGAAATTATCAAAACATAAAAAATTAAATTATTATCACATAAGTATTCCATTCTGAATAGATTTGAGTACGAATAGGCCTATCAACGATATACCAAAAAGATCATATTACATAAATCTTACCCATGAAAACAAATCAGACTTGATATAAACTAACTTCTAAAACTGTCCAAAATATTTTTGTCGGTTTGTTGTATTTCCATTATTTGCTTCGACAGTGAAAAAGGTAAAACATAATTCGTTGCTTTCTTTTGACATAATTCGTTGCTTTTTTTGTTGATATAACCACTACATCGCTAGGTTACAGATTTTTTGGCCATATAACTACGCATAGAAAACCCCAGACCATAACAGAAACGAAATTATTTCTTTTGTATTTTTTAATTTGGCCATTCTGCCTTCTTGGGAAATCATGACATAAATGAATTTTTTTCTTTTTTATTTTTCAATCTGGCCATTCATACCAGAAACAGAATTAAAAATATTTAGGTTCTTCCCATTCCTCAATGGAGGAGGCAAACTGGTGTTTGACTTTGATATGTCCCAAGGAATTTATTTCGTGCTAAATATTCCTTATTATTATCTTCGAAATATTTTGTGGGTAAAGATTTTTTTTTTCTGTGGCCTATAGATTGGCGTCCTCTATTTAAGGTGGGAAGTGATGGCGCCAATTTTTTTTAACCATTGAATAAGAAATTAGTTGCATCGTGGCCAAATGTAAAAGTTTTAATACAAATAATATTTCATTGGCAAAGCTTTTTTTTTGCTTCAAATTTAGTACGCAGTCAAAAATTTCGTTGCTAAACATATTATCTGTTGTAATTGTTTGGTACCACACATATAAAGCACATTCAATACTACATCGATACTAACTCGTGGTGTACTTGACATTATTCATCGTAATATGGTGGATTACATCAAGAAAAATTAATTGTGATGGGTTTCTTCTTTTAAGATATTCGTACACTCCTCAATATGCAAACTGTCAATTTTAAAGTTAAGGTACTATGGAAAATAGGTTTAACCCGAGATCTCCTTTGAAGCTGCGCACTTTTGATGGGAGAGAGTTGTAGTCCAACACAAACTAGGAGAGGTGAATTTTTCCATTTAAGGTCCGTTTAGTACAAAACATAGCAAATATTGCCATGGAAAACTGTCATGGTAAAATTTGCCATGACAAAATTTTCTAAGACAAATTTATTTTTCTCACATCAAGATATCAAACAACCAAATAAGGTAAAACAAGTTTTTTAGGCAAAATATTTTTATAATATATTCAAAACAGTTTAAAACTGCTTTACAGTTTAAAATAGTTTTATAATATATTTAAAACAATATTTAAAAATGTCTAAAATAGTTTTTACAATATTTTTATAATACGGTTTTTAAAAAAATTAGTAAAAATTTTTTTAAATAATTTTTTACAATATTAAAAACTTTTTTTAAAACATTACAAAAAAGTTTTCTAAATAATGAAAATAGTTTTTCTAAATATTTAAAACGCTATTTAAAATTGATTTTATAAATATTAAAACAGATTTTATAACATATTCAAAACAGTCTTATAAAATGTTTAAAACAGTCTTTATAATATTTTTATAAAGTAGTTTTAAAACAGTTTGTAAAATATTTTCTTAACAATTTTTTATAATATTAAAAATAGTTTTTAAAACATTACAAAGCAGTTTTCAAAATACGAAAACCATTTTTCTAATTATTTTAAACGATTTTTAACATTGTTATTAAAAACATTATAACAGTTTTTTATAACATATTGAAAACAGTCTTGGAAAATGTTTAGAAAGTTTTTTATAATATTTATATAAAACAGTTTGTAAAACATCTTTTTAATAATTTTTTACAATTATGTAAAACAGTTTGTAAAAAATTACAAAACAGTTTTTTAAATATTCGAAACAATTTTTTAATTATTCAAAACAGTTTTAAAATATTTTTTTAAATTATTAAAACAGTTTTTATAACATATTAAAACATTAGAACAGTTTTTATAAAAACTTTTACGAAGTTAGCAAATTTGTTGGCAAATATTTGTCACACAAATAGGTAAGAAAAGTTTGTCAACACCTTATGCATAAAGGGTGTTATATACTGACAAATAATGTCCCTGCATATTGTGCTACCAAAAAGCCAGAAAGTGAACAAATTTTCATATTTGCCAATTTTCTGTGATTTGCTATAGTAAATAGGTGCAACCAAACGGACACTTAATGTTTCAATGTAAGCCTTTCTTTTAATTCACTATATATATATATATATATATATATATATATATAACACTCTTGTGCAGACGGTCCCGCATTTTAACAGTGCGAACCGGATATGTGTCGCCTGACGGTGATCCTAGAAATTATCGACAAAATTATAGACGCTTTCTCTCTCTACTCTGGGCTCACTACCGATGACACATGTCCGATCCGCACTGTTAAAATGTGGACTAGTCCACACCAGAGCAGTACTGTATATATATATATATATATATATATATATATATATATATATATATATATATATATATATATATATATATATATATATATATATATATATATCAAGGTTTTAAAAAACGCCAAGCCTTAAGCCTTAGAACCCTAGGTGCGCTATAGGCGTAAAAAGACGTAAAAAGGTGTTTAGGTCTTCTTAATATATTTTAATATTTTTTTAACCATAACAAGGCTATTAAAATACTAAAATTGTACATATCATAAAAATATGTCTGAATATATACAAACTAAAATACTATTTGATTATTTTGGATGAGATAATGGTCCGATCTGTTAAAAAATTCTGTAAAAGGTGATATCGTTTCACTAAAGCATTGTTGTTATTAGAAAAAAGTGTCCCTTAAGTATTTTACCAAGAATAAGGCGTAAAAAGCGTAAGGGGGGGGGGGGGGGGGGGGGGGAGGGCGTTTCTCCCAAACCTCAATCCTAGGCGTGCAGATGAGGTTTTTTTAGAGCAATAATATATATATAAATAAATAAATAAATATATATATATATATAGGGAGAGGTTCAGAAGTGAACATCAAAGATAAACATTTTAATGAACCTTAAGAAAAAAAATACCTAACAACCATTGCGTTTTAATTCATATGTTGTAACAGGTCTGCACCAGCGACAACGTTCACGCGTGTGACACGCGTATTTTTTAATACACCCACACGCATGTGACACGCGTATCATTTTCCGTTGATGCGGACCAATCACAACATATAAATTAAAATTGATTGGGTGTTAGGAGTTTTTTGTTAATGTTCATTAAAATGTTCATCTTTTATATTCGCTTGTGAACTTCTCCCTATATATATATATATATATATATATATATATATATATATATATATATAGAGAGAGAGAGAGAGAGAGAGAGAGAGAGAGATGGTATAGTACATCATGCTCTATACATCACCCGTGCATCATGCCTAATTCTACGCCCTAATTTTTTTTTTTTTTCAAATTTTTTTTTCCTTGAAATTAACCTTCCAATCAACCCATATGCAAAAATTAGGTCAAAATACATTTTGTAGCAATTTTTAAAAAATTCACAAAAAACTGCTAAAAATACCTTATTTATAAGGGTCTGCGCCAGCAGTTTTTTGTGGATTTTTTAAAAATAGCTACAAAATGTATTTTGACCTAATTTTTTACACATGGGTTGATTGGAAGGTTAATTTCAAAGGAAAAATATAAAATTTGAAAAAAAAGTTTTCTAGGGACTAGAATTAGGTGTGATGTACGGTATGATGTATAGTGCATGATGTAGGTGAGCCTTCCTCTCTCTCTCTTATATATATATATATATATATATATAGAGAGAGAGAGAGAGAGAGAGAGACATACACATATACCAATACACATATAAACTGGTGACCCGAGAAAGCCATCAAATTAAAGAACTTATTAATTGGTTGTGTCCTTGTGCAGGTTCTCTGAAGATCAATACGGATGGTAGCTGGGATGCTAGTACGAAAGTGGGAACCTTTGGAGGCATTGTGCGCAATCACAGGGGGAATGGATCACTGGCTTCTTCGGGAAGATTATTGGGGTTAAGACTCTGCGTGCAGAGTTCGAAGGCATATTTTATGGGACCATCATGGCGAAGGACAAAGGTTGGATTAACGCCACACTCGAACCTGGTTGCAAGAATGTCGTGGATATGATCAATGAAGGAGACTGGGAGAATCACCCTCACTCAGCCATCATCCTGGACTACCGTGATATGAAAGAAGAGATGAACTTGACCGTGAAGTAAATACCTAGAGAAGTCAGCATATGTGCTTATTGGCTCGCTAAGTTTGCTAAGACCTATGCTGAATACTTTTTCACTATTGTGAAACCTCCTGAACCTCTGAAAAAGCTAATTGAAGAAGAGAAATCGAGAAACTAAGTGGATGGAGCTACTGACAACTAACTCTTTCGTTACTCCCTGCACGGAGATGAGCTATGTTCATATGGTCTTTATGATTTGTTTGATGTTGCCTGTTTGCAACTTTTTTGTATACTCTATGATTTTGTGCTAATAATTTAATTTCGTTTTTCAACAAATAATATATAAAAAAACATACACATACGTGTGTAAAATTAACAGCCTGACAACAAGGGATCTGCTGCGAACAATATAGGATTGAACTGGTGATGCCCTTTTAAGCTTATGGCGAGCATATGCTCAATAAATCCTATTAATGCAATCGTTGGTCAAAAAAATGTAAAAATCAGTGATATAAACAAATACATGAAAGTGGATAAAGTACACTTTTAACCTCATGTCTACTGACAGTCTAATCCACAAACCTGCTTACAAGCAATAATCATAGAATCGGCCACACACCTTTTTCTTTATACAGCAACTTCTACTTTCATATCTTGTGATTACATCAAACTCCAATATAATGATGAATGATTCTCATCTACACTGCAACGAAGTGATGATACAAGTTTCAAATCCATACTCATTTAATTGTGAGAAAATGCGCACAACTTAGACGCACATATTCGAACAATAGTTTTCAACTGCTGGAGATAACCAAGATATGTATAATAGTAACGACTCTTCTCACATCAATTAACCTTATCAACATAAACTTCATTTGTAGCTGCTCCTACTTTTTTAATTTTTTTAGTGATTGGTCTCCGTTTAATAATAATGAGACAAGTGTCATTATTGTGGAAAAAAAAATGGACCATCAGAAACCTTTTGGATAGTTGCTAACCGCAATACAATTTAAAAAATGCATGAAGAAAATCTATCAAAATTTTGAAAATGAGGCTAAATCTTTAAAAACTATATATGATTACTATTCTGGTCACTTCTTGTATGCAACCAGCACTTCTAAAAATGGACAAATATTGCATACGTTGCTCCACCACCCCTGCATTTTGTTGAATCCTGAATAATGCCAATGGGGTTCCCACTTAACCAAGTAGCTAAATCCATGTGCGAGGTATTTGTTTTCTTCTTTTTCTTACAGTATGAATGGGATTAAGTTTACTCCACCAACTAGATATGGCAACTTAACCAACTTTTACTTTTTACTTTCCGAGATGCAACTCGCAATTGTTCCAATATCTTTTAAATAGTTATACAACTAAAATGTATATTATATGAATTAGATATATATACTCCCAAAAAATGAATTAGAGCTTTTTTGAGATTGAGATATTGTACCCATCCCACCCCTTCCTCGCTGCTGGTCACTGGCCGGTCGCCGGCAGAAGGCCAGTTGTTGCCGCTAGCGCAGACATTAGTTAATATAGATTATGTAATTAAGAGCCTGTTTGTTAATTAATAACATGACTAATTTTAACATGTAATGAGTATTATCTTAAGGGACTAAACATTATTTAACCTTATTTTATATAACCAAAATTAGTTAAAATAACGAAAACAATATAAATATTATAGGATCGGTTGAACTTTCAAGTTCTTTTTGGGCAACATTCCTATCTATTCCAACTCCAATGTTTTAGGAAATCAGAATTATTTGGGAAAGATTTCGAAAACCTCAAGTTTCAAAAAAGTCAATATTTTGAAATAATTTCCGACGAAGTAAGAAAAAATCTCATCGCCATATACTTGAAAATTCTGGATAAATATAATTTTGAAATTTGAAAAAAAATATTCACAGCAACTGAACCACAAACTTTTGGAAATATGAAATTCAACAATTATAAACCATTAATTCGGTTGGGAAAGGAAATAAAAAATAGGGAATTAAATTTTATTCCAATCTTGCAATAATCGGTTGGATTTCGAAAAACTAAAAAAAAGTGGGAAAAGCTTCCCTCTAGTACGATGAAACAAATTATATCTACATTTAGTTAGATATTTTATGGGTTTTTTTGGCATTAATACGTCCATACTTACCATATTTTGAGTTCGATACCTTTCAAAAATTTATTTTGATGTGAAGTACATTTTCGCCGCTAAATGTGTAAATTTCGCTGCAAAACAAGAGAAGTGTGAAGATATTTAGCAACGAAAAATACACTAAAGTCAAAATAAAATTAGTGAAAGGTATCAAAATCACAATGATATAATTATAGATATTAAAGTAAAAAAGATCCATATTTTATTTAAAAATGAGAAGTTCGTTTCGAAAAGGTTTAACTAGAAATACGATAAATTCAATAATTTATAACAAATAAGTATTATAAAGATTTACTAAAATATTTATCAAAAACTTCATATATGTATTCTCTAATGACTCTATCTATCTCAACAATATATTTTCTTATGCAACCATTAATATCAAAATGATTAATAGTTAAAATTATAAGGCCGCACAAGCATTTAGTCAACGCTAATTAATTTTTTTAGCATCCGATCCAAAAAAAATGTCATTTAATTGTTGGTCTGATTTGTTGCAAATCAAATAGAAAGTGGGAAAAAAGAGAAAATCAATTTGACAGTAATGCCCCTGTTTTAAGTGGGAGAACAAAAAATAAGAAGTGAATGAAAGGAAGCAAAACAACAAAACGAACTTCCACTACCTCACTTCTTATCAAATCGTGTTCCATAGCAAATAGTTCTACCCGTTTCAATCAAAGTTTTGCATATCTACAAATAGATTTACAAAATATCGATATAAAACAAAAGGTGAGTGTTTTTATTGTAACGATTTTCTTCTATCTTCAAAGGCCCCCAATTTTAAATCAAAAATAAATAATTTCCTTTTTGCGATGTGGAAGCGTATGATGGTTCACAAAAATACCAAATTTTAATTTACTTCAAATTAAAATTAAATCAAGTGAAATAAAATACAAACACACGCACTTATTTCAATTTCACTTAAACCAAATTAATTAACTCAAGTCCTAGAAATTTGCCTAAGTCATATTTCTCAATTTTACCAAATTAGGCTAAACCAATTTTAACACATTAAATTGAAGACTTGAATTAACTACACATTACACAATATTTAATTTAGCACCAAATTAAACATGTAGTGATTAAAACTAAAATTTTATCTTGAATTACCTAAGCATGTGTTCTAGGTGAGTATAGCAAGATAAAATAAACAATAAATCACTATGCCACGATGTACGAGGAAAAATCTACAATGGAAAAAAATTTCGGACGGCCCTAGCCACAAATCCACTAAGTACAGAATTTACAAATACAAGACAGTAGACTTACAACACTCGACTCGATCCCTCTCAAGCCCCGATGCTCCTTCTTGTAGACACCTCCAGCTAGCGAATAACCACGGATCTCCACCGCGATCTCGAAATCCACTGATCGGACTTTATATGGTCACCGTCACTCGAACAAGGAGCCTTTTTCCAAGTGGGTAAATCAACGCAAATATCTTCTTCTTTGTTAGATTTAGAAGCAAACTCAAACGTCTCTTCAAAACGGTAGAGATGAAAAATCGGTGCCAAAACTCCAAGCAATGAATATATATATATGGAACTTGGATTAAACAAACAATTGGGTGTAAACTAGAGTGTCAAATGAATTTTTCTTTGAAAGATGAACACCCAAAATCATGAACTTTTCTTGGAAGAATTTGCTCTTAAAAACTCTCTCTAGAAGTTAGAATGGAATGAAAATTTACGTTAGAAAGTTCATTTCCACACTTAAGAAATCTGCCAAAAAGTTAGTGGGAAAAACAAGTGGGAAGGTGGGTCAAAAATGCTTAAAACTACCTTTTAACTGTTCCTGCCAAAATTCATTCGAACGAGATTTGTCGTTCGAACGAAGTCTCATTCGAACGAGGCATCTAATGAAGTTCCAGTGTGAACTCGTTAGAAATCTCGTTGGAAATCTCGTTCGAACAACCATCTCGTTAGAACGATATTTCGAACGAAGTTCCAGTGACCAATATGGGAACTTATTGGCAAACTCGTTCGAACGACATTTGGTTCGAACAAAAAACTCGTTCGAACGACACTTCGAACGAACTTCCAGAAAGTTTGAAATATTCTATTTTTATCCCAGAAACTTTATAAACTTATTTTAAGGTTTTATTAAAATCTTTTTTAAAATAAACAACAATTTTAAATAAACGTACACCCATTATAAAATGTCCCAAGATCATATAT
Source organism: Sambucus nigra (assembly GCA_949130495.1). Taxonomy (NCBI): domain Eukaryota; kingdom Viridiplantae; phylum Streptophyta; class Magnoliopsida; order Dipsacales; family Adoxaceae; genus Sambucus; species Sambucus nigra. The sequence goes on along the minus strand of OX422212.1, from coordinate 551,552,531 downwards.
ATATAATCAAAATGCATTCATACTTTAGGAGCAATGGAACCATGTTGATGACGTAGAAACGAGGCACAAACAAACTCGGCAATGTGATGAGGTTTTATACTCTTGGCCACTACGTTTTCAACAAACTCGTCATAGGCTGGAAATATGATCAATTAACTCTATCCTATGACTCAAACGTTTTTGTCCGAAATTGAACCAAAACTACAAATGACTTAATTAGAAATTTGTGCCCTTAAAAATCTCCCCCTTTGGCTATTTCGGAACAAAAAGGAAACAAAAATCCTAAAGGGCCGTCAAGCTCTACTAATCTGACAAAAGTGTCCCACCCAAAATAAAATTACAATGCTTGACTCAAACAACCCAAGGATCAATATCTTTGCCCGATGAAAGTTGCCACTTAGAATAATTTCTACACACTTAAGCAAACACATTAAACGCATAGGGAATATCAAAATATTAAATGCAATTAAATAATTACTCTCCTTAAATTAATTCTCCCCTTTATAAATTATGATCAACCTAAGAAGAGAGAGACTCCCCCTAAGTTAAATCTCCCCCAAGCTAAGATACGATTACAGTAGGAGTAGATACCATTTCTCCCCCTATCATTCTCCCCTTTTTTGTTCAGCAATAGACAAAGGCTAAAGAATTAAAAATTAACTTATCTTCCCCAATTAAAGCATATACACCCTCAAAACTAAGAAACGGATAAATAGAATGGGATAACAAGCTAAAAACATGCAAGAGTGCAAAAAGAGTTGAGAACATTAAAGTACATGGGCAAAAAAATCATAACTAATCCAACAAATATTAATGGATATGAACTAAGATGCAAGAAACAGATACCAATATGGTACATAAGTATTAAGCATGTGATATCAACAAAGAATGCAATAAGATGGATATCAATTATTAATTAAAGCACATATGGACTAGAAAGCAAGGCAAAGACTAAACAACAATATCAAATATATGTATACATAATATATACCTAATAGACTCAAGTACACATATATAGATATAAACACACAAATGATACAAAATAAAATAAGCTTTTCACACTCGTATGACAAAAATGTGTCATATGAAAACGGAAGTGTTGGGGTGTGAACTAGTAACAATTAAATTTAGACTCAATCACTTAAAACATGTTCACAGAGTTCTCAACTGATTGCAAACTTCATCACATTTGAATATAACCTCATGTGACAATATAGATTGAACTCAAGGAACAAACATACATAATGCATACAAGCCTAACATGTTGATGATTTTACAAATGAATAGAGTCATGACATTGAGAACGCAAATAGGATAAACGAACATTGTGCAAACCGTTGATATATCATCCAAACTCCCTCAATAAGAATATATTTTATTCTTTTGAATGAATAAATCAACTAAACATAGGCCTTGACAATTAGTTTTTCTTTTAATGTCGTATTTTCTTTTAGGCCTTGGACCACATATTTCTTTTATGTCCAAACAAACGGTGGCTTACTATTCACAAAGGATAATAAATCCTTTCTGAGCCCTTCCCCGTGCACATTTATATTTACCATTTTTTTTATTTCTCACAAATCTCACGTGCAACGGATTTGGACGTGCACTAGTCCTCCTAGGTCATAAATATGTAGATGACAAGATTGGTAGGAGAACATCTCACAAAGGCTCAAATATACATATGAAGTTAAATTTTCAAAAGAGCTCGTACATGTGTGAAAAGAGGCATATTAAAATAGAATCCATTATATCAACACAAAATCCAACTACTCCATGTAAGCATGGTAAAGAACATTATAAGGATTGACAATCTAAACCAAATGTGCTAGCCACATGAGATCCTAAAAGATGGGATTCTAATACAAGTGTATGCTACATAAAGTGTGTCAAACTAAAATACAAAAAAAAAAAAAAACTTTTGAGTTTTTGAAATTTTTAACCAAAAATAAATATATATACTCAAAAGATAAATAAAAATTATTTTCATTTTTCATTAATCTTAAATTGCAAAAAAAAATAAAATGCAAATAATAAACCAAAAATCTTTTTGTATTTTTCATTTAAAGCAAACAAAATGAAGGAAATATAATACAAAAGATACACAAAAATCAAATTCTAGCATGTGATTAAGCATGGAGCATAGGCTAGAAAATGATTAAACAAGCATACCTTTAGCATGTGAATATAACATGAAGTACAAATGTTGAAGTATGCAAATAAAACTAACACATTCAACTTTTATATTTTTCAAGGGAGGAAGCATGTGAGAGTAAATGAGAATCAAATACCCTATCTTGTAAAGCTACCAAGTCGGATCTCCTAATCCAAACTAATGATAAGTGACTATCTCGGGGTGTAGGAATCTTGGCTACCTTGGTTGCCTTACATTGGCATTTTCTAGAAAATATTTTAAGATCAAAATAATATTTCTTAAGATGACCTTTTCGACCACAATGTGCACAAGTAAAAACATGTCGAAAAGATTTACCTAAGGGGTGATCTCGAAAGTCTTTCCTAGGCGATTCTCCTAAAAAGTTGGTTTTGGCTTTGTGAGTTGCTTCATTACAAGTATCAAAGCCTAAACCACAAGTGTCATTTTTAATTTGGACCGTTCCTAATATTTTATCTAATTTTTCCAAACGACACTCCAAATCAAATTTGACATTACTAGAGTATTTTAATTTGTTTTCTAGTTCTAGAATGTTAGACTCTAATAACACATTTCTCTCTTCAAACTCGAGAAGCTCCTTTTTCAAGGATTCCATTAAACCTCTAAGGCTATCTCTCTCGCCTTCTATATATTCTAGCTTCTCTCGAAAAGATCTCTCTCGTGTCCTAAGGTCTTCCATTAACATACTATCATCAACGACCTTGACACGTTCTCTCAAACTTGCTTATAACTTCAAATTAGCTCTTTTCAATTTAATAGATTCTTCATAAAGTTCTTGAAAAGCATTTTGAAGTTCACTCACATCAACCTCATCATTTTCATTTTCTCTCTCTTCTTCACTCTCACTACCATAAAAAATAAGGGAATCAAAGAAATTGACCTCGGAAGTGTCATGTGTTTAAATATATTCATGAGAAGATTCACTATCGGTGCTCACATAACTAGCCATAAAATCCACAAAGTTGGGCTTAGTGGAGGAATCGGGTCCCTCTTCCTTATCACTATCACTAAGGGTCACATTATATGAAATGGGTCGCTTACCCTCTCTCCTTAGTTTAGTGGGGCACTCAGAAGCCCTATGGCCATAACCCTTACAACCAAAACACCTATTTGACTCGTCCCTATTTAAATTTTCATGAATAGTTTTAGGGACCCTTTCGGCTTTGTCATGCATAGAAGTTTCAAATTTTTTAAAGTCATTTATAAATTTATCTTTGTTAAATTTAAGAAACTTTCGAAATTTCCTAGCAAACAAGGCCATATCTTCCGAGTCACTATCACTCTCGCTCTTTACTACTTATTTATCCTCTTTTCGGGATTTTAAAGTAATGCCCTTTTCTATTTTCTTTTCAGTTTTAGAGGAAAACATGTCTAGTTCATAGGTTTGTAAATCACCTACAAGCTCTTCTAATTTCGTAGAGGCTAAAGTTGGTAAAAAATTTAACACGGTCACTTTTGAAATAAATCTATCGAGAAGGGACCTTAAAACTTCCTTTACTACTCGGTTGTCGGGTATTTTCTCTCCCAAATTAAAAGATGAATTAACAATATCGGAAAGTCTAGCATAAAATTCATCAAAAGTTTCTTTTTCGTTCATTTTGATGGTTTCAAATAGAGTGGTGAGATTTTGGAGTTTCGAAGCTTTAACGACACTTGTACCTTCATGAGTGAGTTGTAAATTTTCCTAAGCTTCTTTAGCAGTCTCACACGTCATAATGCGACGGAATTCGTCCGGTGTGACAGCGCTAAACAAGGCATTTAAACCACGAAAATTAAAATTTGAAAGTTTAAACTCATTCTCACTCCATCTATCGGCCGGTTTTGGAACACGTTCATTATCTACTAAATGGGTTGGTGGAGACCACCCGTTAACTACCAATAACCAAACCCTCTTGTCGATAGATTTAAGTGCCGATTTCATTCGCGCTTTCCATTACGCGTAATTAAAACCATCGAAAATATGAAATTTTGAAAATGGGGAAAATTCCATTTTAGCCAAAAATAGTTAAAGGATCTTTAGCGAAATAATTTATCGTTTGGGATCTGATACCAATTTGAAAGGCCCCCAATTTTAAATCAAAAATAAATAATTTCCTTTTAGCGATGCAAAAGCATATGATGGTTCACAAAAACACCAAATTTTAATTTACTTCAAATTAAAATTAAATCAAGTGAAATAAAATTCAAACACGCACACTTATTTCAATTTCACTTAAACCAAATTAATTAACCCAAGTCCTAGAAATTTGCCTAAGTCATATTTCTCAATTTTACCAAATTAGGCCAAACCAATTTTAACACATTAAATTGAAGACTTGAATTAACTACACATTACCCAATATTTAATTTAGCACCAAATTAAACATGTAGTGATTAAAACCAAAATTTTATCTTGAATTACCTAAGCATGCATTCTAGGTAAGTATAGCAAGATAAAATAACAATAAATCACTACACCGCGATGTATGAGAAAAAATCCACAACGGGAAAAAACCTCGGACGGCCCTAGCCTCAAATCCATTAAGTACAGAATTTACAAATACAAGACAATAGACTTATAGCACTCGACTCGATCCCTCTTAAGCTCCGATGATCCTTCTTGTAGACACCTCCACCTAGCGAATAACCATGGAGCTCCACCGCGGTCTCAGAATCCACCGATCGGACTTTATATGGTCACCGTCACCCCAACAAGGAGCCTTTCGCCAAGTGGGTAAATCAACACAAACATCTTCTTCTTTGTGGGATATAGAAGCAAACCCAAACGTCTCTTCAAAATGGTAGAGATGAAAAACCGGTGCCAAAACTCCAAGCAATGAATATATATAGATATATATATATATATATATATATATATATATATATATGGAACTTGGATTAAATAAACAATTGGGTGTAAACTAGAGTGTCAAATGAATTTTTCTTTGAAAGATGAACACTCAAAACCATGAACTTTCTTGAAAGAATTTGCTCTCAAAACCTCTCTCTAGAAGTTAGAATATAATGAAAAGTTACGTTAGAAAAGTTCATTTTCTCACTTAAGAAATCTGCCAAAAAGTTAGTGGGGAAAACAAGTGGGAAGGTGGATCAAAACTGCTCAAAACTCCCTTTTAACTATTCCCACCAAAACTCGTTCGAACGAGATTTGTCGTTCGAACGAAGTCTCGTTCGAACGAAGTCTCGTTCGAACGAGTCATCTAACGAAGTTCCAGTGTGAACTCGTTAAAAATCTCGTTCGAATAGCCATCTCGTTCGAACGACATTTCGAACGAAGTTCCAGTGGCCAATATGGGAACTCGTTAGCAAACTCGTTCGAACGACACTTCGAACGAACTTCCTGAACGTTTAAAATATTCTGTTTTTAGCCCAGAAACATTATAAACTTATTTAAAGTTTTATTAAAATCTTTCTGAAAATAAATAACAGTTTTAAATAAACGTACACCCATTATAAAATGTTCCAAGCTCCTATATATATATATATATAATCAAAATGCATTCGTACCTTATGAGCAATGGAACCATGTTGATGACGTAGAAATGAGGCACAAATAAACTCGGCAATGTGATGAGGCTTTATACTCTTGGCCGCTACGTCTCAACAAACTCGTCATAGTCTTGAAATGGGATCAATTAACTCTATCCTATGACTCAAACGTCTTTGTCCGGAATGGAGCCAAAATTACAAAGGACTCAATTAGAAATTTGTGTCCTTACATATCTGTTAGAAAAGGAATTGTACTAAACTTAGTAAAATGTGTTATTGATTGTCTATAGAAGTTTTGGCCCTTGAATGGCTTCCTTTACTCAGCTTTACACAATCTTATTGAATGAATGTGCATATTTTTGCCTTCAAAATGTATGAACTCTTGCCTCAATAAACACAACTCATTACATTTATATTTTCAAAAATGTGAACATACATTGTTGAATGCCTGTGGTATTTGTCTTCAATTTATGACCCGTGATATGTCATATTTCTATATTGGAAGCTAGAATCAAAGTTGCAGAGTCATTACTCTATATAATTGTCTACACAGACTTTGAGAATAGATAAATTCTGGGGCATCAACACGACGTGTCGTAGACATATTAGCTCGCGTTTGAGGCCCAACAATAATGGGACTCAAACACGAGTCAATACGCGTGAGACGCATCAGGGTGTCGTACAAAATGTATCGCATTTGAGTTTTGGGATTTTATTACTAATTAGTAGTTGTCTAACTCATCTTTGACTCGTCACTGTTTAGAATTCTTCTTTCAAATTGATGGAGCATTACTTAAATTATTCCTTTTTAGTGATTTCAACTTCTCAAATTATAACAGACAAGATATTTTTGGGGCTCAATGTTACTGAACTCTACTCCTCTCCCACGTGACTTTCTAACATCTCTATGACCAAAGCTTAAACTCCATCACTTGTCCTTAGGTGTAATAGGGGGGTTTGACCTACCAACTGCAGGCTTGGGTGGGAGAACGGTATCCATTGCATGTTGCCCCATCCCACGAATACCTATTTATTAACCACCCATGCATGCGTGGGCTCTCCATTTAGGTAGCTTCTCGGTTTAATTTATTTATCTTAGTATCAATCGTACGAGGAATAAGTAAGAAAGAACATGCAGGTATACACAACAAAAATTACCCCAAATCATATGAGCCAATTGTCAAGATTACTTTAATTATAATTAAGTCGAATTAACAATGCTTGGATTGTAAAAATCAGTTTCACAGTTATTTTTTAACAAAATTTTGATCTAATATTTATTTGTAAAATAGTTCGTACTCCGGTTTAAAAAAAAATATAACTTAAGTTTAGTTCAAGATTGCGCAAAAAAGGGGATAGGAGATTATTCAAAATTATATTTTATTTATAGGTGAGTAGTTAAAGTAGATGTGTGAAATTAATCAAAAACAAAGCCAAAACCGCAAACCTCAATACTATAAAGTTTCGGTTTTAAATGAATGGATATGATATTATTGGAGATGAATGAATGTTAAATGATCAGGTGTACACTGCGAGACTTGTTAGTTACTCAGACAAATTTTGTTTTTTTCTAAGAAATCAGATTAAAAGAATGAAAACATATCAGAACTTCTTAAACTACAAAATGAAAAAGTTCATTATTTAACTTTACATTATTATATGTTTTTATTACATAGTTCCACTCTAATCAAATCCATGCTGGATATATAATTTAATCTACTTTAATTATTTTCTCCTGAGTGATACTTTCTTTTCAATAAACAATGACATATAATAGTAAACTCGTCATAGTGAAATACAATACTTGATAGTGATTGAAATCATGGTCGTATAAGGGGTGTTGGACCAATGTTATATTAGTTACTATATTATAGATGCCTTTTCTTAATAACTAATCGAAACAAAACATTCAAGCCAGTGAAATTTATATGATCAACTTATAGAATATAATTCTTAATTAATTTACTTTACACGCATCTCTGTAAATATGTTAGTTAACTCTAGTGACAAATGCATATGGAGCACGGAGGCGAGTCATCAAGTAAAGAAACGGATCAATTCAGGGTAAATATGATGACATTCAACACCTTATTGCGCATCTTATATGGACATGTCATAAGGTATGTGTACTGGAAGTTATTGCACAAAACATCGTTTTGGGCCATTCTTTGCACATACACCGAGGGGCTGGTAACAGATCAATTTTAAAAGAAACACGAATCAAACATCATAGATATTATCAATCGTTTTGATATTTCATCAAACAAATTCAAGATTGGGGGAGAATTAGTTGAATTCAACCCGCTCCATGTGTCACAAATACTCGGATACCAAATTGGGGTGAACGGATAGAGATACACAAAAGAGAAGTGCTGAAGGATACATTCATCCGAAAATATTTCAACACTGATGTACAACTTTAAAAAAAAGGTTGAATCTGCTTTGCTAGTCGCGCAATAAAGATGAAGCGAAGAAGATATAAGTGATGTAATGCGATTAATATCATTGCATTTGTGTGTCTCATTCCTCTTTAAAAAGAGTGGAAATTTATTGGGATTGATATTTTCAAAATACTTACATGAAGTAATGAATATAAGAACTTGTAATTAGGTGGTAGCAATTCATAAGTGGCTTCTCGACTCAATAAGAAAAAAAATGCAAGATAATATCTCCTCAACCATTACTAGTTGTGTCCCCGTGCTTTTTGTAATTAATTTCTTATGTTTTTTTATTTGATATTGTGCTTGAGAGTAAAACTAAACTTAATATGAAAGTATATTCCTCTGATAACTTAAATGATTATAAAATCACACCCTAATGACTCGAAATAAATCTTTATGCAAAAGTATGATTCCGTAAAAGGGAGAAAAGTCGCACATCAGACAAAAAAACTTGTATTGAAGGAAAAAATTCTTACCTCGCAAAATAAATAAAAAGGCTCTATTATATAAAAATTATATTAAACTTTAAAAATATCATATCTATAACTTGCAAAAAACACTTTCACTTCTTACATGTGGAAGGGATTCGCAGTTACAGCCAACATGCTGATGGCTAAAATAAGAAGCTAAAGAAATTTTCTTAAAAAATAAAAAGTTGGATGCTATTTATTTAACATCCAATAAACTCTTGTTTAGTTTTAGTTTATTGTCCTATTTTTGTAAATTTGTTGATTTTTAGTCCTATATCATTTTACTTTTTGTTTTGAGTCCTGAAATAGTTAATATGCCTTTGCATTGTTGGTAAAATGTCTCTGTAACTAATTAGTAAAATGACACTGAGAATTTTAAAAAGTAGGACCTCCAACTAATTATAAAATGACCTAAGAATGGATCTATATAATTTTAAATGGTTAGGACTTGAAATTAAAGTTCTAAAATTCATTTTTGTATCCAATTACATGACATTGTAAAAGTTTTGTGTTCAGTTTTGGCTTTGTGAGGTTATCAATATAATCAACCCAATTCAAGAACGATAGAATCTGACACCTTGATTCCTCCATTGGAACCTCCATACTCTTAAATAAATTATCACACATATTAATCTGAATAATGTATGTGTGTGATGAACTTTTGGTAGAATTTATGATACGAAGATCATATTCACACCACTTACATACCTTATTTTTTTCTTCGCAGTTGAAACTGCATACACCCCAAAGAAGGAGAGGTATCTCGAGAAAAGCAACGAAGATTTTCATAATGAATGTTGAGATTAAATCAGACGATGACTTCGTAGTGGAAGTAATAAGGCCAAATCACAACTCAATTGCTATTAAAAATATGACAGCCATGAATGACCGTCGTAATGTAGATGTGATTTTATTATTGGGTATGCCAAACCTCGAAATTCATACAAGCATCATTACAGACACCGAGGGGTGGTTTAAAAAATAATGTGGAAGCATCAAGTATAGAATATAGTAATGTACAAATAATAGAATCATGGGGGGTTCTGATGATTATTTGCCAAATACACTCACTTCCAAATGAGATAAAATATACATTAAAAGGATAGATTATGATATGTATGGTGCACATATGCAAACTGCAAAATACATAGAATGCTTAGAGGGAAAAAATGAGGTACTTAAGGGTAAGATGAGACACTTTGTGGTGACGATTGAGGAATTGGAAGATAAAATAAAAAAAATGAGAGGAAGTGGTATGCGTTGTTAAAAGAGCAACTATCAATGAAGGTGGGATTAACAAGGAGCTTAGGAAAAAAAGTTGAGCGTCGAGATAAGACACTCAAAAGCATTGGTTAGAGAGTTAAATGATGTTACAACTAAGCGGTTCAAATATCATCGTGAATTTGAGATAAAACATATAGAGGAACAACATTTAATTAAAGCTACCAAACTTCATGAGGAGCAAGAAATTGTACTGCAGACGCAACTCAAGTAGTTTCATGAACAAGATGAAGGTGAGAAAGTTCATGTAGATGAAATAATAGTAGATAAAGAAGAGGTTATAACTCATCTTAAATCCATCCTCCATGCCGTTAAAGAAGAATCAGAGCATCTCCACACCAGTTTACAAGAAACATGAAAATTACAGGCGTAATAAAAGGAGACATAGTGAATCAATGATATATGCATATGAAGGAATCACTAACAAGAGATGTGGAATAAATGACTGGAGTCACAGAGCAGTAATAAAAAAAATAATAGATAATCACGTAAAGGATCTTGATCGATAACGAATGAAATCAATTTGCATTGATAACGATAATAAAGACCTTCGAAAGCTTACCTTACCACTACAAAACATGCTAGAACAACTTGGGCCCAATCTTGACTATCCAAATTGTAGAATCATTGGTGTGAAAACTAGAAAAACTCAAATATCGAATGAGAAGCTAGAGTATGCATATGAAAAACTGAAGAAAAAAAATAGAAATTGATGCAAATGTCAACAACTTCATCATAAATCAGTCGAGCACAGGTAATTACACATTGATTGATAACAAAAAAGAAGATAAATGGAATGAAGAAGATTTGATCACAATTCTAGAGGAAGATACCGATGAAACAATGAATTCCACAAAAGTTGTGAGAAATATTCTCAACCCACTAAAGTCAAATCTTGTACGCATACTGGATAACAGAACACAAAAAAAGTTCAATACATATTGCGAGAGAGCTTCAGTTGGGTAAAAACAACACATTTTTTATTTAAACTTCAACTCATACTTTTGATTTGACCACATACACTTTCTTACATAACTTATTTGCTGCTAAAATGTAAGATACCAACTTGGCAGCTGGACCTTGATTCGATATCCCTTTATGACATATCGACCTTGCCTTGGGAGGGTCAAATTTTAAATAATATAAGTACACACAACATAAATGTAAGAACAAACGACGTTTCATCAACTAATGCATTTTAATATTAATGGCACATGTGATCAACTCATACTGTGCGGTACTTTGAAATAAGTTCAACACCGATGGTAGACCAAATAACATATATCTCACCACTTTCGCACGAGTAAAGTTTGACTCAAATCACATTTGATTTTTTATAACGTGCCTTAAATATCATATTATCAATTTTATACTGCTTAGTGTACTAGAAATTGCGAGGATGAAAAATGAAGAAGGGATAAAGTCCTATTTGTATGACATCATTAAGGAAAACATCCAGGAATGTTAACGAATATTCTTTCCTATACGCCATGTCAACGATTTCCACTTCACGGTTCTTTACCTTGATAAGGAGAATAGCATGTGGTGCATTACAACCCAAAATAAAATATGATGGAAAATGGTAGAGATCGATGCTACGACAAAGACAAACAATTGGTACGGACAACATTATTATATGCATTATTTACATAACAAAATATATTATATCTAATACAGCTTCTTCCAAAACAAATCATATAACCTTAACACCGTTAAATGTTACAACGTGGAGTGATACAAAAAAATTTTATAAAAACAAAGAAAGATGGGGAGAAATCTCTAAGTAAAGTAGGCGAGTACATAAATGAAAGATCTGGGGGTGGAAAAAAATAAGCACATAGAGCACTTAGCAATGATGAGGATGAAACAATTTCTGGATGTCACACGAATATGAGAATATCTTGATCTACCCCATCCCTAATTTACCCTAACAAAGTGAAGGATCGAAAGTCTTGATAATAATATCTTATATTAAAAATAACTAATTGATCAATGTTACATATGACTACTCACTGATGTGTATTTCCTATATAATTGACTGTGGTATCACATTGATATATTATATGCATGAATTATCGTTAAAAAAGGAGTTGACACCAGAGGAGTCACATTCGAGGTTACTTCAAATGCGAGGGCATCTTGTTGATGTCTTTCTGAACCACAAATATAGTTGGACTTATGATAACAGATGTATTGAAACCACCGACTAATTGATTGCATCTTTATTTTAAATGTCTATCCAACCACTAGTATGAATAAGTAGATATGATTTCCCTTAGGTTATGTATTGTGATACGAAAAACAAGATAGTAGGATTTTCTTTAAGTTGTTCATTTATGACGATTAAGTTGTGTTTGCACAACCACGCATTATGCCTTGTTAATATATTATCTCGTATTCATTTAGCTTCATGTCCTACATTTTTAAAAATTTTAAGCATGTGATCCTACCTTTTCTTGTTAGCCAATATTCCCATTTAACTACATCAGCCATTTTCACTATTCCACTACTTTTTATTAGACATAAATTCCCTGTCATGAAACGTGACATATTAACACAGTTCAATAATTACAAAATTAATGACTAAAAATTGCAATCGTTTTCCATAGCCATCATATACAAATTGTACATCTTGATTAAATGTTGTGAGCCCTAGAAAGTACTAGTACGATGAACACAAGAGTTTTTTCTTGGAATTTCTTTGCTGTGGAAAAGTTGTTTGGGGAATATTTTTGGTTGTGGAGAATTTTTTTTACATTTTTTAAGAAATGTTAAGGGTAAAATTAGAAAATATCGGATCTTCATTTTATAACACTATAGATTTTTGTCCTATTAGAATACAACATATGAAATTTTTAGCTACTGTCATATTATTGACAACATATAAGAACCACCCTCACCATTAAAAAATGATTTTAAACAATCGATTCAATATCAGTCAAATCCACTTCTAAGAAACTTCAAGGCAGATGTCCACTGCGCCTTTCACCAGACTACTGGCCATGCCACCAACCAATTCTTTCACCTCCAAAACATAATCGAAGGTCTAATTAACCAGGGTACTATTGCCCCACAAACCAATCCTGAGCCAAACACTACTCACAACCCACTCCCAAATCATGCCAATACCATCTTCTTAGAAGAGAGCCCAGAATTTGATCCCTCAACTCAAATCACACCCATATACTCTCCCAAACCTCTCCAAACTTGCCCCTATTTCCTCCTACAACCTGTTAGCTTCACTGATCAAGCACTATCACTCCTTACCAGAGCATGAATCACTCTTCGTACCCGTTCTGAAAATGGAAGTATGGAATTATCAGAAGTGCTAAACCAACTCCTAGATTTCAGACTGAAATTGCCCCCACAGATGATCATTGATTACCAAAGGTTCAGTACGCTATTTTTGGAAGCACAAAAATGGGACCGAGAGTCAGATAGTTGGGTGGTACTAACCAATGAATTCAATCTAGATGACGTTGTCCAGATCATGGCAGAATCATTCAGGAAAACCAACGATATTTGCAGTATGACTGAGTTACTTGATATTTTGAAGCTACAGGGACGCCTGGTCCTTCACCCTTACTTATCCCCACAGAATGGGAAGACCTGTATGAAGAAGACATTGAAGTTGTGGAGTGCATTGACTTTATATGGAAAGCCAAAATTGTTGCTATCGGATGCAGGGAAAAATTTGAAGATTCAAATAAAGGGCAAGCTTCAGAGAAAATTGGCCCGATATTCGACATATGTGGGATGATATCATTTGAGGAACTCCTTGAAGAAATAAACAAGATGGTAGAAAGACTCGAGATTGACGAAAAAATAGGGTTCATGTTCTTCCCTTCTTCAGTAAATCACATGAACATATGAGGGAGGCATTACTAGATCCCAAGCTCACTACCAGCCAATGATAAGGGGAAGGGAGTTGAAAACCTTCCTATGCTATAAATGACCCTCGAGGAAAGAAAGATCCTCGATCAACTGAAGAAAACTCAAGCTAACATCACTCTATGGGGGCTTTTCATGTCTTCCCATCTACATAGAAATTCTTTGATCGATTTGCTCATTGGACCCACAGTTCCTCCTTCCACCACACCATAAGAAGAAATAAATTTAGTCGAATCCCTGATATCTACTCGAATGTTGTCCTTCTCCGAAGAAGAAATCCCTACAATTGGGCCAAACCACAATCATGCACTCAACATCTCTGTCGAAGTTATGGGGAAGATTGTACCACTCTCTCTTGTCGATAATGGATCCTCCTGGAATGTTTCCCATTAAGAACCTTCAAATGATTAGGACTGAAGCAAAGTGACCTCACTCTAACCTCCGCTACGGTACGTCCCTACGATAATACCCGTCGGGAGGTGATGGGATCCATAGAACTTGTAATAGGGGTTAGCCCTATAAACCTTGTCATTAAATTCTAAGTTATTGACATCCCAGTTTGTTTCAACATGTTTCTCGGACGACCTTGGCTCCACATTATCAAGGGTGTGTCTTCCTCACTCCGTCAAAAATTGAAGTTCTTCGTCGACAGACGAGTCATCACCATTTTGGGCGATGATGATAATGTCGAGGGTACGAGTACTAGCAATTCAGTCCTTCAGATACAACTTACGTCAAATGATATGCTCCTATCAGGATTCCGAGTTGAGCCACTTCTACTCCCAACGGGGGATGATTTCAGAGAAAGAGTTTGTCTAGAATACGACCCTTATGGCAACGTTAATGTGATTCAGATGTTCAAAAACATGCACTTTATGCCTGGACTGGGGTTAGGACAAAGATAATAATGGATAATTGAGCCCATTGAACTGAAAAAAATCTTTCCCTCCTTGTCGTTTAGGGTATCAACCATCAGAACAAGAGCTCAGAATGATTCGCCAGTCTCGACCAAAGAGAAGATTAGATTGCATTCAGACTATCCCAGGTGATTCCTTGAATGGAATATTCATCAAAGAAGGTGAAGACTTACCCTTTATGGCTTTTTGGAACCTTGGTATGACCTTAAAAATAAGAAGATAAAGCCTGGAATGGAGATCTTTTTCCAAGACAGCTGCCTATGGGTCGAAAATTCCCAGCACCATGTACAACTAGTCATCAAATATACTGAAGATTCTGAGGGAGGTTACTCTGAGGATTCTTTCAACTTACAGACATTGGGGCTCACACTCTACATGGTTAACTCGGGAACTACATCATCGGATCCGTCCCAACTGATTAATGTTGCTGATACACCTCTCTTCAACGGGCATGCTGCGCCAGTTCTACCTGCTAAAACCTCCCTTAATCCTAATGTTTACTCCCATTTCTTCTTCTATTGTCTATCCTTGTTCAAATGTAATCGAGTCCTCCTTTGATGAGGTTCTTAATGCTATTTTTCCAATCAATGAAACAAACGAAGATTTTGAGTATCTTGGTGTGCCTTACATTAACTATTTGGATTCTAATCAAACTTTTGATGATGATGATTTTGCAAATGAATAATTCTTAACTGATCTAAATAAGGTTAATAACAAACAACATAACCGCGTTTAACTTAATAAAGAAGAGACTTTTATCGTTAACCTTGGTTCTAGTAGCAAACTGCGCGAGATTAGGATAGGGGCTACCATCGACGAGCATGAGCGCGCACAACTTGAAGAATTACTGAAGGAATTCGTGGATGTCTTCACATGGTCCTATGAAGATATGCCCAACATTGATCCTGAAATAGCTCAACTTGAGATTCCCACTCTTCCAGATTATAAGACGGTTAAACAGAATAGAGAAAGCTCTGCACCGAATGGTCGCTCAAGGTCAAAGAAGAAGTGGTCAAACAGCTGAACGTGGGCTTCATTCATGTGATCGAATACCCCACATGGCTAGCCAACATAATGCATGTACCTAAATCAGGAGGGAAAATTTGGATGTGTGTAGAATACCTGGACTTGAACAAAGCCTCTCCAAAGGATGAGTACATGTTACCCAATATCGACATGATCCTGGACAACATAGCCAGTTACGCTCTCAGTCGTTCATCGACGGGTTTACTGGGTATAACTAAATCAAAATGCACCCAGATAACCAAGAGAAAACGGCGTTGATCACCCCGTGGAGAACCTTTTGCTACACTGTTATGCCATTTGGTCTCAATAATGCTGGGGCTACCTACCAGAGGACTGCCATGATAATCTTGCACAATCTTATTCATAAAGAAGTCGAGATCTACGTGGATGATATGATTATCAGATCCAAAACTAGATAAGGTTATGTTCCCTCCATATGAAAGTTCTTCGAACGATCGCGATGATATCAGATGAGACTCAATCCACATAAATGTGTCTTCGGCATTATAAAGGGAAAACTCTTGGGATTCATGGTCAGTAAGAAGGGGATAGAAGCAGATCTGACCAATCTAAAAGCCATACTTGAGATGCTACCTCCCTGAACGGAGAAATAAGTCCGTAGTTTCCTTGGGAAATTACAATATATCAGTCGGTTCATCAACCAACTAACCTCTATCTGTGAACTAATTTTCAAACTCCTCTAAAAGGATTCAACTAATTTTCAAACTCCTCTGAAAGGATTCAACCAAAGTTTGGAACAAGGCCTGCCAAGAGGCTTTTGACCGAATCAAAAAATATCTAACCCAACCTCCGGTATTCATGCCACCACATGCTAGTTTCCCCTTACTTCTATACCTAACCATAATCGACACTGCAGCTTGGGCTTTGCTAGCCAATACCTTAAAGATTCCCGCAAAGAAAGAGCCATCTATTACGCTAGTTGCAAATTGGCTGGGTACGAAGTCAACTACACTGCTTTGGAAAAAGCATGCGTCATGCTTGTTTGGGTCACCCAAAAGTTACGACACTATATGCTCACCTTCCCCATCAAACTTGTATCTCGAATGGACCCCATCAAGTACTTGCTTGAGAAACCCACCTTATCCAGCCGAATGGCTTGTTGGTTGATGCTCTTAGCTGAGTTTGATATCGTGTATGTCACGTAGAAAGCCATTTAAGGAAGATCCGTCTCTGACTACCCCACAAAAGAAGCTGATGACTGGATCTCCACTTTCCTAGATGAAAACATCCTCTACGCTGCTAAGACGACCTTTAATGGTAAATGTTCTTTGATGGCGCTGCCAATAAAAAAAGGAATATGGCATCAGGATACTTATGATCGCCCTAGATGACTCCCACACTCTCATCGCTATCAAATTGGATTTCCCATGCACCAACAATATGACTGAATACGAGGTGTGTACAGTAGGTCTCAAAGTTTCTCTCCAAAAAGGAATTCAATTCCTAGATGTTTACGGGGATTTTTCCCTCATCATTTGTCAAGTGCTCAGAAAATAGAAAGTCAAGGATGAGAAACTCCAACCCTTTCATTACCACTTAGAAGAACTATCCTCCCAATTACAAGACATCACCTTTCATTACCTACCTCGAGCAAAAATTAACCTAGCTGATGCCCTTGCTACCCTAGCCTCCATGGTCGACATGCTCGAAGGAATAACAATGTCCCCCTTCCTAGTTAAAAAGCAAGATAAATCTGCCTCCACGTGAATTAAATGCCAACAGTTCTTCAGGATTTCACCTCATATGTCCAGGATTTCACCGCCTATGTCTGAAGATGCCTTAAATGTCAACAGTTCTCCAACCTTCAACACCTGCCTCCATGTGAATTATAGAACATGACTTATCCCTAGCGATTCTCCACCCGGGGCATCGACATTACAGGGAAGGTTACACCCAAAGCCCCCAACGGTCATGAATTCATCCTAGTTTCCATTGATTACTTCACTAAATAGGTCAAAGTTGAGTCATATGCAGTCCTGAATGCCAAGAAAGTGGCCAAATTCATCAAGAAAAAAATCATTGGTCGATATGAGGTCCCGCACGAGCTAGTGTTAGATAATGGGTTGCATTTCGAGGCGGAAGTCACAGAATTGGTGAACGAGTGTGGGATTCAGAGACACAAATCTTCTCCCTACTGACCTCAGACCAATGGTGCAGTCGAGGCTACTAATAAAAACCTCAAAACCATCACTAGTAAGATGATCGAAAGCTGTCGAGATTGGGTCAACTTAATCCCTTATGCCCTCTGGGGCTATCAAACCTCAATCCAAACCTCTACTAGGGCTACCCCTTACTCTCTAGTCTACAGAATGGAAGCATTCCTACCCGTGGAGATGGAAATACCCTCGTTGCGCGTCATGCTTAAAAGTAAGGTCAGCGAAGAAGACTTGTACCAAATCCATCTTGACGAGTTGACCCTCCTAGATGAAAGGAGATTAAAAGCTTTATACCACATACAAGGGTACCATCCCTGTATAACACGATCATTCAATAAGAAAGTCAAGGATCGCTGTGTCCAAGAGGGGGATATAGCCCTTAAAGAAATAGTAAAGCCCATCTGGGACCTTAGAGGGAAATTCAAGACCAATTGGAGCGGCCCATACATTGTGAAAAAGATCTTGTCTGGTGGTACCGCCATGCTAACCAACCTAAATGGAGAATACATGGCTCGTCCAGTCAATCTGGACCATCTCAAGAAATTTTACCCCTAGTCCAAAATCTCGACGCGCTGACTCTTCTCTTCCCCTTTCTATTCTAAAAAAAGAAAAAAAAATCTTCATTTACCTCTACCCAGAACTACGTGGGCTTGATCCTCTGTAAGAACCATATTTCATAAAAAATTAAATCCTTTCAAAAAAAAACCACAGGTATGTAGGCAGCTCATACATCTTATGTTAGCACGACCTCTTCTTTTTCAAAAAAAAATTATTCTTTTCTTATCTCCGAGAACGACAATTCATTCTAGCATATATTTAAACAAAAGGATTGTGCATGACTTAGCGATCGGTATAGATAATTCAAAATAAAAAATTCATCAAAAGGCACAGTTGGATGATCAAAAACTTATTTATCTCACTAATAAGAAATTATGGTATAATTACATAAGAAAAGGAACGGATAACTCCCTCCCCCTACCTTCCTAAAAAGCCAAATAAATTCCTAAATTTATTCCCCATTTCAAAACAAACTCTCCAAGAGTCCTACCTATAGCTACTAGAGGATCCTACTCCATCATCATCTACATCCTGGGGTCTCCAAGATCCCCCTGCCTGAATGGAGTGCCGCTGACGCTCCATGGACCGATAAGCTCAAACCAACCTCGAAAAGACTACAACACCTCCCTCCATGGTATCAGATAAGGAAAGACACCTTTGTCTAGTCTCCACTTCCAGAATCTTTCTAATTACTCTTCTCCACATCCACTTTATATAATACCCAGGGATGTGCTAAACTGCCTCACAGACTGAGATGGATGGATCGACGGACGCCGACTCTTCCACAAAGAGCCAAGCCGCATGCGCAGACGCTATATCAAATCTTCTACCAGAAAGAAATCTAGTGTCCGAGGTGGAACAATATGTTCCCATCTAAATTGGCATATAATCCTCCAAGGTATATAGAAAGAGGTATGTGTGAGACCAAATAGACGAACATACGGGTATTCTCTTAGTTCCATAATAGGCAGCAGCTGTCTCCACCAAGGCGCTGACCAGTACAGATTTAGAGCGCCATGCTCCACAAATAAGTTCTCGTATATGTCGATATCCAGACCAACACTGATGAAATGGAACAAAAAGAAGTTGGGTACAACCGACAAAGGATATTCCATAGGAGTCATCGGCGGAATTTTTCAGACAACCACATAAACAGCATCACAGGGATACCCCTCAGAAAGTCAGAATGACCTTCTCGCCAGACATCCAGGCCATTCAGAGTCTCCACCAGTATCACTTCTGCAGGATTACGATGGTAGGACATCCATGAAGTAATATCTGCAAGTTGTGGGTCCCCAAGCAGTTCCCCGATCACTAAAAGCAATTTCGAAACCAGGACCAGAATGACGGCTCTGGTATATCCAGCATCACCAACCTCTTGCAAATGCATAGACCGCAGTACCATCGAAAGAGAAATCATTCCTCCAGTAACCAAGGATCAACTTGCCGAGGGAGAGACGAGGAGAAGTCCAACTAATAGCTCCCGAGGAGATCGGGAAAACTGAGGCATAACAGCCACCACAATAGTATTTACTCCCAACATGGCAGAAAACTACTCATAAATTGGACAGACTTCTTCCAAGCCAAAACGGAATACATGGTCTTTGGGGTACCAAAATTGTACCGCCGCCATCAGTGTGTTCCATTCTATGGGTCAATTACGCCATAAAGATACTCGACACATGTTAAAAGCATCATAGTCGAAATTGTAGGAGCACATCGCCTCCAACGTCTCGAGGTAGTTAGCAAACTCAACACTACCAGGGAGTACCATCTCACAGAATAAGAAAGTTAAGATGTGAAGGTTTGATAAAAACACTCCACCCAACCCCTCTTTTATACTTGAAAACCCTCACAAAAGACATAACCCCTATAGAATTCGGAGGAAATCCTGCCCCACAAAGTACCAAAGGCTGAAGAGAGTCCAGTCAATGCCTTGATTGATTAGACTGGACTGACCTGACGATAGGCAGGACAAGGTGCTTACCAATCAGCAACCCCTTATTTTTAGAAACTTAGATTTTTCCTCTTTTGTCAAAATCAGAAAACTCAATAAAAATAAATTGATATTATCAAACAGAATTTTAAATTCCCTTTTTATCTTTATATAATTCATCATTGTGAATAAAACTTCCTTTCAAAACATCCAAAAATATTTCCTTTTTACGGTCTCAGCAGTAAAGTAAAAAGCGCATATGCATGCATTCATTTATTCATCATTAATAAAAGATAATAGAAAACTCCATTGCATTTCATTGCATAGATATTTTTCTGTATTACATCAACTTTAAAGGAAAATAAAGAAAAGAAAAAACAACGGGACTCAGCCCTAACCCACATTCTCTCTCTCTCTCTCTCCCTCACTTACCCTTCCCCCTCTCTCTCCTAAGAGCTTCCATCCCTACGACGCACTCACTTTCCCATGCGACGAGATGACGCACCACCGCTACCCGAACTAGACTCCTCCCCGGATGAGGTAGATGTCACCAAGAAAGAAGGAATAGGAATCGCATCCTGAATATGGGCAATCACTGAAGATATCTAGTCCCTCGGCTAAGTGGTGGACACTAGGACTTGCTACAAGAAAAGGCAAAATCACAATCAAGTAGAAAAGATCAAAATAAACCAAAAAGAAGATAAGAACAAAAAGATATACCAAAGGACAAAGAACTTCCTCTTTCAAGCTTAACTCCTCCGGGTCCATCGCATGGGGACGATGCAACATAGGCACCATCCCTCCATCAGCCCGCCGAATGTTGTATGAAGGGGTATGCAACCTCACAAAGGGGACCTCCAAGGTCGTCGTCGCCGCATATGTCGACAGACCCCCACCGCAGTGGGAGGACCCCATTGGCCGACTCGAACCCACGGGAGGGAAAGGAAGTGCATCATATATGATGGGCGCCATCAGCTAACTCGTCATGAAGTCCATATAATCATACGGCACAGCCATATCGGTGTACAACAGATATGACTCCCCAATCATCGTCGCAATCCTAACGTCCTTTGGCAATAGTCGCTCTTGCCTCATAGACATAGGGGGCCTCTAGGTGGCACCACCACCTCCTCCTCAGCAATCTGTTGAACCACCCTCTCCCCGAGATACTAAGAGTGGCCAAAATCATGTGCCAGCAAATGCCTCATCTGCGCATTTACCCCCCCCCCCCCCCCCCCCCGTGTCCTGAACAACCGTCCCCTAATGGTAAAAGGTCACCTAAAAAATCCCGAGCAAGATATAAGGAAATATGGAATCAGAGCACACAAAGGCCCTATACTGAAGAAAGGAAAAGTCTTACCCTATCACTAGTTAGGCCATTCAAGACCTGTCGCACCGCCTCCAGAGAAAGATACCTCCTCGACTCCCGATTGGCCTTTCTCCACCGATAAACTAACAAAAGTCCCCAACAGTCTTATCCTTCAGAGAAATCAGTTGGGTATTACACCCAATCACCTCATAGAACCACATCTGCCAAAGACAAGAATCCACAATCAAAAGACACGCATAAGGAAAAAGCAAATGCATGAAAGGAAAATACGCAAATTGAATAATACCTCAAGTAGATACGTGGCTCTAGTGAAAGACTGCCGATAGCACCGGCTGAATGCATCCAAAGAAAAATAAAGGGTCGCTAAAGTCATACTTACCCAATCATAGAGAGGGATGTTAGAAAACATCCTCAAGTATGGTAAAAACCATAAGTGGACAACGTCGCCGCTCGATGCCACAAAAAATCCCCCCAGCACTAGAAAAATAAACAATCGGGCCATCTGCCTCACCTGCAGCCCATCCTCCACATCAATCACCCTACCCAGTAAAACATCCCTCAGCAAGGACAGTCGGATAGAATCCCCAGATATTATCCTTCCCACATCACTAAGTGTCCCCCGCACCGCCTCCGACCTCACCCGCAAAGAGTGATCATCCTATATCTGCTCTCCATCACAATCCAGCCCCAATAGCTGCTGCACATCTACAGGAGTCACAGTCATATCCCCAAAACCAAAATGGAAAGTGTGGGTAGTGTCCCACCACCTCTACCCCAGAGCGCATAAAACCACCGTCGAATGAGGCATCTCATCTAGAACAGACGCCAACCTCCCAAAGCCTGCTGATGATACCACCCAACGCACCACAGATGGAAGGTGCTCCCAGACATCCTTAAGCCCCATCGTCCCGCGGGCATGTATGGCCGACAAAGAAACATCATAATTTTAAATAAAAACCTCGTCAAAATCCAAGAAAAAGAGAAATCACCAAAAAATAATCCCAAAATTCATTTTACTTACATAACCACCATGGTTCCCCTCCCTAAAAGAGCGATGACACGACGGCTCCCCCAGCAAGGTCCGCTCGTCCATAATTGGCTCAAAAGCATCAAAATAGTTCTCACTCCCCAAATTAATAGGTGCCCTGGCCCTCCACTCTACATTCTCCCAGACGTCAATAGCCAACCACTCCCTGTGTACCACAATGCTCACAAAAATGGCCATTTTTTAGGTTACGAAATGTTAGGACGATTCGCAAAAAAAAATCGCAGAAAGAGAGAAGGCAAGAAGATGCACGCCCTCCTACCGATCAGCACTGATCTTTTACCTTGTCAAGGCAGTCCAAAAGTTCGTGCCATTGCCAAATGACACCCTCCACACCATGCCGACCGGCACCCCCTTAAATTTTCGTTCAAAAATTCCCAAAAAATACCAGAAAACCCTAAAAAATTCTCAGAAAATTCCTAAAAGTTCCGAAGATTATTTATTACATTTCACCAAGAAAATTTCACACTCCCTCAAGCGGAACCCCTATTTCCCTAGCGGAACTCTAAAAATCCAAGTGAATATCCTCCCAGTAATGTCCCTAGAGGACCTGTAAAGTATCCTAAATTCCCCAAAGGTCTCAAGTCTCCCCGAACAAAGCATCTAAATCATGGACCCCCTAATCACTTCCCCAGTAGAATTTACAGCATCAAATTAGCTCTTACACCACAAAATCTCCAAAAAATACGAGGATTTCCCCAGCAATTGGCTCCCTAGCTCAAATCAAAATCACGAGGTAATTTCCCCAGCAGAGTTCCCCGAGAATATCTTAACTTAAGCCCTCAGAATTGGCTTCGTCCCGTAGAATTGGTCATCTCAACTTAAGACATCAAAATTGGATTCGACCCGCAGAATTGGTCATCTCAACTTAAGCCCTCAGAAATGGCTTTGACCCGCAGAATTGGTCATCACAACTTAAGCCCTCAGATTGGCTTCGACCCGTAGAATTGGTCATCTCAACTCAAGCCCTTAGAATTGAATTTGACCCATAGAATTTTTCATCTCAACTTAAACCTCAGAATTGGCTTCAACCCGCAGATTTGGTCATCAAAAATTAATCCCTCAGAATTGGCTTCGACCCGTAGAATTGGTTATCTCAACTTAAGCCCTCGGAATTGGCTTAGACCCAAAGAATTGATCATCACAACTTAAGCCCTCAGAATTGGCTTCGACCCATAGAATTAGTCATCTTAATTTAAACCCTCAGAATTGGCTTTGACTCGCAGAATTGGTGATCTCAATTTAAACCCTCAGAGTTAGCTTTGGCTCGCAGAATTGGTCATCTTAACTTAAGCCCTCAGAATTGACTTCGACCCGCAGAATTGGTCATCTCAATTTAAGCCCACAGAATTGGATTCGACCGACAGAATTGGTCATCCTTATCTTTAGTTCCTCAGAATCAGCCTCGACCCTCTAAATCGGTCATCCTCATCCTTAGGTCCACAGAATCAGTCTCAACCCTATGAATTGGTCATACTCTTTAAAAATATCATGCAGTATCTATTCGATGGCTATCATTTATTCCAAACTCACCGTTGAGGGGCTCTATAGACACCCCATTCTAACACCCCCTAACCTCTTCGTAGGTCCCTAACACCTCCTCTCATCGCTACAGACCTAAGTTATACCCCGGGTACTGACCTAGAGGCCATTAAGCACTCATAAGATCCATTTGACCAGAAGTCAAACTTTTTAGCTCGATCGAGATTAAATGAATCTTCAAAGGCCACTGAATCCCCTTTCCAACGGTCTGTCCCATGTGCGATTCTGACTTACGGTATGGACGAACGACCCATTTTCCCTCGAAACTTGATCAAGAGGTCACTGAACGCTCCCAGGCTCCATTTGACCAAAGTCAACTCTTCATCTCAACCGAGACTAAATGAATCTTTTAAGGGCGCTGAAACCCCTTTCCAACGGTCCGCTCCAGGCCCAATTTTGACTTACGATACGGATGAACGATCCGTTTTACTCTGAAAGGTCACCAAAATCTTTTAGGCCCCGGTTGACCAAAGTTAACTTCCCAAATCGGGTCAAACTCTTTGGAATGTCAAACAACATCTCCCAACCTTTCTACCGGTCCACCTCATGTACGATTATGACTTACCATGTGGACGAACGATCCATTTGCGTCCGACGATCCCCCGTGTAAAGGACCGATAAATTCTTCAGATCCACATTTGACACAAAGTCGACTCCCGAACCCGGGAGAAATCCAAAAGACTTTCAAAGGTCTCTAAAATACCATTCCATAGGTTTAACCCGTTCAAGGTTCGAATCAACAGTTTGCGTTCAACGATCGATTTTCTGAAAGAACCTGAAAGAGACTGCCAAACGGCAGGTTCTAAACCATGTCTATCGGCAATGTGCCTAAAAACATCTATCGATTGGAAATACCAGGAGCATGCTAATCGACAATGCCCTGGGCCTATAAAAAGTAGGGCCTGACCTCATTGCAAAAAACACAAGATCTGAAATCCATCTCTCTCAGCAAGCTCAAAAAACCCTCTCGAAGTCAGCGTGATTTCCACATCCAAATACCTTTCCAACCTTTACCTTTCATCATCGTTTTCATCAAACTTGGTGAATTAACTACCCTCCATCATCACGCAAGTGCAATGGCTACTCTCCAACATCCAAAATCTAGCTCAAGATCTTTAAGAAGGTCCAACTTTCTCAATTCTCTCTTCAAATTCTCCTAAATTAGCATTAAGTTCTTTTATTACTTAACACTTTTATTCCCTCATCTCATATATCCTAATATACTTTTTATCTTGTAGTATTGCACATCTCTTATTTTCATATAAATTAAACCCAAAAAATAAGAAAAAGAGGGTTTTCTTATAAATTCCAAACGAGAATTCTCACACTTTTCGCACAACTAAGACACTCTTTTACACACACACACACACATATAAGAGAAGTCCCCGGTTGGATTTATGGGATAAATCCCACCCCTCGTTTTGCATGCGAACTACGTGGACTTTGACGCCTCTATAGCCTACGTAGGTGTATCGGGGTAAAACCCGATACTCGAGTCCTATTCCTACTTTTTTTTCTATGTTTCTATATTCTTTAAGCTTAACTCACTTAGATTCTATATGTTTATATATACATATATTGTTCCTAGTGGCATATTATTCCATATGCATTATCGTCCCATTAAAACGATCAACACGAGGATAATCACATAAATCCTATTTTCTAATATTACTTTTGGGAACATTCCTACGAATGACTCGCTTTATCTCTCCCATGATACAAGTCGATGATTCCTTTCTCCACTACATATACAGATGCATACATATCACAGGGAAATAAAGGAAAATAAAAATAATCCATGAGAGACCGTAAGGGCGGAATGGGTGCCTAACACCTTCCCATTTCGTAATTAGCCTCCGAACCCTTTTTGAATCATTTTGGTTTCGTATGTATCGGTATGTCTTTGGATGTTGTCCCTCAGGATGGATCCCTTTTCTCTTATTTGTTTTGAGTAAAATAGACTGGCGACTCCATCTCTCTACATTTTTCACCTCATTATCGATGCCGATCGAAGCGCTCTCGAGAGGGATGTGTGGGACCAAGATCCTCTCGACATTGAAGATACCCTCTTCTCCATCTCTCTCCCGCCGCGAGGATCGGGGATGGACACAATTGGCATCACTACACCAAAATGGCCAAATTGTCACCTTTCAGTCGGCCACCCTTGTCAAGGTCATTGACCGTGACAACTTTTGCAGCAAAAAAAGCCCTAGGATTCTTTTTTCCCACCTTTTTTGGTTTTCCCCCTCTCTCTCTCTCATCCGCGATTTCTGCTCTCTCTCTCTCTCTAAGGTATATTTTTTTCCCTCTCTTTCTCTTTCTCTTTCTCTTTCATTTCTATATGTATGTGTATGTGTATGTGTGTATATATATGTGTGTATATGTATATGTGTATGTGTGTGTATATATGTGTGTGTATATATATGTGTGTATATGTATATGTGTATATGTATATGTGTATGTCTGTGTATATATATGTTGGTGATAGTTAGAATTGTGTAAATGTTAGAAAAGTTCTAGAATTCATATGTTAAATTTAATTATATAAATATTTAAATTGATAATAATTTTATTCATGAAATTAATTCAATTAGGTAAAACCCTAGATAATTTTTTAACGGAATTTGATAATATTATATAAAGTTTAGTAAATTCACAAAATATTGCCAATTGTATGTTTTTAGGAATATCATTAGTTACTTTCATGCGTAACTATGTAGAATCCATACACATGCATGTTGTTAGAAAGTCTTAAATTTAATTCTCACTTTAATTTGTAGAATCTCTGTACTTGGTTGGATTTATCCATTTATGATAATGAAATTTATGCTCCAATTATAATTATCTCATGTCATAATTTTATTGATAAACAATAAATGTAGTTGTCACGGTCGTGGTGGGGGGAGGGGGTGGGGGTGCGGTGGTGGGGGTGGGGTATGTGTGTGTGTGCGTAGGTGTGTGTGTGTGTGCGTGGCGGGGGGAGGGGGGAGAGGGAAGAGGTGGGGGTGGGGTATGTGTATATGTGTGTGTATGGTGGTGTGTGGTGGAGGAGGGGGGTGGGGGAGGGGGGTAGTGGGGGTGGGGAGGGGTGTGGCGGGGGAGGGGTGTAGTGGGGGTGGGGTGTGGTGGGGGGAGGGGGTGGGGGTGGGGGTGGAATTTTCTAACTAAAAATATGATAATATTTTGTTATAATTTGTTAAAACTATGTAAACCTTAGTATGAATGCAAGGTTAGTGATAGTTAGAATTGTGTAAATGTTAGAAAAGTTCTAGAATTCATATGTTAAATTTAATTATATAAATATTTAAATTGATAATAATTTTATTCGTGAAATTAATTCAATTAGGTAAAACCCTAGATAATTTTTTAACAGTATTTGATAATATTATATAAAGTTTAGTAAATTCACAAAATGTTGCCAATTGTATGTTTTTAGGAATATCATTAGTTACTTTCGTGCCCAACTATGTAGAATCCATACACATGCATGTTGTTAGAAAGTCTTAAATTTAATTCTCACTTTAATTTGTAGAATCTCTGTACTTGGTTGGATTTATCCCTTTATGATAATGAAATTTATGCTCCAATTATAATTATCCAATCCCATAATTTTATTGATAAACAATAAATGTAGTTGTCACGGTCGTGGTGGGGGGAGGGGGTGGGGTGTGTGTGCGTAGGTGTGTGCGTAGGTGCGTGGCGGGGGGAGGGGGGAGGGGGTGGGGTATGTGTATATGTGTGTGTATGGTGGTGTGTGGTAGGGGAGGGGGGTAGTGGGGGTGGTGTGTGGTGGGGGAGGGGGTAGTGGGGGTGGGGTAGGGGTGTGTGTATGTGTACTATTAACATTTTTTTTTATCTGTACTAATAACATTTTTTTACAGCAAAAATGTCTCCTTCAGATATTAAGGCGAAGATGATGATGTTGTTTATGATGATGTCATCTGGGCTCGGTGGTAGCGTAGGCGACGAGGGCTCCTCCGCCCCTAGGCTCCCCAAATATGGAAAATTTGGGATTACCCTCGAGAACAAGTTGGAGCTATTAGCAAGATCCCTCGAGCTGCTAAAGACGGTCATCGGCCCGGGGTTTATGAGTTGGAAGGAGGTGCCATATGAGCTCAAGTTAGCTATTTGGGCGGCACTACAGGTAATATATTTATATTTATAATTTCGATTTCGATTTCATATTTATATTTATATTTATATTTATATTTATTCGCAACTAACATTGTATTTGTTGGACAGGAACAATTCAACTTGGATCCAAAGCTACGCGATCCCGTCTTGGAGCAGATTAGGGAGCAACTCAAGTCGTGGAAAAAAAATATGCGGGCACGGTACTTTGGAAAACCAAGAGAGTCGATTATCCAATGGCGTGAATCCGTGCCCCCCAAGGAGCCGATCTCATTGGCACAATGGCAGAAGTTCATTGACAATGAGATCGAGGATCGACAATTGGCATCTCGCCAATCGGGGAGGGAAAATCGGTCAAAAAAGACGGACGTGCACTACTCAAGCCGGACCTCTTACGCCGAGGTGGAGCATAGGATGCAGGTAAGATTTAATTTTTCTATAACTACAGAAATATATTATTCTTCATTATTTTACTTTGCGGGGCCGATACTAATTTTACTTTACTTTATTTTATTTCAGGGGGTAGGTAGTGGGCCAGGGGGTAAGCCACATAGGCTCGATACTTATGTGGCTCTTCGGACGAAGAAGGGGAAGGACAAGGAGGTGTCCCCGAGCGTCGCGGCCACGATTGTAAGTAATCTGACAGTTTAATTTTTGTTAATTACGTTATAATTTTTTAGTTTACTTATTTTACTAATCATGTGCTTTTTGTCATTTCAGGCAAAGCTTAAGGAAGTGCATGAGTCGCAGTCTGATGCCGACAAGGCATCTTTGTCCACAGACGTACTCAGCCAAGTTCTTGGCTCTGATCGTAAGGGAAGGACAAGGGGAGTAAGCTTGCGCGTGACCAAATCTAGGATCATCGGATTGGAGACGAGCGACACCGGGTTGGCTCGAACGGTGGATTCACACGACACGAAGTTGTCCCGTTTGGAGGCTACGGTCCAAGATATGTATGCATTCATGAAGCGTACGTTGGGCGGAGACCGTAAAGGGAAAGGTAAGTAGAAGGCGGTGGAGGAGGAGGTGCGGGAGGACGAGGCGCAGGATGACGAGGATGTGGACCTCGCTGCTTCATCATCGACACGTCCGTACTTCGATGATCCACTTCCCTATTTGGCGCCCTTCAACAGACCAATGAAGACATTTGGTTGGCCGAGCGTGTTCATATTGGACGTATTTGATGGCCAGCAGATAGGGCGGGGGTTAAGGGACCCGAATATCGTCGAGGGTGGAATAGTTCATGGACGTGTGCTTCAACAGATGGAGTCCAGGGTGCTCGTCATGCATGTCATAACCGGGAAGGAGAACTCCCTATTGTGGTTGCGCGAACAATGCGGCACGATGTATATTAGTGGGTGCGTCAATTCGTATGTCGTGTGGCCTACTCACCTCCTCACATTTACCCAAGACATGTAGTAACATTATTTTTAAGTTTGTCCATTTTAATTATATTTGGATTATATCGTCATGTATATTATTTCTATTTTGAATATTTGGATTATATCGTCATGAGTATATATTTGCATTATCTTTAGTTTGTTTGGATATATGATGTTTGGAACAGGTACAACGTTGCTATAACAGATACAAATATACTGCTGGGCAGTGGCAGTGGCCATACTGCCCAGCATATTTTTTTTTAAATTCTGCCCAGAATTGTCACGGTCATTGACCGTGACACGTCCGTGACAAAAAGTTATCACGGACGTGTCACGGTCAACGGTCGTGAATTTTTTTTTAAAAAGGGTTACGGCTTTGTCACGGTTATAAACCGTGATAAACGTGTCACGGTCATTGACCGCGGCATGACCGTGACAAAAAAAGTTATCTCGCCTCGAAATGTCACGGTCATTGACCTTGACAAGTTGGATTTGTCAAGGTCAATGACCTTGAAAATTCGGCAGATTTGGTGTAGTGCATGCACACATATCTCTAATTCTAATTGGTGCATTTTATCAATGAATTAAAGAGTGTTGTATTATTTTGGAAACTGAGAATGTTATTAAGTTTTTAGACCTAATTGATGACTTCTTCTAAAGATTGAGAGGAGGGGCTTTGGGGGATTTGATATCGCATCAGAAAATATTTGTAAGAGGCCAAATATTCAAACATATGACTATGAAGGCAAAATCATTGGTTAAAGATACTAGGTTCAAAGTCAACTTAAAAACAAACTTGCCTTCGGTAACAACTCATTGAAGCTTTTATACCTTGTGTTTGCCAAGTATAAGATGGGAGTGGACTTATTTACATTTAAGCAAAACTGTTAAAAACCTATTTTTTCCATTGTCAACATGAATGATCACTATGAAGAATTCTAGTTGGAATCGGAGACTATCAACTACGCTCACATAGGAATGCTTACAAAATATAGATAAATGGGACATAATCATTTTTCCTACATTTTATTGGACCCGAAACCATCTTTTTCTTTTCTTTTGTTAACAGTCCCATTGAAGTAAAAAAAATCAATTCATTTAATAACCATCAAAGTTGTAAATCTAACATTTATTTTGTGTCTGATATACCCTTTAACTATATGATTAAACCCCATTTTCTCATCCAGATCTAAATCGCCAGTAGTCCATCACTGATGCTTGATCTTTTGAACTTGGATTAATTAAACTAGCAAAGATGATCCATTGAAACTTTAGATGTCTTTCACTTTGATCTTTCCATAAAATCTGTCTACTTATCATATATGTGTAAAGGCAAATATTTTTGCTTGGGCTTTTTATTTATTTTATTTGCACTTGGGCATATTTCGCATAATCCGTTAAAAATCGACACCTGCCGACACAATGAACTGAACCTCAACATCTCGAAGCTCAAGACTCCTCGACATCTCGAGAAGGTGTAAAGACATTTATGAGCTTGAAATTATTCATAAAGTTATTTGGGATGTTGATTTTTTTTTAAAAACGAGGTTCATATTTTTAAAAGATTTATTTATTTTTTTAACCTCGTTCAAAAAAGATTTGTTTCTCGTTCGAATGATTGTACACTTTCGTTCCAAGTGTCATTTAATCTCTACATCTAACGAGCATCTAACGAGGGTAACTGTTTTTCATTGTTTGAAGGTCGTTTGAAGTTGGTTCAAACGAGATAGTTTTTTCGTTCGAATTAGCTCCTGCTTCGTTCAAACGAACTGCTATTCTTGTTCAAACCAACCACATTTTCGTTCGAATGAACCACCGCCTCGAAATTTATGTCGCGTCTAAAAATACCAATTTTGACTCCAAATGTCATAAGACTTTTGATAAAACACTTTCTGAATATCTATTCCAAAAGTTTTGAATGCTTAATGTTGATAAAACACTTTTGATTCATTACACACATTCTCAAATAGATTTTTTGAATCAGTTTGAAACCCTAAAAAGTTTTGTATCCTTTCATACACCTTGTAGAGAGGTACCTCCATGGCTTACTTATGAACTCGAAGGGATCACTGCTGAAGACGAAGACTAAGACTGATCGGTGGATACAAAGAGCGAATCTGTCGCTTTTGGACTGCTTGGAGATAAGTGATATTCATTATAGAATTTGCAATGACTATCATATTATACTTGTGGAAGTATTCAAATATTATTGTAAGTTGACTATTTTGTAATTTGTCTAATGTGCCGAATAAAGGTTTTGCCCTGAAAATGATTTTTTTTGCTCAATTATTATGTTCTTGAATACATAGTTTAATCATATTCATATTGTTTAGAACACATAATTTCCTTCACAACTAATTTAATCAAAGATTAAAATTAATTTTGTATGCTTGGACTATTAAATTGATAAAAATACAAAAATAAAAGTTTTCTTTATAACCACCCTTACCAAGAACGTTTATTTTCTCATTCTCAAAGTGATATTAGGTCCTTCCACTCTTACAAGTGGTGTTAAAGCATATTTACCCCCTTTACAAATTGGTATCAGAGTGGGTTGCACTAATTTATCGTGTAGATCCTTGTTTAGTATTGTTTTAGGGTGGTTATTTCTTTAATCTCTCTCGTGTTGGTTTATTTATTTTTCTCTCGATGGATTCCCATAGTTATGGAGACTTGAATCGTTTTAATTTCAAGTTTACTAAAAGAATTGAAATTCTTGAAAAAAAAAAACTTGTTTTAAAACTGCAATGGATCGCTTACAAACTACTCTAACTCAAAGAGATTTCTTTCATAAGAAGCTTGTGGACATGGTCCGTGATTTTAAAATTTTAGAATTATCCAAGAAAGAGAGTGATGATAGAGTCCAATTTTAGAGAAAGAATTAGAAGACTCTAAAACATCTCGGGTTAATGTATGTGCTAATGACGATAATGATAAATTAATTAATAATTTAATAGCACGTGAGAAGACTCTTAGGGATAAGTTCTCTTTCATTGAGGAAGATTAAACTAACCTTCTAAGAATAATTAAAATTATGAAGAAGGAGTCCCGTAAACTTGAAGAGTCAAATTCTTTGCTTGAGTTTAAAATTTTAAAGTTAAAAGATGATTTAAAAGACTCGAGTAGTTTTGGTAGTGATGGCACTGGCTCTCATATCTTTAATACTTTCAATGTCAAAGTCAAGACCATTATATTTTTTAGAGGGTCAACCACATTTGAGAATGTTAGATAAGGTCAACTCATATGTAACATTACTCCCGTTTACACATTTTCATACCGTGGTAGGAAAGGTCACCTTAGGCTGTTTTGTTATGATCTTGGAAGAGGTCCTAAGAAGTTGAAGTCTAGTGTTCCCTTGGTTTCTAAAACGCAACGCGTTAGGTATACATATATTTGGGTTAGAAAAGCTTTGTTTAGAGGCGCTTAATGTTAGATTAGTTTATTCTCACATGCTTGCACATGATGCTTCACATGCTATATCTTATGGATGATTGCCTGCATGATTTTGTTTGTCATACTCTAGTTATGCTTCATGATATATGTTTGCTAATTTTATGACATGTGTACCTTTTGTATTATATTTTTCTTTTAATTAAGTCAATTTGAAAAATACAAAAATATTTTATTTTAATAATTTTTTTAATACAAAAAGATTTTATTTTGATAATTTTTTTTTAAAAAAATACATAAAGATTTTGGGTTTTTGTGTGTTTTAGTTTTACACAATTGGTCGGGCATATTGGCGTGTTTGAATCCAATTCACTCCGTAATTTCCATGTGTCTAGGACATTTGATTATGACCTTATATACTTTGATTATTTTTAGTAACATGGAGTTATTTCGTAATTTATTTGCTTTATGGATTCGACTTTGTATATGACTCCGCACACACATGCATGACCTTTTGAACGTTAACTTCCCATGTATATTTGAGTTGTGTGAGATGTTCTTCCAATAATTTTTTCATTTACATATTTTTGTGACCATGATGGATTTGTGTATGTAAGAACCGTTTCCCGTGAGAAAATTTGTTTAGTATTGAAAACATATGAGTGGTCATGAGAAAGGTTGCGAAAGGAGCAAATATCCTTAGTGTGAAAGAAATCGTTGGCAAGAGCCAAATAAAAAAAATTAATGGCAATAAAAATTTTCAAAAAGGGGCCAACATAGTTTAGATTAATGGTTAATCATTCAAAAGAAATAACTTCAATAGAATAAAGAAAAGAAAAAATGATATATAGTTAACGCCCATTCGTTCCATCCAACATGTTTAGGCACATCGATACTACGCTAGTGTGTAAAGCTTATGTGTTTTATGTCAATTTTTGTGGTCAATTATACTTATATATGTGTGTCGATTTTCTTTGGTGTTGATGCAAAAAATTAGACTAGGCTAACTAATTGATCACAGATAAATGGAAATAAAAGACAATAGATTTTTAAAGTGGTTCGACTTAAGGGAAGAGCCTACGCCCATTGTTATGTATTGCTTTGAGATTGTTCGATTGCCTCTATTTTTGTGTCCCCTGGATGTAGGGTTTACAATATATTTATAGCCCCCAGGGAGTGTACAAGAGATGCAATATTAAAAGATGGAATGTCTTTATATCGTAGACACTAACATTTATACAATCATTTATATATAAAACAGTTGGTGTTTTCCTGTCATCGTTGGTCAGTCCTCCTGGTGTTGGTCGATATTTCATATTTGCTGACTAGGATTAATCTTCCACTGTACAACACGTGTCGGTATTCGAATGGTCCACATAGATGAATAATTTTTTTGTATCAACAGAAACCCCCAATATGTCATGTTTGAAGTTTATTTACAAGAGTATGGAGCATTTAGCTCTTAAAGTTGCTCGGGCCATAATTTTAGGTTTGGTCGGTTATCGACTTCCCATACTTTTAAAAATTATGGTTTACTTACGGAAATATAATTCGTGTCACATTTTTCAAATTATCCACAACTTTAACAAATCACTTTTGGGCAAATCCTTCTTTTCTTACTTTAGCCGCCACCAGTTCAATTGATGTTGCCTTTTAACCATTATTTTTCCAGTCTTCGAGGCAACCTATAGAGAACGAGAAAAACCATGATCTTTCCTTACCTCAAATTTTTTGAGTTTTTTTGCTACAATGTTTTTGAAGCTTTCATTTACTCTTTATAGCGATCGTTTTATGTTCTTTAGTTCTTGCTGAATCCTTAATCTTTGTAAGAACTCTTTCTCTTTTCTTATATTCTTCATCATGGTTTACTCGGTTGATTCGCTTGATAAGTTCAGAACTAAGTTTAACATCCCTTCATGGGATGATCTGGAACACCCCATTTTGCGTGCTGATTTTTCTCACTTGTTGAGGGTCACTGGTTTCCCTCCATCTTCATAGATGAATATGGGTTTACCTTTCCACCCAACCCCTTATGCCTTGAGCTTTGTCAATACTTTGACGTTGTTCCAGCTTAGGGATCCCCCAATACTTGGAGGGCTGTAAATGGAGTGTATAGGTTTAATCAAACCCATGGAACCCATCTAGGGATTACAGAAATAATATTTTGTTATAAGTGGGTGATTAGTGACACCACTTTTTATTTAAAGACTAGGGTTGTAACCAAAGAGTTAGTAGTTAATATTTCAGACTCTAATAAGGATTATTTTGAGCATGGAGTCGTTGTGAAAATTTTGAAATACGTCCCTTTGACTGGGGATGTTGATTACCAGGGGCATAGATGCCCTCTTTTTGGCAATAGGATAGGTCATTCCTCATTTAACTATTTTACCCTACACATACTTGTTTAAATGTAACACTACTTATTGCTCTGTAAATTTTGATTGCAGTTGATCAAAAGAGAAAGTTCCCAAAGGAAAGTGAAGTGAATCTTAGGGAGTTGAAATTCATTTAGGGACTTCATCAGAGGATTGGTGAAGGGCACATTAGGTCTGCATCCTACTTATTATAGTACAAGAATACTATTTCGTCTTTCATTGCTCGTCTAACAATAACCATTACTTCCCCTATAATTGATCTTGACCAGGAGCCTCTCTCTACCTCCTCAGCCGCTACATCGAGCAATGGTGATCTTGTTACTTACTCCCCTTCTTACTTAGATTGAAACTTACCACTTGTTGCAATGGGAAACGGGAAGTTTCCTAACATTTTGGGAGACATGGTTGCCGATGCTCCCTCCAAACAAGCTGATGAGGGGGTAAAAAATAAAGATAAAGCTGGGAAGAATCCCCCAACCAAGAAAAATTAAGAGAGCTCTTTGAAAAGAATAAGAAAATGGCTCCCTTCTAAGTTAGCAGAAGGTTCTTCTGAGATTCCCAACCAACGAGATTTGGTCAATCTATCTTTTTTTTCCTCTTCAGTGGTTCTTGGCCCTGGATTGGCAAGACAACTAATAAGTTCTAGGACTTTACCAGACCACGAAGGTGCTGCAGCTGCACTACCTCATTCCAAAAGTTCTGACAAGGCTGCTCAAAGCCTTGCTCTGGTACGTTCTTTTACCTTTTTTATTTTTTCGTCTCTTTATTTGTTATACATAACACTAATTTTCCATATTGTCTTGTGTTGTTCCTCATTGACTTTAATAATATGTTGTAGAAAGATGAGGCTTTGAAAACTTCTTCTGATGAAGTTGAAGAAGCTTTTAATGAGCTGAAAGCCAGTGATCGATTCCCAACAAGCATTGGCCAATGAGAAAAAGAAATGGGAGGAGAAGGTGAAAGCTATTGAAGGAGCTGCTGAAACTTCTCAGGGTTTGGATGATAAGTTACATAAAGACTTACATGCTAAGAAAGTTAAGATCGCCCAACTATAAAAGGATTTGGGCGTTGAGAAGGCGAAAACGACTAACGCCCGGGAGGCGGACTTTAATAGAGGCTGAGATAAGGCTATTGGAGAAGATTCTTCACAAATTGAGTTTAGGATGAAGAAATGCTTTGAGGACGGATGATTTACTGCATAATTGGAGGTCGACACTCCAAAAGACCCTGAGCTGATCTTGGGGCTCCTCCAAAACTTGATAGGGAAGTTGATGATGATGGGGGTTGAGTGAATCCCTTATAGTGATGGAGTCTATCGATCAACATCAGGATGTTGATTCTTCTTCCCCTCTACGGTTAATCCTCCTCCTTCTGCTCCTGCTTCTACTTCAGCTAATTTGAAGCAGATAAGAAGAAGGTGTAGAACCGAGCAGCTTTTTATTTTCTTTTTTCAGTAGTTATATTTTTTTTTCTTTTTGAAGATGTATTTGTACTTTCCCCTTCTTATTAATGAAAAGAAAATTGTCTTTGTTCCTCTGTTTGTCTTTTTCTATGCTCTGCACCTTGCTGATTGATGATTTTCTTCTTCTTAATAGTTTATGGATAAATTGGAATACTTTTTATCTACTGATTTTGAGCTATTCCAGAGGTGTATTGTTCTTTTTAAAGTTGGTCACTTATCTCTGACTGATGTTGACCTAATGAAATTTCTCGGGTATGGGGTATCCGAACAAGCCAAAGAAGTCTATATTCATTTAAAATGTCTTCTTGATCGAGCAGTAGCCAACAATGTTGCCTACTACGAAATGATTGAAGAGCTGCAGGAGGACCATAATGAAGCTAAGGCATGTTTTCATAAGGATTATGAGAATAAATTCCATGCCCTTAGTGAAGGTTGGGGCTTTGAGTAAAAGTTAGATAAATTTGCTTCTCATTTTTTAAGGTAAGAATTCCTACTTAAACATGAAGTAGATAAAGCAAGGTACATTGCTAAGCTTTTGGAGGAGGAAAATAATAATTTGAGAGATGAACTTGAGGCCTTGAAATCATCCACTACTTTTGTTACTACTATAGATGAGGGTCATTCATTCATAAAGACAGAGAATAAAAGGTTGAATGAGGAGTTGGAGGCTCTGAAGAAATTAAAACAATCTTCTTCATCTTCCCTTGCTAGAGTCAAACCTAGTCGAGGTACTACAGAGTAAGTTAGGACCCAACATACCCTTGCCACTCAAGCTGCACAATTAAAAGCCACAAATAACCCATTCTGAGATGTCTCAAAGGCTACAAGCCTTTTTCGAGAAACTATACACTCAATCTTCTCAGTTACAAGCTAACGATGGAGTGTTGAAGAAACTGCATTACCAAGTTGACAGATTGACCTTTCGATTCCATAAATAACCAAGGGAAGTCTTGATGGATGGGTACAATGAATCTATGGGTCACTTTGATGATAAGCATCAACAAGCTAAGAATGAGAGATATATATGGGGTTGGATGAATGCTTTGACAGTGATGAAGTTTGATCAAAACAGCCAATTGTGGGACTAGTATGATCCAGGATTGCTTCACCTTGATAATCCCCCATTCAAATTAGATGTCAATTGGATTCTAGTCCATCGTATTCCTCAATGATTGATTTAAAAATACTTAGGAGATTATGAGCTTCATGATGAATTAGAAATCATCTGACCTCCTCACCTGCTTGATCTTCCTAGTAGCATCAATGCCAGGATGCTTCTTGATTTTAACTTCATTAATTATCCTTTCACTTTAAATGATCCTCGTGTTGGAATGGTTCCTGTTTCTAATGCAGAAGGAAAATGTCCTGTAGAATGAAGCTTTGTACTTTGTCTTATTAACATATTCATGTAATTAATTTCATTTAATGAAATGGAAATTTAATCAACTTATCTTATCTTTATCATTAGTTCTATTGATACACTTTGATTAAGTTGAGTCTCAATTACCAATCAGTGCTGATGTTCTACTAGCATACTTAGATTTAAATCTAAATTTAGAGCTAGTTAGATGAATACATAGGTTTTACTAGGATACTTAGATTAATATCTAAATTTAGAGCTAGTTACCCATGTGTCTTCAAAGGTTTTATTAATACACCCAAGTGTTAGGTTTTTTCATTAGATACCAGTGGTGTGACCAGGCGTTAGTGGAATATGTGATTACATTCCTCTTAAGGAATCATTGCAATGTTATTCATGTACTTTTCCCAATAGGATAAAGATCTTATTTTATCCTCATATTTGTGGACCAAGTTTCTTGAGGACTTAGCATTCTGTTGACTTGGACTTTGTGTATTAGCAATTAAGTATGTGGTTTCCTCGAGAAACTTATTGCTTATTCCAAACAACTCGCTTGTATTCTTGTGTTCTATCGAGCATCTTTTAGGATAATACTTTCTGATCTTATGAAACAATTTTGAAGAACTATATGTAGCTATAGTATTGCATAACAATAGTACTTCCAAAAATGTTAAAACGAAAATTAAAAGAAGGGATGATTTTATTAATATTGAAAGTTGAATTCAAACTGATTATAACGTCATTGGTAATATTCTCTGAGATGATCTGCATGCCATGTGTTTTTGAATTCTTCTCCTTCTAAGGTTTCAATTCGATAAGTTCCAAGTCAGATCACTGCTGAAATAAGGTATGGCCCATGCCAATTGGCCTCAAGCTTATTATTTTTCAACAACACTTTCTTTAGCACATAATATCCTTCCTTTAAGTTGGTCGGCTCCATCCTTTTATTGTAAAAATGGATTATTCTCTATTGTTAGGCTGCATTTCTGAGGGCAACGTCTTTTTTACTTCTTCCAGCATATCTAACCTTCTCATTAGGTCACTGACAGGAGAGTTAAAATTTAAAACTCTATGGGATGGTAAGCGTATCTCGGCAGGAATGACAACTTTAGTCCTAAATGTTAACATGTATGGGGATTATCTAGTTACTATTCTCGATGTTGTTCGGTATGCCCAGAAGACGGAATGTAGCTTATTTATCCAATTTCCCTTATCACCATCAAGTCTTTTCTTCAGCTCGTTAAATAAAGTTATGTTCGTAACATGAGTTTGTCCATTACTCTGAGGATGTCCTAGAGATGAATGCAATTTTTGTATATTGGACTGTGCACAATAAGTTACGAATTTATCATTATCAAACTGTGTTCCATGGTCGGTAATAAAAGTATAGGGATTCCTATACCTATAGATGATGCTTTTCGATATGAACTGATAAACCTTTTCATAAGGCATGTCTATCAAGGGCTCTGCCTCAACCCATTTTGTAAAATAATCTACGACGATAACTAAGTATTTAAATCTTTCTCGAGTGGTCGGTAGTGGTCCAACCAAGTATATACCCCATATGGCAAGCAGTTATAGTGAAGTGACTGGAGTGAGAGAATCTTGTGGAGTTTTTTGAATGATAGAGAATCATTGACATTTATCTCATTTGTTGGCAAAAGTTGCACAGTCTTCTCACATTGTTGGTCAGTAATACCCTTGCTTGTTGATTCTCTATGGAAGTGTTCTCACTGCTATGTGAGCTCCACATGATCCTTCGAGTACCTCTTAAATTAGATATTGGGCCTCTGATGAATGTACACAGAGTTGTAAATTGGTTGTTAGTCCTCTCATGTACAAAACCATATATGTTGGTTTGTACTTTAACTGCTATGTGAGCTCCACATGATCCTTTATCTAATACATATCGAGCTACTTTGTACTTCAACTTCTTTGCTCCCACCATATATGTTGGTAGAGTTCCTTCTTTAATGTATGCTCTGATAGGGTCCATCTATGATGGCCCCATATCTATAGCAATAAAGTTGATCATCAAATCTTCATCTATGCTCTTATCGGCTAAAATCTCAATAGGGATAGTTCGCCGGAGTTCAATTCTGGTAGCTGAGGCTAGATGAACAAGGGCGTCGCAAGGGCATTTTTTAACTTTGGGATTCCATTCATCTAAACAGCTGGTAATTTTGTAATGACTTCCATTGCCTTGGATAAATACCTGGTTGTTAATTCTCCTTTATCTCCATATAAACCCAATGTTTGGTTCACCACCAGTTGAGAGTCACTGTGTGCTACAACTTGCTCGACACCCAATAATTAGGCTAAACTTAGACCCACAATAAGATATTCATACTCTGCTTTATTATTTGAAGCCTGGAATTGAAAACGTAATGCATACTCAATATCAATACCATCAAAAGTGTTAAGTATTATACCTACTCCATTATCGGTTGAACAAGATGATCTATTAACATATAAGTTCAATATTGGGGCATTGTTGTGAAACGCTTGGTCTGTCATATTCCCATGGTGGAATATTTTTCCCTTTGCTTCTTCATACTTCCTGGTCGTTTTCGTGTTCGGGAATAGGAATCTAGTAGGTCGATAATCGTTTCTTTTAAAGAAGGTTCTTCAGGAGCTTTCTTGTTAACATCACTTCCTCCTGATTCTTGTTCAACCTGTTTACTTTATTTCTCGAGGACCTCAGAGTATGTGAACATCGCTATGAAATTTTCCACTGCTTGGCCTTTCAAAGAAGATCTTGGTTCATATATGATATCATACTCCCCCAATTCCACTGCCCAGTACATTAATCTACCAAATTTCGTTGGTTTATGCAAAGCCCGCCTTAGAGGCATATGAGTGTAAACTACGATTGTATGGGCTTGGAAATAAGGTTTCGTACGTCTGGATGCTTCAATTAGTGATAAAGATAATTTCTCCAAAGGAGGGTACCTGATTTTACTTCTCCAAAAGCCTTACTAGTATAGTAGACGAGTTTTTAAACTCCATTCTCTTCTTGGATCAATGTAGAACTTAAGGTCGATTCAGAAATAGCTAAGTACATGTACA
Source organism: Sambucus nigra (assembly GCA_949130495.1). Lineage (NCBI taxonomy): Eukaryota > Viridiplantae > Streptophyta > Magnoliopsida > Dipsacales > Adoxaceae > Sambucus > Sambucus nigra. Next base: position 551,511,089 of record OX422212.1, on the reverse strand, counting down.
ATTTTTCACCTGTGATTGGCCGGGAGAGTAATGGAGGTGACCCCAAATACATTTTTAATTCCACAAAAGCCTTTTCACATTCTTTGTTCCATTCAAAATTCTTTCTGAGCACCTTGAATAATGGCAGGCACCTATCTATAGCTCGGGACACGAATCTGTTCAATGCTGCTACTCGTCCAGTCAGTCTTTTCATGTCCTTCTTTCAAGTCTAGGATTACATTTCAATTAATGCCTTGATCTTATTAGGATTTGATTCAATTACGCTTTGATTAACTATATACCCGAGGAATATTCCTTCTTGCACTCCTAAAAGGCACTTGGTTAGATTTAGCCTCATATGGTGTTTCTCAAGTTTATCAAAAATCTGCCTAAAGTCGGCAATATAATCAGATGCTTTTTTTCTTTTTGTAAGCATATCATCCACATAGACTTCCATATTCTTGCCTATTTGCTCCTCAAACACATTATTATCCAACCATTGATATATAACACATGCGTTTTTCAAACCAAAAGTCATAACATTATAACAAAATGTTCCTCTGGGAGTAATGAAAGAATTTATTTCCCTATCACCAGGCTTCATTTTTATCTAGTTATAACTAGAATAAGCATCCATAAAACTGAGTAATTCATGTCCTGACGTTGCATCCATGAGTTGATCTATTCTGGGCAAAGGAAAATAATCCTTTCGGCATGCTTTATTTAAATCTGTGAAATCTACATACATCCTCCACTTATTATTTTTCTTTTTTGACCATAACTACATTGGCCAACCAGTCTGCATATTTCATTTCATTAATAAAAGATGCTTTTTGAAGCCTTTCGACTTCTTCCTGTATGGCTTGGTTTTTCTCGAGGCTGAACACTCTTTGTCTTTGCTTTACTGGTTTAACTTCTTTGTTTATGTTGAGCTCATGGAAAAGGAAATTAGGATCTATCCCAGGCATATCTTCATGACTCCAGGAAAATACATGCTTTCTCTATTTAAGGAAGATCACCAGTTCTTATTTAAGAACATGATCCAATATTGTCCCTATTTGAGTGATGCAGTCCGATTTTTCATCGTCTAACACAATGCTTTTAGTTTCTTCCACAATCTGTCCCTTTACCAGCTCTGTTTCCTCCCTTGGGTCTAAGGTTTCAACCTCAGATTCGTCATCAAGCTCAAGAGTATCCACTTGGTAAGTAGTGGTTTTCTTCTTTATTTCTTCCAAGTCTTCTTGCTCGACAGAAGAGTAGTAACATTACCGAGCTACTTTTTTATCACCTTTCACAATTCCCACACCAAAGTTAGTAGGGAATTTTAAACACTGATGAACGGTGGATGGTACTTCCTCGAACTTTTTCAGCCCCACTCTTCCCATGATTATATTGTAAGTTTAATGGACATTTTTATCCATTACAAAGAAATGGATCTTCTATATTTAGATAGCTATCCAGGTGCCTATCAAAACCTCCATCTTAATGTTTCCCAAAGGAAAGACATTCTCACCTACAAAGCCTATTAGTGGTCAATGATAGGGCTCTAATTGGATGAGTTTAAAATCTAAGTTGCTGAAACAAGGATAGAACATGATATCCGCCGAGGTGCCATTATCTACTAGTACTCTCGAGACAATGATTTCTTTCTTTCTGACTTTGATTACTAATGGGTCCTTATGAGGATGCAGTACTCCTGAAATGTCATTTTTATAAAAACCAATTACTTATTTGTCTTTATTAACCTTCCTTGGTCGATCTTCCTCGACAAGGTTGATCCTCTGTATGTACGAGCAAGCTTGTGCCTCATTAAGGTAAGCTTTCCGCTCGTTTGTATGATCTTCTCCTCCTGCATCTCCTCATGTAATCATTTGGAAATAAAAATAACCAAAATTGATACAGAATACCTCACATTCTGGTTGCTGTGGTTTTTTAGGGAGATCGAGATCATCATCCTAGTCATCTTCATGAGTTCTTTTTTTCTCCTCTTTGGGTTTGCAAGGATATTTTGATATTCTCTGAATTCCCTCGTTGTTCTGTCGATCAACATACTAATTTATCTTTCCTTATCCAGTGAGAGTTTCAATCTCATTTTGAAGAGCTATGCAACATTCCGTTGTGTGACCATGATCCCTGTGGAATTCGCAGTACTTAGTTTTATCTCAATTGGTTAGGGAACTTCTCAACTTATCAGGCTAACGCACATCTTTATTATGCTTGATTTCTTCCAAAACATGGTGAATTTCCATAGTTAAGGGAGTATAGTCGTTGTATTTCTTGAGTCTCTCTAAAACTCATTTCTTCTTTGATTCCCTGTGTTCTTGGGGATCTTTATGATTTTTCTTATCATTTTTTCCTTCAACTTTTGTACCCGACATACGCTTGCTGCCATTGCTTCCTCAGCATTCATGATCTTTGCTGCTTTAGCCATCAATTCTGGCATTGTCTTCAGAGGATCCTTGGCAAGAGTGTAATACAGCTTTCCTGGGAGAAATCCACTCACGAGGTCTTCTCCTCATAATCTACAACTTCTAGTTCTCGTTATTAAAACGAGTGATGTAATCTCTAGTGCTCTCTCCTTCTTTCTATCTCACACTAAGTAAGTGTGACACCCTTTTCACAAGTTTTGTTCCAAAGTAAAAGTTGCTAATGAATATCTCAGCAAGTTGGTTGACGCTAAAAATTTATCCCTGAGGAAGACCATTGTACCAGATTTAGGCAAATCCAGTAATGGTTCCAGAAAATGCTCTACAAATCATTTCATGGGGGATGGCATAAATCTCAGCAGTTGCTTAATATTATTCTATATGAAGAACTGGATCAATTTTTCCATCATATTTGGGTGTTACCTAGAGCCTTAAACTTTGCTAGAGTAGGAAAATCCATAATTGCCTCCACAAATGATGACCATTTTACAAAACTTCTTTGTAGTGGGTTTTTCTTCTCTGCCATTTATCCTAATCTGTCTTCCAATCTTTGTATGGAGCCTTTCCATGCATCATTGGCAGCACTAGATTTATGCTTTGCAACTTTGTTAGTTGCTGATCTTTCTTCCTGAAGTCGTTGCTCGATTCGAGTAGTAGTTCGTCGAGCATTTGATCTAGATTGAGTTGTGCTTTCCCTTTGATCAGATGGTCATCGGGTGTTACCTGACATTGCCCTAGGAATGTTTCTGTTCCCCTTGGGTCCCAAACGATTAAAGGGAGGAGCGTTACTTAATCTCTCTAAGGAATTTACCCTCTTTGGAGAATAAGATTGCATATGGAAATATTTTGATGTCCTGAGTGATGAATTTTACCTTGGATGGTAGGAGACATCCCTTGTTATCATTTATTGCCTACGCCAATCACCTCTTGGTGGGGGTGGTGGAATATTTCCCTGGGCAGATAGAGAAGGTGCCCCAGCTGAAGAGTTTGTGCAATTTGCATGCTAGTATCTTGCATAGCCTCTTACAAGACTGGCCAGAATCCCTGTTAAATCATTTGCAGATGGGAGAGAAGAAGGAGCAGCTATAATACCTTTGTTCGTGAGACTTAATTCTGGAATATTAGTCATTTAGATGTTTGATTGAGTGAGATCGATTAGAAATCTCATTTTCACAGACGACGCCAACTCTTTTGAAGAAAACAACTAGACTATGATAATTAATTGATCATAGATAAATGGAATTAAAAGACAAGATATTTTTAAAGTGGTTCATCTTAAGTGAAGAGCCTACGTCCACAGTTATGTATTGCTTTGAGATTATTTAATTGCCTATGTTTTCGTGTCCTCCGGATGTAGGGTTTACAATGTATTTATAGCTCTTAGGGGGTGTACTAGAGCTGGAATATCAAAAGATGGAATGTCTTTATATCGTAGACATCTACATTTATACAATCATTTATGTATACAACTATTGGTGTTTTCCTGTCATCGTGAGTCGGTCTTCCTGGTGTTGATCGGCATTTCATCCTTGCCAACTAAGATTAAACTTCCACTGTACAACATGTGTTAGTATCCGAATGGTCTATGTAGATGAATAATTTTTGGTATCAACACTTGGTATATTTTTCATATAGTATATATGGTATCGTGTTGTATTTGTAATATTTACATTTTTTATAAAAATGAAAATTTTCAAAAATAGTTAGTTGTCTTTGTCTTTGAGATTATCATTAACCGTGCATTGTTTACATATCTTTGTGATGATATCTTACTTCTTTTATGTGATGTTTTATTCTTCATATTTAGATTATACTTTTTTGTCTATTTCGGATAAAAAGAGGGAGAACAAATTGAAAGTGTGAGTGGCCCGATATGTGTGTTTCAAATAAAACCAAAATTTTCACCGAAAATTATCCAAATTTTAATTATGCACCAAACCAAGTTGTGAAAAACCAATTCTTACTTTGAACCAATTTTATCTTGATTAATCCTAAACATGCATCTAGTGATGCCGGATGTATGAGGAAAAAACCCAAAACGGGATAACAACCTCGGACGGCCCAAGGCAGACAATCACTATGAATATGGTTTTACAAAGAAAGACAAAGTCTCACTCAACGACTCGATCCCCACGGGTCTTGAAGATCTTATGATCTTCAACCACTCCTCTCACTGTGCCCATGTAGAAAGCCCTTCTTCCACGATACATGTCCACAACATACGCGTCCACGTATGCCTCGGTGTCCACCGATATGGCTTTGATTCATCTACGATGTCGAACAAGAAGTCCTTCTCTTTTCTTCACCGCAAAACCCTTTGTGTTCAATGTGTAGAACAAACAACTTTGGTGAAGCAAGATCACGTAAACATATAAGAATGATAACTCGGATCTTTGCAAACTCTAACGATGTGTTTAAGACTTTTAAACCTTAGAAAACATGTGCAAACATGGTTCTGGTTCGTAAAACTATTTTCCAGAAAGCACACCTCGAAAATTATGATGAAAACACTATTTAAATAGAAGTTAAATGCCGCCTCGAAAAATGTGTCATTCGAACCACTTGAGGAACTCGTTCGAGCGACATCCCATCTCGTTCGAACGAGATTGGATGTCGTTTGAACGACAGCGCAAAAGTTTAACTTTTTGACTTTTTGTTTAAAGCGTCTTTTCCAATGAGAGATCCAAAAATGTCAAACTCTTTTACGAGCTAATCATCATAAAACAAAGTGTAAACCTTTGAAAACGCTATAAACCATTTTAAAATATTTTTCTTTATAAAAATTACATCCTTATCTTTTATAAAATAATTTTGAGCACCATTAATTATACGCATTCATACCTGAGTGATCTCGGAATGAAATTAACTTTGAAGACGATTAAACTTGTACCAATTAAACTTCGGCATGATTTAATTCTTTGAAGCTTTGTCGCAACGTCTTCAATTTCTTTAATACGTCATAGACCGAGTGGGATCATGACAGAATAAAATTCTACCTATGACATATTACAAACACAGTTTTGTTCACGGAATTAAGTCAAAACAATACAGGGACTCAATTGGAAATTTATGTCCTTACAAATCTCCCCCTTTGACTATTCCGGGACAAAACTAAACCAGTGAAATGCCTAATCGGGCTGTCAAGCCATATGACGCCTAAATCTCATCCCATAAACCTAAAAATAAAATTACAGGACACGGACTAGAATATGTAGCACCGACAAGTATGAACTGTCTGAATGTGATGTAGGATTAAAATATCGAATAGCTGAAAGCATACCTACACACATGAAACAAACAAACAAATACCCAGTGAAGTATAGAGGAACAAATGATACCAATTTATATTTCTATTAAGAACAAATCATTTGAAACATGTGAGCAATTATTTGATACCAATTTGAAACAAAAATAATCAAACACAATGTAAATCCAGATATCAATGGTAGCGCTCAACAAATCTCCCCCTACATCACGTACATCTCTCCCCCTTTTTGTCTCGAATAGACAATCTAGAGAAAAGATAAACCAATTTGAAATATCTAGCATGAGAATATGAAACTAATTTGAATCAATTTGATACCAATTTGAGAAGTGAAAATGCCAGATAATCATGAAACAACCAGCTAAATATGATCATGTAATGACAAATCAGTAGCTAGTAAACTAAGGAATCACACAAAGAATATAGAAAATTAATCAAGTGTGATAAATAGACAATATGAAAAATACCAATTTTGAAATAAAAGAACCTGCGTATAAACCAGACAGCCTAAAAAATCCTTCAGCAGTACAAAAAATATACTAATTTGAACCAGAGAACTGCAAAACATTTAGAAGATCCAAAATAGCCTATCGTTCGAACAAGCCAGGAACTTCGCTCAAACGAGATGAGGAAGTCGCTCGTACGTAGTACAGAAGTCGTTCGCGCAAGATGAGATGTCATTAGAACGACTTCGTGCGACCTGCCAAAATTTCCTAGTTTTCCAGAAATATGATAAAGTATTGCCCAGTGAAAAATTTTCCACAAAAAAAAATTAGGAAGGGCCTGACAGATGCAAAACAGTGCTAAAATAGTAGGTTTTTCGCACAAAACGCAAAAACTCATAAAAACTAAAAATGCGAGTTACATGCAAACATAGTATCGATATGCTTAAACGTGGACATGGAATGAATGGGCGTGAAACTACAACAAATGAGTAATAATTCCAACACATCAAAATGATCAAGAAGCTCGAATTGATAGCGATTAATCATCAAACTTTATCATAGCTATATGACAATTAAAGAGTCAGCTTAATGAACTAAACATACTACATGCACACAAATCCAGAATTTTGACGATTCTACAAATAATAGCGTCAAATTGCAATGTTTCAACATTAGGATTAGTTGTGCAAACCCGTTTAAATTTTTAATCCATCCAAAATCCCTCAATAATATCATATTATCTTTGGAATGAACTATACAAATTTGGCCCTTTTCTTAGCATATTGTATTTTCTTTTGGGCTATTTTAAATGGTGGATTTCATGACGAGTCAATTTTGAACTCTCGCAGCCCTTTCCCATGAATCACTCATAATTTTTACCAATTTTAAATCCTCACGGTAAATGGTTATTACATGCACACTTCTCCTTAAGTCTACTTACGCATAGATGACAATATTGAGATAAGAACGCCTCACCAAATTCAAATAAGCAAGAGAAGTCAAACATTCATATAAACTCGTTCATGTGTGCAATGTCGGTATATATACAAAGTCGAATCAAAATGCATATCAACTTCGAAACAACCCCATATAAACAAGGGTTAAGATCATTCTAATCATCGATAATAATGACAAAATGTCCTAGCCACATGGATAATGAAACGATGGGGGGTTCAAGCACACCAATATGCCACGTCAAACACATAAACTCAAAAACAAAAATCGAAAATCTTTTTGGCTTTTCAAACATATTTTGACTAAAAGAAAAGCAAAATCTTTTTGTATTTTTCAAATAGGACTCAAATAAATGAAAACTATAAAACAAAATGATACACATGTCATAATACTAGCAATGAATATATCATAAAGCAAACTAGAATATGACAAATATGGCAACACTATCATCCTTTAGATTTAGCATGGGAAGTATCAAGTGCACCCAAACGAGAATCATTAAGTTTAATTCCTAAAGCCACTAAATCCTATTTTCTAACCCAAGTAGGTATAAAACGACGCATGGGGGTTTTGGGAACCGGTGCAACTTTATTTCTAAACTTCCTAGGAACTTGTCTAAGGTCATAACAATAACGCCTAAGGTGACCTTTCCTACCACAAAACGTGGAAGTGTAGCGGTGGTGGGAATGATTACCTTTATGTGGACCTTTTCTAACCAACCTAGTGTTTCTCACATGTGCGGGGGGAAAGGGAACAAATCTCTCACCAAAACCTATACCTACCCTATCTTCCTTAATTTGGACGGTGCCTAGGATCTTGTCTAACTTCTCCGACCTATCATTCAAATCAAACTTAACTCTATAAGAGTCTATTAATCTCTCCTCCAACTCGTGAATCCTAAACTCAAGTAAACGCCTAGACTCCTCAAACTCTTAAATTTCCTTTTTCAAGGACTCCATCAAGCCACGAAGATTATCTCTCTCTTTCTCCACAAACTCTAATTTCTCCCTAAACTTCTTCTCTCGTGCCCTAAGATCCTCAATCAAACTATCATTATTTTCTATGGTACGCTCATTCATTTTAGATTGTAATTTTGAGTTAACCTTGTTTACCTTCACCGTTTCGGCATACAACTCATGAAACGCATTTTGAAACTCTTTCACATCTACCTCCTCGTCGTCACTCTCTTCACCCTCACTAACATGGGATACACTCAAAACATCCTCGGAAGTGTCATGCACATGAGAATAGTCGTCGCTCACATGACATGCCATAAACGTAACAAAGTTACGATCAATGGGGGAACTCTCTCCCTCTTATGGATCCCTATCACTTAAGGTGGCATTATAGACAATGGGTTGCTTGCCCTCTTTCTTTAGTCTAGTGGGACACTCCTTAACCTTGTGAATGTACCCCTCACACCCAAAACACTTATCCGACTCATCTCTCTTAGGCTTCTCAAACTTATCCTTAGAGGCGGGATCTACTTTGTTGTTCTTGAATTTTCCAAATTTCTTGGCATCTCTCGATTGCTTTTGAAACTTAATAAATTTTTTAAATTTCTTTGCCAACAAAGCAACATCCTCAAAATCAGAATCAGAATCAGAATCCGAAACTTTGATTTTCTCCTTCCGGGTTTTCAAAGCAGTACCCTTTTCTTTCTTAGGCACTTGCTTGGAGGTAATCATGTCGATTTCATTGGTTTGTAAGTCACCTACAATCTCTTCTAGTTTTGTCGACTCTAACCTACCCAAGGAGTTTAAAATGGTCACTTTCGCATCAAACCTACTCGGCAATGACCTAAGGATTTTCTTAATGACACGGCTGTCGGGAATTTTCTCACCTAAGTTAAACGACGAGTTGATAAGATTGGACAACCTAGAATAAAACTCATCAAATGTCTCACTCTCTAACATCATAATGGTATCAAACTATGTAGTGAGATTTTGAAGTTTTGACGCCCTAAAGGTGCTAGTGCCCTCGTGAGTGAGTGCTAAAATATCCCAAGCCTCTTTTGATGTTTCACAAGTCATAATTCTATTATATTCTTCCTATATGACGTGAAGAAATAACGTGCAGACCCTTAGAATTATATTGTGCAAGTCTTTGTTCAGTTTCGGTCCATGAATCAACAAGCTTTAAACTAGTGACCTCACCTACAATAGTGACAGGGGGTGTCCAACCTTTCTCAACTGCAAGCCAAACACGCTCATCAATAGATTTTAAAGCACATCTCATTCTCATCTTCCAATAAGTGTAATTAGTTCCATAAAAAATAGGAGTTCGAGAAAATTCATTATATCTAGAATTCATCTTTGAAAACACCCGGGATCACAAAACAGATAAAAAATGTTTTCTAGTTCCGATACCAATTTGAAAGTGTGAGTGGCCTGATGTGTGTGTTTAAAACAAAACCAAAATTTACACCGAAAATTATCTAACTTTTAATTATGCACCAAACCAAGTTGTGAAAACCCAATTCTTGCTTTGAACTAATTTTATCTTGATTAATCCTAAACATGCATCTAGTGATTAAAGCAAGTAAAGTAAAGTAAATAATACTCACAACAACGGATGTACGAGGAAGAAACCCAAAACGGGAAAACAACCTCGGATGGCCCAAGCCAAACAATCACTATAAATATGGTTTTACAAAGAAAGACAAAGTCTCACTCAACGACTCGATCCCCATGGGTCTTGACTCTCTTCTGATCTTCAACCACTCCTCTCACAGTGCCCACGCAAAAAGTCCTTCTTCCACGATACCTGTTCACAATATACGTGTGCACATATATCTCAGTGTCCACCGATATGGCTTTGATTCATTTACAATGTCGAACAAGAAGTCCTTCTCTTTTCTTCACCAGAAAAACCTTTGTGTTCAATGTGTAGAACAAACAACTTTGGTGCAGCAAGATCACGTAAACATATAAGAATGATAACTAGGATCTTTGCAAACTCTAAGGATGTGTTTAAGACTTTTAAACCTTAAAAAACATGTGCAAACAAGGCTCTGGTTCGTAAAACTATTTTCCAGAAAGCACACCTCGAAAACTATGATGAAAACACTATTTAAATAGGAGTTAAAAGCCGCCTCAAAAAATGTGTCATTCGAATGACTTAAGGAACTCGTTCGAGCGACATCTCATATCATTTGAATGAGATTGGATGTCGTTTGAATGAAAAAATGGAAGTTTGACTTTTTAACTTTTTGTTTAAAACGTCTCTTCCAATGAGAGATTCAAAAATGTCAAACTCTTTTACGAGTTTATCATCATAAAATGAACTATAAACCTTTTAAAACACTATAAACCATTTAAAAGTATTTTTCTTTATAAAAATTACATCCTTATCTTTTATAAAATTATTTCGAGCACCATTAATTATATGCATTCATACCTGAGTGATCTCGGAATTAAATTAACTTTGAAGATGATTAAACTTGCACCAATTAAACTTCGGCATGATTTAATTATTTGAAGCTTTTTTGCAACGTCTTCAATTTCATTAATACATCATAGACCGAGTGGGATCGTGACAAAATAAAATTCTCCCTATGACATATTACAAACACAGTTTTGTTCACGGAATTAAGTCAAAACAATACAGGGACTCAATTGGAAGTTTATGTCCTTACACAAATTGTGGGGAAGATTTGATTTGATAATGAATTTGATTTGTGGAGGAGATTGCTTTATGAACTTTTGATTTTGTTTTCTATTTCAAACTCGATGTAGCACGAAGTATTTTCTTTGTTCCATGTGTGTAGGCATGTAAAGGATGAATATATTACACCACATGAAGCCAAAATTGCCCAAGATACGAACAAGTGGATATTGAAGACAATGTTTCTTTACCCCCAATCCATTTCTAGGGTTGGGGAAGGGTATTAGGATATTTTTCATGGAGCGGTATTTTTTGTAATTTGGTTTTCGGTTAGTTTTTTTACCAAAATAGCCAAAGAGAAGATTCGTATGGGAAAATATTTTAGCGTAGGCTTTTTATTTATTTTATTTTTACTTTGACATATTTTTCGTATCTCGTTACAAATCGACAAGTGTCGACGCGATGAACTGAACCTTAACATCTAGAAGTTCACGACTCCTCAACATGTCAAGAACGTATAAAGACTTCTAGGAGCTTGAAATTATTTATAAAGTTATTTGGGATGTTTATTTTTATTGAAAAACGAGACTGGTATTTTTAAAAGATTTTATTTTTATTTTTAACCTCTTTCAAACAAGATTTATTTCTCTTTCAACAACTGTACACTTTCATTTGAAGTGTCGTTTGATCTTTACATCTAATGAGCATCTAACGAGGGCATATTGTTTTGCATCGTTTAAAGGGCGTTTGAAGTTGGTTAAAATGAGATAGCATTTTTGTTCCAACGAGCTCCTGTTTCGTTCAAATTAACTACCATTCTTGCTCGAACGAGCCTCATTTTCGTTCGAATGAACTGTTTCCTCAAAATTTGTGCCACATTTATAATTACATATTTGGACTCTAAATTTTGTAAGACTTTTGAACGAACGCTTTCTAAATATCCTAAAGTTTTGTGCTGATAAAACACTTTTAATTCACAACACAAATCCCCAAATAGTTTTTGTGAATCGGTTTGAAACCTTAGAAAGTTTTGTCTCCCTGCATACACCTTGTGGAGTGGTACCTCCATGGTTGACTTCTGAACTCGGAGGGATCAGTACTGAAGAAGAAGGCTAAGGCTGATCGATGAATACGAAGAGTGAATCTATCACTTATGGACTACTTGGAGAAAAATGGTATTCTTTAGAAAATTTGCGAAGACTAGAGCATTATACTTCTGGCTGTAATTAAGTAGTATTGTAAGCCGATTGTCTTGTAATTTGTCTGAAGTGCTGAATAAAGGTTTTGGCCTGAAAAGGGATTTTTCCTTAATAGTTGTGTTCTTGAATGCATAGTTTAATCATATTTATATTATTTGAAACACATAATTGCCTTCACAACTAATTTAATCAAAGATTAAAATTTGCCAACACTGGTTTTGTATGCTTGAACAATTAAACTGATAAAAGGGGGTTTTGGAAAAAGGTCCTTATAATGCTTAAAGTGTATGAAATTTTTGTTAGTGACCATTCTTGCCGAGCACGTTAATTTTCTGTATTCTCAAAGTGATATTAGAGTCTTCCACTTTTACAAGTGCTGTTAGAGAATATTTACCCATTTTACAATATGTTCATTTCTCGTTAAAAAATTAGTCACAATATAGAATAAGAGAGTAGATCCCCTGATGTTGTATCTCTGTAGTTAACTATGCAGTAGAAACAACAAGGTGGCATAACCGTTTGATAGTGTTTTGTCCAACAATTTTTAATCACACCAGAATACCAGTTCAAGTCCCAATTAGTTATGAATCAAATTCAAAATTGATTTTAATATCATAATCCAACTTTCATCGATTATAATCCATAATGCTATTGATTCAAAACCATAAACATATATAATCTGAACTTAACAAGCACGGTCCTACAAATATTGGATGACATAAAAATACACTATAAAACATGCCATATATAATTACCATTCTCACTATTATAACTTTGCCTTAAAAGATAAGAAAATAAAAAAGGTAAGAAAATGTACATTGTAATTACTATATAATATTGCCATTAGATTTTCCAATTCCCTTGAAAACAAAAACTATAGCACAAACAACATAGACCAACACATTAACCAACGTTAGTACATGTCTTGACATTATGTCCACTTTGTCCACACTTGCTAAAATTGGACTTCCTTGAAATAACTTCACCAGCTGATTTAATGCACTATTTTTTAGGCCTCCTAGGTTATTTTTTAACTAATGGAGGCATTAGCTCTTCATCTTTAGAGTTATAAAAGATCTCAGCATCCAACCCCTTGTTAGGAATGGGATACACATGGTAAACATTTGAATTTCTAAAAAATTCTGATGTGAAATAGTTTTCAATGTATGAATATATATCCTCTTTAGTATGGTGGATAACAACAATCGCATGTGAATAATTAAAACCCTATACACTACACCAAATCTGCACTATTGTCACGGTCATTGACCTTGACAAATTGGACTTGTCAAGGTCAATGACCATGACAATTCTGGGCGAGACAAATTTTTTTGTCACGGTCATTGACCTTGACAAGTTCGTTAGAATTGTCACGATCGTGTCAAGGTCATGGACAGTGACAAGTTTAGTCACGGTTAAAAACCGTGACCAACCTGTGACAATATTTACAAAAATTATCACGGTCAATAACCGTGACAAACCCGTGACAAGATTTGTCAAGGCCTTGTCACGGTCAATGATCGTGACAATTCTGGGCAGAATTGGAAAAAATTCTGCTGGGCAGTATGGCCACTGCCACTGCCCAGCAGTATATTTGTACCTATTATAACAACGTTGGTTGTACCTATTCGAACATCATATATCCAAATATACCCAAGACAGTGCAAATATATATTCATGACGATATAATCCAAATATTCAAAATAGAAATAATATACATGACAATATAATCCAAATATAATTAAAATGTAAAAACTTAAAAATAATGTTACTACATGTCTTGGGTAAATGTGAGGAGGTGAGTTGGACACACGATATACGAATTGACACACCCACTAATATACATCGTGCCGCATTGTTCGTACAACCACAATAGGGAGTTCTCCTTCCCGGGTATCACATGCGTGACGAGCACTTTGGACTTGATCCCTTGAAGCTCACGTCCATTAAGTATTCCACCCTCGACGATATTCGGGTCCCTCAACCCCCGACCTATCCGCTGGCCATCAAATATGAACACGCTCGGCCAACCAAGTGTCGACCAAGGTCTGGGGAAGGGAGCCAAATAAGGAAGTGGATCATCGAAATACGCACGTGATGGTGAAGAAGCAACGAGGTCCACATCCTCTTCCTCCGGCACCTCGTTCTCCCGCACCTCCTCCTCCTCCTCCACTGCCTTTTCCATCCCTTTCCCCTTCCCCTTTCGGTCTCTGCCCAATGTACGCTTCATGAATGCGTACATATCTTCGACCGTCGCCTCCAAACGGGACAGCTTCGCATCGTGTGAATCCACCGTTCGAGCCAACCCGGTGTCGCTCATCTCCAATCTGATGATCCTAAATTTGTCCACCCATGAGCTCACCCCCCTTGTCCTCCCTTTGTGATCAGAGCCAAGCACTTGGCTGAGTGCGTCTGTGGACAAAGACGCCTTGTCGGCATCAGACTGCGACTCATGCACTTCCTTAAGCTTTGCCTGAAACGACAAAAAGCACATGATTAGTAAAATAAGTAAACTAAAAAATTATAATGTAATTAACAAAAATTAAACTGTCGGATTACTTAAAATCGTCTCCGCGACGCTCAGGGACACCTCCTTGTCCTTCCCGTTCTTCGTCCGAAGAGCCACATAAGTATCGAGCCTATGCGGCTTACCCCCTGGCCCACTCCCTACCCCCTGAAATAAAATAAAGTAAAATTAGTATCGGCCCCGCAAAGTAAAATAATGAAGAATAATATATTTCTGTAGTTATAGAAAAATTAAATCTTACCTTCATCCTATGCTCCACCTCGGCGTAAGAGGTCCGGCCGTAGTAGTGCACGTCCGTCTTTTTTGCCCGGTTTTCCCTCCCCAATTGGCGAGATGCCAATTGTCGATCCTCGATCTCATTGTCAATGAACTTTTACCATTGTGCCAATGCGATCGGCTCCTTGGGCGGGACGGATCCACGCCATTGTATAATGGACTCTCGTGTTTTCCCAAAGTACCTTGTTCGCATATTTTTCATCCACGTCTTGTGTTGCTCCCTCAACTACTCCAAGACAGAATCGCGTAGCTTTGGATCCAAGTGGAATTGTTACTGTCCAATAAATGCAATGTTAGTTGCGAATAAATATAAATATAAATATAAATATAAATATAAATATAAATATAAATATAAATATAAATATAAATATAAATATAAATATAAAATGAAATTGAAATTAAAATTGAAATTGAAATTGAAATTGAAATTAAAATTGAAACATAAATATATTACTTGTAGTGCCGCACAAACAGCTAACTTGAGCTCATATGGCACCTCCTTCGAACTCATAAACCTCGGGCCGATGACCGTCTTTAGCAGCTCGAGGGATCTCGCTAATAACTCTGATTTGTTCTTGACGATAATTCCAAATTTTTCATATTTGGGGAGCCTAGGGGCGGAGGAGCTCTTGTCGCCTTCGCTACCACCGAGCCCAGACGACATCATCATAAACAACATCATCATCTTCGTCTTAATATCTGAAGGAGACATTTGCTATAAAACATGTTATTAGTACAGATAAAAAAAAATGTTAATAGTACACATACATCATTATCATAAAGGGATAAATCCAACCAAGTACAAAGATTCTACTAATTTACTAATTTACATGCTTGTTGTTAGAAAGTCTTAAATTTAATTCTCACTTTCCTTACCCCCCTTGCCCCACCACAAACACACCCCCACCCCACCCCTTGCCCCCCTCCCCCGCCACGTACACACGCACACACCTACACACACCTACACACACCCCACCCCACGCCCACCACGACCGTGACCACTACACATTGCAATTATTTACTTCTTTAATCCTTTATCTTTATATTTATTCTTTGAGATTCTTTTATATTTTAAAAGTCTCTTATCCTCATTATATTTTATCACAATATGCATATCTTATAAGAGAGTCGGGATTGGCATGAATAATTTGTAATGAAGTCTTGAACGAATCTTACTAAATCAATTGGGGTATTTTCATATTTTTATTACTTTATTAATTTATTGTTTATCAATAAAATTATGACATGAGATAATAATAATTGGAGCCTAAATTTCATTATCATAAATGGATAAATCCATCCAAGTACAGAGATTCTACAAATTAAAGTGAGAATTAAATTTAAGAGTTTCTAACAGCATGCATGTGTATGGATTTAGGAATATCATTAGTTACTTTCGTGCCCCCCCCCCCCCCACCACACCCCTTGCCCCCTCCCCCCGTCACGCACACACACACACACACACACACCACCCCACCCCCACCCCCACCCCCCCACCCCCTCCCCCCACCACGACCGTGACAACTACACATTGCAATTATCTACTTCTTTAATCCTTTATCTTTATATTTATTCTTTGAGATTCTTTTATATTTCAAAAGTCTCTTATCCTCATTATATTTTATCACAATATGCATATCTTATAAGGGAGTCGGGTTTGGCATGAATAATTTGTAATGAAGTCTAGAACTAATCTTACTAAATCAATTGGGGTATTTTCATATTTTTATTACTTTATTAATTTATTGTTTATCAATAAAATTATGACATGAGATAATTATAATTGGAGCATAAATTTCATTATCATAAAGGGATAAATCCAACCAAGTACAGATATTCTACAAATTAAAGTGATAATTAAATTTTAAGACTTTCGAACAACATGCATGTGTATGGATTCTACATAGTTGGGCACTGAAGTAACTAATGATATTCCTAAAAACATATAATTGGCAACATTTTGTGAATTTACTAAACTTTATATAATATTATCAAATTCTGTTAAAAAATTATCTAGGATTTTACCTAATTGAATTAATTTCATGAATAAAATTATTATCAAATTTAAATATTTATAAAATTAAATTTAACACACATACCCCCTCCCCCCCCCCCCCCCCCCCACCACACCCCACCCCCACTACCCCCTTTCCCCCTCCCCCCACCACACACCACCACACACATATATACACACACATATACACATACCCCACCCCCTCCCCCCACCCCACCCCACCCCCATTACCCCTTTCCCCCCTCCCCCACCACACACATATACACATACCCCACCCCCTTCCCCCACCACACCTGCACCACCCCACCTCCATTACCCCCTTCCCCCCTCCCCCATCACACACCACCACACACATATATACACTCATATACACACATACATATACACACATATATATACACACATACACATACACATACATATAGAAATGAAAGAGAAAGATAGGAAAAAAAAATATACCTTAGAGAGTGAGAGAGCAGAAATCTCTTAGAGAGAGATAAAGAAAGAGAGGGGGAAAACCAAAAAAGGTGGGAAAAAAAGAAGTCTGGGGCTTTTTTACTGCGAAAGTTGTCACGGTCGTGTCAAGGTCATTGACCGTGATAATTATTTAAAGAATTGTCACGGTCATTGACCGTGACAAGTTCGTGACAACTACATTTGTCACGGCCTTGTCATGGTCATTAACCGTGATAATTCTTTGTCACGGTCGTGTCAAGGTCAATGACCGTGACACAAAATGCGAGATTTGTGTCACGATCAATGACCTTGACAAAGGTGACCGGCTGAAAGGTGACAATTTTGTCATTTTGGTGTAGTGAAATAACCCACACACCACATGAGCAACATTGATTCAGTAAATCAACCAAAAACGGTGCTTCATTGTAACCTCAAAAACATATTTCACTGGAACGATGCACAGTATAATTCCTCCCACTCTCAATGCTAGCAACCAATTGTTTATCCATTTTGGGACATAAGCATGAGGTCCACTTCTCAGACTCAACACTATGACTGGACATCATCTTTATCAACTTTGATTGTACACCACCAATTAATTGTAAAGCCAATATCCAATTGTTTAATGACTAAGCGATATTCGAACAAATCTCTCCATATCTATCACCTTTAAAATACGCATTCGCCCATCTATAAGATGGAATACCCGTTAAAAAATCTCAATTGGATCCTTACCTTCAATTTTCAAAAGAGTTAAATATTTATGAAATAGTGATTTGGTTGGAGTATATGCGCATCGTTTAAACAAGATCTCAATTCTCTTTCGAAAGTTAGAGACATAATTTCATAGGAACCCTAAGTTGTTCTTCAAGTGGTGTAGACAGTAATTGTTTGCGGACAATGGGAAAATGTGCCACACCATCACTAATACATTAATGACGATAAACAAATGAATGTGATTTTCCCATCATCCTCGTATAGAATATCATTTAATATCTCTAAAAACCTCCTCCAATTGTCATCATTCTCCGCATTAACCACCGCAAAAGAAAATGGGAAAATACCTATATAATAAAAAAGTAGCACATGAGACAATTAAATGACATAAATAAGGAAACATAAGTACAGAATATGAATACGATTATATAAAGTACCTTGGTTACCATTTTTCCCAATTACAGCCCATGACGTGCCACGATGTTTGTTTTTTAAAATGGTACCGTCCAAGCATAAAAAGCATCTACAGTACTTAAAACCATAAATACAAGCACCTAATGCCACAAAACAATGCTTGAAACGAAGAGAATAGGGCTCACACTCAATCGCGATATACGAATCGGGGTTGATTGTTTCAACGCCATCAAATGACTTTCTAGCTGGCTCTACAAATGAGACTCATCCCCATGAAATTCCTTATTTGCCAATTGTTTTTCATACTATGTGTTCCAATATATTACATCAAATCCATAATATTGTTTAGCATCCCTACAATTATCTTTGGGGGATATCAACGGCTTGTCGCGTACCTTATCTCGAACAATGAAAGCAATCATCTTTGAGTTCACCAAACTACTATTCTCTTCCCTATTACGACCTCTACATGAATGGAAATTGTTCAACTGTTTGATGTAAAAATAAACATTTTCCCGACACACTTGTGAGTGAACAAACCATTCACAGCCATCCACAATCCTCCTTATACAAACAGGTGTAAACCTAACCTTCTCATTCGTCACATATAAAAAAAAAACCTACACTCAACTGCATACTTACAAAGTTTATCGCAGACATCTTTTACTGATTCAAACCATTGTCCTATATGTGTAATATAACCCTTCCAATTTGCAAACAAGTAGGTACGTGTTGTCTTAAAGCTTAACATACCATCGTGCTCCGTATCATCGTTTTCCAACAACATTTCGTCCAAGTCCATCGGTGCATCACATTCCATTCCACAAATAATTTCTCTTACACAAGTACTAGATTGACCAACATTAGACATAACAATGCCAATAATAGGGGCATTAATGTACCCTTGATACATATGCACGTCCATATGACAACAATTAGATAATGAATTATGTACATAAAAACAAAACACAAATGCTACCACAGAAGTCATAAATTAGATGAAGTTATATACCTTCCCATAACTTTTAAAGAACCGGGCGAACGATTAGATGGAAACAATACTTGAAAATGAAACCAGAAGTGTGAAGAAATGGGCTCCCGTTTCCAAAAGTGATTAAATTTAAATTTTTGAAAAGAAAAAATAACTACTGCCCTCATTCTTATTTGAAAAGGGTTAAATTCATCGTTAAGGTAGTTATGTTGATTTTGGAAACCATCCATCCTTAATATGAGGAGCAGTTATGGGCCTCCTATCTAAAAAAAGGATATATAGGACCAGTGACTAATAAAACATGCCAAACAAAACTTTTGCCTAAAAAACTAAAATTATAAAGTTGGTCATACTAATTATAAAAATTTGACTCATTACTTGGAATGTAGGGCCCTAATTTTTATTGTGTTGTCCTATTCATACATGCAGGGATAAATAAATAGTTTTTTTGCTTTAGTCTCATTTTCTAAAAACTTTTAGGCTTCCATCTCATGAATTTTTAAAATTGTTGCAAGTCCGATAACTATCCAAAACTGACCATAACTACTTTGTAACCATTCATATTCCTTTTTACAGAGAATAACACTTGTCCTATAGTAGTTACAATAGGACTAACAACTAAAAAAATAAAGACATGAGAGTGATTACAAACAAATTTTAAAAAATGGGACTAAACACTTATGATCTCATATATAAAGTGAGTGCACATATACATGTGGTCTTATTTGTATAAATGTTGTCAAATGAATACTAACAAGTTTCTGAAAAATAAATAAAGACTTCTCTTATTTTGAGGAGAAGTCTCTAAAGTTTTTTTTTTTTTTTATCTAGTTTTGTATTTGAAGTGCATTAAGTAATTGTCTAGTAACTAAAGGTACAATACATATATATATATATATATATATATATATATATATATATATATATATATATATATATATATATATATATATATATATATAGAGAGAGAGAGAGAGAGAGAGATGGTTCAGAAGTGAACATAAAAGATAATCATTTTAATGAACCTTAAAAAAACCTAACACAATCAATTTTAATTCCTATGTTGTAATTGGTCCGCGCCACACGTGTCACATGCATGTCTGTTGCCGCTGGTGCGAACCAATTACAACTTAGAAATTAAAATTGCTTGGGCGTTAAGTATTTTTTTGTTAAGGTTCATTAAAATGTTCATCTTTGATATTCGCTTCTGAACCTCCCTATATATATATATAATAAAAAAACAATTTTTTTTATGAAAGTTCATGGATATGATCTCCACGGTGAGAATATCATCTCCAATTTTTTTTATCAAAAAATTCAATAAAAAAACGTTGAGATGAGGTAATATGTAAAAAATGGTATAAATATGCATTTTCGACTGTTGAAATTTTGACGATCATCTCACTCACTTTTTGATGAAATTTTTGGTGAAACTTTATGGATATGATCTCGACAGTGAGAAGATCATATCTATGAAGTTTCATAAAAAAATTCATTCAATCGAGTGACTAATGCGAACCCAAACTTTCAATGATTGATAATGCATATTTATATCATTTTTTGACATATGACCTCATCTCAAAGGTTTTTTTAATGAATTTGTTTATGAAAAAAATTGGCGATGATCTTTTGACCGTAAAGTTCATATCTATGAACTTTCATTATAAAAATCATTTTTTATTATTTAAAAAAAATAGTATGTATCGGGATCTTCACCATAAGGGGTCCTTATAGCATTGCTTTTTGTGTGGATCATTCCGCATTTTAAGAATGCGGACGTGACACGTGTCACCTTGCGGTGAGCGCATGAAAGAGAGAAAGTGCGCCTATAATTTAGCCGATAATTTCTATGCTCACCGCCAGGCGACATGTGTCAGGTCTGCACTCTTAAAATGCGGACTGATCCGAACAAGAGCATACATATATATATATATATATATATATATATATATATATATATATATATATATATATATATATATATATATATATATATATATATATGGAGCGGTTAACAAGTGGATCAAAAGAATGAAGTTTTTAATGGACCTTAACAAAAAAACACATAATAACACATTAATTTTAATTTCTATAGTGTAATTGGTCCGCGCCAGGGGCACCCGAGACCACACCTTCACCCCACTAACCCCCCCCCCCCGCCCCCCCAACCACCGCCATCATCATAGCAGCCCTTGTGGCAGCCCTTATGACAGCAGCGCTGCCATGGGGGTGGGGGGTGGGGTGGGGTGGGTGGGGGGCGTGTGGGGGGTGGGGGATCGATCGACACGCGTATTTGGTGCCGCTGACACGGATCAATTACACTATAGGAATTAAAATTAATGTGTTATTATGTGTTTTTTGTTGAGGTCTATTAAAAAGTCCATTCTTTTGGTCCACTTGTGAACCTCTCCCTATATATATATATATATATATATATATATATATATATGAAAATGATCAAGTGAGGTCCCAGTTTGCGGACCCCAAATGAGGACCATTTTTTTAAAATAGTAAAAAAAATATTTTTGGGTTGATTTTTTTATATGATTTTTAAACATTTCAATAGGACCATAAAAAAATAATCAGCTCAAAATGATTTTTTTTTGCTATTTTAAAAAAATCGGTCAAACTTTGTCAGTTTTTAAGTTGTTAAAAACTGACAAAGTTTGACCGATTTTTTTAAAATAGTAAAAAAATTTATTTTGACCTGATTTTTTTATATGGGCCTAATGAAATGTTTAAAAACTATATAAAAAAAATTAGCTCAATTTTTTTTTTTTACTATTTTATCAAAATTGATCCGCGCCAGCGGTATGCAAACAGAGGTACTCATGAGATCCGTTATATATATATATATATATATATATATATATATAGTACTCCTCTATTGCGGATCAGTTCGCATTTTACGAGTGCGGACTGGACATGTGTCACCTGCCGGTGACCCTAGAAATTATCGGCTAAATTATAGGCACTTTTTTTCTTTTTTCTGAGTTTACCGTCCGGTGACACATGTTCAGTCTGCACTCTTAAAATGCGGACTAATCTATAAGTATTGTATATATATAAATATATATATATAACTTGGTATACTCTTTTTTACGGTGCATTTCTTTAGTGGACAATGGCATAAATATCAGTGACTTTGGTGGGAGCCTTTTATCTACACTAGTAGTGCAACGCCATCAACTACTCTATAGAAACAATGTAAATGCTTGAAGCGGCACTTGCAACGATTCATTTTACAACTTCGAAATTAGCATGTGTTTTGCAAAATATGTGTGAAAGTACTAAAGTTTGAGAATGAGTTTAACCAAAAATGCAATGCCTAATTGAGCACCCAAATCTATTGCCAAAATGACAGAAAACCTAGTTACCACATCTAATGATTGTTGTAGTGATACTATGAAGGAAAATTTGATTGAGATGGGTTTGTTTTTTGGGCCATTACAGTTACGTCCCTTAGTAATAATTTCTAAATATTTAAGGATAATTTACAATTAAGTTCACTTGTTATGCTATTAGCGTGAACTTTCAGAAGAGAATTAGTGGATCTAAGTATTTAAAATTTATCAAAATTTCTTTAGTGTTTAAAATTTATTTGTGAAAATCTAAGAGTATTTTCTCCTTCTTTTAAAATATTCGTACACTTCTTAATATCGGGATTAAAAAAAAAAGGAATATAAATGCAGACTGTGGATTTTGAAGTTCATGGACTACAAAATACTGGGGTTAACTCGAGATCTCCTTTGAAGTTATGCACTTTTGACGGGAGGTAGAGTTATAGTCGAAGACAAACAAGTAGAGGCCAAAATCTATAAATTATGGAGTGCGAGAAGCTTTTGTTGGAGCGGGAATCTAGCCAACATTATGCAAAATGATTTTTTTTTTAAATACAGTGTATATATGTATCTATATAGACATATATGCACATATACACGTGTAGAGACAATAGCCTTGGCCCTTGGGAAAATCTTCTAAAATTAATAGCCTGGCAACAACTTGGAATCTGCTGCGAATAATACGCAGTATTGAATTTGTGATGCCCTTTGTAGTTTATGGCGAGTATATGCTCAATAAATCCTATTAATGCAAGCATTTGTCAAAAACATGTAAAAGAACAGTGATATAAACAAATGGATAAAGTGCACTTTCTCCAGCTGTCTACTAACAGTCTGTACCACAAGCCCAGCGAAAAGCATAGAATCAACATCATTCGTTGTTCTTTATCAAGCAACTTCTATTTTCACATCTTGTAATTACATCAAACTCACGATGAATAGTTCTCATCGACACTGCAACGAAGTGATGATCCAAGTTTCAAATCCGTACTCACGTGGTTGTTGAGAAAATGCGCAAAACGTAGACACACATATTGTAACAATAGTTTTCAACTGTTGGAGATTACTAAAGATATCGTATAATATTAGCAATTATTCTCACTTCAATCCAACTTAACATCTGCAACAATCCCTTGATGCCATTTGGCGCTAAACTGGGCAACTATTGTTCATGTGCTTATCCATATATATGATTACTATCATAGTCACTTCTTATTTAAAACCAGCATTTCCAGAAATGGACAAATAATGAATACCGAGCTCCTTCGTATTTAAAACCAGCGTTTCCAGATATGGACCCACCCCTGCATTTTGTTGAACCATAAGGCAACTTAACCAATTTTTACTTTTATTTTCTGACATGCAACTGGCAATTGTTCCCATATCTTTTAATTTTTTTTTTGGTCTAGATCAGAGGTTCCCACGTTTTTAGGCGTGGACTAATCCTGTTCGAGCCGGGTAGGACCACAAAGGCGGCAAAGCTCTCCTTCCCAAATTTTAACACAGCTGCATTCCCAAGGCTCGAACTCGAGACCTTGGTTAAGCTAGGACAGCTCCTTACCAGCTGACCTACGTGATGGGGGTCCATATCTTTTAAATAGTTCGTACAAATAAAATGGAAATGATAGCCAACGGCGAACCTAGAATTTTTAGTTGGGGGGGCCAAAGTTTGGAGTAGTGGCGAGAGTCTCAAGGCGGGCTTTTTAGGATTATTTATAATTTTTTATCCCTAAAAAAATATATTAATTGAATGACAAATACTTATTCAAGTTATATTGTAACAATTACTCATCCAAGTTATATTTTAGTTATTTTTTTTATAAGTAAATGATACACTAATACGCATACGATTAAGGGGCGAAGCTTGTATACAAGAAGTATACATAGTAAAATAAATTGGCCAACAAAGGCCACACCCAACAACAACAACAAAAAAAAAAAAAACTCGAGCAACAACAAAACAAAAACCACTACTCTCACCTCTGAAGCTCCTCCAAAAAATTAAATCATAACAATTTAACTTCAACACTTTAAACTAATCTAACAATTTTTTCAAAAATTATAATACATATATTTAATCATTCAATTATCTAAACATTGGAAATTAAACTAACTTAATATTTTACTTTCGAACATTGAACTGAAAAATTAAACTAATTTAACATTTTACATTGTTGAACTTTCAAAGTTTAACCTAATTAAGAAATCAACATTATCTAGATGAAAAATTGAACTGAATATTGAATGGAAAATAATAAATAATAAAAAAATATCGAACTGAAAAAAATTGTTCTTAAAATTTTAAAACTTACCTATACTAGTGAGTGAAAGAGGTGTTGCCCTGCCACTAAGAGAGAGGGAGCGCCCCAAAGGGGCAGTTATCACTGGAGGGAGGGAAGGGAAGGGGGGTCGCCGGCAACATGAATTGGGTAAGGAAAAGGCAGCAGCGGCTTAGAGTGGAAGGGAAAAGATGGGAGAAAAGGAAGAAATAGAAAATGAAGGTAGTTTTTTTTGCGTGAGGACACATATTTGATTAGAAGATATGTTATTTAGAACTCTATCCCTAAGTTTTTAAAATGACATATATCACATCGCCTTTCAGTATGAAAACTTGTACAAAGATAAAAAAAAATAGTATAAATCTCGAAAAAATTACCGAAAAAGTAGGGTGATTGGTCGCTCACCTTCGGGACCACCTTGGTCTGCCCATGATGATAGTAATTAGATATATAAATTGATACATACTTACAAAATAAGAAAATAATTTGTTTACATTGAGATACTTTAACCATCCCTCCCCATTCATCGTTGTCGGTGACCGACAAGGGGCGGGGTAGTCTTGCTAGCTCCGCCATTAGTTGATATAGGTTATAGATTTGTGTTAAGTTTTTTTTTTCGTTAAATGAGTAATGTGATTGATTTAAATATCTAATGGGTATTGTCTTAAAGGAATAAACATTATTTAACCATATTTTATATAACAAAAATTAGTGAAACACAAAGAAAACATCATCAATATTATAGGATAGATCGGTTTGAAATTTCAATTTTTTTGGCAGAAGATTCATACCTATTCCAATTCCAATCTTTTCAGAAATTGGATATTTTTTTTTCGTGAAAATTAGAATTTTTTGATAAAGTTTTGTGAAATCAAAAATTTTGAAAAAGTCAAAAAAATCGAATTAGTATTCGAGAAAGTACTAAAAATCCCCATCACCAAATATTAAGAAATTGTGCATTAATATAATTTCAGAAAAATTGAAAAACAAAATCAGAGAAATTGAATCCACAAACTTTCTAAACTTTCGAAATTCAACATTATTTTCGATTCTGGGCCATTATTTCGGCATGGAAAGTAAATCAGAAATTGGAAGTTGAAACAATAGTATCGGATTTCGGAAAACTAAAAAAATGCGGGAAAAATCATATATGTGGTAACATGAAAGAAGTTATATCAGGATCATGTAAAATAATTTATTTAAGAATGAGAAGTTTGTTCACAAAAGGTATAACTATAAAGAAGATAAATTCATTAATTTATAGCAAATAAGTATTATAAAGATTTATTAATTTTTTTAATAAAAAACGTGATATATGTATTATGTGATAATTCTATTTGTCTCAATAATATATTTTCTCACGTAAACATTAAGATCAATATAACTAATAGTTAAAATTGTAAAGTCGGTCATTTTAATTATAAAAACTTGACTCATTACTTGGCATATACTTCAAAATATACTTGGGCTGCAAGTTCTATTATGTTGTCCCATGCATATATGTACGGATACAGTGAGCGAACGTATATATGTTGATATACCCGTTTATATCCTCAGCCTGGCTGAGGATTACCTCCAAACGGACGACCCCTCAGGAGCCGACCCTTCATCAGGCTCAAGACGACCCCTCAGAGGAGCCGACCCTTCATTAGTCTCCAGACGACCCTACGAGGGGCCGACCCCTCCAACGGGCTCCATACGACCCCTCAGAGGGACCGACCCTTCGCCAGACTCCAGCCGACCCTACGAGGGGCCGACCCTTCACTACTCTCCAGACGACCCTACGAGGGGCCGACAGTACAAGGCTAGAATTGGGCCAGACTCACTACTGGAGGAAACTTTGCCCTCGGCCTCGGCTCATAGTCCGAGGGTGACATCATCACAGCGCGTGGTTTGGGAGACGCGTAGAACAGTGCGCGTGAGGCTGACATGGCACAGGGGAGACCGTTATAACAAAATCACACCCTCACGTGAGGGAATATTATGTCATCATTTGGCATCTACAGGTGTCCACAGGGGATTGGCTAGATCATGATTCACATGCACCATGCATACTTGGGGGGTACACTACACCCCCCAAGACCTATATATACTTGTCACCTACAACCCTACAGGGGATCGATCCATTAAATGTAGCCCTAGCTAAAACTCTGCTTGTACACACAGTAGAGAGAGAGAGAGAGAGGGTTATGTGCATTGTATCCAAGGCCATTAGTGCCCATACTTAGTGGATCACACACTAACAGAGGATGTAGGCCAAATTGGCTGAACCACTATACATCATTGTCTTAGTTCCTCTTATACTCATCCCCTTTTACATACTTATACACTTATACATCTCTATGGCTGCCATAGCTGCTACTGTTTGAGCTCACTATCAGTTATCCGGTGGTGCTAAATCTTAGCATCATCAGTTTGGCGCCGTCTGTGGGAACCGAGAAGACATCTCTTCCTTTGTACAGCTTGACCTCACTGGGCACTCTGGTGGTGAACCAACACTCCCCCTGAGAGGAGGTGTTTCACCATTGAAAGAGTCCCACTAAGGTCCCAAGCTCACCAGTCTTTTCTTCAGTTCAACCTCTCATAGCTTAAGCACATGGCACCTGAGATGCCACCACCACCACTTCCCCCACCAGATGAGGGGGAAGACCCAGTTCCATTCAGTCGTCGCCTCAGTCTGAGATGGCTGATGTAGCGGCAGCCTTAAAGTCTCTGGGAGCAAGCCAACGGATGATGTAGGAGCAGTTCACTGCTCTAAGCCAGAACATACTAAGGGAACCAGGAGTTTCACCTGAGATGATTACTCCGACAGTAGCTCCAGGACAGCATGAGGCCAGGGGACCACCCCAGGCACCACGCAAAGACCTTCCACCCCCTCAACGGCGTAGGGATATTGCTGACCCCCGGCGTCTACGCCTGGGGAGGCAAGGAAACCCTTGCCCTGAGGACAGGTATGACGATCCGGAGGGAGAGGAGGCCCCTATAGAGTGCTGGGAACACTATGAGGTCTCCAACAATACTGTACGACCTCTCCAGGACAGTAGAGGAAAGTGCGGGAGACCAAACCCTGATGATCGCCCGAGGGGCTCTGCTTTTGATCGCTTGAGCAGGGGGTCGGCCTTTGAGAGGCTAGGCCCAGTAAATGACCTGCGAGAACAGTTATCCTGGCCAAGAAGTGCTGCGAGATCCAGAAGGGAGGCAGCAGATGGCCGACCCATAGGGCGAGATGACGACCAAAGGGAAGTGAACAGCCGACACAGGCCTGCTGCTGCAGAACCCTCCGTCCACCTCGGAGAGGCGGCAGGGGATAACATCGGCCAGGCCGACCCTGTGAGGCCCTGGAATGACTCAATCCAGCGGTTAGAGGATAAGATCGGAGATATCCTGAAGAGCCGAGACCCTCTTCAGAGGGGGTACATCATAGGCTCACCCTTTGTGGCAAAGATCGTCAACTTCCCCACGCCGTCAAAATTCAAGCCACCCGTGGTCACCCCAAGGTATGATGGGAGCACCAACCCCATCCACCACGTGGAGATGTATCAGTCAACAGCAGACATATACTCTATCTCAGATGAGATGAGGTGTCGTGCCTTCTCTAGTACCTCGACAGGGGCTGCACATGTCTGGTACACGTCTCTTCCAAAAAATTCCATTGAAAACTTCAAGCAGTTGGCAGACATGTTCATCCATAACTTCTGCTTTGGGGTGAGGCCACAGAAGAAGACCACCCACCTGCTCTATGTTAAGCAGGGGAAGAATGAGAGTCTGAGAGACTACATAGCCAAATTCAATAAGGAGAAGTTGTAGGTGGAAGACTATGAGGAAAGCATAGCTATGACAGCCCTGATTGGAGGACTCCAAAAGGGGAAGCTGTTATGGAAGCTTGCTGAAGACCCTCCGAGGACGATGGTTGAGCTGCTGTCGACAGTAGGAAAGGTGATGAACGCCGAAGAGGCGATGGCCGCAAAATATGAAGACGAAAAGCGAGGTGCTAGTGGGGGTAAATACCCTAAGAAAAACAAGGAGGGGAAGAAGACGTCCGCAGATGACAAGTTTGCTGGTTACACCCCTCTAACGGTCAGCTGTGAATATATCCTCAATGAGATAAAGAGTGACCGGTCCCTGAAGTGGCCTGAGAAGCTGAGAGCAGCCCCCGGCAAGAGGAATAAGAACCTGTGGTGTGAATTTCACCAAGACCATGGCCACATAACAGATAAATGCTTTGCTCTGAAAGATGAGATTGAGAAGATGCTAAAGGAAGGGAAGCTCAGAAAGTACTTCGACAAAGGCGTCTTCAAGAGGGGCCGAGGGGATGACCCCAGAAAGAAACGAGGCGATGCATGTAGAGAAGGTCCTCAAAAAAGAGGGGACGACCCTTCTAATGATGAGGACGACCCTGACCTCCCGCCGAGAGACGACCACGGCCCTGTCAAGAGGCTTAATATGATCTCGCTCAGAGTGGGAATGATCTCCGGGGGTCTCGCAGGAGGAGGATCTGAGGTCGCCGACAGGAAGGCCCATGTGGCTGAGGCCAAGGCAGTGACGAAGACGGTACACGCGACCTCCCTGGAGGTCAAGTCAGAAGAAAGGAAGAAGGTTGATATGGACACACTGATAGTGGGATTTTCAAGAATGGACTTCAAAGGCCTCTTAGCCCCACACGATGACCCTCTCGTCATCACTACCAGGGTGCACGGATGCGAGGTGCCGAGGATCTTGGTAGATGGGGGTAGTTCCGCAGATGTGATGTTTTGGCCATGCTTCAAAGCCTTAGGTCTTAGTCGTGCTAGACTCGTCCCCTACCATCATCCATTGATTGGGTTCAGTGGGGAAAAGGTTCATCCCCTTGGGGTATATGTGGCCGATGTGAGGATGGGGGACGAGTGGCCGAGATGGCTCACCAAGAAGGTCAGTTTCTTTGTGATGGATGAGCAGGTGTTTTCGGCCTACAACATCATACTGGGGCGTGTGGCCCTCAAGGGGTTTGAAGCTGTGCCGTCTACGATCCATCAGATGATCAAATTTCCTACCCCTTACGGGGTGGGGGAAGTTCAGGGAGACCAGACGATAGCGCGAGAATGTTACTACGACTCCGCTGAAGAAAAGGAGACACTCAAGAGGGCTACTACCACTTACAATATTGATACCTTAAACCCCAGGGATGAGACGAAGCTAAATAAAGGAGAGGCCGCGAAAGAGGTAGAATCCATCATCCTCGATGAGGATGACCCGGAAAAAACCATCCAAGTCGATAAGTCTCTGAGGCCCAATATCAAGGAAGACCTCATTAAACTGTTGAGGAGAAGGCGAAGCGTCTTCGCATGGAGTCATGTAGATATGCCAGGGATTGACCCTGAAATCATGTGCCACAAGCTCAATGTGGTAGAGGGAGTGAAGCCGGTAAAGCAGAAGAGGAGAATTTACTCTAGAGAAAAGTATGAGGTCATTAGGGACGAGGTCAGGAAGTTAGAAGACGCTGAATTTATTAGAGAGGTCATCTACCCTGAATGGTTGTCCAATGCAGTCATTGTCCCAAAGGCCAACGGCAAGTGGAGAATGTGTGTGGACTTTACAAACCTCAACAAGCACTGTCCCAATGATAACTTCCCTCTCCCCCGCATCGACCAGATGGTAGATGCTACCGCAGGCCATGAGCTCATGAGTTTTATGGATGCCTATTCAGGGTACAACCAGATCTTCATGAACCCTGAAGACTCTGAGAGGACAGCCTTCATCACCGACAAGGGGACATACTGTTACAGGGTCATGCCCTTTGGCCTAAAAAATACGGCGGCAACGTACCAGCGCCTCGTAAATAAAATGTTTGAAGACCAAATTGGAAAGTCTATGGAGGTCTACATAGATGACATGATGACCAAGAGTTTGAAGGCAGATGATCATGTGGCAGACCTGGAGAGGATCTTTAATACGATGGACAAATACAAGATGAAGCTTAATCTGTCCAAGTGTGTCTTCGGGGTCGGAGCAGGGAAGTTCTTGGGGTTCATTGTCAATCAAAGAGGCATCGAGGCCAATCCTGAAAAGATAAAGGCCCTTGTTGAAATGAAGACCCCAAGTCCATTAAAGACGTTCAGAGGCTCACAGGGAGAGTTGCTGCCTTGAACAGGTTCGTGTCTAGGGCCACAGACAAGTGCTTGCCATTCTTCAAGATCCTTAGGAAGGCCTTCGAATGGAGTGAAGAGTGTGATGAGGCTTTTAGGGACCTAAAGTCATACTTAGGGTCTCCCTTGCTGCTATCACGACCCGTGAAGGGTGAACGACTTTATATGTACCTCACCGTCTCAGAGTCGGCCATCAGTGCAGCCATTGTGAGAGACGAAGACGGGATACAGAAGCCTGTGTATTTTAAGAGCAAGACACTCCAGGGGGCAGAGCAAAGATACCCGAGGATGAAGAAGTTGGCCTACACCTTGATCCATGCCTCGAGTGAGATGAAGCCATACTTCCAGTCCCATACAATGGTCATCCTCACCGACTCTCCTCTTAGGCAGGTCCTACACAAGCCAGAAAAATCAGGTAGGTTGATGGCCTGGGCTATAGAGCTGGGGGAGTTTGACATTGTGTATCAGCCTAGGACAACCATTAAAGGGCAGGCATTGGCAGACTTCGTGGCTGAGTTCACTTGGGAAGATGATGAGGCCGAGGGTGAGACCCTCGGGAAGACGGATACAGAAGACAGACCCGTTGACACACCCGCAGATAGGGCGGAGACAAGCACTGCTAGAAGGAAAGCGATTGAAAACGAAGAGGGAAGATACATCTTTAGACAGGGGTCCCTCTCTGAGGGAAACTTTTCAGAGGGAAATATTTTGTGGAGCCTCTTCGTTGACGGGTCCTCCTGTGACAGCGGAAGTGGAGCTGGACTGATACTATCAGCACTCGATGGCACAGACGTTGAATACGCCCTGAGGTTCAACTTCAAATCCTCCAACAACGAGGCTGAATATGAGGCCTTAGTAGCAGGCCTCTCCTTGGCCAAGTCTCTTAGTGTCGGCCAGATTTTGGTCCATAGTGATTCAAGGCTAGTAGTGAATCAGATACTAGGAGCCTACGAGGCTAAGGATGAGAGGATGGCTAGGTACCTTGAGAAGGTGAGGTCATTACTGAAGGGCTTCAGAGAAGTGAAATTAAGGAGGGTACCTAGGCTCGACAATGGCCGTGCTGATGCCCTTGCTAGGTTGGCCTCGGCAACAAGAATAGACATCAGGAAGACGGTCCCAGTAGAAATTTTGCTTCGGCCAACTATTGAGGACGTTGAGGGAACACTTAACAATTGCCTAAATGTTTCTTAAGTAACTTCGTGGATGGACCCCCTGATCAGATACATTAAAGAGGGTGAGATGCCAGAAGCAAGGCAAGAAAGGAAAAAGATGAGGTACAGGGCTGCAAAATTCACTGTCATCGGAGACACCTTGTACAAAAAGGGGTTTTTACTCCCCTTACTTAGGTGTGTTCATCCCTCAGAAGTCCCTTCCATTTTGCAATATGTGCATGAAGGGTCGTGCTCAAGCCACATTGGGGGTAGATCCTTAGCGAAGAGGGTGATCACCCAAGGCTACTGGTGGCCGACCTTGGGGAAAGATGCCGCATCATATGTAAAAAAGTGTGATAAATGCCAAAGATTTTCTACCATCCCTCATCAACCTCATCAGCCTCTTACTTCCGTTACATCTCCGTGGACGTTTGCAGTGTGGGGGATTGACCTGGTAGGACCCTTACCGAGAGCGGTCAATAACTATCGGTTCCTCATTGTAGCGATTGACTACTTCTCAAAGTGGGTGGAGGCCGAACCGATGGTCACGATTACAGAGCAGAAGACTTTCCAGCTCATCTGGAAAAATGTGATATGCAGATATGGCCTACCCAACACCCTCATCTCGGATAACGGGACTCAGTTCAAGAATGCCTCTCTACAGAAGTACTGTAAGAGGGTAAGTATCAAACAATTTTTCTCCACCCCAGGCCGACCTCAGGCCAATGGGCAAGCCGAAGTTACGAACATGACAATCCTAGATGGAATCAAGAAGAGGCTTGAGGAGGAAAAAGGAAGATGGGTCGAGGAGTTATATGCCGTGTTGTGGGCATACATGATGACAGTGAGGACCCCTACCGGGGAGACCCCGTTCATGCTAGCTTATGGATCAGAAGCCGTCATCCCCACCGAGATTGAGTTTCTTACGCATAGAGTCCAGGTGTATGACCCCCAGAAAAATGCGGAGGAGAGGAGACTCGACTTGGACCTGATTGAGGAAAGAAGGGAGGACGCTGAGACAAGGAATGCCGCCTACCAACAGAGGACCGCAAGGTTCTACAATCAGAGGGTGAAACAGAGGCCTATCACAGTGGGGGACTTGGTCCTCAAGAAGACTTGGCAAAAGACCAACAAGCTCCATCCTAATTGGCATGGCTCATATATGGTCATTGATGAAGTCGTCCCTGGGACCTACAGACTAGAAAACCTAGAAGGGAAACCTTTTTCCAACCCCTGGAATGAAGATCATTTGAAGAAATACTATCAGTAGTGTTGTAAGGTCTTGATAGACCCTAATTGTAATAAGAGTTGTTCCAACAGAACACTTTGAAAATTAATGAGAAATATCAGTGTTTCCCCTCATCCTGTGGTTATCAGTTCTAGCACGCATGGAAACATCTACAAAGAACCACCCTCGGCTATAAGGGGGGACCAGTGGAGGGTACGACCCCACCACTGTCCTCAAGAAAGACGAGGGAAGACTTAAAAACCATTAAATTGGTAAGTTGATCCCTCGGCTATAATGGGGACCAGTGGAGGGGACGACCCCACCACTGTCCTCAAGAAAGACGAGGGAAGACTGTTAAAAACCATTAAATTGGTAAGTTGATCCCTCGGCTATAATGGGGACCAGTGAAGGGGACGACCCCACCACTGTCCTCAAGAAAGACGAGGGAAGACTTAAAAATCCATTAAATTGGTAAGTTGATCCCTCGGCTATAATGGGGACCAGTGGAGGGGACGACCCCACCACTGTCCTCAAGAAAGACGAGGGAAGACTGTTAAAAACCATTAAATTGGTAAGTTGATCCCTCGACTATAATGAGGACCAGTGAAGGGGACGAGCCCACCACTGTCCTCAAGAAAGACGAGGGAAAACTTCATTAAAAACCATTAAATTGGTAAGTTGATCCCTCGACTATAATGGGGACCAGTGGAGGGGACGACCCCACCACTGTCCTCAAGAAAGACGAGGGAAGACTTAAAAACCATTAAATTGGTAAGTTGATCCCTCGGCTATAATGGGGACCAGTGGAAGGGACGACCCCACCACTGTCCTCAAGAAAGACAAGGGAAGACTGTTAAAAACCATTAAATTGGTAAGTTGATCCCTCGGCTATAATGGGGACCAGTGGAGGGGACGACCCCACCACTGTCCTCAAGAAAGACGGGGGAGAGGTTAGTGGCATTAACAAAGACATCAAACCATACAAGAAGAAAATATGGAAGACAGTAAACCATACAAGAAATAAATATGGAAGACAGTAAAGAAGACGATGGTATTAATGAAATGCCGGTGTTACATAAAATATCAAGTGTTTTACAAAAGAGAGCACAAAAATGATAAATACACTAAGAGGGTATGGGCTACAGGTATCCACCCTATGGGACGATATCGGAGGGCAGGGCCTCAACATCTACAGGAGTGGTTTCCTCAATAACCAGAACTGGATGATCTTCAGATGTGCCGACCCCCTCGACTTGGGATTTCACTTGGTTTAGAGCCTCGGCAATTAGGGGGGTGGTTCAGTTGAACACCCTCCAGTGAAGGACGAACCGAGGAGACGACATCACCAAATCTGAGGACGACCCATCGGCAGGCCGTCCTGATTCCTCTCTCCAAATATTCAAGGCCGAAGCCTTGAAACTCGTCAGAAATTTTATAAGCCTCAACAACATCGGCCTCGGCTTTCTTGACAACCACTTCGAGATCAGTCTTGTGCTTGGCCTCCATGTTGATCAGGGCCTCGTCCTTCTCTTTGATCAGCAAGTCCTTGGCCTTAAGGTCCTCGTCGTGCTGCCTCGTCAGTTCATCAAAGACCCTGGCATGCTCTGTCCTAGCACTCTCGAGTTTGGCCCTAGCAGTCTCAAGCTATGTCTGCAGGTCGGCCTCATGCGCAATGGACCTTTCGTCCTCATGGAACTTTGCCTGATTTTCAGCCATCCACTTTATGGCCGAGGTGAAGGCACAGACGGACTGCATAGAAAAATAAACACATATCAAGAAGCCGAGAAAATAGTTGTTGAAAGAATGAAATTTAAGAAATGGGTCAAGACCAATACATGTGCAAGGGAGTGCAGACCATAGTCGTACACTTTGGCAGGAGGCATCTTCGACAGGAACTCGTAGTCAGAGGCCGAAGGTGCAAAAAACATTGAGGCCTTGGCTGCCCTCAAGTTTTCAATAAGTGATGAGGGATCGGTCCTCAGATGCGCCAGGTTTTGAGACCAGAAGGCCCCCATACTGGATGAAGACCCCTCAGAGGCTTCGACCCTTGCCCTCATCCGAGAATCAGGCCGAGGGGTCAATAGGGGCCTCAGGATCCTTCCTTTTATTGCTATCGGTGGTCAGCTCCACCACCGTCGGCCCAGCGGCCCTTGTCTTCCTCGGAGCCTGCTGAGGCTCCTTGCCTTTCTTCTTGGCCAATCCAGATAATAAGCTGGGAGCAGTCATTTCCCAAAGATAGTCTGATGTACCTGCAGGACGACCTGATAAGAGGACGACAAGTTAGAAAAATGCAGATCTAAAGAGGAAACACTTGAAAAAAAAAGAAAAGAATAGAAAATGTTCAGTATAACTCACATAGTCCAGTCAGAGGGCCGACCCTCAAGCCAGCTTCTTTGAGGAACCGGGGGGTCATCAAGTCTTCAAATTTTGGAAGTTCACCTTCTCTCCCTCGTCCCCTCAGATATTCAACGATGTCCCTCTCCTCCAGACTAAGTCCAGGGTCTGACCTGGCCTTCATGGAAGGGTTAGACCATTTTCTGGGACCCTCGGACCATCGGCGGTGGGCTCCCACTCCCCAGAGATAAAGAAGAATCTCTTTTTCCAATCGTGGTTGGAAGTTTGTTCCACGTGGAGGAGTTTCTTCTCAGAGCTCCTTGCCCACAAATGATAGTATCCAGGCTGTTTAGACGAGGAGGTGATGTTGTAGCAACCCAAGAATAGGTCGGCCGAGGGCTCGTCGGTGAAAGCATTCTTCCACAGGGAGATGTAGCCTAAGATCGTCCTCCAAGAGTTGGGGGGAATTTGAGAGGGAGAAACACCAAGGGAAGATAAGATATCTACGATGGCAAGATGCAGAGGGAATCTAACTCCAACCTTGAGCATTTGTTCATAGACTGCAACCTCTCCCTCTTCACAATTAAAAACCCTCTCAGACTCAGATGGAACCCTCATAGTTATGCTGGGTGACACCCCATAGGCATGCCTCCATATCAGGAGGTCGCGATCCCTAACAGAGAAAATAAAGGACGAGGCATGGGAGGTATCAACCTCGTCATCTGTATCATCGTCCTCGTCCATAGTCCCCTCTCCCTCTACCAGAGGGCCCTGGGGAAAAGCCACTTGGAAGGCATGGGGAGACAGGGTTGTTACAGGGACTGCCTCGGAGGGGAACATGCCCTCAGCCTCTCGGCCTGGGCTTAGGTCAGATGTCTCTCGCCTACGGAAAGGTCCAGCGCCAGTTGGCGAGGACGCTCTCTCGTCCATCTCGCTTAAATGACACTCGGCTGGACGATGGGACGACCCACAGGACTCAGACGGTTCAGATGGTTTTATGGTGGCAAGAGGAATGGGAAAGATGGGTCGTACCCAATTAGGGTCGGCCCCTCGTCTCCTCTCTTCCTCTTCCTTTACTCGTCTGATCTCTACAAAGAGCTTTTCTCTCAAGGATGGGAATTCAGATGCTAAACTGTAAATCTTCCTAAGAATTAAAAGGGAAGACCGTAAACTTGGAGGAATTTGAGGAACTTAATTACAAACAAGTTTGCAGTTGACCAAATTAGACTTTTGGATTAAAAAGGGAATTGATGATTTTCACTCAAGAACACTCAAGAACACTCAAGAACATTCAAGAAACAATTATCGGAGAAGACATCGGAAAAAGCTATGGGATAACCCAAAGAAAATGCAGCCCCACAACCCTAAAAAGCAAATAGAAATGAAGGCAAAAGAGAGCACTGGGTCAAAGAGATTACCTGATAAAGAGAGCAAGAACGTTGCTAGGATTGAAGGATTGAAGGCTGCAGAAAATGGCGATGAAAACTGATAAAATTCTAGAGAGAGAAGGCTTGGGCGCGAAGAAGAAGAAGAAGGAGAGAGAGTTTGAAAATCTCTTAAATACCTTAGCAATGAGTGGGCCCATTGACCAAGGCAGGACACAGCCCACGAGGAAGGCATCATTAGGGCACAAAGCCCCAAGAAAAGTGTGCAGCCACCATGCCTTGGAAACTTGAACAACAATGAGTGTCTACCCAGGTGTCACTCACCAAACTGATCATACACGCATCTCATTTACAACACTATCCCTCAGCCATCTCAACAGCACCTATGGCTAAGGGCTGGGGGGTGATTGATATACCCGTTTATATCCTCGGCCTGGCTGAGGATTACCTCCAAACGGAAGACCCCTTAGGGGCCGACCCTTCATCAGGCTCAAGACGACCCTTCAGATGAGTCGACCCTTCATTAGTCTTCAGTCGAACCTACGAGGGGCCGACCCCTCCAACGGGCTCCATACGACCCCTCAGAGGGGCCGACCCTTCGCCAGACTCCAGCCGACCCTACGAGGGGCCAACCCTTCACTACTCTCTAGACGACCCTACGAGGGGCCGACAGTACGAGGCTAGAATTGGGCCAAACTCACTATTGGAGGAAACTTTGCCCTCGGCCTCGGCTCATAGGCCGAGGGTGACATCATCACAGCGCGTGGTTTGGGAGACCCATGGAACAGTGCGCGTGAGGCTGACATGGCACAGGGGAGACCGTTATAACAAAATCACACCCTCACGTGAGGGAATATTATGTCATCATTTGGCATCTACAGGTGTCCACAGGGGATTGGCTAGATCATGATTCACATGCACCATGCATACATGGGGGGTACACTACACCCCCCAAGACCTATATATACTTGTCACCTACAACCCTACAGGGGATCGATCCATTAACTGTAGCCCTAGCTAAAACTCTGCTTGTACACACAGTAGAGAGAGAGAGAGAGAGGGTTATGTGCATTGTATCCAAGGCCATTAGTGCCCATACTTAGTGGATCACACACTCACAGTGGATGTAGGCCAAATTGGCTGAACCACTATACATCATTGTCTTAGTTCCTCTTATACTCATCCCCTTCTACATACTTATACACTTATACATCTCTATGGCTTCGATAGCTGCTACTGTTTGAGCTCACTATCACTTATCCGGTGGTGCTAAAACTTAGCATCATCATATGTGGTCTTATAATGTTGCCAAGATGAATAATAAAATGTTTTGGCATAAGACTTTTTTTTCAGGAAAAATATATGTATACCAAGATTTGTTTTATTTAGTTTTTTATTCCAAGTGAATTAAATGGTTGTACATCAAGTGCAGATACAATCATTTAATGTACTTAGATACAAAGTTAATAAAAAAAACTTGCTATCTATAGCATTACTCATTTTTTAAGGGTGTAGTTGGGGGTGTTCGTGTACGATAAAAACTCGAACCGTATCGTTTTGTACCAATAAAATTAGTAATGATTTTTATTTTTTATGTAACACCCCGTATTTCCGAGGATATAGAATTTAGTTAATTTGGTGATATAGGATTTAATTAATCTGGAGGATTTAATTTATTCGGTGAATTAAGATCTAATTACTTCGCGTTATTTTTTTTCAAATTCACATGTGTCATAATTTGACGTTGAGATTTGGAGAATTTTAGTAAATTAACTCGAATGACGATTCTGAGTGCCTGATTGATTTCGAATAGGTCAAGATAGTTGAAAAAGAGTACACAGGGTTAGCAATTGGGTCTCGTGATATTTTTAGGCATAACCGGGTTCACACGGGGGTGTTTCAGTTATTTTAATTTGTCCCATAGGCTAAATTTTGGGATTAGTGATATAAAACCTACATTAGGGAGTTTGTAGCAGAAAAAAATCAATAAGAAACCCCTAGTTATGAAAAGGAGAAAGGGAGAAATTGGGAGAGCTTTTGGGAGCCCAACCAAGAAGAGGGGTGTGTTCTTCATTGAATATTCGTCTACAACAAAGGAAATCATACATTTAGGAAAGTATTTACTTTCTTTCATTTAATTTGCGGTATTACGATTCATATCATGGTGGGTATAAACCACATTCGTTTTTAAGTGGGTTATCTCATTAAAGTGGGTTTTGAGAAATTTTTACACATGACGTGGGTTAAAAGGTTATATTGATGATACGAGATATGTCAAAATCATTTGAAATCAAACTATGAAGAAACCTATGATGCAGAATAGGTTTGCATGAATTATGATGTGAGTATTTGGAGAATAAATTATGAAGTTGGGAGAAAACTCAAATCTGGGATTTAAAGAAATCGTGATGAGAGATCAGTGTTGTGTATGGACTAAATCCATAAATGAAATGTGATTAAAGGGAGGATTTGGTTAGAACAGTAAATAGAAATATGGGCAGAAGTTATAAGATAGAAGAAATTCGTTAAATGCCAGAGAGTGGAACAAGGAAGAAGAAGAAGTGATCAGCGCTGCGTCAAACGACTTTATAAGTCATTCGAACGACATTGCAAGTCGTTCAAATGATAGTGGAAGTCATTCAAATGAGATTAGTATTTCATTCGAACGAGGTTGATATCCTGTTCAAACGATCCTAGGTTTTGGACATTGAGATATATCTTTTCATAACGAATACGTGACCGCCAGTTTCGTATTTTTAAAAAAAAATTTAATTAGTTATGATTTTTCTGTGGATGGGTGTTCAAGATCGAAATCTTTAGTCAGAAATCAAATCCGGGTATGGATGCTCGAGATTATTTTACATAGGGATTATAGGTGGATGTATATGAGCCTAGAAAAGGTGAAAAAAGAGGAACCTAAATAATGAATTGAGTGAAATAAATTCATAAATATTTAATTACGGGCCAAACGAGTGAGTTTGGGAATTGTAATTGGGTGGCACTACTTTAGTGAAAATAATTAGGGTGTGATTAAAAAAATTACAAGTCGGGATATAGACTTAGGTATTTTGGGCTAGTGTTATGGTGTTAGGCACTAGTTAGCTAGACTTTTATTTGAATATATGTGTACAGTCATGTGATAGTGTGTGTGTGTGTGTGTATATATATATATATATATATGTGTGTGTGTGTGTGTGTGTGTGTGTGTGTGTGTGTGTGTGTGTGTGTGCTTTATAGATTTCGGTATGAATGATATTTATAGGAATATATGTCCCTCTAGTTCTATCACAGAAGGTTGTGCGATGTGGGTGAATCCCCTGGCTAGTGAAAGGAGGGCGGGTATAATCCCTAGGTCATAGGCATCCAGTATTTATATGCTGTGATTTTTTTTCGATGTGAGACGCTTTGGGTATGATTCGATCTCACAGCAGGCGAACTATGGCCGCCTCTGCTACGTTTATTTTTGTTTTACTGATTCGGGAAGCTAGCTGTCACCACACCATAATGTTAATTTTGTAACTGCCTTTTTTTTACTCCTAATGGGGGTGACAAACTTATCATTCCCGTGAGAAATCACAAAATTATTTGTAACTCCCATTAGGGGTGATAAAATCAATGGGTAATAAAAAATTTGAGTCAATTAGTTTGTCACCGCTAATGAGAGTCACAAATGTTGTCATATAATTAATTTGTTACTCCTATAAGCAGTCACAAATTTATAATTATCACAAGCAGTCACAAATTTGTCAATAGGCCTAAGTTATGACCCTTTTCAGCAGTCACAAAATTATAACTGCTATGAGGAGTCATAAATTTTAACTTAGTACTAAATTTCTGACTGCTATCGACAGTCATAAAATTATAAATGCTCGTAACTGTCATAAATTTTACCCTAGCACTTAATTTGTAACCACTATAGACAATCATAAATTTGTAACTGTTCCGGCAGTCATAAATTTTGGCTTAATCCTTTCCCACCTTTTTTGGTTTCATCATTCCCACCATTTTCACCTTCCCCCCAAACCCTCGTTGTCCAAAAAAATCGCTCACACTACATACCCTCAATCATAAAAGCCATAATTTCCACGTTAGAGACAAACATCAACCTGCTGAATTCTTCAAAGATGGAAACTATTTCAATGTCGCAGATTATCTCAAGCAATCAGGTAAGATTCTTCTAATCCCACTCTTCGCAGGTACACATCTGTATACCCACAAAAAAACACATAAAGATACACATATATGTTTCTATATATTCACTTTAACATATTCACATGTCTTTATGTATGCGGTTATTATGCTTACTTTAAGTTTGGACCTTTATCTGAATTCCACCTTGTTTTGTAAGTGTTTGTAATGAAAGTTTGTGTGATTAACTCCAAATATGCATTAGTTATATGATATGCACACTTATCTAACATTATGATTCGAAATGAGAAAAAATAGAAGCTACTGGTAAAGGGTGCTAGAAAAATCTGACTATGAGCTAAAGGTACATGGAAATGTAAATGTCAAGTAGTATAAGAAAACATAAGTTATCACAAAACTTTGAACATATCGATTAGCAGTGGGAGTTCGATGGGTTTAGGTAAGTTTGGGCGGGTTAAATCTAGGTTGGGTCAGTTTTGGGCGTGCGGTTTATGGGCTGAGGTTATAGATGGGTCGGGTTTGGGTTAGGCCAAGAGGTTCAAACGTAACTTATAGGAAGTGTCTATGTCCTCATCGGACTCCCGATTGTTCGAAATTGGCTAGTAGACATTTGTTTTGGGGTTAAATATGGAACTTAGGCGGGGAAAACTCTAAACAACAATCATGTGGCCCGAATAGATGTACATACACCCCGAGTTATAAAGTAACTTATAGGAAGTGACGTGTCTCATCAAACTCTTAATTTTTTAAAATTGACTAGTAAGTGTTCACTTTAGAGCTAAAATGGGATTTGGGGGGTGAAAACTTAAAATAGCAATCGAGTGGCCTAGACAGACCAACAAACATCCTAAGAGGTACAAAAATAACTCACAAGAAGTATCAGTGTCCTCATAAAACTCCTGGTTCTCGAAATTGATCAGTAGACATTCGTTTTGGGTTTACAAGAGGGCATTGAGAGTGTGAAAAGTAAAAACAACAATGAAGTGTCCCAAAAAAGGCACGCATAATTGAGAAGATACCAAAGCAATTTAAGGTAAGTTCCCATGTCCAAATTGGAATACCAGATTTCAAAATTGATTAGTATACGGTCGTTTTGGGCTTAAAATGGGATTTAGGGTTGAAAACTCAAAATAGTAACCGAATGTCCCGAAAAGAGGCATGAAAATTCGTATATGTACAAAAATAACTTGTAAGAAGTGAACGTGTCCTCATCAGACTACTGGTTTTCAAAATTGACTAGTAAACGTTCATGTTGGCATTAAAAGTAAGCTTTTGAGGGATTATACTTATTGACTAGTAAACTCTAACCAAACATATCGTTCTTAATCCCAGACAAAGTGGAATTATACTTATTTTTAATCTCAAAAGGAGATTGTAACATTCTTTTTAATCTGAATAATGTCCTAATTAAAAGACCTCTAAAGGTTTTTCATAAAATTAACCATATCTATCTCACCAAGATTTGGGTCACCAGGCATCTTTTCAATGTTTGACACACGTTCTGATCGTTCATATGCGTGAACATGACCCACAAACACAAGATCAACTATGTATTTGACAAACCATGGATCATACATTATTCTCATTGTTTCCCCTTCTATATAGCACTTAATTTAATACTTAAGTACTTTCATATTGGTAATGGTATATTAATTGCTATATAAGTTAATTTACCATTAGTATTTTCTAAAGTACTAATGGTAAATTTAATACTAAAGTACTTGCATATTGGTCCTAGTGGGAAATTAACTGCTTTAGAAAGTACTTGCATATTAATAATTGTAAATTCCCTGTTTTGAGATTGGTTTAGTGTAATTTTTTTATGTTTTTTTGTTTTTATAAGTCACCTGGCAATTTTGTGTGTGTATTTTTCAGCGACGAAATTGAGCTTCGTTTCGGATCATAACCTGGGGATTATTATTCATGTTGGAGGAGATAATAATGACTCGATCAATTAAGATGGAGATATGGAAGATTATTAATGGTTGGTTTTATGTACCTTTTTATGCTTAGAACATTCAAACTGGTTGTATTGTATGATTATTTTAGTTGGTTTGTGGACAAGGCTTTATTAAGTTGAGTTTTAGGAATGGTTGAGTTAATACTCTTAGTTTTTTAATTAGTCCAACAAATCTTTCTGTAATTTAAACATAAATGTAACAGGTGAGTTCATTTTAGTTCAAAATGTATCCCAAATTAGTGGTGTTATCAATGCGTTAATACTCTTAGTTGTTCGTGGATTATTATGTGGATCTGTGTGAGTATACTTGTGTACGTGTGGATTATTATGTGGATATGTTGTGTATACCTATGTACTATGTGCATCGTTTGTTGTCCATTCGAATAACATTTTGTTTATCTTGGTCCCATATCTCGTTATTACAATAGTTAATTTATTTATTAGGTGCCTATTATGCAAGTTTTATCAAGTGTTCTTCCGCGCTATTGTATATACGATAAATTATTTTTTTAGGAAGTAGCGCTTGATCAAACATTAAAGTGGACAAAGTTGGGGCTGATATTCCCATATTGAGAAGACATGGGAGCAGTTTTCGGCACTTTACACTAATTACCTACTATGGATCCCAACAACATTTTATTATCCAGGCATTTTTTACCACCAATGCTAGAAGTGATGAACGCATATTACAGCTTTTTCGTGTTATGAACAGAATGTTTGATAAGCACAAGGAGTCAAGATGTCGCCACATATGCATTCACACCCCAATTATCATCCCCATTTGGTCCTAGGTATTAAATTCAGCCTTATCGAATTAAGAGTATTGCAGGAACCTTTATCTAAATTTCTATTTATCTTTATAATAATTGATGGTGTGATTGAACTAGGTGTGCATGGTAGAAGATGATTTGATATACATCACATTACTTGACGTATGTGAGAACCATTGTGCTAGAAATGACGGTGAGGCATACTTGCCTATCACCTATTTTAAGGAGTAGATGAACCTGGCCATAACTGGCCAAATATCACCCAAGGATGTTCGGATCTTCATCTCCAGGCTTATAATGACATTATGAAATATGTTGTTATGGAAAGTAAATTCTCCCAGTAATTGATGAAAATACTATGATGTGTATCCCTATAGAGAACCCACCAATCTAAAATATAACCAGGTCTTATCTCATCAATAATTCTCCAATATTCGACTTAGAAAGTTCTGACTTCTCTGAGGAGCTCAACTAGGTTGCAGATACTGAGAATAAAATATCGAATTTAATTGAGCACCTATTTTATCTGAAGACCTCACTATTTACGGCCTCTCTAACGACGTCTATAGACCTCACCTGTTTTATCGGATATGCGAGGAGCTCTACATGTCCAACTCTTATTACGGTAAACTTTCTTCTCAATTTATTTTCTTTTACCTTGTGTGCTTATTTTCTATGTGTTCTTATCATTTACCAGTACAATTTCTTTTGTGTCTGCCTAAGGTTGTGTTTTTGTAGTTCAATTCATTAGAATATTTTATATTAATACTCTTGTGTATGACTGGAATGTATCCAACCAAATTCAACCTCGA
The DNA here is from genome assembly GCA_949130495.1 of Sambucus nigra. Lineage (NCBI taxonomy): Eukaryota > Viridiplantae > Streptophyta > Magnoliopsida > Dipsacales > Adoxaceae > Sambucus > Sambucus nigra. The sequence goes on along the minus strand of OX422212.1, from coordinate 551,466,288 downwards.
TTGCAAAAGGGTGGTTTGTTTCAAAACCTGATATTCTGTCTTTATTTGATATGTATAAGTGTGTTAAGCTATTAATTTTGAGTCCATGCTTACCCTTCTGAATTATTCTTGTTGATATAGATGCCCTCGAAATTGTGCTTGCTAATCATTTGGATAATCCTCCTAGTTATATTGGGTGTATGAAATCAGGAGAAGTTTTTTTTTCAACTGTGAGTTTAGTGAGATAGTTTAGTTATAATCTATTTACTACTATAAAATTCTATACAGGGAATTAATGTCGAGCGCATTGGAGTGTATCCACGTAGCATTGATAAACTTATTCCAGTTTCTCTCCTTCTGGTACACACATTTTTCTCTCTCTAATTAACTCTATATCCCCCCGACTTCTCTCTTTTCTTATATGAAAACATTGCAGGAGACAAAAAGACTTCAACTCTTGCCTCTTTCTCTTCTTCTTCTACAAAAAACTCCGCCTTCTCTCTCTTACCAGCGTATAACTTCCTCTGGCCTTTTTCCAGTGCATACCTTTTATTGCCAACCTCTCTTCATCCAATGACTCCACATCCACATTCCCATTTGCTGCTCCTCCACCCAATGAATTGAACGATCGAAATAATTTCGCTAATTTGGGCATCTCTGTAATGACAATCATGGTCGTGGACCTATTCTCCATTAAATTATGAAGTTGATTACTCCACACCCGCTGGTCCTCTACCCGAACAAAATTATATTTTTATTGGATTTTAACAGATATAGGAGATAGGTTTAGAATATGAGTCAAGTGGTCTTAGGTTAAAATGGGTTTGAACAGGATATTGTGGGTTATTGGGTCAAGGTATGGATTGGGTTTCTGCTAGATTTAAGTCGAATCAGCTTAGTCGATTGGCCGAAGTTTGGCAGTGGGTTCGAGTTTGAGATGGGTCACCTGGTACACTTCCAAAAAAAACTAACTATATATAACTGTAGGTACACCCTCACACTTCTTCTTTAATTTGACCATTAGGTTTGACGATAGATGTCATAACCCCCTCTTTCTACAACTGTAAGGATACACACAGTGCACATGCTCATGGTTTTGGTCCATCCAATTGATCGATTTACTGCTTTTATGTTCGTGGTCCAACAATTTATTATTACCAATTTAGTAGCTCGAAATAGGAGGGGTTCTGATTCAATTTGAAATAAGCTTAATATTTTGATACTGATCAAACTTACAGAGAAACATGTTAAAGATTCATTAGAACTCCGGTGGATTAAATAATTTTTAGTATAGTGTTATATTAGGATGAACATTGTATGAAAATTATTTTTTTGTTCAACTTTCAGTTAATGATTAATATGCATTTGAAAAGTTTGATTTTATTTTCCAGTCATTGTGCAAATATATTAAGCTGACCTTGCTACCTATGCAGTAATATTCTGCAAGAAAAGTTAGGTTCTTTTGTAATGCTTTCTTAAAGCATTTTTTTCTTTTTCTTCAAAAAACTAGCTATGAACATTTCTACAGCTCTAATCATTAGAGTCTAATGTATTCATTTGTGTGTTACGATTAAAAATTTCTCTTTCTTAACTACGAACTCGTTTTGTCTCTATTAACAGGAAACACCACTGCAAGCCCCCAAACCAACATTCCTTTTGATCGTCTACAACAACAATCTTTTGTATTTCTCTTTGTCTCTCTTTTAATACTCCTTTTCCATCCATCTCCGGTATTCCTCCATTTCTGGTGTGTTTGAAGTTTTTGAAATTAATTTCAATTTTGATGGATTAGATTCAATCTTTATTTTTGGTTCCTAAAAAATTAGTTTATAAATGTTTAATTTTTTACTATTTTTTTTATTTTGATGATATATGGGTTGAATTTACGGTGCGTGAAAAGATGGGGTTATGTAAATGATATGTTAAAGTTGAGAGTATAAGAAAATCTCAAAATTGTTGCGCATTGCGCCTCACCCGTGCATCACGTGGGGCTTACACCTAGTACATTTAAAAATGAGAACATTTGACATTGAATCAAAATAACTTATTATACACTGCCTAAACTTTACAGGACGAACAAATGATATGATCCAGACTAAATTAGCTTTTTTTAGAACTTTTTATATGTCTTATATACGGGGCTTTCGTCCCTTAGGTGGGTTCTTTTTATACACGTTAGTTTCTTATAAAAAAGATCATTAGCTTTTTTAAAATTGAGCCTTGCATATTAAACCTGGGTCAATACTACTTTTTAATTATGATAGCTTCTCTTAGACCTATAAATACCATAGTTTCTCTATATACCATAACTACTTTTTTATTCCTCTGTATACCATAGTTGCTATTATATTCCTCTTTTACCGAACTATTGGTCTATTATTTACCATTGACTATGGTTACTATTAGTGTAACTAACATACTTACATTTATTATTTACAGACATACACATGGCATATCTGGTGTACGTAGCATTCAAAGGCCTAAATCTAGGTGTTTTCACAGCGTGGCAAGCAACAAAATATAACAACCCTCGATTTTGGAGATTGAGAAATTTAATTTTGGGAAAATTAAATTAAATTAAATTGGAGAATTTTAAAATTTGGGAATTCAAGTCCAAAATAGAGGACGTTTCAAAGTATTCCGGATGATATTTTTGAGGGTACCATCGATCCCGGAAGGGTCGAGATAGTCAAAATGACTGTCATTGGGTCTTATTTCGGCTCCGAAATGTTTTTAAGTTATTTTGACTTGAATTGGAGTAAACGAGTCATTTAAAGTGTGTATTAACATTTAAAACTGGGATTTTGTTTTAAAGGATTTGGAGGCTTACGGATGAAGCCTTCTCATTTGAGAAAAGAGAGAAAGAAAAGGGAAAGAAGAAGAAGAAGAAAAGAAGAGAGAGAGGAAGAAATCTTGGAGATTCCCGGCCAAAACGCGACATCGAGGACGATCCAACCTCTACAAATCTGAGGCAAGTGTTTAATCTTGCTAAATAGCTATTTGTGTATTTCATTTCATAAATTGTGGGGTAAAGAAATGGATTTTGGGGTATAAATACCAAAACCTAGATTTTTAGGTTTAAATCTTGAAATCAATGATTAAATATGGATTTAATGGAATAGAAATGTTTGGGATCAACTTTGGGTTGACTTATGGGCTTAAAATCATAGATCGATGAAGGTTTAATTGTTGGAAATGAAAATTTAGGGTTTAGAATTCGTGGGTTTTGATGAAGAAGAAGAACCCTTCAAAAATTGCAGGTCCGAATCGATTCGCCCCCTCAAGCGAATCGATTCGGTTTGGTAAAATTGGCAGGTCTGCATTGACCGAATCAATTCGGACCCCAAGCCGAATCGATTCGGCCTATTGCAGAAGCCCAGGTCTTTGGACCCGAATCGATTCGCCTTGGAGGCCGAATCGATTCGGAAACAGGGCATTTTGGGGTATTTTCTCCATAGTGAATTCAAACCCTTTTTGGTTGGGTTTATTGATTTGGGGCCTTCTCTTATGATGTAAGAGATATGTTCTTGGATACACATAAGGAGTTTCTCACACATTAGAGTTTTGGGGACTTCTTAGGGTAATTTGGGAGAAATGTATCCATTTATGTATTTGGAGTTATGTATAGAGATTTTGGGGGAAAACCCTTTGGGATTGGGAATCCTAATTGTAGATTAAAAGTAAGTGTAGATGTGATGTGAGGCTAAGAACTCTTAGAGAGAGATCTTAGATTAGGGTATTCACAAAAGTGATCGAACCATAGTCGAAATCGAGGGAAATGAGATTATTTGATGATTGAAAGAATGAGCTTGAGGCTGATAGACTATTAGTTGTATGTATACCGATAGTCAAAATGATTACTAGATTCTTTAATGTACTCGGAGATATAGATGATATGTGTAGTGAAAGATTCCTACACAAACTCTTGGGTGATAGCCCTAATGTTGAATATATATAGGTATAGATATATACATATGGTTTTGGGAGACTATTCATCATAGGAAAATGATCGAATATGTTTCAAGTATAGGATTATATTCACGTATCGAGGTAAATTTAATGGAAATGGTAGTGACGGCTTGTATATCGAGGACTATGTATACTTATAGCCAGTTATATATATATCTTATACATATGAACGAGAATTAGTTTATATATATAGATAAGGATATGTGAATATGTGTTGATATATATATATATATACATGTATGTATATAGATATATAGATATCTTCATATTGTGGATATACTTGGTATGGATATTTAAACCGTATATGATGGTTTACTATTTGATCATATGATTGGATCATGTGGATTATATATATTATGCATGTAAATGATATGTATACTATATTGGTTAAGCATACCCCGCTCATGCTATCATTGGGAAGTTGCGCGCGTAGAGGGTGAGCATCCTGGCTAGAAAAGCAGGGTGTGGATATTCCCCAGGTCATAGTCGTCCCGTGTGTTATTATATAATATATATATTTATTTTGGGATGAGACGTGATGGGTATGTTTCGTCTCATTGCCGGTTTGGAGCTATGACCGCTTCCCGGGACGTCGTGTGTGTGAGTTTACCACGAGATGGGTGTCGTTTCGTCCCACCATGGTGGCCCCAGTATTGCTACGTGAGCCGGGCACTGGGAAGATGATAGCATTGATGCAGTTTATCAGCGATATATATATAGCCGGGTATATTATGTGCATGGCCTTGTACATCATATGTAGTATGTACACTTGGCTATTGGATTGATGATGATATATATATATACGGTTAGAAATAAATACCTATATATATATATATATATATATATATATATATATATATATATATATATATATATATATATAGACGAGAGGATATGGACTTTTATGAAGTACATCTTAGATGATTATGGTGTACTAGATTGATGGGGTTGATGTATCGCACATAAGGTATTATTCGGTTACATCATCCCAAGGATATTATTGGAGGTTCTTTTATTTTATTTTATTTGTTTTCTTTTCTTTTCTTTTCTTCTTTCTTTCTTTAGTAGTTATAGTTAGTAATAATGGTAGTATTTACTTGTATGTTGAGGATTATGGATCTCTAGGATCGACATTGCCCAGGAGTAGTGTAACGAGGTGGTTCCTTGTTTGGATTTCGCTTTGCGAGACACCTCACGCACGAAACGCAGTGCCATGTCGAGATTTGAGAGAAGTAATTCCATAGGTGGCATCACGGATCTCTAGTCTTGACCTTGTCAGGAGTAGTGTAACGGGGCGGTTCCTTGTTTGGATTTCGCTTTGCGAGACTCCCCACGCACGTAACGTAGTACAATTTCGGGATTAGAGAGAAGTCTTGCCAATATTCCATGTGCATATTATTAAGTATATTAATTCTTACGTTTTTAGCCTATGTAGGTATATATATATATATATATATGTGTGTGTGTTTGTGTGTGTGTGTGTGTGTGTGTGTATGTATAGGGGTAATCTTTTAGGAATTATGATAATTATAATTCATGTGATTATTAATCGGAATTCATTAAGCCTTTTATGGCATAATTGTGTAATCATAATCTAATAGGATTAGAAATGGGTGGATCCTTAGATTATGACGAGAAGGTAGCTCTCGTGGATATAGGCTAGGCCTGATAAGTTAGGTTGTCCTAAAATCAATGGGGGTAATTTAACTAAAATTTGAGGACGCGATTAGGTGCGCACCTTTAGATGAGAGGTGAGTTGGGGTTCCATGAGAGTGCGGTCTCACTTATTTACGAAATTAAGTACACCGGTATTTATTATGGACGGTTAACACACTTGCTAAATATTTTACACCTTCGGGGCTCTGACCCGTTTACTTCTCCCTCCTTCTTGTATATACATATATATTTCCACAGGTATCCTACCGCATGGATGCCGGATGACCTTCTATCCAGAGTCTCGGGAGCCGTGACAGGTGCGGACTGTTGCGGGATGTTTCATGTAGCCGCTTCCTACTTCTTTAAAATTCTAGGTAGGATTCATGTTGTATATCGGGTTTGTACCCAAGGGATATTTACTTACATGTTTATATTTATTACCTTCAGTTATTGTATTTGCTGTGACCCGACAGCTTATTCGGGTTTATTTATTTATGGCATATTCATGTATAGTGATACCTTTCATTTATTATAGTTCTTTCTTGCATCTCTCTTATTTATTAGAAATTTTGTAGTGTTGGGTTGTGTTATGTTGCATGTTTTAATTTATTTAACATCTCGCTTATATGATATCGGGTAGTTAGTCCTATATTATATAGTACCGATAGTTGATGTTGAGACTGGACCATCTGAAATTCCTGATTTAATATAGTATAGGGTTGGCCACCCGTTATTATTTTAAGCGGGGTGTTACAGATGGTATCAGAGCATCAGGTTCTAGAGTCCTTAGGATCTGTGCAAGTTTATGGATTCTTCCGTCAACGTTCTTGACATAAAGCCCTACAAATAGGACTGTTGTGTTTGCTGCATTATTTTCTTCTGTGAAGTATATTCACTTGATTGACGTTCTGATAACAATTGTTCTTGTTTCGTTTTAGACGTCGCCTAGATTTTGTCGTCTAGGAAAGGATAAGATTTTAAGTACAACACCCATAGTATATTTTGGGTACGCTCTAATCGGGGGTAATTATTTTTCCCGGTTCCGAAGGAGATGTTGAGGAGATTTCTAGCAGTGGTTCGAGGTGATTTATCGGCAGTTGAGTAAGAAAGGAAATTTACTCGAATGGCGAATCTTGGTCTTAGTGAGGTAAGTCCGAGGAGAGACATGTAGTGTAGTCCTTGGGAGGTCTAGATTGAGAATCTGTTAACCTTAGTTAGGAAACCTAATGTTGGTGACTCTTACTGAGGTGAGGTTGGTGTAGTTGTCCCAATATTAGGAGTATCGCCTTCTAAGATGAGGGAGAATGCCTTTGGAGACTAAGTTTCGTTGTGTAGAACTGAAGGAGTTTCCGACAGTTGCAATCGCGCCTTGCCCTTCAATATGGTTAGGAAGGATTTTGAGGAAGATGTTTCTCTTGTGAAGAAATAGGCTTAGGGATAATGATTTTCCTGGAAGAAGTAGAGGGTCTTGAATTGAGATCCTTGGATGAGGTGAAACCATTAGATTATGGAAGTATAAGGTAGAATACCTTTCTTTGGGTTTAAGTCATACTTTGTGCGATACCGGGAACGTCGAGAGTTATAACATTGAATTCCGGAGGTGAGGAATGTTAAGGTTCACTGAATAGTGACTCTAAGACTATTGTCTTATGGGTAGGTAGGGCATGTGATTATAGTGCGCCTAAGAGGGGAGACTATATTGTGGAAAGACGTTAATGTATGTAAAGAAGTTTTAGAGTTGTAAGATTTAAAGTTTAGTAGGGGTATGTTGAGCGGATAATTTAGCTCATAGTTGGGCTAGTTTTGAGAACTAGATATTGGCTAGAGTATTGTATTTGTTGAGGCCTTGTGTCTTAAACATAAGGTGTTTGTTTGGCGTGTCGAAAGACGCGGAATATATTTATACTGTATTATTGTATAGGCCCTCGGGCAATATCTAAAATATGAAAAATCTTTTATAAAACCTTAACCCTGGTTCAACTAATCTCAATCCCCGACCTAGCTACACAGTAGTGTATTGTGAGGGTTCCTTGGTTGGATTTCGCTTGCGAGACCTCCCCCGCACGAAGGTGGCTAGCGTCAGGAATTGAGGAGAGTTCAACCAGTGGAATTTTTTTTCAAACTTTTATATATTTAGTATATTGTTATAGATTATATTACCGAGGGTTATCTTATAATTTTGAGGCTAATGGAGCCTGATTAAAATTCTACGAGTGGAGACTCGGGTACGGGGTGTATGGGCGCCCTGAGTAGTTAGTTTGTTTTAAAGGCTATATGGTTCGACGTGAGAACTAGAAGGGATCGGCATAGTGATCTTGAGGATTGATGATATTGAGGTCCTAGGCTCATCTTAAATTTCGCGGATGAAATTTCTGTAAGGGGGGAAGTATGTAACAACCCTCGATTTTGGAGACTGAGAAATTTAATTTTGGGAAAATTAAATTAAATTAAATTGGAGAATTTTAAAATTTGGGAATTCAAGTCCAAAATAGAGGACGTTTCAAAGTATTCCGGATGATATTTTTTAGGGTACCATCGATCCCGGAAGGGTCGAGATAGTCAAAATGACTGTCATTGGGTCTTATTTCGTCTCCGGAATGTTTTTAAGTTATTTTGACTTGAATTGGAGTAAACGAGTCATTTAAAGTGTGTATTAACATTTAAAACTGGGATTTTGTTTTAAAGGATTTGGAGGCTTACGGATGAAGCCTTCTCATTTGAGAAAAGAGAGAAAGAAAAGGGAAAGAAGAAGAAGAAGAAAAGAAGAGAGAGAGGAAGAAATCTTGGAGATTCCCGGCCAAAACGCGACATCGAGGACGATCCAACCTCTACAAATCTGAGGCAAGTGTTTAATCTTGCTAAATAGCTATTTGTGTATTTCATTTCATAAATTGTGGGGTAAAGAAATGGATTTTTGGGTATAAATACCAAAACCTAGATTTTTAGGTTTAAATCTTGAAATCAATGATTAAATATGGATTTAATGGAATAGAAATGTTTGGGATCAACTTTGGGTTGACTTATGGGCTTAAAATCATAGATCGATGAAGGTTTAATTATTGGAAATGAAAATTTAGGGTTTAGAATTCGTGGGTTTTGATGAAGAAGAAGAACCCTTCAAAAATTGCAGGTCCGAATCGATTCGCCCCCTCAAGCGAATCGATTCGGTTTGGTAAAATTGGCAGGTCTGCATTGACCGAATCGATTCGGACCTCAAGCCGAATCGATTCGGCCTATTGCAGAAGCCCAGGTCTTTGGACCCGAATCGATTCGCCTTGGAGGCCGAATCGATTCGGAAACAGGGCATTTTGGGGTATTTTCTCCATAGTGAATTCAAACCCTTTTTGGTTGGGTTTATTGATTTGGGGCCTTCTCTTATGATGCAAGAGATATGTTCTCGGAGACACATAAGGAGTTTCTCACACATTAGAGTTTTGGGGACTTCTTAGGGTAATTTGGGAGAAATGTATCCATGTATGTATTTGGAGTTATGTATAGAGATTTTGGGGGAAAACCCTTTGGGATTGGGAATCCTAATTGTAGATTAAAAGTAAGTGTAGATGTGATGTGAGGCTAAGAACTCTTAGAGAGAGATCTTAGATTAGGGTATTCACAAAAGTGATCGAACCATAGTCGAAATCGAGGGAAATGAGATTATTTGATGATTGAAAGAATGAGCTTGAGGCTGATAGACTATTAGTTGTATGTATACCGATAGTCAAAATGATTACTAGATTCTTTGATGTACTCGGAGATATAGATGATATGTGTAGTGAAAGATTCCTACACAAACTCTTGGGTGATAGCCCTAATGTTGAATATATATAGGTATAGATATATACATATGGTTTTGGGAGACTATTCATCATAGGAAAATGATCGAATATGTTTCAAGTATGGGATTATATTCACGTATCGAGGAAATTTTAATGGAAATGGTAGTGACGGCTTGTATATCGAGGACTATGTATACTTATAGCCAGTTACATATATATCTTATACATATGAACTAGAATTAGTTTATATATATAGATAAGGATATGTGAATATGTGTTGATATATATATATATATATATACATGTATGTATATAGATATATGGATATCTTCATATTGTGGATATACTTGGTATGGATATTTAAACCGTATATGATGGTTTATTATTTGATCATATGATTGGATCATGTGGATTATATATATTATGCATGTAAATGATATGTATACTATATTGGTTAAGCATACCCCGCTCATGCTATCATTGGGAAGTTGCGCGCGTAGAGGGTGAGCATCCTGGCTAGAAAAGCAGGGTGTGGATATTCCCCAGGTCATAGTCGTCCCGTGTGTTATTATATGATATATATATTTATTTTGGGATGAGACGTGATGGGTATGTTTCGTCTCATTGCCGGTTTGGAGCTATGACCGCTTCCCGGGACGTCGTGTGCGTGAGTTTACCACGAGATGGGTGTCGTTTCGTCCCACCATGGTGGCCCCAGTATTGCTACGTGAGCCGGGCACTGGGAAGATGATAGCATTGATGCAGTTTATCGGCGATATATAAATAGCCGGGTATATTATGTGCATGGCCTTGTACATCATATGTAGTATGTACACTTGGCTATTGGATTGATGATGATATATATATATATACAATTAGAAATAAATACCTATATATATATATATATATATATATATATATATATATATATATATATATTTATATATATATATATATATCCTATAAACGAGAGGATTTGGACTTTTATGAAGTACATCTTAGATGATTATGGTGTACTAGATTGATGGGGTTGATGTATCGCACATAAGGTATTATTCGGTTACATCATCCCAAGGATATTATTGGAGGTTCTTTTATTTTATTTTATTTGTTTTCTTTTCTTTTCTTCTTTCTTTCTTTAGTAGTTATAGTTAGTAATAATGGTAGTATTTACTTGTATGTTGAGGATTATGGATCTCTAGGATCGACATTGCCCAGGAGTAGTGTAACGAGGTGGTTCCTTGTTTGGATTTCGCTTTGCGAGACACCTCACGCATGAAACGCAGTGCCATGTCGAGATTTGAGAGAAGTAATTCCATAGGTGGCATCACGGATCTCTGGTCTTGACCTTGTCAGGAGTAGTGTAACGGGGCGGTTCCTTGTTTGGATTTCGCTTTGCGAGACTCCCCACGCACGAAACGTAGTACAATTTCAGGATTAGAGAGAAGTCTTGCCAATATTCCATGTGCATATATTAAGTATATTAATTCTTACGTTTTTAGCCTATGTAGGTATATATATATATATGTGTGTGTGTGTGTGTGTGTGTGTGTGTGTGTGTGTGTGTGTGTGTGTGTATAGGGGTAATCTTTTAGGAATTATGATAATTATAATTCATGAGATTATTAATCGAAATTCATTAAGCCTTTTATGGCATAATTGTGTAATCATTATCTAATAGGATTATAAATGGGTGGATCCTTAGATTATGACGGGAAGGTAGCTCTCGTGGATATAGGCTAGGCCTGATAAGTTAGGTTGTCCTAAACTCAATGGGGGTAATTTAACTAAAATTTGAGGACGCGATTAGGTGCGCGCCTTTAGATGAGAGGTGAGTTGGGGTTCCACGAGAGTGCGGTCTCACTTATTTACGAAATTAAGTACACCGGTATTTATTATGCACGGTTAACACACATGCTAAATATTTTACACCTTCGGGGCTCTGATCCATTTACTTCTCCCTCCTTCTTGTATATACATATATATTTCCACAGGTATCCTACCGCATGAATGCCGGATGACCTTCTATCCAGAGTCTCGGGAGCCATGACAGGTGCGGACTGTTGCGGGATGTTTCATGTAGCCGCTTCCTACTTCTTTAAAATTCTAGGTAGGATTCATGTTGTATATCGGGTTTGTACCCAAGGGATATTTACTTACATGTTTATATTTATTCCCTTCAGTTATTGTATTTGCTGTGACCCGACAGCTTATTCGGGTTTATTTATTTATGGCATATTCATGTATAGTGATACCTTCCATTTCTTATAGTTCTTTCTTGCATCTCTCTTATTTATTAGAAATTTTGTAGTGTTGGGTTGTGTTATGTTGCATGTTTTAATTTATTTAACATCTCGCTTATATGATATCGGGTAGTTAGTCCTATATTATATAGTACCGATAGTTGATGTTGAGACTGGACCATCTGAAATTCCTGATTTAATATAGTATAGGGCTGGCCACCCGTTATTATTTTAAGCGGGGTGTTACACAAAAGCACAAGTCAATGGATACCGAGGTGCTATATTAAAAACAATTGAGTCTATCGAACTTGCTCAGCAGGCGTACTCCCAGTACACGAGGGAGGATATCAATACCCCCCATGGTTAATATACCTAGACTTCAAGATGCGTATCCATCTCATGGTGACCCCTGATCTAGGATTAGAATGATTTTTCACATGTCATGACATTTCATGTCATTAAAATGTTGTGTCGTTATTCTTTTTAGTTTATTTTTTATTCTATGTTCATTTTGTACTTGGCGCCCAAGAAGGGGTTGTTTGATGTTAAATTCAGTTTAAACAAGTTTTATATCTACCGGATATTTGGAATATCAGAAATATAAATGAAATGCTTTTAATTTTTTTAGACTTGATACATGTTCATGATATTTATTCTACTCTTATCATTTCATCATTTTGTGAAAATATAAATATATTTGTAACAACTCTTACCACATTTAAAAAATTCAACTTTGTAACTGCTAATAGCAGTCACAAATTTGTCACTACTGTCAATTTTGTAACCGCTAATAGTAGTTATAAATATAATATTCGTAACTGGTGAGAGCAGTTATAAATATTAGATTCGTAACTGCTAACAACAGTTACAAATATTATATTCGTAACTGCGGACATCAGTTATAAATTGGTGTCACCAGTCATAACCCCCATAGGGGTTATAAAAATTTATGACTACTGTTAGGAGTTACAATTTTTCTTTTGTCACCCCCTAAATTATGACGGTAGATAGCAGTTATAAAGGTCATTTTGTGGCTGCTAAGAGCACTCACAAATCTCTCATTTTAGTGTAGTGCATATCAGGGTGTTCAGGTGAATAAATATACCCGGGGTGATAGCATTTTAGAGAAACATCCGGTGAGTCCTTACTCGGGAGGATGGATATTATAATTAACATGTGTGTGAATGTTGTAGTATACTAGTATGTAAATAATATGAGTAGATAATTATATATGGGATTAATACATATGTGTGAATGCATTTCTTATATAACTAGTGTGAAAGTTGTATGATTTGACAAATAGTGTGAATGTTATATAAATCAATATAGTTGAACAAATTAATGAGTTGAGGAGAAGATAAATTAATAATCAAATTAAGAATACTCGGATTAGAGTAGTGCGGTAGGAAGATGTGTGATGCGGCTAGTTAGGACGGGGTAACGTAACTCGGAAGGTTATAAGGCAAGCGTTAGGTGTGCACATTAGATGAGGGGTGAGCTATACCTCAAGAGAGTGCGACACTAGTTTAAATATGAAAAACGTGTATGCATATTTAATTATTGCAATTTAATTCCTTGCTAAATATTTTCAAAATATTTTACTTGGACTATGACTGTGTCAAAATCTATCTCAAGACATTTTAGGTGTTCAGCCACATGGACACCTCATTGGAAGCTTCTATCCAGGGATGCACAACTGCAGCTCATGTGAAAGTTGCGGGAATTTGCTATAGACGCTTCATTTATTTATTCCTAGTGTAGAATCTTTATTTGAGTACTCATTTGGGCATGTCGCCTTAGATATAGTATTCTGTTTATTTATGTTACATTGCCTATCCAGGTTATGATTTCAGTTTACTATTGTATTTCATTGTTGAACTGATAACTGATTCGATCTTCTTTATTTATATTATTCATTTGGGTTGGATTTCAGTTACCAATTTGTGTGATGGTTTAATTGTTATTCATTTCCGCATGATGTTATTATTGAAAGATAAAAAAAATTTGCACTGTTCTAATGAAATTACTAGGTGGTTTGTAACTTATAATTAAAAAAAACGACAGTGATGCTAAGAATGAGCTATATGAGAACAACATTTTAGTTTGATCACAGGCAGGCCACCCAGTATTTTAGTAGGCAGGGTGTCACATTTTACTTACTAAAAATCGAAACTACCGAAATCGAAATTATTGAATTTTTTATGGCTGTATTTGATTTACACATAAAAAATCGATTTATGAAAACTACCGTACCAAAATTAAATACCGAAACTACCATCCAAAATGCGGTATTGTAACATTAAAAAAGGATAGAAAATAATGTTATAGTTTATTATTTCTGTAAAGTGAAAATGATATGATTAATTTATACATAAATATACAAAGTTGGGGTAAAGTGATTTTAAATGGACATGTAGGCTATTAAACATATCACTATTCGTGGAACGGATTAAAGGAAGAAGTTTGTTAAAATAGTAAAAACAATAATTTGGGGTTGAATTATGCATTCTTAACATTTAAGGGTACTCCTATAAAAAATAAAAGCCCGACGTGATATTTTTACTATTTTAAAAAAATGGGTAAAACAACTGTTAGTTTATCTCACAGTTTTTTGACATGTTTTTTTTAAATAGCAAAAAAAACATTTTTAGTTGATTTTTTTAGAGGTACCCTGATATGTTAAGAACCCATAAAAAATTCAGCACAAAATTATTATTTTTTACTATCTAGCATTTGAAAACTAATAGAGTTCCACATCAAAATAGAGACTAAAATGGATGAGAGTCAAGGCCTATAAATAAGGGGATAATATTTGAGTATTTCAATTTTAAGTTTGCATTTTGAGCTTTCTAAAGTTATATTATTTTGTAGGCTTTTAGCTTGCATTTTATTTGGTGGATATTATTTTGGTCATTTTTTTTACTAAATAAAGTGTTGTAAACTATTATTTTATCTAATATTTTGAGTTGGGCAAGTTGTAAAGAGAATGCCTAATGGGGAAATTTTCAAATTTAGTGTTAATTTTTTTTTTTTGAAGTTATATTGAAAAAAATCGATTTTACCGCGATTTACCGCAAAATGTGTTGTACGATTTTGGTTTAAGTCAGGTTGTACTGAGTGGTATAAATGGTTTATTCGGTTTTAGTATATTAAAATTGGTTTGGCATTGGTATGTTCTATTTACCGACCAAATAGACCGAGAGTTAGCCCTAGATGTAGTGCTTTAGTCGACAATGGTATATATATATTAATAATATTGTTGTCGTAAGTGGCAGAGCCATTTTTTTTGGCACTCTTATACGTAAATATGCATGCATAAATACATAAACGTATAAAACATCAACGTATATATGAAAACATAATTTCTTAAAATTATGAGTGTCAATCTTTTGATAACATTTGAAATAAATTTAGAAAGTATAGACGAAAAAATACATTAAATGTAAAAAAAATAATGCTTTTTTTTTTTAACTTTAAGATATTATTTTTTTTTGGTTTTAAACTTTAATACATTTTAATCTAAAAAGTAGACTTTGCACAATAACATTAGAAAAACCATTAACTTAAAAAATTATATTAAAAATATGATTAAATAGCACGATGCATGTCACTCAAAAAATAATTTCAAAATTTCGAAACAATTATAATGGAGCACAATATTACATCCATAAAATATCTAAATTGCAAAGTTAAAAATTTATTCCAAAAGTTAAGTGTGGTATTATATGATATTCAATAAATATGTAAGGGTAAAAACCTATTTTTTTAAAATTTAGGGTAGGGCAGTTGCCCACCACAAGAACAACATACCTCTGGCAATGAGTGTGGAAGCCTTTTAACTACACTTTTAGGAGTCAAAATTTATTGACCCTCTTTAAAAAGAGTTAATATTATCATTTGATATGATAAATTAAAACTTGACAACTCAATAAAAATTGTGAGCTCTATTACTAAGTCATTCACATTTATAAAGATTCATTTTACTATTTAGAAATTAATAATGGCTTTGCATAATATATGTCAAGGTAATAAAGTTTGAGAATAAGTCAAACCCAAATGTAATGCTGTGTTGAGCAACTAAAACTCTATTGCCAAAATGACTGAAAACCAAGTTACCAGATCTAGAGATTGTCATTATAACTATGAGGGAAAATCAAAGACATAACCACAAACACAGGTAATTGGATTATTGTCATTATCTTTTAATGAAATTAGTAAGACTTTATTTGTTCTTAAAAATAGAATATTACTTTTTTAAATTTGCATAAAATCAATCACTTCTAGATTTCTAAATTACTATAACTATAACTGGCTCTTTGCACGGGCATTAGCTAATAAATCCATTGAAAATATATTTATATATGATCACCCCAAACGTTAATCTTGTTAGTATCTTAAACCCATAAACTTTTCTATTAATTAACGACAAGTCCAAACAATATAATTTCACTTATTAATGTAAATACCAATTAATAAGTGTAACGGTATCTACATTTATAAGTGCAATTTTATCTGTATATGTCTCTATATTAATAATTGTATTACACGTGAACTTATTGAAAAGTCTAACAAAATGTGTGTTTTTCTCGTGGATTACGATAGAGTTAAGGGATTATCACTATATTTCGGTAAAAAAAGCTGAAAAAATCATCTAATAGACTACTATGCTCAACTTAAAGCCTTCATTTTCATATTTTTCTGAGAAGAAAAATTAACACCATTACCAAGAAGCTTGAAAAAAAGAGGTATACATCAATGATCCTCCAGTTTGCACATCTAATTTGGTTCAATATTAGTTCATGGTAAGTATTATTACACCCCTTATATTTTAGCATATATTTTTGGACTTTTTTTAAATTACATATCTACACATAATTTAATTAAATTGAGAAATAAAGTTAATTAAAAAAATATTAATTAGCGAATAAAAGGATTTATATTTATGTGATTATTATTTTTACTTGTATGATAAGTAAACGAAATTATGTTAAATAATATTACGTTGCAAGTGAGTAAAATCGACAGGTTTGGCGATATCTCATTCGGGATGTGCATGTAGGGTCGTGTTGGGAATGAGATGAGAAAATTATATTAGGTGACTCGGATGATGATTTAGAGTGCACCAATGATCCGAAATGAGTCACGATAGTCTGAATTAAGTACTCGAGGGTTATAAAGAAATTCGAGGGACTTTTTAGGCTAAATGAGACCCGTATAAGGGCGTTCGGGTCATTTTGCACTAGCACTTAGCCTAATTTTGGGATTTATGTTATATATAGGGAACTTGGATGGAGTGGGCAACCATTCCACCGTCCAAAATACTTAGGTCTTAAGAGAGAGGAGAAAATAGAAGGAAAAATATAAGAGAAAGAGAGGATGATCAATTCGGGAAGAGAATTAGAGCATTCTGGATCTAGAACCAATACGTAAAAAGGATCTAAAGAGAAGAAATCAGATTCCTACAATAAAAAGGCAGTGTTTATCTTTATTTGATGGTTCATGTAGTTTCAATGTTCGTTTCAAAATTTGATGTAGAAACACAAATATTGGGGTGGGATTCACATGTAAAATGGTATTTTAGGGAATGAAATTATATAAAAAGAATTTTAATGTAATACCATATTAAGTCTGAGTTGATTTATATTTTAAAAAATGTGATATTTAATGACTAATATGAGAATTGATGGAATCTTAAATTAGAATTAAGAAAGTTAATGATTCTTGATAAACTATGGTACATCTCGTGAATCGACATGCTTTTGGGTGAACCTATATGTAAAAATGCGTGCTATTACGTTTAGGATTGATAGGAAGATTTGATTTTGGAATTGAAGAATGTTGGGTATTCAAATGATTGATGGGAGGAACAAGAAATCCGCCAAATTTTGGCTCATTGCTCAGGGGAATCAAACCATTTCGTTGGATAGGGGGCAAACTGGTTCACTGGGTAGGGGGTGAACCGGTTTGCCTACCGAACCGGTTCAGGAAGCCATGTGAGCTGGTTTGCTAGGTAGGGTTGTCTCATTTTTTTCTTTGTGTTTTTTTGCATGTCATTGAGGGTTTGGCCTGGTTTATGAAGTTCGATAGGTGCTTTAGGGGTTATGGGAATATATAGGAGATACTATAAACTACCTAGGGTTAGAGGGGAACAAACTTTGGGTACGGAGTTACGGGTGTTTTAGAGTGAATGATACTCGGGATATAATTTAGGAAATTAGGTTGGGATTTCAGAAAGAGTTAGGCTACGGGCTATAGTAAAATAGCTTAGTGGCTAGAATTATGATATTTATGAATTTATAATTAGTGAATACTTGAATATTCGGGAGTGGGAGGTAGACTCGGGAATTATGGGCTAGTGCTACGAGTGATTTATGCATGTTTAGCTTGTTATAGTGTGTGTGTGTGTGTGTCTATATATATATATAGTACTTCTCTTGTGCATACTAGTCCGCATTTTAAGAGTGCGGACCGGACATGTGTCACCTGGCGGCTAGCCTAAAATTTATAGGGGCACTTTCTCTCTCTTTCAGGCTCACCACCAGGTGAGACGTGTTTAGTCCGCACTCTTAAAATGCGAACTGGTATGCACAAGAGCAGTACTGTATATATATATATATATATATATATGTGTGTGTGTGTGTGTGTGTGTGCGTGTGTGTGTGTGTGTGTGTGTGTGATATGTGTGAACAAACCTACTCTATGGATACTATTGTTGGAGGTTTCACGTAGTGGGTTGTCCAACCTGGCATGACCAGTACGTGTTGGGTCATTTTTCCTGGTCATAGGACTGTTGCCTGAATTTTTTACGTGAGTTTAGAGTCTAGTGGGGTAATGTGGAAGTTATGACCCATAAATGTTTATCTATGACCGCCTCCAGTTTTTTGATAACAATATGGGTTCGGTGGTGAGATTTTGACCTGATAGCCCAGGAGTGGTATATGATGTACGTGGATCCTGATAGCATGCTAGGGAATGCATCCGGGAGGAAATCTCAGGGATGATATATATATATATATATATATATATAAGAGTTATATGTATATATGTAAATTAAATGAATATGTTAACAATGAAATTATAACTAGGGTAAAGTTATGTAAATCCGTTAATGATAAGGCTATAATTAAGAATTATAATGATATAGCTTATATGATAGCTCATTAAGAATCAAAGCTAAGTAAAATACCTATAACACAACTTGGCTAGAAGTTTAGTGTGTGGGTCTAGAATAAGCGATGGTACTAGTTTGGCAGAGTAACATAACTAGTGTGTTAAAATACATGCGTTAGGTGCACACTATAGATGAAGGGCGATGGTTATCTCATATGAGTGAGACATCAGTTTAAATATGAACGATAATGCTGCATAATCTTTATTGCATTTTAAACACTTGCAAAATATTTTCAAATGGTTTCGAGCTCTGACCCATATCAAAATCTTTTAGGTGCTCAGCCATGGGTACGCCACACATAACAATCATTCTAGTCAGACGATGTTGTAGTAGATGTGGATGACTGCAGACCTTGACTAGACGTTTCCATATTTGTCATCTTCATAGGATTTCCTTTCAGTTATTTATTTCGGGCATTTTTCCCATTACTAGATAGTCTTAATTATTTAAAATTTTATTACGTTATTTTCGTTATTAGTAAGTTAACTGTATTTGGAGATTATCGAGATCTATTTGGTTATTTTTTTTATATCGTCATAAGTATTGAGATTATAATTATTATTGTGAATGTTTATTTAAATGGGTCATAGCTATTTGAATGGTTGTATGTTTTAATAAGTTCAGTTGTTAAGTTTTAAATTTTTTACACCGAGCTCAATAGGTTATTAGTAATTAATTTGATTTTCGACAGTGATGCTAAGTATGAACAAGATTGAGATTCCTATTTTATATTAGTATAGGACTACTCAACTGTTATTAGAAATGGTAGAGTGTCATAGATGGTATCAGAGCATCATGTTCCAGTGTCCTTAAGATCTGTGCAACTTATCATGTGACAACCTGAATATAATTATGATAAATTATATTTTAATCATGCTTATCTTATGTGATATGAATAATGTGTTATTATTATATCTAATGTTAATTGATTATGTTTATTATAATCCTACTTTCATAAATCATGAAAGGCCGAATTATTTACGAACACAAAATTTTGTTGTTTTCAGTCGAAATGTTCCTGTCAGAGACTAATTTTGACCCTTATCACATTACATTTGACTTGAGGTAAAAACTAGATAGTTGTAGACATGTGAGTTAGGGTTTTAACAAAACAAACGGCACATCAAACTGATGTGCGAGTAAGAAGTTAGGCCAAAATTACGAACAAGGGGCAAATCTGTCAATTCCCTCTAAGTAGTAAATTGTCTTTTATTAAACCAAATGGTTTAATTTGATTGGTTGGCTTGGCAGGCAGCCTTGGCCGACTTAAAACTCTCCCTCTAACATATTTATTCATCAAAACAAACGCTAGGTTCAGTTTGAAGAGTGTTGTTAGCTTGAGGAAAGAGAAGGTAGAAGTTTAGGAAGAAAAGTGAGGAGAAAAAGTGTAGAAAAACCCGTAGAAATTACGTAAACGTCCCGAAGGTAATCCTAATTGCAAATCTTGTTATTTTTCATATATTTATGATTTATATTATATAAATCCTTGATTTTTTTATTTACCTTTCATGCTTGGGTGCATATGTATGAATATATGCAAGTTTAAGTTAAGTTGAATGCATAAACCCTTAAAAATTGCTTTGTATTGAAACCCCTTGTATTCAAACTTGCATATCTCTTTGTGTGCTTACTGTAATTGATGAATCCAATTGGATATGAAAGTAGACTCATATATTCATATCATATCTGAAAATTAGAATTTATCTCCTTGTGGTTAGGCCGTAATGATGATTTCAAGTTGGTACATGGTTTCTGTTTTTATACTTCATTTTTGTATGCCCTGAGTTTAGTCAAGCTTTTGAGATATCAAATGAAGTCAAACAATTATGAAACTGTAATTATGTAATATTCAGTATGTGTGCTGAAAATGGGTTGAAAATCATGGAAAGTTATACTAGAGAAAAATTATGAAAATTCTTGGAAGTTGAAGGAACAATAGAGATGCTTGTAGGGAAGATTTCTTGTGTTGTAAAGAAATGGCCATAACTTGCTCTAGGAAGCTTGAAAAATTACACCGTCACTTGTACCAGAAAGTATATTCATATATGTTTTCATATTTATAAGGTTGGACCCCTGTATTTATACAATTTAGGAATATAGAATGATTAAGTATGTAAGACAATAATTTCAGGCCATACTGGATACCCCTTGAATGAACGTTTGTATTTCGTCCTTACAAAGAGTACTTTGAGTACATGCTTCATGTGTATATACATTGAGAAGTACAATTTCATGTTTACTTGACTTTGGTTATAAATTCCTTATAAGGTATTTCCTACGGTTGAATGTCCATAACTTTATCAATATGTATATCATTGTTTTGCCTTTACTTATATTTTATGGCATGTGACTTAATTGGAATTATATTGTTGATGTATATTCATGGAAAGTTACATAATTATGTTAGGATAATATTTATGATTGACGTTCAATACTGATTTAGTTGGATTGACAGGTGTAAGGTATAACCAACCCAGTTCAGCTCCACCAGATGGAAACGTGAATACATAGTTGTCAACCAAGGTGAGTGTACTCACTGGAAAGAGATATTTGTATCGTGTTATTGATATGATCATAATATAATGAATATGAAATTGTTCATTTCAGTTTACCGAAATGAGGGGTTACTCCTCGACCAGGAATGGGGGAGATTTGTCTATTAACGACAAGGGGTTACTCCTCGACCAGGAATGGGGGAGAATTGTCTATTTAGACAGGATATGTGAATCATGATTCGAAAAAGTTGGTCATTCATTATGAATGAGCCGGATAAGTTAATACATAAGTATATGGACATGATTTATTGCATTTAAATTCATGCAGTAGTATAGTAGTGATGCATTCACTGGGCTATTTTGCTCACGGTTCCTATGTTCACAATTTTTTTCAGGTAACGCGATGTCACTGCCAAATCTAGGAGGTCGGGTTGGGTTAGCAAGGAATGGGAGAAACTATGATTTTTTGTAAATGTAAATGATGTAATTAAGTTCACTTATCCTTCAAGAAAGTTTTTATGGACATGATTACTCTGATGTTGTAAAAAGGTTTTCAGTTATATGGATTTACAATGATGACTCTGAAATCAAAACTCGTGATTATGGTTTGGTTAGATTAATTATGGTTTGACTCACTTTGACTTTCAAACTTAATTATAAGTAACTGGGTTGGGGTGTGTCAGCTTTTGGTAGCAGAGCCTAGGTTTTAGATGTTTTGGGGTGAGAAGAGTCGAGATTTGGCAGTGAATGTTAGAAATATATTTTATTTGATACTAACGATTATGTTAGGAAAGATATGTATATCTGCATGTTGTTATATCTTTGATTCATTTCAGATATAAGAGAATGGAATGAGGGAATGTAAATGTGAGATTAGAAGACGAGGCTTCAAATATTCCAGCAGAAGCGGAGGTTGAGTAACCTTTTCAGATAAATGTGGAGCCCGAGCTAGAACAACTGACAGATATGCAAAAAATGGCACGTGCTGTGACGCTAATGGCAGAGCAGCAAGCTAGATTTATGGCTCAGATGGAAGAAAAACAGACCAGGCAACTGGAGGTACAAGCCTTAGCTAGGGCTGAGGAGGTGATACACCGGGAAGAAATAAGTACTTCACATGAGAAATTTATTAAGATGAACCCACCATCATTCGAAGGAGCAGTTGATCCCGCAGAGGCAGAAGTCTGGGTTAAAGAGATTGAACTTATCTTTGGGGTGATGAGGATGCCTGAAAATCAACGAGTGACCTTGGCGACGTATATGCTGAAAGGAGAAGCTAAATATTGGTGGGATGCCACAAAACATTTGTTGATTACTCCAGAAGGTGGGAATGTAATCTCATGGGATGCTTTTGTCAAAGCTTTGTATGATAAGTATTTTCCCCCAATGTATCGAAAACAAAAGGAGAAGGAATATTTCATATTGAAGCAGGGGAGTATGACAGTTAGAGAATACGAAGCTAAATTGACAGCATTATCTCGATTTGCTTCAAGGTTTATACGGAATGAGGAAGATATGTGCAGCCGATTTCTCGATGGGCTTGAGTTAGTCATTAAATCTAGATTGTCGGCTTTAGAGACTTCTAACTATTCCTCCTTGGTGAACAAAGCCATGCTAGTAGAAAGGGACGTGAATGAGGCTAGAGGGAATCGAGAGCGAGGTGTAAAGAGAAGCAGATTCGATCCAAGTTATCAAAATGGTAGTGATACAGAATATTCGAGACTTGGAGGGCAGAAATTCCAGTATGGTAGAGGCATGGGAAGTAGTTTTCAAAGGGGTGAAGCAAGTGGTGGAAGAGGTTCAAGAGTTTCATCGTAAGGAGATCCGAATGTTTGTTTCTTTTGTGGTACATCGGGTCATGTAAAGAGAAATTTCCCAAAGCTACTGAATATAGAATGTTTCAACTGTCGTCAGAAGGGGCATCTGAGAAAGAATTATCCAATGTTATCAAGAGCGGTTTCAGTCAGTAGTGTGGGGCCTCATAAAGGATCCTCTCCAGACAGTGCCACCAGGGGGAGAGGTACAGAACAAGCAACTGGATTGAGGGCAGGAGGAAGAGTGTTTGCAGTGACGTTACAAGATACCCATGCTACACCTGAAGTGGTTATAGGTAAACTTTCTATTGCAAACAAAGATTTATATCGCTCATTGATCCTGGATCTACGCATTCATTTGTGGCATTAGATATTGTTTCATATTTGGGTAGACCATGTTCATTTCTTAATTGTGCCTTATATATTTCTACCCCAATGGAAAGTGTAATTCTGGTTGAGCATGTTTATAAAGATTGTGTCTTACGAATGGGTGAACGAGATTTCTATGTTGACTTGATACCATTGGCCATTCGGGATTTTGATATTATACAGGGGATGGATTGGTTATCATCCTATCATGCTTCCATTGATTGTTTTCGAAAAGAAGTTATGTTTCATCTTCCTGGTGAACTTGAGTTTCGGTTTACAGGAGAAAGGAATGTTGTCCCTAATTGACTTATCTCAGCAATTAAGAGCAGAAAGTTATTGAGTAAAGGTTGTACATGTTATTTGGCTTATGTTGTTGATACTAATAAAGAGACAGTTAAAATTCAAGATATACCCGTAATTAGAGAGTTTTCTGATGTCTTCCCAGAGGAATTTCCAGGATTGCCACCCGATAGGGAAGTAGAGTTTTATATTGAATTAATTCTAGGTACTGGTCCAATTTCTCTTGCTCCATGTAGAATGGCACCAGCGTAGTTGAAAGAATTAAAAGTGCAATTACAAGATCTGATAAGCAGAGGTTTCATTCAGCCTAGTGTTTCGCCATGGGGAGCACTAGTGTTATTTGTGAAAAAGAAAGATGGGACAATGCGACTATGTATTGATTATCGGCAGTTGAATAAGGTGACCATTAGAAATAAGTAACCTCTACCTCATATCGATGACTTATTTGACCAATTACAGGGGGCCACAATATTTTCGAAGATTGATTTGAGATTGGGTTACCACCAACTGAAAGTGAAGGATAGGGATATTTCCAAAACAGCTTTTCGGACTCGATATGGGCACTATGAGTTTTTGGTGATGCTATTTGGATTGACTAATGCTCCGACAGTTTTTATGGATTTGATGAACCAGGTATTCCACCCTTTCATTGATTCATTTGTGATTGTATTCATAGATGATGTGTTGATTTACTCGCGTAGCATGGAGGAACATGAGAAACATTTGAGACTTGTATTGCAGATTTTGAGAGAGAAGAAATTATTTGCTAAATTTATAAAGTGTGAGTTTTGGTTGAATGAAATTGTGTTTTTAGGGCATGTTGTCTCGAGAAATGGGATATATGTTGATCCAAAGAAGGTGGAAGAAATCATTGAATGGGAAAGTCCTAAGAATGTGACAGAAATTAGGAGTTTCCTGGGAATGGCAGGTTACTATCGCAGATTCATTGAGGGATTTTCAGCAATAGCATTACCACTGACAAAATTGACTCGTAAAGAAGTGAAGTTTGTATGGGATGAAGAATGTGAGAGGAGTTTTACAGAATTAAAGAATTGGTTGGTTTTAGTCCCTATACTTACTATTCCATATGGGAATGAGTCTTTTGTGATCTATACAGATGCTTCATTTTAGGGTTTAGGATGTGTTCTTATGCAGAATGGGAAGGTAATAGCATATGATTCCAGAAAATTAAAGACGCATGAACGAAACTACCCTACACACGATTTGGAGCTAGTAGCCATTGTTTTTGCTTTAAATTTGTGGAGACATTACTTGTATGGAGAAACTTGTGAGATATTTACCGATCATCAAAGTTTGAAATACTTATTTACACAGAAAGAATTGAATTTGAGACAAAGGCATTGGATAGAGCTGATTAAAGACTATGACTGTACCATCCATCATCACCCTGGGAAGGCCAATGTAGTAGAAGATGCTTTGAGTAAAAAATCATCAGGGATTCTTGGTTGCATACGGTGTGCATATGTTGGAAATATTCTTGACTTGGCATCGATGGGGATTGAATTGAAGTTTTCAAAAAGCGGAGGATTATTAGCACATGTCACAGTGAGACCTTTATTGGCCGAACGCATTTGAAATTTGCAGACGAGTGGTCCATTCCTTGAGAAGAAGAAACAAGATGTCCTAGATGGTAAAGAGAGTTACTTTGAAATTAAGAATGATGAATCGTTGTCTTATAAAAATAGGATTTGTGTACTGAATAATCCACCCTTAAAGAAAGATATATTAAAAGAGGCACATAGTTCTATTTACTCTATGCATCCAGGAGGTACCAAAATGTACAGAGATTTGAAAGAGTATTACTGGTGGAACAATATGAAACGTGAGATTGCAGAGTTCGTAGCTAAATGTTTAGTGTGCCAGCACGTAAAGGCGGAGCATCAGAAGCCGGCAAGATTATTACAATCATTGCCTATTCCGGAATGGAAGTGGGAGCATATAACGATGGATTTTGTTACAGGATTACCCCGATCATCAAAGGGGAATGATTCTATTTGGGTGATTGTAGATCGATTGACAAAGTCATCTCATTTTCTTCCAGTTAAGACCACCTACACTGTTGACAAGTATGCACGTATGTACGTTGATGAGATTATTCGTTTACATGGGGCACCAGTGTTAATAGTATCAGATAGAAATCCAACATTCACTTCTAAGTTTTGGCCTCGTCTCCAGAATTCCATGGGCACAGGTTTGAAGTTCAGCACTGCGTTTCATCCACAAACTAATGGGCAATCAGAAAGGACGATTCAAATATTAGAAGACATGTTACGAGCCTGTGTATTTGACTTCAAGGGTAGTTGGGATGATCATTTGCCATTGATGGAATTTTCATATAATAATAGTTATCAGTCGACTATTGGTATGGCTCCTTATGAAGTTTTATATGGGAGGAGATGTAGAATGCCTTTTTGTTGGGATGAAGTGGGTGAAAGGAAAATTTTGGGTCCTGAATTGATAGATATGACAACTGAAAAGATCAAAATGATTCGGAAATGGATAAAGATAGCGCAAAGCATGAAATTTTTTTATGCAGATAAGAGGAAGCATCCACTAGAATTTCAGAAGGGAGATTTTGTATTCCTGCATATTTCACCATGGAAAGGTGTTATGAGATTTGGGAAAAAGGGGAAACTAAGTCCAAGATACATTGGACCATATGAGGTGTTGGAAACAATTGGGGCCCTGGCATATAGATTAGCATTGCCTTCTCGTTTACATGATGTGTTTCACGTATCGATGCTTCGTAAGTATTCGGTGGATCCATCTCATCAGTTGAAAACTCAACCAATTGAACTGAAGGAAGACTTGTCATACATCGAGGAACCAATGGAAATTATTGATCGTAAGGAGCAAGTATTGAGAAATAAAGTTATTCCCTCAGTTAAAGTTATGTGGATGAGACATGGAGTTAAAGAAGCAACTTGGGAAATGGAGGATAGCATGAGGAAACAGTATCCCCATTTGTTTGGTAAGTGACCTTTATATTAAATTTCAAGGACGAAATTTTCTAGGGGGGGGGGGGGGAGTTATGACAACCCGAATATAATTTTGATAAATTATATTTTAATCATGCTTATCTTATGTGATATGAATAATTTGTTATTATTATATCTAATTTTAATTGATTATGTTTATTATAATCCTACTTTCATAAATCATGAAAGGTCGAATTATATACGAACATAAAATTTTGTTGTTTTCGGTAGAAATGTCCCTGTCAGAGACTAGTTTTGACCCTTATAACATTACATTTGACTTGAGGTAAAAACTAGATAGTTGTAGACATGTGAGTTAGGGTTTTAACAAAAAAAATGGCGCATCAAAAGGATGTGCGAGTAAGAAGTTAGGCCAAAATTACGAACAAGGGGCAAATCTGTCAATTCCCTCTAAGTAGTAAATTGTCTTTTATTAAACCAAATGGTTTAATTTGATTGGTTGGCTTGGTAGGCAGCCTTTGCCTACTTAAAACTCTCCCTATAACATATTTATTCAGCAAAACAAACCCTAGGTTCAGTTTGAAGAGTGTTGTTAGCTTGAGGAAAGAGAAGGTAGAAGTTTAGGAAGAAAAGTGAGGAGAAAAAGTGTAGAAAAATCCGTAGAACTTACGTAAACGTCCCGAAGGTAATCCTAATTGCAAATCTTGTTATTTTTCATATATTTATGATTTATATTATATAAATCCTTGATTTGTTTATTGACCTTTCATGCTTGGGTGCATATGTATGAATATATGCAAGTTTAAGTTAAGTTGAATGCATAAACCCTTAAAAATTGCTTTGTATTGAAACCCCTTGTATTCAAACTTGCATATCTCTTTGTGTTCTTACTCTAATTCATAAATTCCAATTGGATATTAAAGTAGACTCATATATTCATATCATATCTTAAACTTAGAATTTATCTCCTTGTGGTTAGGCCGTAATGATGATTTCAAGTTGGTACATGGTTTCTGTTTTTATACTTCATTTTGGTATGCCCTGAGTTTAGTCAAGCTTTTGAGAGAGAAAATGAAGTCAAACAATTATGAAACCTTAATTATGTACTATTAAGTATGTGTACTGAAAATGGGTTGAAAATCATGGAAATTTATGTTGGATAAAAATTATAAAAATTCTTGGAAGTTGAAGGAACAATAGAGGAGCTTGTAGGGAAGCTTTCTTGTGTTGTAAAGAAATGGCCATAACTTGCTCTAGGAAGCTTGAAAAATTACACCGTCACTTTTACCGGAAAGTATATTCATATATGTTTTCATATTGATAAGTTTGGACCCCTGTATTTATACAATTTAGGAATATAGGATGATTAAGTATGTAAGACAATAATTTCGGGCCATACTGGATACCCCTTGAATGAATGTTTGTATTTCGTCCTTACAAAGAGTACTTTGAGTACATGTTTCATGTGTATATACATTGAGAAGTATAATTTCATGTTTACTTGACTTTGGTTATAAATCCCTTATAAGGTATTTCCTACGGTTGAATGACCATAACTTTATCAATATGTATATCATTGTTTTGCCTTTACTTATATTTTATGGCATGTGACTTAATTGAAATTATATTATTGATGTATAGTCATGGAAAGTTACATAATTATGTTAGGATAATATTTATGTTTGAGGTTCAATACTGATTTAGTTGGATGGACAGGTGTAAGGTATAACCAACCTATTTCAACTCCACCAGATGGAAACGGGAATACATAGTTGTCAACCAAGGTGAGTGTACTCACTGGAAAGAGATATTTGTATCGTGTTATTGATATTCTCATAATATAATGAATATGAAATTGTTCATTTCGGTTTACCAAAATGAGGGTTTACTCCTCGACAAGGAATGGGGGAGATTTGTCTATTAATGACAAGGGGTTACTCCTCAACCAGGAATGTGGGATAATTGTGTATTTAGACAGGATATGTGAATCATGATTCGGAAA
The DNA here is from genome assembly GCA_949130495.1 of Sambucus nigra. Taxonomy (NCBI): domain Eukaryota; kingdom Viridiplantae; phylum Streptophyta; class Magnoliopsida; order Dipsacales; family Adoxaceae; genus Sambucus; species Sambucus nigra. Next base: position 551,437,554 of record OX422212.1, on the reverse strand, counting down.
AGTTGGTCATTCATTATGAATGAGACGAATAAGTTAATACATAAGTATATGGACATGATTTATTGCATTTAAATTCATGCAGTAGTATATTAGTGATGCATTCACTGGGCTATTTTGCTCACGATTCCTATGTTCACAATTTTTTTCAGGTGACGCGATGTCACTGCCAAATCTAGGAGGTCGGGTTGGTTTAGCCAGGAATGGGAGAAACTATGATTTTGTGTAAATGTAAATGATGTAATTAAGTTAACTTATCCTTTAAGAAAGTTTTTATGGACATGATTACTTTTATGTTGTAAAAAGGTTTTCAGTTATATGGATTTACAATGATGACTCTGAAATCAAAACTCGTGATTATGGTTTGGTTAGATTAATTATGGTTTGACTCACTTTGACTTTCAAACTTAATTATAAGTAACTGGGTTGGGGTGTGTCATATCATGTCTACAGTGCTGGATTCTTTGATATAGAGCCCTATGATTAGGACTATTGCATTCAAATTTATGCATTTATGTTCTCCTGTTATTATGACGTATTTTAATTATCATCTCGTACAAATTCAGTTTTATTTCAGATGCCAAACAGGAAAGGATGACCAACTAGGGCGATTAGGAAGGCCATTGAAGGAGAGGCTCAACTCGAGTCGCAGGTGCCACAGTGGATGGTGATAGCTACCAAGTTAGCCATTATAGTTGCTCATGAGGTTAATTACACCATGACCGCCATGGCAAACAAATTTCCATAGACCCAACCACAACTGCCAATGGCATTGGTCATCTAGGCCGACCCAGTTCCATAAGTGTAGGAGAGAGTTAGAGAGGCCTTTTAGAAAGGACATCCACCATATTTTCAGGGAAGTACTGATGTTGTTTCTACCAGTCAGTGGTAGAAGGATACAGAGAGACATCTTCATATAGTTTAGTGGAGATACACTCAAAATAATATTTTGACTACGTTCAAGTTGGTGGGAGCAACTTTATAGTGGTGGTGTTCGATCACCACATCTGAAGAGAGGGAATTCACCCATTTGGAAAATTTTATGCCTGATTAGGTGAATACATAAAAAAAAAGCTGAAGTCTATCGATGGACTCATCTGGAGGATCCGACAACACTTGCTGGGTAATTTGACATTTAAGACGTATACTCATGCAGTTAATCCCACATTTCTTCACTACCAGGATCATCACCTCCATGTCAAGGGAGGCAAGAGAGTTAGGGAGTCTAGCCAGTAGTGAAAAACTTGAGGGAATGGTGTTAGTGGGGCGTCGCACTAGAAGTCAGGAAGATAACACGAGTGGGATACCTAACAAGGGGATTCAACTAAGGGATTTCGATCAGGGGGATTTTGATCCGATGATGGGTTCTTAAGGTAAGGCTATCAGGGCTAGCAACATATTCCTTAGGGCCAGTAGGGCCAATGGAACAATGGAGGTGACTAGTAGGGTTGAGGCCACCAAGGCCACAGACCAAGGCATCCCCAAAATGGACAGCAGGGCTAAAGGCAGGGGGACTTCACGGGAAGGTGTTTTATTTATGGAGAGTCAGACCATATGTGGAGAGCTCATTCACAACAGGCCAGGGTATAGAAGGAGGTTGTCCATCAAGGGCCACATGCACCATTACTACCGACAGCACCACGAGCTCCAGCAGTCCCACCTTAACAGGGATAATTACATTATGGACGTGTCTATAATGTCCAAAATTTGATGATTACACAGGTGCTGCAAGCGCCACCAACTGTATAAGGTATGTTCCCTATCCATGGGAATATGGGTCAGGTTTTATTTGACATGGGGGCATCACATTCATTTTTTGCCACTAAATTTTCATGAGCGTCTAGTTATTAGACACAACCGATAATATTATTATGTCTGTCGATTCATTACTAGGTAACGGGGCCCTTGTCCATTCCTTTTATAGGGGAGTGGTCATAGATGTAAGGATATTATGCTTAGGAGCCGATTGAATGGTGTTGGATATGATGGGGTATGATGTCATTCTCAGCATTGACTGGTTGGCATGTTATAAGGCGATGGTGGAATATTTAAGTAGGACCATAGAGGTTTCCATTTCAGGGCATGAGATGTTTTTGGTGGAAATGTCTCTTCTCGAGGGAAGGTCGAGCACACATCTTTATTATATCGAGGAGGAGACCTCGTAGGGAGTGGTTATCTTATTATATTCAATCCTAGTGGTTAGGGAGTTTGCAGATGTTTTCCAAAAGATACTGAGTTTACCAGTGAGCTAAGAGATTGAGTTTATCATTGATTTAGCCCAAGGGACTAGGCCGATATCATGTGCGCCCTATCGTATGGCTCCCTAGAGATGCAAGAGTTAAGGGACCAGATTCAGCAACTCTTGGAACTAGGTTATATTCATCAGAGTACATCACTGTGGGGTTCCCCATTACTGTTTGTGAAGAAAAGTGATGGATCGTTGAGGTGATGTGTTGACTACAGAGAGTTGAACAAGGTCATGATCCGTAATAAATACCCATTACATTGCATTGATGACCTGTTCGACCAATTGTGAGGAGCATCTTACTTCTCGAAGATATACTTGAGATCTAGGTATCATCGACTACACATTAGGGAGAAGGATGTTCCTAAGGCCACATTCCTGACGTGGTATGGATCACATGTGTTCAGGGTTATGCCGCTTCGGTTAACCAATGCACAAGCCATATTCATGGATTTTTTGAATAGGGTTTTAAGAGATTTCTCAGACCAGTTTGTGATTATTTTCATAGATGAAATTTTAATCTATTCTCGAACTGAGGGCGAGCATGCATAGCATTTGCGTATGGTTCTGCAGACTTTACGGGACCATCATTTATATGCCTAGTTTGAGAAATGTGGGTTCTGGTTATGAGAAGTGAAGTTCTTCGGCCATTTTGTGTCTAACAGAGGCATTTCAGTCGACCCGAATAAGCTAGTAGCAGTGAGGGAATGGGGTTATCCCATGACACCGATAGAGATCTATAGCTTTTTGGGATTAGTCGGGTACTATCTCCATTTTATTAAGGAGATTTCAAAGATTGAGGGTCTGTTGACGAATATGACTTGCAAGGTGTGTGGGAAGACCAGTGTCAATTAGTCTTTGATGAACTAAAGGAAAAATTAACTTCGGCACCAGTACTCACATTGCTTAGAGGAGGAGTGGAGTGCTTTATTTTCACATATGCATCCTTACAGATACTTAGTGGTGTGCTACAGTAGGAAGATTTCTCTATAGCTTATGCTTCTCGTAATCTTAACCCCCATAAGAGGAACTAGCTCACGCACGATATGGAGCTTGCAGCGGTAGTTTTTTCCTTGAGGATATGGAGGCACTATCCCCTGGGAAGAAACTCAGTTTGTTCACGAATTATAAGTCGCTATAGTATATGTTTACACAGAAGGATCTCAACATGTGGTAGCATAGATGGCTAGAGTTTGTGAAAGACTATCAGTTTGACATCCAGTACTACCCAGGTAAGGCTAATGTGGTGGAAGATGCCTTTAACCAATGACATATGAGGAAGATAACAGAGGTCTGGAAAGTCAAATGAAGTGAACTTCGACATGATGACACATTTGCCAGAGCTTGTATGGAAGTCTTGACTATCACACCCGAGATTATTATGAGGGTTGTGATGGCACAGGTAGCGGATCAGTACTATTAATACAAGGGTGCATCAATTACTAGCAGAGGGAGCGGAATCTCACTCGATCAGTTCAGAGAGAAGTTTCTAATTTAATGGGAGTCTTATAGTCCCAGAGGATGGGGGCTTACGATAGGCTGTGATGACGGAGTCTCATGGGTTATAATTTTTGGTAGATCCCGGTGGGGATAAGAAGTACCAGAACAAGAGGAGACATTATTAGTGGGATGGAATGAAGTGAGCATTGCTGAGTTTGTCTCGAAGTGAACCACTAATCAGTTAGTGAAGGTAAACCATTAGAGACCAACCAGGATATTGAAGCCATTGGACATTACGGTTTGAAAATGGGAGATCATATTGATGGAATTAATTATGGGGATATCGACATCACATAAGGGTCACGATTCCATATGGATCATTATGGATGGCCTGACCAAGGTGGCTCCCTTTTTGCCAGTACAATAAGCCCAACTTCTTATAGCCGAGATAGTGAGGTTCTATAGGGTGTTGATTAATATTGTGTCCGACCGGGATAAGATTTTATGTCCCATTTTTTTACAGAGTTTTCTGGAGGCTATAGAACTGAGTTATGGTTGACTAAGGCTTATCACCCAGAGATAGATGGAAAGACTCGGACGGTTAATCAGATGCTAGAGGATATGCTGAGGATGTGCATACTGGATTTTAGAGGAGATTGGGAGTAGTACCTTCCACTAGTAGAGTTCATTTAAAATAACTCTTAAGAGTTCATGATCGGCATGGCGCCTTTTGAGGCATTGTATAGCCGTCCTTGTTATTTGCCCTCTTGTTTGTTAGAGGTGGGGGGAAATAAGTTTCTTAGACCGGAGATGATCCATGATACTTCTATCAAGATCGAGCTAATTTGAGGTCGTATATGAATATATCAGAATAGGGAGAAGAGTTACGTAGACGCGGATAGGAGGCACGTGGATTTTGAGGCTGGTGAACAAGTATTATTTCGAGTGTCTCCTATGAAAGGAGTTATGCGATTTAGGAAGAAGGGGGAGTTAGCACCGAGATATGTGGGCCCTTTTACCAATTTTTGAGAGTATAGGTCCAGCTGCTCATAGACTCTCTCTGCCAGAAAACTTGTAAAGGACTCACACCGTGTTTCATGTGTCGTCGTAAAAAGAGTATCAGAGGAGATTCCATTAAAGGAGATTGATTTTCATCCAAACATCTCGTATGAGGAGAGACCGGTTGCTATCTTGGATCGTAAGGGAGCGTAAGCTAACGTCAAAGGTAGTACCATTGGTTAGTGTTTAGTGGGGGGCAACCTAATGTTAACGTCAAAGGTAGTACCATAGGTTAATGTTCAGTGGAGGCATCATAATGCCGATGAGTCGAATTGGGAGCGAGAGGATGATATATGAGAAAAATATCTAGAGCTCTTTATGTTAACTCTGTCCGAATTTCGGGGATAAAATTTTATTATAAGGGGGGGGGGGGGGGGAGTATGTAACACCCCATATTTTTTAGCATTTATTTTTGGGCATTTTTTAAATTACACGTGTGCACATAATTTAATTAAATTGAGAAATAAAGTGAATTAAATAAATATTAATTAATGAGAAATAAGATTTATTTTTATGTGATTATTATATTTACTTGTGTGATAAGTAAACGAATTATGTTAGATAGTATTACGTCGTAACTGAGTAAAATCGACGGGTCTGACGGTATCTCATTCAGGATGCGCGTGTACAGTCTTGCTGGGAATGACATGAAAATTTTATGTTAGTTGACTCGAATTTGGTGTAGAAACACAAATTTTGGGGTGGGATTCACATATAAAACGGTAATCTTAGGAAAGAAATTATAGAGAAATAATTTGAATGTAATCCCATAGTAAATCTGAGATTATTTATGTTAAGATAAGTGATCTTTAATGACTAATATGAGAATAAACAGAATATTGAATTAGAATTAAGAAAGTGAATGATTCTTGATAAACTATTGTAAATCCCATTAATTGATATGTTTTGGGGTGAATCTAGATGTAAAAACGCGTGATATTACATTTAGGATTAATAGGAATATATTGTTTTTGGTTTGAATAATGTTGGATATTCATATGAATGATGGGAGGAAAAATAAACCCGTCAAATTTTTGCTCACTTCTCAGGGGAGCCAAATCGGTTTGCTTGGCAGCGGCGAACGAATTTTCCTACCAAACCAGTTCGAGCAGCCATGCGAGACGGTTTACTGAGAAGGGCAATCTCAATTTTTGCTTTGTGGTTTGTTGTATGCCTTTGAGGGTTTGACCTGGTTTATGAAGTTCAATGTGTGGTTTAGGACTTTTGGGAACCCATAGGAGAGATTATAACCTACCTAGGGTTAGATGGGAATAAAAATCAGGTACGAGATTACGGGTGTTCTAGGGTGAATGACACTCGAAATATAATTTAGGAAATAGGGTTGGAATTTCAAAAAGTGTCAGCCTACGGTCATAAGTAGAATAACTTAGTGGCCAGAATTATGATATTTACGAATTCATAATAAGTAAGTGAATACTTGCATATTCGGGAGTCGGGGGTAGACTCCGAAATTATGGGTTAGTGTTACGAGTGATTTATGCACATTTAGCCAGTTATATATATATATATATATATATATATATATATATATATATATATATATATATATATGTGTGTGTGTGTGTGTGTGTGTGTGTGTGTGTGTGTGTGTGTGTGTGTATTTATGTGTGTGTGTGTGTGTGTGTGTGTGTGTGTGTGATTGATATGTGTGAATATACCTACTCTATGGATGCTATTGTTGGAGGTTGCACGTAGTGGGCGGTCCACCGTGGCGTGATCAACTTGTGTAGGGTTGTTTTCCCAGGTTATAAGACTATTGCATAACCATTGTACATGAATTTTGAGTCTAGTGGGGTAATGTGGTATGATTATGATCCACGAATGTATGTCTATAACCGTCGATAGTTATATGTTTACAATTTGGGTTCGGTGGTGAGATTGCGACCCGGTAGGCCGGGAGTGGGATGTGATGTACCTGGAGCTTGATAGCATGCTAGGGAATGCATCCGGGAGGATAACTCGACGATGCTATGCATATACATATATAATATTGTTATATGTATATGTGTGAATTAAACGAATGTGTGAAATTAAAATTATAACTAGGGTAAAATTATGTCAATCAGTTAATGATAATGTTATAATATAAAATTATAATGATATAGCTTATGTGATCACTCATTGGGAATCAAAGCATAGTAAACTACGTATAGCACACCTTGGCTAGAAGTTTTGTGTGTGGGGCTAGAATAAGTGATGGTACTAGTTAGGCAGGGTGGCATAACTAGGGTGTTAAAATACATATGTTAGGTGACACTATAAATAAGGAGCGAGAATTATCTCATGTGAGTGGGACACTAGTATAAATACGAACGATTATGTTGCATACTCATTATTGCATTTTGAACACTTGAAAAATATTTTCAAATGGTTTTGGACTCTGGCCTGTATCAAAATCATTGTCAAATGTAATACCCCGTAATTTCATAATAAAATATTACGACATAAATAAATTTAATAATTTGGGATTTATTTTGAGAATAAATTAAATTGGGAGGATTTATATTAAACGAGTAAAAATATAAGTTTATATAAAAATTTATTCATGATTATATAAATATAAGACTGAATTGGACATAATGGGCTTACTAGTGAAAAATAAATCACACATAAATAAATTTACGGGCGCGTGTTGTTTAAACATAATAAAAATGTCTTAGTGAAATAGAAATAATTGGGACGCATTTTAGGAAGTGTTAGAGGCATGTTTAGGTGTTTTAAACCTTTAGAAATGGTAATGGGGTATAGATATATAAGTTGAGAGGTTATTTGGCTAGTCTGGATATGGAATCAGACCCATTTGGGGGTCCAAAACTTTGGTCCTTAACCCAACTCGGGAGTTGAGATTTATTTAGTGTTTAAGGGAAGACTAACCACTCTCCACTACTCATAAGAAAAACCTAAATGTAATTTCTATCAAGAGAGGAAAGGAGGAGAACCAAAAAGGGAGAAAAGGGGCAAGAAATCAAATGGCATTCTTCCACGAATTACTAAGGCAAGAATTCTCTTGCTCAATTTAATTTCCGATGTATTGTCTTGATGCATTACAATAACCCTTAAGATTTCTAGGATTTAGGTTTAATATGAATGATTTAATGATGGAGAAATATTCTATGCATGTAGAGGATTGGATTTAATATAGAATTAGACCCAAAAATCTAGGTATCGTATTCTTGAAATTGAGGTTACAAACCTTAGGATTCTTGATTGATAATTAGGGACATATTGATTATATAATGTAGAGGACATAATAATGGTTTATGAACTGAAATTATGATGTAAACCCCATGATAAATGCCTCATATTATGAATTAAACAGGGTTGGTATTTGGAATGAAATCCGAGTTGAAATATGTATTTAATGTTCATAAATTTTGGGAAAGTGGGCATGAAATTGGGATCGATTCTTGTAGTTAATAATCCAAAGTTTACTAATTAAGTTATAGGGATTCAACTACATAACTATGAAGTGAAATGGATATTTAGAAGTGAATTGGGAATGAAAAATAGAATCTCGTAATGGAATAAACAAGCAGATATGGGCTTCTGCATAAGATCGAATCGATTTGGTATGGGAGAGAATTGATTTGGTCTGACACTGAATCGATTTGGCCAAGAACCAAATCGATTCGGCCCTGGGGGTTGAGTGAGTTGGGCCTATGGTTTGGTTAAAGGTATTTTTAGAAGTCCAAGCAAGTTGGTGAGACCATGTATGGGCCAATAGAGAATTTATTAAAAGTGCAAATGTGCCCACATGCAATCGAGAAAATTAGGTTTAACTAGTTTGTTAAGTAATTATTCGATGGAATGGAATTAAAAATACAGTAGATGGTAAATTGTTAATAAATGGAAAATTGTGAACATTATGTGGGACTTTGCTATGGTAATTATTGAGTAGTTACCTATACATATTATTTGGGTTAATAATATGTACTTATATGTATTTGTGTGGACATACCTATAATACCCCGCAATTTTAATTATTTTAAATATGGGATTAATTTAATTACTTAGAAATATTAATTATTAATTGGAGTTTAATTCGGGTCAAAATAAATATTAATTAGCGAGATAAGTGTTAATATTTATTTATATTAAATGTTACATAGTGAATGAGTAATAATAATGATAAGAAAACTTTATGGTTGTCGTGAGTGAGAAATACCTCAGTTATGATAAATTTAGTCGGGACACACATATGAGTCGTGTCGGGACTTAGATTTGGAAATAAAATATAATTAATTTTTGATATTTTATAAGGTCATTTTGAGTGCCCAGTGTGTTCATAAGGGTCTAAGTAGTCAGAAAACTCTACCCGAGGGTTTAGTTTGGGACCCGGAGCAGTTTTAGGCCAAACTAGTACCCTAGAGGGGTATTTTGGTCTCTTGAAATTTTGGGGTTAAGGGAGAGACGAAATTTGAGAGTTTATATCTTCTATCACGTAAGGTACTTTCAGATTTATGCTTACGAAAATAAAGAGAGAGCATAAGAAGGAGAACAAGAGAGTTCCTGGGAATTTTAAGGTCCAAAGTCATCCTCTTACACCATTATCACCATCATCGCGTAGATCGGGGAGAGAGTACCACAACCATACCCTTATTATTCAACGGATCAGACCTACAAAAAGAGGAAAGTGTTTATCTTGCTAAATTATGTGCATATGTTATCCATGTTAGAGTAGATTTGAAGAAATAATCATGTATCCATGAATTTGACGTTGAAATTGGAGAATTAAATTTTTTCTCGATTAGGAATTGCATATAAATAGAATTCTAAAATAATTAGAGGACAAAATCAGACCTTAATGGATGGGAGTAGGTGTATGAATGTGGAAGAACATAAAACTAGGGTTCTTGATGATAATCATGAATTAATCAGTTCGTGGGTAGTATTCTTGATGTTTTGATAATATTTTTATGTTGGAAATCACCCTTATATTTTGATATGATGTTTGGAAACCTTGGTTTTTAATTTGGTATAGATCCATGAGAAAATGGGTGAAATTTGTAACTTCATAAGAGAGGAGACTATCTCAGGTCCACCAGACTGGTTCGCTGCACCCACCAGACTGGTTCGGAATGTTATTACTTACAGTCTGGCGAATCGATTCGCTATATCCACCGGACCGATTCGGAATGTGTCTCTTTGCTTAAACTTTCTTAGGGATTTGTGTTGATAATTTGCTTCCAATTATAGATAATCGAGTTTTGGAACCTTGGGGTAGATTTGGATGTGACTTGACCTCATGAGAATGTAAGTGGATTACGTAGAATGTGAGATAACTATGGGAATTAATGTTAAATAATATTAAGGATATTTAAATGAGATCTAAGGTTATGATTAAACCTAAGACTGGTCCGGTGGTAGATGGACAATTTACCTATTGAAATAGTTTGAGGATTAGTAAGAATATTTCGAGTAGCGAGGAATATTCTGTTTTAATTTATTAAAGGACTAATCACCTGATATTTAATTAAGAGGGGTGTCACAGAGAGTATCAGAGCATCAGGTTCTAGAGTTTTTAGGATCTGTGCGGCTTATTATGATTCCAGCGTAGCGTTATTTGATGTAGAGCCCTATTTTTAGGACTGCTGTATCCTTATTTGCATATTTACATCTTCAGCTATTTGAGATATATTGATTTGAGGACTTATGAAAATTCTTTCTTCTTTCAAATGCCTCCCAGATGTGCACAGCGAGTCCCTCGAGAGCCACAGTCAGAGCAACATCCAGCTCCGTCTCAGGGCATTATGAATGCCATAGAAATTGCAGCCATAGTTGCACAGGCCGTGAATGCAGCATTAGCGATAGTACAGCGGGCTCCACCCCAGGCACATGTGGTAGCTCCAACACAGGCTCAGACATTCCCTTCTGCGTGGGAACGAGTTAGGGATGTCTTCCAGAAGTCAAATCCTCCCGAGTTCTTGGGGAGTTCTGATGTGGTTATGGCAAGCCAATAGAAGAAAAATATGTAGTGGCACCTCAGGATGTATGAGTGCACCAATGTTTAGAGACAAATTTTATCTACGTTCAAGAAAGTTGGGGCGGCATTACAATGGTGGGAGTCTATTACTACCTCTGAGGAGAGAGATACTATGTTGATACAAGCGGTTTGACGGCAAATACTTCCCGTCCGTCATTCAGACTGAAGTAAGACAATTTTTTTTATATCTGACTCAGGAGGGTAGAACCATTATCGAATACGAGGAAGAATTTACGAGGTTGAAAAATCTAATGCTAGGGGAGGTTCCTACTGAAGAAAAGAGGATTCAGATATTTATGGATGGCCTAACTTGGAGAATTCTACATCAACTATTAAGTAACCTTTCTATGAGGACGTAAATCAAGGTGATAAATGCTTCCTTGTTATATTACCAAGACCACTGCTTCTATCTTAAGGGGAGAAAGCGAGGAGGAGAGTCCAACCACCAGGGCAGGACAGGGGGTGGTAGTGCCAGCGGGGCACCATCAGCTCAGAGTTAGCATAGACAGTGGGAGTAGAGTTCCCATCAGGGGGACCCTGCTAAGAGATTTGGATCGGGTGATTATAGGCAGGGACATGGAGGTTTTCGACAGGGCCAACCAAGTCAGTTAGGAAAACTGGGCTAGCAACGTACACAACAAGGCCAGTAAGGACAATGTAGGGGTGGAAACGTACAACAGGGCCGAGGACAACAAGTTCAGCGAGGGGAAAATTTTATTAGGAGGTGTTTCACCTGTGGTAGGACCAACCACAAGAAACAGGATTGTCCTGCTAAGGACAAGGCTCAACAGAAGCAGGGTGCCCGCCAGGAGCCACAAAGATTGATTTTTCCATCTACCCTTCTAGCTCTTGCACCGATGTCCACCTTACCTGCCCTTCCAATTTTTCCAGTAGTCCCACCTCAGCAGGGAAAACTACACTATGGGCGTGTGTACAACGTCCACCAGGTAGCAGTTCCTCAGGCCCCACCTGTAGTTAAGTCTATGTTCTCTATTCATGGTACTTAGGGACGTATTTTATTTGATACTAAGTCTTCACACTCCTTCGTAGACACTAGATTTTCACGGACCACGGGGTTACTAGATATGGAAAATAGTACTATTACGTGTGTAGATTCTCCAATGGGTAATGGGATGTTAATATTCTTTATCTGTCAGTGTGTAAGTGTACAGATTGAGAAATTGATTTTTCCCACAAACATGCTTGTGTTAGACATGACTGAATATGACACCATTATTGACATTGATTGGCTAGCATCTGATCGGGCCATGATTGACTACTGTAGTATGAGCATTGTGATTGATATACCGGGCTAGGAGATGTTCTTGTTGGCGATGCCTCATCCTGAAGGAGGGTCGTATACCTATTTATATTATATGGAGGAGGAGACCTCTAAGGGGGTGGTGATTCCCCTAGATTCGATTTCAGTGGTTTGCGAGTTCGCTGAAGTGTTTCAGGATATACCGGGAGAACCAGCTAGTAGGGAAATAGAGTTTGTGATAGATTTAGCATCTAGCACTCGGTCGATAGCTCGTGAGCCTTACCGTATAGCTCCTGTGGAGATAAGGGAGCTAATGGATCAGATCGAGTAGCTTTTGGAGTAAGGCTTTATCCGTAGGAGTACCTTACCTTGGGATTCCTTGGTACTATTTATAAACAAGAGAGATGGGTCATTATGGTTATGTATTGATTATCAAGAGTTAAATAAAGTCATGATACGTAATAAGTATCCCTTGTCCAGAATCATTGACTTATTTAATCAGTTAATAGGAGTTTCCAACTTCTCTAAGATATATTTGAGGTCCGGGTACCATCAGTTGTGTATCATGGAGCAGGAGGTGTCTAAGACTACCTTCCTGACGAGATATGGATCCTACGAGTTTTGGGTTATGCCATTCGGTCTGACCAATACTCCAACCACATTCATGGACTTGATGAATAGGGTGTTCAGAAAGTTCTTAGATCATTTTATTATTGTCTTTTTAGATGACATCCTGATTTATTCCCAGACTGAGGAGAAGCATGCCGAGCATCTGAGACTTGTTTTACAGACACTGCATGAGCATCAGTTGTATACCAAATATGAGAAATGTGGATTCTGTCTACGAGAGGTGCAATTCTTGGGGAACATTGTATCTGATAGGGGGATATCAGTGGATCCAAGTAAGGTGTCATCGGTGAGGGAGTGTGAATAGCCCATGACACCGATGGAGGTACGTAGTTTCTTGGGTTTGGCGGGATATTACAGGCATTTTAGTTGGGGATTTTCAAAGATTGCGGGTCTGTTGACTAACTTGACTCATACGGGAGTACCATTTATATGGGATGACACTTGTCAGTTAGCTTTTTATGAGCTCATGTATAAATTGACTTCAGCACCTATTCTAGCACTACCCAAACCAGGGTGGAATACCTAGTCTACACTAATGCGTCCTCATAGGGACTTGGGGGCGTACTATAGTAGGAGGATCAGGCTATAGCTTATGTTTCCCGCAATCTTAAGTCTAATAAGAGGAATTACCCCACCGATGACTTGGATCTAACAGCAGTTGTGTTTGCCCTTTGGATTTGGAGACATTATCTATTGGGAGAGATTTTTTTCCGTTCACAAATCATAAGTCACTACAATATTTGTTCACTGAGAGAGAGAGAGAGAGAGAGAGAGATGGATATACGTCAGTGAAGGTGGCTTGAATTTGTGAAAGACTAGTAGTTTAAAATCCAGTATCACCCGGGGAAGGCTAATGTAGTGGTGGACACATTGATCCACAGGCCAGTGGGTGAGGTGGCCGAGGTGTGGAAGGAAAAATGGAAGGAGCTGGGTTATCAGGATGTCGTTGCCAGATCATTCATTTCAGTTATGACTGTTACACCCCAGATCGTCATGAAGGTAGTACAAGCACAGGTAACGGATCCATTTTGTCCGGAGAGGATTCGACAAATTTTGGTCAGAGGAGAAGAGTCTTACTCAGTGAGTTTTGAGCGAGGCTTACGCTTCAACGAGAGACGAGTTGTCCTAGAGGGGGAGGACTTGCGACATGCGGTGATGACAGTGTGGCATGGATCACGATTTGCGGTACATCTCGGTAGGGATAAGATGTACCAGGATATGTGGCTAAAGTATTGGTGGAGCGGTATGGAAAAAGACATTACTGAGTTTATCTCTAAGTGTACCACATGTCAACTAGTAAAGGTGGACCACCAAAGACCAGCACGGGTTCTTTAACTGCTAGAGATTCCTATGTGGAAATGGGAGAGAATTTTGATTTATTTTATTACTGGGTTGCCTACTTAACAGAGGGGTCACGATTCTATTTGGTTGATAATGGATCGGTTGACCAAGGTAGCCCACTTTCTGCCATTCCAGACAGGTTATACCATGGCAAAGTATGCTCAAATTTTTATCGTCGAGGTTGTGAGACTACATGGGATTCCCCTTAATATTGTGTTCGATAGGGATAATATTTTTGTATCTTGATTTTGGGAGAGCTTTCAGGAGGTCATGGGTACATAATTATGTTTGAGTACGTCCTATCACCCGCAGACGTATGGGCAGACAGAGCGGACTAATCAAATGTTGAAGTACATGATATTTATGTGTATTCTTTATTTTAGGGGAGGATGGGAGAAGTACCTTCCACTGGTGGAGTTTGTGTACAATAACTCCTATCAGTTTACTATTAGCATGGCTCCATTTGAGGCGTTGAATGGTAAACCTTGTCATTCTCCTAATTTTTGGTTAGAGGTAGCGGACAACAAGCTTCTTAGGCTAGAGGTAATTCAAGATACTTCTCCCAGGATTGAGATGATTCAAAGTCGGATACAGGTAGCTCAGGATAGACGTAAGAGTTATACTGATGCCAAGTGGCCCTTTTTAGAGCTTAATGTGGGAGATCAGTTATTGCGTGTATCTCTTATAAAGGGGATTATGAGGTTTGGGAAGAAATAAAAATTAGTGCCGAGGTACGTAGGGCCATTTTCTATCATCGAGTGGATTGGACCAATAGCGTATAGACTCGATTTACCATAACACTTGTACCGTATTCAAGATGTGTTCAATATTTTTGCATTGAGACGATATCTCCGGGATGAGTTGGCCTATAGATTGATTTACAGCCTGATATTACATATAAGGAGTGACCGGTGGCCATCTTAGACCATAGAAAGAGGAGACTGAGGTCGAAGATAGTTCCGTTAGTACGTGTTCAGTGAGGGTATAAAAATTATGACGAGTCTACTTGGGAGCGCGAGGATGAGATGCGCGATAAATATCCAGAGTTATTCGTACTAGGTATACCATTATTTTCTAAATTTCAGGACGAAATTACATTATTAGGGGGGAAGTATGTAATACCCTGTAATTTTAAATATTTTAAATGTGGAATTAATTTAATTACTTGGAAAAATTAATTATCAATTGGAGTTTAATCTAGGTTAAAATAAATATTAATTAGAGAGATAAGGGCTAATATTTATTTATATTAAATGCTACTTCGTTAATGATTGATAATAATGATAAGAAAACTTTATGGTTGTTACGAGTGAGAAATATGGCAGTTATGATAAATTTAGTCGAGACACGTGTATCAGTCGCATCGGGACTTATATTTGAAAATAAAATGTAATTTCTTTTTTGGAATTTCTTATGATCATTTTGAGTGCGTTAGTGTGTCCGTAAGGGTCGAAATAGTTAGAAAAGTCTACCCGGGGGTTCAGTTTGGGTCCCGGGGCACTTTTAGGCCAAACTGGCACCCCGGAGGGGTATTTTGGTCTTTTGAAATTTTAGGGAAGAGGAACAGACGAAATTTGAGATGTTATATCTTCTATCATGTGAGGGAATTTAGGGTTTGCAGTTACAAAAACAAAGAGAGAGAATATAAGGGAGAATGAGAGAGTTTCTAGGAGTTTTAAGCAAAAAGTCATCCTCCTGCACCATTATCACCACCATCGCGTATATCGAGGAGAGAGGGACACAACCATACCCCTCTTATTCAATAGATCATACCTACCAAAAGAGGCAAGTGTTTATCTTGATAAATTATGTTCATATGTTATCCATGTTAGAGTAGATTTGAAGAAATAATCATGTATCTATGAATTTAATGTTGAAATTGGAGAATTAAATTTAGTTTGGGTTAGGAATTGCATGTAGATGGAATTATGAAATAATTAGAGCACAAAATTAGACCTTAATGGATGGGAGTAGGTGAATGAACATGGAAGAACATAAAACTAGGGTTGTTGATGATAATCATGAATTAATTGATTCTTGGGTAGTATTCTTAATGTTTTGATAATACGTTTACATTGGAAATCACCCATATATGTCTACATGATGTTTGGAAATCACCCCTATAAATATTATGGATATTTAAATGAGCTCGAAGGTTACGAGTGAACCTAAGACCAGACCAACGGTAGAGATACAATTTACATATTGAAATAGTTTGAGGATTAATAAGAATAGTTCGAGTAGCGAGGGATACTCGGGGTGTATGGTGAGAAGTATAATTAAAATTAATTAATATGTAGAATATTTGGGGTGATATAGATATGCTATGTATGGGTCATGTACAATGGGTTTCTTGCATACCTATACTAATGATATAAATAGGTAAATGGTGTGAAAACCTATTGAAATATTGATTATTTATATGACATACCTATGCTTCTTGCTATCGGGGGAGGTTTTGCGATGTGGACGGTCTTATCCTGATGATCCCATTGGGGGGGATTTTAGACTTGTACCCAAAACATAGTTCTTTGGATACATGCTATCTGAGAGTATGATAGTTTCGATGGTTGAATGGGAGCATAGGTATGTGCGTGACCCATATGGCTGGGAACTATGTTTGCCTCCAATATATGTGAATTGTTTTTTAGGTTCAAGTGAGATACTTAAGTAGTAGTCCTTTATTTAGTACGTGAGGGAATGTGACATGATAGTAGAGTATGCATGCACCAGGAGGTCTCATCCTAAGGGTGCAGTATTGTTATATTTATATATGTGATGATAAATATATACACTGATGACTTATTCTACTGTGTGCGTTTAGTAGAAGAGAAAGATGATGATATTTAAGATAACTCTAGTATATGAGTATTTAATTATAAAATGAGGAATTTATAATTTACATATGGACAAAAATAATATTATAACGTATTGTATGGGTGATACGTGTGAATGTTATAAGTTATCATATATCGTAGTGTATTTGGGTTGGTCTAATTTGACAGTGTTATATAATCAAGCCGGGTTAGATATATACGTTAGACGTGCATATTAGATGAGAGGTGAGCATCTCAAGTGAGAGCATGTAAATCTAACTTGTATATAATATTTGCAAATTTTGTATTTAAACACTTGCTAAAATTTTAAACTGTTTTACTCAGGCTTTGACCCACTTTATTCAAATCTCTATTTTTTTTTGTAATACATTCTAGGTGCCCAGCCACAGGAACACCAGGCTTCGAAGATTCTATCTTTTTGCATGCTGCAACTGTTGTGGATGTTGCGGGTCCTTGACATTAGACGCCTCAGTATTCATTCAATTCTTCGTGTGAGCATTTATTTCGTCGGACATGCTGTCCATTTTTATATTACTATCATTGAGAGACTTTCGATTGTTTTATGATGAATTAGAATGTGGAGTTAGTTTGATTTTGGATAACTGTCTGGATATTTTAGACTGAACTGCATGATTCAATTTTATTTACTATTCTGTCATTATTCCAGTATGAGTTGTTACTTAAATGGTGGAAACGTGATTTAATTGATTATTTGGTCTATGTTAATTATAAAGAAAAAAAATTTGACATAAGCCTTTCAAATACTAAGTGGTTAGCAATTAATTTAAAGTTTTTGACAATGATTCTAAGAATGGACCAACTGTATATTTTGTTTTAATTTAATAAAGTACTGATCACCCGATATTTAATTAAGCGAGGTGTCCCAATACCAATGTTCGTGGATGGTCCTAACGGCTTGGGGGGTTGTGCATTCTAACCGAGTACCACACGTCGGCACAGGTGGGCTTGACGATCGTGTAGGTCATATAGGTACTACGTAGAGGCACCATCTATGAGAGGTAGTTATTGACGCTAACCATCCTTTATCACCACTGGGTATGGGCTGTGGACTGACATCCTGCATAGGGACCATCCTTAACTTATGTGTGTTTTGTGATGTCCACTTAAGATAAGATATTCCTCCAGACTTGCTAATAGAGTACAAACTAAACACCAACGATAGATGCCTTTATGTATAAAATATATGAAAGGATATATATATATATATATATATATATATATATATATATATATATATAAAATTACCCGAACTTTAAATGAGATATAGTGAATTTTCTAAAGATGTAGAAACTACAAACCCTTATTCCGTGGTGCAAAATAGAAGTTTATGCCATTTATGTGAGACTTATAAGACAATGATAATATGGGTATCGATAAATAAATGTAGTCGGGTACACTTTAGCATTTACTGATCACTAAATCCATTAATTAATTGACACGTTATCATATTTATTATTCTAGAATTATTCGGGATACGGGAAATACCACAATTAGCTGACGGGTGAGATGTTAATCGCATGTGAGCGACGAGGGGGAATATTTATTTTGCATCAACAGTATTATTTCATCTTAAATTGATTAAGTTAATTCATGCACAGCTAGGGCTCTAACCCAAATTTAAATGTCCCCCCCAGGTTGCTGCTAGACAGGGTTAGCGGGAATGTTGATGTACTAGCATTAAGATCTATCGTACTTATCAGTTTTTCAGATTATTGACTATAGCTTAGATTCTTTTCCAGTCATAGTTATTCATTTGAGACATTTATATGGACATAAGCTCTAGATTTATTTATTTACATGATGTTAAGTTGTGACACTTAATTTTATGTCAGACTTATCATGCACTTTATGTTGGTTTGGATTTATATACTTATTATGGGAATTTTGATTTAAAACTTAATTATGGTCCCTTAAAATATAACTTATATTACATTTGTGCTGTGAATGGTATTAATTTACAAGCAAGACCTATCTTCGGCATATCGTGCTTGGCCAGCCTTTACGTGAGAAAATAGGAATTGTTACATTTGGTATCAGAGCACGGTTCTAGTGTCCTTAGGATATGTGTTTAATCTCGTTACGTTCTAAGTTAGATTATTTGATGTATATATCCATATGTTTAGGAATCATTGTATTCTTTACGATCAGTTACTAATACAACCTCGTTTGCTTTCAGATGGAAAATGGTAGGAGAGGCAGATCGAGGCATGCCACCACTCTAGCTATAGAGGAGGGGGAACAGTGGGAGCCGCAGAAGCAGCCACCTCCAGACCCACTTGTGGTAGGACTGGAAAAGATTGCCACTATCATGGCTCAGGCAGTGTCCACTACCATGGCAACTATGTTAAGGCATTTTCCACCACTGCAGCCTTAACATCAGCCACCACACCCGCTGCAGGCGGTACTACCAGTCTAGACACCTGTATTTATTTGGGACAGAGATAGGGAGGCCATCACTAAAGGACAACCACCGGAGTTTTCTAATAGTCCGAATATTCTAGTGGTGAGTAGGTGAAAGAGAGATATGTGACACCCCGCCTAATTAATCCCGGGTGATCAGTCCTAAATCATGTTAGAAAAGGTTTCTTAGTTGGTCCATTCTTAGCATCACTGTCGTCTTTTTAATTACTAGCCACCTAAGTGAGAAAAACAGACTGGTGCCAATTTTTATATCTTTAAATTAATTAAAACTCATGCGGAACATAAAATAATACACAATCACAATTAACAAAAATAACCATCCACAATTTAAAATACTTAACCAAATAAACCATCGGTCCAATTAACCAATACAAGTAAAGATAGGAAGAAAAATCTTAACAAGTATAATATACGAACTATGAGCGACATGCTCAGATAACTGCTAGAGAATTCCTGCACGAACAAAAGAAGGAGGCATCTATCAAAACCCCGCAACATCCACATGTGCTGCAGCAAAGGATACCTGGAATAGAGTCAAGCCTGACGCCCTTGTGATTGGACACCTAAAAGGTTTTTAAAATTTTTATAGCAAGGGTTAGTACCCAAAAAAATTTGAAAACATTTAACAAATGATTAACTTGCAGTACTAAATAAATATGCATGCTCTTCATATTTTAGTTAGTGCCGCACTCTCTTGAGGATTTTCTCACCCCTCCTCTAATGTACACTACTAACGCTTCCATTTAATTTACTAGGTCCTTCACTCTTGACCCAATACTTAGTTTAACCCTTGAAATTTTCCTACACTAAATGAGCATGCCTTAATTCATGATTTTTAAGTTATTATAAACATCGAACTTAATTAAATCATTACCCGTTTTAATTTCATATAACATTCACACCCGTTATGCACATAATACATTTTTCACTGTGTATTAATTATCCCATATATAATTATCTACCAAATTATATATTTAATCATTTTACAGTATTAACAAACATACTGAAATAACATTTAATACAAACTTTAGGCCGAGTAAAATACTCCCAAAAATATAAATTTTTCCAAGTGCTATCCCACTAGGTGTATTCACATAACCTAGTTATTCGAGTTAGATTCACTCACTAACTTAGTTTAACATACGAATTTGGAGGCGGTCATATTACTTCCCTGAAAGTGAGACATCCCTCACCCATATAACGGACGCTATGACCTGGGATTATACTCGCCCTACTCCTCAAGCTAGGGGATTCATCCACTACGCGCAACCTCCCCCTATAACACTAGAGTATATATTAATAATATCCAATCACTGATATTAATGCACACACACTATATATATATACTGTCACACCCCGTACATATATATAAATTAAAAATGTCCCGGCTACACCATGCACACAATCCATAACATAAGCCTATTTAATTTATTAAGAGTTTACGGTCCAACTCTAATAATTAATTAACTCATACATTAATTAATTAAGTAACCTTTGGTGTCGCCCCCACCATTAATTTGGACTTACTCTCGTAGTCCTAATCAACCTCACCCGAGTCTAAATTCCCGACGAATTTAAATTAGGATGTCACACTAAGTCGTCTCCAAATTCTAATTAATTTTATTCACCATTAATTAGATTTAAAACCCATGTATAAATTTCTCACCAATTTAATTCATGGAAAAAGATTAAATTTAAATTTTCTTTATATAAAATAAAACTGGGCGAACTGTCAAAATCTGCCGACCTTCGATCGATCGACCCCAGACCTTCGATCGATCGATCGAGCAGTTCTTCGTCTTCTTCGCGAAGACGGATTCTGCCATGGACGAGTTTCATAAAACCCTAACTCCTTCTACAAGCAATCTCAAGCTTTCTTAACCATAATACAAGTTAGGAACCTTATTAGGGACCTCCAGAATGCCCTCCAATGTTATTAATTCGTCCATTAACTACACTTTCTGAATTTGGGGAAATATTCATCTTTAATTCCTTACCCATTTACATCCCAAATCCTTTCACCAAATTCGTTTCTAATTATCTAGATATCATCCTACCAGATATGCATCAATTTATAATATCAGATTTCTACAAGAATCCTCATTCAAATTCGTAAATCAAATTATTATTTTCAAAACCTCATGTTTATGCGATGAACACCCAAAACGAATTTTGATCAAACACATCACATGAATATGAATTTCAAAAACAGATTCAATACTATTGCAAGTTATCCACTTGCCTTAGGTTTCGTAGTGTCTGATTCGGAGATGAATTTCCAAGGTTGAAGACGATCCTTGTTGGATCTCTAGTGATCCCAAAACTGCCTTTAACTGCTATTAGGGTTCCTTAATACACTTAGCCTTTTCTAAAACTTTATCAGCCGATTTATTATTCCTTCTAATTCCTTAATTTACCTAATCCCGTTTTTTGCCTAATGGGCCAAGCCCAAGTGACCCAAATGCCCCCGTGTGGGTCCGGCTATGTCTAAAAATGCCCCGTGACCCGTTTAATACCCCCGGGTACACTTTTTCGACTATCTTGGCCCATCCGGACTCAACCGTACACTCAGAATTGGCATCTGAATCAATTCATAAAAATGTTTATCCCCTCACCCCTTTAGTCTATACCGACTCCCGGTTGAGATAAGTGCATACCCTATCATTAATACTCGAAATGTCTTAAATAATTAAATACTATTCACTTAGTAAATAACTCCTCGTAAATATTAACCATTTACTCCTCGATTAATATTTAAATAAAATTTCCCTAATTAATTCAATTAAATTACGACTCACAAGTAATTTTCAATTCCCGAATTAATTGAGTATTTAATGCATGAAAAATGCGGGGTGTTACATACTCCCCCCCCTTACAAAGGAATTTCATCCCCGAAATTAGGTCATACCTGTGATGAAAAGCTTTGCATATTGCTCCCGCATATCCTCCTCCCCCTCCCAGGTAGACTCGTCAATGTTGTGATGACCCCACTGTACTCTAACTAGTGGAACAACCTTGGATCGTAATTGATATACCCGTTTATATCCTCGGCCTGGTTGACGATAACCTTCAAACGGACGACCCTACGAGGGGCCGACCCCTCCTACAAGCTCCATACGACCTTTCAGAGGGGCCGACCCGTCACCAGGTTCCAGACGACCCTATGAGGGGCCGACCCTTCACCAGGCTCCAGACGACCCTACGAGGGTACGACAGTACGAGGCAAGAATTGGGCTAGGCTCACTACTGGAAGAAACTTTGCCCTCGGCCTCGTCTCATAGGCCGAGGGTGACATCATGACAGCACGTGGTTTGGGAGACGCGTGGAACAGTGCGCGTGAGGTTCACATGGCACGTGGAAGACCGTTATAACCAAATCACACCCTCACGTGAGGGAATATTATGTCATCATTTGGCATCTACAGGTGTCAACAGGGGATTGGCTAGATCATCATTCACATGCACCATGCATACTTGGGGGGTACACTACACCCCCCAAGACCTATATAAACTTGTCACCTACAACCCTACAGGGGATCGATCAATTAACTGTAGCCCTAGCTAAAACTCTGCTTGTACACACAGTAGAGAGAGAGAGAGAGAGAGAGGGTTATGTGCATTGTATCCAAGGCCATTAGTGCCCATACTTAGTGGATCACACACTCATAGTGGATGTAGGCCAAATTGGCTGAACCACTATACATCATTGTCTTATTTCCTCTTTTACTCATCCCCTTTTACATACTTATACACTTATTCATCTCTATGGCTGCTACTGCTTGAGCTCACTATCACTTATCCGGTGGTCCTAAATCTTAGCATCATCAGTTTGGCGCCGTCTGTGGGAACGAGAAGACATCTCTTCCTTTGTACAGCTAGACCTCACTGGGAACTCTGGTGGTGAACCAACACTCCCCCTGAGAGGAGGTGTTTCACCATTGAAAGAGACCCACTAAGGTTCCAAAATTCACCAGTATTTTCTTGAAGCACATGGCACCTGAGATGCCACCACCACCACTTCCCCCGCCGGATGAGGGGGGAAGACCCAGTTCCAGTCAGTCGCCGCCTCAGTCTGAGATGGCTGATGTGGCGACAGCCCTAAAGTGTCTAGAAGCAGGCCAGCGGATGATGCAAGAGCAGTTCATAGCTCTAAGCCAGAACATACTAAGGGCACCAGGGGTTTCACCTGAGATGATTACTCCGGTAGCAGCTCCGGGAGAGCATGAGGCCAGGGGACCACCCCAGGCACCACGCAAAGACCTGCCACCCCCTCAGCGGCGTAGGGATGTTGCTGACCCCCGGCGTCTGCGCCTGGGGAGGCAAGGGAACCCTTGCCCTGAGGACAGGTATGATGATCCGGAGGGAGAGGAGGCCCCTATAGAGTGCTGGGAACCCTATGAGGTCTCCAACAATACTGTACGACCTCTCCAGGACAGTAGAGGAAAGGGCGGGACACCAAACCCTGATGATCGCCCAAGAGGCTCTGCTTTTGATCGCTTGAGCAGGGCGTCGGCCTTTGAGAGGCTAGGCCCAGTAAATGACCTGCGGGAACAGTTGTCCAGGCCAAGAAGTGCTGCGAGATCCAAGAGGGATGTAGCAGATGGCCGACCCCGAGGACGAGATGACGGCCAAAGGGAAGTGAACAACCGACACAGGCCTGCTGCAGCAGAATCCTCCGTCCACCTCGGAGAGGCAGCAGGGGATAACATCGGCCAGGTCGACCCTGTGAGGCCCTGGAATGACTCAATCCAGCGGTTAGAGGATAAGATCGGTGATATATTGAAGAGCCGAGACCCTCTTCAGAGGGGGTACACCATAGGCTCACCCTTTGTGGAAAAGATAGTCAACTTCCCCACGCCGTCAAAATTCAAGCCACCCGTGGTCACCCCAAGGTATGACGGGAGCACCAACCCTGTCCACCATGTGGAGATGTATGAGTTAGAAGTAGACATATACTCTATCTCAGATGAGATGAGGTGTCGTGCCTTCTCTGGTACCTTGACAGGGGCTGCGCCTGTCTGGTACACGTCTCTTCCAAAAAATTCCATTGAAAACTTCAAGCAGTTGGCAGACCTGTTCATCCACAACTTCTTCTTTGGGGTGAGGCCACAGAAGAAGACCACCCACCTGCTCTATGTTAAGCAAGGGAAGAGTGAGAGTCTGAGGGACTATATAGCCAGATTCAATAAGGAGAAGCTAGAGGTGGAAGACTATGAGGAGAGCATAGCTATGACAGCCCTGATTGGAGGACTCCAAAAGGGGAAGCTGTTATGGAAGCTTGCTGAAGACCCTCCGAGGACTATGGTTGAACTGTTGTCAACAGCAGGAAAGGTGATGAACGCCGAAGAGGCGATGGCTGCAAAATATGAAGACGAAAGAGGAGGTGCTAGTGGGAGTAAATACCCTAAGAAGAACAAAGAGGGGAAGAAGAGGTCCACGGATGACAAGTTTGCTGGGTACACCCCTCTGACGGTCAGCTGTGAGCAGATTCTCAATGAGATTAAGAGTGACCGATCCCTGAAGTGGCCTGAGAAGCTGAGGGCAGCCCCCGACAAGAGGAATAAGAACCTGTGGTGTGAATTTCACCAAGACCACGGCCACGTAACGGACAAATGCTTTGCTCTAAAAGACGAGGTTGAGAAGATGCTGAAGGAAGGGAAGCTCAGAAAGTACGTCGACAAAGGTGCCTTCAAGAGGGGCCGAGGGGACGACCCCAGAAAGAAGTGAGGCGATGCATGCAGAGAAGGTTCTCAAAAAAGAGGGGACGACCCTTCTGATGATGAGGACGACCCTGACCTCCCGCCGAGAGACGACCATGGCCCTGTCAAGAGGCTTAATATGATCTCGCTCGGAGTGGGAGTGATCTCCGGGGGTCTCGCAGGTGGAGGGTCTGAGGTCGCCGATAGGAAGGCCCATGTGGCTGAGGCCAAGGCAGTGGCGAAGACGGTACACGCAACTTCCCCGGAGGTCAAGTCAGAAAAGAGGAAGAAGGTTGATATGGACACACTGATAGTGGGGTTTTCAAGAATGGACTTCAAAGGCCTCTTAGCCCCACATGATGACCCTCTCGTCATAACTACCAGGGTGCACGGCTGCGAGGTGCCGAGGATCTTGGTAGACGGGGGTAGTTCTGCAGATGTGATGTTTTGGCCATGCTTCAAAGCCTTGGGTCTCAGCCGTGCTAGACTCGTCCCCTACCATCATCCATTGATTAGGTTCAGTGGGGAAAAGGTTCACCCCCTTGGGGTATATGAGGCCGATGTGAGGATGGGGGACGAGTGGCCGAGATGGCTCACCAAGAAGGTCAGTTTCTTTGTGATGGATGATCATGTGTTTTCGGCCTACAACGTCATACTGGGGTGTGTGGCCCTCAAGGGGTTTGAAGCCGTGCCGTCTACAGTCCATCAGATGATCAAATTTCCAACCCCTTACGGGGTGGGGAAAGTTCAGGGAGACCAAACAACAGCGAGAGAATGTTACTACAACTCCGCTGAAGAAAGGGAGGCACACAAGAGGGTTACAACCACTTATAATATTGATACCCTAGACCCTAGAGATGAAACGAAGCTGAATAAAAGAGAGGCTACGGAAGAGGTAGAATCCATAATCCTCGATGAGGATGACACGAAAAAAACAATCCAAGTTGGCAAGTCTCTAAAGCCCCATATCAAGGGAGACCTCATTAAGCTGTTGAGGAGAAGACGAAGTGTCTTTGCATGGAGTCATGTAGATATGCTGGGGATTGACCCTGAAATCATGTGCCACAAACTCAATGTGGTAGAGGGAGTGAAGCCGGTGAAGCAGAAGAGGAGAGTTTACTCCAGGGAAAAATATGAGGTCATCAGGGACGAGGTCAAAAAATTAGAAGACGCTGAATTTATCAAAGAGGCCATCTACCCTGAATGGCTGTCCAATGCAGTCATTGTCCCAAAAGCCAACGGCAAGTGGAGAATGTGCGTGGACTTCACAGACCTCAACAAGCACTGTCCCAAAGACAACTTCCCTCTCCCCCGCATTGACCAGATGGTAGACGCTACCGCAGGCCATGAGCTCATGAGTTTTATGGATGCCTATTCAGGGTACAACCAGATCTTCATGAACCCTGAAGACTCGGAGAGGATCGCCTTCATCACGGACAAGGGGACATACTCTTACAGGGTCATGCCCTTTTGCTTAAAAAATGTGGGGGCAACGTACCAGCGCCTCGTAAAAAAAATGTTTGAAGACCAAATTAGGAAGTCTATGGAGGTCTACGTAGACGACATGCTGACTAAGAGTCTGAAGGCAGAGGATCATGTGGCAGACCTGGAGAGGACCTTTAATACGATGGACAAATACAAGATAAAGCTTAATCCGGCCAAGTGTGTCTTCGGGGTCGGAGCAAGGAAGTTCTTGGGGTTCATTGTCAATCAAAGAGGCATCGAGGCCAATCCTTAAAAGATAAAGGCCCTTTTTGAAATGAAGACCCCCAAGTCCATTTAAGACGTTCAGAGGCTCACAGGGAGAGTTGTTGCCTTGAACAGGTTCGTGTCTAGGGCCACAAACAAGTGCTTGCCATTCTTCAAGACCCTTAGGAAGGCCTTTGAATGGAGTGAAGAGTGTGATGAGGTTTTCAGGGACCTAAAGTCGTACTTAGGGTCTCCCTTGCTACTATCACGACCCGTCCAGGGTGAATGACTTTATGTGTACCTCGTCGTCTCAGAGTTGGCCATCAGTGCAGCCATTATGAGAGATGAAGATGGGATACAGAAGCCTGTGTATTTTAACAGCAAGGCACTCCAGGGGGCAGAGCAAAGATACCCGAGGATGGAGAAGCTGGCCTACGCCTTGATCCATGCCTCGAGGAAGATGAATCCGTACTTCCAGTCCCATACAATGGTCATCCTCACCGACTCTCCTCTTAGGAAGGTCCTACCCAAGCCAGAAAAATCAGGTAGGTTGATGGCTTGGGCTATAGAGCTTGGGGAGTTTAACATTGTGTATCAGCCTAGGACGACCATTAAGGGGCAGGCATTGGTAGACTTCGTGGCTGAGTTTACTTGGGAAGATGATGAGGCCAAGGGTGAGACCCTCGGGAAGACGGATACAGAAGACAGACCCGCCGACACACTCGCAGATAGGGCCGAGACAAGCACTGCTAGAAGGAAAGCGGCTGAAAATGAAGAGGGAAGATACATATTTAGACAGGGGTCCCTCTCTGAGGGAAATTTTTCAGAGGGAAAGACTCTGTGGAGCCTCTTCGTTGACGGGTCCTCCCGTGACAGCGAAAGTAGAGCTGGACTGATACTATCAGCACCCGATGGCACAGACGTCGAGTACGCACTGAGGTTCAATTTTAGAGCCTCCAACAACGAGGCTGAATATGAGTCCTTGGTAGCAGGCCTCTCCTTAGCTAAGTCTCTTAGTGTCGACCAGATTTTGGTCCATAGTGATTCAAGGATAGTGGTGAATCAGATACTAGGGGCCTACGAGGCTAAAGACGAGAGGATGGCTAGATACCTCGAGAAGGTGAGGTCACTACTGAAAGGCTTCAGAGAAGTAAAATTAAAGAGGATACCTAGGCTCGACAACGTCCGTGCTGATGCCCTTGCGAGATTGGCCTCGACAACTAGGACAGACATCAGGAGGACGGTCCCAGTGGAAATTTTACTTCAGCCAACTATTTAAGACCCCGGGGGAACACTTGGCAATTGCCTAAATGTTTCTCGAGAAGCCTCATGGATGGACCCTCTGATCATATACATTAAAGAGGGTGAGATGCCAGAAGCAAGGCAAGAAAGGAAGAAGCTGAGATATAGGGCAACTAAATTCACTGTCATCGGGGATACGCTATACAAAAAGGGGTTTATGCTCCCCTTACTTAGGTGTGTGCATCCCTCAGAAGTCCCTCCCATCTTGCAAGATGTGCACGAAGGGTCATGCTCAAGCCACATCAGGGGTATATCCTTAGCGAAGAGGGTGATCACCCAAGGCTACTGGTGGCCGACCTTGGGGAAAGACGCCGCAACATATGTAAAAAAGTGTGATAAATGCCAAAGATTTGCTACCATCCCTCATCAACCTCATCAGCCTCTTACCTCCATTACATCTCCGTGGACGTTCGTAGTGTGGGGGATTGACCTGGTAGGGCCCTTACCAAGAGCAGTCAATAACTATCGGTTCCTCATTGTAGCGATTGGCTACTTCTCAAAGTGGGTGGAGGCCGAACCGATGGTCACAATTACAGAGCAGAAGACCTTCCAGTTCATCTGGAAAAAAGTGATATGCAGATATGGTCTGCCCAACACCCTCATTTCAGATAACGGGACTCAGTTCAAGAACGGGACTCAGTTTAAGAATGCCTCTTTACAGAAGTACTATGAGAGGGTAAGTATCAGAAAAAATTTCTCCACCCCAGGCCGACCTCAGGCCAATGGGAAAACCGAAGTAACAAATAGGACAATCCTAGATGGAATCAAGAAGAGGCTTGAGGAGGCAAAAGGAAGATGGGTCAAGGAGTTATATGCCGTACTGTGGGCATACAGGACAACAGTGAGGACTTCTACCGGGGAGACCCCATTCATGCTAGCTTATGGCTCAGAAGCCGTCATCCCCACTGAAATTGAGTTTCCTACTCATAGGGTCCAAATGTACGACCCCCGGGGAAATGCGGAAGAGAGAATACTCGACTTGGACCTGATTGAGGAAAGGAGGGAGGACGCGGAGTTAAGGCAGGCCGCATACCAGCAGAGGACCGCAAGGTTTTACAATCGGAGGGTGAAACATAGGCCTATTGCAGTGGGGGACTTGGTCCTCAAGAAGACTTGGCAAAAGCCCAATAAGCTCCATCCTAATTGGCATGGCCCATATAGGGTCATCGATGAAGTTGTCCCTGGGACCTATAGATTAGAAAACCTAGAAGGGGAACCTTTTTCCAATCCTTGGAATGCAGACCATTTGAAGAAATACTATCAGTAGTGTTGTAAGGTCTTGAAAGGCCATAATTGTAATGAGAGTTGCTTCAACAGAACACTTTGGAAAATTAATAAGAAATATCAGTGTTTCCCTCATCCTGTGGTTCTCAGTTCTAGCACGCATGGAAACATCTATAGAAGACCACCCTCGGCTATAATGAGGGCCAGTGGAGGGGACGACCCCACCACTATCCTCAAGAAAGACGAGGGTAGACTTTGTTGAAAACCATTAAATTGGTGAGTTGAACCCTCGGCTATAATGAGGGCCAGTGGAGGGGACAACCCCACAACTATCCTCAAGAAAGACGAGGGTAGACTTTGTTGAAAACCATTAATTTGGTGAGTTGAACCCTCGGCTATAATGAGGGCCAGTGGAGGGGACGACCCCACCACTGTCCTCAAAAAAGACGAGGGTAGACTTTGTTGAAAACCATTAAATTGGTGAGTTGAACCCTCGGCTATAATGAGGGCCAGTGGAGGGGACGACCCCACCACTGTCCTCAAGAAAGACGAGGGTAGACTTTGTTGAAAACCATTAATTTGGTGAGTTGAACGCTCGGCTATAATGAGGGCCAGTGGAGGGGACGACCCCACCACTGTCCTCAAGAAAGACGAGGGTAGACTTTGCTGAAAACCATTAAATTGGTGAGTTGAACCCTCGGCTATAATGAGGGCCAGTGGGGGGGGGGGGGGGGGGACGACCCCACCGCTGTCCTCAAGAGAGACGAGGGTAGACTTCATTAAAAACATTACATTGGTGAGTTGGACCCTCGACTATGATGAGGGCCAGTGGAGGGGACGATCCCACCACTGTCCTCAAGAAAGACGAGGGAAAGGTTAGTGGCATTAACAAAGACAGCAAACCATAAAAACAGCAAATATGGAAGATAGTAGAAGAAGACGGTGGTATTAATAAAAGTGTTATACAAAATATCTAAGTATTTTACAAAGCAGAGCACAAAAATGGTGAATACATTATGAGGGTATGGGCTACAGACAGCCACCCTAAGGGACAATGTCAGAGGGCAGAGCCTCAACATCCACCAAGGAGGTCTCTTCAACAACCGTAACTGGCCGATCCTCAGACGTGCCGACCCCCTCAACCTGCACTTGGGATTCTACTTGGGACAGAGCCTCGGCGATCAGAGGGTCATCCAATCCGACTGCCTCAATTGAAGGGCGGACCGAGGAGACGACGTCGCCAAATCTGAGGACGACCCATCGACAGGCCGTCCTGATCCCCCTCTCCAGATACTCAAGGCCGAAGCCTTGAAACTCATCAGAAGCCTTGTAAGCCTCAACGGCATCGGCCTCGACTTTTCTGACAGCTTCTTCGAGGTCAGTCTTGTGCTTGGCCTCCATGTTGATCAGGGCTATGTCCTTCTCCTTGATGAGCAAGTCATTGGCCTGCTGGTCGGCATCATGCTGCCTCGTTAGCTCATCCAGGACCCTAGCATGCTCAGTCCTAGCACTCTCCAGTTCAGCCCTCACAGTCTCGAGCTCTGTCTGCAAGTCAGCCTCATGTTGAATAGCCCTTTCGGCCTCATGGAACTTCACCTGATTCTCGTCCATCCACTTGGTTGCTGAGGTGAAGGCACAAAAAGACTGCGTAAAAAATAAACAGATGTCAAGAGGGGCCGAGGAAACAGTTGGTGAAAGAATGAAATTTAAGATGTGGGTCAGAACCAATACGTGTGCAAGGGAGTGCAGACCATAGTCGTACACTTTGGCTGGAGGCATCTTTGACAAGAAGTCGTAGTCAGCAGCCGAGGGTGCAGAGAACATTGAGACCTTGGCTGCCCTCAGATTTACAATGAGTGACGAGGGCTCGGCCCTCAGATGCGCCAGGTTTTGAGACCAGAAGGCCCCCATACTGGACGAAGAGGTCGTCCCCTCAGAGGCTTCGAACTTGGCCCTCGTCCAAGAATCAGGCCGAGGGTCAACAGGGGCCTCAGGCTCCTTCCTTTTACGGCTATCGGTGGTCGGCTCCACCACCGTCAGCCCAGCGGCCCTCGTATTCTTCGGAGCCTGTTGAAGCTCCTTTCATTTCTTCTTTGCCAATCCTGACAATAAGTTGGGAGCACTCATTTCCCAAAGATAGTCTGATATACCTGCAGGACGACCTGATAAGAGGACGACACGTCAGAAAAATGCAGAGATAAAGAGCAAACACTTCAAAAATAAGTAAAGAATGGAAAACGTTCAGTATAACTCACATAGTTCTGTCAGAGGGCCGACCCTCATACCAGCTTCTTTGAGGAACCGAGGGGTCATCAAGTCTTCAAATTTTGTAAGTTTACCCTCTCTCCCTCGCCCTCTAAGGTAATCAACAATGTCCTTCTCCTCCAGGCTAAGTCCAGGGTCTGATCTGGCCTTCATGGAGGGGTTAGACCACTTCCTGAGGACCCTCGGACTATCGGCAATGGGCTCCTACTCCCCGGAGATAAAGAAAAACCTCTTTTTCCAATCATGGTTGGAAGTTTGTACCACATGGAGGAGTTTCTTCTCAGACCTCCTTGCCCCCAGGTGATAATATCCAGGCTGTTTGGACGAGGAGGTGATGTTGTAGAAGCCCAAAAATAGGTCAGCCAAGGGCTCGTCGATGAAGGCATTCATCCACAAGGAAATATAGCCCAGGATCGTCCTCCAAGATTTGGGGGGAAGTTGAGAGGGGGCAACGCCGAGGGTAGACAGGATGTCTACGATGGCAGTATGTAGAGGGAATCTGACTCCGACCTTGAGCATTTGTTCGTAAACTGCCACCTCTCCCTCTCCACAATCAAAAACCCTCTCAGAGTCAGAGGGAACCCTCATAGTTATACTGGGGGGCACTCCATAGGCATGCCTCCATATCAGGAGGTCGCGATCCCTAATAGAGGAGATAAAAGACGAGGCATGGGAGGTATCAACTTCATCATCTGTATCATCGTCCTCGTCCTCAGCCCCCTCCCCCTCGACCTCGACATCTGTCGGAGGGCCCTAGGGAAAAGCCACCTGGAAGGCATGGGGAGATAGGGTTGTCACAGGGACAGCCTCGGAGGGGACCGTACCCTCGGACTCTCGGCCTGGGCTTAGGTCAGACGTCTCCCTCGTCCATCTCACTTGGTTTGGGAATCTCGGTTGGATGAGATGACGACCCACAGGACTCATACGGTTCAAATGGTTTTATGGTGGCAAGAGGAATGGGGAAGATCGGTCGTACCCAATTAGGGTCATCCCCTCGTCTTTTCTCTTCCTCTTCCTCTATTCGTCTAATCTCGGCAAAGAGATTCTCTCTCAAGGATGGGAACTCAGATACTAAGCTATAAAGCCTCCTAACCATTAAAGGGAAGACTCTACACTTGGAGAAATTACACTAAACTTAGTTAACTTAGCTACAAACAAATGGGAAATTGACCAGGTTGGACTTTTGGATCAAAACAAAGGAACTCAATGGTTTCTGTCAAGAACACCCAAGAACCAGTTAGCGGAGAAGATGCCGGAAAAGGTTATGGCACAACCTAAAGAAAATGCAGCCCCACAACCCTAAAAAGCAAATAGAAATGAAGGCAAAAGAGAGTACTGAAATAGCGTTGCCAAAGCCGTTTATGAAAATAAACTATTTAAGCAACTCCGAAAGTTTGTTGAAGAAACTCTTTACTTAAATCAAAACTATTTTGAACACAAGATGTGTTAACAAAATTATGTACGAGATATGGACAAGATTTGATAACAATTTTTAGTAAACAGTTTAAAATGTTTTAAACTCAGCACACTATTAGAAAGGGATGAGAAGATGTAGAAATATTGATACTCAGATTTTTAACGTGGTAAAACCTCAACCTTGAGGAAACATCCACGACTCCCTCTACGGAGTAAAACAAAAAAAATCACTAAAACAAATATATGAGTTACAACCTATTTAACTAACATGCACACAAAAACAAATCTATACAAGTTCAGGATTGTACCCTCTGGCGTCCTTAACTTTTCTGCAGATCTTGTTTGTTGATGTAGTTGTCTCAGTTTGTCAACTCTTCTTTGTTTCAGCACTTTACGTCGACTTATTGTTCACCAAATCTTATAGCCAACACTTTGAGTGTTTGTAGTGTGACAATGTTTGTGAATGGTGTTCTAAAACACATGCATGCACACACACACACTTATTAGTTACAGACGATCCTAATAAATCACATATAAAGTCTATATGCAGTGTATTTGTTATTTTTCTTTCTTACAAAACCAAGAACCTTTTCGACCTTTCAAAATAACCCAGATTCCACGGAGATCTTGCTTAAGAAATCGGTCAAGACCTTTCTCAATCAGTTTTGAAAATATTATGAAGATTGAGAACCCTCCAAGTGCGAATCCCACTAGGTCAGGTTAGGTTTTGTAAAAACAGAAATAGAAAAACATCTATTGTTGATCTATGAAGAAGAAAAATGTTTTAACAGAAAATAATCAACAACGAAATTCTCAAGATGAGAAAAAAATGCAGCTAAGTGTTCTGTGACATGAAAAACTTCAGATCTATGATTTCTATTGAAAAAGAAACAAGATCTGAGTCTATGTCTAAGTTGGAAATAAGATTTATGAACACAAGGATTTCAGCAACCCAAGATCTCTTAACCAGAACTCTCATAAACCAAAAAAAACACTAAGGATGGTGTTTTTGGTTTTGGTGGTTTTTCTGGAGAGGTAAGTAGTTTGGGCTTGAGAAGTGTTTGGACGAAGTTAGGGTTTCTAACTAGGGTTTGGTTTCTCTCTCTAACTTCTCTCTTCTCTCTTCTCTCTCTTCTCTCTCTCTCTCTCTATTCTCTGAGACTTTGCAAAATGGCAAAAGCTTTCGAAGGCTGAGATGAAGGGTCTTTAAATAGGGAGAGGAGAAGATTCCAGAGCCTCGTTCAAAAACAATGGCTGAGATTGAGTCAAGCTCCATTGACTGCAATCCAAGGGCTCACAACAGGCGGTGGATTAAACAGCCTATGATTGGCTTAAGGTATTACACGGGGATTTACTCAAAAGACATGCAGGCCATCGATAAGGATAGATCCAAGGGCTGTAAGCGTGCGATGGTTTGTCTCAGTAAAGAAACACAGTTTGGTCCAATCAGAAGACAGCAGGTGTTGGCCTGTGAACGAAGGTAAACGCGCGTCACAAAATAATTACAAAGCCAACCCTAAAGTCTCTAGCGCTTTCGGTTTCTACCCAGAGTAACTTTAGGCCAATAAACACAACAATCCATATTTATATAATAACCCCAAGACTTTTTAAATCAAATTTTAATTAAATAAAACCTTGTTTAAAATATGTTTTAAATTCCCAAAAAATTATTAAAAATCAAATTGAGGGATTTAAACACACTCACAACATTAAAACACATAGGGGTGCAATATGATATGCAAGAATCAAATTCTAAGTGTGTGAGTGATGGCTATAGTCTTAGGATCATTACATGATAGATAGAAGAAGAAGCAACCCAATCTCTGAAGCTCTTTGGTTTCTAGGATAGACTCTATTTTGTCACAATTTCCAAACTAGATGAGCTCTTATACAGTCTAGACTCAAATGAGTCAAAAGTATAAGGGCTTCAATCTCCCCCTTTGGAAATATGAGACAAAATCTCCTTTGAGTCATCTCAACTCGTAGGGCGACAAAAAAAAAAAAAAAACTTATACCTATAAAGGTTCTATCTACCCAAGTCCTAGAAAGCAAAAATTACATAACTCAACTATATACAGTTTAACATCCTATTATTACAATGAAGAATGACTGTACAAGAAGAATACCTGCAAAAAATTACTAAGATCAAGCTTTTTAGTATATGCAGTAGACTCAAATTTCTCCCCCATTTTGTCTCAAATGGACAAAGGGAAGAAACTTGGCAAACATAACACGTATTTACTCAGCACAAATCATACCAATAGATTTACGTAAAGAAATGAATCTACTATAATCAAGAGGTTTGGTAAATAAATCTGCAAGTTGTAGATCAGTAGAAAGATAATTGATTTCTAATTCCTTGGTTTCAACTAATTCACGAATAAAATGATGTCTTATTTTAATGTGCTTAGTTCGCGAGTGTTGAACTGGGTTCTTAGAAATGTTAATCGCACTTTGATTATCACAATAGAGATGAAGTGTGGGTTCTAGAATACCATAATCACTTAGCATTTGTTTAAGCCATAACAATTGGGCACAACAGCTACCGGCGGCTATGTATTCAGATTCAGCAGTCGAGAGAGATGTGCAATTCTGTTTTTTACTACTCCATCCTACCAAGTTATTACCAATATAACAACATGCGCCTGAAGTGCTTTTACTATCATCAGTACACCCAGCCCAATCAGCATCAGTGTACCCAATAATAGTGCTAGGTGTGTCATTCGTGTACCAAATTCCTAAATTTAGAGTGCCTTTAACATATTTAATTATGCGTTTTACAGCGTTTAAATGGCTCTCCTTGGGGTTGTTTTGATAACGCGCACAAACACAAACAGCATACATGATATCAGGACGCGAGGCAGTCAGATAGAGTAATGTGCCAATCATACTACGATATAAGGTAGAGTCTACAGATTTTCCATTTTCATCTTTAGATAATTTCTCTGTAGTACTCATAGGCGTTTTAGCACTCTTAGCACTCTCGAGGCCAAATTTCTTAACTATCTCTAATGCGTACTTAGTCTGCGAAAGAAACAAACCATCTGGTTGTTGTTTGACTTGGAGACCTAGGAAGAACTGTAACTCCCCCATAAGGGACATCTGAAATTCTTTACTCATAATTTCAGCAAAAGATTTTACTTCTGAGGTAGAAGTGGATCCAAATATGATATCGTCTACATAGACTTGAGCGATAGTAATGTGTTTGTCAAATTGTTTGACAAATAAGGTTTGGTCATTTCCACCTCTTTTGAAACCTTTGTCCAGCAGAAAACTGGAGAGTCGCTCATACCAAGCTCTAGGAGCTTGCTTAAGACCATATAAAGCCTTTTTTAACCGAAATACATGAGTAGGATAATTAGGGTCAATGAACCCTTTAGGTTGTTCTACATAGGTTTCCTCGGCAAGTATACCATTAAGGAACGCAGATTTAACATCCATTTGATATAATGTAAAATGCATGTGACAAGCTATAGCAAGAAGCAGACGAACTGATTCTAAACGAGTAACAGGAGCAAACGTCTCATTAAAATCCAGTCCTTCTATTTGGGAGTAACCTTGAGCAACTAGTCTAGCTTTATTTCTAATTATCATCCCATTTTCATCAGTTTTATTTTTGAAAATCCAACGAGTACCAATAACCTTTTTGTGATCAGGACGTGGAACAAGAAACCAAACATCATGAATGACAAATTGTAAAAGTTCATCCTGCATAGCAGAAATCCAGTGAGAGTCATTCAATGCCTCATTTACATTCTTTGGTTCCAAGAGAGAAACAAAGCAAGCATAGAGAGCATAATTTCTAAGTTGGGATCTTGTACGTACTGGTTCACCAGGGTTACCAACTATGTTGTTTATGGGATGATCTTTAGAAACCCAGTTAGGTACTTCAGGTGACTCAATAGGTAATGAATTATCTATTTCAGAAGAGTCATTTTCTAAAATATTTGACGATTCTTCTTCTATAGTTAATTCACTAGTCTTGCTTTCTACAGTAGTGTCACTAACAATTACATTTATGGATTCCATTAAGGTCTTAGTGCGAAGATTATACACTCGATAAGCTCTACTGTTAGGTGAATAACCTAAGAATATGGCTTTATCTCCTCTACTCTCAAATTTAGATAAGTGTTCCCTATCTTTGCAAACATAGCAGGTACTACCAAA
The DNA here is from genome assembly GCA_949130495.1 of Sambucus nigra. Lineage (NCBI taxonomy): Eukaryota > Viridiplantae > Streptophyta > Magnoliopsida > Dipsacales > Adoxaceae > Sambucus > Sambucus nigra. The sequence goes on along the minus strand of OX422212.1, from coordinate 551,400,537 downwards.
GGTTCTAAGGTACTTAAGATTAGGCTTTTTATTGTACCAAAGTTCATAAGAGGTTTGTTTCGAATTCTTTCTAAGATAGACCCTATTAATAAGATGGCAGGCTGTACGAATAGATTCTACCCAAAAATACTTAGGTAAGTTCTTAGCATGGAGCATGACACGTGCCATCTCTTGAAGAGTTCGATTCTTTCTCTCAGCTATACCATTTTGTTGAGGGGTCTTAGGAGCACTGAACTCATGTTTGTAACCATTATAGTCACAATATTCTACAATACCAGTGTCTTTGAATTCACCACCTCTATCACTTCGGATTCTATTCACTTGAGTGTCTTTTTCATTCTCAATCCGTAAGAGAATCTTTAAAAAGGTTTGAAAGGTATCGGATTTTTGTTTTAAGAAAGCTACCCAAGTGAATCTGGTGAAGTCATCAACCATAACAAGAATATAACTGTGTCCACAAAGACTAACAGTTTGAGAAGGACCCATTAGGTCCATATGGATGAGTTCTAAGGGATTAGAGGTAAGGATATCTTTAACCCTTTTATGAGGTGCTTTAACAATTTTTCCTTCTTGACAGGGACCACAGACAATGTTATGAATAGGTTTAATTTTTGGTATTCCTCTAACTATCTGCTGAGAAGACAATTTACTCAAATTTTCGTAATTAATGTGACCCATTCTGTTATGCCATATCTCGTTGTCATCCATTCTGGCAACACTACAGATTTCAGAACTAGACATGACAGTATAACAATTGTCAGGGGTCCTGAATCCTGTAATTAAGCAATCTCCATTTTCATTTAAAATCTTGCAATTGTTCTTTGAAAAGGTAACAGTGTAGTTTGAGTCACAGAATTGTGAAATGCTAAGTAAATTAGCCTTAAGACCTTTAACTAAGAGAACATTTTCAAGAAGAGGAAGTCCTTTTTCTTTAAGGGTTCCTTTGCCTATGATCTGGGATGATATACCATCACCAAAAACAACTTTTCCACCATCAAAATGGGTTTTATTTAAAAGTTTTGTATCATCACCTGTCATATGCTTGGAACATCCAGAATCCAAGTACCATCCAGAAGATGTAAGTTCAGCTTTTAGAGCAGAAACAACAATGTTACACTTCATCTGTGGTGCTAGATCATCTTTTCTAACCCAAATTGCCCTGGTTTTTAGTTTGCGCTTGTTTGCTCTTATTTGATAAAATTTGCGAGCATTAGATTTTTGTTGAAAAACATTTTGCGCATGATTTTGTATAAATTTGAATTCCTGAGCATTTGATTTAGAAAAGGTTCTGGTTATCCTTCTAGTAAATGTCCTTTTAGGTTTAGTCCTTCTATTCCTATAGTTAGAGTTTTTGTCTGGTGGCCTGGGAAGGACATAATTGTTACGACTCCTCCTAGAATAGTTAAAGTTATGATACATAGGAGTGTTGTAGATAGGTTTAATCAGTCTCCTAGCATAGCAATTATCGAAAGAGTGACCATATATATCACAATAGGAGCAATAAAGATTGCTCAGAATAGGGTTTTCCTTAGGAAAGTCTCTAAACAAAGGTTTTGAGAAATTTTGAGGCTGAATTTTATTCCTAGGTAGCACAGATTTGAAAGCAGGTTCACTTTTCCTAATAGGGGGGCAGACATATTTTCCCTTTGATAAACTTTCAAGCTTAGAGCAACTTGCATCTTCAGTGTTGGTGTTTTGATGGTCAAACTTAGTTTTTAGAGAATGAAAGTCTGGACATGTTTCAATAGGTCTTTTGCCTCCTGACACAAACTTGATAGGTTCAACATGTTTAGTTTGTGTCTTCAAATTGGGGCAAAACCCTATTCCAGTTCTATCATCAGAATTGGTTTTAGATTCAGCAACGAATTCCTCAAAACATTTAGAATTGTTTTCAAATTTGGTAAATTTTTTGAAAACAGTTGCTGTCTTTTCTTTTGTTTGTTCCAATTCTAATAATGTCCCTTTGTATTTTTTCTCCAGAATTTCATTAGCTTCAGTCAAAGTTTTCAGTTTTTCATCAAACACTTTAACTTCACTGTCATGAGACATGCATTGTGTAGTATACTCTTCAGCATTCAGTTTTACCATTAGGCTTAGATCTTCTAACTTTTTGGTAAGATCTTTAACAATCTTTTCTAGTCTAGTGCTTTTCTTTAGAGTTTTAGTATATAGAGTGTGGATGTCTGGGAGATCATCATTATCTGAGTCACTAAGTGAGGTGTGTGAAGTGACCCCTAAGGTTTCATTTCTTAAACTCACGCACCCATTGACATCAGCAGTATCGATTTCCCTTTGACTCACACACCCCGAGGAAGAGGTATTAATGTTCTCAGTAAGTAAAGCATCTAAACCAGTTAAAGTATGATTCAAAGCAACAGAACTAGAATTACTAAACTCATCCTCACTATCAAGCATAGGAATGTCATCATTGTATATGATTTTGGCAAAGAAGGCTAAACAAGGATCAAAACCATCAGATGTCTCAAGTTCCTCATTTTCAGAATCACTTGAGTCATCCCAGGTTTTGCAGATATTGGCTCTAGAGTGTTTGTTTTGGGCATTTAAATTAACTCTACAGTCTTGAGCAATGTGTCCTAGTTTACCACATCTATAGCATTCAGTCTTCTTGAGGTCTCTGTGAGGTCTTGTGTTGTCCTTGTTCTGTTTGTCATGAGGTTTCTCATGAGGTTTGTGATTTGAAGGAGTGGTATAATTAGACTTGCCCTGTCTATTTGCAACACTGTTTCTAAATTTAACAATTTTCTTAAATTGTTTTGTCATTAGGGCAATCTGATTATCTAGACTTTCTAAGTCACAGTCCTCATCAGAATCATTACTAGAGGTGTTTAACTCAGGCTTAATCATCTTAGAGGTAAAGCTAAGATTGGAATTGGTATGTTTCCTATTAGTGTGGGTCAATTGTTTCTTAAACTCCAATTCCATTTCCACAGTTCTTAATTTACTACTGAGTAATTCAGGAGTGAGATTTACATCACACATCTCCTCAATAGCATATCTTTTATTGTCAAATTTCTGTGGCAATGATCTCAGAATTTTAGAGACAATTTCCTGTCTATCATAAGTTATACCATTGGCATGAAGTTTAGTGACAATATCAGTAAGGTTCATATAGAAATCATCGAAAGACTCAGATTCAGACATGATTAAGGTATTATACTGTTGGATTAACATCTGAGTCTTAGCAGCTTTTACCCTAGAGTCTCCTTCATGTGCAGTAATCAAGGTATCCCATGCTTCCTTGGAAGTGGTACAAGATGAGATTCTCTTGAACTCATGTTCGTTAATAGACATAAATATAGCGTTCTTGCCTTTGTTATTATTTCGAGAAACCTGTTTCTCTTCTTGAGTAAACTCACTCAATATTTTCTTAATCCTTTCATTGCTTCCATCAGTGGCTGGTTTAGTTGGATAAAAGTATCCGTTTTCAATGATATCCCAGACATCATCTCCCAGAGTGCCTTGAATAAAAGCAATCATTCTTACTTTCCAGTAAGAAAAATTGGTTCCATCAAAGACTGGAGGTCTGGTCAAGTTACCATATCTTTCGTTTTTCTCGTCCATAATGATTTTGAGAAAACAGTTTCAGAAACTCAGGATCTTTTTGAAAAAAATTCACCAAAAGCTCTGATACCAATTGAAATAGCGTTGCCAAAGCCGTTTATGAAAATAAACTATTTAAGCAACTCCGAAAGTTTGTTGAAGAAACTCTTTACTTAAATCAAAACTATTTTGAACACAAGATGTGTTAACAAAATTATGTACGAGATATGGACAAGATTTGATAACAATTTTTAGTAAACAGTTTAAAATGTTTTAAACTCAGCACACTATTAGAAAGGGATGAGAAGATGTAGAAATATTGATACTCAGATTTTTAACGTGGTAAAACCTCAACCTTGAGGAAACATCCACGACTCCCTCTACGGAGTAAAACAAAAAAAATCACTAAAACAAATATATGAGTTACAACCTATTTAACTAACATGCACACAAAAACAAATCTATACAAGTTCAGGATTGTACCCTCTGGCGTCCTTAACTTTTCTGCAGATCTTGTTTGTTGATGTAGTTGTCTCAGTTTGTCAACTCTTCTTTGTTTCAGCACTTTACGTCGACTTATTGTTCACCAAATCTTATAGCCAACACTTTGAGTGTTTGTAGTGTGACAATGTTTGTGAATGGTGTTCTAAAACACATGCATGCACACACACACACTTATTAGTTACAGACGATCCTAATAAATCACATATAAAGTCTATATGCAGTGTATTTGTTATTTTTCTTTCTTACAAAACCAAGAACCTTTTCGACCTTTCAAAATAACCCAGATTCCACGGAGATCTTGCTTAAGAAATCGGTCAAGACCTTTCTCAATCAGTTTTGAAAATATTATGAAGATTGAGAACCCTCCAAGTGCGAATCCCACTAGGTCAGGTTAGGTTTTGTAAAAACAGAAATAGAAAAACATCTATTGTTGATCTATGAAGAAGAAAAATGTTTTAACAGAAAATAATCAACAACGAAATTCTCAAGATGAGAAAAAAATGCAGCTAAGTGTTCTGTGACATGAAAAACTTCAGATCTATGATTTCTATTGAAAAAGAAACAAGATCTGAGTCTATGTCTAAGTTGGAAATAAGATTTATGAACACAAGGATTTCAGCAACCCAAGATCTCTTAACCAGAACTCTCATAAACCAAAAAAAACACTAAGGATGGTGTTTTTGGTTTTGGTGGTTTTTCTGGAGAGGTAAGTAGTTTGGGCTTGAGAAGTGTTTGGACGAAGTTAGGGTTTCTAACTAGGGTTTGGTTTCTCTCTCTAACTTCTCTCTTCTCTCTTCTCTCTCTTCTCTCTCTCTCTCTCTATTCTCTGAGACTTTGCAAAATGGCAAAAGCTTTCGAAGGCTGAGATGAAGGGTCTTTAAATAGGGAGAGGAGAAGATTCCAGAGCCTCGTTCAAAAACAATGGCTGAGATTGAGTCAAGCTCCATTGACTGCAATCCAAGGGCTCACAACAGGCGGTGGATTAAACAGCCTATGATTGGCTTAAGGTATTACACGGGGATTTACTCAAAAGACATGCAGGCCATCGATAAGGATAGATCCAAGGGCTGTAAGCGTGCGATGGTTTGTCTCAGTAAAGAAACACAGTTTGGTCCAATCAGAAGACAGCAGGTGTTGGCCTGTGAACGAAGGTAAACGCGCGTCACAAAATAATTACAAAGCCAACCCTAAAGTCTCTAGCGCTTTCGGTTTCTACCCAGAGTAACTTTAGGCCAATAAACACAACAATCCATATTTATATAATAACCCCAAGACTTTTTAAATCAAATTTTAATTAAATAAAACCTTGTTTAAAATATGTTTTAAATTCCCAAAAAATTATTAAAAATCAAATTGAGGGATTTAAACACACTCACAACATTAAAACACATAGGGGTGCAATATGATATGCAAGAATCAAATTCTAAGTGTGTGAGTGATGGCTATAGTCTTAGGATCATTACATGATAGATAGAAGAAGAAGCAACCCAATCTCTGAAGCTCTTTGGTTTCTAGGATAGACTCTATTTTGTCACAATTTCCAAACTAGATGAGCTCTTATACAGTCTAGACTCAAATGAGTCAAAAGTATAAGGGCTTCAAGTACCTGATAAAGAGAGCAAAAACGTTGCTAAGACTTGAGGAATTGAAGGCTGCAAATGGCGATGAAGGCTGATAAAATTCTAGAGAAAGAAAATGCTTAGGCACGAAGAAGAAGAAGGAAGAGAGAGAGTTTGAAAATCTCCTAAATAATTTGGTAATAAGTGGACCCATTTACCAAGAAAGGTATAATTAGGGCACAAGGCCCCAAGCGCAGTGTGCAGCCGCCATGCCTTGGAAACTGGAACAACAATGAGTATCTGCCCAGGTGTCACTCACCTAACTGATCATACATGCATCTCATTCAAAACACTATCCCTCAGCCATCTCAATAGCACCTATGGCTAAGGGCTGGGGCGTGATTGATATACCCGTTTATATCCTCGGCCTGGCTGACGATAACCTCCAAACGGACAACTCTACGAGGGTCCGAACCCTCCTATAGGCTCCATACAACCTATCAGAGGGGCCGACCCTTCACCAGGTTCCTGACGACCCTACGAAGGGCCGACCCTTCACTAGGTTCCAGACGACCCTATGAGGGGCCAACCCTTCAACAGGCTCCAGACGACCCTACGAGGGTACGACAGTACGAGGCAAGAATTAGGCCAGGCTCACTACTGGAAGAAACTTTGCCCTCGGCCTCGGCTCATAGGCCGAGGGTGACATCATGACAGCACGTGGTTTGGGAGACGCGTGGAACAGTGCGCGTGAGGCTCACATGCCACGTGGAAGACCGTTATAACCAAATCACACCCTCGCGTGAGGGAATATTATGTCATCATTTGGCATCTACACGTGTCAACAAGGGATTGGCTAGATCATCATTCACATGCACCATGCATACTTGGGGGGTACACTACACCCCCCAAGACCTATATATACTTGTCACCTACAACCCTACAGGGGATCGATCAATTAACTGTAGCCCTAGCTAAAACTCTGCTTGTACACACAGTAGAGAGAGAGAGAGAGAGGGTTACGTGCATTGTATCCAAGGCCATTAATGCCCATACTTAGTGGATCACACACTCATAGTGGATGTAGGCCAAATTAGCTGAACCACTATACATCATTGTCTTATTTCCTCTTATACTCATCCCCTTCTACATACTTATACACTTATTCATCTCTATGGCTGCCATGGCTGCTACTGCTTGAGCTCACTATCACTCATCCGGTGGTACTAAATCTTAGCATCATCAGTAATTTCCGCTCGCTACGGTCTAGGATAACCACCGGCATCTCCTCATATGAGATGTCTGGCTGTAATTCAATTTCTTCGAGTGGAATGTGCCAGAAGGCCCTCTCACTCCTGCGATATTTCTTCAGCGATGCTACATGGAACACGTCGTGTATCCGCTGAAGATGCTTCGGTAATCCCAGCTTGTAGGCTACAGGTCCCACCCTCTCAATAATAGGGAAAGGTCCCACGTACCTCGGTGCTAGTTTACCCTTCTTGCCGAACCTCATCACCCCTTTCATGGGGGACACCCTGACCAATACCTGATCCCTAACCTCTAACTCCACGTGTCTCCGTGAAGCATCAGCGTAACTTTTCTGCCTATCCTGAGCTATCCGAATCCTCCCTCAGATCAGCTCTATATTGGAAGATGTCTCCTGAACAATCTCCGGCCCCGACAGTTTGTTGTCCACCACCTCTAACCAACAAGCGGGTGAACGACAAGGTCTCCCGTATAATGCCTCGAATAGTTCCATGCCGATCGTGAATTGGTAAGAGTTATTATACGCAAACTCTACTAGAGGAAGATATTTCTCCCAACCTCCCCAAAGTCTAATATGCACATTCTGATCATATCTTCTAGCATCTGGTTGACTCTCTCGGTCTGTCCGTCAGTCTGCGGGTGATAGGCTGTACTCAAACGTAACTCCGTGCCCATGTCCTCCTGAAAACTCTGCCAAAAGTGGGCCACAAAGATCTTGTCCCTATCCAACATAATATTAATCGGTACCCCGTGCAGTTTAACAATCTCTGCTATGAATAGCTGTGCATAACGCATCGTCTCAAAGTCTGTGCGAACCGGTAGGAAGTGTGCCACTTTGGTCAACCGATACACAACAACCCATATGGAATCGTGACCCTTCTGTGATGTCGGTAACCCTGTAATGAAGTCCATAGAGATGCTCTCCCACTTCCACACAGGAATTTCAAGTGGCTATAGCATCCCTGATGGTCTCTGATGGTCAACTTTCACAAGCTGACACGTGGCACATTTCGAAACAGACTCTGCTATGTCCCGTTTCATCCCCGCCCACCAATACTTCCTCCTCATATCTTGATACATTTTATCCCCACCAGGATGTACCACGAATTTCGACCCATGAGACTCCGTCATAACCGCGTGCCTCAACTCCGCATCCTTTGGCACAATCAACCTCCCATTATGGCATAAGCCTCCCTCCAAGCGGATCGAGTAACCCTCTGCTCCCTCAGCTAATAATTGGCTCACCTTATCTCGGTAGGTCTGATCCTCTGCCTGAGCCCTCACAACCCGCATAATGATTTTGGGTGTGATGGATAATGCTGACATGCAAGCCCTGGCTACATCATCCTCGTATTGAATTTCTCTCCACTTCTCTTTCCAGACTTCTGATATTTCCCCAGTTGGTCTCTGACTCAATGCATCTGCCACCACATTAGCCTTACCAGGATGATACTGAATATCAAACTGATAGTCTTTCACGAATTCTAGCCATTGCCTCTGTCTCATATTCAAATCCTTCTGAGTGAAAAGGTACTGAAGTGATTTGTGATCCGTGAATAGCGTGAACTGCTCCCCCAGGAGATAATGTCTCCATATACTCAAAGCAAAAATGACTGCTGCTAACTCTAGGTCATGAGTGGGGTAATTCCTCTCGTGGGGCTTTATCTTCCTGGACGCATAAGCTATAGCCCTTTCCTCCTGCTGAAGCACACCCCCAAGTCCCTGTAAGGATGCGTCAGTGTAAACCCGATACTCTAATCCTCATTTCGACAATGCAAGCACGGGTGCAGATGTCAACTTGTCCTTTAACTCGTTGAAGGCTAATTGACAGTGATCATTCCAAGTGAAAGGTACCCCTTTTCGGGTAAGATTCGTCAAAGGGACCGCAATCTTTGAGAATCCTTTGATGAACCGTCTGTAATAACCGGCCAACCCCAGAAAATTGCGCACTTCTGTCGGTGTTGTGGGCTATCCCCACTCCCTCACCACCGATACTTTACTTGGATCCACCGCAATACCCCGGTCTAACACCATGTGGCAAAGGAACTGGACCTCCCGTAGCCAAAATCCACACTTACCGAATTTGGCATAGAGTTGGTGATCTCGTAATGTCTGTAACACTATATGTAGGTGCTCTGCGTGCTCCTCCTCGGTACGCGAGTAGATCGGGATGTCATCAATGAACACGATAATAAACTGATCGAGAAACTCCCTGAATACTCTGTTCATGAGGTCCATGAACACTGCTGGTGCATTGGTGAGTCCGAATGGCATCACCCTGAACTCGTAAGATCCATACCGCGACAGGAAAGCGGTCGTCGGAACATCTTCCTCTCGGATACGTAATTGATGATATCCTGACCTTAAGTCGACCTTAGAGGAATAAGACGCCCCTCTCAACTGGTCAAATAGGTCGTCAATCCTAGGCAACGGATACTTATTCCGTTTCGTGGCCTTATTCAGCTCTCTATAGTCTACGCATAACCGTAGTGAGCCATCTCACTTTTTCACAAATAACACCGGTGCACCCCACGGCAATGTACTCCGTCGTATGAAACCATAACCCAAAAGCTGCTGAATCTGCTCCCTCAGCTCACGCATTTCTGAAGGGGCCATACGGTATGGGGCCTTAGTAATCGGCCTCGTCCCCCGTGCTAAATCGATCACAAACTCGATTTCCCTGCTAGGTGGCAACCCTGGTATCTCTTGAAACACATCCTCAAAGTCTCTCACCACTAGGATTGAATCCAACGGAATAGCCACCTTCTGTGAGGTCTCCTCCTCAATGTAATGCAAGTGTGTGCGTGACCCTCCCTCGGGTAGTGGCATTGCTATTAAGAACATCTCCTGCCCTGGAATGGAGAACACGATAGTCCTTTAGTAGCAATCCACCATCGCCCAATAACCTTCCAACCAATCCATACCCAAAATCACATCGTACCCCTCCATATCTAACACTAGTAGGTCCGCTGCTAAACTACGTCTCCCAATCAAAATGTCCACACCCCGACAAATCGAGTGAATCGTGGCCCCGCTGCCAACTGGCGACTCTACACACATCCAAAGACCTCCTGCGGTCTCTAGTAGTCCGGACCGTTTAGCAAAATTTAATTTAATGAATGAATGTGATGCTCCCGTATCAAAAAGAATACTACCTTCATAACCATGAATGAGAAACATACCCTCAACTGCTGGCGGTGCTTGCTGCGCTGGGGGATTAGGAACATCCCAAACGTTATACACACGTCCGTAGTGCATCTGCCCCTGCTGAGGTGGGGCGGGTGGGGCTGCTGCTGCTGGTGGTAATTGCCCCTGTTGGGCCTCCTGCTGTTGACCTCTGCCCCTCTGTGGGCACTATCTCTTGAAATGCCCTGGATGGCCACACACAAAACAGCGTCTCTGACCATCCCCCTGTCGTTGGCCCTGTTGGCCCTGACATGGCTGGCCCTGGCCCTGCTGGCCTCCCCCATTGTTCCCTTGGCCCTGACGGTCCTGAGGAACCTGCTGCTGCTGATTCGGTCCTGGATGCCTCTGCCTGAACCCTTGTCCTCCCTATCGGAAACCACCAGGCTTAAACTTCTTAGCCTGATTCCCTTGCTGACTACCAGCCTGCTGCTGAGCACCACTAGTCTCACTACTAGTAACAGTCTTGACCTGTTGGCTCGGCTCCCCTGTTCGCTTGCTCCCCTTCGCATGGAAGCGATGGTCCTGGCAGTGTACAAGTACGGCATTAACGACGTCTGTATACGTCACTAACGCCGGATTCCCAATCAAGTGTTGCCTGATCCTCCAAGCTAAATCGTCCATAAACCTTGATTTCTTCCGCTCCTCATCACTCACCTCATTTGGCACAAAGTTTGCCAAATGGGTGAACTCTTCCTCGTAGTCTTCCACTGATCGGTTACCCTGAACTAAATCGCTGAATTTCTTCCTCATCTTAGTCTCTACTGCTAGTGGAAAGTATTTGCGTTCGAACCTCACCCAAAACTCTTCTATCGGCATCAAGTCTCGCTCCCCGACGGTGGTAACTGACTCCCACCACTGTAAGGCTGCCCCTGATAGACGAAAGGTAGCAAGCATCTGCTTCTGTACCTCGGTACACTCTAGCATGCGCAGATGGCGCTGAATTTTCTTCTTCCAGTCACAAGCCTTTATCACATCTGTGCTACCCCGGAACTCAGGTGGGTGACCCTTCTGAAAGGTCTCCCTGACTCTCTACCAGGATGGTGGCCCCATTGGAGCCTAAACTGCTGGTGCCATTGGAGGTGGTGCTTGGGGCTATGGAAAGTGAGCTGCCATAGCTCTCATTGCTGTTTCAATCGCCTGGGCCACTATCACTGCCACCTGAGTAGTGGAAATCAACTCGGGTGGGGGTGGTGGTAGCTGTACCTGTGGCTCCTGATGAGCCTCCCTGATTTCATCCCTAGCCTCAGCCCTCTTCGCTCTCAGTCTCCTCGGTGGCATCTGAAATAGATTAAATCGCATAAGTACACAGTTTACACAAAAATATTCACTGCAGAAAATACTAAATCTCACTAGCAAAAATGAGTCAAAAGTCCTAATCATAGGGCTCTACAATGAACGAGTGCTACGCTGAAACGTAGAAAGCCGCACAGATCCTAGGGACACTAGAACCTGATGCTCTGATACCATCTGTGACACCCCGCCTAATTAATCTCGGGTGATCAGTCCTAAATCATGTTAGAAAAGGTTTCTCAGTTGGTCCATTCTTAGCATCACTGTCGTCTTTTTAATTACTAACCAACTAAGTGAGAAAAACAGACTGGTGCCAATTTTTATGTCTTTAAATTAATTAAAACTCATGCGGAACATAAAATAATACACAATCATAATTAACTAAAATAACCATCCACACGGTCCAATTAACCAATACAAGTAAAGATAGTAAGAAAAATCTTAACAAGTCTAATATACGAACTGTGAGCGACATGCTCAGATAACTGCTAGAGAATTCCTCCACGAACGAAAGAAGGAGGCGTCTATCAAAACCCCACAACATCCACATGTGCTGCAGCAAAGGATACCTGGAATAGAGTCAAGCCTGGCGCCCTTGTGGTTGGACACCTAAAAGGTTTTTAAAACTTTTATAGCAAGGGTTAGTATCCAAAAACATTTGAAAACATTTAACAAATGATTAACTTGCAGTAATAAATAAATATGCATGCTCTTCATATTTTAGTTAATGTCGCACTCTCTTGAGGATTTCCTAACCCCTCCTCTAATGTGCACTACTAACGCTTCCATTTAATTTACTAGGTCCTACACTCTTGACCCAATACTTAGTTTAACCCTTGAAATTTTCCTACACTAAATGAGTATGCCTTAATTCATGATTTTTAAGTTATTATAAACATCGAACTTAATTAAATCATTACCCGTTTTAATTTCATATAACATTCACACCCGTTATGCACATAATATATTTTTCACAGTGTATTAATATCCCATATATAATTATCTACCTAATTATATATTTAATCATTTTATATTATTAAAAAACATACTAAAATAACATTTAATACAAACTTTTGGCCGAGTAAAAATACTCCCAAAAATATAAATTTTTTCAAGTGCTATCCCACTAGGTGTATTCACATAACCTAGTTATCCGAGTTAGATTCACTCACTAACTTAGTTTAACATACGAATTTGGAGGCGGTCATATTCCTTCCCTGAAAGTGAGATGTCCCTCACCCATATAACGGACGCTATGACCTGGGATTATACTCGCCCTACTCCTCAAGCTAGGGGATTCATCCACTACGCGCAACCTCCCCCTATAGCACTAGAGTATATATTAATAATATCCAATCACTGATATTAATGCACACACACTATATATATATACTGTCACACCCCGTACATATATATAAATTAAAAATGTCCCAGCTACACCATGTACACAATTCGTAACATAAGCCTTTTTAATTTATTAAGAGTTTACGGTCCAACTCTAATCATTAATTAACTTGTACATTAATTAATTAAGTCACCATTGGTGTCACCCCCACCATTAATTTGGACTTACTCTCGTAGTCCTAATCAACCTCACCCGAGTCTAAATTCCTGACGAATTTAAATTAGGATGTCACACTAATTCGTCTCCAAATTCTAATTAATTTTATTCACCATTAATTAGATTTAAAACCCATGTATAAATTTCTCACCAAATTAATTCATGGAAAAAGATTAAATTTAAATTTTCTTTATATAAAATAAAACAGGGTGAACTGTCAAAATCTGCCGACCTTCGATCGATCGACCCGAAACCTTCGATCGATCGATCGAGCAGGTCTTCGTCTTCTTCGCGAAGACGGATTCTGCCATGGACGAGTTTCATAAAACCCTAACTCCTTCTACCAGCAATCTCAAGCTTTCTTAACCATAATACAAGTTAGGAACCTTATTAGGGACCTCCAGAATGCCCTCCAATGTTATTAATTCGTCCATTAACTACACTTTCTGAATTTGGGGAAATATTCATCTTTAATTCCTTACCCATTTACATCCCAAATACCTTCACCAAATTCGTTTCTAATTATCCAGATATCATCCTACCAGATATGCATCATTTTATAATATCAGATTTCTACAAGAATCCTCATTCAAATTCGTAAATCAGATTATTATTTTCAAAACCTCATGTTTATGCCATGAACACCCAAAACGAATTTTGATCAAACACATCACATGAATATGAATTTCAAAAATAGATTCAATACTATTGCAAGTTATCCACTTGCCTTAAGTTTCGTAGTGTCTGATTCGGAGATGAATTTCCAAGGTTGAAGACGATCCTTGTTGGCTCTCTAGTGATCCCAAAACTACCTTTAACTGCTATTAGGGTTCCTTAATACACTTAGCCTTTTCTAAAACTTTATCAGCCATTTTATTATTCCTTCCAATTCCTTAATTTACCTAATCCCGTTTTTTGCCTAATGGGCCAAGCCAAAGTGACCCAAATGCCCCCGTGTGGGCCCGACTATGTCTAAAAACGCCCCGTGACCCGTTTAATACCCCCGAGTACACTTTTCCGACTATCTCGTCCCATACGGACTCAACCGTACACTCAGAATTGGCATCCGAATCAATTCATAAAAATGTTTATCCCCTCACCCCTTTAGTCTATACCGACTCCCGGTTGAGATAAGTGCATACCCTGTCATTAATACTCGAAATGTCTTAAATAATTAATTACTATTCACTTAGTAAATAACTCCTCGTAAATATTAACCATTTACTCCTCGATTAATATTTAAATAAAATTTCTCTAATTAATTCAATTAAATTACGACTCACAAGTAATTTTCAATTCCCGAATTAATTAAATATTTAATGCATGAAAAATGCGGGGTGTTACAAGATATTCATTGACATTTACGGATGGTAGAGTGCACACCAGTGCAGAAGAAAATTTTATCTTCATTACGATTTGTAGGGGTGCACTTCAGTGGTTAGAGGCAATTACGACAGTTTTCGAGAGGGACAGTCTTACTATTGATGAGTTCTAGGGAAGATTTGAGGGGAAGTACTTTCCTCAGGTGATGCAATCTGAAATGCAAAAGAAGTTCATGGATCTCAAGCACGGGAGTCGCACTGTGGAAAAATACGAGGAATAGTTTACCACTCTTTCCTATTTTGCTGGGGAGGATATGAGTACAGAGTAGAGGAGGATAGAGAAATTCGTGTCAGGGATAGCATGGAACATCAAACAATAATTATTGGCGAATTCGTCTTTCACCACCTATAACCAAGTAGTAAATGCTTCCTTACTACATTTCCAGGATCATTGAGAATTCTAAAAAGAGAAGGAAGAGAAGAGACACCACTCTGAGATGTTGAACCAATAGACTAAGGAAAATTGGAGTAATAACCAGGAGGCCCAGAAATCTTAGGGTTCTCAACCTTCAGAGTAGCATAAGAGATCTAGGGGTCCCAATAATGGAAACAGACAGACCCGACAGGGCCAGGGCCAAAAGTAGAGAGGCTACCATGGCCAAGGGTAGCAAAATCAAGACCAATAAGGACTCCATCCAGATAGGCACCAGTTCCAAGGTAGTTGCTATCTTTGTGGGGAGAAGGGCCACTTCGCTAGGAAGTTCCCTCAGGGAAATCGAGTGGTGCATGAGTCAGGGGTACAGCGTGGAAACCAGGCACCTCAGGGGGAGTGTTAATCGCTGTAAGTCCAGCCAGTGGAAGTTGTTCCAGTTGCATAAACGCTTCCTGCTCCACCTTAGGGAAAGCAACCGTAGTTGCATTACGAATGCCTATCACCTCGCATGAGGAATAAGACCAGCGCCAGCATAGACAGTGATGGTATGATCCAAAATTCCTTTATCTTATATGACATACTTAGTTTAGTACTAGTGCATAATACTCCATGGTAAATAATATCTCGTTTGCACATTGGGGAGGGTATATCCCGCTTTATCTAAGCGATTTACATTATTTCACCCGTGAGTAGAGGGACAGGAACCTATAGTGCCTCGTGTGTAAGGGATGGCAATTTACCTCAAGAGGACTTAAAGTTGCGGAAAAAAACACATTTCCATAAACAACATTAGATTATGATAATATCCTAGGGATGGATTGGCAAGAAAACCATAGGATTTGTGTTGATTTTTACAGAAATAATTAAAATTAGTAGTCAAATGTTGTGTGACTAGTTTCCATTAATGTTCATTTTCACAACAGAAAATATTAAGGAATTGTGACACCTTGAGTCTCAGTACGCTTAAATGGTTGACTATAAGGTCGGGGGATCCTTATAAATTAATTTAGCACATTATAGATGCGGGACCTGGACTTATGGATCTCAGCGACCAATAATGTTATACACTAGTGTATTAGAAGGGTTCCTTGTTTGGATTTCGCTTATGAGACATCCCATGCATGAAAGTAGAAAATGTCGGGAGCTGAGCGATGTTCGACCATAGGAACTTTTGGGTTATTGTTCCTAGTATAATTAAACGAGTTAATTTATTGGGATTTCGTGTGTCCCTTAGGCGATTTGAGACTTCAGTTGGCAATGGGCAAAAGTTGAAATTTACATGATTACTGCACACAATAATTTTTATTTCCATTCCCTTTTAATCTTGGGTCAATGGATCTCAATTACTGACTAAGCCGTACATTATTGTATCAGGAGGATTCGTTGTTCGGATTTCGCTTGTGAGACGTCCCATGCACGAAATTGACAAAAGTCGGGAGTTAAAAGAAGTCGGATACTAAGATCATTATTTTCTTTTTTCATGTAGATATGTGGTGGTATACTTGACATATGGATTGTTTGGTATGAATGGTACAAATTAGATGTATATGTGTGTGTACATGTAATGTGAAATATATGAACACCCCATTGATGTTACGATAGGCATGGATGAGCCTTTTCTTTTATCTCATGGGATATGGGTATGGACTAATTGAGCGTAAAAACTTGGATTAATCACGCGGATTAAAGCATAAGGTTGAGCTTTAGTGAATTTCAATGAAAAATTCTGTTATAAGGGAAGGACAATGTATTACCCCGTAATTTCAGAATAAAATATTACGACATAAATAAATTTAATAATTTCGGATTTATTTTGAGAATAAATTTAATCGGAAGGATTTAAATTAAACGAGTAAAAGTTTAAATATAAATAAACATTTATTCATGATTATATATATATATATATATATATATATATATATATATATATATATATATATATATATATATATATATATATATATATATATATAAGACTCAATTGGACATAATGGACAACTAAGTGATTTTTTAAATTTCCATCCACCAAATTAATGATGTTTAAGCACAAGTCCCCCCTCATCGTTTTGAGAGTGCATGGAGAGTCGTATCGTCCAGCACTGTCTTCCCGCCCGAGGGATTAAATCCACCAAGTTAATGATGTTTGGAATCATAACCACAACTAAGTGATTTTTTAAATTTGCATCCACCAAATTAATGACGTTTAAGCACAAGTCGTAACTCGTCGTTTTGAGAGTGCATGGAGAGTCATCACATCCAGCACTGTCGTCCAGGACGAGGGAGTAAGTCAACCAAGTTAATGATGTTTGTAAGGACATAATTTTATAGATGTCTGGGGTAAAATCTAGGAATTCTCTATTTTCTCCTAGATCACAGCTTGTATGTCTGATACCGCTACATTCGGCACGTCTAACACGATCATCCTCGATGGCCTTTATTCTAATTCAATGCATCCATTATCTTCACGTGCATCATGCTTCATGCAACGTGCTGCTCAGCTCATTCCCACTACTCCACTACGCGTTATCGGTAAAATGGTTTATTGGAGCTTTAATATTTGCATAAATATTTGAGAATTTTTTTGAAAATTATTTTTGAAGTCTAAATTAATTTTTTCAAAAGCAGAATTTTTTCTAAGTGTAGAAGCGAAGTGCCTTGAACGACGAGCTCGCTCAAACGACTTTGAATATCGTTCGCGCGAGATAGGAATGTCGCGCGATCTCGTTCGAATGACTAATGTCCTTCGTTCGAGCGACATGGCTATCTCGTTCGAACGAGCCACCACCTCGATTTTCGTATAAATATCCGTTCTCCTTCTACACGCTTTTCAAGTCTTTCTGCAATCTCAAAATTATGCTAAAACTGTCCAGAATAGGACTTCAACTTTTTAAGGTTTTCTAAACCTTTTTTATTCACAAAACCATTCCCATATATGTGTGTGAATCTTTAAATCTTCAAGAGGATCATTTACTTATCTGGAGTAGTTTGTGAGGAAGTCGTTCTCTTCTTCATTGATGCCCTCCTGGAAAGGGAAAGTTCCAGTCGACAAACTTGTGGAGAATCCATTCTCTTCTTCATTGCTAACCACCTGGAGTTCCTGCAGGATATTTCAATTGAGACATCGGAACCGACACCTGCGGGTATTTTTTATGTCACCCTATTTAATTGTAATCCGTGTAACCAGTTTTTTTACAAATTATAGTGAAATAAAAGGTTTTTCCCCTTTGGATGATTTTTTCTGAAACTGTTTGTTTTATCCTACATGCTTTATTTTATTGGATAAATCATCTAGATGCTTGTTTTAGGGTTTAACTAAAATTTGAGATTAAATAAAATTGGATTTTATTTGAGAACTCGCAATCTTTCCGTTGTAGCGATTCTATAATGTTATGAATGATAACCACAAGTAAGTGATTTCTTAAATTTGCATCCACCAAATTAATGATGTTTAAACACATGTCCTCCCTCGTCGTTTTGAGAGTGCATGGAGAGTCGTCACGTCCAGCACCATCATCCTGACCTAGGGATTAAAAATCACCAAGTAAATGATGTTTTGAATGATAATCACAAATAAGTTATTTTTTAATTTTGCATCCATCAATTTAATGATGTTTAAGCACAATTCCCCCCTCATCGTTTTGAGAGTGCATGGAGAGTCGTCTTGTCTAGCACTGTCATCCCGGAGGAGGGAGTAAATCCACCAAGCTAATGATGTTTTGAATGAAAACCACAACTAACTGATTTTTTAAATTTCCAACCACCAAATTAATGATGTTTAAGGACAAGTCCTAACTCATCGTTTTGAGAGTGCATGGAGAGTCATCACAGCCAGCACTGTCGTCCAGGACGAGGGAGTAAATCCACCAAGTTAATGATGTTTTGGATGATAACCACAACTAAGTGATTTTTTAAATTTGCAGCCACCAAATTAATGATGTTTAAGAACAAGTCCCCCCTCGTCATTTTGAGAGCGCGTGGAGAGTCGTCTCGTCCAGCATTATTATCCCGGCAGAGGGATTTATTCCACCAAGTTAATGATGTTTGGAATAATAACCACAGCAAAATGATTTTTTAAATTTGCATCCACTAAATTAATGATGTTTAAGCATAAGTCCTGCCTCGTCATTTTGAGAGTGCATGGAGAGCCATCTCGTCCAACACTATCACCCCGGCCGAGGGATTAAATGCACCAAGTAAATGACGTTTTGAATGATAACCACAACAAAGTAATTTTTTTAATGTTTCATCGACCAAATTAATGATGTTTAAGAACAAGTCCTCCCTGATCATTTTAAGAGTGCATGGAGAGTTGTCTCGTCCACCACTGTCATCCCGACGGAGGCATGCAATCCACCAAGTTAATGATGTTTTGAATGATAACCACAACTTAGTGATTTTTGAAATTTGCATCCACCAAATTAATGATGTTTAAGCACAAGTCCTAACTCGTCTTTTTGAGAGTGCATGGAGAGTCGTCTCGTCCAGTACTGTCGTCCAAGCCGAGGGAGTAAATCCACCAAGTTAATGATGTTTTGAAAGAAAACAACAACTAAGTGATTTTTTAAATTCAGCACCACCAAAATAATGATGTTTAAGGACAAGTCCTTCCTCTTCGTTAAGAGAGCGCACAGAGAGTCGTCTCGTTCAGCACTGTCATCCCGGTCGAGGGAGTAAATGCAGCAAGTTAATGTTGTTTTGAAAGATAATCACAACTAAGTGATTTTTTAAAGTTGCATCCACCAAATTAATGATGTTCAAGAACAAGTCCTCCCTCTTCATTTTGAGAGTGCATTGAGAGCCATCTTGTCCACCACTCTCGTCCCAACCGAGGGTGTTAATCCACAAAGTTAATGATATTTTGAGTGATAACTACAACTAAGTGATTTTTTAAATTTCCATCCACCAAATTAATGATGTTTATGCTCAATTCCTACCTCTCCTTTTTTAGAGTTCATGGAGAGTCGCCTTGTCCAACATTGTCTTCCCGCCGGAGTTATTAAATTCACCAAGTTAATGATATTTTGAATGATAACCACAACTAAGTGATTTTTAAAATTTGCGTCGACCAAATTAATGATGTTTTAGCACAAGTCATCCCTCGTCGTTTTGAGAGTGCATGGAGAGTCGTCTCGTCGAGCACTGTCGTCCTGGCCGAGGGATTAAATCCACCAAGTTAATGATGTTTTTAATGATAACCACAACTAAGTGATTTCTTAAAATAACATCCATCAAATTAATGATGTTTAAGTCCAAGTCCTCCCTCATCATTTTGAGAGTGCATGGGGAGTTATCTCGTTGAGCACTGTCATCACGACGGAGGGATTAAATCTACCAAGTTAATGATGTTTTGAATGATAACCACAACTAAGTGAGTTTTTAATTTTTCATCCACCAAATTAATGATGTTTAAGCACAAGTCGAAACACATCATTTTGAGAGTGCATGGAGAGATGTCACATCCAACACTGTCGTCCAGGCCGAGGGAGTAAATCCACCAAGTTAATGATATTATGAATGATAACGACAAGTAAGTGATTTATTAAATTTGCATCCACCAAATTAGTGATGTTTAAGCACATGTCCTCCCTCGTTGTTTTGAGAGTGCATGGAGAGTCGTCACGTCCAGCACTATCATCCCGACCCAGGGATTAAATCCACCAGGTAAATGAAGTTTTGAATGATAAGCACAACTAAGTGATTTTTTAATTTCCCATACACCAATTTAATGATGTTTAAGCACAAGTCCTCCCTCTTCTTTTTGAGAGTGCATGAAGAGTCATCTCGTCTAGCACTGTCATCCCAGCGGAGGGAGTAAATCTACCAAGTTAATGATGTTTTGAATGAATACCACAACTAAGTGATTTTTTAAATTTGCAACCACCAAATTAATTATGTTTAAGGAAAAGCCCTAACTCGTCGTTTTGAGAGTGCATGGAGAGCCATCACGTCCAGCACTGTCGTCCAGGACGAGGGAGTAAATCCACTATGTTAATAATGTTTTGAAAGATAACCATAACTAAGTGATTTTTTAAATTTCCATCTACCAAATTAATGATGTTTAAGGGAAAGTCCTCCCTCGTCGTTTTGAGAGTGCGTGCAGAGTCATCTCGTCCTGCACTGTCATCTTGGCCGAGGAACTAAATTCAATAAGTTAATGATGTTTTGAATGATAACAATAACTAAGTGATATTTTAAAGTTGCACCCACCAAAACATTAATGTTTAAGAAGTAGTCCTCCTTCATCATTTTGAGAGTGCATGGAGAGTCGTCTCGTCCAAAACTGTCATCCTGATTGAGGCTGTTAATCCACCAACTTAATGATGGTTTGAATGATAACTATAACTAAGAGATTTTTTATATTTCCATCCAAAAAATTAATGATGTTTAAGCAAAAGTCATCCCTCATCATTTTGAGAGTGCATAGAGAGTCGTCTCGTCCAGTACTGGCTTCTCGCCCGAGCAATTAAATCCACCTAGTCAATGATGTTTTGAATGATAACCACAACTAAGTGATTTTTTAAATTTGCATCCTCCAAATCAATGATGTTTAATCACAAGTCCTCCATTGTCGTTTTGAGATTGCGGGAAGAGTCGTTTCGTCCAGCACTATCGTCTCGAACGAGGAAGTAAATCCTCTAAGTTAATGATGTTTTGAATAATAATGATGATTTTTTAAATTTGCATTCAACAAATTAATGATGTTTAATCACAAGTCCTCCCTCGTGATTTTGACAGTGCATAGAGAGTCGTCACGTCCAGTACTATCATCCCAGCCGAAGGATTAAATCCACCAAGTTAATGATGATTTAAATAATAACCACAACTAAGTAATTTTTTAAATTTGCATCCACCGAATTAATGATGTTTAAGCACAAGTCCTCCCTATTCATTTTGAGAGTGCATGGAGAGTCATCTCGTCGAGCACTGTCGTCCAGGACAAGGGAGTAAATCAACCAAGTTAATGATGTTTTGAATGATCACCACAACTATGTTATTAAAATTGCATCCACCAAATTAATGATGGTTTAGCACAAGTCCTAACTCGTCGTTTTGAGAGTGCAAGGAGAGTCGTCTCGTTCAGTACTGCCTTCCAAGACGAGGGATTAAATCCACCAAGTTATTGATGTTTTAACGTCGTTTTGCGAGTGCATGGAGAGTTGTCTCGTCCAGCACTGTCATCCCGACTGAGGGAGTAAATCCACCAAGTTAATTATGGTTTGAATGATAACCACAACTAGGCGATTTTTTAAATTTACATCCACCAAATTAATGATGTTTAAGTACAAGTCTTCCCTCGTCATTTTGAGAGCACATGGAGAGTCGTCACGTCCAGCCCTATCATCCTGGCCGAGGGATTTAATCCACTAAGTTAAAGATGTTTTGAATAATAACCACAAGAAAATGATTTTTTAAATTTGCATTCACTAAATTAATGACGTTTAAGCGGAAGTCCTGCCTCGTCATTTTGAGAATGCATGGAGAGTCGTCTCGTCTAGCACTATCATCCCGGTCGAGGGATTAAATGCACCAAGTAAATGACATTTTGAATGATAACCACAACTAAGTGAATTTTTTAATTTTTCATCCACCAAATTAATGATGTTTAAGCACAAGTCCTCCCTGATCATTTTGAAAATGCATGGAGAGTCGTCTCGTCCAGCATTGTCATCCCGACAGAGGGAGGCAATCCACCAAGTTAACGATGTTTTGAATGAAAACCACAACTAAGTGATTTTTTAAATTTGCGTCCACCACTTTAATGATGTTTAAGAACAGGTCCTAACTCGTCGTTTTGAGAGTGCATGAACAGTCGTCTCGTCCAGTACTGTCGTCCAGGCCGAGGGAGTAAATCCACCAAGTTAATGATGTTTTGAAAGATAACAACAACTAGGTGATTTTTTAAATTTGCATCCACCATATTAATGATGTTTAAGCACAAGTCCTCCCTCATCGTTTAGAGAGTGCATGGAGAGTCGCCTCGTCCAGCGCTGTCATCCCGACCGAGGGAGTAAATCCAGCAAGTTAATGTTGTTTTGAATGATAACCACAACTAAGTGATTTTATAAAGTTGCATCCACCAAACTAATGATGTTTGTAAGGACAATTTGTCCATATTTATGTATATATTATGTCATACGCCGTTACAAGAATGATAGTTTCAAAGATCACATCGTCATCAACAAAATTCGAAGATCAAAAGAAGAAAGAATCTGATTTCTGAGGACCGGACCGATCCGGCTCAGATAAAAGAACCGATCCGGGTTCACCGGACCGATCCGGATAAAGGGACCGGACCGATCCGCCTGCTGAGCTGAGACCAGTACACCCCGGTTCCATAGCGAACCAATGAAGGCAAAAGTTCCGGACCGATCTGATGCCAACCAGACCGATCCGGTTTCAGAAAAAGAACCGATCCGACTTAACCGGACCGATCCGCCTAATCGACCGGACCGATCCGGCGAGGATAAACACTACCAGATCATGCAGCCGATTTTGTAGGGTTTCAATCCATTATTTATACCACTATCAGCAGCTGGTTTTCTCAAGACTTTCCCACGATTATCAGAGCATATCAACCCTAAAGTCTTCACCTATTGAGTCCTATGATTCTAGGTTTTTAGATTCACACATCTTCCATATCTATGTGAATCAAGTTTGGTAACCCAAGAACACCATTGATGTTGTTCAACCCTTTGTGAAGTGGACCGCTTCTTCCTCTTCATTGCAGCCCTACTGGACAGGGATAGTTCCAGCCGCCAACCCTACTGGAAAGGGATATTCCAGCCGCGACTACAGAATCTGATACCCGAGGGTAATTCTTAGTCAACCTGTATTTCATTGCAATCCGATTGTAAACCGTCTTTTACAAATTATAGTGATATACAAATGGTTTTGCCTTTGTGTGTTGAATGTCTTGTGCATGATTTGATATTGTTTCAATCACACCTAGTTGCATGCTTAGGGTTAATTTGGGTTAAAAGTGGTATTTATTATATTATTTCTTAATTGAACGCAAGCGCCAACTCTTTCAAATTGGTATCAGAGCAGGTTACGCCATTCTATTGCGTATTCCTTACTTCCGCAAAATTTTTCTAGATATCAATTTTTGAAATAAATTGATTTTTTGAAAAGAGCGTGTTCATATGGAGAAGTCATATTATAAAATGCCTATTTTTGACGGGTCGAATTATGCCTATTGGAAAGCCCGTATGAGGTCGGCTTTAAAAGCCATTGACGAACGTGTCTGGATTTTGGTTGAACGAGGGTGGACTCCTCCAACCGTGACTGTTGATAATGTGACCAACTTGAAACCTGACATCACTTGGACTGATGATGAATTTAAATGGTCATCCTTTAACTCTAAGGGTCTAAGTGCTATTTCTGGGACTGTCACTCCTGATGAGTTCAAACGCATAATGACGTGCACCACGTCAAAAGAAGCATGGGATATTTTGCAACTTACCCATGAAGGAACGAATGATGTTAAAGAGTCAAAATTGCAAAATTTAACAACTCAATTTGAAACCATCACCATGCATGAAAATGAATGTTTTGATGAATTTTATGCTAGGCTTTCTGACATTGTTAATACTAGCTATAATCTTGGTGAACATATTCCAAATGCTAGGGTTGTTAAAAAGATTCTTCGTTCCCTTCCTAAGCGTTTTATACCTAAAGTCACTGTGCTGAATTCCTTGGGTAATTTAAATACTCTAAAATTGGAAGAACTGGTAGGAGATTTACAAACTTATGAAATAGACATGTTTCCTAAATCTGCCAAGCCAAAAGATAAGGGAATTTCCCTTAAAGCCCAAGAGAGAAAAAATGAGGGGTCGGCAAGAAAGAGAGTCGAGTCGTCTAGAAAAGATAGAAACTTCTGATTCTGAATGTGAGTTTGACCTAGATGATTTGGCACTTTTTGCTAAAAACTTCAAGAGAATTCTGAAATTTAAGAAAAATGGGAATTTCAAAGATAAAAAGAATTTTCAGAAAAATAAGTTTGAAAAGAAAGATTTCAAAGAACCCCCTAAAGACAGTGAGAGGTGTTTTGAGTGCGACGGTAAGGGACACAGAGCGTTTGAGTGTGCCACTCGTCTGAATAGGGAAAAGGGTAAAGCTGTCCTAAATGCTACCCTTAGTGACGACAGTGAGGTCGAGTCGGTGGACTCGGGAGATGAGTCACCGCATGAGCGTAACTTCACCGCGTTCATGGCTAGTCATGTGAGTACTCCTAGTGCATCTCACGACGATGAGATTGCTACCTCACAGGGACACCTCGACAGCGAGAGCAAAGAGAGTGAGGGAGAGGAGGAAGGTAGTGAGGACGAGAGTAGCCTTCAACGCGCCTACGCCGAGTTATATGATGAGTCTTTCAAAACTAAAAAACGTAACAAGGCGTTAGTTCTTAGGATCACCGCGTTAGAAGAAGAGTTAGGAAAGACGAAAGAGAGAGAGTCCTCCACCTGCACCGCCATGAGAGAGAGAGAATCTGCCTGGTTTAGTAAAGAGAATTTGCTTAAAGAGAGAGAGAGAAGTTTTGAGAAAGAGAAAGCGGACTTGACTAAACAAGTGGCTAGTCTTACGAGTGAGCTCCATTCCTCCCTGGAGACTCGGAAGAAACTTGAAGCCCTTATTGCCCAGCTTACTCATGACCTTGAGAGAGCTAGGAAAGTCAAGGTACAAATCGAGGACAGATCTGGAAAGATGGGAAAGATGCTCCTCGGTCCCGCTTTAGGTTTTGGTGACAGGCAAGGAATAGGTTTTGATGGTGCCTCCACGTCCCAAATTGCACCCGGACCAATTCCTGAGTTTACTACGACTCCTTATGGCCATCATAAAAAACCAAGAAAGAGAGTTCGACCAAGAAAAACAAACCAAGGTCCTCCTAATACTGCGCTCTTTTGCTCCCATTGCAAAAGAAATGGACACCTTAGGGATGATTGCTATAAGTTGGGTCAGACACGACGTACGTTTGCTCCACCACATCAGACTGATGAGTTTTCCAGTCTGAGAGAGCGTGTTGAGTTTCTAGCCGCCACATCACAGAGTTTGATGGAGGAATTCCGACGGATGACCTTACCATCAATGAATGCGCCCCGCATTCCGGCTAAAACCAACAACAACAAGGGAATACAAAAAGGTACCTACTCTTGGGTTCCTAAGAAAGAGAAAAAGGCCCTTGTTGTCCATGTTGCTCTCAAAATCCATAATACCTCACAGTGGTATTTTGACAGTGGTTGCTCCAGACACATGACAGGTGATGCCTCATATTTTACCCATCTTGAGGATTATAATGATGGGAGAGTCACCTTTGGAGATGGTAGAAAATCTAGCATAGTTGGACGAGGTACAGTAGAGTTACCAGGATTTCCAAAGCTAGAGAACGTGCTGTACGTCAAAGGTTTGAAAGCAAACCTTCTTAGCATCAGCCAGCTGTGCGACGATGACTTTGCAGTGAAGTTTTACCGAAAAGCTTGTAAGGTCTATAATCAAGCCGGTAAACTTTTAGTGCAAGGGGTGAGGACAGAGGATAACTGCTATGGGACTGAGCCCAAATCCTCACTTGTCTGCAACAGCGCCACGATCACTCCTATGGATCTGTGGCACCAACGTTTAGGTCATGTGAACGTTAGAGACTTATCCCGTTTGGTCAAAAAGGACCTAGTTAGTGGCTTACCATCTCTTGGAAAGCCAACTTCCACGATTTGTGGACCCTGTCAGTTGGGAAAGAAAATCCGTAGCCCACATAGGAAGTTGAATTCCATTACCACCTCACGTGTTCTTGAGTTGATTCACATGGATCTTATGGGTCCTACTCGCACGGAGAGTCTAGGTGGTAAGAGATACATTCTTGTGATGGTAGACGATTTCTCCAGGTACTCCATTGTAGGTTTTCTGAGAGAGAAATTCGATGCTGTAGAATTTTTAACGACCAAGTGCCGTGTCCTGCAAAATCAACACGGTGTCACTATTAACAGAATACGTAGTGACAATGGCACTGAATTCACAGAAGCAAAGGTAGATCTTTACTGTGATAGCCTCGGGATCAAACATGAGTTTTCTGCTGTGAGAACTCCTCAACAAAATGGGATTGTTGAGAGAAAGAATAGAACGATCCAAGAGATGGCTAGATCTATGCTTCTAGGTCGTAAAGTTTCTAGGAGATTTTGGGCAGAGGCATTGTCTACTGCATGCCATACGGTGAATAGGGTGTATCTGCGTCCACACACACTTCACACTCCTTATGAGTTGTGGACTGGCAAGAAGCCCAACCTAGCATATTTCCGTGTTTTTGGGAGTAAATGCTACATCCTACGGGATAGAGAGCAATTAGGAAAGTTCGACTCCCGGAGCGACGAGGGAATATTTCTAGGATATTCATCGAACAGTAGAGCGTACCGAGTTTTTAACCTGAAGAGCTCTATGATTATGGAATCAATAAACGTCACCGTGCAAGATGACGAACCTTCGACGGTTATTGATCCTAATCTTCAGTGTGAGGATGAGGATTGTTCTGACAGTGATTTACCTATTCCTCTCTCACCCTCTGTGGACCCTATTCCTGTGTTAGGGGACACACCTGCTTGGGTTCGCAAGAGTCATGACCCATCTGCCATCGT
This sequence comes from Sambucus nigra, assembly GCA_949130495.1. Lineage (NCBI taxonomy): Eukaryota > Viridiplantae > Streptophyta > Magnoliopsida > Dipsacales > Adoxaceae > Sambucus > Sambucus nigra. The sequence goes on along the minus strand of OX422212.1, from coordinate 551,373,235 downwards.
TGGCAATCCCACTCTAGGGGTCAAGACTCGTGCTCAGCTAGAGAACGTTGTTAACCATTTTTGCTACACGTCCAAAGTCGAGCCCAAGAACCATAAAGAAGCACTCAAGGATGAACACTGGATATCTTCTATGCAGGATGAGTTGCTTCAGTTTAAAAAGAATAATGTCTGGGAATTAGTCCCCCGTCCTAGTGATACTAATGTTATTGGTACCCGGTGGATTTTCAAAAATAAAATGGATGAAAATGGTACCATAACCAGAAATAAGGCTAGGTTGGTCGCTCAAGGCTACACACAGATAGAGGGTGTAGACTTTGGGGAGACATTTGCTCCTGTTGCGAGGCTTGAGTCCGTCCGTTTACTACTCGCCATCGCATGTCATCTGCACTTCAAGTTATATCAGATGGATGTCAAGAGTGCCTTTCTGAATGGAATTCTACAGGAGGAGGTTTATGTGGAACAACTAAAAGGGTTTGAAGACTCTAAGCACCCTGATCACGTCTACTATCTGAGGAAAGCCTTGTATGGTTTGAAGCAAGCACCCCGTGCTTGGTACGATAGGCTTACTTCCTATCTCTTAGCACGTGGCTTCAAGAGAGGGGGAGTTGATATGACGTTGTTCGTCAGGAGAGATGACGGTGCTATCTTGGTTGCCCAAGTCTATGTGGACGACATAGTCTTTGGATCCACATGCTCCCGGCATGCTCACCACTTTGAGGAGGAGATGAAAAGTGAGTTTGAGATGAGCATGGTAGGTGAGCTTACTTTCTTCCTTGGTCTCCAGGTTCGTCAGCTAGAAGATGGGATGTTCATCTCCCAATCCAAGTATGCTAGAGACCTAGTGAAGAAATTTGGTTTAGACTCCGCTAAGCATGCTCGTACACCTATGAGTACCACTACCAAGCTTAGTAAGGACACTTCAGGCAAGGACGTAGAGCAAACCTTATATCGGAGTATGATAGGTAGTCTTCTCTACTTGACTGCCAGTCGTCCCGACATCGCCTTTAGTGTTGGAGTCTGTGCGCGATATCAGGCATCCCCAAAAGAGTCACATTTACTTTCTCTAAAACGTATTATTAAATACGTGAGTGGGACTCTCTCATACGGTATTTGGTATTCCTTTGATACCGATGACCGTTTGTCCGCCTATTCGGATGCCCATTGGGCTGGGGATGTAGATGGATGTAGGAGCACTTCTAGTGGGTGTTTCTATTTTGGTTCTGCTCTTGTCTCCTGGATGAGCAAGAAGCAAAACTCCATCTCTTTGTCCACTGCGGAGGCTGAGTACATCGCCGCCGGGAGTTGTTGCACGCAACTCATGTGGATGAAGCAAATGTTGGAGGATTATGGGATTTCACAGGACACCATGACCATTTCCTGTGATAACACGAGCGCGATACACATATCCCGCAATCCTGTCCAACATTCGTGCACAAAGCATATCAGGTTACGCGAGCACTTTATACGTCAGTTAGTTGAGGAGAATGTCGTAACCCTGAGTTTTGTTCCTACCGACCGTCAGTTAGCCGATATTTTCACGAAACCTTTAGATGCCCTTAGATTTGAGAGTCTTAGGAAGTCTTTGGGGATTTGCACAGTTGACTGAGGGGTTGGTCTATGTCTAGAATAGGATGCTTCTTCATGTTCATATCATATGCTTCCTATTGCTAGTCTGTTTTATATGTACCATATATTTGTTGTACAGCTTTTATGTATTTTTTATTATTCTTTGAAAAATACAAAAAGATTCTCTTTTTAGAAAATTTTTTGAAAAACACAAAAAAGATTTTATTTTGATAAAATTTTTGAAAAATTCAAAAAGAGATTTGCCTTTTATGGATGAGCATTTAAGATAACCAAGTCACAACTTCATTCCATATATCCATGTGACCGTTTGATAGAGATTTGAGAGGCTACATCTTTTCATCCATGTGCTTAACATTGATTGGAGTCCTTGAGATGTAATTAGTGATATTTCCTACATGCTTGACTCCTATATCCTTTATTGCACACATGCACGGCTATATTTGATTATTGCACTTGTCAATCTCATGTTGGCTTGAGTGTTTCCATCTCAATCCTGTCTATACAATGTATACAATGCGATAAAACTTGACAAGATTGGATTGCATGTAAAAACCGTTTTGGTGAGACTGTGTGATTATTTTCATAACGGGGAGGGGCTGCGAAAGTTGATTCTTATCCTTTGCGCAAAATCCACCGTTAAAAGGACCGAAAAAATGGAGGAATTTTAATATCCGAGGTCCTAAGAGGTTAAAAGAGCCCGAAAAAATTGAAAAGGCAATAGAAAGCAATACATGCCATATATGGGCCATTTAGGTTTTCACCATCAATTCTCCAAAGTTTGAGAATTTAGTATACCTCTATTCAAAATATAAATCTGAGGGAGTTTGGTTGGAGATTGAAAAACGGGTTTGCACTTCCTTGAAAGTCCTGAAAAAGCATGAAAATCATTTTGGACGTTATTGGTGTAGAAATCACTTTGAGCTTTGATTTGTAGATTTGATATAGTCAATGTCTTATATTTCCAATCTTTTACACCAAAGGAAGCATTTGAGTTCATTCGTTAGGAATATCCAATATTCATCGTGCACATATGTCATGTTTGTATGCTTTGATTTTCCTATCGAATTTTGATCACACCCATTCTTTTACGCTATCACCGACTTGGTTGTTTTATGTTCATTCATGGTGTGATTTTATGCCTTGTGTCACCCCGGTACTTGATTGCTTGATTTATTTCTCTCATTTGTCTATTTGGGGACATCATAAAAAGGGGGAGAATGAATTATCTGATTATGGGGGAGTTTTGAAATTTTGAGGTTTGTTCATAAATTGGTATCTAGATTTATCTCATTTCAAACTCGATATGTCACTTGGTATTTGTTTTGTCTCATGTGTGTAGGTAAATCTGTTGATAATCCCATGTTGCACACCCTGATGAGAAAAGCGTGAAGATTCCTGAAGAATTGAAGAAGAAACGATGCAGCCTTAGTCATATGTACCTCTTTCAGTTTTGGGTTCATGGAAGGGTAGATTTGTATAGGCATTGTTCATACTTGATAATTCGGATTTTTTATGTTTGTTCCGGCATAGACATAGGGGGAGATTTGTAAGGACAATTTGTCCATCTTTATGTATATATTATGTCATACGCCGTTACAAGAATGATAGTTTCAAAGATCACATCGTCATCAACAAAATCCGAAGATCAAAAGAAGAAGGAATCTGATTTCTGAGGACCGGACCGATCCGGCTCAGATAAAAGAACCGATCCGAGTTCACCGGACCGATCCGGATAAAGGGACCGGACCGATCCGCCTGCTGAGCTGAGACCAGTACACCCCGGTTCCATAGCTAACCGATGAAGGCAAAAGTTTCGAACCGATCCGATGCCAACCAGACCGATCCGGTTTCAGAAAAAGAATCGATCGGACTTAACCAGACCGATCCGCCTAATCGACCGGACCGATCCGGCGAGGATAAACACTACCAGATCGTGCAGCCGATTTTGTAGGGTTTCAATCCATTATTTAAACCACGATCAGCAGTTGGTTTTCTCAAGACTTTCCCACGATTATCAGAGCATATCAACCCTAAAGTCTTCACCTATTGAGTCCTATGATTCTAGGTTTTTAGATTCACACATCTTCCATATCTATGTGAATCAAGTTTGGTAACCCAAGAACACCATTGATGTTGTTCAACCCTTTGTGAAGTGGACCGCTTCTTCCTCTTCATTGCAGCCCTACTGGACAGGGATAGTTCCAGCCGCCAACCCTACTGGAAAGGGATATTCCAGCCGCGACTACAGAATCCGATACCCGAGGGTAATTCTTAGTCAACCTGTATTTCATTGTAATCCGATTGTAAACCGTCTTTTACAAATTATAGTGATATACAAATGGTTTTGCCCCTGTGGGGGATTTTTCCTTAAACTTTGTGTGTTGAATATCTGGTGCATGATTTGATATTGTTTCAATCACACCTAGTTGCATGCTTAGGGTTAATTTGGGTTAAAAGTGGTATTTATTATATTATTTCTTAATTGAATGCAAGCGCCAACTCTTTCAAATTGGTATCAGAACAAGTACTCCCTCGACGTTTTGAGAGTGCATTGAGAGTCATCTCGTCCACCACTGTCGTCCCAACCGAGGGTGTTAATCCACCAACTTAATGATATTCTGAATGATAACCACAACTAAGTGATTTTTTTAATTTCCATCATCCAAATTAATGATGTTTATTCTGAATTCCTCCCTCTTCGTTTTGAGAGTTCATGGAGAGTCATCTTGTCCAGCACTGTCTTCCCGCCCGAGGGATTAAATCCACCAAGTTAATGACATTTTAAATGATAACCACAAATAAGTGATTTTTAAAATCTGCATCGACCAAATTAATGATGTTTTAGCACAAGTCATCCATCTTCGTTTTGAGAGTGCATGGAGAGTCGTCTCGCCGAGCACTGTTTTCCCGGCCGAGGGATTAAATTCGCCAATTTAATGATGTTTTGAATGAAACACACAACTAAGTGATTTTTTAAATTTGCATCCAAAAAATTAATGATGTGTAAGCACAAGTCGTAACTCATTGTTTTGAGAGTGCATGGAGAGTCATCACGTCTAGCACAGTCGTCCAGGCCGAGGGATTAAATCCACCAAGTTAATGATGTTATGAATGATAACCACAAGTAAGTGATTTCTTAAATTTTCATCCATAAAATTAATGATGTTTAAGCACATGTCCTCCCTCATCGTTTTGAGAGTGCAAGGGGAGTCTTCACGTCCTGCACCATCATCCCGATCTAGGGATTAAATCGACCAGGTAATTGACGTTTTGAATGATAAGCATAACTAAGGGAGGTTTAAATTTTCCATCCACCAATTTAATGATGTTTAAGCACAAGTCCTCCCGCATCGTTTTGAGAGTTCATGGAGAGTCGTCTCGTCTAACACTGTCATCCCGTCGGAGGGAGTAAATCCACCAAGTTAATGATGTTTTGAATGAAAACCACAACTAAGTGATTTTTCAAATTTGCAACCACCAAATTAATGATGTTTAAGGACAAGTCCTAACTCGTCGTTTTGAGAGTGCATGAAGAGTTATCTCATCCAGTATTGTCGTCCAGGCCGAGGGAGTAAATCCACCAAGTTAATGATGTTTTGAAAGATAACAACAACTAGGTGATTTTTTAAATTTGCAACCACCAAATTAATGATGTTTAAGCACAAGTCATCCCTCGTCGTTTAGAGAGTGCATGGAGAGTCATCTCGTCCAGCACTGTCATCCCGGTCGAGGGAGTAAATCCAGCAAGTTAATGTTGTTTTGAATGATAACCACAACTAAGTGATTTTTTCAAGTTGAATCCACCAAATTAATGATGTTTAAGAACAAGTCCTCCCTCGTCGTTTTGAGAGTGCATTGAGAGTCGTCTCGTCCACCACTGTCATCCCAACCGAGGGAGTAAATCCACCAAGTTAATGATATTTTTAATGATAACTACAACTAAGTGATTTTTTTAATTTCCATCATCCAAATTAATTATGTTTATGCGTAATTCCTCCCTCTTCGTTTTCAGAGTGCATGGAGAGTCGTCTTGTCCAGCACTGTCTTCCCGCCGGAGGGATTAAATCCACCAAGTTATTGATATTTTGAATGATAACCACAACTAAGTGATTTTTTAAATTTGCGTTGACCAAATTAACGATGTTTTAGCACAAGTCATCCCTCTTCGTTTTGAGAGTGCATGGAGAGTCATCTCGTCAAACACTGTTATCCCGGCGGAGGGAGTAAATCCACCAAGTTAATGATGTTTTGAATGAAAACCAAAACTAAGTGATTTTTTAAATTTGCAACCACCAAACTAATGATGTTTAAGAACAAGTCCTCACTCGTCATTTTGAGAGTGCATGGAGAGTTATCACGTCCAGCACTGTCGTCCAGGACGAGGGAGTAAATCCGCCAAGTTAATGATGTTATGAATGATAAACACAAGTAAGTGATTTCTTAAATTTTCATCCACAAAATTAATGATGTTTAAGCACATGTCCTCCCTCATCGTTTTAAGATTGTAAGGAGAGTCATCACGTCCAGCACTATCATCCCGACCTAGGGATTAAATCGACCAGGTAATTGACGTATTGAATGATAAGCACAACTAAGGGATTTTTAAATTTTCCATCCACCGATTTAATGATGTTTAAGAACAAGTCCTCCCGCATCGTTTTGAGAGTGCATGGAGAGTCGTCTCATCTAACACTGTCATCCCGGCGGAGGGAGTAAATCCACTAAGTTAATGATGTTTTGAATGAACACCACAACTAAGTGATTTTTTAAATTTGCAAGCACCAAATTAATGATGTTTAAGGACAGGTCCTAACTCGTCGTTTTGAGAGTGCATGAAGAGTTATCTCGTCCAGTATTGTCGTCCAGGCTGAGGGAGTAAATCCACCAAGTTAATGGTGTTTTGAAAGATAACAAAAACTAGGTGATTGTTTAAATTTGCAACCACCAAATTAATGATGTTTAAGCACAAGTCATACCTCGTCGTTTAGAGAGTGCATGGAGAGTCGTCTCGTCCAGCACTGTCATCCCGGTCGAGGGTGTAAATCCAGCAAGTTAATGTTGTTTTGAATGATAACTACAACTAAGTGATTTATTAAAGTTGCATCCACCAAATTAATGATGTTTAAGAACAAGTCCTCCCTCGTCGTTTTGAGAGTGCATTGAGAGTCGTCTCGTCCACCACTGTCATCCCAACCGAGGGTGTTAATCCACCAAGATAATTATATTTTGAATGATGACCACAACTAAGTGATTTTTTTAATTTCCATCATCCAAATTAATTATGTTTATGCTCAATTCCTCCCTCTTCATTTTGAGAGTGCATGGAGAGTCATCTTGTCCAGCACTGTCTTCCCGCCGGAGGGATTAAATCCACCAAGTTAATGATATTTTGAATGATAACCACAACTAAGTGGTTTTTAAAATTTGCGTCGACCAAATTAACAATGTTTTAGCACAAGTCATCCCTCTTCGTTTTGAGAGTGCATGGAGAGTCGTCTCGTCTAACACTGTCATCCCGGTGGAGGGAGTAAATCCACCAAGTTAATGATGTTTTGAATGAAAACCACAAATAAGTGATTTTTTAAATTTGCAACCACCAAATTAAAGATGTTTAAGAACAAGTCCTCACTCGTCATTTTGAGAGTGCATGGAGAGTTATCACGTCCAGCACTGTCGTCCAGGACGAGGGAGTAAATCAACCAAGTTAATAATGTTTTGAATGATAACCATAACTAAGCGATTTTTTAAATTTTCATCCACAAAATTAATGATATTTAAGCACAAGTCCTCCCTCGTCGTTTTGAGAGTGCATGGAGAGTCGTCTCGTCTAGCACTGTCATCCCGGCCGAGGGACTAAATCCAACAAGTTAATGATATTTTGAATGATAACAACAGCTAAGTGATTTTTTTAAAGTTGCACCCACCAAATTATTGATGTTTAAGCACTAGTACTCCTTCATCGTTTTGAGAGCGCATGGAGAGTCGTCTCATCCAAAACTGTCATCTCGACCGAGGGTGTTAATCCACCAAATTCATGATGGTTTGAATGATAACTACAAATAAGTGAATTATCATATTTCCATCCACCAAATTAATGATGTTTAAGCACAAGTCATCCTTCATCGTTTTGAGAGTGCATAGAGAGTAGTCTTGTCCAACACTGGCTTCTCGCCCGAGGGATTAAATCCACCGAGTTAATGATGTTTTGAATGATAACCATAACTAAGTGATTTTTTAAATTTGCATCCTCCAAATCAATGATGTTTAATCACAAGTCCTCTCTTGCCATTTTGAGAGTGCGAGAAGAGTCGTCTCGTCCAGCACTGTCATCCCGGACGCGGAAGTAAATCCACCAAGTTAATGATTCTTTGAATGAAAACCACAACTAAGTCATTTTTTAAATTTGCATCCACCAAATTAATGATGTTTAAGCAAAATCCTACCACGTCGTTTTGAGAGTGCATGGAGAGTCGTCTTGTCCAACACTGTCATCCCGGACGAGGAAGTAAATACACCAAGTTAATAATGTTTTGAATGATAACCACAACTAAGTAATTTTTTAAATTTATACTCACCAAATTAATTATGTTTAAGAGCATGTCCACTCTCGTCATTTTGAGAGTGCATGGAGAGTCGTCTCGTCCAACACTGTCGTCCCGACCGAGGGAGTAAATCCTCCAAGTTAATAATATATTGAATGATAACCACAACTAAGTAATTCTTTAAATTAGTATCCCCCAAATTAATGAGAGTGTGGGAAGAGTCGTCTCATCCAGCACTATCGTCCCGGACGAGGAAGTAAATCCCCCAAGTCAATGATGTTGTGATTGATAACGAAAACTAAGTGATTTTTTAAATATACATCCACCAAATTAATGATGTTTAAGCACAAGTCCTCCCTCATCGTTTTGAGAGTGCATAGAGAGTCGTCACGTCCAGCACTATCATCCCGCCAGAGGGAGGAAATCCACTTAGTTAATGATGTTTTGAATGATAACCACAACTATGTGATTTATAAAATTCGCATCTACCAAATTAATGACGTTTAAGGACAAGTTCTCCCTCGTCGTTTTTAGAGTGCTTGGAGAGTCGTCTCATGTAGCACTGTCGCCCAGGCTGAGGTAGTAAATCAACATAGTTTATGATGTTTTGAATGATAACCACAACTAAGTGATTTTTTAAATTTCCATCCACCAAATTAGTGATGTTTAAGCAGAAGTCCTCCCTTACCGTTTTGAGAGTGCACGGAGAGTCGTCTCATCCAGAAGTGTCATCCCAACGGAGGGAGTAAATCAACCAAGTTAATGATGTTTTTAATGATGACCACAACTATGTGATTTTTTAAAACTGCATTCACCAAATTAATGATGCTTTAGCACAAGTCCTAACTCGTCATTTTGAGAGTTCAAAGAGAGTCATCTCGTCCCGGACTGCCTTCCCGGACAAGGGATTAAATCCACTAAGTTAATGATGTTTTGAATGATAACCACAACTAAGTGATTCTTTAAATTTCCATCCACCAAATTAATCTGTTTAGGTATAAGTCCTCCCCCGTTGTTTTGAGAGTGCATGGAGATTCGTCTCGTCCAGCACTTTCATCCCGACCGAGGGAATAAATCCACCAAGTTAACGATGTTTTGAATGATAACCACAACTAGGTGATTTTTTAAATTTTCATCCACCAAATTAATGATGTTTAAGCACAAGTCCGCTCTCATCGTTTTGAGAGTGCATGGAGAGTCGTCTCGTCTAGCACTGTTATCCCAGCCGAGGGAGTAAATCCACCAAGTTAATGATGTTTTGTATGATAACCACAACTAAGTGATTTTTTAAATTTGAATCACCAAATTAATGATGTTTAAGCACATGTCCTCCCTCGTGATTTTGAGAGTGCATGGAGAGTCTTCTCATCCAGCACCGTCGTCCAGGCCGAGGGAGTAAATCAACCAAGTTAATGATGATTTGAATGATAACCACAACTAATTAATTTTTTAAAATTTCATCCACCAAATTAATGATGTTTAAGAACAAGTCCTCCCTATTCGTTTGGAGAGTCATCTCGTCCAGCACTATCGTCCAGGACGAGGGAGTAAATCAACCAAGTTAATGATGTTTTGACTGATGACCAAAACTATGTTATTTTTTAAAATTACATCCACCAAATTAATGATATCTTAGCACAAGTCCTAACTTGTCGTTTTGAGAGTGCAAGGAGAGTCATCTCGTCCAGCACTACCTTCCGGGACAAGGGATTAAATCCATCAAGTTAATGATCTTTTGAATGATAACCACAACTAAGTGATTTTTTAAATTTGCATCCACCAAATTAATGATGTTAAAGCACAAGTCCTCCCCCTTCGTTTTGAGAGTGCATGGAGAGTCATCTCGTCCAGCAGTGTCATCCCGATCGAGGGAGTAAATCCACCAAGTTAATTATGTTTTGAATGATAACCACAACTAGGCGATTTTTTAAATTTGCATCCACCAAATGAATGATGTTTAAGCACAAGTCCACTCTCATCATTTTGAGAGTGCACGGAGAGTCGTCTCGTCCAGCACTGTTATCCCGGCCGAGGGAGTAAATACACCAAGTTATTGATGTTTTGTATGATAACCACAACTAAGTGATTTTTTAAATTTGCATCACCAAATTAATAATGTTTAAGCACATGTCCTCCCTCGTGATTTTGAGGGTGCATGGAGAGTCATCTAGTCCATCACCGTCGTCCAGGTTGAGGGAGTAAATCAACCAAGTTAATGATGGTTTGAATGATAACCACAACTAAGTAATTTTTTTAAATTGCATACACCAAATTAATGATGTTTAAGCACAAGTCCTCCCTATTCGTTTTGAAAATGCATGGAGAGTCATCTCGTCCAGCACTGTCATCCCGACAGAGGGAGGCAATCAACCAAGTTAATGATGTTTTGAATGATAACCACAACTTAGTGATTTTTTGAATTTGCATCCACCAAATAAATGATGTTTAAGCACAAGTCCTAACTCGTCGTTTTGAGAGTGCATGAAGAGTCATCTCGTCCATTACTATCGTCCAGGCCGAAAGAGTAAATCCACCATGTTAATGATGTTTTCAAAGATAACAACAACTAGGTGATTTTTTAAATTCGTATCCACCAAATTAATGATGTTTAAGCACAAGTCCTCCCTCGTCATTTTGAGAGTGCACGGAGAGTCGCCTCATCCAGTATTGTCATCCCGTCCGAGGGAGTAAATCTAGCAAGTTAATGATGTTTTGAATGATAACCACAACTAAGTGATTTTTAAAAGTTACATCCACCACATTGATGATATTTAAGAACAAGTCTTGCCTCATCGTTTTGAGAGTGCATTGAGATTCGTCTCATCCACCACTGTCGTCCCGACCGAGGGAGTTAATCCACTAAGTTAATGATATTTTGAATGATAACTACAACTAAGTGATTTTTTAAATTTCCATCCACCAAATTAATGATGTTTATGCACAATTCCTCCCTCTTCGTTTTGAGAGTGCATGGAGAGTCATCTCGTCCAGCACTGTCTTCCCGCCCGAGGGATTAAAGGCACCAAGTTAATGATATTTTAAATGCTAAACACAACTAACTGATTTTTAAAATTTGCGTCCACCAAATTAATGATTTTTTAGCACAAGTCATCCCTCTTCATTTTGAGAGTGCATGGAGAGTCCTCTCATCGAGCACTGTCGTCCCGACCGAGGAATTAACTCCACCAAGTTAATGATGTTTTGAATGATAACTACAACTAAGTGATTTCTTAAATTTGCCTCCACCAAATTAATGATGTTTAATCCCACGTACTCCCATGTCATTTTGAGAGTGCATGGGGAGGCGTCTTGTCCAGCACTATCATCCTGGCGGAGGGACTAAGTCTACCAAGTTAATGATGTTTTTAATGATAACAAGAACTAAATGATTTTTTGTAAATTTGCATCCACCAAATTAATGATGTTTAAGCACAAGTCGTAACTCATCGTTTTGAGAGTGCATGGAGAGTCATCACATCCATCACTGTCGTCCAGGCAGAGGGAGTAAATCCATCAGGTTAATGTTATGAATGATAACCACAAGTAAGTGATTTCTTAAATTTTCATCCACAAAATTAATGATGTTTAAGCACATGTCCTCCCTCGTCGTTTTGAGAGTGCATGGAGAGTCGTCACGTCCAGCACTATCATCCCGACCTAGGGATTAAATCGACCAGGTAAATGCATTTTGAATGATAAGCACAACTAAGTGATTTTTTAATTTTCCATCCACCAATTTAATGATGTTTAAGAAGAAGTCCTCCCTCATCGTTTTGAGAGTGCATGGAGAGTTGTCTCGCCTAACACTGTCATCCCGGTGGAGGGAGTAAATCCACCAAGTTAATGATGTTTTGAATGAAAACCACAACTAAGTGATTTTTTAAATTTCAACCACCAAATTAATGATGTTTAAGGACAAGTCATAACTCATCTTTTTGAGAGTGCATGAAAAATTGTCTCGTCCAGTACTGTCGTCCAGGCCGAGGGAGTAAATTCACCAAGTTAATGATGTTTTGAAAGATAACAAAAACTAAGTGATTTTTAAAATTTTCAACCACCAAATTAATGACATTTAAGAACAAGTCCTCCCTCGTCGTTTAGAGAGTGCATGGAGAGTCATCTCGCCCAGCACTGTCATCCCGGCCGAGGGCGTAAATCCAGCAAGTTAATGTTGTTTTGAATGATAACCACAACTAATTGATTTTTTAAAACTTGATCCACCAAATTAATGATATTTACGAACAAGTCCTCCCTCTTCGTTTTGAGAGTGCATTGAGAGTCGTCTCGTCCACCACTGTCGTCCCAACCTAGGGTGTTAATCCACCAAGTTAATGATATTTTGAATGATAACTAAAACTAAGTGATTTTTTAAATTTCCATCATCCAAATTAATGATGTTTATGCTCCATTACTCCCTCTCCGCTTTGAGAGTGCATGGAGAGTCGTCTTGTCCAGCACTGTCTTCCCGTCGGAGGGATTAAATCCACAAAGTTAATGATATTTTGAATGATAACCACAACTAAGTGATTTTTAAAATTTGCCTTGACCAAATTAATGATGTTTTAGCACAAGTCATCCCTCGTCGTTTTGAGAGTGCGTGGAGAGTCGTCTCGTCAAGCACTCTCATCCTGGACGAGGGATTAAATCCGCCAAGTTAATGATGTTTTGAACGATAACCACAACTAATTGATTTCTTAAATTTACATCCACCAAATTAATGATGTTTAAGTCCAAGTCATCCCACGTCATTTTGAGAGTGCATGGGGAGTTGTCTCGTCGAGCATTGTCATCCCGACGGAGGGATTAAATCTACCAAGTTAATGATGTTTTTAATGATAACCATAACTAAGCGATTTTTTAAATTTACATCCACCAAATTAAGTATGTTTAAGCACAAGTCGTAAAACGTCGTTTTGAGAGTTCATGGAGAGTTATCACATCCAGCACTGTCGTCCAGGCCGAGGGAGTAAACCCACCAAGTTAATGATGTTATGAATGATAACCACAAGTAAGTGATTTCTTAAATTTCATCCACCAAATTAATGATGTTTAAGCACATGTCCTTCCTCGTCGTTTTGAGAGTGCATGGAGAGTCATCACATCCAGCACTATCATCCCGACCCAGGGATTAAATCCACCAGGTAAATGACGTTTTGAATGATAAGCACAACTAGGTGATTTTTTAATTTCCCATCCACCAATTTAATGGTGTTTAATCGCAAGTCCTCCCTCATCGGTTTGAGAGTGCAGGAAGAGTCATCTCGTCTAGCACTGTCATCCTAGCGGAGGGAGTAAATCCACCAAGTTAATGATGTTTTGAATGAAAACCACAACTAAGTGATTTTTTAAATTTGCATCCGCCAAATTAATGATGTTTAAGTACAAGTCCTCCCTCGTCATTTTGAGAGCGCATGGAGAGTCGTCACGTCCAGCACTATCATCCCGACCGAGGGATTTAACCCACCAAGTTAATGATGTTTCGAATAATAACAACAACAAAATGATTTTTTAAATTTTCATCAACTAAATTAATGATGTTTAAGAACAAGTCCTGCCTCGTCGTTTTGAGAGTGCATGGAGAGTCGTTTCCTCCAGCACTATCATCCCGATCGAGGGATAAAATGCACCAAGTAAATGACATTTTGAATGATAACCACAACAAAATGAATTTTTTAATTTTTCATCCACCAAATTAATGATGTTTACGCACAAGTCCTCCCTAATCGTTTTGAGAATGCATGAAGAGTCGCCTCGTCCGGCACTGTCATCCCGACTGAGGGTGTTAATCCACCAACTTAATGATGGTTTGAATCATAACTACAGCTAAGTGATTTTTTATATTTCCATCCACAAAATTAACGATGTTTAAGCACAAGTCCTACCTCTTTGTTTTGAGACTGCATGGAGAGTCATCTCGTCAAGCCCTGGCTTCTCGCCCGAGCGATTAAATCCCACGATTCAATGATTTTTTGAATGACAACCACAACTTAGTGATTTTTTAAATTTGCATCCTCTAAATCAATGGCGTTTAATCATAATTCATCCCTTGTCATTTTGAGATTGCAGGAAGAGTCATCTTGTCCACCACTTTCGTCTTGGACGAGGAAGTAAATCCACCAAGTTAATGATATTTTGAACGATAATCACAACTAAGTGATTTTTTAAATTTGGATCCACCAAATTAATGATGCTTAAGCACAAGTCCTCCCTCGTCGTTTTGAGAGTGCATAGAGAGTCGTCACATTCAGCACTATCATCCAGTCGAAGAATTAAATCCACCAAGTTAATGATGATTTGAACAATAACCACAACTAAGTAATTTTTTAAATTTACATCCACCAAATTAATGATGTTTAACCACAAGTCCTCCCTATTCGTTTTGAGAGTGCATGGAGAGTCATCTCGTCCAGCACTGTCGTCTAGGACGAGGGAGTAAATCAACCAAGTTAATGATGTTTTGAATGATGACCACAACTATGTCATTTTTAAAAATTGCATCCACCAAATTAATGATGGTTTAGCACAAGTCCTAACTCATCATTTTGAGAGTCCAAGGAGAGTTGTCTCATCCAGCACTGCCTTCTCGGACGCGAGATTAAATCCACCAAGTTAATGATGTTCCCCAACTGAGTGATTTTTTAATTTGCATCCACCAAATTAATGATGTTTTAGCACAATTCCTCCCCCTTCATTTTGAGAGTGCATGGATAGTCATCTCGTCCAGCACTGTCATCCCGACCGAGGGAGTAAATCCACCAAGTTATTTTTGTTCTGAATGATAACCACAACTAAGTGATTTTTTAAATTTGCATCCACCAAATTAATGACGTTTAAGTACAAGTCATCCCTCATCATTTTGAGAGCGTATGGAGAGTCGTCTTGTCCAGAACTATCATCCCGGCCGACGGATTTAATCCACCAAGTTAATGATGTTTTGAATAATAACCACAAAAAATGATTTTTTAAATTTGCATCCACTAAATTAATGGTGTTTAAGAACAAGTCCTGCCTACTCTTTTTGTGAGTGCATGGAGAGTCGTCTCGTCCAGCACTATCATCCCGGTCGAGGGATTAAATGCACAAAGTAAATGACATTTTGGATGATGACGACAACTAAGTGAATTTTTTAATTTTTCATCCACCAAATTAATGATGTTTAAGCACAAGTCATCCCTGATCGTTTTGAGAATGCATGGAGAGTCGCCTTGTCCAGCACTGTCATCCCGACAGAGGGAGGCAATCCACTAAGTTAATGATGTTTTGAATGATAACCACAACTTAGTGATTTTTTAAATTTGCATCCACCAAATTAATGATGTTTAAGCACAAGTCCTAACTCGTCGTTTTGAGAGTGCAAGAAGAGTCGTCCAGGCCGAGGGAGTAAATCCACTAAGGTAATGATGTTTTAAAAGATAACAGCAACTAGATGGTTTTTTAAATTTGCATCCACCAAATTAATGACTTTTAATCACAAGTCCTCCCTCGTCGTTTAGAGAGTGCATGGAGAGCCGCCTCGTCCAACACTGTCATCCCGTCCGAGGGAGTAAATCCAGCAAGTTAATGATGTTTTGAATTAAAACCACAACTAAGTGATTTTTTAAAGTAACATCCACCACATTAATGATGTTTAAGAACAAGTCCTCCCTCATCCTTTTGAGAGTGCATTGAGAGTCGTCTTATCCACCACTGTCGTCCCGCTTGAGGGTGTTAATCCACGAAGTTAATGATATTTTGAATGATAACTACGAGTAAGTGATTTTTCAAATTTTCATCCACCAAATTAATGATGTTTATGCACAATTCCTCCCTCTTCATTTTGAGAGTGCATTGAGAGTCATCTCGTCATGCACTGTCTTCCCGCCCGAGGGATTAAATCCACCAAGTTAACAATATTTTAAATGATAGCCACAACTAATTAATTTTTAAAATTTGCGTCGACCAAATTAATGATGTTTTAGCACAAGTCATCCCTCTTCGTTTTGAGAGTTCATGGAGAGTCGTCTCGTCGGGCACTATCGACCCAGACGAGGGATTAAATCCACCAAGTTAATGATGTTTTGAATGATAACCACAACTAAGTGATCTCTTGAATTTACATCCACCAAATTAATGATGTTTAAGCCCAAGTCCTCCCATGTCATTTTGAGAGTGCATGGGGAGTCATCTTGTCCAGCACTGTCATCCCGGCGGACGGATTATTTCTACCAAGTTAATGTTATTTTGAATGGTAACCAGAACTAAATGATTTTTTAATTTTTGAATCCACCAAATTAATGATGTTCAAGAACAAGTCGTAACTCGTCGTTTTGAGAGTGCATGGAGAGTCATCACATCCATCACTATCATCCAGGCCGAGTGAGTAAGTCCACAAGTTAATTATGTTGAGAATGATAACCACAAGTAAGTGATTTCTTAAATTTTCATCCACAAAATTAATGATGTTTATGCACATGTCCTCCCTCATCGTTTTGAGAGTTGATGGAGAGTCATCACGTTCAGCACTATCATCCCGACCAAGGGATTAAGTCGACCAGGTAAATGACATTTTGAATGATAAGAACAACTAAGTTATTTTTTAATATTTCATCCACCAATTTAATGATGTTTAAGAACAAGTCCTCCCTCATCATTTTGAGAGTGCATGGAGAGTCATCTCGTCTAACAATGTCATCCCGACGGAGGTAGTAAATCCACCAAGTTACTAATGTTTGGAATGATAACCACAACTAAGTGGTTTTCTAAATTTGCATCCACCAAATTAATGATGTTTAAGCACAAGTCCTCCCTCATCATTTTGAGAGTGCAAGGAGAGTCGTCTCGTCCAGCACGTTCAGCCCGGCCAAGGGACTAAATCCAACAAGTTAATGATGTTTCGAATGATAACAACAACTAAGTGATTTTTTAAAGTTACACCCACCAAATTATTGATGTTTAAGCACTAGTCCTCCTTCATCGTTTTGAGAGTGCATGGAGAGTCGTCTCGCCCAAAACTATCATCTCGACCGAGAGTGTTAATCCACCAACTTAATGATGATTTGAATGATAACTACAACTAAGTGATTTGTTATATTTCCATCCACCAAATTAATGATGTTTAAGCACAAGTCATCCCTCGCCGTTTTGATAGTGCGTAGAGAGTCGTCTCATCCAGCACTGGCTTTTCGCCCGAGGGATTAAATCCACCGAGTTAATGATGTTTTGAATGATAACCACAACTAAGTGATTTTTTAAATTTGCATACTCAGAATCAATGATGTTTAATCACAAGTCCTCCCTTGTCATTTTGAGAGTGAGGGAAGAGTCGTCTCGTCCAGCACTATCGTCCCGGACGAGGAAGTAAATCCACCAAGTCAATGATGCTTTGAATGATAACCAAAACTAAGTGATTTTTTAAATATACATCCACCAAATTAATGATGTTTAAGCACAAGTCCTCCCTCATCGTTTTGATAGTGCATAGAGAGTCGTCACGTCCAGCACTATCATCCCGCTTGAGGGAGCAAATCCACTAAGTTAATGATGTTTTGAATGATAACCACAACTAAGTGATTTATAAAATTCGCATCTACCAAATTAGTGATGTTTAACCACAAGTCCTCCCTTGTCGTTTTTAGAGTGCTTGGAGAGTCATCTCGTGTAGCACTGTCGTCCAGGCTGAGGGAGTAAATCAACTTAATTAATGACGTTTTGAATTATAACCATAACTAAGTGATTTTTTAAATTTGCATCCACCAAATTAGTGATGTTTAAGCAGAAGTCCTCCCTCATCGTTTTGATAGTGCATGGAGTTTCGTCTCGTCTACTAGTGTCATCCCAGCGGAGGGAGTAAATCAACCAAGTTAATGATGTTTTGAATGCAAACCAGAACTAAATGATTGTTTAAATTTGCATCCACCAAATTAATGATGTTTAAGTACAAATCATTCCTCTTCATTTTGAGAGTGCGTGGAGAGTCATCACGTCCAGCACTATCATCCCGATCGAGGGATTAAATCCACCAAGTTAATGATGATTTGAATGATAACCACAACTAAGTAATTTTTCAAATTATCATGCACCAAATTATTGATGTTTAAGCACAAGTCCTCCCTATTCTTTATTAGAGTGCATGGAGAGTCATCTCATCCAGCTCTGTCGTCCAGGACGAGGGATTAAATCAACCAAGTTAATGATGTTTTGAATGATGACCACAACTATGTGATTTTATAAAATTGCATCCACCAAATTAATGATGGTTTAGCACAAGTCCTAACTCATCGTTTTGAGAATGCAAGGAGAGTCGTCTCGTCCAGCACTGCCTTCTCGGACGAGGGATTAAATCCACCTAGTTAATGATGTTTTGAATTATAACCACAAGTAAGAGATTTTTTAAATTTGCTTCCACCAAACTAATGTGTTTAGGTCCAAGTCCTCCCCCGTCGTTTTGAGAGTGCATGGAGACTTTTCTCGTCGTGCACTATCATCTCGACCGAGGGAGTAAATCCACCAAGTTAATGATGTTTTGAATGATAACCACAACTAGGTGATTTTTTAAATTTTCATCCACCAAATTAATGATGTTTAAGCTCAAGTCCCCTCCCATCGTTTTGAGAGTGCATGGAGAGTCGTCGTCCCGTCTAACACTGTCATCCCGGCGGAGGGAGTAAATCCACCAAGTTAATTATATTTTGAATGATAACCACAAATAAGTGATTTTTTAAATTTTCATCACCAAATTAATGATGTTTAAGCTCTTGTCCTCCCTAGTCGTTTTAAGAGTGCATGGAGAGTCGTCTCGTCCAGCACCGTCATCTAGGCCGAGGGAGTAAATCAACCATGATAATGATGATTTGAATGATAACCACAACTAAGTAATTTTTAAAATTGCATCCACCAAATTAATGATGTTTAAGTACAAGTCCTAACTCGTCAATTTTAGTTAGAATGGAGAGTCGTCATGTCTAGCACTGTCGTCAAGGCCGAGGGAGTAAATCCACCAAGTTAATGATGTTTTGAATGATAACCACAACTAAGTATTTTTTTAATTTTGCATCCCCCAAATTAATTATGTTTAAGCACAAGTCCTCCCTATTCATTTTTAGAGTGCATGGAGAGTCATCTCGTCCAGCACTGTCGTCCAGGCCGAAGGAGAGTAGTCTTGTCCCGGACTGCCTTCTCGGACGAGGGATTGAATCCACTAAGTTAATAATGTTTTGAAGGATAACCACAACAAGGTTATTTCTTAAAATTGCATCCACCAAATTAATGATTGTTTAGCACAAGTCCTAACTTGTTGTTTCGAGAGTGCAAGGAAAGTCGTCTTGTCCAGCACTGCCTTTCCAACCGAGGGAGTAAATCCACCAAGTTAATGATGTTTTGAATGATAACCCCAACTAAGTGATTTTTTAAATTTGCATCCACCAAATTAATGATGTTTAGGCACAAGTCCTCCCCCGTCATTTTGAGAGTGCATGGAGAGTCGTCTCGTTCAGCACTGTCATCCCGACCGAGGTATTAAATCCTCCAAGTTAATGATGTTTTAAATGATAACCACAACTAAGTGATTTTTTAAATTTGCATCCACCAAATTAATGATGTTTAAGCACAAGTTCTCCCTCGCCGTCTTGAGAGTGCATGGAGAGTCGTCTAGTCCAGCACTGGCATCCCGGTTGAGGGAGTAAATCCACAAATTAAGAAGTTTTGAATGATAACCACAACTAAGTGATTTTTAAAATTTGCATCCATAAAATTAATGATGTTTAAGCACAAGTCCTCCCTCATCGTTTTGAGAGTGCACAAAAAGTCATCTCGTCCAGCACTACCATCCCGACCGAGGGACTAAATCCAACAAGTTAATGATGTTTTGAATGATAACAATAACTAAGTGATATTTTAAAGTTGCTCACACCAAATGATTGATTTTTAAGCAATATTCCTCCTTCATCGTTTTGAGAGTGCATGGAGAGTCGTCTTGTCCAAAACTATCATCCCGATCAAGGCTGTTAATCCACCAACTTAATGATGTTTCGAATGACAATTACAACTAAGTGATTTTTAAAATTCCATCCACTAAATTAATGATGTTTATGCATAATTCCTACCTCATCGTTTTGAGAGTGCAAGGAGAGTCATCTCGTCCAGGACTGTCTTCCCGCTCGAGGGATTAAATCCACCAAGTTAATGATGTTTTGAATGATAACCACAACTAAGTGATTTTTTAAATATGCATCGACCAAATTAATGATGTTTCAGCACAAGTCATCCATCGTCGTTTTGAGAGTGCATGCAGTGTCGTCTCGTCGAGCACTGTCATCCCTTCCGAGCGAGTAAATCCACCAAGTTAATAATGTTTTGAATGATAACCACAACTAAGTGGTTTTGTAATTTTGCGTCCACCAAATTAATGAAGTTTAATCACATCTCCTCCCTCATCATTTAGAGCGTGTAGGGAGAGTCGTCTCGTCCAGCACTGGCATCCAGACGGAGGGAGTAAATCCACCAAGTTAATAACGTCTTGAATGATAACCACAACTATGTGATTTTTAAAATTTTCATCCACCGAATTAATGATGTTTAAGCCCAAGTCTTCCCTCATCCTTTTGAGAGTGCAAGCAGAGTCGTATCGTCCAGCACCTTCGTCCAGGGCGAGGGAGTAAATCCACTATCTTAATGAAGTTTTGAATGATGACCACAACAAGGTGTTTTTTAAATTTTCATCCACCAAATTAATGATGTTTAAGCACAAGTCCTGCCTCGTTATTTTGAGAGTGCCTGGAGAGTCGTCTCGTCCAGTACTTTCATCCAGGTCGAGGGAGTAAATCAACATAGTTAATGATGTTTTGAATGATAACCACAACTAAGTGATTTTTTAAATTTGCATCCATCAAATTAACTATTTTTAAGCACAAGTCATCTCTCGTCGTTTCGAGAGTGCATGGAGAGTCGTCTCGTCCAGCACTGCCATCCCGGCAGAGGGAGTAAATCCACCAAGATAATGATGCTTTGAATTACAACCACAACTAAATGATTTTTTAAATTTGTATCCACCAAATTAAAAATGTTTAAACACAAGTCCTCCCTCATCGTTTTGAAAGTGCATGGGGAATTATCACGTCCAGCACTATCATTCCGACCGAGGGATTAAATCCACCAAGTAAATGACATTTTGAATGATAACTACAACTAAGTGATTTTTTAATTTCCCATCCATCAAATTAATGATATTCAAGCACAAGTCCTAACTCTTCATTTTTGAGAGTGCATGGAGAGTCGTCGCATCCAGCACTGTCGTCCAGGCAGAGGGAGTAAATCAACCAAGTTAATGATGTTTTGAATGATAACTACAACTAGGTGATTTTCTAAATTTTCATCCACCAAGTTAATGATGTTTAAGCACAAGTCCTCCCACGTCATTTTGAGAGTCCTGGGAGAGTCATCTCATCCAGCACTGGCATCCCGACGGAGGGTGTAAATCCACCAAGTTAATGACGTTTTGAATGATAACCACAACTAAGAGATTTTTAAAATTTCTATCCACCAAATTAATGATGTTTAAGTACAAGTACTCCCTATTCGTTTCGAGAGTGCATGGAAAGTCATCTCGTTGAGCACTGTTGTCCAGGCCGAGGGAGTAGATCAACCAAGTTAATGATGTTTTGAATGATAACCACAACTAGGTGACTTCTTAAAATTGCATCCACCGAATTAATGATGGTTTAGCAAAAGTCCTACCTCGTCGTTTTGAGAGTGCAAGGAGAGTCGTCTCGTCCAGCACAACCTTCCCGGTCGAGGGATTAAATCCACCAAGTTAATGATGTTTTGAATGAGAACCACAACTAAGGGATTTATTAAATTTTCATCAACCAAATTAATGATGTTTAGGCACAGGTCCTCCCCCTTCGTTTTCTGAGTGCATGGAGAGTCATCTCGTCCAACACTTTCATCCCGATCGAGGGAGTGAATCCACCAAGTTAATGAAGTTTTCAATGATAACCACAACAAAGTGTTTTTTAAATTTGCATCCACCAAATTAATGATGTTTAAGCACAAGTCCTCCTTAGTAATTTTGAGAGTGCTTCGAGAGTCGTCTCGTCCAGCACTGTGATCCAAGCCGAGGGAGTAAATCAACATAGTTAATGATGTTTTGAATGATAGCCACAACTAAGTGATTTTTTAAATTTGCATCCATCAAATTAATGATGTTTAAGCACAACTCCCCCCTCGTCGTTTTGAGAGTGCATGGAGAGTCGTCTTGTCCAGCACTGTCATCCCGACGGAGGGAGTAAATCCACAAAGTTAATGATGGTTTGAATGATAACCACGACGAAATGATTTTTTAAATTTTCATCCACCAAATTAATGATGTTTAAACGCAAGTCCTCCCTCATTGTTTTGAAAGAGCAAGGGAGTCATCACCTCCAGCACTATCATCCCGACAGAGGGATTAAGTCCACCAAGTAAATGACGTTTTGAATGATAACCACAACTAAGTGATTTTTTAAATTTGCATCCATCAAATTAATGATGTTTAAGCGCAAGTCGTAACTCATCGATTTGAGAGTGCATGGAGAGTCGTCACGTCTAGCACTGTCGTGCAGGCCGAGGGAGTAAATCCACCAAGTTAATGCTGTTTTGAATGATAACCACAAGTAAGTGATTTTTTAAATTTTAATCCACCATAATTATTGATGTTTAAGGACATGTCCTCCCTTGTCGTTTTGAGAGTGCATGGAGAGTTATCACGTCCAGCACTATTATCCCGACCAAGGGATTAAATCCACCAAGTAAATGACGTTTTGAATGATAACCACAACTAAGTGATTTTTTAATTTTGTATCCACCAATTTAATGATTTTTAAGCACAAGTCCTCCCTCATTGTTCTGAGAGTCTATCGAGAGTCGTCTCGTCCGGCATTGTCATCCCGACGGAGGGAGTAAATCCACAAAGTTATTGATGTTTTTAATGATAACCACATCTAAGTGATTTTTTAAATTTGCAACACCAAATTAATGATGTTTAAGCACGTATCCTCCCTCGTCATTTTGAGATTGCATGGAGAGTCGTCTCGTCCAGAACCGTCGTTGGGTCCGAGGGAGTAAATCAACCAAGTTTATGATGATATGAATGATAACCACAACTAAGTGATTTTTTAAACTTGCATCCACCAAATTAATGATGTTTAAGCACAAGTCCTAACTCATCATTTTGAGAGTGCATGGAGAGTCATCACGTCCAGCACTATCGTCAAGGCCGAGGGAGTAAATCCACTAAGTTAATGATCTTTTGAATGATAACCACAACTATGTGATTTTTTAAATTTGCATCCACCAAATTAATGATGTTTAGGCACAAGTTCTCCCCCGTCATTTTGAGAGTGCATGGAGAGTCGTCTCGTTCAACACTGTCATCCCGACCGAGGTATTAAATCCTCCAAGTTAATGATGTTTTAAATGATAACCACAACTAAGTGATTTTTTAAATTTGCATCCACCAAATTAATGATGTTTAAGCACAAGTCCTCCCTCGCCGTCTTGAGAGTGCATGGAGAGTCGTCTAGTCCAGTAGTGGCATCCCGGTTGAGGGAGTAAATCCACAAATTAATGAAGTTTTGAATGATAACCACAACTAAGTGATTTTTAAAATTTGCATCCATAAAATTAATGATGTTTAAGCACAAGTCCTCCCTCGTCGTTTTGAGAGTGCACAGCAAGTCGTCTCGTCCAGCACTACCATCCCGACCGAGGGACTAAATCCAACAAGTTAATGACGTTTTGAATGATAACAATAACTAAGTGATATTTTAAAGTTGCGCACACCAAATTATTGATGTTTAGGCAATAGTCCTCCTTCATCGTTTTGAGAGTGCATGGAGAGTCGTCTTGTCCAAAACTATCATCCCGACCAAGGCTGTTAATCCACCAACTTAATGATGTTTTGAATGACAATTACAACTAAGTGATTTTTAAAATTCCATCCACTAAATTAATGATGTTTATGCATAATTCCTACCTCATCGTTTTGAGAGTGCAAGGAGAGTCGTCTCGTCCAGGACTGTCTTCCCGCTCGAGGGATTAAATCCACCAAGTTAATGATGTTTTGAATGAGAACCACAACTAAGGGATTTATTAAATTTTCATCAACCAAATTAATGATGTTTAGGCACAGGTCCTCCCCCTTCGTTTTCTGAGTGCATGGAGAGTCATCTCGTCCAACACTTTCATCCTGATCGAGGGAGTGAATCCACCAAGTTAATGAAGTTTTCAATGATAACCACAACAAAGTGTTTTTTAAATTTGCATCCACCAAATTAATGATGTTTAAGCACAAGTCCTCCTTAGTAGTTTTGAGAGTGCTTCGAGATTCGTCTCGTCCAGCACTGTGATCCAAGCCGAGGGTGTAAATCAACATAGTTAATGATGTTTTGAATGATAGCCACAACTAAGTGATTTTTTAAATTTTCATCCATCAAATTAATGATGTTTAAGCACAACTCCCCCCTCGTCGTTTTAAGAGTGCATGGAGAGTCGTCTTGTCCAGCACTGTCATCCCGGCGGAGGGAGTAAATCCACAAAGTTAATGATGTTTTGAATGATAACCACGACTAAATGATTTTTTAAATTTTCATCCACCAAATTAATGATGTTTAAACACAAGTCCTCCCTCATTGTTTTGAAAGAGAAAGGGAGTCATCACCTCCAGCACTATCATCCCGACAGAGGGATTAAGTCCACCAAGTAAATGACGTTTTGAATGATAACCACAACTAAGTGATTTTTTAAATTTGCATCCATCAAATTAATTATGTTTAAGCGCTAGTCGTAACTCATCGATTTGAGAGTGCATGGAGAGTCGTCACGTCTAGCACTGTCGTGCAGGCCGAGGGAGTAAATCCACCAAGTTAATGATGTTTTGAATGATAACCCCAAGTAAGTGATTTTTTAAATTTTAATCCACCATAATTATTGATGTTTAAGGACATGTCCTTCCTCGTCGTTTTGAGAGTGCATGGAGAGTTATCACTTCCAGCACTATCATCCCGACCGAGGGATTAAATCCACCAAGTAAATGACGTTTTGAATGATAACCACAACTAAGTGATTTTTTAATTTTGTATCCACCAATTTAATGATTTTTAAGCACAAGTCCTCCCTCATTGTTCTGAGAGTCTCTCGAGAGTCGTCTCGTCCGGCATTGTCATCCCGACGGAGTGAGTAAATCCACCAAGTTATTGATGTTTTTAATGATAACCACATCTAAGTGATTTTTTAAATTTGCAACACCAAATTAATGATGTTTAAGCACATATCCTCCCTCGTCATTTTGAGATTGCATGGAGAGTCGTCTCGTCCAGCACCGTCATTGGGGCCGAGGGAGTAAATCAACCAAGTTTATGATGATATGAATGATAACCACAACTAAGTGATTTTTTAAACTTGCATCCACCAAATTAATTATGTTTAAGCACAAGTCCTAACTCGTCATTTTGAGAGTGCATGGAGAGTCATCACGTCCGGCACTGTCGTCAAGGCCGAGGGAGTAAATCCACTAAGTTAATGATGTTTTGAATAATAACCACAACTAAGTAATTTTTTAAATTTCCATCCACCAAATTAATGATGTTTAAGTAGAAGTCCTCCCTACTCGTTTTGAGAGTGCATGGAGAGTCGTCTCGTCCAGTACTGTCGTCCAAGCTGAGGGAGTAAATCAACCAAGTTAATGTAGTTTTGAATGATAACCACAACTAGGTGATGTTTTAAAATTGCAACCACCAAATTAATGATGGTTTAGCAAAAGTCGTACCTTATCGTTTTGGGAGTGCAAGGAGAGTCGTCTCGTCCAGCACAAATTTCCCGATCGAGGGACTAAATCCACCGAGTTAATGATGTTTTGAATTAGAACCACAACTAAGGGATTTTTAAAATATTCATCAACCAACATAATTATATTTAGGAACAAGTCCTCCCTCGTCATTTTCAGAGTGCATGGGGCGTTGTCTCGTCCAGCACTGTCATCCCGACCGAGGGAGTGAATCCACCAAGTTAATGATATTATGAATGACAACCATAACTAGGTGATTTTTTAAATTTGCATCAACCAAATTAATTATGTTTAGTCACAAGTCCTACCTCATCTTTTTGAGACTACATGGAGAGTCGTCTCGTCCAACACTGGCATCCCGACAGAGGGAGTAAATCCACCAAGTTAATGAAGTTTTGAATGATAACGACAACTAAGTGATTTTTAAAATTTGCATCCACTAAATTAATGATGTTTAGGCATAAGTCCTCCCTCGTCGTTTTGAGAGTGCATGGAGAGTCGTCTGGTCCAGCACTGTCGTCTAGGCCGATGAAGTAAATCAACTAAGTTAATGATGTTTTGAATTATAACCACAACTAAGTGTTTTTTAAATTTGCATCCACCAAATTAATGATGTTTAAGCACAAATCTTCCCTCGTCGTTTTGAGAGTGCATGGAGAGTTGTCTCGTCCAGCACTGTCATCCAGGACGAGGGATAAAATCAACATAGTTAATGATGTTTTGAATGATAACCACAAGTAAGTGATTTTTTAAATTTTCATGCATCAAATTAATGATGTTTAAGCACAAGTCCTCCCCTGTCGTTTTGAGATAGCATGGAGAGTCGTCTCGTCCAGCACTGTCATCCCGGCGGAGGGAGTAAATCCACCAAGTTAATGATGTTTTTAATGATAACCACAACTAATTGATTTTTCAAATTTTCATACACCAAATTAAATATGTTTAAATACAAGCCCTCCCTCATCGTTTTGAAAGTGCATGGGCAGTCATCACGTCCGGCACAATCATCCCGACTGGGGGATTAAATCCACCAAGTAAATGAAGTTTTGAATGATAACAACAACTAAGTTATATTTTAAATTTTCATCACTAAAATTAATTATGTTTAAGCACAAGTCATCCCTCATCGTTTTAAGAATGCATGGAGAATCGCCTCGTCCAGGACTGTCGGTCCGACCGAGGGAGTAAATCCACCAAGTTAATAATGTTTTGAATGATAACCACAACTAAGTGACTTTTTAAATTTTCATCCACCTAGTTAATGATGTTTAAGCCCAAGTCCTCCCTCGTCATTTTGAGAGTGCAAGGGGAGTCGTCTCGTCCAGCACTGTCATCCCGGCAGAGGGAGTAAATCTACCAAGTTAATGATGTTTTGAATGATAATCACAAAAAAGTATTTTTTAAATTTTCATCCACCAAATTAATAATGTCTAAGCATAAGTCGTAACTCATCGTTTTGAGAGTGCATGGAGAGTCGTCACGTCCAGCATTGTCGTCTAGGCTGACGGAGTAAATCCACCATGATAATTGTTTTTCGAATGATAACCACAAGTAAGTAATTTTTAAAATTTTCATCCACAAAATTAATGATGTTTAAGAACATGTCCTCCCTCGTCGTCTTGAGAGTGTATGGAGAGTCATCACGTCCATCACTATCATCTCGGTCGAGGGATTAATTCTTCTAAGTAAATCTCATTTTGAATGATAAGCAGAACTAAGTGATTTTTTTAATTTTGCATCTATCAATTTAATGATGTTTAAGCACAAGTCCTCCCTCATCATTTTGAGAGTGTATCGAGAGTCGTCTCACCTAACACTGTTATCCCGGCGAAGGGAGTAAATCCACCAAGTTAATTATGTTTTGAATGATAACCACAAATAAGTGATTTTTTAAATTTGCATGACCAAATTAATGATGTTTAAGCACTTGTCCTCCCTAGTCGTTTTAAGAGTGCATGGAGAGTCGTCTCGTCCAGCATCGTTGTCCAGGCAGAGGGAGTAAATCAACCATGTTAATGATGATTTGAATGATAACCACAACTAAGTGACTTTTTAAACTTGCATCCACCAAATTAATGTTGTTTAACCACAAGTCCTAACTCGTCATTTTGAGAGTGCATGGAGAGTCATCACGTCCAGCACTGTCGTCAAGGCCGAGGGTGTAAATCCACTAAGTTAATGATGTTTTGAATGATAACCACAACTAAGTAATTTTTTAAATTTCCATCCACCAAATTAATGATGTTTAAGTAGAAGTCCTCCCTACTCGTTTTGAGAGTGCATGGAGAGTCATCTCGCCCAGTACTGTCGTCCAAGCTGAGGGAGTAAATCAACCAAGTTAATGATGTTTTGAATGATAACCACAACTAGGTTATTTGTTAAAATTGTATCCACCAAATTAATAATGGTTTAGGAAAAGTCGTACCTCATCATTTTGAGAGTGCAAGGAGAGTCGTCTCGTCCAGCACTGCTTCTCGGCCGAGGGATTAAATCCACCCAGTTAATGATGTTTTGAATGAGAACCACAACTAAGGGATTTTTTAAATTTTCATCCACTAAATTAATTATGTTTAGGAACAAGTCCTCCCCCGTCGTTTTTAGAGTGCATGGAGAGTCATGTCATCCAACACTTTCATCCTGACCGAGGGAGTTAATCCACCAAGTTAATGATGTTTTGAATGATAACCACAACTAGGTGATTTTTAAAATTTTCATCCCCCAAGTTAATGATGTTTAAATACAAGTCCTCCCTCGTCATTTTGATAGTGCATGGAGAGTCGTTTCGTCCAGCACTGGCATCCCGACGGAGGGAGTATATCCACCAACTTAATGACGTTTTGAATGATAACCACAACTAAGTGATTTTTAAAATTCGTATCCACCAAATTAATGAAGTTTAAGCACAAGTCCTCCCTCGTCGTTTTAAGAGTGCATGGAGAGTCGTCTCGTCCAACACTATCGTCCAGGTCGAGGTAGTAAATCCACTAAGTTAATGTAAGGACGTAATTTTATAAATGTCCAGGGTAGAATCTAGGAATTTTCTGTTTTCTCCTAGATCAAAGTTTGTATGTCTGATACCGCTACATTCGGCACGTCAACACGATCATCCTTGACGTCCTTTATCCGAATTCAATGCATACAGTATCTCCACATGCATCATGCTACTTGCGACGTGCTGCTCAGCTCATTCCCACTACTCCACTATGCTTTATCGGTAAAATGTTTTATTGGAGCTTTAGATATTTGGGAAATTTTTTGAAAATTATTTTTGAAGTATGGATTAATTTTTTATCAAAAGAAGAATTTTTTCTAAGTGTAGAAGCGAAGTTCCTTGAACGACGAACTCGCTCAAACGACTTTGAATGTCGTTTGCGCGAGATAGGCATGCCGCACGATCTCGTTCGAACGACTTCTGTCTTTCGTTCGAGAAACATGGCTATCTTGTTAGAATCTACCACTGCCTCAATTTTCGTATAAATATCCATTCTCCTTCTACACATTTTTCAAGTTTTTTTGCAATCTCAAAATTCTGCGAAAACTGTCCAGAATAAGACTTCATCTTTTTATGGTTTTCTAAACCTTTTTGATTCATAAAATCGTTCCCATATATGTGTGTGAATCTTTAAACCTTCAAGAAGATATTTTACTCATCTGGAGTAATTTGTGAGGCAGTCGTTCTCTTCTTCATTGCTACCCTATTGGAAAGGGATAGTTCCAACCGTCGACAACAGAACCCACATCCGAGGGTATTTCTGTGTCACTGTACTTTTACCATAATCCGTGTAAGCCGTTTTCTTACAAAATTATAGTGAAAATAAAAGGTTTTGCCCCTTTGGGGGATTTTTCCTCATTTGTGTGTGTTTGATTATTCTTGCTTTACTTTATCATCATCAATCACACATAGATGCATGTTTAGGCCTTAATTGATAAAAACTGAATTTAATTAAATAACTTCCTTAACTGAACGCAAGCGCACTCTTCTCAAATTGGTATCAGAGCTAGTTACACAATTTTACTGTGTAATTTTCCGCAAAATTTTCTAAGATATAGATTTTCTGAAAAATTGATTTTTGAAAACGAGTGTGTTCATAATGGAGAAGTTATGTAATAAAATGCCAGTTTTTGACGGGACAAACTATGCATATTGGAAAACCCGCATGTGATCTCCATTAAAAGCCATATATGAACGTGTCTGGATTTTGGTTGAAAGAGGGTGGACACCTCCCTCTGTCACTCTTGAAAACGTGACCAATTTAAAACCTATCACTACTTGGACTGAAGAAAAGTTTAAATGGTCATGTTTTAATTCTAAGGGTTTAAGTGTCATTTTTGGGTTTGTCACACCTGATGAGTTCAAACGCATAATGACGTGCACTACGTCAAAAGAGGCATGAGATGTTTTGCAACTTACCTATGAAGGTGCTAATGCTGTGAAAGAGTCTAAACTGCAAAATTTAACAACTCAATTTGAAATAATCACCATGCTTGAATCTGAATGTTTTGATGAATTTTATGCTAGACTGTCTAATATTATTAACACTAGCTTAATATTGGTGAACACATTCCTAATGCTAGAGTTGTTAAAAAGATTCTTAGATCACTGCCAAAGCGTTTTATCCCTAAAGTCACTGTGCTAAATTCTGAGTGTGATTTTGACTTAGATGATTTGGCCCTTTTTGCTAAAAATTTCAAGAGAATTCTCAAATTCTATAAAAATGGTAATTTTAAAGATAAAAAGAAGTTTGAGAAAAATAAGTTTGAAAAGAAAAATGAAAATGACTTTAAATATCCTCCTAAGAAAGATAGTGAGAGATGCTTTGAGTGCGACGGTAGGGGTCATAGAGCTTTTGAGTGTGCTACTAGGCTGAACAGAGAAAAGGGTAAGGCTGTCCTTAATGCTACCCTTAGTGACGAAAGTGAGATCGAGTCGGTGGATTCTGGAGATGAGTCACCGCATGAGTGTAACTTCACCGCATTCATGGCTAGTCATGTGAGTACTTCTAGTGCTCCTAACGACGATGAGGATGCTGCTTCACAGGGACACCTCGGCAGTGAGATCGATGTGAGTGAGGGGAGGATGACACAAGTGAGAGCGAAAGTGATCTTCAACGCGCCTACGCTGAGCTTTATTCTGAGTCATTTAAAACTAAAAAGCGTAAGAAAACTTTAATTATTAGGATCACCGCTTTAGAGGAAGACTTAAGAAAAGCGAGAGAGAGAGAGAGAGAGAGAGAGAGAGAGAGAGAGAGAGAGAGAGAGAGAGAGAGTCCTCAACCTTCACTACCTTAAGAGAGATAGAGTCTGCCTGTGTTGAGAAAGAGAGTCTATTTAAAGAGAGAGAGAGAGTTTGTTTAGAGAGAGAGAGAGAGAGTTATTTTGAGAAAGAGAGAGGAGACTTGACTAAACAAGTGGCTAGTCTTACGAGTGAGATCCATTCCTCCGTGGAGACTCAGAAGAAACTTAAATCCATTGTATCCTAGCTTACTCATGATCTTGAGAGAGCACGGGAAGTCAAGGTTCATATCGAGGACAGATCTGGGAAGATGGGAAAGATGCTGCTCGGCCCCACTTTAGGTTTTGGTGATAGGTAGGGAATAGGTTATGATGGTGCCTCCACGTCCCAAATTGCACCTGGACTAGTTCCTGAGTTTACTACGACTCCTTATGGCCATTGTCAAAAACCTCTAAGGAGAGATCGACCAAGAAAAGCAAACCAAGGTCCGCCTTTGACTGTGTCCTTTTGTACATATTGCAAAAAAAAGGCCACCTCAGGGAGTTTTGCTATAATATGGCTCAGAGATGACGTACTACTTCTCCGCCACTACGTACTGATGATTTTACCAGTCTGAGAGAGAGACTTGAGTTTTTAGCTGCCACATCACATAGTTTGATGGAGGAATTCTGACGGATGTCTTTACCGTCAGTGAATGCTTCTCACATTCCGGCTAAAACCAACAACAATAAAGGTAAACAAAAGGTCACCACTACTTGGGTACCTAAGAATGATAAAAAGGCCTTTGTTGTTCATGTCGCTCTCAAAGCACATAATACCTCATAGTGCTATTGAAAAACGTTACTAATGCCGTTTAATACAATGATTAAACTGTAAAAGAAACTCCGAGATGTTTGTTGAAGAAACCCTTTTCTTTTGAAAATAAAAATGATAAACAACAAGATGTGTTTACAAAAAACTTATGTACGAGAATAACCAAGACTTTGTAATCAGTTTTTTAAAACTAAGATAGTTTCAAAAAATCAGCACACTATAGAATGAGATGAGGAGATGAAGATAATCAGAACACACTATTTTTAACGTGGTAAAACCTCTCCCAATAGAGGAAACATCCACGGTGACTTCTAAGTCACGAAAGTAAAAATCCACTAAAAACAATTAACGGTTACAAACAATACAACATACATGCACACAACTCAGCCTATTCTAGGTTTAGGAATATACCCCACTTGGTGTCCTTCTAACTTTTTGTAGATCTGATTGTTGATGATGTTCTTCCAGTTTGATAACTTCCTTCGCTTTAGCTTTCTTTGCGTCAACTCAATAATCTTTGATCGTATACCCAACACTTTCAGTGTGGTAGTGTGTCAAGTGTTTGTGATGTGATTTCTATTCACATGCATGAACTCACACACACTTAGTTTTTACAGACAGTCCTAGAAAATTACATATAAAGACTATATGCTGTGATTTTCTTTTCTTTCTTTCTTACAGAACTTAAAACCTTTTTGACCTTCTAATCAATCCCAGAATCCACGGATACCTTGCTTCAAAATCGGTCAAGATCTTAATCAATCTCATTTTTTTAAAATATTTTCGAGATCGAAAATCTCCAAGTGAGAATCCAACTAGGTCAAGGTTTAGTTTCGTAAGAACAGAAAATATAAAACATTTATAGATCTAAATCAACAAATATTTTCTTAAAACGAGAAACAAATATGCAGATCTAGTGATATGTGACATGCAAAGTGTAGATCAAAGATTTCTATGATAAAGAAATAAAGATCTCACCAAAAATGTCTAAGTTGGTAACAAGATCACAGATCAAGAGGTTACAACTACAAACGATCAAACCAGTAACACCAATCTCTCTCAAACACTCAAGGTTGTGTTTGGGGTTTTGAATATACGAAGGTTTGAAGTTGTTTAGGGTTCGGGTTAGGGTTTCTCTAACACAATTTCCCTTTCTCTCTCTTCTCTCTTTTCTTTTCTCTCTTCTCTCTCACTTCTCTCTTCTCTCTTTTTTTCTCTTAATTTGGACAACTGCCAAAAGTTTCTAAAGGTTGAGAATAAGAGGCTTTATATAGGAGCCAAGGAAGTTTCTGGATTGCTGATCAAAATCAACGGTTGAGATTCAGTCTTCCTTATATTGACTTGATCCAAGGGTGGTAAAACAATGGTGGTTAAAATGATGGTGATTGGTCCAAAGTGACACATGGATCGACTATAAACACATGAAGGCCATAGATAACGTTTGATCTAACGATCCACAATACACCAGGCAGTTCTCTCACAAAACAAACACAAAATGAGATAACAGGAACATGACAAGTGTTGGCATTCCATTGGTTGGCAAACGCGCGTCCTAAAATAATTACAGGCAACACCCTGAAGTCTCTGGCGCATTGATACTCTACCCAATCAAACATTCTAATGAAAAACTGATTTTTCATAACAGCATTTTAACCCCACAAAGTTTATAAAAACACTTTTATTAAAGAAAACATTATTTTAAAAATGTTTAAAAATTTCCAAAAATTATTAAAACAACATTTTAAGGGGAATTTAACACACAATCAATTATGAGCAATATATACACATGTATGCACTTCTAATGTGTGTAGTGTGATTCAATTTATACCTTATTTGGATCATTGAAGAGGATTAGAGAGTGAATAGTTCTGAGGTTCTTTGGATTCTAGGTTAGACAACAAATTTTGTCACTATTTCCAAATTAGATGAACACTTATACAATATAGACTTAAGTAAGTCAAAGGTATAAGGTTCTTCAGCTATTTTGATAGTGGGTGCTCCAGACATATGACAGGTGATGCCTCATTTTTTATGTCTCTTGAGGATTATCACGATGGTAGAGTCACCTTTGGAGATGGGAGCAAGTCTAGCATTGTAGGAAGTGGTACTATAGAGTTACCAGGATTTCCTAATCTAGAGAATGTTTTGTACGTCAAAGGTTTGAAAGCAAACCTTCTCAACAGTAGCCAGCTGTGTGACGCTAACTTTGCCGTAAAGTTTGACCGGGACGCATGTATCAATCCGGTAAACTTTTAGTGCGAGGGGTGAGGACAGAGGATAATCGCTATGGGACTGAGCCCAAGTCCTCACTTGTCTGCAACAGCGCCACTATCACTCCTGTGGATTTGGAGCACCAATGTCTAGGTCACGTGAACATTAGAGACCTATCTCGTTTAGCTAAAAAGGACCTAGTACGTGGCTTACCATCACTTGGAAAGCCAACTTCGATGGTTTGTGGACCCTGTCAGTTGGATAAACAAATCCGTAGCCCACATAGGAAGTTTCATTACATTACCACCTCTCGTGTACTTGAGCTTATTCACATGGATCTTATGGGTCCTACTCGTTCTAAGAGTCTGGGTGGTAAGAGGTATATCCTTGTGATGGTGGACCATTTCTCCAGATACTCGATTATAGGTTTTCTGAGGGAGAAATCTGATGTTGTGGAGTTTTTAACGACCAAGTATCGCATCCTGCAGAATCAACACGGAGTCACTATTAATAGGATATGTAGTGATAACGGAACTAAATTTAAGGAAGAAAATGTAGATCTTTACTGTGATAGCATTGGGATCAAACATGAGTTTTCTGCTGTGAAGCCTCCTCAGCAAAATGGGATTATTGAGAGAAAGAATAGGACGATCCAGGAAATGGCTAGATATATGCTTCTAGGTCGTAAGGTTTCTAGAAGATTTTTTGCAGAGGCAGCGTCTACTGCATGCCACACGGTGAATAGGGTTTACCTGCGTCCACACACTTTTAAGACGCCATATGAATTGTGCACTGGCAAGAAACCCAACCTTACATATTTTTGTGTTTTGGGGAGTAAATGCTACATCTTACGGGATAGAGAGCAATTAGGAAAGTTTAACTCCCGAAGCGATGAGGGAATACTGTTAGGATATTCATCGAATAGTAGAGTGTACCAGGTTTTTAACCTATAGAGCTCTAAGGTTATGGAGTCAATAAACATCACCGTGCAAGATAACGAACCTTCGGCGTTTATTGATTCTAGCCTCCAGTGTGAGGATGATAATGTTTCTGGAAGTAATTTACTTGTACCTCACCCACACTCTGTGGATCCTACTCCTGTGTTAAGGGACACACCTGCTTGGGTTCGCAAGATTCATGACCCTTTTGCCATTATTGGTGATCCCACTCTAGGGGTCAAGACTTGTGCTCATCTCAAGAACGTTGTTAGTCATTTTTGCTACACTTCCAAAGTCGAGCCTAAGAATCACAAAGAAGCTCTCAAGGATGAACACTGGATATCTGCTATGTAGGATGAGTTGCTTCAGTTTAAAAAGAATAATGTTTGGGAACTTGTCCCCCGACCTAGTGAGACTAATGTGATAGGTACCAGATGGGTTTTCAAGAATAAAATGGATGAAAATGGTACCATAATCAGAAACAAGGCTAGGTTGGTCACTCAAGGCTACGCACAAATAGAAGGTGTAGACTTTGGGGAGATATTTTCTCTTCTTGCGAGGCTTGAGTCTGTCTACTTACTACTCGCCATCGCATGTCATTTGCGCTTCAAGTTATATCAGATGGATGTCAAGAGTGCCTTTTTCAATGGCATTCTATAGGAGGAGGTTTACGTGGAATAACCAAAAGGGTTTGAAGACCCTAAGCACCCAAAGCATGTCTACTATTTAAGAAAAACCTTGTATGGTTTGAAGCAAGCACCCCATGCTTGGTACGAGAGGCTTACTTCCTATCTCTTTGCCCGTGGCTTTAAGAGAGGGGGAGTTGATATGACGTTATTCGTCAGGAGAGATGATGGTGCTATTTTGGTTTCCCAGGTCTATGTGGGTGACATAGTCTTTGGATCCACGTGCTCCCAACATTCTCATCACTTTGAGGAGGAGATGAAAAGTGAGTTTGAGATGAGCATGGTTGGTGAGCTTACTTTCTTCCTTGGTCTCCAGATTCGTCAGCTAGAGGATGGGATGTTCATCTCCCAATCTAAATATGCTAGAGACCTAGTAAAGAAATTTCGGTTAGACTCCTCTAAGCATGCACGTACGCCTATGAGTACCACTACCAAGATTAGTAAGGAGACTTCAGGTAAGGACATAGAGCAAACCTTGTATCGGAGTATGATAGTTAGTCTTCTCCACCTGACTTCCAGTCGTCCCGACATAGCCTTTAGTGTTGGAGTCTGTGCGCGATATCAGGCATCCCCAAAAGAGTCACATTTACTTTCTCTAAAACGTATTATTAAATACGTGAGTGGGACTCTCTCATATGGTATTTGGTATTCCTTTGATACCGATGACCATTTGTCCGCCTATTTGGATGCCGATTGGGCCGGGTATGTAGATGGTTGTAGGAGCATTTCTGGTGGGTGTTTCTATTTTGGTTATGCTCTTGTCTCCTGGATGAGTAAGAAGACAAATTCCATCTCTTTGTCCACCGCAGAGGCTGAGTACATCGCCGCCGGGAGATGTTGTACGCAACTCTTGTGGATGAAGCAAATGTTGGACGATTATGGGATTTCACAGG
Source organism: Sambucus nigra (assembly GCA_949130495.1). NCBI lineage: Eukaryota > Viridiplantae > Streptophyta > Magnoliopsida > Dipsacales > Adoxaceae > Sambucus > Sambucus nigra. The sequence goes on along the minus strand of OX422212.1, from coordinate 551,336,535 downwards.
ACACCATGACTATTTACTGTGATAACACGAGTGCGATACACATATCCCGCAATCCAGTACAACATTCACGCACAAAGCACATCAGGATACGCGAGCACTTTATATGTCAGTTAGTTGAGGAGAAAGTCGTATCCCTGAGTTTCGTACCCACTGACCGCCAGTTAGCCGATATTTTCACGAAACCTTTAGATGCCCTTAGATTTGAGATTCTTAGGAAGTTTTTGAGGATTTTGACAGTTAAATGAGGGATTGGTCTATGTCTAGGATAGGATGCCTTTTCATGTTCATATTAGATGCTTCCTATTGCTAGTTTGTTTTATATATATTATTGCTTTGTTGTACAGCTATTTATTTATTCTTTTGAAAAATCCAAAAAGATTTCGTTTTATAAAATTTGTTTAAAAAACACAAAAAGATTTTTGTATTTTATTTGCACCTTTTATGGATGAACATTTAAGATAGCCGAGTCACCACTTCATTCCATTTATCCATGTGACTGTTTGATAGAGATTTGAGACACTACATCATTTCATCCATGTGCTTTATATTGTTTGGAGTCTTTGAGATGTGATTAGTGATATCTTCCTACATGTTTGACTCATATCTCCTTTGTTTCACAAATGCACGGCTATATTTGATTATTGTACTTGTCTATCACATATTGGCTTGAGTGTTTCCATCTCAATTTTGTCTATACAACTAACAATATGCGATAAAACTTGGCAAGATTGGAATGCATGTAAAAACGATTTTGGTGAGACTGTGTGTTTATTTAAAAACAGGAAAGGGCTGCGAAAAGTTCATTTATCCTTTGCGATTCTAAGCCATCGTTAAAAAGGACCTAAAAAATGGAGGAGTTTTATTATCCGGGGTCCAAAGAGGTTAAAAGAGCTCGAAAAAATTTAAAGGCAATAAAAAGCAATACATGCCAAATATGAGCCATTAGGTTTCACCATCAATTCTCCAAATTTTGAGAATTTAGAATGCCTTTATTCAAAATATATATCCTAGGGAGTTTGGTTGGAGACTATAAACGGGTTTGCACTTCCTTGAAAGTCCTGAAAAAGCATAAAATAGTTTTGGACGTTATTCGTGTGGAAATCACTTTGAGCTTTGATTTGTTGATTGATTGAGTCAATGTCCCATATTACCACCTTTTTACACCAAAGGAATATTTTGACTTCATCCATTAGGAGTATCCGATATTCATCGTGAACATATGTCTTGTTTGTATACATTGATTTTCCTATCGAATTTTTTCACACCCCTACATTTACGCTATCATCGACTTGGTTGTTTTTGTGTTCTTTCACGGTGTGATTCTTTATTGTATATTATGTGTGAAAAATTTTGAAAAATACAAAAATAGTAGTTTATTCTCGTTTGTCATTCTCCATGTGCATTCATTTATGCTTCTTATATCTGTCTATTTGGGGACATCATAAAAAGGGGGAGAAGAATTCTGGGGGAGAATTGTTTTGGTGTTTGGTTGATTTATGAAGGATTTTCTTAAGCTTAATTTGATCATCATTTTTTGCATATCATTATATTTCAAACTGTTGCTTGTCACGGGAATTTGCTTTATTTCATGTGTGTAGGTACAACACTGTTCATTATTGGATTGCACAACCTGACGAGAAAAGCTTTGAAGTTTCTGAAGAGCTGAAGATTTGAAAGACATGTCATTTAGTATTCTCAGTTTGAGGGTTTAATGGGGATATTATCTTATATGTCATTTGATTGCATAATTCGGATTTTTTATGTATGTACCGGCATAGACATAGGGGGAGATTTGTAAGGACATAATTTTATAAATGTTCGAGGTAAAATCTAGGAATTTTCAATTTTTTCCTTGATCACAGTTTCTATGTCTGATACTGCTACATTCGGCACATCAACACGATCATCCTCGAAGGCCTTTATCCGAATTCAATGCATCCAGTATCTTCACGTGCATCATGCTACATGCGATGTGCTGCTCAGCTCATTCCCATTACTCCACTACGCATTATCGGTAAAATGTTTTATTGGAGCTTTAAATATTTGCATAAATATGTGGGAACTTTTTTGAAAATTATTTTTGAACTCTGGATTATTTTTTTATCAAAAGCATAATTTTTTCTAAGTGTAGAAGCGAAGTGCCTTGAACGACGAGCTCGCTCAAATGACTTTGAATGTCATTTCGCGCGAGATAGGCTTGTCGCGCGATCTCGTTCGAACGACTTCTGTCCTTCTTTCGAGCGACATGGCTATCTCATTCGAATGAGCCACGACCTCGATTTTCGTATAAATATTCGTTCTCCTTCTACATGTTTTTCATGTCTTTCTGCAATCTCAAAATTCTGCGAAAACTGTCCCGAATAAGAATTCATCTTTTTAAGGTTTTCTAAACCTTTTTGATTCATAAAACCATTTCGATATATGTGTGAGAATCTTTAAACCTTCAAGAAGATCTTTTACTCATATGGAGTAATTTATGAGGAAGCCGTTATCTTCTTCATTGATGCCCTACTGGAAAGGGATAGTTCCAGCCGCTGACAATAGAACCGACACCCAAGGGTATTTCTGTGTCACTTTATTTTTACTATAATCCGTGTAAGCCATTTTCTTACAAAATTATAGTGAAAATAAAAGGTTTTGCCCCTTTGGGGGATTTTTCCTCATTTGTGTGTGTTTGATTATTCTTGCTTGACTTTATCATCATCAATCACACCTAGATGCACGTTTAGGCCATAATTGATAAAAACTGAATTTAATTAAATAACTTCCTTAATTCAACGCAAGCGCACTCTTCTCAGTTAATGATGTTTAGAATTATAACCACAACTAAGTGTTTGTTAAATTATCAACCACCAAATTAATGATGTTTAACCACAAGTCCTCCCTCATCGTTTTGAGAGTGCATGGAGAGTCGTCTCGTCCAACATTATCATCAATGCTGACGGAGTAAATCAACATAGTTAATGATGTTTTGAATGATAACCACAACTAAGTGATTTTTAAAATTTTTATCCATCAAATTAATGATGTTTAAGCACAAATCCTACCTCGTCATTTAGAGAGTGCATGGAGAGTCATCTCGTCCAGCACTGTCATTCCGGCGGTGGGAGTAAATCCACCAAGTTAATTTTGTTTTGAATGATATCCACAACTAAGTGATTTTTTAAATTTGCATCCACCAAATTATTGATGTTTAGACACAATTCCCCCCTCATCGTTCTGAAAGTGCATTGGGAGTCATCACGTCCAGCACTATCATCCCGACAGAGGGATTAAATCCACCAAGTAAAGGACGTTTTGAATGATAACCACAACTAAGTGATTTTTTAAATTTGGATCCACTAAATTAATGATGTTTAAGCACAAGTCTTCCCTCGTCGTTTTGAGAGTGCATGGAGAGTCGTCTCGTCCAGCACTATCATCTCGTCCGAGGGAGTAAATCCACCAAGTTAATGATGTTTTGAATGATAACGACAACTATGTTTTTTTGAAAGTTGCATCCAAAAAATTTATGATGTTTAAGAACAAGTCCTCCCTCATCGTTTTGAGAGTGCATGGAGAGTCGTCTCATCCACCACTGTTGTCCCGACCGAGGGTGTTAATCCACCAAGTTAATGATGTTTTGAATGATAACTACAACTAAGTGATTTTTAAAATTTCCATCCTCCAAATTAATGATGATTTTGCGCAAGTCCTCTCTCATCGTTTTGAAAGTGCAAGGAGAGTCATCTCGTCCAGCACTGTCGTCTAGCCCGAGGGAGTAAATCCACCAAGTTAATGATGCTTTGAATGATAACAATAACTAAGTGATTGTATAAATTTGCATCCAACGAATTAATGATGTTTAAGAATAATTGCTCCCTCATCGTTTTGAGAGAGCAAGGAGAGTCGTCACGTCCAGGACTAAGTGATTTTTTAAATTTCCATCCACCAAAATTAATGATGTTTATGCACAAGTCCTCCTTCATCGTTTTGAGAGTGCATGGAGAGTCATCTCGTCCAGCACTGTTCTTTTCGCCCGAGGGATTAAATCAATGAAGTTAATGATGTTTTGAATGATAACCACAACTAAGTGATTTTTTAAATTCGCATCCACAAAATTAATGATGTTTAAGCACAAGTCCTCCCTCGTCATTTTGAGAGTGCATGGAGAGTCGTCTCGTCCAGCACTGTCATCCCGTCCGAGGGAGTAAATCCCCCAAGTTAATGATATTTTGAATGATAACCACAACTAAGTGATTTTATTAAATTTGTATCCACCAAATTAATTATTTTTAAGAACAAGTCCTCCCTCGTCATTTTGAATGTGCATGAAGAGTCGTCTCGTCCAGCAGTGTCTTCCCGGTCGAAGGATCAAATCCACCAAGTTAATGATGTTTTGAATGATAACCACAACTAAGTGAGTATTTAAAGTTTCATCCACCGAATAATGATGTTTAAGCACAAGTCCTCCCTCATCATTTTGAAAGTGCATGGAGAGCCATCTCGTACCGCACTGTCATCCTGGTCGAGGGAGTAAATCCACCAAGTTAATGATGTTTTGAATGATATCCATAACTAAGTTATTTTTTAAAGTTGCATCCACAAAATTATTGATGTTTAAGCCCAAATCCTCCCTCGTAGTTTTGAGAGTGCACGGAGAGTCACCTCGTCCAACACATTGGTCCCGACCGAGGGAGTTAATCCACCAAGTAAATTATGTTTTGAATGATAACTACAACTAAGTGATTTTTAAAATTTTCATCCACCAAATTAATGATGATTATGCACAAGTCCTCTCTCATCGTTTTGAGTGAGCATGGAGAGTCGTCTCCTCCTGCACTGTCATCCCGGCCAAGGGAGTAAATCCACCAAGTTAATGATATTTTGAATGATAACCACAACTAAGTGACTTTTTAAATTTTCATCCACAAAATTAATGATGTTTACGTACAAGTCCACCCTCGTCCTTTTGAGAGTTCATGGAGAGTCATCTCATCCCGCACTGTCATCCAGGCCGAGGGAGTAAATCAACATAGTTAATGATGTTTTGAATAATAACCACAACCAAGTCATTTTTCAAATTTGTATCCACCAAATTAATGATGTGTAAGCAAAAATCCTACCTCGTTATTTTGAGAGTGCGTGGAGAGTTGTCTCGTCCATCACTGTCATCCTAGCCGAGGGATTAAATTCCCCAAGTTAATGATGTTTTGAATCCTAACCATAACTAAGTGATCATTTAAAGTTACATCCACCGATTAATGATGTTTAAGCACAAGTCCTCCCTAGTCATTTTGAGACTACATGGAGAGTCATCCCATCCAGCACTGTCATCCCGGTCGAGAGAGTAAATCCACTAAGTTAACGATGTTTTGAATGATATCCACAACTAAGTGATTATTTGAAGTTGTATCCACCAAATTATTGATGTTTAAGCCTGTTGATACCAAATTTAGTCTGCTGACATGGCTCAATAAAGTGAAGACACGTGCAATCTACATGGCAACAATAAATACTTCCGAGGAACCATACTACAACGAGGAACACTGCTTCCCCGAGGAACTCAGATGCTCCGAGGAACTCAGAATCTCCGAGGAACAAGAACTCTTCGAGGAACTCTTAAACATCGAGAAGCTTAGGCGGTCCGAGCTGCACCTCGAACAAAGCATTAATAGCTGGATAACCAACAGTTCGACTGATTCATTAAATGCTTATCATTAAAACGCACACGCTTAAAGGGAATTGAATGTATTACACTTTCATATGTACATCATTTAATGTATTACCCTTTCACATTACAGCCTAAGGGCTATAAATACATTGTACAATCCTCATTGTAAGGGGACGGGAATTTCTTGATAGAACTTGTAATCGAGAATTCCCAAACACTCAGCAATAACATAATAGTGGACGTAGGTCATTCTTATAAGGCTGAACCACTTTAAAATTCTTTGTCTCATTTATTTACCTGTGATTGAAAAATTAGAGTGATCTAATTTTTTACATCAACAGATTGGCGCCGTCTGTGGGAAACGATTGGTAATATCGTTTTTCACCAAAAGCGATCCATTACGAATGAATGATATTCCAGAATCTAGCAATCGAAACGCTGGAACCCCTCCAAATCCATCTGCTCCGCCTAATATTCCAGATCTGGCTGGAATAAAGACAAATCTGGCCCAGGGCCAGACCGTCATGCAAGAAATAATGCGACAACTCATACAAACCATCCATGGAAGTGCACCAACCCATTCAGGACTGCGGAGTATTCAAAGAAACACCCGTGCACCATCCTCACGTACTAGGTGTACCAATTCATATCGCAATGAGGAATCTGAAGATTTTTCTTATCAACTGGATGAAATTCGTCAGTGCGAGCCACATATACAGAACAACGTATCACTCTTTCTCCAGAAAGGACTAGTGCGTTAGAGAGGTTAAGCAGGGTATCACCTTTTTATCGATTAGGACTTAGAAGGAGTAGAAGTCCTCCTAAAGTCGTATCGAGGAGTTTTCGATGACCATCAGCTTTAAGGGAAGGATCTGCCCAGTCGCGACCAGCTGCTCGTCAAGATAGATCCTATGAACGACTAGCTGCTCGTCAAGAACGATCTCAGGAAGCCACATCAACGCGATCAGTTGCTCGAACCAACAGGCCCGAGGAAGGAAATTATGCATGGAAAGGCTCTATTCAAAGGATGGAGGATAGATTGGGGGAAATGGCTAAGGCCAAGAACCCTCTACAACGAACCTTTGTTCGAGGAACACCTTTTGTCCAGTCAATTGTAGATTTTCCAACACCGTCAAAGTTCAAAGCACCTGTTGTGACCCCCAAATATGATGGAAAGACTGACCCTGTCCTTCATATAGAATAATACCAAGCTGCAGCCGACATCTATGATGTTCCAGACGAGATGAGATGTAGGGCATTCTCGGGAACTCTTACCGGATTTGCTCAAATATGGTATAATAATATTCCTCGGGGTAAGATCTCAACCTTTCTTCAACTGGCCGAGTTATTCATTGGGAATTTCTATTTTGGGTCAAAGATAGTTAAACGAGTAGCACATTTGTTAACTGTTAGACAAAAGGCTGGTGAGAGTACCAGAGATTACATAACTCGTTTTAATAACGAGAAACTGGAAGTCATTGATTATGAGGAGAAGACAACTATTACTGCCTTAATGAGTGGACTACTACCGAACAAGTTATACTACACTTTGGCCAAAGATCCACCTAGAACCATGTCAGACCTGATGGGAAAAGCGTCCAAGATTATGAATGCCGAGGAGGCTATGGCTGTGAAGAAGAACGTGGATGCTAAAGAAACCAAGGTGGAAGGTGATAAAGCTAAGAAGAAAGAGCATAAGAGCAATATTAATGACAAACATTCAAAAACTAGATCGGTGTGGGATGTAATGAAGAAATATGATAATTATACTCCTTTGAAGAAGGATATAAACCATGTTCTAGAGGAAACCAAGAACAACGAGGAACTAAACTGGCCAGAGAAAATGAAGGCAGATCCTGACAAGAGGAATAAGGCGAAGTATTGCGAGTTCCATAAAGATCATGGCCACATGACCAAAAATTGAATAGCTCTTCAAAATGAGATTGAAACACTCATCTGATGAGGAAAGCTGTCAAAGTATGTTGATCGTGGAAGCGAAAGAAGAAACAACGACCGAGCAAGAGAGAGGTCTTGATCTCCTCGTCGAGGAGAGGAGAATAAGAAAAGAAACCATAAAGTTGATCCAGAAGATGACCCCGATCTTCCCAAGAGACCAAGGCATCCAGAACGAGAGGTATTTTCAATACGCTTTGGGTCATTTGACTGTAATGTTATAACAAGTGGAGATGCAGGAGGAGGAGATCTTACTGCAGAGAGAAAAGCTAACCTCGGTGAGGCTCAAGCTTGCTCGTACATTCAGCGAATAAATCTAGCTGAAGAGGATCACCCAAGAAAGGTGAATAAAGAGAAATTGGTCATTGGTTTCTCAAAGAATGACCTTGTAGGTGTTCTATATCCTCATGATGACCCACTGGTGATCAAGATGAGAATGAAGGAGGTAATGATTTCAAGAGTACTGGTAGACAATGGTAGCTCGGTAGACATCATGTTCTACTCGTGCTTCGATAGTTTAAATCTAAAGTTATCTCAACTGGAGCCTTATCACAGACCTCTCATCGGTTTTGCTGGCGAGAAAGTATTTCCACTTGGGACGATCAAGTTGGATATATTCATTGGTACGTGGCCTGCTTGTCGAACAGAAAGAATATGTTTCTTCGTGATGGATAAGAATATTCAATCATCATACAATATCATTATGGGAAGAGTAGGATTGAAGAAGTTCGAAGCTGTACCATCTACAGTGCATCAGTGTCTAAAATTTCCAACAAATTTTGGAGTAGGATTTGTGAAAGGTGATCAGAAAGTAGCTCGGGAATGCTACTATTCATCCACCGAGCAAGAAGAACTAAAAGAATCAAGGAAAAAGACTACTACCTATCAAGTGAATGAAGGTGCAGAAATTGAAATATTGGATCCTAGAGATGAGTCACAACTCGTGAAGGGTCAAGTGGTGGAAGCTACTGAAAACATCATTCTGGACGACGAGCACCCTGAGCGAATTACTCAAGTAGGTTTGTCGTTGGAAGCCTCACTGAAACAGGAATTGATAACTTTCCTAAGAAGCAGAAAACAAACTTTTGCATGGAGTCATGAAGATATGCCTGGGATAGACCCAAATTTCTTATGTCACGAGCTCAATGTGAATAAGGAGATCAAGATAGTGAAGCAGAGAAGAAGAGTGTTCAGCCCCGAGAAGAATCAAGCTATATAGGAGGAAGTCGAGAAGCTCCAGAAAGCTTGTTTCATTGAAGATGTTAAATATCCAGACCGGTTAGAAAATTTGGTGATGGTAAAATAGAAGAACAATAAATGGAGGATGTGTGTAGGCTTCACCGACCTCAACAAAGCATGCCCAAAGGATCACTTTCCATTGCCCCGAATTGATCAACTGGTGGATGCTACCTCGGGACATGAGCTGCTGAGCTTCATGGATGCTTATTCTGGTTACAATCAGATCAAAATGAAACCTGAAGATAGGGAAAGTACTTCTTTCATTACCCCTAGGGGAACTTATTGTTATAATGTTATGCCTTTTGGTTTGAAAAATGCAGGTGCGACATATCAGCGGCAGATGAACAAGGTCTTTGCTGAACAAATCAGTTGCAATATGGAAGTCTATGTTGACGACATGCTGACAAAAAGAAAGAAAGTTACCGACCATCTAGTTGACTTAAGTCAGACTTTTGATCAACTGGATAAAGATCAAATGAAGCTGAACCCGACGAAGTGCATATTTGGAGTACGAGAAGGCATGTTTCTCGGATACATTGTCAATCAACGAGGTATTGAGGCAAATCCTGAAAAGATCAAAGCTCTATTAGGGCTATGATCTCCAACGACGAAGAAGGAAGTACAGAGTCTCACAGGACGAGTAGCAGCACTCAACAGATTTGTGTCATGAGCAACTAATAGATGTCTCCCATTCTTCAAGACACTCAGAAAGACTTTTGAGTGGAATGATGAATGTGAGAAGGCTTTTCAAGACTTGAAGAAATACTTGGGAGCACCTCCACTGTTATCCAGGCCAGTGATGGGAGAAAAGTTATACTTATATCTTGCAGTGTCCGAGAATGAAGTTAGTTCGGCGTTGATCAGAGTGGAGAATGGAGTGCAGAAGCCAATTTATTATACGAGTAAGGCCTTTCGAGGAGCAGAGATCAGATATCCAAGGCTGGAAAAGTTAGCACTGGCGTTGATTGAGGCGAGTAGGAGAATGAGGCCATACTTCCAGGCTCATACCATAGTAGTATATACCGATATGCCATTGAGGCAAGCCCTTCATAAACCAGAAAAATCAGGGAGATTGATTTACTGGGCAATAGATCTCGGTGAATATGATATAGTTTATGAACCTAGATCATCACTAAAAGGGCAGGCTGTAGCAGATTTTATAGCAGAGTTCACCTATCCTGATACCCCCGAGGAGCAAAAGTTGCTCACTGATCAACCTGTGGATGTTACAGGATCAAAAAACACAAGCTCAGACCAACTCCGGTTGGTAAAAGGGCAAGTGGATGTTACAGGATCATCAGATTCAAGCTCAGACCAACTCCGGTTGGTAAAAGGGCAAGAAAAGATGATCGACGAGGAGCAAGAAATATCAGGGGAGGATGAAAGGAAGCAACAAATATTTCATCGAGGAACTCTGACAGATCATAAATTTGAAGACGAGTTACCTATATGGAGGCTATATGTATATGGCTCATCTTGCACTACAGGCAGTGAGGCAGGGATAGTTTTGAGAACTCTGGATGAGGTCGGCATGGAATACGCCCTACGTTTCCAATTCAAAGCTTCCAATAATGAGACTGAGTATGAGGCTATGATTGCAGGTCTTAATTTGGCAAAAATTATGGAGGCGCAGCAGGTTATTGTCTTCAGTGATTCTCAATTGATTGTAAATCAAATGTTGGGAGTATATACAGTTAGAGGAGAATTAATGATCAGATATCATGCAAAGACAAAGGAGCTGGTGTTAGAATTTGCTGTTATTCAGCTGGTCAGAATACCAAGAATGGAGAATGCGAGAGCAGACGCCCTAGCTCGACTAGCATCAGTTAGTCGCACTGAGCTACGACGGACCATCCCAATTTAAGTTTTAACTGGTCGGAGTATAGATGAAGATCTGACGACGAACTTTATTACCCTTGATTTAGGACCATCTTGGATGGATGCCATCAGGGCATATATTGCAGAGGGAGAATTACCAATTGACAAGCTCGCAGCCAAGAAATTGAAGTTTAAAGCTGCTCGGTATGTATTAACTAACGGTATTCTTTATAGACGAGGAATTATGGCAGGTTTGCAGAGATGTGTACATCCCTCCGAAGTGAAAGAATTGATTAAAGAGATCCATGAAGGGTCCTGTGGAGCCCATGTAGCAGGTCAGATGCTCTTACAAAGGATGATGACGCAGGTATACTACTGGCCGACGATGAGGGCTGATTGTATAGCCTATGCCAAGAAGTGTGACAAGTGCCAGCACTTTTCCTCCATCCGAAGAACTCCACAAGCATTATTGACACCCATAACTTCCCCTTGGCCATTTGCCATGTGGGGAATTGATTTGGTTGGGCCACTGCCAACGACCCGAGAAAGGTTCAAGTACCTCATCGTCGCAGTGGATTATTTTACTAAGTGGGTAGAAGCTGAGCCACTCATTGATACGACGTACGAGAAGGTGTACCAATTTGTTTGGAAGAACATCATTTGTCGATATGGTCTTCCTCATGCTTTCATCACAGACCGTGGAACACAATTTGATAACGAGGAGTTTGCTGCCTATTGTCATTAGTCAAATATTTTGAAGGTCCACTCAGCACCAGGCCATCCTCAAAGCAATGGAAAAACTTAAGTGACAAACAGAACGCTGCTAAATGGCTTGAAGAAAAGACTGGATGATGCAAAAGCAAACTGGATCAACGAGTTACAGTCAGTACTGTGGGCTTACCGAACTACTCCCCGAGTAGCAACTGGAGAATCACCATATATGCTGGTATTTGGAAGTGAAGCTGTTATACCTACCGAGTTGGGCCTCCCAACACACATGTTACTGAATTTCAACTCCCCTGTCAGCGACTTAATGAGAAGATTGGATTTAGACATGCTCGAGGAAGTTAGAGAAGAAGCATCCATTAGAAATGCTGCTTACCAGCAGTGAACAACTTTGTTCTACAACAAAAGAGTGAAGAAGTGCGACCTGAAAGAAGGAGATTATGTGCTGAAGAAAGTGATTCAAAAGCACAATAAACTGGAAGCAAACTGGCATGGACCATACCGAGTTACTAAAGTTTTTCGACCAGCAACTTATCGAATAGCAACTCTAGAAGGCGAGGAGTTTAAAAATGCATGGAATGCAGAGCACCTGCACAAATATTATCAATGATGAATAAAATGAAGATATTCTGCCGAATTCTTTCTTTTTATTGAAAGTTTTTCGGGGAATAGTGCTATACACTACTCGGGGCAAAACTCGGCAAAGCTCAGACTACTCAATTTTTTTCTCGAAAATGCCAACTAAGGTTGGTCGAGAAACTAATATTCCTCCGGGAAGTAAAGCTACCTATATTCCTCCGGGAAGTAAAGCTACCAATATTCCTTCGGGTAGTAAAGCTACCAATATTCCTCCGGGAAGTAAAGCTACCTGTATTCCTCCGGGAAGTAAAGCTACCAATATTCCTCCAGGAAGTAAAGCTACTTGTATTCCTCCGGGAAGTAAAATTTGTATTCCTAAGGGAAATAAAACTATATGTTTCTCGGGAAATAAAAGTATTCCTAAAAATGCCAACTTATATCGGTTAGGAAGTAAATATATTCTCGAAAATGCCAACTTGAGTTGGTCGGGAGGTAAAATTATTTCAAAAAGACTAACTATGGCTGATCGGGGATAAAAACCCACCAACTGTAGTTGGTCGACAAGGAAAATTTACCGACCTTGGTTGGTCGGAAACATTCAAGAGAAAAATCTACTAACTATGGCTGGTCGGGGATAAAAACCCACAAACTGTAGTTGGTCGATAAGTAAAATTTAATGACTTTGGTTGGTCAGAAACATTTTAAACAATTTTTTATACTCGTAACTTTATTATTAAGTGATAGAGCAACATTTTTTATACTTGAAACTTTATTATTAAGTGATCGAGCAACATTTTTGATACTCGTAACTTTTTAATTATTACTAAGTTGGTCGAGAAACAAAACATCATTTTTACCAAGTGACTACTCGACAATAAACTAGTCGATAATAAGTTGATCGACAAACTACACAATATTGTTATCTTTTTAACAGATATGCATGCACAAATATAAAGTGTTTGATAATTACAAGACAATAGCAATTAAGATTGCAAATGAAAATGAAAGTCTTTCATTGAATTCAAAATAAATTACATTGATAATGAAATGAAAGTTACATTGACATTGAAATGTTTACTAACTACTACATCAAAATTCCTATTCTACTTGTCTTTTCCCCTCTGCTTTTGACACAGGTTCCTCGCCAACAGGCGGATCATTTAAAGCCAGAGGAGAATTTATGAAGTTGAGATCTTTCAAAATCCTGATATTCATCACGGGTGGTCGATCTAGGAGATGCTCGGGATGAGATATCTTGACTTTTGAATGGAGATTGTAGTCACCGAGATACTTTGAAATCAAGCTCCGAGGAATCGCCCGTGCAGGGATCCAACTCATATCCAATTTGTACTGTGGCACAGGTAAATCTAGCAGCCCGGGATCATGGTAGTCCCACACGTAATGACCCTGTTTGAGTTCCAGCACACCTAGGGCATTCAACCAGCCCTGCTTGTAGCCCTCATTATTGGCATTCTGGATACGATCGTCCAAGTGGTATAGCGCTTCGTTGTATCCATCCATCCAGAACTCCCTGGGCTGTTTGTGGAACTGATATGTTAGCCTCTCCAGCTGCTCGTGGAGATTTTTAATAAAGAGTTCCTTGTTCTCCAAAGAAGATTTCTGCCTAGAGAGCTGCTCTTCCAGGTCCCTGATCTTCTTTGACATTTCAGCCAACGCCTGGTTCTTCACCATTAACTGGAAGGCTTGGTTCTTTAAGGCGGACTGAGTCCTCTGTTCCTCGACAGGAATACGAGCTGCTCTTGCTTGTCCCCGAGGTGCTCTTGCTCATCCCTGAGAAGAAGAAGAAGAAGGGCCAGACCTTGTCAAGGTTTCCAACTCGTCCCTCAAGTTGGCATTCTCGACCTCCAAGAATGAGAATCCCTCATCAGTCACTGGGATTAAGGCTTTTGAAGTGGAAGCTGCAGACTTCAATTGTGACAGCTCCCTTTGCAGGTTGTTGTTCTCTTACTCTAGCAATTCAGCGATTTGTTTGCACTCCTCGACCTCATCCTTCAGGGTTCTCTCCCTTACATCATAGCCAGCAAAAAGCTGCTTGTATCCCTTGTCGGTAATGATCTGCTGGTACTTGTTCTCGTACCCTTCATGCAACAGGGCAGTGGATTCTTTGTATTGTAGCTGAAGGTCTTCGAGGGTGCCTTGGAGATCCTTGATCATATCATAATAGGCCACATTACTGGCCACTGCACGATCAAGAAGACACTTCAGATATTGGTATGCTTCAACTGCCTGTTCTGAAGCATCTTGGCCGAGGATATCGATGACTTGTGCTGCACTCAGGTCTGTGTGACCAGCCTTAAAGTATTCATTACATTTTCGCAGCAGCTTTGCATCATGGGCAGATAGTAATTCCATCCTGGACAGAAACTAGCAGAGAAAGAAAAACCAATAATCAATAAGAAGTACAAGCAGAGTATGAATAGAAAATAGACAACAGTATGCAAAAAAGTCCAAGTTTTATTAGATCATAAAAGTTCAGAGTTACATGTGATGGGTTACAATTGACAAAAGAAAAACATAAAGATAAACCCGAAAACTCTACACCTTTTCCTCGTCTCCCAAAACCTTCTCGGGAGGCTGGGATGAGGAAGTACGTTGCTCGGAAGGAGTAGAAAGTTTTTCGGGGAGCACCAGCAGTTGCTCAGAAGAAGTAACGATTTGCTAAAGTTCCTCGAAAGAAGGCTGGATGGCTGGGGGATGATCTCCCATCACCATAGAAGACTCTTCGAAGGTAGCTTCATCCTCTTCTAAGTCTTCAGGAGTTGGAGGGGGACCAGGGATGAGTTGCTGAAAGAGTTCAAAATTTTCATCCACTTTAATCTCCTGAAGAGCAGCAACCCATCCATCCCTAAAGTATTTGAGGCTGCCATAGTCCACTTGCGACACCATGGAAGCCAATCCCTTATTCCACCCCTTGTCCCAGCCAGCGCTGAAGGACTTATTCATAGCCATTTTCCTCTTCAATTTCTCCGAGGAAAGCTTCTCGGACAGCAGGTTATCAGCAGCTTTCAATTGTCTCTCAACCTCCTCTTTCTGTTGATTTACTTCCCGAAGTTGAGACAACTCCTTTTCAGCAACCTTGAGCTTATTCTCTAGTTTTCCAGCATGCTTGAGCTTCTCGTCGAGCTCTTTATTTTTCCCCTCCAGATCCTTTATTCTCTTCTCCAACTCTTTGGAGACTTCAACAGCTTGAGCTTTTTCCTGCTCGGTGGAGGCAAGCTTCTTCTCCCAAATAGCCTTGTCAGTAGCATATGTCTGGCAAGAATCCTCTAGAGACTTAATAACTTCCTCCAGATCTCCCTCCACACTAGACGAGGAGCATGAAGATTTAATTGCTTCATCCTTCTTAAAAATTATATTGAAGCAGCTCGTCAACTGTGAAAATAAAAAGAAAGAAAGTCAGAAACAGAAATGACAAGTGAAATATGAAAAGTTCAAAGTAAGAAGACTTACAAAAGCAAGGTGGCGAGCAGCTAAAGAAGTGACCATGTCCCGAGTAAGGTTTTCTTTAGTACCTTGGACCTCGGGAATGATCCAGGACTTTACCGAGCTCATGGCAGAGCTCGTAGGAACAAAAGTAGGAACCCCGCTTCCAGTAACTGGGGACTGAGTGATGGTGTCAGCCAAATTGACCGAGGATCTCTTCTTCAGCCTCCTCGGGGGAACATGAACAGATTCAACCAAGGAAGAACCCTTGGTCGGTGATATTGCAATCACCTCTCCAGGAGCAGCAGACCTGCTCGGAGCCACTGCGGGCTTCTCAACAACCTTCACAACAGCAGCAGCCGAGGAAGGCGCATCAGTCTTCTTTGTCCCTTCTGGGACATCAACCTTACTTCTTTTTGCCTCTCCAGCACCAGAGCCAGACTTCTCAAAAAGGGTGGGAGGTCTTCTCTTCTTCATCCTTTCGCTTAAAGGGACGTGAGATTCAGGAGAAGAACTGGTGGAAGCTGGTACTGGCTCTGATTCACTTATTACTGGACGAGCAGTAAAAGAGGTGGTGTAGCTCTTGTATTGCAGCAGATATGAAGCTGACCTAATATACTCGTCGGCAACAGATTGATGCAGACTCCAGATAAGTTTCAAGTGTCTTATGTTAACGTCTGCTTCCTTTGGACACTTTCTTTTACTGTCAACTACAAATAAATAAATAAACATTGAAATATCAGTGGCACATTTTATCAAACACAAAAGAAGCATGATTTCAAAATAAGTAAAATGAAATAAAAATAACCTATCCCATTTCCATAGGGAGGGCATCTAGGACCCTGATAAACTTCATCTCCAGATAAAGGAGCATGTTGCCAATTTTTTATGATAACCCCGTGCTCAAAATAATCCCTATTTGAATCTGGGAGATTTACTACTAAGGCCCGATTTAAAAATCTAGTTTTCAAATAAAAGTTGTTATCACCAACTGCCCATCTATAACAATACATGATTTCTGGAATTCCTATACGAGTTCCATGGATTTGATTTAACCTATGAACCCCATTAACTATTCTGCATGTATTTGGGGCTATTCTTGCAGGAATAACGTCAAAGTAATGACAGAATTCCAAGCATAAGGGATTGGGTGGAAAAGAAAATCCACACTCATCAATAAAGAGACAGGGGAACCAATGTCCCTCAGCCAAACGGAAATAATCAGAAGGCTCAGAAAGCTCTTCCAAAACAACCCAGGAGGGAATGGAAAAATCAGAGCGAAACTTATCAAGAGATTCAACAGGGTAAACCATGATGAATAAAAGAAATGAATAAGAAGGAAGAAATTCTTACAGAAAAAGAGTGGATCTGATGGCAATGAACGATGGAAGAGATGAATACACAGGAAAGAAAGAGACGACGGAAAACTCAAAGATACAAATTTGAAAAAGTAGAAGACGATGGGATTTTCTGCATCATTTAAATACTCTACCTTGGGAAAAGAAAAAGTAATGATTACAAAAAGAGACGGTTACGTTACCGGCGGCTAAAAAGATGAAAAGGGACGCGGGAATCGAAGCGGGCATACAAATTCAAAAAATCCTGATTCAACGAATTTGGAATGAGAAATAATTACGAAGGAAACACTCTTAAAAATCAAGCGGATCATTTTAAACTACCATATTCCGAGAAATAATGTTCCACACTCCTCAAATTTCGAACTATGAAACATTGGGGGCTTCTGTTGATACCAAATTTAGTCTGCTGACATGGCTCAATAAAGTGAAGACACGTGGCAATCTACATGGCAACAATAAATACTTCCGAGGAACTCACACGCTCTGAGGAACCATACTACAATGAGGAACACTGCTTCCCCGAGGAACACAGACGCTCCGAGGAACTCAGACTCTTCGAGGAACAATAACTCTTCGAGGAACTCTTAAACACCTAGAAGCTTAGGCGGTCCGAGCTGCAACTCGAACAAAGCATTAATAGCTGGATAACCAACAGTTCGACTGATTTATTAAATGCTTATCATTCAAACGCACACGCTTAAAGGGCATTGAATGTATTACCCTTTCTTATCAACATCATTTAATGTATTACCCTTTCACATTACAGCCTCAGGGCTATAAATACATTGTACAATCCTCATTGTAAGGGGACGGGAATTTCTTGATAGAACTTGTAATCGAGAATTCCCAAACACTCAGTAATAACATAACAGTGGACGTAGGCCATTCTTATAAGACTGAACCACTTTAAAATTCTTTGTCTCATTTATTTATCTGTGATTGAAAAATTAGAGTGATCTAATTTTTTACATCAATAAAGCCCAAATCATCCCTCATAGTTTTGAGAGTGCATGGAGAGTCGTCTCGTCTAACACTGTCGTCCCGACCGAGGGTGTAAATCCACCTTGTAAAGATGTTTTAAATCATAACCACAACTAATTAATTTTTTAAATTTGCATACCACAAATTAATGATGTTTAATCACAAGTCCTCCCTCGTCCTTTTGAGACTGCATTGACAGTCGTCTCGTCCAACACTGTCTTCCCGGCCGAGGGATTAAATCCGCCAAGTTAATAGAGTTTTGAATGATAACCACAACTAATTGATTTTTTTAATTTTCATCCACTAATTTAATGATGTTTAAGCACAAGTCATCCCTCGTCGTTTTGAGCATTCATGAAGAGTCGTCTCATCCAACACATTCCTCCCGACCGAGGGAGTAAATCCACCAAGTTAATAATGTTTTTAATGATAACCACAACAAAGTGATTTTTTAAATTTTCATCCACCAAATTAATGATGTTTAAGCAAAAATCCGCCCATGTCGTTTTGAGAGTGCATGGAGAGTCATTTTGCCCAACACTGTCGTCCCGACCGAGAGTATTAATCCACCAAGTAAATTATATTTTAAATGGTAACTATGACTAAGTGATTTTTTAAATTTTCATCCACCAAATTAATGATATTTATTATAAAATCCTACCTCATTGTTTTGAAAGTGCACGTGGAGTTGTCTCATCCAGCACTGCCTTTTCGCCCGAGGGATTAAATCCACCAAGTTAATGATGTTTTGAATGATAACCACAACTAAGTGATTTTTTGAATTCGTATCCACCCAATTAATGATGTTTTCGCACAAGTCCTCCCTCATCGTTTTGAGAGTGCATGGAGAGTCATCTCGTCCAGCACTGTCGTCCCGACCGAGGTAGTAAATCCCCGAAGTTAATGATCTATTGAATGATAACCACAACAAAGTCATTTTTTAATTTATATCCACCAAATTAATGATGTTTAAGCACATTACCTCCCTCCTCGTTTTGAGAGTGGATGGAGAGTCGTCTTGTCCAAAACTATTGTCCCGACCAAGGGAGTAAATCCACCAAGTTAATGATATTTTGAATGAAAACCACAACTAAGAAATTTTTTAAATTTTCGTCCACCATATGAATGATGTTTAAGCAGCAGTCCTCCCTTGTCAATTTTAAGAGTGCATGGAGAGTCGTCTCATCCACCACTGTCGTCCGCGCCGAGAGAGTAAATCTACCAAGTTAATGATGTTTTCAACGATAACCACAACTAAGTGATTTTTAAAATTTTCATCCATCAAAATAATGATGTTTAAGCACAAGTCCTCCGTCATCATTTTGAGAGTGCATGGAGAGTCGTCTCGTCAAACAGTGTTGTCCCGACCGAGGGTGTCAATCCATGAAGTAAATTATGTTTTGAATTGTAACTACAAGTAAGTGATTTTTTAAATTTCCATCCACCAAATTAATGATGTTTATGCACAAGTTCGCCCTCCTCATTTTGAGAGTGCATGGAGAGTCGTCTCGTCCAGCACTGTCTTCCCGCCCGAGGGATTACATCCACCAAGTTAATGATGTTTTGAATGGTAACCACAACTAAATGATTTTTTTAATTTGCATCCACCCAATTAATGATGTTTTAGCACAAGTCCTCCCTCGTCGTTTTGAGAGTGCATGGAGGGTCGTCTCGTCCAGCACTATCATTTCGTCCGAGGGAGTAAATCCCCCATGTTAATTATATTTTGAATGATAACCATTACTAACTGATGTTTTAAATTTGCATCCACCAAATTAATTATTTTTAAGAAGAAATCCTCCCTCGTCATTTTGAGAGTGCATGAAGAGTCGTCTCTTCCAGCACTGTCTTCCCGACCGAGGGATCAAATCCACCAAGTTAGTGAAGTTTTGAAAGCTAACCAAAACTAAGTGATTATTTAAAGTTGCATACACCGAATAATGATGTTTAAGCACAAGTCCACCGTCGTCATTTTGAAAGTGCATGGAGAGTCATCTCGTCCAGCACTGTCTTCCCGATCGAGGGAGTAAATCCACCAAGTTAATGATGTTTTGAATGATATCCACAACTAAGTGATTTTTCAAAGTTGCATCCACCAAATTATTGATGTTTAAGCCCAAATCCTTCCTCGTAGTTTTGAGAGTGCATGGAGAGTCTCCTCGTCCAACACATTTGTCCCGACCGATGGTGTTAATCCACCAAGTAAATTATGTTTTGAATGATAACTACAACTATGTGATTTTTAAAATTTCCATCCACCAAATTTATGATGATTTTGCGCAAGTCCTCTCTCATCTTTTTGAAAGTGCAAGGAGAGTCATCTCGTCCAGCACTGTCGTCTAGCCTGAGGGAGTAAATCCACCAAGTTAATGATGCTTTGAATGATAACAATAACTAAGTGATTGTTTAAGTATGCCTCCACCGAATTAATGATGTTTAAGAACAATTGCTCCCTCATCGTTTTGAGAGAGCACGGAGAGTCGTCACGTCTAGGACTAACATCCCGGACGAGGGATTAAATCCACCAAGTAAATGACGTTTTGAATTATAACCACAACTAAGTTATTTTTTAAATTTGCATCCACCAAATTAATGATGTTTACGTACAAGTCCTCCCTCGTCATTTTGAGAGTGCATGGAGAGTCGTCTCCTCCTGCACTGTCGTCCAGGCCGAGGGAGTAAATCCACCAAGTTAATGATATTGTGAATGACAACCACAACTAAGTGATTTTTTTAAATTTTCATCCAACAAATTAATGATGTTTAAGCACAAGTCCCCCCTCGTCATTTTGAGAGTGCATGGAGAGTCGTCTCATCCAGCACTGTCGTCCAGGCCGAGGGAGTAAATCCATCAAGTTAATGATATTTTCAATGATAATCACAACAAAGTGATTTTCTAAATTTTCATCCACCAAATTAATGATGTTTAATCACAAGTCCTCCCTCGTCAATTTTAAGAGTGCATGGAGAGTCGTCTCGTCCAGCACTGTCGTCCAGGCCGAGGGAGTAAATCCATCAAGTTAATGATATTTTCAATGATAACCACAACTAAATGATTTTTTTAATTTGCATCCACCCAATTAATGATGTTTTAGCACAAGTCCTCCCTCGTCGTTTTGAGAGTGCATGGAGAGTCGTCTCATCCAACACTGTCGTCCCGACCGAGGGTGTTAATCCACCAAGAAAATTCTGTTTTGAATGATAACTACAACTAAGTGATTTTTTAAATTTCCATCCTCCAAATAAATGATGTGTAAGCAAAAATCCTACCTCGTTATTTTGAGAGTGCTTGGAGAGTTGTCTCATCTAGCACTGTCTTCTTGGACGAGGGATTAAATCCCCCAAGTTAATGAGGTTTTGAATTCTAACCTCAATTAAGTGATCATTTAAAGTTGGATCCACCGATTAATGATGTTTAAGCACAGGCCCTCCCTCGTCGTTTTGAGACTACATGGAGAGTCGTCCCATCCAGCACTGTCATCCCGGTCGAGAGAGTAAATCAACCAAGTTAACGATGTTTTGAATGATATCCACAACTAAGTGATTATTTAAAGTTGCATCCACCAAATTATTGATGTTTAAGCCCAAATCCTCCCTCATAGTTTTGAGAGTGCATAGAGTGTCGTCTCGTCTAACACTGTCGTCCCGGCCGAGGGTGTAAATCCACCATGTTAAAGATGTTTTAAATCATAACCACATCTAATTGATTTTTTAAATTTGCATACCCCAAATTAATGATGTTTAATCACAAGTCCTCCCTCGTCATTTTGAGACTGCATGGAGAGTCGTCTCGTCCAACAATGTCTTCCCAGTCGAGGGACTAAATCCACCAAGTTAATAGAGTTTTGAATGATAACCACAACTAATTGATTTTATAAATTTACATCCACTAAATTAATGATGTTTAAGAACAAGTCATCCCTCGTCGTTTTGAGCGTTCATGAAGAGTCGTCTCGTCCAACACTTTCCTCCCGACCAAGGGAGTAAATCCACCAAGTTAATGATGTTTTTAATGATAACCACAACTAAGCGATTTTTTAAATTTGCATCCACCAAATTAATGATGTTTAAGCACAAATCCTCCCACGTCGTTTTGAAAATGCATGGAGAGTCATCTGGTCCAACAGTGTCGTCCCGACCGAGGGTATTAATACACCAAGTAAATTTTATTTTGACTGATAACTATGACTAAGTGATTTTTTAAATTTTTATCCACCAAAATAATGATGTTTACGATAAAATCCCGCCATGTCGTTTTGAAAGTACATGGGGAGTCGTCTCGTCCAGCACTGCCTTTCCGCCCCGAGGGATTAAATCCACCAAGTTAACGATGTTTTGAATGATATCCACAACTAAATAATTATTTAAAGTTGCATCCACCAAATTATTGATGTTTAAGCCCAAATCCTCCCTCATAGTTTTGAGAGTGCATAGAGTGTCGTCTCGTCTAACATTGTCGTCCCGGCCGAGGGTGTAAATCCACCCTGTTAAAGATATTTTAAATCATAACCACAGCTAATTGAGTTTTTAAATTTGCATGCCCCAAATTAATGATGTTTAATCACAAGTCCTCCCTCGTCATTTTGAGACTGCATGGAGAGTCGTCTCGTCTAACAATGTCTTCCCGACCGAGTGATTAAATCCACCAAGTTAATAGAGTTTTGAATGATAACCACAACTAATTGATTTTTTAAATTTGCATCCACTATATTAATGATGTTTAAGCACAAGTCATGCCTCCTCGTTTTGAGCGTTCATGAAGAGTCATCTCGTCCAACACTTTCCTCCCGACCGAGGGAGTAAATCCACCAAGTTAATAATGTTTTTAATGATAACTACAACTAAGCGATTTTTTAAATTTGCATCCACCAAATTAATGATGTTTAATCACAAATCCTCCCACGTCGTTTTGAGAGTGCATGGAGAGTCATCTCGTCCAACACTGTCATCTCGACCGAGGGTATTAATCCACCAAGTAAATTAAATTTTGAATGATAACTATGACTAAGTGATTTTTTAAATTTTTATCCACCAAAATAATGATGTTTATGATAAAATCCTACCTCATCGTTTTGAAAGTGCATGGGAAGTCGTCTCGTCCAGCACTACCTTTCCGCCCGAGGGATTAAATCAACCAAGTTAACGATGTTTTGAATGATAACCACAACTAAGTGATTTTTTAAATTCGCATCCACCCAATTAATGATGTTTTCGCACAAGTCCTCCTCAGTTTTGAGAGTGCACGGAGAGTCATCTCGTCCAGCACTGTCGTCCCGTCCGAGGTAGTAAATCCCCCAAGTTAATAATCTATTGAAAGATAACAACAACAAAGTGATTTTTTAAATTTATATCCACCAAATTAATGATGTTTAAGCACATGTCCACCCTCATCGTTTTGAGAGTGGATGGAGAGTCATCTCGTCAAAAACTATTGTCCCCACCGAGGGTGTAAATCCACCAAGTTAATGGTATTTTGAATGAAAAGCACAACTAAGTAATTTTTTAAATTTTCGTCCACCATATGAATGATGTTTAAGCAGAAGTCCTCCCTTGTCAATTTTAAGAGTGCATGGAGAGTCGTCTCGTCCACCACTGTCGTCCACGACGAGGGAGTAAATCTACCAAGTTAATGATATTTTCAACGATAACCACAACTAAGTGATTTTTTAAATTTGCATCCATCAAATTAATGATGTTTAAGCACAAGTCCTCCCTCATCATTTTGAGAGTGCATGGAGAGTCATCTCGTCCAACACTGTCGTCCCGACTAACGGTGTCAATCCATGAAGTAAATTATGTTTTGAATGGTAACAACAACTAAGTGATTTTTTAAATTTCCATCCACCAAATTAATGATGTTTATGCACAAGTCCACCCTCATCGTTTTGAGAGTTCATGGAGAGTCGTCTCATCCAGCACTGTCTTCCCGCCCGAGGGATTAAATCCACCAAGTTAATGGTGTATTGAATGGTAACCACAACTAAATGATTTTTTAAATTTGCATCCACCCAATTAATGATGTTTTAGCACAAGTCCTCCCTCGTCGTTTTGAGAGTGCATGGAGAGTCGTCTCGTCCAGCACTGTCGTCCCGTCCGAGGGAGTAAATCCCCCAAGTTAATGATAACCACAACTAACTGAGTTTTAAAATTTGCATCCACCAAATTAATTATTTGTAAGCACAAATCCTCCCTCGTCATTTTGAGAGTGCATGAAGAGTCGTCTCGTCCAGCACTTTCTTCCCGGCCGAGGGATCAAATCCACCAAGTTAGTGAAGTTTTGAAATCTAACCACAAGTCAGTGATTATTTAAAGTTGCATCCACCGAATAATGATGTTTAAGCACAAGTCCTCCCTCATCGTTTTGAAAGTGCATGGAGGGTCATCTTGTCCAGCACTTTCTTCCCGGCCGAGGGAGTAAATCCACCAAGGTAATGAAGTTTTGAACGATATCCACAACTAAGTGATTTTTTAAAGTTGCATCCACCAAATTAGTGTTGTTTAAGCCCAAATCCTCCATCTTAGTTTAGAGAGTGCATGGAGAGTCGCCTCGTCCAACACATTTGTCCCGACTGAGGGTGTTAATCCACCAAGTAAATTACGTTTTGAATGATAACTACAACTAAGTGATTTTTTAAATTTCCATCCACCAAATTAATGATGATTTTGCACAAGTCCTCTCTCATCATTTTGAAAGTGCATGGAGAGTCATCTCGTCCCGCACTGTCGTCTAGCCCGAGGGAGTAATTCCACCAAGTTAATGATGCTTTGAATGATAACAACAACTAAGTGATTTTTTAAATTTGCATCCACCGAATTAATGATGTTTAAGAACAATTTCTCCCTCATCATTTTGAGAAAGCAAGGAGAGTCGTCACATCCAGGACTAACATCCCTGCCAGGGATTAAATCCACCAAGTAAATGACGTTTTGAATTATAACCACAACCAAGTTATTTTTTAAATTTGCATACACCAAATTAATGATGTTTCGTACAAGTTCGCCCTTGTCATTTTGAGACTGCGTGGAGAGTCGTCTCCTCCTGCACTGTCGTCCAGGCCGAGGGAGTAAATCAACATAGTTAATGATGTTTTGAATGGTAACCAAAACTAAGTGATATTTTAAATTTGCATCCACCAAATTAATGAAGTTAAAGAAAAAATCCTACCTCGTCGTTTTGAGAGTGCATGGAGAGTCGGCTCGTCCAGCACTGTCATCCCGGCTGAGGGAGAAAATCCACCAAGTTAATGATGTTTTGAATGATAACCACAACTAATTGATTTTTTAAATTTGCATCCACCAAATTAATGATCTTTAAGCACAAGTCCTCCCTTATCGTTTTGAGAGTGCCTGGAGAGTCGTATCGTCCAGAACTGTCGTCCCGGACAAGGGACTAAATTAACCAAGTTAATGCTATTTTTAATGATAACCACAACTAATCGATTTTTTAAATTTATATCCACCAAATTAATGATGTTTAAGCACATGTCCTCCCTCATCGTTTTGAGAGTGCATGGAGAGTCGTATCTTCCAGAACTATCGTCCCGACCAAGGGAGTAAATTCACAAAGTTAATGATTTTTTTAATTTGCATCCACCAAATTAATGATGTTTAATCACAAGTCCTCCCTCGTCGTTTTGAGACTGCATGGAGAGTCGTCTCGTCCAACACTGTCATCCCGGCCGAGGGTGTTAATCCACCAAGAAAATTATGTTTTGAATGATAACTACAACTAAGTGATTTTTTAAATTTCCAT
This sequence comes from Sambucus nigra, assembly GCA_949130495.1. Taxonomy (NCBI): domain Eukaryota; kingdom Viridiplantae; phylum Streptophyta; class Magnoliopsida; order Dipsacales; family Adoxaceae; genus Sambucus; species Sambucus nigra. The sequence goes on along the minus strand of OX422212.1, from coordinate 551,311,031 downwards.
CCACCAAATTAATGATGTTTAATCAAAATTCCTCCCTCGCCATTTTGAGAGTACATGGAGAGTCATCTTGTCCAGCACTATCTTCTTGGCCGAAGGATTAAATGCACAAGTTAATGATGTTTTGAATGCTAACCACAACTGTGTGATTTTTTAAATTTGCATAAATTAAATTAATGATGTTTAAGAATAAATCCTCCCTCGTTGTTTTGAGAGTGCATGGAGAGTCGTCTCCTCCAGCACTGTCATCCCGACCGAGGGAATAAATCCACCAAGTTAATGATATTTTGAATGATAACTACAACTAAGTGACTTTTTAAATTTGCATCGACCAAATTAATGATGTTTAAGCACAAGTCCTCCCTCGTCATTTTGAGAGTGCATGGAGAGTCGTCTCGTCCAGCACAGTCGTCCTGGACGAGGTAGTAAAGCCACTAAGTTAATGATGTTTTGAATGAAAACCACAACTAAGTGATTTTTTAAATTTTCATCCACCGAATTAGTGATGTGAAAGCACAATTCCTCCCTCGTCGTTTTGAGAGTGCATGGAGAGTCGTCTTGTTCAGCACTGTCATCCCGACGGAGGGAGTAAATCCACCAAGTTAATGATTTTTTTAATGAAAACAACAACTAAGTGATTTTCTAAATTTTCATCCACCGAATTAGTGATGTTTAAGAACAATTGTTCCGTCATCATTTTGAGAGAGCAAGGAGAGTTATTACGTCGAGGACTAACATCCTGGCCGAGGGATTAAATCCACCAAGTAAATGACGTTTTGAATTATAATCAAAACTAAGTTATTTTTAAATTTACATCCACCAAATTAATGATGTTTACGTACAAATCCCCCTCGTCGTTTTGAGAGTGCATGGAGAGTCGTCTCGTCCTGCACTGTCATCCAGGCCGATGGAGTAAATCAACATAGTTAATAATGTTTGGAATGATAACCACAAATAAGTGATTTTTTAAATTTGCATCCACCAAATTAATGATGTTTAAGCGAAAATCCTACCTCGTCGTTTTGAGAGTGCATGGAGAGTCGTCTCTTCCAGCACTGTCATCCCGGATGAGGAAGTAAATCCACCAAGTTAATAATGTTTTGAATGATAACCACACCTAAGTAATTTTTTAAATTTATAGTCACCAATTAAGTATGTTTAAGCACAAGTTCTCTCTCGTCATTTTGAGAGTGCATGGAGAGTCGTCTCGTCCAACACTGTCGTCCCGACCGAGGGAGTAAATCCACTAAGTTAAATATATATTGAACGAAACCCACCACTAAGTAATTATTTAAATTACCATCCCCCAAATTAATTATGTTTATGCACAAGTCCTCCCTAGTCATTTTAAGAGTGTGTGGAGAGTCGTCTCGTCCAGCACTGTCTTCCCGGTCGACGGATTAAATCCATAAGTGAATGATGTTTTGAATGATAACCACAACTATGTGATTTTTTAAATTTGCATCCACAAAATTAATGATGTTTAAACACAAGTCCTCCCTCATCATTTTGAGAGTTCAAGGAGAGTCGTATCATCCAGAATTGTCATCCACGCCAAGGGAGTAAATTCACCAAGTAAATGATATTTTGAATGATAACCACAACTAAGTGATTTTTTAAATTTATATCCACCAAATTAATGATGTTTAAGAACAAGTCCTCCCTCAACGTTTTAAGAGTGCCTGGAGGGTTATATCGTCCAGAACTATCATCCCGACCGAGGGAGTAAATTCACCAAGTTAATGATGTTTTAAATGATAACCACAACTAAGTGATTTTTAAATTTTCTTCCACCAAATTAATGATGCTTAAGCACAAGTCCTCCCTCATCAGTTTGAGAGTGCATGGAGAGTCGTCTAGTCCAGCACTGTCATCCCGACCGAGAGAGTAAATCCACCCAGTTAATGATGTTTTGAATGAGAACCACAACTAAGTGATTTTTTAAATTTGCATCTACCAAATTAAAGATGTTTAAGAAAAAGTCCTCACTCGTCGTTTTGGGAGTGCAAGGAAAGTCGTCTCGACCAGCACTTTCATCCCGTCGGAGGGAGTAAAACCACCAAGTTAATGTTATATTGAATGATAACAACTACTAAGTGATTTTTAAAATTTTCATCCCCTGAGTTAATGATGTTTAAGCATAATTGCTCACTCATCGTTTTGAGAAAGCATGGAGAGTGCTCGCGTCCAGCGCTAACATCCCGGCCGACGGATTAAGTCCAGCAAGTAAATGATGTTTTGAATGATAACCTCAACTAAGTGATTTTTTAGATTTGCATCCACCAAATTAATGATGTTTAAGCAGAAGTCCAACCTCTTCATTTGGAGAGTGTATGGAGAGTCGTCTCATCCAGCACTGTCGTCTATGATGAGGGAATAAATCAACATAGTTAATGATGTTTTGAATGATAATCACAACTCATTGATTTTTTAAATTTTCATCCACCAAATTAGTGATGTTTTAGCACAAGTCCTCCCTCATCGTGTTGAGGGTACATGGAGAGTCGTCTCGTCCAGCACTGTCGTCCCGACCGAGGGAGTAAATCCACCATGTTAATTATGTTTTGAATGATAACCACAACAAAGTGTTTTTTTTATTTTATATCCACCAAATTAGTGATGTTTAAGTACTTGTTATCCCTCGTCATTTTGAGAGTTAATGGAGAGTCATCTCGTCCAAAACTGTTGTCCTCATCGAGGGAGTAAATCCACCAAGTTAATGATATTTGGAATAATAACCACAAATCAGTAACTTTTTAAATTTGCATCCACAAAATTAATGATGTTTAAGCACAAGTCCTCCCTCATCAATTTTAAGAGTGCATGGAGAGTCGTCTCGTCCAGCACTGTCGTCCAGGCCAAGGGAGTAAATCCACCAAGTTAATGATTATTTCAATAATAACCAAAACTAAGTGATTTTTTAAATTTGCATTCACCAAATTAATTATGTTTAAGCACAAGTCCTCCCTCATCGTTTTGAGAGTGCATGGAGAGTCGTCTCGTCCAAGACTGTCGTCCCGACCGAGGGTGTTAATCCACCATGTAAATTATGTTTTGCCTAATAACTACAACTAAGTGATTTTTTAAATTTCCATCCACCAAATTAGTGAGGTTTAAGCAATATTCCTCCCTCGTCATTTTGAGAGTACATGGAGAGTCGTCTTGTCCAGCACTGTCCTCCCGGTCGACGGATTAAATCCACAAGTTAATGATGTTTTGAATGATAACCATAACTATCTGAATTTTTAAAATTGCGTCCATTAAATTAATGATGTTTAAGCACAAATACTCTCTCGTCGTTTTAAGAGTGCATGGAGAGTCGTCTCCTCCTGCACTGTCATCCCGGCCGAGGGAGTAAATCCACCAAGTTACTGATGTTTTGATTGATAACCACAACTAAGTGATTTTTTAAATTGGCATCCACCAAATTAATGATGTTTAAGAACAAGTCCTCCCTCGTCATTTTGAGAGTGCATGGAGAGTCGTCTCGTCCAACACTGTCATCCCGGATGAGGTAGTAAATCCACCAAGTTAATTATGTTTTGAATGAAAACAACAACTAAGTGATTTTTGAAATTTGTATCCACCAACTTAATGATGTTTAAGCAGAATTCCTCCTTCATCGTTTTGAGAGTGCATGGGGAGTCTTCTCGTCCAGCACTGTCGTCTAGCCCTAGGGAGTAAATCAACATTGTTAATGATGTTTTGAATGATAACCACAACTAAGTGATTTTTTAAATTTTCTTCCACCAAATTAATGATTTTTAAGCACTCATCCTCCCTCGTCGTTTTGAGAGTGCATTGAGAGTCGTCTTGTCCTGCACTGTTATCCTTTCGGAGGGCGTATATCCACCAAGTTAATGATGTTTTAAATGATAATAATAACTAAGTGATTTTTTAAATTTGCATCGACCGAATTAGTGACGTTTAAGAACAATTGCCCCCTCATCGTTTTGAGAGAGCAAGGAGAGTCGTCACGTCCAGGGCTAGCATCCCGGTCGAGGGATTAAATCCACCAAGTAAATTACGTTTTGAATTATAACCACAAAGAAGTGTTTTATTAAATTTGCATCCACCATATTAATGATGTGTACGCACAAGTCCGCCCTCGTCGTTTTGAGAGTGCATGGAGAGTCGTCTCGTCCTGCACTGTGGTCCAGGTCGAGGGAGTAAATGAACATAGTTAATGAAGTTTTGAATGATAACCACAACTAAGTGATTTTTTAAATTTGCATCCACTAAATTAATGATGTTTAAGCACAAGTCATCCCTCGTTGTTTTGAGAGTTGGTGGAGAGTCGTCTCATCCAACACTGTCGTACCGACGGAGGGAGTAAATCCCCCAAGATCATAATGTTTTGAATGATAACCACAACTAATGGATTTTGTAAATTTGCATCCACCAAATTAATGATGTTAAAGAAAAAATCATACCTCGTCGTTTTGAGAGTGCATGGAGAGTCGTCTCGTCCAGCACTGTCATCCCGGACGAGGAAGTAAATCCACCTATTAATGATGTTTTGAATGATAACCACAACTAAGTGATTTTTTAAATTTGTATCCACCAAATTAATTATGTTTAAGCACATGTCCTCACTCGTCATTTTGAGAGTGCATGGAGAGTCGTCTCGTCCTAAACTTTCGTCCCGACAGAGGAAGTAAATCCACCAAGTTAATGATATATTGAATGTTAACCACAACTAAGTAATTCTTTAAATTAGCATCCCCCAAATTAATGATGTTTATATACATGTCCTCCCTCGTCATTTTGAGAGTGCATAGAGAGTCGTCTCGTCCAGTACTGTCTTCCCGGTCGACGGATTAAATCCACAAGTTAATGATGTTTTGAATGATAACCACAACTAAGTTATCTTTTAAATTTGCATCCACAAAATTAATTATTAAGCACAAGTACTCCCTTATCGTTTTAAGAGTGCATGGATTGTCGTATCTTCCAGAACCATCGCCCCGATCGAGGGAGTAAATTCACCAAGTTAATGATATTTTGAATGATAACCACAACTAAGTGATTTTTTAAATTTAAATCCACAAAATTAATGATGTTTAAGCACAAGTCCTCCCTCATCGTTTTGAGAGTGCATGGAGAGTCATCTCGTCCAGAATTGTCGTCCCGACCGAGGGAGTAAATTCACCAAGTTAATGATGTTTTGAATGATAACCACAACTTGGTAAATTTTAAATTTGCATCCACCAAATTAAAGATGTTTAAGCACAAGTCCTCCCTCGTCATTTTGAGAGTGCATGGAGAGTCGTCTCGTCCAGCACTGTCATCTCGGTCGAGAGAGTAAATCCACCAAGTTAATGATGTTTTGAATGATGACCACAACTAAGTGATTTTTTAAATTTTCATCCACCAAATTAATGATGTTTAAGAACAATTCCTCCCTCGTCGTTCTGAGAGTGCTTGCAGAGTCATCTCGTCCAGCACTGTCGCCTACGCTTAGGGAGTAAATCAGCATTGCTAATGATGTTTTGAATGATAACCAAAACTAAGTGATTTTTTAAATTTGCTTCTCCAAATTAATGGCGTTTAAGAAAAAGTCCTCCCTCGTCGTTTTGAGAGTGCATGGAGAGTCGTCTCGTCCAGCACTGTGATCCCGTCGGAGGTAGTAAATCCACCAAGTTAATGATATTTTGAATGATAACAACTACTAAGTGATTTTTTAAATTTTCATTCTGCTGAATTAATGATGTTTCAGTACAATTCCTCCCTCATCGTTTTGTGAGAGCATGGAGAGTCCTCGTTGCAGCACTAACATCCTGTCCGAGGGTTTAAATCCACCAAGTGAATGAAATTTTGAATGATAACCAAAACTAAGTGATTTTTTAGATTTGCATCCACCAAATTAATGATCTTTAAGGACAAGTCCACCCTCGTCATCTTGAGAGTGTATGGAGAGTCGTCTCATCTAGCACTGTCGTCCAGGCCGAGACAGTAAATCCACCAAGTTAATGATGTTTTTAATGATAACGACAACAAAGTGTTTTTTAAATGTATATCCACCAAATTACTGATGTTTAAGCACATGTCCTCCCTCGTCATTTTGAGAGTGAATGGAAAGTCGTCTCGTCCAAAGATGTTGTCCCGACCGAGGAAGTAAATCCACGGAGTTAATGATATTTTGAATGATAACCACAACTTAGTAATTTTTTAAATTTGCATCCACCAAATTAATGATGTTTAAGCACAAGTCCTCCGTCGTCAATTTTAAGATTGCATGGAGAGTCGTCTCGTCAAGCACTGTCGTCGAGGCCGAGGGAGTAAATCCACCAAGTTGCTGATGTTTACAATGATAACCACAACTAAGTGATTTTTTAAATTTGCATTCACAAAATTAATGATGTTTAAGCACAAGTCCTCCCTTATCGTTTTGAGAGTGCATGGAGAGTATTCTCGTCCAACACTGTTGTCCCGACTGAGGGTGTTAATCCACCAAGTAAATTATGTTATGCATGATAAATACAACTAAGTGATTTTTTGAAGTTCCATCCACCAAATTAATGTTCTTTAAGCACAATTCCTCCCTCGTCATTTTGAGGGTACATGGAGAATCGTCTTGTCCTTCACTATCTTCCATGTCGACGAATTAAATCCCCAAGTTAATGATGCTTTTGAATGATAACCACAACTATGTGGTTTTTTAAATTTGCATCCATTAAATTAATGATGTTTAAGCACAAATCAACCCTCATCGTTTTGAGAGTGGATGGAGAGTTGTATCCTTCAGCACTGTCATCCCGGCCGAGGGAGTAAATCCACCAAGTTAATGATGTTGTGAATGATAGCCACAACTAACTGATTTTTTAAATTTGCATCCAACAAATTAATGATGTTTAAGCACAAGTCCTCCCTCGTCATTTTGAGAGTGCATGGAGAGTCGTCTCGCCCAGCACTGTCGTCCCGGATGAGGTAGTAAATCCACCCAGTTAATGATGTTTTGACTGAAAACCACAACTAAGTGATTTTTTAAATTTGCATCCACCAAATTAATGATGTTTAAGCACAATTCCTCCCTCCTCATTTTGAGAGTGCGTGGAGAGTCATCACGTCCAGCACTGTCGTCTAGCCCGTGGGAGTAAATCAACATTATTAATGATGGATTGAATGATAACCACAACTAAGTGATTTTTTAAATTTTCTTCCACCAAATTAATGAGGTTTAAGCACAAATACTCCCTCGTCGTTTTGAGAGTGCATGGAGAGTCATTTTTTCCAGCAATGTCATCCGGTCGGAGGGAGTAAATCCACCAAGTTAATGATGTTTTGAATGATAGAAATAACTAAGTGATTTTTTTAAATTTGCATCCACAGAATTAATGATGTTTAAGGACAATTGCTCCCTCATCATTTTGAGAGAGCAAGGAGAGTCGTCACGTCCAGGACTAACATCCCGGCCGAGGGATTAAATCCACCAAGTGAATGACTTTTTGAATTATAACCACAACTAAGTGATTTTTTAAATTGGCATCCACTAAATTATTGATGTCTACTCACAAGTCCTCCCTCGTCGTTTTGAGAGTGCATGGAGAGTAGTCTCGTCCTGCACTGTCGTCCAGGCCGAGGGAGTAAATGATCATAGTTAATGATGTTTCGAATGATAACCACAACTAAGTGATTTTTTAAATTTGCATCTGCCAAATTAATGATGTTTAAGCACAAGTCATCCCTCATCGTTTTTAGAGTTCATGGAGAGTCGTTTCGTCCAACACTGTCGTACCGACCGAGGGAGTAAATCCACCAAGTTAATAATGTTTTGAATGATAACCACAACTAAGTGATTTTGTAAATTTTCATCCACCAAATTAATGATGTTTTAGCAAAAATCATACCTGGTCATTTTGAGAGTGCATGGAGAGTCGTCTCGTCCAGCAGTGTCATCCCGGACGAGGAAGTAAATCCACCAAGTTAATAATGTTTTGAATGATAACCCCAGTGAAGTGATTTTTTAAATTTATATCCACCAAATTAATTATGTTTAAGCACATGTCCTCTCTCGTCATTTTGAGAGTGCATGGAGAGTCGTCTCGTCCAACACTGTCGTCCTGATCGAGAAAGTAAATCCACCAACTGATGATGCTAAGATTTAGCACCACCAGATAAGTGATGATGAGCTCAAACAGTAATAACAATGGCAATCATAGAGATGTATGTGTGTAAGTGTATAGAAAGGGATGAGTATAAGAGGAATAAGACAATGATTTATAGTGGTTCAACCAATTAGGCCTACATCCACTGTGAGTGTGTGATCCACTAAGAATGGGCACTAATGGCCTTGGATACAATGCACATAAGCTCACCCTCTATCTACTGTGTGTACAAGCAGAGTTTTAGCTAGGGATACCATTCTCGAACCCCCTGGTGGGTTGTAGGTGACAAGTATATATAGGTCTTGGGGGGAGTAGTGTACCCCCCAAGCATGCATGGTGCATGTGAGATATGATCTAGCCAATCCCCTGCTGACACCTGGAGGTTCCACCTGTGATTAATGATGACATAATATTCCCTCATGTGAGGGGGTGATATTGTTATAACGGTCTTACACGTGCCATCTGAGTCTCATGCGCACTATTCTACGCATCCCCCAAGCCACGCGTTATGATGATGTCATCCTCGGCCTGCGATGTGAGGTTGAGGGCAAAGTTCCTACCGACAGTGAGCTTGGCTTGGTTTGTGCCTCGTATTGTCGTACCCTCATAGGGTCGTCTAGACCCCGATGAGGGGTCATCCTCATGAATGATCGTCTGAGCCATTATGAGTGGTCGACCCCTTGAAGGGTTATTTGGAACTGATGAGGGGTGGGCCCCTTGAAGGGTTGTCTGAGACATAATGAGGGGTTAGCCCCTTGAAGGGTTGTCTGGGACTGATGAGGGGTTGGCCCCTTGAAGGGACGTCTGAGCCATGATGAGGGGTCGGCCCCTTAAAGGGTCATCTGGGACTGATGATGGTTCAGCCCCTTGAAGGGTTGTCTGAGCTTAATGAGGGGTCATCTGATATTAGTTAATGAGATCATCTTGGCCTCCTCCAGGTGGAGGACGTCCTCAGCCTGGCCGAGGGTATATATGGGTATATCAATCACCCCCTAGCCCATAGCTATCGATGTTGTTAAGATTGCTAAGGGATAGTTATGCTTTTGAGATAAGTGTATGATCAGTTTGGGAAGTTACACCTATCAAGCTGATGTGACACCTAGGCAGATATCCACTGTCGTTCCAGTTTCTCAGGCTTGGCAGCTGCACACTTCGCCTGGGACTTTGTGCCCTAATGATATCCTCCTCGTGGGCCGTGTTTTGCCTTGGTTAATGGCCCCACTCATTATCAAGATATTTAAATAATTTTTTGAAGTCATTTATTTTCTTCTTCTTCGCGCCTCTATTCTCTCTCTAGCTTCTCAACAGCTCCATAGACATTTCTGTGATTTCTTCTGCATCAAGCCTCGCTGTCTTCACCTTTATTCTCAGGTAACCTTTCTTTGCTTTATATTCTTACTTGATTTTTCAACTATAATTTGCATTTTGGTTTCTTTTCGCTTGCTCCTTGGATATTTCCTTTTTTCGGCATTCTTCTCCGACGAGCTATTATTCTTGTTCTTTGAGTGTTCTTGATTAAACCCTTTCATTCTTTGGTTTTAATCCAAAAGTCCATCTTGGTCAACTATAAACTTATTTGTAATTAGGCTAGTCAAATTCTTCCAATTGTTGGGTCTTCCTCTTAATGCTTACGAGGGTTTATGATTTAGCCGAGGAATTCCCATCCTTGAGAGAGAAGTTCTTAGTAGGGATTAGGCGAATAGAGGAAGAGGAGAAGAGAAGATGAGGGGCTGACCCTAATTGCGTATGACCCATTTTTCTCGTTCCATTAGCCACTATCGTACCCCCTGAGTCCTATGGGTTGTCTGGTCGTCCATTTGAGAGTCAATCGTACAAGGGGGAAATGGATCAAAGAGCATCGTCGCTGACAGGTGCTGGCACTTTCGAGAAAGGAGAGACATCCACTCTTAGCCCGAGCCGATAGGCTGAGGGTACAACACCTTCTGAGGCTGTCCCTGTAACAGTGTTGTCCCCCCTTGAATTTCAAGTAGCCTTTTTAGATGGCCCCATGAAGGCTGAGGGATCCGGGGATAAGAGAGCTGAGGAAGACAGTGAGGGTTCTTCCGATGATGATAATGGTCAAGTTGACAGTTCAACTTCCTCGACTTATGTATTGTCAGTTAAGGATCGTGATCTCTTAGTATGGAGGCATCTCTTTGGCTTATAACCCAACATAAGTATGAGGGTTCCCACTGAATCTGAGAGAGTCTTCGAGGGTGATGAGGGATAGATTATTGTTTATGAGCAGATGTTAAGGGTCGGTGTTAGGTTCCCTCTACACCCTTCTATAGTCGACATCTTGTCTGCCCTTGGGGTTGCCCCTTCTCAACTTCCCCCCAACTCATGGAGGACTATTCTTGGCTACATCTCTCTTTGGAAGAATTCATTTATCGACGAGCCCTCGAACGATGTAATCCTTGCATGCTACAACATCACCTCATCGTCTAAATAGCCTGGGTATTTTCGTTTGGGGGCTAGGAAGTCTGACAAAAAGCTCATCCACATGGCTCAAACTTCCAATTATGACTGGAAGAAAAGGTTTTTCTTTATCTCCGAGCATTGGGAATTCCCCACCGAGGGAGAGCCCATGGAAGATGGTCCGAGGGTACCCAGGGTTTGGTCCAATCCCTCAATGAAAGCATGCTCAGACCCCGAACTTAGCTTGGAGGAGAGGGTCATCGTTGACTATCTGAGAGAGCGAGGGAAAGAGGGAGGACTTGCAAAATTTGAAGATTTGATGACCCCTCACTTCCTTAAAGAAGATGGTCTGAGGGTCGGCCCCTTAAGAAAACTATATGAGTAGTTCTTTGCTCAATCTTTATTTTTTTTTCAAGTTTTTTATCCGTGTCTCTATATCTTTCTGATGTGTCGTCTCCTTTTCAGGTCGTCCTGCAGATATCTTCGTCCAACTTTGGGAAATGACTTCCCCAAGCTTACTGTCTGTTTTGGGAAAGAAAAAAGGGAAGGAGCCTCAACAGCCTCTGAGGAAGACCAAGACCATGGGGCTGACCCATGTTGAGCCGACTGTTGATAGTCGTAAAAGAAAGGAACCAGAAGTATCTTTTGACCCTCGGTCGGATTCAGTGATGAGGGCGAAGGTGGAGACGTCTAAGGGGACCGACTCCTCTTCCAGTATGGGGGCCTATTGGTCTCAGAATTTGACATTTTTGAAGGATGAACCCTCTTCCCTCATAGCCAATATGAGGGCAGCCAAGGCTTCTATGTTCTCTTCTCCCTCGGCTGCTGATTATGACTTTCTACCCAAGATGCCCCCAATAAAGTTGTACGATTACGGTCTGCATACTCTATCCCAAGTATTCGCTTTTTTTTCATTTCTATTAACTTTTCACCAATTGTTCCCTTAGCCTCTTAACATATTCCATATTTTGTTCAGTCTGTTTGTGCCTTTACATCAGCTACTAAATGGATGGCCAAGAACCAACAAAATTTCTATGAGGAAGAGAGGGCTAAGACCGAGCTTGATACTACAAAGGCCGAGTTAGAGAGTGCAAGGACTGAACGTACGAGGGTCCTTGATGAGCTGATGAAGCAGTATGATGAAGATCTGAAGGCGAGGTATGACCTCTCTAAAGCGAAGGAAGAAGTCTTGAACGCCCAGTTCAAGAGAGAACTAGCTGAGTTAGTGAAGAAGGCTGAGGCCGATGCTGTGGAGGCCTACAAACCCTCAGATGAGTTTCAAGGCTTCGGTCTCGAATACTTGGAGAGGGGGATCAGGACGGACTGTCGGTGGGTCATCCTTAAGTTCGTTGATGCAGTCTCTTCAGTTCGCCCCTCTCTTGAGGCAGTTCAGTTGGACGACCCCCTAATTACCGAGGTCTTAGCTAATGTGGAGTCCCAAGTGCATGCCGAAGGTACTAGCACATCTGAGGATCGTCCTATCTTGGTCATAGAAGAAACTCCTACTGATGTTGAAGCCTTTCCCACCGATGCCGCTCAATAGGGTTGCTATCTGTAGCCCATACCCTCTTTATGTAACACATTTTTGTGCTTTTCTTTTATTGGACAAACATCTATAACATTTTGTAATATAGTGTCTCTTTCTGTCTTCTGTGCTTGTCTTTTGTATGATTTACCTTGTGATGTTTTTAAATTAACAATCTCACTAACCCCTCCCTCGTCTTTTTTGAGGATAAATGAGGGGTCTTCCCCAAAATTTTCCCTCATCATAGCCGAGGGTTGTTTCTGCAAACTTAATGATGCTTTAAATTTAATGTCCCCCTCGTCTTTCTTGAGGGTAAATGAGGGGTCGTCCCCACCATTTTCCCTCATCATAGCCGAGGTTGGTTTCCACCAACTTAATTATGTTTTAAATTCCATGTCCCCCCTCGTCTTTCTTGAGGGTAAATGAGTGGTCTTACCCACCATTTGCCCTCATCATATCCGAGGGTGGTTTCCACCAACTTAATGATGTTTTAAATTTCAAGTCCCCCTTCGTCTTTCTTGAGGGTAAATGAGGGGTCGTCCCCACCATTTTCCCTCATCATATCCAAGGGTGGTTTCCCACCAACTTAATGGTTTTATATTTTAATTCCCCCCTCGTCTTTCTTGAGGGTAAATGAGGGGTCGTTCCCACCATTTTCCCTCATCATAGCCAAGGGCGGTTTCCCACCAGCTTAATGGCTTTATATTTCAAGTCCCCCCTCGTCTTTCTTGAGGGTAAATTAGGGGTCGTCCCCACCATTTGCCCTCATCGTAGCCGAGGGTGGTTTCCCACTAACTTAATGGTTTTATATTTTAAGTCCTCCCTCGTCTTTATTGAGGGTAAATGAGGGGTCGTCCCGACCATTTGCCCTCATCATAGCCGAGGGTTGTTTCCCACCAACTTAATGGTTTTATATTTTGAGTGCCCCCTCGTCTTTCTTGAGGGTAAATGAGGGGTCGTCCCCACCATCTGCCCTCATCATAGCCGAGGTTAGTTTCCTACCAACTTAATGGTTTTATACTTTATGTCCCCCCTCGTCTTTCTTGAGGGTAAATGAGGGGTAAACCCCACCATTTTTCCTCATCATAGCCGAGGGTGGTTTCCCACCAACTTAATGGTTTTATATTTTAAGTACACCCTCATCTTTCTTGAGGATAAATGAGGGGTCATCCACACCGTTTTCCCTCATCATAGCCGAGGGTGGTTTCCCACCAACTTAATGGTTTTATATTTTAGGTCCCCCTCGTCTTTATTGAGGGTAAATGAGGGGTCATCCCCACCATTTTCCCCCATCATAGCCGAGGGTGGTTTCCCACAAACTTAATGTTTTATATTTTAAGTCCCCCCTCATCTTTCTTAAGGATAAATGAGGGGTCGTCCCCACCATTTTCCCTCATCATAGCCGAGGGTGGCTTCGCGAAGATGACCCCAATCATACTAGAATTGACAAACAAAAGATGAGGGGACAAAATGATATTCTCATTAACATTCCGAGTATTCTATTGGAGCAAAGCCCATTACACTACTGATAGTATTTCTTCAAATGATCTGCGTTCGAGGGGTTGGAAAAGGATTCCCCTCAAGGTTCTCTAGTCTATACGTTCCAGGGATAACTTTATCAATGTCCATACATGGGCCATACCAATTTGGGTAGAGTTTGTTAGTCTTTTGCCAATTCTTTTTTAGGACTAAGTCCCTCACTGCGATTGGCCTTTGCTTCACCCTCTGGTTGTAAAACCTGGTAGTCCTCTGCTGGTAGGCAGCTTGCCTTATCTCAGCGTCTTCCCTCCTTTCCTCGATCAGGTCTAAGTCAAGTCTCCTCTTCTTCTTTACGGGATTTGCACCCTCTACCACATTGAGCTTATGGCTCATAATTTCGGGGTCGATCCCTGGCATATCTGCGTGACTCCATGCAAAGACACTTTGTCTTCTTCTTAACAGCTTGATGAGGTCTTCTTTGATGTCTGGCTTCAGAGTTTTGCCAACTTGGACGGTTTTTTCCGATTCACCGTCATTGAGGATGATGGATTCTACATCTACCACGGCTTCTCCTTTCTTCAGCTTCGTCTCATCTCTGGGGTCGAGGGTATTAATATTGTAAGTGGTTGTTGCCTTCTTGTGTGCCTCTCTTTCTTCGACAGAGTTGAAGTAATATTCCCGTGATGTCTTCTGGTCTCCCTGAACTTCCCTTACCCCGTAAGGGGTCAGGGATTTGATCATCTGATGAACCGTAGATGGCACAGCCTCAAACCCCTTGAAGGCTACTCACCCCAGTATAATGTTGTAGGCCGAGAAGACATGTTCATCCATCATAAAGAAGCTAACCCTCTTGGTAAGCCATCTCGGCCACTCGTCTCCCATCCTGACATCGCATCATACACTCCTAGAGGATGAACTTTTTCCCCACTAAACCCTATCAATGGGTGGTGGTATGGGATGAGTCTAGCACAGCTGAGGCCTAAGGCTTTGAAGCATGGCCAAAACATCACATCTGCAGAGCTACCCCCATCTACAAAGATCCTCAGCACCTCACATCCATGCACCCTGGTAGTGATGACTATAGGGTCATCATGCGGGGCTAAGAGGCCTTTGAAGTCCATTCTTGAGAATCCCACTATCATAGTGTCCATATCAACCTTCTTTCTCTAGCCTGACTTTGCCTCAACAGAGGTTGAGTGCACAGCCTTTGTCACTGCCTTGGCTTCAGGTACATGGGCCTTCCTATCTTCAACCTCTGACCCTCCTCCTGCTATCCCCTCGGAGATCATCCAAATATCGAGTGATATCAAATTAAGTCTCTTTACAGGGCTGTGGTCGTCTCTTGGCGGGAGGTTAGGGTCGTCCTCATCATCTGAAGGGTCGTCCCTTCGGTTTAGAGGATCTTCTAGGCATGCATCACCTTTCTTCTTTTTGGGGTCTCCCCTCGGCCCCTCATGAAGGCACCTTTGTCAATGTACTTCCTAAGCTTCCCTTCTTTTAGCATCTTCTCGATTTCATCTTTCAGAGCAAAACACTTATCGATGACATGGCCATGGTCTTGTGGGGGGTTGCCCTCAACTTCTCAGGCCACTTCAGGGACCGGTCACTCTTTATTTAATTGAGAATATGTTTGCAGCTGACCATCAAAGGGGTGTAATCAGCGAATTTGTCATCTGGAGACCTCTTCTTCCCCTCTTTGTCCTTTTTCTGGTACTTTCCCCCACTGGTGCCTCCTTTTTCATCTTTGTATTTTTCTGCATCGCCTCTTCGACGTTCATCACCTTTTGGGCTATTGACAGCAATTCAGCCATTGTCCTCGGAGGGTCTTCAGTAAGCTTCCATAGCAGCTTCCTCTTCTGGAGTCCTCCAATGAGGGAAGTCATAGCTATGCTTTCCTCATAGTATTCGACCTCTAACTTTTCTTTGTTGAATCTGTCTATGTAGTCTCTTAGGCTCTCATTCATCCCCTGCTTAACATAGAGCAGGTGTGTGGTCTTCTTATGTGGCCTCACTCCAAAGCAAAAGTTATGGATAAATTGATCTGCTAACTGCTTAAAGTTTTCAATGGAGTTGGAAGAGACATATACCAGACATGTGCAGCCCCAGTTAGAGTGTCAGAAAAGGCACGACACCTCATCTCATTCGAGATAGAGTATATATCTGCCGCTGATTGGTACATCTTAATATGGTGGATAAGGTTGGTACTCCCGTCATACCGAGGGGTGACCGCTGGTGACTTGAACTTGGACGGCATGGGGAAGTTGACTATCTTCGCCATAAAGGGTGAGCATATGGAGTATCTTCTTTAAAGAGGGTCTCGACTCTTCAGAATATCTCCAATTTTATCTTCCGATCTTTGGATCGAATGGTTCTAGGGCCTAGTAGGGTCGGCCTGACTGATGTTATCCCTTGCTGCCTCCTTGAGGTGAATGGAAGGTTCGGCTGTGGTAGGTATGTGTTGGCTGTTTACTTCTCCCTAACCGTCGTCCCGTCCGTGGGGTTGTCTCCCATGGGGTCGGCCACGTGAAACCTCCCTTCTGGACCTTGTAACACTTCTCGATCGGGATAATTTTTCCTGCAAATCATTTACTGGGCCTAGCCTCTCAAAGGATGACCCTCTACTCAGACGATCAAAAGCAGACCCCCTCGGGCGATCATCAGGATTTTGCCTTCCACACTTTCCTCTTCTCTCCTAGAGAGGTAGCACAGTATTATTCGAGACCTCATATGGCTCCCACCACTCTATGGGGGCCTCCTCCCCCTCCAGATCATCATACCTGTCCTCTGGGCAAGGGTTTCCTTGCCTCCCCAGGCATAGACACCAGGGGTCCGCAACATCCCTCCGCCGCTGAGGAGGCAACAAGTCTTTGCATGGTGCCTGGGGTGGTCCCCTGGCCTCATGCTTCCCTGGAGCTCCCGCTGGAGTAATCATCTTCGGTGAGACTCCCAGTGGTCTTACTATGTTTTCAGAGTTCATGGAGAGTCATCTCGTTCAGCACTATTGTCCCGGTCGAGGGAGGAAATCCACAAGGTTAACGTTGTTTTGAATGATAACCACAACTAAGTGATTTTTAAAATTTGCATCCACCAAATTAATGATGCTTAAGCACAAGTCCTCCCTCGTCGTTTTGAGACTGCATGGAGAGTCGTCTCGTCCAGCACTATCATCCCCTCAGAGGGACTAAATCCACCAAGTTATTGATGTTTTGAATGATAACAATAACTAAGTGATTTTTTCAATTTGTATCCACCGAATTAATGATGTTTAAGCACAATTGCTCCCTCATCATTTTGAGAGAGCATGGAGAGTCGTCACGTCCAGTACTAACATCCCGGCAGAGGGATTAAATCCATTAAGTAAATGACATGTTGAATGCCAACCATAACTAAGTGATTTTTTAAATTTGCATCCACCAAATTAATGATGTTAAAGCACAAGTCCGCCCTCATCGTTTTGAGAGTGCATGGAGAGTCGTCTCGTCCGGCATGGTCGTCCAGGTCGAGGGAGTAAACCAACATAGTTAATGATGTTTGGAATGATAACCAGAACTAAATGATTTTATAAATTTGCATCCACTAAATTAATGATGTTTAAGCAGAAGTCATCCCTTATCGTTTTGAGGGTGCCTTGAGAGTCGTCTCGTCGAGCACTGTCATCTCGATCGAGGGAGTAAATCCACCATGTTAATAATGTTTTGAATGATAACCACAACAAAGAGATTTTTTTAATTTATAACCACCAAATTAATGATGTTTAAGCACATGTCCTCCATTGTCGTTTTGAGAGTGAATAGAGAGTCATCTCATCCAAAACTGTTCTCTCGACCGAAGGAGTAAATCCACCAAGTTAATGATATTTTGAATGATAACCATAACAAAGTAATTTTTATAATTTTCATCTACCTAATTAATGATGTTTAAGCACAAGTACTCCCTCGTCAATTTTAAAAGTGCATGGAGAGTCGTCTCGTCCACCACTGTCGTCTAGGCCGAGGGAGTAAATCCACAAGGTTAATGATGTTTTCAATGATAACCACAACTAAGTGATTTCTTAAATTTGCATCCACCAAATTAATGATGTTTAAGCACAATTCATCCCTCGTCGTTTAGAGAGTGTATGGAGAGTTTTCGCTTCCATCACTGTCGTCCAGGCCGAGGGAGTAAAGCCATATAATTAATGATGTTTTTAATGATAACCAGAACTACGTGATTTTTTTTAATTTGCATTCACCAAATTAATGATTTTTAAGCACAAGTCATCCCTCTTCATTTTGAGAGTGCATGGAGGGTAGTCCCGTCCAGCACTATTCTCCCGGATGAGGGTGTAAATCCACCAAGTTAATGATGTTTTGAATGATAACCACAACTAAGTGATTTTATAAATTTGCTTCCACCAAATTAGTGATGTTTAAGCACAAGTCCTACCTCATCATTTTGAGAGTGCATGGAGAGTCGTCTCGTCCAGCACTGTCGTCCTGACCGAGGGACTAAATCCACCAAGTTAATGATGTTTTGAATGATTTACAAAACTAAGTGATTTTATAAATTTGCATCCACCAAATTGATTATGTTTAAGCACAAGTCCTCCCTCATCGTTTTGAGAGTGCATGGAGAGTCATTTCGTCCATCACTGTCATCTAGGCCGAGGGATTAAATCCACCAAGTAAATGACGTTTTGAATTATAACCACAACTAAGTGATTTTTTAAATTTGCATCCACAAAATTAATGATGTTTACGCACAAGTCCGCCCTCGTCGTTTTGAGAGTGCATGGAGAGTCGTCTCGTCCTGCACTGTCATCCAGGCCGAGGGAGTAAATTAACATAGTTAACGATGTTTTGAATGATAACCACAATTAAGTGTTTTTTAAAATTTGCATCCACCAATATTATGATGTTTAAGAACAAGTCCACCCTCATCATTTTGAGGGTGCGTGGAGAGTCGTCTCGTCCAAAACTATGTGATTTTTTAAATTTATATCCACCAAATTAATCATGTTTAAGCACATGTCCTCCCTCGTCGTTTTGAGAGTGATTGGAGAGTCGTCTCGTCCAAAACTATTGTCCAGACCGAGGGAGTAAATGCACCAATTTAATGATATTTTGAGTGGTAACCACAAGAAAGTTATTTTTTAAATTTGCATCCACCAAATTAATAATGTTTAAGCACAAGTCCTCCCTCGTCAATTTAAAACTTCATTGAGAGTCGTTTCGTCCAGCACTGTCGTCTAGACTGACGGAGTAAATCCACAAGGTTAATGATGTTTTCAATGATAACCACAACTAAATGAACTTTTAAATTTTCGTCAACCAAATTAATGATGTTTAAGCACAAGTCCTCCCTCATCGTTTTGAGGAAGCATGGAGAGTCATCTCGTCCAGCACTGTCGTCCCGGCTAAGGGAGTAAATCCACAAAGTTAATGATGTTTTGAATGATACCACAACTAAGTGATTTTTTAAATTTATATCAACCAAATTAATGATGTTTAAGCACATGTCCTCCCTCGTCGTTTTGAGAGTGAATGGAGAGTCGTCTCATCCAAAACTATTGTCCAGACCGAGGGATTAAATGCACCAAGTTAATGATATTTTGAATGATAACCACAAAAAAGTAATTTTTTAAATTTTCATCCACCAAATTAATGATGTTTAAGCACAAGTCATCCCTCGTCAATTTTAAGAGTGCATGGAGAGTCGTCTAGGACGAGGGAGTAAATCCACGAGGTTAATGATGTTTTCAATTATAACCACAACTAGTGATTTTTTAAATTTGCATCACCCAAATTAATGATGTTTAAGCACAAGTCATCCGTTGTCGTTTTGAGAGTGTATGGATAGTCGTCTCTTCCATCACTATCTTCCAGGCCGAGGGAGTAAATCCATATAGTTAATGATGTTTTTCATGATAACCATAACTAAGTGATTTTTTTCATTTTTCATCCACCAAATTAATGATTTTTAAGCACAAGTCATCCCTCGTCGTTTTGAGAGTGTATCGAGGGTAGTCTCGTCCAGTACTGTTGTCCAGGATGAAGGAGTAAATCCACAAAGTTAATGATGTTTTGAATGATAACAACAACTCAGTGATTTTCTAATTTTGCATCCACCAAATTAGTTATGTTTAAGCACAAGTCCTACCTCGTCATTCTGAGAGTGCATGTTGAGTCGTCTCGTCCAGAACTGTCGCCTCAGCTGAGGGAGTAAATCCCCCAAGTTAATGAAGTTTTGAATGATAATCACAACTAAGTGATTTTTTAAATTTGCATCCACCAAATTAATGATGTTTAAGCACAAGTCCTCCTTCGTCGTTTTGAGAGTGCGTGGAGAGTCATTTCGTCTAGCACTATAGTCCAGGTCGAGGGAGTAAATCAACATTACTAATGATTTTTTGAATGGCAACCACAACTACGTGATTTTCTAAATTTCCTTCCACCAAAATAATGATGTTTAAGCCCAAGTCCTCCCTCGTCGTTTTAAGAGTGCATGGAGAGTCGTCTCGTCCAGCACTGTCATCCCATCGGAGGGAGTAAATCCACCAAGTTAATGATGCTTTGAATGATAACAACAACTAAGTGATATTTCAAATTTGCATCCACCGAATTAATGATGTTTAAGAACAATTCCTCCCTGATCATTTTGAGAGAGCATCACGAGTCGTCACATCCAGCACTAACATCCCGGCCGAGGGATTAAATCCACCAAGTAAATGGCGTTTTAAATGATAACCACAACTAAGTGATTTTTTAAATTTTGATCCACCAAATTAATGATGTTTAATCACAAGTCCTCCCTCGTCGTTTTGAGAGTGCATGGAGAGTCGTTTCATCCAGCACTTTCGTCCAGGCCGAGGGAGTAAATCAACGTAGTTAATGTTGTTTTTAATGATAACCACAACTAAGTGATCTTATTAATTTTCATCCACCAAATTAATGATGTTTAATCACAAGTCCCCCTCATCGTTTTGAGGGTGCATGGAGAGTCGTCTCGTCCAGCACTGTCGCCCCGATCGAGGAATAAATGCACAATTGATCCCTCGTCATTTTCAAAGAGAAAGAAGAGTCGTCACATCCTGGATTAACATCATGGCCGAGGGATTAAATCCACCAAGTTAATGATGTTTGGAATGATAACCACAACTATATGATTTTTTAAATATATATCCACCAAATTAATGATGTTTAAGCACACGTCCTCCCTCGTCGTTTTGATAGTGAATGAAGAGTCATCTCGTACAAAACTGTTGCTCGACCGAGGAAGTAGATGCACCAAGTTAACGATATTTTGAATGATAACCACAACTAAGTAGTTTTTTTAATTTGCATCCACCAAATTAATTATGTTTAAGCACAAGTCCTCCCACTTCAATTTTAAGAGTACATGGAGAGTCGTCTCGCCCAACACTTTCGTCCAGGCTAAGGGAGTAAATCCACCAAGCTATTGATGTTTTCAATGATAACCACAACTAAATGATTTTTTAAATTTGCATCCACCAAATTAATGATGTTTGAGCACAAGTCATCCCTTGTCGTTTTGAGAGTGCATGGAGACTCGTCTCTTCCAGCACTATCGTTCAGGCCAAGGGAGTAAATTCATATAGTTGATGATGTTTTTAATGATAACCACAACTAAGTGATTTTGTTTAATTTCCATTCACCAAATTAATGATATTTAAGCACAAGTCATCCCTCATCATTTTGAGAGTGCATGGAGAGTCGTCTCATCCAGAACTGTTGTCCTGGACGAGGGAGTAAATCCACCAAGTTAATTACGTTTTGAATGACAACCAAAACTAAGTGATTTTTTTCAATTTCCTTCCACCAAATTAATAATGTTTAAGAACAAGTTATACCACGTCGTTTAAGAGTGCATGGAGAGTCGTCTCGTCCAGCACTATCGTCCTGATCGAGGGAGTAAATCCACAAAGTTAATTACGCTTTGAATGATAACCATAACTAAGTGATTTTTTATATTTGTATCCACCAAATTAATGATGTTTAAGCGCTTGTCCTCCCTCGTCATTGTTAGAGTGCATGGAGAGCCGTGTCGTCCAACACTATCGTCCCGATCGATGGAGTAAATCCACAAAGTTAATGATATTTATAACGATAACCACAACTAAGTAATTTTTTAAATTTGCATCCACCAAATTAATGATGTTTAAGCACATGTCCCCCCTCGTCTTTTTGAGAGTGCATGGAGAGTCGTCTCGTCCAGCACTGTCGTCCAGGCCGAGGGAGTAAAACCACCAAGTTAATGAAGTTTTGAATAATAACCACAACTAAGTGATTTTTTAAATTTCTATCTACCAAATTATTAATGTTTAAGCATAAGTCCCACCTCGTCCTTTTAAGAATTCATGGAGAGTCCTCTCGTCCAGCACTGTCGTCCAGGCCGAGGGAGTAAAACCACATAGTTATTGATATTTTTAATAATAACTACAAGTAAGTGATTTTTTGAATATGCATCCACCAAATTAATGA
Organism: Sambucus nigra; assembly: GCA_949130495.1. NCBI lineage: Eukaryota > Viridiplantae > Streptophyta > Magnoliopsida > Dipsacales > Adoxaceae > Sambucus > Sambucus nigra. Next base: position 551,289,024 of record OX422212.1, on the reverse strand, counting down.
TGTTTAAGCACAAGTACTCCCTCGTCGTTTCGAGAGTGCGTGGAGAGTCGTCTCGTCGAACACTATCGTCCCGACCAAAGCAGTAAATCCACCAAGTTAATGATGTTTTGAATGATAACCACAAATAAGTGATTTTTTAAAGTTGCTTCCACCAAATTAGTGATGTCTAAGCACAAGTCCTCCCTCGTCGTTTTGAGAGTGAATGGAGAGTCGTCTCGTCTAACAGTGTCGTCCCGGCCGAGGGAGTAAATCCACCAAGTTAATGATATTTTAATGATAACCACCACTAAGTGATTTTTTAACTTTGCATCCACCAAATTAATTATGTTTAAGAACAAGTCCTCCCTCGTTGTTTTGAGAGTGCATGGAAAGTCATCACGTCCAGCACTATCATCCCGGCCGAGGGATTGACTCCACCAAGTAAATGATGTTTTGCATCATAAACACAACTAAGTGATTTTTTAATTTTCATCCACCAAATTAATGATGTTTAGGCACAAGTCCACCCACGTCGTTTTGAGAGTGCATGGAGAGCCTTCTCGTCCAGCACTGTCGGCTAGGCCGAGGGATTAAATCAACATATTTAATGATGTTTTCAATGATAACCATAGCTAAGTGATTTTTTGAATTTGCATCGACCAAGTTAATGATGTTTAAGCACCAGTCCTCCTTCTTCGTTTTGAGAGTGCATGGATAGTAATCTTGTCTAGCACTATCATCCCGAACGAGGGAGTAACTCCACCAAGTTAATAGTGGTTTGACTAATAACCAAAAGTAACTGATTTTTTAAAGTGGCATCCACCAAATTAATGATGTTCAAGCACAAGTTCTCCCTTATCGTTTTGAGAGTTCAAAGTGAATCGTCTCGTCCAGCACTGTCGTCCTAGTCGAGGGAGAAAATCCACTAAGTTAATGATGTTTTGAATGATAACCACCACTAAGTGATTTTTTAAATATGAATCCACCAAATTAATGATGTTTAAGCATAAGTCCTCCCTCATCGTTTTGAAAGTGCATGGAGAGTTATCTCATCCAGGGCTGTCATCTTGATCGAGGGAGTAAATCCAACAAGTTAATGATGTTTTGAATGATAACCACACCTAAGTTGTTTTTTAAATTTGCATCCACAAAATTAATGTTGTTTTAAGCACAAGTCCTCCCTCGTCGTTTTGAGAGTGCATGGAGAGTCGTCTCGTCCAGCACTGTCGTCCCCCCCCCCTCCCCCCCCCCCCCCAAGGGATTTAATCCACCAAGTTAATGATGTTTTAAATGACAACCACAACTAAGTGATTTTTTAAATTTGCATCCACCAAATTAATGGTGGTTTAGCTCAACTCATCCCTCGTCGTTTTGAGGGTGCAGGGAGAGTCGTCTCATCCAACACTATCGTCCATGCCGAGGGAGTAAATCCACCAAGTTAATGATGTTTTGAATGATAATCAAAACTAAGTGATTTTTTAAATTTGCATCCACCAAATTAATGATGTTTAAGCACAAGTCATCCCTCGTCGTTTTGCGAATGTATGGAGAGTCGTCTCGTTTAGCACTATCATCCCGACCGTGGGAGTAAATTCACCAAGTTAATGATGTTTTGAATGATGACCACAACTAAGTGATTTTTTAAATTTAGATCCTATAATTTAATGATGTTTGTAATGATAAGTGCCTTTCGATGTTCTTGGCAGTCTATGGACGAGGTCGATATCATCCTAACAGTCATATCATCGAGAGAAACTTAAGTTTATTTCACCACGAATGATGTTTTACAACTTAAGATGAGCTGACACTGATGAATATTTAAATAAGTAGACATAATATGAGTCAACACTTGGTTTTCATTGAATTTCTTTCATCTGAGTCTCACACACATGTATTACAATATATTGTAAGCATGACAGTAAACTATAATCTCATTGATAATATTTCTTGAGGTATTCGACGTTCCATGGGTTGGATAATGGCTCTCCTTCTAGGTTTTCCAATCTGTAAGTTCTCGGCACCACTTCTTCGGCCACTTTGTATGGTCCATGCCAATTTTGATGAAGATTATTACGTTTTGCCATGTATTCTTTTGTACCAAGTCCCCAACTCTCAGTGGATGCACTTTTACTCGATTGTTGTAGAATTTTGTTGTTCTTTGCTGGTAGGTAGCTTGCCAAACTTCATCGTCTTCTCTTCTTTCCTCTATAAGATCTAAATCAAGCCTCCGCTCATTACTATTCCTCTCACGGTCGTAGGTATGAACCCTATGAACTGGTAAACCTATTTTCATTGCTATGATCACCTCTGATCCATAAGCAAACATAAATGGGCTTTCCCCCATAGGGGTCCTCTCCGTCATTCTGTAGACAGATATGCCAACGTATACCTCCTCCATCCATCTCCCCTTTGCATCTTCTAACTTTTTTTAATTCCATCAAGGATCATTGGATTTGTCACTTCCACCTGCCCATTAGCCTAGGGTCGATTAGGAGTGGAGAAGAATTGTTTGATGCTTTCACAGTACTTCTCCTGGGAGACGTGCTTAAATTGTGTTCCATTATCAAAAATCAGGGTGTTGGGTAGACCGTTTTGCGGGTGATATTTTTCCATATGAACTGGAAGGTTTTCTGCTCCGTGATTGTAAACATCGGCTCGACCTCTACCTACTTCGAAAAGTAATCCATTTCTATGAATAGATAACGATAATTATTCACAGCTCTGGGTAAGGGTCCTACCAGATCAATTCCCCACACCTTAAATGGACAAGGAGATGTGATTGAGTTCATAGGTTGATGAGGCTGGTGGGGGATGATAACGAACCTTTGGCACCTATCACACTTCTTGACATATTTTGTCGCATCCTTGGCTAAGGTCGGTAACCAATAACCTTATGTAATAATCCTCATAGCCAAGGATCTTTTGCCCTCATGAATGGAGAAGGAACCTTCGTACACATCCTTCATGATGTAAGCTACCTCAGACGGATGGACGCACCTGAGCAGAGGAAGCAGAAACCCTTTCTTGTATAAAGTGTCTCCTATGAGGGAGAACTTAACCGCTTTATATATCAGCTTCCTTTTCTCGTTCTTAGATTCTGGTGACTCCCCATCCTTTATGTATCTAATAAGGGGGTCCATCCAGGAATCCCCCATGTTTAAATTCAAACAAGACTCTGTAGCACCGTCTTCCTCTTCAATGGCCGATCGATGTAGGATTTCTACCAGCACCGTCCTTCTTATCTTCGTTCTTATAGTTGTGGCAAGTCTTACAAGTTCATCAACTCAGCCATTGTCCAGTTGAGGTATCCTCTTCATCTTCACCTCCTTGAAGCTCTCCAATACTAATCTTACTCTCTCCATATATTTAGCCATCCTATCGTCTTTCGCCTCATAAGCCCCCAAGATCTAGTTCACCACCAATCTTGAATCACTATGAACTAGAAGTTGGGCGACATTCAGAGCCCGGGCCACAGAGAGGCCTGCTATGAGGGATTCATATTCAGACTCATTATTGGAGGCCTTAAAACTGAACCTCAACGCATATTCAATATCTATCCCATCTGGGGCCGACGCTATCATCCCTGCACCACTTCTACTCTCGCAAGAGGAACCGTCGACGAAGAGGCTCTAAACAACTCCATTCTCAGAGAAATTACCTTATACCAAGATCCCATTTTTTAAGAGGTACCGCTACTCTTCATTCTCAGATACCTTCCCCCTTGTTGAACCTGCCCCGACCCTATCCGGGGGAGAGATTAAACTTTTCCCTAGCTCACAGTCGGTAGTCTTTAACTTTTCACTGTCAACCTCACCTAAGTAAACTCAGTCATGAATTTTGGTAGTGCATAACCTTTGATGTCCACTCTAAGATGATACATGATATCAAACTCTCCAAGATCTATTGCGCAAGTCACTAGTCTCCCTGACTTTTCAGGCTTGTGGAGAGTCCGTTAGGACGACCATTGTGTGATCTTGGAAGTACGAATTTATCTTCCTTGAGGCGTGAATTAGAGCATAGGCTAATTTTTCTATCCTAGGGTACCTCTATTTTCCACCCTGGAGTGCCTTACTATTACAGTATACTGGCTTTTGCACTCCATCCCCGTCTCTTACGATGGCAACGCTAATATCCGACTCTGAGACTGCTAGATATACATAGAGTTTTTTCCCTTAAACCAGTCTTAATAATAATAATGGGGAGTCGAGGTAGGACTTCAACTCTTGGAAGACCTTATCACATTCCTCATTCCACTCGAAATATTTTTTAAGAACTTTAAAAAATGGAAGACACTTGTTGGTGGTTCTGGATAAAAACCTATTAAGTGCCGCTACTCTACTCGTCAGCCTCTACACATCCTTGATTGAAACCGGCGTCTTCATCTATACCAAGGCCTTGATCTTATAAGGGTTGGACTCTATTCCCCTCTGATTTAAGATGAAGCATAAGAATATACCATCCCCTACGCGAATAAACACTTTGTGGGGTTAAGTTTCATCTTGTACTTATCCATCGTATTAAAGGTTTTCTTGAGGTCGGCCACATGGGAGTCGGCCCTGAGACTCTTAGTCAGCATATCATCAACATAGAATTCTATCATCTTCCCAATTTGATCTTCAAACATCTTTTTAACAAGTCTCTAGTAGGTATCTCTAACATTCTTCAAACTAAAGGGCTTGACTTTGTAGCACTAAGTCCCCTTATCGATTATGAAGGAGGTCTTCTCCTTATCAACCTGGTGCATGGATATTTGATTGTAGCCCGAGTAAGCATCCATGAAACTCATACACTCATGTCCTGCCGTGACATCAACCATCTAGTTGATCGTAGGCAAAGGGAAACTGTCCTTAGGGAAAGCCTTTTTTAAATTGGTGAAGTCTACACACATTCTCCACTTCCCATTATCTTTGGGAACTATAACAGCATTGGCCATCCACTCAGGATATATCAGCTCTATTATGAAGTCATCCTTTTTCCATCTTTTTTACCTCTTCCCGGATGACTTCATACTTCTCCCAAGAATAGATCCTCCTCTTTTGTCATATCGGCCTAGCATTGTCGACCACATTTAATGTATAGTAAAAGAATTATGTATCTATTCCCAACATATCCTCATGACTCCATGCGAAGACACTCTGCCTCTCTCTTAGGAATTTGATCATCTCTTCCGTAATATCTCCTTTTAGGGATTTTCTAACATGGATAGTTTTTTCTAACTCCTCCTTATTGAGGACGATGGATTCTACCTCTTTTGCGGCGTCTCATTTCTTTAGCTTGGTATCATCCCTAGAATCTAGGGCGTTAATACTGTAGGTTGTAGTCTCTTTCTTGTGATCTTACCTCTCCTCGGTTGAGTGCCAACACTTGATCACCTTGGACTTCCCCTACCCCATATAGGGTCGAGAATTTTACCATTTGGTGTACAGTAGATGGCACGGCCTCAAATTTCTTGAGGGCTACTCTCCCCATATTAATGTTATAATCCAAGTATACACTCTCATCCATCATAAAGAAATTAACCATCTTTATAATCCTCTTAGGCCAAATGTTTCCCATTCTAACATCCATTTCATACATTCCCAATGGGTGCACGTTCTCACAGCTAAACCCTATCAGAGGGTGATGATACGGTACTAGTCTCTTCCTGCTGAGTGCTAAACTTTGAAACATGATCAAAACATAACATCAACCGAACTCCCCTCGTCGACTAAAATCTTCAGGACGTCATACCCATGCACTCTAGTCGTAATTACCAAAGGTTCATATTGGGGATGTAAGATTCCCTTGAGGTCGAGTTTTTAAAATCCCACAATCAAGGTTTCAATATCTACCTTTTTTATCTTATCTTATATTGTTAATACTTCGACCGAGTTAACGGTTTCAACTTTAGGAAGGGCCTTAGCCTCATCCACCTGTGCATTACGGTCGGCCACTTCTGTACCACCCCCTGTCAGGCCTCCGCATATCCTCTTCACATCAAACGAGATCATGTGGATACGCCTCTTCGAATCATCATCCTTTATTGAAGATCTGGGTTGTCATCATCATCGTCATCTGAAGCAGCATTATTCTTCACTGGGCCATCTTCCTTGCACTTGTCAGCCCTTCTCCTTTTGCGGTCATTTCGTCCTCTCTTTGGTCCATCAGTGCTCACATACTTCCTTAGTTTTCCAGCCTTGTGCATCTTCTCAATCTCTTCTTTCAAGGCAAAACACTTGTCATTTAAGTTCCCATGGTCTTGATTAAATTCACACCATAAGCTCTTATTACTTTTGTGAGGGGGAGCTTTCAGCTTCTCAAGCCATCTTAGGGACTGATCATTCTTGATCTCATTTAGAATGTGCTCGCAGCTAACCGTGAAAGGAGTATACCCAGCAAACTTATTATTTGCCAACCTCTTCTTTACATCTTTGTTCTTCTTATAAATTGATCCCACTCCTAGTCCCCTTCTCATCCTCATACTTAGCTACCATAGCTTCCTCGGCATTCATGACCTTTTCGGCTGTAGCTAGTAATTCAGCCATGGACTTTGGCGAGACTTCAATAAGCTTCCAAAGTAATTTCCATTTCTGTAAGCCTCCTATCAACGCTATCATCGCAATACTTTCCTCATAATCTTCCAATTCCAACTTCTCCTTATTAAACATTGCGATGTATTACCTAAGACGCTCGTTCTTCCCCTATTTAATGTACAACAGGCGAGTAGTCTTCTTTTGGGGTCTTACCCCGAAGTAGAAGTTATGAATGAACCGCTCTACAAGTTGCTTAAAATTTTTAATGGAGTTCTTCAAGAGTTAGGTGAACCATATATGGGCAGCTCCAGTCAAAGTGCTCGAGAATGCACATAATTTCACCTCATCTGAGATGAAGTAGATATATGCAGCCGGCTGGTACATCTCTACATAGTGCACAGGGTTGGAACTCACATCATACTTTAGAGTAACCATCGGCGGCTTGAATTTAGCAGGGGGTGGGAAGTTGATGGTTTTTTCCACGAAAGGGGAACCTTCTGAGTATCCTCTCTCTAAGGGGTCACGGCTCTTAAGGATGTCTATAATCTTATTTTCTAGCCTTTGAATGGAGTCGTTCCAAGGCCTCTCGATCGCTTCAACAGCATCGGCCTGGCCGATGTTATTCTCTGCTACCTCCATCGGCTTAACTGAGGGTTCCCCGGTCGCTGATCTGCATCGATTATTCACCTCTTATTGTCCCTTCTCTCAATCGAGATGGGATCAACCATTTTCCCCTCCCTTCTTGAGCCAGCTTTGCTCCTTGACCTGGACAGCCTTTCTCTCAAATCTCTAATTGAACTAAGACTTTTAAAGGCCGACCCTTTACTTAATCGATCAAAAGTTGAGCCCCTTGGTCGGGCCTCTGGGCTCAGCCTCCTCTCACGGCCTTGGCTCCCTTAAATGGGGCATATCATATTCCCAGATACTTCATATGGCTTCCAGCAATCAATTTGAGCATCCTCAGCCTCATAACCATCATATCAGTCCTCTGGGCAGGGTTGGCCTTGCCTTCCCAGGCATAAACTCTTAGGATCAACAACGTCCCTCCGCCGCTAAAGAGGAGGTAGATCCTTACGAGGCGCCTGGGGTGGTCCCCTGGCCCCCTGATTACGCTCCCCAGCTACTGGAGTAATCATCTCCGGTGGGGGCTCCAGTTGGCCTAATTACTACGTTCTAGCCGAAAGCAACCAGTTGCTCTTGTATCGCTTGTTGACCCGCTGCTAAGGATTTCAATGCGGCTGCCACTTCATCCATTTCTGACTGAGGAGGTGCGTTGTTGGAGTCAGGACCACTAGCTGGTGGTGGAGGCGGTGGAAATTTTGATGCCATGTTAAATCCTGGTGGATGAGCTTAGAATTAAAGAGTGAAAACCTTGCAGCTCAGCATGAACTCTTTCAATGGTGAAACAGCTCCACGGAAGGGGTGGATTTATTCACCACCAGAGACTCCAGCAAGGACAAGCTAAGTAAGGGAAGATATGATGCTTCTCGTTCCCACAGACGGTGCCAAACTGATGATACCAATAATGGCATCACTAGGTTAAGATGTATGCAAGCTCAAGCCAGACAATAATGATGTACATAAGATTTAAATGTATAGAGAGAAGTAGATGAGGCAAAGAAGAAGATGATACCAAATGTAAGTGTTTCGACCGGAGCCTAAATCCACTATGCAGTGTGAATGGTTGTTTTCACTATAAGTATGGCACTAATGGCCTGTAAATACAAAACTCAAGCTTTTATATCTCTTATGTATATTTTGATAGAGTTCTGCTAGGGTTGTGAATAATTCGATCCTTTTCAATGTAGAATATGAAGAACATATATAGGACTTGGGGGGTGTAATATTCCTAGCCACTGAGGTCGTACCATCTGTCACTATCACATGTAGAGGGTGATGAAGTATTCCATCACATGGGGGAATAATTCGGTTACAACCGTTTCATCCATGTAGGACCAATGCCCCATGCGCATTGTTCCACCCGTCACCCAAACAACACGCTCTTCCTACTATTTTTATTGGCTTAATAGGCTATGCCAAGGAATTCGGTCGACCTTAATGGGCGAGGGTGAATCCGTGGGACCTCAACCCTCGTGAAAGGACACGCGCCTTATCTGTTGGTCTTGTCCTAGGCCCATCTTGGTGACTGACGATGTCGAGGCCAAGTCATTTTCCCCAGGCCCAGTGGAGAATTATCCTTATTGGTCATCTGGTAAGGGTCAGCTAAGGCCGAGGCTCATGGTCCTGGATGAGGTGATACTTAGCATATCACTAGTCCATGCAAAAATTATATTGCCAAAAATCCATCTTGAGTGTTGTTCCTTGCAATTGATTTAGTAGAACTCGAACTTCATTTATTTCAAACTGTGTACCGTCATTTTGCCCTTTGTTTCTACTCGAAATACTCTATGAAATTTTCATTCTCTTAGTTTACTCTATAAGTTCTCTTTATCTACTCTTACTTTTCCATTTTTATAGCTTTTTTCTACTTGAATCCATTGCATGTTTTTCTTTAATTCATTTCTTATATGACAATGGTTTATACTCTTCTTGAGAAGAACTTGGAGTATTTTAGAACAACCTATTATATCCCTCCTTAGGTGACAATCAAGTGTGTCCCCATGCCTAGAAAATTCATTGAGGTTGATAGAGGCCACTGGATCCACACTCTATCAGTAGTTTAGGGGGGTATAACATTTTGCCCAATTCAACTTTTTTTAGAATTTTGTGATTTTTTTTTTATTTTGTTCCCATAAAATATGCTCCCAATACATGGAGGATTGTTAATGGGATCCACATAATTAACAAACTATATTCGACTGAGATAGGGATCCCAAAAATTTGGTATTATTATTCTTAGTCGCACATGACAGATGGTGTTTTGTATGTGAAGGCGAGGAATGCTGATAGGGAACTAGTAGTTAACCTTCCTACTTCCAATAAAGGATACTGGGATCAAAATTTTACTGCTCATAATTGGTAACATCCTCCTCTCCCAGAGAACGAATATTACCATGGGTTTTTGTGCCCATAATGGGGGGGGGGGGGAACTGATTATGTTTCTTCTTTTCTTTGTTTGAGCAGATTAATCAAAGAACCCACAGCCCACTCCCACCCATATAAAAATGGATAACCTGTTAAAAGTTTGTAAATTAAGGGAACCCTTAGTTCCAAGTGGTAACCAACCTCGCTCTACCTATTTTCTGCTCGAATACAAGAACTCTACTAGTATACAACATTCTTGATCTTCCACTTCCTTTATCAAGCGAGGAAGCTTCTATCTCCGCTTCCTTTAAATCTTTAGACTTCGAGTCCACTCCTGCTAATGAAGAAGGTTCAATGGCCCCTAGTAAGAAAATTATACTTGTTGATGATGAGGATGTTGGTACCGATTCCCCCAAGATCGAGCCTTAAAGAGGAATGAGTAAGAAGTACCTTTGGTAATTGACTCAAACTTAATAGTCCGATAGAAAAACAAAAAGGACAAAGACCCCTTGACCATAAACCTCCAAAAAGGGTAATGCTCACACATCTATGAGGACCTTATGGGTGACATCAGTGTCCAAGAATCCTTCCTTGGCCTATCATTTTTTTAAGGGAGTTGTGATCACCACTGACTACGAGCACGTCAAACAATTGTATTATAAGTAGATTTCATCGCATGACGCTCAATCATTATCCCTGTTAATCAAAAAACTCTTTTTATTCCAATCTAAGGTTGTAGGATTCTTTTTTTTTGTGTGTTCTTAATATGTTTCTTATTTACTGGTTTGCAGTTTATGGCAGATTTTGTCTCCATCCTAGAAAGTCTCTTTTATTACTCCAAAATTCATGACTATCTAGCAATGGCTTTGCAAAACTCCCAAGATGGCCTATGATGGAAAGCGGAGATCCACCAGTGATGCCATGAGCACACTGAAGAGCGATCACAATCAGCTGAAAATCGATAATGACGAGTTGAAGATTAAGCGTGGCCATTTGAAAAAAGAATGCAAAAACCTTTAATCAATCAAGGAGGCCAATTATGACAAGGGTTACACTGAAGCCTTTGAGGATGCTAGTAACCAGTTGGCCTTCGTAAAAAAAGACATCTTCAAGAAAGGATAGGATGTTTTTTTGGTAAGGATGAATATTCCAGCTGACTCAGAATTCTTTGGCGAGCATCACCCTGGTTCTCTACCAAGGACTGATGAGGAAGCCATCACAGATGCCCCGACCGACCAGAGTCTTGATGCTGCCTCCAAGGGTAAGGCCCCAGAGAGCGAGGAGCAGGTGAAGAGCAAAGAAACTTATTCTAGGACTAATTAATGTCATATGCTCTTATATCTTCCATTTGATATCTATTTGTAAGGACTTTGCCCACTTTCAGTGTTATTAATAAATAAATAAACTCATTTCTGTGAATTGCAGTATTGTTTAGAATTAATGTTGAATATTTTTTCATTTGATTTTTTACTTTCTATAGTCTACAAACACTGCCGAGGACATTCCTTCTTTTGCTGGAAACTTAGATGTCCTTCTTGGTCTGGATGCAACTGCCCAAGCTCGTTGAGCATTTGTCTATGTTCATAAGGCCCTTCTCTTAGTGGATAAGCTGAAAGATGATATAAAAGACATGGGAGATATAGTCATTAGCATGGAGGAGGAAGTGATTTCCTTGAGGACATAGATTGATGAGGTAAAACATGTTGGGGATGTTAGGGACCATATATAAACTGAAAATGTCTCCCTTAAGAAAAAACTTGTTGAGGCAGAGCATGACTGCCAAATAGCTCAATTTATGATGATGGGCCTTAGTCACGACATCATCAAACTTCGCTATCATTTTGGAATGGGTCCCCAAATAGTATGGTCTACTGGTTATGAGGAAGGGTGGGAGGATGCTCCCATCAGTCTGAACGAGGTGAAGAGCGTAGCTTATAAGCATATTTGGCTAAATGTCTTAGGGTGTTGAAGGTTCCTAAGGACTCTCAACTTTAGTATATGTACCCAGTTGATTGTCCTACTTATCAGTATCCACCCTTTGGCAATGAGGAGAGTTGGATTCCTTTAGATGTTATTCCTCTTCAGTTAGCCAGGAGCTATGTGTCATTCTCATGAAAGTGACGATGAGTTCTGAACAAACCCTGATGACAGTCATCGAAGAGCTATTGTTGCTGTTCTCGCCAGCCAATCATAACATGTTCTAATATTTTTGTAACCTATAACTTTTTTGTAACAAGTTGTGTATTTAATATCATCCTTTTACATTTTTTCATTATATTATAGCATATATTTTATTGTCCCATCTTACCTTGTTGGTTATGTCATCACATTACCTTAGTCCTAGAACAAACTATGGTAAAATACACCAGGTTTAAGAGTCATCCACCCGTTCATGATTTTAGCCGGCCAAAGTCAGGTTTATTCAATGCCTAGGGATCCCCCATAGGTCTTTTATTTGCCTGAGTCATTTTGTTTTTTATGACAAAGACCTGAAGACATTAGATTAAATTATAATTAACAAATTCGTAATTATAATTAAGTTAAGGTAACGTTGATTGACATTTTAATCGCTAATGTAAAATATAAGCCTATTATTTTGGAACAATGTTAAGCAATCGAACCACTTGGGTTTTTATTACTGATGTTAAATCATACTGTGAGCATTAAATGTTTTGAAATAAAAAATTGTAAAAACTAAATATGCTATAAATTATTTCAAAAGTAAAACTTCTTGGGATTAACCGTATTCCACGATCTGGGTATCTCTTTGCACTTCATCGTTTCCAAATGATAGGCTCCCTCTGGATTGTCTATAATCACCTTAAATGGTATCTCCGAGTTAGGTCCTAACTTACCGTCCAAAGGTTTTTTGGCACTGCCGAGGACGTTTCTGAAGACATAATCTCTTACATGGAATTTCCTCGAATTAACCCCCTTATTTTGTTGCTTGGTCAACTACTCTTAGTAGGAGGCGAGTTTTATCATGGCATGTTTCCTCCATTCTTTTGTCACATCAAATTTAGTGCTCATAGCTTCGTTATTCAAACCTTGCTCGAGACTGATGGACCTCATGGTAGGGAGATCGACTTCCAGGGAAATTATAACTTCCATCCAATATGTTAGAGAGAATGGAGTTTCCCTACTAGGTCTTCTTGGCGTAGTGCGATATGCCTAAAGAATGTGGGGAAGCTCATCCACCAAAGATCCTTTTGCTCTTTCTCAAGCTATCGAGCATCATTTTATTAGAAGACTCTACTTGGACATTGTTTTTGGGGTAGGCCACATAACTAAAATGGTGTTTGATTTCATGGTCGTCGTAGAAATCTTAGAAAATTCCACTTTCAAACTACGTTTTTTTGTCTGTAATGATTGTCCTTGGGTACCCGAAAGTGATTTATGTTGTATTTCTAGATGAATCGGATCATATCAGTGTCTATGATATTTGGCAGTTGCTCTACTTCAATCTACTTCGTGAAATTATATGTGGCGACCAGTGAGTACTTACGATTTCTTAGTGCAGTTTGGAGTGGCCCTACAATATATAGCCACAATTGTGCGAATGTACATGGACTAGTTAGAGACTTCAGGCTATTGGATGGTTGATGAAACATGAGGGAGAACGTTTGGCACTTTTCACACCTCTAGGAATAAGTATTTTTGTCTTTCTGTATATATGGCCACCATTAGCCTTCTTTGATTCCTCGAAAAGCAAGAGAGCTTCCTCCTACGTGGCTCCCATAAATCCCTTCGTGTACTTGTAGAAGACCTTGTCAACATCTTTTGGATGCCCACATTGAAGGTAAGGGCCCGTGAAGGATCTACTATAAAGTTTCTTCCCATGTACAAGGTAGAACCGTTAAGCTTTTACCCTGACTTGATGAGCTTGTTTTTTGTTAGTGGGTAAGGTATCATTTTGCAGATAAGAAATTATAGGATCTATCCATCTCGGACTTTTTCTATGATAAGAAAGTGACCAGAGACCACTTTCTTCACGATTATACTCTTATCAAGGAATTCCACTTCAATTGTTCACCTTAAATTTGAGTCCAATGCTGAACTTTGGGCTGGTAAGGCATCGGCGTGGTTGTTATGCCCTCGGGGGAACTGTTGGATGTGGACTTCTTCAAATTTTGACATCAACTTATGAACCACCTGTAGGTATTCTTCCATCCTCTCACCCTTGGCATTGAAACCTCCAGAGGCCTAGTTAGACACCAATAATTAATTTCAATACACTTCAAGGCGATTTTACCCAAACAAGTGAGCCTATCCAGCTATGAGGGAGTAAATCAACATAGTTAATGATGTTTTGAATGATAACGACAATGCATTGATTTTTTAAATTTGCATCCACCAAATTAGTGATGTTTAAGAACAAGTCCCCCCTCATCGTTTTGAGGGTGCATGGAGAGTCGTCTCGTCTAGCACTGTCGTCCCGGTCGAGGGAGTAAATCCACCAAGTTAATGATGTTTTGAATGATAACCACAACAAAGTGTTTTTTTAAATTTATATCCCCCAAATTAATGATGTTTACGCACAAGTCCTCGCTCGTTATTTTGAGAGTCATCTCATCCAGCACTATCTTCCCGGTCGACGGATTAAATCCACAAGTGAATGATGTTTTGAATGATAACCATAACTAAGTGATTTTTTAAATTTGTATCCACCAAATTAATGATCTTTAAGCAGAAGTCCTCCCTCATCGTTCTTAGAGTTCATGGAGAGTAGTATCGTCCAGAACTGTCATCCCGACCAAGGGAGTAAATTCACCAAGTTAATGATATTTTGAATGATAACCACAACTAAGTGATTTTTTAAATTTATATCCACCAAATTAATGATGTGTAACCAAAAGTCCTCCCTCATCGTTTTAAGAGTGCATGGAGAGTCGTATCGTCCAGAACTGTCGTCCCGGCTGAGGTAGTAAATTCACCAAGTTAATGATGTTTTGAATGATAACCATAACTTAGTAAATTTTAGATTTGAATCCACTAAATTAGTGATGTTTAAGCACAAGTCCTCCCTCATCAATTTGAGAGTGCATGGAGAGTCGTCTCATCCAGCAATGTCATCCCGTCGGATGAAGTAAATCCACGAAGTTGATGTTATTTTGAATGACAACAACTACTAAGTGATTTTTTAAATTTTCATCCGCTGAATTAATGATGTTTCAGTACCATTCATCCCTCATCGTTTTGTGTGAGCATGGAGAGTCCTCGCGTCCAGCGCTAACATCCCGGCTGAGGGTTTAAATCCACCAAGTAAATGACGTTTTGAATGATAGCCACAACTAAGTGATTTTTTAGATTTGCATCCACCAAATTAATGATCTGTAAGCACAAGTCCACCCCGTCATATTGAGAGTGTATGGAGAGTCGTCTTATCCAGCACTGTCATCCAGGCTGAGGGAGTAAATCCACCAAGTTAATGATTTTTTAATGATAACAACAACAAAGTGTTTTTTTAAATTTATATCCATCAAATTAATGAGGTTTAAGCACATGTACTCCCTCGTCATTTTGAGAGTGACTGGAGAGTCGTCTTATCCAAAGGTGTTGTCCCGACCGAGGAAGTAAATCCACCAAGTTAATGATATTTTGAATTATAACCACAACTAAGTAATTTTTAAAATTTGCATCCACCAAATTAATGATGTTTAAGTACAAGTCCTCTGTCGTCAATTTTAAGAGTGCATGGAGAGTCGTCTCGTCCAGCACTGTTGTCTAGGCCGAGGGAGTAAATCCACCAAGTTGATGATGTTTTCAATGATAACCACAACTAAGTGATTTTTTAAATTTTCATTCACCAAATTAATGATGTTTATGCACAAGTCCTCCCTTATCGTTTTGAGATTTCATGGACAGTCGTCTCTTCCAACACTGTCGTCCCGACTTAATCCACCAACTAAATTATGTTTTCCATGATAACTACAACTAAGTGATTTTTTAAATTTCCGTCCATCAAATTAATGTTGTTTAAGCACAATACCTCCCTCGTCATTTTGAGGGTACATGGAGAATCGTCTTGTCCTGCACTGTCTTCCCTGTCGACGGACTAAATCCCCAAGTTAATGATGTTTTGAAAGATAACCACAACTATGTGATTTTTGAAATTTGCATCCATTAAATTAATGATGTTTAACACAAATCCTCCCTCGTCGTTTTGGGAGTGCATGGATAGTCGTATCCTTCAGCACTGTCATCCCGATCAAGGAAGTAAATCCACCAAGTTAATGATGTTGTGAATGATAACCACAACTAAGTGATTTTTTTAAATTTGCATCCAACAAATTAATGATGTTTAAGGACAAGTCCTCCCTCGTCATTTTGAGAGTGCGTGGAGAGTCGTCTCGTCCAGCACTGTCGTCCCGGACGAGGTAGTAAATCCACCAAGTTAATGATGTTTTGAATGAAAACCACAACTAAGTGATTTTTTAAATTTGCATCCACCGAATTAATGATGTTTAAGCACAATTCCTCCCTCCTCGTTTTGAGAGTGCATGGAGAGTCATCTCGTCTAGCACATGGGGGTAAATCAACATTGTTAATGATGGATTGAATGATAACCACAACTAAGTGATTTTTTAAATTTTCTTCCACCAAATTAATGATGTTTAAGCACAAATCCTCTCTCTCCGTTTTGAGAGTGTATGGAGAGTCATTTAGTCCAGCAATGTCATCCGGTCGGAGGGAGTAAATACACCAAGTTAATGATCTTTTGAATGATAACAATAACTAAGAGATTTTTTAAATTTGCATCCACCGAGTTAATTGATAAAAAGACTTTTGCGTGTATTTCTTTCTTTGTCGTTGCTTGAAAAGTCCTTCTAATCAAAACCTCAATTACCTACAAAATATAATAAACTCAAGTGTAGAGGTAAGTAAGGGTATCAATCCACTTTCTAGGGAGTAAAGCAAATGGAACAAATTCACATGTAATTCACTTTTTATTTTCTTTTTGTGCTTTTTCACTTTTCTATTTTTTTTTAGCTTTTTCAATATTAAAAAAAAAGGGTGAGGTGAGGTCTAAACTAAAGTGTGAGATGAAAACTAACTAGAAATTTACTAAAATGAAAATTAAAGTCTAAACTAAAAATAAGAGATAAAGTGAGGAAAATAATTGTGAGAACAATCAAGGAGTGGGATTACACCACAAATTTTAGTTATTCTAATTAATTAATTTAATTATTTGAATTATCCCAAATTAATATCAAAATTACAAATCAACTCTCGTTGCAAGTGTAATTAGAATAGTAATCTTTTAGAAAGTTAAGTTTAACACCCCACAACTCTAGAAAATTAGATCTACACTCCTTTTAATTAATCACCCGCTAGGATCGATCAATTAGAATTTATGTCAATCTTAGAAATTAAATTTAGAGTTGAAATTCAAATTATAATACCCCACTTAAGAAACCCCTATCTCTAGTTCAAAACTAAAATGGGTATTATAATTATAATTTCGATTTTCTCTCGAAAATCATTTACCCTCTCTCGAGGCGTAAATCTAAGGGTGAGGGATTAAAATTAACATTCAAAAGGATTTTTCAAGTAATTAAACTAATTAAAATACAATAACATCAAATAAGGGTTTTACCCCACCCCTTGAAAGGGGATTTAGCCTAACATGGATTCAAACATACTAAACAAATATTCAATAGGCATTTAATATATAAAAGAGTAGAGAAAAGAATAATCAAACCAATCTCTTGAATTTGACACTTTGAACTCTATTCTTGAAATTGAAGCATTCACCCTCTAATTGAGCATCCAAGTATTGTGAAATAATATGAGCACTCAATTAAATCTCTTACAATTTTTACTCTCACAATAATCTAAAAATAAAAAAAAATAAAAAACTATTTACAAGGATTTATTTTCTAAACTAAACTATCTCTCTCTAGAATTTTCTCTCTACAAAGCTCTCTCTAATCTAGAATTCTCTTTACAAATGAGGTCTTCATCTTCTTTTTATATGCAATGGAGCAAAGGGGTACAATTGGAAATTGGTTAGGGTGTGCACATGAGGGGTGTGAGGTCATGTGGGTGAGGTTGGGGAGGATAAAATCTGATTTGTTAAATGGGGGTATAATGGGTATTGGGGTTAGAAAGGTAGTTGGGGGGTATTTTGGTAAAATGGGGACAAGTTGGTTAAATGGTGAAGTGGGTTTGGCTTTGGGGAAGACTCGGGTAGAAGTTGAAATGGGTATGGGTCTTGGTGTATTGGCCGGACGGTAGATGATGGTTAACGTCGAGATTTCGCGGCCCACGGGTCGGAGGTGACAGACTGCCGGAGATGGGGTCAGGGCGGTTGGATCGGAGGGGAGAGAGAGAGGGCGAAGATGGAGATCTGCGTCGTCGGATTCGGGAATGGCAGGCCGGCGCTGGATGAGGGAGAAGGGGTCGGATAAGGGGGTTACGCCGGCGAGTTTACCGGAGATGGGCAGGTGGGGACTTTGGTAGGGATGGGAGCTAGAGAGATGGTGATGGTAGTGTGTTAATGGTGGGTTTTGATGATGGGTGAGAGGGAAGGTTTGTTTTTGTTAATGGAGGAGAGAGAGGGTGATGGGTTTGAGGTTGAAGATGAAGAGAGGGGGGTTAGAGTGTGGTGAGGGTGTAGGAAGTAGGGGTGAGGGTGAGGGTGAGGGTGAGGGTGAGGGTTAGGTTTAGGTTTAGGTGTAATGGGTATTAAGTGTGTGTGTGTATTAGTTGGACCCTTAAAAATATAACAAGACTAAAAATAAAAATAAAATCTAACTAATAAAAACTATAAAAATTAAAAATCTAAAAATTAAACTCCTATAAAATAAAGACTCAAAATAAAAAAAAATTAAAACTAAAAAGAAATGAAAAGAAAAATGTAAATCTATTAAACTTAAAACTAAAGTCCTAAAAAAAAAAATCTAATAAAACTAAATTTCTAAAAACTAATCCTAATGAAATAAAATAAAATAAAAACTAAAACTAAAAACTTAATAAAATAAAATAAAATTATATTAATAAAAATAAAATAGAAAAATAGAAAATAAAATCTAAAAATTCTAAAATAAATCCTAAAAATAGAAAAGACTCAAACTAAAAATCTAAAAATTAATAAAATGACACAAATAAAACACACACGGGTTTAGGGTAAGTTTGGCTAGGTTTTAGGCTCAGGTGAGGGTACGGGAGAGGTAATTGGGGTACAAGATAAGGGTATTTAGCTCCATTAAAATGCACAATTGCTTTGAAATACGCGTTTGAACACCGCAACGTACATTAAACCTGCATATTAAACATTTAAGCGCATAAGACCCATATTGTCGAGAAATAGCAACTAAAATACAACTATTCGGGGTATAAAATGTACAGTTTTGGGTGCTTATCACACCACCCCCAAACAGAGCGTTGCTAGTCCTCGAGCAATAAGATGGAGAGAAAGAGAATGATAAGTAACCAAAAGTGTACCACTTTCGTGGGCACTTGCGATTGCACTTAGCATGTGCAACAAGCCTTTAAACCTATAGGTTACCCTACAGGACGAGTTGTGTCTCGTGAGGGTTTGCAGGGAATATACCCACAAAATTCTTTATTTGCAAAATGGCAGTCAATCTCTTATTAGACATAGAATAATCGCACAATCCATCATATGAGAAATATTTTGAGAAATACAAGCTAGAATTTGTAAAAGTTTAAGCTAAGTAAATACTCAAGGCACATCCTTCCTAGAACTCAACGTGTGTGGTGTGAATCAGTCAAAACGGGTCGAGTATCACAAGAGTAATTCCTAGATTGCCTTGTCGGAATCAACGCTTCAACTTCAAATCTCACGGATATATCTCTCTCAAACGAACTCTCGAGATTAGGGTTTCTGTATCGCTCTTGTGTGTGAGGAGGTGAGTAAATGTAATCAAGTTCAAACGTCTCACACACATATATGAAAGAACGAACAAAAAGAAAGAAAAATGATCTCATGAAAGAATGCTAATCACTATAGTGAGAACGTCGAGTTATTCACCACGTTGACTTTCATTTGCCCGAACACCTAGGGGAACATATGGATGATATGGGTGAGAGGAAAATGAAATGGAAAGGATGGTATAAGGTGTGGTATGATGGATGGATGGTGGATAAATGTATGATATATGAATGAATATGAAAGAAGAGTGTTCTATACTTGAAGAACAAAATGTCTTTATTTTACAACTAACTACAAACTCTTTTTTTTTTCTTTTCTTTTCTTTTTTTTTTTTTTTTTGCTATTTTTCTGTTTTTCTCTCTTTTTTTTTCGATTTTCTCTCATTTTTCAAACCAGCACTGAAAACATTTACATTTGAAATCACACTCTTTTATTTGAAAATGATGGAAGATGATATGGATGGAATGATAAATGGATGGTGTGGGGAATGTATGGGTAGTGAGGGGAATATATATGGATGGGGAAATATAATGGGTGATGTGAATGGAAATGTGATATGGGGGAAAGTGGTAGGTGTATGGATGAAAATCCTAGTGATCGGGACAAATTTCAAGATACGCGTTTCTTACAACTCGAAAGAGATGTCATTCTCAGTGATCAACCAAAATTTTATGAAAGAAAATGAGATCATACAACAATTTAAGTGCGGACCCAAAGAAAGTTGAATCAACTTGTGACTCGGAGATTGCGTAAAATACTCTAAAAGGGTGAAAGGCACAAATCTCATGGGCTAAAGTCTCTACTAGTGATCCTTAAGGTTCTCTTTAGAATTGTAGTACTCCTCAACTCTAAACGTAATGACGTGATACGTGCGCAAATTTTGTTGAGTCTAGAAATTCATGGTGTAAAATGCCTTGTTATGTATTACATAAGCTATTTAGAAAAAAAATATTCTCTAGCTTGATTCCTAGACTTTAGAAAGATGGATGATTGAAAATTCACATCAATGAGTGAGATGAAAGAAACTGCGCAAAATTTTAAAAATCAGGTTTAAAAATCAAAATTTTTCAAAAGAGGTACAATTTTGATAAAATTCCCCACCCCCAAACAAAAAGGAACATCGTCCTCGATGTTAGGTAAAATGATTTTTAAAATTGAGAATATAAGGTAGGAAAGAGATTACCAGAATGAACCGCTAATGAAGTGGACATGTGAAGCCAAGAAAAAACCTGAGTAAAAGATGTACAAGTCTATAAGCATGATAAAGCATAAGGTGATGTGAAACACCACCCCCAAACAGGATAAGACTAGTACAAGAAACGCGGGCTGCCTCCCGGTAGCGCTAAGTTTAATGTCTTCAGCCAGACCGAACCATTCTCACCCTAAAGATAGGATCTATGAAAGCACGGGGTGGCAGAAAAATCGGGTGATGAGAATCACCCCCAAACAAGACTGAAGCGTCAGTCTTGCTGGATAGAGGCTAAAATGGTCAATGCACCTATATGAAAAAGTGCATCACACGATGCAAAGCATCGGTGGACCATGGGTGGGTGGGGATCAGGGTAAGGGTGAGGAGGTATCGGTCACGGGCCTTATTGAGCCGAAAGGTGAGGGAAACAAGGGCCCTATAAGCATGATGCTCAAGTTGTATGGGAAGGCAAAAGGGTTTGGTAAGTGGAATGGGGTGGGGCTCATAAAAATCACACGACCATTCTATAAATGGGCGATGGTAATGGTCGTGCCGTGACACGCCAGGGAGTTGTTGAGAAAAATCAACACCACAAGGAAGTGGTGTGCATGGAGGAACAAACTCGGTGTCACGGAAGTGGAGAGTATCACCACAAATACTCTCATAGATGGTGGATGATGGTTTCAGGTTAGGATCTAAAAATGTTGATGGAAACTTGAAATGCAGAAAATCAAGATCCAAACCAGGTGGTGGGGTAGAAAGGATAATGGGTGGGTCAGGTGGGATAAATGGTGTATCGGGTGGGATAAACGGTGGAGGAAGATGATCCAACTCAAGCGTGGGAGACACACACTCATTGGGAGGAGTAAATGAATACTCACAAGGGAGTGTGATTTCTAAAGATGGAGTTGTCAACTTCTCCACAAGAGTAGCATCGGTAAATGGGGTGGGTGGGTAAAACGAGGCACTAAGATCGGAGATAGAGGAATCGCTAGAAATATTAGGATCAATGGGAGCCATGCATGGTGGGATATCATCCATATCCGGATAGTTAGGAACTATCACGGATTCTATCTCGGGAAAATGGTGAAGACTCGTAGCCGGATCTAACCTAGGATAAATTGGTTCCTCGGGAACACAAGGGTGAAGCTCAATAGGTATAGACTCGGGCATTTTTTTGGATTCGACGGGATATGGAATAGGAACCTCAAGGTGGGGTTCATATGGACATGGTAGGGTTGGATCAGGCTCACTAATGAAAGGTATGTCAACACAATTGTCGACTTGGGACCCGGACCATGGAATGGTCGCAACTTCAAGATTCTCGTGGTGATAGGGTTGGTCACACTCAAATTTTGTGTCACAAGGGGACACATCATCGTCACACTCGGTGGCAACGATGGGTGGGTTCATGGGAATATCCGACTCTCGCGCACATACCAATTCATTTAAACGTTGTTCAAGCCTGTGGAGAGCTTGAGTTTGAATTGCTTGCTCTTGCTCAAGTATGAACTTTTGCAAGAGGGTTTCGAGAGTGGAAGTGGATGAAGGTGTTGGTGGAATGATGGGTGGTGGTGGTGGGTGAGGTGGACACAACGTGCTATAATCGTGAGTGTATGGAGAATACTCATATGAAGTGGGTGAGGTGGGACCAAGTACATCATACACGAAAGGACTGCTCTCGTGATGGACAAATGGTTGATACGCATTGGGTGCGTAGTGAGGAAACTGATCGTGACTGGGTGCACAAGGTTGCCATGACAACTGTTGGAACGTGTGAGGATCCACAACATCGGGTTGGGATACGTATTGCGTGGAAGGGTGATCAGGCCTCCACGAATAGCTCGGGTACTCACACAACTCGGGAGTAGGCATAGCGGGGTAGTAGGCCGAGGTGGGTTCCAGAACAGTGTCATATGGATACACATGTTCTGTGGTGGGTTTGTATGGATATGACAAGTATGGACACTCATGGGACATGTGATCGGCATTAGAACAGTGGGTGCACAACAAGGGAGGAGGCACAGTGACACTTGACACCGAGGGTGATGGAATAGGAGGTGAGTGCATAGATGGGTCAAGAGTACCAACGGTACTCGTGAGAGAGGTGAAATCGTGAAGAATATGATAAAGGGACCGCTCGGGATCACTCTCACACGTGTCACGTGTCAATGGAAAATGACCAAAGTAGTCCCGTAAAGGACGCTCCTCGGCCATGTGGAGAAAAATATTTTTTTTTTATTTTTTGAAATTTTTTCCAAAGGAAAGAAAATATTTTTGGGATTTTCTAAAAATTAAAGAAAGAAAAATATTTTTGGATTTTTTATAAAAAATAAAGGAAGAAAAATATTTTTGGTTTTTTTTTTTTTGTTGAAGAAAAGGTGGGGAAAATATGGACTCTTTGAATTGGACGGACTAACTAAAATCGACTATCGAAAAATGGAATTGGACACACACACAAGTCAAGAAAAATTCCTAACTAGCACATAGCCAATTTTTATCTTCAGAATTTAGTGAGAGGGTAGTCAAACTTATCATTTACCAACCTCTTCTTTCCATCTTTGTTCTTCTTATAAATTGATCCCACTCCTAGTCCCCTTCTCATCCTCATACTTAGCTTCCATAGCTTCCTCGATATTCATGACCTTTCTGGCTGTAGCTAGTAGTTCGACCATGGACTTTGGCGGGACTTCAATAAGCTTCCAAAGTAATTTCCCTTTCTGTAAGCCTCCTATGAATGCGATCATCGTAATACTTTCCTCATAATCTTCCAATCCCAACTTCTCCTTATTAAACCTTGAGATGTATTACCTAAGACGGTCGTTCTTCCCCTATTTAATATATAAAAGGCGAGTAGTCTTCTTTTGGGGTCTTACCCTGAAGTAGAAGTTGTGAATTAACCACTCTACAAGTTGCTTGAAATTCTCAATGGAGTTCTACAAGAGTGAGGTGAACCATATATGGACAGCTCCAGTCAAAGTGCTCGAGAATGCACATAATTTCACCTCATCTGAGATGAAGTAGATATATGCAACCGACTGGTACATCTCTACATAGTGCACAGGGTTGGTACTCACATCATACTTTGGAGTAACCATCGGCAGAATGAATTTAGCAGGGGTGGGAAGTTGATGGTTTTTTCCACGAAAGGGGAACCTTCTGAGTATCCTCTCTCTAAGGGGTCACGGCTCTTAAGGATGTCTACAATCGTATTTTCTAGCCTTTGAATGGAGTCCTTCCTAGGCCTCTCGGTCGCTTCAACAGCATCGGCCTGGCCGATATTATTCCCTGCTACCTCCATCGGCTTAACTGAGGGTTCCCAGGTCACTCATCTGCGTCGATTATTCACCTCTTATTGTCCCTCATCTCAATCGAGAGGGGATCAGCCATCTTCCCCTCCCTTCTTAAGCCAGCATTGCTCCTTGACCCGGACAGCCTTTCTCTCAAATCTCTAATTGAGTTGAGCCTTTTAAAATCGACCCTCTACTTAATCGATCAAAAGTTGAGCCCCTTGGTCGGGCCTCTGGGCTCGGCCTCCTCTCACAACCTTGGCTCCCTTAAATGGGGCATACCATACTCCCAGATACTTCATATAGCTTCCAGTAATCAATCTGAGCGTCCTCAGCCTCATAATCATCATATCAGTCCTCTGGGTAGGGTTGGCCTTGCCTTCCCAGGCATAAACTCTTAGGATCAACAATATCCCTCCACCACTGAAGAGGAGTTAGATCCTTACGAGGCACCTGGGGTGGTCCCCTAGCCCCCTGATTAGGCTCCCCAGCTAATGGTGTAATCATCTCCGGTGGCGCTACAGTTGGCCTAATTACTACGTTCTAGCCAAAAGCAACCAGTTGCTCTTGTATCGCTTGTTGACCCGCTGCTAACGATTTTAATGCGGCCATCGCTTCATCCATTTCTGACTTAGGAGGTGCGTTGTTGGAGTTAGGACCACCAGCTGGTGGTGGAGGCGGTGGAAATTCTTATGCCGTGTTAAATCCTGGTGGATGAGCTTAGAATTATAGAGTGAAAACCTTACAGCTCAGCAAGAACTCTTTCAATGGTGAAACAGCTCCACAGAAGGGGTGGATTGATTCACTACCAGAGACTCCAGCAAGGACAAGCTAAGTAAGGGAAGATATGATGCTTCCCGTTCCCACCGACGGTGCCAGACTGATGATACCAGAAATGGCATCACCAGGTTAAGATGTATACAAGCTCAAGCCAGACAATAATGATGTACATAAGATATAAATGTATAGAGAGAAGTAGATGAGTCAAAGAAGAAGATGATACCAAATGTAAGTGTTTCGGCCAGAGCCTAAATTCACTATGCAGTGTGAATGATGGTTTTCACTATAAGTATGGCACTAATGGCCTGTAAATACAACACTCAAGCTTTTATATCTCTTCAGTATATTTTGATAGAGTTCTTCTAGGGTTGTGAATAATTCGATCCTTTTTAATGTAGAATATGAAGAACATATATAGGACTTGGGGTGTGTAATATTCCTAGCCACTGAGGTCGTACCATCTATCACTATCACATGTAGAGGGTGAGGAAGTATTCCATCACGTGGCAGAATAATTCGGTTACAACCATTTCATCCATGTAGGACCTATGCCCCGTGCGCATTGTTCCACCCGTCACCCAAACCACACGCTCTTCCCGTTGTTTCTATTGGCTTCATAGGCGATGCTAAAAAATCCAATCGACCTTAATGGCCGAGAGTGAATCCGTGGGACCTTAACCCTAGTGAAAGGACACCCGTCTCATCTGTTGGTCTCGTCCTAGGCCCGTCTAGGTGACTGACGAGGGTCAAGGCCAAGTCATCTTCCCCAGGCCGAGTGGTGACATATCCTTATTGGTCATCTGGTAAGGGTCAGCTAAGGCCGAGGCTCATGGTCCTGGATGAGGTGATACTTAGCATATCACTAGTCCATGCAAAAATTATATTTCCAAAAATCCATCTTGAGTGTTGTTCCTTGCAATTGATTTAGTAGAACTCGAACTTCATTTATTTCAAACTCTGTACCATCATTTTGCCCTTTGTTTCTACTCAAAATACTCTCCGAAACTTTAATTCTCTTAGTTTACTCTGTAAGTTCTCTTTATCTCCTCTTACTTATCCATTTTTATAGCTCTTTTCTGCTTGCATCCGTTACATGTTTTTCTTAAATTCATTTCTTATATGAAAATGGTTTATACTCTTCTTGAGAAGAACTTAGAGTATTTTAGAACAACCTATTATATCCCTCCTTAGGTAACAATCAAGTGTGTCCCCATGCCTAGAAAATTCATTGAGGTTGATAGAGGCCACTGGATCCACACTCTATCAGTAGTTTAGGGGGGTATAACATTTTTCCCAAATCAACTTTTTCTAGAATTTTGTGATTTTTTTTTATTTTGTTCCCACACAATATGCTCCCAATACATGGAGGATTGTTAATGGGATCCACATAATTAACAACTTATATTGGACCGACTTAAGGATCCCAAAAATTTGGTATTATTATTCTTAGTCGCACATGACAGATGGTGTTTTGTATGTGAAGGCGAGGAATGCTGATAAGGAACTAGTAGTTAACCTTCCTACTTACAATAAGGGATACTGGGATCAAGATTTTACTGCTCATAATTGGTAACATCCTCCTTTCCCAGAGAACGAATTTTACCATGGGTTTATGTTCCCATAATGGGGGGGTAACTAATTATTTTTCTTCTTTTCTTTGTTTGAGCAGATCGATCAAAGAAGCCACGGCCCTCTCCCACCCATATAAAAAATGATAACCTGTTAAAAGTTTGTAAATTAAGGGAACCCTTAGTTCTAAGTGGTAACCAACCTCGCTCTACCTATTTCCTGCTCGAATACAAGAACTCTACTAGTACACAACATTCTTGATCTTCCACTTCCTTTATCAAGAGAGGAAGCCTCTATCTCCACTTCCTTTGAATCTTTAGACTTCGAGTCAACTCCTGCTAATGAAGAAGGTTCAATGGCCCTAGTAAGAGAATTATACTGGTTGATGATGAGGATGTTGGTACATATTACCCCAAGATCGACCCTTATAGAGGAATGAGTAAGAAGTACCTTTGGTAATTGAATCGAACTTAATAGTCCGATAGAAAAACAAAAAGGACAAAGACCCATTGACCATAACCCTCCAAAAAGGGTAATGCTTACACATCTGTGAGGACCTTATGGGTGACATCAGTGTCAAAAAATCCTTCCTTGGCCTATGGTTGTTTTAAGGGAGTTGTGATCACCACTAACTACGAGCACGTCAAATAATTGTATTATAAGTAGCTTTCATCCCATGCCGCTCAATCATTATCCCTGCTAATCCAAAAACTCTTTTTATTCCTATCTAAGGTTGTAGGATTCTTTTTTTTTGTGTTCTTAATATGTTTCTTATTTAATGGTTTGCAGTTTATGGCAGATTTTGTCTCCATCCTAGAAAGTCTCTTTGATTAGTCCAAAATTCATGACTATCTAGCAATGGCTTTGCAAAAATCCCAAGATGGCCTATGATGGAAAGGGGAGATCCACCAGTGATGCCATGAGCACACTGAAGAGCAATCACAATCAGTTGAAAATTGATAATGACGAGCTGAAGATTAAGCGTGACCATTTGAAAAAAGAATGCAAAAACCTTTACTCAATCAATGAGGCCAATTATGACAAGGGTTACACTGAAGCCCTTGAGGATGCTTGTAACGAGTTGGCCTTCGTAAAAAAGCCATCTTCAAGAAAGTCTAGGATGTTTCTTTGGTAAGGATGAATATTCCAGCTGACTCAGAATTCTTTGGAGAGCATCACCCTGGTTCTCTGCAAAGGACTGATGAGGAGGCCATCACAGATGCCCCGACCGACCAGAGTCTTGATGCTGCCTCCAAGGGTAAGGCTCCAGAGAGCGAGGAACAGGTGAAAAGCAAAGAAACTTATTCTAGGACTAATTAATGTCATATGCTCTTATATCTTCCATTTGATATCTATTTTTAAGGGCTTTTCCCACTTTCAGTGTTATTAATAAATAAATAAACTCATTTCTGTGAATTGCAATATTGTCTAGAATTAATGTTGAATATTTCTTCATTTGATTTTTTACTTTCTATAGTCCACAAACGTTGCCGAGTGCATTCCTTCTTTTGCTGGCAACTTAGATGTCCTTGGTCGGGATGCAAGTGCCCAAGCTCGTTGACCATTTGTCTATGTTCATAAGGCCCTTCTCTTAGTGGATAAGCTGAAAGATGATATAAAAGACTTGGGAGATATAGTCATTAGCATGGAGGAGGAAGTGAGTTCCTTGAGGACGTAGTTTGATGAGGTAACACATGTTGGGGACGTTAGGGACCTTCTCCAACCTAAAAATGTCTCCCTTAAGGAAAAACTTGTTGAGGCAGAGTATGACTGCCAAATAGCTCAATTTATGATGATGGGCCTTAGTCACGACATCATCAAACTTCGCTATCATTTTGGAATAGGTCCCCAAATAGTATGGTCTACTGGTTATGAGGAAGGGTGGGAGGATGCTCCCATCAGGATGAACGAGGTAAAGAGCGTAGCTTATAAGAATATTTGGCTAAATGTCTTAGGGTTTTGAAGGTTCCTAAGGACTATCAACTTTAGTATATGTACCCAGTTGATTGTCCTACTTATCAGTATCCACCCTTTGGCAATGAGCAGAGTTGGGTTCCTTTAGATGTTATTCCTCTTCAGGTAGCCAGGAGCAATGTGTCATTCTCATGAAAGTGATGATGAGTTCTGAACAAACCCTGATGACAATCATCGAAGAGCTATTGTTGTTGTTCTCGCCAGCCGATCATAACATGTTATAAGATTTTTGTAACCTATAACTTTTTTGTAGCAAGTTGTGTATTTAATATCATCCTTTTACATTTTTTTCATTATATAATAGCACATATTTTACTGTCCCATCTTACCTTGTTGGTTATGTCACCACATTACCTTAGTCCTACAATAAACTATGGTAAAATACACCAGGTTTAAGAGTCATCCACCCGTTCATGAATTTAGCCGACCAAAGTCAGGTTTATTCAACGCCTAGGGATCCCCCATATGTCTTTTATTTTCCTGAGTCATTTTGTTTTTTATGACAAAGACATGAAGACATTAGATTAAATTATAATTAACAAATTCGTAGTTGTAATTAAGTTAAGGTAACGTTGATTGACATTTTAATTGCTAATGTAAAATCTAAGCCTGTCATTTTGGAACAATGTTAAGCAATCGAACCACTTGGGTTTTTATTACTGATGTTAAATCATACTGTGAGCATTAAATGTTTTGAAATAAAAAATTGTAAAAACTAAATATTCTATAAATTATTTCAAAAGTAAAACTTCTTGGGATTAACCGTATTCCACGATCAGGGTATCTCTTAGCACTTCACTGTTTCCAAATGATAGACTTCCTGTAGATTGTCTATGATCACCTTAAATGGTATCTCCGAGTTAGGTCCTAACTTACCGTCCAAAGGTTTTTTGGCGCTGCCGAGGACGTTTCTGAGGACATATAATCTTACATGGAATTTCCTCGGATTAACCCCCTTATTTTGTTGTTTGGTC
Source organism: Sambucus nigra (assembly GCA_949130495.1). Lineage (NCBI taxonomy): Eukaryota > Viridiplantae > Streptophyta > Magnoliopsida > Dipsacales > Adoxaceae > Sambucus > Sambucus nigra. Next base: position 551,259,874 of record OX422212.1, on the reverse strand, counting down.
AACTACTCTTGGTAGGAGGTGAGTTTTATCATGGCATGTTTCCTCCATTCTTCTATCAGGTCAAGTTTAGTGCTCATAGCTTCGTTATTCAAACCTTGCTCGAGACTGATGGACCTCATGGTAAGGAGATCGACATCCTGGTAAATTATGACTTCCATATAATATGTTAGAGAGAAGGGAGTTTCCCTACTAGGTCTTCTTGGCGTAGTGTGATATGCCTAAAGAATGTGGGGAAGCTAATCCACCCAAGATCCTTTTGCTCTTTCTCAAGCTATCGAGCATCGTTTTATTAGAAGACTCTACTTGGACATTGTTTTTGGGGTAGGCCACATAACTAAAATGGTGTTTGATTTCATGGTCGTAGTAGAAACCTTAGAAAATTCCACTTTCAAACTATGTTTTGTTGTCCGTAAGTATTTTTTTCTTTCTGTATATATGGCCACCATTAGCCTTCTTTGATTCCTCGAAAAGCAAGAGAGCTTCCTCCACGCGGCTCCCACAAATCCCTTTGTGTAGCTTGTAGAAGACTTGGTCAACATATTTTGGATGCCCACATTGAAGGTAAGGTCCCGTGAAGGATCTACTGTAAATTTTCTTCCCATGTACAAGGTAGAATCGTTAAGCTTTTACCCTGACTTGATGAGCTTGTTTTTTGTTAGTGGGTAAGGTATCATTTTGCAGATAAGAAATTATTGGATCTATCCAGCTCGGACCCTTTTCTATGATAAAAAAGTGATCAGAGACCACTGTCTTCACAATTATACTCTTATCAAGGAATTCCACTTCAATTGTTCACCTTAAATTTGAGTCCAATGCTAAACTTTGGGCTGGTAAGGCATCGGCGTGGTTGTTATGCCCTCGGGGGAACTGTTGGATGTGGACTTCTTCAAAGTTTGATATCAATTTATGAACCACCTGTAGGTATGCTTCCATCCTCTCACCCTTGGCATTGAAGTCTCCAGAGGCCTAGTTAGATACCAATAATTAATTTCAATACACTTCAAGGCGATTTTACCCAAACAAGTGAGCCTATCAGGCTATGAGGGCTTAATACTCGGCTTCGTTATTAGAGGCTTTAAAGAACATGATGATTCCTTGCTCAATCATAGAATTTTTTTGTGGGACGAGCACAATCTCTACACTAGCCCCTTTAGAGTTGAAGGCACCATCTACACATACTATCCATTTTCTGGATTAATCAAGCCACGATATTTCAACTGGTCGGCAACTTGTTGGTCAGTGTGGGCTTCTTCAATAAATGCAACTATGAAATCAACCAATATTTTCCCCTTGATTACTATCCTTGGTTGATATTATATATCAAATCTCTTAAATGTAATTTGATCACTCGAACATGCGTCCAAATAGGTGGGCCTTATGTAGAACAGCTTTGAGAGGGAAGGATGTGATGACTATGATGGAAAGGGCCTCAAAGTAATGCTTTAACTTTCAAAATGCGATGACCAATAAGTTGTTCAACTTCTCTAGTGGAAGGTAACATTGCTCGGCATCCAGGAGCATCTTGCTGACATAGTAAATGGAGAATTGTCTACCTTCTTTATGTTAAATCAAGGCTCAACTAGTTGCATGGATTGAAACTGCTAGGTAGAGGTTGAAAAGATCCTATGGATCTGGAATGGCTAATAATTGAGGTTTGCTCAGATAAGGATTGATTTCTTCAAGTGCTTTTTAGCATTCTTTGTTCCTATTGAGGCATTTCTCCTTATTTAGCAGTTGAAAGAACGGTATGCAATGCTCGAACTACTTAGATATAAAATGATTCAGAGCTGCAAGCATCCCAATTAGTTTTTGAATTTCTCGCAATGTCTTTAGTTGCTGAACATTATTGATTGCTACTATCTATTCAGTGTTTACTTGGATCGCTCCACTGTTAACCAGGTAGTCGAGGAACATTACTTATTGGACCCCAAATAAGCATTTTCTCTTATTGATCTTCATCCGGTAGTGCCTGAGAATTTAGAAAGTTTTTCCAAGTCATTGAGTTAGTCGTTCTTGTGCCTATTTTTTACGAGCATGTCGTCAATTTATACTTCCATAATCTCCCCCATTTGTTGCATGAACATCTTGATGACTAATCTCTGGTCCAGCATTTTTTAAGCCAAAACGCATCACCTAATAGCAATACAAGTGGTGTGATGAATGAAGTTTTTGTCTTGGTCTGGGTTGAATAGGGGGATCTGGTGGTACCTCGAGTAAGCGTTTAGGAAAGTCATTCGTTCACCAGCTGCTGTGGCGAAAGCTATTTTTTTAGAGTGCACCCGATTTAATCGATTAACTTATTTAATTAAATTTCCCAAACACATAATTCAAATTTATACCAAATTTTAATCTTTGATTAAATTATTGTATGCATGCAAACAGTGTCCAAATATATTTGCAAGAATCAAGCCAATCATGCAAAAGAAAATAGTATGAGAAAAAATCCCATATGTAGGGCGAAACCTTTTTCAACACTTTAGGGAGTTTTACAAGACAACTTACTTACAAAACTTCCTAAATAATGCTACTCAGATCTAGAGCAGTCCACAGGTAGAGATCCACTGTCGGTATCCACCGATCATCCTTTCTTCCTTCTTTTCAGCAGTGACATAGAGATCTCTCTTTACAAGTATATATAAGGTATTTGCCTTTTAGGGTTTCAAATGGATTCATAATTATATTGGGGAGGATGTTTTGTGAATCAAAGAGGAGTTTGGGCCTAAAAGGATTAAGGACCTTTGTAATAGGTATACAGGTTATGTTTTTTTCAAAAGTCTCTTTAAAAATATTTTTGAAACAAGTATTTATAGGTTGTGCATAAAATTCAAGGCGAACATTTTCGTTCGAACAAAAATAGAAGTCATTCGAACGAGAATGTCATCTCATTAGAACGAAAATTACAGTTCGTTCGAACGAGACAACAATCTCGTTAGAACTAGCTTTCAACGATCTTCTAAAGAATTTAAGAAATATGCCTTCGTTAGATGTAGAGATCAAAAAACCCTTCAAATGAAATTGACGTTTCATTCGAACGAGATGGTCATCTCCTTTGAACGAGGTCAACTAAAAAATAATTTTTAACTTTGAAAATTTTGGCTCGATTTTTTATACAAATACATCTCCTAGATATAAATGTAAATAAATTCGAACTTCAAAAAGATTCATACATCCATAATGTAGAGAAGCCTTGAACTTTGGATATGTTGAGGTTCAGTTCAACGGGTCGACACGTGTCGGTTTGTAATGAGATGCACCAAATATGACATAGTGCCAAAAAAATAAATAACAAGCCTAAGCTAAACTATTTGCCCTTACAAATCTCCCCCTTTGGCTATTCTGGTACAAAACTAATCGAACCCCATATTAAAAATATTTGTCCTCTATGACAAAAATTCTAATACCCTTCCCAAACCATATAAATGGAATGGCATAGATAAACTTTGTCTTAAATCTCCACTTGTTCTTCTTGATCTTTCCTTGGGCACTTTGTCTTCATGTAGTGCAATATGTTCTTTGTTTGGATACCTACACACATGAAATAAATAAAAATACCCGTGATGCATACAATTTTAAATAGATAGGAAATAAAAACTCTTAATGCGATCTCTCCCTAAATCATAAATCAAATCAAGCTCACCATTAATTTGTTCTCCCCCTTTATGTTCAAAATTGACAAAGGAGTATAAACTAAACAGGAAGTATAAAGTATCACATATAAGAAAAAGATATCATTACAAAGATGTAGAAATTATGAGCATATAATGATAATCTTAAAGGCTTCACCAATTATTTTTTTTTTTCAAATTTTGTTCAAGTATAAAATTTACAAAAACAACATACCATGAATTAACACAAAAATACCCAAATCATGGAAGATAAATGTAGAGGTGTGAACATATTCCATAGATTAATCAACATCGACAATTATAACAAATGTTCATGAAGGATTGAAATAACATTAACGAATTATCTCAAAGTCTACCTTAGGTGTAAAAGATTGTAAACTCGTGTAAAATTGACTTAACCTAATAAATAAATCAAGATCGTAAGTGATTTTCAGACCAATGACGCCCAAAACTATGTAATGTTTTTCGAAATTTATATAGTTTGTTTAAACCCATTGATCTTCAACTTAACTCTCTCAAAATCTCACATAACTAAGAACTCTCTCAATTATTTGAAGAAATTAATGCTTATTTGTAGCGAAGTATCAATGTTCGAATAAATGGCCTGGCACTTCTATTTTTATGTTCCTCTAATCTTTTTAGGCTCTTTTGATGAAAATGGTGGCTTTTAATGAAAACACTTTTATCTTTCGTAGCCCTTTTCCATTTCTTAATATTTGACATATTTTTCAAAAATATTGATTTAAATCCAGGCAATGGTTCTTTCATGCACAACTTTTTATCTCATTTTTACATTTAGTTCACTTTAAAGCAAAATTGAGATGAAACCACTATAATCGACACGTGATAGGTAAGTGCAATATTCAAATAAGCTCTTGCTCGTAAGGAGACAGGGATTCAAACATATAACAAGTTATCATCAAATCACAACTTTATGACTCTACACAATATTAAGCACATATGGAATGAATGGGCGATTTGGACATCTTAAATATTCATCCATATACGGTGTAGAAAAAAAACACAAAACCCTTTTTTCCTTTTTTAAAATTAAATCAAAATAAAATCTTTTTTCCTTTTTCAACTTTTTCTTAAAAATAAAAAATATTTTCATATTTTTCAAAAAATTTCAAGAAAATAGAACTCTTTTTGGATTTATCGAAAAATATATCAAAATAAAAAATATAAGTACAATGATAGTACACACTAGCAACAGGGATATAAGACATGAATAAGAAAAGAACCTTATGCTAGAAATATGTTTCAACCTCAATCATTAGGTGCGGAGGAGTTCTCAAAAGGAGGTGACATCCTAAGAAATTACTCCATCAAATTTTGTAAAGTCTTGACTAAATACTCTACTTTCTTTGGAAAACTCTCAAAAATATCTCAAGTGATGTGCGGGAGCATACAAAGTAACAAGTGTGGGAGTGGGTGCGAGAACTCGTGTTTGAGCATACTGGGGAACATACTTCTAATACACTCTCCCGATTTTAAAATAATACTCTCTAAGGTGACCACTTTGTTTGCAATGGGTATAGACATAAATTGTATTGGGACCACCTTTCTCAAAACATCTAGGATGAACTCCCCTAGGTGGGTTAGGTCGAGGTCCATAATTATCCATCACAAACTCAGGAACTGACTCAGGTGCGGCATAAGAAGTGGTTGCACCGTCCTAACCTATTCCTTGCCTCTCGACGTTACCTAAAGAGGGACCGATGAGCATCTTTCTAACCTTCTTAAATGTGTCCTCTAAAGTGACTGTGACTACCCAAGCACATTCGAGATCTCTCTCAAGTTTGGATACACGAAATTCAAGTTTCTCACAAGTCTTAATTGAATATTTAAGATCTCCCATAAGTCTAACCATAGTGTTGGTCAAATTGGCCTTTTCCCTACCTAAAACTACCACCTACTCATATAAACAAATCTTCACATTCTCGAGTTCACTCACCGAAGCCACACTCTCTTTAAAAATTCACTTTTTTTTTCCAAATTTAACACTCTAAGTGGACAATTTTTATTAACCTTTTTCATTTTCAAAGTCTTAGTGTAAAGAACAATAAATGCCTTTTAGCGATCATCTCCTCCATCACTCGAATTCTCATCCTCACTCTCACTATCTCCCTAATGAATCGAAACATCATCGAGGATTTCACGTTTAGATGTGTCCTCATCAACGTGGGAAAAACTAGAAGAGATAAAGTGACTTAGCCATGAATTCAACACACGGTTCATGTGGTGATTCTCCCCCTAAATCAATCGACTCGACGTCACTATCGCTAACAGTGGCTTTATTCACAACTTTCTTTCCCTTTTTCTTAAGCCTAGTGGGACAATCATGTTCCTTATGCCCTTTGCCTTCACACTCATAACACCTCACTTCTTTATCTTTATCGCCCCCGCTCGTGCCCTCATTCTTATTTTTATTCTTTTCATAAATCTTCTTTTTGGAAAATTTGAGAAAGATTTTGAAATTTTTCGCAAACATGGACAAATCATCAAAATCAAAATCAACTTGAAATTTGTACTCACAAAATTTCTCTTTCTTCTTTTTCTTAGTTTGAGTCCTTAGAGCAATCCCTACTTCCTTAGGTTTAATAGATTTAGGGAACATATCAATCTCATATGTTCGAAGATCTCCTATAAGTTAATCTAACCTAAGTTCGTCTAAGATCCCTAATGAATTAAGTATGGTAACCATAGGAATAAAGATGGCAGGGAGTGACTTCAAAATTTTCTTAACAACTCTCGTTTATGTAATCTTCTAACCCAAATTAAAACTAGAATTAAATATGTCCGACAAACGTGCATAAAACTCATCAAAAGACTCAGACTCTAGACTGGAAATGGTCTCAAATTGGATGGTCAAATTTTCTAGCTTGGATGCATTTACAGCGTTGGTACCCTCGTGTGTGAGCTAGAGAGTATCTCAACCTTCTTTATATGCAGTAAACATCATAATGCGGAAGAACTCGTTAGGGGTGAGGGCTCCAGAAATATAACTTAATCCATGAATGTTAAAATTACTCAACTTAAACTCATTATCAGTCCATGAAGAAATAGATTTCAGACTGAGGATATTGTCAACAGTCACTGTGGGTGGTGTCCACCCACTTTCACAAACTAACCAAAATGTTCATCAATGACTTTTAAGGCAGACCTCATCCTAACTTTCCAATATGCATAGTTAGAACCATCGAACATGGGTTTTCGATTATATAAATTATCCATTATATTCCATATTTTTAAGATCAACAATTTTTTTTTTTAAATAATATAAAAAAAATTGTAAAAAATGATCACACGACATTTTTGTGTAAACGACTCTGATACCAATTTGAGAATTCACACGATCTAATGAATTAACTAATTTAATTAAATACCCTAAACATATAATTCAATTTTTTACCAATTTTTAATCTTTTATTAAATTATTGTGTGTATGTAAACAACGTCCAAATATATTTGTAAGAATCAAGCCAAACTTGAAGAAGCAAACAATATGAAGACAAAAAAACCTTTGCAGGGAAAAACCTTTTTTAACACTTTAGAGAGTTTTATAAGACATCTTACTTACAAAACTTCCTAAAGAATACTACTCAAATTTTGAGCAATCCACAGGTGGCGGTCCACCCTTAGTATCCACCGATCAGCCTTTCTTCCTTCTTTTCAGCAGTGATCCCTCGGGTCACAAGATCAGCAGTAGAAATCTCTCTCCACAAGTATATATTAGGTATGATCCTTCTAAGGTATCAAATGAATTCACAATTATATTCGGGAGGATGTTTTATGAATCGAAGAGGTGTTTAACCCAAAAAAGATTGAGAACTTTTGTAGAAAATATGCAAGTTATGTTGTTTCAAAAGTCTCTTTAAAAATCTTTTTGAAATAGGTATTTATAGGCCATGCACAAAATTTGAGGCAACGATTTTCGTTCGGATGAAAATAGAAGTCATTAGAACGAGAATGTCATCTCGTTAGAAGGAAACCAATAGTTCGTTCGAACGAGACAGCAACCTCATTACAAACAGCTTCTAACGAGCTTCTAATGAATTGAAACAATACGCTGTCGTTAGATGTTCATCTGATGTAGAGATCAAATGACCCTTCAAATGAAATTAACATTACATTGGAAATGAGATGTTCATCACGTTTGTGAGGTTAATTAAAAAATAATTTTTAACTTTGACAATTTTTGCCTCAATTTTTTCATAAAAATACATCTCCCAAATATAAACGTAAATAAATTCGAACTCTAAAAAGATTTATACCTCCATAACATAAAGAAGTCTTGAACTTTGGAGATGTTAAGGTTTGATTCATCGTATCCGCACATGTTGGTTTATAACGGGATATGCCAAATATGACATAGTACAAACTAAAACAAACAACAAGCCTAATATAAACTATTTTCCCTTACATCTTTGGGGAAAGCTCTATTAAGGTCAGTGAAGTCTACACAAACTCTCTAGCTACTGTTGGACTTCTGAACCACCATCGGGTTTGAAAGCTATTTTGGGAATTGAACTTATCTGATGGACCTTGCATCCTGAAGTCTCCCTACCTCTTTCCACTACCTTAGACTTCTTTGGGGTAGTGCGGAAATATTCTATACAATCGAATGAAATGTGGGGTCCACGTGAAGTCGATGATAAGTGATTTCGGGATCAATCCATGGCATGTCATATGGATCCCATGTTAAAACATCTAGGCTCTATTTTAGAAAAAAGATTAAATCCTTCCTTTCTTAGTCGGATAACATGGTGACGATTAAAAACTTCATCTCTGTTAGCTCTCAACAAAAGCTACCTCCTCTAATTTTTTCACCACTATGTCTGTGGGGTTAATCATCGTCTCATCTGCCTCTGGTCTTCCATGCTTTAGTTGCTATTTGGATTGAGTGGCACAGTCCTAAGATGTTTTGGGGATAACTTCCTTTTCTTTCTTCTTTTCTTACTTAGGCCGAATGGCAATGATGCAGAATTTCCAAGCAATAGCCAGATCGCCTTTTCTCTCGATTATTCCCCGATCTATGATACACTTAAGTTTTTTATAGTAAGTTAAGGGCACTGCTCTCATGGCATGTAGCCACCCTCTCCCAAGGATGGCGTGGCAGGGTGAACCAATATATACCACCTGAAACTCGATGACTTTAGAAATGTTACTTGCCCGTTTTGGCAAAACTACCTTTCCCAATGGCATGGTCTTCTTTTCGGTGAAGCGGACTAGTGGGATAGTCTCTTCCTTTAAATTCTCCATTTTTATTTTGAGCTTGTAAAAAAACTCTAGGTACATAACTTTCGAAGAACTTCATTGATCCACTAATATCTTATCCACATCCCAGTTTGTAATTCTGAGAGTGATTACTAGTGCATTATAGTGTAGGGTTCTACCCCGATCAAATCACCCTTTGTGAATACTATGTGATTCTTGGAATCCACATCTTCTAGTCTCCAACATTTTCTAGCTTGGCTTTTGGCATGATCTATCTGGAAGGCCTCAATTACTTTCATGACCTTTTGGAGTTCCATCCAAATTACGTTACCCTGGATTTTCTTGGGGTCGAACGCCCGTGTATAATGGTGAATTCATGCCCCGCTTCATCGTCCAGCACATTATTTGGTTTAAGGTCATCGTTGGTAGCGACCTGGCTAAAATTTTTCTCAAAGTACTCATTAAGATTCCCCACTTGGGCTAACTCCTCCAGATGGGATTTCAAGGCCTAGGAATTTTCTATCTTGTTATCATTTTTCTTGTGGTAGGCCCACCTGAGTGCATTGTTCCTCTTGGTCAGATCTCATCCCATCTTATTTGGTAATTTGAGAAACTGTTGGTCCTTGATCTTCCCCAAAATTTTATAAATTGGTTCCTTAGAATCCGCGTTAATGGATTGGAACATTTTGGATGAATTTGCTCTACCCTCATTCTTGGCTCCTCTATTTCTCTTTTTGTTCCCCTTCTTAAGGTTGTTCTTTTTGTCATTTCCTTTACCTTATTTTGCATGATCAGTTTCAATTGGCTGGTATTGACCACATCTTCTACCTTGGCGTACTTTTCAAAATGCGACATGAGATCATCAATGGTGTCTACTTCCTTCTTAGTGAGGGACTGGTGTAACGTAGAGGTAAGGGGTAAGCCGATCTTGAATGATGCTACGGATACCTGCTCCGAGTAATATTCCACTTCATTGAAGGGTTCCCAGTAGCATTTGGTATATCCCTATAACATCTACAATGGCTTTTTTCTCATTGTGAGTAGAGAATGCATCCTCTTTAGATGGGAGTTGTTGGCTATAATGCAAGTTGTGAAGTCCTCTGCAAGGGACTTTAAGCTCTTAACTGATCTGTAGGGTAGCCTCTTAAATGACTTATTGGAAACAAATCCTAGGATGGATAGGAATATGCGGCACATAAGAGCATCGTTATGGTTGCACAAAGGCATCACTTTCTTATAATGGCAAATGTGATCTATGGGATCATAATTTGATTCGCGTGGCCAAAACAGTGCACGAAGTGTGATCTATGGTTAAATATATGTGATTTATGATGGTTAAATATACGTGATCTATGGGATCAGATTATGCTTCGCATGACCACAAACTTTGACATTCGCACGTTCAAGGGAAAATCTATGTGATCTATGGTTCAAAATCCTGAAGTGTGAAATGACTGATTTGCCCCTCAACGTGTGAATGTCAATGGAACTTTACCGAAATGCACCCAAACTTCACACTAAGAACCGTAATACCTATAAAAGCTCAATAATACCTCATAAAATATGTTAGCATATAAAACAGAGGTTGTCTTATTATCGATCATAATTATAGGAATTAAAGTACTCGAGGGGGCTAAAATACATAAGTATAAAGGGTACATATTGTCACACCCCGCCTAATTCTAGCATTGGCATCCACCAAAACTAAGTCGGGTGCGAGTAAATAAAATACATTTCTTAGCATGTGACAGGTATGAGACATTTAAAAAATCAATCCACAAGATAAATAATTTAATCAATCCCAACTGATAATAACCAACTATGCGATAAAAGATCCATCACCATGCTAAACTCTAAATAATAAACTAATATCCAATAGTATAAAACTGAATAATCTCTAACTGAATCCAGTGAAATAACTGAATAAAACCCATAACAACTTTGGAACCGAATGGCCCAATAAAAACCCAAATGAAGTCTCATAATGAAATATGACTCAAAAGAAAGTCTAACTAAATAAAGAAATAAAATGAATACACTCCAGCTGCATCTCCAAACGATAAACTCCGATAATCCTATGAAGCTTCTCCAAAACTTATCCTGAAAAAGTTAGTCACCCATGAGATCAGAGCCCCGAGCATGAATACACACTACTCCCCTCAAATAGGGTCAGTGAACCCACACAGTAGCATTATACGCAATAAATATTACAATAGAATATTTTAATTACGAATATAATTAAACGCGATAATTAAAAATCACTAACTACCCACATAAATTCCCATTCCAAAAAGCACACCCATATGATTTTAAATCTACAAGTCCCACAATGTTAATTTAATTCAATTAACCCAATTTGTCATTCTTCTCACTTTTTATTATGGCAATCCTCCCGCACCAGGTGGTAATTTCCACCGAAGTTCAACATTTCCCCTTGTCAAAACGATCGTTGATCCGTTTAAGCTGTCAATCCTGCAATTTGACAAGGTTCCACACACAACATGACATAAAATGACGATTGGCCCGCTTAAACTGTTGGCCCTCGCTATTTATGTCGCCCATATTTTAATATTCGTTTTTATCTTAGGCATTAATTCTCAATTTCACAATATCAAATCACCCCCACCCATTTATTCGATGTGATATCCTCAAAAATACCCCTTAGCCCCATACCTAAGGGTCCCCAAGTATACATACTTCCTATCCTATATATAGGATGAATCACCAAGAGAAAACACATCCTAATCTCATGTCTAGGCTAGCGAAAGGCCAATATAACGTAAAAATATTCCCCACCCCGAGATATAAAATCCCCACGAATTTACACTAACTAGTCTCATACCTAGCAAGTATAAATTTTTAATCAAGGCCTACCAACTAGTCCCATTCCTAGTAGGCATCCTAAAATAGGGTTGAGAAAAATACTATCCAAAAGCCCTCGTCCCCGCGATGGAAAACGTGAATAAAATAAATCACACAATACATAATTCCTAAGAATAATATAGCACTTAATCATAAAAGTCCCAATTCAATTTAATTCAAAGAATAACTCTGGCCTCGTTTTCAACATAATTACTTACGTTCAAAAAGGTCAGATTAATTAACATGCAACAATATTCAATACGCCATAATCGTTCTTTTATAAGTCATCTATTTTTTTATAAATGAACGCGACCCAATTAACCATATAAATAACCCCCATAAATTCTACATGAGAACCTACACCCAAAACCATAAAAACCCAAAAATCTAACTTACGCACCTAAGGGTTTGAAAGATTAATTCATATTAAAAAATTTCACAAAATTTAGTGTCCACTTTCTTTAATTAAGAAGCTAATTAATTTTAATAAAAAACATATGATTAAGGGTTTAGGCGACACTTAAAACGCATAATACAAAATGAAAGGAATAGATTATTCATGCCTGAGATGAAGATGAAGAAATTATGACTACATGGTTGGATTCCTCTCGAAAAATTAGCAAAGAGACGTTCATGAACAATCTTGAGAAAACTCAGTTTAAAGCTTCAAAACTTGGATTGAAAATAGCTATCCAATGGAGTTAAGGTTTTGAGGGAGCAAGAAAATGTAAAAGAGGATATTGCTGCTCTTAGGGTTTAGATGAAAGTATTTTTAAAAATGCTAAACCCGTCACTTTGTATATATACCAAAAAGAATTTGAGTCCTAATCAAATACAAACACTCAAAAAATCATTACGGGCGATCGAACCGCCAGAGTGGCTAGAAATTTTAATATGTTGTAGCGAACGGTGAGATGGAGATGCTGTAAAAAATTCAGCTCGATGGGACGATAAAATTTCTAAAACTATTATTTTTATCCTCTTTAGCTCGGATCCTCCCCCGAATTTTATACAAAAAGTCATAATTTCCAAATTTTAAGTTCGATTTAAATTCCACTTAAAACCTTATTTTTATATATAAAAACCAACATATTTAATTACTAAGAATAATTAAATCCAAAATTTTATTTTTTCTTAAATTTCCTAATTAATTAATTTAATTAACTATTAAAAACACGAGGTATTACATATATGTGCACTATTCTAGATGAATCAATGCATGTGACGTTCTTTATCCCAATTTCACCTCTTCAGATTACATTCACGCTCCAAATGGTCCTGGTCGCATCCATTTCTCCTTCCTCGGCTGAGAATTTTGCCCGCCATGGAGTTCGACCATGAAGTTTTCGGTTTACCTGATGGAGTTCTTTCTCCATTTTCTCCAATCGTCAATGGAGGCTTGCATTCTTCTATATTTGGAGGCGAGGCTCCTCCTCCTACTGGTGGAGTCGTTCTCCATAAGCGTCAATGAAAAGGAGAAGTCCCTCAATTTTAAAATTCTTGTACTTTAAAAAGTAATAATTTCCCTTTTAGATGCGGAAGCGTAGATGATGGTTCAATTAAACAAAAAATTTACAAATTTTAATTTCTATTCAAATTAAAATTAAACAAAGTGAAATATGATGGAACACACACATATGTTAATTTGATTTCATTTAAACACAATTAATTAACCCAAGTCCTAGAAATTTGCCTAACAAAATATTTAATTCATTTTAGTAAATTAGGCTAAACTAAATTTTAACAAATTAAATTAATGATTTGAATTAACTACACATTACCCAAATTTAAATTAGCACCAAATTAAACAAGTAGTGATTAAACCAAAGTTTATCTTTTTACCTAAGCATGCATTCTAGGTGAGTTTCGCAAAAGATAAAATAAACAATGAATCATTGTGCCGAGATGTACGAGGAAAAACCCACAACGGGAAAAAACCTCGAACGACCCTAGCCACAAATCCATTAAGTATGATTTTATAAATACAAGACAGTAAGACTTAAAACACTAGACTCGATCCCTCTAAAGCCCCGACGCTCCTTCTTGTATACACCTCCGCCTAGCGAATAACCACGGAGCTCCACCGTTGTCTCGGAATTCACCGATCGGACTTTTTATGGTCACCGACAACCGAATAAGGAGCCTTTCTCCAAGTGGGTAAATCAACGCAAACTTCTTCTTCTTTGTGGGATTTAGAAGTAAACCCAAACTTCTCTTTAAAAGGTAGAGATAAAAACTGGTGACAAACTCCAAGCAACGTGTATATATATAGATGAACTTGGATAAACAAACTTTGGGTGTAAAACAAGTGTTTAAAAGATTTTTCTTGAAAAACAACAACACTTAAACAGTGAACTTTTTTCCTTTTTGGAATTATCCTCTCAAACTCTTTCTTGGAGGTTGTAGGATATGAAAAAGTTAAGTTAAAAAATTTAGTTCTCGCACTTACATATTTAGGTAAAAAGTTAGTGGGAAAAGAAGTGGGAAAGTGGGAAAAAAACTGCTCAAAACTGTCAATTAACTGTTCCCGCCAAAACTCGTTCGAACGAGATTTTCGTTCGAACGAAGTCTCGTTCGTACGAGCCTTCTAACGAAGTTCCAGTGTGAACTCGTTGGAAATTTCGTTCGAACATCATTTTCATTCGAAAGACACTTCGAACGACAGTCCAGTGGCCAGTGTGGTAACTCGTTGGCAAACTCGTTCGAACGACATTATTGTTCGAACGACAAGCTCGTTCGAACGACAATTCGAACAAACTTCCAGAAAGAGTAAATTTCAATTTTTTAGCCCAAAAACTTTATATACTTTATTTTAAAGTTTAAATAAAATCTTCTTGAAAATAAACAACAGTTTTGAACAAAACGTTCACCCAATAAAAATGTTCCATGCTCCTATATATATATTAAAATGCATTCATACCTTAGGAGTAAACGAAACATTGTTGATGACGTAGAAACGAGGCACAATAAACTCGGCATTTTGATGAAGCTTTAATATCTTGGCCTCTACGTCTTCAACTTTAGCATGTCATAGGCTTGAAGGATGGTCAATAACTCTATCCTATGACGCAAACGTTTTTGTTCGGAATTGAGCCAAAACTACAAAGGACTCAATTGGAAATTTGTGTCCTTACAAATCTCCCCCTTTGACTATTCCGGGACAAAGACAAAAAAAAATCCTAAATGTCCATCAAGCTCTACTAGAGATAACAAAATGTCCCACCCAAAATAAAAATACAATGCTTGACTCAAACAACCCAAAGGATCAAATTCTTTGCCGGTGAAAGTTTCCACGTAGCATATAATTACTGCACACTTAAGTAAACACATTAAACGCATAGGGTATATCAAAATATTAAAATAATTATTCCCCCTAAATTAATTACTCCCCCTAAATTAATGCAAGTAAAATAATTACTCCCCCTAAATTAATTCTCCCATTTATCAACTATGATCTAGCGAAGAAGGTCGCGACTCCCCCTAAGTTAAATCTCCCAAACTAAGATACGATTACAATAGATTAGATACCATTTCTCCCCTATCATTCTCCCCCTTTTTTTTCATGAATAGGCAAAGGATAAAGAGTCAAAACATAACTTATCTCCCCCAATTAAGCATATACTCCCCCTAAACTAAACAAGGGATAAATAGAATAATAAATGGGATAACAAACTAAACATGCATTAGTGCATAAAGTGATGAGAACATTAAAGCACGTAGGCAACAAAATCATAACTAATCCATACAAATGATACCAAATTGACAAATAAGATTCTAAGCATGTGATATCAAACAAACTGCGCAACAAACAAGGTACCAATTATGAATTGAAGCATAAATGGACTAACTAAACATGGCAAAGACATAAACAAAATATTATATATAAGATTTTCACACTCGTATGGTAAAAATGACAAAACAAGATAACCTTTTCACACTCGTATGGTAAAAATGTGTCATATGGAAACGAAAGTGTTGGGGTGTGAACTAGCAACAATTAAATTTAGACCCAATCACTTAAGACATGTTCACGGAGTTCTCAATTGATTGCAAACTTCATCACATTTGAATATAACCTAATGTGACAATATAGATTGAACTCAATGAACAAACATACACAATGCATACAAGCCTAGACTTTTGATGATTCTACAAACCAATAGAGTCATGACATTGAAAGTACAACTAGGATAAACGGACATTGTGCAAACCGTTGATATGACATCCAATATCCCTCAATAAGCATATATATTTGAATGAATATATCAAACAAAAATAGGCCTTGGCAATTATTTTTCCTTTTAATGATTTTTAGGCCTTGGACCACATATTTATTTTAGGTCCAAACAAACGGTGGCTTACTATTCGCAAAGGATAATAAATCCTTTCGGAGCCTTTCCCCATGAACAATTATATATATTAATTTTTTATATCACAAAAATCTCACGTGCAACGAATTTTGGCATGCACTAGTCCTCCTAGGTCACAAATATGTAGATGACAAGATTGGTAGGAGAACACCTCACAAAGCTCAAATATACATATGAAGTTAAATTTCAAAAGATATCGTGCATGTGTGAATAGAGGCATATAAAAATAGAATCCATTTAATCAACACAAAATCCAAATACTCCATGTAAGCATGGTAAAGAACATAATAAAGATTGACAATCTAAACCAAAAGTTCTAGCCACATGGGAGCGTAAAATATGGGATTCAAACACCAGAATATGCTACATAAAGTGTGTCAAACTAAAAGACACACAAAAAAAATCTTTTTGAGTTTTTGAAATTTTTAACCAAAAATAAAATATATACTCAAAAGACACACAAAAATCATTTGTATTTTTCATTAAGCATGAATTATGAAAAGGGTAAAACAAAAATCTTTTTGTATTTTTCATTTAATGCAAACTAAAATGAAAGAATAAAATACAAAAGATAAACAAGTCATGATTTCTAGCATGAGACATGAAATAAAGCAATGGCTATAAAATGACTAAGCATGCATACACCTACCAATGATATATAATATGAAGCACAAAAAGCTAGTGTATGCAAAGAAAACTAACACATTCAACCTTTGAATTTAGCAAGGGAGGTTTCATGTGAAAGCAAATGAGAATCAACAAATCTAATATCTAGCGCGTCTAAGAATGATTTCCGAAACCATATAGATATATTTTTAAAATGATGGGATTTGGAAATTAATGAAATGCTAGACATAGACTTCCTAGGACTTCTTTTAAGAACAAAACAAAATGACCTAAGGTGACATTTCCTACCACAATGCAAGCATGTGTAAACATGAGGAATGATACCTACGGGACCTTTTCTAAAGTCCTTGCATAAAGTCAACCCTCTAAAACAAACAATGGTCTTAGCTTTAGCAATGGAGGCATTTGAACTAGATGAGATAGAACCATCAGAACTACTACTCGAGTCTTGTAAGTCATTTTTCATTTTTAAAATATTGGACTCAAGTAATAAATTAGACTCCTCAATTTTTCGGGACTCCTTCTTTAAATTTTCTATAACTTCTAGAAGGTCATCACGTTCGCCCTCAATGTGAGCAAACTTGTCCATACGACTCTTTTCTCGACTATCACTCTCTCTCTTGGACATTTCTAAAATATTATAATTGTGATTTATGTCCATGAGCCTTTCACGAAAAATATCTTTTTGAGTTAGGAAGATTTGCAAAAACTCAACTTTAGTTTTAAAATAAGAATTTTCATTTTCAAGAAATTTAATTCTTTTTGCAAATCTCAAATTTAATTCTCTTAATTTTTCATTACACTTATTAAGCTCATTAAATTCCTCTCGAATAGCAAAAACTTCTTTATCATTAGAAATGGACAAATTATCAGTAAGGCGTCCTATTGAGAGATACGAAAAAATGAGAGTGAGTAAAAATTGAACCACCTAAAAATACAAGGAGCACAAAATTTATAAAAGTCGAAAGACGGATATTTGACGCAATAAATTAGCGGTTCGGCTCTAATACCAATTTGAAAAGGATAATTTCCTTGTTAGATGCGTAAGCGTAGATGATGGTTCAATTAAACAACAAATTTACAAATTTTAATTTATATTAAAATTAAACAAAGTGAAATATGATGGAACACACACATATGTTAATTTGATTTCACTTAAACATAATTAATTAACCCAAGTCCTAGAAATTTGCCTAACAAAATATTTAATTAATTTTAGTAAATTAGGCCAAACTAAACTTTAACAAATTAAATTATGGACTTGAATTAACTACACATTACCCAAATTTAAATTAGCACCAAATGAAACTAGTGATTAAACCAAATTTTATCTTTTTACCTAAGCATGCGTTCTAGGTGAGTTTTGCGAAAGATAAAATAAACAATGAATCACTACGCTGCGATTTATGAGGAAAAACCCACAACGGAAAAAAATCTCAGACGACCCTAGCCACAAATCCACTAAGTATGGTTTTACAAATACAAGACAGTAAGACTTACAACACTCGACTCGATCCCTCTCAAGCCCCGACGCTCCTTCTTGTATACACCTCCGCCTAGAGAATAACCATGGAGCTCCACCGCGATCTCGAAATCCACCGATCGGACTTTTTATGGTCACCGTAACCCGAATAAGGAGCCTTTCTCCAATTGGGTAAATCAACGCAAACATCTTCTTCTTTGTGGGATTTAGAAATTCTAATTAAGTGTTCCCGCCAAAACTCATTCGAACGAGATTTTTGTTCGAACGAAGTCTCGTTCGAACGAGCCTTGTAACAAAGTTCCAGTGTGAACTCGTTGGAAATTTCGTTCAAACGACACTTCGAACGACATTCTAGTGGCCAGTGTGGGAACTCGTTGGCAAAAGTCGTTCGAACGACATTATTGTTCGAACGACAAGCTCGTTCGAACGACAATTCGAACGAACTTCTAGAAAGAGTAAATTTTAATTTTTTAGCCCAAAAACTTTATATACTTTATTTTAAAGTTTAAATAAAATCTTCCTACAAATAAACAAAAGTTTTAAACAAAACGTTCACCCAATAAAAATATTCCAAGCTCCTATATATATATATTAAAATGCATGCATACCTTAGGAGTAAACGGAACATTATTGATGACGTAGAAACGAGGCACAATAAACCTGGCATTTTGATGAAGATTTAATATATTGGCCGCTACGTCTTCAACTTTAGCATGTCATAGGCTTGAAGGATGGTCAATAAATCTATCCTATGACGCAAACATTTTTGTCGAGAATTTACCAAAACTACAAAGGACTCAATTGGAAATTTGTGTCCTTGTAGTCAACCAACTGTGAGATCTGTGTTGATCTAGGTTGCAAATTGTTTTGCTCCAAGAGATACTCTTTAGGGCAAAATCTCAGATTCCTATCTTGGCAAACCTCAGATAATATTTTGAGTGGGGTAAGATCACCTCATAAATCTCCAATGGGGGGTGCACTGTGTGGGTGATAAGACATTGTGCTCACTCTTTTTGTTTCGTGTTGCTTTTCTAGAGAAGAGAATAGTTTCCCACAAACGACGCCAATTGTGAGTATAAGAAATCATAGTTAAATATTTATAGAAAGCAAGGTTATTAAATGTGACACCCCGCCTAATAAATCTCGGGTGATCAGTCCTAAATCAAGTTAGAAAAGGTTTCTCAGTTGGTCCATTCTTAGCATCACTGTCGTCTTTTTAATTACTAACCACCTAAGTGAAAAAAGTAGACTGGGGCCAA
Source organism: Sambucus nigra (assembly GCA_949130495.1). Classification (NCBI taxonomy): domain Eukaryota; kingdom Viridiplantae; phylum Streptophyta; class Magnoliopsida; order Dipsacales; family Adoxaceae; genus Sambucus; species Sambucus nigra. The sequence goes on along the minus strand of OX422212.1, from coordinate 551,240,427 downwards.
TTTTTATCTTTCAATTAATTAAATAAAAACTCATGCGGAACAAAAATAGAACACATTCACAGTTAACTAAAATAACCATCCACAGTTAAGATACCTAACTGAATAAACCATCGGTCCAATTATCCAATACAAATAAAGATAATAAGAAAATCTCAACAAGTCTAATACTGATAAATGAAATGTTAGCGACAAGCTCAGATAACTACTAGAGAGTCTCTACACGGATGAAAGAAGGAGGCGTCTATCAAAGACCCGCAACATCCACAGGTGCTGCAGCAACGGATACCTGGAATAGAGTCAAGCCTGGCGCCCTTGTGGTTGGACACCTAAAAGGTTTTTAAAAAAATTTATAGCAAGGGTTAGTACCCAAAAACATTTGAAAATATTTATCAAATGATTAACTTGCTGTAATAAATAAACATGCATGCTCTTCATATTTTAGTTAGTGCCGCACTCTCTTGAGGATTTCCTTACCCCTCCTCTAAGGTGCACTATTAACGTTTTTATTTAATTTACTAGGTTTTACCTAATACTTATTTTAACCCTTGAAATTTACCTACCCTAACCGAGTATACTTTGATTCATGATTTTTAAGTTATTATAAACAACAACTTAATTAAATCATTACCCTTTTATTTTCATATAGCATTCACACCTGTTATGCATGTAATACATTTTACACTATGTATTAATCATCTCATGTATAATTATTTACCTAATTATATATTTAATCATATTGCTGCATTCACGAACATACTGAAATAACATTTAATACAAATTTTCGACCGAGTAACAATACTCACAAAATATAAGTTTTTCCCAAGTGCTATCCCACTAGGTGTATTCACATAACCTAGTTATCCAAGTTAGATTCGCTCACTAACTTAGTTTAACATACGAATTTGGAGGCGGTCATATTCGTTCCCTGAAAGTGAGATGCCCCTCACCCATATAACGGACGCTATGACCTGGGATTATATTCGCCCTACTCCTCAAGCTAGGGGATTCATAGACAACGCGCAACCTCCCCCCTATAGCACTAGAGTATATTCTAATAATATTCAATCACTGATATTAATGCACACACACTATACATATATACTGTCACACCACGTACATATATATAAATATAAAATGTCCCGGCTACACCATGTACACAATCCGTAACATAAGCCTATTTAATTTATTAAGAGTTTATGGTCCAACTCTAATCATTAATTAATTCACACATTAATTAATTAAGTCACCTTTGGTATCGCCCCCACCATAAAATTGGACTTACTCTCGTAGTCCGAATCAACCTCACCCGAGTCTAAATTCCCGACTCCCAAATTATTTAGCCTTTACCTAAATAAGATTTATCTCTCGGTATTCCTCAACCATTATCCCCGGACTTGTTCTCTAACTATATTTAATCCTTTCGAACCCTTCCCAAAAATTTAATCTTAGTGTATCACACCTAATTTCTCCAAAACCCAACAACTTTAAATTATGATGTCACACTAAGTCGTCTCCAAATTCTAATTAATTTTTTTTTATTCACCATTAATTAGATTTAAAACCAATGTATAAATTTCTCACCAAATTAATTCATGGAAAAGGATTAAATTAAATTTTCTTCATATAAAAGAAAACTGGGCGAACTATCAAAATCTGCCGACCTTCGATCGATCGACCCTAGACCTTCGATCGATCGATCGATCGAACAGGTCTTCGTCTTCTTCGCGAAGACAGATTCTTCCATGGACAAGTTTCATAAAACCCTAACTCCTTATATCAGCAATCTCAAGCCTTTTTAGCAATAATACAAGTTAGGAACCTTATTAGGGACTTCCAGAATGTCCTCCAACGTTATCAATTCGTCCATTAACTACAATTTTTGAATTTGGGAAATTTTTCATCTTTAATACCTTACCCATTTACATCCAAAATTCCTTCACCAGATTCGTTTCTAAATATTCAGATATCATCCTACCAGATTCATATCAATTTATAATATCAGATTTCTACAAGAATTCTCATTCAAATTCGTAAATCAGATTATTATTTTCAAAACCTCATGTTTATACCATGAACACCCAAAACAAATTTTGATCAAACACATCACATGAATATGAATTAAAATACAAATTCAATAATATTGCAAGTTATCCACTTGCCTTAGGTTTCGTAGTGTCTGATTTGGAGATGAATTCCAAGGTTGAAGATGATCCTTGTTGGCTCTCTAGTGATCCCAAAACTTCATTTAACTGCTATTAGGGTTCCTTAATGCACTTAGCCTTTTTCTAAAACTCTATCAGCCGTTTTCTTATTCCTTCTAATTCCTTAATTTACCTAAATCCCGTTTTTTGCCTAATGGGCCAAGCCCAAGTGACCCAAATGCCCCCGTGTGGACCCGGCTATGTCTAAAAACGCTCTGTGACCCGTTCGCTACCCCCGGGTACACTTTTCCGACTATCTCGGCCCATTCGGACTCAACCGTACACTCAGAATTGGCATCCGAATTAATTTATAAAAAATTTTATCCCCCCACCCCTTTAGTCTATACTGACTCCCGGTTGAGATAAGTGCATACCCTGTCATTAATACTCGAAATGACTTAAATAAATAATTACTATTCACTTAGTAATTAAATTCCCGTAAATATTAACCATTTACACCCCGATTAATATTTAAATAAAATTTCCCTAATTAATTCAATTAAAATTACGACTCACAAGTAATTTTCAATTCCCGAATTAATTACATATTTAATGCATGAAAAATGCGGGGTGTTACATTAAAGAGCAAAGAAAATGATCACAACACACAGTATTTACGTGATTTGGTAATTGCCTACGTCCACGAAGTTTTTTTAATATTTATTAATTTCTCAGATGTTCGAATTTACATGCCCATTCGCCCTGGGGTGAGGGTTGTATTTATAGCAGTAAAAAGTAGTTAAGTCATATAAAAAACTCTCTTAGCTCCTCATTGACCCATTGGTGATTCCTATTTATCTCGTCCTAGAATGTAGGTAACCAGTTGAGTCCTTAATTAACCATGTGATAAGCTCTTGTGATTATCCATGAAATATCGAATTTGACTGGGGCAGCGTGCTGGGCCTGTTTGGGTCGTCGCCCTATGGTTTGGCCCCCAGAGTAGGTTATACTCCATCAAATATTCTATATAAAACACACATTATATAGGGGTAGAGAGAGAAAATTTCAAATTTTCAATTGATTACAATTTTCTATCAAATAAGAGGGATTTGCAGGAGCAATTAATCAACAACTCAAGAGATGAAATTCTGCTTCAAACAAGTTCGAAATCAATGGACAAAGGCATGTGTTCTTCATCCATTATAGTTTAGGTATAACTTGTGAATGAATGAAGATAAAGATCCTATTTTTTAGAAAAAATTCTATGTTTAAACTATTTGGATTGTTCTTAAGTTACATTTTACATGTGGTATCAGAGCTTAGTGTTTAGGATATCATGTTATTCCATTATGGCAATAGTTTTTTTGGGTTTAGTCCCATTTTTAGAGTTTTGTTGGGATCCCATACCATGTATTAAATTGTATTAAGTCTCATAACCACCCCAAACCACCCATAACCACTCTATAACCTCCTATAAATGCTCATCTTCCTTCTTGGAGATAACAACACTGGTCTCATAGTTGTTATAATATGACCAACAACTAAAAAATAAAAACATGGGAGTGGTTACAAACAAATTTTTAAAAATAGGACCAAATACTTAAGATACCCTATGAAAATTGCATATTGCCATTGCTCAACAAAATCGAAATTGCATGCCTAGGACTTATATATGTTTTTAGTGTTGTTTTTCTTTTGCTTCTGAAAAACGATTGTTGGTATGTGTTGGGACCTTTTGTGATGATTTATTTATGTCAGTAAATATTTTTTGAGTTTATTTTGTAAGCCTTGATCTTTCGAGGCGTTTCTGGTGACAATTTTTTTCCTGTCGATTACGCGATATAGTAGAAATCAAAACCAACTTGCTCAAAATCTTCTGAAATTTTCTAATCTGACCGAAAAAGGACCAAAAATCAATGCTCACAACCTTAATTGTGACTAAACATGCTTTTCAGCCATCTCAGGTAGTTTAGGCTCTCAAAACCCCAAATTTGTCATTTTTAGTAATAATGTAGGAGACCATATCTCACTCAAAAAAAATAAGTTTTAAATGTATCCAATTGTTTTGATATCCCACGGTGATTTGCTACATCCATGTGGTGTTAACTAAAACATTCTTTTTTGGGGGGAAAAATGATGTTTTTCCCAAATTTTATGTATTTTTCCACAAGTGTTGTTTTCTTTATTTATACTGATTCTAATGATCTTTTTTTTAGTTGGATTGAGTAATAAATGCAGCTCAGTAGATCATATAGGTGGATATTAGTGTAGAATCATCTGATAATACTAATGTTCTTATTTTAGTGAATTAAATGCCAAACGCAGGATGAACAGTTCATGTGTGTAGATATAAATGACTTATTTACTTCATTCTAAGATAGTGTGACAACCCTGATCCAAAATAAGGGGTGACCATCCCGATACTCCAACATAACGGAATCATAGATGGAATCATTCTCAGCATCACCACGAAAATAATAAGTATATGGGAAAACCACCCAATAATTCAGAAAACGGGTTGCCAAAATTTTAGTTTGATTACTAGTTAAGGAAATAATTTAAACTACCCAATCTGAAGAGACAGTGGAATTTCCAAAAGAGCTTATGTTACTACAATAACAATCGTACAATAAGACGACCGAATAAGCTGTCGGTCAATAGTTACATGCAACGTATTACCACGGTTTAATAAATTACATAATACATTCATTAAACAGTTACAAAAGTTTGGGCCACACGCCCGAGTGAAAGACTCGATCATATCTAGAATACAAAAATGAAGGTTTCAAACAACACATCATGTAATATCCGCAAAGTCTTACAGCTCCTCAAAAGCAACTGAAGTAGGAAAAATCACAACGGGCACCCTTGCGGAGGAGAACCTGAGCAGATTTAAGATCCATGCACAACAAGGAAAATGAACGGGTCAGGGCCCAGTTTTTTTTATGATTCCCATATGAATAAGAAGCATGATAGATATGAACAGTTAATCATGAATGATGAAAATGAGAATCTAACAACCTAATAACAAAGCATAATAAGGCAATTTAGATGATCAAAACTTTTATTAAATTATGCAAGGGAATATAATTTAACATCATTAACTTAAGGTCTCCGTCATTATTCATCATTTCATTTCAATTCTCATTCCTTAACAGGAATATAATTACCATCATACATTTTTTGCGGCAATTTACATAATCAAGTCCCACTTGATTTAGAATGGTTATATTCATATACGTATAACGATTCTAAGACCGCCCTTCCGAGTTTCCCCACTAGGCGCGCCCCTAAATGACTATCATCTTCCAGGGCCTATCGAACAAGACAACCTCGGCACCTAACGTACGTCGGGAAGTGGCCATATGCCTGCGAGTGAGTCATAACCACACCCGAAATTACCTCACTAGCGCAGAATAAAACATATAACAATCCCGCATATGGCCGAGGACTATAGTCTCCCTGCGTTCACTAATCATGGGACATCACCTCATGCGCGAGCTTCCCTTATGATAGCATTTAGAGAGGTGTGTTTAAGTAAATTAACATTTACCGTTTAAATCACATTTTTATTTCCATTAATCATATGCGTGTTTCATTTTATCTGAAACCATAAGCATTGAATATTCTCATTAATATTCATCATATTTTAAGTCCCGAATTATTCTCCAAGTGATCATAATAATTTTACAAGTCCCAAGGTTTTCTATACCTCTAGTGATCCCCTAAAGTCTCCAAGTAGGGGCTTATAACACTTAAACTCCTAATAATTTACAAAAAGGAAAGTAATGCTTGAACATCACTTTATACACCCATGGAATGAACCCCAAATGAACCAATTCTAATATAGGGTTGTGGCCAAACTCAACTAAGACTCTAGAACTCTAAGTTTACTTCATATAAGAAGGTTCCTAGGTCCTAATCCTAAAGAAGAAGGATCAAAATTGAGTTAAAAAAAATAACTCAAAACTGTAGGAATTGAAACGATTCGGCATAGGGCCGAATCGATTCGCCCCAAAAGTGAATCGATTCAGGTGACAAACCCAACTTTCTGTAAATGCCAAATCGATTCGGCCTTAACCCAAATCCATTTGGGTACCCAGACCTGGAAACTGGCCTTATGCAAATCGATTCGCCCAGAGGCCGAATCGATTCACCCCTGCGAATTTGCCAAGTTTTGGCTATGGAGTCTTGGACTCCTAAGATTCACCCAACTCCAAACTAATCTCATTTATTGCCACCAACTGAATATTAATGCATCAAACAACAATAATTTACACCAATATCCAACCAAATCAACCTCCAAGGGTTCAAAACCCATAAATCCATAAAAAACCCTAACTTTGATAAACCATAACTAATCCACAACTATCAATACTAATTATCCATCTTAAATCACATAATAGAAAGTATAAAACTTGCCTCAAGCTTGCAAATTCATATTTGAGGAAGGTGAATGTAAGGTCAATCTCCAAATCTTCAATCTCTCTCTTTCTCCACAAGTTTTCTTCTTCTCTCTTTCTTTCTAGGTCACTAAATGCACTTAAGAGAATTAAAGAAAATGCAAGACTTAAAAATCGTAGCTTAAGTCTAAACTCCAACTTAAATGATTAATACCGCGATAAAATTACTCGCAACTACATAATTAAGCCATAACCAGTCAAAAGTGCCCGGAACATCAAAATACACTATAGCACTTATTTTGACTATCTCGCACCTTCCGGAACTAACTACGCCCTCCAAATTATCATTTGAAAATTTTTATAACACATTTTAAGTTCCGGTCTCATTTTACCAAAATGTCATTTTAAAACTTACGACACAATAAAACACAACATGGTGATATTTACCTACACATAAGGTAAATATGCAACATTTTAGTAAATATTAACTTTTCCTCATTAAATTAATGCTTACTCCATATTCCAACATTTTATATATAATTACTTCACATAGTAAATAAATATAAAATAGGTTCTCAAAAGCGAGGGTTGTTACAGATAGGTTATTATATCAAATGCCAAATGCAATCTATAATCCGAAAATCAGTAACTTTAGACTTATTGTATGAATGTTAAATTGTTTATATATTACGTTCATTTAATCACGATTATGAAACTGTTGGACATTAAACGCAGATGCCACCATTATGGGACAGTGATTGAATGAAAACTAATGGATGGACTAATTTTTAATAACAAGGTTGTGAGACGTCATATGTAGATTCCATGACTTGGTGATTAATCATCATTATACCATATAAAGAAAAACATCAACATTTTAATATTCATCCCCTGAAAATTATTGTTATATGTGTTTATTAATAAATGTGAGAGTTATATTTTGCAGCTCCACTTAACCTGGTTTCCATGCCTCGTCCATTTCGAAATTTAATGGAACTACCCTTTCAAAATGGACCGAGAAAATTGAGTTCACCCTTAGTATTATGCATCTAGACATGGCACTCCCCGTAGAAGAGCCTCATTCTCTTACTGAATAAAGAAACGAGGATGAGGAGGTCATTCATCAGGCATGGTCCTGGTCCAACAAGTTAGATATTATGTTCATAAGGATATGCATTTCTACTAATATCAAGACATACCAACCTATAACACTTAAATCTAGAGAATATCTTAAGAACATCAAATAGCGTTTTCACACTGTAGATAAGTCCCTAGCTGGAAAACTGATGGCTGATGTTTCCATTATAAGGTTCGATGGTACTCGAACCATGAATGAGAACATAATTAAGATGACCAATCTAGCTTCTAAATTGAAAAGTTTAGGCATGGCCGTTGATGATTCATTTCTAGTCCAATTTGTCCTAAACTCTCTACGTCCTGAATATGGACCATTACAGATTCATTACAACACTATAAAGGATAAGTAAAACTTTAATAAGTTATAGGGTTTGTTAGTGCAAGGAGAGGGAAGATTGAGGCAACAAAATAATCATGTGTCTTAAGGGAATTTGTCTAATTTGATGGTCAAAGGAGATGGAAAGAAGAAATATTGAAAGGGCATTAAGTGTGGATCTAAACTTTCCAATCAAGATGAACTTGTCCCGCCTTTTTCTAAAAAGGAAAATAGTGATAAGTGTCACTTATATAAAAAGAAGGGGCACCATAAAAAAGACTGCCATAAACATAAAGCTAGGTTTGAAAAGAAAAGTAAGCCTTGTGCTTTAGTATGTTTCGAATCAAATTTAAATGAGTTTCTCTCTAATACTTGGTGGATGTATTTTGGTTCAACTTGTCATTATTTAAATTTGATGCGGGGATACCTTTTCTCCTAAAAAAAATGAATCCTTTTTACATGGGAAACAGGACGAAAGCTAGAGTAAAAGCCATTGGAATTTTTATATTAGTTTTAGAGTGTGGTCTTTATTTAGATCGCGATGAAAGTCCTTATCTTTCCATAATTTCTAGATATTTAATTTCCTTGTCAAATGTTGCTCTTAATGGCTTCATTTTTTATTTCAGACTTAATGGTTTTATTTTATTTAAAAATTATTCTCCTATTGGTTCTAACTTTTAGGTGAATGTTTTATATCAAATTAATCTTGAAATGAATTTTTTTGAATCCCTTTTATCCATGAATTCTAATGTTGGAATAAAACGTGTCTCGTTAAATGAGAAATCTACTTACTTGAGGCATAAAAGGTTGGGGAACATATCCAGGGAAAGAATTGAAAGGCCTATTAAAGAGATAATGATCCCTAACCTATATTTGTCCAATTATAATGTGTGTGTGGAATGTATTAAAGGCAAACATACCCAACACATAAAGAAGGGATCCACAAGGAGCACATATCTTCATGAATTTATGCATACATACATACATATGTGGACCTTTCGATGTTCAATCTATTAGTGGAGAAACATATTACCTTTATTGATGACTTTTCACGATATTAAAATTTTATTGATTGCATAATAAATCTCAATCTCTTAATGCAGTTGAAATTTATATTACTCCGATTGAAAGACAATTGGGCAAAAGGTGAAAAATGTTATATTAGATAGAGGTGGTGAATTGTATGAAAAATATTATGAGTCAGGGAAACACCCTGGACTTTTGCTAAACTCCTTGAACGATTAGGTAATTCTGAAAGTGCTACAGTGAAATAAATGCGACTTCTCAAATAAATTAATTTTAATTGTGTGTCAACCAAACTTGTTTTACTGAAACCTAGGTTTTAATTCAGTCCTAACACATTAATGTAAGTGATATGAAATCATAAAGCAACAAGTATGCAAAGGAAACCAAATAATAGGATAATCACAATATGAGGAAAAACCCCCCACAGGGAAAAAACCTTTTATTCCACTATAATTGTAAATCACAACGTACACGGTTATAATGAACTAGATGTTTGACACACGAATAACCTCAAGTCTCGATCGGTGTCATCAGCAGTAAGTCCACACGTAGAGAACCCACAAGAATTGCAGTCCTTTTTTCAGCCCAGGAATACCACAACACTCCCTAATTGACCTCAGTCCGGTGTAGGTTTATCCTCTCTATAAAAAGTAAGATCAACAAGATCGTATTTTCGGTTCAAAAACAATTCACTAAAGGATTGGGATTTTTTTGAATTGAAAAACAAGGTCTAAAACTCTAAAATTGAAGAAAAAGAAAAAGAAGAAGAAGAAGAAGAAGAAGAAGAAGAAGAAGAAGAAGAAGAAGAAGAAGAAGAAGAAGAAGAAGAAGTGTTCTGATATTAGTAGATTACTCGTATAAAAAATTGTCAGGTCTCCTTTATAAAAGGGGAATGATTTAACGCGCTTTATATAAAAATTTTGAGTTGGCGCATCGTTCGAATGAGATCACATGTCGTTCGAACGAGATCTGATGTCGTTTGAACCAAATCCCATGTCGTTCGAACCAGAAAATTCCCGAAAAATAAATTTAATTTTTTATTTCAAAACTTCTTCTTTTATTCTTGGAAAATTCATTTTGATGAAAAACAACGCCTCAACACTTAGAAAATATTTTAGAAAAATATTCAAACCTCTTTTTAAAAATTATCCCAACACTTTTAAGTGAACCGTAAAGGGACTTAAATACTTTCTCGCTGAAATTAACCTTGCAGAGGATTGAATGTTGAACAAGCTTGATATTCAAATCCATCACGATGCATGTATGATCTTGAACAATCTTTGACGGTTGTAATGGTATACGACATACTTAATTTATAACAGACATTTATTAAATTATGTCCTTACAAATCTCCACCTATGTCTATGCCGGTACAAAATAAAAATAACCTGAATCATCAAATCAAAATGCATATACAAATCTAATACCGTCCCATGAACCCAAAAGTGAAAAGGTACTTGAAATGCAAATCTTTCAATTTTTCTTCAAAAGTCTTCAACATCAAAACTTCAAATCTTTAAGCTTTTCTCATCAGGGTGTGCAATCCAGTAATCATCATCAATTCTTCGTATCTACACACGTGAGACAAAGCAAATACCTTCGTGACGCATCGAGTTCGAAATGATATAAGAATAAATCAATGAGTATAATCAAATCTCTCCATAATGAAAAAACCCCCATAATTTGTTCTCCCCCTTTTTATTTGTCCGAAATAGACAAGAAAATAATAAACAATAAAAACATGGAGTGCCACGACAAGAAAATCAAACATGGATCAAACTACGCGCATGTCAAGGAAATACTCAAGAATCCACAAACTATGTTTGATTTTGGAATTTTTTTCATAGAAAAACAATTTACAAAAATCACACCATGAATAATATTAAGACAACTAAATCATAGATATGGAATGAATGGGTGTGAACAAATTTGATAAGAAAACCAACTCAACCATGTCATATGTACGCGATGCATATGTATACTCCAATCGATTGAACATAAAAAATAACCTTAGTTATAAAAAAAATTAATTTAGATGATATCGACTAAATCAAATAAACAAATCAAATCCTAAGTGATTTTCACACCCATAACATCCAAAACAATTTAGTGCCGTTTCGAGAACTTTTCAAAGGACGTGTAAACCCATTGATTACTTTCCAACCAAACTCCCTCATATATAGAATAAATCAATTTTTATATCTAATGAGGTACTAAATTCTCAACTTAGAGAAAACCTATTGGCCCAAATTTTGGCATATATCATCTTTTTATTGCCTTAATGTTTTTCGAGCGGTCTCTTGTCAAACGGTGAATTTCACGCAGAGTCAATTTTACACTCTCGTAGCCCTTTGCCGTGCACTCATTATTTTTTCATGTTTAAACAAATTCCTCACGGTTAATAGTTTTACATGCACTACTTTTATTACTCTCGTATTATTACACTTGGTTCATTTTAAGGACATGGTTGATATGAAAACACTCGACCAACATGTCATAGAGAAGTACAATAATAAAAAAATCCAGGACAAATGAGTCAATCATGTAGGAAGTATTAACTAATAGCATCTCGATGACTCCAAACATTATAAAGCACATGGATGACATGATATATTGTCTCAAAACACTATCAAATAGTCACGTGAATAAATTAATGAAATTTTGACTCGGTCATCCTAAGTGTAGATCCATAAACGGTGTAAAACAAAATATAAAACTCTTTTTGTCTTTTTCAATTTTTTTTTTAAATGGAAATCCTTTTGTATTATTCCAAAATTTAAAAAAAAAAACCATAAATACAAACATGGTACACACTATAAATAGGCATATTATCGGCATGAGAAATATCCTATGCTAGCACACATTAATCACACAAATGAATTAATAATCTAAGCAGGTGTGATTAAACGAATAATGCAGTATAAGTAATTAAGCATGAGTACTAAAAATGACTGCATGTGAACTGTGAGAAGCAACCCAGCAATACTAAATAGTGTAACTAAAGAACACAGGGTACTGCAAACTGAATGGTTAAAGTCATCGTGGTCGCTCGAACGAGACTTCTTGTAGTTCAAACGACATGGTATCTCGTGAGAAGACTTTGAGCGAGACCTGAAATCGCTCAAAAGAAAACCTATCTCGTTTGAATGAGAAAACCAGTTTTCACATATTCCCAAACTGTTAAACATAGTTGCCCAGTGAAAAAAAAATCTAGAAAATAATACCTGGAAGGTGCTGATAGATCCAAAATAGTGCTAAAACAGTAGCTAAAACTCATAAAACAATGAGAACTACAACACATTGAGTCATAACACTAGTAAGAGTGTATCATGGAGCACAACTAGCGTATGAAAAATAACAAATAACAAACACAATCAACCAAATGATCTCACATGGGGTGAATCACGTACAAGCAAACGAGAGTCGTGAACAATTAGACCATAAGCCTCTAAATCCGATTTCCTCACCTAAATTGATGTGTAACGAGGTGTGGGGGTTTGAGGAGTCGAATTTACTTTTCTATTAAACTTCCTACGTCCTTTTAAAAGCTTGTGACAAAAATTCCTAAGATGACCTTACTTACCGCAATGTGTGAAAGTGTAAATCGGGCAGTGAATGTTACCTATCAGTGGACCTCTCCTCAATTTCCTTGGTGGCGCTATCTTCAAATTCCTAGGTGCCTCTCGTACGATGTTCCTAGGTGCCTCTCGCTTGACAATCCTCGGTGTCTCTCTCTTAATAACCCTAGGTGCCTCTCTCCTAACAACCCTAGGAGACTCTCTCACACGTGTGGGGTTGGCTTTGGGAATGGGTGTGACACTCTCAACGAAGCCTATACCACCCCTATCCTCCTTAATTTGGATAATTCCTAAAATTTTATCTAATTTTTCTAACCGAGACTCTAAATAAAATTTTACCTTTCTTGATTATCTTAAATTCTTCCCAAGCTCACCTATCCTCGACTCAAGTAAACGTCTAGAATTCTCAAACTCTAAAAGTTCCTTTTTCATAGTCTCCATCAACCCTCTAAGACTCTCTCTGTCACCCTCAACGTACTCAGGCTTCTCTCTCAATTTTTCTCACTTGGCCTCAGGTCTTCAACTAAAACATCATCATTTTTTAAGGCACACTCTTCAATTGAGATTTCAATTTCAAATTTTTGTTCTTTATTTTTAAAGCTTTAGCATAAAGTTCATTGAAAGCCGTTTGCAAATTATGCTCATCTACACATCCATCCTCACTCTCATCACCCTCACTATTCTTCTTTCGAATTACTATCACTAAGGTTAGACATATGAGATGACGATTTCTTCAATTTCTTCCTTAAATTTATGGGACACTCATCTATTGTGTGACCAACACCCTGACAACACGAACACCTCGCAGAATTGTTTTCAATGGAAGATATAAAACAAGAGTTCGTGTGAATTTTCCAATTAGACTTTTCAAAAAGTTGACATCGAAAATCATCAAAACCATCAAAATCCATTTTTAAGGAAAATAGGATCAAACACAATAACTTAGCGCAACAGGCTTTGACACAAAAGTGCGTGCAAAAACCAGGATCGCGTGGTAAATTAGCGTAGCTCGCTCTGATACCAATTTGAGAGTGCTACAGTGGAATAAATGCGACTTCTCAAATAAATCAATTTTAATTGTGTGTCAACCAAACCAGTTTTAATGAAACTCAAGTTTTAATTCATCCCTAACACATGCATCTAAGTGATATGAAATCATAAAGCAATAATCATGCAAAGGAAACCAAATAACAGGATAGTCACAACATGAGGAAAAATCCCCCACAAGGACAAAACCTTTTATTCCACTATAATTGTAAATCACAACTTAAATGGTTATAAAGAAATAAATTTTTGACACACGAATACCCTCAGGTCTCGGTAGGTATCGTTAGCAGTAAGTCCACACGCAGCGAACCCACAAGAACCATAGTCTTATCTTCAGTGCAGGAATGCCGCAGCACTCCCTAATTGATCTCAGTCCGGTATAGGTTTATCCTCTATACAAAGAGTAAGATCAACAAGATCGTATTTTGGGTTCCAAAATAATTCACTAAAGGATTGGATGTTTTGTGAATTAAAAAGCAAGGTTTTAAATCCTAAAATTGAATAAGACGAAGTGCTCTGTTGTTAGCAGATTACTGGTATAAAAAATCATTAGGTCTCCTTTATCAAAGCAGAATGATTTAATGCGCTTTATATAAAAAAATTGAGTTGGCACGTCATTCTTACGAGATACCATATCGTTCAAACGAGATCAGATGTCGTTCAAACCAGATCCCATATCGTTCGAACCAAAAAATTTGAGACAAATAAATTTAATTTTTTATTTCAAAACTTCTTCTTTTAATCTTGGAAAATTCGTTAGGAGTATATTAAGTAGAACTAATTTTTCTATATTACTATAAATGGATGCTCTCATTGCCACTGTGAATATATTAAACCGGGTTCCTAGTTAGGAAGTTACAAAGATCCCTTTTGAACTGTGGAAAGGTTGGAAACTCGATTTAAGACATTTTCATGTTTGGGGTTGCTAATGGAAGCAAGACAATAAAATCCATAAGAAAAGATATTGGATCCTATAATGTTAACTTGTCGTTTCATTGGGGATCCAAAAATATTAAAGGGATATAGATTCTACTATCCTAATCATATTACAAGAATTGTTTAAATACAAATACTAAATTTAGTGAAAATGATGAAGTCAATGGGAGAGATGAAGGTAGTGATGTGACCATTCAAGAAGTCAGGAGACAATTTCATTTACACCGAGTTCATAATCTCCCCATTGATCCTAATTTAGTTTTAGAGTCGGTTACTGAACTAATTAAAAATAAAGAGCAACATATGAGTGATCAACAAACCAAAAAACCGCATAGTAAGATTGTAGCCCATGAACCTATTGTAGAAACACCACAAGAAGTAGCATAGAGGAGATCTCAAACAATAGAAAATTGGCTATTTTGGATGATTATGTGGTGTATTTACAAGAAATTGAATGTAACATGGGGGATATTGATGACTTGGTTAGTCATGAAAAGGCTGTTAATAGTAATGATTCTAATAGATGGATTGATTCCATGAATGAGGAAATAAAATTTATGGATTTGAATAAAGTATGTCATTTGGTCAATAGGCTGGAAGAACACAAAAAAGTCGGGTGTAAATGGGTCTTTAAGAACAAACGTGACTCAAAGGGAAATATTGAACAATATAAAGCTAGAATTATCACCAAAGGTTTTAATTAAAGAAAAAGCATTGATTATGTTGATACATCCTCTCCTCTTTCAAGGAAGGATTCTCTTAGAATAATATTAGAATTAGTCTCACAATATGATCTGGAGTTGAACCAAATGGATGTAAAAATAACTCTTATAAATGGGAGTTTAGAAAAATAGGTCTATATGGCACAACCAAAAAGGCTTCATAAAAAAAAAGTGAAAGGAAAAAATGGTTTATTTGTTAAAGAAATAAATATATGGACTTAAACAAGATTCTCAAAAATTGTATCTTAAGTCTCACGATGTCATTGCCTCCTTTGGGTTTAAGGAAAACATCGTTGATCGGTGCATATACCTGAAGATTAGTGGGAGTAAGTTTATATTTTTGGTGATATATGTTGATGACTTGCTTATAAATGGAAGTGATCCTGATTTTCTAAAGAAAACCAAGAATTATCTTTTGAAGAACATTAAAATGAAAGATTACGACTGGGATAGAGATAGAGATCTTTTAGGATAGATGATGTAGATTGTTGGGATTGTCTCAAAAAGCTAGCATTAGCAAAGTTTTATAAAGAGTCAAATGTGAAAAATCATAATCCCATTAATGTTCCAAATCAGAAAGGGGATAAGTTCGGATTAAGTCAATGTCCATGAAATTAATTGGAACGGTAAGACATGAAAGGCGTGCCATGTGATTTTCTAGTAGGGATTTTGATGTATGGAGAGGTTCGCAAAGGGATTTGCTGGAGAAATTAATCAAGAACTCAATTGATGAGATTCTGCTTCAAACAAATTCAAATTCAATGGAAAATTTATGTGTTCTTGATCCATTAGTAGGTATAACTTGTGAATGCATAAAGATTAAGATCATATTTTTTAAAACAAATTATTTGTTTAAACTTCTTAAATTTTTTGTAAGTTACTTTATACTTCTCTCTTTTTATTTCTTCTAATAAAGGACATTTAATGGACCAAAAGTGACTATATTTTTGTATTAAATAATTCTATATTTTTGTTAAATAACTCTACATTTTTTTATAAAATGAATCTAAACATTTTTTTTAAGTAACTTTGGATTTCGTTTAAATTGACTTTTTTTTATTTAAGATAATTTCATTTTTGTTTAATACAAGTAAACACTTATGTTAAAAAGACTTTGTAAATGTACAAGGTGACTTCACATTTTGTTTAAAATGATTCAACTTTTTGTGCAAAAATTATTTTGCCCTTTTTTGTCAATAAAATAACTTTTCTTTTTATGTAAAAATGAAGATGCAGTTATGTTAACGACGTCACAAGGTGTTAAGATTACTTTGTAATTTGTTTAAAATAACATTATAAAATTTTGATAAAGTGAGTCCATATTTTTTGTAAATGATTGCAGTGTCGTGTTAGAAAAATATGTTATAGTGTATAATGGGTGTAGTTTATTGTTATAATTGTTTATACATTTATATGCTAAAATGACATCGTGCATTGTAAAATAAAGTTACAAAATGTTAAGATAGCAATATAGTTTGTTAAAATGACATTATAATATTATTAAATGACACTTTAATTTTTTTTAAATGATGGCAAATTTGTTTTAAAATGGCGGTGTAATTTTCTTTGAAACTCGTAAAATGATAATGTAATTTTGTTTCAAAATGACTATGAAATTGTCCTAAATGTCTCAATTGAGATCAGAGGCAAGATTTGGAATAGGAAGTGAGTGGAAAACAATATTCTCATTCCTCTTAATGGGTTTTGTGCAGGCCCTAGTGACTAAGCATTCTGCCCCCAAAAGCGAAGAGGAACCGCCAAGTTGTCGAGAACACAAGATCTTAGTCTTTATCTCTTTTGTCCTTATAAGTCAAAAATTAAAGCAAAAGTGTCGTTTCACCCTTATTCCCTCTAAATCATGGATTCAACCTTCCCTTCGTTCCACTCATCCTTTTTTTTATCGAATGTGTTTCATTTATCACATATTCTTCGTGTGTTGAAAATGGTTAATTAAGAGTGACATGAGTATATAATTGTATGAAGATATACAACTGTCAATGTTTTTAAAATAGTAATAGTAAAATAACATCAACAACTAATCTAAATGTTGATGAAATTCGACTAACCAAACATAATTAAATTTTGGTTATCCTTAATTTTTCCTCCAAGATGTTTTCTTAGAAAAAGGATTCAACTTATTTTTTAAACTAACAATCAAAGACGTGGTACTATGATATCTATTATGACTTGCGACGATGTGTGACTGATGCTAGATATTTGGATATTGACTCAAGCCTTCAGCTATACTTTCGCTACCAGCGAAGGTATAGGTTTGCTACAATGAAGGGGGCATTCATGGGGAGTTGATCAAATTAGAGATTTGTGAAAGTCCAAATTGGAAGCTCGCACCCCACGAAGGGATCAGGTTTCCTAATGCGAATAATCCTAGATTTTTGTAATTTAGGTTCTAAGTGAATCTCATTTAGGGCATTCCTCCCATCTGTTTCCCCTTACATAAATAAAAACCTTTTAGATCATTAAACCAAATTTTGTGGGATTTTATTCTTCATCATTTATTGCTCCTTATCTTCTATAAATTTTTATGAGGCTTGTGAGAGTTGTAACACTTATTCATTTAATTAAAGAAAGGAATCCATCATCATCCATGAATGTGCCAAATTGGTGAAGCATATACATCTTGTCTTGTGCTTGTTGGTGTGTTTAATTTCTCTTTACTTTCTCATTACTTTATCTTGTTGTATTTTTGAGTTATTTTTCATCATATATATTCGGTGTGCATGAATCACTCAATTGAGTGAGTATCCTCTGAATAAATTGAGACCAAATCTTTAACAGGTAAGGTCTTTTCTTTGTGTGCATCTAAGATGTTTGGTAAATTCCTATTAGGATTTTGGTTTTGGCTTAGTTTTTTCTTATTAAATACTCGTATCGGAGATTAAAGAATGGCTACATCAATGGTTTCAAAGGTATCAACGATTAAGTTTAACTTGGATAATTTTAATGGTTAAATCATTAATTTTAGCAAGTGGTAGTGTAAAATGAGAGATATTTTGATCCAACAGGGTTTGCATAAGGCATTTAGGGAATTGCACCTAAACCCATAGATATGTCAAAAAATGGTTGAAAGGAACAAGTCTTGAAATAATGTAGTAATGTCCAGTTAAATATTATGCAAATGTGGTATACTACATGATGAAGGAGTAATAAACAAAGAAAATATTGAAGACAAATACATGACAAAGTATAGAGAACATCTATATCTAAAGAATAAATCATTCCAATTTGATTATATTGAAGGTATGTAGATGTAGAACATATTCATGAGTTCAATAAAATTCTCTTCAATTAATTTTTTTTTTTTTTTTTTTTTTTTTTGGTTAACCTCTTCAATTAATTAAGCTTAGATGTTTATATTGGTAATGAAGATAAAGATTTTTTACTTCATAATTCATTTACTAATCCATATGAACATTTGAGCACCACATTTCTATATGGGAAGTATGAAGTGAAGTTTGATTATGTATCTTCGGCATTGTTGGGAAGTGAGAAGTGGAAGAATGGGAAAATTTATTCTCAGTCTATTGCGTTAGTTGAACGGGGTAGGACCGATGAGACAAGGCAAAGTGGAAGAAGAAGATCTAGGTCCAAATATCGGACCAAGGGCTTGATAAATATTTTGTGTTATAAATTCTAGAAGAAGGTGTTGGGTCATTTGTCTTGGTTTGTGTATTTTTGTTAATTGCGAGAAAGTCAGGCAAGATCATGATCTGACCAACCAATTGATTAGCTTAACCTTGTGATAATCAGGTGATTGTTTACCTTCCAATGCTTCAATTAAGAAGAAATTTTTCTTCCCTTAGGGAAGAGTTAGATGTGAATACTAAATTTTTGTGGATAACTAGAACTAAAGAAGGAAAAATAATTATCATAAACTGAATTTAAAGTAAAACTTAAAAGGTAAAGAAAGATAATTACAATGAAATAAACAATTACACAAACGAATGTAAAAAAAGATTACATAAAAGAAAGTATAGCGACTCAAATGCAAAGGTAAGGAAGCTTTTAATAAACTGTAAACATAGTTACAATCTATCTTATAAACTATTTTGAATGAAATAAAAGATAAGATGAGTAAAAGTAATTTTTTTAGAGATTCCTCTGTTTTTCTTCATAAAGTGCGGAATTTATAGTTCTCTGTAATAACTAACTATTTTTTCGCTCCAAGTAACTTTTAGTTTGAATTTTGTCTCCAATTAACTTTTGATTTTAATTTGAATTAATTCTCTACAATAAACACCCATACTTGCCTCCAAATAACATCAAATTCAAATAATAATCACCTTAAACTACCCACTACTTTTACCAAAAAAATCCTGCAATAATCACCATATAACTGCCACTAACTTCCATGTCATCTAGTCACATGTCAAAAAATATCATGAGACAAATTCGATAAAATATGGTGTAAACAAACCCCTTCACCACCTAAGTTTTGAGAAAACTTTAGGGGGTGGAGAGTCTATAATTCCAGTATGAATCAACTTTGTCAAATTGGTGAAATTTGCATGGAATTATTTATTTCCTGGTTTCAATTTCTATCATTACCAGAAATTGTGAATTACATCAGCCCTTTTAACTTTCAAGGTTACCAAAAATGGTGAATAATCTCGGCATTTTTATCCTTTGAAGGTCACCAAAGTTGGTTAATAATCTTAAAAAAATTTAAACATCGAAGGATCACAAAAGATGTGGAAATCAATCATAATATATTTTTTACCTTCGAAGGTCACTAAAAATGGAGAATAACCAAAAAAATAAAACTTCAAAGGGTCACCAAAGATGGTTAATAATTACAATATTGTTACCTTCGAAGATCACCAAATATAGTGAATAATCACAAAAATTTTAACTGTGAAGGGTCACCAAAGATGGTGAATAATTGTAATATTTTTTTACCTTCTAAGGTCACCAAAGATGGTGAATAATCATTAAAAATTTAACTTCTAAGGGTCACCAAAGATGGTAAATAATTTCAATATTTTTTTACCTTCGAAGGTCACCAAAGATAATGAATAATCACAAAAACTTTAACCTTCGAAGGGTCACCAAAGATGGTGAATAATTTCACTATTTTTCACATGCGGAGGTCACCAGGGATGATTAATAATCACAAAAAAAATTAACCAAAGATGGTGAATAATTGCAATAGTTTTTACCTTCCCACGTCACCAGATATGGTAAATAATACTATGAAATGTACTATAACAGTCCAAAAATTTAACTTGATTTCCTATGCTTGGTGTGATTCGTGTGTTTCAAATTAGAAAATTATCTACACATTAAAAGAAATACCTAAAAGTCAAGATTCTAATGCAATAATTGTCTTGTCATTTAGACCTTTGTTGTGGGAGTTATGATCATTTTGCCAAATTGCATTTTTGGTGACTGCACAAAATACTGTAAAAGTCCAAAATTTTGATATGACTTCCCAAGCATGGATTTAAACATGTATTTTGAACTAGAACACAAGTCATATAGCCAAATAAATCCCTCGAAGTCAAGTTTCTAATTCAAAAAACGTTCATCATTTGGACCTTTGTAAATAGTTATTACCATATTACTGAAGCGTGTTTTGGGTGACTACACAAACCGAGAATGAAATCAAGATTATTGTCAAGCCAACAAGCTTCCAATTGTTGGCATTCAGATTTATTCCTTATGATAATGGTTTCATATTTTCCCAACTAATTAGTGTATAATTCGTGTAGAGACACCATCCTCCCAATTCTTACCAACATCCATTGTAGTTCACCATCCATGAGAGCCAATTCAAATTATAGACAATGTGGGGACTGACTAATATTTTCACTATCTTCCACATAAACTTTTAGCCCCCGCCCCCCCTCCTCTCCCATGCTAGGGTTTGAAGAACATATTCTGGATAATTATTTGATGGAACTCTACATATGTTTGAACATCGTTATGTTGCCCAAAATATGATTTCAACACTAACTTTTTGGAAACCCCGAGTTTGAAATCCTTTGATAATCATCCAACATCCCAAGTTTTATACTATCATTTCGATTTTGTAATGCAAACGGCTTAGGATCATCATCAAATTTGTTTTGTAAATTCGTGACATTTTCTTTCCCAATAGTTTTTTTTTCAAAATATCCTCTTTGTAGAAGGTTTGTGTGAAACCGACTGTTACGACCAAAGTGCGAAGATATTTAGCAAAATAATGTAAACTTTGCGTCAAATGAGTGAGACTTTCATCTACATTTCCCATACACGTTTGAAAAGCATCACTAACCAAATATTGGTCTATATCTTAAATGGGAAAGACTCGTTATGTCACTTGTACTCTAGCCATAATAAACCATTAACTATGACTTTGGTTCCATCTAGTATGCCAAAAACATGTTTAGGTAACTTGGCTTAGTTTGTGCATTTTGGTTAATTACAAGCGTCCAAGTCAAGGTTATGGTCTTCCCAACCAGTTTATTATCTTAGCCTTGTGATAATCAGGCAATTGTGTAATGTTTGATGCTTTAATTAAAAAGACTTATGCTTTCCTTATGGAAGATTTAGATATGAATGCTGAATTTTTGTGATTAAGTAGAACTAAAAAAAGGAAAAATAATTGACATAAATTGAATTTAGAGTAAAAGTTTGAAAGTAAAGAAAGATAAATGCAATGAAAGAAAAGGTTATACTAAGGAATGTAAAACAAGATTACACTAAAGAAAGTAAAGCATATCAGATGTAAAGGTAGGTAAACTTTTAATAAATAATAAAGGGAGTTACAATCTATATTACGAACTACTTCGAATGAAACCAAAGTTGTAAATAAATGAAAAGAAAAAAAATAAAAGGAAAAAGATAAGACGAATAAATGTAGTTTTTTATTGAAGGAGTCCTCCTTTTGTCTTCGTGGAAGGTTGAATTTATAGTTGTTTGCAATAACTAACTCCTTTTGGCTCTAAGTAACTTCAAGATTAAATTTTGGCACCAAGTAATTTTCGATTTCAATTCGAATTAATTTTGTACAATAACCACCCATAATTGCCTCTAAATAACCTCCAATTCGAATTCGAACACGTTACTACCCACTACTTTTACAAAAAAAACTTTTGCAATAATAAACATATAAATACCATTACCTTTCCCCGTTATCTAGCCACGTGTCAAAAATTATCACAATATGAACCCGGTAAAATATGGTGTAAGAAAAAAGGACATTTAAAAAAGTAATTCCCTAAGCTAAATGCAAGAGGGAATGAGAAAGTGGTGCCAGATTCTGCCAATTCTTTTACTTTAATGGATGATGAATTTAGGAGAACGTTGATAGTTTCTTGAAAGGAATGATCTTAAAATGAGTGGATTCTTGAATCAGAGTGCTCTTACCATGTGTACCTGAATTGAGATTTATCAATTAACTTTAAGGAGTTGGATAAGTGGAAAGTATTAATAGGAAATGACAATGTTTGTGGGGGGAAGGGTATTGACATGATCAACTACAAGATGCATGATGGAGTGACTTAGACTCACAAATATTATTTTATATATTTGAAGAAGAATTTCAATTCTTTAGGTGATTCCAATGGGTGTAATATTGTACCCGAGGGACAAATTTTAAAGATTGTCTTGGGTTACATGGTGGTGATGAGAGAAAAACCTATATTTTCTTTAAGTGAGCACCGTAGCATATAATGACTGAATTATCAACGAGAAAGACGGGGGCCAAATTAGGTTCTATTAGGATTTAGAATATGTGTTTAGGATATTCTGGATAAGTTCATGATAGTGTTGTGTATTAAGGGTTGCCAAAGGTTGCTAAGAATGACAAGCTGGGCTTTTGTGAGCATTGTGTTCTTGGGAAGCAAACGGGGGTCATGTTTGGCACAGAGATTCATTCACAGCAAGCATACTTAATTACATTCACACGAATGATGGAGGCCCTTTTAAAAATCCATAATTGGGAGGTAGTCATAAATTGTGACATTCATTGATGACTAATATCGGAAGGCTTGGGTTTATAACGTAAAACACAAGGATGATGCCTTTAGGGTGTTTCTTAAATGTTAGAAGATGTGGAGAATCCGACTAGCGATAAGATCAAGGTGTGTAGGTCAAACAATGGAGGTGATTACCGATATAATCCAATTAAATTATTATCAAGATGACGGGATTGTTTAGAAATTACAGTCCCAAAAATTTCTCAAAAAAATGGTGTAGCAGAGAGGCTGACCCAAACCTTACCTGAAAATGTGAGGTGTATGTTGTCCATTGGGGGTTTGCCTAAGTATTTTTGGGTAGACAATTTATCATATGATTTATTTATTATCAACAATTTTCCATTTTTTGTAATTAACTATATAACTCCTATGGTTGGGTTCATATCCTACTCATAAGACAGTGTTTATATTTGGGAGCCTCACTTATTTTCATGTTAGTGAGGACAAAATAGATCCTAGAGCAGGGAAATAAATTTTCATTAGTTCAAGTAATGGGATCAATGTACACGAGTTATGATGTCCAGAAGATAAGAAAATGGTGGTGAGTAAGGATGTGACTTTTTATAAGGCATCTATGATCAAGATACCAAAAGTAGAGAAAGACTATTCTCTAGTGGAGCACGAGATTGAAAGATACAATTTGAGGTGAATACTCCAATAAATTATTCAAGTGAAGAGGTGGAGGTTCCTAATAAGGGACCTAGTGAAGAACGAAAATAATAACCATCTTTATCTAGCGGAAGATAATCGAGGGTTTGGAAACCCATGAGGAAATATGTCTT
Organism: Sambucus nigra; assembly: GCA_949130495.1. Lineage (NCBI taxonomy): Eukaryota > Viridiplantae > Streptophyta > Magnoliopsida > Dipsacales > Adoxaceae > Sambucus > Sambucus nigra. The sequence goes on along the minus strand of OX422212.1, from coordinate 551,216,360 downwards.
TGATGATGACATAATTGCATCTGCATTGTTGATTTATAATGAAGAGTCACATTAATATCGTGAGGTGATGAGGGATACTAATTATTATGAATGGAAGGTTTCCATGGGTGAGAAGATTGATTATCTTCACAATAAGAAAACTTAAGAGCTTGTGAAGTTGTCTAAGGGAAATAGCCTATATTGGGTATGAGTGGATTTACGATAAGAAAGATGGTGCTCCAAATTATGACATTAATTATAAGGAAAGTTAATATCCAAGGTTTTTGTACAAAGGGAAGGTGTATATTAAAATAAAGAGTTATCTTCAGTGGCGAAACACACTTTCATTCGAGTGATACTTAATATGTGGCACATTTTTCTTAGAGATTGAACAACTTGACGTCAAAATGGGATTCTTGCATTAGGATATAGATGATGTTATTTACATGTATCAACCTGAGGCATTCAAAATTATTGGATAAGAAGATTATGTGTTCAAATTATGTAAGTCTTTTAATGGGTTAAAGCAATTCTCCTTGATTGTGGTACAAGTTATTTAACACATTCACGGTGGACCAAAAATTCATAGAGAGAAATTTTGATCATTATGTTTATTTCAAGATACTTAACGATGGTGATTTCATTTATTTACTCTTGTATGTTGATGACATTTTCATTGCTTATTCAATGATAACAGAAATTGCCAAGGTAGAGGCTTAATTGAGTCAAGAGTTTGAAATGAAAGACTTGGGTAAAGCCGTTATGAATCTCAGCATAGATATTGGTAGAGAGATGAAGAAGGGAAGGTCAAGACTCGTGCATAGCAATACCTATATAAGGTGGTTTCATATTTTGGGATGAAGGATGTAAAGCATGTGAATATTCTATTGGTGGCCCACTTTAGACTTTCGGATACGTTGGCTTCGTGCACCGAGGATGAAGAGGAGTACATGATTCAAGTTTCATATGCGAGTAAGGTGTGTATCTTGATGTATGCCATGGTTTGTACTCTCTGGATATATCTGAAACACTGAGCATTGAGGGTAGGTGTATGGAAAATTTTATTTAAGATCATTGGAATGAGGTGAAGTGGATTTTACGGTATCTACGAAGATCACCTGCTATGGGACTTGTGTAATAATAGGTGGAGAGTGTAATAGCTCATATTTTTATTATTGGATTTAATTCATTATTTTGGTTAATTAATGAAAAGGAATATCAAAGTTAAAAATTTGAACTAAATTAAAAATATTTGAATGAAAAGAGTTTGGTGATTTTTGCCTAATTAGTTGAATATTTTGGGCATTTAATTAATCATTGTGTAATATGGGATTTTTTTGTAAAAATCCCAAAGGCATTTGAGTCTTTTTATTTGGATTGGACTCCAGGAAAAGAGTTTGAACTGAGTCAAAACATTGTGTTTAAAAAAACAAATAGTTGTATTCCTAGTTAAGTTGGGATCTTAATTTAAATAAAGGGGAAAAGGGAGCAACCTAATCGCTCTAACGCCCTGGTCACCGCTATAGAGGGCTGCCTTAGCCGCTATAGAAACTCAGTTTCACTATACCGGGCTATGGTGCCTTGCTATACGTATTGGTTTGGGATTTTTTGGACTATTTCTTAGGCTATTACATTTTTTTTATTTAAGGAATCTCACAGTAGTAGTTTTTTTACACATACTTTATTTGTCACAACACTAAAATCAACATGCATATCCTAATGTTTTAAGCCTTAAACACCATTAAAAATGCTTTAACCTTATTTTGGGAGGCATTATAATCATATTTTGAAGAAGGTCATAAATGAAAAGTTGCATAATTTCGTGAGACGAACGCAATGGAATAATGGATTTTCAGAATACTTATTGTTCTGGAAATAATATCTCTATTTTCTCCATAAGTTTTATTTTATTTAAATGTTGTCTAAACATTAAATCAACTTTTTTTCTTAATACGATTAGTAACCTAATTGGGAAGAGTGATAAACTAATTATGAATATATTCTTATAAACTTGTAAAATTGAATTTAACAGTCGAAATATCACATGTTTAGTATACTAGACTTTGTTATTGTTCGGCTTTGGGTTGAATCGTATGTTAATTAAACTATCTTTGTAAAATCACGTAAATAATTATTATGATATAGAATGTGTTAATATGTTGCTAAAATTGTTACTACACGTGTCTGAATCGGTTTATGATTTATTTCGATTTATTATCACTCGTATTGAAATATTGAATTTTGACAACTTGTTGGAATATTTGATAGAACTAGTTTATCACATTATGTAATTTATTTATTGCACATAAAATTGGACTTATGTTATTGCAAAATATAGAATTATAGTTTTGGGTTAATAATGAAATAAAGTAGAAATTGTGTATGTTATTAAAATGACATCGTTGGGATTACTCACGTTAATTGGAATATGACCATTATTATTAGTATGTTAATTCTAGGAATGAGACTAGCGAGTATACACATTAATTATTATTTATGATTCATAGGTTTGGGACTACGGAGTTTTCACTTATACATTTGGGTATTTTTTGGGTATAGGACTAACTTGTACGTCGTTATGTTGTTTTATCCTAGGCGTGAGACTATGTGATGATTATATTTTAGTTATTGTTCCTAGGTTATGTACTTAGTGATACTTATGGTTTGATGATCTTTAGGTTTGAGACTAAGAATTGATTATATGTGTGATGATTATATATATATATATTTAGGGGTTAGTTATAAATTATGAAAACATGATAATGAAAAGATAATTAATACTTAAGAGGATAAACGGGTATCAGAGATGGAATGATCTGCGTCATTGTATGTGCGAGTGTGGATAGGCCAGCCATTACAATGATTGTGGGAATCACACTATCTTGGCTACTTTAATAGTTTTATATTAGCATCACGAGTATGTGAACTGTCTAGTGTAGGCCAACCATTACAATGATTATAAGACCTGGGCTGAATATCTATAGTAATGTGTCTTGCGTGGCAAACATTAGAGTATGAACGGAATAATAAAAATTGGGCCAATGAGATATAGTGACATGTGGGTGATTTTATGTGATGAGATATTAAGTATACCATGGGTATGTGTTGGGCCAATAGAAAGGCAAACTGACTATTATGATGTTGGATTGATAATATGATTAATATTGAGAAGTATAATCGGAATTGATAAAGATAATGGAAAAAGACTTAATTAATTTTGAAATAGATATAATTGGACTTGGGTAGTTGATTTGTTTTATATTATATGGGTAGTTATTATAGCTTTACATTACTCGCATCGTTGTTATTATTGCTTCGTCAGTTTAAAATATTCTATCATAATATTTATCTCTTATAATTCTTATGACTCGATTCATGGATCTTATTTAAAAATAGTAGCTAGGATTCTTGTGGTGGGTCCGGGCCAATTTTTGTTGACCAACCTCTCAGGATAGGTTTTTGGGGAGGTGCATAGTTTTGGAGTTTAGAGGACTTGCAACTGGAGTTTATTTTATTTCATTAGTTTAGTTTCTTTTGTAATAATTTTATTTATGAGACAATTATTTTCGATTTTGTCGGTTGATCGGGAATAAATATTGTATATTTATCCCGTAAATTTCGGAACCTTTGTGAACCCGAGCAGTGCAATTGATAGGGATTTAACTCATAATTATACTATTAACCTTCTTTGGCAATTATTTCATATTTTGTGCTTCTCTTATGTGTTTTACAGGTAAATTATGCAAACGGTGCGAAAGAGAAATCGAAACAATGAAAGAAAGGCTAGGAAGGCAAGTTCAAGGGCAATTTGGTAATTCTTCAACCTGATCCCGAAGAAGGAGCCAACTGGAAAGTTGAAGAGCTCGGAACAACGATAACACTGGAAGAAACGTCACCTAAATCCGAGCTACGGTGAAAGAGTTATGATCCCTTGAAGTTGAAGAAAAATTCTAGAAAGAAAAGAAGAATGCTTGAAAATTTTCGTAAGTGTGGAAATGAAGAAAAGAAGTCTCTAAACCAACAAGATTTCCCAAACCACAGTGTGAACCAGTTCGGGGACAAACCAGTTTGGGGTACCTGCGAAACGGTTCGAGGTACCTGATGCGCGAAATTCCACTTGAAATCTGATTGGTCCAAAGAGTCCTAGAATGTACAAACTCTTCTAAAACGTACATGTATCATTGTATTGACTTAGAAAACATAGTTTTGAATAGTTTTTGATAGAGAGACAAGTAAGAGAATACCCTAGTAACATAGCTTTGATTTTGTGATTCAAGATTAATTATTTTCGGGTTTGATCTCAAGTTTTAATTCAATTTTTGTTCTCTCTATTATTGTTTTGCATCTTATTCTTCTTGCACAATTCAGTTCGTTTCTAAGTTCATAATAATTCCTTGCATGTTTCAGTACACTTCCATCATGATTTATTTCACATGCAACGCAGTTAATTCATGCACAGTTAGGTTCAATATGTCCGGTTAGATTTTTTAGTGTTGGGATGCATGAACTCAACACGATGTGATAGTTGCATGTGTAAAAAATTAATCCTCTAAACTTAAGGATTTATCATGATTGTATTGCATAGCGAACACAACCATTGTAGATCTTTAGATCTCAGTTGCTCCAGGGTAACAGGGATTCTTAAGATTGTAAAGTGAGTGTAGCTATCGTGTTACCGCTTTACTCGTCCTCTGATTATGTATGGTGCGGGCTTGAACCTCATATATGTAATTCTTGGGAGTACTAAAATTTGGGTCGGATTAATCACTTAAATTTACGATTAGTTTTATACTATCAATACACTAGGGTTGAGGGATTGTATTCCCGACGTGCTTGTCTCATCATATAGTTCAAGTTTTAGTTCAATCATCATCAGTCTTTTAGGTAATTTAGAGTAATTTCATTCCTGATTTCATTAATTAATCATTTTCAAAATTGCATCTAGTTGTAGCTGTTTCACCATTCAAATCAATTTTTCCCTCTTTTTAGAGTCAAAGTTAGGTTAACCGTCTGTCCTTCTATCGTCACGATTTTCTCGTCCTATTTCCCTATGGAGACGATCCCGACTTATCGGATTTATTATTAACGCGATATGCTTGCACTTGAGCCTAGAGAGTACGCACTTTAGAGACACATTCCTAGTCGCGTTAAGTTTTTGGCACCGTTGTCGGGGAAGTAGGTAGACGTAGGTTAGATTACTTTAATCTAAAACTTCAACCAAAAAAATTTAAAAAGCACAAAAAGATACTTCATCTCTCAAAAGCATGTTAATGCAAAATCCTGAACTCACTCTAACTCCCCAAAATACTCCAACCAGAATTCACGAAAACCCGATAGTTGAGTACGACCCCGATAGCCCTCACACTCCATATGTTCCACAATTCTGGGTTTCACCTCAACACTCAATTGCAAGTAACACTCTGACATCCCTATTAGGACATACCACAGAGCACGCTCCAAGCATACCAAGTGAGGATATAGAGTCATCAAGTGAGAGAGCCATGTCACAACACGGTAGTGTAGCCGCAAGTGAGGAAGAGGTCCTGTAGCGCCCTTTGAGGGAAATCTTATATCCCGAGTGAACAGTCACTCTGGGATGCATTTTACTCCCGTATAATGCAGGACAATTTCTCTTTAGGAATAGGATGATTCAGATACTTACCAACTACTATGGAATGAAATCAAAAAATCCATATCTCCACATCTGTGAATTTGAGGAGGCGTGCGAGACCCTCAGGGATCAAACTTGCACGAAATATGTGATACGCCTCAAACTCTTCCCATTCTCACTAAAGGATAAGGCTAAGACCTGGCTATGGTCTTTACCTCCAAACTCGATTCCATCATGGAACGACTTGCAATCTAAATTACTTAAGAAATTATTTCCACCACATCGAACGAACTCCATCAAGGCTCAAATTCAAACCTTCCGACAATGAGAAAATGAGTCGTTTGATCGATGTTACAAGCGTTTTAACGAGTTAATCACTTCATGCCCTTATCATGGATTTGATAAATTGTAACTCATTTCATTCCTCCATAATAGGCTGGATATAAATTCCAAACAACTCGTTGAAACCATATGTGATGGTCCCTTTGTCGACCTAGATGCCAACGATGTTGAGCTTCACCTGAGGTACGTCGCCGAGACTACCCAAGCATGGGATACATCTGACCCTAGTGCTCATAATCAAATGCGCCAAGCGACCACCACTCCATCGACGGTCGGCCTATTTCATATAGAAAAGGATACTATGATGGCCAGTCGAATCGATCTACTTGAGAAAGGAATGCGAGAAGTACTTGAGATATGTGCAAGAGGATCAGTTGGCTCCACCCCAAACCCCATCGAGAGGGTGTGTGATATTTGTGAGGTGGGACATTCAACAAAGGAATGCTCGACGATACCCGCCTATAAAGTTATGCTTCAAGAGCAAGTGAGTGGTGTAGGAGGATTTAAGGGTAATTTCGATGCACCGCACGGGAATTCTTATAACCCTTCATGGAAAAACCATCCTGGTTTTAACTATGGGGAACAAAATGTTGCAATGAATCCGAATTTACATGTTTCCCCTCCCCCACCATCACACTTTCAATAAGAACCTCACATGCAAGGACATGTGCAAGCACCACCACCTCCAGGGACATATATCACTCCACCGCGGAGAAGTCTCGAGGATACGATAAACCAATTCATCACTGCCCAGAATGCAACCACTGCTAGGCATGAGCGCATGATCAATGATATAAATGAGACTATTTCAAAGATGCAATCATCGTTGAGTATCTAATAGAAGGTCAAGTTTCCTGCCCAGGGCCAAAGACCTCCCCAAGGTCAAACTAGTGTTAGCTCCACCTCTACGGAACATCAGGAGCAATGTCAAGCTGTGACCACTCTTTATAGTGGGAGAGTCGTTGATTTATCACCTCCTCCACACGACGTAACCAAAGACAAGGAGATTTCACTCGGCACGAAAGAGTCTGAAGATATCCCCTTGAAAGAGAGAGATAAAGAAGACACTAGTGAGCCCGAGGTAGTAGAGAAACCACCTTCCGCGGCACCTTTTCCTCAAAGACTAGTTCCTTCCGAGAAAGGAAACCCCTTGATGAAGTGCTAGACGTGCTAAAGCAAGTAAAGTTAAATTTACCTTTCCTTGATGCCATCAAGCAGATCCCAGCTTATGCAAAAGTCATCAAGGACTTTTTAACAGTGAAGATGAAGATGAAGGTGAAGAAAAATGTATTTCTAGCACAAAACGTGAGATCCATTCTACTTAATGATCTCCCGCCAAAATTTAAAGATCCCAATGCACCTACCATTTCCTGCATCATTGGAGAAAATAAAATTGAAAAATCCTTACTTGACTTGGGAGCAAGTGTCAATATTCTCCCTTACTTCATTTATAGGCAACTCGATATGGGCGACCTCAAGCCAACAAAGATAACTCTCTAATTAGCGGATCAAACCGTAAAGATCCCAAGAGGTATAGTTGAGGACGTGATCGTCCAAGTTGACACTTTCTACTTTTCGGTAGATTTTGTCATTTGGGACACAGAGCCCTCCTTCTCTTCGAGCAATCATGTTCCCATTATTCTCAGGTGCCCATTCTTAGCTACGGCTAACGCAATAATCAATACTCAAAATGGGCAGATGCAACTCACCTTTTGGGAATATGACCTTAGAGACTAACATCTTCCATATAGCCCAACATACAGGGGAAGAAGATGATCTTCACGTGGTGAGATTAATCAACGAGATCGTAGAGGAGTACTTTGAGGAAAAATATTATGGAGATGCCCTAGGAATCGGCTTAGTGTCGAGCTATGAGAGTGAGGGAGTGTATACTAAATTCGAGAAGGAAGTTCAGGAGTTGAGAGAATTACTTGATGAGAGAGCGTCGCACGAGGATGCGAGAGATGTAAGCTGAGTTTCTCGATTCGAGGAGTTACCGCTAAGGGAGGCACACATGGTTCCCTCTAGTGACAAATTTCCAAACCTCGAATTGAAGAAACTCCCCTCCCATATTAAATATGCATATCTGGGAAAGGACGAGACATTTCTTATTGTTATCTCCTCTAGCCTAGATGAAGAGCATGAGGGTAACCTATTACAGATTCTAAGGAAGCACCAAAGGGATTTTGGTTGGTGTATTATTGATTTGAAGGGGATAAGTCCTTTGATTTTCACCCACAAGAGCCACCTCGAAGAGGATGTAAAGCCCTCTAAAGAAATGCAAAGAAAGCTAAACCCAAATATGAAATAAGTGGTGAGAACCGAAATCATTAAGTTATTGGATGTCGAGATTATCTATCCAATATCGGATAGCAAGTGGGTGAGCCCTATTCAAGTTGTCCCAAAGAAGTCGGGCATGATAATGATTGAAAATGCTAAAGGAGAGCTAGTTTCCCAACGTACCACCACTGAGTGGTGCATTTTCATCGATTACTGGAAACTCAATGTAGGAACTAGGAAAGGCCACTTTCCCTTGCCATTTATTGATCAGATGCTTGAGAGACTAGTGGGCCATCCATACTACTGCTTCCTTGATGGTTACTCTGGCTATAACCATATTGAGGTAGATATACTTGACTAGGAGAAAACGACCTTCACTTACCCCTTTGGTACGTTTGCCTACAAATGTATGCCATTTGGCTTGTGTAATGCACTCGCGACCTTTCAAAGGTGCAGGTTGAGTCTATCTAGCGACATGATTGAGAGAGAACTCGAAGTGTTCATGGACGAATTTAGAATTTTTGGCACCTCTTTCGATCGTTGTCTGACGAATCTAAAAAAGTACTTACCCGGTGTGTCGAGAAGAACTTAGTGCTAAATTGGGAGAAATGCCATTTTATGATCACTGAGGGAATAGTTCTTGGCCACATAGTTTCATCCAAAGGGATTGAAGTTGATAGAGCTAAGATAGATGTCATAGCCGATATACCCCCACCAAAATTGCTCAAGGACGTGCGCTCCTTCTTGGGCCACGCGGGATTTTATCGAAGGTTTATTAAGGACTTTAGTGCCATCGCTAGGCCCTTAAGTAACCTCCTTATGAAGGATACCCCATTTGAGTGGAATGAAGCATGCCAAAGTGATTTTGAAAAATTAAAAAGCATGCCTATTTATGCTCCCATCATGCAAGAGCCGAATTCGTCCTTACCATTTCGAGCTCATGTGTGATGCAAGTGATTTTGCAATAGGGGCTGTTTTGGGCCAACGGAAGGATAAAAAGGCTTATGTCATCTACTACGCTAGACGGACTCTTATCGGACCACAACTCAATTACTCCACTACAGAGAAGGAATTGCTAGCCGTAGTATTTACTCTAGACAAATTTCTATCCTATCTCATTGGGTCACCCATCACTTGTTTCACTGACCACGCGGCTCTCAAGTATCTACTTGCAAAGAAGGACGCAAAGTCGCGCCTCATAAGGTGGATTCTACTCCTACAAGAGTTCAATCTGTAGAGGACCAAGATGTCCCAATTAAAATACTTAATTTCCTTTTTAATGTAAACTCAATAGAGATGATGCGAAAGCGTTGTAAAAACAGGTGATGGTTTCAACTTTCAAAAATAACAATAACAAGTTTTAATATCTCAAAACTAATTAAAACATAATTCGAGTCCTAGAATTTGCCTAAGTCATAATTAACAATTATCCAAAGTTAGGCGAAACCAAATTAATGCAAGTGACAAGAATTACACAATTTTTCCCAATATTAAATTAAAGTCCAATTTTAATATAGTGTGAGAATTAAACCGAATTTTATCTTGAATTAAACCTAAAGCATGTGTTCTAATTTTGTGCAAGATAAAAATAAACAATGTCACACTACACCGCGATGTACGAGGAAAAACCCACTAACGGGAAAAAACCTCGGGACGGCCCTAGCCTCAAATCCACTAAAAACGGTATTACAAAATACAAGACAAAAGACTTACTTCCTAAACTCGAACCCTCTCAAGCCGTGATGCTCCTTCTTGTATCAACCTCCAATTAGCGGATAACCAACGGAGCTCCACCGTGGTCTCGAAATACACCGATGGGACTTTATATGGTCACCGTCACCCAAGCATGTAGCCTTTCTCCATGTGGGTAGATCTCAACAAAAGTCTTCTTTGTGTTGGGGTGTAGAAGCAAACCCGAAACGTCTCTTGAATTCGGTAGAGAAAACCGGTGCCAACAACTCCAAGTAAAGATATGTATATATAGAACTTGGAATAAACAACAATGGGTGTAAACTAAGTGTTTAAAGATTTTTCTTTAAGTTGAAGAACACTCAAACATGAACATTTTCCTTTTTAATATGATCTCTCAAACTCTCTCTAGGAGATGTATTAGGATGGAAAAGTTATCTTGGAAAATGTGTTTCCCGCACATAATAATGTATGAAAAAGTTGGTTGAAAACCAAGTGGAGAAGTGGGGAAAAACTGCAAAAAAATGCTCAAAACTGTTCCCGTCCTGGCGTCTCGTTCGAACGAACTTGACTCTCGTTCGAACGAGACTTCTAACGAGCGACCAGCCTGGGTTCGTTAGAATCTCGTTAGATACCTCGTTAGAACGAAAAAATCGTTCGAACGACATATCGAACGACTGACCAGTTTAGGGTCGTTGGCAAACTCGTTCGAACGAAACTGGTTCGAACGACAAAACTCGTTCGAACGAAACGACAAAACTCGTTCGAACGAAATCTGGTTCGAACGAAAAAACTCGTTCGAACGACATTTCTAACGAACAACCAGAAAGTTTGTAAAATTCAATTTTTGGCCCAGAAACTTTTATATACTTATTTTAAAGTTCTATTTGATTCTTTCTGAAAATAGAATGCAGTTTTTTATTACACCTAACACCCAATACAAATTGTTCCAAGCTCCTATATAAATATAATTACATTCATACCTTGGGAGCATGGAACCTTAGTTGATGACGTAGAAACGAGGCACGCAAACCGACATTTTGATGAAGCTTTAAATTCTTTGCCGCTACGTCTTCAACATACACTTCATAGGCTTGAGAATATTACAATAAATACTATCCTATGAATAAATGTTTTTGTCCGGAATTGAGCCAAAACTATATATGGACTCAATTGGAAATTTGTGTCCTTACACAATCTCTCCATTAAAGACAAAAAAGGAGTAGAAAACGTCGTTGCCGACCATTTATCACGGATTTCGTCCGACGTACCTAGCAATCCGATACCCATAGATGAATATTTTCTGGACGAGTAACTCTTTGCTACCTCTTCGTTGCCCTAGTTTGTGAACATAGTGAATTATCTTGTCACGAGAGTCGTCCCTCCCAAGTGGACACCACAAGATAAGAAGAGCTTCATTATTAGTTCGTGCATGTTTTTCTATGACGATCCCTTCCTTTTTAAATATTGCGCTGACCAAATCATCTGATGGTTCATATCGGATGACGAGATACCGAAAGTCATCCAATTATATCATTCAGAAGCTTGTGGAGGTCACTTTTTAATGAAAAAGACGACCGCTAAGATTCTTCAAAGCGATTTATATTGGACCATAATATTTTGGAATGTGAGAAATTATTGCAAATATTACGATAGGTGTCAAAGGATGGGAGAGATAACCCGACGAGACATGATGACATTAACCCCGATACTCATTATTGAGATCTTTGATTGCTGGGGTATTGACTTCATAGGCCCTTTTCCCCCATCTTTTGGTTTCCTATACATCCTTGTCGCGGTAGACTACGCTTCTAAATGGGTAGAAGTCATATTTACCAAGATAAATGATAACAAAGTGGTGATTAGGTTCCTACACGAACACATACTTTCCCGCTTTGGTGCTCCGAAAGTGATAATTAGTGATAATGGCATGCATTATTGCAATAGTCCATTCGAGAAACACATGGGAAAGTATGGTGTCGTTCACAAGGTTGGAATGACATATCACACACAAATGAATGGGTAGGCTGAATTAGCGAATTGAGAAATCAAGCACATCCTCGAGAAGACCGTCAATCCCAACCGAAAAGATTGGTCACTTCAATTGAATGATTCACTATGGGCCTACTGTACCGCATACAAGATCCCACTCAGCATGTCCCCATTCCTCTTTGTGTATGGCAAACCTTGCCATCTTCCCATCGAGTTAGAGCACAAGGCGTATTGGGCCATTAAAAGATTAAATTACGATATGGACAAAGCCGGTGAAGCTCTCAAGCTTCAACTTAATGAGTTAGAGGAGATACGTAATGACGCAAATGAGAATGCCAAGATTGCAAAATCCCGGATGAAAGTAGCACATGATAAGATTATTCAACAAAAAGAGTTTCAATCGGGATAAAAAGTGCTCCCCTGTAACTCTCGGCTTCATCTATTTCTGAGTAAATTGCGGTCTCGATGGACTAGCCCATTCGTTGTGAAGAACATATTCCCCCATGGAGTAGTAGAAGTGGAAGATCCCAAAGAGACGCGTTCAAAGTCAATGGACAATGCCTAAATCTATATATTTAGGAGTGCGTAGAAGAGATCGACACCATTTGGTTGTCGGACCCCATTTACAGAGTCGAGTGAGATGAAAATGAGAGGTCGTCGCACCCCCGACGCGTATGGGGTGAAATATTGTGTACAGTAGTAGTGTTTGAGTTAGGATAGCTATGAGTTCGAAAACACGGGTCATGATAGGGATCGAGGTAGTACACTTTTTGAGAGAGCTTGAACGCATTTCGAGGGCTTGGTAGAGGTTTTTCAAGGAACCCGAGGGTCTAGGATATCTTAAGGGGCCATAAATAAGTGATGAGGCACGAGAGAACACTTAAATTTTTAGATATGAGAGAAACCAAGATTCCAGTCCAGCAAGGTACCCCGAACCGTATGATGAACCGGTTCGGGGGGCGAACCAGTTCGGTGTACGGGCGAACCAGTTCGGTGTACAAGCGAACCGATTCGGGGGTCCTGGAAGATTCTTCCCCCCTTTTTTCCAAATTCATTTTCTTTTCCTCCTTCCCTCCATTCATTTTTCCTACGAAATTTCACCCTCTAAAACTGCCCCCTACCAATTTACACTCCAAATTCACTCCCTCCTTCATCTCCCTCCATACCTATTCCCACTCCCCCCCCCCCCCCCAAAAGCCACCCACCCACACTTATAAATTCACCCTCAACCACTCTCCGTTTCTCACACTTCATTTCACTCTCCCTCTCTTCTACCCCATATCACCTCCATATCTATGTATCTCTCTCACCATGTCGCACCCCCGCCAAACAAACTTTCGTCCTCAAAAATATGATGACACTACCATCCTCAATGACCAGGGTGCGGGAGTTTTTCGGTCCTTCCAAGAACTTCATTTTCCGAGCGCTATTTCTCGGCCACTCGCCCAATTCATATTGAGCGGTTTGTTAATTGGGAGCAGTTGCCCGGTGAAGTCACCACCCTTTTCAAGCGCGGGGGGTGGTGCTCCTTTCTCTCTCCTACGAGCAACCAAGTTTTTGAATCTGCAATTCGCCAATTCTACGCGACACTCGTGCGCAAATCCTCCACTCTTCATGAGGCGTATCTTGATAGCATTCAAATTCCATTCTCTGTCGCCATCATTGCTCGCAAAATGCGATCAAAAGGGGTTGTCCTCCCCGTGCCCTTCATGTATCCCACTAATAGTGCCCCTGCACCAAAGACGAATGTATTGCCCAAATGGCACCCGGGGAGGAATGGTTGCGCGATCCATTTTCGATAGGAAGTCTTTTGGATACGGTGCGTTTTACGCACCTCCTTGCATGTGGAGCAATCCACCAAACCACTAATGATTCGGTGGTCAGGCTGTGTCACGCCAACTTCCTATACCATTTCCTCGACCCCAAGAGCACGATTAATCTGGACTAACTCTTCTACGAGGAAATCCTCCATGCAGCCTATGACAAGTGGGGAAAAGCAGCGCTCCCCTACGCCCGCCTTATCACTGAACTTCTGATTGATGTTGGGGTGGACAATTCGGGGCAGCAAGTCCGACTCCCTCTCCCAATTGGAGCCACTTCCACCACCCGTAGTGAACGCCAAATGAGGGTGGACCATCCCGACCGTCCTCTTCTCGATGAGGATGCTGGGGAGGAAGAACATGATGCCCCAATAGTGAATGTGGGGGAAGAAGAAGAAGAAGAATATGATGAAGACGAGGACGACGACTCCGATTTTAAGCCCCCGGGTGCAAATTTTGATAAGTGCCTTTCGGCAGTGGAAGCCCCTTTGGAAGGTTTCCTCACCCAATACAATCGAGACCAAGCGACCTATCAACGGGATCAAGAGGCCTACTAAACGGACACGGTCATGATGCATCGTCTCCAAGCCCATTTATACGAGCTCAACTTCGGCGGACCCCTTCCAACTTTATTCTATGATCCGTATGATCCCAAGGCACCCGGCCCCTCCAATCCACCGCCCTAATGAAGCCCTTGTTTGTTTGTGTTGTTTTTGGTGTTGTAGGTAGTTGTTAAAAATGTTGATTGTGTAATTCTCCCATCACCCGTGTAACACATGCTCTCAATTTCTATAAAAAAAATCGCATTTCTGTTTTATTTGTTCGTTTTATTTTCTCGCACTTTTAATTCTCTTTGAGTTAGATTTAAGTCCTTTTTGCTTGAGGACAATGAAAAAGTCTAAGTTAGGGGGGGTCACAAGTGCATCTTTTTAAAACTTCACAAATTTTCAAAAATGCCCAAAATTTTCCAAATAAAAATCATAAAATTTTGAAAAATCCAAAAATATTTTGCTTCAAAATAAATAAAAATTGGAATTTAAAATTTTCAAAAATATCACCTTTATTCTATTTGAAGTCTCAAATTGTTAAATCTCTCTTGCACTAAGCCGAAATTGACCAAGGATTGAAATTGTGCGAAAATTGACGACTTAACGAATAAGTGTGGAGATTAACAAAACCCGGTGAGATTTCAAGTCTATCGATCTTTTTGAGTTATTAAATCAATTCGAGTTAATGGTTAACTCTAATTCAGCGTTCTAAATAAGTCGTTGATGATCTCAATTCTTTGTTTTGATTGGTTATGGGAAATGGAATGTTGTCTCGAAAAGCGCGCTACAAATGTCTAAATTAAATTAATCTCGAGACGCATATGGTAAATTAATAAGTAATTCGGACAATGAAGTAGGTCATCGTTTGTTACCCAAAAACATTAGCCATAAAAAGATGTGAAAATTATCCTTTTGTTAACCTAATTGAGCCGAATAAAATTTTTCCTTTTCGTTTGGCAACCATAAAAAACCAAGTAGCCCGAAATTGCGAAAATTGGTAATATCATAAAAAAAAGTCTGAAAAGTGCATAAAAAGGGGCAAGAAAAAAATAGTAAAAAAATGCTCAACAGAAATAGCAAGTAGAGAAAAAGAAGAGAAAATGAGCAATTTCCCGAAAAAGCACTAAGGGACATCACAAGAAAAAATTTCCAATTCCGAGGTTCTCAACCATTCCCATGTTACCTAATATACCTTTAACCTAAAAGGTCCTATCGATTTCGAATTTCGAAATTGACTACCGTGTGGAAAGCTAAGATACAAAAAGATAATATGAGAGATTAAATGGTGTGAATTGAGGAAATGTTTCCCGTTTTCCAACTATCGTAATCCGATGAAGAGATCATTTCGCTAAATAATTCTGTCTTTCATAATTGTGTGCGTGAACTTGCATTCCATTATATTTACTCTTATAAATCACGCATACCGAGAGAATAGCCACACCTCCGAGTGATTCGTTTGTGAGTGTATCAGTGAGATTTTGAAATCAAAGCGAATTTTCGGAAAGTAACGTAATGATCAATTGTTGGAAATTAGCGGTTCAATTTTTGGCTTCGCACACACACACAACAACTTGAGACTCTTGTGAATATGAATTTATGGTGACTATTTTTCGGAAGGTTTAAATTGTACAATTTTTAAATATTTTGATTTTTCTTTGAGTCAATATAGAATTTTGTGGGTATATTCACTACAAACACTCACGAGACACCACTCGTGCTACTAGGGTAACCTAGGGGTTTAAAGGCTTGTTGCATACGCTACGAAAAAGGTATTCTATCCCAATAAATTGTTTAGAAGAGTTGTGAAGAGTGTAGCTATCGTGTTACCACTTTACTTATCCTCTGATTACATATAATGAGGGCTTGAAGCTCATATATGTAATGCTTGGGAGTACTAAAATCTGGGTCTGATTAATCACTTAAATTTACTATTAGTTTTATACCAATAATACACTAGGGTTGAGGGATTGTATTCCCGGCCTGTTCGTCTCATCATAAGTCTTTTAGGTAATTTAGAGTAATTGTATTCCATTCATTCCTGATTTCATTAATTAATCATTTTAAAAATTGCATCTAGTTGTAGCTATTTCACCATTCAAATCATTTTTTCCCTCTTTTTAGAGTCAAAGTTAGGTTAATCGTCTGTCCTTCTGTCCTCACAATTTTCTCTTCCTATTTCCCGGTGGAGACGATCCCGACTTACCAGACTTATTACTAACGCGACAGGCTTGCACTTGATCCTAGAGAGTACGCACTTTAGAGACACATTCTTAGTCGCATCATGGGTCATTCAACTCCGCGGTTCTTTTATGGTTTTAGTTGGAGAGATTATTATTGTTGGTTATATTTCATTTAAGTTTATTATTATTGATGTTGGGATTTATGTTATTAGAGTTTTATCATGTTGGTGGATCTTATTATCGTGAATGGTTTATTATTGTGGATAATCTCAATATATATCGTGCAGAAAAAAATTTAAATGTCTCATATTTATCTCACATACTAAGAATGGCATTTTAATTTTAATTTTAATGACTTTTATAATGTGGCAACAGGGCTGGTGACCCTTAATGGAAAATAATGTGAGTTGTTATTATTGGTATCAGAGCATGAACTTAGGTATCAAATGGTTTGAGTCCATTATAGAGTATACGCATTGCCGATCTTTGATACGTCTTGTTGATTTGTACTCCCTAGGCTTCGAGTCTAGCATACGTGTCAGTCTTTTCTTCGTGGAGAGAGAGAGTTTGTATTGAGGTCGTTTTAGGCATTGAAGCTATAGGTAGTGAATTTTGGTTGAGGGATTTCTAGCGTTGATATTGGAGATTAGTTTGGTGTTAACCATTTGAGGATTTAGAATAGCATGACGACTTTTTGAAGAAGACCCTAGGCGTAACTAGTGAGGTAGTATGGTATGTTCCTTGCTTTATAGTTATGCCTTATATATATATATATATATATATATATATATATATATGTGTGTGTGTGTGTGTGTGTGTGTGTGTGTGTGTGTGTGTGTGTGTGTGTGTGTATGATTTACTAGTGCTCATATATGCGTGTGAATTTGAAATTTGGTGTATGGCTGCCCCAGTCGTGGTATACTATAGGTGGGCATATGTGACCCGTACTTTAATCTTGCAATGATACAAGTGTTAGTTAGGTATATACGAGCCTATGTGATTTGTGTAGATTTATGTTACGACATTTATGCTTTAACGAATTTTGAGGACGAAATTCGTCTATTAGTGGAGAAGATTATAATGCCCTGTATTTTTTAAATCAGATGTAATTAATTATTTGGGTTAATTAATTCAAATGAATATTGAAGTTGAAAATCTGAACTAAATTAAAAAGATTTGATTTAAATGAATTTGGTGATTGTAGGCCAACTAATTGAATATTTTGCGCATTTAATTAATTATTATGTCATATGGGATTTTTGTAAATACCTTAAGGACATTTGAGTCTTTTTTTTTGGCTTGGAATCCAAAAAAAGAATTTAAATTGGGCCAAAATGTAGTGTTTCAAAAGAGTTTTAAAACGTTGGATTTCTAGTTACGATGGGATTTTAATTTTTATGGGGGGAGAGGACGAGGCGCGACCTAGGTGTTATGGTGGCCTATTCACCGCTATAGCAGGATGCCTTAGCCGCTGTAGTGGGTTGGGGTGACCTGTTATGCGTATTGGTTTGGGACTTTTTGCATTCGTTTTTAGGCGATTTCATTTTTATTATTTAAGGACTCTCAGACTTGTATTTGTTTTACATGCATACTTTATTTTGCACAACACTAAAATATAACCTACATACCCTACTTTTTTACACCCTAAACACTATTAAACAAAACATCAACCTTGTTTTAGGAGGATTTAAACTCATATTTTGAAGAAGGTCATAAAAGAAAAGTTGCTTATTTTCACGAGGCGAACGCATTGGAATACTCAATTTTCTATAATACTTATTTTTAGGCAACAATATCTTTAGTGTTATCCTTAAGTGTTATTCAATTTAAATCTTGCGTAAACATTAAATTTGCACATTTTTTTAATACGATTAGCAACGTAATTAGGGAAAGTGATAACTTAATTATAAATATATTTATATAAACTTTTGAAGCTAAATTTAATAATATAAATACTGTGTGTTTAGTATAGTAAACTTTGTCATTATTCGGATTTGGGACAAATTGCATGCTAATTCAAATATGTAATTAGATAATATGTGTTCATCTATAAAATCACGTTGATGGTTAATATGATGTAGAATATATTAATAAGTTGATGAACATTATTAATAGGCATGTTTGGACCGGTTTAAGATTTATTTTGATTAATTATTTCTCGTATTGAAATATAATATTTGGACAACTTTTGGGAATATTTGGTAAACTCGTTTATCATATGATGTAATTATTTTACTTCATATAAAATCGGACTTATATTATTGAAAAATAAATAATTATAATGTTGGGTTAAGAATGAAATAAATGTAAAAACTGTGTATGTTATTAAAATGGCATCGTTGCGATTATGCGCATTACATTGTTTTATATAAGTCCGATAAGGATGGTTTGGGATCATATAAGTCCGATAAGGATTGTTTCACTACATCAAAATGGGCAAATTGTCACCTTTCAGCCGGCCAGCCTTGTCAAGGTCATTGACCGTGACAAAAAAACACGCGTTTTATGTCACGGTCATTGACCTTGACACGACCGTGACAACGAATTGTCACCGTCATTGACCGTGACACGACCGTGACAATTCAATTTGTCACGGTCGTGTCACGGTCAATGACCGTGACAATTCGTGTCACGGTCAAAGACCTTGACACGACCGTGATAACTTTTTCAGCAAAAACCCTACCCCCCTTCTTTTTTCCCTCCCGCGCCCTTCCCTCCCTCTCTCTCTCTATCTCGACGCTGCTCTCTCTCTCTCTCTCTCAGGTCCAATTTCTCTCTCTCTCTCTCTCTCTCTTCCATTTATATATATATATTTGTCTATATATTTATGTGTGTATGTGTATATATATATATGTGTGTATGTGTGTGCGTGTGTGGGGGGTGGGGCGGGATGGGGGTAGGGGGTGGTGGAGGGGGGCTGGGGGTGGGGCGGGGTGGGGCAGGGTGGGGGAGGGGGTGGGGGTATGTGTATATATATATGTGTGTATGTGTGTGCGTGTGTGGGGGGTGTGGCAGGGTGGGGTT
This sequence comes from Sambucus nigra, assembly GCA_949130495.1. Classification (NCBI taxonomy): domain Eukaryota; kingdom Viridiplantae; phylum Streptophyta; class Magnoliopsida; order Dipsacales; family Adoxaceae; genus Sambucus; species Sambucus nigra. The sequence continues at coordinate 551,196,895 of OX422212.1, read as the reverse complement.
AGGGGGTGGGGCGGGGTGGGGCAAGGTGGGGGAGGGGGTGGGGCAGGGTGGGGCGGGGCAGGGTGGGGGAGGGGGTGGGGGGTGGGGCAGGGTGGGGTGGGGCGGGGTGGGGCGGGGTGGGGCGAGGTGGGGGAGGGGGTGGTGGAGGGGGGCAGGGGGTGGGGCAGGGTGGGGTGGTGTGTGTGTGTGTGTGGGCAGGGGGTATTTTTTTATATTAACTTTGAAATCCTTAGAGAATAAGAAGGCTTAAGAAATGATTACAAAAATCAAATTGTATACTCATTATAATGATAACAAGGTTAATATGATAATTGTTCAAGATTTGAAATCCGTGCCTTATGATTTTTCATTGAGAATTGAAAGATGAAATATGATTATGATTATGATTATGAAATCCGTGCCTTATGATTTTTAGATTTGTTTGATGGATTTGTTTTTGGTGTTTATTATCGATGGGACTTAATTTGTTGAATGATAATATTTCTATTAGATACTTGCGTGGTTTTACCTAACTTGAATGAATTAATAAATGTTTCAGTAAAGGTTGAAGTGGACAAAAAACGTGTGAATTGATTAATATCCATAATGTAAATAAAAGGTAAAGTAAGTGTGTAAATGGGTGGTTGAGCAAGCTAAGAGGTCTAACCCATATTTAATACATAGGTGTGTTATGAAAGGTTTTCAAAGGGTAATTAAGTATTTTCAAATAATGACCCCGAAACATAGAAATTCAATCTCAAGCAATTTAATTTCAATCTCTACAAATTTATGCATGTATTCAAGGGATTTATGAAGGATTAATATTAAAATTCAATTCCTATACATAATCTAAAAATTATAACTCAGATTCAACTAGAAATAAACCAAACCAAAGTTAGTTAAATAAACCAAAGGATTAATATTAAAATTCAACTCTACTAGTTAAATTATAAATGTAATAGAATTAATCCATATAAATCAGATTTTAATCACAATTAGGTTTTAGAGTTACATAGATAGGCATAATCTAAATCAATTTCAGTCCTACAAATATTCTAATTAACTTGCCTCAAATTTGATGAATAACAAGGGCTAAAAGTATTGTTCATTTAATTTAATTAGGTAAAACCCATGATAATGAAATTTATGCTACAATTATAATTATCTCATGTCATAATTTTATTGATAAACAATATATGTAGTTGTCACGGTCGTGGTGGGGGGAGGGGGTGGGGGTGGGGGTGGGGTGGGTAGGGGTGGGGTGTGTGTGTGTGTGTGTGCGTAGGTGTGCGTGTGTGTGTGGCGGGGGGAGGGGGCAGGGGTGGGGCACCCATTTAATAACTCTTTAAATATTTGGAAAAAACATAATATTACAAAATTGAAACGAAATGGTATTGACGGAACTTACATATACGTTATAATATAAATGGAACATTTTTTTATCTGTACTAATAACATTTTTTTTATATGTACTAATAACATTTGTTTTACAGCAAAAATGTCTCCTTCAGATGTTAGTGCGAAGATGATGATGCTGTTTATGATGATGTCGTCGTCTGGGTTCGGTGGTAGCGGAGGCGACGAGGGCTCCTCCGCCCCTAGGCTCCCCAAATATGGAAAATTTGGGATTACCGTCGAAAACAAGTCGGAGCTTTTAGCGAGATCCCTCGAGCTGCTAAAGACAGTCATCGGCCCGGGGTTTATAAGTTGGAAGGAGGTGCCGTATGAGCTCAAGTTAGCTGTTTGGGCGGCACTACAGGTAATATTTATATGAATATTTCAATTTCAATTTATATTTATATTTATATTTATATTTATATTTATATTCATTCGCAACTAACATTGTATTTGTTGGACAGGAACAATTCAACTTGAATCCAAAGCTACGCGATTCCGTCTTGGAGCAGTTGAGGGAGCAACACAAGACGTGGAAAAAAAATATGCGGACACGGTACTTTGGAAAAACACGAGAGTCCATTTTACAATGCCGCAGATCCGTCCCGCCCAAGGAGCCGATCTCATTGGCACAATGGCAAAAGTTCATTGACAATGAGATCGAGGATCGACAATTGGCATCTCGCCAATCGGGGAGGGAAAATCGGGCTAAAAAGACGGACGTGCACTACTCCGGCCGGACCTCTTACGCTGAGGTGGAGCATAGGATGAAGGTAATATTTAATTTATCTATAACTACAGAAATATATTATTGGATATTATTTTACTTTGCGGGGCCGATACTAATTTTACTTTACTTTATTTTATTTCAGGGGGTAGGGAGTGGACCAGGGGGTAAGCCACATAGGCTCGATAGTTATGTGGCTCTTCGGACGAAGAAGGGGAAGGACAAGGAGGTGTCCCCGAGCGTCGCGGCCACGATTGTAAGTAATCCGACAGTTTAATTATTGTTAATTACGTTATAATTTTTTAGTTTACTTATTTTACTAATCATGTGCTTTTTGTCGTTTCAGGCAAAGCTTAAGGAAGTGCATGAGTCGCAGTCTGATGCCGACAAGTCATCTTTTTCCACAGACGCACTTAGCCAAGTGCTTGGCTCTGATCGCAAGGGGAGGACAAGGGGAGTGAGCTCGCAGGTGGCCAAATCTAGGATCATCGGATTGGAGACGAGCGACACCGGGTTGGCTCGAACGGCGGATTTACAAGACGCGAAGCTGTCCCGTTTGGAGGCGACGGTCCAAGATATGTACGCATTCATGAAGCGTACGTTGGGTGGAGACCGTAAAGAGAAAGGGAAAGGGAAAGGGAAGGAGAAGGCGGTGGAGGAGGAGGTGCGGGAGGACGAGGAGGTGCGGGAGGACGAGGCGCAGGATGACGAGGATGTGGACCTCGCTGCTTCATCACCGACACGTTCGTACTTCGACGATCCACTTCCCTATTTGACGCCCTCCAACAGACCATTATCGATAATTGGTTGGCCGAGCGTGTTCATATTGGACATATTTGATGGCCGGCGGATAGGGCGGGGGTTGAGGGACCCGAATATCGTCGAGGGTGGAATAGTCCATGGACGTGTGCTTCAACAGATGGAGTCCAGGGTGCTCGTCACGCATGTCATACCCGGGAAGGAGAACTCCCTATTGTGGTTGCGCGAACAATGCGGCACGACGTATATTAGTGGGTGCGTCAATTCGTATGTCGTGTGGCCTACTCACCTCCTCAGTTTTATCCAAGACATGTAGTAACATTATTTTCTAGTTTGTCCATTTTAATTATATTTGGATTATATCGTCATGTATATTATTTTTACTTTGAAGATTTGGATTATACTGTCATGAATATATATTTGCATTATCTTTAGTTTGTGTTGGATATATGATGTTTGGAACAGGTACAACGTTGCTATAACAGGTACAGATATACTGCTGGGCAGTGGCAGTGGCCATACTGCCCAGCAGATTTTTTTTAAATTCTGCCCAGAATTGTCACGGTCAATGACCGTGACAATTTTTTTTAAAAGGGTCACGGCTTTGTCACGGTTATAAACCGTGACAAACGTGTCACGGTCATTAACCTTGACACGACCGTGACACAAAACGCGAGTTTTTTGTCAAGGTCAATGACCGTGACACGACCGTGATAAAAAAAGTTGTCGCGCCTCGAAATGTCACGGTCATTGACCTTGACAAGGTGGATTTGTCAAGGTCAATGACCTTGACAAATGGGCAGATTTGGTGTAGTGTTTGGGACTATGTTGTACGCCATTACATTGTTTTATCCTAATCGTTAAACTAGGTGACAATTATGTTTTGGTATTCTTCGAAGGTGAGGTACTAGGTGATACTTATGGTTGGTATGAGACTATGGATGGATCATAGTTGTGGTCCATAGACTTATATTTGGGGGCTACATGTAAATACTCAAAACACGATAATAAAAAGCTAATTAATACCTAAGATAATAAACAGGTATTAAAGACGAATTGATGTGCGTCATTATATGTGAGGGTTTGGGTAGGTCGGCTATTAGGATGATTGTGGGACTTAAACGGATTTGGATATTTTGATGGTTTGTGTTGGCGTCACGAGTATATGTAGTGTCTAATGTAGGCCAACCATATCGATGATTGGGAGACTGTGACAACCCGCTCACCAAAATAAGGGGTGGCCAGCCCAATACTCCAATATAACGGAATCATGGATGGAATCATTCTCAGCATCATAACAAAATATAGAGTATCCAGGATAACCACCCAATATTTCAGAAAACGGGTTGCCAAAAAAATTTTGATTTGAAGGTAAATAAATGAAAACAAACAACCCAATTCCTGAATGATAAGGGAAACCCCAAGACATATATAAATAATACAACAAGAATACAATAAAGAGACCGAATATGTAACCGGTCACTTAAACTGATACATCAATAATACACAAGTACAATAAGTTACTTATTACATTACATTAGACATTTACAAAAGCTTGGGCCTCTCGCCCGAATAATAGACTTGATCTTAACTAGAATGAAAATGAAAGCGTCTATACCAAATGTATCCCGTAATACCCGCAATGCATCACGGCTCGTCGAAAACATCGGAGTAGGAATTCAAATCAGGCATCCTTGCGGCGGAGTACCTGAGCAGAGACAAGAAGAATATGCAACAGGAAAATGTAACCGGTCAGGGCCCGGTTCTATATGATTACCAGATGAATAAAGAGTATGACAGTTATGTAAATAAACCGTGAAGAAAGAGAAATAAGAAGCTACCTATACAATTTAAAACATGAGCTAAGCAGGAATAAAAATAAGCAGCATTAAACTAAAGACTTCACCAAAGGTGCCAATAATTTCATATATCTCTTCCTTAGCAGGAAGTATATATATACAATCAAAATCTTTTTACTCTTTAAGGAGATTTTTATCTCAATTTTACCTTTTATAAAAATCCTTTCCTTATCAGGAAAATAATCATTTTCAAATGCTCTTTGTGGCATTTATATGTGCTCTATGTGGCACTCCATCATGCTCTATATGGCATATCAAAATACATCAAGTCCCACTTGATTATGAACTGTTATATTATATACATATAACGTACTCTAAGACCGCCCGTCCGGGTTTCCCCACTGAGCGCGCCCCTAAATAACCATCATCTTCCAGGGCCTATCATAAGACAACCTGGGATCCTATCGCAAACGTCGGGAAGCGGCCATGAGCCTGCGTGGTAGCCAAGACCACACCCGGAATCTCCCTACCCCCGCAGAAATAATATACAACCATAAGCGCTCCCATGGCCTAGGACTATATCCACCCTGCATTCATTAGCCAGGGGGCTTCACCTATCGTGCGGACTTCCCTTAAGATGGTATTTAGAGAGGTGTGTAACATCCATTTTATTTATTACTTCAAAATCAAGTAAATCATTATTTACCGGTTCCATGATTGAGTAAATTATCATTTACTACTATCAATACCATATCCATTTAAATGTTTCATTTTATTCGAAACCATTACTGTTTACGTCTAGTAATAGATAGAACTTATTATCCGGAGCCATACGATAACTTATATCAACACTATAACCTCAAAGGAGTAAATAAACTCTTCATTATCTCCAAGCATTCTAGGAGGTTATTTTAGAACCCCAAGGTTATCATCTTTCGAAGGAATGAAATGACTTTCAATTTATTCTCTAAACTCCTCTTTATGGCGTTATTATGAACCACCAAGGTTAAAATAGTTCAATCGAAATTTTAAAGTCTCCCAACATTCTTTTGGGGTGTTAATATAAACCCTCAAAACTCGTATAGCTTAATTAAGCTCCTAAGGTCTCCCGAACATAACACTACATCTCCTAGTTTTCATAATCATTAACTAGAAGAAAAGAATGCCTTATCATTAATAGGCCTAACCCCGAAAAAATCCCCACATAACCCATTCCTAATGTAGGGTAGACATCTAACTCATCTCACACTCTAGGACTCTAAGTTTACTTCATTCAAGAAGGTTCCTAGTCCCTATATTTAAAGAAAAGGATTAAAATTGAGTTATAAAATTAACTCAAAAACAGCAGGAAAACGAATCGATTCGCCCAGAAAGCGAATCGGTTCGGACAACCAAACCAACCTTCTGCAATTGACCGAATCGATTTGGCCTTAACCCCGAATCGATTCGGGTTATGCAGACCTGCCAATTTCCCCTCAGCGAATCGATTCGCCCAAAGGGCCGAATCGATTCGGACCTGCAAAATTGCCAAAAATGTCTACGGAGGGTTATGAACCCTAATTTCTCCAAATCCCAAATCTCTTCCATCTTACACACAACCAACAATATTTATCTACCCAAGGTGTATCCTACACGATTTAAAACCATTTTAGTCCACAATTTCATCATCAAAACTAAGATTAGGGCTTAAATTCCATAAATTCCATTTTTTGCTCTTCAAATGAATTTACATAAATATCATACAAATTATTCAACTTAAATCACATATTAGCAAGTAGAAAACTTGCCTTGATGTAGGGAATATCAGATTTCTTTGAGTAGGAGCATCAATCCATCTTCAATCTTCATTTTCTCTTCTTTCTCCATTCTTTCTCTTCCTCTCTCTTTCTCTCCTTTCTCTCTATGTTCAAGACATAAAATGAGGGAATGAAATAAGGGGCAAGGCCAAAAATCGTGGCTTAACATAATTCTCCCAACTTAAATGGTTAACACCACATTAAAATGACTCGCAAATACGCATATAAGCTAAAACCAAGTAAAAGTGCCCGAAACACAAAAATGCAATATGGCACTTATTTTGACTGTCTCGCACCTTCCGAGACTAACTACACCCTCTCAACTGGCATCCAGAAATTTTATAAATTATTTCGAGTTCCAAAATCATTTAAACTAAAAGGCCAATTAAAATACATGACACTACAGACATGCAACTTGATGTTATTTACTTTCACATACAGTAAATATGCATCAATCTAGTAAATATTAACTTTCAATTCATTAAACTAATATTTACTCCAGTCCCCACATTTTATATAATTACCTTATGCAGTAAAATTAGTATAAAATGAGCCTCCCAGAATCGAGGGTTGTTACATACTCCCCCCCTTAAGAGGGAATTTTACCCCCAAAATTCGGGCATACCCAAATCTGATAAGGGTATACTACTCTAAACTAGGATTCTACCATCCTAAACAAACTCATCGTTATTGCAACGTCCCAAATGGACTCAGACTAAGGTCGACCCTGTCGATCTCAGTCAATCATCTTTCGTTCTCTAGTCTAGCAGCCCAAGGCGCTCTTCACTAACCATCGATTCTAGCTTCCTCTGGAGGAACATGATGTCCACATGACTCGGCACAATTAGCCAAATCTTCAGAATTAAGTCACATCCCACCTCGGGGTATCCATACCGGCTCTAAGTGGCTTAGCCCCAACGCTACTCAGCTATCCCCCGCATCGACGTATCTCATCAAGGCGTATGGCTTAAAAGCCAAATCTCTAAAGAAATGTTTCGAGACCATTCCAAGTCTAAGGAACATATTACCCATTGGTTCCATCCAACGAGTTTACGAATTACTCCACTGACCATGCTAGGCCACTCACAATACCATGCCTTAGGAAATTATCCATAAGGCCACTCCAAAACCTAATGGTTGCACGAAAATCTCCATCCATACCCTTACTGCTCCCATCTTCTATGTACACTAAGGCGCACGTTCGTAATACGCCTTTCGGCATAAGCAAATTTCCTCCCTTTCATCCATCCACTTTAGGGTGGTAGGATATACGCCATTTCCATACAGTTCCCATTACTCCGCGGAAACTCTTGCTAAACCTTCGACACGAATATAGTCTCGGTCCACCCTATTATAATAGGCACCTCCCACGGTTCTACCATTCCCCATCGAGAATGGGGTGTACTCTTCTACATGTAGTCCGTCCATAATGGACGGAAAAGCAACGATTGGGTCGACGGTCACTAATTTTCTCAATTGGGATCTTGACCAGTTCGATGCCGGTAGTTCCATGCAAACGTCTATGAATACCCCTCTTCATTCCACCACTACTCTTCTTCGCACGAGTAGGTGAAATTGTCAATCACAGATCGAAAAGCTCCCGCTATAGAGTCTTCTGAGTCATACTCACTCTACTTGGCCTTCCATGCCATAACCATTTTCCCTGACGAGTTCTCTACTCGACACGTCCACTAGCCCAATCGCATTTCCTTAGCGAATGAGAAAACATCCAATCACTAGTTCTTCTGAACCCCGAGCACCAACTCGATTCCTCCCACAACATATTGCAACAACTTGTTGCTTATGAGAAGGACCAAATTTCCTGCCCAGGAAGTAGTGCCTTATCTATTTAAGGTGATCACTACCACGATGAATCTTAATTCAAGCACGGGATATTACTCTCCACAAGTTTAAGCTTGTGAAACGCATAAACAGTGAATCTATGTCCTAGTATTATTACTCCCCAATCCTGGCAGAGCTTACTCATTAAACTCACTCTCGAGCTTACAATCATGGCTCAGGAGTGAGGATCCACCCGTCCTTATTAACTCCCCGGAAATGAAGTTACCAACGTAACAATATCTCTAAGAAATTCCTCATATCCTTCGGCCGAACCTACCAAACCTCTCGAGACCCCATAAATCCCGTTCCTAGGGATCGAATCCCTATCTAGAGTTAACCCACGACTTATTCGTGGTCAACTCCTAACAACCATCCTAAACTAACACCACCTACCCTCAAGGTCTTACATCCTAAAAATCCTAAGGTCTATCTATATATCCTACCTAAATCGTAAGCATATAATACCAAAGACATCCCTAGTGCCCAAGACCTTAATCAACTTCCAACATTCGCTCGGGTTCATGCGTGGGACGTCTTGCCAAAGCAAAATCCAGACAAGGAACCCTCCCGTTACACTACTACCTCGCATTGTCGGTCATTAAGATGTGACGGTCTAAGACACATGATCGGGATCGGTACAGTTCTACAAATAAGGTTCTACTTCTAGACTTACCTTAGCATTCTATATATGAAATAAGAGAAAGGAAATATGGCATCTCTCCACTCCCAACGTCGTTAAGGTTCACGCGTGGAGCGTCCCGCAAAAGCAGAATCCAAACAAGGAACCCCTCCTATGCATTACTACTTAACTTTGTTGGTCGTGGAGATAAGTCATAGCATCCACACACAATGCAAGTAAACAATAGAACACTCAAACCAAGTAACACATATGACACATATACATTTAAAAATATCATCACTCGCTTCATAACGAGTGAAGAAAAGATAGAACTTCCATACCACGGAAGTCATATAATTACCCTTCTATAATAGCGTAAATACTACTACAAGCTCAATATACACACCCGAGTCTACCGTAGACACAATACTACTAAATCTTATCCTAAGGAATATACACTACCCACCTATAGGGTAGAATTCCCTCCACCATTTGCCAAGCACTCCGGGTCAATACTAATGGTTCTCAGACTCCATATTCGAGCCTTACACATACCAACATTATTTCCATCAACTCCCCAACCAGGCACTTTACTCTTGTCCTTGCTCTCCACTCAACGAAGTTTAAAATGAGTGGTTCTACACTCCACATCATAGCCGTTATTCCGACTCTGGCTGACAATGATTGCCCATGCAGTCCCTCTTACTTTCTCAGTAAAAGAGGACACGCTCTTGGCCTCCTCTTCCTCAGTTCAACGAAACCTTCCCAGGTGGGTGTCCACCGATGGGGTTTCACGATTCTTACTCCATCAGAAGTGTTAACAACACCTATTTTGGAGCCTAACACTTCATGGTGCATGGTCTCGTTTCTTTAACCGTACAACACCATATTCGCCATTGGTCTTTAACCGAACGTCTTGTGAACATTCGAGAATCCACCTTCTCCTCAGTCCAGTTATCCCAGGGCAACTCGCCATTGCAAGTATCCACCGGGCTTCTCTATGGGCCAAACTTCTGGCACCTACGAATATAGTGACCACATTATCACCACCTCAACACTTCTTCTACGGGTGAAGGATTTTCCTCCATTCTACTACAGGGAACTTCTCCACTTCAATTTAACATCGCGTGAATACTCAAGTTTAGTACCACTTCCTACTTCTCGCAGTACTTGGGAAACTAAATCATCTGAAATTTGTAGTCGTAATAGCGAAACAGAAATTGCTACAAAAAAGGGAGCGGCCTCTAAAGCGGTCCTCATCCCCGACCACAACTTACAGTTCTCCACACACCTTCCCATAATGCCCTTCTTCTATCGACCTATTATTCTCACGCGAATACGCAAAAGATTTATAGATTCTACCTCATGGTAGAAGGACGAAATCTCACAAGAAAAATCAACGATCTTAATCCTAAGGCTTTAGATCAAATCAAGAGCAACGCTGAAAACTTAAAGCGTCCACACAGATTCCTAAGGACTCTAGAACCTGATGCTCTGATACCATCTGTGACAACCCGCTCACCAAAATAAGGGGTGGCCATCCCAATACTCCAATATAACGGAATCATGGATGGAATCATTCTCAGCATCATAACAAAATATAGAGTATCCAGGATAACCACCCAATATTTCAGAAAACGGGTTGCCAAAAAAATTTTGATTTGAAGGTAAATAAATGAAAACAAACAACCCAATTCCTGAAAGATAAGGGAAACCCCAAGACATATATAAATAATACAACAAGAATACAATAAAGAGACCGAATATGTAACCGGTCACTTAAACTGATACATCAATAATACACAAGTACAATAAGTTACTTATTACATTACATTAGACATTTACAAAAGCTTGGGCCTCTCGCCCGAATAATAGACTTGATCTTAACTAGAATGAAAATGAAAGCGTCTATACCAAATGTATCCCGTAATACCCGCAATGCATCACGGCTCGTCGAAAACATCGGAGTAGGAATTCAAATCAGGCATCCTTGCGGCGGAGTACCTGAGCAGAGACAAGAAGAATATGCAACAGGAAAATGTAACCGGTCAGGGCCCGGTTCTATATGATTACCAGATGAATAAAGAGTATGACAGTTATGTAAATAAACCGTGAAGAAAGAGAAATAAGAAGCTACCTATACAATTTAAAACATGAGCTAAGCAGGAATAAAAATAAGCAGCATTAAACTAAAGACTTCACCAAAGGTGCCAATAATTTCATATATCTCTTCCTTAGCAGGAAGTATATATATACAATCAAAATCTTTTTACTCTTTAAGGAGATTTTTATCTCAATTTTACCTTTTATAAAAATCCTTTCCTTATCAGGAAAATAATCATTTTCAAATGCTCTTTGTGGCATTTATATGTGCTCTATGTGGCACTCCATCATGCTCTATATGGCATATCAAAATACATCAAGTCCCACTTGATTATGAACTGTTATATTATATACATATAACGTACTCTAAGACCGCCCGTCCGGGTTTCCCCACTGAGCGCGCCCCTAAATAACCATCATCTTCCAGGGCCTATCATAAGACAACCTGGGATCCTATCGCAAACGTCGGGAAGCGGCCATGAGCCTGCGTGGTAGCCAAGACCACACCCGGAATCTCCCTACCCCCGCAGAAATAATATACAACCATAAGCGCTCCCATGGCCTAGGACTATATCCACCCTGCATTCATTAGCCAGGGGGCTTAACCTATCGTGCGGACTTCCCTTAAGATGGTATTTAGAGAGGTGTGTAACATCCATTTTATTTATTACTTCAAAATCAAGTAAATCATTATTTACCGGTTCCATGATTGAGTAAATTATCATTTACTACTATCAATACCATATCCATTTAAATGTTTCATTTTATTCGAAACCATTACTGTTTACGTCTAGTAATAGATAGAACTTATTATCCGGAGCCATACGATAACTTATATCAACACTACAACCTCAAAGGAGTAAATAAACACTTCATTATCTCCAAGCATTCTAGGAGGTTATTTTAGAACCCCAAGGTTATCATCTTTCGAAGGAATGAAATGACTTTCAATTTATTCTCTAAACTCCCCTTTATGGCGTTATTATGAACCACCAAGGTTAACATAGTTCAATCGAAATTTTAAAGTCTCCCAACATTCTTTTGGGGTGTTAATATAAACCCTCAAAACTCGTATAGCTTAATTAAGCTCCTAAGGTCTCCCGAACATAACACTACATCTCCTAGTTTTCATAATCATTAACTAGAAGAAAAGAATGCCTTATCATTAATAGGCCTAACCCCGAAAAAATCCCCACATAACCCATTCCTAATGTAGGGTAGACATCTAACTCATCTCACACTCTAGGACTCTAAGTTTACTTCATTCAAGAAGGTTCCTAGTCCCTATATTTAAAGAAAAGGATTAAAATTGAGTTATAAAATTAACTCAAAAACAGCAGGAAAACGAATCGATTCGCCCAGAAAGCGAATCGGTTCGGACAACCAAACCAACCTTCTGCAATTGACCGAATCGATTCGGCCTTAACCCCGAATCGATTCGGGTTATGCAGACCTGCCAATTTCCCCTCAGCGAATCGATTCGCCCAAAGGGCCGAATCGATTCGGACCTGCAAAATTGCCAAAAATGGCTACGGAGGGTTATGAACCCTAATTTCTCCAAATCCCAAATCTCTTCCATCTTACACACAACCAACAATATTTATCTACCCAAGGTGTATCCTACACGATTTAAAACCATTTTAGTCCACAATTTCATCATCAAAACTAAGATTAGGGCTTAAATTCCATAAATTCCATTTTTTGCTCTTCAAATGAATTTACATAAATATCATACAAATTATTCAACTTAAATCACATATTAGCAAGTAGAAAACTTGCCTTGATGTAGGGAATATCAGATTTCTTTGAGTAGGAGCATCAATCCATCTTCAATCTTCATTTTCTCTTCTTTCTCCATTCTTTCTCTTCCTCTCTCTTTCTCTCCTTTCTCTCTATGTTCAAGACATAAAATGAGGGAATGAAATAAGGGGCAAGGCCAAAAATCGTGGCTTAACATAATTCTCCCAACTTAAATGGTTAACACCACATTAAAATGACTCGCAAATACGCATATAAGCTAAAACCAAGTAAAAGTGCCCGAAACACAAAAATACAATATGGCACTTATTTTGACTGTCTCGCACCTTCCGAGACTAACTACACCCTCTAAACTGGCATCCGGAAATTTTATAAATTATTTCGAGTTCCAAAATCATTTAAACTAAAAGGCCAATTAAAATACATGACACTACAGACATGCAACTTGATGTTATTTACTTTCACATACAGTAAATATGCATCAATCTAGTAAATATTAACTTTCAATTCATTAAACTAATATTTACTCCAGTCCCCACATTTTATATAATTACCTTATGCGGTAAAATTAGTATAAAATGAGCCTCCCAGAATCGAGGGTTGTTACAGAGACCTAGGCTAAGTGGTTAGAGTGACGTGTCTTGTGCGAGGAACATCAGCAATTTTAGGGCTGATGAAAATTGGGTCGGCGAGCTATATTGATGTATGTGTGATTATATGTGATGAGAATTAGGCGCACCATTAGTATGTGTAGGGCCAATGAAAAGTCAAACTGACTATAATGGTGTTACATGGATAATATGAGTAATATTGAGAAAGATAAGTAAAATAGACTTAATTAATATCGCAATAAATATAATTGAACATCGGTAGTTGGGTTAGTTTATTTTATGTGGGTAGTTGTTATAGTTTGACATTACTCTCCTCGTTATTATTATTGCTTTGTTAATTTAAAATGTATTGTTGTAATATTTATCTCTTATAATACTTATGATTGGTTTCAAGGATCCGATTTGGGAAAAATAGATGATATTGTTGCGATGGGTCCTGACCCATTACTATTAACTAACCTTTTGGGATAGTTTGATGTGTAGCTACATAGCTTTAGAGTTTACTAGACTTGCAGTTTGAGTTTATTTTATTGCATTAGTTTAGTTTCATTTTCATTCATTTTATTTATGAAATGGTTGTTTTGGATTTTTTGGGTCATTCGACACCATAGTTATTTTTTTATTTTAATTGGATAGTTTATTATAGTTGACTTTATTATTATTGGAGTTGAGATTTATATTTTTGGAGTTTCAGTATGGTGATAGATCTTATTTTGGTGAATGGTTTGTTATTGTGGATATCTTTTGGAAAAAAATTCAAATGTTTCGTATTTTTATCACTTGCTAATAATGGTATAAAATTTTAATGACTTGATTCATTTGGCATCGGAGTCTGATTACCCTCAATGGAAAATTGTACGGGTTATTACAGAGAAGTCATAGGTGTGTGGGTATGTTAATTCAGACTTATTGAGTGATTTGGACAAGCTTTAGGCCTTTAAATTAGTGTGGCCATCCAGGCCCAATGGCGCGTGCAGAGCAGCTGACCTCCCTCGGGGGAGAGAGGAAAAATAGATAAAGGCCCCCTCCACGTGGCGCTTGGGGGACAAAGGACATAAATATCTATATTTGACGTGCGAAGTGCGTGAATGTGTAGAGATCAGAATCGCCAACCTATTTTACTCAAAATAAGGAAGGTGCTACCTTAAAACAGATAGCTAAAAAAATAACTAGTGCATTCAAAACCAAATTAAGATATAGTCTCAGAGACTAAGTTACCGAGAGGGAATGTGTTAGGTACACACTTTGGCCTTTCGGTGTCTTATGGGATTTACAATATATTCTCCTTCAAGTTAATGCATGAATGTGTGTATGTGTGGAGAATGTGTCATTTGTATAAGGTGGATAATAGTGGAGTAAAGATGAATATATACATGGATATGCATGTATGTAAATGCGAAGAGTGGGGTTAACACAACCATGTCATAAGAAAGATGGGTATTCATTCTCCTAAGGAGACAAAATGTTAATGAAAACCCAAAATCGTAGTCTTACTATGGAAGGAGTGGGTATGCATAAACAGGACCAGTAGAATAGAAAACTGACTAAACAAGAATAATATGATAATGAAAAATGTAGCAACTGTCTATAAGTGTAAGCGACGACCCAAAATCATAATCTCAATATAGAAAAGTGAGTACACGTAAATGATATAGCTAAATGAGTAATGGAAGTGAAAAAATTAACTACGTGAATAAAATGTACCAACTATATCAGTGAAATGATAAAATATGAAGTGAACTAAATGAAATGAATAAAAATGGACTTGAATCCAAAAAAAAAAATTGGATCCCTACGTTGCCAAAAGAAATAGCATAAAAGTTCATGTAGGTGGCATAATAAACAATTATGGGTCTAAATCATAAGTCAAATTTTTTGTGTCTCTTTTGGTTTATGAAAAGAAGGTGAAATGTAATGAAATGGTACGAAATTTAGTAAGGACACTTAAAATTGGGAATGTAATTTAAAACCCTTTTTATTTTTATTATTTATGAAAATATATTTGGGAGTATATAAGATAATGAAAAGGTAGAACTATTAGGGATAATTGTAGAATCTAATAACTATAAAGAGAAAGAAAAGACATAAATATACAAAGTTGTATTAATGAGAATAATAAATGTAAAAGTATTTTGGATCTTCAAGCTCTTTCAAATTTTGTTTTGAACACTCGATTTGCTAATTTTAATGAATGGATTATGATGGTGAAGTTGTGTTTAACGATGGGATAGGTTAATGTAAGGGAATGTATGAGAGAATATGTGGAAAAATGATATATGATAAATTCGGAATGGTTGTCTCACTAAAATCGAGGTCTTGTGCAAGTGAGGTTAGGGTTTCTTTTAATAGGTAAATCTTAAATTGAAAAAGTAAAACTATTCCCTTAAGGACCTATCAATTGGTAGTCCCCCCGGGCATGCCGTTCATACTTGCCTTTTAAGTAAACCATACCTTCCTATGAGCAGGTCCTGCAGGATTTTGTATTTAGGCCATAACTTTTAATTTGGAAGTATGATTTATGCCAGTTGGGACTGTTAGAAAGATTATTCCGATATCTATAATAATATAGTGGGAAGACTCTAGGGTTCAAGAGTTTACGAAAGTCAAATGGTCTCGGGGAGAACGTTGTTATCCTCCGATTGGGGTTTAAAAGAGGACCAAGGGTTCGAAATTTAAGGGAATATATTTGGACCATATAGAAGAATGTAATGTCACCATATGATATCTACAATTAGCTTGTGTTTGGATGAGATAGAGTTCCATATTTAAGGTCATGCTTTCTTTTTCTATTACATATGTGGAGTATATGGCGGCAACGAAGGCTGTTAAAGGGATCTTATGGATTCAGGGTCTTATTAATGATTTGGGGATTACACAAGATCTTGTGAAGGTGTATTATCATATCCAAATCTCAATTAACTTAGTCAAGAACCAAGTTCACCATGAGAGGACCAATCATATTTACGTCCGATTTTATTTTATACAGGAGGCTATCAATGAGGATTTGGTTATTTTGATGAAAATTGGCAGTAAAGATAACCCAAGGGACATGTTTACGAATGCTTTACTAGTGGTCAAGTTTGAGCATTCTCCACACTTGATCAATGTTCTACATCGTTGAGACCCTTCGGAGTTATTTGGTGGTAGTACTCCTATATGATTGAGTTGATGCATGGATGTAGCACAATTTTTTCACCAAGGTAGATATTTATGGAGAGTCGCTCAAGACTTTAGTTTTAACTACTACTACGACGAACAAAGGGTTAACTTTGCTACAGTGAAAGGGAGGTTTGTAGGACACGGATCAAAATAAAGATTTTTGCAAATCTATACTGGAAACTCGTGACCCGTAATGGGCGAGGTTTGCTGACACGAATGAGCCCATATTTTTATAATTTAGGTTTTAAGTGAATATAACTTGGGCATTCCTACCATTTGTTCTCCCTTTTCATAGGTAACAGTTTTTAAGTCATTAAAGCTAAGTTTGAGAGTTGTTATTGTTCATCATTTATTCTGCTTGATCTTGTATACACATTGAGAGGATTGTGAAGCTTATGAGAGTTGCAACTCTTGTTGACTTAATCATATAAAATAAGTCATCTTCATCCGTGGACGTAGCTAAATTAATGAATTGTGTACATCTTGTCTTGTGCTTGTTGGTTTGTTTGATTTCTCCTTACTTTCTCACTACTTGGCATTTAGATTGTATTTCTCTTGTTATCTCTTTAGGTTGTTCTTCATATTCGATCTTGGTTGTGCATGAATCAATGGATTAAGTGATTATCTGCATAACAAGAGAAGGCTTTTGTAAATGCAATAATGAGCAAAACTCACCACTTTACCATGGATCACATTGTATTTGGGAGTTTATCACCATTTAGGCTTCCATTAAAAGTAATGTTTTGCGAGAAAAATTAAAGAATCTAAGAAACCAAAATGGACCTCCATGGTTTTGAGATGTTTTTTATTCTTGGGAGGGCTGGAGTCTTTTGTAATATGGAAATACTTATTTTAGCAATATTTGTGTTGGAAGATTATGTTCTTCGCTTCTGTTTGTAAATTATAGTCATTGTAATCAAGAATAAAATTATTAGACATATAAAACGTGTACAAAAATTTATTGGTTACAATTAAATAGATGCCATAGTTATTTTTATTACGATATACTAGTTTTCAGCATGTGCAATGCGTGGGCATTATATAATTTACATATTGGAATATGTATATACCCACATAATGCTCATCTACGTTGGTATTAACATTTTTGAGAAAGACTTAAAAGAGAGTAAAGAAATCTATATTTTCATTGATGTGCAACTGTTTTATAATCTTTTTATTATTTGTAGATAATAAGTGAGTGAGTGTGTGTGTGTGTGTCATTATTATATTTTGTCACTTTAAATAAATCATTTGGATACTATATGAAGTGGATTTGTAACACTTCTGTGACAATTTTCAATATTTGTGGGGTACAATAGTATCAAATATAAGTATTAATAGTCGTACCCTATTAAAATGGGTTAAGATGTAAATGGAACAAAATTTTAAATTAATTTAGTTTATTGTGATCAGCATGAACAAAGTTATAGTTAGTTAATTTTGACATATTATCATGAATATGAGAGTAAGTTATAAGAAAATTTCAATGTTTTTAAGTATTTTTTGGTAAATATATTGTTGAGATGACTCTTTGTATTATATGTCATTTAATGAGTTTTATTAAATTAACAAAAAATAATGTATAAATATCTCTAATTAATGGCATGATACATGTCTTTCTATCCTAAAAAGAAAGAGATGATATGATTTATTTCAAAATTTTGACAAATTTCACCCACTTCTCCATGCACATTTATGTTTATCATACATTCATTGTTCGCTTTCTCCTATCCCACGTAACCTTATTTGGATCTGGTTCAAATCTCCCCTCAACCGCTTAATGAGCAATTTTACTCTTATGATGACTTTAACTGTGTGGAGAGTTTATAACCATTAACTTTGATACCACTTATTGTACCCTAAGTTCAATATCCATATGGATATTCTTTTATTACCACCTACTTGAGTCTAAGGCTTGGTGCAAATATAAAACCTTACCAAATACTATATATTTTTTAGTCACACATTTACTACTTCCACTAGCAGTCTCATAAAAGAACAGATTGATGGACCCAAATGCACCGATAAATTAAAGTGCAAGCTGAACTGAAGGCACGTGGAAACATTTTTGAATAAAGTTGCGGGGGGAAAAAAATAAAAATAAATAAGAGCTCCGACACATTGTTTGGTCACCAATGTATGCTTGGTTGACACTCTATAGAGGTATCAATGACCATATCCAGTAACTTAGCTATCACAGCTTAGGCTTAGATTGCAGCTTCTTAAGTATCTTCAGCACTTTGATTTTATTAGCAAAAAAGTAGTAGGAGAGTGGAGATAAACCGATCATATCAACTCATTTGTCACCCTAAATTGACTTCATTTGGAGACTAAAATACTCAGAAAAAGGCCACAAAAATATATCTGAGTCAATTTAAGTATGATTAGGTCTCAGAAGCCTAAACATAGGGGGGCAGTACGAAGCACTACTATGAATGGAACCGTATATTCCAGGAATAAACTCCTCCACTTGTAACCACCGCCCTCAAAACTACACAAAACACAAGAAAAAATGAAAAAGAAAAGAACCCTTTTAACGCTTTCTCTGAAGTTTCCATTGTAAAATTTTATTCATGGGTGGGGTAGGAGAGCAAGCCTAGACTACTCAAGCAACCAGATTTTGACACAATGGTTACTAGTTGACATCACTGATGGTCGAAACAGGAAGTCCCATATTGACTTTACATTGCTGATGAACTTAAGTTTATCTTATATGAGACCAATATCTCAGAACGTGGCTTCCAATATATCATTTAACATGAGTAAGTTTACTTTCAAAATTATGGCCGGTGGAGTAAATAGTGTCAACATGTTTGTCAAGGGAATGAGGATTTGCAAAGATAAAGAATGACTATCCGTTCGATAAATGGTTGATATGACCTCAGTTGGTCGTATTAATGAAAAACAATTGTTCAATAGATAAATGTTGCACATTATGGGGTAAATTTGCCTTTTGTGCCTCTCCACCATTGTAGATACTCTAAACAATAAGTTTGTACATAAAAAGAGAGAATACCTCCGGTAATGGTATAAGATGGAGATTGGAAACTTCATAACTATTTTCTCGGCTCTTATATATTAAGGTCATTTAAAAGAGTTTTCATCTAATCGGTCTCATTAATGTAGAAACTATAAAATAAGTTCTATTAGCGTGAATGAAAAAATATACATGACAAAATACCCCTAACATTTTAAAGAACACTAAACCCTAGATTATCTATCAATGTTGCCACCACAACCACCACCACTTGCTGTCGTTGCACCACCGCCACCTATATAGGGTCATTTAAGGATGTGTTAAAAAGTTTAGGAATCAATAGAATATTCAATTTTTAAGACGTTGGAAGTGTTCGAAAGCCTTCTTTTATGCTCTATTAACATTGGGTTAATAGAGTATAAGACAATGAGCAATTGATATGGTTGTATTAGTTGGTTATCTGCTAATTTTTATATTGATTGGCTTGATTGGCCTAATTTACCTTGCCTTCAACTTTTCACAAGCCTTTTGTATATACGCATTCCTTTAGAGAGAGAATAATAGGACTGCGCCAACATGGTTGAGGTGGCCCTGAAGTCTTACAGCTACAGTAACATGGTCGAGTGTTGGTGAAAGTCCAGGCGGTGTAAGGTAGCTGATGAAAGAATTTAATTGGGATATGAGCCTTCAATGCTAGTGGGAAGTAGTGGTGGCGGTAGGTAGAAGAGTGTGTGTACTTTCTACATACACATCAGAGAAGCTGTAGGAGCTTGGTTAGACGTCTAAGAGGTCTAGAAATAATTAAGGTTTCCTAGATAGTCTGAGCGTGTTCTTGTGATACGTCATAATGGTTAAACCAGGGAAGAAGGACCATTGTATCTTTAAAGGTCAGTCCTTGTTATGCAAAGGTCTCCTGAGTTGATTAGAGGCATGAAGTTATTTATTCTGAGGTCTCTTAGTTATGCCTAAGTTGGAAAAGGTGGCCGATTATCGTGTGATAATAGTGAGGATACTAAGGATTTTAATTCTATTATGGGACCTTCTACAAGATAACCATGGTCTTTGAGACTTAATGCTGGTCTGGAAAAGGTCACTATTAGACTTTAGGACTTTTTCCCTTTTAAAGGTAAAAGTAGAAGGCTATGAACCTTTGGAATTCTAGAACATTTAAATGTGGTATCATCATATTCAGATTATACAGGCTTCCAAGATGACATGAAATCAAACTAGGGATATTTTTTCATTTTACCTGGATAGAAGATATCATGGAAATGTTGAAACCAGATTCTTGTTGCCTCTTCCAATATGCAAGAAGTAGAGTTTGTAGCATGTTATGGGGATACTATTCGGGTTGTTTGGCTATGAAACCTCATCAGTGGGCTTATGGTTATTGATTCCATCTTTAAGGCAATCTCTATACATTATGATAATACTGCAGATGTGTTTTTCTCCAAGAATAAAAAATATGAGTAGGTCGAAGCATATTGATATTAAATATCTCGTGATCGGAGAAAAGGTTAAAGATGGGGAAAATGTGATAAAGCACATGGAAACTGAAGAGATGATTGTTGATCCCTTAACCAAAGAAATTCTGGATAAAGTTTTTTAAGAAACGGGTTGTAAACATGGGCATTATTGAAATTTTTTATGTATTTGGTTAGTGGAAATTTTGTGCTAATAAATAACTTTTTCCTTGAGTCACTGTTTATTATATATAGTTTAAAGAGAGACTTAAGATATTTATGTATATATTAAATGTAAAGGTATACTCTCTCAAAACACATGAGAAATTTTATAAAGCAAAAAATATCATAAAAAATTAAAGGTTCTCTGTGTGGAAACATAAGGACCTCCTTCAAAGCATAAGGAGTTTCATGTGTAATGACTTTGGTGAGAAACTAGGAACCAAATTCAGAGATAGCATTATTCGATCACATACAAGTTACCATTCTTTGTGACACAAATACCACATACAGTCCATGTCGGTAAGGGTATTGACATTTATTATTATGGAGTGATCATATATACGTATATTTAGTTTGGTTCCCATAGTCCAATGCTAGTATTCTTATTGGATCGAATTATAAGGAGTTTTCAATTTGACTTTAAAGTGGCCTTGTAAAGTTGTTAATCTGGGAGTCATTTTTAAATTTAAAGTAGCAATCAATATTGTCCAAGTGGGACAATATTAGATTTTCTTTATGTGGGATTATATTGGTTATATTATATAAAACCAGACCAACATTATAGCATAATTGGAGTATGGTAATGTCCAAATAATATATGTGACCATATTAAAGTTATTTTGGTTATGTAGAATATTGGTGTTTGAATTTGGTTTACTGATTTGGAATGACCTTAGCTCAATTTAACGAAAAATTATAACCATATATAACATAGTGAACTAGGGAGATATGAGAGTCATGGAGAGACTTAGAGATTTTACGTGGTTCAACCCCGAAGTTCTGCCTACATCCACAAGTACAATGCCACTACTATTTTTAGAATTTAGAATTTAGTACTTTCCTCTAAAGAATTCTCTAAGGTTTTACAAAAGTGTCCTTTGTTGTCCCTAGCTGAGAGAGGTAGAAGCCTATTTATATTAGTTAAAAGTTTAAGAGATGGAATACCTTGATAAACTAGGTATCTACATGTTTACATCAAAATAAGCAGTTGAATATTGTTCACGTGCATGTGCAAGGTTATTATTGAATATATCATGTGCATCTGTTCATATTACTACCCTTCATATTCATGGGGGTATTGACTAGATAGCCAACCAACAAGGTATCTAAGCCAAACACACTCATATATTTCTTGAGAGTCTACTAATCATAGTGGTCGGTGTTATTCCTTTAATGGTCCACGTGGTCTAATTATTTTAATCTACAACAAAAGCCCCCGATACTTCATTCTTCATAAGAATGATATAATATGTGAAAGGATGGAGAATTCTCAATCATTAGCTATTAAGATATCTGGAAGAGCCTAGTCGATCGCCGGCACCCGACCCCACGACTTATAAATCTCAGGTTGTCTTATTAAGGTGGTGGCAATTTTGTAAATAATTAGAAAAATAGCGAATCGTTCAGGGGTACGCTGGTCATTTGGGTTTTCGGGAAAATGTGATGTCGTTGATATTTGAAGTAATGGTACACTTAATCATTTTAAAATTTATAGCTCAAGAGACATCAGAACTCCTATAAAGAGTCCCTTCCCTATCAATATCTTCTCGCCTTGAATTTCAAATTCACTTCTTCACTTTTGAGCTCTTGCTCTACCCTTTATGATGAATGTTGTTGTGTTCTTACCTTTATTGTAAGAATTCTATCTTTCTTGTGTTTTCCTTTCTTCTTTTTCAGATGGTGTATATCGAAGATGATGGTTATTTGAAAGAGATTAGAATAGCACATAGGATTCTTGAGTGGGTGAAAACAGAGTTGTTGACAGGTTATTATGACATATGTTCATTATAATAGGGCGAATGGCTTCCCACTATCTTTATAGCAGAGTGTGGAGTCACTTTCTTTCCAAATCGATTATTCCTTGAATTCTGTCAATATTTTGATGTGGTCCTGGCCTAAGTGGCATCAAATACTTGGAGAGTAGTGAATGGGATCAGTCGTATTAATGAACAGTATGGAACCCACATAGAATAACCCGACTACAACTAGGGGACCACTTCCAATAACATTTATTATTTGAAGACCAAAAATTCTAACAAGGCTTTGGTAGTAAATTTGCCTGATTTTAATAAAGAATATTGGGGTTATGGATTGATAGTTAAGAATTGGCAATTTTCCCTTCTTCCTGACGGTAAGGAATATATTCGGCCATGTTGCCCTTAAGAAGGGCATGGTATAGGACGGAATATTTTTATCTTTGAATATTTTACTCTGCTTATTTACTTTCAATTTATTCAGTTATTGGCCAACATTGTTGTTCTTATGTTTGCTACAGAAATGAAAGAAGGACATTCCACCTTTGTCTAAAATAAATTTTGTTGATTTGAAGCTTATCTCGTCTATTCAACAAAGAATTATGGATAATCGCCCTCGTTTGGCATCAATTTTGCTGGATTACCAGAGTTTCATCGCCTTATTTGTTACTCAGCCAACCGAAGACATTCCTCTAGCCCCCATTAATTTAGAGGAGCCAACCTCGTCCTTTTGGGCTGCTGATTCAGAACCTTTTCCCCAATTAGAGGGAGATTTAGTCATTGGAGGTTGTAAGGATACAAATTTCTAATTAAGTCCTTTGTAGTTTTGTCTCAATTCCGGACAAAAATATATTAGTCATAGGATAGGATTCATGTGTCTCCATCCAAGCCTATGACCCGTTTGTTGAAGACGT
The DNA here is from genome assembly GCA_949130495.1 of Sambucus nigra. Taxonomy (NCBI): domain Eukaryota; kingdom Viridiplantae; phylum Streptophyta; class Magnoliopsida; order Dipsacales; family Adoxaceae; genus Sambucus; species Sambucus nigra. The sequence continues at coordinate 551,173,018 of OX422212.1, read as the reverse complement.
AGCGGCCAGATTTATAAAGCTTCATCATTACCGAGTTTCAAGTGCCATGTTTTTACATCAACGACAATGGATTCCATAGTCTCCAAAAGTTATGAATGCATTTATATATATATATATATATATATATATATTATATGGAGACTTGGAATAATTTTATAATGGTTGTAATTTTATTTTAAAATGAATTTTATTTTCAGAAAGTTACTTTAGAACTTTGAATAAAAAGTTTTTGGGTTTAAAATGAAATTTGACTATTCTGACATTTTTGTTCGAAATTGTCGTTCGAACGAGAATGTCCTTCGAATGAGAATTTCGTACAAACAAGTCTGCCAACGAGTTTTTTCATTTTTCCCACTGGAACATCGTTAAATGGTCGTTCGAAAGAGACTTCGTTTGAACGAAAATCTCGTTCGAACGAGAATTCTGGAGGGCAATTTGTTTGTCGATTTTATCCCATTTTCCCACTCTTTTGTCCCACTCTCTTTTGACATTTTTTAAACTAACTTCAGGAAAGATTTTTCTAAGACTTTTGTACCATCTTTAAGAGCTTTTAGAGAGTAAATATTTCTAAACAAAAGTCCATGTTTTCATGTGTCAAATTCAACTAGAAAATTATCTCATACACATGTGTTTGCACCCATAAATTTGTTTAATTTATTCCAAGTACCACATATATAAATATCTTGTTTGGAGCATTTGGCATCAGGTTAATTCTCATACCATAAAAGAGTTGTTTTGGTTCTTCTCTATTCCAAAAAGGAGAAAAGTTTTTTGCAGCGTTCCCACTCGGAGAAACGCTTCGGGTGCGGGTTGACGGTTGTTCTAAGACCTCATTGGTGGATTCCAAGGTTTCGGTGGAGTTTCGGGATTCCAAGAAGACGCTTCAGGGTCTTCGACGGAGTCGAGTCGAGCTGTGTAAGTAATTTATCTTGTAATCATAAAACCATACTTAGTGGACTTAAGGCTAGGGTCATCCGACGTTTTTCCCATTTGAGTTTTCCTCATACATCGCGGCGTAGTGGTTGTGAATTTATTTTATCTTGCAAAATTCACCTTAGATGCATGCTTAGGTAAATAGATAAAATTTGGTTTAATTCGCAATCTTGATTAAAATGGTGGTTGTTTAATTATTTGGGTAAGTTTGTTTCAAGTTAATTTAATTCAAGATGGCACTAAATTAATTGGATAATTTTCTTCCCTAAATTGTTTAAACTTGATAATTAAATTAATTTGGTTTGAGTGTATTTAAAGAGTGTGTGTGTGTGTGTGTGTGTTTACTTTAATTCACTTTGTAGTGTTTAATTTTGATTTGTTTTAAGAAATTAAAATTTATGTTCACCACAATTTTCCATCTTTTAAAGAAAAGAAAATTAAATAAATTTTGAAAAATTAAATAAATTTTATAAAATTAAATTATGTTAGCAACCATCTTTATTCCGCACATATAGGAAATTAAAGTGAAAGATCTTAAAATTGGGGGTCCTATCACGTCCTTCAGAGGTACTTCCTCCTCCTTCGAATCCTTAGGCATCAACGTCGTGTCAACCAAAACTCCTTATCCGTAGATGGCAAAAAGAAAGATCCCCAACCTCTTTGATGGAACTAGGTCCCCACCTTCAGCTGAGAAAAGGAACAATGAGGAAGGAAGCTCCCAACGCCCCGTGGTGGTGAAGCGTGATGAAGTGAATAGCCAGGAGCTGAATAAAGGACATGTTGATTCCTAGAGCTTCCAAGGAAGGGATAGGCCGACCAAGGTCTAGGTGGTGCCCCTTCTATGGCATTAAATATTGGCCTTGCTCCGGGGTCAATAGGTTTAGGGGTTCTCCTTGCTGATGAAGTAGTTATTGCTTCCCTTTCCTGGAAAGAGCCAATCACAACTTGGACTTGGTAACTATATCTTCAACAATTATTCTTTATTTGTTTGTATTCATTTTATGTGTTTATTGATTTTCCTGATTTTTTTGTACTTTAAAGTTTTTAGTTGATTACAACTAACTTTTGATAAAGGACAATTGATTCGGCCTAAAAATTTCATACTTATCCCCTTAATTTCGATTCTTTAATGATCCCACGCATTGTAATTAATCCGGATTTATCTCATATTTGTGCTACTAATGCTTTTTGGTGAATATTTCTTGTTGTGTGTAATTTTCATGTGTTTATATGTATTTCATTCAAGTAAATGCGAGAGAGAAACCAAAACAGTAAAAGAATCTAAGGAAAGGAAGCTGAAGGGTATTTTCATAATTTTGCAACCACACTCCGGAGGCAGGGCCAGCTTGAAAGTTGAAGAATATAAAATCACAAGAACATTGGTGCCCTAAAGGTTAACTCTTCATCTAGAACGAGACTGAATGAATCTCTGAAGGGAACTGAATACCCTTTCCAACGGTCCTCCTCGTGTGCGGTTTTGACTTATAGTATGGACAAACGATCCATTTTGCTCCGAAAGGTCACCGAGCGCTTTCGGGCCCCGATTAACCAAGGTCAACTTTTAGAACTAATCAAAACTCTTTGGAATGTCAAAGTACATCTTCTAACCTTTCCAACGATCTGCCCCATGCGTGATTCTGAATTACCATACGGACGAACGATCTATTTCCATCCGACAATCTCTCGTTCAAAGGACCGACGTGCGCTTCTGAGCCATATTTAACCCAATATCTCGTTTAAAGGACATATGGTAAGTCATTCAATGCATATTATCATTTCATAATAACGATCAATATCGCGATAAACACATAAATCATATTTATTATATATATTATTTTGGGAATATTCGTATGGATGACTTCACCCTATCTTTCCCATGGTATGAGTTGAACGATTCCGATCTCCATTACACACACACACACACACACACACACTTCATGAAGAAATAAAGGAAACTAACAACACTAGCCCATGAGATACCTAAAGGGAGGGATGGGTGCCTTTCACCTTCCCATTCCGTAACTTGGCCCTCGAACCTTCAAACTATTGGTTTCGTATAAATCAGTTTGTCTTTGATGCCACTCTCTCAAGGAGGAAACATTAACCCCACACCGATGACAGCCGAAGTGCTCCCAAAAGGGGGACATGAGACCTTTCAAAATTCCCTCCCCAGGCGAGTGATCTCGATCAGGATGGCCATAGTTCGTAATTAAGAATTCACTCGTACATGCTTAGCTACACATTAATGATGACTCAATTCACATGCAACGTAAAAATCATGTCTTTAATTAGAAACATCGTATATGTCTAGGTTTCCAAGGATTGGAATGCATTAACCCAACCTATGTGTTTCGCATGGATAAAAAATATGTTTTTGAGTTAAACAATTAATTGAAAATGTGGTATTTTATTAATACAACCATCGTGGGACTTTTAACTCTGTTTGCCCTAGGTAATCGAGGTGTTTAAGAATACGACGCGCGTGTTAATAATCTTATCACGCACTTTATTTCTATTCTTAATTATGTATTATGAGGGTTAATTCCTTCATATATGTAATGCTTGAAACAAATAAAGTCTCCTCTTATATTAAGTGTTTAATTCTCGACTAGTCTTGTATCCGGTGAAATTACTAGGGGTTGGGGGATTGTATTCTGACCTTATCTTTATTTCATATTAGTTAATCTGTCAATCGCTAATCTTGCATGCGTAGTTAATTTAGATAGGATTTCATTACTTTCATTAGAAGTGGTATACAGGTTCTCATCATAATCATCTTTTTTATTTCTTTTTTGTGAGTCACTTGTTAGGGTGAGTCTTCTTACTTAGTAGTCATCACGAGCGATCGTCTTAGTCCCCGAGTTTGACACCCATTTTACCAAATTATTACTTGAGCAATCGGTTTACACTTGAGCTATATTTACAGGCGTTAGATACACTTTTAGAGTCATGTTATGTTTTTGGCATCGTCGTCGGGGACTAGGTAGATATACAAGGTTAGGTCGAATTAATCCTATAATTTGACTTTAATTCTTAAAAATATCAAAAAAAAATCAAAAAATTCAAAACAATCAAAAAAATCCCAAAAATATTCTCTCCATCCTTAAATGCTAAACACTCCTCCTAATCCCATCATTCCTAGAGTACATGAGAATCCTACGATAAAGCTTAACTCTGTTATCCCATGCACCCCAAATGCTCCAAATTTATAGGTTCCACCTCCTACCCCACCCAACTCCATCAGGAGGCACACTACAAGTCACACGTCTAGGGCGTTTAGTGAGGATATTGAGTCATTAATAGAGAGTGTGATGTCTGACAATGCTAGTTATGGTACGGGTGAGGATCAATTATCGTATCGCCCTATAAGTTATCTCTTATATCCTGAGTGGACCGTCACTTCGGGATGTATTATACTCCCGTATAATGCAGGGCAATTTTATTTTAGAAATGGGATGGTCTAAATTCTCCCAACATTTCACGATATGGAGTCGAAAAAGACCTACCTCCACATTCGAGATTCTAGGAGGCATGCGAGACTTCCACGAACCAAGAATGCACTTAAGATGTAGTTTATCACAAGCTTTTTTATCTTTTTCTTGAAGGATAAGGCTCAGACATGGCTTTGGTCACTAGCGTTGAACTCAATAGAGACTTGGAGGGATATGCAGGCCATGTTTCTCCAAAAGTTCTTTCCTGTGCATAGGACTAATGCGGTTAGAGCTCAAAGCCAAAGTCAACATATGCCCACACCACGGTTTTGTGAAGTGGAGATTCATCTCCTACTTCTATCATGGGCTAAGCGTAACTTCCAAACAACTCTTTGAGACCATGTGCGAAGGAGAGTTCTTAGGTGTAATACCCCACATTTTTTATTGAATTGAAATTGAAAAAAAAAACTATTCCAATGTATATATTCGAAATGTTTGAAAATGAAACTATATCAGTATATATATTCAAAATGATTAGAAATGAAAAGTTAAAATGAACTCATTGAGATACGAATGTGAGACTTAAATATTAGAAGCGAATTAACGCGTAAAAGAATCGAGAGAGTTAAATTTGGGGCAATGGCATTTTTGTAAATAAAGTAACCCTAGGAATAAATAGAAAAGAAGAGAAGAAGTCTTCATTTTATCACTTCACAATGGGGGCTAGGGTTTGGTAGAGAGAGAGAGTAAGAAGAGAAGAAAGATAAGAGGATTTCAAGAAGATTCAACTTCTCCATACAATCCAAGGCAGTTAATAACCTATATGTGTATATTATGTATCTATAATGAAATTTCACATGAACATGTATTTGGATCCCTAAATTAATATGAAATTTAAAAATGATATCAAATGTATTAGGATCATCATCCATGTAGATTCAAATGCAATAACATCATTATAGGGATTGAGATGTAGAACAACCTCTTGAATTTTAGAAATCTATAAAATTAAGTAAATCGTTATATTAAAAAACTATTTTGAGCTGTTTTGGTTCCGAAAATGGATGTTTCGTTTATGTTGCCCGGTAGAAAATCATATTCTGAACATCTTTGTAGTTTTAAGTTTTTCTAAAAATGGATCGGAAGAGCCTCGAATCTGCATTTTAAATTCTGGGCAGCATGTTGTTGAAATAAGAGTGATAATATTTTTCATGTTGTTAGTAAGATAATTGTGGTGTTGTGCCTAATATCCTACTTGATCACATACTTATGGTTATTAGGGATATATAACCTTGAAATAATTTGATGTTGAATTAGTAAATTAATGATGTAAATTATGTTATATTATAAATAATGGCCATTGTATAACTCGAGTAAGAGTCTTGACACGATTGTATATATACATAAGCGTGAAATTGTTTTACATGTATATTGTCGAGTATACACTAGACTAGTCCTCCGATCGACATAGGCACATGTTGAATGCGGTTTTTTGTGATTGATCTGGTTAGGTTCCGCTCGAGTGTCGTATCGAAGATAAACCATCGAAACCGGACACATGGTTATAATGCGGGTCAGATAGAAAGACCTTGAAACACCATGTGAGTTAGGACTTAATACGATTGCCCTTACCACGTAATATTGGGGAGTATTCGTGTGTAGGCCTAGAGTTACGACTTGTTCCCCCGGGTAACGATAGTGACCCGATATGACTTGTTGTGTGAGATATTATGCTTGTGTCTTAAAATAATATCCCGAATCGATGCATATGCTATTTGGATTATGTAATGTACCTGCGACCTTTCAACAGTGCATGATTAGTGTTTTTAGTGATATGGTCGAAAGAGGACTAGAGGTTTTTATAGAAGATTTCATTATTTTCGGCCCCTCTTTTGAACATTGCCTCGCTAATCTTGAGAAGGTGTTAGCCCAATGTGTGGAAAAGAACTTGGTAATGAATTGGGAGAATTTTCGTTTCATGGTTACCTAAGGCATAGTTCTTGGCCACATAGTCTCATCCAAAGGTATTGAGGTTGATAGGGCAAAAATTGACATCACTTCAGATCTTACCCCACCTAAGTCACTAAAGGATGTGAGCTCTTTCTTAGGCTATTCCAGTTTCTACCGTAGGTTTATTAAGGATTTTAGTTCCATAGACAGGCCCAGGATAAACCTACTAGTGAAGGATGCCCCCTTTTAGTTGAACAAAGCATGTCAAGGAGCTTTCGAAAAATTGAAAAGCATGCTAGTCTCCACCCCATCATGAAAGCTCCAGATTAGTCCCTTCCATTCGAGCTTACGTGTGATGCAAGTGGTTACACGATAAGGGTTATTTCAGGGAAAAGAAAGGATAAGAATGACCACGTCATCTAATACTCTAGCCGAACCTTAATTAGACCCCAACTTAACTACTCCACCACAGAGAAAGAGTTAATAGCGATACTCTTCGCCTTAGATAAATTCCACTCCTACCTCATCAGTTCACCCATTACTTGCTTCATCGACCAAGTGGCTCTCAAATATCTCCTTTCTAAAAATGATGCGAAGCCGTTCCTCATTAGGTGTATCCCACTCCACCAAAAATTTGATCATTCCATTAAACAAAAAAGAGGAGCAGAAAACGTCATAGCCAATCATTTATCAAGGCTTTCATCCGACGTACCTAGAGATCCTATGACTATAGAAGAATATTTTTCGGATGACCAATTATTTTCTAGTTATTCCCTCCCCTAGTTTGCGAATATGGTGAATTATCTTATCACGGGGTCCGTTCCCCCCGATTGAACACCACAAGAGAAGAGGAAGTTCCTCAATTGGCTGCACATGTTTTTTATGACGATCCTTACTTGTTCAAATATTATGCGGACCAAATCATCCAAAGATTTGTTTGGGATGACGAGATTCTTAGTATAATCTGCTTTTGTCCTACAAAAGCATAATGAGTCTATTTTCCATGAATAAGACGGCCGATAAGATCTTTCAAAGTGGTCTCTATTGGCCCAAAAGTTTTTGAGAAGTGAACGATCATTGAAAATCATGCGATGGATACAAAGGATGGGATCCATCACTCGACGAGATATGATGTCGTTAACCCCTATTCTCTTTATTGAGATATTCGACTGTTGGGGCATCAAGTTCATGGTACCCTTCCCTCCCTCCTTTGGTTTCTTATACATACTCGTCATACTATATTATATGTCGAAAATGGTTGAGGTCATAGCTATTAGGACGAATGACAACAAGGTGGTGATAAAGTTCATTCAAGAACACATACTTTCTCACTTTGATGCTCCGAAAGCGATCATTAGTGACAACGACAAGCACTTTCACAATAGGCCATTTGAGAAATTAATTAGGAAGTATGGCATCATCCATAAGGTTGGTATGACTTATCACCCTCAAACAAACAGGGAAGCCAAGTTAGCGAATCATGAGATAAAGAAACTTCTTGAGAAGACCTTTGATCCTAACCGAAAGAATTAGTTTACATGATTGAACGATACGCTATGGTCTTACCGAGACCACCTATAAGAACCCCCTCTGTATGCCCCCAATCTTCTTGCTCTATGGCAAGCCTTTCCATCTCCTTGTTGAGCTTGAGCACAAAGTGTATTGGACAATAAAGAGGTTGAATAACAACTTATATAAAGCTGGTGAAGTCCGAAAACTTCAATTCCATGAGTTAGAAGAAATATGCAACGACACATATGAGAGTTCCCGCATATCTAAAGAAAGGATGAAACTCGTACCTAAGCGCACTATCCATAGGAAGTAGTTTCATCGCGATCAAAAGATACTTCTCTACAAATCACTCTTAAAATTGTTTCTCATCAAGTTGTGCTCAAGGTGGACCATTCTGTTTGTGATAAAAAGAAGTATTTCCACACGGTGCAGTTGAGTTAGAAAATTCAAAGCGTGGGGATATTTTCAAAGTTAACAGACAACGCCTAGAGCCATATCTTAACTCGTGTGTCGAGGAATTCGACACGATTTGGTTTTCGAACCCTGTCTATGGGGATGCTTGAGTTTGAGATAGAGGTCGTCACACCTCCAATGCGTATAGGGTGAGTAGGTGTTGTGTACTAGTGAGTAAAGTTAGTTTTAGGGTAGTTTAGAGGTCCGTAGAAGTCAAGAGTTAGGAAATTTAGGAGCACCACGTTGAGTTTTCACACACAGGAGAGAAAACACGCGTACGAGAGTGACGTTGAGGTGTCCCGGGGTCCCAAGGTGTTTAGGGAGGTTTAAGATACATTAGAGAGGAGATATATGGAGTGATAATACTTAATAGACGAGAAACATGGAAAATGGTGTTTAAGGAAGACCACGTTGATCGAACTGCGGGCCTAATCGGTTCGCTTACACCTCCGAGACGGTTTGAAATAACTGTTTATAGATTGTTTTCCCCTTTTATTTTCCCACTAAATTCATCCCCCTTTTCTTCATTCCCTCTATATGAAATCCTCCCACACACACCCATTTTTCACACTTTCCATTCCCTCCACCCTTTTCCACCTCCATCATTTCCATTTCCCACCCATTATTTCTTATAAATACCCCCCACCCTATCCTCCACACTAAAAACTCTTACCCTCTTCATCGCTCAATTGCGATCAAATTCCCTTCTCCAATCCTCCAAGGCACCCCGTCACGCCCCTCACCTCCTCAAATATAACTCCACGAAAATTCTCAATGAAGGGGGTGACCACATTATCCGATCCAATGAAGAACGAGATTGGCATGACACCTTCTTTTAGCCAACATGCACAATTCGCATCGAATGTCGTATCAAGTGGGAGGAGCTACCCACCGAGGTTACCACCCTATTCAACCGTGAGAAAGACATGTGATATTGATTAGACCGAATTCACAAATTCTAATTGTAAACTTATTTACTTAGAGTCAATTTTTAAACCAATTTAATTCAGCCCTAAAACATATAACTACGTGGGTAAAATCAAACCAACATATATAAATTGTTAACACAAGATTTCAAGAAAAACTCCAAAAAGGAAAACCTTTTTATTTACTAGGTTAAATAAATCGCAATGTACATACACAATAAAATCTGTAATGAATATCACACAGATACTCACTTAGGCACGTAGCTTAGAGTCAGTAATGGATCAACCGCAGTGGACCATAAGAACACGCAGTCCTAAATCAGCAAGGAACATCAATGAGTACTTCCAAATGACATGGAGTCGTCAGCCGTAGATTTATCCTCTCTACATGAGAAATTTACAAAAGTTTAGATTTTTGCGAATTGAAAAACAAAGGTCTGAACCCAAAATTGAAGAAGACAAAAGTATCCTGATGGGTTGCAGTTTGTGCAGAATGAAAAATGTCTGGTCTCCTTGAGAAAAAATGACTCCCTTAACACGCTTTATATAAAAAAATTTAGCCGGAAGACCGCTCCAACGAAATAAGGACGTCGCTCGAACGAGAAGCGATGTGGTTTGAACGTCTTCACGCAACATCACTATGTCGCTCGAACGACATATTGATCTCGTTTGAATGACGTCGGCGTCAAATTTTGTTCGTCTCAACACTTAGAAAAAATTCCTTTTGACGAAAAACAACGCCCAAAATGATTAAAAACAGTTGAGAAAATGTTTCCAAACACTTAGATAAATTATTCTAATAGTTTAAATGAACCGTAAAGGGGCTAAAATAAAACCTTACCAAAATTAATCTCTCAGAGGCTTTTCTATTAGAAAATGTTGATAATCGGATCCGTCTCGATGCATGATTGAACTTGAATAATTCTTCGACGGTTGGAGCAGTATACGACATATACTAATGTAAACCAGGACTATGTAAAATATGTCCTTACAAATCTCCCCCTATGTCTATGCTGGTACAAACTAAAAACATCTGAATTATCTAATCAAATCCATATAAAAATCTAATACCCTCCCATGAAACTAAAACTGAAAAGGTACTAAAAATTCAAGACTATAATCTTTCTTCAAAAGTCTTCAGCTTGAAATCTTCAAATTTTCTTTGTCATCATGAGGATGTGCAAAATATTGATCTTCCATTTTGTTCCTACACACATGAGACAAAGAAAATACCTTCGTGACGTATCAAGTTTTAAATGAGATAAACATAAATCAAACAAGGCTCCCCCACAATTAAAACTCTCCCATAAAATCATAAGTCGTTCTCCCCCTTTTATTTGTCTGAAATAGACGAGGAAAAGAATAAACAAAATAAACATGGAGTGTCACGACAAGCATAGCAAACAACTATGATCATTCAAGTTATACTCAAAATAATTCCACAAACTATTTTTTTATTTTTCAATTTTTTCAAACAAAAATGCAAAAAATAATTTTACAAAAATCACACAATATGAATTTAAACTAAGACAAACAAATCGAGAAAACAGAATGAATGGGTGTGAACAAATTCGATAGGAAAATTAATGCAATCAAACATAATATATATGCACGATGAATATGGATACTCCAAACGAATGAACTCAAAATTTTCCTAAGGCGACAAAAATGTGAATTTATATAATATTGACTCAATCTGATAGACACATCAAAGTCTAAAAAGATTTCCACACCAATAACGTCTAAACCTATGTAATGATTTTTCAAGACTTTGTCAGGACGTGCAAATCCGTTGATTAGTTTTCCATCTAAACACCCTCATAAATAGTAATTCATTTATTTTTTCTTTCGAGCTAATCTATTTTTCTCTCCTTAGAGAAATCCTATTAGCCCCATTTTGGCATATTTATCTTTTTATTGCGTGAATTTTTTCTCAGACACTTTTGAATGGTGGCTTTCATGACGAGTTAATTTTGTACTCTCGCAGCCATTTCCCGTGTTCACTTATCATTTTTTTTTAAATTTAAACATATTCCTAACGGGCAATGGTTATTACATGCATTACTTTCATTGTCGAGTTTTATTGCATTTGGTTCATTTTAAAGACAGGAATGAGATGGAAACACTTCGACCAACACGTGATATACAAGTACAATAATCAAAAAAATCCATACATTGTGAATTAAAGGACATTGAGAGTCAAACATGTAGGTATTAATCTCAAATTACATCTTAATGACTCACAAGCATTATAAAGAACAAAAATGAAATGATAACGCATATAAAAACACTATCAAACAGTCACATGGATATCGAATGATGTTGTGACTCACTCATTCTAATTGTCCATACATAAACAGTGTAAACCAAATATAAAACTCTTTTTTGTCTTGTTATCAAAATAAAATCTTTTTGACTTTTTCAATTTTTCTCAAAAAATAGAAAAACTTTTTGTATTTTTCTGAACTTTTTCAAAAACGAAAATGTTTTTATTTTTTCAAAAAAAATATCAAAAATGGAAAATATAAATATAAAAATGATACACACTAGCAATAGGCAAATAATATCATCATGAAAATCATCCTATGCTAGCAAATAAGTCTAAACCTCATTCGTTAGGTACGGTGGAGTTTTCCAAAGGTGGTGATATCCTATGAAAAACATCCATCAAGTCATGTGAAGTCTTTACCAAAAAATTTACTTTCTCCTTAATATGTGAAAACTCCCTCGCGTAATCATCTGAAGCATTATGTGTAGGTCTGTGTGTGTGAACATGTGGCAAAACTCTGTGTGACACACCACCCAACTTAAAGCAAAGCTCCTTAAGATGTACTCTCTTCTTACAATGGGTGCAAACATACACGGGCCTAGAAACACTTCTCTCAAAACATATACGGCGCACTCTCATATCCTAAATGGGACGCCTAGGTGGGTTGGGTTGAGAGCCATAAGAGTCAATCACAAACTCGGTAATCGGCTTGGGTACAACTTGGAAAGTGGACGCACCCTGATGACCTATTCTTAGTCTCTTAACATTACTTAAAGCGGGACCGAGGAGCATATTTCTAACCTTCTTAAATGTATCCTCTATAGTGAACCTTACCTCCCAGGAACGTTCAAGATCTCTCTCTAATTGTGACACACGGACTATAAGCTTACTCTTGTCCCGGTTTACAACAATCAACTACTCACTCAAAGAAACTTTCACCTTATCGAGTTGACTCGCCGACACTTCAAATCCCCTCAAACTCTCAATATCTCTCTCCAAATCTATCACCCTAAGACTTAACTCCTTATTCAATTTCTTATTCTTTAAGGTCTCAATGTATAAATCTCTAAGCTCACTCTCACCCTCACTAGCTCACTCACTCTCACACTCGCTAGAAACACTCAAACTATCATCCTAGGGGGTCTCATGTGCACAACTATCCTCATTGTCATGGGACAAACTCGGTGTACTCATGTGACTAGTTAAAAAGGCTACACGCATCCCACGTAAAGATTCGTCCCCAAAATCCTTCACCTCTTTCTCATTATCGCTAAGAGTGGATGGCATGGCAATCATCTTGCCCTTTCTCTTTAGCCTAGTGGGACACTCAAAAGCCTTATGAATCTTTCCCTCACATTCAAAACATCTCTATTTCTCCTATTTATCTTTCTCACCCTCTTTCTCACCGCTCTCTTTGGCATCCTCCTTCTTTTTATTTTTATCAAAAAATCTTTTATTGAAAGAATTTCTTGGAAAATTTGAGAAACTTTTTGAAATTCTTTGCAAGCATGGCGATATCATAAAAATCAAACTCACTCTCAGAGTCGAACCCAAAAACTTTCCCTGTCTTTTTCTTATCTCTCTTGGACACTTCCTCACCCTTCCTAGACTGGACTCTCCAAGTGCAATCCCTTTATCCTTAGGCTTAACGGTGTTAGGAAGCATATCAATCTCATATATCTGGAGGTCTCCTACCAGCTCTTCTAATCTTGAATTGCTCAAATTACCATCGGAATTCAAAATAGTCAGTTTAGGGATAAAAGCTTTGACAGTGATCTCAAAATCTTTTTAACCACTCGTGCATCAGGTATCTGCTCATCAAGATTGAAACTAATAATGACAATATCATATAAACGTGTGTAAAAATCACCAAAACACTCAGATTCAAGTATAGTTATTGTTTCAAATTGAGTAGTTGAATTTTGAATTTTATACTCTCTGATCGCATTTGTGCCTTGATGGGTAAGTTCTAAAATATCCCATACTTCTTTAGACGTGGCGCACATCATGATTTATTAAAACTCTTCAGGTGTGACGGCATAAGAAATTGCACTTACCCCGCGGGAATTAAAAGTAATCCATCTAAACTCAACCTCAATGCAGTATGCCACGAGTTTTAAATTAGTAGAATTATTTGCAATGATAGTGGGAGGAGTCCAGCCTCTTTAACAAATAACCCAAACATGCTCATCGATTGCTTTTAAATGCGATTTCATACGGGCTTTCCAATAAGCATAATTAAACCCGTCAAAAATTGGCAACCGATTATATAAGTTTTCATTCAAAAACATTGCGATTTTTTAATATTATATTGTTTAAAATTAGATTTTTCAAAACAAAATCAATATCAAAAAATTTTGCAGAAAACAGGATCACTCGATAGATTGAAAAACCCACTCTGATACCAATTTTTGAATGTTGTATGATATTGATTAAACCGAATTCGTAAATTCTAATTATAAACTTATTTAATTAGAGTCAATTTTTAAACCAATTCAATTCATCCCTAAAATATACAACTACGTGGGTAAAATCAAACCAACATAAATAATTACTGACACACAAATTTCAGAAAAAACTCAAAAGGGAAAACCTTTTTATTTCGCTATGTAAAATAAATCGCAGCTTACATACACAATGAAATCTGTAATAAATATCAAACAGACACTCACATAGACATGCATCTTAGAATCAACAATGGATCAACCGAAGCAGCCCACAAGAACACGCAGTCCTGAATCTGCAAAAAAACACCCACCAGTACTCCCAGATGACATATAGTCGTCAGCCGTAGATTTTTCCTCTATACACGAGAAACTTTACCAAAGATGAAAAACAATTCACTAAACTATTTGGATTTTTGTGAATTGCAAAACAAAGGTTTGAACCCTAAATTATAGAAGACAAAAGTATTCTGCTGGTTTGCAGTTTTTACATAATGAAAAACTTCAGGTCTCCTTGAGAAACAATGACACATTTAACATGCTTTATATAAAAAAATTGAGTCGGCAGGTCGCTCGAATGAAATAAGGACGTCGCTCGAACAAGAAGCAATTTGATTAATAGAGATTTTAATAAAGTAATTTTCAAATGGCAATCATTAATAGCGAAATTAATGCGTTGGAGTCACGCATTGATGTGTTCATCACTGAGTTCCGTACCGAGAGAGTTGGATAGGCGTGACACGAGTATGATGATGCGACTACAAGCGGACATGTACCTCTTGCAATTAGAGTCTGACGCACAATTCCCACCCTACTTCTATGACCCCTACACTCATGATCCAAACACTACTGGGTCGTATCAATAATTAATAAAGTGTTTGATCGAGGGTGAAAGGTAGCACAGTGTCAGTACACCAGTCATTGAATTCGTTTTACCTCTTGAATACAAAAACCTAAACTATTTACTACACTCTTTATAGAAGTATAGTGGTCAGTCCGAGTATCGAATCCACATAAACTATTTGTTAGAATTCTATTTATTTAATACTTCGAAAATAAAAGTATAAAAGATGATATGTGAGCAAATCATTAAATTGGGCATGTACAGGTTGAGAATCATCTCCCTCAAATGATCTAAATAGAATAAATGGTTACATGAACATAAAAGCGCTAACAAGATTAATCACATTTGGACAATTAATTAAACCCAGAGTTATCACCCTCTAAATTCTCATGAAAGCTTAATTTGAGTTCGGTGTCAACGAATATTTTCGAAAATACACATGAAAGGTCGTAAATACGGAGCATACGTGATATACCCCCATTAAATCTCCTAAGTGTGACATAAGGAACAATTAACTCATTAAAAATACCTTATACCCATCATACCATAGCATAGCAACATGTGAGTTCGACAATCTCAACCTAGATTAAGTTACCTACAAAGAATGTTAAATGGCAATAATATGAAATCAAGTAAATAAAATCAATTAAATCGAGGTTATAAAGCAATTAAACAAATAACAAAGCGAGAAAACGAATAATGGAATCTTGGATTAAAGAGGAAGAAGATCAATAGTGTTCTTACAAACCAAAGTGGATAAAACCTAGAGGAGAGAGAAAAGCTCCACCCAAAATCCACTCCAAAGGCCTAACCTCCTCTAACCTAACTAGAAAGCTTGATTAAAACAAGATAATGAAAGATATGACTTCAAATACCAAAAATCCACTTATATAGTTAAAGGTAAAATAAATAAAGATAAAAGAAAATAAAATGATTTATCCTAAAATGAGAAGGAGCTCCCCGGGAAAATAGTCAAAAAATGTTTGTTAGGAATCGGATTAACGAATCGTCGGAGGCCACGCGAAGCCGACTCAAAGGGATACAAATTTTGCGAAGACACTGAGCTAGCCCAAATTATAAAATTACTAAATTTCCCATGTACGTGCGATTATCGACGAAACTTCCTCAAAACGCTACCGAACATCACACTAAGCACCGTAATACCTACAAAAGCTCAGTTATACCTCGCAAAACATGTAAACATATAAAATAGAGGTTGTCTAGTTAAAGAGTGTAAATATAGAAATTAAGTTACCCGGTGGGGCTAAAATGCATAAATAAAGAAGGTGAATATATGCAATATTCGAGTCGAATGACACCACCTAACTTACACATTGCTAGTCCCTAGCAATGAAATACAAAGCAAGAAGAACTACAAGTAACCCACAAGAAAGGAGATGTGAACAAAGTAGATAAAATCCACTTTCACGGGCAAACGATTGCAGTTAGTATATGCAATAAGTCATTGAATCCCTAGGTTACCCTAGTGGATGAGTATTGTCTCGTAAGGGTTTTCAGGGATGAAACCCACAAACATCAAATTTCCTCAGAATATGCCCAACCAACTAATATGCCAAGCTCAACAAAAACTAAATATTTCAACTTACTATTAACAAAGAAAAAGAGAATTTTGCTCAATAATCCAAAACTATTAACATTAAAAGAATATCTATATGGACTTGAAACCTCAAATGTGAGTGGTGTGAGTGCACATGCAAAAGTTTTGATTCGATAAAAATGCCTATTCCCCGAATAAAAAAATAGAGCATGTTTCCACTCAATCCTCTCCAGATATTACACTCAATAAATAGAAGAACTCAGAAAGGGGTGTAACACATGGGACATGCGGACATAAAGAGTAAATGTAAATGGAAACTAGTCCGCACACATGTCATCAATGAAGAAGCTATATGTAAAATAAAAACATTGCAATCTCAATTAAAGGATATCGTCGTTAAAGAGGTAAAATGCATTTTCACATATTATCGCAATTATTTAAACCTTTGAATTACAATCACCTTAGGATCACATAAAACTTGTATAGGGTTGCAATGTAGGTTTGGGGTTAAGGTTATGAAATGAAGGGAATATGTACGGATTCAAAAGTCTTTGGAGATAAAACAATTAGGATAATGGAAAATTGCGGGCAATTTTAAAATTGGAAAATGTTTTTCATAAGAAGCATTGAATAAAACATTGGAAAGTGATAATGGTTACTGAACGCTATATACAATATGTACAAACTTTCTCTTTCTTTCTTTTTCTTTTTCTCTTTTTCTTTTATTTTTTTCTTTTCTTCACATTTTCTTTTCTTTACTTTTTCTTTTCTTTTCACTCTCACGTGCTTAATTGTAACCATAACAATAACATCATTCAATCCCAAGTAACATTCCAAACAAAGCTATGGGAGGTAATATGTATGGTATATAATTTCAATTTGGAGTTGGTTAAGGAATTTTTGGTCAATGAAATGAAATGCTATATTTAGGCTCAAAGGGGTTGATTAGGGAAATATACAAGGTAAGGTCAAGGTCAATATGGGTGATATAACAAAGAGAGCTTGTGATACTTTAATAAAATTTATGCAATTCTTGAGTCAAAAATACTTTAAAAATCATACTCAAGTGATACATTTCATATATGAACTCAATTAATGAACAATCAATGAAAGAATAGGGAGATTACTAACAAATTTAACGTTTTCAAGAAGGAAAGAATAGTGTATAGACACTCGCAAATGAATAAAAGCACAAATCTCACTTTGTTTTAGTGTACACAAAGCAAAAAAAAATGATACCAAGTTATAACTGTCCTATCGAATCATTTTAGAAAATATGCTCAAGTGCTCATAGGTTTTGAAGGTTTAATTCATGCGTTTATTCTCAATATTGAATCATTTTAGGACTAAAGATTAATAACATGAAAGAAATAGAAAATGCATCATTGAATTAGCAACTGGATAGGGAAATTATTAAATTTATCATTGAAAATTGGGGCAAGAGGCCCAAGAAAGAGAAAATAAATAAAGAAAACAATCTGATACAGGGAAAAACCGCGGCGTAAGTGCCTAAAGATATACGTCAATCGTTATGCTCGGCTCCCGCCACTATACAAAAACTAAACTATTGACTACACTCTTTCTGAGAGTATAGCGGATAGTCCGGGTATCGAATCCACAGAGATTAGTTGTTACAATTATAATAATTTAATACTTCAAAAATAAAAGTGCAAAAGATAATTTATTAATAAAGAAAAGATAATCTCGGTGTGTATGTTTAAGCCAAATAACAAAAAGCAGAAAAACTATAGATTGCGACTAATATCCCTCACCTCAAGTTCATTAGTATAAATGGTTATATTGAATGAAAAGTCTACCAAGATTAAATCTCATTTCATCAATTAATTAAATCTAAAGATGTAACCCCCTAAATTTTCATAAAATCCTTCTATGATTTTGGCGTAAACAAATACCCTGAAAATTACACACCCAAGGTCATAAAAACGGCGCATACATGATATACACCGTTAAATCTCCTAGGCATAAATTCAAAAACAACCCAATCCAATTAAACTCATAAAACCCATCACCAAAGCAAAGCAATCAAATCAACTCGAGGTGAGTTCAATTAATCACAGGCTAAACTAAATTAGCTAGAAAGCATTTTAAATGGCATTAATTAAGTGAAAGCAATAAATGCAATAAATAAATTAAGGAAATTAAATCTAGATTACAAAGCAGGTAAACAATAACAACGCAAGAAAAATAACAAATGGAAGATTGGATTAATGAAAGAGATGATGAATAGTGCACTTACAAACCCATTTGGGTGAAACTCAAGGAGAAAGTGAAGCAAGACCCAAAAATCTTGTCCAAACCCTAACCACCCTAACCTGAACTAAGAAAAATACAAGATGATAGAATATATGTCTTCAAATACAAAAAACCCACTTATATAGTAAGTGGTAAAAGAAATAAATGGAAAATAAATGATTTATCCTAAGTGGTTTTTGTGTTGTCCTTCCTCTACGAGAAATCCATAATTTCTTTGTTATTGATCAGAATTGCACACCGTCAGCGGCCATGAGAAGATGACTTAGAGGGCTTCAACGTTCGTGAGACATTGGGCCAGAAACCCAAATTATGAAATTACTAAAAGGACATTGTACGTGTGATTGTCGACAGAACTTCTTCGAAACACAATCGAACTTCACACTAAGCACCGTAATACCTACAAAAGATCAATCATACCTCGTAAAATATGTACACATATAAAATAGAGGTTGTCTGACTAACAAGCGTAAATATAGGAATTAAGGTACCCGAGGGGGCTAAAATGCATAAGTAAAGAGAGTGAATATCTGCCATATTCAAGCTGAATCAGTGTTACTTGTGGTCCTTCTATATGTAGTTCTTAGGTTTTAATGAAAGTTATTTTGTAAGAACTATGTAATTGCTCTATCCTTTCGTTTTGAACTTGTGTGGTGCTTTTAATGAAATATTGGCATTTTAAATATTTGCTCGTTTAATTTTCGTACTTATTCTTTTTATTTTTAGATTTTAGTCCTTTTGATTGAGGACAATACAAAAGTCTAAGTTTGGGGGGGGAGGGGGTAACAAGTGCATCTGTTAAAAACTTCATAAATTTTTAAAATAAGCAAAAAAATTGAAAAAGGTCAAAAAGTTCAAAAAATTATAAAACTTCTAAATTTTCCCAAAAAAAGAAGAAAAAGTCAAAAAAATACTTTAAAATAAATAAAAAATTAAATTTATATTTTTCAAAAATATCACTAAAAATTGTTGTCTGGTGTCTCAATTTATAAAAATTCAATGCATAAAGCCAAAATTGACCAAAAATAAAAATTGAGCGAAAATTGACGACTTAATGAATAAGTGTGGAGATTATTAACCTGGTGAGATTTGGAGCCTATCAACTTTTAAGAATAATTAAATCAATCTGAGTTAGTGGTTAACTCAAAGGTCAATTTAGCATTAAATAAGTTGTTGAAGATCTCTAATTTTTTGTTTTGATAGTTTAAAGGAAACAAGTGAGATGTCATCTTAAAAATGCACTAAAAGTATCTCTCAATTAAGTATAATTTCGAGACGCATATGATAAAATAATTGGAAATTAGCACGAACGAAATCGGGCCATCGATTGTTACACAAAAATATTAGCCATAAACCGCATAAAAGAATTATCCTTTTGCTATCCATTTTGAGCCTAATGAATTTTTTCAATTTTCGCCTGTCAACCCTAAAAAAAACATTTAGCCCGAAGTTATGGAATTAAAATTCATCAAATAAGTCCAAATGGTATAATAAAAATGGGCAAGGAAAAAATAGAAAAATGCTCAAAAAAATAGCAAAAAAAGGAAAAATTAGAAAAAGAAGAGAAACTGAGAAAATGCACGAAAAAGTGCCAACAGACATCACAAGCAATAAAAGATTTCAACTTTGACTTTCCCAACCATTCCCATTTTACCCAATACACCTTATGACCCGAGTGTAACACCCCGCCCGCCCGGGGATAGCGGAGCGGAATGCCACTATCGATAAAACTAACCAAATTCGCAAATAGCAAGGTATAGAGCATCTAAAAGAATTCCACAATAAAACATGAGAAACCATTAACCTCAATATCTTCAAATTAAGACAACAATATTCTCTCAATTAAATACAACTAAAGTAAATCTCCAATGCTCTATACATCAAAATAAATACAAATCTTCTCTCTCGAATATTCTTCCCAAAACAATCCACGCTAAAATCATCCCAATTGGTCCATAGCGCTCAAATCCACGCTAACCTGCCAACTAAAGAAAATATGCGGAAGTACACAATATGACAGAAAAGATGCTCAACAATTATATATTAGCGATGAATAAAACGTAACAATACGAGTACGAATATTCAAACAAAATGAAAATCTCAAAAGCATTTATCAATAAATTTCTCCACAACACATCAATGGGTCTCCAGGCCTCACCCCATATGCATATATGCTTTATCAAGTCATAGCCCCGAGAAGAAGGAATTTTGGCGGCTGCCCAACCTCCGTGCCATATTAAAATCTCATGACAACGTGCTCAATTACAACATGAATAATACCACATGAATCAAAATAATTTCAACAATTATTTTTTCATATTTCAATGAATTTAACAATTCAAATATGAGTTCAATAATCGCAAGAATTCAAAGGGAATAACTCTTGAGAGATTTAAAGAGCATATTGTGTAAAACCCCATACCTTAAAATCATTGCATTAATCGACACATAAATTTAGCCTCAAAATCTGATCACACCATCACGTTCCTCTCGTAAAAATAATCAAATCATGTTCTAGTCCCAACACGAGATAATCCCAAATAGTCCTATTTTAAAAACCTAGAAAAATAAGGTCCAAAAATTATTCAAATTGTCAATCTGACTTCAAATTTGGATTCTAGATAAAAAATTGGGTTAGGTATGTATTTTGAGTTTTTCTCAAATCTCATTCGAATGCACTCAAAAAGAAGATCTAAACATTTCGGATTAGCTCTTCTCATTCCACTCGTTTTTGCCTCTTTGGATTTCATTTTTGGCCTCTCTTTTTCTTATCTCTTTCCTTATAATCACCCATAATATTCCTTATATAGTCTCTCTCGCAAGCCCTATCTTGGTGCCTAAGCTAACGCATATTACTATATTTCCCTTTAATTCAAAATTGTCTAGTTTATATATTTAAACCCTTACAAAATGTCCAAAAATAATTTAAATTTAAATGTTTAATATTCGATTCATTTCAAATAAAAATAAATATAATATCAATATCCCAATTAATAAAATCATAATATTATTAAAATTATATACCATCTTCATAAATAAAGACCTCAAAATGACGGGGTATTGCATACTTCCCCCCTGAAAAGGAATTTTGTCCTCGAAATTAGATGAAACCTAACACTCGAAATAAAATGCCACTCGATTCTATTTTTCAAAATCACACACTAAAGTCTTCAAATCAATTTTCTATCTCCAAAAAAAATATGTTTAATCCGCATGCTAGACCCAAAACCCAATACCCGAGGCATGTCGTATATCTAAGCTCTGATACCATCTGTAACACCCCAACCGCCGAGGGATAGTGGAGCGGAGCGCCACTATCAATAAAACTAACCAAATCCGCAAAGAACAAGGTATAGAGCATCTAAAAGAATCCCACAATAAAACAAGAGAAACCACTAATCTCAATCTCTTCAAATTAAGACAACAATATTCTTTCGAATAAATACAACTAAAGTAAATCTCCAATGCTCTATACATCAAAATAAATACAAATCTTCTCTCTCGAATATTCTTTCCAAAATAATTCACGCTAAAATCATCCCAATTGGTCCATAGCGCTCAAATCCACGCTAACCTGCCAACTAAAAGAAAATATGGGAAAGTACACTATACGATAAGAAAGATTCTCAACAATTATATATTAGCGATGAGTAAAACGTAACAACACGAGTACGAATATGTGACACCCCGACTAATTAAATAGCTGGTGGCTACTCCTTTATTAAATTAATTCAAAATGCCAAGTTGGTTCAGTTAATAGCATCACTGTCGAAAATATTTTTATAATTACTAACCACCCAGTATTTAAAAGTAAGTGCCAAATTTTAAGTTAAGTCTGATTAACATGCAATAAAAGAATAATGGAAGAACAACATAATCCATTCACCATAATGAAGTAATGAATAACCAACAATTTATAAATAAGTCTGGAGGAAAAACTCCTCACAACAGTCCCACAACAATAACATAAGACAAGTCTGAATCCTGATTAATTACATGCCAAAAGTCTGAATACTGAAATAAATGAAATGTCTCTAAAAGAAATGGGCGACATGCCCTACAACTGATAACTGATGAATATTGAGTCAAGATAGATGAGCGTCTACAAGCAAAGTCCTGTAACTTCCACAAACAGCTACAGCTCGTCACCTGAATGAGAATCCTAAGCATGGTGTCCTTGTGGCTGGGCACCTAAAATGGTTTTTACAAAAATAGATTTGAAAGCAAATGGGTCAGAGCCCGAAAGTGTAAAACATTTTGAAAACAACAAGTGTTTTAATAACATTAAAACATTAAATGCAAAGTACATGTTAGGACGTGCACTCACATGAAATTCTCACCTCTCGACTACATGTGCACTCCTAACGTACATTACCCATCTAAATGACACATATATCTAACCAAAACGTAATAAGTTCTACCCCTTACTACTCGATTCTCGTATTACATTCTAACTTTATCAAATAAATAGAGCGCTTTACTTAAACTCAGAGTCTCAATATGTAATACATTTCACTATCGGTTAACCCGTTAGGTTTTCTCAAAACAATACCATAATTTTATTCACAATGTTAACATGAAAGTTCCCATTAATTAAGTGTATATTATTCACATTATAAATATACAATACAAGCACCCCGAGAATAAGCTGCGGTGCACACATACTCTGCTATCCATCCCGGTACATCACGTACATAAGGATCACATATTGCGAATCTCTCAGGGATAGTTCACAGATAACAACATCACAAATAATGGAGGCGAACACAGTCACATCACATGGGTCACGCACATACCTGCGCTCCCACGATCAGCAGACTTATTAACATCCCAATAAGTCCTTCTCTGACCTATGTTCATCGAGGTAACCAATCTAAATCCGAGCAACACAAGGATTAGAGGGCCCTAAGGGAACGCGAACCTCCCGTGATAGCTAGTATGGTAGGTATGTCATACACATAAAATCAATACATATACTAAGTATGCACACGTCTTAGTAATCACCATAATATATTGGTACATAACTCTTCTCGTACTGACATATAATACTACACCATTTATATGTTCCCGGTTAATATAATTAATTTGGCCGTCAATAGCTCACATCGTAATAGACACTCACGTCCTACTTCATATTTTCCCTTAGGTTCAAACTACACTACTAGGTTTGACTCCTCATTATATCCCAAACATCCCAAATATAACAATTACTCATCAAGGAAAGGCTATCTCTACCTATACACAAGGTTACGGGGCACTCGGGATCAAAACAGGCTAAAAAGCCTAAACTGTCAACTCGTTCGAAGTCTCGTTCGAACGAGACTTCGTTCGAACGAACTGAGTCTTCTAACGAGATCTCGTTCGAACGAAGTGGGCTTTCTAACAAGATCTCGTTCGAACGATCTCATCGAATGAACTTCACCCTCGTTAGAAGTCAATGGTCAACTCGTTAGAAGCTCGTTCGAACGAGTTCGTTCGAACGACCTGGGCAGGTCTTCTAACGAGTGACCAGATTCGAGCCCAGATTTCTGATTTTCGTTTTTCCAACTTCTCTACTCCCCAAATCTCATCCAAACCTCAATTCATCAATTGTTTAAGGTCTCTAATCGTCCCTAAACATACTTAGTTCACATATTGACATGCTTGGGGGTATTAATTCATCCCAACATCATTCAAATATCAAATCTCTACATATTTTTCCCCAATTTTAAAACTATGAACCCTAGAATTTATGAATCATCAAAGAACTGAATTAAATCCGTTTTTGGTTTCCTACTAATTGTAACATCATCAGAATAATCATTACACACCAATCTACATGCGATTTCCTAATCAAAATGTACTTTCTATTTCCAATTTACATGGGTTTTTCATTAACTCCCAAGAACAACATGATTTTAATAAATTCCTACACATGGAAGAAGCATTCTTTGAAATAAATGAAATTAAACCACTTGCCTTAATGGTAACTCTGGATTTGATGACAAATTTGATGAATGGATCTCTCTCCTCTGCAGATTTCTCCTCTCCTCTCTTTCTACAAGCTTTCTTCTCCAAAGTTAATGGTGGCTAGGGTTTGTGCTTTAGAAATTCTTAGGAACAACTTTCAATAACCTCCGTAGCCTATTTGGGTATTAGTGGCTTAGTGGGTTAATGCCTAATCAGATATTAATTCCCAATTTTCGTAGCTTTTAATTCCTCAAAATTCAAAATTACCAAACTACCCTTATACGTTGCCGGTATGGACTAAAAATGCCCCGGGACCCAAACCAAACCCCCGGCTAGTGTTTTCTGACTATTTCGACCCTTCCGGACGCGTTGGCGCGCTCAAAACAACCATGCGGATAATAGAAATAAAATTCACTTTTTAATTATCATAATTATATACCATGACACGACTGTCACACTCGTCTCAACAAAATTTCCAAATTGTCGTATTTCAATCTCACGAAAAATTTCATAATTCAAAATTCATATATAATCATATATGCACATATAATCAAATACCAACTCGCATCTCGTTAGTATTTTTAATCCGGATTAATTTCTAATTCATACGCATTTAATTTAATTAATCCCATAAAATAAATATCACAACAAAATATGTGGTATTACAGAATATTCAAACCAAATGCAAATCTCAAAAGCATTTATCAATAAATTTCTCCACAACAAATCAATGGGTAACATGCCTCACCCCATCTGCATATGCTTTATCGAGTCATAGTCCCGGGAAGCAGGAATTTTGGCAGGTGCCCAACCTCCGTGCCATATTAAAATCTCATGAAAATGTGCTCAATAACAACATGAATAATACGACATGAATCAAAATAATTTCAACAATTATTTTTCCATATAAAAAATTCCGCTTGCAATTGGAGTTTGTGGACAAATGGTATTAGGATTATACTAAATTTACTTAACTGAGGAAAAGTCCGATATTTATATTGTTCGCTCTTTGCAAACCCTAACAGGTTCTAGCCGTAATAACCCTAATTAGGGTTGCATGGCATCCAACCTTTCCTTTCTTTCTTCGTCTATAACCCCTAAACCTCCTGACCCTTCAAATCCTTGGCAAAAATCCTTTGCTAGCATTTTGAAAGAACAATCTCCTTCCCATGCAGTCAATATCAAACCTCTTTCAAATAAGGGTGAACCAGCAATTATTTTCTCCCAAGATGAAGTTAACATTCTATCTGCTCCTTTCAAGCATGCCCTAGTTGGAAAGTTCTCACATGGAAAGCCATCAATGGAGTTTATTCGAAAAAACTTTAAATCCTTTGGTTTAAAGGTTGCATATCATATTGGTCTTATTGATCATAAACACATCCTTATCAGAGTCAACTGCCAAGAAGATTTCTTGAGGCTATGGATGAAAGATCAATGGTATATTGGTAAGAGCCCTATGAGGACTTTTAAATGGTCCCCATTATTTAGATTTGATCAAGAAAGTCCCCTTGTTCCCATATGGATACAATTTCCAGGTTTACGTATTCATCTTTTTGCTAAAGAACCATTGTTTTCTTTGGCTTAAGCAGTTGGGAATCCCCTTAAGATTGATCAATCTACAGAAAATATTCACAGGTCTAGTGTGGCTAGAGTGTGTGTAGAATTGGATCTTCTAAAGCCAAGACCCTATAGAATTTGGATAGGGAGTGGTGATGTTGGTTATTAGCAATCCATCGAATATGAAAACATGCCTTCTTATTGCTCTCATTATTTCAAACTTGGGCATCAAGAAGGAAATTGTATGTTTAAGAAGGAGATCAATAATAATCCTGACAAGAATGGCAAGGAAGTTGTTGAAAAAGATACGCAACCTTTAAAGAATTCAGCCAAAGTTCAAGAATCAGGTTGGAAATATAGACCTATAGAAAAGGAGTCAGAGAAGCATCCTGTCTTAAAGTTCCAATCAGAAGCCTCTACCAGTTTAACCAAGAATCTTCCCATTGATACTGAAGATCCAGTAATAAGAATGCAAGTTAAAGATACAGATAAACAAGTAAGGTCTCCTATTCAGAATGGTATTGTGACAATTGCAGAAGTAGATGAAGATTGCAAAGAGGATAATGAAGAAGAGGAAGGTGAATGGAATGAAGAAATTATGGAGGAATTGAACATTGAAAAATTACTCTCAAAGAATGGGATCAAGTTAGGTGATGAAAAGTATAACAGTGCAGGAACTAAAATGGATAAGGTGAAATATAAAGGTCAAAATTCCAAGAGGGGGTACCATTCAGATAATGAAAAGTCTGATATCCAGGAAAAAACTGACTGGGAGGATTTGAATATGTTCTCAGCTTTGTTGAGAGAAAAAATGGATAGTAAGGAGAGAAAGGAGAATAGTATAGTGAAACCTATGGTGATCTTTCGAAAGAAGACAAAAACCAAAGGTAATAAGAAGGTGATCACATCCAAAAGAAGGGTTACCAGATCTGCTAGTAGAGGTTCCAAGCAAGTTTTCCATATTCAATCTCAATGATTCAAGGAATAGTATGGAATGCTCGAGGAGTAGGGAATAAGCCTACAAAAAGAAGGATTAAAAAACTTTGTAAGAATAATAACCTTTCCTTTTTAGCCATTCTTGAACCCTTGGTTGTTAATTCTAAAATAGAAGATATCAGGAGACTTATAAGTTTTGAAGGTTGTTGCTTTAATAGATTAAATAAAATTTGGTGCTTCTGGAGACATGGTATTCAATGTGAGGTTTTGGTAGATGGGGATCAAAATTTGCTTCTTAAACTAGATCATCCAAACTTAAAATATCAGATAGGAGTTAATTTAGTTTATGCTAAATGTACTAGACTGGAAAGAAGGGATCTTTGGGAATATTTAGCATATAGTTCTTCTCTGTGTAATGATTATCCTCTCATTGTCATGGGGGACTTCAATATAGTTAGCACAAGTACAGAAAGGGATGGGGGTGCTGAAATTGATCTTGGGGGCGCTTCTGATTTTAACTCTTGCTTGATTAGCTGTTCATTGCAGGATTTGGGTTATAGTGGATCTAAATTCACTTGGGCTAAATGTGTCAATGGGCATATGATGTTTGAGAGACTTGATAGAGGCTTGGTTAATCCTTCCTGGTTGGACTATTTCCCTAATTCCTCCATTACTCATTTGTATAGAAACTGTTCTGATCATAGTCCCTTATTACTATCTATTCAAAGTCAGTTTGATTCGTCCTCTAAACCATTTAGATTCCTAAATATGTGGAGTACTCATGATGGTTTTATCAATTTAGTCCAAAGCTCTTGGGCAGTAGCTGCTACAGGTAGACATATGGAGGTATTTTATTTCAAGCTTAAAAGACTTAAAGCAGCTTTGAAAATCTGGAATAAAGAGGTTTATAAAAAGGTTTTTGAAGAAATTTCCATTATGGAGGACAATTTAATTCAAGAAGAACTAAAGTTAGAATCTGATAATAGTGGAGCTCAAAGGCAGATATATTCTAAAGCCAAGGCAGACCTCAATGCTGCTATGGCCAAAGAGGAAATGTTCTGGTTTCAGAAATCAAGGGGTGATTGGATAAGTAATGGAGATAGAAACACTAAATTCTATCATGCTCAGGTGCAAAATAATAGAAGAAGACAAGGCATACATGTTATTAAAGATGATGAGGGGAGAATCAAAGAGACTAAAGAAGACATTGCTAACCAGTTTATATCTTATTTTTCAAATTTGTTTTCTGCAGGTCCTCTTGAAGATAATGGACTTCTTAAAGTTATCCCAAAGATATTGACAGAGGAGATGAATAGTATTCTTATTTCTATCCCAGAAGAAGCAGAAATTTTGAATGCCATAAAAGTTATGAATCAGAATAGCTCAGCTGGATGTGATGGCTATAATGGTTATTTCTATGTGCAGTGTTGGGATATAATCAAGAAGGATCTTGTGAATGCTATCCAAGCATTTTTCTTAGGAGCTGGCATTCCCAAATCATGGAGTTCTACTATGATTTGTCTTATTCCTAAAGTTCAAAGACCTGTGTTCTGCAAGGACTACAGACCTATCAATCTTTGTAACTTTAGTTGTAAGATAATTACCAAGATTATTAACTCCAGGCTTAGCCCTATGCTTTCATCTATTATTTCTTGCAATCAATCAGGATTTGTGCAAGGGAGAAACATTCTTGATAACATTCAATTAGCTCAAGAGATGATGCAATTTATTGATAGAAAAGCTACTGGAGGTAATGTGGTTTTGAAACTTGACTTGGCTAAAGCTTATGATATAACCTCATGGCATTTCTTAATTAAGTCTCTAAGAGCTTTTGGATTCTCAGAGACTTTTATTGATTTAATTTGGAGATGCATTTCATCCACTTGGTTTTCTATAATTATCAATGGGCAGCCTATGGGATTCTTTCAACCTTCCAGAGGAATTAGGCAAGGGGATCCTATTTTCCCAAGCCTTTTCATTATCATGGCAGAAGCTTTTAGCAAAGGATTGAATAAGCAGATGTTGGCAGGTTTTATTCCTCCTTTCTCTCACCCTAGAGGATGTCCATTAATTAGCCATCTTGGTTATGCTGATGATTTAATTATTTTTTCTAGAGGTACAAAGCACAGTCTTAAAAACCTTATGAAATTTATTGAATGTTATGAGAAGGAATCAGGTCAACTCTTTAGCAAAGAGAAATGTTTCTTCTCTTTAAGCTCTAAAGCTTATGTTACTGTCAGATCCAGTATTGCAGCCTGCACAGGTTTCAAATTTTCTAATGGCTATATGAGCTATCTTGGATGCCCACTGTTTAAAGGAAGAATGAAAGCTATGTACTTTGAATCTCTAATTCATTCTATTGCATCCAAAATTCAGAATTGGAAGTCTAAATTTCTTTCTTTAGCTGGTAGAGTTACTCTGATCCAATCTGTTTTAAATTTTATCCCTATCTTTACTTTATTTTCTTTACAGCCTCCTAAATTGGTGATTAAATCAATTATTCTGATTATGGGAAAAAATTTCATTGGATCAAGTGGGAGTCTATTTGTTTTCCAATAAAAGAAGGTGGATTAGGCATCAAAAATTTGGAGTATATCAAAGAAGCTTCTAACATCAAATTGGCCTGGAATATGAAGAAGAATACTAGCTTATGGGCTAAGTTTATGAATGCTAAATACTCTAATGTTCCTACTGGAAGTGGATCAATGACTTTTTGAAGAATCGGGTCTGCTTGGAATATAATGGAGGCTAATTCTTTATGGTTAGATAATGGTCTGATTTGGCAGCCTTCTTCTAGTGGAAAGTTCACATTTTCATCAGCTTATGAGATTATTAGAAAGCATAAATTATCATCTTTAGCATTTAACTATATATGGGATCCTAATATTCCTCCTAACATATCTACGTTTATGTGGAAAACATTATCTAAATGTGTTCCTGTTGAAGATCTTATTCAAAAGGTGGGAGTGAAATTAGCATCCAGATGTCAATGCTGCCATAAGAATGGGGAATCTCTGAACCATCTCTTTATATCAGGTCCTATAGCTGCTGAAGTTTGGAATCATTTTTGCTTCTTACTGGGAGTTACTCAAAGACCATCCACTATTCATAGCTCGATAATTCAATGGTGGTTACATTCAGGAAATTCTCATATATCTCATTAGCTGCATAAGATCATCCCAGTCACTATTATCTGGGAAATTTGGCTTGCTAGAAACAAAGCTCTTTTTGAAGGTATAACTATGAGAGCTAACATGATTTCATCTAGAGTGATATCTAGAATTGCAGAGGTATTCCAAAATTCCAAAATCAAAGGTGGGAGAAATGATGTATGTAAGGAGGTTATCAATGTCTTTTCTCTTAATTTCAAGATATCCAATTCTTCTTTTATAGTTATGCCTTGGAAATGTCCTCCAAAAGGTAGACTCAAACTCAACTGTGCTGCCAAGACAGGGAACAATATGGGTATTGGCTCTATTATTCTAAATGATACGGGTCAATTCGTTTGGGCTTGCTCAAATGCTTTATCTACAAATTCATCGATTGAAGCTCAAGTTCAAGCTATTTTGGTTGGGATCAAGTTTTGCAAGGAGAAGGGTATTTCTAACATAGACATCGAAGTAGATTCAGAAAATATTCTTCAATGTTTTATATCTTCTTCTACAGCTCAGTGGCGTATAAGGACCGAAATTTTTTAAATCAATGAATTTCTCCAAAGTAATCATTGCCTCATCAAGTTATGTTCATCAGGAGCCAATAAAACTGCAGTGTTGCTTGCCAATCATGGATCCTATCATCAAAGCTCTTCAAGCTTTCAAAATTACAGTGATCTCCCTAGAGAGATTAGAGCATTTATTTTAGTAGTTTCCGAAAAGGTCTTTGTTTGATTTGCTTGTAAGCCATGTGAGAGCTTTTCTCTCTATAGACTCAATAAATATCCTGATTAAAAAAATAATAATAAATAAAATTCAAATATGAGTTCAATAATCGCAAGAATTCAAAGGGAATAACTCTCGAGAGATTTAAAGCGCATATTGATTAAAACCCCATACCTTAAAATCACTACATGAATCACCACATAAATTCACCCTCAAAATCTGATCTCACCATCATGTTCCTCTCGCAAAAATAATCAAATCATGTTCTAGTCCCAACACGAGATAACCCCAAATAGACCTATTTTAAAAACCTAAAAAATCAGATCAAAAAATTATTCAAATTGCTAATCCGGCTTCAGATTTGGATTCTAGACGAAAAATTGGGTCAGATATGTGTTTTGAGTTTTTCCCAAATCTCATCTGAATGCACTCAAAAAGAAGATCTAAACATTCCAAATTAACTCTTCTCGTTCCACTCGTTTTTGCTTCTTTAGATTTCATTTGTGGCCTCCCTTTTTCATCTCCCTTTCCTTATAATCACCCATAATATTCCTTATATAATGTCTCTCTGAAACTCCAGCTTGGTGCCTAAGCTAACGCATATTACTATATTGCCCTTTAATTCAAAATTGTCTAGTTTATATATTTAAACCATTACAAAATGTCCAAAAATAATTTAACTTTAAATGTTTGATATTCGATTCATTTCAAATAAAAAAATATATAATATCAATATCCTGATTAATGTAATAATAATATTATTAAAATTATATGCCATATTCATAAATAAAGCCCTTAAAATTATGGGGTATTGCACTGAGAAAGTCCTAACTGAGTCCGAATAACAAAATTAATTACCACGTGGAGAGATAAGACATGAAAATATAACAAGAGAAATTAATTGGTGGGGATAAGAGTCGATATTTTTCGTGTTTTAACAACCGTATTCTGCTGATGAGATCTATTCACCCAAAATATTTTGTCTTTCTAATTATATGTGTGACCTTGTATCCATTATATTTACTCTTTATGTCACGCATACTGAGAGAAATATCCATATTTCGAGTGATCCGTATGTGAAAGCATCCCGTGAGAATTTGAATTAAAAATAAAATAAAAAGTAACATAATTATCGATCGATGGAAGTTAGCGACTTGATTCTCGACTTTGCACACACACACACACTATAAGTCAAGATTCTCGAATGAAAATTTAAAGTGACTGATAAGCACCCAAAACTGTACAATTTATACC
This sequence comes from Sambucus nigra, assembly GCA_949130495.1. Lineage (NCBI taxonomy): Eukaryota > Viridiplantae > Streptophyta > Magnoliopsida > Dipsacales > Adoxaceae > Sambucus > Sambucus nigra. The sequence continues at coordinate 551,140,853 of OX422212.1, read as the reverse complement.
CCAAATAGATGTACTTTCGTTGCTAATTCTCGACAATATGGGTCTTATGCGCTTAATTGTTCAATATGCAGGTTTAATTGCAGTTGCGGTGTCAAAAGCTATATTTCGGAGCAATTTTCAGTTAAAATGGAGCTAATCACCAACCCCGTAACCTTATCCCGTAACCCTAGCCTATCCTAAACCTACCCCAAACCCTGTGTGTGTTTTGTTTGTGTCTTTTTATTATTTTTTAGATTTTTAGTTTGAGTCATTTTTATTTTAGATTTATTTAGTATTTTCTAGGTTTTATTTTCTATTTTTCTATTTTATTAGTATAATTTTATTTTATTTTGATTTTTATTAGCTTTAAGTTTAGTCTTATTTTATTCAGATTAGTTTTTAGGAGTTTGTTTTCAGTTTATTATATTTTATATTTTTTAGGACTTTAGTTTTCATTTAGATTTTAAGTTTTTATTTCTTTTGTTTTATTTTAGTTTTTATATAAGCTTAGTATTTTATTTTTTTAGTTTTGATATTTTTATTTTTATTATTTTTAGTTTGTTTTATTTTTAGTTAGATTTATTTTTTATTTTTAGTTTTATTAAGTTTAGTTGAGTCTTTACTTTTAAGGGTCCAAATTAGACTCACACACACCCTAAAACCTACACACTACCAAACACACCCTAAAACTACCCTCACCCTCACCCATCCTAACTTACACCCACACACACCCCATAACCTATACCCCTTCTTCTTCAACCTCCCATCACCCCCTCTCTTCTCTCTCCTCTCCACCATTACCACATAACCCATAAACCAAGCTTATTCACCCTCCAATTACACCAACCCGAGTACACCCCGTTGGCATTAAACCCGACGCCGATAATACCCGGCCTGCTACCCTCCTTCACCTCCGGCGTTCAACCGACCGACGACCTTAAACCCAGAACGCCGGAGATTCCGTACTGCCCCCTTCGCAGGCCGAAAAATGGCAACCACACCACTCCGACGACAACAGCGAGCGCCCCTCCAAACCCCGACCCACACCTATTCGCCCCTCCAAACCACAACCACTACATAACCCCGCCGGTGTCGTCAACCGTCCACCTCTAGCCGAACCTCTGGCGACGCCTCACCTTACCAGCTAGTTCTGCCGCCAACCCGTGTCCCGAATCGCACCAGCTCACCCCTCCGTCCAGCCTAACCTTAACCCAGATCCCGATTCCTCAACCCAAAACCCCAAGCCACTGCCGAGTTTAACCCGCTAGAGATCCTCTACCCAACGCAGCCAGGAGCTCTGCCAAAACTGAGAACTCGTACCCATTACAAACAAACCACGACCCGATTCCATCCAACCCCATTTTCTCCAAAACTTCTCTCGACATTCACCTGCCAAATAAAACAAACCAAAAATCAATTAACCCACTTCAAACCAACTTAAACCCTTTTTTCCATTCTACCCCCAACTACCTCTTTTTACCCCCATTACCCAAAATACCCAATAATTAAATCAGATTTTTATTCCTATCCACTCACCCACTTATCCCCTCATTCACATGACCTCACACCATATCCACATGCACCCCCTAGCCATATACCCAATATACCCCTTTGCTCCATGTGTCTACTATATAAGAAGACCATGCTCATTCAAAGGAGGAAAATTAAGATTGGTAGAGAGAATTGTAGAGAGAGAAATTTTAGTTTAGAAATAAATTAGGATAAATTTCATTTTGTAAATAATTTTTATTTTTCTTTTTTGAGATTATTGAGTGATAAATGTGTGAGGATCAATTTGAGTGAAATTTTTATGTAATATTGTTTGGATCACTCAAGTTGATGGATTATGAATTTCAACTCATGGATTGAAGATTAATTAAGCATCAAGAGATTGGGGTTTGATTGTTTTTTTCTCATCTCATATATTTTATGCCTTTGATTATTAATTTGTCATATTTCATATCATGTTAGGCTAAGTCCCCTTTCAAGGGATGGGGGAAAACCCTTATTTGATGTTATTTTAGTTTAATTAGTTTGATTACTTGAAATTTTCCTTTGAATGTTAATTTTGATCCTTCACCCTTAAATTTACGCCTCAAGAGAGGGTAAATGATTTTCGAGAGAAAATCGAAATTCTAGTTATAATACCCATTTTAGATTCGAACTAGAGATAGGGGTTTCTTAAATGGGGTATTATAACTTGAATTTCAACTCTAAATTTATTTTCTAAGATTTACGTAAATTTTAATCGATCGATCCTAGCGGGTGATTAATTAAAAGGAGTTTAGATCTATTTTTCTAGAGTTGTGAGGTGTTAAACTTAATTTTCTAAAAGATTACTATTATAATTACACTTGCAACGGAGTTGGTTTGTAATTTTGATATTAATTTGGGAGAATTCAAATAATTAAATTAATTAATTAGAATAACTAAAATTTGTGGTGTAATCCAATTACTTGATTATTCTCACAATTATTTACCTCACTTTATCTCTTATTTTTAGTTTAGACTTTATTTTTCATTTTAGTAACTTTCTAGTTAGTTACTTTCATCTCACATTTTAGTTTAGTTTAGTTTAAATCATCACCTCGCCCTATTGTTTTAATATTGAAAAACCTAAAAAAATAGAAAACTGAAAAATCTCAAAGAGAAAATAAAAAGTGAATTATAATTGAATTTGTCTCAAACTTACCCCCTTGGAAGTGGATTGATACCCTTACTTACCTCTACACTTGAGTTGTTATATTTTGTAGGTATTTGAGGATTTGACTAACTTGGCTTTCAACAACGATATACGCAAAAGTCAAGTTATCAAATGGCGCCGTTGCGATTCTTGGGAGCGTGAAGCACTTGAAGCAGATTTCAACTTTTAGTTCATTTGTTTTTTGTACTTTATTATTTCTTGTACCATTTTTATATTTTTAGAAGGCTTGTATTAGGATTCTTATCCTTGGCTTGTATTGCGGTGCTTAGAGGCACCTTTACTTTATTTTTCATTTTAAAAATTGTAATAAACAAAGACAAGCATGATTGGGAAACCGGACAAGGTAGAGAGAGGGCGTCCAAAGGCGAGGATTTATAAGCCTCTCTACCTTGGGTCGGTAGGACTCCCGAGGCCGACTGAGATAGGCATAATCTCCCCCAGTCGACTCTAATTTATCGGCACCTCACAGTGTAAAAACCGTGGGAGGTACAATTCTTACACCCTCACGCCTCTCCTGTTAGCGAGTCAATTATTTTGTGTGCTCTTGTGTGCTCTTGCTTGATTTTATTCTCGCATTTATTTTGGAATGGTGTGATGAATTAATTAATTAAGACCTACACCCGGTCACTCACGAGAAGGGATTTCATCACCTGACTCACTCGTTTACCATTGTGTGTTATCCTAGCCATCAGTAAATATAAAATCTATTAACTAGGTAGCCCACTAGGAGAACCTTTTTGCAAAGGCGATCACTAAAATATTTCCGAGATTTTTTATCGCCCGCGGACTTAATTAAAATTTGACTACCCCTTTCACTAAATTTTGAAGATAAAAATTGGCTATGTGCTAATTAGGAAATTTTCTTGGCTTGTGTGTGTGTCCAATTCCAATTTTTGGTAGTCGGGTTTTAGTGAGTTCGTCCATTCAAAGAGTCCATATTTCTCCCCACCTTTTCTTCCAAAAAAAAAAATTCCAAAAACATTTTCTTTCATTTTTATTAAAAAAAAATCCAAAAATATTTTCTTCCTTTATTTTTCACAAAAATCCAAAAATATTTTCTTTATTTCCTTTTTAGAAAAATCCCAAAATATTTTCTTTCCTTTTGAAAAAATTTAAAAATACAGAAAAATATTTCTCTCCACATGGTCGACGAACGTCCTTTACGGGACTACTTTGGTCATTTTCCATTGACACGCGACACGTGTGAGAGTGATCCCGAGCCATCTCGTTATGATATTTTTAATGGTTTCACCTCTCTCACGAGTCCCATTGATACTCTTGACCCATCCAGGCACGCACATCATATTCCATCACCCTCGGTGTCAAGTGTCGGCGTGTCGCATACTTTGTTGTGCACCCACTGTTATTATGCCGATCACATGTCCCATGAGTGTCCATACTTGTCATATCCATCCGACACCACCATGGAGCATGTGTACCCATACGACACTGTTCCGAAACCCACCTCGGCCCATTATCCCGATATACCCAATCCCGAGTTGTGTGAGTACCCGAGCTATTCGTGGAGGCCTGATCACCCTTCCACGCAATACGAGTCCCAACCTGATGTTGTGGATCCTCACACGTTTCCACAGTCGTCATGGCAACCTTGTGCACCAGTTCATGATCAGTTCCCTCACTACACACCCACTGAATCTCAACCATTTGTCCATCACGAAAGCGATCCTTTTGTGTATGATGAACTTGGACCCACTTCACCCACTTCGTTTGAGTATTCTTCGTACACTCATGATCATGCCGAGTTGTGTCCACCTTAACCACCGCCACCACCCGTCACTCCACCACCACCACCCACATCCGCTCTCGAACGCCTCTTGTAAAAGTTCATACTCGAGCAAGAGAAAGCCACTCAAATTCAAAATGAAGCCCTCCAACGGCTTGAACAAAGACTAAATGAAATTGAGTGTGAGCGAGAGTCAGACATTCCCACGCATCCACCCATTGTTGCACCAGAGAGTGCTGATGATGTGTCCTCTTGTGACACTGACTTTGAGTGTGACCAACCCTACCACCTCGAGAATATCGATGTTGAGACCATCCCATGGTCCGGGTCCCAAGTCGACAATTGTGTTGACTTACCTTTCTATAGTGAGCCTGATCCATATGAGCCCCACTTTGAGGTTCCTATTCCCATTCACATTCCTACTCCCGACATATCCAAAAATATGCCCGAGCTCTTACCTTATGCCCCAATTGCATATGTCTCTGACATGATCATATCTTTTAGGTACGCTCCGGTTACGAGTGTGCACCATTTACCCGAGATAGCATCAAATATGGTTCCCACCTCTCTTGATATGGATCCTACTCCATCATATTTAGCTCCTCTTGAGCCGAATGTTGATTCAACTATCTCAGATCTTAATGCCTCGTTTTACCCACCCACCACATCCACTATACTCTTATGGAGAAGTTGATCACTCCATCTTTGGAAACCACACTCCCTTGTGAGTATTCCTTTACTCCTCCTAATAAATGTGTGTCTCTCACTCTTGAGTTGGATCATCTTCCTCCACCATTTATCCCACCCGACCCACCCATTGTCCCTTCTATCCCACCACCTGGTTTGGATCTTGATTTTACACAGTTCATATTTCCATCTACATTTTTAGATCCTCGCCTAAAACCATCCTCCACCTTCCACGAGAGTTATGGTGATACTCTCTACTTCCGTGACATCGAGTTTGTTCCTCCATGTCCGCCACTTCCTTGCGGTTTTGATTTCTCTTATCAACAACTCCCTGGTGTGTCACGACGCGACCATTACCATCTCCCATTCATAGAATGGTCGTGTGAATTTTATGAGCCTCACCCCATTCCACTTTCTACACCATTTCGCCTTCCTCACCAATTGGAGCACCATGCTTATAGGGCCCTAGTTGCCCTCACATTTCGGCTCAACAAGGCCCGTGATCGATGCTTAATCACTCATGCCTTTTTCACCCTTTCCCTAATCCCCACCCACCCATGGTCCACCGATGCTTTGCATCGTGTGATGCACTTTGCCATATAGGTGCATTGACCATTTTAACCTCTGTCCAACAAGATTGATGCTTCAGTCTTGTTTGGGGGTGATCTTCATCACCCAATTTTTCTATCGCCCCGTGCTTTCATAGATCTTATCTTTAGGGTGAGAATGGTTCGGTCTAGCTGAAGACATTAAACTTAGCACTACCGCGAGGCAGCCCGCATTTCTTGTACGAGTCTTATCTTGTTTGGGGGTGGTGTCTTCACATCACCCTATGTTTTACCATGCTTATAGACTTGTACACATTTTTTTTCTCTCTTATCACTTTTTATTCAAGTTTATTCTTGGCTTCATCTGTCCACTTCATTGGGTGTTCATTCTGGTAAACTCTTTCCTACCTTATGCTCTCAATTTTAAAAATCATTTTACTTAACATCGAGGACGATGTTCCTTTTTGTTTGGGGGTGGGGAATTTTATCAAAATTGTACCTCTTTTGAAATTTTTTTATTTTTAAACCTGATTTTTAAAATTTCGTGCAGTTTCTTTCATCTCAATCATTGATGAATTTTCAATCATCCATCTTTCAAAGCCTAGGAATAAAGCTAGAGGATATTTTTTCTAATGGCTTATGTAATACATAACAAGGCATTTTGCACTATGAATTTCTAGACTCAACAAAAATTCCGCACTTATCATGTCATTACGTTTAGAGTTGAAGAGTACTACAATTCCCATGAGAACCTTAAGGATCACTAGTAGAGACTTTAGCTTGTGAGATTTGTGCCTTTTACCCTTTTAGAGAGTTTTACGTAATCTCCGAGTCACAAGTTGATTCAACTTCTTTAGGTCCGCATTAAATTGTTGTATGATCTCATTATTCTTCATTTTTGGCTTTATCACTGAGAATGACATCTCTTTCAAGTTGTAAGAAACGCGTGTCTTGAAATTTATCCCGATCACCAAATATTCCCACATATTTCCCCACTTTTCCATATCACATTCTCATTCACTCACCCATTACATTTACATGTTCTTCCATATTCCCATAAATTCCCCTCACCATCCATATATTTTCCCACACCATCACCTATCATCTCCATTTATATTTCATCCATCATTTTTTTGAGAAAAAGAGTGTGATTTCCAAATGTAAAATGTCTTTAGTATTGAGAGTATAGAAAAAGAAGAGTGAGAAAAAGAAAAAAAATAGCAAAAGAAAAATAAAAAAGAAGAAAAGAAAAAGAAAAAGAAAAAAAAGGAGAAAAAAGAAAAGAAAAAGAGAGTTGTAGTTATTTTTTATGTAATAAAGACATTTGTGCCTAAAGTGTATACACTCTTCTCACATATCGCATCCATCTTTTATCCAAGACACATCCATCCCTCATTATTCATCCATACATCACCATTCTACCTCATATCATCATATCCTTTCCATATCATTTCCCCTCACCCATAAACATCCATATTTCCCCTAGGTGTTAAAGCAAATGAAAGTCAACGTGGTGAATAACTCGACGTTCTCACTATAGTGATTAGCATTTCTTTCATGAGATCAATTTTCTTTCTATATTGTTCTTTTTTTCTTATGTGTGTGTGAGACGTTTGAACTTTCTTACATTTACTCACCTCCTCACACACAAGAGCGATACACTAACCCTAATCTCGAGAGTTCGTTTGAGAGAGAGATATCCTTGAGATTTGAAGTTGAAGCGTTGATTCCGATAAGGTAATCTAGAAATTACTCTTGTGATACTCGACCCGTTTTGACTGATTCACACTACACACGTTGAGTTCTAGGAAGGATGTGCCTTGTGTATTTACTTAGCTAAACTTTTTACCCTTCTATCTTGTATTTCTGAATATATTTCTTGTGATGGATTGTGCGATCATTCTATGTCTAATAAGAGATTGACTGCCCTTTAATAAATTTTTGCAAATAAAGAATTTTTTGGGTATATTCCCTGCAAACCCTCACGAGACACAACTCATCCTAGAGGGGAAACCTATAGGTTTAAAGGCTTGTTGCAGATGCTAAGTGCAATCGCAAGTGCCCGCGAAAGTGGTACACTTTTGGTTACTTATCTTTCTCTTTCTCTCTATCTTATTGCTCAAGGACTAGCAACGCTCTGTTTGGGGGTGGTGTGATTAGCACCCAAAACTGTACAATTTATACCCCAAATAGACGTACTTTTATTGCTAATTCTCGGCAATATGGGTCTTATGCGCTTAATTGTTCAATATGCAGGTTTAATTGCAGTTGCGGTGTCAAAAGCTATATTTCGGAGCAATTTGCAGTTAAAATGGAGCTAATTATCAACCCCGTAACCCTAGCCTATCCTAAACCTACCCCAAACCCTGTGTGTGTTTTGTTTGTGTCTTTTTATTATTTTTTAGATTTTTAGTTTGAGTCATTTTTATTTTTAGAATTTATTTTAGATTTATTTAGTATTTTCTAGGTTTTATTTTCTATTTTTCTATTTTATTAGTATAATTTTATTTTATTTTGATTTTTATTAGCTTTCAGTTTAGTCTTATTTTATTAAGATTAGTTTTTAGGAGTTTGTTTTTAGTTTATTATATTTTATATTTTTTAGGACTTTAATTTTCATTTAGATTTTAAGTCTTTATTTCTTTTGTTTTATTTTAGTTTTTATATAAGCTTAGTATTTTATTTTTTTAGTTTTGATATTTTTATTTTTATTTTTATTATCTTTAGTTTGTTTTATTTTTAGTTAGATTTATTTTTTAGTTTTAGTTTTATTAATTTTAGTTGAGTCTTTACTTTTAAGGGTCCAAATTAGACTCACACACACCCTAAAATCTACACACTACCAAAGACACCCTAAAACTACCCTCACCCTCACCCATCCTAACTTACACCCACACACACACCATAACCTACACCCCTTCTTCTTCAACCTCACATCACCCCCTCTCTTCTCTCTCCTCTCCACCATTACCACAAAACCCATAAACCAAGCTTATTCACCCTCCAATTCACCAACCCCAGTACACCCCGCCGGCATTAAACCCGGCGCCGACAATACCCGTCTTGCTACCCTCCTTCACCTCCGGCGTTCAACCGACCGACGACCTTAAACCCAGAACGTCGGCAATTCCTTACTGCCCTCTTCGCAGGCCAAAAAACGGCAACCACACCACTCCGACGACAACAGCGAGCGCCCCTCCAAACCGCAGCCACTACACAACCCCCCGATGTCGTCAACCGGCCACCTCCAGCCGAACCTCCTGCGACGCTTCACCTTACCAGCTAGTTTCGCCGCCAACTCGTGTCCCGAATCACACCAGCTCACCCCTTCGTCTAACCATAACCTCAACCCGGAGCCCGATTCCTCAACCCGAAACTCCAAGCCACTGCCGAGTTTAACCCGCCACAGATCATCTACCCAATGCAGCCAGGAGCTCTGCCAAAACTGAGAACTCGTACCCATTCCAAACAAACCAAGACCCGATTCCATCCAACCCCATTTTCTCCAAAACTTCTCTCGACATTCACCTGCCAAATAAAACAAACCAAAAACCAATTAACCCACTTCAACCAACTTAAACCCTTTTTCCCATTCTACCCCCAACTACCTCTTTTTACCCCATTACCCAAAATACCCAATAATTCAATCACATTTTTATTCCTATCCACTCACTCACTTATCCCCTCATTCACATGACCTCACACCATATCCACATGCACCCCCTATCCATATACCCAATAGACCCCTTTGCTCCATACGCCTACTATATAAGAAGACCATGCTCATTCAAAGGAGGAAAATTAAGCTTGGTAGAGAGAATTGTAAAGAAAGAAATTTTGGTTTAGAAATAAATTAGGATAAATTTCATTTTGTAAATAGTTTTTATTTTTCTTTTTTGAGATTATTGAGTGATAAATGTGCGAGGATTAATTTGAGTGAAATTTTTATGTAATATTGTATGGAACACTTAAGTTGATGGATTATGAATTTCAACTCGTGGATTGAAGATCAATTAAGCATCAAGAGATTGGGGTTTGATTGTTCTTTTCTCATCTCATTTATTTTATGCCTTTTATTATTAATTTGTCATATTTCATATCATGTTAGGCTAAATCCCCTTTCAAGGGATGGGGGGAACCCTTATTTGATGTTATTTTAGTTTAATTAGTTTGATTACTTGAAATCTCCCTTTGAATGTTAATTTTGATCCCTCACCCTTAAATTTACGCCTCGAGAGTGGGTAAATGATTTTCGAGAGAAAATCGAAATTCTAGTTATAATACCCATTTTAGATTCGAACTACAGATAGGGGTTTCTTAAGTGGGGTATTATAACTTGAATTTCAACTCTAAATTTATTTTCTAAGATTTACATAAATTTTAATCGATTGATCCTAGCGGGTGATTAATTAAAAGGAGTGTAGATCTATTTTTCTAGAGTTGTGGGGTGTTAAACTTAATCTTCTAAAAGATTACTATTATAATTACACTTGCGACGAGAGTTGGTTTGTAATTTTGATATTAATTTGGGAGAATTCAAATAATTAAATTAATTAATTAGAATAATTAAAATTTGTGGTGTAATCCCATTCCTTGATTGTTCTCACAATTATTTACCTCACTTTATCTCTTATTTTTAGTTTAGACTATATTTTTCATTTTAGTAACTTTCTAGTTAGTTATTTTCATCTCACATTTTAGTTTAGTTTAGTTTAAATCATCACCTCACCCTATTGTTTTAATATTGAAAAAGCTAAAAAAATTAGAAAAACGAAAAATCTCAAAAAGAAAATAAAAAGTGAATTATAATTGAATTTATCTCTAGCTTACCCCCTTAGAAGTGGATTGATACCCTTAATTAACTCCACACTTGAGTTGTTATATTTTGTAGGTATTTGAGGATTTGACTAACTTGGCTTTCAACAACGACATACACAAAAAGCAAAGTTATCAGTGACTTCGAACACAGTAATATTGTTACCCATTGTGAATATTTTTTTATTGACTTTTCCATACTTATGCCATGTTTATTCCATTCAGTTTAATATTAAGAAGATTGTTCTGGCAACAGCCGAGAGCGACCTATATAAGAGGAGTGTCTATATATTTGGGGATTGTCACGAAGAAATTGATGAATAAGAGATGAAAGAACTTCTCCTCATTGGCATTTTGGAACAAGTTTAAAGAACCATATCTTCAATCACACGGGATGTTTAGCCAAGCAGTGGAAACTAATGCTTCTTACTATAAAATGGTACTCCAAATGCAGAAAGATTATAAGAAAGCTCTCGCTAGTCTATCAACCAATTATGAGAAGAAGTTTTCTCTACTTATTAGAGATAGTGGATTTAATAAAAAAAAATTATAGGATACCTTCTCGGCCTTTGCTAAGGAGGAATTTGTTCTAAAATTTGAGGTGAACAATTCTTGGGAAGTGGCGGATTTACTGGAGTAAGAGATTAATATGTTGCGAGATGAATTGGAGAGTTTGAAGAAGTATGCTAGTGTTGATCCAAGTGAGGGAGCCTTATTTTTAGAGCAAAAAAATACTCTGTTAATAAAAGAAATTAAAAGGTTGAAGACATCCAAGGGTGGCTAGTCGTCGAGGTAGACTAGTATTGCTCGCCCAACTATTGAAGAAGAAAGGACCAAAAAGACTTTAGAAAACCAGGACAATTTAATTAAAAATCAATTTGCTAACATCATGAGATTGATTGAGAAATTAGATCGTCTGACTTTCAATTTTTACGAACAATCATGCACCCTCTGGATGAATGGCTACAATGAAGCCTTGGCGCACATGGGTGAAGAGTTGGAGCAGGCTAGGAGAGAGGGTTATAAATGGGGATGGCTCAATTCCCTTACAGTCTTGAACGTGCAAGAGAAAGATCCTTAGTGATATTAGCATAACCTAGGGTGTTTATACCACCTTACTTCTCTCTTTATATCGAACATTAAATGGATTCTTACCGATGAAATCTCCATTAGTTTGATTAGGAGATACCTAAGGGATTATGGAATTCTTGGAGATGATACCCTCAGTTGACCTCTGCACCTAATAGATAGGCCCAACTCTAGTAAATATACTAGGCTCAGAGAGTTAGGGTCCATTGTTCTTCCCTTCACTTTAGATGCTCCTCCTAAAGGGGTGAAGAAGGCTCTTGAGAAGCGTCCAGAAAAATGACAAGATTTTAGGTTTTCTTTGTAATGAATGGATATGATAAACAAAAAGTTTTAGTGATTTAAGAGCAATAAGGAAATTAAATAAAGATCTCTTATTTGAATAAAAATTGCATTATTCTTTTGTGTTCCTTTGTATGGTTTTTGCCTACTAGTAGCTTAGTATTATGATTATGTGGTCAATCGTTAGCCAACTAATTTTCTTGACTGGTTACCAGTTTGAACAAATATAAGTTGTCCAGCCTTAAGTTCTACTAACATATTTGTGGTTGTTCAAAAGGATCTTGTTATTTTTTACCAAATGTTTATGTTAGTTAACATTGGCGACCAAATATTTGAGGATCTTTCCTTAATGTGTCCCAGTAAAACTCTGTGTTCTTGACATTAATGGGTCATACGTGAAGTTTTAGGATTTAGAACTTCTATGAGATTTATACATCTCCCATTCCCAAAATAATGAAATCAAAACATAAAAAATCAAATCATCTTATGATGAACTGAATGTTTTTCATGGAAACACAAAAAGACACCTCACATAAACATTGAAAGTACCCATTCATAATGATTACTAATAATACTTCCTCAAGTGTTCGGCATTCCATGGGTTGTTCAATTGTTCTCCTTCCAAGGTTTCTAGGCAATCAGTAACTGCAAAAATACTGTAAGGACCATACCAATTTGCATCCAACATGTTTCCTTTCTGAATCACTCTCTTTAAAATATGGTCTCCCTCTTTCAAGTTGCTCAGCTTTACCCTCTTTTGTAGAATCGGGCAGTACATTACTGGTAGGTTTCCATACATAGTGCAGCATTTTCTCTAACCCATTCAACCAAGTCTAAATCCAGTCTTATCATATGTCACTCTATGGAGAGTTAAAATTCATTACTCTATGACTGGGTAGATCGATTTCTTTAGAGACTACAGTTTTGTCCCGAATGCCAACATGTAGGCAGTTTCACTGGTAGTTGTCTTCATCACGGTTCTATAAACCCGTCTTACACTTTATAACTCATTGATCCAGCTACCTTTACATCATCTAGTCTTTTCTTTAGTCCATCGAGAAGAGTTATATTTGTTCTCTTTGTTTGGCCATTGCAATGAGGGTATCCTAGAGCAGAGTGCATTTTTAGATTTTGGGTTATATACAATAATCTTCGAACTCTTGGTTGTCAAACTGAGTCCAATGGTTGGTGATAAAGTCATATTTCATACCATATCGGCATATGATATTCTTCTATATAAATTGGAAGACTTTCTTATAGGGAATGTCAACTAGAGGCTCAGCTTCCACCCACTTAGTTAAATAATCTATTGCGATGACTAGGTTTTTTAACCTTCCACTTTTCTTTAACAGTGAGCCGAACATATCAATACCGCACGTAGAAAAAGGCAATGGGGGTGTGATCGGCATAAATGAATCTTCATGGGTCCTATGTATTGTTGCAAAATAATCTTCCATATGCAGCACAATCTGCCCTCATAATTAGCCAGAAATATCCTTGCGTGGCCACTCGTCGGACCAATGATCTTCCTATTGAATGAGGTATGCAAGATCCTTCATGGACTTCCTTAATCAGACCTTTCACCTCTGAGGTGAGAACACACCTGAGAAACCAGACAATGAATCACCTCTTATATAGGATTCCTCCTTCTACAATGTAGCTGGATACTTTTACTTCAACTTTCTAGATTATTTTAGATCATCTCGTAGAATAAATTTTTTCAATATATCCTTGATGGGATCTGTCCATGAGGAGCCTAAATCTAATGCGATTAGATTGATATTTACCTCATCGATACTCTTGTTGGCTAGGATTTTGTAACACCCCATATTTCTGAGTATTAATTCAAGTATTTTAAATTACATGTGTCCAGTAATTTAATTGAATTAATTATTACATGTTTATTAAAATAGTAATCAGGAGAGATAATGATTAATATAAACAGAATAAATTTACTAATTATGTAGTAAATAATATGTGACTATTATTATGCGTCGTGGTGAGTTAAACGACGGTATTTTGTGTATCTCAACCGGGAGTCCGGTGTAAACTATATTGAGGATGAGATATTAAAGTGACTCGGATGATGATTCAGAGTGTACAGTTAATTCCGAATAGGTTGAGATAGTCAGAATAGAGTACTCGGGGGTAGTAATAGGGTCTCAGGCCATTTTTTGGCATAATCGGGCCCACACGGGGGTGTTCGGGTCATTTGGCCTTGGCCCATTAGCCTACTTTTGAGATTAACAATATTAAATCTAAGTTATGGAGTTAGTGTCACCCGTAACTCAAATTAAAAACCCTAAATCTGGAGAGAAGAAAATAGGGAGAAAATGAGAAGCTTTGGGGAGCCAATTTGAAGAGGGATTGAGGTGTTTGTGTCAAATCCATCTTCTACACCAAAGGAATCACACTCTACAAATCTAATCAGGCAAGTGGTTAACTTGATTTCAATCTAATTTTCAGTATTTCGGTTCATATCATAGTGGGTGTAAACAAAAATCCGTTTTTTGGGTGGGTTATCATATGAAAATGGGTTTTTATGATATGAATGCAAATTAATAGGTTAAACATGAAATTGGTGATGAGATATCATGTAGTATTGTTAGAATTGAATTCCAATTCTAAATCCATAATTAGATGTGTTGATTTGGTGATTGTGAAATCGAATTTAGGAAGGAGATTGGATAAATGGGAGAAAACCCCGATTCGTGAATTAACTGATAGATGTGAGAATCGCTAATACTAAATGATGATTTTGATGATTAGTAATTGTTGAGAACATATATTAATCATTAGTGAGGTTTTGGTTGATAATTGGATTAAAACTTAAAAGCTTAACTAAGTAACAATGGCAGAACTGGGGCCACGGGGAAGGCTTGCTTGCGGCTAATCCATTCGGTTCCTAAGCCGAATCGATTCAGCAAGGCAAATCGATTCGGAATAAGGCCGAATTCATTCGGTTACCCAGAAATAGGGAAAAAATTTAGTCGTTCCCTAGATTCATGATTAGTAGACGGCGGTACTTTTGTGTGTTTTTTTAAATGTAGGGAGGGACCTATTTAATTCCATTAGGCTTTAGTAAAGAAGTTGATTAGCCAATTTGAGAGAAATCGAAGGGTAAAACCTTTTGAACATATTATGAAATTGAGAGAATTTTGGATATCGTGATGGGACTTAGGGTAGAGTGAGTAATCCCAAATTGTGAACCAGTATGACAAAGATAAATTAGAGTCTGTTAAATAGACTCCGATATTTTCAGGCTAATGCTACAGGAGTTAGGCACAGGTTAGCCGGGTTTAATTTATATATATATATATATATATATATATATATATATATATATGGATAGTGTGATAGTATATATATGCTTGTGTGCTCATTGAATATCGGAGTTAGATAATTTTATGAATATATACCCCTCTAGTGCTATTGATGTTAAAAATATAGACTAGATCCAATTTTCTAATCAAAGATAAAATATAAGATTGTAATGAAATAATTACACAAGAGACAAAGAGTTTTTAAAGTGGTTTGGATGTGAAAGAAAGCCTACGTCCACTATTGTGGTATAGATTTGAGTGATTATAGAAATCTAGGTACTCTAGTTAAGAAGAATATTCAAGATCTGTTCTATCTTGCCTTTTGTGAAAGAAATAAAATGTATTTATAGTGACCCTAAAATCAAGGGTTGGAATGCCTTTATATATTCAAGCATTTACACCCGTACATATTGAATGTGATGGTTGATAGTTTAGGCCACGTGTAGAAAGACCCTTGGTTGTTTCCCCCATGTGGTGACTATTTATTTACTTTGATAATTTGCATTCTTCATGTTGGTCGGAATGCCTGTCGAGCAACTATCTTTGAGGTTGATGGAGTGGCTATTGACTAGTATTGTTGCCACGTAGATGGATAATTTTTGGAATTAACAGAAGCCCCCAATACTTCATTCTTTATGTTTTCATTGAAAGGATGGAGTATATTTTCTTCAAAGTTGGTCAGCATATGCCGACATGTGGGACATGTGAAAAGTTTCCATGCCTTGATCTTGTAGTGGAATTTTTATAAATAATTTGAAAATTAGCGAACCGACAAAGGGTCTATTGATATTTTCACGCTTTTAGAATTGTGCAGCTGATGATACGTAAATATTGCGTATTTCATCCTCCGAATGGACGCATTTTAGCCCCCTCGGGTATCTTATTCCCTATACTTATGCTCATTAACCAGATAAACTCGAATTTCTATGTTAACATGTTTTGCGGGGTTAATTGAGCTTTTATAGGTAATTGGATGCTAAGTGTGAAGTTCGGACGTATTTCGCTCGATTTTCGTACGCAATCGCACGTTCAAGGGCTTTTTAGTCATTTCAAAGCTTGGGCACCTAGCCCAATATCTGCACGAAAGTTATATCCCTCCTCGTAAACTTTGTGTGGCCGCAAACGATGCGCGATTCCGAGGCTATATGAAGAAGTTATGGGAGTTTCAGCGAAAGGAAAACAATGAAACCAAAAGAGGAGGAGAAGAGGAAGAAAAGGGAATGCAGTAGGCTACTTGGTTGTGACCTGCTTGATCGATCGATCAATTAAAAGGATTGATCGATCGATCCTTCTAAATATTGGATATTTTGTTCATGATCGATCGATCAACCAAAGGGGTCAATCGACCGATCCCCTGTTTCCAGGAGATATTTTGCCTTTTCTTTTCTTTTCTCTTTTATTTTCTATTTCTTTTGCCACTTACTATATAAGACTTTTTTGTTTTAAATATCAGATATTAAGTAGTTTAGATAGTTTTAGTTAGGGTTTAGGAGTTGAAAGCTCATTTCTTCTTCCTCATTTGGTGTGATAACATTTGGGTTTGTAAAATTGATCTTTTCTTTTTCCCTATCCATTAATATAGTTGTATTTCATTATTTATTTCTTTGATAATTAGATCTACATGCTTTGTTAATTAGTTTACATGCTTTGATTTACTTGCTTTCTAGGTAGCTTTATCACGTTTATTTATCGCGTTTCATTTATCGCGTTTTTAACATGCTTTCTAGGTAATTTAAATTAGGTTGCGTTTGAATTGAATTCACTCGGGTTAACGCGTTGCTTTGCTTTGGTGATAGTGTTTACGGGTCTATTTCGGGTGTGCTTTCCTAGTTATTATGCCTAGGAGATTTGACGGGGCATATCATGTATGTCCCGTTCTTACGACTAGGGGTTTCACAGGTTGGTTCGAGTCGGTTTTGGACCCCAATTCAAACCGAACCGATCGGTTCGGTTTTATAAAAGGTCAGGCCGAAATCGATCCGCCTATGAAAAAACCGTCGATTTTGGTTCACATCGGTTTCGGTTCGGTTCAGTTTTGGTTCGGTTTTCAGCGATTTCCTATTTGGGCCGGTTTTTTTAAAGGCGGTTTTCAGTTTGGGTCGGTTTTTTAAGGTGGTTAATGGTTTTTGGATATAAAAATATAAGTTATTTAAGTTTTTTTTAATATATATATTGGTTTTGGGTCAGTTCAGTTTGAGTCGGTTTTTTCCATGTATAAACCGTCAACCGAATCGACATGGTCGGTTTTTTATATCCGTAAACCGTAGACCGAACCGGGCTAAAAAAACTACCGGTTTCGATTCGGTTCGGTTCGGTTCGGTTCGGTTTTCGGGACGGGCAGTTTTTTTGCACACCCCTACTTACTACATTTCGCGCGTAATTTTATGGATATTTGATGATGCCAAAATCTTATTAGGCTTTTATGAGGATTTAGGGGTGTGACAACCCTTGATTCAATTAACTGTCAAAACGAGACGCATTTGTAATAACTCGTCGACCCATGTAACCATTTTATACAAATTAACCCGGGTGAGGTATATTCGATGCAACCTATAGTTTTACTCGCTTTGTTAGTCTAGATTTATTTTCACTTGCCTAGATTAATCATTTCCCTTTTATGCATAGTTTCTTTTAGTTTGTAATTTGTCTTTTACACTTTTATTTCGGAGCACTAAATCACTCAAATTCTTGCATCTCGTCCCTATGGATTTTTTATACCCGACTTACCGTTGTGCTTGCCTCACAAGTGTAGTCGTAATTTAGGTTTGTTTGTATTGAGTTGGTGAAACAAAACAGCGACCGGCATCTGACATGCGCCGCACTTTTCGCACTTAATCAGCAGTCGTCAGAACTTCAATATTCAATACAAGTAATCATTTCTTGCACAATTTTCTAGGTAAGCTATAAGAGACGAAAGTTTGCCGATTTTTCACACCACAACTTTTCCAAGCTTTCGAACTCTCCTTGTTTTCCAATTTCTCTATCTTTGAGCTTTCCTTTGCTTCCTACCTTTGCTTCAACCATCATTTTCTCTGTAAGCTTTATTCTCCCCTTTCTTTTAGATTTCTTTCTTTCTTTACTGCAACCATGGTTTACATAGTTCACGGGGATTCTCTAGATGAATTTAGGCGGGAGAGGAACATCCCTGATTGGGTAGAATTAGAAATGACAGTACAACCAGTTGAGGTAAAACTATTCCAGAAAATAAAAAATATTCCAAACTGAACCAAGTATGGTTGGTCGGGGATAAAAATCCACTAACTGTAGTTGGTCGACGAGGATAAAATTAGCGACCTTGGCTGGTCTGACAACATTTTATGAAAAAAATTACCAAGTATGGTTAGTCGCGGATAAAAACTCTCACTAATTGTAATTGGTCGACGAGCACAATTTAACAGCCTTGGTTGGTTGGAAAAATTTTAAACATTTTTATACTCATTACTTTATTATTAAGTGGTCGAGCAACATTTTTTATACTTGCAATCTTTTATTACTAGATTGGTCGATGAACCACAAAGTATTGTTATGCAATCACAAATATAAAAGTGTTAGACAAGTACAAAACAATAGCAATACAGATTTGCAAACAGAAAATGAAAGTCTTTCATTAAAATTCAAAACGAATTACAAATTACATGTGTGCTAACTATTACATTGAGATTCCTACTCTATTGGTTTCTTTCCCTTAGATTTTGAAACAGGCTCCTCGCCAGCAGGAGGATCTTCCAGGCAAAGAGGAGAATTAATGAAGTTAATATCTCTGAGCATTCTGACGTTCATCACAGAAGGTGTGTCCAGTAGATGCTCGGGACGAGATACTTCGATTTGTGAATGAAGATTGTAGTCGTCGAGGTATTTTGCAATTAAGCTCCGAGGAATGGCACGAGCTGGGATCCATTCCATGTCCAATTTATAAGGTGGCACAGGCAAGTCTAATAGCCCAGGAGTATGATAATCCCATAAATAATGCCCTTGCTCCAATTTTAATACACCCAGGGCGTTCAACCATCCCTGCTTATAACCTTCATTATTGGCATTTTCAATGCGAGCATCCAAATGATAAAGGGCTTCATTGTAGCCTGCCATCCAGAACTCACGAGGTTGTTTGTGGAATTGGAAAGTTAATTTCTCTAATTGCTCATGAAGGTTCCTGGCAAGAGCTTCCTTATTATCCAGAGCAGATTTTGTCGATGCAAGTTGATCCTCCAAAGTTAGGATTTTTTTGGACATTTCAGACAAAGCCCGATCTTTGGCATTCAGTTGGTCCGCTTGGGTCTCTAATGTTGACAGAGTACAAGCTTCTTCAATACTACGAGGATTTCTTGATCGACCCCAAACAGCTGGAGTACTTCGTTCCTCGACAACATTCTGGGCAACTCTTCCTCGCCCACGAGAACCTCTTCCTCATCCCCGAGTAGAAGTAGAAGTACCAGATCTTTGCAGGACATCCAACTCTTGCCTTAATTTGGCATTCTCAACCTCTAAGAAGGAAAATCCCTCATCGGTCACTGGGATTACCCCTGTTGAAGAAGAGGCTGCAGCCTTGTATTGTGCTAGTTCTTTCTGCAAATTATTATTCTCTTGCTCCAGCAGTTCAGCAATTTGTCTGCAAGCTTCAACTTCTCCCCTTAGGGTCCTCTCCCTGATATCATACCCAGCAAGGAGTTTGTCGTAGCCCTTCTCGGCAGAAAGTTGTTGATATTTCTTTTCATACCCCTCATGTAACAAGGCATTTGACTCCTTGTACTGAGTCTGAAGATCTTCTAGGGTATATTGGAGCTCCTCGGTCATATCATAGTAAGCCACATTATTTGCCACAGCTCGATCAAGTAAACCCTTCAGATATTGATAAGCTTCTACTGCTTGCTCTGAAGCACCATGGCCAAGGATGTCAGCAACTTCTGATGCATTGAGGTCTGTGTGACCAGCTTTATAATATTCATGGCATTATTGCATCAACTTTGTGTCATTAGCAGACAAAAGATCCATCCTGGCCAGAAACTAACAGAGAAAGAAAAAGAAAATCAAGACAGAGTGCAGATAAAGAAGAGACAATCATATGGAAGAAAAGAACTCAAATTTTATTAGATCATAAGGCGAAGTTACAAAGATTTGAGTTACATTTGAAAAAAAAGAAAAAATAGAAAGATAGTACCGAACAACTTCACACCTTCTCCTTGTCTCCCAAGACTTTCTCGGGATGCTGGGACGAGGAGCTTGGTTGCTCAGTGGGAACAATGATTTGATCGGCTAGAGTTGGGATTTGTTCAGGAGGAGCAGGCAAAGAAGAAATATCCTCAGCAGATGTCTGGTTGGGTTAAGGAGCAAGGACTTGATCACCCACTATCATTGAAGATTCTTCAGATGCAGCTTCATCTTCATATTCGTCTTCAATAACTGGAGGAGGACCTGGGAGATGTTGTTGAAATAGCTCAAGGTCCTCGCTCACTTTTAATTCCTGCAAGGCAGCAACCCAACCATCATGGAAGTATTTCAAACTTCCATACTTCACCTGGGCCATCATTGCTGCCACACCCCTATCCCATCCTTTATCCCAACCAGTTCAAAAGGATTTCTTCACAGCTGTTTTTCTCTTCATCTTCTCCGAGGAGAGCTTCTCGGATAGAAGGTCCTCGGAGGCTTTCAGTTTGGCCTCCAACTCCTCCTTCTAACGATTTGCTTCGCGCAGAAGTGTCAGCTCTTCCTTAGCTGATTTCAGCTTATTTTCAAGCTCCACAAAGGTGGTGAGCTTCTCGGAGTATTTCTTATTTTCCCTCTCTAAGTCCTTCACTTTATTTCCCAACTGCATCTTCTCTGCTTCAGATGCAGCCAGTTTCTTCTCCCATTCACCTTTATCCTTGTCGTACTTCTGACGGGATTCCTTCAGAGATTGGACCAAACCCTAGAATGCATCCTCTACTCCAGACGAGGAGCTCGAAGCCTTGAGTGCTTCGTCTTTCTTCAAAATGGTGTTAAAGCAACTCACCAGCTGAAAAAAGAAGGTAGTGATGAGTTAGTGCCGAGATACATATATTAATAGAAGGAAATAAGAATTCAAGATAAGAAGAAACTTACTGAAGCGATGTGACAAGTAGCTAGGTATGTCAGCATATCCCTAGGCATGTTTTCCTCGATGCCTTGGATTTCAGGAATAATCCAAGTCTTTACCCAGCTCATTGGAGAGCTCGGGGGAATGATGGTTGGAACACCAGCTCCGCTAGTTTGGAGCTGAGGAATGACTTCAGAAAAACTAACCGAGGAAGACTTCTTCAATCTCCTCGGTGTCTTCTCAACAACCTCAACCAAAGAAGAATTTTTGGTTGGAGAGATAGTGATTACTTCCACTGGCGCATTCTTCTGTACAGGAGCCACTGGGGGCTTCTCGACGACCTTCTGAGGAGCAGAAGAAGGGATAGCGTCAACTTTCTTTGTCCCCTTTGGGACTTCGGCTTTGCTTCTCTTTCCATCTCCAGCAGAGGAGGTCTCTTCAAAGAGAGCAGGAACTCTTCTCTTTCCCATCTTCTGACTCAAAGGAATGTGAGAGTCTGGTGAAGAGTCTTCAGAAGCTGGCAATGGTTCGCTAATGCTAGCCACAGGACGAGCAGTATAAGAGGATGTATAGCTCCTGTACTGCAGCAAGTATGAAGCAGACCTAATGTGCTCGTCTGCAACCTTCTGATGCAAACTCCAAATATGTTTTAAATGCTTGATATTAACTTCTGTTTCTTTTGGAGTTTTTCTCTTGCTGTCAACTGCAAATAAAAATATAGTGAAATATCAGTCATACATTTTGTCAAACACAATGAAATCATAATTTCAAAAAACAATGAAAATAACCTATCCCATTGCCATATGGAGGGCATTTGGGACCCTCATATACTTCGTCTCCAACCAATGGGGCATGTTGCCAATTTTTTACAACTACTCCATATTCAAAATAATCCCTGTTGGCATCAGGGAGGTTGACTACTAGAGCCCTATTCAAAAATCTAGTTTTTAAATAATAAATATTGTCTAAAACATCCCATCTATAACAGTACATAATCTCAGGAATTCCTATACGAGTTCCATGAGTTTGATTTAACCTATACACCCCATTAATTATTCTCCAAGTGTTGGGGGCTATTTTTGCAGGGACAACGTCGAAATACTGACATAATTCTAAGCATAAAGGGTTTGGTGGAAAAGAAAATCCACATTCAGCAATAAAGATGCAAGGGAACCAATGTCCCTCAGCCAAATCGAAATAACTTGAAGGCTCAGAAAGAACCTCCAAAATTACCCAAGATGGAATAGAGAAATCAGAACGGAATTTCTCAAGAGACTCAATAATGTAAACCATGATGAATAAAAGAAAAGGGAAGAAGACCTTACAGGGAAAAAGGAGATTTGTTGACAAACAAACGAAGAAAAGGATGGACGCACAAGAGAGAGAAAAGCTATAGAAAACTCGAAAGCAGAAATTGAAAAGGTAGAAGACGATGGGATTGCCTCTGAAGCTTAAATACTTTGCCTTGGGAAACGGCGAAAGAAATGATTACAAAAAGGAAACTATTACGCTACCGGCGGCTAAAAGGACAAAAAGGGAACGAAGATCGAAGCGCCTATAAAAATGCAAAAAGGTGGATTCTGCGAATTTGGAAGGAAATTCAAATATGAATAAAAGGCTCCTAAAACCCAGGAAGGTCATTTAATATCGCCATATACTGAGAGAGAATGTTGCATACTCCTCAAAGTTCGAAATATGAAACATTGGGGGCTTCTGTTGATACCAAAATTAGTATGCTGATGTGGGCGAATAATAAGAAGACATGTGTCAATCTACGTGGCACAATAGCAACGAGGAAGATTGTTTCCCCAACCAACATACTCACTCCGAGCAACAAGTATACTCCGAGGAACGCCAGTCTTCCGAGGAACACCAACCCTCCAAGGAATTCTTATCTTCCGAGGAACTCCAATGCTCCGAGGAACTCTTGGACGACGAGCAACTAAGGCGGTTCGAGCTGCATCTCGACCACAGCATTAATTGTCAGATAATCAACAGTTCAACTATTCATTGAATGCTTATCATCTTGACGCTCACGTTTGAAGAACATTAAATGAATTACCCTTTCATATGTGTATCATTTAATGTAATACCCTTTCATGTACAGCCTAAGGGCTATAAATACCTTGTATCACCCTCATTCAAGGGGACCGTAATTTCTTGATAGCACTTGTAATCGAGAATTCCCAAACACTCAGCAATAACATAACAGTGGACGTAGGCCATTCATATAAGGCTGAACCACTTTAAAATCTTTTGTCTTATTTATTTATCTGTGATTAAATAATTAGAGTAATCTAGTTTTTTACATCAACACTGACTAGCGTTTTCTAGTTTTGTTTTGCCCAATTAAGAGCAATAAGAAGTGTCCCAAAGAAGGGGACATCAATATCCGTAATTTAAAATTTCTTTGGAGCATTCACCAGAGGATTGGTGAGGAACACCCCAGAGTTGCCTCGCACTTATTGCAATACAGGAGTTCAATTACCTCCTTTATCGCTAAGCCCACCATTTTGGAAGCTTTAGCCCCCTTAAATCTTAAAAAGGAACTGGTGCCCACTTCTTCGGCTGAGGAAACTGTTGAGGATGAAAAGTACTTAGGGACTTCATCTTCTTTTGATTCGTTGTACATTTCTACTGTTCCCACCTCTCCACTTTCTAGCATGGAAAATAGAAAAATTCTTGACTTGATTACTGGAGCTTTATCTCCAACTGCTAAAAGAGCTGTCAAAAATACTGGCAAGGATGCTGATGCCAAGAATCTAGAGAAAACATCCAAGGTTACTAAGAAAGAAAAAGTTCATCAGGTCATCACCAATGTGGAAGTTGATACTATTGCACCTCAATACAAGAGGTTAAGAAAATGTTTGTCAGAGAAGCAGGTTGAGAAGAGTTCTACCGACCAAGAGTTGGTCGAGAAGATTCAGGAGGACATGGTCATTCTAGGGTTGTCCTTTGTTATCATTAATCCTGGCATGTTTAGGAAATTAATCAAGACTAGTACTCTCTCTATTGATAGAGAAACCCTTGATCCTCTGCTATGAATAAGTTGGCAGAAAACGCTTGCCAAAGTTTTGCTATGGTAACTCTTTCCCATCTACTACTTGCTCTTAACGTCTTATTTTTCTCCTTGTAATATGATGTTGTCCTTTGAGCAGTTTTTTTGTGAATTTCAATCAATTGATGGAGAAGGATACTCAAATATGTTCTTCAATTGGAGATATTGAAGAGGCCTTCGAAGGTCGAAGGAAATCTGTGGATACTTCAAGGCAGTTTTGGAGTCTAAGTAAAATACTTGGGATATAGAGCTGAAGAAGGCTAATGATAGAGCCACTATTTCCAAGGGAAAGATGGTAACTACTTAGACCAGTTTGACAGGTGTTGAAAATAAGGCCAAGATGTTCGAAGACAAATTGGTGGAGAATCAAGCTCTCCTGAAGTCTGCCAAGGAGAAAGTTATTAGTCTGAACCTGAGTTCATTGTAGAGAAGGCCAAGAATAAGAAACTAAAAGAATAATCCTTTAAACAAAGGTCGGAGAAGGCATCTTTGGCTACCTCTGCTCAAATTGAGTTCATCAGGAAGAAATCCTTTATGGATGGCTAGTTAGACACTCTTAAGGAGGTCGGCACTATAGAGGATTTTGAATTGTTCCAAAGGAATGATCCAGGATCTCCTCCGAACTTGGAGGAAGATTTGGATAATGAGGAAGGGTTTGGAGAGTCCTCCATTAAACTTGATGGGTCTGCCTTAAAGGCCATTGATGAAGCTACCCCTCCTGCCAACCAATCCTCTGGGAGTAACGTTCAGGATAAGGAGGGGGTTTAACTCTTTTATTTTTATTTTTGTTCATATGCTTTGTAATAGGACCAGTAGTATGTAACACCTTTTGGTTAATCAATGAAAACATTTCTATTTTTGGTTGAATGTGTTGTATTTATCATACTTATGCCTTCTTGCTTGGTTGAATGAAATCTCACACTTTGTGTACTTACATTTGCAATTTTTAGTTTGATGCTAGAAAAAAGGCCATAGTTTATACTGAATTCGACCTGCTCAGGCAGAGTAGAAATCTTCTGGAAGCTGGCCATGCCCTTTTATCTGAAGAAGACTTAGTCGTCTTGCTTAGTCCAAATGTGTCCGACCAAGTTAAGGAGTCATACGTCCACATTCATTGCTTGTTGGACGGGGCAGTGGGAAATAATGTTGCTTATTATGAGATGATTAAGGATCTACAAGAAGAACACAAGTTTTCTTTAGATTCTCTCCATACTGACTATGAAGCTAAATATAAAGTATTGAGCGAAGGTTGGGGCTTTGAGAAGAAGCTGTAAGAATTTGCCTCCACGTATAGAAGGAAAGAATTCATGTTGAATCGAGAAGTGCATGAAGCCAAAGAGATAGCCAAAATTCTTGAAGAGGAGAACAATAAGCTCATAAATGAGTTTGATAGCTTGAAGAAGTCATTTGTCTATGCACTGATGAAGGTGCTTCTTTCTTAGAGGCTGAGAATGTCAGACTAGTAGGAGAACTTGAAGCGCTGGAATAAACAAAGCCTGGGAAAACTTCTAGTCCATAAAGAACTAGCCGATCAATTGTAGATGACATAAGAACCAGTAAAACACTATCCGACCAAGATTCCCAATTGAAGGCAAAGAGTCATACCATTATCGAGTTGTTCATGAAGCTAAAAGCTAAGGATAAATCCATCACCGACCAAATTGTTCAGTTAAAATTTAAAAGTGATGTTTTTAAGAAACTTCAGCATCAGGTTGAAAGGGTAACCTTTTAATTTCACAAAAAACCCAGAGAGGTGTGGATGGAAGGCTACAATGAGGCCCTTAGACATGTTGATGATCATCTTGGCCAAATCCATCGTGAAGGTTATAAGTGGGGATGTACCAACTGTCTGACTTTTCTCAAATATGATCAAAATAGCGAGTTATGGTATTGGAATGAGCCTGGTCTACTAGATTGTGATGAGCCCCCATTCAAGTTGGACATATCATGGATTCCTCCTAAAGCGATTACCCAGTGCTTAAGCACCAAATACTTGGGAGATTATGGTTTTATTGATGTTCATGAAATAGTTCATTCTCCTCATCTGATTAATGTGTCGCGCAGCAACTATAGGCAAATGCTGAGGGATTTCAACTTCATCAACTCCCCTAATACCCTGGATGATCCTCCTGCTGGTATGGAGAGAATGCACCCAATTTTCAAAGCTCAAGGAAAACGTCCAGTTGAATAACTTTTTTGTATTTTGTACTCATTTGATCTTGAATGTAACATAGTTAGTATTTGAATAAAAATTCATGCTTTTGTGTTGTCAACTCATGACTAATTAATCAATCAATCAACTAAGTTATCGTTTAATAATGAGTTATTAAACTGTAATTGCAGGGCCATAGATTCTACTAATGCACTTAGATGAAACTATAAATAGTGTTACTGATTCCAAGTTTAGCATCAGTTATCATGGTGACTAAGTGTGTGAGGAATATATGTGTCTATTCCAATGGTTAGGAATATTTACATGTCTTCCTGTATTTAACTTAGTCGGATAAAAGTTGTTTTTAACTATTTGAGTTGTATATAAAGTTGTACAAACTTGTTGTACTTGACTTGTCAAAGAATAAGTCATACATGAAGTAAATTATTAGAGTCGACCAAGTGTGTTAAGAGTATATTCCTATATTTAACTTGATCGGGCAGTACTTCTTATTCGTGACTTGTTAATACAAAGTCATACATAGGGCTGCGTTTTTTTTTCTGAACTTTCTAATTTTTTTGATTTCTGATCCGATTTTTTTCGAATTTGGAATGAAATTTTAGTTTGTCGATTTCTGATTTTTCCATAAAAAAAATGGATCGAAAATTAGAAATAATTATGAATTTCTAATTTTTTAATTTTTCCAATCCGATTTTCTCGAAACTATGTTGATCCGATTTTTTTGAGTTTTTTTCGGTTTTTTTCGAATTATATTCGATTATTTTTAGATTTATGATTTCTATTCTGATTTT
The DNA here is from genome assembly GCA_949130495.1 of Sambucus nigra. Taxonomy (NCBI): domain Eukaryota; kingdom Viridiplantae; phylum Streptophyta; class Magnoliopsida; order Dipsacales; family Adoxaceae; genus Sambucus; species Sambucus nigra. Next base: position 551,113,614 of record OX422212.1, on the reverse strand, counting down.
TTGAAAGTTTCCCATATCCCACATCGGTTGGGAAAGGGAGAGGGCTCCAAAATATGCTCTATAAAAGGTGAGTATCCTCCTAACTTCTACATAAATGAAAAATGGGTCAAATGCTCATGTATTTATATGTTGGGTTAAGCCATTTTCTTTGTTTCTTTAAAATGAGAATTTCGAGTAATCGAAAATCCATAATTTATTTTTTTAGAATTTCCAAAATTTCTAGATTTTTAATATATATTGTGAATTTTTTATTTTTTTCGATTTTTCAATTTTTTCAACTTCGAATTTTTTTTTAATTTTTCAAAAAAATCGTATCGAAAATTAGAATAGTTATTTTGTTTCCGAAAAAATTGGAATTTTTTTTAAGAGGCATTTTCAGATCCGATCCGACCGAAACACAACCCTAGACATACATGAGCTAAAAACTTTTTATTCGTGACTAGTACATATGAAGTCATACATGCAATAATAATATGGGCGAGATACGACAATGCATAAGTTGTTACTACATCTCGAATTTGATAAGTCAGCCTGATTAAGTATGTGTTGTTGATCGACCAGAGCTGAAGACCAAGAGACATTTTTTGTTTGTTGTTTCTGGGGGGATGAATATCATCGTACTCTGAAAAAATCAAAAAAATTGAAAGAACTAAAATCAATATTTTTAATGAACTACAAAGATAGTTGTATTGAACATAAGGGAAAAAGAAATACAATATGTCAATGCCTTGATTTACAGGTAATATTTGCAAAGGTGCTTGACGTTCTATGGATTCTTGAATTCTTCCCGCTCAAGTGTCTCAAGTCAAAAAGTCCCTGGTCGAATGACTGCTGAAATGTTGTATGGGCCATACCATTTAGCCTCAAGCTTGTTTCCCTTTTGGATGACCTTTTTAAGAATATAGTCGCCTTCTTTTAAGTTGGTCGGCTTGACCCTTTTATTATAAAAGCGAGCAGTCCTTTATTGGTACACAGCATTTTTTAGAGTTGCATCTTTGCAAACTTCTTCCAATAAATCTAAGTCCAATCTTCTCATCAAATCACTCTAGGGAGAATCAAAATTCAGCACTCTATGAGTTGGTAGGCCTATCTCGACTGGTACCATAGCTTCCGTCCCAAATGCATGCATAGAAGGTATTTCACCAGTTGTTGTTTCGGCTTTGTTTTGTAAGCCCAAGAAAAAAGTGTAGTTCATTAATCCTGTTTCCCTTAGCATCAAGTCTTTTTTTCAGTCCATTAAGTAAGGTTATGTTTGTCACTACCCTCTGGCCATTGCTTTGGGGATGGCCTGGTGTAGAATGGAGTTTCTGGATCTTTGACTGAACACCGTATGCTTTAAATTCATCTTTATTGACGCGACTAAGAATTTGTCTCAGAAATGCGTTCTATCTAGGCTCAAGTGCAAGCCTGTCGCGTTAGTAATAATCCGATAAGTCGGGATCCTATCCACAGGGATCAACAATTGGCACTTTTGAGTAATATAGGAATAGTTATTTAACCTTGAAATGATTTCTCCGAAGAAACGAAAAGATTATTGATGGTTGTAAATTTCCACTTGGTGATGAAATAAAATGTGCACAAAAACACTAAGAATTGTAAAGAAATTAAATTTGAAAATGGGAGAAAATAGGGTGGAGTACTATCCCTCAAACCTTAGTAAATTACCATATAGAATACTAGAATTGTAAATTGAAATTCTTGACTAAATCCAATCTTTATAAATCCTAAGCATTACATATAGGATGGAACTAGCCCGCATCATATGAAATCAAAGGTAAATACAAAGCGGTGAATAGACAATTATACTTGCATAGTCTTCTCAAACATCCCAAGTACCTAGGGTAAGAGAGATTAAAAGATCGGCTATGTTTGTATAATTTCCATACACGATTTGGTCAATATTTAATTTACCCTCTATTTTCTAATTGGGTAATTCACCTCGGAATGAGTTCATGTACCCCAACCCTTGAAAATTTAGCTAGCCATGGTTCGATGAGAAAACAAATTTATATTAATGCATATAATCGTGGATCTAAGAAACATTGTAAAAATAAAAATGACAAAACAAGTGAAAATTGAATTGAGACTAATTAAAGGAATGGAATTTGATACTTGAAATCTGCACTAGAGAAAAGAGATGATTGAATCCAGAAATACTTCTTGTTCCTCAACTTACAAATTTGGGATTTTCTAAAGATATGAAATTTGTCTAAAAAAATTCTCTAAAATCTGACTATCTCTCTCTAGAATTCGACTCCCCCGGAATGATGTAGGGCTTGGCCTTTTATAGCACCAACTAGCACGAACTTGACAGCTACAATCGTTGGCTGCGCAAGATTATCCAAGATATGCACCTCTTAAGTTTCATAATTAATTCCAGGAATTTTAACAGCCTGACCGGTCCAGATAGCAACCGGATCGGTTCATTTTTTTAGCAACCGGATCGGTTCATTTTTATTTCTACTGGATCGATCCAGACCCCATCAGATCGGTTATGCTATCATCGGTTCGGCATCAATCTGGGGTCTACTGGAAATGTGACATTTCAGATCGGTCTGAGATAAACCGGATCGGTCCGATTTTTTTCAAGTTTAACTTTTTCTTTCCATTTTTGACTGGTCATAACTTTTGATCACGAGCTCCGATTTGACTGTCGTTTCTTCCAATACTCTTGTGAATCAAGGATCTTTAACTTTCCTTAAGACTTCGAGTCCGAACTCCAGGTGTAAATTTACGCTTTTGCCTTTTTACTTGTCGTCCTTTCTTTTCTTCCTTTCTTCCAGTTTCTTTCTTTCTTTTCTTGCACTAAATTCCTGTAAAATCAATAAGAAATACACGAAACTCGGAGTACTCATTAGAAATAGTTAATGGTAATGATATGGGTAAAAATGATTCAATTACATTGTTCGAGATATCGAAATCACTAAGTTAAGGGTTTAAATTCAGAAGAACTTATGCTTGGTCAAATCCCCCTAACTTAGAACTTTGCACGTCCCGGGCAATGTAAATGAAGCTACTCAAAGTTTTCTTCTTGAGAATTCCTTTATTAAAATTAAATTCAACTTTCGCAGGCAAGCGATTGCATTGAGCATATGCAACAAGCCATTAAACCCCTAGGTTACCCTAGTAGGACGAGTTTTGTCTCGTGAGGGTTTGCAGTGAATACACCCACAAAATTCTTTATTGACTCAAATAAATATCAAGATACTTAAAAATTGTACAATTTAAACTTTTTGAAAAATAATCACTATAAATTCATATGCAAATGTCTCAAACCATAGTGTGTCTGTGTGTGTGCACAAAGCCAGAAATTAAACCTCAAATTTCCATTGATTGAGCATTACGTTACTTTCCGAAAATTCGTTTTGATTCAAATTCTTACGAATGCACTCACAGATTGTGGCTATTTTCTCTCGGTATGCATGATATAAAGAGTAAATATAATGGACACAAATTCACCCATACAAAATTGAAAAGAAGGAAATATATGGTGAAAAGATCTCATCATCGGAATACAGTTATTAGGAAATGGGAACAACACCTCTAGTTCACACCATTTTAATCTCTCATATTATCTTTTCATGTCTTAGCTCTCCATGCAGTAATTAATTTCGCCATTCGGACTCAGTTAGGACTTTTCGGGTTAAAAAGTGTAAAGGGTAAAAATGGGAATGGACGGAATGTTCGGAATTGGAAAATGTCCTTATGACGTTCATTAGTGCTTTTTCGGGCATTTGCTCATTTTTCTCTTTCCTTTTCTATTTTCATTTTTTTTTTTTTGTTGAGCATTTCTATTCTTTTCTTTCCCCTTTTTATGCACTTTTTGGACTTTATTTGATGAATATTCAATTTTCACAACTGCGGACTAATTGGGTTTTTCGGGTTATCAAACGAAAAGGAAAAAATTTATTAGGATCAAATTGGGTTGCAAAGGGATAATTTTTCACAACTTTATTATGGCTAATATTTTTGAGTTAAACAAAAGAGGGACTACTTCATTGTCCAAATTGCTACTCACATTACCATATGCATCTCGAGATTAATTAGGTTTAGAGATATATTTAGCACGAATTTCGAGACAATAATTCACACATTTCCCATAACCGATCAAAACAAAGGATTGAGATCATCAATGACTTATTAAAACGCTGAAAAGAACTTTGAGTTAATCATAAACTCGGATTGATTTAAAAACTCATAAAAAATTGAAAGGCTCGAAATCTCATTGGGTTTGATTAATCTCCACACTTATTCGTTAAGTCGTCAATTTTCTTTTAATTTCCATCTTCGGTCAATTTTGGCTTAGTGCAATTGATTGTTAACAATTTGAGACTTTAAATAGAATAAAGGTGATATTTTTGAAAATTTTAAATTCCAATTTTTATTTATTTTGAAGAAAAATATTTTTTTGGTTTTTTCAAAAAATTTTAATTTTTTTTATATATGCGAAGTTTTATGAATACGCACTGATCATCCCCCTAACTTAGTCTTTTGCATTGTCCACAATCAAAAGGACGATAAAGCTAAAGATGACAACATAAGTAGTGCGATAAATAAAACAAGCAAGTAGCATAAGAAAACGGTGTAGTACAACACAACTGTGTAAGCAAAAGAAAAAAAATAGGACACCACAAAGAACACAACAGAACCAGAAAAACGAGGTTGCCTACGGGGCGGGGGGGGAGGGTCCAGGGGCAGCAGGGTCATATGGATCATAGAAATAGGCCGGAAGGGGGGTCTCGGGACCCGACTGGAGACAGTACAAATCAGCCTGCCTACACAGTATCAAACTCATGTCCCCTTGGTATGATGGCGTAAACCCGTCAAAACGCATCTCAAGAGAAACAACGCGCTCAGTCAGACCCGTACCAACCGAAACATAATTCGGATCATCAGTTTCATCATACTCCTCCTCCTCACCTTTTTCCATCTCGACATCTTCAGCAGGAACATCCTCTTCCTCAGCAGCAGCCTCATCACCCAAGGTATCACTGTCATCTCGACGCGCACGGATCAGCTGGATTTTCTTGTCACATCGGGTGCGTGATTCTTGCCCAAGGGGCTTGGGAAAGTTGATAAGATCTTGTGGGGGAACAATGCCAACATCCTTAAGAAAGGAAGTAATGAGACGGCCATAAGGAAGAGGGGTCCGACCCTTTTTGTCCAATGCCGCACAAATGATATCATTGTAAAACGTGCGGTCCAAATTGATAACAGTGGCATGGTCAAACAGGTGATACACCATAGTATCTTGACGCGAACGCATAGTTGAATCATTTGAAGTTTGTAAGAGATTAGCACAAACTATGTGAAAAGTGATACGTGCCTTGTCGGGTAATCGACCAACAGGATAAGTCTCGGTATTCCAAATCGATCCCGGCGTGATGCGAGACATGCAAACAGCTTTGGAAACTGCGGGATAAGGGTTGGGATATGTAAATTGGGCGGAGTGATCACACCTTTAGACTCGAGTTTCCGGGCCAGAATGTCAAGCGATATTGGTATCAGTGTGGAGTCGACAAAAGCTTAAGATTCGAAATCGACAGTACGGACGAGCGAACCGTAAAACTGATGAACTTTATTCCCCATACAGCCTCATAAGGTTCGTTGAAAAATTTGCACCAACCTCGGGACATGAACATCCCAGTGACAGAATTAGGTTGCTGATCCCAAAGCACTTGGCGCTCAATGTGGATTTTGCGTCGAGGACCGAAAAAACGACGGCACCAATTTGCCTCACGATGTGAACGATATTCTCCATTGCCATCGGGCAGGACTTCAATGGAATTATATTACTGGGGAGCAGCCATAGTAATGGAAGAACTATACAGAATATGAGAGAGGAGAGTGGAGATGGAGGTGTGAAGGAATTGGGTTGGGGTATGTGGGTTTTTATAGGTTGGATGGGGGAAAAAGAATGGAGGGAAATAGGGGGGACGAATTTTTAGGGAGAGGAAGGGATTAGGGGAATGAATGGGGTGGAGATTGAATAGGTTTTAACCTCGGGAAGGTGCACAGACTACAGATTACCGAATCGATTCGGATTCAGACGGGATCGGTCCGGTGCCTTTTTTATTTATTTCTTTTTTAGACCGGATCGGTTCTTTTTATTTAGGGCCGGACCGATCCGGTGTGTTAAAATCCCATATTTTGTCTGCTTTACTTCCAGCTTGCATTTGCAACTTGATTTCTTAACTTCAACACTCTCTCCAAGGTAATTGATCCTCAAACTCTCAAAACTCTCACCGAAACCCAAAAAATTCTCGAGACATGTGTTCGATTCCCATCTCTGGTTGTGACACACAACTTTAACTAGCCTAACATCCTAACATCCTATGACGACCATACACAGCATTCACCCCATACATGTTGGGGGTGCGACGACCTCACCTTACTTGTTCAGTCACTCCGCATAAATGGGGTGCGATAACCAGATTGTGTTGGCTTCCATTACAACCACTTCCAAATATGGCTTGAGACGGTGTCCGTTAACTTTAAACGTGTTTCCCCCTTTTTTATCCTCTAGTTCAACAGCTCCATGGGGGAATACTTCCTTCACATTGAATGGACCCGACCATCGTGATCGTAATTTCCCGGGAAACAAGTGTAACCTCGAGTTATAGAGAAGTACTTTTTGTCCCGAATGAAACTCCTTACGTCGAATGATTCGGTCGTGAGCTCGTTTCATTCGGTCTTTTGAGATTTTAGCACTTTCATACGCATCATTGTGTATTTCTTCTAACTCATTCAACTGAAGTTTACGTGTTTCACCGGCTTTTTTCATATTAAAATTCACCCTTTTGATAGCCCAATACGCTTTGTGTTCAATTTCAACAGGAAGATGACAAGGTTTACCATATACAAAACGAAATGGGGACATCCCAAGGGGATTTTTGTATGCAGTTCGATAAGCCCAGAGCGCATCATTCAATCGGATTGACCAATCTTTCCTATTAGGTTCGACTGTCTTTTCCAAGATATGCTTGATTTCTCGATTACCTAACTCGGCTTGGCCATTCGATTGAGGATGATAAGTCGTTCCAACTTTATGGACGACCTCATACTTTCGTATTAGCTTTTCCATCGGCCTATTGCAAAAATGAGTGCCATTATCACTAATGATAGCCTTAGGAACTCCGAATCGAGAAAGAATGTGTTCTTGAATGAACTCTATCACCACCTTGTTGTCATTCGTCCTTATAGATATGGCCTCTACCCACTTGGAGACGTAGTCTACTGCGACGAGGATGTATAGAAAACCAAAAGAGGGTGAAAAATGCCCCATGAAGCCAATACCCCAGCAATCAAACAACTCTAACACAAGTATGGGGTCATTCTTTGTTATATCACGGTGAGTAATTGCTCCCATTCTTTGGCATCTATCATATGATTTGCAAAAATTATTCACATCCCGGAAGATTGTGGGCCAATAGAGACCGTTTTGCAGGATTTTTGCAGCAGTTTTATTTTTGGAGAAATGACCTCCACATGCTTCCATATGACAAAATCGAATTACCCCTTGAATTTCTTCATCAGGTACACATCTTCGGATGATTTGATCAGCACAATACTTAAACAAATATGGATTGTTAACGAAAATGTTATTTATCACTAATTAATACTTAATGATAATTATTGTACATTTTAGTTTATTGTGATATATTGATTTTGATGATTCCAAACACACTTTTTATTACCTGGTTCTTCTTTCATTATATAATTTTATTCGTACAATTATACATACGTACTTGTGTTAATGTAATTTATTGTCTAAGTTTTTTTTTTAAAGTGAAATTATATTATTTTTACTAATAATAATTTTTTAGTAAAAATTGTGGAACTTTGTTTAAAATAAATTTCTTATTTTTAAAATGATTTTCAGAATTTATTAATAAAATTAATTTTTTTTTATTTGAAAAATAATTTTCGAAAATCAATTTACGAGTATGGAAGCGTGGAAATATTTAATTGCTTATAAGTTTGATATGCATGTATGGCTTGGTTTTACAAACTTTATTATACCTTAGGACATTAGCTGTTTGGTTAGGAGCATATATTTTACACGCCACCTGTTAGTGTAAAGGTAGATTCTTTAAGATTTCATCTTTTTATGCTTTTTGCCATTTGATTTGGTAGATGAGATCATTAGGTTCAAAGTTATTACCTGCTTGTCCTTTTGGAAGTGATTTGACCTATGAAATGTTGCTACCCTCTTTGCTGTACACGATTTTTGACATTATAGGAGCTATAGTCACTAATGCAGATTTCGTCCTTTTGTGCTTATAGAGATTTCCTATACCTGCTACCTTGTGTGTAGCGCCATACTCATTTAATGAGAATAGTACCTGATTTCGTCCCATTGGGAGAACATCATTTAATTGGTTAGGAACCTTTGGATTATCTGCACTGATTTGGTGGTGACTACGTATTATGAGGACTTGTTTTTTAACCGTAGGTTTCTTTTATAGTTTTGACCGTGATTTTATAACCTATAACTTTTATAGATTTATTCATCTAGTTTTTTTTTAAACTATGACTTATCCGAATAGGAGCAGCCCTAGACCTGCTATCACCAGTTTCATCTGCTATATCTATCTTGGCAGACATCGAGCCAAGCGTTTTGTCAGTATGCGTCCTTGACAGTTTCAACTGATATTTTATTCTTTGCACAATGGTTCACCATTTTATCTGTGTCTACACCAAATGAATAACTGTATTATTATAACAATGTATTTCCTGTTACCTCTTGGACTAACATTCTCTTTGCAGAAAATATATGGGTCATCTACCAAGCTTCTTTCAGTGCCATATTTTCAGATGTCCATTCTTATGCTATAACAGCTATATTTTTATGGAGAAGATAAATATGAAGATTTGCATATCAGATTTGGAGATTCCTTTAGCTACCTCGTCTGAGCAAAATCAGGAGCATTTAATGCTCAAAATGCATGTGTCTAACAGCTAGTTTTTGGAAGTCACATTTAAAGCTTTCAATAGTTGTATTGAAGACAAACTTCACTTGAATGAGAATATGATCAAGACTTGTAATATTATTGTGAGCATTTAATTTTACTACTCAGCTACACATTCAAGAGAGCAATTAATTTTATCATCTGCTCAATCATTGAAGAAGAAGACGTGTGCCTACTTCAACATCATTTATTGAAGTCTCAGAAACTCAGATTACAAATTGTATTTTAAGGAGTTTCAGTATTGTATCTTGTACTACAAAAATTCAGATTTGTTGTGAAGCTTTATTGAAGCTTCGGTTTGTACCAAGAATTGGTTCCTACCCACAAGTGGGCCACGGAGTTTGAAGCTCGGAGTTAGCTTGCAAACAGTTGTACGCGGTGGTTTGATCCTACCCGCAAGTGGATCAGGTTTAGTGAAGCGCAAAGGAGACAGAGGCTCTAGGCGCGTGGACGTTGGCCGGGATTTGGCCAAACCACGTTAAATCTCGGTGTCATTTATTTTCTGCACTTTTATTTATTTGCTCATGCTTGCTTGAGTTAATATTTTCAGCACACTATCTTGCAAATAAATTAATTCAGAAATTGGACTAAATTAATTTTAAGGTTAAAATAATTATTTTTGAATTAAATAATTAATTTCAGAATATCACTTAATATTAAATACGAAAATTAATTTAATATTCCTAGTGTGTTAAAATCTGCATTTCTAGTTGTTTAAATTAATTGGTTACATTTATTTGATATTGTTGGATTTATTCTTTGTAGTTTTATTAATCTGAAAATTGTCAAAGTGTTATAAATTAAATATTCTTCTGAAATTTTAATTTGATTTAAAATTTGTAAAAACTCAATTCACACCCCCCCCCCCCCCCCCCTCCTGAGCATAATCTGGGCAACAATTGGTATCAGAGCAAGTGCTCTTCTTATTTTTAGATTTAACAATCTTAGAGTTAAAGATCAATGACAAACTTTAATGTTTCATCTCTTGGTGAGGGTCAATCAATAAATAGACCTCCTTTATTTTCAGGAAATAATTATAGCTATTGGAAAAATAGAATGAAAAATTTTGTTCAATCAAATGATTATGCTGTTTGGAGAGTTATTATAAATGGTCCTAATATCCCCATAAAAGCTGTTAATAATGAAAATGTTCCCAAAGAAGAAAATGAATGGAATGAAGTTGATATTAGAAAAATTCAAATAAATGCTAAAGCTATGAATATTTTGCATTGTGCACTTGATGTAAATGAGTATAATAGAATTTGTTGTTGTGAATCTGCTAAAGAAATTTGGGATAGACTAGAAGTCACATATGAAGGAACTAGTCAAGTTAAAGAAGATAAAATTAGTATGCTTGTTCATAGTTATGAATTATTCAAGATGATATATGATGAATCTATTTCTGATATGTTCACTAGGTTCACTAATATTATTAATGGCCTTAAATCTCTTGGAAAAACCAATACTAACAATGAGATGGTGAGCAAAATTCTCAGGTCATTACCGGGGAATTGGATGACCAAAAAGTTAGCTATCAAGTAAGCAATTAGAGAAAGACCTATCTCTGTTGATGAGTTATTGGGTTCCTTAATAACTCATGAGATGGAACTTAAGGAATTTGTTGAAGAAGAGAAACCTAAAGCAAACAAAATTATTGCTTTCAAATCTTCAAGCAAAAATGTAGAAAGTGAAGATGACGATGATGATGATGATGTTTCCTTAATGGCTAAAGATTTCAAAAAATATCTTATTTCCAAAAAGAAAACCAAAGAAAGAAGAAGGAAAAATTATTCAAAAGCGATCAATGATGATCATCAATCCAAATCTGAACCAAGATGCTATCATTGTGATGAAGTTGGACACATTAAGCCTAACTATACAAAATATAAGAAAGTGAAGAAGGCATTGAAATCCACAACATGGAGTGACTCCGACACAAGCTCTTCCGATGAAAATTCGAATGAAAATGAAGTTGCTCATCTATGTTTCATGGCTATGGAAAATGGGGTACATTCTAACCCTAACTCTAGTGATAGTGATAATGATGAAGTTTATGATTATGAAGTTTTACAATATGTTTTTGATGAATTATGTGAAAGTTTTGAAGAACTTAAAAATAGATATATTAAACTTAAGAAGTCTCATTCATTACTTTCAACTAAAATTGATTCTATGTCAAATGATTTTGATGAGTTAAAATTGGAAAATGAATCTTTGAAAAATGAAATTAAATCTTTGAAAAAGGAAAAATCTGTTATTGTCACTACTCCTCTTGAAATTGAAAATGTTGAGTTAAAAGGGGAGATTGAATATTTAAAGAAATCATTAGATACTTTTACAAAAGGAAATGAATATTTTCATAAAATTGTTGAGACACAAAGGATTCGATTTAATAATAATGGTATAGGATATGATGAAGGAAATGAGAAAAAGACTTATTCCAATTTGTTGAAATTTGATGCCTCATCTAGTCTACCTAACTATTTATGCACTTATTGTGGTAGACACACACATTTTTCAGATTTGTGTCCATATAGATTTAGAAAAAGAAAATTTGCATGGATTCCAAAAGGAACTAAGATGTATACTAACCCCTATGGACCTAACACATTTTGGGTACCAAAAGAGAAAATTTTTAAAGTTGTGTAGGTTGCATTTTGGGAAGGAATGTGGATTTTCAAGGCATATGATTTGGTCATATTACAAATTTCAAGCATCATTGCCTAATGTTGGAAATGCCACACTTGGAAGAAGTTCTTGAATATATCTTTGGTATTGGTAAGGTGGTAAGGAGCACCTTTCTTGAAATTAATATCATATGTTTATTAATGATTTATTTCATAATTGATATATTTCCATGCATAGAATATTTGTTATAACACATGAGCGTGTTGATTGAGTATTTAGTATTCACGTGTAAATTTGTATATTTATTATTTTTGATGATTCTTTGTTATATCACGCATTTGATTTTGATGATTATTTTATAAGAAAATTCATACATTTTTTATATATTTTTTTTGTGAATAATAAGATTGGATCAATTCATGCTTTTATTGAATATTAATCTGAAACGAAAATGTCCTTTTAAAATTTATTAGTCATATGAGCTACATGTTAATATTTGTAACATTCACGATGAATATTTTTTTAAGTTAGTAACATTTTTGTTATGTATGTTTGAATTGAGAAACCACATGATCAACAATTGGTATCATTTGTGAGACTTTTCAAAAATGATTTTATGAAGTCAATTTTTAATAATATCTTATCTCATGAAATAGATGCACCATATTTGTTATATGCATATTTGCCTTAATTGGTATCCCTTTGGGGGAGATAAATGGTTATTGAAATTTATCTAGAGATAAATTTTTATTGATTATGATTAATAATTTTTTTGGGTAAGGGACAATCCCAAGAATATGTTTTTGGCTCGTATCTCAAAAATGGAAAATTATGAACTACGCGACAAAATTTTATGGCTTTAAATACCACAACATTCTAGCCCATTTGTGCACTTCACATTTTATCTCTTATCTATCTTTTAAGATGTCAAAGAGTTTTTATGTTGTGTGGGTTGGAAAATTCCCCGGAATTTATACTACTTGGGGATATTGTGAATCCCAAATTAAGGGATTTAGCGGGTTTCAATATAAAAAATATTCTTCATTTGATGCCGCAATGCATGCGATTCGCTCATCTCCGCCACATGCCCCTTGGGTGAAACCTCCTTCATGGCCATTTGCTTTGCCTCCAAATATGCACTCACATGCCTCTACTCCTACTAATGAAAATGTTGCTTGCTCAACATCTCAAAACTGTGCTGAAAATCCTATCAAAGTTGTTATTGAGAAAATCACGATTGAGGGAAATGCTAAAGATGTGTGTCATCTTGTTAACAACCTTAAGCTGTAATCTTATATGAATATGTTGTTTCTCAATTTGATGACTTGCGCATTATTTGATGTTATTCCTATCTATCTCTTCAAATATATGTTATGTAAGATTATTATGTTAAATATGTGCTTAATTAAAAATTCATGGTATTCCCTTATGTCTCTTACAATTTATGGTTATATCCCGTGCATGAATTATTTTTGATAGGGGGAGATATTCTTTTTACCCGTGACACTGAATTTATAAGAAAATCTTTTTGATAATGTCAAAAGGGGGAGAAGTATGCTTGATTCACTCATTTGTGCTTAATTCATACATTTTATGAATCATTGTTTGTCATCATCAAAAAGGGGGAAATTGTTAACGAAAATGTTATTTATCACTAATTAATACTTAATGATAATTATTTTACATTTTAGTTTATTGTGATATATTGATTTTGATGATTCCAAACACACTTTTTATTACTTGGTTCTTCTTTCATTATATAATTTTATTCGTACAATTATACATATCTACTTGTGTTAATGTAATTGTTTGTCTAAGTTTTTTTTTTAAGTGAAATTATATTATTTTTACTAATAATAATTTTTTAGTAAAAATTGTGGAACTTTGTTTAAAATAAATTTCTTATTTTTAAAATGATTTTCTGAATTTATTAATAAAATTAATTTTTTTTTATTTGAAAAATAATTTTCCAAAAATCAATTTACGAGTATGGAAGCGTGGAAATGTTTAATTGCTTATAAGTTTGATATGCATGTATGGCTTGGTTTTACAAACTTTATTATACCTTAGGACATTAGCTGTTTGGTTAGGAGCATATATTTTACACGCCACCTGTTAGTGTAAAGGTAGATTCTTTAAGATTTCATATTTTTATGCTTTTTGCCATTTGATTTGGTAGATGTGGTCATTAGGTTAAAAGCTATTACCTACTTGTCCTTTTGGAAGTGATTTGACCTATGAAATGTTGCTACCCTCTTTGCTGTACACGATTTTTGACATTATAGGAGCTATAGTCACTAATGCAGATTTCGTCCTTTTGTGCTTATAGAGATTTCCTATACCTGCTACCTTGTGTGTAGCGCCATACTCATTTAATGAGAATAGTACCTGATTTGGTCCCATTGGGAGAACATCATTTAATTGGTTAGGAACCTTTGGATTATCTGCACTGATTTGGTGGTGACTACGTATTATGAGGACTTGTTTTTTAACCGTAGGTTTATTTTATAGTTTTGACCGTGATTTTATAACCTATAACTTTTATAGATTTATTCATCTAGTTTTTTTAAAACTATGACTTATCCGAATAGGAGCAGCCCTATACCTGCTATCACCAGTTTCATCTGCTATATCTATCTTGGCAGACATCGAGCCAAGCGTTTTGTCAGTATGCGTCCTTGACAGTTTCAACTGATATTTTATTCTTTGCACAATGGTTCACCATTTTATCTGTGTCTACACCAAATGAATAACTGTATTATTATAACATTGTATTTCCTGTTACCTCTTAGACTAACATTCTCTTTGCAGAAAATCTATAGGTCATCTACCAAGCTACTTTCAGTGCCATATTTTCAGATGTCCATTCTTATGCTATAACAGCTATATTTTTATGGAGAAGATAACTATGAAGATTTTCATATCAGATTTGGAGATTCCTTTAGCTACCTCATCTCAGCAAAATCAGGAGCATTTAATGTTCAAAATGCATGTGTCTAACAGCTAGTTTTTGGAAGTCACATTTAAAGCTTTCAAGAGCTGTATTGAAGACGTACTTCACTTGAATGAGAATATGATCAAGACATGAAATATTATGGAGAGCATTTTATTTTACTACTCAGCTACACATTCAAGAGAGCAATTAATTTTATCATCTTCTCAATCATTGAAGAAGAAGACTTGTGCCTACTTCAACATCATTTATTGAAGTCTCAGAAACTCAGATTACAAATTGTATTTTAAGGAGTTTCAGTATTGTATCTTGTACTACCAAAATTCAGATTTGTTGTGAAGCTTTGTTGAAGCTTCGGTTTGTACCGGTAATTGGTTCCTACTCGCAAGTGGGCCACGGGGTTTGAAGATCGGAGTTAGCTTGCAAACAGTTTTACGCGGTGTTTTGATCCACCCTCGCAAGTGGATCAGGTTTAGTGAAGCGCAAAGGAGACAGGGGCTCTAGGCGCGTGGACGTAGGCCGGGATTTGGCCGAACCACGTTAAATCTCGGTGTCATTTATTTTCTACACTTTTATTTATTTGCACATGCTTTTTCGAGTTAATATTTTCAGCACACTATCTTGCAAATAAATTAATTCAGAAATTTGACTAAATTAATTTTAAGGTTAAAATAATTATTTTTGAATTAAATAATTAATTGCAGAATATCACTTAATATTAAATACGAAAATTAATTTAATATTCCTAGTGTGTTAAAATCTGCATTTCTAGTTGTTTAAATTAATTGGTTACATTTATTTGATATTGTTGGATTTATTCTTTGTAGTTTTATTAATCTGAAAATTGTCAAAGTATTATAAATTAAATATTCTTCTGAAATTTTAATTTGATTTAAAATTTGTAAAAACTCAATTCACCCCCCCCCCCCCCCCCCCCCCTCTTGAGCATAATTTGGGCAACATGGATCATCATAAAAGAACATGCGTGACTAGGTAATGAACTTCCTTCTCTCTTACGGAGTCCAAATGGAGGGAACGAGTCTAGTGACACGGTAATTTACTATATCCGCAAACCAAGGAAGAGAAGAAGTAGCAAATAGATTTTCATCCGGAAAATACTCGTCTATGGGGATGGGATCAAGAGGTTCGTCGGACGAGAGACGTGACAAATGGTCAGCAACGACGTTTTCTACTCCTTTCTTATCTTGAATTGAGAGATTAAACTCTTGTAGGAGTAGGATCCACCTGATTAGGCGCGATTTGGCATCTTTCTTTGTCAGAAGATATTTGAGGGCGGAGTGATCAGTGAAGCAAATGATGGGCGACCCAACAACATAAGAGCGGAATTTATTGAGAGCAAATACAACAGCTAGTAATTCTTTCTCCGTGGTGGAGTAGTTAAGTTGGGGGCCAGATAATGTCCTACTAGCATAGTAAATAACATGAGCTTTATTGTCTTTTCTTTGTCCGACGCCCCAATCGCGTAATCACTTGCATCACACATAAGCTTAAAAGGAAGTGACCAATCGAGAGCTTGCATGATAGGAGCAGAAATTAGCATGATTTTGAGTTTATCGAAAGCTTCTTGGCATGCGTTATTCCACTCAAACGGAGTGTCCTTCATGAGAAGATTACTCAAAGGTCTAGCGATGGCACTAAGGTCTTTGATAAATCTCCGGTAAAATCCAGCATGGCCTAAAAAGGACCTCACATCTTTATGTGATTTTGACGGAGGTAACTCAGCTATTACTTCTATTTTTGATCGATCGACCTCAATTCCCCTATATGAGACTATGTGTCCCAGAACTACGCCATCAGTGACCATAAAATGTCATTTTTCCCAATTGAGGACTAAGTCCTTTTCCACACACCGGAATAAAACTCTTTAAAGATTAGCTAAACATTGTTCGAACGATGGACCAAAAATGTTGAAATCGTCCATGAACACTTCCAGTCCTTTTTCTATCATGTCGCTAAAGAGACTCAACATGCACCTTTGAAAGGTTTCTGGCGCATTACATAACCCAAAAGTCATACATTCGTAGGCAAACGTACCAAATGGACATGTAAAAGTCGTCTTTTCTTGATCAAGTACATCCACTTCAATATGATTATAGCCAGAATACCCATCTAGGAAACAATAGTAAGGATGGCCCGCTACTCGTTCAATCACTTGGTCGATAAACGGCAAGGGAAAATGGTCTTTCCTTATTCCGGCATTGAGTTTTCGATAATCAATGCAAACACGCCACCCGATGGTGGTGCGTTGAGGTATTAATTCTCCCTTAGCATTTTCAACCACGGTCATACCCGACTTCTTTGGAACGACCTGAATTGGGCTCACCCATTTACTATCGGAAATGGGATAGATAATCCCAGCATCCAGCAATTTGATGATTTCCGTTCGAACTATATCTTTCATGGTTGGGTTCAGTCGCCTTTGGATCTCTCGCGAAGTCTTCACCTCCTCCTCGAGATGGATTTTATGGGTACAAATCAAGGGACTTATACCTTTCAAATCTGCCACAGTCCAACCAAATACACTCCTATGCTTCCTCAACACATTCAACAACATGCCCTCTTGCTCTTTTTTTAAGCTGGAAGAAACAACAACAGGAAATGTATCATCATCTCCCAGAAAAGCTTATTTTACATGAGAAGGAAGTTTCTTTAACTCAAGACTAGGAAATTTCTCTTCGGAGGGGATCATGAGTGACTCCCTCGGGGGTAATTCCTCAAATCTAGAAATCCAGTCAACATCTCTCAACTTCTCAAAACTCACTTCTTCTTGCAACCAAGCTCCCAACTCTTCCACTTCACACTCAAACTCAGTATAAGAACTCTTATTCTCAACACCTTGCACTAAAAAAACCTCCAGTGCATCTCCACCTATGATCTTTTGGATGTGCTCATCCACCACCTCTTCAATAAGGTCAACCTCATGAATTTCCTCCTCATCGCCCATTTGGTTAGAAACATTGAAAATATTGGTCTCGAGAGTCAATTTCCAAAAGTGAGTTGCATTTGGCCCATCCGTGTATTGATCAAAGCATTAGCAGTAGCTAAAAAAGGACGGCCCAAAATTATGGGAACATGATTACTCGAATGTGGGGAGGGCTCCGTGTCCCAAATGATAAAATCAACAGGGAAGTAGAATGTGTCCACTTATACTATCACGTCCTCCACAACCCCACGAGGCACTTTCACTGTTCGATCTGCTAACTGTAGAGTGATTCGGGTAGGTTTAAGATCACCTATATCAAGCTACTTATAGATAGAGTATGGAAGGATGTTCACACTCGCACCTAAATCAAGCAAAGCTTTTTCGACTCTCCTTTTGCCTATAACACATGAAATTGTAGGTGCACCAGGATCCTTGAACTTTGGTGGAAGATCATTAAGAAGGATCGAGCTCATATTTTGTGCCAAAAAGACATTATTATTAACCTTAAGCCGCCGTTTGATAGTCAAAAGATCTTTGATGACTTTGGCATATGCGAGAATTTGTTGGATAGCATCCAGAAATGGCAAGTTCAACTTCACTTGCTTTAAAATATCTAACACTTCCGTACGTGAAGCCCCCTTTTTGGATGGTGGCAAGCGTTGAGGAAATGGAGCAGCAGTGGGCAATTTTACTAAAACTTCAGGTTCAACTCCTTCATCCTTATCTTCCATGTGCAAGGAGATCTCCTCAGGTTCTAAAACTTCTTTAGCCTTAGATTCCTTATGAGATGGTGGAGCTAGATCAATTATGTGACCACTACGTAGAGTAGTGACAGCTTGACATTGTTCTGGAAAATCTGATGAAGTAGAGCTAACCGTAGTTTGCCCTTGAAGAGGGGTCTTTGGCCTTGAGCTAGGAATTTACCCTTCTCTTGAGTATTCCATGCAGATTGTAACCTAGAGATGCTAGTGTAAATTTCTGTGAACATTCGATCATACTTAGCATTGCTCTCCTTCTGAGATTGAATGAATTGATCTAGATTATCCTTAAGAGATCTCTTAGGTGGAGTGACATATGGCCCAGGAGGTGGTACCAGCATAGGATTTGGCATTGGAGGAGCCAAATGCTAAAATTGAGGAGGGGGTGGTGGCATAGACACATGTGGATTTGGAGCCATCCCACCTTGTGGTTATCCATAGTAGAAACCAGGATGATTTCTCCAAGATTGATTGTATGTATTCCCTTGCGGAACATTAAAATTTCCACGAAATCCTCCTATCGCTTCCACCTGATCAGTGTACATTGCCTTGTATGCAGGGATGGTAGGACATCCTTTGGTAGAATGACCAGCAGTACAAATGGCACACGCCTTCTCCTTTCCTGCTTGTATGGGTCCACCTACTTCTCTTAATCGAACTTCAAGCATGTATCTGAAATTCTTCTCCAATTGGTCAAGTTTACGATCTAACAAAGTGTCTTTGTCCAAATGATAAATACCGGACGCATCAGATGAGTTGGTCACTTGTCGATTTCTATTTTGACTATTGGGGTCAGAAACATCCCATGCTTGCATAGTCTCTACTACGTATTTTAAATGAGCCTCAACATCGCTCGAATCTAACTCCCAAAAAGGTCTTTCGCACATTGTCTGAACAAGTTGTTTAGATGCTAAGGTAAGCCCTTGATGGAAAAATGAAATAAGATGATGTTTTTCGAATCCATGATGGGGGCAAGCACTAACTAACTCCTGAAATCTTTCCCAACACTTATCAAAAGCTTCATTCTCATTTTGTCAAAAATCTTGTATTTGAGCTTTGACAGAATTAGTTTTGTGTTGTGGGAAAAACTTGGATAGGAACTTAGTTTGCATATCTCTCTAGGATAAAACAGAATTCGGAGGTAGTGATCATAACCAAGTCTTAGCTTTATCCTTTAAGGAAAAAGGGAAAAGCTTTAACCGGATAACATCTTGTGGGCAAGTTTGGCCACCAAAAGTCTCACATGCTTCCTCGAACTCTCTAATATCGAGATATGGTTTTTCAGAATCCATCCCATGAAATGTAGGCAAAATTTCGATCATTCCATTCCGAAAGTGGAACTGACCGGAATTATACGGGAGTAAAATGCAACCAGGGGTAACAGTACGCTCCGAAAATAAAAAATCTTTCATGGGAAGATATGGTATTTCTTCCTCGCCGGTACCAACACCAACACTACCATGTACAGACATATTGCAACCAAAAGATTCAGAACTTTCACTCGGTGTTTGACTCAAAGTGTGACTTGTGATTGAATTATTTGGCGAAGGAGGTGGAACTCAAAAGTGTGGAGAATCGGTGGTGTGAGAATTTTCAGAACTAGCTTAGGCAATAGGATTTTCGTGGACTTGGGTGAGAGGTGGATTTTGTATGAAATCTTACAAGAGATGAGATGAATTTTTTTTTTTAATCACTTTAGGATTAAAATCACTTTCCTAAGAATTACCAATTTACGATCCCCGGCAACGGCGCCAAAAACTTGACGCGACTAAGAATTTGTCTCAGAAATGCGTTTTATCTAGGCTCAAGTGCAAGCCTATCGCGTTAGTAATAATTCGATAAGTCGGGATCGTATCAACAGGGATCAACAATTGGCACTTTTGAGTAATATAGGAATAGTTATTTAACCTTGAAATGATTTCTCCAAAGAAAAGAAAAGATGATTGATGGTTGTAAATTTCCACTTGGTGATGAAATAAAATGTGCACAAAAACACTAAGAATCGTAAAGAAATTAAATTTGAAAATGGGAGATAATAGGGTGGAGTACAATCCCTCAAACCTTAGTAAATTACCGTATAAAATACTAGAATTGTAAATTAAAATTCTTGACTAAATCCAATCTTTATAAATCCTAAGCATTACATATAGGAGGAAACTAGCCCGCATTATATGAAATCAATGGTAAATACAAAGCGGTGAATAGACAATGATACTTGCATAGTCTTATTAAACATCCCAAGTACCTAGGGCAAGAGAGATTAAAAGATCGGCTATGTTTGTATAATTTCCATACACGATTTGGTCAATATTTAATTTACCCTCTATTTTCTAATTGGGTAATTCACCTCGGAATGAGTTCATGTACCCCAACCCTTGAAAATTTAGCTAGCCATGGTTTGATGAGAAAACAAATTTATATTAATGCATATAATCGTGGATCTAAGAAACATTGTAAAAATAAAAATGACAAAATAAGTGAAAATTGAATTGAGATTAATTAAAGGAATGGAATTTGATACTTGAAATCTGCACGAGAGAAAAGAGATGATTGAATCCAGAAATACTTCTTGTTACTCAACTTACAAATTAGGGCTTTTCTAAGAATATAAAAGTTGTCTAAAAAATTCTCTAAAATCTTACTATCTCTCTCTAGAATTCGACTCCCTCTGGCATGATGTAGGGCTTGGCCTTTTATCGCACCAACTAGCACGAATTTGACAGCTACAATCGTTGGCTGCGCAAGATTATCCAAGATATGCACCTCTTGAGCTTCATAATTAATGCCAGGAATTTTAACAGCCGGACCGGTCCGGATAGCAACCGGATCGGTACATTTTTCAGCAACTGAATCGGTTCTTTTTTATTTCTACCGGATCGGTTCGGACTCCATCGGATCGGTTCTGCTATCATCGGTTAGGCATCAATTCGAGGTCTACTGGAAATGTGACATTTCGGATCGGTCCGATTTTCTTCAAGTTTGACTTTTTCTTTCCATCTTTGACTGGTCATAACGTTTGATCACGAGCTCCGATTTGACTGTCGTTTCTTCCAATACTCTTGTGAATCAAGGATCTTCAACTTTCCTTAAGGCTTCGAGTCCGAACTCTGAGTGTAAATTTACGCTTTTGCCCTTTGACTTGTCTTCCTTTCTTTTCAGCCTTTCTTCCAGTTTCTTTCTTTCATTTCTTGCACTAAATTGCTGTAAAATCAATAAGAACTACACGAAACTCGGGGTACTCATTATAAATAGTCAATGGTAATGATATGGGATAAAAATGATTCAATTACATTGTTCGATATATCAAAATCACTAACTTAAGGGGCTAAATTCAGAAGAATTTATGCTTAGTCAGTTATCAAACTAGGTTCCATGGTTTTTAATGAAGGCATAAAGCATGCCATACCTACATATGATGCTCTTCCAGATGATTTAGTACACCTTCTCATAAGGCATTTCTATCAACGTCCTACTTCCACCAATTTTATGAAATAATCAATAGCAACTTCCAGGTACTTGAACTTGCCTTTAGTGATCGGCAGAGGGTCGACTAAGTTAATTCCCCAAATAGCGAATGATCAAGAAGAAGTAATGAGTGCTAGAGAAACGTTAGGTGCGTTGTGAATTAAAGAAAACCTCTAGCACTTATCACACTTTCTTGCGAAGGCCCTACAGTCTTCCCTTATAGTTGGCTAGTAGTATCCCTGTGTGTTGATTCTTTAGAGTAATGATCGACCAGCTGAATGAGCTCCACAAGAACCTTCATGAACCTCTTTGATTAAATCTTCAACCTCCAATAGATGGACATATCGTAATAAGGAGATAGTGAGTTGCCTTCTGTATTAGACTCCTTTATATAATATATATCGGGTTGCTTTGTACCGGAGCTTTTTGGTTTCTTTGAGATTAGATGGTAAGGCTCCTTCTTCAGTGTAAGATCTGATCGGATCCATCCAGAAAGGTCCCAAATCTACAGTAATGAAACTAATCATTAGATCCTCATATACGCTCCTACTTTCTAAAATCTCAATTAGAATGCTTCTACGGAGTTCTATTCTTATTTCCAAAGCTAGCCGAGCAAGTGCATCAGCTCGGGTGTTAGATATTCTTGGTATCCTGTTCATTTGCACGCCTGTAAATTTGGAAATGACCTCCATGTCCTTGGTCAAGTATCTAGTCATCAATTCTCCTTTGACTCCATATAGATGAAGCACTTGGTTGACAACCAACTGTGAATCACTATGAACCACTACTTGCTTGGCACCTAATAAATGTGCTAGTTCTAGTTCGATTATCAAAGCCTCATATTCAACTTCATTGTTTGATGCGTTAAATTGAAACCTAAGGGCATATTCAATATCAATATCATCAAGAGTATTAAGTTTGATACCTGCTCCACTTCCAGTTACGCATAAAGATTCATTTACATATAAATTCCATAAAGGGGTATCATTGTTGAAGTTCTCTGCAGACAGAACTCCATGGTGGAATATGTTCTTACTTTCCTCTACATATTTTTGAGCTATTTCTTGAGTTGTGGATGATTCAGGTTGGTTATCTATGACTTTTTCTTTCTTTTGAGCTAAGCTCTCTTCCGCAAAAGTTTGGGGCAAGCAAATTTTATTGGCTGGTAACCTCTGGATAGGTGAAATCTGTAATGAAATCCGCCAAAGATTGGCCTTTTAATGATGAATTTGGTTCATAAATGATGTCATATTCTCCTAGATCTACTGCCCAGTACATCAATTTTCCTGACTTCTTAGGTTTGTGGAGTGCTTGCCGAAGAGGTAAATTAGTATACACAACTATAGTGTGTTCTTGGAAATAAGGCTTCATACCCCTGGAGGCCTCAATGAGTGTTAAGGCTAGTTTTTCTAAGCGTGGATACCTGATTTTGTCTCTTCAAAATGCTTTGCTAGTGTAGTAAATTGGTTTCTAAATTCCATTGTTCAACCGAACCAGTGCCGAGCTAAATGCGAACTCAGACACAACTAAGTACAAGTACAATTTTTCCCCCAAAACAAGTCGGGACAATAAAGTTGGTGATCCAAGATACTTCTTCAATTTTTAGAATGCTTCTTCACATTTTGTATTACACTCAAAGGTCTTTCTAAGAACCTTATGGTAAGTACATGTCTTTTGCTCGAGAAACAGACCTGTTTAAAGATGTTACTCTACCAGAAAGCCTTTGTACATCCTTCTTGTAGGTCGATGATTGCATTTCTATCAGAGCTTTTATTTTGGCTGGCTTAGCTTCAATTTCTCTTTGGTTTACTATGAAGTCGAGGAACATTCCCTCTTGTACACCAAACACACACTTAGTCGGATTTAAGTTCATCTGATGCTTTTTCAACTAATCGAAAGTCTCACTGAGGTCCTTGATACGATCTCAAGCTTTCTTTCTTTTAGGTAACATATCGTCCACATAAACCTCCATATTCTTCCCTATCTTCTCTTCAAACACCTTATTAATCAAACTCTGGTACGTTGCTGTAACTTTTTTTATCCCAAAGGGCATTACATTGTGTCATTAAGTACCTCGACTGGTGATTCGAGAAGTGTTTTCCTTATTTTTTAGTTTCATTTTAATTTGGTTGTACCTAGAATAAGCATCCATGAAGCTCAAGAGCTCATGTCCTAATGTGGCATCCACTAATTAATCATTTCTAGGCGAAGGAAAGTGGTCCTTTTGGCATGCTTTATTAAGATTAGTAAAATTTATACACATCCTCCACTTATCATTTTTCTTTTTTACCATCACAACATTGGCGAACCACAGTTAATGAATTAGGCCTTTTGTAGTTTTTCCACCTTTTCCAGTATAGCTTGGTTTTTCTTCAGACTGAACACCCTACGCCTTTTCTTGATCGAATGTGTATCCTTATTAATGTTATGCTCATGATAGAGGAAGTTGGGATCAATCCCAAGCATATCCTCGTGATTCCATTAAGCGAACACATTCCTCCATTATCTTAAGAACGCATTCAATTCTTGTCTAAGGAGTGAACCCACTATGGAGCCGATTTGGGTGGTCCTCTCCAATTTTCATCATTCAGGATTATACTTTTGGTGTCTTCAATAATCTACCCTTTGACAAAAAAAAATCTTTTTGAGAATCCAGAGTATCAACCTCCGACTCATTATGGTGTTCCACAGTATCTACCTAGTACGTGGTGGTCTTCTTCTTCAGATCAACTAAATCTCCTTGCTCGGTTGAGGAGTAATAAAATTCTCTAGCCACTTTTTTATCGCCTTTCATGACACCAATCTCAAAGTGAGTAGGTAACTTTAAGCACTGATTGACTGTGGATGGTACAGCTTCAAACTTCTTTAACCCTACCCGACCTAGGATTATATTATAAGTAGATTGAACATTCATATCCATCATAAATAAGCATTTATTTTTAGTGCGGCTTACTGGCCAAGTACCGAACAACACTTCTTTCTTGACTGTCCCAAGAAGGTAGACTTTTTCGCCTAAAAAAACTATCAATGGACTAAGTTATGGTTCCAACCTACTGAGTCTCATTCCTAAACTCTAAAAGCATAGGTTGAATATGATATTAGCCGAGCTCCCATTATCAATCAAAACCCTAGCAATGATGGCATCCTGGATTTTAAACTTGATGAACAACGAATTATCATGGGGATACAGTACCCCAAAGAGGTCATTCTTGGAAAATTTGATTACCAGTTTGTCTTTATTGACTTTTCTAGGTTGATCATCTTTATTCGGATTGATTCTCCGGATATAGGAATAGGCATGTGCTTCATTCAGATAGGCCTTTCTCTCCGCATTTTGATCCCCTCCTTTTGCGTCTCCTCCTGTAATTACATGACAGTCAAAAGAACAAAAATGTATCATATCTACTTCAAGTCCTTATCTGGTTGTTTAGGCTTCTTTGACAGGTCGGGATCATCTTCATAACCATCTTTATTTATGGTTTCTCTTCCTATTATCTCTGGCTTTGCAGGGAGAATTTGACCTTCCCCTTGTTTTTCTTAGGGGTGGCAATTTTTGTAGTTGGGTTGTGTTTCGGACCAACACGATACAACACGACAAGGATTTTTTGGACACAAATTCGTGTCTTTTTTAGCTAACACGAACATGACCCAAATAAAAATGACATAACACGACACGACATGAATAACACGATTTCTTAAAATTTCATGCTAAATTAATCATAAATAGGCACGATAACCCGAATGAAAACACGACTAACACGACTCATAATTTTAACACGAACACGACACGATATGACTTCATGTAAAAGAATATGACATGAACACGAAATATCGTGTCAATTTTGGGTCATTTTTGTGTTATTCTATGTCGTTTTTAGTGTCGTTTCTAAAATTTCCACCCTTAGTTTTGTTGTTGTCTCATCGATTAACAAATTTATTCATGTTTCCTCGACAAATGAGGGATTCCACTTCGTTATTCAAAGCAATAGATTTATCGATCGTGTGGCCATGATCCTTTTGGAACTCATAATATATAGATTTATCCCTCCTGTTAGGTGGTGCCCTCAGCTTCTCGGGCCATCCTAAATCTTTATTATGTTTAATTTCCTCTAGGATATGGAGAATACTGACTGTCAATGGAATATATGTTCCATACTTTTTTAGATTATCATCCTTCTTTGGTTTTTGCTCCTTCTTCTCAGGCTTAGTGGTTATACTCTACTTTACAGCCATTGCTTCCTCGACATTCATTATTTTAATGCCTTAGCCATGAGCTCAGTCATGGTTTTAGGAGGATCTTTTTCCAGATTATAGTACATATTTTCTAGAATCAATCCACTCATTAAAGCAGTGATGGATATTTTCTCCTTAGAGTCAACCACTTCTGATTTCTCATTATTAAAACTAGTGATGTATTCTCTGGTTGTTTTCCCTACTTGTTGCCTGACACTCAAGAGATAAGTTACTCTCTTGACTAGATTGTCCCCAAAATATAAGTTGCTAACGACCAGCTTGGCAAGCTGGTTAAAGTTGACAATTTGTCCTCGGGGCAATTTATTGTACCATATTTAGGTTAAACCAGTTTTGGTGATGGAAAAATCTCTACATCTCCTTTCATTAGGAATAGAATAGATGTCATCTGCATCCTGATATTGCTCCATGTGTAAAACTAGATTAGTTTTACCATCATATTTAGGGGTGACCACTAGCGGTTTAAACTTAGATGGAGTTAGGAAATCAAGAATTTCTTGAAAGAAGGGAGATACCTTGATGAAATTTCATTGCAATGGATTCTTTGCCTTAGCCATTTCTCCCAGCCAATCTTCCAATCTCTCGATTAATCCCTTCCATGAAGGTTTTTCTATATCATATCTGTGTAAAGTAGCTCGGATATCTCGACCATGTGTTTGCACTGGGCTCTCTTCTTGAGAAGTTTGCTCAGTGTGGATAAATTTTTGGACGTTTGATCTGGACCTGATTGAGGCTTTGCGGTGTTTGGTTGAGTGTTGATTAGTTATAAATAACTCTCTATGAGGATTTATGTTTACTCGGGGTCCCAAACAGTCAAAAGATGAATATCTGCTCAATCATTCTAATACGCTTGGTCTTTCAGGGGAAAGAGAATGCCCATCGTAGAATTTTGTGAATCTAATCGATGAACTCACTCCTGAATGGTAAGACCTATCACGTGAAGATCTAGAATAGATATGTCGGATATGCCTATGATGTGGAGGTGGCATTTCTCCCTCGATGAATGTACCGTTTGACACTAGAAAGAGCTATAGATTTGGCTTGCAGCGACTAAGCCAATTGCCTCATTATTTCCTGCATAGCATCCTAACTCCTAGCAATACTGGAAAGAATTTCATTCAGGTCAGCTACTGTAGGCGGAGTGAATGGGACAATTAGGTTGACTTTATTTCTAGCACTATTCTCAAGGTCATTCATCTTCCCTCGAACTAGAATGTATAAGATGGAGAACGGCAATTAGACACTCGTTCCCATAGATGGCATCAATTTATTGAGTTTAAAAAATAGACTAGATCCAATTTTCTAATCACAGATAAAATATAAGATTGTAATGAAATAATAACACAAGAGACAAAGAATTTTTAAAGTTTTTCGGTCGTGTAAGAAAGCCTACATCCATTGTTATGGTATTGATTTGAGTAATTACAGAAAGATAGGTACTTTTGTTAAGAAGAATATCCAAGAATTCATTATATCTTGCCTTTTATGAAAGGAATACAATATATTTATAGTGACCCAAAAATCAAGGGTTGGAATGCCTTTATATGTTCAAGCATTTACACGCATACATAATGAATGCGATGGTTGATATTCTAGAACACATGTGGAAAGACCCTTGGCTGTTTCCCCCATGTGGTGACTATTTATTTACTATGATGGCATGCATTCTTCATGTTACTCGGCATGCCTGTTGAGCAACTATCTTCGTGCTGACAAGGATTGTCGCCACGTAAGGAGACAAGAGTCCATTTTTTTATTAGTCCGCATAGGTTAATAATTTTTTGTATCAACAAGTGCAATCATAGGAGGTTGCGTGATGTGGATAAACTCCCTAGCTCGTCAATGCAAGGAGAGTATAATCCCCAGGTAATAGTGTCCGATATATTATGTGTGATTCTTTTGGGGGGGAGAGGTCTTAGGTATTATTCGGTGATGATGCTGGAAATAACACCACCGGTATGAAGTGTTGATAAGCTTAAACTAGCAATAACAATGGCAGCGCAAGAGTAAATATCTAGTATAAGGAGGTGAGGAGAAGAGGATGAATAGTAGTATATGAGTAGTTCAATCAATCTGGCCTACGTCCACAGTGAGTGTGATTAATATCACTAGATGAAGGCACTAATGACCATAGATATAATCTCTCAAGCTTTCTCTCTCTACTGTGTTAACTAATAGAGTTTTAGCTAGGGTTGCAATTATCGATCCTTTTACAAGGTAGAGGAAGACCATTATATATAGTGCTGGAGGGGTATAATGTACACCCAAGCATGCAATGAACATGCGCATGAGGATTGAACCAGTATGATGATGACACCTAGCTGACCTTATATAGATAATGATGACCGTAATATTCCCTCATGTGAGGGGAATGATTCAGTTATAACTAACTTGCCCACGTGTTCTAAACCTCACATTGCTTACATATGCTCGGACTTATATCCTTGACTAATATAACCTCGGCTTGGCCGAGTACGAGGTTTTAGTAGTCTTGACTGGTTCTTTATCCTTTTAATTTTTGATATGGGCTCGACCTAAAAGACTGGATGAGGTTACGCATGAGGTAGGGTGCAACGTCGATCGAGGCAGAGTACCACATTAGCATAGTTTGATCCCATGAATATGATGACCTCGGCTGATGGCCAAACGAGGTTGGTAGATGAAGGGATGACCTTCTGGAAGATGATGTTTCTGATGATAGCTGGGAGCTCTGTAAAACTCGACTGTGAGACAAGCTGAGGTTAGTGACACCGAGTACAAGGGTGCACTTTGGGCACATCAATCACCCCTAGCCCTTAGTCTCCTTTGCGAGTAGGTGATTAAGGGGTATGCTAGGCCGAGGCTGAGTTTCTTTTAGTGCCTTGGGGTGTGAGGTAGTTCCTTGACACATGTCACTCACTGAAATGACTAATGTATTCCTCAAGGTGTCTTTTTGGTTTCCAAGGGTAATGATGGGGTCATTGGAAATCATGCCCCATCATTGAGTAGGTTTAAAACCTTCTTCTCTTTCCTCATTCTCTTTTTCTCCCGCCTAAGCTTTTCTACAATTGCGATTTCCTTCCAACCTATATTTCTGGATGCGATTGAAGCTTCTTTACCTTTTAAGCTTCTTCCTTCTTCCATCACACTCAGGTATCACTCTCCTTCTCTCTCTTTATTTGTCAAGTTTTCATTTCTAGGTTTAAGCTTTTCTGGTGACTTTTCATTTTTTTGGCGAGAGTTTCTTCCACTGTTATATGGCTGTAGGGGTAGGAAAATAGTGGTTGAGTGGCGCTAGGGCCATTACAGGTTGCTCTGAGGTTGCCTTATCCACATACTTCCTTCTTTTAGGCCTCCGAGAACTTTCAGTCACCTCCTCCGGTGACCTACCCTTGAGTGTTCTTGGTGTTCTTTATTTGAGACCTTCCAATTTCCACCCTTTGATATTTAATTTAGGTTCTTTTAAGTTGTGAACTTGTTTGTAACTTAGTCTTTCCCTTAGTGTAGTGTCATATTACTTATGCTCAGACCCTTGTATTACTTATAGAAGAATTTCCATCTCTTCGTGAGAAGACCTTTGAGAAGATTAGGCAGATAGAGCTAGCCTAAGAGGAAGCTCGTAGGGCTGAGGCCTTTCCCCTCAGACTAATTTTTCCTCCTCCACTAAAGGCCATATACCCTGAGCCTGCAGAGCCTACTGAGGCTGCAGAGGTTCCTGAGGATCCTGTACTAATGTCTGAGGATAATGTCTCTTCAGACCCAATGGCAACCTCTGAAGCAGGTGAATCTGTAGACTCTTTTCAAAAGGCTATGGATTATTCTCCTAGGCAAGGTGAGGTTCCTGAGGAGGCCGAGTTTTCTAGCCATGCCTCATCCCACTAAGGTGCTAGCACTTCGCGTAGGTCTTTCGATGTTGAAATCTTAGGGCCCGGTGTAGAAATTCCACCTCCCATTGATTCCATTTCGATATCGGCTACCACTAGGGTTGAATTTTCTCAGGGGTTCCCTCGTGGTGCCTCTACAACTGCCTAGGATGATGTTTTTTGGGATGATGATGATGATAAGGGAAGCGATCTTGATGCCTCTGAGGCGGCCTAATATGAGAGTACCGTCAACTAATACGACCTTCTTATTTTTAGGCATTTTTATTCCATAGATTCTTCAATAATCCTTAGGAAACCTCTGAAGGATGAGAGGGCCTTCGATGGACGAGATGGAGAAATATGTGTTTATGAGAAGATATTTAAGTTGGGATTTTGTCTTCCTATTCACCCAACCATCAGAGCTATACTCTCTCATATAAACCTTGCCCCATCCCAACTGTCCCCAAATGCCTTGAGGGTTATGATTGGGTCCATCGTCCTTCGAAAATCTATTCACCATTCAGACCTTCCAGTTCGAGTTTTTATAGCTTTTTATGTTCCTTCGGCTTCTAAAAATCACCCCAGCTATTATCACTTCCTAGCCAGGAAATCAGAGAAGAAAATGCTCTTGGTTACCCAAACTTCAAACCACAATTGGAAACCTTAGTATTTCTTTATTTTGGGGGTATGGGAATTTGGTTCAAACGAGGCTTATGGAGCGTCAGTTCCAAGAACCCCTCTGAGATGGGGTAAGGTCTTCCTTGCTGCTAAGGCCGACCCTGGTCTTAGCCAGGATAGCTACAAAAATGTTGAGGACCTTCGCAATTAGGGCGAGAAAGGTCATCTCATTAAATATGAGCATCTGATGACCCCTTACTACCTATCTCATACAGGTTTAGGGGGTAGTCCCTTGTAAGAGCTTCGTAAGTCTTCAACATTTTCTCAAGTCATTCCTCTTATATTTTTAATCTCTGACTGACTAACTCAGGGCCTTATCTTACAGAGCATCTAGTAGGTATACCAAACAAGCTTTGGGATAGGTCTGCTCCTAGTCTATTCAAGATCATAGAAATGAGAGGCGATAAGAGTTCACCACCACTGGCATCAAAAAGGAACTTTGGCACCTCTAGGGTTGATGCTAATAAAAAGATAAAGTTCACGATTGAGCATGCACATACGAGGCCGAGCAAGACACAGGCCAGCGATCGTGTCATCCCCATCTCTAAAGACGATGCCTTAATTGCTCATCTATCTCAGCTCAATATCGAAGATAGCCTGATCGACCATAGTCTGAAGGCTACAGATGCTATAGGTATAAAAATGACTGAGAAAGATAAGAGTTTCCTATGCTTATTGGATGTCCCTTTACTGGCCGAGTTTGCTCTCCACAAGTCAATCCAGGTATTAATTTTTTGCTAACTTGCTCAGTGTAATATCGGCCTTTTAGAAATTATAACTCTTATGTTCTTACATCTGATCTTCTTTTGCAGGGTAAATTGTCCTTTCATCGTCTTATTGATTAGACTTTGAAGAAGATGCCCCTTATAGAAAAGGGGAAGGAAGCTGAGAAGGTTGAAGCCTCTCTGAATGCAGAGGTTTCAAGGTTGAACGAGGTCATCAAAAAAAGGGACAATGACATGTCTCAGCTTAAGAAGGATCATGATAAATATCTGAAGGCCAAGGATGACGTTCTTTAGTCTAAGGTTAATGTTGCAGTCAAGGCTGCTTTGGAAGATGCTACTGAGAAGGCCATCGAAGACTAAAAGGTCTCAGACAAATTTGTCAGCTTCGTCTTTGAATACCTAGATATAGCTATCAAAGTGACTAAAAAATGGGCAGCCATGAAGGAGAGTGATTCTGAGGCCTTATTTTCCTCAGACTTTGTTGGTCTCGAGTTTGGGGACCCTCGATTAGCTCATGTTTTGCAGGAAGTTAAAGAGGACGGTACTGCTCCAACCGAGACTGCTCCTCTTGAGGTCAGTGAAATAGAAGACGCTTCTCATCACAATAATGGAGTTGAAGTCACGAATGTCGATCGTGAGCAAATGACTGCAGATGTTGGTGTGTCAGCTCCTGCTGAGTCCTAGGCTCTTTTCTTGCGAAGCTTTTCATTTGTTATAATTTTGACCCCCCTTTTGTCTATAACTCTTATTTTTATGAACTCTGATGAAGGCTTTTGATACTCTATTTTGTAACTCTGACCCCTTGTTATGATAATCATTAGTTCAACTTCTTCAGATTCTATTTCTTTATACGACGTTTTTCTTGAAATTTATATGTTGGTATTGCACTATAGTGCGATGTTTTACCTCTTATTTCCGCCAATCTAATATTATTTGAAGTCTGAGGTCACTCTCAATGATGTTAAAGGTTTTAGGTCACCACATTATGATGTTTTACCTCTTAAATTTTCACCAAACCTAATGATGTTTAAGGTCTGAGGTTACCACATCATGGTGTTTCACCTCATATTTTCACTAAGTTAATGATGTTTAATAATTTGAGGTCATCAAATAGATGTTTTACCTCGTACTTTCACCAACTTAATGATGTTCCAAGGTCTGAGGTCACCAAATTATGATGTTCCACCTCATATTTTCACCAAGTTAATGATGTTCCAAGGTCTGAGGTCACCAAATTATGGTGTTCCACCTCATATTTTCACCAACTTAATGATGTTCCAACGTCTGAGGTCACCAAATTATGATGTTCCACCTCATATTTTCACCAACTTAATAATGTTCCAAGGTTTGAGATCACCAAATTATGATGTTTCACCTCATATTTTCACCAACTTAATGATGTTCTAAGGTCTGAGGTCACCAAATTATGATGTTCCACCTCATATTTTCACCAACTTAATGGTGTTTAAAGGTTTGAGGTCACCAAATTATTATTTTTAACCTCATATTTTCACCACATAATGATGTTTAAGGTCTGAGGTCACCAAATTATGATGTTCCACGTCATATTTTCACCAACTTAATGATGTTCCATAATTCAAGGTCACCAAATAAATGATGTTAAAAACATAATAAAAGTATCAACACAACATTGCTATCTTTTCATTAACATCCTTTGTATAACCTGATACATGTATTACATAAAGATAAGAACAAGTGCACCATCTTATGTAATACTTCTTTAAGTGATCGGCATTCCACCGGTTGGAAGAAGGTTCTCCTTCAAGATTTTCTAGCCGGTAGGTACCAGGAACAACCTCATTAACTACCCTATAAAGACCATGAAAATTAGGATGGAGTTTATTTTCTTTTTGCCATGTCTTCTTTAGGAATAGGTCCCCCACAGCTATAGGCCTTGACTTCACCCTTTGATTATAGAATCTCGCAACTCTCTGCTGATAGGTTGCCTGTCTTATCTCTACATCCTCTCTTCTTCTTCAATTAAATCAAGATCAAGTCTTCTATCTTTCCCATTCCTTTGAAGGTCATAGGTCTGACCTTTATGAGGGGAAGTCCTATCTCTATTGGGATGATAGATTCTTAGCCATGGGCTAACATAAATGGAGTTTCTCATATGGGTGTCCTCGTTGTCGTCCTATAGGCCCAAAGCACAGCATATACTTCTTCTATCCACCTTTCTTTTGCCTCTTCCAGCCTTTTTTTATCTCATTAAGGATTGTTCGATTTTTTACCTCAGTCTGGCCATTTGCCTGGGGTCGTCCAGGAGAAGGAAGAACTGCTTGATCCCTACTCTTTCGCAGTATTTTTTTAAGGATATGTTCTTAAATTAGGTTTCATTGTCTGAGATGAGGGTGTTTGGAAGACCATACCTGCATATGATGTTCTTCCAGATGAACTAGAAGGCCTTCTGCTCGGTGATTATGATCATTATCTCAGCCTTCACCCATTTGGAGAAATAATCAATTGCCACTATTAAGAACCGATGGTTATTTACAGCTCTTGGCAAGGGTCCTACATAGTCAATGTCCCATATTGAAAATGGACAAGGGGAGTCGATAGAAGTAAGAGGTTAGTGTGGCTGATGAGGGATGGTGGAGAATCTCTGACACTTATCACACTTCTTCACATAAGCAGTTGCATCTTTGGTCAAGGTCGGACACCAATACCCCTGAGTGATTATCCTCTTAGCCAATGGTCTTCCTCCTATGTGATTTGAACAAGATCCCTCATGAACATCTTTTAAGATGTGTGGAACCTCTGAAGGGTGGGCACATCTGAGTAGAGGGAGTAAGAACCACTTTTTATAAGAGATATCTCCTATAATTGAGAATTTTGTAGTTTATCTTTCTAACTTCGAATCTGGAAGCTCTCCCTCTATGATATATCTGATAAGAGAATCCATCCATTAAGATCCCGTACTCAAATTTAGGCAAGGTCTAGAAACCTCTTCCTCTTCGATGGTCGGCTTGAGAAGAATCTCAACTGGTACTGTTCTCTTTATGTTTGTTCTTATTGCTGAGGCTAACCTCGCGAGTGCATCAGCTCGGTTGTTATTTAGTCTAGGTATCCTCTTCATCTTTACTTCCTTGAACCTTTCTAGCATTGATCTCACCCTCTTCGGGCATGTGGCCATCCTTTCGTCTTTGGCCCCATACACCCCCAGGATTTGGTTAACAACCAACCTTAAGTCACTGTGGACTAGAAGTTGGCCGATACTAAGGGTTTTTGCCAAAGAGAGACCTGCTATTAATGCCTCATACTGTGACTCGTTATTGGAAGCCTTAAAGTTAAACCTCAATGCATATTCAATATCGGTACCATCTAGTGTTGACACTATTAGCCCTGCTCCACTTTCGCTTTCGCAAGATGACCCATCAACGAAGAGGTTCCAAATGGTTGCATTTAAAGAGAAGTTTCCCTCTGATAGTGTCCCCATCTTAAAGAGGTATCTCTCTTCCTCATTCTCAACTATTCTTTGTCTGGATCTTCTTGACTCAACCTCGTCCAATTCTTGGTCGATGTTTCTCTCTTGTGGGTCACGTGCAACCTCTTAATTAATTTCAACCTAGGCCTCATACCAGGTAAACTCGGCCACAAAATTCGCGAGTGCTTATTCCTTGATGGAAACCCTGACAATGTCATATTCCACCAACTTGATGGCCGAGGTCATTAGCCTGTCTGACTTCTCAGGCTTATGGAGGACCTGTCTAATTGGGGAATCAGTGACGACGGTTATGGAATGGGCTTGAAATTATGGCTTCATTTTCCTGCAAGCATGTATCAAAGCATAGGCTAACTTTTCTATCCGAGAGTACTTCTACTCAGACCCTTGGAGTGCCTTGCTATTGAAGTAAACTCCTCTCTGCACTCCATCCTCTTCTCTTACAATTTCAGCACTGATGGATGACTCTGAGACAGCCAAGTATACATATAGCCTCTCCCCCTAAGTTGGTTAGGATAGTAGTAGGGGATACCCGAGATAGGACATCAGCTCTTTAAAATCAATGTCATATTCCTCATTCCATTCAAAGGCCTTTCAGGTTTGAGTATCTGTTCCAAGGATGCGTAGCTGCAGCATATATGGATGCATGCAGGATTTGGACTAGACATTTCAGTTGTTCATTACTAGATTAGGATTCCTTATCTCAGTATTTCATTTTGGGCGTGTTGCCCCTTTAGTCACATTATTTAATTTATTTGTTTCAAATTGGTATTTGGATTTATTTATTATCTGATGGATTTATTATTTGGATTTGGGATTTGTAGCCGATGGTTTATTCGACAAGACATTTATTTATTTATATCTTGTGATGGTTTAGACTCTATTAATGTGTGAATGGTTTAATCTAGTTTTCTGCACATTGTTATTTATTAAATGAAAAGATAAAATTTGGCACCAGCTTAATTAACTAATAGTTGATTAATAATTAATGGTTTTTGACAGTGATGCTAAGAAGGAACCAAATGGGAATCCTGTTTTAATTTAATAAAGGACTAATCACCCGATATTTAATTGGGTGGGGTGTCACAGATGATATCAGAGCACCAGGTTATAGTGTCCATAGGATCTGTAAGTACTTGTTACGTTCTCAACGTTACTTTTCTTTGATATAGAGCCCTATGCTTAGGACTGTCGATTCCTATAACAATTTATGATCTTATTCTATTGCATATGATTGAAGTGGATCTTATAAGAGTTCAGTTGGGTTGCGTATGCCAGACAACGGAGGACGACCAGCAAGGGTCATTGGGAGGACTGCATAAGGAGAGGTTCAGTCGGAGCCACGCAGTATTCTAGGAATGGTGACCACTATTATTGTTCAGGAAGTTGACACGGTGATAAACATTAGGGCGTAGTGGTTACCCATGTACCACCATAGCAGACGGTGGTATAAATTTCAGACTCACCATGTACAGTCGGTAAGGGAGAGAGTTAGAGGGGCTTATCAGAAGGGCCATCTACAAGATTTAGAGGAAAGTGCGGAAGTGTGATAAGCCAATAGAAGGGAAATATCTTAATTAATTTGCATATAATAGAGTACAGTGACACGCAAAAATAAATTTGGGCAACTTTTGAGTCATAGGAGAAGTGTTCCAGTGGTGGGAGCCGGTAACCACTTATGAGAAGAAATATACTATGATTTTGGGTGAGGTTTGACCTCAAGTTCTTTCATCCGTTGTTTTGACAGTAATATGAGTGAAGTTTATGGACTTATCATAAGAAGGTCATTCATAGGCCGATTGTGAGAAAGAATTTACTTGTTTAGCAAGGTTTATGCCAGATGAGATGGTTATAGAGGAGGAAGTAGTCTTTATTTTGGATGATGGATTTACGGGTAGGAGTCTCCGTCACTTATAGAAAATTAGCTTGGATGGCCTATGCAGATGGCGTCAATGTCCTGCTTTTACAATGATGATGTCAACGCTTCCTTGTGAAGGGAGCTAAGAAAGTTAGAGGATCTAGTAAGAAGGGCAAGACTGGATGTATCGATGCTAGTGAGGCACTATAGGGGTATATCCAGTAAGGGATCCATTTGAATGATTCAGATCAAGGGAATTCCATCCAAATGGGAGTGGATTCAAACAGGGCCGTCAGGTCCAGTAGAGCTAAAGGAACAATAAGAGTAGCAATCGGGGCTAAGTCTACCAGTTCTAAGAGAAGGGAGAATAAGACATGGCCAGTGGGTCTAGAGATAGTGTAATGACACAGAGAGGTGTCTTATGTGTGGAGAGTAAGACCAAAGGGGTTGATCTTGTCCACAGTGAGTCAAGGGATAGGAACGGTATGCCCAGCAAAGGTAACAGTTATAGAAGTTTTTGGTTTAGTTTGGATGAGAGTAATATGTCCATGAACCATTTGGATTGCCAGTTTATTGGCGAGTGAAAGTAAGAGTTTTATCCTCGGATGAATGAGGTAAGTTCTCTGTGACACAGGTGAGTCACAGTATTTTTGTTAACACTATATTCGCACGGGAGATGATTTTAGTGGGTTTACCATTAGTGTTATTATTGTGTATATATTTACCATTACGTAACGAAACTCTCTTTGGTTCTATCCACAGGGGATCAGGTACATCCACTGGGAGGATATGTTTTATTGAATTTACTCATTCTAGAAAGATATAAATTCGAGTATAATATTATCCTGGGTATGGTTTGATCAGCAATGGTTCGGATAATGGTTGTCTGATATAGCAAGGCTCTCGTATTTGATATTCCAGGGTAGGATTTTTTATTTTTGCAATGTCTCACCTGAAAGAGGGTCAAGCTCACGTTTATGTTATACTATAAATGAGACTTCAGAGTGTATAGTTATTCCGTTGTATTTGAGTCGGGTCAGTAGGGACTTTACTAATGTGATTCAGGGATATCAGGTTTACCATCGAGAAGATATAGATGGAGCTCGTTATCAATTTAGCGCTGGGGACTTAGTGATATTGCGAGCGTATAATTATATGGATC
This sequence comes from Sambucus nigra, assembly GCA_949130495.1. Taxonomy (NCBI): domain Eukaryota; kingdom Viridiplantae; phylum Streptophyta; class Magnoliopsida; order Dipsacales; family Adoxaceae; genus Sambucus; species Sambucus nigra. Next base: position 551,075,915 of record OX422212.1, on the reverse strand, counting down.
TTTTAGATACGTGGGAGTCGATATTTATACTTATATATCGGGGGATAGGGTGTTGGGTATTCCAATTATATGCCTTGGACCTGTGGAATGCGATGACTGATAATTCCAGGAAGTAGTGTATTAGGGGATTCCTTATTTGGATTTTGATTGCGAGACGTCCAACGCATGAACCCCGATGAAGGTCGGGAGTTGAGAGATGTGTTGGTTGCTAGGGCACGGGTATATCACATTAGTTACTACACATGTGTGTGGATAAAATCATGAGCTGAGAGCTAGTATATGATATAAGACCAACGGGGTAGAGTAGTGTTATGCGGGGAGCACTGGGGAAAACTTTTTCACCATTAGTTAATGGGTGGGACAAACTCGAGAAGAATTAAATTTTGAATTATGGGGTGATCGAGGATACCTGTATAATATAGCCACACCAAGAATGTGGGGTTCGAGTTGAGATAAATATGTTATGTGTGTGACATTCGTAATGTTAGTACAAATGATAACGGGTTATAGGGTGTATGGGTGCCCTAGTCAGTGTGATTCTCAAAATCGTCCGAGACAAGGGGACGTGGTTATAAGTTTCTAGAGAATCTACCGGTGGGGAAGTAAAAATATAATTGAAAAGTATGATGGATTGAACTTTGCTTAAGAATGGCAATAGTCCAAATAGGCATGCACAAGGGGAACTATCACACCCGAGGGGGGTTGAAGGATATCAAAGACATATACAAAATATCTCATGACAAGAGAGAGTCCAATTTTCCTTGGGAGAGTAGGGAAGAGTCTCACCCAGTACAATGATGAGTGTGGCTTGCCCATAAGGAAAGATTTGACTTCAACCATACAAAAGGGGCCTAGAAAGTGCATAGTTCTAGAGCAAACATATGGGTAACGATTGCGGAATACCTAGGGAAGGGGAGGAAAATATACCAAGTAATGCGAAATGTGGATCATCGTGATCGATGTTGAGATAGAGATAGTGAAGTTGTCTCCGGGTACAACACTCATAGATGGAAAAGGTTGGTCCAATATGACCAACCAGAATCTTGAGATAAATTGATGATTCTAGTGACGGGATGGATAAGCACTCAAAGAAGGGTCATTGTTGGACTACTAACATCGCAGAGTATCAAGATTTACTTCGGGCTTGTGGAATTGAATGATTGAGATGGGAAAGTCATATCTTCCTTGGGTGAGTTACGCTAGTGGATAGTGTGTCCAAAAAATCATTTAAAGAGAAGAAATGAATCGGCACGAGGTGCCGCCCAGCATTATTGTGAATCAGGAAAACATCCTTGAGTCCCACCTTTAATAGAAATTTTCAGGAGGAAATGGAGACGAAATTGTGTTTTGAGAAAGACGTGTCTCCCATAAGAACAGGTTAGACGGGAGGTGATTAAAATTTTTAATAATGCGAGGGATACGCATTCTGGGTATTATTTGGGTAATTGGGAAGAACCATTTCAATTAGTATTTATTTCGACCAGTGGAATTTGAGAGATCGATGAGAGAGACCTTGTCATTCACTGTCTGATTGATTAGAGATGAGGGGATAACAAAATTTCTAGGCCTAAAGTGATTTAGAGTCTGTCAGTAACGATTGAGTTAATCAGAAACTGTTTAGTGTGGTTCGTGAATGTCATAAGAGTTACGTCCTAGCGAACTAAAGTTGTAAGGACTGACTTGGATGGTCAGTGTTACTTAGGTTTCTACCATGAAGAAAGTTATGTGGGTTAGAAAATAAGGGAAGTTAGCACCGAAGGATTTGGGGCCTTCCATCAGTATTGAGACAACAGATTCACTGATGTGTAGGCTCGCCTTATTGAAATATTTTAGAAGGATCGCAATGTGTTTTACATACTGTTATCAAGGTGATACCTTAAGAATCTTAGAGCATATATGTGTAATATGATTGAATAGACTTGTTGCTCGACTTAAGTTTAAGTGGATAGGCCGTCAGACCGGTGGGCACTACTACCAAGGGTATAGTGGAAGCACCATAACGTTAGTTAGATTGATTTTAGATAATATAAGATGACGTATGATTCAGAATCCTAAGTTTCAGTAACAAGTATATCCATATTTCGGGGGGAAAATTCCTTTGTAAGGGGAGAAGTATGTAACACCCCATATTTCTGAGCATTTATAATTTCATTAATTCGGGTATTTTAAATTACACGTGTGTCGTAATTTAATTAAATTAATTATTACGTGTTTATTAAAATATTAATAGGGAGAGATAATGATTAATATAAACAGAATAAATTTACTAAGTGTGTAGTAAATAATACGTGACTATTATTATGCGTCGTGGTGAATTAAATGACGGAATTTTGTGTATCTCAATCGGGAGTCGGGTATAGACTATATTGAGGACTAGATAGGGATATTTTATTAAAGTGACTTGGATGATGATTATGAGTTTAAAATTTATTCCGGATAGGTCGAGATAGTCGAAATAGAATACTCAGGGTAGTAATTGGATCTCAGGATATTTTTAGGTATAATCAGGCCCACACGGGGGTGTTCGGGTCATTTGGACTTGGCCGATTAGCCTAATTTAGGGATTAACGATATTAAAACTAAGTTATGGAGTTATTGGTAGCCATAACTCAAATTAAAAATCTAAATCTGGAGAGAAGATAAGAGTGAGAAAATGAGAAGCTTTGGGGAGCCAATTTGAAGAGGTATTGAGGTGCTTGCGTCAAATCTCCCTTCTACACCAAAGGAATCAAACAGTACAAATCTAATCAGGAAAGTGGTTAACTTGCTATCAATCTAATTTGCAATATTCCGGTTCATATCATAGTGGGTGTAAACCAAAATCTGTTTTGGGGTGGGTTATTATATGAAAATAGGTTTTTATGATTTGAATGCAAATTAGTATAGTAAACATGAAATTGGTGATGAGATATCATGTAGTGCTATTAGAATTGAATTCCTATTCGAAATCCATAATTAGATGTGTTTATTTGGTGATTGTGAATTCAAATTTATGAAGGGGTTGGATAAATGAGAGAAAACCCCAATTCATGAATTAACAGATGGATGTGAGAATCATTAATATTAATTGATGATTTTGATGGTAACTGTTGAGAACATGTATTAATCGTTAGTGAGGTTTTAGTTGAGAATCGGATTAAAACTTAAAAGCTTAACTAGGAAACAATGGAAGAAGAGGGGCCACGGGGAAGAAAACCTGCTTGTGGCGATTCGATTTGGTTTCTAAGCCGAATCGTTTCAGCAAGGCGAATCGATTCGGCTGCCCAGAAATGGGGAAAATTTGTGGGCGTGTCCTAGATTCACAATTAATTGACGGGGGGACTTTTACGTTGATTTTATAATATCGGGAGGGACATATTTAATTCCAGTAGGCTATAGTGAAGAAATTTTTTAGATAATTTGAGAGAAATCAAAGGCTAGGACCTTTTGGACATATTATGAAATTGAGAGATCGGGATGGGACTTAGGGTAGGGTGAGTAAACCCAAATTATGAACCAGTATGATAAAGATAAATTAGAGTCGGTTAAATAGACTCGAATATTTTTGGGCTAGTACTACGGGATTTAGGCACGGGTTAGTTGAGTTTAATATATATATATATATTGATAGTGTGATAGTATATATATTCTTGTGTGCTTATTGAATATCATAGTTAGATATTTTTATGAATACATTCCCCTCTAGTGCTATCATAGAAGGTTGCGCAATGTGGGTAAGTCCCCTGGCTCGTGAAAGCAGGGAGAGTATAATCCCCAGGTCATAGCGTCTGGTAAATTATGTGTGATTATTTTCAGGGTGAGACGTCTTGGGTATGATTCGGTCTCACACTCGAGGAGCTATGACCGCCTCAACTAAGCTTTTAATATTATTTCCTGATTCGGTGTGAGTTAACCGTCTCGTGGCATCCGGGTTGGATTGAGTATACCTGGGGTGATAGCATTTTAAAGAAAGCATCCAATGAGTTATTACTCTAGAGGATGGATATTATATACAGCATGTGTGTGAATGTTGTAGTATAGTTATACATATATAATAGTGTAAATATTTATATACGAGAAAAATACATGGAGTGCAATTTTATTATTTATATAACTGGAGAGACGTTATATGAATTTACTAGGCATGATTAATTAATTTAATGCGTGAATTAACTTATAAATCAACAGTAAGAATACTTGAGCTAAAGTAGGGTGTCAGTAACTTTCATAATAAGACTAGTAGACGGGGTAATACAACTAAGTGGGTTATGAAGGAAGCGGTAGGTGTGCCCAAAAGTTTAGGGGTAAGCATTATCACAAGGGAGCACGACACTAGCTTACATATAAAAAGTATTCTTGTATTTTAATTACTGCAAACTTAATCACTTGCAAATATTTTTTAAATGTTTTGGGTTCTAATACTTGCCAAAAATATTTTCCAAAACCTTTTAGGTGTCCAGCCACAGGGATGTCAGGCTTGAGTATCTGTTCCAGGGATGCGTAGTTGCAACATATGTGTATGCATGCAGTATTTGGATAGACGTTTCAGTTGTTCATTACTAGATTAGGATTCCGTATCTCAGTATTTTATTTAGGGCATATTGCCCCTTTAGTCATATTATTCAGTTCATTCGTTTCATATTGGTATTTGGATTTATTTATTATTTGTTGGATTTATTATTTGAATTTCGGATTCCTGGTCGATGATGGTTTAGACTCTATTAATGTGTGAATAGTTAGATCTAGTTTTTCACACATTGTAATCTGTTAAATGAAAAGTTAAAATTTGGCATCGGCTTAATTAACTGATAGGTTATTAATAATTAATGGTTTTCGAAATTGATGCTAAGAATGAACCAAATGGGAATTCTATTTTAATTTAATAAAGGACTGATCACCCAGTATTTAATCTGGCGGGGTGTCATTGATCTACTAAAATGGTTCTCCCTAACTCTGTATTGGTTGTAGAAGCAAGCCGAGGAAGTGAATTTGCTCCAATATTTTTAATTCTAGGTATTCTGACCATTTGGATTGCTAAAAACTTTGATATTTTGTCTCTAACTTTGGTTAAATACCTCTTCATAAGTTATCCTCCGACCCCATATATTCCCAAGATTTGATTGAAGATCAACTAGGAATCACTGTGAGCCAATATTTGCTCGATACCTAATGAATGACAGAGCTAATTCAAAGCGTGTGATTAGAGTTTAATATTTTAATTAATTATTAGAAGCCTCGAATTATAACTTGAGTGCGTATTCCACATATATATCGTCAGGAGTATGGATTATCAACCCAGGGTTTCTACTTGTAGCACATGATGATCTATCCACGTATATTTCCCACACGAGAAATTTTTCGCTGAAGACTTCCCCAACTAGTAAACCATACTTGAATATTTTTGGCTTCGCTCTAAGTATCGCACAGCGTTTTCTTGCGCAGTGGATGTTTCTGATCTGTCTATCCTGGAGTTATCTTCTAGATAATTCTGCTCGAGAGGGTTTGTTACTGAGATCTTTTCAAAGAATTCTTCTCGATTGGTCTTATTATTAAGATTTCTCCTAACGGAGTTTGCTTGGCATGTTTTTCTTCGTAAGTGAGTTTAACTATGAAATATGTTACCACCTAGCCTTTTATTATCGTCCTAGGTTCATAATGTATATCATATTCTCTGAGATCCACTACCCATGCCATTAATCTCCTTGACTTTTCTAATTTGTGAATATCTTTACTTAATGGAAAGTCTGTGTAAACCATAATAGTGTGGACCAGAAAATATGGTTTCATTCTTCGTGAAGCTTTAATGAGGGCAAAGGCAAGTTTTTCTAGACGTGGGTACTTCTAGGCCTCAAAAGGCCTTGTTGGTGTAATAAACATGTTTTTTTGCCCCATTCTCTAGTCGGACAAATGCTGAGATAACTGTCGACTCAGATATCACCGGGTATAAATATAATGTTTCTCCCGTGAATGGTCAGGAAAGCAACGGTGGAGATCCTAAATATTTTTTCTATTTTTAAAAGGCATTATCACACTCCTCAATCGACTCAAATATCTTTCTTAATACTTTAAAGTAAGTTAAGCACCTGTCAGTAGCGAGGGAGGCAAACCTGTTAACGTTTGCTACGCTTTTAGCTAACTTTTGCACATCCTTCTTGTCGGTGGGAGACTGCATGTCTATCAACGCTCTAATCTTGTCGAAATTAGCCTCAATGCCTCTTTGATTTACAATGAAGCCCAGGAACATCCCTTATTACATAAAGAAAACACATTCGGTTAGGTTAAGCTTCATCCGATGCTTCTCCAATCGATCAAACATTTGTCCCAGGTCCTTGATGTGGTTGGCTTCTTTTTTTCTCTTGGTGAGCATGTCATTTATATACACTTCCACGTTCCTATCAATTTTCTCCTCAAAACCCTTATTCACAAACCTTTGGTATGTTACTCTAGAATTTTTTTAGCTTAAAGGGAATAACGCTATAGCAGTAAGTAGCTCGTCTGGTGATGAACGAGGTTTTCTCCTTATCTTTCGATTTTATTTTGATCTAGTTATACGCTAAGTATGCATCCATGAAACTGAGTAATTCATGCCCAGTAATAGAATTAACCAGTTGATCAATACTAGGCAAGGAAAAATAATATTTTAGATAAGACTTGTTGAGATATGTGAAATCAATACACATACGCCACTTATTATTCTAATTCCTTACTATTACCACGTTGGCCAACCAATTGGGGTATTTTACATCTTCAATAAATCTTACCTTCTGTAGTTTGTCCACCTCTTCTTGGATAGCCACGTTCTTTTCGGGGCTAAATACACATCATTTCTATTTGATCGTCTTGGCATTCTTGATAATTTTCAGTTCGTGGCATATGAATCCTAGGTCAATCCCTAGCTTGTCCTCGTGGTTCCAAGAAAACACATTCTTTCGCTATTTAAGGAATATTACTAATTCCTATTTAAGGATTGGATCCAGGGATGAGCCAATCTGTGTAGTTCTTTCTGCATGATCATCATTAAGGATGATGGTTTCTACCGCTTCCATAACTTATACTTTAACTACATTAGCTTCTTCACGAGGGTCAGGGGCCTTAATCTGGTAAGTAGTGGTCATTTTTTGGTCGGCTAATGTATAATAGCATTCTCTGGCTTCAACTTGGTTTCCAGTTAAAACGTCTACCCCATAGTGTGTGGGGAATGTTAAGCAATGGTAGACAGTAGATGGCACTGCTTCAAATTTTTTCATGTTGATGCCACCAAGGATCATCTTGTAGGCTATTCGAACGTTCTTAATTAAAATGAAAAAACGGATCCTTTCAGTTTGACTGGATGATCACGTGCCAATCAGTACTTCTAATTTGACTATTCCCAAAGGATACACCTTTTCTCCGAGAAGTTTATGAAGGGCCTATGACATGACTCTAGTTTTTTGTCATGTAGTCCCAATCGTTTGAAGCAGTCGTAAAACATAATGTTGGTTGATATGCCATTGTCTACTAAAATTTTGGCCACTCTTTCTTCATGTACCCTCATAGTAAATACCAGAGGATCATCATGGGGATAAAGTACCCCAGACAGGTCATTCTTAGAAAATCCTATCACCAATTTATCTTTGTTCACCTTTCCTACGCGACCATCAGCATCGTCAGAAAAACTGATTTGTCGTATATATAGACATACTTTAGCTTCATTTAGTTATATTTTTCTTTCGGCTATTTCATCAATGCCACCAGTATCCCCACTTGTAATGAAATGATAACAAAAAAACATCATTTTCTCCTCGAGCTCTCTGGGTTTCTTCAACGGGTCCGGATCGTTTTCAAAGACATTATCTTTACCTTTTTTCTTGTCATCTTTTCCCCTATATAGAGATTTTGATCGCCTTTAGGGCTCTCTTTCCTCTATCCTTTAAAGAACTTAGAAAGTTTGCCTCTTTGTATCAGACTCTAATTCGTTATTTAAGCCTATGCAATTGTCTATAGTATGCCCCAAGTCTTTTTAAAAATCATAATATTTGGATTTATCTCTCCTGTTAGGAGGAGACTTTATTTTTCCAAGCCATTTTAGATCCTTGCTTCCTCTACGATGTGATGTACGCCGACATTGAGGGAGTATATTCATCATACCTCTTGGGTTTTTCAGCCTTCTTATCTTTCTGATCCTTTTTCTCGGAGCTTTTATTATCGTCGTCCTTGGAGCTATGAGATTGCTTAGCGGCCATGGCCTCCTCAACGTTCATGATCTTACCAGCTTTAACCATTAACTCAGTCATGGTCTTGGAGGGATCCTTAACCAAAGCATAAAATAACTTCTCAGGAAGCAAATTACTCATCAGGGTAGTGATTGTTGTCTTTTTCTCATAATCCACCACCTTCAGTTTTTCGCTGTTAAAACGAGTGATATATTCACGAGTGGTTTGGTCTGGTTATTAGCAAAAAACTTAGTAAGTGAACTACTCTCTTAATTGGCTTGTCTCCAAAAAATAAATTGCTAATCAATAGCTTGGAGAGCAGCTGAAAGATGGAGATTAGCCCACGGGGAAAATTATTTAACCAAATTTGCATTGACCTAGTAATGGTTCTTAAGAATGCTAGGCAACGCATCTGAACTGAGTAAATTTCGGCAGCCGCCTAGTATTGCTCCATATGGAGGACAGGATCAATTTTAGCATCATATTTGGTTGTGACCACTGGTGGCTTAAATTTGGCAAGTGTTGGGAAGTTCACAATTGTTGGGGCAAAAGGTGATCCCTTTACAAAACTCATGTGCAAAGGATTCTTATATTTGGATATTTCTCCCAAGAGATATTCCAACCGTTGGATTGAAAATTTCCAGGGATGATCATCTGGATTATTTTTTATTGAAACAGTCTTAGCAGCTCGACCGTGCGTTTGTGTTGAGCTCTCTTTCTGGGAAGTCTGCTCGACACGCGCGAATCTTTGCATGCTGGTTCTTGACCTGACAGAACCTTCTAGGCGATCTCATGATCTAGACGTCTCCCTATGATTGTGGCCCCTAGCCGCTCAAGGGACTAATTGATCAAAGGCTGAGCCCTGCTTAGCCGGTCTAGGGCGCTCGACCATTCTTAAGAGAGGAAAAGACCATCATAATAATCAATGGATCTGAGAAAAAAAGTGGCGTCGGGGCGATAAGACCTATCATTGGAGGATCTAGAATATCTAGATTTGTTTCATTCTTGCCTAGATGTTGGGGGAAGCATTTCTCCCCTGGTGGTTGGGTCAACAGCTAGCCTGGTTTGAAGCGTCTGAAAAAGCTTCCTTACTTTCTCTTGCATTGCTTATTGACCTTTGGCGATATTCAACGGGATTCCCTATACATCTCGTATGCTAGGAAGGGCAGAAAGTGTTGCTAGTGGCATGCTGCCCTCTGGAATGTCTGTTATTTTTTAGCAGCGTGGTTGAAAATGACTTCTCAAAGAAAACGGGTATAAAAGAACAATAATTTGTCACTTCCCATAGACGGCGCCACTCTATTGGGGTCTAAATTTGGTTTACTGATTTGGAATGACCTTAGCTCAATTTAATGAATAATTATAACCACTTACAAAATAGTGAACTACACAAATATGATAGGCATGGAGAGATGGAGATATTTTACGTGGTTCAGCCCCAAAGTGGTGCTTACATCCATGGGTACAATGCCACTATTATTTTTAGGGTTTAGTACAATCATCTCAAGAATTCTCTACGGTTTTATAAAATTGGCTTCAGTTGTCCTTAGCTGAGAGAGGTAGCATCGATTTATAGTAGTTGGAAGTTAAAGGGGTGGAATACCTTTATACACTAGCTATTTACATCTTTATATGATAATAAATAGATGGACATTATTTAGTTCATGTGCATGGTGACTGTTAAAGATCCCACATGTGTTTGTTCATATTATTAACCCCTCATATTAGTGGGGGTGGTCAGCTAGATGGCAACTAACAAGGTATCTGACCAACCACACTCATATATTGTTTGAGAGTCCACTGATTCGGGTGACAGGTGTCACACCTTTTGTGGTCCACGTGATCTAATTATTTTAGGTTACAATATAGACCTTATCGATTTTATGTTTGGTATTGTGATGATACATGAGTCAATAATGGGTAAACTCAATAAAGATTATTTATTTGGCTAGGTTTTCCACACCTCTCTAGAAGTTAATGTATACTCATTATTAAGGTATTCCAAGAGTTATCAAGCATAAATAATGTTTCTTCGTTAATAAGGTATTCCAAGAGTTGCCAAATATGCAAAACGTTTCTTGCATTTAGTTACGGAATGCAAAACCCGCTAAGGAATGAGTATGTATGTAAGTAACTAGCCCCATTGAAAGAATCTTAATTTTTACATAAGGTTAAAGAGAGAAAATGGGCTAAAAGAACTTTGTCTTTACTGTGTAGATAAAAGGTTCAAAGGGACTATATTCATGACTTCACTATTCCTCTATGGGTACGCAATTATGTGTGTTCTAATTTCTAATACGGATTTTGTATCATGCTCGAATTATACTTAAAGTTGACACAACGCACACTCTAATGATATTCTCTATCACACACACATACCATCACTCTTTCTTTCAAACACACATTCTTCTCTCTCTCTCTCTCTCTTACACACAGGCCCACGCACTCTTTATCTCATATATACCCACACATTCTCTCTCACACATGCATACTATCTCTCTCTCTCTCTCATGCACACCACAACCAACCGCTTATGCACACATTCACTCTCACAAACAGAAAGTCACACAAATACCCATACTATCTCTCACACACACACATACTCTCTCCCTATAACACTTTCATCGAAGACAATATAATGTGTTTTATTTTAGTTAGGTGATAAAGATATCGGGAAAAGATAATTCATATTTGAACCAACCAATGGCAAGAAATTGAAGTTTACGGAATATTCTTGAAATCAGGAATAACCATTCTCTATTCAAATCTCGAACCAAACGAATCATTAATGTGTATCGGGTTTCTTTGATGGGTTTTGGCACCCCTTCACGAGTTAACAAGGAAAATTATTATTTTGACTTTATTTCAATAGTCTTGGGTGTATTCTGGAATCTTGTAAAAAAATATGGGTTTACTTAGAATTTTGATGCTGAAACCATAAAGTAAAAGTGATTGTAAAAAGAAGGAAGGGAATATTCTTCTCTATTTTTATACGAAGAAGTGGGTCTGTGAGATAGTTGCTGCGTTTAAACGTAGTCCCCCCATGGTGGGTACTATATATGCATTTGCTCAAGACTGTTTTCCATTCTTTATATATATTTTACTATAGGAAGCAATAACGCATATAAAGTACCAACGCCTCTCGCCGCATATATAGGGCATGTCGATGTCTCCTCTAACTTTTGGATTTGGGTTATTTGGTATGCAGAAAAAAGGATAGTCCGAAACATGGCTTGTCTTAGTGACAAAAATCAACAAAGAATATTCTTCTGCAAAAAATGAAAGGGTAATGGGTAGTTCCTGGTGTCATGTCACAAGAACCGGAATCATCAGAAATGGTTTAGCCGGTGAAAACTTTTGACTGTTGTGTTGTTGATTCTCCACTATAAAATCAAAATACACCTTTTGAACGATAATATTCGATTTTTGCGAGCTATTTCAGTGCTTAAATAATATAAATTAATGATGCCAAACTTCTGCACCAATGAGGGATCAAAAAGGAGTTCACAAATCAACGAACAAAAAAAATAACCTTAAGAGAAAAAAATAATGCAAAGTAAATAAAAGGAAGAGGAAACCAATCACAAGTAACAGCATCTTGGATGGTGAAATAGATAATTACTTTATGTCAAACGTACATGTTTTTTAAAAAATTATAGTTGCAGGTCTCAATAATGTTTTTTACACATTAATAATGTGTAAAAAAAATGTATACTGTACACACGCAATATAGATTGAGCACATTCTCATTATTTATCTTTTCCTTTTCCTGCTGTATAATAAACCTTACAACTAAATTCATTGTTTTTCTTCTTCTACGGGGCCATGTTATTATATCATTAGTCTCTTTTTTAATATTAAAAATTAGATTACATTATTTAGCCCCTAAACATAATACACATGAAATGTTTAAACCAAGGTTCTAAAAAACGCGGGGCGTAGAGACCAAGCCTTAAGCCTTAGAAGCCTAGGCGGCCCTAGGCGTGAAAAGGCGTTTAGGCCTTCTTAATATATTTTAATATTTTTTAACCATAACAAGGCTATTAAAATACAAAGATTGCACATATCATAAAAATATGTCTGAATATATGCAAATTAAAATACTATCTGATTATTTTGGATAAGATAATGGTTCGGTTTGTAAATAAATTCTTTAAAAGGCGACATCGTTTCACTAAGGCATTATTGTTTTTAGAAAAAAGTGCGCCGTAAGGGTTTTACCAAGAATAAGGCGTGAAAAGCGTAAGGCGAGGCGTTTCTCCCACGCCTTAAGCCTAGGCGGGTTTTTTAGAACAGTGGTTTAAACAAATCACATTACAAATTTATTTAAAAGAAATGTAAAAAGGGGTTAATAACATATAAGTTTGGGAGTAGTCTCACTTGGGTTCTGTGGGTACCTTATTTATCTTTTAGGCCCATAAGAGTAGCCGAACAAAACCTAGTTAAGAATAAGAGATGTCCGGCCCAAATTATGGATGCTCTAAATAATAACAGTTAGAACTCAGAATTTGGCCCATTCTATCCCCAAAAATCTCGGAGGAGATATTCAAGGGAAAGTGGGCTAGCGGGGCAGTTACCAGCGCCCCTCTCTCCCTCTTATGGAATATATATTATACCCTGGCCCGGGGCAAAGGGCATGCAGAAAAAGCTCTCTTGAGAGTTACTTAATATAACAGTAGACCTCTCCGTGGACGTAGGCAATTTGCCGAATCACGTATATCTTTGTGTTGTGTGATTGTGATATTTGTTGTTCTTTTCTTTATAGTGATTGTCTTTCATTATTGTTTGTGTTGAGATATTTGTCACCACAATTGACGCCGTCTGTGGGAAATGATTACTTTTCCTTCAAAAAAGCCTTCACCAGCAGGAACCTGCAATGTCCGATCATAGCAACAATGTCTCTCAAGCAGGGGACATCCAAGAGCAGCCTATCCCTCCTAGGGTTAGGTCCGAAGTACGTCATTTAAACCAAAGGCTCCGTCGAGAGAGGCAGCTCTCCGAAGAGAGCCAGGGGCCAGTTAGATCCACACAGATTTCTAGGCTAATAGACGCCTACGAGGCCAGGCTTCGAGAACAGGAGGAGGCTACTCTGAAACAGGAAGCTGAAAATGCTCATCTCAAAAGGGGACTAGAGAGTATGGAAATGGACCTCCATAGTAACACAAGACAATGCTACAATCGAACTCTTAGCCCTCTGGCGAGCAAACCTCGGAGCCGAGGAAGGAGCCCAAGGCGTGGGTCACAGAGGTATGAGAGACACAGGTCGAATGACAACCAGTTCGAGCAGCAACAATCAGCTCGTCGACATAGGAGCCCTGACCGAAGGCACGATGATATACGGAGCTTAGTCCAGAGAGAAATGGACCCACACCAGCTCATCGGGGTGTCAGGTCGACAAGAAAGCTGGCCAGGCGAGCTCTCAGAACTCAGATGAAGTCCCATTTTTCAAGGGTGATTGAGGAAGAAGAATCCTCAAAGAAGTTCGTGGTACCTAGATTCAAGATTTATGATGACAAGATTGATCCCATCGATCATGTCAGACAATATATGCAGGCCATGACCTTGTTGAACTATAACGATGCACTCATGTGCTGAATTTTCCTATCAAGCCTGCATGATGTCACCCAAAAATGGTTCGAGAAGCTCCCTCACAGATCCCTCAAGAACTTTAAGTCCCTAGCCGAGCTGTTCACAACTCGCTTCATTACGAGCAGCTCTCATCCGAAGAGGATGGACGCTTTGCTGACAATGAAGAAAAAAACCTTAGGAGAACCTTAGAGACTACGCGAAGAGATACTGGGAGATGTTCAACGAAGTCAAGGATTGCTCAGAGCAGGTCGCTGTAGCATCCTTCAAGATCGACTTGCCCCACTCTTGTCTCTTACACCAGTCCCTCACTAAGAAGGAGGCCACGATCGTCGACGACTTGATGGCCCGTATCAAGAAATACGCCTAAGTCGAAGACGTGACCCATCCTAGTGCAGGAGAAAATGGTGGCACCAAGGTTATCGGCAAGGGAGCGAAAAAAGTGAAGCTCAAAAGAAAGGGTATAAGAACGGGGGCAAAAGTGGCCCCAAGAGTGGGAGCAAGGGCGACGCCTCGAAGGCATTCTAAGCCGTGAATACCGTCTTCAGGAAACCTATCTATAAAATCCTTGCAAAAATCAAAAATAATCTATTCATCAAGTGGCCCAAGAAGATGGGCAGGGATCCCTCCAAGCGAAATAGCGCATTAAGATGTGCATTTCACAAGGACAACGGACACAAAACTGAGCACTGCAAGGCCCTGAAGTCCCACCTCGAAGAGCTAGCTCAAGCTGGACACTTAAGTGAATTCGTAGAGAAAAAAATAGAGAAGGTAGCTGCAAACGGTAATCAGAAGGCCGATAATGTTCTCGGAGAGGATGTCGGCCACGAGTTCGCAGTAATTCATGGGGCGTCCGACCTCAAGAAGATCCAAGGGAACGCTGCTCGAATGGAAGTGAAGAAGCTGACAGTAGTAATGCAAGCTTTTCAGATTGATCCTGCCAATATCCAAGCTGGGAAGCATCGACGTCCAGAGGAAATCAACTACAACAAGCATATCGTGTTCACTGATGAGGATTTGGTGGGAGTGAGAACTTCGCACCACGACGCATTGGTCATTACACTCAGGATAGCTAACTTCGACGTCAACAGGCTACTCATCGACCAAGGAGCTCATTCGAAGTAATGTACCTCGAGCTATTTAAAAAGATGAAGTTAAGCATTATCGACCTGAAAGAGGACACTATTCCTCTGGTTGGCTTCGGTGGAAATATAACAATCCCCTTGGGAAAGAACGTCCTACCCGTAAAGGTAGGAAGCATCTCGAAGATGATCGAGTTTCTTGTGGTTGATATTGATTCACCTTACCAAGCCATCCTTGGCAGAGGATGGCTGCACGTGATGAAGGCTGTCTCATCAACCTATCATCAGAAGTTGAAGTGTGTGATAAAGAACGAAGTAGTTGAAATACGTGGATATCAAGCACTGGCAAAGAAGTGCCTCATAGAGGCCATACACCACAAATAAGAGAAAAAAGTGGAGGAAGCAAGAAACGAAGACGAAGAGCGGGAAAGGTTGATGCCCTCCAAATAACAATTAAGATATGGCAGACCAGGAGTGGAGGAGACCAGATTCCTCCCCTCTAAGAAGGTAGTCGTGCACCTGGAAGACATCACAGCCGAAAGCGTCCCAACTGAGAGAATATTTTTTATTGAAACATCCCTTACTGATCATAAGAAGAAGGAATTGATCACCCTCCTTCTAAGCAACTTAGACATTTTTGCATGGGAGCCCTATGAGCTGCCCGAAATCGACTCCAGCATTACCTGCCACCGATTACACATGGATCCATCCTTCAAGACAGTTATACAGAAGGCACGTCGGACAACCCCAGAAAAAGCCAACACAGTGGAGAAGAAAGTGGAGAAGTTACTGGATGCAGGGTCCATACAGGAAGTTCAGTCCCTAAATGGCTATCCACCCAGTAGTAGTCCCCAAAAGCAATGGGAACTGGAGAGTCTGCATCGACTTCATTGATCTCAATAGGGCTTGCCCCAAGGACTGTTGCCCCCTCCCAAAGATCGACCAGCTAATGGATGCAACGGTAGCTCATAAAAGAATGAACTTCTTAGACGCGTATTTTGGATATCATCAGATCCCTCTGCACGAGCCAGATCAAGATAAGACCGCCTTCATCACTAATGTTAGCTTATTCTGTTATAAAGTTATGCCCTTCGGGCTCAAGAACATGGGGGCAACTTATCAGCGGTTGCTTACTAAGATGTTTAAGGACTAAATAGGAGACACCATGGAAGTATATATTTATGATATGCTCGTCAAGATCAAGCTCAAAGACGACCACCTCTCTGACCTAGCAAGGACCTTTAAAATCCTCAGGAAATACCGAATGAAGCTTAACGAAAGTAAGTGTTCCTTCGGCATCCAGTCAAGAAAATTCCTTGGATACTTGGTCAGCGAGAGAGGTATAAAATCTAATCCTAACCAAATCGATGTTATCAACGGGGTGCATTCCCCTCAAACTATGAGAGATGTGCAGAAGATCACGGGAATGATCACTACCTTAAACCGGTTCATCTCCAAATATTTAAAAAAATATCGGTCGTTCTTCCAGCTGTTAAAGAAGACTAAGAGTGTGGAATGGAATGAAGGTTGCTCGAGGGCCTTAGAGTAGCTTAAGCCTACCTCAGCAAGCCCCCTTTTCTCGTAATCCCTAGGGAAAATAATCCCTTATATCTCTACCTTGAAGTATCAGGTCATGCTCTCAGTTCCGCCTTGATATGTGAGAAAGAGGGGAGCCAACATCCGATCTATTATGCAAGTAAAACTCTTTTAGACGCCGAGTAGCGGTACCTACCATTGGTGAAGCTCACCTTTGCACTAGTAGTGGCCTCGAGAAAACTGAAGTACTATTTTGAGACCCACTCCATCTTCGTAGTTACTTGACACCCTCTTAAATTTGTACTAAGAAAAGAAAGACTATCGAAATGGTCGGTTGAGCTCGAAAGATTTGATATTTATTTTCAACCAAGGACTGCTATCAAGGGGCAGGTTCTCGTCGATTTTATTGCTAAATTCACAGGAGAACAACCATGTGATCAACCCAAAACTAGTCATCTGAGGGAAGTACCATAAGAGCTAGGTATCTGAAAGTTTTATATTGATGGAGCCTCCACTTCCAGAGGGGTAGGAGTAGGCATCGTGCTAGTTACCCCTGAATATACAATGCTCGAGCAAGGAGTCAGGCTTGGATTTGAAGCCTCCAACAACGAAGCAGAGTACGAAGCACTGATTGCTGGTCTGCACAAGGCACAATTGCTTGGGGCAAGACACCTCCAAGTTTTTGGTGACTCATAATTGGTATCCAACTAAATAAGTGGTGATTTTAATGAAAAAGATGACAGGATAGCAGCCTCTCTCGCCACTGTGAAAAGGTTAATGGCTAACTTTGACTGCATCAATGTTCAGCAATTTCTCAGGGGATAAAACAGCCATGCTGATGCCCTGGCATCTCTAAGCTCAGTGGTTAACTCTAACTTAAGGAAAAAAAATCAAACTAATTTCCTTGCACAGCCGAGCATCAACCGAAGCATTGAATCGCCAAACCTCGAGCATGTTCTCCATATAGAGAAAGCTCCTAGTTGGATGGACCCCATAGTAGATTACTTACAAAGTGACGTTATGCCAACTAATAAGAAGATCGCCCATCATATAAGAGTCAAATATGCTCATTGTCACTTATCTTGTGAGGGAAAACTTGACAAAAGATCCTTCACTAGTCCATACCTCCAATGTGTTCATTCACATGACGTCGAGCAAGTCCTATATGGGTTGTATGAAGGGATTTGTGGAATTCATGTAAGAGAAAGGTTGTCATCCTTTCGAGCAATAAAGGAGGGATATTGGTGGCCATACATGCAGATGGACGCTGGAGTCTACGCTCGAAAGTGTGAGAAATGCCAAATGCACGCACCTATGGTCCACCATCCCGCCAGTGACCTAAAGTCACTCACCAGCCCATAGCCCTTCGTCTAGTAGGGTTTGGACGTCGTAGGCCCTCTTCCAACTACTGTTGAAAATCGAAAGTATCTATTAGTCGCTACAGACTACTTCACCAAGTGGCTAGAGGCTGAATCATTGGAGAACATCATAGACGCAGACATGATGAGGTTCATATAGAGAAATATTGTTACTCGCTTCGGGATACCTAGGTTAATTATCACTAACAACGGAACCCAATTCGAGAGTGGCCTTTTCTAAAGCTTTTGCAGTGACCATGGAATCAGGCACTACTTCAGCTTTGTGGCATACCCTCAGAGCAACGGTCAAGCTGAGGCTTCCAATAAAACGGTAATCGATGGACTAAAAAAGCACCTGGAGTATGCTAAGGGAGCATGGGTAAACGAACTACCCTATATCCTCTGGGCCTATCTCACCACCCCGAGGCAAGCAACTGGAGAGACACCGTTTTCACTCACATATGGAATGGAGGAAATTATTCCATTAGAAGCCGATTTCCCCACCATGAGGTCCACACTGATCGACCAAGACCAAAATAATGTAGTATTGCTCGCTGAACTTGACTTAGCTGACGAATGACGAGAATTGGATCTAGTAAAACTAACATCTTATCAGCAATATCTAGCCAAGTAATATAATAGAAAATTCAATCCAAGGACATCCCAGGTCGGAGACTATGTCCTAAGGAAAGTCCTTGATAGCGTTGTGAAGCCATCAGATGGCAAGCTAGGACCAAACTGGGAGGGACCATTCAAGGTGGTAAAGGATGACCTGCAAGGAGCCTATCACTTGGAAATGTTGAAGGGCAGGGAGATACCAAGAGCTTGGAATGTGGCCAACTTTGAAGAAATTCTACTTCTAGATTTCTCTTTTCATGCGTCATTAATTTAGGCATATTTTTATTTTACAAATTTAATGTCGCTCTCTGTTTTTTACTCTAATTAATGAAATTTGATAGGCCTCGGCATTCTATGAGTATTGGTTATCTCAGATATATTTTAGCATATGCATCCTCTCCAAGTTACAGGCTTCATTCTTAACAGGCATAATAAAGATCACGGGTTACAGTAAGTTGGTGAACTTACTCCAGCCACAGTGGTCAAAGCACTAGCAGGGTGAACATGTAATAACCCTCCTCAGGCCTTTGTCACTGGCACAATTGACCTCCTATCTTTCCCCTGACAATAACTAAAGACCTATAGGAGATCTTTAGGTAACTTGGCCAACCCAGGTTGGTCGCCAACATAGTTTGGCCCTAAAAACCCAACTCGGATGGATTGTCCGCTTACCAGGTATATCCTCGCCATTGCACTACTTAGGCCTGAGGCAGTGTGACGACACAACTTAAAAGGTAAAGTGAGGCAGAATGGTATGACTAAAGTGTAGTGGACTGGGAGGATATTTATCTGATAATTCGCTCTATCTAAGTCATACTTGATCGGCTAAAAACACACGTCTAGTCGGCAATTGCCCAAAACATAAATATTTCATTACATCACTAAATGTACAAATAATTACATGTATCAAAATAAATCAAATCCTAAGGAGGACCAGGTCACTGGGCTAGATAATCAGCTACCCGCGCTCTTCGACCATCATCTGGGTGAGGGAGTAGCTCCTCTTTGACGTTGCCTGAGCTCGGCTCCAGTAGCTATCTTAGGATTGCATCTATTGGGATCCAGTGATCATCCCTTCTAAATGGATTTGGTTCCAAAGATGAAGGACTAATCTCATGTTTATACCATAGGACGGAGTTTTAAGGAACCTTTAACTCCCTTAGGGCACTCAGCCACCCTCTAATGAAGGATATCTCCTCAACCTACTTTAACCTTATGGAAGAATCTCTCATGCCCTAGTCGTACCCATATGCCCACACCTATAGAGAACCTTTCTTGAACAAGTGCCTCAGTAGGGTGACGTCTCTTTGAAGCCCAACGGCTATCACGTACGCCCTTCGAACATTTCCCCACAGTTCGGCAATCTCCCTAGGTGATCTACTGTTATCAAGCCCAGCTCCAACCTAGTTACTGAAGAATAACCTCATATAACTTAAGTGGAAATGCTCGGCGCATTCTCCCTAACGCGCGTGACTTTCCTTCTTAAAGCATCATTCTCCTGTTGCAGGATTTCTCCAACTTGATTGATCTCAGAGGCATCAAAAAGGTTAGCCTTCAAAGCATCCATTTCTTCTTGAACAGAGGCATCGACCTCCTCCATTTCCTCAAGTATATCTTTCAAATTGGAAATAATCTCCGGCTGGTCTTTATATTCCTAGTTTCTCGATCTAAGAGGCTTGTAGATTTTACAAAGGCGTGGTGAACTTGGTCGCTCACATCGGCACCAAGAATTTGCCCTAGGCAAGAGGTACCAGGAATATATTCATCAAGGTTAACAAACTGCAAGTCATAAAAGCACGAAAAGTAAATATATCAGCAGGTGAAAATTTCCAAAATTTCTTCATTTCATTAAAATCAACCCAAGTCGGGTACAAGTACATTGATCAGAAGGAAGAAAAATAGAAACACAAAAATACAAGGGAAATCCTATGAGACTAATTAGCAACCTCGACCAGCTGAGAGGAGACTGGCTCTTTTCCTTGGTTAGTAGCAGCCTCACTCGTCATAGTTTCACATGTACCTCCTTCAATCGGAGCAAGGCCTTCCCCTTGGTCAACAGGAGCACCACTAGCAACGGGGCCTTCACCAATTTGAGCAGTTGGAACCCCTACATCAATAATATAAATAGACTCATCCTCTATAACCGATTTGGGTCCTGGGTCAATAAGTAGCCACCTCGGCAGCAAGCAGATCCCTATCCCAACCCTTTTTGAAGTTGGAACGGCTGATGTAACCAATCTAAACATTGACATCTTCGCACGCCACCGTCCATCCAACATTGTAAGCACTCTCCTTAATGGAGGAATCCTCTGACTTCAACTTTGCCACCTCCTCGATGAGCACCTTGTTATCTTCAGTGGCTGCCAGCTTACTCGCCACAACTAGACTATAAGACTCCCGCAACTCCCAAAGTTCCTTAGCCGCTACTTCTCTTTCCTTATCAAAAGAGGCCTTAGCCTCCAAAAGGGAATGCTCAGAGGACTTATAAGCCTCAATGGAGACTTGAAAGCTTACCTCGAGCTCAGAATTCCTCCTCGCTAGCTCGCCACGACTGCGATCGAGAACGGAGTAGTCAGACAAGAACTGTAAAAAAAGATGGAATATAATTAAAAATAATATAAGAAGGAACTGTAACAAACAGAGGAAAGAGTGAATAAACTTACCAATGCAAGCCCCTGACTTGTCTTCAAGGCTAACTGGTCAAGTCCTATCTTTGATGACCACTCGTGGTCCTTTGGTAGAACTTCCCTTTCGATCATCGCAAGAGCAAGTTGAGGGGTCAAAGCCATAGAGGCTCCCTTAACTGGGAGAGACAGAGGAACCAGAACAACTTATGCCTTCTTCATCATCGCCTCCTCTCTTATTCTCTCTTCCTCTTTCTCCTTCTTCTCGGCCTCCTTTCTCTTTCTCTCTTCTTCCCTCATTCTTTCTCCTCAGATCATCTTCTCTCTTCTTCCTCTCCTTTTCATGCACTACGATCTGGGAACCACTCACAGTATCCCCAGACCCAAGCTTCTGTATCTTTAACATGCGCGACAGTAGAACATCATCATAATCATCATCAATGATTAGATGTTTCCTCCTTGGGGGAGCCATATCTTCTTCGCTTGAGCTCTCTAAATCTGATTCCGAACTGGAAGCTCTCTCACCAGATCCTTCCTTACCACCGGTAGCAGCACCGAATTCCGAACTGCTCTCCTCTTCTTTGTTTATATCGATAGGTTGAGGAGTACCTTCTTCTTCCTCTTCTTCCTCTGAGATGTCAAGAGGAGGAATAGAATTAACTGGGCAGATGATGAAACTGGAAGTAACATTCTTATATTCTAGTAAGAAGGTAGCAGATCTCGGATGCTCACCTTCTGTAATGGAATCTCGTATATTCTAAGCCTTAAGTAACTCAGCATCACGGATCTCTCGAAGAGAAGGCTCCTGATTCTTTGACTTTGTTATAAATGAAGAAGAAAAACATTAAAGAAAGAACACTTTATAACAGTGATGAAAAGACAAAGAGATTGAGCAACAACCTATATATTCCTCTCCATAGGAAGGAATCTGAGGCCCCTTGTACCTCACACCACCTACCTGAGGAGGGAATTACCAGTTCCTAGCTATAAAACCCTCAATCCAATAATCTTTATGGGAATCAGGTAAGTTAACTACCAAAACCCTATATGGACTCCTCGCCTTTAAATAAAGAAGACCGGAACTGGTGCGAGAAAAGGAGTAGCAGAAATAAATTTCGACCAGGGCCAACTTGGTGCCATATAGTTGATTTATCCTATGGACACCATTAACAATCTTCAAACCATTCGGAGAACATTGGGTTGGGACTATATTGAAATATTGAAAAAATGTTTAAAAAGACGATTTGGAGGAAAAGTTAAACCCCTTTGGGACATTAAGAGAACGTGAATCCAATGGTCATCCTTAACATCGTGAACATTTCGAGGAACAGAAGCACACTTGATGTCTACCTAACTAGGAATATTGTAACATTTCTTAAATTCTGCCAAGGATTTATTGTCTATCCTTGCCATGGGAAAAATCCTATCGACAGTAAAATCAAAGTAATGAGACAAAATACACAAAAAAGGGAAGATTGAGAACTTACAGGGAATGGAGCTTCCAATGATGGAAACCATGAGCAAGCGAAGGTTATTGAAGCAAGAGGTAGCTTGAAAGAATATGACGAACGGACTTGAGAGCGAAAGGAAGCTTGAGAGTAGGAGAGAGTTTGAAAATGAAAGAAAATGCAGAAATGGCAAGACGAACCGTTTGAGTACCTCGGTTTAAACTACTCATGATAATGCACAAGAATCAAGGAAGATTTTTCGCCTGAATCCTCTATAAAGAGACGTTTCACAAACCCCAAATTTGTAACAATTCACGACAGTGCCACTTAAAAGGAATCAGAATCAATGTTTAAAAAATTTTAGCCCAAGTTATGACCCTAAAATTTTAGGGGCAGTTATGGGTACCTTATTTATCTTTTAGGCCCATAAGAGTAGTCGAACAAAGCCCATCTAAGAATAAGAGATGTAGAGCCCAAACTATGGATGCTCTAAGTAATAACAGTTATAATTAAGAAATTGACCCCTTCTATCCCCAAAATTCTCGGAGGAGATATTCAAGGGAAAGTGGGCTAGCGGGGCAGTTACCTGCGCCCCTCTCTCCCTCATATGGAATATATATTGTACCCATGGCTCGGGACAAAAGGCATGCAGAAAAATATCTCTTTAGGGTTACTTAATATAATAGTAGACCTCTATGTGGACGTAGACAATTTATCGAACCACGTATATCTTTGTGTTGTGTGATTGTGATCTTTGTTGTTCTTTTCTTTATTATGATTGTCTTTCATTATTGCTTGTGTTGAGATATTTGTCACCACAGGTTCTAATGTTTTAATTTTCTCAATCAATCTTTCAAAGCACCATATCATTTCAATTTCGTCCAAATTTTAACGGAACATTAACTCCTTTAACGGAATTAGCATGTACCACTCACGTGAGGGACTTAGTTGAAACTGAACAAAACTTGGGGGATAGATTTACAAAAAGCAGTAAATAATATATATTTTCTATGCCATTTTCTTATGTATGTTTTTCATCTTTAAACTATAATGATATATTTTAACTTTAATTATAATTAGAATAGAGTTATATTTTAATTTAAACTAATATTTTTAATTAACCAATATCACTTTACCTATATGTGTCTTAAATTTTATTAATAATAATTCACATCTATAATTTTATTAACTTTTATGCATGTGACATGCCTGCGTGTCATGCTCGTGGTATTACTTAAGTCATGTTGTAACTTTACAAAATGGGCAAAACATCAATTTTTTAAAATAATATATGGTATAATTAAATTATAAAGGGCCTAATTGGAAAATTAAAGTAATTAAATAATTAATACAATTTATTCTAATATTTAATTAATAAAATGGTTAGGATGATTCAAAATTTCATCATACTTGTAATATAAATTTTGTTTGACTCTACCAACTTGTTAAAAATTTGAGATAAACATTCTTAAAACTCTCACTATGTACCGTTAATATTAATGGCAGGTAATGGATATTTATTAGTAAATAATTTACAATAGAATTTAGGTATGTACATATATTAGTAACTAATTTAAAATTTTATTTAGGTAGTGGACACTTATTAGTAAATATAAGTAATGGGTATTTATTACTATATAATTTTAAAAATTAATACTATAATTGTTGTAGTTAAAATAAGAATATGTTAACGCACTTAAAACATGAAAAAATAAAAAAATAAAATGGCATTATTAAATATATCATTTAATATTTTTTGTAAATTTGTCCCTTGAAGTTTGGTTCAGTCTCAATTAAGTCTCTCACATGAGTGGTACGTGCAACTCCGTCAAAGGAGTTAACATTCCGTTAAAATTTGGACGAGATTAAAACGTTATGGTACTTTAAGAGTTTGATTGAGAAAATTGAAACATCAGGGACTGAAGTGAGACTATCCCCAAACTTCAAGGGAGAGATATGTTATTAACCCTAAAAAAATAACCTATCACGTAAACTTATATCCTTTTATGAACTAATGTTCGCGCTATTGGCCCCACCCCACCACCCCATGTCCGTAACATGCAGATGGTCTTTTGGCGATGACTTTTCCTATGAAAGGGGGAGATGAGTAGGTGAGGGACTTTTTTTGTTAAATTCATAATGTGATTGATTTAAATTTTTATAAATAATATTTAATGTGTTTTTTGTTAGATGTTCCTAGATAATTTTTAAAAAGGCGCATTAGAGTAAAACTTATAATTTTGTATTATTTTTGTATGAAACTCACTTTGTATGGAGATGCTCCAAATTATTTGAGGCAAAGGGCATATTCAGATTATTAGCCATTTGCGGACAGACCGTAATTGGCCCTTAAGTTAATACTAAGGTAGTCAAGAATTTACTTGCCACTAAAAATTTTTAACTTCTTTTTGATAAAAGTGGTACCCAAAACTTATCACTTAAGACCTAAAAACCAACTTAATTAGCAGAAATTGATTATTTAATTATTAATAAAGTAAAAGATATTTTCAATTTTTGGGGGGCCGCCATCTGGCCCGTGGATTCCACTTATGTTGCTTATCATCGTTGCTAAATTAAACGTTTAAATTATTTTTAAAGTGGTAGATTTAGCTGTGGTTTATGTAGTTCCTTTTCGTAGAAATACTTGAATTTGTAAATCAAATCTTTGACTTAATGCCATGGCACAAATTTGGTACATCTCCTCTGTGACACCCCGCCTAATTAAATACCGGGGGATCACTCCTTTATTAAATTAAAATCAAGGTGAACAGTTGGTTCATTCTTAGCATCACTGTCGTGAAAATAATTTTTTTTAAATTAACACCCTACTTAATTAAGCTAAGTGTCAAAACCATTTTTCAACATTTCTGACCAATTTTATTTTTATAGAAAAATTAATTATTTAATTATTAACCACATTTTCAATAAGTAAGAATCATACAACAATTTTCCTGGAACATAATCCAATTACTTTAAACATTCAACATCCAAAATCCCAACATTTAAAACTAAATGTAAAACATACATGCTGAATCAACCCCAAAGTAAACAGTGCTAGAAATAACTGAAATACAAATGTCCCAACAAAACAGATAAATAGTGGAAAGGGCGACACATGCCCCAATAACTGAGAATCATAGGAGTGGAATCAAGTATGAAATCGTCTAAGCAAGTGGCCTGCAACTCCCACCTAAGTTGTAGCACGTTCCTTCCAAGGGATTCTAAGCAAGACGCCCCTGTGGCTGGGCACCTGTAGTACATACATATATATACAAGAGAGAGAGAGAGAGAGAAAAATGGGTCAGAGTCCAATAGTGTATATGATTTAAAAATTGTTTAGCAAGTATTTAAATTGATACAGGCCAATGCAACAACATATTAGTGCGACCATCTCTTGAGAAATTCTCACCTATCTTCTAATGTGCACACCTATCGCACTAACCTTCCCAGTGGTCTAACTCATCATATAACACGCTATCCTTTCCCAATGGTTTAACTTATCTTAGATTATTCGCAAGATTCAAAATTTAACGATTCAATTGTTTGAAAAGAATATTTCAATTAGTAACCAAAGTTCTCATTTTAACTTTATAAATCAATAAAGTTTTCCAGTGTCATATTATACTTTCTCAAAACAAGTATTTACAATTTGAGTCATCAACCATGTCCTACATATCACATCACAGTAGGCAGTTCCGGATTTCAGAATTTCATATATATATTAACTACTCATAAAATATATATATTTCACAATAGCACCCCAAATAAAAACCATGGTGCGGGCATACTCTACTATCTAATCCCCGTATCACTCGTACTAAGGGAATACAAATTCGGAATCACTCTCGAACTGTATTAACACATACTCAAACAATATTGAGTCGAAGCATAGATTCCAAGTCTCTAAGAGGATGGCATATGTCTGCGTCTCTTAGGACCGTCCGAACTATCACTGCGATAGCCTGTACCAAGGATATCTACACACAAACAATATGAGGCGAAGCATAGATTCCAAGTCTCTAAGAGGAAAGCACATACCCGCGTCTCTTAGGACCGTCTGAACTATCATTCCGATAGCCTGTGCCAAGGATATCTATCTTCTAGGGTACAAGTCAATATCCCCCATAAAGGTCCCATCGAGATAAGACTGTCCCAGCGCGGAAACCTCAGGGATAGCAAGTAGTGTGGGCATGATTTTCACACATAGATAGTATATGCATACACAATCATATAACTATACTAATATTACCATATCAAAAATGGGTAAATTCTCAATTCCCATAATTACGGCATTTGTATTTATTTCCCATTATTTAGTTATCAAACATAACCATTCATATCTTACTTTAATTTGAGGAACTTTTCCACTTACTACATAACGCTCATGGATTCTGTCATCCCAATTATAAAATTCAGTAGGTATACACATTTGTCCCAAAGTAACTCTCTTACGTGTCTCTCTTTTTAAATCATAAATTCATCGACCCTTATGTAATTATCCCAAAATACAATCTTTGCCCGACATCAAGGGTCCCAAAATCTATTCACATGTCCTACTGGTCTTCCATATCTCCCAAAACATTTTATTAAGGATGCTCAAGAATTATCTCACAATATATTGAATTTAACTCATTTAAAAAAAAAGAAAAAGGAGTCTGCGAGGAGGGGTCGATCGATCGAGGTCTGGGGCTCGATCGATCGAACCTTCGATCGATCGAAGCTCTGGGCTCGATCGATCGATCAAGCAGGTATTGCGATTTCTGCAGAATTTACAGTTACGGGTTCTAACACATTTCTTCATCCAAATCCATATTTTTCAATCCCAAACGTCTCAAAAATTGCACTACCAACATTATATCATTCTACTAGGTATTTCCAACGTGAAGCATGAGGAATTCTATCATTATACATGGATTAACCAACCAAAAATTATTATAATTATCAAGAACCCTAGAATTCTCTTAAACATGGTTCTAACAAGTATTTTCAGAAATTTCCTTCTTGTAAACATCATAAATTTCGTGGGTAATTCCTCTACATGGCAAGGGTTTCCAGGATTTTCAATTTATTCATCACTACATTCAATTTCCTAACTCATATCTTAGGTTTCTTCCATAAAAACTCATTCTAATTACTCCTACACTAATATGAAAGATGCACCAACAAAATAAGCAAGATAAACACTTGCCTGGGATTTTTGGTGTTCTGATTTGCAGATGATTTTGGTGTGGTTGCGTATCCCGTTGCGCGATCTACGCGTTGGTGGTGGTGGCGGTGCAAACGGATGGCTTTTGGGCCTTGAATTTGCCTTGAGAGCTCTCTCCTTCCTCTCCTATGGCCGTTCTTGTGTTTGAGTTTTCTAACCCTAGCTGACTAACCTAAATGGCTGATATAGATTACTGATTTTCGTGGGTTTAATTACCCAAAAATGTGAAATGTCCAAAACGCCCTCCCGGGGTACCAATTAGGCCTAAAAACGCCCCGAGACCCAAACTAAACCTCCGGGTACACTTTTCTGACTATCTCGAACCTTCTGGACGCGTTGGCGCACTCAAAATGACCATATGAACGACTTATAAAATATTCACTTTTATTTTTTACTATTTAGTCCCGACGCGACACGGGCGCGTCCCGACGCGACACGGGCGCGTCCCGACCCAAATTTCCAAAATTGTCATTTTATTCACTCGTGACATTCAATATAACCAATATTACATATTACTTTGCTCATTAGTAATATTCAACAAATTTTACATAATTACTAACTCTCGTCACGTTAATAATTATAACATAATTAATTTCCGAATTTTTATTAAATAATTAACTCACATTAAATTTAATAAATCCCCAAATTAATATAGCATAAAAATACGGGTATTACATCCTCGAGGAAGAATCTCTGAAATGGTACTTTTAAGGAAGGAATGTATCAAGTCTTATAAAATTATTATACATTATAGATTACATTTTAAGACTTCTTTATCCATTGTCATTTAATTATGGTTAAATGGTAGACTAAGCTTAACAGCTCATTTTATTGTATGTTAATCGAAAATAGATAAAAAGATCCTACAATTTTATACATTATTAGCATGCAATTCGCACAATGCGCGTGCGCACTATAATCATTATTAAAAATACATTGAAAAATTTTCAATAAATCAAATAAGGAACCAATCATAAAATAATTTTTTTCATACTAAGACTACTTTTTCTTGTTCATAAATTTCTTCATGTGTTATATATATATATATATATATATATAAGGTCACACCATCTTGACTCCTTATTACTCAATCTTATTAAACCCCTTTAGACAACCATAATTTTAAAAGTGACACTAATCTGAAATTATACAAAATAAATTCCATGAAGAAAAATTCACATTTGCTAAATTTCTTACCTTGAAGACTTGTGCCAAATATATGGTAGGCATAACTTTAACTATTGCCTGAAAAATAAATGTAAGTTCATTTATTTTTTTAGAATAAACTTAAACATTAACGAATAAGAAACTGCATAAAACAAATAGATAACCAATATTCTTGAGATTCTAAACTCTAGAGTGATTATAAAACATTTGGAACAAACCTACATATTTTAAAAGAACTTGAATATACAACCACCAAAGTAGAACAAATAAATCAATACCTAAACAGTAAAGATTTTTTCACACAAAAATAAGAGGCAATGATAAGGGAAATGGGATAAATAAAACAGGATAAACAATCACTCTCTCTCCCTTTCTCACTATGCTCGTTGATTTTGAACTAAGAAACATAATGGGTTCTCTCTCTATGTTAGTAGGTTTGAACCAAGAAGAGAAAATGGGTAAAAAGTAAAAACGAAAGAAAGAAAGAAAATTCTCAACAAAGTTCCTTTAATATTTGAAGGATGAGTTTCTTCTCATCCCATCTACTCTATTTGTGCTGAAATTTTTTTACAGACAAGAGACAAATTGATGATCATCTCGAGATCTATATAAAGATAAAATAAAATCATGAGTAAATAATTATGAGGAAAAATAAAAATTATACTCACTCGGTAACGCTAAAGGAGTAACAAGGTGGGGATGCAGAATAAGGCAGAAATATATATATATATATATATATATATATATATATATATATATATATATATATAGAGAGAGAGAGAGAGAGAGGAAGTTAATAAGAGAAATAAGGGGGAAGTGGTAGAGGCAAATTATAATAATTTAATATTTGCAGGAAATAAAAGGGTGGGAAGACACTAAAGGGTCTTGTTTAGGCATTAATGTAAATGAATAGAGAATACGAAAGGATATATAAAATTGTAAGCAACTTAATTTGTTAATTATAACTTTAATTAAAAATGTATACATGGCACTGTGAAAAAGCGACAAATGTCGAATTTGGGTTTCGCTCTCAATTTTAGTTATATACTATAACTAGGTGTAAACCCGCGCGATGCGTGACTACGGTTAAAAAGATACATGTTTCTTAGAAAAAAATGAAATGGAAATAACCAAACCACTTTGTGTTGACTAGATATAGCGTCCATACACTGACATCTCACAAACAATTTTAAATTAAATTTCACAATTCACCAAATACTAGAACCATTCATAATAAGTTCCTCTATTTACTAAAAAAAGGAATGAATAAATTACATCTCACTACCAAGACAAAAACTATTTAGAGTGGAGATTGTTATGTGTTAAATACGTAATTCATTATATTTCTCAAAACAATGAAATCTATGAACATAAAACATATTACAAAGGGCTACTATTTAAAAACTAAAAATATGAACATAAAACATATTACAAATAGCTTCTATTTAAAAACTAAAAAAAATTACCTTAGAATTCAGCTACGTGGAAGAATATCAACTACGAAAATTTATAGTTAGAACTCATCTCGGTGTCCGAATATAGATTCGTGCACCAAAGAAATCTACGTTTCAGGTAACAGTGATCTCGATAGCCATAATGTATAGATTGGAAAATTCTAAATGCAACATTTGTACATATAAAATCATGAGTGTTGAAACTTGTTCAAAAGACATGTCTTGATATACAAGAATCCATCCATCGTTGGTCTAATGGTATGAGGGCTTGTACTTGGTCTTGATCTTGGCATCGAATTTGATAGGCCCGATTGGTTCTGCTAAGAAATGACACTCTAATGGATGAGGCTGCTACTGAAAACCTAAGAAAGGGGGTTTTCTTTAGTGGGACTGGGTGGGTTTTTCGTGACAGAGATTTGAGCATTACCGACGATGAGGCATAAGCAATCGCCATTGTTGCTTCTTTTTCCTATCCTATCTATTTCTTTCACACTTCACTACCCATCTGGTATATAGCCAGTCAGTTCCAGTGTTACAAACTGGATAACGTTATAGTTTATTACAATTTCCAAATGGGCATGGATTGATAAGAATATGAAAACCCCTAAGATGTACTACTAAATAAATTCATTTGCTACGATAATGTTCAGATGGATGCGAGTTCATGGTGACTAAATGAGGGTCTTGTAACTTTACAAATTCTATTGCAGAAGATGGGAGGGGAAGGGATATAAGTAAAGATGAGAAGTCAAGCAAAGATATTCGTTCTTAAGGAGAGAGGGAGAGGGAGAGGGATGGAAAACAAATAGTTTAAAAGAGGGAGAGTTTAAAATTTTATGCCAGAGAGAGTTGTGAAGAGAGAGATGGAAAAGATGTTATGGTCCACGTGGATAGATTAACTGTTGAGCATAATTGAAAGCCCTGTTCCCCGTTTTATATTAGTTATATAGATTTTTTAAAGTTATTCTTCTATAAAACTTAACTCGGTATGTTTCAAATTAATAATTATCCTTTGAAAGTCAAACATTTTAAAAAAATATTTCACTTTTCCCATGTATCCTCCTAAAAAGTATGAATACCTTTAATGTGACATATACACTTAGATTATTACTCTCTTATAAGTATTGGCATGATGAGTAATTTTATAATTTCATATATTTTATATTTTATATTTAAAAATAAAAATCTTCATTTGGGATAAACCAAAAAGAAAAAGGAAATTATTAATTTATAACGAATGAAGTATGTCCTAAAGTTGACCCTCACATGTGGTGTGATATTAATTGAGTGTAAAGTATTTAAGCTCTTGTATTGAGTATTGTATAGTGTGATATAGAAACTTAGTCAATAATTACAAAGAATATCTTTAAAATAAAATTTCCCATGAGAGGTAACTAAAATACTACATAAATTAGACTTGATTTTGACTTACTGGTTTTTAGATACACACTGTGAAGCAAAAGGTTCTTAAAAAACTCACATTTCACTTCAAAGACATGGGATTTAGCGGTGCTTGTGAATTGTAATTAGGCTCATGTTAAATAAAGGTGGTTGTTAAGGGCACTCCAAAAAGTGCTCCATAATTCCACACAACAAATGTAATAGTTTATTGCTATGGGACACCACATGGTATAAATAGATTTTGCACACACAAAGTGGATCCCACCACCATTACATCAGGAAAAACTTCTCTTTCAAAACCTTTTCTCACTCAAACCCTATCGAAACTTCACTCTCAAGCTATCCTGAATCTTTGTGATCTCACTCGGGAGACAAATCAACCATCACCTAAATATATTCAAAACCAGTTATAATCATTGATTATTGTTGATAAGTTGATAATGGAGGAGGAGATTATTTATAGAACTCCCTGCTCAGATATAAGTTACTTCAAGAAGAAAAAAAGGAGTTCATTTGATGTTACATGGAAGAGGTTAATCAGAACACATGAAAGATAAAGTCTGGCAAAATCGAAGAAGTTCAAGCTCAAGTTTCTGAAGAAACTTTTGTCGAGAACTCAAAGACCGAAACAACTCCACACGATTAAACATGATGCAAAACATCTCACCTGAGGGAGCATATTACGAGCAACCACCAGTTTGCACGACCAAAAGCACTCATGAGCTGTAGAAAGATGCTAACGCAAAAAAGCATTAGCTGACATAAAAAAATATTCCTTTTACACATGATCTCATGATGGAAAAATTTATATAATGTATTAGACAGTGCGATCAGCATGCTTTATTAAAGTAATATTTTAGTCCATGTTTAGGGATAACTGTATACCATGCTTAATGATTTTTCCCTCATTACATGACTGATGGTTGTTTACTAGCAGAAGCGTCTAAAATAGGAAAAGGGGTTCAAATTCACACGAAATTGAGACTAAGACTATATATGCTACATTATTCAATTGAATAATGAACACAAGACTCATAGAAGAGAAAGAAAACAACATTTAGATAGAGAGCATACATAAAGAAAAGAGAGATTTTGGAATAGACTTCAATCGACTTGAAGAAAATCCCAAATAGTTTTTAAGTATTGTAAACACTTAGAGAGGTGAAGTTATATTGAGATTGAGAGTTTTTAAACATTGACTTCCATTCTAAGTGAAATAAAACTCTAAGTCTTATGGACTATACTAGATTGGGTGAACAATTATGTTCCTTACAGTTGATTTCCTCTCTTGAGCATATATTCCCCTTATTATTGAGTTTATTTATCATCACTCTTGCAAAGTATATTTTCATATTACCATTATTAAGGGTTCTGCCTCAGTTTTACTATAAACACCTAGATGATAAGAGAAATTACTGTTTCCTTTCATTACTCAAAGAGAAGTGCTCTCTTATAGATAATACATTATTTTTCATTTATTTTGGTATCATTTTGACCATTACATTCATGGAAGGTGGACCTCATTATGAAGACAGTTGTGATCACCCAAAGTCTACCGAAATGAACAAAGATAATTAGTATGAGGCAACCCAGAGGAACACTTGAAGAGATTTATTGAGCATCTAGGTTCTCATTGCAATAATGAAAAGTTGCATTTAAGGGAGTTTTTAAAATCACTCACTGACAAAGATTACACATGGTATTCTCACTTTAACCTGAGGAGTGTGGCTTCATGGGAAGATATGAATATGCAATTTCTCCAAAAAATTCTTCTTAGTAGATGATGAGTTTAATTTGTCCCATCTTACTCGCGAGAAGAAAAGTACAGGTGAGGAGTCGATGGCTTACATCAAGATATGTAGAGAAATATCTTTAGATATATGAGAAGGTGAAATGGAGTGGAAGCTCCTACATATTTGTGCAAAAGGTTTTCTATTAGAATCCATTTGTCACTTGATAGATGAGACTACAGAGGGCACGTTCAAAGCCTTCACGAAAGCAGCCCAAAATATCGCATTAATAATTCGACCTCTCTCAATCGTGATCAATATTGCTTAGAAGTATCCAGTCAGCCAAGAAGTTAGAGGATCTCAGTTTTCAAGAGTCAACTATGCTTATGTAGGTGGATAAGCAGGAAAAATTAGAAGAAGAAAAAATATAAGAGAAAGTTTAATCATAAGGATCCACCTCCATTTCCTTTCAATGTTGAAGAGGCAATGAATTGTTACAACACCATGTTAGGTAATGGTTTAATTTATCCTCCAAGAAACTCTCCACATTTTTCTCTAGGGGAAGAAGTTCAAGATGATCCAAACTACTATCATATCCATTAGCGCATTGGTCATCCTAAGATTTCATGTTTTACCTTGAGTAAGATCATTAATAAATACTTGTTGGCAGGGACTCTATAGATCCCTCAACGCAATGTTAATAACAATCCATTGCCATTTCATTGGGAACACATGGTTGTTGCATATGATAATGAAGCAAAAGGTCAAACGAGAGAGGAAGAAGGTTTCAAAGATATTTATGATAGTTGTTTATAAGGAATGTCTAATTTGGTTCTTGACTATGATGAACCAAGTGTCAGAGATAGTGAAAAAGCTTGTCATGGTGAAAAAGCTTGTAAAGTAGAGGAATATGAGGTAGATACAAGCTTGGAGTATCAAGTTGTGTTAAAATTACCAAAAAAAAATAGTTCATCGATTAATTTGGGATGCCACCAGAACATAGGTTGAAAATTACTCAAGCCATTTTGGACATCAGCAAGAAGAATGTTGTTCCATCGTTAAGGTGGAGGGAACCTATGGCCAGGTTAATATGAAAATTTATATCTGATATCGCCTTCTCAAATGCCGATAGATTAATAAGTTTCCCTCACAATAGACCTTTCTACGTAACAGCATACATCAATGGAACAAGCTTCTCTAGAGCTTTATTATACGGAGGTGCTTCGGTGAATATTATGCCTATTATATCATTCTACGTGGGTAATATCTCAAAGATAAGGTTGGTTGCAATACCTCTTTCAATCTCAGGTATGGTAACCAAACTTCTAAGTCCATAAGTTATGTGAATGTTGGAATAACAATGGCAATTTCAAATCACACATCAAACTTTATGTAACTCAGTCAGCTACTTCCTACCATCTGCTGATTGGAAAAGTTTGGATGCACAATCATAGTTTGGTCCCTTCAACATACCATTAATGTGCAAAATTTAATGTCAAAGGAACAAAGACTGTGATAAAAGCGACCAAAAAGCCTTTTTTTTAAAAAGAAAGCACACTTGGTATATGATGACTTGTATACTCAGTTAAACGAGGAAATATGTATCCTCACGCGGAGTGCCCTCTATCAAAGATAGATTAAGACCTATGAGATCTCATAGGGAAGAGTCCGTAGAATCCTTACAAGTTGAACCAGGAAGGCAGGTTATTCCTAAAGTTCATTATATTTCCCAACATCTTAGAGATAAAATGAAGCCAATGATAGACCCGATGGAGCAATAGTGAAATGACATAGTGTATTGAGCAGAGCTAACGAACCAACGATAGCGGAGTTTAAGAAGAAAGCACCATTAAATTCTGCACGATAATGAAAGAAGGTGGTGCTCAATGATGAAAGAGTGATATATTGCCTTTGAATGTGTGAGTGGGTTAAAGACCCTGAAGAAAATGACCCAAAATATGAACATTTTTTATTGATAATTAACGATAATGCCATGTCATTAATACTTCAAACATTTAAGAGTATGTGGAAGAGGTTGAAGATAAGCCTGAATGCATCCAAAACCAAAAGTTTAAGAGTTGGAGAAGGTGGATTTATCTAAGGATGGTGATGAATCAAGGTCAATCTTCATTTCAAAAGACTGGAAGACGCAAAGAAAATGGAGATGATTAAGTTCATTTGGGTATTCAAAGATGTCTTTTCATGGAAGTACACTAAGATGCCTAGGTTGGATCAAAAAGTGAGTTTCCATAAGTCAATTGTCCTACCTTTAGTAAAACTAATCAAGCATTCGACTAGAAAGTATAAGTCTGGACTTGATATCAAAATCAAAGCTGAGGTGGAATAGTTGTTGGCAGTTAAATTTATTAAGACAATAACATCCAATTTGGCTTTCCAGCATTGTGCTAGTGGGGAATAAAGATAAAATACAAATTTGCATTTGTGTTGACTTTAGAGATCTTTATAGATCTTACCCAAAAGATGAGTTCCCTATACCTTCAATTGATAGTTTGATGGATTCAATTACATATCATGAGATGTATAGTTTTATAGATGGCTATATAGGTTAGAATCAGATCAAGATAGTCCCAAATGATGTGAAGAAGACAGCTTTCATAACTCCTTTAGGAAATTTCAAGTACAATGTAATGCTTTCGGTCTAAAAAATACGGGGGAAACTTAACATAGGACAATGATGGCTATTTTTCTCGACTTTTTCCATGGCATCATAGAATTTAATTTAGATGACATAGTTATCAAATCAAAGAAGGGGAATTCATATTTATATTAATTAAGAAGAGTTTTCAACAGATGCAGAGAGTACAGACTAAAGATAAACCCACTCAAGTGTGCTTTTGGTTTAACTAGTGGAAAATTCTTAGGTTTTGTGATTAATCGTCAAGGATTATAAATGGACTAAAGCAAATAAAAATCCATTCTTTACATGACTTTTTCAAAGACGTGGAAAGAGATGATGAGTTTCCTAGGAAAGATTTTACTTGAGGAGATTTGTGCCAGGTTTGTCTAAGATAACCCACACGCTACTAGATCTGTTGTGAAAAATCACAAAGTTTAAATAGGAGGAACCAGAACAGGAAGTTTTTGATAAGCTTAAGAGATTACTAGCCTCTCCTCAAATGATGATTCCATCTAAGGCAGGAGTGCTTTTGTTACTTTACCTAACCTCCACTCCAAGGTTGTGACACCCCGCCAAATTAAATACCGGGTGATCAGTCCTTTATTAATTAAATCTAAAATATCCAGTTGGTTCAGATAATGCATCACTGTCGAAAATCATCAATTTTATTTAATTAAAACTAACCACCTAATTATTTAAAAGGTTGATGTCGAAATTTTATCTTGTTATTAGCCATCATCAAGTAAGGAAATAATTAACTAATAATTTCATCCCAAAGACATAAGGAAAGAACTAGCTGATTTAAAATAAAGAACTAGAGTAAACACTTCCAGTCAAAATCCCATACAATAATCCAAAGCCATGAAATAAAAGTCTACTGGCAGAATAAAACATCTAAATCTCTGAAATATAAAATAGGAAGGGACGACATGTCCAATTGAAGTAAATAACTAATAGATAAGGAAGAATAGACTATGAAGCGTCTACTAGCAATGTCCTATAGCTTCCACAGAGGCTACAGCTCA
The DNA here is from genome assembly GCA_949130495.1 of Sambucus nigra. Classification (NCBI taxonomy): domain Eukaryota; kingdom Viridiplantae; phylum Streptophyta; class Magnoliopsida; order Dipsacales; family Adoxaceae; genus Sambucus; species Sambucus nigra. Next base: position 551,038,871 of record OX422212.1, on the reverse strand, counting down.
GCAACTGAATGGAATTTCCTAAGCTTGGTGTCCTTGTGGTTGAGCACCTAAAATAAAGGAGCGATAAAAGAGTTTTGTAGAAAAAAGGATCAGATCCCGAGTAGAAAACAATTTAAATATAGGAAGTGCTTAAATTGGTTAATTAGGACAAATATTACTCATGTTAACTTAGCGTACTCACTTGAGATGCTCACCTCTCATCTAATGTGCACACCTAACGAGCCTTACTACCCATACTAGTCATGATACTCTGCCTGACTATACGTAGTATAACCACTAAGCCGGATAAAATATCTAAATAACCCGAAGATAATATATTGATATTATTTAGGAATAGGTTTAAAGATGCTTTAACTCATTCTCATAACATTATTAATTCTCAACTGGTGACCTAATAAGTATATACTATGATAAAGCAGCCAATATGAAACACAGAATAGGAACTCCGTATACATATATAAAATCTCAATATGTATACATATAAATATATATATCAATAATGCACCCATAGTTAGGAAACCCCTGGTGTTAGGCATACTCGGCTATCTAGTCCCATTGCAATGCTCACGCATGAAGGACAACAAGTTCAATCTCTCAAGAACCAATCAAGCATATACACATATTGAAGGCGAACTTAGTTCCAAGACGATGGGCTACATACATACCTAAGCACCTATATGACCGTTAACACTATCGTTCTCACAGATAGTGCGTACCTAGGATCCATGCTCTAGTGATACGACTTAAAATCTCCCGAAGGCACACAAGATATGATCGTCCACAACACGTTAACCTCCGTTCGACAGCTAGTAGCTAGGTATGTCATACACATAATATTCTCAGTAATAAGCATGCACACAACTTATATAAGTTAATAGGAGTTCGCGCAAATCAATTCCCATAGTACGTAGGTAATATTATTATTTCTACTCTACCGTTATGCATTCATATTTTCCCTCTCTTGAACCTACCTTCCTTCCTAAGTTCTATAAAATTTCTATATCCCGAGAACAATCACACTCCCAACTAAATACAAACTCGGAACTTACGTTGCCCGATACTCACATAGGTTATGACTCTCACTTGAATAAACCTATGATGATTTTTAGCTCAATCGAACCCTAAAAAGCCATTAAGAAATCTCATTAGAAATCAAGGGAATCTCGTTCGAACGAGGCCATTCGAACGAGTCCGTTCGAATGAAGTTCTCACTTCAAACAAACTTCGTCATTTCGTTAGAAGGGTCGTTTGAATTATCGTCGAAAGTATCATTCGAATGACCTAGGCAGACTTTGAACGAGAAATCTGGGCAGACACCTGTTCTTCTCCAAATTTGATATTTCCAACTTTCAATTTTCAATATCAATCCAAAACCCAACCCAACTCCAATTTAATGATTCTAAACTATTCCAAATTACTCTAAGATACTTTCTAATACAAATTAAAGGTCAAATCCTTATATACTCAAATAGAATTCAACAATTTCTTCAATTCCTAAATAATCTCTTAGATATGAACCCAGAATTTTTAATCACTCAAAACCCTCAATTTAATTCGTGATTAAAGCATAAAATCTCCATATTTAACAGTTTACTAAGGGTTAAATCCTCTACATGCAAACAGATCTCCAATTCATAAGGTTTCTTTACAGTTCAGTCTAATTAAACCTAAGTTTTCATTGCACTAAGTTTATATCCCCAAACCTAAATTAACAGGAACAATATATGCTAAAAGAGGAGCAAGATAAACACTTTCCTTGGGATGGATTTCTGATTCTCTGATTGAATTTGGTATGTGGTTGATCCTCTTGTCGTGATCTACACTTTGGTGTAATTATTTGTGAGAAATCTCCAACTTTTGGCTTTGATCTCCAATGGGTCTCCTTCCTCCTTGGTTCTCCCTCTCTTTCTCATATAGGTTGCAACTGATAGACCACTAACTCTCTATGTTCCTATTTTAATCCTATTTTCGTCCATTTAATTACTCAAAAATCTCAAAAGACTAAAATACCCCTCCGGGGGTCATTTTGGACTAAAATACCCCGGAGTCCAAATATAACACCCGAGTAGTGTTTTCTAACTATTTTGACCCTTCCGGACACGCTGGCGTGCTAAAAATAGTCATTCGAGTTATATAAAAATAATTTAACTTTTTAATGTCCAAATATATAATAGTGATGCGACTCATATGCGCATCTCAAATAATTATATCTTAACTGTCGTGTATCTCGTCCCCGACCATATTATTATTTTCGAAACAATATTACGTTACTCACTACGTAATGTTCAAAATAAATATATTTTGACGTAATTATTTTCTATAACTACCAACTTTCGTCACGCTAGTAATTATTACCTTTAAATTCGGATTAATTATAAATTAAATTTTCTCCCTTTAAATTAATTAATCCAAATTTCCATAATTTTATAATAAAATAAATATGCGTAAAAATACGGGGTATTACAAAGATCTATTGATGCTTTATTAGCATGGGATGTTGATGGATAAGAGAAACTGTTCTACTACTTAAGTAGGATTATCAGTGGTTCTAAGGAAAGATATACAAGCGTAGAGAGACATTGTTTGGCCTTAGTCTTTGGCTTAAAACTTAGTCATTATATCCTATATTTAACTGTCAAAATAATGACACGATATGATCCAATCAAATTTTTTTCCGCACGACCTATCTTGGTTGGGAGAATAGCAAGGTGGTTCCTCATTATTTTAGAATATTATTGAAGTGCGTGTTTCCTTGCACAATCAAAAGTCAAGCCTTTGTATATTTGTTGGATATCTTTCGTTTAGGTTTGTTTGAACCACCTCATGAAGATATACCTGATGAGGATTTGTAAGCCAACATTTGGGAGGTAAACTTAGAGGAATAATCCATGGAGTTTGATGGTTCATCAACTAACACTACAAGAATATTATGATTAGACAAGGTTTAAAACACGTCGGCAAATATAAAAAACATCAAAAAAATATATTCCAATATTTTTCCTAACAATCGGCATTGCCACAGTCAGGAATTCACATCATTTATTATAAATGTCGGCAATATATATTTTGGAATTTGTACTGGAATTTTAAAAACTTCGACTACCTGCTTATATGTCTCTCCGCCTACCATGTTTAAATAAAAAAAAAATCAGGATTTAAATATTTCACTGGTTTTAGAAAACATCGGGACTCCTTGTTTCATTATTACTTACCAAACTTATGCCAACATTAATAGAAAAACGTTGCAAACTATAATTTGTCTATTCACAAATATTAAGCATGTTATAATGTCAGCAAATTATCACACAACATAATTTAATGTTTGAACTATTCATATTGACTAGTCTCCATTTATATACCATTTACCAAAAATTACATCAACATCTATAGCGTCAAAATAGTAACGTTCTCCACTAATAACCTAAGAATACTAAATATAAGTCCAAAATATCCAATCATTTGAATACCAAACAAAATATCAGCATTCATATACTAACAATTTACCCCTAGACTAATATTTAATATTTGTCTAAAAACCATGAAAACACATTGTCCATGAGCATGATAAAAATGCTAGCAACCCCTGTAAAAATGAAGAAAAACAAAGTGTCAACGATGAATAAATCAATGTTCAAAAAGTATTAGGACTTACATTTCAAATTTATCTTCTAGAGTACTTGTATTTCTTTGCCTTCTTCGCTGCCACGCGATCCTAAAATAAGAGAGAATAAAGAAACACTTGATAAATAAATCTATTTTCAATTATTTTATATTATATGACGACATAGAATTACAACTGAAAATATACACAAAACACGTACTAATTGTACATCATGTTAACAGAAGCTACATGGAGATGGTTTAATTTACATTAACAATTCAATTATAAAAATTAGGTAAAATATGAGATGTCCACCTGTATAAAAAAAATCAAATATATTCACCCAAGTTAAGTGGCATCATATATTGCGGCCCTCGTGTGTAAATATCCCGAACAAGTCGTGCCTCAAAAGTGCAGTTCCATATTGCCGTGAAAAAAGGAGATGTTACTCCATAAAAAAAAAAGATAACTAACCTTCACATTTATAAATTTGATTGAATGTGTTTTGACCTGATGATGGTATCTACGGTAACTTGTATACAACTATGAATCATATATAAAGGTATCTATGGTATTTATGAACCATATATAAAGGTATCTACCATATTCTTGTCTTTTGAGAAGTTAGGATAAAACTTTTTAACACTCAACATTTGGGAGTGTATAAAAGTGTTATCCTAACTCCTCAAAAGACTTATGTGGCTCTACATTAGTATAGATTGATTACGTTCTCATATATATATATATATATATTCTTAGATAATTTTGGGTATCTATGTCTTTGACCCAACTAATTTTTTAGGGCACATGTAGAAACCTTAATCCGAATAGCCGAGACGGAAATAAGGCAGGTGGCCCCTCAAGGGATCATGTTACATTTTCTTTGGTCACTGAGCTATATTTCTGAATTCTCACTTCTTATTATGTTATGACTCCGGTTCAATCAGAAGTCCAAACCTTGTTCATTTATTAATAGCAAAGAGTCTAGTTAACTTTAATTAATACCAGACTTATTAGTGCTTTTGTTTGAAATATAAGAATAAATTTTGGGGCCTTTAAAATCACCATTCAAGTGTATTTGTGTAGGACTGCCTTGCTCAGTTCGTTATTAACTTATACTTATTTATAGGACAAATTTTATGCCATATGTTTTGAAAATTCTCTTCTATGTTGATGGCAATGACAGATTGGGTCAGACTCTACAGTTGCAACATAACGAAGTGATTGCTTTGATAAACCTACTTAATCGACTCTCAGAATATATTATTTATGTTTACGAAATGGGGACCTCAGTTAAAAAAACATAGAAGGACATATGTATGTATCTACTGATCAACTTACACCATGGCAAAGGATATGGGCATCTATGGTTGGACATAGATAAGAACTTATGCAAATAATAGCTAACATTACTCTTGAGAAGATAGGATCAACAAAATGCAGACGTGCTTTGAAAAAAAATCCCGGTTACATGTATAAGATATATTTATCTATACATTGTTCAATATAATCTTTTCAATTTTGCTTGGAGAGAAGATAGTAATATTTAGAAGTGTGCATTGTATGATTTTGTAGTGTAAATGTGTTATTTATAATCAAAATTGTTCTTTATAGACAGAAGAAATGGCACTAACCCACCGAGAATTTTGAAGGTAGTAGTATTTCACATCAATCAATATATTTTGGCACGTGTTTGTCAAAACTATGGCTAAGAGTTGTTGAATAAAATAGTCTAACTTGATGATAGTTTAAAGTTGGGATTGTGATATGATTTATAGCAATGTCTTCCTTAATGGTTGCAATTGTCGTTGTGATTGAATCTCTGACCAGAATTGCATCGATAGCTGCAATGATGTTAAAGGATCAAGATTGGCTCCGTTAGGAACCTATAGGAATACAAAAAAAGTTGGATGTGATGCACAAAAATTAATCAATTATTCTCTTATCAATCTATAATTAATAGTCGTTGACATGTTCAATGCTTGAAGACACATCTCGTGTAGATTGCGTAAAACTACCCTTAGCATGCATATGAGACTCTAGAACTTCCACCTGAGATTCCATAGCAGATAATTATTCTTGCATTTTAACTTCCCTGATCTTTCATTTTGGCTTGCTTCCTTTCATTATTCGCCTCCATCTCATGCCACACCAGCTCATTTACAACATCCATCTCATGCCGCACCCGCTCATTTTCAACATTTATCTCACGTCGCATCCTCTCTAACTCTTGTTAATTTCGTGTCTCAATGTAATTATAAAGGGTTTGAAACCCAAAGTTACAACAGAGTCTTTAACATTAAAACAGAAAATCAGCAAGTCATGGAACCCACAAATATCCAAATTCCTATATAATGATAACAAACTAAGAAAAAGTGTACAACCCATTTGTACAGGTATTACGAGTTCACAAACAAACGTAACTAGCATAAGCATGCATTGACTTAATTATTTTTCTCCTCTTAACCACTACTTTTCTAAGTCGGTAATTGAGTCAAGTGCATTAACACTTGATTGGCACCCAAATCCATTTTCAAATGAAAAATAATGTTTTTTCAAAAGATAATAGACACATAAACAAAAATTAATAAATGATACTAGTTGCTAGTGTATGTGCAATCAAGTTATTTAAGGTGTCATTAAAATCTTATATATATAATTAATCTAGAAGTTTCTTCATTAATTGGTCCCTTATCCTTGGTTATATGTGTCTCCTTGTATACCATCTTACAAGTTGGTTAGCATCCAACTCTCTTAGCAACCTACGAGAACAAGATTTCAAGTGTTAAGATATCATCTCTATTTCCTTTATTTTTTCTCTATGAAAAAAGAATGTAGTAATCATTAAAAGTATCAAATTTTTACCTTGTTTTTAACTTGAGCATGACTAGTTCTACCCGATGTGTGTGGCATTATCAAACGAGCACATATGGATTTGTCCTTCGTACTTTTTTCCTAATACATGGAAAACAAATTGATTTATATCTTGTGACGGTGCAATTTACACTACTACAATTTTTACTCTGGTATATCCACACTTATGGCACTACTACTAAAAGTAATCAAAAACAAAATTCCAATGGGTGACCAAGATCAAAACCCTTAAATTGGGACATATAATTGAAATACCCATTGCCCAACATCAATGCGTATCTAGGCCAAAACCTAAAAATATGACCACTTGTTCATACAATCTTTGTAACCCATTCAAATAGTCAACAAAGGAATATGATGCGTTATAAACCTTAAATATTGAAAATATTCATTTTAACTTTGATCATGTCCCTTCTTTTGCATGGCATTACCATATTATTGTTTCAATATATATCAAATGTTATCCACTATTTTTAATCGATAAACATATTTGACTATAGATGGGACCACATTCCATATTTAGAAATGAAAATAAATAATAGAATTTATAGCTCATAACAAGACAATAGAATCTAAATCAAATGGCGAGAGAATGATCTTACGAATTTGTAAGGACATATTTTCCATAGTCCCGAGTTTACATTGTGTATGTCATATGCCGTTAGAACCGCCAAAGGAAGTTCATGTTCATACGTTCAAGAAGGTGGATCCGAATATCTAGTATCTTTAATAATAGTCCTCTATGAGATTGATTTTGGTAAGGAATGTGTTTAAGTTTCGCAAATGTTTTACTTTAGTATTGGGATATTTTTCCAAACTGTTTTAAATTAAAATGAGGCATTTTTCAAAGTTAAAATGATTTTTGGAAGACATGTAGGCAAACATTAAAAAATAATATTTTTTCACTTTTGTCGTTCAAACGAGAATCCGGTGTCGTTCAAACGATATTGACAAGTCGTTTAAACGACCTCATATAACGACATCGCATGTCGTTTCTTAGGCCATTACTTATTTGCTTCAAACGACCACATACTATTTTCCATTTTAACAGGTCGTTACTAGGGTCATTCAAACGACATCAAGAAGTCATTCTAACGACGTGCGCCGCCTCAAGTATGTTATTTTTCTATAAATACCTGTTTGTGAGACTTTTTTATTAAGACTATTACTGTACAAAAACTGCGTATCATCAAACTTTTAGTCTTCACTTTTTAGGGAAAATTTATCTTTTTGATTCACACAAAACATCTCGTATACTATTGTGAATCGTTTGGAACCTAAAACACTTCTTTGTTGAAGTTTCTCTTATAGAGAAGGATTCTCTATTGCTAGATTGGTAGTTCTTGCCGGAGCTATTGCTAACGACTGCGATCGTTAGAGATACTCGAGGGTATTCACTGCTAAAGGAGGGTTTACGGTTCTTGAGGGAATCTTTGTTGGTTCTAGGTTACGGTCTATATGGATTTTCGCGAGAAATTCATTGTAGATTTCTCTATGTAATTGTAAGTTGCGATTTACATTTTTTAGTGAAATAAAAGGTTTTTCCCTTCGGGGATTTTTTCTAAATTTGATTGTCCCATAATTTGTGATTGCATGTTTGATTTATTCACATAGATGGATAATTAGATTTTAATTAAATTGGATTGAAGATTGACTCTAATTAAATAAATTTTAGTATGGGAAATTTACGAATTCCATAAATAATTGCTATCACGCATCTTCAAATTGCTATCCGAGTCGTTTACTCTAAATTATCGAGTGATTATTTTTTCGCTAAATTTTTGCGATATCGATTTTTTTAAAATATTTATTTTGAAAAATTTTGCAATTTTTCTGATGGAGAGCTTATATAATCGGATGTCAATCTCCGATGTCACAAATTATGCCGATTGAAAAGCTCACATGAGATCATGTTTAAAAGTTATTGATGAGCATGTCTAGTTAATATATGAAAGAGGGTGGACTCCTCCCATTGTCACCTTTGAAAATGTCACCAATCTGAAACCTATGTCTAACTGGACTGAGGATGATTATAAATGGAGTGCCTATAACTCCCGTGGCCGATTACTATTTTTGGAGCCATCACCCCTGACGAATTCCATCGTATTATGACGTGCAACACGTCTAAAGAGGCATGGGATATCCTTCAATTAACATATGAGAGTACCAATGCAGTTAAGACGTCTAAATTATAAAATTTGACCACCCAATTTGAGACTATCACCATGTTAGAGTCCGAGTGTTTTGACGAGTTTTATGCTAGGTTGTCGGACATAGTTAACACTAGTTTTAATTTGGGTGAGAAAATTGACGATATGAGTGTTGTTAAAAAGATTATGAGGTCACTCCCATCCCATTTTATTCCTAAGGTCGCGGTTTTAAAATTCATTGGGGACATTAGATACTCTTAGGTTAGAATAACTAGTATGATACCTTCAAACTTATGAGATCGACATGTTTCCCAAAACCGTTAAGCCTAAGGAATGAGAGATTGTACTTAGGGCCTAGTCTAAGAAGAAAGAGAAGAAGAAGAAGAAGAAGAAGAAGAAGAAGAAGAAGAAGAAGAAGAAGAAGAAGAAGAAGAAGAAGAAGAAGAAGAAGAAGAAGAAGAAGAAGAAGAAGAAGAAGAAGAAGAAGAAAAAGAAGAAGAAAGAGAGAGTTTGTGAGTCTGAGTCATAGGGAGAGCTTGATTTTGATGATGTGGCCTTATTTGCTAAAAATTTCCAAAGAACATTCTTCCAATAAAAAGTTTTTTGAGAAAAATAAAAAGAAAGAAGAGGCCAAAGAGAGCGATGAGAAAGAGGAAGAGGCGAGATGTTTTGAGTGGGAGGAAAAAGGGAAAAAAACTTTTTACCGTCCCACTATGCTAAAGAAAACAGGCAAGAAGATTGCTAAAATTTCCACTCTTAGTGATAGTGACATCAAGGTGATTAATTCGGAGGATGAATCATCACATGGTATGTGTGTTGCCTTTATGTCTAGTCATGTGAGCACATCTAGTTTGTCTCACGACAATGAGGACACTTGTATATGTGAGAGCCCCGATGATGATTTTAGTGTTTCGAGTGAGACTGAGTGTGAGATTGGAAGTGAGGGTGAAAGCGATCTCCAAAAAGTGTTTAGAGATTTATACGTCGAGACTTTGAAGATGAAGAAGTTGAACAAAGAGTTAGGTCTTAAGGTGTTAAATTTGGAGAGAGAGAGAGAGAGAGAGAGAGAGAGAGAGAGAGACTTTTGAGGGGGTATGAGGCGTCGGCGAGTCAACCTGAGAAGGTGAGAGTTTTTTTTGTGAGCAGTTGATCGCCTTAGGCGAAAAAAAGAGTGAACTTGAAGCTCATGTGTCCTAACTCGAGAGAGATCTCGAACGTGCCCGGGAGGTGAAGGTAACTATAGTGGACACATTTAATAAGGTTAGAAAGGTACTCTGAGGTCCCGCTTTGGGTAATGTTAAGAGACTGGGAATAGGTTATGACGATACGTCTACTTATCATGTTGCACCCAAGTTGATTATCGAGTTTGTAATAGATCATTATGGCTCTTGACCCAACCCACCTAGGCATTCATTTTCCCATAGGAGAGAGCATCCTAGACATTTTGAGAGAGGTGTTTCTAGACCCGTTTATGTTTGTTCCCATTGTAATAAAAGAGGGAACCTTAGGGAATTTTGCTTTAAGTTGGGTAGTGTGTCTCATAGGTATTTACCTCGTTATATTACTACACGTGTTCTCACACGCACACCCATTCATGATACTTTGCATGCTCCTGCACATCATATGAGAGATTTTAAGTATTTTAGAGAGCAAGTTGGGTATTTAGTCAAGACTTCACATGATTTGACGGATGTTTTTCATAGCATGTCACCACCTTTGGAAAACTCCTCCGGACCTAATGGTTGAGTGGTAGACTTGTTTTCTAGCATAGGATGATTTTCATGATGATATTGTACGCCTATTTCGAGGGTGTACCACCTTTGTATTTATTATTCAATTTTGCTATATTTTTTTGAAAATCAAAAAAGATTTTTGTTTTTGAAATCTTTTGGAGAAATACAAAAAGATTTTCTATTTTTTGAGAACAAAAATTGAGAAAGACAGAGATTTTATTTTGATAAAATTTTTGAAAAAACACAAATAGATTTATGTATTTTGTTATACACCGTTTGTGGATGGACATTTAGGATGACAAAGTCACAACATCATTCCATATCCATGTGACTATTTGATAGTGTTTTGACATGATACATCATTTCATCCATGTGCCTTATAATGTTTGGAGTCATTAACATAATATTTTCGATTACTTCCTACATGTTTGACTCTTAGTTTCCTTTAATGCACACTTGCATGGATTTATTTGATTATTGTGCACGTTTATCACATATTGGTTGAAAATTTTTCATCTCAGTCATGTGTTTAAAACGAATCAAATGCGATAAAACTTGACAATCAAAGTAGTGCATGTAAGAACCGTTGTCCGTGAGAAATTTAATTAATATTGAAAAGATAATGAGTTAACACAAAAAGGAGCTGCGAGAGGCATGTGAACTCGTCGTGAAAGCCACCATTTGAAAAGAACCCCAAGAAAAAATTAAGGCAATAAAAAGAATCCTATGCCAAAAAGGGGCTAATAGGGAATTTGTTAAAAAGATAATTTAGAACCTCAATAGAACAATAAAAAGCATTATTATTTATGAGGGAGTTTGGTTGGAAATCAACGGGATTGCAAGTTTTAACAAAGTCTTAAAAAAGCATTACATAGTTTTAGACATTATTGGCGTGGAAATCATTTTGGATTTTGATTTATTGATTAGATTGACTCGATGTCAAGGATTATTTTGAGTTCATTCGTTAGGAGTATCAATATTCATCGTGCACATATGTTATAAATGTTTGAGTTCATTTTCCTATCGAATTTGTTCACACCCATTCATTCTGCTTCCACGATTTGGTTATCTTAGTATAAATTCATGTTGTGTTGTTTTGGTAAATTAGTTTTGCTTAAAAATATTTGAAAAATAAAAAAAAGATTGTGGAGCCTTTTGAGTATATCCTTGTATGAGCGTAATTGCTATAAATATTTGACATGCTTGTCGTGACACACCATACATATTAATGTTTATTCTATTCCTTATCTATTTTGGACAAATAAAAAGGGGAAGAATGACTTATGAAGCATGGGGGGTGAGAGTTTTAATTGTGTGGGAAACTTATCTCGTTTCAAACTCGATATGTCACGAAGGTATTTGCTTTGTTTATTTTGTGTCGGACTTTGATGATCATTTGGAAAGCACACAAAAGAAGAGCAAGAAAAGCGAAGAGACTTGAAGAGCTTTTAAAGTTAAAGTTTTTTTTGAGGTATTAGATTTGTATAGGATATTTTATTAATAATTCAAATTATTTTTATTTTGTATCGGCATAGACATAGGGGAAGATTTGTAAGTACATACTTTTTATAGTCCCGAGTTTATATTTTGTATATCGTATACCGTTACAATCGTAAAAAAAGTTCATGTTCATACTTTCTAGAGGCGGGTCCGAATATCTAGTATCTTCAACAACATTCCTCTACGAGATTGATTTTAATAAGGAATGTGTTTAAGTTTCGTAAATGTTTGTATTGGGATATTTTCTAAACTGTTTTCAATCAAAATGAGGCATTTTTCTAAGTTAAAATATTTTTTGGAAGACCTGTAGGCGAACTTTAAAAATAATATTTTTTCGCTTATCGTTCAAACAACATTCACAAGTCGTTTAAACGACCTCGTCGAATGACAACGCATGTTGTTTCTTAGGTCGTTACTTAGGTCATTCCTTGTTTACTTTAAAACGATCACGTACTGTTTTGAATTTTAATAAGTCGTTAATAGGGTCGTTCAAACAACATCAAGAACTCATTCTAACTACGTGCCCCGCCTCAAGTATTTTATTTTGTTATAAATACCTATTTTGTGAGACTTTTTCATTAAGACTCTTACTGCACGAAAACTGCATAGCTGCAGACTTTTAGTCTTAGCTTTTTAGGGAAAATTTATATTTTTGATTCACACAAAATATCTCACATGCTTTTTGTGAATCATTTTGAAACCCAAAACACTTCTTTATTGAAGTTTCTCTTATAGAGAAGGATTTTATATTGCTGAATTGGTAGTTCTTACGAAAGCTATTGCTGATGACTGCGGTTATTGGGGATACTCGGTGGTATTCACTGTTGAAGGAGGAGTTGAAATTCTTGAGGGAATCTTTGTTGGTTCTAGGTTGCAGTCTATGTGGATTTTCTGTGGGAAATTCATTGTAGATTTCTCTATGTAATTGTAAATTGCGATTTACATTTAATAGTAAAATAAAAAGGTTTTCCCTTCGAAAATTTTTCCTAAATTTAATTGTCCCATGATTTATGTTTATTCACATAGATGCATGATTAGGGTTTAATTAAATTGGATTAAAGACTGACTCTAATTAAATAAATTTTAATATTAAAAATTTGCAAATTTCATAAATAATCTATATCACACCTCCTCAGAATTTGAATTATTAACAAAAAAACATATGAGAAGCCAATGTGCGGGTGTATATAATATACGATCAAATCAAGAATTGTGGTTGTATATATGAAGGTTAAAGCGGTTTAAAGCTTTGAACTCACATCTGATCAAATGTAGAATCGTGGTTGTATGTATAATATACATACAAATACGCGTGAACAATCACTGATAGCAATATATTCGTTTGATATGTATACACTGATAAATTATCAAGCAGTTGATAATTTATCAGCCTATACATTTCACACTGAATGGGAACATGTGAAAATGAAGCAGTCGATGCGAATCGTGGTTGTATACACTGATAAATTATTAATGTATACATTTCTCACAAATATGAGACTAGTTGTAGCCTAACATTACTATGGAACCTCAACCATAGAACAACTCAAAAACTTTTTAGCCCTTTTGCCCATATTGATGTTGATTTTTTATGTTGATTTTTTTGCCACATAAATATGTATGTTTTCTTTTCCACATTGACATTTTCTATGTTCATGGTTAATATGAAAAAAATCAATACATGAATAACACCCATAAATAATGGTAAATTCATGGTTAGAACTATTATAAAGAAACCAGATGACATGGTATTTCATATGTTAAATAATAGTAAAAATTGAATAGAGGTTCCACTGATGTTTAAAGTAGCAGGTCCTACAAATATTTGAAAGAATAAAAGTTCTGAGATGACAGGGTATAATATCAATCTTAGTTTTTAATGGAACATACAACTCTGGTGCTTAAAGTGACAAAACACCCAATCGAAGAGATAATTATGTTAGCAATGTTGCCAAAAAAACAAGTTAATAATTATAATGAAATATGGTTTGTTGATTATGTTAAAAAGGGAAATTCAATTCTTAATTTAGGACATGCCAAAAAAGAAAGTATGAGTGCTAAAATATATCTCTACTTCAGCTGAGTCCCAATGATAGACGAGTGTTTTTCATTGATCTTCCTTGACCCATGGGGAAAATGCGTCAAGTGTTCCTCGTTAGTCCTATATTTACTATAACCCTCACTCATTGTTGTGGCGTTCCACTGCTAATTTTTTTCGACAATCTCCGTAAGGAATTTTCTCATCTCATTCATGGCATTTGTATTGCCCTATATTAAACAACATGTTAGAGAACTAAACCTCAAATTCGGAACCAAAAGAATCAGTCCATGTTATTTTTATTGAACAAATGAAAATCAAATGTCTATGCAAATTACGGTTAAATAAGCTTTATGCAAATTATGGTTACATAAAAGGATGATCAATTTACGATTGTAGTTTCTATAAAACAACCTCTGCAACTATGTATAAAATTATCCCTATATTTGGCTTCATGTTTACTGATAAGTGAGGGTATTGTGAGAAATTGAAAATTTGACGACCCTAACATTATATAATTGTAAATGATTGTAATACCCCGTAGTTTTATCTATATATTTAATTGGATTAAATGTCTTAAACAGGACATTTAAATTATGCGGGTAAGTCATAATTTAATTAAATCAAGAAATTATAAGAAATTATTAATATTAATTTGGGCGTTAAAAGAATTAATATTTAAGTGACAATATATTTACTAGTGTGTGATAGTAAATAAAATTGAATTATGTCGTAAGTGAGTAAACACGACGGGAATTATTAATATCTTAATCGGGAATTTATTTATGAGGACGAAGATAGGAAAATATTACTAAGTGACTCAGATAGTGATTTTGAGTGCACGGTTGATTCAGAATAGGAAAAAAGAGTCAAAATTAGCCACTCGAAAGTTGTGTTTTTTGGGTCTCGGGAGCTCTTTAGACTAGTTAGGATTAATTAAAAGTTATTTTGGCCATTTTATTGGCATGTGAAAATCTAATTTTAAGACTTATAAAATGAAAGGTTGGGTAAAAAGAAAATATCATTATCATATTCGAAAGGTTTAGTTAAGAGTTACCAAGAGTTAGAGAGAAAGTGAAGAGAATTTGAGAGGAAACTCAAGGGTTCAAATGAGAAAGTGAATAACAAATTAAGAACAATAAGGGATTGAAGAATTTGGGAAAGGATTATAGGAGATTCATCACCAACTTCATCAAATCCAGACACTACGAACGGTTAAGGCAAGTGATTATCTAGCTACATAATTATGCTTTCAATTCTGTCATAATAAAATTGAGAAAAATATTTTTGGGATGGGATTCACAAGTCAGCCTTAGGATTTTTGGGAAAATTATTATGCAAGTGGATTTTGACATATAATGATTAGGTGAATTTTTAATCATGAAACTTTGCGATTATGGGTTCTTATATAATGAAATTTATATAGAGAAAATTTGTGATTGAAAGTGTGAAATAGCATGTAGAAATGATATTTATCCCCATGAAAGTTACATGTTTAGATGATGATTATGTGTAGGGATAAGTCCCATTGATATAAAATTTATCAAACATAATTGATATTGAAATAAATTATGTTGGTGATCATATTTGAGGTTAAAATTTGTGAAATTCGGACTGGAAAAAAATCTAGGCAGATTTTTAGATTTTTTAGGGAGAACCAGTTCACCCCATAGACGAACCGATTTGGACCCCTTGTTACAAATAATAATGTTGTTTTTATTAGAAAATATTAAATGGTTAATTCGGGAATTGAAATAAGTGTCCAGGAAAAATTATGAACTTCTGGAAAAAAATATATGGATTGAGGTGTGGGTTAAAATTATTGAGATTTATCGGTGATGGAATTTAGAATAAATGGGAAGAATTTTATTCGAATATGAACAATGAAAATTGAATGCAAAATCGAAAATATAGGGATGCGGGCTAAGGGATACGTGTCCAGAAATGTATTGTGAGATTTAATTAATTAATTTGGTGAATACTTAATTAATTATGATTGTGAACAATATTGTGAGAATTCAATCAAGTAATTTAGTGAATAATTAATTAATTTTGGTTTGAACAATATTGTGAAAACAATTTAACCTATAATCACTAATATAGATTAATAGGCAGACAGTCGACTTAAAAACTACTTAAACAGGCTATGTATGTCACGCAGAGTTTTAAATCTCTTCTATAGAAAATGACTTAATCTAGAGCGATCCACAGGAAGCGGTATCCACCGATCTGCCTCAATTTTCTTCAGCAGTGAAACATCGGTTCACAAGTCAGTCCTAGATATTAAACTCCACATATCTCGAATATACTACATATCATGGTATTTTCAACCTCAATTATATTATAGGTATTCTCTCCACCTATGTATATATATCAATAAATGGGTATACTCTCATCCCATATACAAATCCCACACATAGTATATTTCAAGTTTATCCCATAAACTAATAATTCACATTTTCCATTACTCCTAACATCTCTTGTTAATCGAAAGGATTTAATTAATTATTCAAGTAGCTTCCTCCAACCCATACTTATTGGTCCAAAACCCAAACTCATTATATCAAGCCCGGATTATATTTTAATTCCCAATAATCCTTTTTCTCGATAAAGTTACATTCTTCCCAGAAATATAAAATTACAATTTGAGGCATTTCTGCACTGATTTTGAAAAAATTCAAAACTACAAAGTTGTGCAGAACGTGATTTTATACAAGAACTCACGAGAACACTACCAGTTTTTGCTTAAAACAATCCTGAAATTATCATACAATGTTCGTCCTTTTTCTACATATTACTACCTACGGCTTGTAACATAATTCATCCTCAAAACCTCTACCAAATGATCCCAAAATCCTTATAATTTATCCCAAATGATATACCCAAGTATGTACATTATTTATAATATCAAATCATATCAAAATCATCATGGAATTTCGATTAATCATGCTAATCCCATTTTAATTCAAAAAATCTGCATTTTATCATTCCTACTCAAGAGCACGTATAAACCCTAGATTTCTTCACCCAAGTTCCGTGATGTTAATTCTATTATCAACAAGGGATTAATCCTACATGGTTTCCATTTCAAGGATTAAATCAAAATCATCAAAATTCATCTTTGATTTATAAAACTTTTTTAAAAAAAATCTTTTTCTATCTACCATAGACAGCATACATGCTATAGATTGCAAGAGTTAAAACACTTGCCTTTGATTTCGTAGGTTTGGACCTTTGGAGAAGATGATGCTATGGTGTTCCTCTCTTTTTCGGTCACTCTCTGGGGGCGACGGTAGTGGTGCAAGGTGCTTTTGTCCCTTGGTTTTCCTAGAACAATCCTTCCTCTCCTAAAGAAATCTTTCCCTTTTCTCAATGCATGTCTCTTGGAGATTTGGTGAATAAACCTTTGGCTAACATATCTGTTAACTTATATAATAATACCCAAACTTCTTAAGTATTATTCATCTCCCAAGTAAAATGACAAAAATACCTCTTTGAGGTGTCTATTCGGTTCTAAATTGACCCGAGACCCAAATCAAATCCCCGGGTAGACTTTTCTGACTATTTAAACCCCTCTGGACATTTTTGGCTCACTCGAAACAACCATTCGGATGACATAAAATAATTTTCTTTTCTTTTCATTCAATTATAGTCTAGACACGATTCACGCGCGCGTCCCGACTTAATTACCGTAATTGTCGTATTTATAAAGTAATATGTGATTTATATTAAATAAAGTAATATGTGATTGATATTTATCAATCTCGATAATTTTTATAAAGTCATAATCGTATATTAATTTTAATCACTAAGTAATATTTAATATCAATCACATATTACTTTATTCTGGTAATATTCAATCCGGATTAATTCCAATTATTTTCACATAAATAATTCCAATTAATCCCCATTGATTCAACCCATTTACTTTTAATTTATCTCATTTTAAAAGTCATTAAAAATACGGGGTATTACACACTCTTGGGCTGCCAGGTTGGAATCTCACCACCAATCCCAAATCGTAAACACATAACGGAGGCGGTTATAAAACATACATGCATGGATCATGACCATACCACATCATACCCAACTATACTCAAAATCAATACCTATCCTTACATACGGATAGTAGCCATACAAAAGTACTATGACCTAGGAAAATAATCAAACACGCGTTGGTCAACGCCAAGGTGGACCGCCCACTACGAGTAACCTCCAACGATAGCATATTACAGTAGGTATGTTCACATAAAGTCAAACACACATAGACATATATATACTGCTCTCACTTTACACGTATATATTTATAAAGTTAGCTAACACACGTCGTATCTCTTGTACCTCTAGACTATAAAATTCCAAATACTAACCTGACTTCTCTATTTTTGCTAAGTCTCCCTTTACTTATAGTTTATCACTTTAATTATATACTTATAGACAACATGCCAATCTAATCAAACACTAGCCTAACCATCCCGAAATCCTAACCTGATTTCTCGATTTCCACCCGCAATCATTTATTTGCTTAGTCACGTTAATCCTCACACGGGTTTCATTCCCGGTTAGCCTACGACACTCCCAAACCCTCAAATTGAATTTCCAAAAACCTAACCTCATCCCCGAACCCAAGATTCCATAACCAATCCTCAAATGGTTCAAAAAATAAACATGAGGCAAGGGTGTCCAGCCAGCAAAATTGAACTGATTCACTAGCTAGAACGACTCAACTCACTTAACGAACCAGTTTGCTCCCCCCAACGAATCGGTTTGGTTTGTTGGGCTGCCAGAATGAACTTTTAACAAGATTTCTTCTTCAACCTTCATCTATGGAGGCCCTAACCTTCACCAACCCCCATATATGAACCTTAAATCATACCCAACCATTATACTATTATTTTCTAAGCAAAACCACACCGAAAAACATCATCTAATCATATGAACATCAAATTTAATTTATGATTACATCGATAATGAACCTAAATTCCCAGATTTGGTGTCTTTTTCTTGATATGTTCAAGAACTCATATTTCTTTATGATTTCACATTATATTTTCTTTAAAACTATTATTAGATTCTCCCTCTATCATTTGTCCATGATAAAACCCATATTTGCCTTGATTTCCCAATCCAAAATCCCATCTTTTACATGTTAATTCTACACCTATTTTAAACATGAATAAAATATAGTGAAATAATTATTAGAGAAAGTAAATACTTGCCTCCAAGCTGATAAACTCGATTTCCTTCTTCTGAAATCCTTATCTTGGTGATGATTTATGGCCCGAAGATGGTGGCCTTCCTTCCCAAAGTCTTTCTTCTTCCTCTTATCTTCTTTTCTCTTATATTTTTTCACTTTCTCTCAAAGCCTAGACTCCTTGGGTGGATGATAACATCCCTCCTCTGTGTACCTTGATTAAATATTAACTTAAAACTCTCTAATCCCAAAATAAGGTAAGCCCCCTCAGGTAATATGACTTCTATTCCCTTTTATGGCTCCCACTTAGTCTAAAAAGCTCCTAAACCCAATAGTAACCCTCGGGTACCTATTCTGAACTATTTTGACTTATTCTGGACCATATGTGCACTCAAAACTACTACCTAAGTCCTCTAACATTAAATTTTCATCTCATTCCCGACACGACTCTATCCGCTTGTCCCGAATGAAATACTAATAACCCGTCGCTTTTACTCACTTACGACGTAGTATAATTTAAGACGTTACTTATTTACTTATCATACAAGTAGATATAAATATTCATAAATATTAATCCTTTTTATTCGCTAAATAATATTTATCTAAGTCAATAAGTACACATGTATAATTTAAATACTTTAAAAATACGGGAGTGTTACATACGTCCCCCTAACAAGGGAATTTTGTCCTCGAAATTCGAACATACCTGGAACAAAAAGCTCCAGTACTTTTCCCACCTATCATCCTTAAGCTCCCAAGTCGACTAATCGGCATTATGATGCCCCCACTGAACACGAACTAACGGTACCACCTTCAATCGAAGCTTACGCTCGCTATGATTTAGGATGGCAATAGGTATCTCCTTATACAAGATATCTGGATGTAAGTCAGTCTCCTCTAATGATATATACCAGTAATCCATGTCACTCCTCTGATACTTCTTCAATAAAGATACATGAAGCACGTCATGAATCCTATCCAAATGCTCTGGAAAGGTGAGATTATACGCAACTGGACCAATCCTCTCAATGATTGGGAAAGGCACCACATACCTCGGTGCCAACTTCCACTTATTTCTAGACCGCATAACCCCCTTCATGGGAGACACCAGTAATAAAACCTGGTTACCCACATCAAACTCAAAATGTCTCCAATATGTGTCTGCATAGCTCTTTTGTCGATCCTGAGCTATCCGTATAGGACCCCGAATCAACTCGATCTTGGTAAAAGTGTCTCAAATCATCTCCTATATAAGAAGTTGGTGGTCCCCCACCTCTAACCAACCAGCGGGGTGAACGACAAGGTCTAACATACAATGCCTCAAAAGGTTCCATACCTATCATGAACTGGTATGAGTTATTATAGGAAAAATCTACCAATGGAAGTACTACTCTCAACCTCCCCTGAAATCTAGTATGCACATCCTCGGTAAATCCTTCAGCATCTGATTCACTTGCTTAGTCTGCCTATCTGTCTGCGAGTGATAGTTGTACTCAAACACAACTCACTCCCCGAAGCACCCTGGAAACTTTGCCAAAAATAGGACATAAAAATCTTATTCCGATCGGACACAATGTTAGTCATCACCCCACGTGGCCTCACTATCTCTGCTATAAAGAGATGGGTGTACTACCCCGTCGTATAATCGATCCAAATTGGCAAGAAATGGGCCACCCTGGTTAGACGATCCACAATAACTCAAATAAAATTGTGGCCCCTCTGTGACATCGGTAGCCATGTGATGAAGTCCATAAAAATGCTCTCTTATATCCATATTGGAATCTCTCATGGCTGTAAAATCTCAGGTAGTCTCTGATGGTCTACCTTCACCAACTAATAAGTGGTGCACTTCGAGACAAACGCATCAATTTTCGTCTTCATCCTGGCCCAACAGTACTGCCTCCTCATTTCGTAGTACATCTTATCCCCTATGGAATGCATCAAAAACCGCAACCCATGAGACTCTATCATCACTGCATGTCGTAAGTCCCCATCCTCTAGGACTATCAGTCTCCCTTTGAAGCGTAAGCCTAGAGTCTCCCTCTGAACTAATAGAGTAAAAATCTGCTTTATTTGCTAAAAACTAGTGCACCTTATCCTGACAAAACGGATCCCCAAGTTGTGCCTTCATAACCCCCATGATGATCTCTGTTGTGATAGTCAAAACCACCATACAAACCCTGGCCACTGCATCATCCTGTCGAAGCTCACCCCACTTCGCCTTCCAAACCTGTGTTAATTCCCCTATAGACCTTCGGCACAATATGTTTACCACCACTCTAACCTTCTCCGAGTGATATTGGATGTCAAAGTAGTAGTCTTTCATGAATTCGAGCAACTTACGATGCCTCATGTTATGATCCTTTTGTGTGAACAGATAGTGTAGTGACTTGTGATTTATGAATAAACTGAACTTCTCCCCCAATAGGTAGTGCCCCCATATTCTTAAGGCAAATACGACTGTTGCAAGCTCTAAATCATGTGTGGGTTAGTTCATCTCGTGGGGCATAATCTTGCGAGAAGCATTAGTTATATCTTAATCCTCATGTTGTATCACTTCCCTCCTTATAAGGATGCATCTGTAAAACTAAAGTACTCCACTCCTACCCTAGGTAGTGTGAGCACTAGCGTCGAAGTCAATTTGTCCTTTAGCTCGTCAAAAGCAAACTGACACTGATCATCCCAAACAAATGGCACTCCCTTACGAGTCTAATTCATTTACAGACTCGCAATATTTGAGAACCCCTTTATGAAATGGCGGTAGTAACCAGCTCAACCCAGAAAGTTACGAACCTCCACCAGTGTCATGGGATGACCCCACTCCCTCACCGCTACTACTTTACTCAGGTCCATCGAAATACCCTTGTCTGATACAATGTGGCCCAAGAACTGTACCTCTCGTAACCAAAACCCATATTTCTCAAACTTGGAGTATAATTTATGGTCTCGCAAAGTTTGGAGAACCATACACAAGTGCTTTGCTTGTTCGCCCTTTATTTGAGAATAGACCAAAATGTCATCTATTAAGACAATGATGAAGTGGTCCAAGAAATATCTAAACACCTTGTTTATAAGATCCATAAATAATCTTAATGCATCAGTTATCCTAAACGACATAACCCTAAACTCATACGACCCATACCTCATTAAAAATGAAGTCTTAGGGACGTCCTACTCCCTAATAAGTAGCTAATGGTACTTAACATCAAGTCAATCTTTGAGAAGTAGGTTGCTCCTCTTAATTGGTCGAACAGGTCATCTATATGTGGCAATGGGTATTTGTTATGTATCGTGACCTTGTTTAACTCAATATAGTCAATAACCAGTCTCAGTGACCATCCTTCTTTTTTATAAACAATACGAGATAACCTCACAGTGATGTACTCCTGAGAATAAAGTCTTATCTCAAGAACTGTTAAATTTGATCCCTCAACTCCTACATCTCTACTGTATCCATACGATAAGGTGCATGTGTTATCAGCCTAGTCCCAAACACTAAATTAATAACGAACTCAATCTCTCGGCTCGATGAAAATCCCAAAATCTCCTGAAAAACATTCACAAACTCCCTCACTAAGGGGATCGAATTTAATACGATGATAACTCCCTGCGAGGTCTCCTCTTTAATATAATAGAGATGTGTAATCAACCCACCCTTAGGATCAGCCGTCGCCACTAAAAACATCTCCTGCCTTGGTATAGCAAAAACGATAGTCCTACTAAAACAGTCTACTATCGCTTTATAACCTGCCAACCAGTCCATACCGAGAATGACATTGTACCATATCATATACAACACAAGTAAATTTGCAATTAAACATAGTCGCCCTATATCTATACTCATTCCTCTATAAATTTAATGGATGAGGACCTCGTTACCCAATGAGGAATCAACACACACAATAATACTATCAATTGTATCTAATAAGCCAATCGCTCATGCAAATATAGTATTAATAAATGAATGTGATGCCCCGTGTCAAATAAAACTCAACTTATATGCTCATGGATAGGAAACAGGTCCTTTACAGCTAGCAATGCCTGTGAAACTATAGCATTCTGGATATTTTACACACGCCTATACGTAACTACCCCTGTTGTAGTGGAACCTCTGGAACTGTTGGTGCTACTGGCAGTAATAGCACATGGGTACCCTTCTTCTGGCTCGATTCGAGAAAGCTTGTTGCATATGGATATGCTCTCCACACATGAAGCACCTACCCGTGAAATCCCCATGTCTCTGGCCATGTCAAGGCTACCTTGGTCTCTGGTCCTGCTGGGCTCGGCCATGATGGCCATCCCCATTGTTCCATTGATTCTTTTAGCCCTGAGGAACATGTTGTTGGACCTGATGGCCCTGCCTGAACCCATTATCTCCGGGTCAAAATCCTCCTGATTTAAACCTCTTAGTTGGATCCCCTGTTGGGAATCCCGCTCATAATGTCTACCTTGTTGGTGTTGTGTTGCCCTACTGGTACTTCTACCTCCAGTCTTGCCCTTTTGGCTAGATTCCCCAAATCTCTTCACTCCCTTCATGTGGAAGTGGTGATCCTAGTAGTGTAAGAGTGCGGCATTAACAATGTTATCATAAGTCTTCAATGCTAAATTACCCAACAGATGTTATCGGATCCTTTTGGTAAGCTTATCTATAAATCTCAACACTTTTTTTCTCATCAGTATCCACCTCGTTTGGCATAAAGTATGCCATGAGTGTGAATTCTTCCTCATATTCGACCACTGTTCACCCCTCCTATGAAAGATCTAAAAACTTCCTCCTTATCTTCTTCTGAATGGCAAGTGGGAAGAACTTGTGGTCAAATCACACCCAAAACTCCCCAATGGTCATAGTGTCCCTCTCCTCAGAAGTGATGACTAACTCCCACCACTGCAACACTGCTCCCACAAGCTTAAAGGTATCCAATATGTTCTTTTGAATGTCTCTGCACTCAAGCATACCCAGATGCCTCTAGATGTATTTCTTCCATTGGCTAGCGACAACGACATCAGTGCTCCCCTAGATTTCCAGTAGATGGACCTTCTGAAAGGCCTCCTGACTCTCTCCCACACCGACCTCATTGGGTGTGTCGAAACAACTGGTGCCATTGGCTATTATGGCTGCATCTCAGGAAACTTCTGCGTTATGGCAGTCATTGTGGCATCAACCTCATGTGCAACAATGGTGGAAACCTCCACAACTGTCACCATTCCTGGAGTGGCCTGTGGCTCTGCCTAAGCCTCCCCTCCTTCGACCCTCCTAGCAACCCAAGCTAGTCGTCCTATACTGTTGGGCATCTGGAACCAAACCAAATTTATATGAGATCATAAGAAAAATATAACAATACAGCTGAAGAATGTAAATTCTCAAATAAGAATGCAACAATCCTAGTCATAGGGCTCTATACCAAAGAAATGTAACGCTGAAAATGTAGCAAGTCTGCACAGATCCTAAAGACACTAGAACCCGATGCTCTGATACCATATGTGACACCCCGCCCAGTCTAATACCGGTTGACCAAGCCGTTATTAAATTAAATGGTCTGATTTCATTCTTAGCTTCACTGTCTGAAACCAATTAATTACACTAACAACCTATCAAGTCTGGTGTCAATTTTAAATCTTATTAGCATGCATACAGGAAACCATTTAACAATATAATTATAAACATTCATAGTGATTAGTAGCATTAATCAAATAACTTGAATAAACACTCGGTATCCAGAATACAATAATCAGAATGCTCAATGGAAATAATATAAATAATATCTAATAATAAAATGTTCCAACTGCGGAAACATGCCCAAAATAAATACTAAATTGAACTGAAGTCCTATTTAGATAAAAATGATGGAAGTGTCTAATAAAGTCCTGTAGGCATCCACGGTTGTTGCGGCATCATCATACTAGAATGGAATGACTATCTCTGGCGAACATGTGGCTGAGCATCTAAAAGGTTTTGAAAATAATTTTTATACGGGTCATCGCCAAAACATTTGAAAAAAAAGTTGTAAGTATTTAAATGCAATAATAATAAGTAATATCTATGTTCACCTGGTATAAAACTCACATGAGATTATTCTCACCCCTCATCTACAGTGCGCACCTAACGCGTATATTTTATCCATCTAGTTATGCTACACCACATAACTAGTCTAACCATCCTTAGTCTACTTTGATCCGCTAAACCTCTAACCCATTTGTACCACCCATACGATACCCCATACTATGTACTACGTAATTTATCTATAAGTTATAACTTAGGTTTTCTCAATCAGTGAATAGGCAACATGACCATACTCTAGCCACACTTAGATATTCACACAATCATTTAAACACATATACATATATCACTCTTTATATATATATATATATATATATATATATCATCCCCGAGATGGACCTTCCGAATGCATCCCTAGTATGCCTCTAGGCACCAGGTACATCACGTACCACTCCTGGCCCGTCGTGTCAATATCTCACCATCGATCACAAATTGCAAACACATAACGGAGGCAGTCATAAACATACATTCGTGAGTCGTGACCATACCACATCACACCCAACAAATCTCAAAACCAAAACATGGCCTTACATGCAGATAGTAGCCATGCAACAATACTATGACCCGAGAAAACAATCCAATACCTACTAGTCAATGCCATGGTGGACTGCCCACTACGCACAATCTCCAATGATAGCATATTATAGTAGGTATGTTTACATAAAGTGAATCACACATAGACATAGACATACTGGTCTCACTCGATACGTACATATTTATAAAGTTGGCTAACGCACGTAATATCTCTAGTAGCACTGGCCTATCAAATCCCAAAGTCTAACCCGACTTCCCGATTTTTGCTAAGTTTCCCCATACTTATAGTTTATCTCTCTAATTACATACTTATAGCTAACATGCTAATGTAATCAGGCACTATTCTAACCATCCCGAAATCCCAACTTGATTTCTCGATTTTCACCCGTGAACATTCACTCGCTTAGTTACGTATATCCTCATAAGGGATTCATCCTCGGTTAGCCTGTGACACTCCCTAGCCCTCAAATTGGATTCCCAAAAACTGAACCTCGTCTCCGGATCCAATATTCCATGCTCAATCCTCAAACGGTCCGAAAAAATAAACACGAGGCAAGGGTGGCCAGCCAGCAAAACTAAACCGGTTCGCTAGCTGGACCGAATTGATTTACCTAGCGCAAAACAAACTTTTGATAAGATTTCTTCTTCAACCTTCATCCATGGAGGCCCTAACCTTCAATAAACCTCCATATATGAACCCTAAATCATACCCAATCATTATACTATTATTTTCTACGCAAAACCATCCCGAAAAACATCATATAAACATCAAATTTAATCTATGATTACATCAATAATGAACCTAAATTCCCAGATTTGGCTTCTTTCTCTTGATATGTTCAAGAACTCATCTTTCTTTATGATTTCACATCATATTTTCTTTAAAACTATTTTTAGATTCTTCCTCTATCATTTGTCCATGATAAAACCCAAATTTGCCTTAGTTTCCCAACCAAAATCTCATCTTTTACATGTTAATTCTACACAGATTTTCAACATGAATAAAAGAAAGTGCAATAATTATTATAGCAAGTAAATACTTGCCTTCAAGATGATAAAGTCGAGTTCCTTCTTCTGAAATCCTTATCTTGGTGATGATTTATGCCCCAAAGATGGTGGTGTTCCTTCATAAAGCCTTTCTTCTTCCTCTTTGCTTCTTTTCTTTCCTCTTTTCTCACTTTATCGTAAACCCTAGCCCCCTTCGGTGGATGGATAGCAGCGCTCCTCTATCTACCTTGATTAAATATTAACCTAAAACTCTCTAATCCCGAATAAGGTTAGCCCCTTCAGGTAAAATGACTCGTATGCCCTTTTACGGCTCCCACCTAGTCTAAAAAGCCCTGGAACCCAATAGTAATCTCCGAGTACCTATTTTGAACTATTTCGACCTCTTCTGGACCATCCGTGCGCTCAAAACTACAATCTGAGTTCTCTAACATAAGATTTCTATCTCATTCCTGACATGACTCTACTTGTGTGTCCCAAATGAAATACTAATAACCCGTCGCTTTTACTCACTTAGGACGTAGCATAATTTAACATGTTACTTATTTACTTATCACACTAGTAAACATAAATATTGGTAAATAGTAATCCTTTTTATTCGCTAATTAATACTTATTAAAGCCAATTTATTTTTCAGTTATTTTAAAATTGTGTGCACACGTGTAATTTATAACACTTTAAAAATACGGAGTGTTACAGAGTTGACATTTATCATTGGAGTTTATCATGGTGATGGATTTTATTATGGTAAATGATTTATATATGTTAGATTATCTTAATTTATACCTTGTGAGAAAAGTTTTAAATGTCCCATATTTGTGTTACATGCTACGAATGGTATTTAATGTTAATGACTTGCATACTCTAGGGTTTGTCCAGATTCAATAACAAAATATATCAGTTGTTACATTTTGGAATTTTTGGGCACATTGGGAGCGAACAGCGATTTGAACGTGTTGGCCCAATCAGCCATTTTCGAGAAACGCATAAAAGGCAGGGCCCCCGAGTGCAATTACATTATCAACGAGTGAGTATATAATACGGGGTATTATCTTGTTGATGATATTTACCGAAATAGTCCTTTTTTTACGAATAATCTCACAAGCACAAATTAAAACGAAAGACACTTTGCATAGTGTCAAGATGGAGCTCATAAGGATGTAGAACGTGCATTTGGTTAGCCATTGTATCCTCATTTTTGGTATCGGGATGACCTAGAATGCATCATGATGAAGTATGATTATAGAAAATGAACGGGACGAACCCGATCTCGAGTCTTGGCGACCCGATGATCGTGAAAGCGCACAAGAGCCTGTGGAATTTCTCAACCCCCACGGCATGAATGAAGTGGCACGAATATTTGCACAAGTTCGGCTCCACGACACTGCAACGTATGTGGCTTTACACCACGATTTACAAAAGCATTTATGGAATTTGCGTGACCGGGTGTAGATTTTCATTTTTGTTTTCATTGGTCTTGGATTTTTATTAATTTTATGCTTTCATTATAACAATCTTTTCATTTTTTTATTTTTATTTTTTTTGTATGATTGTATTCCCATATTTTTTGAAATAAAATTAACTAATTATTCAATTTTAAAAATAAATATTAAATATAACATAAAATAAGAGAATAATGAAAAAATAGGGCTCTTGCAAAAGACCGCAATTTGCTACTCCCGAAGCATCAAAATTAATCAAGAGAGACCGCACTTTGATGCTTTTGGAATAGTAATATTATTTTATCGTTCAAAGATATGTTTGTAAATATGCATAAGAGTCTGCATGGGTAAAAAATGGTGTGAGAAGCTTAAGCTTTTACACTAATTTTTTTCCATTGCTCAATTGCATAGATGAAAACAAAAGTTACCAACGTGGCTTCTTACCAAGCTGCGGTGTTACCCGTTTTCTTTTGGCTCATTATAAAAGGCAAGGGTGTCCGCTATCAAAACCGCATTCTAACTGACACACAATCAAATTTAAACCACCCTTACTTGTTTGCTCTTTAAACATCAAAGGTTGTTTGATCGATGGGCATAAACTCTAACAACAGAGTAGAACACTTTTCAGGCCATGAAAGTGATACCACCACCATTTCCATTGGCATGGCAAATACAAATGAAATGCCGCCATTGCAAGTTCACATAGTTCGCTTGCCACCACCCACCACCACTTTCACCAAACTCAAGCGCAGGCTCTCTGAGATTTTCTTCCCCGATGATCCACTTCACAGATTCAAGAACCAAACTTGTTTTACAAAATTTGTTTTGGCTCTTCAGTTTTTCTTCCCCATTTTTCAGTGGGGACCCAATTACAGTCTCGACCTTCTCAGGTCTGATGTTGTTTCTGGACTCACCATCGCCAGCCTCTCAATCCCACAGGTATACATATATATCTGCATGTGTGTGTGTGTGTGTGTGTGTGTGTGAGAGAGAGAGAGAGAGAGAGAGAGTTTTATGGATTTTGTCATATTGTGTGTAAGTGAAAGCCAGAGTAGGACTTTGTTGGTGAGTTATTTTGTTTGTGTGTGCGTGTGTGTTTTAAGGTTGTAAGGTTCTAGATTTAAAAAATGGGCCAGATTTTTTGTCAATATATTTAGTTCCATCTATTCTATTTTTCTATCACTTCTTATTTTTCAGACCAGTAAGAACAAATAAATTCATAACTAGCCAATGGGTTTGATCTAATTTGGTTACGTTTGTCAGGGAATAATTTTATTAGACACTCATCTTGTTTTGTCACTTATTTTTGCCTCAGCTGATGTTCAATGAGCAATATATGAACTACATATTGGCAAATATATATGCAATGAAAAACATGGAAAATTCTATATTTATCAACTTTCGGTGTCTGATTGCCCAAATTAAAAATAATAATAATAATAATAATAATAATAAAATAAATAACTATTTAGCTTTACTACAACCTGTTAATGCACATTTTAGACATTTTCCTTGGAAAAATTTCTTTTGATGGGGGTAAGAAATTTTTTCTCTGTGATCTGATTCTTTCACTATGCAGGGGATTAGTTATGCAAAGCTTGCAAATTTGCCACCCATCGTTGGCCTTTGTGAGTATCAACACCATCTCAACTCATGATTTAAAATTTTTAATCTATTTCATATAACTAATGATACTCGAATTGTTCTTTGTATGCAGACTCAAGCTTTGTGCCACCTTTAATATATTCTGTGCTTGGGAGTTCTAGACATCTGGCTGTTGGTCCCGTCTCGATAGCCTCTCTCGTGATGGGGACAATGCTTAGTGAGACAGTTTCTTATACTGAAGAACCAATTCTTTATCTTCAATTGGCTTTCACTGCAACGTTCTTTTCGGGTCTATTTCAGGCTTCTCTTGGGTTTCTAAGGTATTTTATCAGAATCACTTTTTACTTCAACAATGGTTCTTTTTTTTTCTTTCGTTTTTGAACATGTTGGACGGTGGTTCTTTATTTCTTTTTTTCATGTCATATTAGTAATAAATATAGGATTAAAAATAATTAATTTCCTTAAGGCAAGATGATAGTTATGTTGTTTATGTAATCAAAATAACTTTAGGAAAGTGTAATTAATAGGAATCTTTTCTCTTCTTTTGTTTTCGATACAGGTGTTCCATAAAAATCATTTACTACTTCATTCACTATAAAAGGTTGTAGAAATCTAATTGGTTTATTTGATGTAGGCATAACTCGCATCCAATTAACATTGTTTACCTGAGTAGAAGTGATATATTTTTCACCACAAATTAAACGGGGTCAATATAACTAGTGGTGAAATGTTTTAAGGGGAACAAGTAGGGATAAATATATGAACATTAATTCATGAAGATCTTACAGAAGCAATAACTTTTTTATCAACTTTATTTTGCAAATAATTAATTCTAAGGTATTGGAAAAAGTTTAGGGTGTATTTAATTGACAGCGAACTATGTTTCAAGAAACATACTTCTTTTTACTCATTTTTATAATTTTATGATGCTTAAAGTAATTCTATGAACATTTCTCACAATTTGCTTAGGGTCCGTTTGGTTGTCCCAAAATTGTAAATTGGATCATTCATAAATTAATCCATTTAAAAATTGATCCATTAATTGTGTTTGGTTTCATTAATGAAATAATTTATTAATTGCCCTATTTTAGCTCATGTGCAAAATCTGAAATTAGATCATTTCACAAAAAACGTGAAATGAATCCATTTGAAATAGGAGTCGCATAAAGTGCATGTCCCATCTCTCTCTTCCCCTCCCCCTCTCCCTCTTTCTTTCCCTCCCCCTCTCTTTTGATTTGTTTTTATCTTTTTTTATAGAACCTTAACATCAATTTCAAATTGTCAAACATTGTATAAAATTGGATTTAACTCATTTCAAATTTACTCATTTATAATTCACTAATTCACAATGAACCAATTTACATAATCAAACAATTTGTGCAACCAAACTGGGCCTTAAAGAATTGAATTCCGTGAAAAACTGAAAAGTGAGACCTTCACTCATTTTTCGACTTCTCATAAAAATGATTTGCTTTCAATCTTTTTTCAACTTTATAATCTAATGTGCATAGATATATTGATTTGGATTGTGGTGTTTTGCAGGTTAGGATTTGTAATTGATTTTCTCTCAAAGGCAACTCTTATTGGGTTCATGGCTGGTGCAGCAGTCATAGTATCATTGCAACAACTGAAAGGGCTACTTGGAATAGTTCACTTCACGACAAAGATGCAAATTGCCCCTGTTTTGTATTCTGTTTTCCAGCACAGAGATGAGGTGAGAAGCTTTACTAAGGCAATGTTAAGATGCAACATGATTATACTAATACTACTAATAATAATAATTTAAATATCTTATTATCCTCGAGTAGATTTCGTCCTAAGAAGACCCACATGCAAAAAATTATATATATATAGTACTGCTCTTGTGCGGATCAGTCCGCGTTTTAAGAGTGCGGACCAGACATGTGTCACTTGACAGTGACCCTAGAAATTATCGGCTAAATTATAGGCGCACTCTCTCTCTTTTCTGGGTTCACCGTCAGGTGACACATGTCCAGTTCGCACTCTTATATGTATATATACAATACTACTCGTGTGCCGATATATATTGCATGGCTGCAAGTATGAGTTTGTGTACAAGGATCAATTCTAATTTTATAAATTTTGATTTGTGTAGTGGTCTTGGCAAACTATTGTTATGGGATTTGGTTTTCTGGCCTTTCTATTGACAACAAGGAAAATTGTGAGTATTTATATGTTACTCCAAAAGCAGTTCACAGTTATATTGTCGTCACTATCTATTCATCTTCTTAAAATTTTCATCTCTTGTCAATGAACAGAGCATGAGAAATCCAAAACTATTTTGGGTATCGGCCGCTGCGCCATTAGCATCAGTTATTCTGTCAACCGTTCTAGTAGCCCTCCTCAGGTCCAAGGTTCACAGCATTTCAACTGTAAGAAATGGGTATTTGAGCTAAACTATAGGTGTTTTTCATATAATTCGATGATTTACCCTTGAAAATCTCTTTTTTTTCCTCCCCCTTTCAGATTGGACATTTACCAAAGGGATTGAATCCACCATCATCCAACATGCTATATTTTCATGGATCTTATCTTGCACTTGCCATCAAAACTGGCATTGTTACTGGAATCTTATCTCTCACAGTAAGTTTTTAAGAATTTAGCATTTATCTCCAAGTCTGTAGATCTCTTTTCTTGAGAAGTAGCCATTTATTACAAAACAAAATCTTTTTTCCTATGTAACATGGGCCAATTAACAAAACCATACATAATTTTAGTAGTTGAGGATTTTTTGGGTTTGATTATTTGCAGAGTAGTGTTAACATTGAAGGTTTCTTATACTTTATTCCCCACTTCTGTGCTGACTTTTGCATCTCCCCACCCCCCACCCAACCCAAAAAAGAGAATTGATGATTTGATACACTCCTAAAATGTATTGCAAAACTCATAAAGTGTCTCACTTTTGAGGGTTTCATAGTGACATTTTGTGAGCTTCGGTGACACTTCGGGGCGTTTCTCAAATTAACAAAAAAGTTGGGGGGAAAGAAAAGGTTGGTATGAAAGTGGGGGTGAAAGTCACACTAACCTAATGTTAATCTTGCTTGATATATAAAAATAAGATTTTCATTGTGTATTATTGTATATTTTGTAGGAAGGAATTGCGGTGGGGAGGACATTTGCTGCTTTGAAAAACTACCAAGTTGATGGTAACAAAGAAATGATGGCTATTGGTCTTATGAACATGGCTGGTTCTTGCTCTTCATGCTATGTCACTACAGGTAATGATCCTCCTTGTATGGTTTGTTTGGTTGATTTAGCCTCTGGACTGCATGCATTAGTTTTATCTTATTTAACTCAGGTGTCAATTTACAGTGTAATATCTTTGACCCCCAATAGTGTTGTAATTACTTTTATCGCCATTTTCAAAATATTTTATGATTATTACGAGTACCACGGTGCTTTTGGGTGTTAAAAGGAAATACGGACAAACAAATGGGGGCTTAAGGCAAAATCACCTTCTTTTTTTTTTGTTATTTTTGGAGTTATTTTAATTTAAGAAACAGTGTATTAATCTCTAAATCACTGAATTTTTTTTGTTTTCACTACAAATATCTTGCAGGGTCATTTTCCCGATCAGCTGTAAACTACAATGCGGGAGCACAATCAACAGTTTCAAACATAATAATGGCATCAGCTGTTCTTGTAACTCTATTGTTTCTCATGCCACTGTTCTATTACACTCCCAATGTCATCTTGGCAGCTATTATTATAACTGCTGTGATCGGGCTAATAGATTACGAGGCTGCATTTCGATTGTGGAAGGTCGATAAACTTGATTTCGTTGCTTGCTTGAGTTCCTTTCTCGGTGTTCTTTTCATTTCAGTGCCCCTTGGTCTTGCCATTGCGGTAAGCTTTTCCGCTTTAAGTATATAGATTAAGTCAATTACTTGGTTTACTCAAACTTAGTATTTTTAGAGTTTCTTTAAATCGCTCTTTCTAATGCTATATTTGAGAGACCATCTATTCTCATAATCACAATAACAGCGTTATGTATTATAATTTGCAAGAGGGGTGAGTCAAAACAGAGTTTTTTTCTTATTATTATTTCAGTAGCTGACGATTTAGAAGATTTATATCTAGTGTTCCCATGTTTATCAATGGCTTGTAGTCCAACTTCAAATGATTCTCAAATTAAGGACTTTCCTTTTAAAGCATCTCAGTTTAAGAGTCGCGTTTTAAAATAAATGTACCAAACCTATAATAATTAAAATAACTTTTGATCTTGTCTATTGATAACATTCAAATTAGTAATTTTCTTTTAAAACATTAGACCTTCATATAGTTACTCTTAATCTGAAACAGAGGGAGTATATGATTGTTTGGTGCGTTGAATATGTGTCTAACACCTCATCAACAAATTCAGGTTGGAGTTTCAGTTTTCAAGATTCTGTTGCATGTCACAAGGCCAAATACAGTTGTCTTAGGAAATATCCCAAGCACTCAGATTTATCAAAGTCTCACCAGATATAGAGAAGCTCTAAGGGTTCCTTCTTTTCTATTACTTGCTGTCGAGGCTCCCATCTACTTTGCCAATTCCACTTACCTTCAGGAAAGGTTAGTTAAAAGCGGCACGGACTTCCATCCTTCCACATTAATCTAATTATACGGACACCAACCGTTAGATTTGTATGGCATATAATAATCAAGCCATATGTAGGGCCTAATTTATCCCTGAACATGACTCGTATTCCAGGATATTAAGATGGATTCGAGAGGAGGAAGAGTGGATAGTAGCTAACAATGGACACACAATGGAATGTGTAATTTTGGACATGACGGGTATGTTTGCTATAACCTGTTTATAATATTGTTTGATGAGCATTTCTCAAAAACGTTACAAACTAAGGATAGTCAAGTTTTGCCTACTTAATTTTATCGTTATACATGTCATTTTGTGAAATATGATTTGATTTTCATTTTACCTTGCATAATTCATCTGCATTAAAATTTTACTTTGTTTCCCTGTTTTTCTCAGCCGTGACCGCCATAGACACGAGCGGTATTGACACACTATGTGACCTTAGAAAGATGCTAGAGAAACGATCACTTAAGGTAAACCAATTCACCGATATAACCCCATAACGCTATGTTTGAATCTTTGAAAATATACAAAGAGAGTAGTATAATATACTTAAAACTAGTAAATTATTGGTAATTTTGATTTTTTTACTTTACTACCTCCATAATTGTCATATTTAGATGCAAGAGTTTTAGTGGTGAAATTTTTGGCAATAAAACAAATTTTCACCGCTTAAGATATTTTTTGTGGTGCAAAATCTGTCTTTTGTTGCTGAAAATTTCGTTAGTGACAAGAACTGATGTTTTCGCTAAATAACATTGTTTATTTTGATGGG
The DNA here is from genome assembly GCA_949130495.1 of Sambucus nigra. Lineage (NCBI taxonomy): Eukaryota > Viridiplantae > Streptophyta > Magnoliopsida > Dipsacales > Adoxaceae > Sambucus > Sambucus nigra. Next base: position 551,003,762 of record OX422212.1, on the reverse strand, counting down.
ATTTACCCGGAAATTGGGCAAAGCCTAGAAAAATTAATACCGGAATCTGAATATGGCAATTATGGAGACACAAAATTCAAGTTACTAATAAATTATAGCATATATCTTCATATCCATTGCAACGTCCTCAATGCTTTTCGAGTTTTATAGTAGGTAGAACTTATTTTATAAACAAATGTTGGTGTTTGATGGTAATTCATGGATCTCCTCTATTTATGTAGCTTGTATTGGCAAATCCAGTTGGAAATGTGATGGAAAAACTACATCAGTCGAATGTATTAGAGTCATTTGGGTTGAATGGACTCTATCTCAGTGTTGGAGAAGCTGTGGCTGATATCTCATCTTCATGGAAGGCTCAACCATGAATAGTTCAATACTTTCAACAGTTTTATAACAAAAAGAACAAATGTGTCTTTTCTGACTAGGTTGAGTTAATTCTAAGAGGAGGATTTTCTTCAACTTGTTCTTTCTTTCTTGCTTGCTTTTCTTTTTCCTAAGAGACTTTTTAGGTAATAAAACATATACTGCTAGTTAAGCTAAATTTTCAAGAAGAGATTTTGATGTCCTTCACACCTGACAAGCAATTGATATAGTGAGTTATCCTTTTCATTTGTTACTAGTTTTTTTTTTTTTTTTGATAATGTTACTGTGAGCTATTTGTCATTGCTAGAGGGGAGAAAAATTATCATGCACGTAAGGTGTCACGTGTCCATGCTCAACACCAATAAAAATAACACTAATGTGATACGTGTTCCACATGTCCCCCGATATAAAGACAATATTTTTACATATGCAAACTTTGAAATAACCAATGTTGAGAACTCCTAAGCATTAAATTTTGTACATTTAGATTACAAATTGTAAATATAATGTATGATTTTTAGCAAAGCCGGTGATAATGTAAGAAATAGATAACGTATGTACATTTTTTCCTAAGGGGTATAAATAAATTAGTGTACATGTTTGGCTCAATTATACAAAAAGCGTCATTTATATTAAAAGCCGCACGCGAGTCATTTTCACCAACATTGAAGTTTTCAACTCTTGGCATTTACTCATAAAATAACTTTTCGTGACACTTTATACACCAGACTGTGTCCCAAAAAGCAGGTGGATTTTGAGGGTGACAACTCCGTTTAATTGTTAAGAAAATTAAGCTAGAAAATGATTACCAAGAAAAAAAAATGAAATAAGTGACAAAAACTTTCCCATGTGTTTGTATGTTTGTTTTACGTGTATAATTGTAGAAAAATTGTTCATAAATTAGTTATAATCTTTCAATAAACGTATAGTGTATCTCTTATTTAATAACCAAACATATAACCTAAACATTACAAGATATAAAATAAAAACTTGGAACAATATATTATTGTTACAAATATCAATAAATATTGTCTCATTATTAATAGTTATGGTTAGATGTTTAATGTAATCAAAATTATAATAATAAATAAGAAACAACAAAAATAATTTTACATGGTAATATAGCAAAATTTCATTATAATTTTTTAGTAAAATTCTGTGTTTTTTGTAGTATGTTTTATGTGGGAGGTTTTTCCTAGAAATTTGAGGGGACGTGGGCCCTATAATTTTCAGGTTAACCAAATGGAGTTTACATTTGGAGATTCATGACCCACTTTAAAAGTGAATCTTGTTGACCTTCTCACATGATTGGTGTAAACATTAAATAATAAATAAGCAGGTATATAATAATTAAACAGCTCATACACCTTCTAATGTTTACACCAATCATTTGAAAAGGTCACCGAGATTCACTTTGTCAAATTTGAACTCAACCAAATGCATCAAAAGTGCATGAAAGTCGGCATTCTTGTACTTGACAGTAACTCCTTGCACTAACGGCTTGTAACAAGACATGAAGTTAGCAAGTTTGGGTCATTAATACTAGGGGCTTTGTAAATTTAGGATCTATTGTAATATGTATTTTGCAAATAGGACAACAAACATTTTATTTATGATTTTAGTCCTTATTTTTTAATAAAGTCGCTAACGCGGACCCATATTCATAAAACGCCAACCAATCACAACATGCCACGTGTCCCTTTAATTTGAAAATAGGGACTAAAAATGAAAACGAAATATTTGTTGTCCTATATCTATAATCAATATTATTTTAAGTCCTAAAATTACATAATCTATTGATACTAACACGATTATACAAATAAGTGACATAAATCTAGCTAAAAAAACTCGTTAGGAGTGGTAAATATGCACTTTAATCACAAGGGGCACGAACATGACATGAGACAAAAACAAGTGGGTCAGGTACGGGAAACCAATCTTGACATAACCATCTAGGCACAAAACAACATGACGGGGGCCATTGTCGGCCTAACCATCCCTAGGCATGCGCCCTCCAAAGTTATGATGTAAAAAAGAAAAAAAATCTATGAATATGGATATTTTAAAAAATAAACTCGCACGTTTAAAATAAGGCCATGAAATACAATTGCAAATATATGAAATAAAAATGCTTTTTATGACATCTTATAAAGAAACACATAAAAAACTAAAAAGCCACATCAATAATATTATACGTTTTTAGCACTTATTATGATGTTTTTTACAATTTTATGTCATTTTTAAAAAACTCGACATCTCAATAGAAACCGTCGTATTTACTCATTTTTCAAAAAATCCTGGGCCCCTAAAAATTGTCAAACTTCAGGGTCCAAGGCAACAGCCTCTGGCTATTCCTCAAGTCGACCTTGTACCACCCTCCCAAAAATATTTATGATCTACATAATTTCAAGTGACACCCCGACTAATTAAATACCGGGTAGCTACTCCTTTATTAAATTAATTCAAAATGCCAAGTTGGTCCAGTTAATAGCATCACTGTCGAAAACATTTTAATGATTACTAACCACCTAGTATTTAAAAAGTAAGTGCCAAATTTTAATTAAAGTCTGATTAACATGCAACAAGTGTAATAAGGATAATAACACAATTCACCATAATGAAGTAAATAGAATAACCATCACAAAACGTAAATAAAGTTTGGAGGAAAAACTCCTCACTACAAATCCCACAACTGATAAGTAAACTGAATACTAAATCAATACATGCCAAAGTCGGAAAACTGTAATGGAAATGTAACTCTAATAGAAATGGGCAAAATGCCCTACAACTGATAGATAATGAATCTGGAATCCAAGTGATAGAGGCGTCTACAAGCAAATCCCTGTAGCTTCCACATACAGCTACAGCTCGTCACCTGAATGAGTATCCTATGCATGGTGTCCTTGTGGCTGGGCACCTAAAATGGTTTTACAAAGAAAAATATATTTGAAAAGCAAACGGGTCAGAGCCCAAATGTGGAGTTATATTTTAAAAACCTGCAAGTGCTTTAAAAACATTTAAAACATTAAATGCAAAGTACATGTTAGGACGTGCACTCACATGATATTCTCACCTCTCGTCTAACTATGCACTCCTAACGTAAGTACCCATCTATAACGACACAAATCACTAGCTAAGTACTATCATATCTAGCTAGACTGTCATAGGTCCTACCCTTATTACTCGGTTCTATTAGCATAATAACGCTCGTAATTAAGTAGGGGTTTAACGTAAACTCAGATGCTCAATATGCAATATATATAACTATCAGTTAACTCGTTATTTTTCTCGAAACAATACCGTAATTATATTCACAACAATAACATGAAGGTTACCATTAATTAAGTGTATATTATTCACATCATAAATATACAATACAAGCACCCCGAGAACTAAGCTGCGGTGCACACATACTCTGCTATCCATCCCGGTACATCACGTACATAAGGATTACGTATTCCGAATCTCTCAGGAATAGTTCACAGATAACAACATCACAAATAATGGAGGCGAACACAGTCACATCACATGGGTCACGCACATACCTATGCTCCCACGATCAGCGGACTTATTAATATCCCAATAAGTCTTTCTATGACCTATGTTCATCAAGGTAACCAGTCTAAATCCGGGCAACACAAGGATTAGAGGGCCCTAAGCGAACGCAAACCTCCCGTGATAGCAAGTATGGTAGGTATGTCATACACACAATTCATATACCAATACTAAGTAAACACACATCTTAGTAATCCCGTAGTTTAATCGTAGTACTATTCTCATTCTCGTACCAACTTATAATTATCACAATTTATACTATTCCGGTTTATAATCATACGCGCCATAATTTATTATCACGTCGTAGTAGACACTCACGTCTCAACCCAATCCGTCCATTTAATATAACTCTCGTATATAATTTCCTTCTCATAAATACCCAAAAGTCCCAATTCTATCATTACATCATCATCGGAATGTTATCTATATCCTCGAACAAGTTTACGGGACTCCAAAAATCAAAACAGTCCAAAAAGGTCCAGACTGTCAACTCGTTAGAAGTCTCGTTCGAACGAAACTGTTCGAACGAGATTCCTCTGTCAACTCGTTAGAAGTCTCGTTCGAACGAGGCTGTTCGAACGAGATCCAGTTCGTTCGAACGAACTGTACCTTCTAACGAGATCTCGTTCGAACGAAGTTATCGAACTCGGCTCCCTTTCGTTAGAACGACTGGTCAATTCGTTAGAAGCTCGTTCGAACGAGTTCGTTCGAACGACTTGGGCAGGGGCTTCTAACGACCTACCAGATTCGTCCCAGATTTGTCTAATCTCGTTTTTTCACCATTCTTACTCCTCAAATCTCCTCTAAACTTCGTCCCAACTATGTTTTAAGGTCTCTAATCAATCCTAAACATATATAGTCACATCCTAACATGTTTTGAAGGATTAATCCATCCTAACATCAACTAAATTTACAAATCTCTACACTTTTTCCCAATTTTTCAAGAACATGAACCCTAACTCTTTGAATCATGAATTAACCCAATATAAATCCGTTTTAATTTCTTCCAATCACAAATATTATGGGAATACTCATCTACCTATCATTCTACATGCAGTTCTCCTCAAGATTTTCAAGTTCTAAGTTCCAAACTACATGGGTTTTCATTATCTTTCAAGAACAATTGATATTCTTCAATTTTCTAACATGGAAGGAACATTCTACGAATTTAAATATAATTAAAACACTTGCCTTGATTGTCTCTGAGTTTGGATGATGGTTTGATAGAGCTTTTCTGCAGAATTTCTTCTCTCTCCAAGCTTCTTCTCCAATGGTGGTTTATGGTGGCTAGGGTTTTTCTTTGGGAAAGTTGTAAACCTAATGATAGCCTCCGTAGCTTAATGGGTTAATATGGGTTGGTTAGTGGGTTTAGTGGGTTAAATCCACATCAGATTTAAAACTCCCAATTTTCGTCACTTTTAATTCCTCAAAATGTAAAATTACCAAAATACCCTTTATGATGCCGGTATGGCCTAAAAATACCCCGGAATCCAAACTACACCCCCGGCTAGTGTTTTCTGACTATCTCGACCCTTCCGGACGCGTTGGGGCACTCAAAACGACCATACGGATAATAGAAATAAAAATCACTTTTATAATTAAAATAATACACCATGACGCGGCGGTCACACGCGTCTCAACAAAATTTCTAAAATGCCGTATATCAATCTCACGACAAATTTTTCATAATCCAATATTCATATAAAACATGTATGCACATAATCAAATACCAACTCGCATCTCGTTAGTATTTTTAACCCGGATTAATTTTCAATTAATACGCATTTAATTAATTAATCCCAAAAATAAATATAGCCAAAAGTACGGGTATTACATACTTCCCCCCTAATAACTGAATTTCGTCCCGAAATTCGAAACTAGAAAGTACCTGCTAAAAACAACTCTGGATAACGTTCGCGCATCTCATCCTCACGCTCCCATGTGGACTCCTCGACATTGTGATGTCGCCACTGAACACGTACTAACGGTACTATCTTTGACCGCAGTTTCCTCTCGCTTCGGTCCAAAATAGCAATTGGCCCCTCCTCGTAGGAGCTATCCGGCTGGAGATCTATGTCCTCCACAGCAATGTGAGAGTGAGCTAAATTATCTCTAAGGTATTTCCTTAGCGAGGAAATATGGAACACATCGTGAATCCGATGCAAATGCTCCGGTAACCCAAGTCTATACGCAACCGGTCCGATCCGCTCAATAATAGGAAACGGCCCCACATACCTTGGTGCCAACTTCCCCTTCTTCCCGAAACGCATAATCCCCTTCATAGGAAATACCCTGAGAAAAACCTGGTCCCCTACTTGGAACTCCCTGAAAAATCTCTTCGCATCAGCATAACTCTTCTGCCTGTTTTGAGCTACCCGAATGCGACTCCGAATCAACTCAATCCTTGCCGAAGTATCCTGAATCACTTCCGGCCCAAGCAGTTTGTTGTCCCCCACCTCTAACCAGCATGCTGGGGAACGACAAGGCCTACCGTACAATGCCTCAAACGGAGCCATGCCAATAGTGAAATGATAGGAGTTGTTGTAAGAAAACTCCACCAGTGGAAGGTACTGCTCCCATCCACCCCCGAAGTCAATAATGCACATGCGTAGCATGTCTTCCAACATCTGATTTGTGCGCTCGGTCTGCCCATCAGGTTGCGGATGATAAGTCGTACTCAACCGCAATTCCGTGCCCATGGCCTCCTGGAAACTCTCCCAAAACCTCGAAACAAATATCTTGTCTCTGTCAGACACGATATTTAGGGGCACACCGTGAAGTCTCACAATCTCTGAAATGAAGAGCTGGGCATACTGTCCCGTAGTGTAGTCAGTCCTTACGGGTAAAAAGTGAGCGACCTTGGACAACCTGTCCACAATTACCCAAACGGAGTCGTGACCTCTCTGCGACATAGGCAACCCCTTGATAAAGTCCATGGATATGCTCTCCCACATCCACACCGGGACCTCCAATGGTTGTAGCAATCCTGTCGGTCTCTGATGATCCACTTTTACAAGCTGACAAGTGGCGCATTTCGAAACAAACTCAGCGATATCTCTCTTCATACCGCTCCACCAATACTGTCGTCCCATGTCTTGGTACATTTTGTCCCCTCCGGGATGTACCGCAAACCGTGAGCCGTGCGACTCTGCCATCACCTCGTGTCGCAATTTCTCCCCTTCTGGAACTACCAATCTCCCATTGAAGCGTAATCCCCCGTCTGAGCTAACGGTATAGGACTCGGCTCCCTCTGCTAGCAATCGAACTATTTGCTCCTGACAGAACGAGTCATTAGCCTGTGCCCGTACTACCTTCGTGACAATCTGCGGTGTAACGGTCATCACAGACATGAAAGATCGGGCAACTGCATTCTGGTGTCCCAATTCCTTCCACTTAGCCTTCCACACCTCTGCCACCTCATCTACTGGCCTACGGCTCAACGCGTCTGCTACCACGTTAGCCTTTCCCGGGTGGTACTGGATGTCGAACTGGTAGTCCTTCACAAACTCAAGCCACCTACGCTGCCGCATATTCAATTCCTTCTGCGTGAACAGGTACTGTAGGGACTTGTGGTCCGTGAACAGTTGGAACTCCCCCAGAAGATAGTGCCTCCAAATCCGTAGGGCAAATACCACAGCTGCCAATTCCAAATCATGCGTGGGGTAATTCTTCTCATGAGGCTTAAGCTTACGGGAAGCATAAGCTATGGCCTGTCTCTCCTGCTGCAATACACCTCCCAGTCCTTGCAAAGATGCATCGGTGTAAACTAAATACTCAACTCCCGGTCTCGGCAATGCTAACACAGGTGTTGAGGTCAATTTGTCCTTTAATTCATCGAATGCCAACTGACAGGCGTCACTCCAGATGTATGGCACACCCTTACGAGTCAGATGTGTCAAAGGACCTGCTATCTCTGAGAAGCCCCGAATAAACCTCCTGTAGTATCCTGCTAGACCCAAGAAACTACGAATTTCAGTCGGTGTTGTGGGCTGTCCCCACTCCCTCGCCGCTGATACTTTCCCCGGATCAACAGATATTCCCCGGTCGGAAATAATGTGTCCCAAAAACTGGACTTCCTTCAGCCAAAACCCGCACTTCTCATATTTTTCATACAACTCGTTCTGACGAAGTGTCTGCAAAACTTGCCTCAAATGTTCGGCGTGCTCCTCCTCTGTCTGGGAGTAAACCAGAATATCATCGATGAAGACAATGACAAACTGATCTAGGAAATCCCTGAACACCCTGTTCGTCAAGTCCATAAACACAGTTGGAGCGTTGGTCAAGCCGAAAGGCATAACCCGAAACTCGTAAGAACCATATCTCGACAAGAACGCAGTCTTCGAGACATCCTCCTCCCTGATACGTAATTGATGGTACCCCGATCTCAAATCAATCTTCGAGAAGAAAGAAGCTCCTCTCAACTGGTCGAATAAGTCATCGATTCGAGGCAACGGATACTTATTTCGTATCGTGACCTTATTCAACTCTCGGTAGTCCACACACAATCTCAGTGAACCGTCCCTCTTCTTCACAAATAAAACTGGAGCGCCCCAGGGTGAGGTACTCCTGAGGATAAAGCCCTGACCTAACAGCTGCTCTATCTGATCCCGTAACTCCCTCATCTCAGCTGGAGCCATACGGTACGGTGCGCGTGCTATAGGTCTCGTACCCGGTAGCAAATCTATAACAAAGTCTATCTCTCGACTGGGGGGTAAGCCTGGTATCTCCTGAAACACATCCGAATACTCCCTGACTACTGGGATAGAATCTAAAGGAATCACTACCTCCTTAGAGGTATCCTCCTCAATGTAATACAGATGAGCGGTCGATCCTCCCTCTGGGCGAGGCATCGCCACTATAAACATCTCTTGCCCCGGAATGGCAAAAACAATGCTCCCGCTGAAGCAATCAATCATGGCCCTATAAGTTACGAGCCAATCCATACCGATAATCACATCGTGAACATGCATATCTAATACTAACATGTCTGCAGGTAATACCAAACCACCAATCTCTACCCCCACTCCCCGGCAAATAAAGAAAATAAGGGACCCATTCCCCAATGGTGAGTCGACACACGTCACTGTGCTCTCTGCCGTAGCTAACAATCCTAAAGCTTTCGCGAAGTGTGTAGCTATAAAACAATGTGTAGCATCCGTATCAAATAACACCCGACCCATAGTGCCATGGATAGGAAACGTACCCTTAATCGCGGGCGGTGCCTGTGGAACTGCAGTCTGGTGGACGTTGTAGACACGTCCATACTGTAGCTGCCCCTGCTGAGCTGGGACTGCTGGAATGGGTGGCAATGCTGCCATCTGTGGCGGTGCGGGAAGAGCGGCGGGAAACATAGGCCTCTGTGGCTCCTGGCGAGCACCCTGCTGCTGCTGCTGTGGGGCCCTGCCCCTATCAGGACAATCCTGTCGCTTATGGCCAGTCTTGCCACAAACAAAACACTTCCCTGGGAAGTTCCCTCCTCTCTGTCCCTGCTGTCCCCGGCCCTGGTGGCCGTTACCGTTCCTCCCTTGGCCTTGCTGGCCCTGGTGAAACTGTTGCCCATTCTGCCCCTGTTGGCCCTGATGGCCGTTTGGACCCTGATGGCCCTGACGGAAACCTCCTTGTCCCTGTCTGTAGTTCCCTGACCTGAACCTCTTATTATCCCCCTGCTGGGAGCCCTGCTCATTCTGTCTCTGCCCCTGACCAGATTGTGCCCCGCTGGCACCATGTCCTCCGGTCCTGCCCTGATGGCTAGACTCCCCCGACCTCTTGCCCTCGGCCATATGAAAACGGTGGTCCTGGCAGTATAACAATGCAGCGTTAACCACATCAGAATAGGTGGCCAATGATAGGTTCCCTAGAAGATGCTGACGGATCCTCCATGTCAACCCGTCCGTGAACTTCTCAATCTTCTTCTTCTCTGTTGGTATCTCATCTGGAACGATATTCAACAGATTTGTGAACTCGGCCTCATACTCGGCCACAGTCTTACCCTCCTGCTTCAGACTCATCAATTTCCTCCTCATTTCCGTGTGAACAGCCGACGAAAAGTACTTGCTGTCGAACCGCACCCAGAACTCCTGAATAGTGAGAGTATCCCTCTCCTTCGCGGTGGTAATAGACTCCCACCACTGTAGCGCAGATCCAACTAGCTTGAAAGTAACTAGCACCTGCTTCTGGACATCCGTGCACTCATACATCCTTAAGTGCCTCTGTATATCCTTCCTCCACTGGCTCGAGACTACCACATCTGAGCTACCTGCAAACTCTGGCGGATGCGCTTTCTGAAAAGCGTCACGTACACGCTCCCAAGCACACGGGAATGCATTAGCCTGTACTGGCGCGGCAACCGGCGCCTGAGGTGGTGCCTGCTGAACAACGGCAATGGCGGCATTTACCGCTTGGGCTACTATAGCTGCAACCTCAGCGGCGTTAATCATGCCCTGAACTGGAGCGGGCTGGGGTTCGGGAGTTGCATCCCTGGGAACTCGTCGTGCACGTCGTGGAGGCATCTGAAATAAGAACAAAGTTTATAAGTTCGCTGTTTATAAACTTAAAATAGCTGAAGAACGAAGCATACACAAAAAGAGTACAACAGTCCTAAAATATAGGGCTCTATATCAAAGAAACTTAGCGGAAACATAATAAGCCGTCAGATCCTAAAGGACACTAGAACCTGATGCTCTGATACCACCTGTGACACCCCGACTAATTAAATACCGGGTAGCTACTCATTTATTAAATTAATTCAAAATGCCAAGTTGGTCCAGTTAATAGCATCACTGTCGAAAATATTTTAATGATTACTAACCACCTAGTATTTAAAAAGTAATTGCCAAATTTTAATTAAAGTCTGATTAACATGCAACAAGTGTAATAAGGATAATAACACCATTCACCATAATGAAGTAAATAGAATAACCATCACAAAACGTAAATAAAGTTTGGAGGAAAAACTCCTCACTACAAATCCCACAACTGATAAGTAAACTGAATACTAAATCAATACATGCCAAAGTCGGAAAACTGTAATGGAAATGTAACTCTAATAGAAATGGGCAACATGCCCTACGACTGATAGATAATGAATCTGGAATCCAAGTGATAGAGGCGTCTACAAGCAAATCCCTGTAGCTTCCACATACAGCTACAGCTCGTCACCTGAATGAGTATCCTATGCATGGTGTCCTTGTGGCTGGGCACCTAAAATGGTTTTACAAAGAAAAATAGATTTGAAAAGCAAACGGGTCAGAGCCCGAATGTGGAGTTATTTTTTAAAAACCTGCAAGTGCTTTAAAAACATTTAAAACATTAAATGCAAAGTACATGTTAGGACGTGCACTCACATGATATTCTCACCTCTCGTCTAACTATGCACTCCTAACGTAAGTACCCATCTATAACGACACAAATCACTAGCTAAGTACTATCATATCTAGCTAGACTGTCACAGGTCCTACCCTTATTACTCGGTTCTATTAGCATAATAACGCTCGTAATTAAGTAGGGGTTTAACGTAAACTCAGATGCTCAATATGCAATATATATAACTATCAGTTAACTCGTTATTTTTCTCGAAACAATACCGTAATTATATTCACAACAATAACATGAAGGTTACCATTAATTAAGTGTATATTATTCACATCATAAATATACAATACAAGCATCCCGAGAACTAAGCTGCGGTGCACACATACTCTGCTATCCATCCCGGTACATCACGTACATAAGGATTACGTATTCCGAATCTCTCAGGAATAGTTCACAGATAACAACATCACAAATAATGGAGGCGAACACAGTCACATCACATGGGTCACGCACATACCTATGCTCCCACGATCAGCGGACTTATTAATATCTCAATAAGTCTTTCTATGACCTATGTTCATCAAGGTAACCAGTCTAAATCCGGGCAACACAAGGATTAGAGGGCCCTAAGCGAACGCAAACCTCCCGTGATAGCAAGTATGGTAGGTATGTCATACACACAATTCATATACCAATACTAAGTAAACACACATCTTAGTAATCCCGTAGTTTAATCGTAGTACTATTCTCATTCTCGTACCAACTTATAATTATCACAATTTATACTATTCCGGTTTATAATCATACGCGCCATAATTTATTATCACGTCGTAGTAGACACTCACGTCTCAACCCAATCCGTCCATTTAATATAACTCTCGTATATAATTTCCTTCTCATAAATACCCAAAAGTCCCAATTCTATCATTACATCATCATCGGAATGTTATCTATATCCTCGAACAAGTTTACGGGACTCCAAAAATCAAAACAGTCCAAAAAGGTCCAGACTGTCAACTCGTTAGAAGTCTCGTTCGAACGAAACTGTTCGAACGAGATTCCTCTGTCAACTCGTTAGAAGTCTCGTTCGAACGAGGCTGTTCGAACGAGATCCAGTTCGTTCGAACGAACTGTACCTTCTAACGAGATCTCGTTCGAACGAAGTTATCGAACTCGGCTCCCTTTCGTTAGAACGACTGGTCAATTCGTTAGAAGCTCGTTCGAACGAGTTCGTTCGAACGACTTGGGCAGGGGCTTCTAACGACCTACCAGATTCGTCCCAGATTTGTCTAATCTCGTTTTTTCACCATTCTTACTCCTCAAATCTCCTCTAAACTTCGTCCCAACTATGTTTTAAGGTCTCTAATCAATCCTAAACATATATAGTCACATCCTAACATGTTTTGAAGGATTAATCCATCCTAACATCAACTAAATTTACAAATCTCTACACTTTTTCCCAATTTTTCAAGAACATGAACCCTAACTCTTTGAATCATGAATTAACCCAATATAAATCCGTTTTAATTTCTTCCAATCACAAATATTATGGGAATACTCATCTACCTATCATTCTACATGCAGTTCTCCTCAAGATTTTCAAGTTCTAAGTTCCAAACTACATGGGTTTTCATTATCTTTCAAGAACAATTGATATTCTTCAATTTTCTAACATGGAAGGAACATTCTACGAATTTAAATATAATTAAAACACTTGCCTTGATTGTCTCTGAGTTTGGATGATGGTTTGATAGAGCTTTTCTGCAGAATTTCTTCTCTCTCCAAGCTTCTTCTCCAATGGTAGTTTATGGTGGCTAGAGTTTTTCTTTGGGAAAGTTGTAAACGTAATGATAGCCTCCGTAGCTTAATGAGTTAATATGGGTTGGTTAGTGGGTTTAGTGGGTTAAATCCACATCAGATTTAAAACTCCCAATTTTCGTCACTTTTAATTCCTCAAAATGTAAAATTACCAAAATACCCGTTATGATGCCGGTATGGCCTAAAAATACCCCGGAATCCAAACTACACCCCCGGCTAGTGTTTTCTGACTATCTCGACCCTTCCGGACGCGTTGGGGCACTCAAAACGACCATACGGATAATAGAAATAAAAATCACTTTTATAATTAAAATAATACACCATGACGCGGCGGTCACACGCGTCTCAACAAAATTTCTAAAATGCCGTATATCAATCTCACGACAAATTTTTCATAATCCAATATTCATATAAAACATGTATGCACATAATCAAATACCAACTCGCATCTCGTTAGTATTTTTAACCCGAATTAATTTCCAATTAATACGCATTTAATTAATTAATCCCAAAAATAAATATAGCCAAAAGTACGGGGTATTACATTTCAGCATTCAAATTTAAATATTTATGTGAATTAGCACAGAGGTTGAATCGATTAATTTGGCAAAAAATACTATACAAAATTTCTAACTTCCCAAAGTTCAGCCTGGGCATGAAGAGCTTACTTAGTTCGAACTTGAAGAAAAAAGTTTGATATCCATATTCATATTAAAACTAAAAAATTGTATTTTCAATAAAAACTTTTTTTTAACTGATTTTTCTTTAAATGTTTTAACTTTTTATAACTGTTTTTAAAAAAAAAAACATTACACTATTTTTTTTTAAAATGACTTTTATTGAAAATTGTGCTTTCAATAAACGTCATTTTTAAAAAATTCATTAAATGACGTCGATCCGCGTCAGCAGCACTAACCAATCACAATAATGTAAGTCCCCGCCAAGTTTAAAAATATAATTTTTCACATTTTTATTAAAAATAGTTTTTTTTTTTAAATACTTTGTTAAAAATACAAATTTTTAGTTCTTTTTTAAATGACGTGAATCCATATCAACAGCACTAACCCGTCACGATGATGACATGAATCCACCCAGCGACACTAACCAATTGCGATGGTGTAGATCAACGCCAGCTACACTAACTAATCGCAATAATGTGGATCCACGCCAGCTTTTAAAAAAATAAATTTTCATATTTTTAATTAAAAAAATATAATTTTTTTAATCGGAATCTGTTTTTAAGAAAAAAAAATGTTTTTTTAAATAAAATTAAGTTTCAACAATTTTTTAACTGTTTTAATAAGTTCTTTTATTTTCTTTTTATAACAGCTGTATATTTTTTCTTTATGAATGTAGTATAATTTTCTTTTAAAAACTTGTTTAAGAAAAAAAAAAGGTTTACTCTTTTTTTGTCCTTTTTTAGTGGGGCTAATGAGTGTGTGGGAAAAGAGTCTCTGTAGAAGAGCTCATAAAAGAGCATCACACACCAAACAAACAATGCCAGACCATCAACAATATTCACGTAGCAAATCTTGTTGCTCTTCTAAACGATTTTGAAAATATAAGATGTCAAACCCTAGTGTCAATTTATCAATCTCACAGTCCCGGAAAGAAAAATAGCATCACAAAAGAGTTAACATCATCTCTTCCAAATCAAATCCCCCGACACATTTAATTTTCCAAATTCTAACACCCACCCATCTTTTAGCACCTTTTGAGGTGTATAGATCTTTATATAAAAAGATTTAAAATATATTCCAGTCAATAGAAAAATTGGTCCTCCAAAGCAAATTATAAGGTACCACAATAAACCACCAAGAAAATTTGATCTTGCCTATCTCTGATCATCAAACATCTGCATGGAAATAATTTCAAATTAGTTTTTCTCGCAGACATTGTATCTAACATAAGTAGCTTTGTAGTAGGAGGGAAGTAATAATTTAGTTCATGAAACTAATGATACGTTTGATTATAAATTATATATAATACTATTTTATGTGTTCAAATACAATACTAGCAAAAATTTGCATTTGGCACACATTTTTAAATAGTGAACTGTAATACTTTTTTTGTTATAATCCTGTTTTCAAAAAACAACTTTGTTTTTTAAATCTTGTTTTCAATTTTTCAACTCAAAATAGTCAATTCTCTATATTTTTATACATTTTTACCTTAATATATAATATACATATATAATACATTAATGTGTGTAATTATAATAAATAAATACACACACACACACACACACACACACACACACACACATATATATATATATATATATATATATATATATATATATATATATATATATATAGAGAGAGAGAGAGAGAGAGAGAAAGAAAGGTTCTCATGCATACCCCAGTTTGCATACCGCTAGCGCGGACCATTTTTGATAAAACAGTAAAAAAAATATTTTTGAACTAATTTTTTTTATAGTTATTAAACATTTCAGTAGGACCATAAAAAAAATTCAACTCAAAATGAATTATTTTTGCAATTTTAAAAAAATCAGTCAAGCATTTATTTATATATATATATATATAGGCCTGTCAATTGAGCGGAACAGACCCGAAGCCCGCTTGGTCGGCCCGCAAAATTTGGGCCTAGTTTTTATTGAGTTTGAGCTGAGCCGAGTTTGAGCCAAGATATTAAGCCCGAATTCAATTTGAGCGGAGCGCGAGCGAAGCACTTTCAAGCCTGAACTAAGCTCAACCCGAAATAATATATATTTATAAATATGTACAAAACTATTTTATTTTCTATGATATGTAAAAAATATTTTAAAACAAAATAATTTTTATAATTTTTTCCTTATAAAAATAAACTATTGAACTTGATATTAAAGAAACAAAAATAAGGTGGATCATTTATTAATTTACTTTACTTAATCTTAAAGGACTTGTCCATATTAGTGCAAAAATCTAATTTTTTTAGTGCTGAAATCTGTTATTTTAATACTGAAATGTGATTTTTTAATGGTGAAATCTATTAGTGCTGAAATCTGTTATTAGTGCTGAAATCTATTTTTTTTAGTGCTAGAATGTATTTTTTTAGTGTTGAAATCTATTTTTTTTAGTGCTGAAATGTGTTTTACTAATGCTGAAATGTCAATATTATTGCTGAATTCTATTTTTGTAGTGCTGAAATCGACTTTTTTATTGCTAAAATGTGTTTTTTTTTATTATTGAAATATAAATATTTATTAATAAAATAAATAAATATGTATTGGAATATTCAATTCGACCCTACTCAAATCGGGCCCGAAGCCCGATTTACTTTGTGAGACGAGCTTGAGCCAAGCACTCTCAAGCTCGTTCGGGTCGAGCTTGAGCTTGAGCCAAGTAAATCAAAATCGGGCCGAGCATGATCAACCATAGGCTCGGCTCATATCGCCCGATTGACAGTCCTATATATATACAATCCTGCTCTTGTGCGAACTAGTCCGCAATTTAAGAATGCGGACCGGACATGTGTCACCTGGCGATGAGCCCAAAAGAGAGAGAGAGTGCCTATAATTTAGGCGATAATTTCCAGGGGTATCGTTAGGTGACACATGTCCGATCCGCATTTTTAAAATGCGGACTAGTCCGCACAAGGGCATTATTATATATATATATATATATATATATATATATATATATATAGAGAGAGAGAGAGAGAGGATCTCATAAGGACTTCTGTTTGCGTACCGCTGGTGCGGACCAATTTTGATAAAATAGTAAAAAAAAAAAATTGAGTTAATTTTTTTATATATTTTTTAAATATTTCAGTAGGATCATATAAAAAAAATCAGCTCAAAATAAATTTTTTTACTATTTTAAAAAAATCGATCAAACTTTGTTAGTTTTTAAACCCTTAAAAACTGACAAAGTTTGACCGATTTTTTTAAAATAGCAAAAAAATTCATTTTGAGCTGATTATTTTTTTATGGTCCTATTGAAATGTTTAAAAATTATAAAAAAAAAATCAGCCCAAAAAAAAAAAATTACTATTTTAAAAAAATAATCATCATTCAAAGACCTCAAACTGGGAGCTCACTTAATCCTTTCCCTATATATATATATATATATCCATATAATAAAGGAGCATGGTTTTTGAAAATTTTGCTAAAATATCTTCACTTTTTTTATGCATGACATTTTTCTCTTTCATGCCCATACATGAAATGTCATGCTAAAAGTTATTTTTTTTTCTTTTTTTTTTTGTGTTATATATATACTATTATAAATACTATTATACTATTATAAATACATGTATTTTTTTAAATACGTGTAAATTTATATTTTTTTATTAAATATTTTTCCCATTTTTTTAAACTATTTTTTATTAATTTTTTAAATATTTTTTTCTTTTTTTAATTTATTTTTTATTTTTTCTCAAATTTTTTTTATTTTTTCTCAAATTTTTTTTTAACTATTTTTATTTTTAATTTCTTTTCTCAATTTTTTTTTATCACGGGGGCAAATTTATCGCCGTGCCCTCGGGCACGGGCATCCACTAGTATATATATATTGAACAATGGTCGTATGAATAGTAACTCATGCATGATAAACATGCATGGCATTTTATGTATTGCATACTTGCATGCATACATACATACATTTTTTTATTAAAATGTTTTTTTTAAGTTTTTTAAAAGTTTTTTTTTTAAAAGGCGAGTTATTATGGGCTGAATTTTTTATCATGGGGGCAAATTTATCGCCATGCCCTCGGGCACGGACATCCGCTAGTGTATATATATGTATGTATATATTTGTATTATGTATGTACATTTATGTTGGGGTGGGTGGGTGTGTATATAGTCAAACTGTTTCATGGGAGATGACATTCCATAAAGCTAAGCAAGAGTTCTATCGGATCAACTCTTCAAACATTGTTGACCATGACATTAGGTAACACCCCAATGAGCTCCTTATGCATGCGCCAAATGGAGTTGTAACTTCTGTGTTCTACAACAATAAATAAGAAAGAATATTCTCACCCCTAAACTGAAAACAGAATACTTAAACCACTGTTTTCTGTTTGACTGATTGTTTACAACTAAAAGGCTAAATTTCATTGAAAAAATAAAAAGGTACTATTTCAGTTCTGGAGGTCACACTTCGAAATATTTTACCGACCACAAGCCCCAGTTCATTAGATTCCAACTTTAGCATAAATTGAACATCAATAAATTTCATGTAAACAATGTCCTGTGATTTATTTATTTATAAATCATAAATTGAACACCAATTAATTTCATTTAATATGATTAATTTTAAATTAGAACATTTTCACCCCAAACTATACTGATTTTCACTTCACCATTTTCTTAATTTATAAAATTAAAATAAAGTTGATGTAACGGCAGTGGAACAAATGAGAGAATACATGGGTGTTTAGGCCATCTCCAATCTTCTTTTCTATCTTGCAAATTTTCTACCTAAGAAAGAGGAGTTGGAAAAAATCTGCTCCAACCCCACTCCTAATCTGACGGAAAAAGTGATATGGCTTAGTCATATAGGGAATTTCAATAGGGATTTCTACATGTAGAAATGCTCAAGCAGTTAGACAATTTGACATGTACCAAAACAACCCGCCCATATTTATAGGGCTAAGGCTTTCTCCAATGTATGCGTTTCCAAATCCAACTCTAAACATCAGTTAATAGCTTTTTCTTATCTATTTGGCACAACCCGCCCATATGGGTTCTTTGAAATCAAAGAAACTATATAAAATGATGCCACATCACATTGAAAGGTTAACAGCTGGAGAAATAAAATAAAGAGTGCGCTCCGCCCATTTAGGGGATGTGCCAAATAGATAAGAAAAGGCTATTAAGTGTTGTTTAGAGTTGGATTTGGAAACGCATACATTGGAGAAAGCCAGCACTTAATACTTGGTGGATAAGATTACTATGATGTCATATTGTCATGGGTGATTTCACGGGCCTAGTGGTCCCAACCATGACATCACTAGACCTATCTAGCCTATTCTACAAAATTCCCAAAGGCATACCAATTTACTCTGATAAAAAGACGACACTAAAACAAAATAAGAAATACAATTAAAAATATCCATCATCGTTCTATTGATCATTCTCCCCCGGTAGGAGAAAGCTCAGCCCCGACCTCTAGGGAAAAATTGTTACGACCCTGCCAAATGAACAAATAATTGGAAAACAATTTTTTTTAAATGAGGACCCAAATTAATTTGCTTCAAATTTTGGGGGTCCACAAATTAATTTGTCCACCAATTGAGAATTGGGATCGAGCGCAAATTTTCCACACCAATAAAAATCCATTTTTGGACCATTAAAACCCAACTTTAATTGGTGTCTCTAACAATTAGGCCAAAATCAAACAAAAACCAGTTGGGCTACCCCCAACAAATCAATAGCCTTGAGGCCCCTTTCAACTTCCACCCCACCTATATTAAAGAGTTTCCTATATCTTATTAACAAATAAGACCCAAGGCCCAATTCAAGTTTACACCCAAAATCGGGCCTAATGCCAAACAAAGTCTGGGATTCTTTAAAGGCCAAATCAGCTCCAGAATCCAAGTAGTCAAACAGACCCTCTCCATCCTTATCAACCACTAAGGTTTTCAAATAAACACCACCTCGGATACCGATTCGATGTGAACACATTGGAATAACACACTAAAAGGGGAAATGATCAAAATAACAGTGTTCTAAAAAACGCGCCTAGGCGTGGGGCTTTTTATAAACACCAAGCTTTGGCCCTAGGCATGTATTAACGCGCGGTCAACGCTGGTCAACATTTTTTGGGGGTAAGGCGCGAAAAAACGTGCGTGTTTTTTTTTAACACTTAAAACAACGTCGTTTTGTCCCATATATTAAAAGAGGTGATAATATGATGAGGACTTATGGAGCATGCATATGGAAAAGGGGGCCCAATTGCAAATATTCGGACATATTTGTAAGGTATATACCATTTTAGTATTTTTAGTCGCCTTGTTATAGTTAAAAAATATTAAAATATATTAAAGAACGCCTAAACACCTTTTCACGCCTAACATCCACCTAGGATTCTAAGGCTTAAGGCTTGGTCTATACGCCTCAGTAACGCGAGGCCCTGCATTTTTTAGAACCTTGCAAAATAACTTCCGTACATTCTCATTCACTCATAATAATTTGTTAATACAAAATTAGGGAATACATGAGAATTTATAAGCCCCCAATACTTGGTGGGCAAGATTAGTATGACGTCATGGGCTAGTAGTCCCAACCATGGCATCACTATACGTATCTAGCCTGTTCTAGAATATTCCCAAAAGGAATACTCATTTATTCTAGTAAAAAGACACAAACTATATATTAAACACAATTAAAAATATGCATCATAGTTGGCTTGCTGTATGCATCAAAATTAATTTAATTAGAAAGAATTTTAACTAATTTTAATATTAACACCCTCATAAGCCAAAAACACCACCCTATATCTCCACCTTCATCACCGCCGCCGCCTCCTCTTCCTCCACCACCTACATCGATCTGCACGAAATCAATCTCGAAATCCAAAAATCACGATTTGAAAACTATAAATCAGCTTGAAAAACAAAACTTGAACTGAAAACCCAAATCGGGCAAAAATCAAGAACCCAGAAAACCAGAAATCAAACTTTCTTTTTTTTTCCTTTTTTTTTTAAATCACGAACCTAGAAATTTCTTTTTTTTTTCCTTTTTTTTTTAATCACGAACCTAGACATCATGGCCCATTTCAAACCAAACCAGGAACCAGAAAGTATATACATATACGCACACAAATATACATCTGGATGCGAATGGTGGCCATGGGTTGCCATTGGGCAGAGACGGGTGATGGGCAGGAGGTAGCGCGCTAGAGGCAAGGGAACATGAGAATACTAGAAGTCATGCCGTGTCAAGATTAGCTCCCCCATACTCAGCCCATTCATAGTTGTGTTTGATTGATTTTGTATCGTGTTGGGTCTGTTTTGTGCAATGTTTTAAATCGCAGTCGCGTAGGGGATCGCGTTGTGGTTCCGAAATCGCGTCGCACATCGCGCGAGCAATTTGTGCATTCCAGATTTTTAATTTGAAAAACATGTAAAAAAATATAAATAAATAAATAAGCTCAAAGAGTAACTCCAAATCATTTCAAATATAGTTATGAAGGCATAAAGTACTACAATATTCGAAATTAAACACACTAATAGGACCAAATTGTTCCAAACATAGGACAATCAAAGATCAAAAGTACTACTACAACATAAAAAAATAATACTTACCAAAGTAAATGAGTAAAGAAAAGTAAATGAGTAAATTAGTGAACCCAAAGTAAATGAGTACAGCAATTATGTCTAACATAAAAAATAAGTAAATCAATAAAGCAATGATCTCTAACATAAAAAATAATACTTACCAAAGTAAATGAGTAAATCAGTAAACCCAAACAAGCTGAAATGGGTCGAAGTGGGCAAAAACAAGCTGGGTCGGACCTACCGAAGTGGGGAAACACAAGCTGAAATGATTCCGGGGAAAGAAAGTACGCCAAAGTGGGGAAAAACAAGCTGCATAGCTACCGGAGACTCAAATAGCTGGGTCGGAGCTGTTTTATGTGAAGAGTTAGGGTTTTTTTTAAGAGATCGGGTAAGAGAGAGCCTCGATAGCTGCTGAAATGAGAAGTTTTTTTTTTTTTTTTTTAAACCTATATACTTACCAAAACGACGTCGTTTGTTTTGGTAAGACATGAGGTTAAAAAAAAAAAGCTCCGATAGTGCACCTGTAGCGTCCGAATGCGCACAATTGCGCACTTTTGCGCCAAATACCGCTCGATTGCGCACGCTATTCCAGCATCCCAAATAGCAACCCAGGTTGCGTTGCTTTTTTGATTCGCAAAACGCTATTGCGCGCTATTGCGTTCGCAATAGCACGCTTTTAAAAACGCTGGTTTTGTGTATATGTGTGTATTCCTCGTCCAGATACTCAATATGATGTAAAATAGCAGAGTCGGGCTATGCATGATCCACATCAAGAGCATCTTCACACTATCAAGAGACTACTTGAAGACCTTAAGGGCACTATTTCCTATGGACTTCTCGCATTGCAGCTCAGCCTGCTCCTACTCTCTATGGTTTTTCTTATGCGGGTTGCGCTGTTTGTCCCCCTACTCAAAAATTGTTTTGACAAATCAAGTTCAGAAGCTCAATGCAGGGCTATGGCCTCTACAACTGCTAAACTTACTTGGATTACTTACATGCTTTAATGATATTCATATTTCTTTTTCTCCAATCTTATTTACTAAAAATGGCAGCACTCTCCCCGTGACTAAGACCCCAATTTTCATGCTCACACTAAGCATATCGAATTGAATAACCACTTTGTTTGAGAGCAAATTGTCCAAGGATCTTTACTTCCTCGATCACATCATCGGCTGGTTGATATTCAACCAAGGCTTCACTTCTTCACAGTTCCCTCAGAGTAAGCTTGGAGTTGTGTTGATGTAAGCGCGTCGGAATATAACACACAAATAAAAATTTCAACAATCAATTCTATTCATTCATCATATCATTAAGTGATAACAAAAGGGAGTCAAATAGATTATTAATATGTCAAACTAAACCCTGATCCTAGGTTAACAAGGAAACTTAATCTTAATAGGAGACTACCAAAGATAATTGATCGTTACTGATAAAATTCTAAATAATCTAATATTTAACAGATGAATATCCCTTATTTTACTAAATATAATTAAAAAATAAAATTTAAATACATTTAAAAATCATCTTGGGGCGTGCTCCATCCATCCGCGACTCATACATTAGTTGTTTCCATTCACACTTAGATTGAGGAGTGTTGTGATAGGAATCCATCTATGATGGTAATGATAAGAATCACAGATACAGGACAGGTTGTATAACCATGTCACAGTCTCTTGTAACTTATCTTCTGTAGCAACATGCAAAGTAATCTCTTTATATATGAAGCATACATAGTTGGGTCCAGCATACACATGTGACAATCTTGAGGAGTTCATTCTAAGTTCCAGCCAAGGGAGTATAGTGTGCCCTCATAGGTGCCATTGAAAGTGAACAAAATAATTGCCAAATAAATATTTTTTAATAGCAAGACTACATGGCTACATTTTCCTTAAATATTTGTTATGAAATTAGTAGGTTAATTTACTGAAATGCTAGCTTTTAGCAAGTTTCCACTCTCGCAAGATACCCTAAAATGTTTGAACTACAATTTTATTTAAAAACAACAGTTGTTAGCCTCAATCAATACAAATTGTCTGGTGAATTCAAATTGAACACGATTCGTGCCATGTCTTACAATTCACAAAGTACCATTCAATTATATTTTATTTTAGTAAACATGATCATATTGAGGTTTATTACTTTATGGATAGAATAGAGAATCCTCGTGATTTATGACTCCACTTGCACTCTAGTTTTAGATGTAAGCTTTTAATACTTTATTAACTTTGAAAATCTTTTTTATACAAAAGAAAAAAACATATTTTAATTTGGGCCTATCCCTATGGTATGACAATAATCCTCATCTCTTTGATGCTTTGTTCATAATTACTTATGCTATACCTCATTATTGATTGGGAATGTTCTCATATTGTGAGTTACAAATTGAGATCATGACGGGGACTCGAAGTAACATTTTTGTCATGAAGCGTTTTTTTTACGGAAACAAATCATGAAAGAGGTGTTTTATCTATGAAGCACGGACACTTCGTCGGAGGTGGCGTACCCGTGTCGGACAAGACACCCTCACGACACTCATCCGACACGTCACGTGGTGTGTCGAACTGATTTGGCATTTAAGAAAAGTCGAACACTTTTGTGACACATCTAGGACACTTATGGGAGTAATGATGAAGTTTTTGGTCTAGCCGGAAATGGTGATAAATGAGGAGAGCATTAAAGCACTTACTTAGCCCATTGAAATTATTAATATTTTTGTTTAGAATGGGTTCTTTTTGTATATTGATTATTACTTGTTACTTTGCTAGCAATGGAGTTAGTTGTGATACAAGACTTTATATAGATATATAACTATTGACTTATGGTTTAAATGTTTTTTGATATTTAGTTTGACTACTGCTTTTTTTTAGTGCAAATAGATCAAAGTATACATGGAATAATATTATTATTATTATTATTATTATACATATCTATATAATATGGGACAATGGTGTTTTACTATTCATCTTATGTTTATGTTTATCAAAGTAATCAAAGGGTCTACATTTTGCCATGTGACTCACAAATGAAGCGCTGAGATTAGTTTCTTTCCACTCAAACCCTACCCCACAACACAATCCGTCTAACACAACAAACCCTACTTCTCATTCTCTCTCTCTCTCTCTCTCTCTCTCTCTCACTAATCCACTACCCCTCTCTGCGTCTCCCCCTTTTCCGCCGTCGCCCCTCTACTCCACCCCACCTCTCATTATCTACCTCTCATTCTCTCTCTGCGCCGATGGTCCTCCTAGGTAAGTGTTGTTTTAGGTTTTGATTGGTTTTGGTTAGATTTAAGTAAATAACTGGTATCATTTCTTTTTGTTGGGGTTTTGCAGGTAACATCATCTATGTGTTTTGGTTTGGACCTAAGGCTTTTGTATGAGATTTAATGGTGTTTCGTTTCAAATTTTTGGGGTTAGGGTTCTAGCAAGCCCCTATCTAATGAAATTTTGGTTTTTATTTTTTTGTTTAGCTTCGAAGGGTTTCGGATTCGATCTATCAACTTCAAAGGGTTTCGGATTCGATCTATCAGGTACACAATTTTTTTGTATTTGTATTAAGTTTATTTTTTAATTCATATCTGTTTTGGTATGGACCTAGGATTTTAGTATGAGATATTAGGGTGTTTCGTTTGAAGTTTTTGGGGTTGGGGTTCTAGCAGGCCTCTCCCTCTCTCTTTGGTTCTAATTTTTTTGGATCTAATTTTTTTGCTTAGCTTGGAATGTCTGGGAATTTCGGATTGGATCTAGCAGGTATACTAACTTTCTATATAATTTACAGTAACATGGTATCCTAGCTCTTGAGTTCGGATTTTGGATGCGATTTGCTTATTGAGAAATAAGTGTTGTTTGTCAAATTGTCTAAATGTGTGTTATACTTTGTCTCTCTGTTGTTTGTCAAATTGTCTATAAATGGGATGCTTTGGTATTGATATTTACTTGCTGATTTTGCTTTTTCTTTGTTCCAACATAATTTTAATTTCGTATCTATGCTCTGTTTTGAAGGTACATACCCATTTATTATGGGTCCACTGTTATAAGTTTATAGTTTATTTTTGTGGCGAATAGGCTAATCATGTTCGTCATAAAGTGGGAGTTAGTTTTTTGTAGTAGGTATCAGGTTACGATAATGGATGGAGACAACGACAATCAGATCACGCAACGAATTTTCATATAATTTTTATATTTTTGTCTATTTTATTAGTGTTTAGTGTCTATTGATTTGAAATTTTGCTTCATTTTTATTACTGTGTAATTTTGCTCCATTTTATTAGTGATCGAGCTTCTCAGGAGGTCCCCCTACCTGGTACTAATCCATTCAAGGTAGATGTTGCTACCCATCTCAATTTCGAGTTCTCTGTATTTTAATATTATTTTCTTCTTATTCATTTGGGTATATATGTTTTGTCCATAAGTAAAAAGTACGTTTGTGCTTATCATTGGAATAGATAACACTAGCATGAGATTCATTTTAAGTTGTATATTTATATCGGGTTTCAGATTTGTAGTTTTGTGGTTATGATTCTTATTTGTCTTATTTATATTTTAAGTTGTATATTAACGAAACAATCTTGAGTATCTTGAGTTCATGGACCATATACTCTGCTCCAAGCCTCAGGTAAATACTTTGTTATGTTTGGGAAATTTGAAAGTGGTTGAAGATCAAGTTGGGCCATTATGAGAGTATTGGGGAGTTTTAACGTGGGACCTTGCTCAACTGTAACCAACCGACCGTTGGAAGAACCACGATACTACTTCGTGCATGCCTCAAGTAGGTCCAAGTGGGTAAACCTCCTTCTCAACTGTTCTCATTATCATTCATTTGTGTTCTTCTCATTATCACCGCACCCTTTTTGCACCCCGTCGCACCCTCATTCACACCCCATGCCCATGCTTCATTTTAGTTTGTAATAACTTTGCAATATGAAATGTTGAAAAACATGTATAACTGAACTTACGATGTGTATACACAATGTCATGCCTTCGAGTTGATTTTTCAAATGTTGAATACTATTTGTTTGGAAAAATGCCCAATTGATTTTGTTTGGAAACCTTTTAGCAGCCATTAATTTCTGATCTCAATTTTAATTTCAGATTCAAGTTTCAAGACATGCTTTGAGTTGAAGCATGATTTCTTAAGATTCAAGTTTCAACCATTAATTTTGGTGAGGTATCATTCTCCGCTTCTGTCTTACGTATATGTGCTTGCTTTTGGAATACCTATTTTTGGATTAGTCGACTGTTGATACTTGGGTGTATGTGATTTTACTTGAAAAAAACTTTATGTTCACGCCATGAGCTATTGCTAGAGACAGTTTTGGAAACCACTTCACATTATGTTCAAACCATGGATATTATTTTTACTTAGACATATCCCCTTATCTTTGTCTTTGGACACATCTGGCACTATGTTTTCTTATCAACATGTTTCTATTTGTTTCAAAATTCCCAATATTCAAGATTGAAATCTTTTGTTGACTTTTTGGTATTGATGTGAAGCTAATTTGATAGTTGGATTCAACTATTGGTACCTTTTAGGAAATACATGCCCATATTGACTGTGAACATTTTTGGAAGAAATGAAATCTACCATAACACCTAGATTTTTCTACGACATTTTTCGTTTTAAAGATTTTTGGTAGAAAGCTTTGCTTATTTTATAGTTTCCTTCATTTCTTTCTCTCATCTTTTGCATTTACCAATTTTGAGTGGTGACCCATCGCCAATGGAGACAGTAGTCTTATGGAACTTTGGAAGCCCCGTGTGTAATTCGGTACTTTGGAACTTTGGGGTTTTGATTATATATGCATTTTCGGGTTTTTGAAATTAATGTTTAACTCTCTGCTTCTCTTGGTGTATACATATACACTGTCTCATATATGATTTGTTTTTTTTTTCCTTTTTTCGGATTGATGTCTCAGCAAATGATATGGTATTTTTTTATAACTGTTAATAGTTTTATACATTTATTATTATTATTTACTAAAATGGAAATACATTACAATTGCGAGGCATTGGTTGTAACCGATTTCAGCAAAAGCAGCAAAGTAGGCACACTCCCATGTATCGGTGTTCTAATTGGGATATGTCTAAGTAAAGCAGGCACACTAAACATTTCAGGAAAGCAGTGCACCAGAATAGATTGTTTTCTCTGATTTTTATACTTTCCGTTTCTCATTTGTAGGTACCATTTTTATACTTACAGCAATTTATGGTCTGCAGAGCTCTCAAAGCTTGCTGCTAATGCCTTCTTGGCACAAAGAATCACCTCTGTTAATGCTATGTCAGCACTCTATGAGGCCACCGGTGCAAATGTCTCAGAGGTTTCGGTAAAGACATAAGAATTGGTACCAAGTTCTTCAATGCTAGCGTTGGTTTTGATGGGTCTCGAATATGAAATTCCAACGCACACACTGATCAGTCAGTTAGATTAACTACACACTGATCAGTTAGTTGGATTGGGTTTTTTCTTTGAGGTTGTTAATTTTTCTGGGATCATTTTCTATCAATACATTTCAATATTTTCACCCTATTTGGTAGTTGAACAGGTGAAAAAGGCTAATGGAGCTTGAACCATCACAATGCTCGCTCACAGCCTCTAAGATAGGAGCTTGAAGTACATTGGAAGTTGAAGTACATTGGAAGATTGTTGGTTGATGGTTGTGCAATGATTTTAAAGTTGATGTTCTGTTCTGTTCTGTTTCTGTTTCTCTATACTTACGGAACCATATACACACACCAACAAGTACCAACATCTCTGCCCCAACAAGCCTTCTCCGCAGCAGGGTTATGCACAACCAGTAGCGTCAACTCCTACGCAACCTGCTTCAGTTCCTCCTCGGTGCTCTTTTTAGTTATTTTTTTTGGTTCACGAATCTACGAGATACATTTTTTCTATTTTTATCTTCGAAGTCAGAGTTATCTCTTTTCTCAGTTATTATCTCACTGCGTAAGAAACCAAAAGATGGAAACAAGCATACAATATAGCTTAAGCAACGCAAATAAGCTACATTGTTCTGTTCAAATTTTATTTGTTTCCAATTGAAAATATAATGTTTGATGTCTAATGTCTAATGCTTTCATTTACTACATGTTTTCTTCTATTTTTGTTTTCAGTTTAAATATATACCTTCCAGCACTCTCGATTATACACAAAGATACATAAGTGCTCACCGTTGTGCCCTTATTCGCAAAGAAGTCCTCCTTGCTGGTGAAGATTGGTCATACGATCCAGAAAGGAAAAAGATGATGACCAAAAGGAAAGGCCGCAAGTTTGATAGAATTTCAGCAGAAAAGCGAGCCAATACGGTTGAGTTGATGCAAAAAATGCCTCAGATGTTGCAGCTTATAGAAAGAGAAGGTGGGAGAAGAAGATGAATGAGGAAGATGCCGCGGCTAAAAAAACTTGAGGTTCAGTTTGCTATTTCCCTTATCAGACTTATCACGACCTGTCTTTTTTGCTTTTGATGGTTATATGCTTGAACATATGTTGCAATTATGTGATGTCTATCCAAGTGTAGTTTTTAGTGTTTTGTCATTCATTTCCTTGCTGGTACCACAAGTTTTGTACTGGATTTCGAAAGAACGCAAATAAAATGTCAAGTGAAAAACATCTCAAATTGTTGAAAAAATGAATTATACTAAAATTGTACCTATTATTAATTTTTCATTTGTGTTTTAGTAAAAAATTCAGATTGTATTATCTATTATAAATATAAACTCCTCAATTAATTCCGATGCCGATGCAACCCTGCTGCCGATTGATGTTTGCTGCTGCCCCGACGATGACTGATGCAGCCCTAATGCTGGCCGATGCCTGCTGCTGCCTTTGTTTGACCACTAAACCTTGGAAAGTGTAGGGCTGCTGATTTCAAAAAGGGAATGGCCCAAAAAAGGAACACCGACTTCAAAAGGGATTGACCCTCACTCGCAAATGCAGCCCCTGCTGCCGAGCAGCGACAACAGCACACACGCAGCAGCCCCCTTCATCCACGAAGCAGACCAGTCTCATTCCATTGAGTATGTTTTTTTTTCAATAGATCTCATCTCATTAGTTACTTTTTTCAATAGATTAGTTAATTAATTTTAGTTTAGTTGTTAGTATGCTGAATTTTTTTTGAGTATGTTAATATCCTGAAATTTTTATTGTTGTTTCTAAAAAATATTTTGTCCCCGAAATTAGTTGTTAGTGTGCTGAAATTTTAATTAATTATTGTTGTTAAAAAATAATTTGTTGCTAAAATTTTAATTTGGCCCCAAAATTAGTTGTTGCCACTGGGCAAGATGTGTGTTTCTTAGATTATTAACCGTGTTATATTCTTAGTTCACTACGTCATGTGTTGTGAAATTTCTTATTAATATGTCATACCATTACATTAGTTTATATCATCATACATTAGTTTCACTACTTCATGTTGCATTTACTAATTTTAGTTGTAAATTTTTGGATATCACCTTTGTGCTGGGCATGTGGACATTAACTTTACGTTCCTTAACTCAAATGCGTTCTTGGGATACTCAGGTGTCGGTGGTGCCATTGCTTGGAATATTTGGATATGTACATAATTAATTTCATCTCCATCCATTTTATTAGCTTTTTCAGCAATGGTGAGATACTTTGTACTGATATGATTATTGATTCATTTAGTTCAAAGCACTAACTGTTTATATAATATTTGACTAGCTATTTTAATTGACTAACTATTTTTTTTGTATCAGGTCGCATTTTGAAAACTGCGAACAGTCATTATTGTGGAACATGTGGGACGACCTCAATTGATATATGTAATTTTTTAACAAGTTTGTTTCGTTTTAGTAGTTATTGGATGAATTTGGATTCTTTGAATATTATTGGAATTATTATTATCCCTTAATCAGGGTGGATAGTCCAATAAACAAAGGAGATTCTGTCCATTTTTTTTTAAATTGACACTGTTTCCTTGAGGCACAATGTGAATTAAGTTAATGACTACTGAATATTTCATATTATATGTGAAGTTTTTCGACGAATTTATACTATTTGAATGTTGTTAAATAGGGTGGATAGTTCTATAAACAGAGGAAATTATAGCCATTTTTTTAAA
The DNA here is from genome assembly GCA_949130495.1 of Sambucus nigra. Classification (NCBI taxonomy): domain Eukaryota; kingdom Viridiplantae; phylum Streptophyta; class Magnoliopsida; order Dipsacales; family Adoxaceae; genus Sambucus; species Sambucus nigra. The sequence goes on along the minus strand of OX422212.1, from coordinate 550,973,410 downwards.
TTTTACTTTTTTTTTGTCGGGGAATGTTGTTTGCGATTACGTACTTTGGCAAATTTTCGATGTGCCTTCAGGCACAGGCATATACTAGTATATATATATATATATATATGTGTGTGTGTGTGTATGAACGCGCGCGCGCACGTGTGTATCCGTTCTCCGGCGTGTCGTGTCCAATTTTTTTCAAATTTGCCATGTCGGCGTCTCCGTGTCGTGTCCGACACGACACCCGTGTCCGTGTCCGTGTCCGTGCCCGTGCTTCATAGGTTTTTACTATTAGGTGACGAAATCATGGCCAATAATTAGTCTTATATAATAGTGTGTGTATATTTTAATATGTACTTTATATATATATATATATATATATATATATATATATATACACACACGTTATGATATATGGAAGAAAGGATATAAAATGAAGACAATAGAATTTTATGGTTAAATGTGGTCAACTGACGGAATCCTCTAATATGGGGGGCCAACCCTCAAGAAGTGGAAATTAAGGAGGTTTGACACAATAACAAATAATCAATGGGAGTTAAACCTCATATAACCCTAAAAAGGCTCATGTTATTGCATCGTAAGATGAGCTAGGTCTCTGTGACAATATCAACTATTGTGAACCAACAACTGGAAGTGATCAACAGGGTGCTAAGAAATGTCAAAAGTAAAAAAAAAAAAGGGTACTAAGAAGTGCCAAAATTAACAAATGTTTAAAACAAACTGCTACTAATAAACACTGTATAAAATTTGATAAACAGAATGCTCAATAGAGATCGAACAAAAATTTGACCTGCATATAGTATTAAAAGCACAGAGTGCGGGTGGCTGTAGACCCCAAAAGGTATCTAGATCCAGAAATTAATAGCGAAAAAGAACAATGTGATCTACTGAAGAAGCTATATGAACACAAATGCTAACTAGAAAGGATAGTAAGCCCCCAAGTATAAACACATAATGCTAAACAGCAAAAAAAGCCTGCAAGTTCATGGGTAAAACCAAGGAGACAGATAAGCATTAAGGCAGCAAACCCCACAGAGAGATATCCAAGGAAGAAACAACGTGAATAAATAACCAAAACAAAACAAAGAGACCAATGTAAAGATGGTGATACAGATGAAAGACGAGATAAAGAACGGATGAGCTCAGTTTAAAGCATATAAGGAGAGAGCGAGGGGGGGAGGGGAACTTACTCGAACGGTATCTTGTAATGGGAATTTCTCTCAATTCACGTCTTATACACAAATACTCTCCTAACAAAGCCATCACTGCTAATCCAGTAACATTGACAACCCACCATGTTATTGATGAAGGCCAACCTCCATATACGATGCATATAAAGAGATGGATAATGTAAACAGTAGCCGAGAAATCTAAGCACTTCTTTGCCCTCTCAATCAAATAAAGCAAATAACCAGCTCTGTTCAAACCAAAACAAATGCAATTTAAAAAAAAAAATGTTTTGCAAGAAACTACATCATGTTTCATATGATTGACCTTAAAATAGCATTACTACTTTAATAAAAAAATTCAGCACGAGGTTAGCCGATATAACAAGTGTATACTTATGTTCACATTAGTAGTAAGACATTAAAGTAATAAAGCAACGCGAAATCATCACCCCTCCCATTCCTCTTGATAAGTGGAAAATGTATTTCAATGAACAAATGCATAATTAATTAACTTGCAGCAATATACAGAAATACCATTCAATTTTCCAATTCACAGGTCAATGGCATCTCTCTCTCTCACACACATATACAAGCACATAACATGCCCGAGCTTAAAACCTGCAGTTATTTTAGCTATTGGTTGGGCTGGTCAAGCAGACTCAATTTACTCTACCGCATGCTGCATGTCCCAAATCTTGCCCAACAGGGCCAACACAAACCCCATTGCAAAAAGAATGAGGTGAGCATAAGAATGAATTCATGTGATGGTCAATCTTGATAGTAACAACAATTTGGGTAACAGCTCGGATCTTTATAACAAAAAATTAATGGGAATAAGTTATATGGAGCTAACTGAAGGTATATATGATCATCATTCAATTATAAAAAGAAAAAAAGTTCACATGGCTTAAACAAGCATGAAAAATATCATATGAGAATTCTTATAGTTTCAATATATCAAACATTCTAGTAGAAACGTCAGCCAAAAAGATGCATTTTATTGGGGATCTTCCTTTGTGTTCTAGATTTCCTCATTTGTATCGGCTTGCTAATCATCCTCATGCTCCAATTGATTCTATGGGTACTTGGGATTCATCTTCAACATTTTCTTGGAATACCACCTTTAGAAGGAATTTAATAATTGGGAGACTAATGATTTCATCTCTTTGTTAAATCTTGTGAAAGGGTTCATCTTTCTTATGACTCTTTGATAGAAGAGTGTGGGGTGAAGATTCTTCAGGAATTTTCTAATGCAATCGTTGCTTGATTGCCCAAATGTTTTGTCATTTGAACCATATAAAACGAATTGGAAGGGTGGGGTTCCTCTAAAGTTGACATAAATGGTGGTAAATGGGTAATAGGAGGAAGATTTCTCTCACTTCTCAACCCTCAATCAATAACTCTCTAAAATATAAAATGTCCCAAATGAGACTACAATAGGGGTATTTATAGGTGGGAAGTAGCTTAGGCTCCAAGCAATCATCTAATTACAAATGTACCCCTATTAGCCTTTGCCACTTCCATCCTATAACACCAAGCAAACAATTACTATAAAAAAATACATTAAAATAAGGAAAATAACAAAAATGTCATTAATGCCTAAAAATACTAAAAATAGCCCCTAAACTCTTTCTCTCCGCTTTCGAAAAAGCTCGTCCTTGATCTTTAAAAGTTGAGGATGCACAAAATCTTCAAAATTGGAGAATCATATGACAAGCGCCAAAATTGTGCAGAAGAGAGGCAAAACTTGTGGGGGCAAAAGTAATTTCGGATAAATTTGAGGAAGATCCTTCAATTCCTGCATCAAGATCATCATCTTCCTCGTCTCTCATGGGAATCTTCAAGAATATTTTCCCCCCGGATTAAAAACCATTTTCTTGGTGCCAAACCATAGTTCTTGCACATGTTCTTGAGAGGATCCGAACAAAAGGGGGTATGTGGTGGTGTTGGGGTTTGCAATTAGAGGCTCTTGTGCATATGTTGGTTGAAATCCTACTAATTCTTGATTAAAAAATTTGTCAGAGACCACCATTTGGGTGGTCCGATCAAGGGACGGAGGGCGGGAATTCCGCCCGATGAAATTCAGTGTAGAAATTGCGCCGATCAGGGCCGGAAGTTGCCCAGCTGCTGAGATTGAGACCGACAGAGGTTGTCCAGCCTGTTTCCCTTCGAAAAAAGGTCAAAATAGTTGATGATGACCGGACGCAAGTCGAAGTGGCAGTTTGGCATCGATGGGAGTAGATCGTCCCAGGTTGGAGATTTGACAGCCACTGTTTGGGGGACCCGACTGGGGCGAGACAGTGTTGGTGATGGAATCAAGGTATCGGCAATTGTTGGACTCACAACCAGCGCCAGAATTGGTCCCAAAACAGGTGTTGATGGTCGGCCAATGTAATTGGAGGCTGGAAATTGCTCAAGCATACTAATTGGTGCCGAATGAAGGCCATAAAAGGTTGATTGGGGTCATCGGGGGCCATCTGGGCCTTTGTCGGCCATCACCATGGTGACCTGTCCCGGGGAATATGAGGTACGACCTGGATTTGAGGATTCTTGCACAAAAAAAGCGATTTCCAGTGCTGGAATTGACGTCCGAGGGCTGACCGGCAGTAAAGAATGGCCAAAATGTTTGGCCGCTGGTGGCTGGTTGTGGGTTCCGCCCCTGCCCACCATCGGTTTGGCGGTTGGGGGATTAGGGTTTGGCAAGGTGATCTTTTTTGGGGGGTAGGGGCGTGAAATGGATTGCAGAAGCGTGGGTGGGAATATTTTGGTGGTTGGGGGTAGGGCTAATAATGGTGGGTGGCTCAAGGTGTCTTTGGGAGGGTGGCGGGAATAGGTCGAAATTTGGAGAAGGTGAGGGTTGTGGTGCGAGGTGGTAATTTTAGGGTTTGCGGGGGTAAAAGGGAGGATACGAGAACGCGAGGTGGTGGAAAGTGAAGGGATGGAAAATGGTGGTATGGTGGTAATTTGGGTGGTGGTAAAGGGAGACGATTCTCAAGATCATCCATTCGCATCAAGAGATGATCCAAGGTCCTCGCAATTCGATTATTACGAGTTTCCATGGGAGCATATCTCCTCTCAAAACCCATCTTAGCGTTGTTTACGATTTTTTATTTTTTTACAATAACAACAACAACAGGTAGAACCAATGAGGCTTTGATATCAATTGACGTAAATGACGCCAAAGCGAAAGATTTCTCTCACTTCTCAACCCTCAATCAATAACTCTCCAAAATATAGAATGTCCCAAATGAGACTACAATAGGGGTATTTATAGGTAGGAAGTAGCTTATACTCCAAGCAATCATCTAATTACAAATGTACCCCTATTACCCGTTGCCACTTCCTTCCTATAATACCAAGCAAACAATTACTAAAAGAAAATACATCAAAATAAGGAAAATAACAAAAATGCCACCAATGCCTAAAAATACTAAATATAGCCTCTAAACTTCTAAATCCCATCAAAAGTGCAATTCTTTGCGTGGTTGGCCGCCAAAAGAAGGATTTATACTTGTGATTTTTTCATAGAAAGATACCTCATATCAAACTATTACCCTATTGGTATGTTCTTAGGGAGTGTTTGCTGACGGGAATATTTGGTTCCTTAAAAGTTTTTTCTGTATGATGTTGTGTAATTATATAGAAAGTTGAGGATGTATCACATAATATCTGTGAATTGGATTCCTCTCAGCCACTTGTGAGATTTATGTACCAATTCCATTCATTTGTTTGCGCATGAGGTTTGTTGGGGCCTGATAAAAAATCAGGTCCGTACGCCAACAAATGGTGGACCTGTCTTTGCCTCTTTGGATATGTCCTTGATTTCAACCAACTAAAACTATTAGCAACTGTGACATGCAAAAGGAAGTGTTGGTCAGAGGAGGCATCCTTTGATTAAACTTTTTGTTTTAAAATATGAAATAAAATATTTTAACGGGCAGTTAAAGGCATTTTTAAACACATTGACGGGGCAAAATATACCTCTCATGTGCCAGGCGCTTTAGTTTGGAGTTTCCGTATTAAGCCAGTAACGTCTTATGTTCCGTATGCCAAACTATTACCCTATTGGTATGTTCTTTGAAAATGTGACGGGGAAAGTGCGGGTCATATCTTATTACATTGTTCCAACGATACCCACTTCTTTTGGTTGAAAATATTCAAGGAATTGGGTTGCTGCTGTTCCACATAGTTCGAAAGACTTTCTCGTGATTAATTGGGGAGAGCCAAATACTTGTGATGTTCCACATAGTTAGAAATAAATTCAATAATTTCTTAAGATATGAAGGTTGAGAAAGAAGAATAATGGGATAGAATCTGTTTTGTTGTTACACTATGAGCTTCAACAGACAAATCCTTTTTTGGTTTGGGTAATCCGACATGGAGCATAACTGGAGAGAAAGAATTGATTAATGATTTCGCATCAATTAGCTTGAAGTGGGTTTTGCGGGTTTTCTTCGAAGTGGCAGGATGCAGCTGGAGTTTTGTGACCTTCCACTTCAATTATTCGTTGTATGCAGGGGGGAGTAGCTTATATTGGAGATTTCCAGTAGTTTCATGATCACACACACAGAATATAATGGTGATAAATATGGAACTAAAAGTAGTAATAGTAGCAACAGTAGTGTGATAACAACACATTGATGAGGACCAGCTATATGTAATGCTCCAAAAATGCTGGGAAATCAGAAAGTTTGTGCATGGAAAAAAAAAACAGAAAACATGACAACCTGGACTGGATGAGCAAAACAATTATTAATAGAACCAAGGCAGCATTTTATGTTAGGATTTAGATGAAAGAGAATCAATTATAAGGGTTTGATCATATGTAAGAAAGGCCAATAATACACTAATAAGGTAAAAGATAATTATAATTGAGCCAAATTGAATGAAAGAACGATAGCTACACATTTACACAGAACTAGTGGGCTAAAATTGGGTCCGTTACAATTTACAACATTATGGGTGGAAGGGAAATGGGTCAAAAAGGGTGCATGAAACTATGCTATAAGCAAAATTGATTCAATTATTGGCCTTTTTCTTTATTCACTTTTCCTATTGTACATCTGTATAAGTAAAAATAAAATATATTAGAAAGAGCTAAGTGGTCACGGTGTACAATGAATAACAAATAACCAGCCTTTCTCCAAAATATGGTTGCAAGTAATCTTATAATACACGATACGCTTTATATGATACGAAACAATATAAACCTAATATAATATGTACATGTAGACTGTATCTTTTCAAGTTGTATCTTACAATACACTTGTACAATATAATTCATGTAAAAGGGAAAAGAAGAAGAAAAAGGCATTTTGAGAGAATTCACTGAATTCACTCTTTGATGAAATACATTAAAGTGAGATATAAAGATTAAAGAAGACTCTCGACCTAAACAATAATTTAATCGCACCCAATCACAGCGAATTGTAAGATCCTGTTTCTTTATTGGGTATGGAAATAAATGATGAATAGATTACTGAAGACCCCGTTTTACCTTTAAACCCATGAGTAGATGCAGATAATGTTTTTAAGATGGACCCCATAAGAAGGGAAATGTAACAATTGGAAAAAGGAGGTATTTTAGTGTTAATCATTATTTTTTTACTTACTAACTACTAACAAACTCATTCTATATATCAAATAACAAGCACTACTTCAATATATAGCGCATATAAATATTTCCTTTAGCAAAAACACTTGAGGAAAGTATCTTTTGAAGAAGTGGGATGAAGATGATGAAGAAGAAAGAAATACAAAAGAATGGGTAGATTTGAAAATCAGCTCAGATTCAAGGCATGGATTGGAAGAGGAGGCCTTGCACATTACCGGTCTTCACCAGATGGATCAACTATGGGGTTGTTGGAATCTATAAGAGTTCTTAATGTTTATTCATTCCAGAAGTGAAAAGTTAGTTAAATAAGAGTACTCTTTGAGTATACACATGATTCTAATCTAAAAGGCAACAGTGTACCTTGAAAATGGTGAAAGGCTGTAAAAATTTTATTTTTGTTGAGAAGCCTAGAAGTTGTAAAATTCTGATTGTATGAATGAAACATCACAAGAACCTTATTTATACAAGCTTGTAATTCTCTCTTTTGATATATGAATAAATTTACCAAAAAAAAAAAAGCAATTTCAACTCTTTTAGGATAGTGGGATACAGCCCTAGCCCTAGATGTGATACCCAGAGACTTTAAGGACACGTTTGGTTCGAGGTTTGGAAAGAGAATTTAGGATTCCTAGAATTTCGAATTCCCACAAAATTAGAATTCTCCTTTCTCCTCTAAAATGGGGGGAATCCTATATTCCCGGAAACTCTAGCTTACTTTTGTGGTAAGATAAAAATACCCTTCGACTCTCTCACACACACACAAAGGCACAAGCACACACTCTCTCTCACATACACACACGTGAATACACTCGCGCACACTCTCTCTCTCACATACACACACGTGAATACGCTCGCACACACACGCATACACACTCAGACACACATACTTTAACACACAACCATACACACTCTCACACTTTCACACATAATTTCACACACTCAAATCAAGTGGAAGGGTATTTTAGTTAAATGATATTTGTTCATAATAAAGTAATTTTGATTGTTGGGAAAAGAGAATTCATGTTTGAACCAAATAATGGGAAGGAATACAAGATTCCATGAATAATCAAGGAAGTATTCTTGGAATCAAGGATTACCAGTCCCATTCCCTTTCCAAACCTCGAACCAAACGAGCCCTAAGGGTGATTCCAAGAATTTTACTAGTGAGATGCTAGAAATTTTCTTCCCTTTACTGTGAATTTCTTCTATTGATTCACTACATATTCATTGTTATTTTCTCCTCCAGAATTAGCAACCACTTGAAATCAAGTTACACATTTGTAATCTAGCCACATTCCCCTTCCTGCCCTACATCAAGCATACACTATGTATATAAAAAATTTATCTGGTTTTTTAGATAAAAGTGTAGCTTCGAATACACGACATAATATCCATGGAAAACGATACAACTCCAATGCTCATTTGGACAACATTAATATCAGCAAAAATAAATCAATAAGGAATCTAAGCATATCCACTGCCTTGAAAGCCAAGTATACAGAAACCGTCCAAACACACGCTTCAAATTCAGAACTGACCATTCCACACCCTCCTATTAATTACTATAGATTTTAAGGCTTTAGTCCCATTTCAAAAGTTCGGCACGAATCCCATGTTTTTGTTGAAATTGGAGTTAATCACATAACTGCCTCCAACCGCCTATCATTTCAAATTCAAATTGTAATCAACTATTTTTGTGCCTCTTCATTCATGTGCAACATGCTCCGTTACAATTGGGGCATTTCTTCATTGGTCTAATCAAAACAAATTTTCCTCATGTAGTAAATATTCGCTACTTGTTGGCTTATGGGACCTATTGGAGCAAAATTGTTTGGCTACATACTTAGTAGGGGGACAAATGGTAAATATCCTAAAAATTAAAAGCATAGATCCGCTGCCAAAAAAAAATGTTTATAAATGACACTAAAACACTAAATAGTTTAGCCCCCAAATTTCTATCCACAGATTCAACATTTGACACAAAGTTAGTGAGATTCTATGTTGTTGGCAAAAAGTGAAAAAGATGGAAAAGAGCAAAGATAATGAATGATTTGAAGTAAAAATCTGACCCTGCGAGAGAGGTGAGCATAAATGAAGCAATGACGCAGCAACCGGTCGGTGTGGAAGCGGTAACAGTTGCGTAATCAAAGAAATAGACGAGGCTCATTCGAGAAACACGACTCCCAACCAGAATTGACAAAAATACCCCCACTGTCATATAGTACAAGCATTGAATGCAAACGATTTGGGCAACAATCATCCATGGATCCCACACTACTGCACCATAGAACATGACTCTTCAAAAATATTCGATTCACCAAAACAACAAGATGTTTTGGATTCAACGCTTCAAAATTTCATTGTAACCCTAGTTTGTGGTTTGAATTTTGCCAGAAAGGTTCGGCTTCACCTGAGATTAAAATTTGGAGAGAGTGAGAGATAGATCGTGATGGCTTGATGAGTAACGTAGCGACTGTAGTTCAATAAAACTAAAACAGACGATTGAAGAGAGAATTTGGGGAGTCGTATTGTAATTTGTATTGGTTGCCTAACTTTGTAGGGGTGAATATTTTGCTTTTGGAGTGGGTACCAGATTTTAACGGATCCAAATACCTGCACACACTGCGCTGCAAACAGCTGACCGCTGGGCTCTTTCACTCGGTGGCTCCTTAATTTTTTAAGTACCCAATATTTGAGTTGGTTTCATTTTAATTTCTAGTTTTGAAAAGTTTTTCAAAATAATTCTTTTTATTTTAAAATTGTCTTGTAAAAGCTTTACGTTGTTAAACGATGGCACGGATGAAAGAACATTACATATGATAACCCCATAATTTAGCTCAATTGATTGAGTTATTTGGCATAGTCCAAGTAGGTCACCAGTTCGAGTCTTGGAGGCAGCTACGCAGGCATAAAGTATAGTTGGTTGATAGGACATATCTTAGGGGCAGCTACTTAGACACTGATTGACCTATAATCAGGGTATGAGTGTGAGTATGTGTTTCTACCATTATTCGAATTTGTGACTTAAGTGTTATGCGTGTTGAGGAACCAGTACGTATAGTTCATGGGATTAGTCGAAGTGCGTGCAAGCTGGTCCAGACACCCATGATTACCAAAAAAAAATTACAAATGATAAAACTTTTGATTAATTGGTGTCTCAGTAAAAATGGGGATCCCCTCATATGTTTACTGCTAAGGAGCCTTCCTTAAAAACTCCTTGTTTCAATGCGAGACAAATATCTACTACTTAAAAAGAGGCTAAATCATTTGGAATGGTCATATGAGCAAATTAACCTCATATACCCTCCATTTTAATTTCATTCGTTTTTCCTCTCTCTTATTCACACGTCGGTACCATCCCCCATCAATTACCTTACTTTCATTCCTTTTTCCTCTCTCTCATCCACACGCTTGTACAGTTGTACCATATCCCTCCCTCCCTGTTATCAATTGATAGCCTCTTCATCTTTTCTCCCTTGTCTTCCACTACGAAACCATCACCATGGAAGAGCAAACACCAAAATCCAAGATATACATTTACTCCTGATTATAATTGACATGGTTCGAGAGCCACCTAAATCATCACAAAAACCTCACAATGGAAAAGGATTCACCTCAAAGAATAAATTCCTATTTATTCCAAATTATTTTTTACCCATTTCAACAACACCTGAAATAGCCCCTCCAAATTCATTAACCCATTTTTATTACATTCATCTTCGCAATCATTGTTCATTGTACTTGTAGCATCTCAAAAGTTCAAATCAAATGTGAACATTTATAATCTTTACAAATATTTACAATAGCCCTCCTTAAATGTACATTATGTTCATCATTCAATGACTTATTAAATTCTTATTAAGGAAAACTATATGAAAAAAATAAATTGAAGAAAAAATAGTACGACTTCCATGATCATTGAGCTAGCGTTGAACGCACTTGATGTTGCCTCATTAAAACCTTTAGCGGAATTCTTGAGGGGAAAAACTTAGCTGGAGAAAAAAAAGTATAATGCACATATGTCCTAAATAACATGTTCTTGTATTCTCCCCATGATACAATGCTCCTCTTGATTGGCATGTCTTAATTTGTTTGTTGGTGGAGTCCACATTTTTCAATCTCATACACAAGCTTGTGGAATGTTGCTTTTCATAGTGACTTGATGAAAGATCATTTAAGTAGTGACCTAAAAGAACTTGCATAACTTCAATCTCATTTTTCCTTCGAAGCTCGAGCGTGAAGAAAATCGTGAGTGAAATATTTTTTTTTCTTCCTTTGATGAATCATTCTTGAATTGTGTTGTCCATATTACATTGTCTCTGTTGATGATACTTGGAACATATATAACGAAAGGCAATTGAAAAGAATTACGATTATGTTGAACTAAAGATCTTAGTCATACATATTCATGGTCGGCTTCATGAAAACCTAAACTTTTAGAGTGATTGGAAGAAGCTATAAAAGTTTATTTAGTAGAACGCCATGAAATAATTGTGTTACCACTGAAAAATACATAACATGTCTGAGATCTCCCCTTATGAAGATCAGTTAAGTTTTCAGATATCGTATAACCTGCTAATACAAAACCTTTTATCTTCACAACTTAAAAATCATGAAAACATGAGGAACCATGTAATTGACAATTCTAGTTATACTTCTCTCTTTTATTTTATTTTAACCACGCCTCAAATTAATTACAAGTAATTAAATTACCAATTAAGTAAATCCCTTTATATTATTACCCTCTACCACTATTCAACTTCGACGACTAAACTAAACATATGAAAAAAACTCCATTCTCTCGCGTCCCACACTAACTTCTTCATCATTTCGTCTTTTCCCACTTAAGAATGGGTGGTACAATCTTAAAATGGGTTAGTCGACCTAGAATAAGCACAAATCCACCTAAGAATGGTTGGTACAATCTAATAACAGGTCAGTCTGAGGTGGAAACCCACCTAATAATGGGTTGTATAACCTAATAATGGATTGGTCGACCTAGAATAGGCATAACCCCACCTAAAAACGGGTGTTATAACCTAAAAATTGCTTAGTCGACCTAGAATAGGCATAAACCCACATAGGAATCGGTGATACAGCCTAAGAACGAGTTGGTTGACCTATAATAGGCACGTACCCACCTAATAATGGGTGGTACAATCTAATAATGGGTTAGTTGGTCTAGATTATGCACAAACCCACCTATATGGATGGTATATTGTAAAAAATGAATTGATCAGCCTAAAATAGGCACAAACCCTCCTAAGAATGAGTAGTACAACCTAAAATTAGGTTGTCCATCTTAGAATACACAAAAGTCCACTTATAATCATGAAGAACTGAATAAGTGCCACAAGCCAGCCTTCACTGTGTAAAACCTCTTTGTAGATTAACTTAACCTTCAGCGTACACGATTATTATTCCGGATTATATATAATATATTTCGTAGATAAATCTCACGTCGTATAGTTTTGAGTACTTAAAACCTAACCGAAGAGGTTACTAAGTCTTCTACGCAATCAATTCAGTACTCTGAGGTCCTTATTTATGTCCCAAATCCTAACTTATCACTCCTAAGAATTTAAATCATGTTCTCGCATCATAAAATATGAAATTAATCGTCGAACACTCATAAATTCAACACTACATTCCAACCAAATTCAAATATGTTCCGGGCATCACATATATTCCTACTGGTCTCCATAAAGTCCTAATGTGTTCACATAATCCCCAACTATAACGTTCGATAACCGGAAACACTTAAAATCAAAAAGAGGAAAAAGGTCATAGTTTCTGAGGAGATCAATCGATCGACCTTGGGTGTCGATCGATCTAGCCAGTCGATCGATCGACCTATGAATGTCGATCGATCGATCAAGCAGGTGCAGGTTACGGGTTTTCTTCATTTTCAGCCCTAGTTTTGTCCCAAATCTTTATGACAAGATGTTAAATCCTAAAGTAAGCATATTGGGTCATTATACAACCTAATTACATGATTCTTAACGTTCCAGAACTCTTAAATCATCATCAATTAGACTTTTCTTGGATCAAATCATCCTTTTATCATGAAAACCCTATTTTTCTATTTTCTTCAAGAATTATCATACTTATCTTTCTAAATCCATTTTTAATTCATCAAGGGTTATGATTTTATTAATGGAATACTTCCAGAATCAAACTACATGCAAATCATAATCTAGAATTAGAGTTTCATCTCCAAGTTTCATGAGTTTCAATCATTATTCGTGGCTATCACCAAATCCTACACTATCATGGATAAATTATTCACTGAAACTTAATGAATCAAATCACTTGCCTGGGAATTGATATTTTGATCCGTTGATGACGTTAAGGGTTGGTTCTCTTCATCTCTCCGGTCACAAATCCGGTGATAGTGGTGGTGTGTAGTGGTTATGGCCTTGAAATCTTTCATGTAACTTCTCCTCTCTTCTCACGTTTCCCACTCCTTATTTTTAGCAGATAATGGCCCTAATATTAGCTGATAAGTAAAGCCTAAATTTAATGGGTCAAACTCCCTTAAAAATTAAAATGACTAAATTACCCTCCCGAGTTGTCGGTTTGGCCTAAAAATGGTCCGGGAACCAAACTAAACCCCCGGCTAGTATTTTCTGACTATTTAGACCCTTCCGAACACACCAGCACACTCAAAATGACCATACAGATGACAAAATTAAAATTTACTTTTAAATTCATTTAAAACGATTCCTGACGTGACTGACACGCGCGTCTCAAATAAATTTTCCGAATCATCGTATTTATGACTCGCGACGATTTTAATAAATTCCATAATCATATAATACTATATTCACCTAGTAATATTCAACGTTATTATCATAATCAAATACCAACTCTCGTCTCGCTAGTATTTACATCCGGATTAATTTCCAAATAATTATCCCATTTAATTTAATTAATCCCATTAAATAAAATCAATAAAATTACGGGGTATTACAATTATTTCCTCAGCATGGCTACCATGTTAGCCAAGGACATAGAGGCATTAAAGAATCATCAAAATTATTGAATCCTCAAAAAAGGGATGCATCACTTGACGTTGGAAAGTTTGTTTTCTTCTAAAATTTATTTTGATCAATCTTATGATGTCAATAACATGATGACCAATTTTATTTTTCCATAGGCCATGCATGCTCTTTAGTAGACCTCTAGTAAATTTAAGATCCTCCACACTCACGATAACAATATTAACAACACCTTATTCGTTAAGGAGGGCAAAATCACTAACATGATCGAAATACTAAAGGAGATGTCCTCTTAGAAAAAGGATATGCTTAAAGAGGGTGAGATCTTTCAGTTGGCCTATAGTAAAGTTGATTCCCAGCTCATGGATATAATGAGGGCTCATGACCTAATGCTAGTGGAAAAATCCTTCTTTAAATGGAGAGATATTTCTCACTACTAAGCTAGAGCGAAAGGGGAAGAAAATCAAAAAGAGGATCAATAAGGATTTCCTTGAAGGTTTTAATATCGGGATCAAGGATGTGGCTGCTCAGTTGAACTATCTTAAGTATGTTGTATTTAATAAAGGCTTGGTTGAGGGACTAAAAAAGAGTAAAAGGCAATGAAGCCTTTAATTAATACCCCCTCTAAATTTTGTGCTTGAGGAAGGGGAGGAATCTTTGGCGTTTGTTTAGGAGGTGGATCAAGTAGCCACCAAGAACCCCCAGCTAAAGGCCAAGTTGTCCAATAGAGTTTCATGGTGAGGTCACCTCAGAATCTTAGGCTTAAAAGTTTACTTTTTTCTTTTAATCTTTTATTAAGCTGTTAAACCACCTGATTTGTTATTTTTCATATTTAGTTGGGTTGTGACTAAAATAGTCATGTCTAACTCATGTATTACACCAAGGGATGGGTAGCCCAATATTTGATCAAAATTTATTTAGATTAGGCTGACTTGAAGGTTAAGTTAATCTACAAAGACACAAAGACATGTGTGCCCCATTTTAGGTTTTACACAGTGAAGGCTAACTTGTGGCACTTATTCAGTTCTTCATGATTATAAGTGGACTTTTGTGTATTCTAAGATGGACAACCTAATTTTAGGTTGTATTATTCATTCTTAGGAGGGTTTGTGCCTATTTTAGGCTGATCAATTCATTTTTTACAATATACCATCCATATAGGTGGTTTTTGTGCATAATCTAGACTAACCAACCCATTATTAGATTGTACCACCCATTATTAGGTGGGTACGTGCCTATTATAGGTCAACCAACTCGTTCTTAGGTTGTATCACCGATTCCTATATGGGTTTATGCCTATTCTAGGTCGACTAAGTAATTTTTAGGTTATAACACCTATTCTTAGGTGGGGTTGTGCCTATTCTAGGCCGACCAATCCATTATTAGGTTATACAACCCATTATTAGGTGAGTTTCCACCTCGGACTGACCTGTTATTAGATTGTACCAACCATTCTTAGGTGGATTTGTGCCTATTTTGGGTCGACTAACCCATTTTAAGATTGTACCACCCATTCTTAAGTGGGAAAGACGAAATGATGAAGAGGTTAGTGTGGGACGCAAGAGGATGGAGTTTTTTCATATGTTTAGATCAGTCGTCGAAGTTGAATAGTGGTAGAGGGTAATAATATAAAGGGATTTCCTTAATTGGTAAGTCCATGACAAGTTATCCTTGTCACTATTTCTTAATATGAAGGAAGAATGTACCATGGACATATCACGGTCAAAGTCCATGACAAGTTATCCTTGTCACAGACTTCTCACGGTCAAATTCCGTGATAAATTTGGGAAGCAGTCTGAAAAAGTTACTTGGCAGTATGACCACTACCACTGCCTAACAGTATATTATCACATGTAACAACAAATATATGACATATTTTCTCAATAAATAACATCAACTACTATTCAAAAACCTTAATAATCAAGTACTAAATAAATATGAATAAGAAACTAGGCCATACAATATTCATTCATTATTAAACACTAAACAACATTCAATATTCATGATAATCAAACACTAAAAAAATAATAATCAAATTAATACATATTGTTCATTCATTATCAACTTTAAGGAGAAGCTAGTCCATACTACAAAAGAATTGACATAACCCTCAATAGTCCGTACGCCGCACTGTTTGTTCAACCACACGGCTTCATTCTCTTTTCCCACTGACACTTATGTGACATGGATTCGAGACGCGTGTGGTTGCAACGAAAGGTTATGCACCAAGAAACCTGGGCGTATATTTGGGTCCCTCAACCCCCTGGCACTTTTATTGTCACCCCATAAGTCTATTAAGTACACTTTATCTCAACCAATTATAAATGGCCTAGTTGGGACGAGGGAGTATGGGTGGGGGTGGCGAATATGTCATATGGAGATGGGGGTATCGTTGAAGGCGAGGATGTGAAAGATGGAGCGGTGGTCCCCTCATCCACCACTTTCTCCTTACCTGTCCCTGAGTTGGCCCCATCTTGGCGTTGAAGAGCATGATTGACAAAAGAAAACATTTTATTCAATGTTTTCTCTAGGTTCTCAAATTTCTCGGCATTGTGGGTATGCAACTCGTCCACCTTGCGTGCCAACCCAGTGTTGCTCGACGTAATCCTGATAAGCCTCAACTTCCTATCCGAGAGCTCACCTCTCGAGTATGGCCCTTGTGATCCCGCCCGAGCACTTGGCTAAGTGCGTCCGTACTCAGAGATGCCTTATCGGCATCACTTTGCGAGTTATGAACTTCTTTGAGTTTTTCCCGAAATAACAAAAAAGTACACAATTAGATGAAGTAATAAAAAAGTATGTGATAATAAATTTTTACTTTAATAACGAAATTAAAATTATAACTTACACTAGTGGCGGCCACAACCGGTATCACCTCGTAATCCTTCCCTTTCATCGTTCGAATTGCCACATAGATATCGAGTTTATGTGGCTTACCCCCAAGATCACTCCCTGTCTCCTGAAATAAAATATTTCAAAATGAGTGAATCAGAATATGATTATCACTAAATAGAATAAAATAAAACTAAAATGAAATAACATTTAAAACTTATGATCATATACTTCACCTTGGCGTAAAATGTACGCCCTGAGTAGAGCACATCGACCTTCTTGATCCGATTTGCCCTCCTCGATTAATGAGAGGACAATTGCATATCTGATATCTCATTATCGAGAAACTGTTTCCAGCTTGCCAATAAGATTGGCTCCTTCTCGATTACTGTATCCCTACGTCATAAGATGGACTCCCGGTCCCAGGCAAAATACCGTGCACCCATATTTTTCTTCCACATTTTCCATGGATCTCTTAGTTATTCCAACGTGGAGTCATATGCTTATGGGGGCAAGTCGAATTGTTCTTGTCAAACAAATACAAAACAAAAGGAAAGTGAGTTAGTAGTATTTAAATTATAAAATATAAATATTATCCAGTCAGCAAGTACCTGTGATGCCCCCCAAATGGCTATCTTAAGCTCAAAGGCCACCTTTTTCCAGTCAGTGTACCCGAGGCTAATAATCGTCTTTAGCAATTCTGAGGCCCTAGCTTGTAAGACCGTTTTGTTCTCCACTGAGATCCCCAACTTGCCCCACTTTGGGGGCCTAGTTCTAGATGAACCTTCCTCTCCTCCGCTTCCCTGACGCCCCGATGAAGACATTTCCTACAAAAATTATTATTATTAGAAACATATATATGAGAAAATGATTTAGAAATATAAATATTGAATTACTTTGACATATTTACTAAATCAAATTAACGACATTAGAAGAATACAAATCCATATCATAAACCAAACTAAGATAAGAATCATTTCAAATAATTAGAATAGTTATAATCTAATGATTATTTCATATTCGAGTTATGTCACGGAATTTGAAATAATGCTTAAATTAATTAAAATCTAAATTAACATATTCATTAACCAACCAACCAAGATTGATTCAAATATCCAAAAACTGATCAAATTCAAATGAATAAAGTATTAAACTGTCATCCGATAATAATAAAGCACTAGAAGAATACAAATTAAGGACATTAGAAGAATACAAATCCATATCATAAACCGAACTAAGAATTGTTTTAAATAATTGGAATACTTATAATCTAAGAATTATTTCATATTCGGATTATGCCACAGACTTTGAAATAACACTTAAACTGATTAAAATCTAAATTAACATATTTACTAACCAACCAACCAAGATGCATTCAAATCCCCCAAAATTGATCAAATTCAAATGAATAAGGCATTAAACTGTCATCCGATAATAACAAAGCACTATAAGAATACAAATTAACGACATTAAAATAATACAAACCCATATCATAAACCAAATTAAAAATTATTTCAAATAATTGGAATACTCATTAAAAATCTAAAAATTATTTCAAATTCAGATTATTATCTAAAATGGTTTGATATTCAATAGGAGCGACCAAGTCATCCACGTTGCTGGTTAGACGCTTTGGAGCATATCGGACGATTGACAACGGTTTGTTGTTGATATACTCTGAGTAAAACACTTTCTTGAACTTTTAAAAAGCAAAAACAAACGGCTCATCACTCACATGCTCGTTGCTAGGGGTGGGCACGGTTCGATCCAGTCCAGGTTTTGCCTATTTTGTGGACCGGGCTGAATATTCGCTCCTCAATTTTTTTAGACCGAGACCGGACCGATCAATTCGATTAACCTACTAATTCGGTCCAGGCTTTTTTCGATTCGGTCTGGGATAAAATTCGATCCACGAAAAAATCCGGTCCCGACCCTATTATATATATATATATACTTCTTATGAATGTTTTTATCTACTGTTCTCACAAATATATATACAAAAATTTAAAAAATAATAATACTCGAAACTCCAAGTGATATTTACATGGGTTTTCTTAACCCAAATAAAAAAGTGTTTATACATATATAAAATGTTTCAAATTAAATTCATAAGTTATATACGTTAATTCAAAAACTATATATAAGAATCACAATAACATTATGTTTATTATATATATATATTTGGGAATCGGTCCGGTCCGGTCCAAATCGGTCTTTTAATATAGTGGACCGCAGACTGGACCGGTTTAATCGTTTTTTAGTTTTTGTTAACCGATTTTCGGACCCGTTTCAAAATATCCATTATTTTCGATTCGGTTCGGTTCGGTTCGGTGCGGTCCAATCATTCCATTGGGGCCGATCTTTTTTTTGTCCACCCCTAATCGTTGCTCTTCAACTTCGACAAATCAACCAGGATCAACTTTACAAACATTTTTATCATCAACTCCTACCCAATCACAATAAAACATAACCTCTTTGAAGCTTATATAGTCCAATTTAAATATATTTTGATTGACACGATAGTAAATCATTTCAGCTTTAAGTAGAATTTATCTTTCGCGCTCACTCGATATTAAGTAAGAGCCTTGTATGAAATGCCCGAGTTTTGTATATATATATATATATATACCCTTGCACCAAATACATAACTATTCAATCGACACTATTTGTACTAACGTGGAATGAACAAGGGTCCATTGGTTAGACAAGTGAGCCTTGATGTCGCATCATCCATCTTTAAGATATGAGATTATAGATAAATTATTGAGGTTAGTTTTAAAGCTTTCTTATACTATGTCATTTATTAAGAGAGATTCTCATTATAATTACCTCGTGTGACACCCATAGCCTAAATTCGTTATCTGATTATGCCATCATTCTTCGTCTTTTATTGTTCCCACACGCATCATATTTCCTGCATTGACTGTGACGAACGTATTATGAAATTGATCAAGTATAAAAGTTAAAATAATGTAAACGTACTTTTTTCATTCTTCGACATCTTCATGAATTTTAAATAGATAACGAGCTACTTGTTCATGCTATAAACTTGTTAATTTTATTTGTGTGCCCATCACTTTACCACCCTCATCGACGAGCTCATCACCATTACTTACACTGCTTGGGTCAGGCATATATTCCCGAGTGTAGATTAATGACTCCACGGTGATGTATTCCTATGCAATTGATCCTTTAATATATCGTGGATTCTTGGCATACTCTTTGAAAAATTTCATCAACCTTTCAAGAGGGTACATCCATTGATATCTAAATGGGTCTTGAAAAGTGCCTCGTCGCATAAGTGTACCAACAAGTGAATACTTATGTCAAAAAATGAAAGGGGAAAGTACTTCTCTAACACACAAATCGCTTCGGCTATATCTACTTTTGTGTCCACTATGTGCTTTCGATTGACTTCCTTCTCACATAAAGTGTGAAGCAGATGCTAATTTTCATAATGGCTCTCCGCAAATCATTATGCTTAGAGAAACAGTGCTTAAACAACAAAGGAACCAATTACATGATCACATGTCAATCGTGAGACTTGAACATATATAAATCATGGAGATAATTAACAATCCTTAGCAAGTTGGATGAAAAAATAGAGGGAACTTTTATATATATATTGTGTCTAAAAGAACTTTTCTTTCCTCACTTATCAAAGTAAACGCACTAGGGGGAATTATTTTCCTTCCGCTAATACCTTCTTTCAACCGTAGTTGTGGCTTAAGTTTCAATAATTTAAGGTTTTTTCGTGAATTTTCTTCGTCGTTCGAATGAATCCCCCTAAGGCATGTTCCCTTAATATGTACAATGATGTTCTTCTCCACATGCATCACATCCAATACATGACGCACCGAGTTACTCTTTCAATAAGGCAAGTCAAATAAAATTGACCTCCTAGATCATGCCTTTCTTGTCTCAGTTTCATTCCCTGTTGAGGTCTTTTTATACTTGATATTATTCAATTTAGGATTCTTACATGGCATATTAGAGTTACAATTAAAATATTTACTCTCAATTTCTAAAAATGAAAGTTTTCTTGGAGGTAACTTATGTTTAACTCCGCCCGGTAAACAATTGGAACCTTTCTCAAATCTAAAACTATGATCAGGTGTAAAAAACTCCTAAGAGAATGGTATATATTTTTTCTGCTATCGCTAAAATGCATAGATTCAGTCTTCTCTCTATAAATAGGACACCCCGAATAACCATATACTACATAATCAGATAATGTCCCATAAGCTGAAAAATCACGAATTTCCCAAATCAACATAGGTTTCGGCGTAAACTCTTCTTTTTTAAAAGATTTAAATGCTTCCCATAATTCATTTAATTATTCTGCAAAATGAGCCAAGTAGACATCGATGTCTTCATTTGGTGCCTTTGGCCCAGGTATCAATAAGGATAGCATCGAAAATTCAAGTCTCATACACTATGAATGAGAGAATTTAAGTGGTGTTAGGATTAGTGGCCATACACATTGAATAATGCTTAGATTTCCAAATATACTAAAACCATCCGTTGATATTGCCAAATGAATGTTACGCTGTTCTCGAGCAAAATTGGGATACTCATAATTTACCCTCTTCCAAGCTGTAGAATCAATAGGATGACCTATGAGATTATTCCATACGTTTGCCCTAGCATGCTAAGTCATTGCCTCCGCTATCCATAGTACTGTGAAAACTCTCTTCAATCTAGGACCAACCGAAAAAATATTTTATTACTTTTGAGCTTTTTCCTTCCTTGCGAGTAGATTGCACATATCTAGGTTCCTTTCATACCGGATATCAATCGAGATTTTCATACTCCTTTGGTATAGTATGTTGTCATACATACGTGCATGAATTAATTTATTCTTCATTCCCAAACCTTTTAAACTGTTCTTCATATTAGGATAGCTATTTGGAAGCGTATTCTGCTTGGGTAACAAGCCATTTACCAAATTCAAAATCCCTGTATGCTATAGCCAAATAAACCATATTGGGCTTTCAAACTATGCAAACCATCTATGGCATGTAAAGTTGTTTGATCTTTATCACATCCAGGGTACAATGGTTGGATCGCTTTAAATTTTAAACTTTGATAGTCACTATCAAGGTTTATCCCAATATCTTCATGAGCACCTGTACCTTGTACATCGTCAGTGATCTTATCTTCTTCCACGTCATGAACTCCATACGCATCATCAACTAAATCCTCTAGAATATTATAATCTACATTATCCTCCTGGCCTTTTACATCTACCCTACTTGATGATCATTGTGAAGGTTGCTCGGGGACAAAGGGAACATGTAATTCCCCGTGAAAAACCCACAACCGATAAGTATTTTGCATACCCCGTCTTAACAGATGTAGTTTAATTGTTTTCCACTCAAAAATCTTACCATTCCTACACATAACACATGGACACAGTAACTCTTCATTATTATGATATCTTTTTTCAAATCTCACAAATTCATTAATACCTCTACGAAACCCATTCCTTATTATCTCACCTTCATCACGGCTGCTACAAACAATCACCTATTATGGGTAAGAATCATATGTTCATATATTAGTATAAACAAAATTGTGAAAGAATCAAGAACCATACTATGGGTAATAAATATAACATACTTATAATTTAAAGAGAGAGAGAGAGAGAGAGAGAGAGAGAGAACAAATTGATTTGGTCGCCTGAATCGATAGGGTTATATTTTAGAGAGACATAACAAATCGATCTGGTCGCCTGAATCGATAGCGTTATATGTCAGAGAGAGAGAGAACAAATCGATCTGTTCGCCCGAAACGATATATTTTATTTTTGTTGTCACGATCGTGTCAGGGTTAAAGACCGTGACAACAAATAATCTTTCACGTTCTTTGATTGTGACATGACTGTGATAAATTCATATCATCTTTCAATAATTCTATACCAATGGTTCATGGATTAGAATAAATAAAAGTGTGAAAAATTTAAGAACCCTTTTATGGGTAACAAATATAACATATTTATATTTTAGAGAGAGATATAACAAATCGATCTGGTCGCATGAATCGATAGTGTTATATTTTAGAGAGAGAGAACAAATCGATCTTGTCACCCGAATCGATAGGGTTATATTTTGTTTTTGTTAGCACAATCGTGTCAGGTTCAAAGATCGTGATAATAAACAATTGTTATCACGATCTTTGACGGCGACACGACCGTAACAAACACATTTTATTTTTCAATAATTCTAGACCAATGGTTCATGGATTAGTATAAACAAAAGTGTGAAAAATTCAAGAATCCTATTATGGGTAATAAATATAACATATTTATATTTTAGAGAGAGAGAGAGAGAGAGAGATAGCAAATCGATTTGGTCGCCTGAATCAATAGGGTTATATTTTAGAGAGAGAGAACAAATCGATTTGGTCGGATGAATTGATAGGGTTATATATATATATATATATATATATATGTTATGGTCGTGTCAGGGTTAAAGACCGTGACAACAAACAATCATCGTCACGGTCTTTGATCGTGACTCGACCATGACAAACACATTTCATCTTTCAGTAATTGTAGACCAATGGTTCAGGTAGCTCGTGTACTTGGGTTGAGGTGGACGCACAATTTATTTCATAAAATTTATTTCTCAATAAATGTTTTACTTTAAGAATGACACAATGATTTGAATTTCATCTTTCAGTAATTCAGGCCTCATTTTGTGCTAGCACATTTATTAAATGTGACATTGTGTTGGTTTTCTAGTTTCACTTTTTCTTACAAATATGACACCACCACCCACAATTTTATAGACAAAAATGCCCCCGCGATTCCAAGCGTGGGTTCCTCAATTGAATTCAGCTACAATATCAATACTGTATGAATTTAGTGTGTGTGTGGGGGGGGGGGGGGGGGGGGGAATAGTTTCGACAAATATTTTCATACTAAAGGAATTGCCAACTCCAAAACATGAATTATTACCTATAAAAAAGAATTCAGATTGCATGCTCATTAAAGCACTAAACTAAACATAAATATGTTGGGATTTGAACCAAATCAAAATAGTTTTGATATTAATTCAAATAAAATTAGGTATAATTATAGGAGAAATTATGAGATAAAAATTCCTTCACAAGAAATATAGGAGTAAAGATTAAACATATAAAATTAATAACACTGAATCTCCTATTATTTTACTAGACAAAATGAAGTGATATTCTAAGAAGATCGAATTATTATAATTCATACCCAACCATTTACTAATCCAATTATCAGTTATCAAAATGGAAATAATCAAATTAATATCAAATCAAATAAATTGAATTCATATTCAGACAAAGAGGATAAGATAATAATTACTAATCATAAAATTGGGCATTAAATTGCAAACCATGAATCCACACCCTAAATGTTATAAATGCCTAGGGCCAACCAACTCAATGGCCACCTAAATATTCAAATTCACCAGTCAACAACAATTCAAGAACCCTAAGCAATAATATGATCACTATTCGACAGAATCACAACCAAAAACTAATGAAATTACAGAAAATAATGCAAATATACACTTAACTATTGAAATTTTAAAGCATTGGTAATTTATGCAATTTTTCAAGAAGGTTTTCATTTTTCCTTTTACCTATATACTTTGTTTTGGATCATTCATGAGTTGAGTTGAGTTGTGTTTAATAATCAGGTTTGATTATAAACATGAATCGGTAGCAATAATGGATTGGGACCTATTGGGGATGAAACCTTGAAACCAAACCTTGAAATTAGTAGCCCCTGAAATCAATATGGTACAAACCGCCCCTTAAATTAGTAGCCCCTAAACCTCCACTTGCAATCAATCAGAACCTTGAAATCGATCGCAACAAATCAATTTTTGAGAACAACAGTAATCACCTGAATCGATTGGAACAATAGTAATCGATTATTGGTATAGGTTGGATTTGAGAACAACAATAATCGCCTGAATCATCTGAATCGATTGGAACAACAGTTTGAGTTTTGTTTATTTAAGAACTAATAGATTGGAACAACACTAATTTTGAGAACAAATCAGTTGTAAATTGGTTTTGTTGATTAGAGAGAAATCGCTTGAATCATTTGAGAGAGAGAGAGAGAGAGAGAGAGAGAGAGAGAGAGAGAGAGTTTTGTTGGAACGACGAAAATATCTGTGTTGGTTAGGGTTTTAATTTTTTTTATCACGATCGTGTCAAGGTCAAAGATCGTAAAACGTTTGTTTATTATCATGGTTTTTTACCGTGACATGATCGTGGCAAACATCTTTGCTAAGGCCTTTGACCGTGACACGGCCGTGATAAGTTATTGTCACGGTCATATTACAGTCAAAGACCTTGACAACGACTGCGTATTTTTTTGTCAAGGTTTTCTTATCACAACAGCCATTTGTGGGTGAAAAGTGACAAAAACCCTTTTTTGGTGTAGTGAAAATAATCTGAATCATCCTAAGCATGATTGAAATAAAATAAAACAAAAAATATGAAAATTTCAAAAATAGAATGACCAAGCTAATCACGATACAACTCTAATGCCAATCCAAATCACAATGAAATAATAACTCCACACTCGAATATAAATGTCTTAACAAAATAAATATCCAAACTCTAAATAAATAAAAATGACTCCAATATATTCCATCCTTACTACAATAATCTGACCCAACTAGATAATAAAAGGAAATTATAATATAAAAGTGCACTACAAGCTCGACATCTACATCTTAAGAGTAAAAAAATTGGAGCCGAGACTGGAAATTGAATGAATGGTTGACTAAGAAAGATCTAGTATGAGGCGGTTGTTGATTCCTAGGACTAATAAAAATAGTTCCACAAACACGATTAAACCTAACAAGTCTTCATTGAGTAAGAATATAACTAAATTTGGGCCAAAATAATAATATATATTCCTCTAGTATTTTTGTCATTTTTAAGTTATCCCAACCTAAACAACCTAAATAGAGCATGCAGGTCTAGTCACAATCCCATGGGAAAACCATGTTACTTTATATATTTTCTTAAGTGTTCATTAGTTACACGGTTCCAAAATCTAGAATCACAACTATACACGTATAGTATAATCACCAGTGTAATGAAAAGAATCACATTATATGATAACCAAGTGAGTATAATCCACTCACATGCTAATTAGATGGGCTATGCTCAAGCTCGCAAATAAAAGTATGAAGTCTTATCCTTAATGCCTTAGGAGATCACTCATGCATACTAGATATAGTTATAAGGCGCCCTGTTACCTCAAAGTATCAACAAAGGGAAATCAGTATGTCATCACACCAATTGTATGACCCCATACTTAAGGCAATATGAAAGGATGCCCCCGTTGTCCTACTTGTAAGATGGGTGCGTTAACACATAAGATCGGGGTAAATTGGAGCTCAGTAAAACCCATCTCAAACATCGGGGTACCTAATCAGTCAACATCGTACTTACCCTATTAAATCCCTTTTAGTAAGTCTCGCATGAGGAAACACACACTCGGTATGATTTCACATAATTAAAAAAAAACATCAATTCATACATAATAGGGTTGTCTATAATAATCTTTTCAGTCTCGAATTAAAATATTCTAAGTGTTGAAAGTTCTTAACTACGCCAAATTCGTTTGAACAAGGCTTCTAAGTCGTTTGAATAAAAAATCCTAATTCGTTGGAACGAAAGTCCCAAGTCATTCGAACGAGATGCCCACTATCATTCGAACGAGACTCCAATGTGTATCTAATGACCTAAATATAGAGCCCTTGTTATCACATCTACGGACTTGAATATCTCAGGGTACCTCACTTGTATATTATTATCTCTATCCCATGCGGACTTGGCCTCATTGTGGTGTCCCCATTGGATATGGACTAATGGGATGGCCTTCGATCGTAATTTTTTTCCTTCCAATTATGAATACATTATGGTCGCTCCTCTCAACTAGCGTCGAGCTGTAGTTCAATACCGTCGAGGTTGATGTGCTAGTATGATGAATAGTCCCTCAAGAAATTTGTCAACACGAACATATAGAAGATGTTATTTACCCGCTAGAGATGATCAAGGAAGGCCAAATAATATGCCATTGGACCCACCCTATCCATAATCATAAAGGGACCTTCATATCGGGGTGCCAATATCCCCTTGGACCCAAATCTCATAACTTCCTTAATCGGGGAGACCTTCATAAGTACCTGATCCTCAATCTGAAACTCGAGCTTATGCTTCCTCATAACTGGGTAAGTCTTTTGACACTCTGGGCAGTCTTTATATGCTCTATGATGATCTCCACCTTCTCGGAGGTGTCCCGAACATAATTTGACCTGAAAAGCTTATTATCCCCCGTATCTATCCACAACTCGAAGAACGACATGGTAAGCCATACAAAGCCTAGAAGTGTACCATTCCAATAGGCTGACTATTATTTTAAGTGAACTCCACGAGGGGAAAATGTTGATCCCATCTCCCCTTGAAGTCCAAAATGCAAGCATGTAACATGTCCTCCAAGATATGATTAATTTGCTTAGTCTCACCATCCGCACGAGGGTAAAACGTGGTACTTATATACAATTGTACCCCCATATCATTATGAAAACTCTCCTAGAATCGAGAAACAAAGGTTTGATCCATATTGGTCATAATGTTAAGTGGTATCCTGTGAAGACACACAATCTTTGAAATAACGAGTCAAACGTGCTATCTATTGTATAGTCGGTTCGTACTAAAAGAAAGTGAGACACTTTGGTTAGTCTGTCAACTATGACTCAAACGACATCTTGTTCCCCGTGGGACCTCGATAACCCAATAATAAAGTCCATAAATATACTCTCCCACTACCACACTAGTATCTCTAACAACTGAAACTCCCTAACTGATCTCTGTTGCTCCACATTCACTAACTAGCAGGTGACACACTTAGACGCAAACTCTGTTATATCTCTCTTTATCCCGGCCACCAGTACTGTATCATCATGTCACAATACATATTATCACCCCTATGATGTACAGGGAACCACAAACCATGTGCCTCGGCCAATACTTCCTTTCGTATCTTGGGTCCCTCCAGCACAACCAGGCGCCCCTAAAGTCTTAACCACCCATCAAAGCCAGTAAAATAGAAAATAAATCCCCTAGATAATAGTTTTGGCACATTTTACTAATAAAATGAGTCCAAATCCTAGGCACATTTTCCAACTTATGAATTTGAACCCCAAACTTTGTCTATGAATACTTCAAAATATTTTAACATAAATAGTCTCTTACACCAAAATTAAAAAATGATCTTAATTCTAATATTTTAAAGTTCCAAAATATTTACAATAAAACCCCCAAAACTTTAAAAGATACAGTTTTTGTACAAACCGACTAACGTAATCCCAAATACTTACATGACCAAACATTATATACAGAAAATCAAGTACCAGTTCCTCATGATATCCTCTTGTGATATATAAAGCCGACCGATATACCGATCAAGTAGTTTTTTCCTACCTTTTTAATAGTAAACTTTGCGTATTTAGCATACTGCTATTGATATCGTTATGCGATATCTCCAATTTAATCTTAGTATGTGCATTTTGTAACACTGTCATACTATATATTTGATTACATATCATTGGTATTTGAATTTGATTATCGATATTTGAATTTGACTGTGGATCAGTTTTAACCCTTATCACTTAATAACTGGTACCATGTTCCTTATTGATTCAGTTTGACTCCGCACTTTTGTGCCATTATATTTTAAGCATAAGTATTAACAAGGAAGTAGAGTGATGTGTTATTTCACAGAACTTTCTACTTGACCTAAAGGTCTTAGATGATTGAGAGCCTAGATTTATTATTGCATACGCATGAATGCCACTTTAATTGTGTGCCTATCCGGTCACTTTCCCCAAAAGATTTGGGTTGACTATTATTATTACTTTTGTTTTACTAATGGATTAACTACTTCTATACCCTTTAGTGAACTGGTAAGTATGGGATTATTAGTTCAAGAATCCTTGATTTTATTTACATGATCCTTAATGAACTAGTAAAGAACTTTATTTTCTTAATGAAATGCTAAGTATGGGATTATTTGTTCAAGAATATTAATGTTCTTTATAAATCGATAAGTACAGGATTATCATCTTTATTTCTTTAGCGTTGCTAAACACTGATTCTATACACACTCAAACTCTCATCTATACATATATTTGTTATAGAACTGGTAGAACCTGCTTAGCATATTCGTGTTAATTCGTTTTTCCTCCAGATGAACTCGGAGAAAGAGGATTATATCTCTTACCTATTAGAGATAGATATTGGTTACATGTTTACGAATGTGACTGTGTGGGCAAAGAATAAGCCAGATGGGAACAAGGAGTGGCACATTTTGATTTTCTACATTATAGTTTGTACTAAAAAAATGTAACTCACCCCTATGGTGGCACAACCCTATGAATAAAGTTATGTTATTCCGCCTTAACTTTAATCCATTTCTTTATGTGTACTTCTTGTTCATTCATACGAAAAAGCAGGATGTGACAAATTGGTATTAGAGCCTATTTTGAATTTAAACATATCGTCGGGTTAACATTCTATGTGGGAAAAATAAAATATTAGTTTATTTATCTTTTCGTAACTTGTTTTATTCCTATTATTATATAGTGACTCCATTTTGTAGCGTGGATACGTCGGACACGTTCTTATTCAATGTAGACATTGAACCAAATAATCGTTGGGAAACTAGAGTTAGCGAGGAAGCATTAGCAAAATTACGAGAGATGATTCGTGCGGCCGAGGAGGACTGGGCATGGAGCAAGTAGTGATGTTAAAAGACTACTGATGAAAGATAGAGTTTTGGGTGATATGAAAGTCATGAGAAAGGTGGATGATTACGTGAATGATCCGATAATCTTTCAAGCCATAAATCTTGCACTTTCAGATGAGCAACCGACCCCGCCGATCTACCCCGATGCCACATCTTATGGTGAAGTACATGGTGACTATTCTCCTGGTAATACTGATGACTCAAGTGATGATTCAGATCAGGGAGATTATATAGTGAGTCGAGAATCTAGTTCAAGTGGTGAAGTCGTTGTCCCTACTTAGTAATCCAAAGTTAAAAGTTATCTCCTAGTGTAGATAATATAATAAAGTATTGTAGATAGTGTGGCATACTAAAACTTAGGAGATTAACTAACTACCATAACTGCATTAATGTAGTACTAGTTTGTGATATATAACTCCAATGTATCATATAACTTATCCTGTATAATATAATAGGCTTGTGGCATATTTTTGTTTTTTATTCTTCTTATTAAATCTGTTCTATTATATTTTAGGATGGTTTATACTAAAATTTCCTCCGCTGGAACTCAAACTGTACAAACTCAAACTAAAGGAATTATGCAATGTCTTTAGGAACTTACTTCTTTAACGTGACAACAACAAATGACTTGTTATACTCCAGAGGACATTTTCGAAGAAATTCGCAGGATGAATGCCCTTAAATAATTCTTGAGGCAACGACCTCCATCTTTTCTTGGAAAGCCAGGTGCCAATGAAGCTGAGAAATGGATAAAATACCAATAAAGGTGTGGTGAACCCTTGTAAGTCTAGGGGTAGAATGGTTAACATATTTATTTAATAAAATATTAAGAGAAGGAAACATGCCCGATGAATGGAAAAAAACACTATTATACCTTTGTATAAGAATAGAGGTGATATATAAAACTGCGATAATTAGAGAGGAATCAAAGTGATGAATCGCACTATGAAACTATGGAAAAAAGGTTATAGAACAAAGATTAAGAAATGAGTAAACTATTTCGGACAATTAATTTGAATTTATGCCTGGGCGATCCACTATGAAAGCTATTTATTTACTAAGACAGTTAATGGAGAAATGTAGAAATAAGAATAAAAATTTATATATGGTCTTTATAGACTTAGAAAAGGCTTATGATTGAGTACCCGGGGATATAATTTGGTGGGATTTAAGGATGAAAAGAATCCTTATGAGTTATATTAAAGTTATTGAAGATGTATATGATAACACAAAGACTAAAGTAAGAACTATATGTGGATAATGAATTTATGATTATAGTAGGTCTACATCAAGGATCGACCTTAAGTCCTTACTTATTTGCCGTAGCTTTAGATGAGATTACTAAGGACATACAAGAAGATGTCCCATGATGTATGTTATTTGATGATGATATAGTTGTAGTAGACACTTCAAATGAGGGATTAACGATGAGAGTAAATACTTGGAGAAAAGACTTAGAGTCTAAGGGACTAAAAATCAGTAGAAATAAAACGGAATTTATGAAATGTAAATTTAATAATGAGTCATCGGATAGCATAATGTTAAAAATTGAAAAAAAGTGATAAACCAAACTAATAAATTTTGTTAATTAGGTTCAGTGTTACAAGGTAATGGGGATATTGATGAGGATGTTACAACTAGAATATCAACTGGTTGGATGAAATGGAGACAAACAAGTGGGGTGTTATGCAATAAAAGGATAACTAATAAATTAAAAGGAAAATTTTATTGAACAGTTGTTAGGCCAACAACCCTATATAAAGCGGAGTGTTGGGCGTTAAAAGAAAAAATAGGAACAAAGTCTCCATGTTAGTCAGATGAGGATGCTCCGATTGATAACATGAATTACTAAAAAAGATAAAATTAAAAACCAGTACGTGATAGAAAAGTTAGGAGTAGCCCCCATTAGTGATAAATTAAGATAAAGTGGATTTAGGTGGTATAGAAATGTGTTGCTTAGATCAGTAGATGCACTTGTAACAAGAGGAAGATTATTATAAATAGAGAGTAAAAGAGAAAGGGCCCACCCCAAGCTATCGTGGGAGGAAATTATTAGGAAAGATCTTAAGGAATTAAACTTCTATGATAATATTGTATATAATAGATTATAATGGAAAAGGAGAAATCATGTGGCTGACCTCATATGATGGGATCACAACAAGGATGATGATGATGATGATGATGATGATGATGATGATGTTGATGAGATGATGAATATTCTGAATGGAATAATCTTAGAGTAACTTTAGCACCCTATATGTTTGAAGGTGAAGCTGATTTCTAGCGGCCAACAGTATCACGTAAGAAGAATGGTGTTAATTTTACTTGGGAGAAATTTGAGGAAATTTTCTTTAAAAAGTATTTTTTCGAGGCTGAACGATATCAACAAACTGTTTATTTCTTAAAATTGCAACATGTTAATCTATCGGTAGCCCAATACGAGGCCAAATTTGCCGAATTATCTCCCTAAGCCCTTGAATATATAGAATCTGAGGTAAAGAAGTGCAAGCAATTTGAAAGAGGGTGACATCCGAGAGTTAAGAATTCAATCGCTCCTTTACGAATCTGTGAGTATTCTTAACTTATCGACGTTGCAGCAATTGTGGAACGCAATTCTTTTGCCGTAATACGATCTTCTCCCCTATTACCAGAAACAATAATGTTTTTAAAACTCCATCTCATTCCGACCTCACCCTTATTCAAAATCGAGTGGATAAGCTTATTCCCAAATTCGTCATAACCCAAGACATTCAGTAATCCATTGTCACGAGTGTCACAAAGTAGGACATATTCGACCATAGTGTCCTAAGTTAAAATCTGCTCCAATCCGTCGTCAGTTAAACAAACCCTCACAAAATCCAAAATCCCGTCCTATCCAAAATCAACCTAAGCCAAACTCTGCTAAAGGAATTGTGCTAATCCTGAGTCATGGAAAGAATTACGCCATACATCCTATACAAAATTTCCATGATGTGATAGAAGGTATGATATTTTTTAACATTTACCTGCATATATTTTGTTTAATTCAAGGTCAACACATTCTTTTATTAGTCTTAGACTAGATAAATTATCGTAATGATTACCTACATATTTAACTGCTCCAATTGGATATTGAATTACTAATAGGTGAAATCAATAAACCAATGCAAGGTTATAATAATTGAAAAATTCAGCTTGGTCTAAGAACATTCCTTGTTAATTTGATAATTTTAGATATTTGTGGTTTCAATATTATTATCAGAATGGATGTTTTATCAAGACATCATGCTTATATCGATTGTCATGCTAAGAAAATTTATTTTCTAAATGAAGGTAATTGTTCTTTTGTATTTCAAGGATCAAGTCCATCTAAACCCTCAAGTTTCCAACTCCAGATCTCTTCTTTAATTCCAAATTTGTGGAACAATTCGATGATGTTTTTCCTGAAGATTTACCAGGATTACTCCCATCTAGAGAAATTGAGTTTAGTATCAATATTTTTCCGAATACACTTCCTATTTTGATTCCTCCGTATTAGTTGGATCCTTTAGAACTTCGAGAACTCCATACCCAATCAGATGATCTTTTGGAGATAGGTTTTATTCGACTAAGGTCATCACCTTGGGGAGCTATAATATTATTTGTCAAGAAATATGATGGAAGCTTTTGATTATGCATAGACTGTTATAAACTCAACCCAGTAGCTATTAAGAATAAGTATCCTTTACCCCAAATAGGGGATCAATTTGATTAAGTCCGAGGAGCAAAGGTCTTTTCAATAATAGATTAACGATCTGGTTATCATCAATTACACGTTAGAGAGAAAGATATTTTGAAAACTGCTTTTTGAACCCGTTTTGGACATTTTGAATTTACCGTAATGTCATTTGGATTAACCAATGCACCCTCAGTTTTTATAGATCTCATGCATTGAATATTTAGGCCTTTTCTTGACCAATTCGTTATCGTTTTTATGGACGATATTCTTGTTTATTCTCAAAATCTAGTAGAACATGCCCAAAATTTAATGCGGTCTTAAGTACTATTAGAAACCATCGATTATATGCTAAAAAGAGCAAATGTGATTTTTCAATGAAGGAAATAAAATTTTTAGGACATGTGATTTCTAAAAATGGAATCCAAGTCGATCCAGTCAAAGCTTCAGCCATTTTAGAATGGAAACATCCTACCAATATTACTGAAATAAAAGATCATAATTTTTTAGAAGGATTTTCTCACAATGTTCTTCCTCTTTTAAAGATAACTATGAAGGAAGTGCCATTTGTATGGACTGAAGAATGTAACTAATCATTCCAAGTGTTGAAAGACAAGTTAACTACTGCTCCTATCCTCACTATTACTTCTAGTGATGTAAGCTACAATGTATATACTGACTTCATTACAAGGGTTAGGATGTGTGTTACTGCAGAATGTGAAAGTTATAGAATATAGGTCACTACAACTCAAAACTCGTGAACATAATTACCCTGTCCATGATCTAGAATTAGCCACTGTAGTTTTTGCGTTAAAAATTTGGTGTTGTTACCTTTATGGTGTAAATTTCAAGTCTTTTTTTTTATCATAAAAGTTTTAAATATAGTTTTACCCCAAAGGACTTGAATTTAAGACAATTACACTCGATGGAATTTTTGGAAGATTACCGATTTAAATTAAATTACCATCCAGGCAAAGGTAATATACTAACTGACACTTTAAGGCGAAATCCAGTAGGAAGACTCCACACTTTAATTTCCTGCAATACTGCTGCTACCATAAAGCAATATGATCTGTGGTTGATATCTCCTTTTGCAAATTTTTTAAATATTATTGCTTATACTGAGTTGAAAGAAAAATTCTTAGTTCACCAAACCCAAGATTCTTTTGTACAAACCTTTCCGAATAAAAATCCTGACATCTCGTATGATAAGGAAAAAGGTTTATGATTTTGAAATAGATTGTATATACCTGACCATGCATCTCCATGAGAGGAAATATTATAAGAATCCCATCGTTCCATATTTATGATTCACCCCGGAAGTTCAACAATGTACCATGCTTTGAAGAAGCAATACTGGTGGCTAAATATGATAAATGGTATCGAGAATTTTGTAAAGAAATTTATTACTTGTCAACCAGTAAAGATATACCAGTAACACCCCGGTGGACTCCTCCAACCCTTACCAATTCCCGAGTGGAAATGGGATCATATTACCACAAAATTTGTCAATAGACAACCTCGTACGTCCCAAGGATAAAATTCCACTTGGGTAATAGTAAATTAACTCACCAAATCTGCTCATTTTTTACCTTTAAAGATCATCGAGAAATTTTTCGATTACATGGGATTCCTTTATCTATCGTATCAGATAAAGATTCCCATTTTGTAGGAAAATTTTGGCAGGCATTGCAAACGCAATGGGTACTAAACTTCATTTAAGTACCACATTACACCCACAAATAAATGGATAATTAAAATGTACAATCCAAACTTTAGAGGATATGGTACGTGCTTGTACGTTAGATACGTCTGACAATTATAATGTGTATTACCCCTTGTCAAATTTTCATATAACAATAATTATCAAGATAGTATCAAAGATGCTCCTTTTGAAGCTTTATACGAAAGACCATGTAGATTCCCTATCCGTTGGATAGAATCCGAAAATAGTAAACAATTTGGTCCCGAAATAATCCAGGAAACCACTAAAAGAATACAATAAAATCGAGAAAGATTGAAGGAAGCCTAGGATTGACAAAAAAGTTATGCAGACCAACGTCAAAAACCCTTAGAGTTTTAAGTTAATGACCAAGTATTTCTAGAAGTTTCTCCCGAAAAAGGAATTTTACCTAAGAAAATTACCCCACGGATATATTGGACATTTCTTAATTTGTAAATGAATTGGTTTCATAGTCTATCAATTAGAATTACCTGCGAATTTATCCAATATTCAAAATGTATTTCATGTGTCGCAGTTATGCCAGTATATTTCTGATCCACGTAATACCGTTACATGCCAATACATTTTTATCGAACGAAACCATGAATTTGAAGTACGCCCTATTCAAATTCTGGATCGCCAAGTGAAGTACCTCAGAAACAAGAAAATTCCCTCAGTTAAAGTACTTTGGGAAAATCAAAATAATTAAGAAGCTACATGGGAACCAGAACAAGCGATGGAAGGATCAATACCCCGACTCATTTCAAGGTAAATTCGAGGACGAATTTTTTTGGGGTAGGTAGACTGTAATAACTGGGATTTTTAAAACCAACACTAAATGTCTACGGACACTATTTTAACCCTTATAAATTATTCAAGTTCAAAAGTCTTCTAAAGAAGACGAAAACTATATTTGATGTCCTACAATTTTATTGGTTGACCTAGACCCAATGAAGTTATAGAAATTACAAAATAACCCCTAAAAACTTAAAAGTAATACAACTTGACTTATATTTCTCCCCTAAATCTCAACTTTATATCAAATTAATTCTTTAGACTTCAGCTAACATAAAATCATAATTTCAACCCTTAAAACTTTACAAAAAGTACCCCTATACTTTATGAAAAGTGTACTTTTAAGGCTATAAGTATAACTACAAGACTAACCAAGGACCAAACACCAAATATTTGTTAATTTCCCTAAACCCCTTATCCACCTAGTGCACCAAATTAGCACAAGAAGTTAAAAAACACGTGTGTACACCATGCACACGTGTGAGGAACACTATCCAACCTTGAAAACTCCTATATAAACAGCTCAAATTGCACCTCTATTCCACCAATCGAATTCCATGAGTGTGTACTATAAATACCCCACCATCTTAATAGTTAAAACACACCTCAAACTTTAGTTCAAAAACTCAAAATTTCACTCCAACTAGGTACACCATGATTTTATGGGTTAATTTCAGTTCTTTCAATTTCAATTGCTTTATGTGTAGTTATTATACTTAAAATAATCATAATATGCAAATTTTTATGGGTAGAACTGTGTATAATAGAGAAAATATGAAATTACACCATTAAAGCTTAAGCTTTAATGGTGAATTTCGCTATAAGATTACAAACTTTGATTTGAAGCTATGTATACCTTCATTAGAACCTATAGAAATCGAGTGTAATGATCAAAAGCGATGAATGTGTCTATTAATCTCTAATCGATTGAAAGTGTGTTTTGAACCAGAAAACTAAAAATTTGAAATTCTTCATGTATAATCCATCTCAATCTCTGAAATAAAAACCAAACTACTCCTATGAATAGCAAAAAATAACCCTTATTCATAAGAATCCCTGCCATATCCTTAAAATCCATGAATGTTAAGTCAGAATTTCAGAAAAATATACGGTTATGGAACTTGAGATATACTGCATCTCAATCCACAAAACTTATATATTCGAATTCCTTATGAAAAAATAGGTTGAGTTTGTTTAGAAATCATCTGAAATGATTTAGAAATAAAGGAGTTATTTAAGGTAAAAAATAAAAAACCCTAAAGTCAACTATCGAGGGGAAGAAGATGAACTTTTTTACCAGAAACATTGACTTAGCGCGTGAGGGTGCGTGGCCAATAAAAAATTTTTGAATTTTTTTCCTTTATATTAATTATATTTTTTTAGGTTAAAATGGTATTAGGTAAGGCCATGTTTGGATTAACCTAGCCTAAGTTATGGAAAAATGAGGTTTTAACTTAAGAATATTTTTCCAAAATTATAAATTGACTCCTCTTGACTTTTCTAACTTATGAATTTGTACCCCAAACTTAGTCTATGAATACTTCAACATATTTTAAGATAAAAAGTCTCTTGCACCAAAGTTTAAAAATGATCTTAAGTTCAGTATTTTAAAGTCCCAAAATATTTATAATTAAACCCCCAAACTTTAAAAGATAAAGTTTTTGTACAAACTGACTGACCTAATCCCAAATACTTACATAACCAAACATTATACATAGAAAATCAAGTACTAACTCTTACCGATATCCTCTTGTGATATATAAAGCCGACTGACATACCGAGCAAGTAGGTTTTTCATACCTTTTCAATAGTAAACTTTACGTATTTGGCATACTGGTATTGATATCACTGTGTGATAGCTCTTATTTACTCTTAGTATGTGCATGTTATAATACTGTCATAATACATATTTTATTACATATCATTAGTATTTGAATTTGACTATGGATCAATTTTAACCATTTTCACCTAATAACTGGTATCATGTTCCTTATTGATCCAGTTTGCCTAGCACTTTTATGGTGTTATATTATAAGCATCGGTATTAACTAGGAAATAGTATGATGTGTTATCCCACGAAAATTTTTACTTGTCCTGAAGTTCTCAGATGATTGAGAGCCTGGATTTATTACTACATACATATGAGTGCCACTTTAATTGTGTGCCTATCTGGTTACTTTCCATAAAATTTTTGGTTTGACTATTATATTACTTTATTTTTACTAATGGCTTAACTATTTCTATACCCCTTAGTGAACTATTAAGTATCGTATTATTAGTTCAAGAATCCTTGACTTTCTTTACATGATCCTTAATGAACTGGTAACGAACTTTATTTTCTTAATGAACCGGTAAGTATGGGATTATTAGTTCACGAACCTTAATATTCTTAATAAACTGATAAGTATGGTATTATCAACTGTATTTCTTTAGCATTGCTAAACACTAATTATATACACACTCCAACTCTGATCTATACATATATTTATTATTAAACTGGTAGAACATGCTTAGTATATTTGTGCTAATTCCTTTTTCCTCTAGATGAACTCGGAGAAAGAGGATATTATCTCTTACATATTAGAGATAGATACTGATCACCTGTCTGCGTATGTGACTGTGTGGGCAGAGAATAAGCCAGATGGGAATAAGGAGTGTCACTTTTCAATTTTTTACATTATAATTTGTACTAAAAAATGTAACTCACCCTTGTGGTGGTATAACCCTATGTAAACAACTTTAATATATGAATAAAGTTATGTTATTCTACCTTAACTTTAATTCATTGCTTTATGTATACTTCTTATTCATTCATACCAAAATGTAGGGTGTGACAGAACAAGTACTGAAGTCTCTTGTGGTTCAATAACAACATGAATATCTCACTCAATAAGTAGTGCCTCCAAATGCGAAGAGAAAAGACTATCGCAAGCAACTACAAATCATGGGCGGTGTAGTTTCCCTCGCGAGTCTTAAGCTTATGGGAAATGTAAGATATGGGTCTCTCCTCCTCATCAAAACTCCTCAAAAACCTTGAAGTGAGGTGTCGGTATAAACCAAATACTCCACTTAACACCATGGTAGAGCAATTATGGGTGCAGTCGCGAGTCTCTCCTTCGGCTCCTCAAAATCTATCTAGTAGGAATCATCCTAAAAAATGGTTCCTCCTTCCTAGTGAGGTGATTCAGTGTCCTAACATTCTTCGAGAACTCTTGAATAAACCTCTTGCAGGACCATGCTAACCCCAATAAATTCATGACCTTATTATGCGTCTTGGGTCATCTCTATTCCATCTCGAGTGACACATATTGAGGATCTACAGAAATCCCAACCTCCGATATGTTATGCCCAAAGAATTGAACTTCGTGCAACCAGAATCTACACTTGGAGAACTTAACTTACAATTTATGTGCCCATCATGGTATGTCGGGGGGTCGAGGTCTCTGGAGGTGGATCCCTCCTTCCTTCCCCCTTCCCCCTTCTCCTTTTTAAGTGTGCGAGCTGGATTGTGTCCTTTATCAGGGTGCTTGGACGTCGTCGATGGGGGGGGGGGGGGGGATGATATGTAGAGATAGAGTCTCCAACCTATTTTGTATAAAAAGGGCAAAAAAAATGTTGCCTCTTTAATAGAACAGCATCAAGGACAATACTGATACTTGCGAAACTAAGTAGTTCAAAGGTCCGGGGACTAAGTTATAAGATGGGAAGGTGTTAGGCACCCATCATGCCCTTTCATTCTCTCACGGGCATATGTTAATCTTCTCCCGTAGAACTCCGTGATGTGTGTGCTTATGTGCATAATATAAATGGAGGATGGAATCGCTCAACTCGTGTCATGAATAAAGGCGGAGTAAGGTCAAGCTTAGGAGTATTCCCAAAATAGTAATGAAAATATGATCTAAATTTTTGTCGGTTCATAAATCGTTATGGAAGAACGATTGCATATTTCGAACAAGACACGAGCAAATAAGCATTAGAATGTATATATCAAGAAATATAATAACAAACGTAGGTGGGAGGACTCGAGTCGAGGGATTCACCCAAGACGCCTACGTATCCTGGGGGCATCAAATTCCACGTAGTTCGAAAATAATATGAGGTGGGGTTTAACCTATAAATTCAATTAGGAACTTTATTATATGTGTATGTGTAGAAAAATATGTTTTAGTTTGAGAAAGTGTGACGATAAAATCTCCTTTTGGAGTTTACTAGTGAATTCTCTTTTCTTATTTTTGGGTTTTTCTATGAAAATAAATTATGTATGAATACTAATAATAAAACTTATAATTAAGATGTGTGACATAATGAAACAAGATACTAAAGCGAAAATGAAGTAACTAATACAAAATTATAAGAATTTAAAGATAAAGAGGGAGAAATGGACCTTGAAGTAGATATTCCTTGTAGATGTGCTGGTCTCAAGATGAATTGATGGTGGTTTGAGAAGGTGGGTGGGAATTTACTCAAAAAAGTATTAAAATCATGGAAGGAATGTGGTATATGGGATTTTGAGGAAAGAATGACTCTGAATTCGAGAGAATTCTCTCTGAATTGCTGAGAGGGATGTTTAGGCGTGTCTTTCAAAGTGAGGTCATGGACTATATTTAACAATCGACATGGTCCTAGGCCTGACTATCGACATAGATACCTAGACAAACTATCGATATGTAGGGTCCTGGGGTTGCCATTCGACAGATTAAGATAAATTTTTCAAAAAAATGACTATAAAATGAGAATAATAAGTTAGAATTGCGCACGGGGTGAACCATTGGAAAGGTTATTCAGATATCTTTAGGAATCCATTGAGACACTCACAAGTTTAAGAGTTGATCGAGGTCAAACGGGGCCCGAAAGCACCCGTTGATAACTAAACAAGAAATTCCCAGAGGAAAACGAATCGTTCGTCTAAGCCGTAAGTCAGAATCATACACGAGATGGACCATTGTAAAGGGTATTTAGATACCTTTGAATATTCATTTAATCTCGTTCGGTTCGGAGAGTTGACCTTGGTCAAATGGGGCCTAAAAATCCCGATGACTCTTTGAAGTAAAATAGGTAGTTCGTCCGTATCGTAAGGCTGATTCATGCATGGGGTGGACTGTTGGAAAGGGTATTTAGAGACATTCAAAGATTCATTCAATCTCATTTGAGGATTGAAGAGTGTGTGTGCTCGCGTTCAAATGATCAAGTTATATATAAAACCCTTTTAACACAAACAAACCCTAAACATGCAGCAGTATGTGATTGAATAATTTGATAATCTACGCAAGAACATTCAAACACATGCAATTAAGGAAAAATCCCCCTCAGGGGCAAAACCATTTATTTTCACTATAATTTGTAAGAAAACGGATTACAATCGGATTAAAATGAAAATACAAGTTGACTAAGAATTACCCTCGGGTATCGGATTCTGTAGTCACGGCTGGAATTATCCCTTTCCAGTAGGGCTGCAATGAAGAAGAAGAACGGTCTCCTCCACAAGGGTTGAACAAACCAAAGTTGTGTTCTTGGGTTGCAAAAGGATTCACAAATATTTGGCAAGGATGTGTGAATCAAAACATGAGTCTTGGGACTCAAAAATATGAAGACTAGGTGTATTTGGACTCTCAAATTCGTCTCCTAAAGTCTTGCAAAACAACTCTCCCGAAGTTGGTATTTATAGGGAAATACATGAAGAGACCCACGTTTTTAAACTGCTGAAATTCTATCCAGCGTACAGGTACCCCGAATCGGTTCGGGTACCCCTGCGAGCCGGTTCGCCCCCCCGAACCGATTTGGGTCTGGGTTCGGGAAAGAGTGCTGGAACAAGGCTTTAAACACTTAGAAAAATTTCTAGACTTTTCAATGAACATATCTCCATTTTCAACGGGCCATAACTTGTTCACCGTAGCTCGGATTGAGGTGCCGTTTCTTCCAGTATCTTTGTTGTGGCAAGCTCTTCAACTATCCAGTTGACCGGTCCTCCGGACGGTGGCTGTAAAATTACCAATTTGCCCTTGAACATCCCTATCATGCCTTGTTTCACTGATTTGACTTCTCTTGCGTTCCACTTGCATTACGAGCCTACAATCAAGGAACGTGAAGTCGTTGATGCAGAAGAGGGACATATTAGTGGAGATAATGCATGCTTGATTCTCGGAATTCGGATAGAGGCCGTCATGTGAGATCGTGAGGAGACGTGCCAAATGTAGCGGCGTACGACATAAATAAATGAAACATTTTGGACATGAGAAAAATGTCCTTACAAATCTCCCCCTATGTCTATACCGGTACATACATAAAAAATCCGAATTATCAAATATGAAATTGCCTATACAAATCTACCCTCCCATGAACCCAAACCTGGAAAAGGTACAAATGAATAGTCTTCATCGTTTGTTCTTTAATTCTTCAGGAATCTCAAAACTTTTCTCATCAGGGTGTGCAACATATAGATCTGCAATCTCCATACCTACACACATGAGACAAAGCAAATACCACGTGACATATCGAGTTTGAAATGAGATAACATGGATATCAATATATGATAAAAACATAAGCAACATCTCAAAAACTCCCCCAAAATTCAAACTCCCCCATAATATGATAATTCTTTCTCCCCCTTTTTATGATGTCCCCAAATGGACAAATTAGAGAAATAAATCAAATAAGCAAGTGCGGGGTGTCACTAGGATAAAAACACACCATGAATAAATAGAAAGCAACCAAGTCGATGATAGCGTAAATGAAGTGGTGTGATCAAATTCGATAGGAAAATCAATGCATACAAACATGACATACGTGCACGATGAATATTGGATATTCCTAGCGAATGAACTCAAATGCTTCCTTTGGTGTAAAA
Source organism: Sambucus nigra (assembly GCA_949130495.1). Taxonomy (NCBI): domain Eukaryota; kingdom Viridiplantae; phylum Streptophyta; class Magnoliopsida; order Dipsacales; family Adoxaceae; genus Sambucus; species Sambucus nigra. Next base: position 550,930,924 of record OX422212.1, on the reverse strand, counting down.
GAGTGACAGTATAAGATATTGACTCAATCAAATCAACAAATCAAAGCTCAAAATGATTTTCACACCAATAACGTCCAAAATGATTTTATGCTTTTTCAGGACTTTCAAGGAAGTGCAAACCCGTTTAAAGATTCTCCAACCAAACTCCCTCAGATATAATTTTGAATAGAGGCATTCTAAATTCTCAAACTTTGGAGAATTGATGGTGAAACCTAAGTGGCCCATATTTGGCATGAATTGCTTTTTATTGCCTGTAAATTTTTTCGGGCTCTTTTAACCTCTTTGGACCTCGGATATTAAAATTCCTCCATTTTTAGGTCCTTTTTAACGGTGGCTTTTGCGCAAAGGATAGATGATTACCTTTCGCAGCCCCTCCCCGTTATACAAAAACACACAGTCTCACCAAAACGGTTTTTACATGCATTCCAATCTTGTCAAGTTTTATCTCATATTGTACATTGTATAGACAGGATTGAGATGAAAACAAGCAAGCCAACATGAGATAGATAAGTGCAATAATCAAATATAGCCGTGCATGTGTGCAATAAAGGATATAGGAGTCAAACATGTAGGAAGATATCACTAATTACATCTCAAAGACTCCAACCAATGTAAAGCACATGGATGAAATGATGTAGCCTCTCAAATCTCTATCAAACAGTCACATGGATATATGAAATGAATTTGTGACTTGGCTAACTTAAATGCTCATCCATAAAAGGTGCAAAAAACAGAAAAATCTTTTTGGCCTTTTTTCAAAAAATATTATCAAAATAAAATCTTTTTGTGCTTTTTCTTAAAATTTTCTTAAAGGAAAATCTTTTTGTATTTTTTTTTTAAAAAAAAAAAAATGAAAAATTAACTAATGATACATGCTAGCAATAGGTAAAAAAATATGATAAACAACCTATGCTAGCAATCAAGACTAGATCTCAACCAGGAGTAACGATGGAGTTTTCTAAAGATGGTGACATCTTTTGAACCAACTCCACAAGATCATGTGTAGTCTTGATAAAAAACTTCACTTGCTCGCGAATATGTGCAAACTCTCTATCAAAATGAGCAGGCAAAGTATCATGAGTGGGTACATGTGCATGAATGTGTGAAGTGGCATGATATGGCACAAAACCCAACTTAGAACAAAATTCCCTAAGATGTCCTCGCTTCTTGCAGTGGGAGCAAACAAAAACCGGTCTAGGAAGTAATTTATCAACAATTTTGGGATGAACATTCCTAGACGGACACTCATGGGACTTACTCACAATGGTGGATATAGGCTCGGGTGAATTCTCTAATGTGACTTGAACCTCCCGTGCTTGTTTGAGGTCATCCTCGAGATGGGATATACGTGTCGTCAGACTAGACACCGTGTTGGTCAAGTAACCTTTTTCCCTTTTAAGCTCATCATTCTCTCCCTTCAACTCACCAATCCGAAGACCTAGGATCCTATTAGTCCTTTTTATTTCCATGGTCTCGATAAACAACTTTCTAAAGGCTTTTTGGATCAAACTATCATCACCATTATCATCCTCACTATCACTTAGAGAAGTGGGCATATCAACTTTCTTGCCCTCTCTCTTAAGTCTAGTGGGACACTCAAATTTCTTGTGCCCTGTCCCATCGCACTCAAAACATCTTATCTTCTCAAGTTTTTTATTTTTCTCAATCTCACCACAACTCTCTCTCTCTCCAAACAATCTTAAATCCTTCTCTAAAGCAGTGATCCTAAGGACTAAAGCATTATTACGCGTCTTGGTTTCAAAAAACTCAGAATATAACTCGGTGTAAGTGCGTGGGAGATCACACTCGCTCTCACTTGCCTCTTCATCCTCCCCTTCACTCTCATCGCTCTTACTGTCGAGGTGTCCTTGTGACGTAGCATTCTCATCGTCGTGAGAAGCATTAGAGGTACTCACATGACTTGCCATGAACGCGGTGAAGCTACGCTCATGCGGTGACTCATCTCCTGAATCCACCGTCTCGACCTCACTGTCGTCACTAAGGGTAGCATTAAGGACAGCTTTCCCTTTCTCTCTATTCAGACGATTGGCACACTCAAAAGCTCTATGACCCCTACCATCGCATTCAAAACATCTCTCACTGTCTTTCTTAGGAGGGTCTTTGAAATCTTTCTCATTTTCCTTTTCAGAAATATTTTTCTCAACATTCCTTTTATCATTGAAATTTCCACTTTTCTTGAATTTGAGAATTCTTTTGAAATTTTTTGCGAACAGGGCCAAGTCATCTAAGTCAAAATCACATTGAGACTTGGACTCAAAAACTTTTTCTTTCTTTTTCTGAAAATGAGTCTTTAAAGCAATCCCATTATCCTTAGCCTTAATGGTTTTGGGGAACATGTCAATCTCATAGGTTTGAAGATCTCCTACAAGTTCTTCCAACTTAAGTGATTTCAAATTTCCCAAAGAGTTCAAAACAGTGACTTTAGGAATAAAGCGTTTTGGGAGAGATCTCAAAATCTTTTTAACGACACGCGTGTTATCAATTACCTCACCCAAATTAAAAATAGTGTTAACAATGTCCGACAAGCGTGCAAAAAACTCATCAAAGCATTCGGACTCAAACATGGTGATAGTCTCAAATTGGGTGGCCAAATTTTGTAATTTAGATTCTTTAATAGCGTTCGTACCCTCATGGGTAAGTTGCAAAACATCCCATGCCTCTTTTGAAGTGGTACACATCATTATGCGTTTGAACTCATCAGGTGTGACAGACCCAGAAATAGCACTTAGACCCTTAGAATTAAAAGATGACCATTTAAATTCTTCATCAGTCCAAGAAGTGTCAAGTTTCAAGTTGGTCACATTATCAACAGTCACGGTGGGAGGAGTCCACCCTCGTTCAACCAAAATCCAGACACGTTCATCAATGGATTTTAAAGCCGACCTCATACGGGCTTTCCAATAAGCATAATTTGTCCCGTCAAAAACATGCATTTTATAATATGACTTCTCCATTTGAACACGCACTTTTTCAAAAATCAATTTTTTCAGAAAATTGATATTTTAGAAAAATTTTGCGGAAAATAGGAATACGCGATAGATTAGCGTAACCTGCTCTGATACCAATTTGAAGAGTGTGTGTGCTCGCGTTCAAATGATCAAGTTATATATAAAACCCTTTTAACACAAACAAACCCTAAACATGCAGCAGTATGTGATTGAATAATTTGATAATCTACGCAAGAACATTCAAACACATGCAATTAAGGAAAAATCCCCCTCAGGGGCAAAACCATTTATTTTCACTATAATTTGTAAGAAAACGGCTTACAATCGGATTACAATGAAAATACAAGTTGACTAAGAATTACCCTCGGGTATCGGATTCTGTAGTCACGGCTGGAATTATCCCTTTCCAGTAGGGCTGCAATGAAGAAGAAGAACGGTCTCCTCCACAAGGGTTGAACAAACCAAAGTTGTGTTCTTGGGTTGCAAAAGGATTCACAAATATTTGGCAAGGATGTGTGAATCAAAACATGAGTCTTGGGACTCAAAAATATGAAGACTAGGTGTATTTGGACTCTCAAATTCGTCTCCTAAAGTCTTGCAAAACAACTCTCCCGAAGTTGGTATTTATAGGGAAATACATGAAGAGACCCACGTTTTTAAACTGCTGAAATTCTATCCAGCGTACAGGTACCCCGAACCGGTTCGGGTACCCCTGCGAGCCGATTCGCCCCCTCGAACCGGTTTGGGTCTGGGTTCGGGAAAGAGTGCTGGAACAAGGCTTTAAACACTTAGAAAAATTTCCAGACTTTTCAATGAACATATCTCCATTTTCAACGGGCCATAACTTGTTCGCCGTAGCTCGGATTGAGGTGCCGTTTCTTCCAGTATCTTTGTTGCGGAAAGTTCTTCAACTATCCTGTTGACCGGTCCTCCGGACGGTGGCTGTAAAATTACCAATTTGCCCTTGAACATCCCTATCATGCCTTGTTTCACTGATTTGACTTCTCTTGCGTTCCACTTGCATTACGAGCCTACAATCAAGGAACGTGAAGTCGTTGATGCAGATGAGGGACATATTAGTGGAGATAATGCATGCTTGATTCCCGAAATTCGGATAGAGGCCGTCGTGTGAGATCGTGAGGAGACGTGCCAAATGTAGCGGCGTACGACATAAATAAATGAAACATTTCGGACATGAGAAAAATGTCCTTACAAGGATAAGAGATGGTATGAGTCAAACAGAGTCCAGGAGCATCAAGTGGCCTCTAATTTAGTTTTTGGAGTAAAACGGATCATTCGTCTGAATTGTAAGTCTGATTTATACACGAGATGGACCTTTAGAAAGGGTATTCAAAACCCTTTGAAGATCGATTGAGCTTTGACATAAGCGAGGAAGTTTATTGGGCTCTAAATGGGGCTCGAAAGCGTCCGGTGGCTTTCAAATAAATTTTTAATAATAGAACGAATCGTTTATCCAAACCGTAAGGCCGATTCGTGCATGGGATGGTTATTTGGAAAGGGGATTCGGATCTCTTCAAAGATTCATTGAGATTTCACTCTGACGAGAATGTTTACTGGAATCAAATGGGTCTCGAAAGCACCCGATGGCCTCTAAATCGGTACTCGAGGTATGACCTAGGGTTTGCGATGGATGGGTGTGTACTGGGGACCTAAGGAGGGTCCTAGGATGGGGGGTGTATATAGAGGCCATTGACAGGGCGATCTTGGGATAAGTAAAGGTCGTTGAATGATATATACAGCATCAATGTTGGGATAGAGGTTTGGTAGGTCGAATATAAGGACCTAGAGGACAAGGTTGATCGATTCAACGAGTCGAGATCGATTTTGAGGACCTAATGAGACGAGGATGAATAATTCAGTGGGTCGAAGTTGTGTTAAGATTGGTTCTAAGGGAATAGGGATGACCATACGACGGGTCGAGGTTATTTCTAAAGTCATCTAGGGGGATGAATAATTTTAAGGGTCGAGGTCGATTCTGAGGACCTGAAGCTTGTAGCGACCAATTTTAAAGATCGAGGTCAATTCTGAGGACCTAAAGTTATACCGACCAATTCTAAATGTCGAGTTTAATTCTGAGGACCTTAAGTTGTGAGGACCAATTCTGAGGGTCAAGGTCAATTCTGAGGATCTAGAGTTATAACGATCAATTCTAAAGGTCAAGGTCAATTATGAGGACCTAAAGTTGCCATGACCAATTTTACGGGCCGAGATAAATTTTGAGGACCTTAAGTTATAGCAACCAATCATATAGGCCTAGGTCAATTTTTAGGACCTAAGGTTATGGCGACTGATTATGAGGGTCGAGATCAATTCTCAGGACCTTAAGTTGTAGGTACCAATTCTACGGGTCGAGGTCAATTATGACTTCTGAGGTCTGGAGGTCAATTTTGAGGACCTTAAGTTGTAGAGACCAATTCTGATAGTCGAGGTCAATTCTAAGGACCTTAAGTTATAGCGACCAATTCTGCGGGTCGAGGTCAATTTTGAGGATCTAAAGTTGTAGCGACCAATTCTGAGGTCTGAGGTCAATTATGAGGGCCTAAATTTTTAGTGACTGGTTCTATGGATCGAGGTCAATTATGAGGACCTAAAGTTATAGTGACCAATTATGAGGGCCAATATCAATTCTGATGACCTAAAGTTATAATGATCGATTCTACGGGCTAAGGCTAATTCTGAGGACCTAAAGTTGTAGCGATCGATTCTGTGGGTTGAGGTATATTTTAAGAACCTAAAGTTATAGCGGCCAATTCTAAGGGCCAAGGTTAATTATGAGGACCTTAAGTTGTGAAGACCAATTCTAGGGGTCGAGGTTAATTCCGAGGACCTAAAATTTTAGTGACTGATTCGACGGGACAAGGTTAATTCTGGGGACCTTAAGTTGTAACGCGGGGAGTTTCTCTACTAGGAGATTTTTTGTGACACCCCGCCCAATTAAATATCGGGTGATCAGTCCTTTATAAAATTTAAAATAGAATGTTTGGTTGGTTCATTATTAGCATCACGGTCGAAAACATAATAACTCATTTAATCACCTAATATAATTAAGCTAAGTGTCAAAACATTTTTCCTTTTTAATTAAAACCATTTAAATACCAATCCAAGAAATTTAATATAAACCATCCACACACAATTAATTAATACAATACTGAATCAGAATCACAGGCTGAAATAACTAAGACTGGATAAAACATTCCAGTTCAAAACTCAAAACTAAAAACCATAGTAGCCATAAATCCAAATGAAAATGAACAGAACGTAAATTGAACATAATCTCTAAAAAACTGTCTAAGGAATGGGCGACGCATGCCCTAAATAGAAAGTCTATAAGGAATGGAAATGAAATGATTGAGGCGTCTAATACGAAGACCTACAGCTTCCACAACAGCTACAACATGCCAAGCAATACAATCTCTAAGCCTGGTGTCCCTGTGGCTGAGCACCTGATACAACACATATATATATAGCAAGAGAGAGAAGAGATGCAAGAAACGGGTCTGAGCCCGATGTGTAAAAATATTTATTTTAGCAAGTATTTAAAATTTGCAATAAAGCAAGTATCAATTGCATGTTAGTTCGAACTCTCACATGAGATTCTCACCTCTTGTCTATTGTGCACGCCTAACGTACATCTATCCCCCACCTAGCCATTTGTAACACTTCTAACTAGATAAAGACTTACACTTCTTGTTATAGTTCTTAATAGCATTTCGAAATTCCAAATTTCCCACATTATTAATATCAGCATTTATGAATAAAATCGGTTAAGTGTTATCACACTAAGTTAAGTATTCACAACTTACATCACTTAAGATTGTACTAACCTAATATTCTATAATTATCTCTCAGTAGGAATAACACAAGTATATATATACATATATTCACCACTATAATATACATATACTAATACAACACTCCAAGGCTAAATGTGTAGTGCATTGCATACTCTGCTATCATGTCCCGATATATCTCGTACTCTAATAAGGACTATCGATTCGAAAGTTTCCCACGAACCATATAAACAAAACATACATAATGGAGGGGAATATAACTCACATATCTATGGGTCACGCACATACCTATGCTCCCATAGTCAGTTGGCTTATCAACTCACCAATAAGCCTTCACAGTCCTATTTTCTGAGATACAAGTCAATAATCCCCTCAGGATAAGAGTGTCTCTACACCACCTCCCGTGATAACAAGCAGCTAGGTATGCCATACACATAATACTGGCAAGTAATAGGTATTCACACACCCTATTAATATTTATAGGTATTCTCCTAACCTTCTTATATATGTTCCATACGTATTTCATTCTCATTATTACGTATATTAAAGTATTACTAAATTACTACCATTCCTTAGTAATTTCCAAAGTAACTCTTCTTTTTGGATTAATTAAAGTATAAACCCACATACTTCCTCGTAGACCTGCCTCGTTTTAAATCTATTAACTGGTAAATTTCTCTCACTCGTTAAGATTGGAAAATTCCTAAACTGCCCCTAAGAAATTTCCCATAAATTCACCCTGTCGCTCGAACCAGACGGCTTATCGTTTGAACGACTGCCACATGTCACTCGAGCAACTTCGCGCGAGATGTAATCTCGCTTGAACGACTTCGCGCGAGATCGCGCGAGACTGCACTGTTCGTCTTCTACCCAAAATTTCAACGTTTTTCCACCATTTTTAACCCTAAAACCTCTAAATCAACATCTCAATCTCCAAATAAATAGTTCTAATTCTAATCCTATCAATTATATATGGATTCTAACATCCTAGAATCATCAATTCATTACAAATCATCAATAAAACATGGAATCCCCAAATTAATTTACCAAAACCCTAGTTCTTCAAATTCATATTCAATAGCACAAAATTTCCAAATTTGTTCTACATAGGAGTTCATCCAAACATGATTTCTAGTCTACATACATGAAGGGTTTCGATTTAATAATTCTCACATTTAATCTACGTATCCTAATTCCTTAATTTTCATCACTTTATGCATTAAAACATGATTATAACATCCCTACACTAACATGAGTATGATAATTGCTAAGGTACAACAAGTTCAAGTTATAAACACTTGCCTTGAATTTATCATCTGATTTCTTGACGTTGTTGGTATGGTTGTGTTCCCCTTGTCCCGATCTACACGGTGGTGTTGGTTGTTTAAGGTGGTGTTATCTTGGCCCTTTTCTCTAGGAAATAGCTCTCCCTCACACCTTCTATGGCCGTTCTTACTTCCTGAAACTCTTTAACCCTAATTGGACTTTCCCTTGCTGATAAATAACTCTTAATTTTCGTCCATTAATTAGGCCCAAAAATACAATTTACCGTAATGCTCTCTCGGGGTGTCGGTTAGGCCTAAAATTGCCCCGGGACCCAAACTAAACACCAAGGTATACTATTTTGACTATCTCGATCCTTCCGGACTCAACAACGAACTCGAAATGACCATACGAATTACTAAAAATAATAAATATATTTATTCCATTAAAGTAGTCCCGACATGATTCACACGCGCGTCTGCCTTAATTTATTAAACTGTCGCATTTCTTAGTCTTGATAATTTACCGAAGTGTATAATTCCATATTACATATCACACAGTAATATTCAATCAATAAGTATTAACCCTGGCATGTTAGTTAATATTTTATTTTAAATCCGGATTAATCAACAATTAAATTCTCACATTTTAATTCAATTAATCCCTCCAATTAATTCCACAATAATAACTAATCCTTTAATTATTTAAATCATAAAAATATGGGGTATTACATACCTCCCACCTAATAACGAAATTTCGTCCCAAAATTTGGAAAATAAGATATACCTGGTACGAATAAGTTTGGATATTTCTCTCGCATATCTGCCTCCTGCTCCCAAGTAGACTCCTCCACATTGTGATGCTTCCACTGCACCCGAACAAGTGGAACTACTTTTGTAAGGACATTTTTCTCATGTCCAACATGTTACATTTGTGTATGTCGTACGCCGCTACATTTGGCACGTCACCTCACGATCTCACATGACGGCCTCTATCCGAATTCCGGGAATCAAGCATTCAACATCTCCATTAATGTGTCCTACATATGCCTCAACGACTTCACGTTCCTTGATTTTAGGCACATAATGCAAGTGGAACGCAAGGGAAGTCAAAACAGTGAAACAAGGCTTGATAGGGAAGTTCAAGGGAATTTTTGTAATTTCACATCCATAGTTAGGAGGTCTGGTCAACTGGAAAGTTGAAGAGCTCGTCGCAACGAATATACTGGAAGAAACGGCACCTCAATCCGAGCTACGGTGAAGAAGTTATGACCTTTTGAAGTTGGAGAAAATTCCTTGAAGAATGCTGTTTTTTAACCCCATACTAGAATGGTACCACCAAACCGGTTCGGTGTACCCCAGATGGGGTTCGGTGTACCTGTACACTGATAAGATTTTTAGAGTTTTAAAAAAGCGGAACTCTTCATATTTTTTCCTATAAATACCAACTCCGGGGGAGTTGTTTTGCAAGACTTTAGGAGACGTTTTTTAGAGTCCAAATACCTCTAGTCTTCATATTTTTGAGTTCCAATACTCATGTTTTGATTCACACAATTCTTCCAAACCTTTGTGAATCTTTTTAGTAACCCAAGAACACAACTTTGAGTTTGTTCAACCCTTGTGGAGAAGCCGTTCTCTTCTTCATTGCTGCCCTCCTGGAAAGGGAAAATTCCAGCCGCCGACATAGGAACCGACACCTGCGGGTATTTCTGTGTCACACTGTTTCTAGCCGTTGCTTTGAAGGTTTACCGAAGACACCGTGCGTTACACTTGTGGGCGATTATCAGGTTGTATGTAAGTCAATGGTCTTGTAAATTCTTTAAAGTTCTAGAAATAAAAGGTTTTGCCCTTCGGGGATTTTTCCTTAACTTTGTGTCGCATGCTATATTTTATTTGATAAATCATCTAGATGCATGTCTTAGGGTTTAACTAAAATTTGGGATTAATTAAAATTGGTTTTTATTTGAGAAGTTGCAATATTTCCGCTGTTGCTGCACTCTCAAATTGGTATCAGAGCGGGTTACGCTAATTTATCGCGTGATCCTGATTTTTCAAGGATTTATGTTTTTGTGATACGATTTGACTTCTCACGTCGTCAAATTGGTATCAGAGCCTGTTGCACTAAGTTATTGTGTTTTGATCCTGATTTTGCACAAAAATGGCTTTTGATGGTTTTGATGATCTTCGATGTCAAATTTTTGAAAAAATTAATTGGAAAATTCACACGAACTCTTGTTTTAAATCTTCTGTTGAAAACGAATCTGAGAGGTGTCCTTGTTGTGAGGGTGTTGGTCACACGTTACATGAGTGTACCACAAATTTAAAGAAGAAATTGAATAAACCGATTTCTCATGTTTCTACCCTTAGTGATTGTGATTCGAAAGAAGAAGTTTTTTATGCTTCTAGGCGAGAGTTTCCCATCCATGTGATTAGTGATGATAGTGAGGGTGATGGGAGTGTGGATGAAAGTGAGGAGGAAAGTGTAGATGAGCATGACTTGCAAACTGCTTTCAATGAACTTTATGCTGAAACTTTGAAAACAAAGAAAGAAAATTTGAAATTGAAAGCTCAATTGAAAGACTGTGCCATAAAAAATAATGATTTTTTAGTTGAAGAACTTAGGGCTCATGTGAAAATTTTGAAAGAGAAGCTTGAGTACGTCGAGGGTGAGAGAGATAATCTTAGAGGGTTGATGGAGACTATGAAAAAGCAGCTTTTAGAGTGAGAGGATTCTAGACGAGTACTTGAATCTAGGATAGGTGAACTTGAGATGAAATTAAAAGATTCAAGTAAGGTGAAATTTGATTTGGAGTCTAGGTCTGAAAAACTTGATGAGATTTTAGGCACAGTCGAGATCAAAACGGACAGGGGTGGGATTGGTCTTGAAAAATATGTTGCACCCATTCCCACACGTGTGAGAGAGCCCCCAAGGATTGTTAAGAAAGAGACACCTAAGGTTGTTAGGAAAGATCCCCCTAGGAACATCGTGAGAGTGCTTCCTAGGATCATTAGGAGAGACCCACCTAGGGAAATTCGGAGAGAGCAACCGAGAAATTTTAGGAGAGGGCCACCTTTAGGTAACACACACCGCCCGATTTACACTTGCACACATTGCGGTAGGCAAGGTCATATTAGGCGATTCTGTTACAAGCTGTTAAATGAACCTAGGAAGGTTAATAGAAGAATAAATTCGATTCCCAAAACCCCCACACTCCGTTACACATCTATTTGGGTTAGAAAATCGGATTTAAAGGCTTATGGTTTATTTGTCCACGATTCCCGTTTGCTTGCACGTGATTCACCCCATGTGAAATCTTTTGGTTGATTGTGGTTGCATGTTTGTCATACACTAGTTGTGGTTTCATGATATATTTTTACTAGTGTGATGACTTGTACTGTTTGTATAAATTCTTGTTTTTGAATTTTTTTTGAAAAAATACAAAAAGATTTTATTTTGATAAAATTTTGAGAAAATACAAAAAGTTTTTTGTATTGCACCGTTTATGGATGAACACTAAGGATGACCGAGTCACAACATCATTCCATTATTTTCATGTGACTATTTGATAGTGTTTTGAGGCAATAGGTCAATTCATCCATGTGCTTTATAATGTTTGGAGTCATTAAGATGCATTTAAGTGTTACTTCCTACATGTTTGACTCATAATTTCCTTTATTGCACACATGCACGAATTTGATTGATTATTGTGCTTGTCTTATCACATGTTGGTTGGGTGTTTTCACTTCAATCCTGTCTTTAAAACGAACCAAGCGCGATAATTTTTATAAGGAAAGTGTGCATATAAAAACCGTGTTGTGTGTTTGTGTGCTTTGTTTGAATAACGGGGAGGGGCTGCGAAAGGTAATTATCTATCCTTTGCGCAAAAGCCACCGTTAAAAAGGACCTAAAAAATTGAGGAATTTTATTATCCGAGGTCCAAAGAGGTTAAAAGAGCCCGAAAAATTGAAAGGCAATAAAAAGATATTCATGCCAAAAAGGGGCCATTTAGGTTTTTGCACCAATTCTCCAATGTTTGAGAATTTAGATTACCTCTAAAAGAATATATATATGAGGGAGTTTGGTTGGAGAATTAAAACGGGTTTGCACGTCCTTGAAATTTTTGAAAATGCGCTATATAGTTTTGGACGTTATTGGTGTGGAAATCATTTGACTTTGATTTGTTGATTTGCATAAAACGATGTCATCTAAATTCAACAAACGTTTACACTTAAGGATACCTTTGATGTTCATTCGTTAGGAGTACACGTATGCATCGTGCACATATGATTGATTGAGTTGATTTACCTATCGAATGTGTTCACACCCATTCATTCCATTTCCATGACTTGGTTGTTTGAGTGTAAATCCATGGTGTGATTTTTGTTTCATATTTGTTCATATTGGTATCTTATCTTTGTATGAAAAATTTGAAAAATCAAAAATAGTTTTTTTTGTATACCGTGACACCCCGATTTTGCTTATTTGATTCATTCTTCTCATTTGTCTATTTGGGGACATCATAAAAAGGGGGAGAAAGAATTATCTTATTTTGGGGGAGTTTGAATTTTTGGGGAGTTTTTGAGATTTGACTTATGCTTATCATATATTGGTATCTATGTTTATCTCATTTCAAACTCGATACATCACTTGGTATTTTTTCTTTATCTCATGTGTGTAGGTACTACATTGATGATCTCTGAGTTGCACACCCTAATGAGAAAAGATTTGAGATTCCTGAAGATTTGAAGAACAAACGATGAAGACTATTCATTTGTACCTTTTCCAGTTTTGGGTTCATGGGAGGGTAGATTTGTATAGGCAATTTCATATTTGATAATTCAGATTTTTTATGTATGTACCGGCATAGACATAGGGGGAGATTTGTAAGGACATTTTTCTCATGTCCAACATGTTACATTTGTGTATGTCGTACGCCGCTACATTTGGCACGTCACCTCACGATCTCACATGACGGCCTCTATCCGAATTCCGGGAATCAAGCATTCAACATCTCCATTAATGTGTCCTACATATGCCTCAACGACTTCACGTTCCTTGATTTTAGGCACAGAATGCAAGTGGAACGCAAGGGAAGTCAAAACAGTGAAATAAGGCTTGATAGGGAAGTTCAAGGGCATTTTTGTAATTTCACATCCATAGTTCGGAGGTCTGGTCAACTGCAAAGTTGAAGAGCTCGCCGCAACGAAGATACTGGAAGAAACGGCACCTCAATCCGAGCTACGGTGAAGAAGTTATGACCTTTTGAAGTTGGAGAAAATTCCTTGAAGAATGCTGTTTTTTAACCCCATACCAGAATGGTACCACCAAAACGGTTCGGTGTACCCCAGATGGGGTTCGGTGTACCTGTACACTGATAAGATTTTTAGATTTTTAAAAAAGTGGAACTCTTCATATTTTTTCCTATAAATACCAACTTCGGGGGAGTTGTTTTGCAAGACTTTAGGAGACGTTTTTTTAGAGTCCAAATACCTCTAGTCTTCATATTTTTGAGTCCCAATACTCATGTTTTGATTCACAAAATTCTTCCAAACCTTTGTGAATCTTTTTGGTAACCCAAGAACACAACTTTGAGTTTGTTCAACCCTTGTGGAGAAGCCGTTCTCTTCTTCATTGCTGCCCTCCTGGAAAGGGAAAATTCCAGCCGCCGACATAGGAACCGACACCTGCGGGTATTTCTGTGTCACACTGTTTCTAGCCGTTGCTTTGAAGGTTTACCGAAGACACCGTGCGTTACACTTGTGGGCGATTATCAGGTTGTATGTAAGTCAATGGTCTTGTAAATTCTTTAAAGTTCTAGAAATAAAAGGTTTTGCCCTTCGGGGATTTTTCCTTAACTTTGTGTCGCATGCTATATTTTATTTGATAAATCATCTAGATGCATATCTTAGGGTTTAACTAAAATTTGGGATTAATTAAAATTGGTTTTTATTTGAGAAGTTGCAATATTTTCGCTGCTGCTGCACTCTCAACTTTTGATCTCAACATCCTCTCACTATAATCTAGGATAGCCACCGGTATCTCCTCATATGAACTGTCTAGTTGTTACTCAATCTCCTCAATCGCAATGTGAGTGTGTGCCAACTCATCCCGAAGGTATCGCCTCAGTGACGAAATGTGGAACACATCATGTATACGATGCAAGTGCTCTGGTAACCCAAGTCTGTATGCCACTGGTCCGACCCTCTCTATAATAGGGAATGACCCTATATATCTCTGAGCCAACTTCCCTTTCTTCCTAAATCTCATCACTCCCTTCATCGGAGATACTCTCAACAAAACCTGGTCCCCCACTGCGAACTCTCGAAAGGACCTATTAGCATCGGCGTAGCTTTTCTGTCTGTCCTGTACTACCCATATGCAATCCCAAATCATCTCGATCCTACTCGACGTATCCTGAATTACCTCTGGCCCGAGTAGCTTTCTATCTCCCACCTCTAGCCAATAAGCTGGGGAACAACAAGGACGACCATACAATGCCTCGAATGGGGCCATGCCAATGGTAAAATGATAGGAGTTGTTATAAGCAAACTCCACTAATGGAATATTCTTCTCCCAACCTCCCCTAAAATCAAGGATACACATGCGCAACATGTCCTCGAGCATCTGATTAGTGTGCTCAGTCTGCCCATCGGTGTGCGGGTGATATGTTGTACTCAAAAGCAACTCGGTACCCATAGACTCCTGGAAACTCTCCCAAAAATGAGATACAAACGTCATGTCTCTATCCGACACGATGTTAAGAGGCACACCATGCAGTCTCACTATCTGTGCAATAAATAGGTGATCATACTATCCCACTGTGTAGTCTACCCTGATGGCAAAAAAGTGGGCTACTTTCGTAAACCGATCCACAATAACCCATATAGAATCGTGCCCCTCTGTGAAGTTGGCAACCCGGTGATAAAATCCATGGAAATGCCTTCCCATATCCACGTAGGAATCTCCAACGGCTGGAGCAAACCTGGTGGTCTCTGATGGTCCACTTTTACTAACTGACAAGTGGTACACTTGGATACGAACTCTGCGATATCCTTTTTCATTCTGCTCCACCAATATTGTCGCCTCATATCCTGGTACATTTTGTCCCCACCGGGATGTACCGCAAATCTGGACCCATGCGACTCCGTCATCACTGCATGTCTAAGGTCCTCCCCATCTGGAACAACGAGTCTCCCATTGAAGCGTAAACCACCCTCGGAACTCACTGAATAAGACTCAACTCCACCGGCTAAAAGCTACCTAATCCGATCTTGACAGAAAGAATCCGCTACCTGTGCCTGTATCACCCGCGTAACAATCTGAGGCGTAACAGTCATCGCAGACATAAATGATCGGGCCACGATATCCTGATAACCCAATTCCTTCTATTTTGCCTTCCACACCTCGGCCTTATCGTCCACTGGCCTGCGGCTTAACTCGTCTGCTACCATGTTAGCCTTTCCTGGGTGATATTGGATATCGAACTGATAATCCTTCATGAATTCAAGCCGTCGACGTTGACACATGTTCAGCTCTTTCTGCATGAAGAGGTACTGTAGTGACTTGTGATCCGTAAATAAGCGAAATTTCTCTCCCAGGAGATAGTGCCTCCAAATTCGAAGTGTTCATGGGGCTTAAGCTTACGGGAAGCATAAGCTATAGCCTGATCCTCCTGCTAAAGTACACCCCCAAGTCCTAATAAGGATGCATCTGTATAGACGAGATACTCCACTCCTGGCTTGGATGGTGCTAACACCAGTGCTGAAGTCAACTTGTCTTTCAGCTCATCAAAAACTAACTGACAGGCATCGTCCCGAATGAATGGCACTCCTTTATGAGTCAAATGATTCAATGGACCCTCTGTCTTAGAGAATCCCCGAATGAACCTCCTGTAGTATCCTACTAGGCCCAAGAAACTACGTATTTCTATCGGCGTCATAGGCTGTCCCCACTCTCTAACTGCCAACACTTTCCCCGGGTCTACGGATATCCCTCTATCCGAAATAATGTGCCCCAAAAACTAAACCTCCTTCAATTAAAATCCACATTTCTCATATTTTGCGTACAACTCGTGCTGGCGCAGTGTCTGCAAAACCTGTCTCTAATGTTCGGCATGCTCCTCCTCAGTCTGGGAGTAAATCATAATGTCATCTATAAAGACAATGACAAACTAATCCAGGAAATCTCTGAACACCCTGTTCATCAGATCCATAAACACGGTTGGGGCGTTGGTTATCCCAAAAGGCATAACCCTAAACTCATAGGATCCATATCTCGACAAGAAGGCAGTCTTCGACACATCCTGCTCCCTGATCCTTAACTGATGGCATCCCGACCTCAAGTCAATCTTCGAGAAGAAGGCAACCCCTCTCAACTGGTCGAATAAGTCATCGATTTGGGGAACGGATATTTATTCCATATTGTGACCTTATTCAACTCTTGGTAATCAATGCACAATCGTAACGAACTATCTCTCTTCTTAACAAATAGCACAGGGGCACCCCAAGGTGAAGTACTCCTATAAATAAACCACTGTCCCAACCGCTACTTTACCTGATCTTGTAACTTCAAAGGTTCGATAGGGTTAGGCTCAATCAGTCGAATAATGGTAGACATATTAGCCTCCTTGTTGCTCCAATTTATTTACGAGGTAAGACTTTTGACAATGCTTAAGTTATTGTGCCCTTTACGGATGACAATTTGGGTACTAATCCGGGTACTAAAGGCCAAATACTCCCAGCTCTCGATGTTCGCTAGGTTTCATGCGTGGGATGTCTCGCAAAGCGAAATCCAAATAAGGAACTTCTCGATACACTACTATCTAACATTATCGGTCAAGGAGATGTGGGGCCATCAGTATCTGGCTTGTACCCCGTATCCTTACTTCTTACTAAGAAATTATCTTACCTATTCTCATGATACGCGAGGTTACCCTCAATAATTTCCTCCTACTAATTTGACATTATACTCTAGTATACACTGTAGGAAATCCCTATGCTCGGAAACATTTCATCAAATCTTGAATTTCTTTAATAGACCTCCCTACCTACTGGGATTAGATATAATCAGATGACGTACTTTACGAAATATTTATTCGCTACTATATAAAAACATGTATATATAGCCTTGCCTTTTCTCAAGTGGCACTTTGTGCAAATTTCTAACGAACATAAGAATACTATTGTAATGTCTATTATCACTCAAACCATCGTTAGTAAATTCGAAAATCAGGATAATACTGCATTCTGTGCTAACGTTTCTCAGAGTATGAGTACTAAAATGTAACACATCTAAGTTATTCGATATTTCCTTATTATATTAAAAGACACCATAATTAATGAAGTATCGTACCTCCAAACGCAGGTGATAGTTGCAGTATCAATGGCATAACCGCATAACGGGCATTATAGACCCATCCATATTGTACTCCTTGATGTTGTTGTGGTGCCTGTGATATTGGGGTAACTATCCAGGCTTCCTCATATTGGGCATCCTATCTTATTACCTTATCTTGTTGTGGGCAGTTCCTCCACCGATGACCTTGATTTTCGCACTTATGACACTGACCCTGAAATCCTTTCCTACTTATGCCTTGTTGTCCTTACCGATTGGTACGAGGTTCCTCACCAGTCGAATCTGGGCAGTCCCAACGGGTATGGCCAATTTTTCCACATTTAAAACACCTCTTGGTAGTGGCCTTCCTCTCGAGTCTTTGTTGGCTCTAGCGGGTTTGGTTTTTCCCGCCATTTTTATTATTCTCCCCTCCTTGATGACTATGAGGCACTTGTCTCTGCTACGGAGGTATTTTTCTTTTGTTGATAACTTTAGAAATGTCATATTGATCAACTCCTCTCGTACTTTTTCCCCCCTGTAAGCTATGTACTTCTATTTTGATACTGTAATATTGTTGTAGTCATTGCTTGTGCCACGATATTCGCTATCTCAGTTATTTCCTCTCTTTCTTGGTGTACCTCATGTACTTATTGGTCTTGTCCCGCATTTGCTCCTTTAGCAGTGTTAGTTTTTATCTCTCTTGTGAGTGACATCTGAAATTCAAATGAATTATATAAGTCCATTGACTATACACATCATTGTAGCAGAAGAACGTAGTCTACAAAACAAAATCAAGGAGTGCAACAGTCCTAATAATAGGGCTTTAGATCAAAGGGCGCAAAGCTGAAAACATAGTAAATCGTACAGATCCTAAAGGACACTATAACCTGGCTCTGATACCACCTGTGACACCCCGCCCAATTAAATATCGGGTGATCAGTCCTTTATAAAATTTAAAACAGAATGTTCGGTTGGTTCATTCTTAGCATCACTGTCGAAAACATAATAACTCATTTAATCACCTAATATAATTAAGCTAAGTGTCAAAACATTTTTCCTTTTTAATTAAAACCATTTAAATACCAATCCAAGAAATTTAATATAAACCATCCACGCACAATTAATTAATACAATACCGAATCAGAATCACAGGCTGAAACAACTAAGACTGGATAAAAAATTCCAGTTCAAAACTTCAAACAAAAACCATAGTAACCATAAATCCAAATGAAAATAAACGGAAAGTAAACTGAACATAATCTCTAAAAAAACTGTCTAAGGAATGAGCGACACATGCCCTAAATAGAAAGTCTATAAGGAATGGAAATGAAATGATGGAGGCGTCTAATGCGAAGACCTACAGCTTCCACAATAGCTGCAGTACGCCAAGCAATACAATCTCTAAGCCTGGTGTTCCTGTGGCTGAGCACCTAATATAATACATATATATAGCAAGAGAGAAAAGAGATGCAAGAAACGGGTCAGAGCCTGATGTGTAAAAATATTTGTTCTAGCAAGTATTTAAAATTTGAAATAAAGCAAGTATCAATTTCATGTTAGTTCGAACTCTCACATGAGATTCTCACCTCTTTTCTATTATGCACGCCTAACATACATCTATCCCCAACCTAGCCATTTGTAACACTTCTAACTAGATAAAAACTTACACTTCTTGTTATAGTTCTTAATAGCATTTTGAAATTCCCAATTTCCCACATTATTAATATCATCATTTATTAATAAAATCAGTTAAGTGTTATCACACTAAGTTAAGTATTCACAACTTACATCACTTAAGATTGTACTAACCCAATATTCTACAATTATCTCTCAGTAGGAATAACACAAGTATATATATACATATATTCACCACTATAATATACATATACTAATACCACACTCCAAGGCTAAACCTGTCGTGCATTGCATACTCTGCTATCATGTACCGGTACATCTTGTACTCTAATAAGGACTATCGATTCAGAAGTTTCCCACGAACCATATAAACAAAACTACATAATGGAGGGGAACATAGTTCACATATCTATCGGTCACACACATACCTACGCTCCCATAGTCAACTGGCTTATCAACTCACCAATAAGTCTTCAAAGTCCTATGTTCTGAGATACAAGTCAATAATCCCCTCAGGATAAGAGTGTCTCTACACCACCTCCCATGGTAGCAAGCAACTAGGTATGTCATACAGATAATACTAGCAAGTAATAGGTATTCACACACCCTATTAATATTTATAGGTATTCTCCCAACCTTCTTATATATGTTCCATACGTAATTCATTCTCATTATTACGTATATTAAAGTATTACTAAATTACTACCATTCCTTAGTAATTTCCAAAGTAACTCTTCTTTACGGATTAATTAAAGTATAAACCCACATACTTCCTTGTAGACCTGCCTCGTTTTAAATCTGTTAACTGGTAAATTTTTCTCACTCGTTAAGACTGGAAAATTCCTAAATTTCCCCTAAGAAATTTCCCGGAAATTCACCCTGTCGCTCGAACCAGATGACATGTCGTTCGAACGACTGCAAGGTGTCGCTCGAACAACTTTGCGTGAGATGTAATCTCACTTGAACGACTTCGCGCGATATAAAATCTCGTTTGAACGACTTCGCGCGAGATCGCGCTGTTCGTCTTCTACCCAGAATTTCAACGTTTTCCCACCATTTTTAACCCTAAAACCTCTAAATCAACATCTCAATCTCCAAATAAACAGTTCCAATTCTAATCCTATCAATTATATATGGATTCTAACATCCTAGAATCATTAATTCATTACGAATCATCAATAAAACATGGAATCCCCAAATTAATTTACCAAAATCCTATTTCTTCAAATTCATATTCAATAGCACAAAATTTCCAGATTTATTCTACACAGGAGTTCATCCAAACGTGATTTCTAGTCTACACACATGAAGGGTTTCGATTTAATAATTCTCACATTTAATCTACGTATCCTAATTCCTTAATTTTCATCACTTTATGCACTAAAACATGATTATAACATCCCTACACTAACACGATTATGATAATTTCTAAGGTACAACAAGTTATAAACACTTACCTTGAATTTGTTGTCTGATTTCGTGACGTTATTGGTATGGTTGTGTTACCCTTGTCCCGATCTACACGGTGGTGGTGGTGGTTGTGTAAGGGGGTGTTATCTTGGCCTTTTTCTCTTGGAAATAGCTCTCCCTCACACCTTTTATGGTCGTTCTTACTTCCTGACACTCTTAAACCCTAATTGGACTTTCCCTGGATGATAAATAACTCTTAATTTTCGTCCATTAATTAGACCCAAAAATACAATTTACCATAATGCCCCCTCGGGGTGTCAGTTAGGCCTAAAATTACCCCGGGACCCTAATTAAACACTCGGGTATACTATTTTGACTATCTCGAACCTTTCGGACTCAACGGAGCACTCGAAATGACCACACGAGTTACTAAAAATAATTAATATATTTATTCCATTAGATTAGTCCCGACACGACTCACATGCGCGTCTGACTTAATTATTAAACTGTCGTATTTCTTACTCTTGACAATTTACCGAAGTGTATAATTCCATATTACATATCACACAGTAATATTCAATCAATAAGTATTAACCCTGGCGTTAGTTAATATTTTATTTTAAATCCGAATTAATAAATAATTAAATTCTCACATTTTAATTCAATTAATCCCACAGTAATAACTAATCCTTTAATTATTTAATTCATAAAAATATGGGGTATTACATATTTCCCACCTAATAATGGAATTTTGTCCCGAAATTTGGAAAATAAGATATACCTGGTACGAATAAGTCTGGATATTTCTCTCGCATATTCGCCTCCCGCTCCCAAGTAGACTCCTCCACATTGTGATGCTGCCACTGTACCCGAACAAGTGGAATTACTTTTGATCTCAGCCTCCTCTCACTATAATCTAGGATAGCCACCGATCTCTCCTCATATGAACTATCTGGCTGTAACTCAATCTCCTCAATCGCAATGTGAGTGTGTGCCAACTCATCCCGAAGGTATTGCCTCAGTGATGAAATGTGGAACACATCATGGATATGATGCAAGTGCTCCGATAAACCAAGTCTGTATGCCACTGGTCCGACCCGCTCTATAATCGGGAATAACCCTACATATCTCTGGAGCCAACTTCCCTTTCTTCCCAAATCTCGTCACTTCCTTCATCGGAGATACTCTCAACAAAACTTGGTCCCCCACTGCGAACTCTCAGAAGGACCTGTTAGCATCGGCGTAACTTTTTTGTCTGTCCTGAGCTACCCGTATGCAATCCCGAATCATCTCGATCCTACTCGACGTATCCTGAATTACCTCTGGCCCGAGTAGCTTGCGATCTCCCACCTCTAGCCAATAAGCTGGGGAACGACAAGGACGACCATACAATGCCTCGAACGGGGCCATGCCAATGGTAAACTGATAGGAGTTATTATAAACAAACTCCACCAATGGAATATACTGCTCCCAACCTCCCCCAAAATCAAGGATACACATGCACAACATGTCCTCGAGCATCTGATTAGTGTGCTCAGTCTGCCCATCGGTCTGTGGGTGATACGTTGTACTCAACCGCAACTTGGTACCCATAGCCTCCTGGAAACTCTCCCAAAAATGAGATACAAATGTCATGTCTCTATCCGACACGATGTTAAGAGGCACACTATGCAATCTCATTATCTCTGCAATAAATAGCTGAGCATATTGTCCCATTGTGTAGTCTATCCTGACGGGAAAAAAATAGGCTATATTCGTCAACCGATCCACAATAACCCATATAGAATCGTGCCCCCTCTGTGAAGTGGGCAACCCGGTGATAAAATCCAAGGAAATGCCTTCCCATTTCCACGTAGGAATCTTCAACGGATGGAGCAAACCTGGTGGTCTTTGATGGTCCACTTTCACTAACTGACAAGTGGTATACTTGGATACGAACTCTGCGATATCCTTTTTCATTCCTCTCCACCAATATTTCCGCCTCATATCCTGGTACATTTTGTCCCCACCGGAATGTATCGGAAATCTAGACCCATGCGACTCCGTCATCACTGCATGTATAAGGTCCTCCCCATCTGGAACAACGAGTCTCCCATTGAAGCGTAAACCACCCTCAGAACTCACTGAATAAGACTCGACTCCACCGGCTAAAAACTGCCTAATCCAATCTTGACAGAACGAATTCGCTGCTTGTGCCTGTATCACCCGTGTAATAATTTGAGGCGTAACAGTCATCGCAGACATAAATGATCGGGCCACGAAATCCTGATGACCTAATTCCTTCCATTTTGCCTTCCACAACTCGACCTTCTCGTCCACTGGCCTGTGGCTCAACGCGTCTGCTACCACATTAGCCTTTCCTGGGTGATATTGGATATCGAACTAATAATCCTTCACGAATTCAAGCCATCGATGTTGACGCATGTTAAGCTCTTTCTGCATAAAGAGGTACTGTAGTGACTTGTGATCCGTGAATAAGCGAAATTTCTCTCCCAGGAGATAGTGCCTCCAAATTCGAAGTGCAAACACGACTGCCGCTAACTCCAAGTCATGGGTGGGATAGTTTCTCTCATGGGGATTATGCTTACGGGAAGCATAAGCTATAGCCTTATCCTCCTGCTGAAGTACACCCCCAAGTCCTAATAAGGACGCATCTATATAGATGAGATACTCCACTCCTAGCGTGGGTAGTGCTAACATCGGTGCTGAAGTCAACTAATCTTTCAGCTCATCAAAATCCAACTGACAGGCATCATCCCAGATGAATGGCACTCCTTTGCGAGTCAAATGATTCAATGGACCAGCTATCTTAGAGAATCCCCGAATGAACCTCCTGTAGTATCCTTCTAGGCCCGAGAAACTACATATTTCCGTTGGCGTCGTAGGTTATCCCCACTCTCTAACTGTCGACGCTTTCCCCGGGTCTACGGATATCCCTCTATCCGAAATAATGTGCCCCAAAAACTAAACCTCCTTCAGCCAAAATCTATATTTCTCATATTTTGCATACAACTCGGGCTGGCGTAGTGTCTGCAAAATCTATCTCAAATGTTCGGCATGCTCCTCCTCAATGTGGGAGTAAATCAGAATGTCATCTATAAGGACAATGACAAACTGATCCAAGAACTCTCTAAACACCCTGTTTATCAGATCCATAAAAATGGCTAGAGCATTCGTTAGCCCAAAAGGCATAACCCTAAACTCATAGGATCCATATCTCGATAAGAAGGCAGTCTTCGACACATCTTGCTCCCTGATCCTTAACTGATGGTATCCCGACCTCAAGTCAATCTTCGAGAAGAAGGCAGCTCCTCTCAACTGGTCGAATAAGTCATCGATTCGGGGCAACTAGGGCTGTGTTTTTTTTTTGATTTTCCAATTTTTTCGAATTCCGATCCGAATTTTTTCTGATTTTGGAAAGATTTTTTCGTTGTCGCTTTTTGATTTTCCGATTTTTGATTTTTTCGAAAAAAATCGAAATCGAAATTTTTTTATATTTCGAATTTCTGATTTTTACCGATCCGAATTTCCGAAATTTGTTTCGATCCGAATTTCAAAATTATTTTCCGAAATATTATCCGAACTATTTTCCGATTGTTTTTTCGAACTATTTTCCGAAATATTTTTCAATTTTTCCACGAAATATTTTCCGAAATAATTTACGAAGTATTTTTCTGGAAAATTATCGAATTTTTCGAATTTCTCAATTTATGAATTTTGTCGAAAATTCCGAATTCAGAAAAAACAACATTTCCGAAAAAAATCGGATTCGGCTTCGGCACGCCGATTTTTTTGCCGATTTTTTCGGAAATTTTTCTGAAAAATGCTTTTCTGATCCGATTCGAGCGAAACACAACCCTAGTGGCAACGGATATTTATTCCATATCGTGACCTCATTCAACTCTCGATAATCAATGCACAATCGTAACGAACCATCTCTCTTTTTAAAGAATAGCACAAGGGCACCCCAAGGTGAAGTACTCCTACGAATAATAGGTATTCACACACCCTATTAATATTTATAGGTATTCTCCCAACCTTCTTATATATGTTCCATACGTATTTCATTCTCATTATTATGTATATTAAAGTATTACTAAATTACTACCATTCCTTAGTAATTTCCAAAGTAACTCTTCTTTCCAGATTAATTAAAGTATAAACCCACATACTTCCTCGTAGACCTGCCTCGTTTTAAATCTGTTAACTGGTAAATTTCTCTCACTCGTTAAGACTGGAAAATTCCTAAACTTCCCCTAAGAAATTTCCCAGAAATTCACCTTGTCGCTCGAACCAGATGGCATGTCGTTCGAACGACTGCTACGTGTCCCTCAAGCAACTTCGCGCAAGATGTGATCTCTCTTGAATGACTTCGCGCGAGATACAATCTCATTTGAATGACTTCGCGCGAGATCATGCGAGACTGCACTGTTCGTCTTCTACCCAGAATTTCAACATTTTCCCACCATTTTTGACCCTAAAACCTCTAAATCAACATCTCAATCTCCAAATAAAGAGGTCCAATTCTAATCCTATCAATTATATATGGATTCCAACATCTTAGAATCATCAATTCATTACGAATCATCAATAAAACATGGAATTCCCAAATTAATTTACCAAAACCCTAGTTCTTCAAATTCATATTCAATAGCACAAAATTTCCAGATTTATTCTACACAGGAGTTCATCCAAACGTGATTTTCAGTCTACATACATGAAGGGTTTTGATTTAATAATTCTCAGATTTAATCTTCGTATTCTAATTCCTCAATTTTCATCACTTTACGCACTAAAACATGATTATAACATCCCTACACTAACATGAGTATGATAATTGCTAAGGTATAGCAAGTTATAAACACTTGCCTTGAATTTGTCATCTGATTTCTTGACGTTATTGGTATGGTTGTGTTCCCCTTCTCCCGATCTATACGGTGGTGGTGGTGGTTGTGTAAGGTGGTGTTATCTTGGCCATTTTCTCTTGGAAATAGCTCTCCCTCACACCTTCTATGGGCGTTCTTACTTCCTGACACTCTTTAACCCTAATTGGACTTTCCCTGGCTGATAAATAACTCTTAATTTTCGTCCATTAATTAGACCCAAAAATACAATTTACCATAATGCCCTCTCGGGGTGTCGGTTAGGCTATCCTCAAACTCCATTTGGGGATTTTTATGCTATCTTCAAACTCCACCGGGGTGTCGTTTAGGTGTTGCTTTGAGACTTCGCTGGGGAAGGATTTATCTTTGAGATATTCGGGTGGGGATTATGATATCTTCAAACTCCATTGGAGGATTTTTATGCTGGGGAATAGTAGACTTGGATGCAGATGCATCATTAGTTCTGCTTGTGGAACATATTGAGGATGTATTTGTAGGATGAATCTGGATGGGGGTTTATGCTGGAGATAGGGGTGTAAAATCAATCCGACTGGGGATTTTGGGAGTTTATAAGGGGCTTGGTTCTCCCAAAAATGATTTTCTTGAGAATATCGAGTATTTATATTTCTCTGGGATTTTTGGGGATTTTTCGAGCAATTTTTGCGATTTTTCTGTAATTTTCTGTACAAAATTTGGATGGGGGTTCCGATAGGTAGTCCCGGGGTTGTGCCAATCAGCAAGGGCACAAACTTTTAGGCTTTTTTGGGAAAGATGACTATCGAATGTCATGGTAAAGGGTTTCAGAACTTAGCTTCTGGTTGGATTGTTAAATCTTTATTGGGGATGTAGGTGACCTTCTGCCCTTAGAGTCTTCCTTCGGGGGCTACAGGCATGCAAGTGTAAATAAGGAGGTTACTGGCATACGAGGTAGTGTCTGGGTTGAAGGGGCTTAAAGATGAGGTGACATCCATCTTTAGTTCTTTCCTTTTGAGATTTTCTCGCAGATCCATCGTTGTGACTGGAGGAGCCTGGCATTAATCATGTTATGTGCTTGATTTAGTGGATTTGTACCTAAAATAGACTTAAAAAGGAAAAAAAAAAATGCATCGTCTTTTATTTGATTATCTGGATTTAGTGGCTTAATCTACATGCACTTTAGTTTGTTGCTGAGATTTTGTTTTGAGAAAAATTAAGAATTTTCGAGCAGACGAAGGCTTTGGAGGCTGGTTGCAAAAAAGGCTTCCCTTTGAAGGGACTTATTTTGGGGAAAAAAAATGTATTTTTGAATTATTTTTAATAGAGTGCAATGGTAGGGGGACTTGATCTTTGTCTTGGAACTTGGAAATTATCGGTATGTGCGGTTGGTGGGCCTTAAGTAAACTTCCATCTCTTGGCAGCTCCTGCGCTAAGTCGGGTAAGAACACATCATGCTCCCTCAATTAACAAATTTATTCCTGGTGGAGGATTTGACTGAATCACTGAGGATGATGCTGGGCTCTTTGTGGCAGCGCTGTCGATTGTTTATCCATCCATCACAGTCTGTGGGAGGGTCCTGACATGTATCTGAAGATTACCTGAAATAGATATGGAAGCGGGTAGTAGAGAAGGTCTTCGCGGAAGATACTAGTCAGAGATAGTTCATGGCTTTCAACACCTGGGAAGATGGTGTTGTGGCTCTATCCTAGTTTATTAGGGCGTACCGATCTATGGAGTGCATACAGAGTACCAATCAGGAATGGGAAACTTGGGAAACTCCGAAGGCTGTTAATAATGATGAAGCAAGGCCATCCGACAAGTGAAGGCAGCATTTTATGATGCTTTTGGTGACTTTTATGAAATTGTAGTTATTAGGTAATTTTTGTATTTGGGATTTTGGTGGTAATTGTGTGTAGTTTAGTTAGGGTTAGGTTCTTTTAGGAACATTTTAGTTACTAGAGAGGGGTGGTTGGTATGACTCCCTCTTCTAATACTTCGTGTATTATCCCTAATTAGAAATAAAAGTTTATTTGAACATATTTTGTTGTGCCTCTTGATGAGTTTTGCATTTGAATTAATTATATTAATTCCTAAGGCATACATAATCCTTTTGTTCATGTAAATGATAAAATGAATTGTCATTCTCAAGGGTTAGAAAAGAATAGCATTTTGTTAAAAGAAGGGGATCTGACCAATGTATAGTGTATGGGCTGCTTACGTACCTTCGAGGGTTTTAAAACTTTTCACGAGTTTCATTGTTAAAATAAAATGTTATTTTAGAGGATCAGGTCCTACGTAGTTCTTGGTAGGGGAAATGAAGATTTTTTTAAGAATAAAATTGGAGGGGGTGAGAAGAGTCGTAGTGCACCGAGATTTTGAACTAAGGGTAAAACTTCTTAAGATGTCCCAAGTTGACTGGATGCGCCATTTCTTCTCCATCAAGGTATGTAAGCATAGCGACGCCTCCTAAGAGTATCTTTTTCACGATGTAGGGGCCGCTTCAATTTGGCTTGAATTTTCCTCTAGGGTCCCGGAGAGGTTCAATGATCTCTTTAAGGGCTAGGGATCCTTACTGGACATCACAATCTTTGACTTTACCATTGAATGATCGCGCTACCCGGCGATGGTATCCCTGTATATGGTATATATACTTCAATATCTTTTCATCCAAGAGATATGATTTATCCAAGTGGCTCTAGTGCCATATTTATTCATCCACTTTGCTCTTGAGCCGAATGCGGAGGGAAGGTATTTTTAGATCCACGGGTAAAACTGTTTCCATGCCATATACTTAAGAATAAAGGGTAGACCCTTTAAGTGTTCAGATTGGAGTGTGGTAGCCCCAAAGGGCGTAAGGGATTCCGTCGACCCAATCTCTATAACTCTCAGTCATCTTGTTGATTATAGTCATAAGGCTTTTATTGGCGGTTTCGATGGCTCCATTGGTTTGGGGTAGGTAGGGAGAAGATTTATGTTTCAGAATCCAGTATTCTTCGACTACTTCTGTAACTTCAGCTTCAAAGTGGAGCCCATTATTTGATACTAACTCATAGGGAACTCCGTATCAGCAGATAATATTCTTTCTGATTAACTTGGCCACTTCTTGGCATTCATCACCGCTTATCATTCTTCTTTGACCCGTTTGGTGAAGTAATCATTGGCGATCAGGATGAATTCGTGATCGTTTGAAGCTTTGGGAGTAACTTTCCCTATGATGGTGATGCCCCCAGTGGAGAATGTCTAATGAGAGGTCATGTTGTACAGCTCACGGGGAAACAAGTGTTGGAGATTGGCAAACTGTTAGCATTTAAGGCATTTTCAAACATAGGCAGAGCAGTTTTGAACCGCAGTGGTCCAACAGTACCCTTAACGGATGATCTTTTTGGCAAGCATGTGATCGTTCATGTGGGGCCCATATTCCCCACTATAAATCTTTTACATCATCTCTTCAACATCATCCCCTGCAATGCAGTGCAAGTGGGTTCTATTGAAGTTTCTCTTGAACAGTGCTTTATCGCAGATTATATACTTGGTAGCCAATTTGCGAAGTGTCGTACGGTATTTTTTATTGGCGTCTTAAGGATACGTACCATGTTCGAGGAGGCGCTAAATGTCATAGTACCATAACCCAGCCATATCAGAATCTTCATCGGTAATGAGTTCAATGTCGTAGTAATGTGTTGGCTTAGCTTGCTTCTGAACTAGGAAAGGGTCCATTGTTACCCCCTAGGGCATGTCGACTATGGAGGCCAAGGTGGCTAGGGCATTCGTTAAGCTATTCTTTTCTCGGGAAAAGTTGTGTAAGGTGATATCCTTAAATCGGGAGGCCAATTTTTCTAGGTGGGCATGAAAGGGTAGGAGTTTTTCATCTTTGACTTTCTATTTTCTAAGGATTTGGCCGATGATAAGATCAGAGTCTCTGTAGACGTCTATGTGCCCGATTATTTTTTGAAGGGTGATCTTAAGGCCTACAGTGTACGCCTCACACTTAGTCATGTAGTTGGTGCAGAGGAAGTCTAGCTTGATAGCAATAGGGGTATGAGAGTCAAGAGGGGTGATCAGTAATATCCCAATGTCGTATCCTTTCTTATTGGAAGCTGCATCAAAGAACATTTTCCATCTGAGGTCCTCTTAAGAGGTGCAAAGAATATCTTCGTTTGGGAATTCAAAGACCCAAATATCGACCTCTTTTATGGGGTAATCAACGAGGTAGTCGGAGATGGCTCTCCCTTTTATGGCATTTTATGTAACATACATAATATCAAACTCAGCTAATAACATCACCATCGGGCCATTCGGTTAGACAGATCAGTCTTTTCTAACAAGTACTTTATGGGATCCATACGGGACACAAGTCTAATGAGGAAGTTGAGCATGTAATTTCGTAACTTCTACATGACCCAGACCAGGGAAACACATGCATTTTCCAAATCAGTGTAGTTGATTTCGTACCTAGATAATTTTTAGCTAGCATAGTAAATGGCTCTTTCCTCATGGGATTCTTTAATTTATTGGGCTAGTAAAGCCCCTGTTGTAGTATTTGTCATGGTCAAGTATAGGAGTAGGGGTAGACCTGACTGCATAGGCATTAGTATCGTAGGTCGGGTAAGGTACCACTTGATTCGATTAAAGGCTTCTTGGCAGGCCTCATTCCAGGATTTGGTAGAATCTTCTCGAAGAAGCTTGAAAATGGGTTCGTCGATAGAATTTAGCTGGCTTTTGAACCGGCTGATGTGCTATAATTTTCCCAAGAATCCTAGAACTCCCTTTTTCGTCCGTGATGATGGCATCTCAAGTATGGCTTTCAGCTTAATAGGGTCTGCTTCGATTCACTTCTTACTGACCATGAATCCAAAGAGTTTTCCTTTAGTGATGCCAAAAACACATTTATGTGGGTTTAACCACATATGGTATTACCACAGTCGCTCAAAAAAACTTTTAAAGGGATGGAATATGGCCTTCTCGAGTCTTGGATTTGATGATCATATCGTCTGCATAGACTTCGACTTCTTTGTGAATAAGTTCATGCTAGATGGTTGTGGCAGCCCTCTGGTAGGTAGCCCCGATATTCTTGAGTCCAAATGGCATGACTGTGTAGTAGAAGATGAAAGTGCGGCTGCAATAGACTTTTCGTGCGGAAGTAAACTTATTTGCCGAATAAACCCCTAATACCTACAAGTTAACGACTTTATCCAAAAGGGGACCAAATTAAACTTTTACTTAATTTGTTAACTTTATGAAAATGAATTTGATTTTCAAAGTCAATTAACAGTCCAAATTATTATCTTTGATAAATCAAGGTGATTTACAAAATAATTACCAATTCAATTTTTAGGCGAGTTTCTATTTATTTAAGCCTACTTTTTCATGTGAGGTGATATACGAAAAATATAAAGCACGCAATATTTATTTTACGTCACAAAAACCCTTCCCCGGGAAAAACGACGAACTCCTCTAGGAGTTACCTAATCTACTTTCACTAAAACAATAAAACCAACATGAACGATTTACAAACAACAAACTTGACAAATAAAGAAGATTGATGTAGCGATTACCCCACACGACCAAGACTCTTCCCTGGTTGCTTATTCTACTCTCTCTTTAAGTCTGTCCTCGCTTGTTATTGCGTTCTACACTTTCTCAGCTTCTCCCTTTTGCTCTTCTAGCTCAAGATTAGCTCAGAGCCTGTTGTGTTATTTTCTTGTGAAGTGATAGTGTGTGGTGTACTATCCTATATGACACACACCCACACTTAATGAATACACACCAAATGCTATGCAACATATTATATCTCCTATATATCTTCGTAAGTCTTATGTCAACTCAAGTCAAGTCTTCTTGATTTTCAATACAGTTTTGAAAAACTTTCTTTTATTTCTAAATCTTGAACACTAGACTTGTTCAAATATTTACACAATAAATGTGTCTACGTGATTATAACATGATTGAATATGTGTGAGTGATATGATATGAAACAATTACTGAAAATCACTTAAACAAGCTAAATATCATATACACACAAAAATTAAGATTGAAAATATCATGTAACTGTTTCAAAAATTATTTAGATTAAAACAGATGTTAATCTAATATAATACCACAAAACAACTTGAATCAGTTTTAACTGAATGCAATATCCACAAATATGACAGCTTCCTCTACATGCAGTCTTGACTAAGGAAAGTGGAAATGTCGAAAATTATTTTAAGACAGAAAATCAGGTAGTTCTTATTCTCACAATAGGTTTCAAGAAGTCTAGGTTTAAGCAACTAAGCCAGAAATAATGTTTTCTATTATGCAACAGATTTCTTGAAAATTTTAAAACGATATGTTTTAAACAATTAAGATCACAAGAAGTTGTTCGTGTGTGTAGTGTTTATATATATATATATATATATATATATATATATAAACTATACTTCAGCAGGACACTACACAAATATTTTAGATCTAGCAGATAAGAGATCTAAAAATACAAATAAAACTTGAACAACAATAAGAACACTTACAACCAAATTTTTCAAAATGAAAAATCAACAAAATTTGAGATGAAAGATTCTGAAAATAAAAGCATCCACGCTTGAATCCACAACAAGGTTTTGTGACTCAGCAATAGCTTTTGAAGAACACACAAAAGATGTATCTCTGAAAAATATTGGTGTATAATCTCTCTCTATAAAAATTTTGGCAGAACTGTAGCACAAATATAAATTTTCTCGATTGAAAAAATTGAAGACCAAAGGTCTGTATTTATAGCCAAAAGAGAACCAGTCTGATTGGCTAATAGAAGTCACAAGGATTGATTTAAATCAACACAGACCATTGATAAAAATTAGATCCTACGGTCAAAGTAGAAACACAAAATGCAATGTTTAAAATGTGACACGTGTGTACAACTGTAACCAACTTGCGTAAAAGAAACGCAACAAACAAATATTACCATTTTAAACAATGCGTCGTCGTTTCAAAAGGAATGAATACCAGTTCTGTTTTTTATCAAAAACCGTGGGCGGATTAAGGAGTGGGATCCAGCTGTAAAGCATTAATAAAGTTACCGTTGTATAAAATTGATACACGATGTCTTTTTTTAAAACAACATTTCCATTTTTATGGAAAACCAAGGGCTGACACGTAATTACCCAGAAATCAATTACGAAGACGACGTCGTTAGCAAAACTAATAGGCGCCAGTTGTATTCTGTTCGACGAAAGTTACAGTTGAACCCACACATAATATCAGCTTATAAAAAAATGATGAGACACACTGCAATACTCAATGGAACACGCAAAGCCAAAAGGTTTGGCTGAAGTCTCCTAGGGCCTGACACGGTTAAATCGTGTAAGTTTAAAACCAAACATATATAATGTACACCTATATTATATAATGAAGGTAAAAAAGATAGGGTCAAATCATGCCAACAGTTAATCATATAAGTATATATATATATATATGCGCATAACATAAACATTCCCTTAATAACGAAATAGTAACGCCAACTATTACATACAAAACAAATTATGCCACGCACAACAGATGTTCACATAATAATATTTTTAGCTTAAAAAATTATGCATATTTTATTTTCACAAAAAAAATTAGTGATAAAAATTTATTTTTACCAAAAGTATTTTTCTTATAAAAACTACAATTAAAGATTTGAACCCCAAAAAAATTTATTATGACAGAACCCATAATATCATAAGATATGATGGACAAAATGCAAATGCAACGTGGTGTCGTGTCCTACGTGACATAAATTCCTATGAGCCATAATGTGAAAATTACCTTACGTAGTGATGAGAATTCAGTCAATCGCTGGGCTGTAGTAGACAGTAGTAGGAGATTGGAGGAGGAAGTGACATACACCCTAATTACATAAATAATTTTGTCAAAATCAAATTCCAACTAGATGAAGTCCTATATAGCTATAGCACAGAACACAAACCCTAAGAGTGCTCTATATAGGGACTTCAAACTCCCCCATTGGACTTATTTTGACAAAACCCTTGAGTACATCAAATGATACACTAAGGAAAAATTAAATCCTAAGTGTCTTATATAAAAGAGTATCTAACTACCCACCCATCATAGAAATGAAAAAGACACGACTCAGATGCTCGGTTGATGAAAACCTGCAAAACATAAATACTTTTCTGCCGAGAAATCAAGTTAGTAGCATTTGCTCTACCAAAATAATATAACAAAAATAATTGTGCACAAATTTATGATATGGGATAAGCATGAAAGGATAATCAACAAATAATACAGAACTAAGTACTCAACTCTCCCCCATTTTGACTAAATACTACAATGGAAGAAATTAAAACATAAAAGTGTTTAAAGACTGCAGAATGAATGTCTCCTACATTAAACATGATTTCAAGAGATACTGGTTATTAGTAGATATCTTTACCCTAAAATCTCAGAGATCTTGTAAACAGGATGTAGATTAAACACAAACTAGTTATCAAGTACTGTCATTCCTATCATATGTTCAATTTTTCAAAACGAGGTTTATCTAACGATTTTGTAAACAGATCAGCAAGTTGATTTTCGGTAGGAATCTGGTCGATTATAAGCTCTTTCGATTCAACCAACTCTCTAATGAAATGATGCCTTATATTAATGTGCTTAGTCCTACTATGCTGGACAAGATTTTTAGAAAATGCAAATAGCACTTTCATTATCACAATAAAGGTGAAGTTTGGACTGATTTATACCATAATTAGATAACATTTGTTTAATCCAAATTAGTTGAGCACAACACGCACCAATAACAACATATTCAGATTCAGCAGTTGATAAAGTTACACTAGTTTGCTTTTTACTAGACCATCCAACTAGATTCTGTCCTAAATAATAGCAACCACCCGAGGTGGAACGACAATCATCTGTGCTACCGCCCCAATCCGCATGCGAGTACCCAATTATCTCACAGGAAGAGTTATTGGTATACCAAAGTCCAAACTCAATTGTGACTTTAACATATTTCAAAATATTTTTAGCACAAGTAAGGTGAGACTCTTTTGGATTGGATTGAAACCGCGCACAAATACAAACAACATATTGAATATCAGGTCTAGAAGCAGTCAAGTATAATAAACTACCAATAATGCTACGGTATAATGTGGGATCTACATCCGGGCCACTATCAGATTTAGATAATTTGATCTTTATAGCCATGGGTGTAGATGAAATTTTAGCATTATCAAGTCCAAATTTAACAAGTAAATCCTTAGCATACTTAGATTGTGATATAAAAAGGCCATCACTTTGTTGTCTTATTTGAAGTCCTAGGAAATATTGTAACTCCCCCATAAGTGACATCTTAAATTCACTACTCATGTCTTTTGAAAACTGTTTAACTTCATTTGGTGAGGTTGACCCAAAAATAATGTCATCTACATAAATTTGAGCAATCAAAATGTCATTTTTATTAGACTTTTTAACAAAAAGAGTTTGATCAACACCTACTCTAACAAACCCATGTGAAGATAGAAAAGCAGTCAAACGTTCATACCAAGCACGAGGGGCCTGTTTTAAACAATATAAAGCCTTTTTAAGTCTATAAACATGATTAGGGAGTTTGGGATCATGGAAACCTTTGGGCTGCTCAATGTACACTTTTTTTGAAAGAAAACCATTAAAAAAAGCAGATTTTAGGTCCATTTGGAAAAGCTTAAATTGTAAGTGACAAGCAACAGCTAGAAGTAATCTCACTGATTCAAGACGAGTTACCGGGGCAAATGTCTCGTCACAGTCTATTCCTTCTATTTGAGAATAACCCTGTGCTACTAGTCTAGCCTTATTTCGAATGATTATCCATTTTTCATCCGTCTTATTTTTAAAAATCCATTTTGTACCGATTACTTTGATATCCTTGGGCCTTGGGACTAAATACCACACGTCATGATCCGTGAATTGAGCTAGATCCTCTTGCATCGCATCAATCCAATATGAATCACTAAGTGCCTCATTTACTGATTTTGGTTCCACAAGGGATAAAAAAGCATCCATATGAGCTACTTGACGTAATTGATTTCTAGTTCTCACGGGTGCACGAATATCACCCACAACTTCTGATGAGGGATGATCTTTGGAAACCCAGTTAGGCACGGAAAAGGTTGGTGCTGGTAAATATTCATCTTCTGTCAAAACTGAATCATTTAAAATATTTATATCCAAATCAGTTTCTACAGGTGGATCTTTACTAACAGGTTCAATAATGCTGTGAATTACAACAACATTAATGGACTCTACTATGAATTTGGTTCTTAAGTTGAAAACTCTTAAGGCCCTACTATTTTGAGAACAACCAAAAAAAATGGATTTATCACCTTTGACTTCAAATTTAGAAAGATTATCACGATCATTGCAAACATAACAAATGAGTCAAAAGTACAAAAATACTTAACATTGGGCTTTTTGTTGAACCAAAACTCATAAGGTGTCATTTTGGCATTCTTCCTAAGATATACACGATTGATAATGTGAATCACAGTAATACAAGCTTCTTACCAAAAGTATAAAGGTAAATTTTTAGCATGAATACGGACTCTAGCCATTTCTTGTATGCCTCTATTTTTCCTTTCAACAACCCCATTTTGTTGAGGAGTTTTTGGAGCACTAAACTGATGAGAATAACCATTAGCCTCACAATATTCAATGACACCAGTTTCTTTAAACTCACCACCTCTATCACTTCGAATTCGAGTTACTTGAGTGTCTTTTCCATTTTCTATACGAGTCAGAATTTTCAAAAAATTGTTAAATGTTTCTGACTTGGATTTCATGAAAGCTACCCAAGTAAATCGAGAGAAGTCATCCACAATGACTAGGATATAAGAATTTCCATTTAAACTAACAGTCCTAGTTGGACCCATTAAATCCATGTGGAGAAGTTCAAGGGGTTCAATGGTGTTAATGTCTTTAACCTTTTTGTGAGGGGATTTGGTAATCTTACCCACTTGACATGGACCATAAACAACAGAGGGGCATTTCTTTATTTTAGGTAAACCTCTAACAAGGTTTTGTGATGATAACCGATTTAAGGTATCAAAACTAATGTGTCCCAACTTATTGTGCCATAAGTCAGAATTATCTAAAAGAGTTACATTACAAGACAAGGAACCAGAAGCTTTGTAACAGTTGTCCGTGATACGATTGCCTTTAATGTAATCTTCTCCCGTTTCAGTCAAAACATCATAGGAAGTTGTTGAAAATTTAACTTGGCAACCATTATCACAAAACTGACTGATGGAAAGCAAATTATCTCTCATTCCTTGAACTAATAACACATCATTTACATTGGGTAAACCCTCTTCATTAATAATGCCTTTGCCAATGACTTGGGAGGTCTTACCATCTCCAAAGGTAATGTTGCCACCTTTATAATGAACAATATCCTTTAGTTTGGTAATATCACCCGTCATATGATGCGAACACCCATGTCTAAGTACCAACCAGCACTATGCATCTCACAGCGTAGGGCTGTTAAGACCACAAAAGATTTTAAATTCGAATGTTTTAGCTGGGGTATTAGATCATCAGATCTGATCCAAATAGGCACGGGTTGAAATTTATTTTGTGCCAAAATATTGGATCTAAAAAAGTATTTGTCAAATGGTTTTGATTTGCAATTGGTCCAAGTTCTAGGATTACCAAAATAACAAAATGATTCATTGCGGTTGGAGGTTTTATAACCAAATCTCCCACTTCTGGGGTTAAAGTAAAAATTGTCATTTTTCGTTGGAATCCTTTGGCATTCACAGTTTTGGTGTCCTAAAACATCACAAATAGTGCAAAATTTATTTGACGTAGGAAGGCCAAATTTACGATGTTTTCTAACAAAACATGTTTCAGGTTGCTTATAAGAATTGGACATAGAATGTCTAGAAAGTCTCTTAGCAGGGTGCAGTATCTAGAAGTAGATGCATCAACAAAATTTTCTATGAATAATTCAATGTCACTTTCAAAATCATTTTCAATTAAAACTTGTTTTCCTTTAGCCTTTTGAGATGAATTGCTTTCCAACGGAAGAACCATTTCTTCTTTGGCTTTTACAAAGAGGACTGGTTTGGTAAAATCATTAATTTTCATAACAGGACCATCATAACCAAACCCTCTCGTATCACCATGATAACGTTGGACAACTATCAATTCTTCAAGGTCAACTAATTTTATGTCACGACTACGACACATTTTAAAGGCAGTTTCACAAACTTCTTTAGACTTTTTAACTTCCAAAAGTGCATCATTATATTTATCTTCTAAAGAAGTCAGGTTTTCATTTAAAGTCATAATCTGAATTTTAAATTCAAGTGACTGTTTTTCAAAATCAATTTTGACATTGCACATTTCCACATAATTTTGTTGAGTTATCTTATATTGATTCTCTAGGGACTCACTAAGCAATTTAACCAAATTAGATAATTCTTGCCTATTTTGCAAGGTCCTAACATACAATTCAGCATAATCATCATAGGCAACAAAATTTTCATTATTCTCCACGTCAGCGTGTGAATTATTGCAATCTTCAGACTTAGTCTCACATAAATATGCACGTTTGGCATCAAATGGAGCAGTTAATTCTAGCATAGAAGGTTGACTAGCTAAAAAAGATTTAACAGCATCAATAAAATCAAGCACTTCATCAGAATGAGAATCATCTTCATAATCAGACATTCCAACTAGATATATATCTCCACAACAGTCATAAACTTCTCTTAAAAGCGCAAGGTAATTTGATTCAGATTCAGCTTGGTCTTCTTCTGATTCAGAATCGGAGGAATCATCCCAAGTTTTAGTAATGTTGGCCTTGTGCGTCTTAGGATACTTAGACTGTGGTTTGGATCTACATTCAACAATGAAATGTCCAAGTTTACCACAATTGTGACAAGCCAATTTCGATTTATCAATCTAACCAATGGAACTATCATTATCAGACTTTACTTTAGAATTTCTGTTATGGGGTCGATTGGACTGACGAGACTGATTATTCTCTTGCATACGTCTTTTAGCAATAGAATTTCTATGCTTAAAGAGTTTCTTAAATTGGGAAGACATAAGTGCAAGTTGATTGTCAATCTTACCAATGTCATCCGACTCCTCATCAGAATCATTATCCGACTCAGATTGTTGCTTAACTACCTTATGTTTGAATTTATTAGGACAAGCAGTTTTAAATGCAACTTTAGAAGAATTAGTCAGATCATTTTTAGCATAAGAAGTAAGAGTCTTCCTAAAAGCTATTTCAAGTTCCATAGTTCTCAATTTAGGACTAAGCAATTCAGGCGTGAGAGAAGGATCATTTATTTCTTCAATGATATAACGTTTATGATCAAACCTAGGGGCAAGGGATCTCAAAATCTTAGCACACACTTCCTGATCAGTATACTCTACATCATTAGCATGCAATTGGGTAATAATATCAGTCAAACGCATATAAAAATCATCAAATGCTTCGTTATCTTTCGTAACTAGCATATTGTATTGTTGAATAAGCATTTGAGTTTTACACCTTTTTACCCTAGTATCTCCTTCATGTGCTATTACTAAAGTGTCCCAAGCATCCTTACTAGTTGTGCAGTGACATATACGTTTCAATTCATTTTCACTCACACTCATGAAAATCGCATTCTTGCCCTTATTATTGAAATTGCTTATCTTTTTCTGATCAGCATGTAATCCAGTAGTTTTAAGCTTTCTAAAGATAGTGCTACCTTCTGCTATGGGAGTAGTGGGGTGCCTATAACCATTTTCAATTAAGTCCCGCACGTCATCTCCTAAAGTGCCTTGAATAAATGCAACCATTATAATTTTCCAGTATGAAAAATTTGAGCCATAAAAATAGGAGGTCTACTAAAATTTCCAAGACTAAGTAATTGACTTGAATCATCCATTGTTAACAAGGTAAAACGAGTTTGACAAAAGTTTTGAAAAAGATCTTTCTAAAGTCTAGCTCTGATACCACTTGAACATGCGGCTGCAATAGACTTTTCGTGCGGAAGTAAACTTATTTGCCGAATAAACCCCTAATACCTACAAGTTAACGACGTTATCCAAAAGGGGACCAAATTAAACTTTTTACTTAATTTGTTAACTTTATGAAAATGAATTTGATTTTCAAAGTCAATTAACAGTCCAAATTATTATCTTTGTTAAATCAAGGTGATTTACAATATAATTACCAATTCAATTTTTAGGCGAGTTTCTATTTATTTAAGTCCACTTTTTCATGTGAGGTGATATACGAAAAATATAAAGCACGCAATATTTATTTTACGTCGCAAAAACCCTTCCAGGGGAAAAACGATGAACTCCTCTAGGAATTACCTAATCTACTTTCACTAAAATAATAAAACCAAAAGGAACAATTTACAAACAACAAACTTGACAAATAAAGAAGATAAATGTAGCGATTATCCCACACGACTAAGACACTTCCCTGGTTGCTTATTCCGTTCTCTCTTTAAGTCTGTCCTCGCTTGTTATTGCGTTCTACACTTCTCAGCTTCTCCCTTTTCTCTTCTAGCTCAAGATTAGCTCAGTGCCTATTGTGTTATTTTCTAGTGAAGTGATAGTGTGTGGTGTACTATCCTATATGACACACACCCACACTTAATGAATACACACCAAATGCTATGCAACAGATTATATCTCCTATATATCTTCGCAAGTCTTATGTCAACCCAAGTCAAGTCTTCTTGACTTTCAATACAGTTTTGAAAAACTTTCTTTTCTTTCTAAATCTTGAA
Source organism: Sambucus nigra (assembly GCA_949130495.1). NCBI lineage: Eukaryota > Viridiplantae > Streptophyta > Magnoliopsida > Dipsacales > Adoxaceae > Sambucus > Sambucus nigra. The sequence goes on along the minus strand of OX422212.1, from coordinate 550,890,887 downwards.
CACTAGACTTGTTCAAATATTTACACAATAAATGTGTCTACGTGATTATAACGTGATTGAATATGTGTGAGTGATATGATATGAAACAATTCCTGAAAATCACTTAAACAAGCAAGATATCATATACGCACAAGAATCAAGATTGAAAATATCATGTAACTATTTCAAAAATTATTTAGATTAAAACAGATGTTAATCTAATATAATACCACAAAACAACTTGAATCAGTTTTAATAGAATGCAATATTCACAAATATGAAAGATTCCTCTACATGCAGTCTTGACTAAGGAAAGTAGAAGTGTCAAAAATTATTTTAAGACAGAAAATCAGGTAGTTCTTATTCTCACACTAGGTTTCAAGAAGTCTAGGTTTAAGCAGCTAAACCATAAATAATGTTTCTATTATGCAACAGATTTCTTGAAAATTTTAAAACGATATGCTTTAAACAATTAAGATCATACGAAGTTGTTCGTATGTGTAGTGTTTATATATATATATATAAACTATACTTCAGCAGGACACTACACAAATATTTTAGATCTAGCAGATAACAGATCTGAAAATACAAATAAAACTTGAACAACAATAAGAACGCTTACAACCAGATTTTTCAAAATGAAAAATCAACAAAATCTGAGATGACAGATTCTGAAGCCCATATGAAAATAAAAGCATCCACGCTTGAATTCTGCATATTTTGTTGGCCCAAATTATGAGTTCAAAGTTTGAGTTTTTCATATGGGCATGTTAGTAATTATTTGAGAATAGCAAGGGTACCTTGTTCCTATGCAATAAATGAACCGCTAATTTCAATATGGGGTCCTGTTCCATATGATTAAACTCTTGGAATTTGACCTTCACTTGTTTCAAACTTTGTGTCGCCACTTTATTTCCTTCTTCTCTTGATAAAAAAGACTTCATGGAGCTCATGTTTTCTCAATCCACTTTATAAGTTTTCCTAATTCTAGCTTGTTTCTTCCATTTTTGTAGTTCCTTCTGTTTATTTTCACTACGAAGTCTTCTCCTGCTATTTTCTTCTTTAAAAAGGGTCTATACTGTTAATGAGAGAACCGTTGGGGATTTGAGAAAAATATACTCAATTCCCCCATGGGTTACGATTAAATCTGCCCCTGTGCCCAGAAATTGCATCGCTTTTGAGGGTGGTCATTGGATCCATACCCTCTCAATGGATGGGGGGAATTTCCCCCAAACCAACTTTTTTTTGGAATTGTATGAGTTTTTTTTATATTGTTGTCGCCCAATGTGCCCCAAACACATGGCGAATTATAAACGAAATCCATAGAATAAACGAACTGTATGTGACTGATACAGGGATCTCAGAAATTAGATATACTTATTCCTAGTCCCACACAATAGATGGTGTGTTCTACCTGAAGGAGAGGAAAGATAATAGGGTCTTAGTAGTTAATCTCCCTGATTCCAATAAAGGAAATTAGGATTAGGGGTGTATTCCCGAAATTGGAAACATCCACCTCTTCCAGAGGGCGAGCAATACCAAGGATTTTTGTGTCCATAGTGGAGGAGTGATATAGGTTAACACTCAATTTTTTTTTTGCTCTTGAATTTTTACTTGACTATATGTTTACTGATAAATTTTCTTCTTTTTTTTTACCATCTCGATCGAAGAAGAATGAACCTTCTCTTTCTCAAATCAACAGGGAACAACTGCTCAAGGTTTGGAAGTTGAGGAAGCCCTTGGCATACGGTGATGATCATTTTAGTTCTTCCTTATTTCTTATTGAGTACAAGAACTCTATCAATAGCTTCATAGTTGGGTTAATAGACACAATTCCTGATCTTTCACTTCCTTCGATGTGTGAGGAAGCTTTCATTTTTTCCTTATTTGAGTCTTTAAACATAGATTACATCCCTACCGAGAAATAAAACTCAATGGCTCCCAGAAAAAGAATTTTATTAATTGAAGACGACGATGACAATCCCTTCTTACCCAAGGCCAAGTCCTCAAAGATGATTGACCAATAGGGACCTTTTGCCACGAAATTGGATTTTGTAGTCTGAGAGAAGGGAAGGAAGGACAAGGCCCCTTCTTCCATGTCTTTATATCCCTCTAAGAAGGGTGATGCCCCACTTCTGGGAAAACTCAACAAGTGATTTCGATGGCTAAGAGCCCCTCATTGGCCTTTAGTCTGGTAAAGGGGGCGTGCTCGTGCCTGACCGTAAGCAGGTCAGCCAGATGTCCTATGACTAGTTGTAAAATCACTTCGCTCAAGCGTTGTCGTTGGTAATTCAAATTTTTTTTCTACCTAAAGTTATCGAATTTTTCCTTATATATTTTGACATAATTTTTGTTATCTGTTTGCTATTTATGGCAAACTTCATCGCCATTTTAGAGAGTCATTCAGATCAATCCAAAAGAAATAATGATATGACAATGTCCTTGGATAACTCTAACGAAGCCCTTACTGCTGCCAAGAAGGCATATGATAAGGTGAAGAAGTCCACCTGTGATGCCATGAGAACGCTAAAGAATGATCGGGACAAGCTGAAGGTTGCTAACGATCAACTTGTGATCGAATGTGATCATTTGAAGATGGACTGAGAAGATCCTTCTTCGACCAAGGAGTCCATCTACGATAAAGTCTACACTCAAGCCTTTGAGGATGATAAACTTCAGTTGGCTTACATTAGGAAGTCCAGCTTCAAGAAGGGTTGAAACGCTTCCCCGATAAGCATAAATGTCCCTGTTGATTCTGAGCTTTTTAGCGAGCACTACCCTAGATCCCCATTAAAAGCTGATGAGGAGGCTACCATAGATGCCCCAGCCAACCCGACTTCCTTTGTTGTAACTGGAAAAGGAAAAGCCCCAGATACCCAAGAACAGGTGAAGAGAAAGGAGGCTAGCTAAAAATATTAGCCTACATACCCTTGTATTTTTCTTTGATCTCTGTTTGTAAGGGCCTTGCCTATGTTTATTATCAATAAAAGATTTTTGTTTTATATTTTAATTCAGTCTTTAATTATAACTGAGCTCTCCTTTTTTTATTCTTACTTCTTGTAGTATACTAATATTGTCGAAGAGATTGCTTCTTTTCCTGGCGATATTGATGTCATTTTTAGTCAGGAGGCAAGTGCTTAAGCTCGTTGTTCACTTGTTCCCATTCACAAAGCCCTCAAGAAGATGATTGATGCCTATAAAAGTTAGTCTACCTTAGTGGCCAAGCTGAAAGATGATGTGAAAGACTTGGGATATGTGGTCACTCTCATGGAGGAAGAGGAGAACTCCTTAAATAAGCAGATTGTTGAAGCCAAGGATATTGGGGATATTGGGGCCCTTCTCCAAGCTGATAATAATAAAAGGGGTCATATTGTGATGATGGACCTTATTCGTGACATCCTCAAAATGCGTTATCTCTTCAGGATGGGTCCTTGAGAAAAGTGGTATACTGGCTATGAAGAGGGGGGATGGATGCCCCTATCAAGTTGGACGAGGCAAAGCAACTAGCTTACAAGCATGGTTAGATAAATGCCTTGGGGATATTAAAAGTTCCCAAGGACTCTTAGCTTTGGTATATGTACCAAGTTAATTGTCCGGCTTATAGGCATCCATACTTTGGCAGAGAAAAAAGATGGGTTCCGTTAGATGTCATCCCTCTCCACTTGGCGAAGGTCTACTTAACTTCTCATGAGAGCGACAATGAGTTTCGATAAGATCCTGATGATAGTCGAAGGATAGCCATTATTGTTGCTCTTGCTAGCCGATAATCATTATCGTCTATTTTGACCCTTTGTTATTGTAAATGGACTTTTTATAACTTATAACTTTTTGTAACAAGTTGTTTGTATAATATCATCGTTTTATATTTTTCCATTCTATTATGCTGAGCATGTATGATATTATCTTGTCTTACCTTTCAAGTCGTGTCGTTACACCCCCTTAGGCCTAAAATAGACTATGGCAAAAATGCGCCTAGTTTTAGGGCCATCCACCCTCCCAGGATTTTTATCCTACAAAATCCGGGTTCATTCAGTGCCTAGGGATCCCCCTTAGGTCTTTTGTTTACCTGGGTAATTTATGAGGTCTTTGTATTTTTCATGAATAATACCTCGAGACCTTAGGTTTAATTATAACTAAGCCATTTTTAATTATAATTAGACTAAGGTAATTTTGATCAATACAATGATCGTTAATTTAAAATCTAAGCCTGCCATTTTAGAACAATGTTGGGCAACTAAGTAAACCACTTGAGCTTTTATTAAAATTATTAGATTGAATCGCGAGCATCATTAGTTCAGAAATAAAAATTTGTAAAAACTAATTAAGCTAGAAATAAGTTAAATAAGAGCGAACTCAAAAGTAAAACTCCGTGAGATTGGTTGCATTCTAAACCCTGGGTATCTCTCCGCCCTCCATTATTTATAACTGATGGGCTCCTTGTGGATCGTCTTTGATTACCTTGAATGCTCCTTCCCAGTATGGTCCTAACATGTCATCTGAAGGTTTTTTAGCACCGTCGAGGACTATTTCGAGGACATAATCGCTGTTGATAACAAAATTAGTATGCTGATGTGGACGAATAATAAGAAGACACGTGTCAATCTACGTGGCACAATAGCAACGAGGAAGTTCATTCCCCCGACCTAGTCATACTCACTCCGAGCAACAGGTGTACTCCAAGGAACACCAGTCCTCCGAGGAACTCCAGTGCTCCGAGGAACTCTTGGACGACGAGCAATTAAGGCGGTTCGAGCTGCATCTCGACCACAACATTGATTGCCAGATAATTAACAATTCACCTATTCATTGAATGCTTATCATCTTGACGCACACGCTTGAAGAGCATTGAATGAATTACCCTTTCACATGTATACCATTTAATGTATAACCCTTTCAGAATATAGCCTCAAGGCTATAAATACATTGTATTACCCTCATTCAAGGGGATCGGAATTTATTGATAGTACTTGTAATCGAGAATTCCCAAACACTCAGCAATAACATAACAGTGTACGTAGACCATTCATATAAGGCTGAACCACTTTAAAATTCTTTGTCTCATTTATATTTATCTGTGATTGAATTATTAGAGTGATCTAGTTTTTTACATCAACAAATTGGCGCCGTCTGTGGGAACGATTGTTGTTATCGTTTCTCACCAAAAATCATTCATCATCAATGGCAGATAATCCAGAATCCAGCAATCGAAATGCTGGAAATGCTGGAAACCCTCCAAATCCTTCTGCACCTCCAGATCTGGCTGGAATTATGACGAATCTGGCTCAAGGACAAACCGCCATGCAAGAAACAATGCGGCAACTCATACAGACCCTTCATGGCGGTGCACCTGCACGTTCGGGACAGCGAAGTGGTCAGAGGCAAACCTATTTACTTTCTTCATGATCCAGGCGAACTGAGTTATATCGTAATGAGGAATCTGATGATTTCTCTTATCAACCTGGGCGAACTTCGTCAATAAGGGCTACAGATACTGATCAACGTATCACCCTCTCTCCAGAAAGATCCAATGCCTTGGAAAGACTGAGTAGGGTGTCTCTTTTCAGTTGATTAGGCCCTAGGAGGAATAGGAGTCCACCTAAGACCATGTCGAGGAGTTTTCGACAACCATCAGATCTAAGAGAAGGATCAGCACAATCACGACCAATTGCTCGTCAAGATAGATCTCATGAGGCCACTTCAGAGCAATCAATTGCTCGAACTAACAAGCCCGAGGAGGGAAATGATGCGTGGAAAGGTTCTATTCAGCGGTTGGAGGATAGATTGGGAGAAATGGCTAAGGCGAAAAATCCCCTACAACGAACTTTTGTTCAAGGGACACCTTTTGTCCAGGCCATTGTGGGTTTTCCTACCCCGTCAAAGTTTAAAGCAACTGTGGTAACCCCCAAATATGATGGAAAGACAGATCCTGTTCTACACATAGAGCAATATCAAGCTGCTACCGATATCTATGCCATCCCCGACGAAATGAGATGCAAAGCATTCTCAGGAACTCTTACTGGATCTGCCCAGATATGGTACAACAATCTTCCTCGGGGTAAGATTTTAACTTTCTTTCAGTTGGCCGAGTTATTCATCGGCAATTTCTGTTTTGGAGCAAAGCCAGTAAAACGAGTAGCACACTTGTTAAGTGTTAGACAAAAATCTGGTGAGAGTACTAGAGATTACATAACTCGTATCAATAACGAGAAGCTGGAAGTCATAGATTATGAAGAAAAGACAACAATCACCGCCTTGATGAGTGGATTGTTGCCTAATAATTTGTATTACACTTTGGCCAAAGATCCACCTACAACTATGTCAGAGTTGATGGCAAAAGCGGCCAAAATCATAAATGCCGAGGAGGCTATGGCTGCGAAGAAGAATATGGATAAAGAAATCAAGGTGGAAGACGAAAAATCCAAGAAGAAAGAGCATAAGGGCAATGGCGGTGACAAGCATTCCAAGAATAATAAATCGTCATGGGAAGTCCTGAAGAAATTCGATAATTATACTCCTTTGAAAATGGGTATTAATCATGTCTTGGAAGAAATCAAGAATAACGAGGAAGTAAAGTGGCCAAAGAAACTGAGGTCAGACCCTGACATGAGGAATAGGGAGAAATATTGCGAGTTCCATAAGGATCACGACCATATGACCAAAAATTGCATAGCTCTTCAGAACGAGATTGAAACACTCATCCGAAGAGGGAAGCAAGCAAAGTATGTTGACCGGGGAGGCGAAAGAAGAAATAATGACCGAACTAGAGAAAGGTCAAGATCTCCTCGTCGGGTAGAGGAGAAAAAGAAGAGAAATCATGAAGATGATCCAGATGATGACCCCGATCTTCCCAAGAAACCAAGTCATCCAGAACGAGAGGTATTTTCAATACGCTTTGGGTCATTTGATTGTAATGTCATTACAGGAGGAGATGTAGGAGGAGGAGACCTTACTGCAGAAAGAAAAGCCTACCTCGGTGAGGCTCAGGCTTGCTCATACATTCAACGGATAAATTTGGCCGAAGAGGATCGCCCGAGGAAGGTAAACAAAGAGAAGCTGGTCATCGGTTTTTTAAAAAATGACCTTGCAGGTGTTCTTTACCCTCACGACGACCCTTTGGTGATCAAAATGAGGATGAAAAAAGTAGTGATTTCAAGGGTTCTGGTAGATAATGGTAGTTCGGCAGACATCATGTTCTACTCATGTTTTGACAGTTTAAATTTAAAATTGTCTCAATTGGAACCTTATCACAGACCTCTCATGGGTTTTGCTGGCGAGAAGGTTTTTCCACTTGGGACGATCAAGTTGGATATATTCATTGGAACTTGGCCTGCTTGTCGAACAGAAAGAATACGCTTCTTTGTGATGGATAAAAATGTGCAGTCAGCTTACAACATCATCATAGGAAGAGTTGGTTTGAAGAAGTTCGAAGCAGTCCCATCTACAGTACATCAGTGTTTAAAATTCCCTACAAACTTTGGATTAGGAGTTGTGAAAGGTGATCAGAAAGTAGCTCGGGAATGCTATTATTCGTCTGCCGAGCAAGAGGAGCTTGAAGAGTCAAGGAAAAAGACTACTACCTACCAGGTGGATGAAGGTACAGAAATTGAAACATTGGATCCCAGAGACGAATCTCAACTTGTAAAAGGACAGGTGGTGGAATCTACAGAAAATGTTATTCTGGATGACGAGCACCCTGAACGAATAACCTAGATAGGTTCGACGTTGGATGCTTCAATAAAATAGGAGTTGATAAATTTCTTGAGAAACAGAAAGAAAACTTTTGCATGGAGTCATGAAGACATGCCAGGAATAGATCCCAACTTCTTATGCCATGAGCTCAATGCGAATAAGGAGATCAAGCCTGTAAAACAGAGAAGAAGAGTGTTTAGTCCCGAGAAGAATCAAGCCATACAAGAGGAGGTCGAGAAGCTCCAGAAGGCCCAATTCATTGAAGATGTGAAATATCCAGACTGGTTAGCAAATGTGGTGATGGTAAAGAAGAAAAACAATAAATGGAGAATGTGTGTTGATTTCACCGATCTCAACAAGGCATGCCCAAAGGATCATTTTCCATTGCCCAGAATTGATCAACTGGTGGATGCTACCTCGGGACACGAGCTGCTCAGCTTCATGGATGCCTACTCTGGCTACAATCAGATCAAAATGAAACCTGAAGACAGGGAAAGTACTTCTTTTATTACCCCTAGGGGAACTTATTGTTATAATGTTATGCCTTTTGGTTTAAAAAATGCAGGAGCGACATACCAGCGGCTGATGAATAAGGATTTTGCCGAACAAATCAGTTACAATATGGAGGTCTATGTCGACGATATGCTGACAAAGAGCAAGAAAGCTGCTGATCATCTAGTTGACTTAGGTCAGACCTTTGATCAACTTGATAAATACCAAATGAAGCTCAACCCGACGAAGTGCACCTTTGGAGTACGAGAAGGAATGTTCCTCGGGTACATCGTCAACCAGCGAGGCATTGAGGCAAATCCAGCAAAGATCAAAGCTCTTTTAGGGTTGTGATCTCCAACGACGAAGAAAGAGGTGCAGAGTCTTACAGGACGAGTTGTAGCGCTCAATAGATTTGTATCTCGAGCAACTGATAGATGTATCCCATTCTTCAAAACGCTTCGAAAAACTTTCGAGTGGAATGATGAATGTGAGAAAGCCTTTCAAGACTTGAAGAAATATTTGGGAGCACCTCCACTGTTGTCCAGGCCAGTAATGGGAGAAAAGTTGTACTTTTACCTAGCAGTATCAGAGAATGCAGTCAGCTCGGTGTTGATCAGATTGGAGAATAGAGTCCAGAAGCCAATTTATTACACAAGTAAGGCTTTCCGAGGTGCAGAGATCAGGTACCCAAAGCTGAAAAAATTGGCATTGGCATTAATTGAGGCAAGAAGAAGAATGAGGCCATATTTCCAGGCCCATACCATCATCGTGTATACCGACATGCCATTGAGACAAGCCCTTCATAAGCCAGAAAAATCAGGGAGACTGATGTATTGGGCAATAGAGCTGGGTGAATATGATATTGTGTATGAACCCAGATCATCACTAAAAGGGCAGGCTGTAGCAGACTTTGTAGCAGAATTTACATATCCTGATACCCCCGAGGAACAAAAGTTGCTCGCTGATCAACCTATGGATGTTATAGGATCAACAGACATAAGCTCAGACCAACTCCGGTTGGTAAAAGGGCTTGTGGATGTAGAAGGATCATCAAATTCGAGTCAGACCAACTCCGGTTGGTAAAAGGGCGAGAAGAGATGATCGACGAGGAGCAAGAAATATCAGGAGAGGATAAAAAGAAACAACAAAAATTTCACCGAGGAACTCTGTCAGATAAGAAATTTGAAGACGAGATACCTACATGGAGATTATATGTAGATGGGTCATCTTGCACAACGGGTTGTGGAGCAGGGATTGTTTTGAACACTCCGGACGAGATTGACGTGGAATATGCCTTGCGATTCCAATTCAAAGCTTCCAATAATGAGGCTGAGTATGAAGCCTTGATAGTAGGTCTTAATTTAGCAAAGATTATGGAAGCGCAACAAATAATGGTATTCAGTGATTCTCAATTAATTGTGAATCAGATGATGGGAACATATGCAGTTAAAGGAGAATTAATGGTCAAGTATCATGCAAAGGCGATGGAGTTATTGGCAGAATTTGATGCCATTCAGTTGATCAGAATACCAAGAATGGAGAATGCACAAGCAGACGCACTGGCCCGACTAGCATCAGCTACTCGTACCGATCTGCGAAGAACGATACCAATTGAGGTGTTAGAAAGTCGAAGCATAGATGAAGACCTGACGATGAATATTATTACCCTTGATTTAGGACCATCTTGGATGGATCCCATCAGGGCATATGTTGAGGAAGGAGAATTACCGGAGGATAAGATCGCTGCCAAGAAATTGAAGTTTAAAGCTGCTCGGTATGTACTAACTAATGGTGTTTTGTATAGACGAGGAATTATGGCAGGTTTGCAAAGATGTGTACATCCCTCCGAGGTGAAAGAATTGATTAAAGAGATCTATGAAGGGTTTTGTGGAGCCCATGTAGCAGGTCGGACACTTTTGCAAAGGGTGATGATGCAGGGATACTACAGGCCAACGATGAGGGCTGATTGTATGGCCTATGCTAAGAGATGTGATGAATGCCAACGTTTTTCCTCCATCCGACGAACTCCACAAGCATTGTTGACACCCATAACTTCCCCTTGGCCTTTTTCCATGTGGGGAATGGATTTGGTTGGACCACTGCCAACGACCCGAGGAAGATTCAAGTACCTCGTCGTCGCAGTGGATTATTTTACTAAATGGGTAGAAGCTGAGCCTCTGATTGATATGACATACGAGACGTGTACCAATTCGTTTGGAAGAACATCATCTGCCGATATGGTCTCCCTCATGCCTTCATCACAGACCATGGAACACAATTTGATAACGAGGAGTTTGCCGCCTATTGTCATCAGTCAAATATTTTGAAGGTTCATTCAGCACCAGGCCATCCTCAAAGCAATGGGCAGACTGAAGTGACGAACAAAACATTACTAAATGGTTTGAAGAAGAGGCTAAGTGAGGCTAAAGCTAATTGGATTAGTGAGCTACAGTCAGTATTGTGGGCTTACCGAACAACTCCCCGAGAAGCAACTAGAGAATCACCATATATGCTGGCATTTGGAAGTGAGGCTGTAATACCTGCCGAGTTGGGTCTTCCAACACACAGAGTGCTGAATTTTAATTCCCCAGTCAGCGACTTGATGAGGAGATTAGATTTGGACATGCTCGAGGAAGTTAGAGAAGAGGCAGCTATTAGGAATGCTGCTTATCAACAGCGAACAACCCTGTTCTACAACAAGAGGGTGAAGAAATACGACTTAAAAGAAGGAGATTACGTGCTAAAGAAGGTCATTCAGAAGCACAATAAGTTGGAAGCAAACTGGCATGGACCTTACCGAGTTACTGCAGTTGTCCGACCAGGAACTTACCGAATAGCGACTCTAGAAGGAGAGGAATTTAAGAATGCATGGAATGCTGAACACCTACGCAAGTATTATTAGTGATGTAAAATGTAAAGTAGTTCCATCAATATGAATAAAACGATGATATTTTACAATCTTCTCTCCTTTTATTGAAATTTTTTTGGGGAATACTAGTGTTTAACACTACGCTGCTCGACACACAACGCTGCTCGGCAGTAAAAAGAAGACGATAGTTCGAACCCAAACCAACTCCGGCTGGTAAAAGGGGGAGAACACCCCATACTCCTTTGGTTAGGAGGCGTACATTAGCTCAGACCAACTCCGGTTGGTAAAAGAGTTAGTGGACATGATAGTTCGAACTCAGACCAACTCCGGTTGGTAAAAGAGCGATAACACGATAGTTCGAACCCAGACCAACTCCGGTTGGTAAAAGGGCGAGAACACCCCATACTCCTTTGGTTAGGAGGCGTACATTAGCTCAGACCAACTCCGGTTGGTAAAAGAGTTAGTGGACATGATAGTTCGAACTCAGACCAACTCCGGTTGGTAAAAGAGCAAGAACACGATAGTTCGAACTCAAACCAATTCCGATTGGTAAAAGAGCGAGAACACGAGATGATCGATGAAAGGCCAATCTCGGTTGGTTAGGAAACAAGACATGCTCTCAAATTCCAACTTTCGGGAAGTAAGATTATCTCAAAATGCCAACTTATGTTGGTCGGGAAGTAAGTTTATTACATAAAAGTTCCTCGAAGAACAAATATTCCAAACTGAACCAAGTATAGTTAGTCGGGGATAAAAACCCACTAACTGTAGTTGGTCGACGAGGAAAATTCATCAACCTTGGTTGGTCGGGCATATTTTATGAAAAAGACAAAAATTTACCAAGTATGGTTAGTCGGGGATAAAAACCCATTAACTATAATTGGTCGACGAGCACAATTTAACAACCTTGGTTGGTTAGAATAATTTTCAACATTTTTATACTCATTACTTTATTATTAAGTGATCGAGCAGCATTTCTGATACTTGTAACTTTTTATTACTAAGTTGGTCGATGAACCACACAATATTGTTATGAAAGCACAAATATAAAGTGTTTGACAAATACAAGAGCAATACAAATTTGCAAACAAAAATGAAATTCTTTCATTAAAGTCGAAATGAATTACACAAGTTTATTACATTGATATTAAATTATGTACTAATTATTACATCAAAATTTCCTATTCTATTGGCTTTTTTCCTTCAGCTTTCGATATAGGCTCCTCGCCAGCAGGAGGATCTTCCAAGCAAAGGGGAGAATTAATGAAGTTAATATCTCGGAGCATTTTGACGTTCATTATTGAAGGGGTGTCCAGTGGATGCTTGGGACGAGATACCTCGATCTGAGAATGAAGATTGTAGTCACCGAGGTATTTTGCAATTAAGTTCCGAGGAATGGCACGAGCTGGGATCCATTCCATGTCCAGTTTATAAGGTGGCACAGGCAAGTCTAATACCCCAGGATCATAATAGTCCCACAGGTAGTGCCCTTGTTCGAGCTTCAGCATGCCCAAGGCAATCATCCAACCTTGCTTGTAGCCCTCATTATTGGCATTCTGGATACGATCATCTAAATGGAATAAAGCTTCGTTGTATCCAGCCATCCAAAACTCCCTGGGCTGTTTATTAAATTGAAATGTCAACCTTGCAATCTTCTTGTTAAGACTCTGGATGAAAAGTTCATTAGTCTTCAAAATTGATTCCTTTGAAGAGAGTTGTTGTTCCAATTCTCTAACTTTCTTGGACAACTCAGACAAGGCTTGGTTCTTAGCCATTAATTGGAATGCTTAATTTTCCAACGTTGATCGAGTACGAGCTTCCTCAACATTTCGACTTAGAGCTCTTGATCCTCCCCGAGCAGGTCGAGAACTTGTTTCCTCGACAACATTCTGAGCAGCTCTTCCTCATCCACGAGAACCTCTTCCTCGTCCCCGAGTAGCAGTAGAGGCACCCGACCTTCTCCAGGTATCCAACTCTTGCCTTAATTTGGCATTCTCAACTTCTAAAAATGAAAATCCCTCGTCAGTCACTGGGATTACAGCTGTTGAAGAAGAAGCTGTAGACTTATACTGTGCTAGCTCTTTCTGCAAATTGTTATTCTCTTACTCCAGCAGCTCGGCAATCTGTCTACATGCTTCAACTTCACCCCTTAGGGTTTTCTCCCTGACATCGTACCCAGCAAGGATCTTTTTATGGCCTGTCTCGGCAGAAAGCTGTTGATACCTCTTTTCATACCCCTCGTGCAAAAGGGCAGTTGATTCCTTGTACTGAGTCTGAAGATCTTCTAAAGTATATTGAAGATCCTCGATCATTTCATAGTAAGCCACGTTATTGGCCACAGCTCGATCAAGTAAGTCTTTCAAGTACTGATAAGCTTCTACTGCCTGCTCTGAAGCATCATGACCGAGGATGTCAGCAACTTCTGATACACTCAATTCTGTGTGACCAGCCTTATAATATTCATGACATTGCTGCATCAGCTTTGTATCATTAGCAGATAACATATTCATCCTGGCCAGAAACTAGCAGAGAAAGAAAAAGTAATCATCAAAAAGAAGATCCAGACAGAATGCAGATAGAAAAGAGACAATCATATGAAAGAAAAGAACTCAAATTTTATTAGATCATAATGCAAAGTTACAAAGATCTGGGTTACACTTGAAAAAGAAGAAAAATAGAAAGAGAATACCGAACAACTTCACACCTTTTACTTGTCTCCCAAGACTTTCTCGGGAGGCTGGGATGAGGAGCTCGGTTGCTCGGTGGGAACAACAAGTTGGTCGGCAGGAACTGGAACTTGTTCAGGAGGAGCAGGCCGATATGAAAGCTCCTCGTCAGCAGGCTGGGTAAGGATGAGATCACCCACTACCATTGAAGAGTTTTCGGAGGCAGCTTCATCCTCTTCTTCATCCTCGATAGCTGGGGGAGGACCAGGCATATGTTGTTGAAACAGTTCTGAGTCCTCGCTCACCTTCAATTCTTGCAGGGCAGCAACCCAACCATCTCGGAAGTATTTTAAACTCCCATACTTGACCTGGGTCATCATTGCCGCTACCCCCTATCCCATCCTTTATCCCAACCGGTGCGAAAAGATTTTTTCACAGCCACTTTTCTCTTCATTTTCTCCGAGGAGAGCTTCTCGGATAAAAGATCCTCGGAGGCTTTCAACTTGGCCTCCGCCTCCTCCTTCTGGCGATTTACTTCTCGCAGAAGGATTAGCTATTCCTCAGCCGACTTCAACTTATTTTCAAGCTCCCCAAAGTTTGTGAGCTTCTCGACATATTTCTTATTCTCTCTCTCTAAGTCTTTTATTTTGTTTCCCAACTGCACCTTCTCTGCCTCAGATGCATCCAACTTCTTCTCCCATTCACCCCTATCCTCATCATATTTTTGACGGGAATCCTTCAAAGACTGGGCCAAACCCAGAAAAGCATCCTCCACTCCAGACGAGGAGCTAGAAGCCTTGAGTGCTTCATCTTTCTTCACTATGGTGTTAAAACAACTCACCAGCTGAAAAAGAAGGTAATGATAAGTCAATGCCGAGATACATATATTGACTGAAAGAAAGAAAAATTCAGGATAAGAGAAACTTACTGAAGCAATGTGACGAGTAGCTAAGGATGTCAGCATATCCCTAGACATGTTTTCTTCAATTCCTTGGACTTCAGGAATAGTCCAAGTCTTTACCGAGCTCATTGCAGAACTCGGGGGAATAATGGTTGGAACACCAACTCCACTAGCTTGGAGCTGGGGAATGGTTTCAGAAAAACTGACCGAGGAGGATTTCTTCAATCTCCTCAGTGGCATTTCAACAGTTTCAACCAAAGAACTTTTGGTGGGGGAGATGGTGACCACTTCCACAGAAGTACTTTTCTTGCTCGGAGCCACTGGGGACTTCTCGGCAGCCTTCTGAGGAGCAACAGAAGGGGCAGCATCTACTTTTTTGTCCCCTTTGGGACATCATTCTTGTTTCTCTTTCCATCTCCAGCAGAGGAAGTCTCCTCGAAGATAGAAGGAACTCTTCTTTTGCCCATTTTCTGACTTAGAGGAATGTGAGATTCTGGTGAAGAATCCTCAGAAGCTGGTAATGGTTCACTAATGCTGACCACAGGACGAGCAGTAAAGGATGTTGTATAGCTCCTGTACTGCAACAAGTATGAAGCAGACCTGACGTGCTCGTCTGCAACTTTCTGATGCAAACTCCAGATATGTTTCAAATGCTTTGTATTAACTTCTGATTCTTTGGGAGTTTTTTTCTTGCTGTCAACTGCAAACAAATATATATTGAAATGTCAATCATACATTTATTCAAACATAATGAAATCATAATTTCAGAAATAAAATAAAATGAAAACAACCTATCCCATTGCCATATGGAGGGCATTTGGGACCTTCATATACTTCGTCTCCAACCAAAGGGGCATGTTGCCAATTTTTGATAACTACCCCATGTTCAAAATAATCCCTATTAGCATCAGGGAGATTGACTACTAAAGCTCTATTCAAAAATCTAGTTTTTAAATAACAAACATTGTCTAGAACAACCCACCTATAACAGTACATAATCTCAGGAATTCCTATACGAGTTCCATGAGTTTGATTTAACCTATGCACCCCATTAACTATTCTCCATGTGTTGGGGGCTATTTTTGCAGGAACAAGATCGAAATACAGACAGAACTCTAAGCACAGAGGGTTCGGTGGAAAAGAAAATCCACATTCAGCAATAAAGAGACTGGGGAACCAATGTCCCTCAGCCAAATTAAAATAATTTGAAGGCTCAAAAAGATCCTTCAAAGTTACCCAAGACGGAATAGAGAAATCAGAACGGAGTTTCTCAAGAGATTCAATAATATAAACCATGGTGAATAAAAGAAATGAAGAAGAAGGAAGAAGATCTTACAGGAAAAAGGGAGATCTGTTGACGACGAACGAAAACAAGGATGAACGCACAAGAGAAAGAAAGACTATGGAAAACTCGAAAGCAGAAATTGGAAAAGGTAGAAGACGGTGATATTGTCTATGAAGTTTAAATACTTTGCCTTGGGAAATGGCGAAAGAAATGATTACAAAAAGGAAACTATTACGCTACCGGCGGCTAAAAGGATAAAAAACGCACGAAGATCGAAGCGCTTATAAAAATGCAAAAAGGCGAATTCTGCGAATTTGGAAGGAAATTCAAATACGAAGAAAAGGCTCCTAAAACCTAGGAAGGTCATTTAAAATTGCCATATACCGAGAAAGAATGTTCCCTACTCCTCAAAGTTCAAAATATGAAACATTAGGGGCTTCTGTTGATACCAAAATTAGTATGCTGATGTGGACGAATAATAAGAAGACACGTGTCAATCTACGTGGCACAATAGCAACGAGGAAGTTCATTCCCCCGACCTAGTCATACTCACTCCAAGCAACAGGTGTACTCCGAGGAACACCAGTCCTCCGAGGAACACCAGTGCTCAGAGGAACTCTTGGACGACGGGCAACTAAGGCGGTTCGAGCTGCATCTCGACCACAGCATTGATTGCCAGATAATTAACAGTTCAACTATTCATTGAATGCTTATCATCTTGACGCACACGCTTGAAGAGCATTGAATGAATTACCCTTTCATATGTATATCATTTAATGTATAACCCTTTCAGAATATAGCCTCAAGGCTATAAATACATTGTATTACCCTCATTCAAGGGGATCGGAATTTCTTGATAGTACTTGTAATCGAGAATTCCCAAACACTCAGCAATAACATAACAGTGGACGTAGGCCATTCATATAAGGCTGAACCACTTTAAAATTCTTTGTCTCATTTATATTTATCTGTGATTGAATTATTAGAGTAATCTAGTTTTTTACATCAACAATCGCCAATGTGGAATTTCCTCGGATTAATGTCCTTATTGTAATTCTTGGCCAACTATTATTGGTATGAGGACAGTTTTATCATGGAATATTTCCTTCATTCTTTTGTTAGCTCAAGTTCAATTCTTCATCATTCAAACCTTTATCGACAACAGTAGACCTCATGGTTGGTAGACCATATTCCACAGGAATAACAACCTTAACTCCATATGTTAGAGCGAAAGTTATTTTCCCAGTAAGCCTTATAGGTGTTGTATGATATATCCACAGGAAATGGGGAAGCTCATCCACCGAAGCTCATTTTACCTTCTCTGGTCTCTTTTTCATGTCGTTGTGCATCATCTTATTGGACGATATTGCATGACCATTGCTTTGGGGATAAGCCACAAAGCAGAAGTGGTGTTTGATGCCATGGTTATTGTAGAATCCTTGGAAGGGTCCACTTTCAAACCGTGTCATTATCTGTGATGATTGTCCTTGGCACCCCAAAGCATGTTATAATGTTCCTCTAGATGAATCTGATCATATAAGTATCCATGATGTTCGTTGGTGGCCCTTCTCCAATCCACTTTGTAAAGTAATCTAGGTTGACTAATAGATACTTGTGATTCTTCGTGTTATTGGGAGTGGTTCTACAACATCCACCCCCCACTTGGCAAAATGACCATTGACTAGTTAGTGACTTCAAGTCGCTGGCCGATTGATGAATCATAGAGGAGAAATTTTGGTAATTTGCACACTTTTGGACATAAGAGGTTGTGTCTTTCTCCATATATGGCCACCAATACCCTTATTTGATTGCTTGAAAGGCAAGGGACCTTCCTCATGTGTGGCTTCCATACATCCGATTGTGTTGTTCATAAAGAATTTATTCGACATCATTTGGATGCACGCATTGGAGGTAAGGACCTGTGAAAGACCTTATGTATAGTTTTCCTTCGGCCTCTAGATAAAACCGCGCAACTTTAACCTCTACTTAATGGGCTTATTTCTTATCGATCGATAAGATTTCATTCTGTAGACAAACAATTATTGGATCAATGCAGGGAGACTTTTTTTGCACAACGATAACGTGCTTGGCGACCAATGGCTTTATAATGCTGGGCTTGGCGAGGAATTCCACTTCAAGTATTCTCCTTGGATTGGAGTCCACTGTTGAGATTAGGGTTGATAAGGCGTCGACATGGCTATTATAACCTTGTGGGAACTGTTGAATGTGTACTTCCTGATATTTTAACATTAAATCATGGGCCACATTTAGGTATGCATCCATCCATTCATCCTTGGCAATGAAGTCCGCAGTTACTTAGTTGGATACCATATTTGAATTACATATACATCAAGTTTACTTACCCATAACAAGCGAGCCTTACATAGTCTAGCTATGAAGGCTTCGTACTCAACTTCATTTTTGCATGCTTCAAAGCACAACTTGATTCCTTGCTGCAAGGAATTTTTTTAAATAGTGTCAATTTGTATGTATTGGCATTATTCTAGACAAAAACTACTTTGACTCAGAGATAGATTTTACTTATCACGATTCCCTATTTAGTCTATGACGTTGTGTTAAAGACGTTGCGACCATTCTTTAAAGATAAATCATGCCGTAGTTTTAGTGCACATTTCACGTCTTCACTTTGGTTTTCAAGATTCTGTCAGGTATGAATGCATATTGGTTTATGTATACTCGATAAATATTTTTTAAGGATGTTATTTTTATTAAAATGATTATAAATGTTTTTAAAATAATTTTTCTGAGTTTATCTCATGTTTAGAGTCGTATGAAACATCTCCTTTAGTTTGGATAGATCAAACAACTTTAACAGTCGTTCAGACGACATGTAATAAACTTGAGGCTGTTAAAGTCGTTCAAAAAATCAGTGTGCAAAACATATAAAATTACATAGAACCCATATGTTTTTCTACATTTGTTTACCAAAGGTTTCCAAAGCTAAAAACATCCTTTCTGTTTATAAGATCCAAGTTTGCATACCATATGTTACCGAGATCTTGCGTTTGCATCACGGTTTCATTCTTTATCATTTGAAGAACCCGTTTCGTGTGGTGGACTCTGTACTTACTGATTGGCGGTTGCTAGCTGTATTAGTGGATACCGAGACACACGTGAGCTCGCGTGTTATGGACCTGGCGTAGGTGGACTCTTGTGTTGCACTGTAGAGGAGCAGTTGAAGAGAACAAGAGGCATAAGGCTTGTGGGGATTGAGTCGTTATGTAAGACTGAAATCTTCCTTTGTAAAATCGTATCATAGTGATTATTTGTCCTGGGCCATCCGAGATTTTTTCCTATTGTGGTTTCCTCGTACATCGGCGTGTTTGTGAGCATTCTTTAATTTATCTTGTTTAATCACACTAGATGCATGTTCGGGGTTAAGAAGATAAAATTGGTCTAATTAGTTTAGTTCATAAAATTGGTGCTTAATAAAATATAAAAAAGGTTTTTGAAAAGAAAATTTGTTTTCACCTAAAGGACACACATAGAGGGACCGTCGTCATTTTTATACTTTCTCGATCATGGCATTTTCTGGTGTGGTGAGCACAATTCCTACTCTATTCCCTTTAGATTTAGAGGCGCCATCCACATACAGTGTCCATTTTCTATATTGTTCAATCCCATGGCATTTCAATTGATCGATAATCTGTTGGTCACTAAGTGCTCCTTCACCTACAAATTTTGGGATAAAATCCGCCAACGCTTGTCCCTTAATTGCTATTTTGGTCGGTATTGTATATCAAACCTCCTAAGTTTGATTGACCATTTGAACATACGTACAAATAGGTCGACTTGTGAAGAACAACTTTGAGGGGAAAGAATATCGTGACTATAATTGGATGAGCCTTAAAGTGGTGTTTTAGCTTGTGAGACGTGATGATCAAAGAGTAGGCTAGTTTCTCCATTGGAAGGTATTAATGCTCAATATCCAAAATAATCTTGCTGATGTAGTAAATAAGGATTATCGTCATTCTTTTTCACAAACTAAGGTTGAACTGATCGCGTGGCTTAAAACTTCTAGGTAGAGATAAGGAAGATCTCCTGGGTCTGGGATGGCTAACAGATGAGGTTTACTCTTATATGATTTGATTTCTTCAAGGGCCTTTGATCATTCATCAATTTTAGGTGAGTCCTTTATCCTTCTTAGCAGTTGAAAGAATGGTCGGCACCGCTCGAATGGATTGGAGATGAAACAGTTCAGAGCTGCCAGTATCCCAATTAGCTCTTAAATTTTGTGTAGAGTCTTTGGAGACTGAACATTATTGATCGTAATTATTCGGTCAAAGTTTGCTCAATCCTTCTTTTACTCACCATATAGCCTAGGAATTTTTTGGACTAGACCCTAAAGGAGCACTTGCTCGCGTTGAGCTTTATTTGGTAGTGTTTGGGGATTTTAAATGTCTCTGCTATTTCATTTAAATGATTGACTTTGCACTTAGTTTTGACGAGCATATTGTCAATGTAAACCTCTATTTTTTTTCCTAATCGTTTATTAAAAAATTTGGTGACCAATCTCTAGTACGTGGCTCCAGTACTTTTTAGGCCAAAAGGCATGACCCTGTAGCATTACAAGCCCAAGGGAGTGATAAATGAAGTCTTATCTTGGTTGAGTCGAACAATGGGATTTAATGGTACCCTGAGTAGGCATCTAAAAAGCTCATCCGCTCGTGGGCTATTGTGGAGTCGATCACCTGGTTTATATTTAACAGAGAAAAACTGTCTTAGGGAAGAGGCTTATTGAGGTCAAGAAAATCTCCACATACTCTCCAGCAATCGTTTCTCTTTCGTACCACCACCAAGTTTTAGAGCTATTTTAGGAATTGAACTTCTATGATGGACCTTGACTCTAAAAGTTTCCCTACCTCCTTTTTCATTGCCTTAGCCTTTTCGGGGTAGTGCTTCTAGCTTTCTATGTGATCGGCAAAAATGCTGAGTTGATGTGAAGTTGATGGCGGATAACTTTGGGATGTATCTTAAACATATCATATGGTTCCCATGCGAACAAATCTAGGTTTTACTTTAGAAAATCAGTGAATTCCTTCCTTTTTTGGTCAGACAATGTGGTGCCGATTAGAAATTTTCTTTCTAATCAACTCTCGTCAAAATATACTTCTTTCAATATTTCCACGACTCTGTATGCGGGGTTAACTCTTGTCTCCTCATGAGATGTTTCGAGATGTTTTGAGGATGACTTCCTTCCTGAGATGTTTTGAGGATGACTTCCTTCTCTCTCTTCTTTTCTTTCTTAGGCCCGATGGCAGCAGTAAAACACTTTCGAGTAATGGCTTGATCGCCTCTTGTCTCTATTATTCATCGCTATGTAATGCATTTGAGTTTTTTATGATAGGTTGAGGACACTACCCTCATAGTGTGTAACCACCGTCTTCCAAAGGTGGCGTGGTGAGGCGAGTCAATGTCTACTACCAAAAACTCAATGAGTTTAGAGATATTTCTTGTGCTTACTGGAGGAACTACTTTTTCCAACGGCATGGTTATCTTTTGAGAAAATCCAACTAGAGGGACAGTCGCTTTCTTCAGGTCTGTCATTTTTAATTTGAGCTTGTGAAAAGATCTAGGTACATTACTGAAGGTGAACTACTGCGATTCACTAGTAGCTTATCCCAATCCTAGTTTACGACCCTCAGAGTGATTACTAGTGCATAGTTGTGTGGAGTCCTCACCCCAATCAAAACATTTTTTTGAAGACTATATGCATGTTGTTGTCCACATCCTCTGGTAGCCAGCATTTTTCATCTTGGCTTTTGGTGTGGTCATTTTTGGAAAGCCTTTGTTACTGCCCTGGCCTTCTTGAGTTCCATTCGAACTGTATTGCTCTGGATTTGCTTGGGGTCTGATGCCCCTTGAATAATGGAAAACTCATGCACCACCTCGTCGTTCATAACGTTATCTGGTTTTGGGTCAACTTTGGTGGTGACCTGATCAACTTTGTTTTTAATGTACTCATTTAAATTCCCCGCCTGGGCTAACTCATCCAAATGGGACTTGACGGCTTTACAATTTTCTATCTTGTGTCCATTCACTTTATGGTAGGCTCATCTGAGTGCATTATTCCTGTTACTTGGATCACCTCCCACCTGAGGAATTGCTGGTCATAGATCTTGCTTAAGATTTTGTAAATTGGCTCCTTAAAAACAGTATTAACTGCCCAATATGCCTTGGATGAGATTGCTTTGTTATTGTTTCTGGATCCTCCGTACTTTTTTTCACCCTTTCATTAGGGTGTTTTCCTTGTCATTTGCTTTGTTCTCCTTTGCGAGACCGATCTCTTAGTAGTTGAGGTTGACCATATCTTCCACTTTGGCATACTTCTCAATATGCGACATGCGATCATCGATGATGTGTTCCTCTTTCTTAGTGAGGGACTAATGCAAGATGGAGTTAAATGGCAGGTCAATCTTGAACAATGCTACTTCATCCTGCTCCGACCAATCTTTAACCTCATTCAAGGTTTCCCAATAGCGTTTGGCATATTCACGAAACGTCTCATGTGGTTTGTTCCTCATGGTGAGGAGATAATCCATCCTCTTAGGTTGTGAGATGCCGGTTATAAAGAGGGCTATGAAGGTCTCTGCAAGGAGCTTAAAGCTCTTAACCGACATGTGGGGTTGGCTTTCGAACCACTTATGGGCAATATCTACATTGTATGTAAAAATTATACTCCCATGTGGACCAATGATGAATGCACACCTATTATCCAACGTGGTCAACCAACTTACTTGATCGGCTTAAGAGACACTTAATCGGCTGGAAGGCCGACCAAGACTAGAAGGCTAACCAATAAGAATATAAAAAGTTACTCAGATGGGATGCCAACCAGCTCCGAATTCCAAGAGTTTTACTTATTTTACACAGATGTAAATGCCTGACAATATAAAGGCGTTCCATCTTTAGGATTTTACACCTCAATAAGTACAAACTAATCCCTTAGCTCAAGGGATAACTCGAATCACTCATATGCACACCATACTAAGCTATTGTAAACCCATTTGAATAACAACGACAGTGGACGTAGGCTATTTTACAACTGAACCACTCTAAATTCTTTGTCTCTTGTGTGTGTGGTTTAAGTTATTTCTATTATTTTTACCAGCGATTATAAAATTGGAGTCAGTCCATTTTTTGAAATTAATAGATTGGCACCGTTTATGGGAAAGTTTGTCTGTTATTATTCTCTACCATCAATTTTGTTTCTTTATTCCTGAAAAAATGACTGATCCTGAAATAACGCTCGAAATGAAGGTAAAACCATAATTCCATATGCTCCTCCAGTGCAAAATATTTACAAAGCATTATTATGAATCTTGCTAAAGGTCAAGAAGCTATGCAACAGAATGTTAAACAGTCGGCTCGCACTATGTAGTCTAAGTCCTCTAATTCCATAAGGGAAATACTGCCACCACCACCACCAGTTAGGCGTGAAAGAAGTTATCATTTTCGTACTTCTCACGATAAGTCATATCATCCTGTTGTAACTTCTTCATTCCGCACAACTGATTACTATAACGGTGGATCTTTTTCCAAAGAAAGACCAAGTGTCTTGGAAAG
Organism: Sambucus nigra; assembly: GCA_949130495.1. Taxonomy (NCBI): domain Eukaryota; kingdom Viridiplantae; phylum Streptophyta; class Magnoliopsida; order Dipsacales; family Adoxaceae; genus Sambucus; species Sambucus nigra. Next base: position 550,867,419 of record OX422212.1, on the reverse strand, counting down.
GCTCAATAGGGAGTCTACCTCAGATTGGCTAGGTCCCCAGGTAACCAGAGGACAACAATATCATCGTCGTGAATACAGAGAAGGTTTAATAAGATCAAAAGCCAATATGAGGGAATCTGTGAGTGCCGAATAGACCTCTCAGGAGGTGAGTTCAGCACATAGACACAGTAAAGCTGTTAAATCTACCTTGGCCAAATCTAAAACAGATGAGCATTCATGGAAAGGACCCATGCAACCGTTGGAGGATAGGCTAGGAGAAATGGCCAAGAATAAAAATCCATTGCAGAGGATGTAAGGACATTATTTTGTTGTCCAGTTTACATTTGAGTATGTCGTATACCGCTACCACCGTCGAAGACTTATTCAAGTTCAATCATGCATTAAGACGGATCCGAATATCAACGTTCTTTAACATTCAAGCCTCCGCGAGATTAATTTTGGCGAGGTTGGGTTTAAGTACCTTATCAATTCACTTAGAGTATTGGGATAATATTTCTAAATTATTTTCTAAGTGTTGAAGCAGAGTTTTTCGTCAAAGAATTTTTTCTTAAGTATTGAGGCGGAGTTTTTTTATCGAAATAAAAATTGTTTTTTAAGGGGTCATTCGAGCGACCTGCACAGTCGTTCAAGCGACAGGGCCCTCTCGCGCGATATGTCATTCGAGCGACAATGCCTTTTTATTCGAGCGACTTCCCTCCTTGTTCGAGCTACACTTCGCGTTATGTTTTTTTTATATAAAACGTGTCAAACCACTATGGTTTGGTTAATAAGACCTGACGTTTTTCATTCTACACAAACTGAAAATCAACTGAATTCTTTGTCTTCTTCGTTTAAGGGTTTAATCCTTTTTGTTTTCAATTCACAAAACATCCCAATCTTTCTGTGAATTTTTTTGGAACCCAAGATTCAACTTTGGTGAATTTATTTCTTTGTTGAGTATTATCTTTACGATTGACTATGATTGCGTGTCGATTGAGAGTGCTCTTGGGTGTTTCTGGTTGAGTGGACTGTGTGTTCGTATGGACTGCTGCAGTTGTTCCATTACTGACTCTAGGCTGCGTGTCTATGTGATTGTTCTGAGGAGTAATCATTCCAGATTTCATTGTGTATGTAAGTTGTGATTTATTTTACATAGTGAAATAAAAGGTTTTACCCGAAAAGTTTTTTTTCTAAAATCTACGAGTTAGCAATTTTGTTTGCGATGGTTTAATTTCACCCACGCAGATGCATGTTTTAGGGCTGAATTAGTTTGGTTTAAAAATTAACTTCAATTATATAAGTCTAAATTGGAAACTTGATAATTTATTTAAATCAGTATCACACGACATTTACAAATTGGTATCAGATTTTTTTAAGCGATCACCACTTTAACAAATTGGTATCAGAGCTTGTTGCGCTAAGTTATTGCGTTTGATCCGTTTTCCACAAAAGTTTGTGATATTGATTTTTTTTTGAAAAATCAGATATTTAAAAATTTCGCAATTTTTTCGATGGAGCGATTATGTAATCGGATGCCCCCCCTTGATGACATGAGTCTAAATTGTGATGATTTAAATAGTTTGAATTTGCGAAAAGAATTAATGTTTTGGAAAAAGAAAATTGTCGTTTTAAATCTGCTATGGATCTTTTGCAAATGGTTCAAAATTAAATAAATTTTTATCGTGAGAAATTTGTTTCTTTGGACCATGACTTTAAATCTTTAGAATTTTCCAAAAAGGAGAGTGATGATAGAGTCCTATATTTAGAAAAAGAATTGGAGGACATTAAAAATTCTAGGATACGTGTTTGTGCCAAAGAGGATACAAATACTTTAATCGATGATTTTATGGCACGTGAGGAGACTCTTAGGGATAAGTGTGTGTATTTTAAAGGAGAACATGATAACCTTCTAGGAATAACCGAGAATTTAGTGAAGGAGTCCTTAAAATTGGAAGAGTCGAATTCTTTACTTGAGTAAAGAATTTTGGAGTTGAAAAATGATTTGACAGACTCGAGTAGTGTTGGTAGCAATGGTAGTGGCTCGTCGTGTTCTCGTGTTTCGAGTGTTAAAACCAAGACTATCATTTGTTTTAGAGGGTCAATAAATCCCAATGACGTTAGAAAAAGTCAACGCATAGGTGTTGTTCCACCCGTTTACACATGTTCACATTGTGGAAGGAAAGGTCACCTTAGGCGTTTTTGTTTTGATCTTGGAAGAAGTCCTAGAAAGTTGAAGTCTAGAGTTCCGTTGGTTCCCAAAACCCCTATTCGACGTTGCACAGGTTAGGAAATCACTTTTAGAGGAGCTAGATGGTAAACTAGTTGATTCTCACATGCTTGCACATGATACGTTACTTGCTATTTCTTATGGATAGTTGCTTGCGTGGTTTATTTGTCATAAACTAGTTGTGTTTCATGATATATGTTTGCTACTGTGATGACACGTGTACTTTTTTTTATTAGATTTTTGTTTTGATAAAACTTTTGAAAATACAAAAAGATTTTACTTTGATAATTTTTTTTAAAAAGACACAAATATTTTTGTATTTTGTTTTGCACTATTTATGAATGGACATTTAGGATGATCGGGTCATAATTTTATTCCATATCCATGTGATCGTTTGATAGTGTTATCATTTCATTCTTATGCTTTACAATGTTTGGAGGCATTGAGATGTGATTTATTGTTACTACCTACATGTTTGACTCATGGGTTCCTTTAATGCACTCTTGCGCAAATTTGTTTGACTATTGTTCTTGTCTATCACATATTGGTCGATGTGCTTTCATCTCAATTCTGTCTTTAAAATGAACCAAATGAGATAAAATTTGACAATGAAAGTAGTGCATGTAAGAACCGTTATTTGTGAGTTTGTGTGATATTTATGAAAAATGCGAAAGAGCTACGAAAGATACTCATTTATCCTTTACGATTAAGCCCCCATTTAAATCGAACCTAGAAAATTCATGGCAAAAAAACAGAAGCCAAGGTCCAAAGAGGTTGAAAAGAGTCCGAAAAAACTTAAAGGCAATAAAAAGAAAAATATGCCAAAAGTGGGCCAATTTATTTTTGTTTCATCACCTCAAAAGAAAAAATGAAAAGTATTATTATTTATGAGGGAGTTTGGATGGAATATATAACGGGTTTGCACGTCCTTGAAAAGTCATGAAAAAATATTACATAGTTATAGGCGTTATTGGTGTGAAAATCATGTCTGACTTTGATTTGTCGATTTGATAAAGACGATGACATCTAAATTCATATTTTCGACACCTTAGGATGATTTTAAGATTCTATCGTTAGGAGTACATGTATTCATCGTGAACATATGTTATGCATGATTGCATTGATTTTACTATCGAATATGTTCACACCCATTCATTTTCTTTCCATGATTTGGTTATCTTAGTGTAAATTCATAGTGTGTGATTTTTGTAAAATTATTTTCGCATTATTGTATGAAAAATTACAAAATTAAAAATAGTTTGTGGAAAGCTTTTGAGTTACTCCTTTGCATGAGCGTAGTTTGATCCATGTTTGCTATGCATATTTGTCGTGACAACTTCATGTTTAGTTTGTTTATTCGTTTCCACGTCTATTTCGTACAAATAAAAAGGGGGAGAACGAATTATGATTTTATGGGGGAGTTTGACATTATAGGGGAAATTTGAGATTTGAGATTTTTTTTTTCATTTACGTTTATCTCATATCAAACTCGATACATCGCGAAGGTATTTGATCTGTCTCATATGTGTAGATACAAAATTGAAGATCATTATGTTGCACACCCTGATAAGAAAAGCTTGAAGATTTAAAGATTTGATGTTAAAGATTTTGAAGAAAAGTTTTAGACTGGCATGTTTTGTACCTTTTCAGTTTTGGGTTCATGGGAGGATATTAGATTTTTATAGGCATTTTGATTTGGTAATTCAGATATTTTTATTTTCTACTGACATAGACATAGGGGGAGATTTGTAAGGACATTATTTTATTGTTTGGTTTACATTTAAGTATGTCGTATACCGTTACAACCGTAGAAGACTTATTCAAGTTCAATCATGCGTTAAGACGAATCCGAATATCAACATTCTTCAACATTAGAGTATTAGGATAATTTTTCTAAAATATTTTCTAAGTGTTGAAGCAGAGTTTTTCGTCAAAGATTTTTTTCTTAAGTATTGAGGCGGAGTTTTTTTTTATTGAAATAAAAAATTATTTTTTTAAAGGGTCGTTCGAGCGACCTGTATAATCGTTCAAATGACAGGGCCCTCTCGTGCGATACGTCGTTCGAGCGACAGTGCCTTTTCATTCGTGCGACTTCCCTCCTCATTCGAGCTACGTGTCGTCTTATGTTTTTTTATATAAAGCGTGTTAAACCACTCCGGTTTGGTTAAGAGGACTTGACGTTTTTCATGCTGCACAAACTGTAAACCAACAGAATTCTTTGTGGTCTTCGTTTAAGGGTTTAATTCGGGTTGTTTTCAATTCACAAAACATCCCAATCTTTATGTGAATTATTTTGGAACTCAAGATTCAACTTTGGTGAAGTTATTTCTTTGTGGAGTGTTATCTCTACGGCTGACTATGACTGCGTGTCGATTGGGAGTGCTCACAAGTGTTCCTGGCTAAGTGGACTGAGTGTTCGTGTGGACTGCTGCGGTTATTCCATTGTTGACTCTAGGCTGGTGTCTAGGTGATTGTTCTAAGGAGTAATCATCGCATATTTCATTGTGTTTGTAAGTTGCGATTTATTTTACATAGTGAAATAAAAGGTTTCACCTGGAAGTTTTTTTTTCCTAAAATCTGTGAGTTAGCAATTTTGTTTGTGATGTTTTGATTTCACCCATGTATATGCATGTTTTAGGGCTGAATTAATTTGGTTTAAAAATTGTCTCCAATTAAATAAGTATAAATTGGAAACTTGCGAATTTATTTAAATTAATATCACACGACATTTATAGAGGAGTTTCATCAAAGGGTCACCTTTCATCCAATTTATAGTGGACTATCCCACACCTTCCAAATTCAAGCCACCAGTGGTTACTCCCAAGTATGATGGGAAAACTGATCTAGTATTGCATATAGAGCAATATGAAGCTGCTGTCGACATGTACTCAATGCCTAATAAGATGAGATGTAGAACCTTCTCTACTTCTATCACTGGCCCAACTCAGATTTGGTATAATAATCTCCCCAGATGTAAGATCTCTAGTTTTCACCAGTTAGATGAACTATTCATTCATAACTTTTATTTTGGGGCTAAGTCGATTAAGAGTGTCACTCATCTCTTAACTGTGCGATAAAAGCCTGGAGAAAGCACTAGAGAATATATTAGCCGTTTTAATAATGAAAAGTTAGAGGTGGAAGACTATGAGGAGAAAACATCTATAGCAACACTTATGAGTGGGCTACTTGCCAAAGATCTTTACTCTACCTTGGCAAAAAAATCCACCTAAAATAATAATGAAACTAATTTCTAAAGATGGAAAAATTATGAATGCCAAGGAAGCCGTGGTAGCTAAGGAAGCTCCTGAGACCAAGGGTGAAGGTCAGAAAAAAAATTCCAGTTCCTTCAAGAAGGATCAGAAAGATAAAAGGCTGAATCGTATCAGGAAGTATGATGAATGTAACTCGCTCAACAATGGCGTTCACCATATCCTGAAAGAGATCAAGGGAAACAACGAATTAAATTGGCATGGTAAGCTGAAAACTCCCCCTAATAAGAGGGATAACTCCATGTATTGTGATTTTCACTTGGATTATGGGCACAACACCAATAATTGCATTCCGTTAAAAAATGAGGTTGAAAATCTTATTCGGCGGGGGAAGTTAAGAAAGTTTGTTAATCAGAATGAAAATAGAGGTGATCAGAATACGTCAGAATCTCCAGCCCGAAAAAGAAATGATAATAAAAGGGTAAGGAATGAAAATTTGGAAGAAGATCCTAAACTACCAAAGAAGCCTGAAGTGAGAATGCCTACGTGTGATAAAGATTCGAATAGATTCGCAAATTCCAATCACAAACTTATTTAATTAGTGTCAATTTATGAATCAAAACAATTTATCCCTTAAACTCAAATAGCTATGTGCGTGCAGTGTCAAACCAACGTAAATAAAGTATGCGACGAAAAATTCAAGAAAAATCTCCTCAGGGCAAAACCTTTTTATCTCACTATAATTGTAAATCGCAACTTACACGGTTACAATAAAATACAGAATGACATTTGAGTACCCGCAGGCGTCGATCGATGTCGTCAATAATAAGTCCACACTCAGCGAACCTACATGAACTGTAGTCCAGTCTTCAACCTAGGAACACGGCAGTACTCCCTAATGACACGCAGTCATAAAACTCCGTCGAGACTCGCTCCATAATAGCGTAGATATCTCCCCACAAAGTATGAACAATAACAAACTATGCTTTGGGTTCCACAAAATAATTCACATAAAAGAAATTGGGATATTGAATTGTAAAACAAAAGTTATGAACCCTCAAATGGTTGGAGAATAAACCAAAACACTCAAAATAGTATTCGGTTTAAAACTAGTGTTTCTCCACATGAAAATCAGAAGCCTGACACCCTTATTTATAATAAAAATCAAGGCGGTGATGTGTCAGATCAAAATAAATCTCGTTTATGACGTCGTTTGAACGAGAACGTTGTCGTTTGAATGACAGTCCCTGGTCCCCTTTTACAAAAAACTTTCAGTCTTTTAAACAACTTGGAAACTTCAAAAAATAAAATGTTCACGGGATCAGAAAACATTTATCCAAAACTTTTATGATAAAATATTTTTGAAAAATAAGAACCATTGATTAAAAAATCCAAAAACCATTTTTCATAAATAGAAAAATATTTTATCTTTCACAAAAATATCCCAACACTTTTAATGTAAAATGTAAATAAAACTTAAACACATTGTACCAAATTCATCCTTGTTGGGCTTGAATGTTGAAGTCTTTTTGTAATTCGAATTTGTCTCTTGTAGATGTAATCTTTTCAATCCTTCGACGTATTGTAGCGGTATACGACATACTAAATTATGATGGACAATAATGTCCTTACAAATCTCCCCCTATATCTATGTTGGTACAAAATAAAAATATCCGATTTATCAATCTCAAATGACCTATACAAATTTACCCTTCCAAAAAATCAAATGTGGAAAGATAAACTGAACAAGTTTTCAAACTCTTTCAAATGATGCTTCAATAATCAACTTTTTAAATCTCCAAGCTTTTCTCATCAGGGTGTGCAACATAATGTTCTTCAATTGTACCTACACACATGAGACAAAGCAAAAACCTCGTGACGTATCGAGTTTGAAATGATCAGTGTTTTAAAAAATGCGCCTAGGCGTGAGGCTTTTTAGATATGCCAAGTTTTGACCCTAGGCGTGGATTAAGGCGTGATCAACGATAGTCAACGTTTTTTGGGGTAAGGCGTGAAAAAACACGCATTTTTTGGGGGTAAGGCGTGAGAAAACGCGAGTTTTTTAGAAGTAAGGCGTAAAAAAATACGTGTTTTTTTTGTTATTTTTAGTATTTTAAAAAAATCGTATTTTAACTTACAAATATATAGACATATTTTTAAGGTATGTACCATTTTAGTATTTTTAATAGCCTTGTCATAGTAAAAAAATATTAAAATATATTAAAAAAGGTCTGAACGCCTTTTCATGCCATTTTACGCCTAAGGCCCGCCTAGCCTTCTAAGGCTTAAGGCTTGGCCTCTATGCCTCGGTCACACCCCGCATTTTTTAGAACCTTGAAAATGATATAAACATAAAACATGTAAGTTTAATCAAATATCCCCCATAATCACATAATTCGTTCTCCCCCTTTTTATTTGACCGAAATAGACAAGGAAAAGAATAAATCACATAAAGTAAATCAGGGTGTCCTGGTAAACCAAGCAAATGAACTATTTTTCAATTTTTTATACAAAAATACAAAAATGATGTTACAAAAAATCACACACCATGAATTTACACTAAGACAACCAAATCGAGAAACAGAATAAATGGGTGTGAACACATTCGATTGAAAAATTAACTCAATCATATCATATGTGTAAGAAGCGTAAATGTACTCCTAACGAATGAACATCAAAATAGTCCTTAGGTGTAGAATTTGTTGAATTTAGATGACATTGTCTTAATCATATCAACAAATAAAAGTATAAATGATTTCCACACTAATAACGTCCAAAACTATGTAATGCTTTTTTCATGACTTTCAAAGACGTGCAAACCGTTGAAAATTCCATCTAAACTCCCTCATTAAAAGACAATGCTTTTTATTTTTCTTATGAGGTGATGAAAAAAAAAACTATTGGCCCCATTTTTGGCATAATATTGTTTTATTTCCATGTAATTTTTCTCGGGCTCTTTTAAACCTCATCGAATCCTGGATAATTTTTAATTCCTCACTTTTTTAGGTCCATTTAAACGGTGGCTTAATCATAAAGCATAAATGAGTACCTTTCGTAGCCCTTCCCTATTTTTCAAAACAAAATCACACAATCTCACAAAAGGTTTATATCATGCACTACTTTTTATCAAGTTTTATCGCATTTGGTTCGTCGTATAGAAAAAATTGAGATGGAAACACTCAACCAACATGTGATAGACAAGCACAAAAATCAAATAAATCCGTGCATATGTGAAATAAAGGACAAATAGGGTAAATCATATAGGCAACAACACTATATCATCTCAAAGACTCCAAACTTTGTAAAGCACATAAATGACACGATATATTGTTTCAAAACACTATCAAACAGTCACGTGGATATGGCATGAAGTTGTGACTTAGTCATCCTAAATGTGCATTCACATAAGTTATAAACAAAATACAAAACTCTTTTTGTATTTTTATAAAAAAGAAAATCATTTTGTCTTTTTTCAATTTTTTCATACAAAAAGTACATGTCAACACACTAGCAAATATATATCAAGAAACCACAACTAGTGAATGAAAAAAATCATGCAAGCAATCAACGATATGAAATAGCAAGTGACGAATTATGTGCAAGCATGTTAGAATCAACACGTCTAAAGTCTAGCGTATCCAAAAGTGATTTCCTAACCCGAGTGGATGTGACACGTCGACACAGGGTTTTGGGAACCAACAAAATACTAGATTTAGACTTCCAGGGACCTCTTCAAATATCAAAACATAAACGCCTAAGGTGCCATTTCCTATCCCAATATGAACATGTATAAACGGGTGGAGCGACACCTATGGGTTGACCTTTTCTAACGTCCTTAGAAATGGTTGACCCTCTAAAACAAACAATGGTTATGGCTTTAACACTCAAATCATGAGAACAAGACGAGCTATAACTACCACTACTTGAATGTTTTAAATCATTTTTTAACTTCAAAATTTTATATTCAAGAAAATAATTAGACTCTTTCAATTTTAGGGCCGTCTTTTTCAAATTTTCAACAATTCTTAAAAGGGTATCTCGCTCACTCTCAATTAAAACAAATTCATACCTAAGAGTCTTTTCACGTTTTGTAAAAACATTAATTAAACTGTTATCCTCAACGGAACAAATAGGAACCCTAGAATTCGAATAGATTCGCAAATTCCAATCAAAAACTTATTTAATTAGTATCAATTTATGAATAAAAAAAATTCAGCCCTTAAACTCAAATAGCTATGTGCGTGCAGTGTCAAACTAACATAAATAAAGTATGCGATACAAAATTAAAGAAAAATCTCCTCAGGGCAAAACCTTTTTATTTCACTATAATTGTAAATCGAAACTTACACGGTTACAATAAAATATAGATTAACACTCGAGTACCCGCAGGCGTCGGTCGATGTCGTCAGTAATAAGTCCACACTCATCGAACCTACATGAACCGCAGTCCAGTCTTCAACCCAGGAGCACCGCATCACTCCCTAATGACACGCAGTCATAAAAATCCATTGAGACTCGCTCCATAATAGAACATAACCCTCGGTTGTAAATATATCCCCACAAAGTATGAACAATAACAAACTATGCTTTGGGTTCTACAAAACAATTCACACAAAAGCAATTGAGATTGTGAATTGTAAAACAAAAGTTATGAATCCTCAAATTGTTGGAGAATAAACTAAAACACTCAAAATCGTATTCTGTTGAACATTAGTGTTTCTCCACACGAAAATCAAAAGCCTGACACCCTTATTTATAATAAAAATCAAGGCGGTGACGTGTCAGATCAAAACAGCTCTCGTTTACGACGTCGTTTGAGCAAGACATGTTCTCGTTTGAAAGAGAACGTTGTCGTTTAAATGACAGTTCATGATCCCCTTTTACAAAAATATTTTATCTTTTAAATAACTTGGAAACTTAAAAAAATAAAACTGTTCACGGGATCAGAAAATATTTATCCAAAACTTTTATGATAAAATATTTTTGAAAACCAAGAAACTACACTGACCTAATTAATTGATCACAGATAAAAAGGAATAAAAGAGACAAAAGATTTTTAAAGTGGTTCGGCTAAAAGGAAGGCCTACGTCCACTGTTGTGCATTGGTTTGTTCAAGTGCCTCTTGTTCCGTTGTTCATGTCCCTTAAGTGTAGGCTTTAGAATGTATTTATATCCCTTTGAGGGTGTACAAGAGTTGGAATATTAAATGATGGAATGTCTTTGTAACGAAGGCATTTACATATGTACAATGTTAATAATGTATACAACTGTTGACGATATGCTGTCACTGTTGGTCGGTCTTCTTTAACCTGTTGGTTGGCATTCCACCAGTTGGTTGGTGAATTGCCCTTATTGACTTGGATTAATGCCCAAATGGATGACACGTGTTCATACATGATTGGTCCACGTAGTAGGATAATTTTTTGTATCAACAAGGGCAAAGCTAGGAATCAAATTTGGGGGGACCAGAACGAGGCTAGACCGGTCTAATACTCCTTTCGTCCCAATACTTAGTCTTATTTTTTAGTGGGGGGACATCCCAAAGGTATTTCCATTTTTTGATATAATCAATTAACCAAATTCAATGATAATGAACATCTAGTATATTGATTTAATACTTAAAAACCGTCAATTTTTAATATGTACTATTATAAGGATATATACCCAACAATCATAAAGCACAAGTAAACTCATGTGGCAATATATGGAAACACAAAAGTTGCAATATAAATAGTGTCAGAGCCAGAAAATTTTCTGGGTAGAGCACCGTTGAGTACAAAACATCGACCACTACTGTAGGTTGTTCAATTGATAATTTGCACCTTTACACAACTATAACTCATATAAAATAATCTAAGGGTCCATTTGGTTGCCCACTTTTGCCATGGAAATTGGCAAAAAAGTGGACAAATGAAGGATTTGTCAACATTTTGGTACGTTTGATTGCATAATTTGTCATGACAAAATTTTTCATGGGTATCCATGTTTTACCATCATTTTCCCACTGTAACAACCCAGATTTTTTAAATGGGAATTTATTTAAATTAATGTTGGAAATCGGAGAAAAAATATAATTTTGGATTTTATAAATTTTATAATTTAAAATCTAGTTTTTTATATTTGAAAAATAAATTTTCAAACAGAATTGGATTCAGAATTAAAATGAAGTTTTAATTGAATTTTTATTATACAGAAGAGTCCTCAAAATATAAAACTCTCTAAGAGTCCTCAAAACATAAAACTGTCTAGTAAAAATAATATTTTTAGAAATTCAATCGCTCGATCGAGATGAATTTTTTACAACAGTCCTGTCTTGCCGTTCGCTACAACATACTAAAATTTCAAGAGGTTCTGACGTTCCAATCGTCCGTAATGATTTTTCGAGTATTTGTATTTGATTAGGACTCTAATTCTTTTTGGTATATAAACATAAAGAGACGAGTTTAGGTCTTTTAAAACACATTTTAGCCTTCTCAAACATCAGAAACCTCTAATGTTCTTCATCTTCTTCAACCTCCAAACCGTAGCCCCATTATACATAACTTTCAACTCAAGTTTTGTCAAGATTAACCGGATTTTCTCAAGACGCGTCAAGAACGGATCTTTGTCAAATTTTTGAAAGGAATACGCATTCAAGATCAGATTTCTAAACCAATTTTTATTCAGGCATGAATACTCTATTCTTTTCCTTTAGTATTATACATTTTAAGTGCCACCTAAACACTTAATTACATGTTTTCTTAAAAATAATTAGTAAGTTAATTAGAAAAAGTGGACACTAACTATGGGGTTATTTTTATAAAATCTTTTAATCTGAATAATATTCATAACCCTTTGGGTACGTAGGATTGATGAGTGGATTTTGGATTTTATGGGCATAGGTTGCATGTAGAAAAATCCTAGTTTTGTAATAAATAAACTTGGGGGCGTATCTCATGTAATTTGTGTTGAGATAATGAAATTCGAATTATGATGTTTTAAATGATGAAATAGCGGTATATTTAATTTAAAATAATTAAATGAGATTATTTGGATGTTTATGATGAGATGATAATTAAATTAAGATTTAATTGAATTGGACTATCATGTGTAGTTTTACACGTTGATTAATTATGCTTATTTGTGTGACTTATTGGTATTATTATATTGCTCTTGTAACGACGGGTTGTTGGGTAATTTTGCTTTCCCTATATTTTAGGATGCCTTCTAGGTATGAAACTAGTGGTAGGCCTTTTGATGATTCACGCCTTCTAGGTATGGGACTAGTGAGGGTAGATTATTGCGACTTTATTATGTCGGGGGTGGGATGATTTTTGTTACTTCATCGTCGTTATGCTAGCCTAAATATGAGACTAGGTTGAGGTTTAGGTTAGAAATTCATCCTAGACATAGGGTAGGACGGATTGATAACTTGGGGGCCCTTACGTATGGGACTAAGGGATATTTTGAGGATCTCACATCGATAAAAGGGTGGGGTAATTTACAAATTTAATTGAGAATTAATGCCTAAAGATAAAATTGGGTATTAAAATTGGTGGTGACATAATGTGTCAGTGATCGACAGTTTAAACAGGTCAGCTTGGGTGATTTATGTCGTGTCGTGAGTTGGAATCTTATCATATTGTGGGGAATCGACAGTTTAAACGAATTTGGCTGGTTATTGACAAGGGAAAGTGTAACACTTTGGTGGATTACCACCCGGGACGGGAGGACCGTCAAAATAAAAAGTGAGAACAATAATAAAATGAGCTAATTAAATAAAATTACCATCGTGGGACTTGGAAATTTAAAATCATACTGGTGTGCCTTTTTAAATGGGGGATCACTACGGGTAGTTACTGATTTATATTTATCACGTTTAATTATCTCGTTAAATTAAAATATTCTATTGTGATATTTATTGCGTATAATGCTATTGTCTGGGTTCACGGACCCTATTTGAGGGGAGTAGTGTGTATTTATGCTTGGGACTCTGACCTCGTGCGTTGATTAATATTTTCAGGTTTTAGTGCTGGAGTTATTGTAGAATTTTTGGAGATTATCTTGGAGGCGCAACCGGAGTATTTTAGTTGAGTTTAGCAATGTAGATAAGTTTTTCCTTCCTTCGCATTTGTATTGAGACTCGATTTATGATTTTGGTGGACCATTCGGTTCCACAGTTGTACGATTTTACTCAGATATTTATAATGGGATTTTATTCAGTTTATATTATTGGAGATTGAATTTATTCGAGTTTTAGTATGAGATGGATCTTTTATCGTTTAGTTGGATGGTTTATCTTTTGGAATTGATTGTCATTTACCTTGTGGATTAATTTTATATGTCTCATATTTGTCCCATGCTAAGAATGGTATTTTATTTACTCACGCCCGACTTAGTTTTGATTGCGACCGACGCTAGAATTGAGCGAGGTGTGATATGTGGTATCAGAGCATGATCTTAGGTCTCGTAGGTTATGAGTCTGTTTAGCTTCCGCATTGCCGATCTTTGATTCCCTTTGTTGATTTGTACTCCTTAAGGTAGAGAGTCTAGCATACGTGTTAGATTTGTTTCTTGGAGATGTGAAGTTTGAGTTAAGGACGTTATAGGCATTGAGTTTAGAATTCGTGAGCTTGATGTGAGGATCCTTAGAATGGATTATGGGGACGATAATTATTTTAGATATTTTCGTGCAGATGTCAGGTACCGTATGTATCGATTTTTTGATGTTGAGGTTTAATTTGAGGATGTTAGCATTTTGACGACTTTTGGTATTAGGATCGAGTGGGGATTTGTGAGAGCGCGTGGTACGCCGTTATTTTCATAGTTATGCGTATGTATATATGATATATATATTATTTTTTTGTTCGTGGGGTAGGTACGCGTAGGATTGGGTGTATGGGCGCCCAGTTATGACATTCTATGGGTAGGCATATATGAGCCTTATTTTCTTTTACGAGATTTACGCGTTGATGTGTATGCTTCGTCTAATTTCGAGGACGAAATTATTTGCTAGTGGGGAAGTATGTAACAATCCAGATTTTTTAAATGGGAATTTTTTAAAATTAATTTTGGAAATCTGAGAAAAAATAAAATTTTGGATTTTATAAATTTTATAATTTAAAATCTTATTTTTTATATTTGAAAAATAAATTTTCAAACGCAATTGAATTCGGAATTAAAATGGAGTTTTAATTGAATTTTTATTATATAGAATAGTCCTCAAAATATAAAACTCTCTAAGAGTCCTCAAAACATAAAACTCTCTAGTAAAAATAATATTTTTAGAAATTCGACCGTCCGATCGAGCTGAATTTTTCAAAGCAGTCATGTCTCGCCGTTCGCTACAACATACTTAAATTTCAAGTGATTCTCACCTTTCGATCGTCCGTAATGATTTTTCGAGTATTTGTATTTAATTAGGAATCTAATTCTTTTTGGTACATAAATAAAAGTAACGAGTTTAGGTCTTTTAAAACACATTTTAGCCTTCTCAAAAATCAGAAACCTCTCATCTTCTTCAACATCCAAACCGTAGCCCCATTATACATAACTTTCAACTCAAGTTTTGTCAAGATTAACCGGATTTTCTCAAGACGCGTCAAGAACGAATCTTTCTTAAATTTTTTAGAGGAATACGCATTCAAGATCAGAATTCTAAACCAAATTTTATTCAAGCATGAATACTCTATTATTTTCCTTTAGTATTATGCATTTTAAGTGTCACCTAAACACTTAATTACATATTTTCTTAAAAATAATTAGTAACTTAATTAGAGAAAGTGGACACTAACTATGGGGTTGTTTTTATAAAATCTTTTAATCTGAATAATATTCATAACCCTTTGGGTACGTAGGATTGATGAGTGGATT
This sequence comes from Sambucus nigra, assembly GCA_949130495.1. Lineage (NCBI taxonomy): Eukaryota > Viridiplantae > Streptophyta > Magnoliopsida > Dipsacales > Adoxaceae > Sambucus > Sambucus nigra. The sequence continues at coordinate 550,852,152 of OX422212.1, read as the reverse complement.
TTGGGTTTTATGGGTATAGGTTGCATGTAGAAAAACCCTAGTTTTGTAATAAATAAATTTGGGCGCGGATCTCATGTAATTTGTGTTGAGATAATGAAATTGGAATTATAATGTTTTAAATGATGAAATAGCGGTATATTTAATTTAACATAATTAAATGAGATTAATTGGATGTTTGTGACGAGGTGATAATTAAATTATGATTTAATTGAATTGGACTATCATATGTAGTTTTACACATTGATTAATTATACTTGTTTGTGTGACTTGTTAGTATAATTTTATTGGCCTTGTAATGACGGGTTATTGGGTAATTTTGCTCTCCCTATATTTTAGGATGCCTTCTAGGTATGGGACTAGTGGGTAAGCTTTTGATGATTTAAACCTTTTAGGTATGGAACTAGTGAGGGTAGATTATTGCGACTTTATTATGTCGGGGGTGGGTTGGTTTTGGTACTTTATCGTCACTATGCTAGCCTAAACATGAGAGTAGGTCGAAGTTTAGGTTAGAAATTCATCCTATACATAGGGTAGGACGGATTGATAACTTGGGGGCTCTTAGGTATGGGACTAAGGGGTATTTTGAGGATTTCATATCGATAAAAGGGTGGGGTAATTTACAAATTTATAAATTGAGAAATTGAGAATTAATGCCTAAAGATAAAATTGGGTATTAAAATTGGTGGCGACATAATGTGTCAGTGACCGACAGTTTAAACGGATCAGCTTGGGCGATTTATGTCGTGTCGTGAGTTGGAACCTAGTCATATTGCGGGGGATCGACAGTTTAAACGGATTCGGCTGGCTATTGACAAGGGAAAGTGTGACCCTTTGGTGGATTACCACCCGGGACGGGAGGACCGTCAAAATAAAAAATGAGAACGATAATAAAATGAGTTAATTAAATAGAATTAGCATCGTGGGACTTGAGAATTTAAAATTATATCGGTGTGCCTTTTTAAATGGGGATCTCTACGGGTAGTTAGTGATTTATATTTATCACGTTTAATTATCTCGTTAAATTAAAATATTCTATTGTGATATTTATTGCGTATAATGCTATTGTCTGGGTTCACGGACCCTATTTGAGGGGAGTGTGTATTCATGCTCGGGGCTCTGACCTCGTGCGTTGATTAATATTTTCAGGTTTTAGTGGTGGAGTTATTGCAGGATTTTTGGAGATTATCTTGGAGGCGCAACCGGAGTATTTTAGTTGAGTTTAGTAGTGTAGATAAGTTTTTCCTTCCTTCGCATTTGTATTGAGACTCGGTTTATGATTTTGGTGGCCCATTCGGTTCCACAGTTGTACAGTTTTACTCAGATATTTATAATGGGATTTTATTCAGTTTATATTATTCTAGATTGAATTTATTCGAGTTTTAATATGAGATGGATCTTTTATCGCTTAGTTGGATGATTTATCTTTTGGAATTGATTGTCATTTATCTTGTGGATGAATTTTATATATCTCATATTTGTCTCATGCTAAGAATGATTTTTTATTTACTCACGCTCGGCTTAGTTTTGATGGCAGCGGACGTCAGAATTGAGCTGGGTGTGACACCCACTTTTTGTGGGTAAATTTTGTTTATCTATTTGGATGAGAAAAAAATTTCAACAAATTTGCCAACTTTGAATGAATACTTTTTCTCCCTTTTTTATGTTATTCTCTAATGTTTTCTAATGTTTTAATAATTATTTTATAAAATTGTTTTAAATAACTTAAGAAAAATGTTTAAAATATTTTAATCAACTGTTATAAAAAATAATTTTTTAAAAAGTTTTAAAAACTATTTTAAATATTTCAAAAATACCTTTTCAAAACCTGTTTTAAAAAACTGTATCAAAACTGTTTTTAAAAATAATCAAAAGACTATTTTAAACAGTTTTAAAAACTGTTTTAAAAATTATTTTTAAAAATTGTTTGAAAACTATTTTTTTTAAAACACTGTTTTTACTATTTTGACTATTTTTAGAAAACTTTTTTTTAAACTAGTTTTTAATTTAACATTGTTTAAAAATTATTTAAAACATTGTTTCAAACACTTAAATACTATTTTTAAAAATGCTTTATATTTTTTCATAACCCTTAAAATTATTTAAATGTGTCAAAAAATGTATTAATTTTCTTTTTTGGTAAAATCTATTTATTTTAGTCAAATATATGTTATGTTAGTCAATTCTTTATTTATTTTTGAAATAATTATTTTAATTTTTGACTCATTGGGTTGAATATAATTTTTTACTCGTTAGGCTGTTTGATAGTCCAAAGTGGGCAAACCTAATATTTTCCTATGAAAATTTTGCCATGACAATTTTTGTCCACTTCGCAACCAAACGAACCCTAACATCACAATATTGCAAATTCACGATACACAAAACACAATAGTCAATAACAAAATTCATAACATAAATATAATAAATTTACTTATCGTACAAATTAAGCGACTAAATAAATTTAAGCCAAATCCTCAGTGGAACATAATTACAAATTACATTAAAGTATAAAAAATATTTTTGTAAAGAAATCTTGGATGGATCACTTGACCCGTGATACCACATAACTCTGCGTAGACACAGATCACATAAAAGTCATAGTTTAGATGTATATCATGAGGCACATGTATTAATTCAAGTATGGGACCTCTGGAAAGCATTAGCAATTAACACAACCAAATTATAAAAAGGGTATGACCCAATGAGTTATAAGTCTATTATAGGGCTAAACTAGGGTCTAGCATAAGACATGAAAACAGTAAGTCAGAAGTCACGTGAAAAGAGGTCAAGCTTGCAGAAATTATGTGCATGGTCAAACACATTCGAGAAAAAGGAACATCGAAGCCGATTGTATGGCCAAAATTACAAAAGATTTGCAGGATCTCTATTAGGAGTATGAGCATATCTCGGAGTAGCTCCTCGTGACGTTTGATCGCGCTGGCCTGGATATTCCTATGTTAGAGTATCTCCAACAGAGTAATTAAAATAATTAGTCTTTAAGTTGACACATCAGCATTTGATTAGATAATTATAGGTTGTTAACGTTTAGAAGTTTGGACTCCCACAGTGGTTATTTTGACCCATAATCAAAAGCATTATATCTAGCATAAAACTACACCGTTTTCACACTCCCACTATTGCACGTCAACCTTAACCCGGGAATATCGAAACGATCTTTGCAATTCCCCGCCATAAAATAAGTGATCTCCATATTTTCCAACCCAGTTCGTGGGAAAACTTCTTTATGTAGAAATGGATTTCACTTTATCTGAATGTTATCAACCCACCCTTTCATTTGATTCACAAAGTGAAACACAAATGGGATCGGAGTGTCAAAGGTCATCGCCATTGGATTCTGAGAGCCAAACCCAGATGGAATCGAAGAACCAAAGGAAAACACGAAAGCTTAACTATTCAGTCGAAGAGGATACATCACTTGTACGTGCTTGGATAAATATTTCTGAAGACATCTTGGTAGGAAGGGATAAAAAAAACTCAAAATTATGGGACCGTATTCTAGTTAACTTTCATCAGTTTCTTGGTCGAATCACAGAAAGAAATGGTCAAGGGTTGCAAAATCGATGGCAAACTATTTCACATGATGTATCAAAGTTTTGTGGATACTATAACAAGGTTGGACGACTGAATCCAAGTGGTTGGAATGATCAAATGAAGGTATTTTTATTGTTTAATAGTTAAAATCTTAATAATGGATCACATTGGAACTCAAAAATATTTATACTGTGATTGTTTTTATTTAATAAAGTTATATATTTTTTTCTTGGGCAATACATTAGAGAAGACCAACTGTTTGATGATATGTGCTTTTTAAGATTACATAAGAAAAACATCTATTGAAAAGGATGGCAGAGAAACTCATTTGTTTAACACAAAGTCTTAAGTTTTGGTGTAAGATTTTTTAATGTCTGTGCATTTTTTTGTTAGCTTGATGAAGCAAAAAAACAATTTGGTGAAATTGAGGGGCCACTACAACCACGACCGACAAACTTTTATAGGTTCAAGTTTGAAGAATGTTGGAAACTTCTGAAGGATACCCCAAAGTGGAACAACCATGTTCTTGTTCGAAGCACATCGAAGCCACTTAAAAAAACAGTAGGCTCAACATCACGAACCATTGATGTGAAAGATATGGATCGAGCACCGTTACAAACTCCAACAGCACCAAATTCCCCCAATGAGGATGATTCAATAATTATCGAACCAAACTTGGTGCGACCTGAAGGAAGACAAAAAATGAAAGCTAAGAGAAAGAGAGAAGCTAAAGACGATGAGGCCAGTTCTTATTTAAAAAGTATCAATGACACATTGAAGGAAGCTGCCATGATTGAGAAAGAGAAGTGGGAGGCCAAGAAGAAAAGCGAAGATTTAAAGACATTGAATCAAGAAATGAAAGTAATGAGTCAATCCATGGTGGGTCTTACACCAGAGCAGCAATCTTATTGGAGGCTTCAACAATCCATTATTATCCAGCGCTACAAGACAACCGGAGTTGTGCCAAATGCCGAAACCTCAAATGCATTTGAATTTAATTTTGATTTAAATGAGGATTGAAGCTTAGATTATTATGTTATTTAGTTTGATTTTGATTTAGTTTCAGACATTAAGTGTTGGTGACTTGGATTATTGTGTTATTTAATGGTTTCTTTTTTCCTTATGAATGGTTTGATGTATTACGTATGTGCACAGGTATTATTGATTTAGTTTCAGCTGCTTTCTATTATGTATGTTCGCAGGTACAGTTATAGGTACCTCCCCTCTACTGGTTTGCATCATATTTGATGGTTTCTCCTTGTAAAAATTGTGAGAGATGGGGTAATTTGATTTTATGTGGTGAGAATAAAAAATATTTTTGTCATAAAGAAATGTTTGATAAACACGTTCAAATGATTGTTTGATAAACAAGTTATCATTTAAATACGGATCCTATAAAGTTGCACACGTGATACACACCCAACAGTTGGATCCAAATGACAGTCCAAAATTTGTTTCAGCCTGCCTTTTCGAATATGAGAAACTGGGTTGCTTTGTTGAATGAAGATATTTAGGAACAAAACTCAACCCACCTTGCTGTCTTAAACGACCATGCCCAAGAATTCACACCAATTTGTATAGCTAAAAATATGACAGTCATGGACAATAGTGGCAAGTTAACTTCTTCACACCAGGTAGTTTGAGGGCTTCAACTTGATTGAGCATATGGCAATAAGTTGGTGCAATGAGTTGATGGAAAGAGTGAATCCAGATGATGATGATGATGAGGTGTTAGCCATTGTGTCCCCTTAGTTTTCTAAATTTTCTATTGAAAATGAAAACTAGAAATTGAAAACAGTAAACAGTTTTGTACAACTAGCGAGCCTAAGAAATCCATAACACTTTTTTCTTTTTATTATAATTATATCAATACAGCTGCATTCAACCTCTTTAATATAGTCCTACTAGACTTTTTGCAAAATCTAAAAGGGACCCTCATCCTACTTTCACATGCATGAGCCTTATACCCATTCTTGGGGACTGAATTGATGGACAGAACAGAGAGTGGGACTACTGAACCCGCCATTTTTGTTAATATATTAATTGCTAGTGTTTGAGCCATGTTTCAATCCTCAACGGTATAAATGAGGCTAGAGTGACTGCCTGTCATGTGAATCATGTATGAAGGACCAGTTTAATTTTACCACGTATCTGCTCCTGTTTGTAATTGAGCTGTGTCAGTTCAGGCTACTAAGTTAGTTGATATTGTTGGGATAGTTCATAGGAAAATTGAATGGACGATGAAGAGCTCTTTCCCACCTTATCCACTAGATATGAAGTGGAATTAACGAAAAAGGATGTTAATAACTTAATCCATTATTCTTCCCCACGAATATCATATTCAATACTGTGCAACAGAGATTTCCAATTACCAAAGATTAAGTTATTATACCCATTGTATTAGATATAATACAAACAAATGTTTATCCATAAATAACAGAGGCATATAAAAAATAATGAGACTGGAACTCAGATAGACAAAAATATGTCCTTCAACTTCAGTATATTAATCTGATAGACTTGAACTCCTCTATTACAAACTAATTTAAATTCAAAAAGGAAAAAAATAATAGTTTTTGAATCCATTATTCTTCCCCACGACGGTTCCACAAATGCTCGATCAGGTCTGATTTCAATTGACTATGTGTAATCTCACTTGTCATTGCTTTAAATCGACTTATATGATTTTGGCGTATAAATTTTGCATCACGATTATGCACCACAAATTCTAATGTTTCTCCATCAGGGGGTTCCCACTGCTCTGGATCTTCCTCGCTCTCTACAATCATATTATGAAGTATGATACAAGTCTTCATAATACGACCACATTCTTCTCGATCCCAAACACGCGCCGATACTTTCACAATTGCAAAACGTGATTGTAGAACACCAAATGCGCGCTCAACATCTTTTCGCGCAGCCTCTTGTGATTCGAAAAAATATTTTTGCTTCGCATTGAGCGGTTGGGTTATTGTTTGAATAAGTGTTGCCCATTTCGGATAAATGCCGTCCGAAAGATAGTAACCCATTGTGTATGTATGTCCATTTACGATGTAGTTGCATGATGGAGACTCACCCGAGATAATACCATCAAAAAGTTCAGAATTGTCCAAAACATTAAGATCATTATTAGTACCGGACATCCCGAAAAAACAATGCCAAATCCAAAGGTTATGTGTTGCAACAGCCTCCAAAATGAGTGTCGGCACTCCAATCTTTCCATTAACGTGAGTCCCATGCCACCCAATTGGGAAGTTCTTCCATTTCCAATGCATGCAGTCTAAGCTGCCAAGCATGCTGGGAAAACCTCTAGTTGCATTTTCTTGTAGGATTCGCTCAATATCTTCCTTTGTTGGATTTCTCAAGTATTCAGGCCCAAATATCTCATTGACAGCAATACAAAAATATTTCATGCATTGGATTGCAGTGCTCTCTGCAACTTTGAGATACTCATCACATTGGTCGGCTGCCATTTCGTATGCTAACATTCTGATTGCAGCGGTAACCTTTTGCAACGATGATAAACCCAACTTCTTAGCAGCATCTCGACGTTGCTGAAAATTCATTGGATCATGCTCAACAACAGCATCGTGGATTCGCATAAAGAGTGACCTATTCATTCGAAAGCGTCGACGAAATATTTGATCAGAATATGTACAATCCTCTTTAAAGTAATCCCTTTTTAGAATTTCATGTGCAACAATCCTATCACGATGAAAGTATCGTCGTCCTTTTACGGAACCCCCCCACTTAGGTGTTTCTTCCATTGCCCTTTTTCGTTGTTGGAAGTAAATAGTTCTTGCAATAGCAGCACCTCGATGTATTAATCTTACACAATTGTCATCATCTGATGATGAAGATGATGAAGAATTATCATCATTTGAGGAAGGCATCCTGGGGTTATAGCTTTAAGGTGAGACTATCTGCATAAAACACAAAAAAAATTATTTACGAATGTGGAAGCAATCATATGATTATTAGCGAGATTAATGAGTATAAAAACAAAGAAATCTTGAAACTTTTCAATTTCTTTCTGTACAAGAACTTGTACTCCCAAATGCAAAGAGCATGTCAAATGCAATTAGATCTTAAAACTTTTTTTATATAAAATCATTCAACAATCTGAGATTGCTTTCTCAATTACTCTGTACTATGTTAGAATTCCAGAATTAATTTTTCATATCAACACCACTAACTTATGTTAAGCTCCATGAAAACTAACAATATTTCAAAGAAAGGAAATAAACAGATCAAGCTTGCTGAATGGATTGTCCCATACCGTCGGTGATGGTTCAGGGAAGAAGTCAGGGGGAATATCTCAAGTATGCTGGCTTCGTTGAGTGCCGATCACAACTCAACATATATGACATACAGATCTTCATTTAATCGTAGAGAGGAGAGAACAAATTTGAGCCAGCTATTTTCCATCGCTGATGATCTTGCCGGAAACGATTGTCGATGTGTGGTGGGAACGGATGGATAAACAAAGAAGTTTGAGAGAGTATAGGCTACCTTACCAAAAAAAAGAGAGAGTACATGGCACGTTTTGGGTAGTTGGAGATAAGGCAAGTGGGATCCATAATATTTGATTATTATAAAAAGTTTGTTAACTTTAATTATCCGTTAACTTAATTTGATTATTTGTGAAAGGATTGTTAACTTTTAATTAGACTGCTGGAGGGCTGTTTTAAAGGATTAGTGTTAAATTTGATTATGAAAAGGTTTTTAATTACTCTGTTGGAGATACTCTTATAGTTCTCTTGTTGTTGTTTTTTATTTCTGTTGTGTAACCAAAAAAAAAGTGCACAAATCTACATAAAAGAAGTTATGCTTGGTTCTAAGATAACTTAAACTAGTACACTAGTGAGCAGATTTTGAAGATATTAGGAGATGCCATGGTCCCCCTCTGTTCAGCAGTGGCTTCGGCCCTGAATAGCACTGCCAGCACCATTTAAAATATTTTCAAGTTCGTAAATAAAAATATAAAATAAAAATCAAATTTGGACCTCTAATTGATGGGCAACCAATAAGGGCATTAGGAAAAAGCTTAACAAACAAGTCAGCACAACATTACATAGACGTGCTTAAATTAGATCAGTAAATGTTAGAGTCCAAAAGAATTGATGTAAACAAATATATATATTGAATAAAAAAGGGTTCAAAGGACCACAATAGATAAACTAATCTATGTATATATATATAATAGAAGTTGCAATCCATAGTAGGCCTACATGTGGCATGCTAATTAACTATTTTAGCCTCAAAAGATGAGGAAACCCCAAAACCCATTCATCAGCATGTCCTTCGGCTTTCTCAACCATTCAACTTCTTTTATATCCATAAATCTGTAAGACACCACTATTTTGTATAAGGGTATGTAACCGTTTTCGTCTTCTGAGGTAAGTATTTCAATTTTGGGTTCTAATGTAATTGTCGGCTTTTCGAGGTTAGTTTTTGAAGGCTTGGTGTTATAGAAATCCTTTTATGAGAAAGTGATGCTGCGTTTTGCTTTCGAAATTCTGGGAATCACTTGGATTGATTTTGGGGCTATATAATATTAGATTTCTTGATGCTTATCTATTAGTGCCTTTTCTTTTGTTTTCTTTTTTTGTAGACATGATTTGTTATTTTTCTGTTTCTGAAGTAATAAGAAACAATCAAATAAATAGAACTCCCATCCACATGGATCTATTCTTTGCTTTTAGGAATGCCTTTGCCGAATTAATTTGAAGGAGTTCTCCAAAGAAACCCCAGCACCCGTGGACAAAGTGATTGATTTTGTGGAACAGGGTCTCCCCGCGGGGATGGCTATCTTCTCTCTCAATTCAAAAGTTTCCACGGTTGGAGGAGAGAACATTCGAAAGGATTCAAAATTTTGTTATTTCGTTGATCCTTCTCATAAATTAGACTCTAGCGATGGTGGTAATGGCCTAAACTCTCAAGTTTTTGTGTATGACCCTTCTAATCACGACACTCCTGCAAGCCTACGCACGATATTGTTCGAATGAACGACAGAAAGACCAACCCAAAAGTAGCAAAAATAAGCTACATGGAATATACAAATGCATCGCCAAGTTCCTACCATACTTCTGCGATTTTAAATTTTTGAAAAATTGTTATTCTGAATAAATTGTTTGCCATATATTAACTGATGAATTCTACAAAGATTTGGTATATTTATTCTCATTTCATTCTACAAATATATTGTCGGACAGCATAGGAAAATAATTACTAATAATTTCTAAAATGTTCGCCACGTATCGTGTAGCCTGAATGCTAGGAAACTAATAAACTAATAAGCCAATAAAAAGTACAAAAATACAAAGATGATAGCTTTAACTTACAAATTTAGAGAGCTTTCACTGAGGGGTAATATTGAATTTACCAAGTAAACAACTATTTAAATCTCGTTATTTTATAGGTGAATTGATCCAAGTAAACAAAATATTAAAACAACTACAACGAGTGACAATGAATCATCATCACCATTAAGATATACAAATTTTTAAAGACTTCATTACCCCATTTGAGTATCAAAATTTAACGACGTCATTATCAACACTATTAAATTTAGATACTTCCAAAAGCATCATATTCAAAAAATTACTAGAAATATTTTGATTTCATCTAAAATAAAGATAAAATATATATACTAATTAGGCTCCTAATTTATATAATAAAGGGCAGAATTAAAGCTAAATAAATGAGAAAAGCCATTGTAATCATACAAAAGGAACTCACCTCACCAAGCCTCATAAATTATATATAACACATTTAAAAAATAAAATAATACTGCTCATCTCCACTAAATGATCAAATCAAACAATAAGCCTAGCTTCAAGAATTTTCATTGATAACCATTTAAATTATCCATGATCACCCTTAGCACATAGAAACGGTGGGTTTACTAATCCTGAACTCCACTATTCAACTGGATAAGATGAGTATTTTTGTGACCTATTTCTACACAACAAACAAAGCTACTCAAGGGACAATTTGAACCTATTTGCAAAGAGAAGCTAGAAAGCGTATACAGGAAGCAACAAACCAAATAGAGATGAAAACAATTAACTCTGACTAAGGGCATCTAACTATATAAACTATGTATTTCTCGTAAAGTAAATTTCATACACAGAAATGAAAATAAAAATGGATAATAGAACAAAAACACTCAAATATCAACACAACAATGAAAAACGATAACTTTTCGATAAACCCTAAATATTGATGGAAGAGAAAGATAGGGGAACATAGATGTGTGGGGAATGGGATAGAAAGAAAGGTCTGAGTCTACTGTAGACTTAGACAGAAAGATAAATACCATTTGAGAGTCATAGTGCAAATCTCCCAAAGGTCGGTTGACTACGGTGTTCCCGTGCCATCGGTGATATTCAATTTCCTCCTTTAAATATAAATATTAAAGTGTAGTATTAATTACTTGAAAAAAATTGTTAGAAGTCATAGAATTGGATTTAATACATTTTTTTAATCATGTTATCATCCATGAGGATATACCGTAGTAAAATAAAGCTCCAAATAAGCAATAAAAAATAATCATAATAATGGAGATTGATGGAAACATATATGAACTCCCTCAACCAACAATTTGATAATACGTTTTACTTAAGTAGAAATGTATGTGCTTTGATCCTTTAATTCATTTATTAATAAAAGTAATAATGAATATTATGAATGGTAGTGCTAGGTTATGGCACAATAATATTCTAGTACACAATGTTTATATGTAAAAAATAATAATTCATTACATCATCAAAATAAGGAAAAATAAAAGGCATAATAACACTTTGCTCATGAAAGAAAACAATTGTATTTAGTCATGGGCTCATTCATTATAATAGTATACAAACTCAAATATTGTAAATATTACTGAGCATTACAATAGTACTCAGTCCACAAAAGAAGAAAAAAAAACTCCCAAAGATTGCATCATTAATTAATTATAAGGGTCCGTTTGATTCAAAAGTGGGCAAAAGTCAAGATGGCAAAATTTTCCATGGGTAAAGTTTGCCTAGACAAATTTTACCTAGTTTTTTCACACGACGCTATCAAACAACAATTAGGCGAAATTAAAGTCAATCCAATTAGTTTATTTAAATATTTTATAAAAAGTTTTTAAATAATTTTTAAAACATTTCTAAAACAGTTTTTTTTTAAAATTTGATAAAACAGTTTTTTAAAATAATTTTTACAACTTTCGAAACATTTTTTAAATTATTCAAAACAAATTTTAAACCTTTTAAAATAGTGTTTTTAATAGTTTTAAAACAAGTTTTTAATAAAACAGTTTTATAAAACATTTTTTTAAAACCGTTTTTAAATTGTTTTTAAAACAGTTTTAAAAACATTTTTGTAACATTTTTTATAAAACAGTATTTTTTTTTATAACAGTTTTTAAAACAGTTTTTTTTTAACATTTCAAAAACAATTTTTATAAAAAATTATTAAAACACTTTTTAAATAATTTTTAAAGCAGTTTTTAACAACATTTTTATAAAACAATTTTTACAATATTCGAAACAGTTTTCTTAATTATTCAAAACAGTTTTAAACTTTTTAAATTAGTGTTTTAAAACAGATTTTAATAAAACCGTTTTAAAAAACATTTTTTTAAACAGTTTTTAAATTGTTTTTAAAACAGTTTTTTAACAGTTTTAAAACATTTTTTAAAATAATTTAAAAACATTTTTTATAAAACAGTTTTTTATTTAAAACAGTTTTATAAAACAATTTGTAAAATATTTTTTAAAATATTTTAGCATAAAAATATAAAACAAGCACTTGTAAGAAGTGGCAAATTGTTTGGCAAATAATTCTTCTCCAAATAGCAAAGCAAAATTTTCCCACTTTTCATGCATTAGAGGTGTTGTACATATGCAAATGAGTTGTAGGCAAATTTGTGAATCAAACAGATCAAAAAGTGAGCAAATGCCATATTTACTCACTGATTTGATATTTGCTATGACAAATGTGCGAATCAAACGGAGCCTAATATCCAAAACGGCTAACCCATATATCACACTTTTTTATGTGATGACCACACTTTCTGTCACAACTATTGAAAGGTAGAGTTGACACAAAAAATATCATGTCGGATGAATTGGTTGAAATGAAAAGAAACTTTTTGAAATTAAGGGACAACAAACTGTGCTTTCATTTGAGTTTTAAAGCAAGCTAGGTGGAGTGCCACTTTCTTGGCTTTTGTGATTTCATATGAATATTTCATTACTTAAATCCAAATTTATCTCACGTAAACCAAATTTTCAAAAAAATATTAGAACAATTAACGTTTAGTCCCTAAGAACTAAGTACAATTTTCATTTAGTACAAGTGATTTTTTTATTTTTCAAAAAATTCCTTGTCTAACTTTTTGACAAATTTTTATTAAATTTTAGGATAAGAGAAGAAAGATTGTATGTGATTGTTTTATATGATGAGAGATTTTTGGAACAACATAAAAAAAACTGGGACAAAATGTTAACTAAATAATGTAAAGGGAGTTTTCGTCGAACGACCCTTTAAAATTTTAGTTCATGTTGATTTTAAAACAAAATATAATTGTTTTTAGGTAAATAAACATATTTTTTCCTAAAACAATACAATCGTTGAATACTTAAATTGCAAAATTATTAAAATATTTTTTTGAATAAAAAGTAAAAACTAATTGTTGCTACTCTTACCGTGGGATTTATAGACCTTCACACTTGGTCGATAGGGTAACCCATAGAGGGCCATCAAGAATTGGAGACATGGTTGAAACTATTATGCCTTATGCGCTAGATGTTCTGTCGGCTGGAGTTTGACCTTTAGAGGACGAATTTCTCTAATTGTGCAACTGATCTAGCAAGATTTACTTTTTCCAGTGTAAATTATTCGCTTTTTTCAATCTCTTTGTAATAACTTATGTATTAATGGATATTTTTACATTTTGCTTTCTTTTATGTTGTGTGGTCTCTGGTTATACCTTTTAGGTAATGTCATCACATCAAACCTTAGGCCTATAGAAAGGAAAAAAATGCACTTATTTGTGGAGTCGTCTCCCAACTAGGATTTTTCGACCTGGTCGGTCATGGGTGCCTAGGGTTTCCCAATAGGCCTTTCATCAGTTGTTATAAATTGTTTCATTCTTTGTTAATCGTCAAAACAATCTAGGCCTAGTTTTCATTGATCAATTGTCCAGTCATTTCAATCAATAATGGCCTTTGGTTGACCAGTTAATTAGTTTTAAAATAAGACATTCAAAATAGAAGTGTCCCTACTCAGGGACCAAATCGTGGTCTTTGGTCGACTAGTCAGTTAGTCTTAAAGAAGACATTTAAAATAATATAAATGTAAAGGTGATAGGTAATACTCAAAGTACAATCCGTTTAACTAATCGATCTTCTTTATTAAATACTTATTACCTACCACTTTGAACAATTCAAAGAGATAAATTCCGACGTAATGAAATATGTGCGAAAAATCTAAAAGAATGTTTGAAAATTAATTCAAAACTAAAATAAATTCAATCTCAAAAGTGAAACTTCTTGAGGTTGGATGAGTTCCAAGCTCAGGGAAATTCATCTCCCTCCATTGTTTTTAAGTGGTAGGCTCCCCACAAGTCATCTTTAATAACTTTGAATGGGCCTTCCCAGTTGTGCTCGAGTTTTCCGTCTGAGGGATTCCTTATATTTTCTACAATCTTCCTTAGCACGTAGTCCCCGATCTTGAAGCTCGGCTTAAACCCCCCGTTATATATCTTGGTCGAATGCTGCTAATAGGAGACAAGCTTTATAAGGGATAACTCTCTCTTTTTATCAACTAGGTCAAGTTCCACTCTAATCGTTTCATTATTGAGATCTCGGTCAAGTAGGGAGGACTTCATGGCCGGCATTCTTTTTTCCAATGGAATGATGGCTTCCATTCCATATGTTAAGGAAAAATTTGTTTCCCCATTGATCTTATGGTCCTAGTTCGGTATGCCCATAGAATGTGGGGGAGTTAATCGACCTATACACCCTTTGCCTTTTCCAATCTTTTTCCTAATGCCATTAAGGACTATTTTGTTGGAATATTTTATTTGCACATTGATTTGGGGGTAATTCATCGAACTGTAATAGTGCTTGATCTTTAAATCATCACATAAACTTTGGAAGAGCACTCAAAATGAGTCTCGCTGTCCGTTATGATGATCCAAGGAATACCAAACTGAGTTATGATGTTCCTCCCGATAAATCTAGTCATGTAGACATCCCGAATTTGTAAACAGTTCTCCTTCCACCCATTCAGATTAATAGTCTGTGTCACCAGATGCAAGGGGTAGTGTACCAATAATGTCCATCCCCCAGTACGCTAAAGGCCAAGGGCTTGTGAGGGACTTGAGGTCATTAGCGGGTTGATGTAATAAAAGTGAGAAAAGTTGGTAGTTTTTACACTTTCGAACGTAGGCAATTGCTTCTTGTTGCACGTACGACCACCAGTACCCTTCTTTCATATTTTTGAATGCCAGTGATCTGCCCCCGATGTGGCTTCCACATATTCCTTTGAGCAACTCGTAGATGGTATGGTCGACGTCGTCGGATGAACATGTTGTAAGTACGTTGCTGAGAAAGATCGTCAATAAAGCTTCTCATTCGCCAACAAATATAATCGAGAAGACTTTAACTTAATCTTATGTTATTTTTTCTTGTCATCAGGCAGAACATCTTTTTTCAGGGAACATACTATCCTATCCATCCAACTCTAGGCCCTATTGATGGTCATAATCTTCTCTTACGACTTCCCCTTATTAATGCTAGGATGATTCAGGTATTCCACTTGAATTATTCACTTTATGTCTCCCTTCACAGTCTAATAAAGTGTGGATAAGGAATCTGAATGACTGTTGTTTCCTCTCATAAACTGTTGCACTTTCATATGGTTGAACTAAGAAATCAAATTTGGCCTCTTTGAGATATGCAACCATTCTTTCATCCCTGGCGTTGTAGTCCCCAGATATCTGATTTGATACCAAACTTAAGTCACAGAAGACGTTAATGTGACGGGCGACCAGAGAGAGTGTATTATTTAAACCGTCGATCAATGCTCCACACTTCACCTTATTATTATAGGCTTCAAATTACAAGTGCATCGCCTGTTCGAGGATGGATTTCTTCGGGGATACCAACACTATACACACTCACTCCCTCTTGAAATTATAGGCGCCATCAACATAAAGGGTCCATATCTCCCCTTATTTAATCGATTCTTAAACATTCTCTTCATTTTCAATTCTAAGCTCTACGGGTTCCTGGTCACTAGAGAACTAAATAATAAAGTGAGTAAGGTCCTTCCCTTTAATTGACATCCTAGACTAAAATAGGATATTGAACCTCCCTAACTCCATCGACCACTTGGACATCTGTTCAGACAGGTTAGCCTTTTAGAGAACTTCTTTCAAAGGGAAAGAGGTTAGGATAATGAGAGTGTGCACCTCAAAGTAATGCTTTAACCTGAGAGAGGTTATCACCATCGCATATGCAAGTTTTTCCAGTGGGAGGTATCTCTTCTCAGCATTGAGTAAGGTTTTTCTCTTCTCATAAACCAGAGTCGAGCTAACTGCATGACTTGACACCACAAAGTATAAGTACAAGGGTCCCTCTTCATCAAGTATTGTCAGCAGTGGCAGTCGTCTCGAATAATTCTTTGCATATTTGATTGCATGGGTACATTTATTGTTCCATATCTCCTTCCTTTCTTCCCAATATTTGAAATAAAGGTCATCACTTCTCGAAAGATCTTAATATGAACATGTTGAGTGCAGTGAGTGAGGTCTATATAAAATCTCCACTTGTCTGAATATCTTCTTCACGACCACATGATTTGATAGCCATTTGGAGAATTGAACTTCCTTGATAGATCGTGACTCTAAAAGTTTCCCCACTTCCTCCTATAATGCCTCACTTTTTCGAGGGAAATTCTTCATGCATTTTGGTCCACTAGATGGTGTAACAAGTCCATGTGGAACTTGTAGAACATAACCTCTGGTTCAATGTGTGTTATATCATATGGTTGACAGGTGATATCGTCCTGATTTCTTTTGAGGAACCAAACCAGTTATTCATTCTCTTCTCTAGTGAGTGTGTTATCGATTGAGAACTTCTTATCAGGTTCGTGTTGTCAAAGATCACATCCTAGAGAGGCTCCATTACTAGGTCGACAACGAAAACCCTAGTTTCCTTAACACCAGGTAGCACATACTTTAGTTTCTACTTAGAAGGAACAAATCCCTTTGTTGGCTCCATAAGTTTCTCTTTTTTCTTCTCATGTTTTGGTCATATTGCAGCTATGAAGCACTGCCGAGATAAGGCATGGTACCCTTTGATATCCATGATCCCCTTCTTAGTGATACGCTTCAACTTTTGATGGTAGGTGGATGGCACTGCCCTCATGGCATGCACTAATACTCTACTAAATATTACATTATATGGGGAGTCTATGTCTACCATGAGGAACTCGATATGTTTTTTCCCTTATTTTTATCTATTCCTTCTTTATCTCCATTTTTATACGGTTTTGGTTGATTAGTTTCTTGGAGAACTCCATCCATTGTATCTTTAACCTTTGCATACATCCCAACCTTCTCCATGAGGTCATCAGACATAATAACCTCCCTATTGGTGAGGGATTAATAGATTATGGAGATGATCGACAACCCGATTCTGAAATAATCCACCACAGCCTGCACGACACCAAAAATAGTAATCTGACACGGTTTAAAACTGTGTTGGATCAAATCTGGCACAATTTTGAACTGTTCCAGAATCGTGTGTTCCAAACTGACATTTTGTCTTGCACGATTTAAAAGTGTGCCAGATTATGCCAAACAAGGACACTTTTGGCACACATTTAAACTGTGCCAGAATTTGATATTTCTGGCACACTTTTGGCACAGTTTATAATTGTGTCAGATTTTTAGATTATTAAAAAGAATAATTATAAATAATATTACACAAAGACAATTCACCAGCATTTCCACTATTTTTCGTACATTTATCAACATGTTAATGTAAAATATGTTTTAGCATTACAAAAATTAGATAATAATAATATAAAGCTCGCACCGCCATAACATAACCAAACATCAATAATGATATTAAGCCCGCACGAACATAATATAAACAAAAATTCATTAATAACTTAAAAGCCCACACGACTTTAATATAAATAAAAATAATATTTCAACACTGTAAAATGTGTAAACGCAGTGTATGATACCGATTTAAAATTAATTAACAACTTTCTATTTTGGCACACTTATTTAATTAGAGTATATTCAAACCAAATCAATTCATCCCCTAAACATTCAACTACGTGTGTGCGTGTGTTAAACCATAAATAGATAAAGCATGGGACACAAATATTCTAGAAAAATCCCCGAAGGGCAAAACCTTTTATTTCTAGAACTTTGAATTCACATGACCATTGACTTACATACAACCTAATAATCGGCCACAAGTGTAACGCACGGCGTCTTCGTCAAACATTCAAAGCAATGGCTAGAAATGTCATCGGCTGGAATCTCCCGCAAGAACTCCAGATGGTCAACAATGAAGAAGAAAATAGCTTCTCCACAAGTGTGAAATTTATAAGGACTCCCTACACAATAGCACGTAGCTCTATGATTGTAAAGTTCTCCCCATAAAGAATAAACCACAGCAAAGTCTGTTCTTGAATACCAAAATAATTCACCAAAGCATATGGGATTTTATATGAATTGTAAAATAAAAAGGGATTAAACCCTAAAAGAAGAAGTCAAAAGTATTCTGCTATTTCGCAGTTTTCTGTCTTTCAAAACGCTGGGACTTCTTAATGAAAAAAAAACCATTTAATGAGTATTTATACAAAATCGCATCGCCTCGGTATGTCGCTCAAACGAAGGACACGTGCCACTCGAACGAGATCGCGCGACATGCCTATGTCGCTCGAACGACGGTGCTATGTCATTTGAACGACGGTGCTATGTCATTTGAACGACGGTTGCGTCAAAAAAATATTATTTTAATGTCCGCTCCAATACTTAGAAAAAATACTCATTCTCTAATTTTGACGAAAAAGTCCGCTCTAACACTTAGAAAATATTTTGTAAAAATATCCCAAAAGCTCTAAGTGGAAAGTTAAGGTATTTAAAACAAAACCTTACCAAAGTAAACTTCGCGGAGTCTTTTTGATGAAGAACTTGATACATTTGGATCCGTCTTGATGTAGATGCTCTTGAATGCTCTTCGATAGTGTAACGGTATATGACATAATAAATTGATAACGAACTTATAAAAATATATCCTTACAAATCTCCCCCTATGTCTATGTTGGTACATACATAAAAAATATCCAAATTATTAAATATCAAAATACCTATACAAATCTACCCCTTATAAATAAATACAATTTTGCAAGTTCTCAAACTGTTCTTCAAAAGTCTTCATCAAATCTCAAAGCTTTTCTCATCAGGGTGTGCAACATAATGATCTTCAATCTTTGTACCTACACACATGAGATAAAGCAAAAATCTTCGTGACGCATCGAGATTGAAATGATATAAGAATAAATCATTAAAAATCAAATCTCCCCCATAATGCAAAAACTCCCCCATAACATGATAATTGTTTCTCCCCCTTTTTGTGATGTCCCCAAATAGACAAATAAGAAGAAAAAATCAAAACATGGAGTGTCAAGATAAAATGCATAGCAAACATGGATCAAACTACGCACATACAAAGGTATGTCCCAAAAATTTTCACAAACTATTTTTTGATTTTTTTTCCAAGCAAAAATAAGATACAAAAATCACACACCATGAATTTATACTCAAACAACCAAGTCATGGAAATGAAATGAATGGGTGTGAACACATTCGATAGGTAAATAAACTCAATCAATCATATGTGCACGATGCATACGTGTAATCCTAACGAATGAACATCAAAAGTATCCTTAGATGTGAAAATTGTTGAATTTAGATGACATCGTCTTATGCAAATCAACAAATCAAAGTCAAAGTGATTTCCACACTAATAACGTCCAAAACTATGTAGCGTTTTCTCAAGACTTTCAAGGACGTGCAAACCCGTTTTAATTCTCCATCCAAACTCCCTAATAGATATTTTCTTTTATAGGTGAATAAACTAAATTCTCAAACTTTGGAGAATTGGTGCAAAAACCTAAATGGCCCATAAATGGCATGAATTTCTTTTTATTGTCTTTAAATTTTTTCGGGCTCTTTTAAACCTCTTTGGACCCCGGATAATAAAATTTCTCAATCTTATAGGTCCAATCAAACGGCAGCTTAATCGCAAAGGATAAATGATAATCTTTCGCAGCCCTTCACCATTTTCAAACAAAGCACACGACCTCACAAACAGCTCTTACATTCACAACTTTCTTATCAAGTTTTATCGCGCTTAGTTCGTTTTAAGGACAGGATTGAAGTGAAAACACCCAACCAACTTGTGATAAAACAAGCACAATAATCAAACAAATTCGTGCATGTGTACAATAAAGGAAATCATGAGTCAAACATGTAGGAAGTAACACTTCATTACATCTCAATAACTCCACACATTATAAAGCACAAAGATGACATGATATATTGTCTCAAAACACTATCAAATAGTCACATGAAAAAAATGGAATTGAAATTGTGACTTGGTCATCCTAAGTGTCCATCCATAAATGGTGCAAACAAAATACAAAAATCTTTTTGGATATTCTCAAAATTTTACCAAAATAAAATCTTTTTGTATTTTTCAAAAAATTTTAAGAACAAAAATTTATACAAAAAGTACATGTCACAACGCTAGCAAAAATATATCAAAAAGCATAATTAGTGTATGACAAATATCTGAACACAATCATCTATATGATATGGCAAGAGAAGAGTCAGGTGCAATCAAACGGGAATTAACTTGTCTAAAATCTAGCATATCCAAAAGTGATTTCCTAACCCAAATAAATGTTAAACGTCGTGTGGGGGGTTTAGGAACCAAGGGAACACTAGACATAAACTTCCTAGGACATTTTCCAAGATCAAAACTGTAATACCCCGTATTTTTATGGCTTTTAAATTTAGGGATTTATTAAATTTAATTGAGATAAATTAATTTAATATTAATCCGGAAATTTGTTTTAAATGTTACTAGCATAACGAGAGTTAGTAATTATCGAAAAATTGTTGATTTGTTAAATATTACTTATTGAGTAGAGTAATATGTAGGATTGTATTTATTAAAAAAATTGTCATGAGGGAATAATATGACAATTATGAAAATTAAGTCAGGACGCGCCTGTATCGTGTCGGGACTAAATTAGTATTATTAAAAGTTAACAAATTATAAATTACCCATATGGTCATTTCGAGTGAGCTAATGTGTCCGGAAGGGTCGAGATAGTCAAAAAAGTGTACTCGCGGGTTTAGTTTGGATCTCGGGACGTTTTTAGGCCTAATCGGTAACCCGGGAGGGCATTTTGATAATTTTCTATTTTTGGCCTTTAATAATAACGAAAATCATTAAGATTATATCAGATGGAGTGCAAGGGAAGTTAGGGTTCTTGGAACCAAAAGAGAAGAACGACCATTGGAGAAGAAGTGGGAAAGCTTTCCAAGGAGTTCAAAGCCAAAAAACTTCACCGTTTGCACCACCACCACCGCCAAATCATTGATCGCGCGACGAAAAACACAACCACACCACTTTCTTCCACAAATCAGAAGCTAAATTTCCAAGCAAGTATCTATCTTTCTTTATTTTTTAGTTCATGTCTCAATTATGTTAGTCTAGGGTTGTTTAGAACTTGTTTCATGAAAGAAATTGTAGTTTGAAGACTAGAATTCACATGTCGTAGAAGAAGTAATCATATTCTGGACATATAATTCGTGTGTAGAGGATACACCATGAAATTTCATGGATTTAGAAGTAGAGATTCTGGAAAATAATTAGAAGAATTGAAATTTAAAGAAAAGATTAGGTTTCTTGAAGTCTATGTAGATTTTACGCCTTTAAATTGTTATATTGGATGAAAACTCACATATTTTACATAGAAAATCATATATTGGGTATATAGTGCTTGTAGTATCATTTGTTGGGAGTTTGAGAATCATATATGGAGATTTGGTTGAGGTTGGAGATGGATTTTCGTAACTGGGTTAATGCAGTTTTCTCCATAACTGCTTGATCGATCGATCGACCCCCTTCCATCGATCAATCGATCCCTTCTGGGAAACTGCATATTCCTCTTATTATGGTTTATTCCGATTAAAATGCGTAGTAACCCTTGAGTATTATTATTAGAACATTTTGGGATATAACTAGGACCAGTAGGATTTTAGTAAACCCCAATAAGTGAGAATTTAATGTAAGATGAAATTAAGGGTTAACGGGGAGTGATTTACACATGTAATTATGCGAACTTTTAAATAAAAGATTGAGACTCGTTAGGAAGTTAGACTAGAAAGTAAGTGAGAGTACCTACTGAAATTATACTTAGGTAGATAGAATACTTCGAGAGATATGAAGTAAGTATGGAATAACCTATAAATGAAAATAAAAGAGACGAGTTCGTTATACGAGATAAACGAGTAGAATGTATTAAGAATGGATAATTATAATTATGGGTCGTGGGTGCACCTAATTGAGAAATGTGAATAGTGATATATATATATATATATATATATATATATATATATATATATATATGACTGTGTGATTGTGCATATATGTGTGTAAAAATCGTACCCGAGCTACTTGTTATCACGGGGGATTTCCGCGTCGGGACAGTCTTATCTCGATTGAGCCTTTACGGGGGATAACGACTTGTACCTTAGAACATAGGATTCCTTGGTACAGGTTATCTGATTGATAGTCACACGGTCCTAACAGACGTGAGGGTATGTGCTGACCTCTTAGTGACTTGGAACTATGCTTCGCCTCCATTTATATGTATTTTATGTTAATACAGTTCGAGAGTGATTCCGAACTAGTATTTCCCTTAATATGA
This sequence comes from Sambucus nigra, assembly GCA_949130495.1. Classification (NCBI taxonomy): domain Eukaryota; kingdom Viridiplantae; phylum Streptophyta; class Magnoliopsida; order Dipsacales; family Adoxaceae; genus Sambucus; species Sambucus nigra. Next base: position 550,829,577 of record OX422212.1, on the reverse strand, counting down.
GTGATACGGGGACTCGAGAGCAGGGTATGCCAGCACCATAGATTTTATGCGGGGTGTCGTTAGTATATATATATTATATGAGTGGATAATATATATATAATTATGCCTAAGTATGGGAACTTTCTATTGTGCATAAAAGTATTTAAGTAATGAATAATTTTACTCCGACTCTATTATAAGTTTTTGAGAAATTTTGTGACATCACTGGGATATTTTTATATAAAATAAGATATGTAAGAGCATAAATTTCAGGAATTTATTTATCTTCGCCGTCGTAGTTAGTGGTATGCAACCTTATGGGAAAGATAAGTTAAAATAAACTTTTGAGGTAAATAGTACGGTAGGCGTGCACACTAGAGGAGAGGTGAGAATTGCTCAAGAGAGTGATGCGTACTAATATGGTTGGTACATTAGCTGGTAAGTAATTTATTTACTTGCTAAACTAAATTTAAACTGTTTTACAATCGGGCTCTGACCCTTTTCCTGTTATCTCTTCTCATATATATATATATATATATATATATATATATATATATATATATATATATATGTATATATATTACAGGTGCCCAGCCACAGGGGCGTCATGCTTAGGTTCTTTGGACTGGACGTGCTGCAGCTTATGTGGTAGTTGAGGACATTTTCTTAGACGACCTCGTTGTTAATTCCACTCTTATTTTAGTTCTAATTAGTTGGGCATGTGTCGCCCGTTTCCTTATTCCGTTGGGTTGTCAGAGATTATATTCATTTATCTTTAGTATTTTTACTCTTTGGGATTTGATTACTGTCAGGATGGTTTTCCTTTGTAGTTTTAAAGTTGGTATTGGTTTATCTAAATGGTTAAATTCATGGATGTTTATTTCCAGTCTTAATAATTGTGTGATTCCTAAACTGTTACTTATTAAAGATTTTCATAATTGGATTTAAATAAAATGGAAATAATGTTTTAAATGGTTTTGACACTTAGCTTAATTATTTAGGGTGTTTAAATTGGAAAGTTTATTTTGCGACAGTGATTCTAAGAATGAACTAACCGTTTACCTTGATTATAATTTAATATAGGACTGATGACCCGATATTTAATTAGGCGGGGTGTCACAGGTGGTATCAGAGCATCAGGTTCTAGTGTCCTTTAGGATCTGTACGGCTTATTATGCTTCCAACGCTGCTTTGTTTGATAAAGAGCCCTATGTTTAGGATTGTTGGTTTCTATGGTGAGATTCCGTTCTCCAGTTATAACGTATGTATATTAGTGAATTCTAATTGCATTCGGACGTGTGCGTGTGATGAGCAATAAAGGATGCCAGACAAGGGTCGTTGGGCGGACATTAGGAGGCAGGGCTCAGTCGAGGTTATAAAGTATATTCGAGGATGATAACCGTAGTCAAGGTCACCCCTATTAGGGAACTAGAGGCCAGGACTGTAAAGACGGCTAAGATGCAGCCTACAAATTTCAAGTGCTGCTATAGTCGAAAGTGCGGACAAAGTTGACCCACCCAATGTGGTGCGCTTGTGAGAGGGTCGAAAGGTCAAATTGAGGAGAGTCATCAGCGGGAATTCTAGACATGCGGGAATTGTGTGTGTTACCCAACGCAGGTAATATATTCAAAGGCTTGGAAATATAGTGGAGTGTGGTTAACTAGAAGTGAAAATTTAGGGTAAAATTTTTCTTGACTCAGGGAAGAAAAGTTACAATAGTGGGAGTCAATTACCACCATTAGTGGTGAAATGTTGCGTCAATTAAAGGACCTTAGTTATAGTTTAACCGCACGTTCTTTCATCAGTTGTTCAAGATAAGATATGAACGTCGTGATGAACCCATTACGAAAGGGCCAGACAGGGGTCCATTTGTAAATGGATTTAGACTTTTAGCAAATTTTGTATCAGCGGGAGTGGATACCAATGGTAGAGAAGATTTCAAGTGGGAAATCGACTCGTGAGGAAAGATTGAAAACACTTAAAGAGAATTCTATTGGACAGTCGATCCATATGGTGACAATGTCACGCATCATCTAAAGAGATGTTAACGTTCTTATGAAGGGAGCTAAAATAATCGGATGACCTATTGGAAAGTAAGTCTAGATGAAGAGTAGTTAGTAAAACACCGCAAGGGGGAGACCCATCGGGGGACTCATTTAAATGATTCGGATATCTAAATTCTTACCAAGCTATGGATAATTCAGTAAGGGTTATTGAAGCCAGTAGCACGTTCCTTAGGGCCAACAAAGCTAAGGGAACAACGGGGGTAGCCACCAGGAATTGAGCGTACCAAAGTCCGAGAAGGACAATCCTAATATGGTTAGTATGAAAGGTGATAAGTGGAGCATGTGTAGAGGTATTTTGTGGAAAGTGATTCACATGCGTTCACGTTTTCCTGAAGTGAGTAAAGGGACAAGAATACGATGCCTAGTAAAGGAAAATGATTAAAGTAGTTTTTATTTTGGTTCGGACAGATGTGTTACGTCCGGGGACCATTTGTACAGTCAAGACGATTGGCAAGGTAGGAGTATGAGTTTTATCCTTAGAGGATGAGGCGTGTTTTATGTGACACGAGCGAGTCACTATATTTTGTCCATTGTTAGATTTGCATGTGAGGTGAGTTAGTGCGTATAACTATAAACATTATTATTATGTGAATATTTTTCCCTAGTGTGGTGGGATTATCCTTAGTGCTATCCGCGAAGGATAAATTGGTGTATTAATAGTGTTATATACTTTATTAGGATTACTCATTTTAGTGATGTGATAAACGAGTATAATATTGTCTTGGTTACAACTTTATAGTAATGGGTAGTACGATAATAGGCAGTTATTGCAAGGCTATGTGAATAGTTACATTAGTGCAACATATTTTGTTCTGGCGAGGCCTCACCTGCGAGAGGGTCGTACTCGCACTTATATTTTCTATTCTAGAAACTTCGGAGGGGATAGTGGACTCGAGATATTCGATCCCAGTGTGTGTAGGGACTGTTTTGTTATGATTCAGTATGTATTGGGATTACTGTTGAGCGAAAATATTTAACTCATTATTATGTTTAGCGCTCAGGACTTGGTGATAGGAAGAGCGCATTGATATTTCTATCCTTTAGAAATGCGAGAGTTAAGAGTTATACCCATATTTTTGGGAACAGGATTTTGAGAATCCCGATGGTATGTATTCGAGGTTTATGGAATGTGATAACCACCAATGCTGAACGATAGTGCAATTGATGAAATATTCTTTGTTAAGTGTAATTACGGGATGAGATGTAACTTTTCTGTCAAGAGACGGGAAAAAGGAGTTCATGCTATGAACGGAGGGCCTAACGGATTTCGATAATCGACAATACTAGGTAGTAGTGTATCGGGGGGGTTACTTGTTTAGATTTCGCATTGCGAGACATCCCACGCATGAAAATTAGCGTAAGGTTGGAAGTAGGAATATGTTTGGTCATTAGTCTATAAGTTTAGTACCTCTGTCGTATTAGGAACAGGTAATTATATCTGTAAATTGGAAGTTGAATTATGAATTAAGGCCAATGGAGCCAGTTGGGTAGTAAGAAAGCATTGAAAGTTTTGTCTTATCACCACGAGTTGAGGGGTGGAACGATGATAAAGAGGATTTAAAATTTCAATTTCTAGGGTAATTGAGAGTACACGAGTGTTGTAAGCACGTTGTGAGTACAAGGAAAATAAAGAATTGGGTGTTATGCGTGAAGCGTATGTACTACTTACGGTAGTATGCACGATTTGTAGGGTGTGTGGGAATCCTGGTTAGCTGATGTTAGGATCTTCCGAGTTTTAGGGATGTGGGAATAGACGTGTGGAATAAATGTTTGTGGGATTAACATAACGAAGTGGAAGTGGTAGGGCGGATTGAACGACGTGTGAAAGACGATAAATCCATATATTTGTATTCAGAGTAGCACACCGAATCTGGTTGAAAGGATGTGGGAAGACATTTATAAAAGGGTATTCCTTGAGAAGGGTAGAATCCAAAGTATTATGGAGAACACTCGGAGCGGAGTTGAAATTAGTCCAATATTGAGAGCGGCTGACGCGTACAAAGACTGAAGACGTTAGTATGGTCTAAACAGGTCCGAAAGTGCACATCGTGGAGAAAAGTGCATAGGTCGGAACTTTCAGTATACACAAGGGAAAGAAGGGGAGTATTAAGTGTCACTTAATGTGAGACATAACAAGTAGAAGTCGATGTCGAGCGAGACATATTGAGTAGTCTCCGCAAGCACCACTCATAAATAGAAATCGGTTGGAACAAGAGGAACAACCAAAGAATTTTGGGGCTATTAACAATTCTTATAATGGAAGAGGCCGGTAAAGTCGGTAAAGTTTCTTGGATGAGTTGACAACCTCAAGGTAAGATCAAGATTTCCCTTGAACGTGTGGAACAAGATGCCCAAGAAGTAAATGATTGACATTCCTTTGGGGTGAGTTACAATATTAGCTAGTGTGCCTCAGTCTTCCTTCGAAAGGGAGAATCGCGCCGGTATGTGGTCCTACACAGTATTTTTCTGAATTAGGATTAGATTTTTGAATCCCACCTTCAATATGGAATTTCAGGAAGCAGCGGGGATATCTTTTTGTTTTGAGCAGGTTGTATCACCTATAATTCGGGGAGTACGCGAGCGGTGATTAACCATTAGTGGAGCATTGTGAAAGTAATTTTGGGCTCATTGTGATCATTTATTTTCCACAACGGTTATAGCTAGCAAGTGGAGTATAGTACGATAATTGGGGGAGGATATTACCTAATGGTAGGGTTACGTGAGAGCACTCGTACCTGTTTATTGTGAACAAGATGCTTATTGAGGATTTTGTGTGGGAAAAACCTTAACTTTTCTTACTCTGAATGTTAAGAGATGGGCGGATAATTAGAATTTTGGATTGGTCAAGTTTGAGTCCGATGACTATGGTGGAATTACCTCGGCTGTTTTACGCGAACAAGAGTGGTTAGATGTTCGTCTGGTTTCTCTCAGAATGGGAGTTTTGTGTTTAGATAAATCCGAGTAGTTCTCAGGTAGTGAAGTGCGGCCTCCCTATGATATTCAAATAACAAGGAATTAATAAGGTATAGACATGTCTTATACAATTGTTGTTTGTTAAAGGCACAATGAGAAGTGTCTTTAATGAGAGTGTTAAACAAGCTTGCTGTGAGGCGGGGGCTATAGTGATTGAGCGCCTTACTATGTAGATAGTTTGCGTACTCATAAGGTATTCACAAATTTTAATACAAGATGAGATGACTTGTATTTATTTATTTTCTTGAATAGAGCATTGGAAATTTACTTTAGTTATATTTATTCAAGAGAATTTTGTTGTATTAAGTTGATGAGATTGAGATTTGTAGTTCTCTTTCGATGTTGTGGGAATTAGATACTTTATACCTTGTTACAAATGATACAAGATAGGCCTTATTTTCTGAATTTTGGGACGAAATTCCGTTATTAGGGGGGGAGTATATAATACACTGTATTTTTATGGCTTTTAAATTTAGGAATTTATTAAATTTAATTGAGATAAATTAATTTAATATTAATCTGATTTTTTTTTTAAATGTTACTAGCGTGACGAGAGTTAATAATTATCGAAAAAAAATTATTTGTTAAATATTACTTATTGAGTAGAGTAATATATAGGATTGTATTTATTAAAAAAATTGTCACGAGGGAATAATATGACAATTATGGAAATTAAGTCAAGACGCACCTGTGTCGTGTCGGGACTAAATTAGTATTATTAAAAGTTAATAAATTATAAGTCACCCGTATGGTCATTTCGAGTGAGACAATGTGTCTGAAAGGGTCGAGATAGTCAGAAAAGTGTACCCAGGGGTTTAGTTTGGGTCTCGGGACGTTTTTAGGACTAACCGGTAACCCGGGAGGGCATTTTGATAATTTTCTATTTTTGGCCTTTAATAATGACGAAAATCATTAAGATGGTATTAGATGGAGTGCCAGGGAAGTGAGGGTTCTTGGAACCAAAAGGGAAGAACGGCCATTGGAGAAGAAGTGGGAAAGCTTTCCAAGGAGTTCAAAGCCAAAAAACTCCACTGTTTGCATCGCCATCACCGTCAAATCGTAGATCGCGCGACAAGGAACACAACCACACCACTTTATTCCACAAATCAAAAACTAAATTTCCAGGCAAGTATCTATCTTTCTTTATTTTTTAGTTTATGTCTCAACTATGTTAGTCTAGGGTTATTTAGAACTTGTTTCATGAAAGAAATTGTAGTTTGGAGACTAGAATTCACATGTCGTAGAAGAAGTAATCATATTCTGGACATATAATTCGTGTGTAGAGGATACACCATGAAATTTCATGGATTTAGATGTAGAAATTCTGGAAAATAATTAGAAGAATTGAAATTTAAAGAAAAGATAAGGGTTCTTGAAGTCTATGTAAATTTTACCCCTTTAAATTGTTATACTGGATGAAAACTCACATATTTTACATAGAAAATCATATATTTGGGTATATAGTGCTTGTAGTATCATTTGTTGGGAGTTTGGGAATCATATATGGATATTTGGTTGAGGTTGGAGATGGATTTTCGTAACTGGGTTAATGCAGTTTTCGCCATAACTGCTTGATCGATCGATCGATCGACCCCCTTCCATCGATCGATCGATCCCTTCTGGGAAACTGCATACTCCTCTTATTATGGTTTATTCCGATTAAAATGCGTAGTAACCCTTGAGTATTATTATTAGAACATTTTGGGATATAACTAGGACCAGTAGGGTTTTAGTAAACCCCAATAAATGAGAATTTAATGTAAGATGAAATTAAGGGTTAACGGGGAGTGATTTACACATATGTAATTATGCGAACGTTAAAATAAAAGATTGAAACTCGTTAGGAAGTTAGACTAAAAAGTAAGTGAGAGTACCTACTGAAATTATACTTAGGTAGATAGAATACTTCGAGAGATATGAAGTAAGTATGGAATAACCTATAAATGAAAATAAAAGAGACGAGTCCGTTATACGGGATAAACGAGTAGAGTGTATTAATAACAGATAATTATAATTATGGGTTGTGGGTGCACCTAATTGAGAAATGTGAATAGTGATATATATATATATATATATATATATATATATATATATATATATATATATATATATATATATATATATATATATATATGACTGTGTGATTGTGCATATATTATATATATGTGTAAAAATCATACCCGAGCTACTTGCTATCACGGGAGGTTTTCGCACCGGGACAGTCTTATCTCGATTGAGCCTTTACGGGGGATAACGACTTGTATCTTAAAACATAGGATTCCTTGGTACAGGCTATCTCATTGATAGTCAGACGGTCCTAAGAGACGTGAGGGTATGTGCTAACCTCTTAGTGACTTGGAATTATGAGTCGCCTCCATTTATATGAGTTTTATGTTAATTCAGTTCGAGAGTGATTCCGAACAAGTATTTCCCTTAATATGCACTACACCAAAACTGGCGATTGGTCACGACCAAAATCCGTGACCAAAACTGTGGGTCGCGGACTTCGGTCGTGCCCATTTTCGTGGGTCGCGGCCCAAGTTCGTGACCAAAAAATGGTCACGGCCAAGAGGGGTCACGGCAGATGGTCGCGGACTTTGGCCGTGACCCATGTCGTGACGGGTCGCGGCCCTTATCCGTGACCCACAACCGTGACAAATTGGTCGCGGCCAAAGTCCGCGACCCACGTCCATGACAAAAAAAATAAAAAAAATTGGTCGCGGCCCTTATCCATGACCCACAACCGTGACAAATTGGTCGCGGCCAAAGTCCGCGACTCACGCCCGTGACAAAAAAAATAAAAAAAAAATTGGTCGCGGACCTTGTCCGTGACTCACAACCGTGACAAATTGGTCGCGGCCAAAGTTCGCGACCCACGTGCGTGACAAAACAAATTATAACAATTGGTCGCGGCCCCAGTCCGCGACCCATAACCGTGACAAAAAAATAAAAAAAATGGTCGCGGACTTTGGCCTCGACCATTTTTAAGCGCGACAAAAAAAATAAAAATGGTCATGGACAAAGTCCATGACCATATTTATCTATAATTTAAAAAAAATGTATTTTTTTTTTGTCCAATCCAAAAATTGGGGGTCCTGTGAGTGCACCATCGGTTGCTACGAGGTGTTACAAATATTTATTATAGGCAAAACAATAAAAAAAATCATAAATTGCGAATTGAGAATGTTGTTAATAAACAAATATATATACAAACTTAAAAATATTACACGTCTTAATAATTCACAGACCAAAAAAAAATTGGGCAGAGTTTCCTCTATTTTCTTGACATTCCAAAACCTGTAAATGAAAAACCTGTTTATTATAAAGCCCGCACGGCTATAAAATTCAACAATCAAATTATAAAAGCCCGCACGGCGTTAAAACTAAACAATAAAAGCCTGCACGGCTATAGCACATAAAAAACATTATCCTGAATGTCCACAAAATATAAATAATCATCATGTTGTAAACCATTGCCTCCATCATTTGATCCACGTGCAAAAATCCCACAAATAATAGGATACAAAAAACAAAAATAGCAGTAACCAAGTATTTTTACAAAAAATTTAATCAAGCTGAAAAATTGCATATATGAGTTAAAATTATCAGTAACCAAGTAGAAATATGAAAATTACCATCGTTTTGAGAGGTGTTGGTGGGAGGTGTTGGAGCCACCCACGGGAACGTTCGGGGGCTGTTTCGAGTTTTCACCCTCTAACGTCATGTTTTTAAGCCTAAGTCTAGAAATAAGCAAATTACCGTCGTACTCTCAAACCGGGAGTCCCGCGGCTGTGGGGTCAGTTCCTACAAGTTACGTTGGTCCCGTGGGAGGTGTTGGTGCCACCCACGGGGCCGTTCGGGGGCTGTTTCGAGTTTTCACCCTCTAACGTCATGTTTTTAAGCCTAAGTCTGGAAATATGCAAATTACCGTATTACTCTCAAACCGGGAGACCCGCGACTGCGAGGTCAGTTCCTACGAGTTATGTTGGTCCCGTGGGAGGTGTTAGTGCCACCCACGGGGCCGTTTGGGGGTTGTTTCGAGTTTTCACCCTCTAACGCCATGTTTTGCTTAAGTGTAGAAAAATGCAAATTACCCTCGTACTCTCAAACCGGGAGACCCGCGGATGCGGGGTCAGTTCCTACCAGTTATGTTGGTCCCGTGGGAGGTGTTGGTGCCACCCACGGGGCCGTTCGGGGGCTGTTTCGAGTTTTCACCCTTTAACGCCATGTTTTGCTTAAGTGTAGAAATACACAAATTACGGTCGTATTCTTAAACCGGGAGACCCGCAGTTGCGAGGTTTGTTCCTACGAGTTACGTTGGTCCCGTGGGAGGTGTTGGTGCCACCCACGGGGCCGTTCGGGGGCTGTTTCGAGTTTTCACCCTCTAACGTCATGTTTTTAAGCCTAAGTCTAGAAATAAGCAAATTACCGTCGTACTCTCAAATCGGGAGTCCCGAGGCTGCGGGGTCAGTTCCTACGAGTTATGTTGGTCCCGTGGGAGGTGTTGGTGCCACCCACGGAGCCGTTCGGGGGCTGTTTCAAGTTTTCACCGTCTAACGTCATGTTTTTAAGCCTAAGTCTTGAAATATACAAATTACCGTATTACTCTCAAACCGGGAGACCCGCGGCTGCGAGGTCAGTTCCTACGAGTTACGTTGGTCCCGTGGGAGGTGTTAGTGCCACCCACGGGGCCGTTTGGGGGCTGTTTCGAGTTTTCAACCTCTAACGCCATGTTTTGCTTAAGTGTAGAAATATGCAAATTACCCTCGTACTCTCAAACCGGGAGACCCGCGGCTACGGGGTCAGTTACTATGAGTTACGTTGGTCCCGTGGGAGGTGTTGGTGCCACCCACGGGGCCGTTCGGGGGCTGTTTCGAGTTTTCATCTTTTAACGCCATGTTTTTAAGCCTAAGTCTAGAAATAAGCAAATTACCGTCGTATTATCAAATCGGGAGACCCGCGGCTACGAGGTCGGTTCCTACGAGTTACGTTGGTCCCGTGGGAGGTGTTGGTGCCACCCACGGGGCCGTTTGGGGGCTGTTTCGAGTTTTCACCCTCTAACGCCATGTTTTTAAGCCTAAGTCCAGAAATACGAAAATTACCGTCGTACTCTCAAACCGGGAGACCCGCGGCTGCGAGGTCAGTTCCTACGAGTTACGTTGGTCTCGTGGGAGGTGTTGGACCCACCCACAGGGACGTTCGGGGGCTGTTTCGAGTTTTCACCCTTTAACGTCATGTTTTTAAACCTAAGTCTTGAAATATACAAATTACCGTATTACTCTCAAACTGGGATTACCGTGGCTGCGGGGTCAGTTCCTACGAGTTATGTTGGTCCCGTGGGAGGTGTTGGTGCCACCCATGGGGCCGTTCGGCGGCTGTTTTGAGTTTTCACCGTACGTCATGTTTTTAAGCCCAAGTCTAAAAATAAGCAAATTACCGTTGTACTCTCAAACCGGGAGCCCCGCGGCTGCGGGGTCAGTTCCTACGAGTTACGTTTGTCCCGTGGGAGGTGTTGGTGCCACCCACAGGGCCGTTCGGGGGCTGTTTCGAGTTTTCACCATTTAACGCCATATTTTGCTTAAGTGTAGAAATATGCAAATTACGGTCGTATTCTCAAATCGGGAGACCCGCGGCTGCGAGGTCAGTTCCTACGAGTTACGTTGGTCCCGTGGGAGGTGTTGGTGCCACCCACGGGGACGTTCGGGGACCGTTTCGAGTTTTCACCCTCTAACGTCATGTTTTTAAGCCTAAGTCTAGAAATAAGCAAATTACCGTCGTACTCTCAAACCGGGAGTCCCGTGGCTACGGGGTCAGTTCCTACGAGTTAAGTTGGTCCCGTGGGAGGTGTTGGTGCCACCCACGGATCCGTTCGGGGGCTGTTTCGAGTTTTTACCCTCTAACGTCATGTTTTTAAGCCTAAGTCTTTAAATATTCAGATTACCGTAATACTCTCAAACCGGGAGACCCGCGGCTGCGAGGTCAGTTCCTACATGTTACGTTGGTCCCGTGGGAGGTGTTAGTGCCACCCACGGGGCCGTTTGGGGGCTGTTTCGAGTTTTCACCCTCTAACGCCATGTTTTGCTTAAGTGTAGAAATACGCAAATTACGATCGTATTCTCAAACCGGGAGACCCGCGGCTGCAAGGTCAGTTCCTACGAGTTATGTTGGTCTCGTGGGAGGTGTTGGTGCCACCCACGGGGCCGGTCGGGGGCTGTTTTGAGTTTTCACCCTCTAACATCATGTTTTTAAGCCTAAGTCTAGAAATAAGAAAATTCCTATCGTACTCTCAAACCGGGAGACCCGCAGCTGCGGGGTCAGTTCCTATGAGTTTCGTTGGTCCCGTGGGAGGTGTTGGTGCCACCCACTGGGCCGTTCGGGGGCTGTTTCGAGTTTTCACCCTTTAACGCCATGTTTTGCTTAAGTGTAGAAATACGCAATTTACGGTCTTATTCTCAAACTGGGAGACCTTCGGCTGTGAGGTCAGTTCCTACGAGATACGTTGGTCCCGTGGTAGGTGTTGGTGTCACCCGCGGGGCCGTTCGGGGGATGTTTCGAGTTTTCACCCTCTAACGTCATGTTTTTAAGCCTAAGTCTAGAAATAAGCAAATTACCGTCGTACTCTCAAACCGGGAGTCCCGCGGCTGCGGGGTCAGTTCCTACGAGTTACGTTGGTCCCGTGGGAGGTGTTGGTGCCACCCACGGGGCCGTTCGGGGGCTGTTTCGAGTTTTCACCCTCTAACGTCATGTTTTTAAGCCTAAGTCTTGAAATATGTAAATTATCGTATTACTCTCAAACCGGGAGACCCGCGGCTACGAGGTCAGTTCCTATGAGTTACGTTGGTCCCGTGGGAGGTGTTAGTGCCACCCACGGGGCCGTTTGGGGGCTGTTTCGAGTTTTCACTCTCTAACGCCATGTTTTGCTTAAGTGTAGAAATACGCAAATTACCCTCGTACTCTCAAACCGGGAGACCCGCGGTTGTGGGGTCAGTTACTACGAGTTACGTTGGTCCCGTGGGAGGTGTTGGTACCACCCACGGGGCCGTTCAGTGGCGGTTTCGAGTTTTCACCCTTTAACGCCATGTTTTTAAGCCTAAGTCTAGAAATAAGCAAATTATCGTCGTATTCTCAAGTCGGGAGACCCGCGGCTACGAGGTCGGTTACTACGAGTCACGTTGGTCCCGTGGGAGGTGTTGGTGCCACCCACTGGGCCGTTTGGGGGCTGTTTCGAGTTTTCACCCTCTAACGCCATGTTTTTAAGCCTAAGTCTAGAAATACGCAAATTACCGTCGTACTCTCAAACAGGAAGACCCGCGGCTGCGAGCTCAGTTCCTACGAGTTACGTTGGTCCCGTGGGAGGTGTTGGTGCCACCCACGGGGCCGTTCGGGGGCTGTTTCGAGTTTTCACCCTCTAACGTCATGTTTTTAAGCCTAAGTCTTGAAATATGTAAATTATCGTATTACTCTCAAAACGGGAGACCCGCGGCTACGAGGTCAGTTCCTATGAGTTACGTTGGTCCCGTGGGAGGTGTTAGTGCCACCCACGGGGCCGTTTGGGGGCTGTTTCGAGCTTTCACTCTCTAACGCCATGTTTTGCTTAAGTGTAGAAATACACAAATTACCCTCGTACTCTCAAACCGGGAGACCCGCGGTTGTGGGGTCAGTTACTACGAGTTACGTTGGTCCCGTGGGAGGTGTTGGTGCCACCCACGGGGCCGTTCGGTGGCGGTTTCGAGTTTTCACCCTTTAACGCCATGTTTTTAAGCCTAAGTCTAGAAATAAGCAAATTATCGTCGTATTCTCAAGTCGGGAGACCCGCGGCTACGAGGTCGGTTACTACGAGTCACGTTGGTCCCGTGGGAGGTGTTGGTGCCACCCACTGGGCCGTTTGGGGGCTGTTTCGAGTTTTCACCCTCTAACGCCATGTTTTTAAGCCTAAGTCTAGAAATACGCAAATTACCGTCGTACTCTCAAACAGGGAGACCCGCGGCTGCGAGCTCAGTTCCTACGAGTTACGTTGGTCCCGTGGGAGGTGTTGGTGCCACCCATGGGGCCGTTCGGGGGCTGTTTCGAGTTTTCACCATTTAACGTCATGTTTTTTAGCCTAAGTCTTGAAATATACAAATTACCGTATTACTCTCAAACCGGGATTCCCGCGGCTACAAGGTCAGTTCCTACGAGTTACGTTGGTCCCGTGGGAGGTGTTGGTGCCACCCACGGGGCCGTTCGGGGGCTGTTTCGAGTTTTCACCCTTTAACGCCATGTTTTGCTTAAGTGTAGAAATACGCAAATTACGGTCGTATTCTCAAACCGGGAGACCCGCGGCTGCGAGGTCAGTTCCTACGAATTACGTTTGTCCCGTGGGAGGTGTTGGTGCCACCCACGGGGCCGTTCGGGGGCTGTTTCGAGTTTTCACCCTCTAACGTCATGTTTTTATGCCTAAGTCTAGAAATAAGCAAATTACCGTCGTACTCTCAAACCGGGAGTCCCGCGGCTGCGGGGTCAGTTCCTACGAGTTACGTTGGTCCCGTGGGAGGTGTTGGTGCCACCCACGGGGCCGTTCGGGGGCTGTTTCAAGTTTTCACCCTCTAACGTCATTGTTGATGTAAAAAACTAGATCACTCTAATTATTTAATCACACATAAATAAATGAGACATAGATTTTTAAAGTGGTTCAGCCTTATATGAATGGCCTACGTCCACTGTTATGTTATTGCTGAGTGTTTAGGGAATTCTCGATTACAAGAGCTATCAAGAAATTTCGGTCCTTTTGAATGAGGGTGATACAAGGTATTTATAGCCCTTAGGCTGTACATGAAAGGGTTGATACATTAAATGATATACATATGAAATGGTAATACATTTAATGCAGCTTGTGCGTCAAGATGATAAACATTCAATTAATGATTGAACTGTTGATTATCTGGCAATTAATGTTACTGCCGAGATGCAGATCGAACCGCCTTAGATGCTCGTTGCTCAGGAGTTCCTCGGAGCGCTAGAGTACCTCAGAGTGCTGAAGTTCCTCGGTGTATCCTCGTTGCTCGGGAGTTCATGAGTTGGTCGGGGAAACGAACTTCCTCGTTGCTATTGTGCCAAGTAGATTGACACGTGTCTTCATATTATTCGTCCATATCAGCATATTAATTTTGGTATCAACAGACACCCCCAATGTTTCATATTTCGAACTTTGAGGAGTATGGAACATTCTTTCTCGGTATATGGCGATATTAAATGACTTTCCTGGGTTTTAGGAGCCTTTTCTTCATATTTGAATTTCTTCCAAATTCACAGAATCCGCCTTTTTCGAATTTTTATGAGTGCTTCGATCTTCGTGCATTTTTGTCCTTTTAGCCGCCGGTGGCGTATTAGTTTCTTTTATGTAATCATTTCCTTCGCAGCTTCCCAAGGTAAAGTATTTAAACTTCTTAGGTAACCATACCGTCTTCTACCTTTTCCAATTTTCTGCATTCAAGCTTTCTGTTCTCTCTCTCCCTTGTGCGTTCATCTTTTCCTTCGCTAGTTGTCAGCTCTTCCTTTTTCCTGTAAGATTCTCTTCTTTTCTTATGTATTTCTTTTATTCACTATGGTTTATCTTGTGGAGTCTGTTGAGAAATTTCGTTTCGATTTTTCCATTCCTTCCTGGGTAACTCTGGAGGTTCTTTCTGAGCCTTTAGATTATTTTCGATTGGCTGAGGGACATTGGTTCCCCAGTCTATTCATTGCTGAATGTGGATTTTCTTTTCCACCAAACCCCTTATGCTTAGATTTCTATCAGTACTTTGACGTTGTTCCTGCAAAAATAGCCCCCAATTCATGGAGAATAATTAATGGGGTGTATAAATTAAATCTAACTCATGGAACTCGTATAGGGATTCCTGAGATTATGTATTGCTATAGATGGGCTATTTTAGATAATGTTTATTACTTAAAAACTAGGATTTTAAATAGGGCTCTTGTAGTTAACCTCCCTGATGCAAATAGAGATTATTTTGAACATGGGGTGGTTATTAAAAATTGGCAATATGCCCCCTTGGTTGGAGATGCAGTATACCAGGGTCCTAAATACCCCCCATATGGCAATGGGATAGGTTTATTCTCATTTTCCTTTACTTATGAAATTATGCTTTTATCATATTTGACAAAATGTATGACTGATATTTCATTATGTATTTATTTGCAGTTGATAGTAAAAGAAAAACTCCAAAAGAATCAGAGGTCAATATTAAGCATCTGAAACTTATCTGGGGTTTGCATAAGAACGTTGCAGACGAGCACATCAGGTCTGCATCATATTTGCTGCAGTATCGGAGTTATACGACTTCTTATACTGCTCGTCATGTGATTAGATCTGTTGAGCCAGCCTCAACTCCAGAGGATTCTTCTTCAGATTCTCACATCCCTTTAAGTCAGAGAATGGGCAGGAAAAGAGCTCCTCCTGCTCTATTTGACGACACTACTTCTGCTACTGAGGCTAAGAAAAGCAAAATTGATGTCCCAGAGGGGACTAAGAAGGTGGATGTTGCGCCTTCCAAAGCTACCGAGAAGCCCCCAGTGGCTCCGAGAAAGAAGGTTGCTCCTGTGGAGATGACTGCTATCTCTCCGACCAAGAGCTCTTCCTTGGATGAAATTGCAGAAGTTCCTTTGAGGAGATTGAGGAAATCGTCCTCAGTCAATTTGGCTAAAACTGCCAATCTGGCTGAAACCATCTCCTCTCTACCAGCTGGTGGTGTTGGTGTTCCAACCATCATTCCTCCGAGCTCTGCCATGAGCTCGGTAAAAACTTGGATCATACCCGAGGTCCAAGGAACTGATGAAAAGATTTCTAGGGATATGCTGACATCCCTAGCTACCCGTCACCTTGCTTCAGTAAATTTCTCACACTCTGAATTTCCTTTCTTTTTTTGAATACTTGTATTTTTGTACTGACCTGTCACTTTTTCCTTTGTTTAGCTGGTGAATTGTTTTAACAACATCGTGAAGAAAGATGAAGCAATTAAATCTTCCAGCTCCTCGTCGGGGGTAGAGGATGCTCTGCTGGGTTTGACCCAATCCTTGAAGGATTCTCGTCAGCAGTATAATGAGGACAAAGCTGTCTGGGAGAAAAAGTTGTCTATAGTTGAAGCTGAGAAGGTGAAGCTGGCTGAGATCTCCAAAAGTTTGGAGAATAAGGTGAAAAGTTTAGAGGTCGAGCATCAAAAATATGACGACAAGCTCAAGAACTTTGGAGAGCTTGAAGATAAGCTGAAAAAGGCAGAGGAAGAGTTGTCCATCCTGCGAGATGTCAAGCGCCAAAAAGAAGAATTGTATGCGAAGTTAAAGACTGTCGAGGATCTTCTATCCGAGAAGCTCTCCTTGGAGAAACTGAAAAGAAAGCTCGCAATTAAGAAATCCTTCAACACTGGCAGGGATAAAGGATGGGACAAAGGGATTGCTGCGATGACATCCCAAGTACAATACGGGAAGTTGAAATACTTTCGAGATGGCTGGGTTGCTGCCCTGCAGGAATTGAAGATCAAAGACGACTCTGAGCTATTTCAGCTACACCTCCCTGGTCCTCCCCCACCAATTGTAGAAGAAGAATATGATGAGGCTATCTCTGATGAATCTTCCATGGCCATGGGTGATCAAGTCCCTTCCTCTCTACCTTCTGCCAACGAGGACATTTCTTCCATGCTTCCTCCTCCTGAGAAAATTTCAAGTCCTGCTGATCAAGCTGTTGTTACCACCGAGCAACCAAGCTCCTCGTCCCAGCCTCCCGAGAAAGTCTTGGGAGACAAGGAAAAGGTGTGAAGTTGTTCGGTATCATTTCTATCTTTCATTATCATTTGTAATCAAACAATGTAATCTTTTTATGATCTAATAAAATACATCTTTGTTCTTCTCTGTTGTTGATGATTTATTTTTGTTGACTGTTGTCTCCTCTTCATTAGTTTATGGCCAGGATGGAATTTCTATCTGCCAATGATACAAAATTGATGCAGCAATGTCACGAATACTATAAGGCTGGTCACACAGAGCTAAGTGTATCAGAAATTGCTGACATCCTTGGCCATGATGCTTCAGAACAGGCAATTGAGGCTTATCGGTACTTGAAAGCTTTACTTGACCGAGCTGTGGCCAATAATGTGGCCTACTATGAATTGATTGAGGAGCTTCATTGTACCTTAGAAGATCTTCAGAATCAGCACAATGAATCAACTGCCTTGTTGCACAAGGAATATGAGAATAGGTATCAACAGCTTTCCTCTGAGACAGGTCACAAAATGATCCGAGCTGGGTACGATGTTAGGGAGAGAACCCTAAAAGGTGAAGTTGAGGCCTGTAGGCAGATCGTCGAGCTGCTGGAACAAGAGAACAATAATTTGCAGAAAAGTTGGCACAGTATGAGTCTGCAGCTTCATCTTCCACTGCTTTAGTACCGGTTACCGATGAGGGTTTCTCGTTCTTAGAGGTTGAGAATGCCAAATTAAGGCAAGAACTGGATACCTTAAGAAGATCTGGTACTTCTGCTACTGCTCGGGGATGAGGAAGAGGTTCTCGTGGGCGAGGAAGAGCTGTTCAAAATGTTGTCGAGGAGCAAAGCTCTCCACCTGCTCGGAGTCGATCAAGAGTTCTCAGCCGTAGTGTTGAAGAAGCTCGTACTCTGTCAACATTGGAAACCCAAGCGTACCAACTGAAAGCCAAAGATCGGGCTTTGTCTGAAATGTCCAAGAAGAACCTATCTTTAGAAGATCAACTTACTGCGATGAAGTCTGCTTTGAATAATAAAGATGTTTTTGCCAGGAGCCTTCACGAGCAACTAGAGAGAATAACTTTCCAATTCCACAAACAACCTCGTGAGTTTTGGATGTCAGGCTACAATGAAGCCCTTTGTCACTTGGATGCTCGTCTTGAAAATGCCAATAATGAAGGTTATAAACAAGGATGGTTGAACGCACTGGGTGTGTTAAAGCTAGAGCAAGGCCATTATTTATGGGATTATCATGCTCCTGGGCTTCTAGACTTGCCTGTACCGCCTTATAAACTGGACATGGAATGGATCCCAGCTCGTGCCATTCCTCGGAGCTTAATTTCAAAATATCTTGGTGACTATAGTCTTCATTCTCAGATTGAATTATCTCGTCCCGAACATCTCTTGGATATTCCTTCAGTAATGAATGTCAGAATGTTGAAGGACTTGAATTTTATCAATTCTCCCCAAACATTAAATGATCCTCCTGCTGGCGAGGAACCTGTATCGAAGGCTGAAGGGAAAAAATCAATAGAATAAGATTTTCAATGTAATAGTTAGCACATATATGTAACATGTAATTTATTTTGAATTTTAATGAAAGACTTTCATTTTCTGTTTGCAAATCTGTATTGCTATTGTCTTGTGTTTATCAAACACTTTTATATTTGTGCATATGTATCTGTTAAAAAGATAACAATATGGTGCTGTTCATCAACCAACTTAGTAATCAAAATTACAAGTATCAATGTTGCTCAATCACTTAATAATAAAGTAATGAGTATAAAATGTTTAAAATGTTTCCAACCAACCAAGGTTGTTAAATTGTGTTTGTCGACCAACTACAGTTGATGGGTTTTTATCTCCAATCAGCCATACTTGGTAAGTTTTTTCATAAAATGTGTCCGACCAACCAAGGTCGATAATTTATCCTCGTCGACCAATTACAATTTTGATCACCGACCAACTATACTTGGTTCAGTTTGGAATTCTTGTATTTTTCGGAATGATTTTACCTTCCGACCAACATAAATTGGCATATTTTGTTTCTTAACCAGCCAAAATTGGCATTTTTAAGAATGTTGTTCTTGCCCTCTTACCAACCGGAGTAGGTCATGGGTTTGAACTATCAGGTTCTTTCGAACTATCTTGTCCACAAGCTCTTTTACCAACCGAAGTTGATCACGCAAGTGTACGCCTCCTAACCAAAGGAGTATAATTTGTTCTCGCTATTTTACCAACCGAAGTTGATCACGCTCGAACTATCAGGTTCTTTCGAACTATCTTGTCCACAAGATCTTTTACCAACCGAAGTTGATCACGCAAGTGTACGCCTCCTAACCAAAGGAGTATAATTTGTTCTCGCTATTTTACCAACCGAAGTTGATCACGCTCGAACTATCAGGTTCTTTAGAACTATCTTGTCCACAAGCTCTTTTACCAACCGGATTTGATCACGCAAGTGCACCCCTCCTAACCAAAGGAGTATAATTTGTTCTCTCCCTTTTACCAACCGGAGTTGGTCGGTCGTGGGTCTGAACTATCGTCTTCTTTTTGCTGTCGAGCAGCGTAGTGTACAACACTAGTATTTCCCGAAAAACTTTCAAACAAAGGAGAGAAAAATGGTGACACATCATCGTTTTATTCATATTGATGGAACTGTTATACATTTTACATCATTGATAATACTTGCGAAGGTGTTCAGCATTCCAAGCATTCTTGAATCCCTCTCCTTCTAGAGTTGCTATTCGGTAAGTTCCTGGTCGAACAACTTTTATAACTCGGTAAGGTCCATGCCAGTTGGCTTCAAGCTTATTGTGCTTCTGAATGACCTTCTTTAGCACATAATCCCCTTATTTTAAGTCGTATTTCTTCACCCTTTTATTCTAGAACAGAGCTGTGCGTTGTTGGTAAGAAGCATTCCTAATGGCTGCCTCTTCTCTAACCTCCTCGAGCATGTCCAAATCTAATCTTCTTATCAAGTCACTGACTGGGGAATTGAAATTCAGCACTCTGTGTGTTGGGAGACCCAACTCTGCAGGTATTACAGCCTCACTTCCAAATGTCAGCATGTATGGTGATTCTCCAGTTGCTGCTCGGGGAGTTGTTTGGTAAGCCCACAATACTGATTGTATCTCATTAATCTAATTAGCTTTAGCCTCATTCAGCCTCTTCTTCAAACCATTTAGTAGCGTTCTGCTTGTCACCTCAGTCTGCCCATTGCTTTGAGGATGACCTGGTGCTGAATGGGTCTTCAGGATGTTTGATTGTTGACAATAGGCAGCAAACTCCTCGTTGTCGAATTGTGTTCCATGGTCTGTGATGAAGGCATGAGGGAGACCATATCGACAGATGATGTTCTTCCAAACGAACTGGTATACCTTCTCGTATGTCATATCAATAAGCGGCTCAGCTTCTACCCACTTAGTAAAATAGTCCACTGCGACGACGAGGTACTTGAATCTTCCTCGGGTGGTCGACAGTGGTCCAACCAAATCAATTCCCCACATGGCAAATGGCCAAGGGGAAGTTATGGGTATCAACAATGCCTGTGGAGTTCATCGGATGGAGGAAAAACGTTGGCACTTATCACATCTCTTAGCATAGGCTATACAATCAGCCCTCATCGTCGGCCAGTAGTATCCTTGAGTCATCACCCTTTGCAAAAGTGTTCGACCTGCTACATGAGCTCCACAAGACCCTTCATGGATTTCTTCAATCAACTCTTTCACCTCGGAGGGATGTACACATCTCTGCAAACCTTCCATAATTCCTCGTCTATACAAAACACCATTAGTTAGTACATACCGAGCAACTTTAAACTTCAATTTCTTTGCCGCGAGCTTGTCCTCTGGTAATTCTCCTTCTTCAATATATGCCCTGATGGGATCCATCCAAGATGGTCCTAAATCAAGGGTAATAACATTCATCGTCAGGTTTTCATCTATGCTCCGACTTTCCAGTACTTCAATTGGTATCGTTCTTCGCAGCTCGGTATGAGTAGCTGATGCTAGTCGGGCCAGTGCGTCTGCTTGTGCATTTTCTATTCTGGGTATTCTGATCAACTAAATGGCATCAAATTCTGCCAACAATTCCATCACCTTTGCATGATACTTGACCATTAGTTCTCCTTTAACCGCATATGTTCCCATCACCTGATTCACAATTAATTGAGAATCACTGAATACCATCACTTGTTGCGCTTCCATAATATTTGATAAATTAAGACTTGCTATCATGGCCTCATACTCAGCCTCATTATTGGAGGCTTTGAATTGGAATCGCAAAGCATATTCCATGTCAATCTCGTTTGGGGTGTTCAAAACAATTCTTGCCCCGCAACCTGCTGTGCAAGATGAGCCATCTACATATAATCTCCATATGGGCAACCCGTCTTCAAATTTCTTATCTGACAGAGTTCCTCGGTGAAATATTTGTTACTTCTTTTCATCCTCCCCTGACACTTTTCGCTCCTTGTCGACCATCTTTTCCCGCTCTTTTACCAATCGGAGCTCGTCTGAGCTCGAAGTTGATGATCTTTTACATCCATAAGCCCTTTTACCAACCGAAGTTGGTCTGGATTTATGTCTGTTGATCCTGTAACATCCACAGGTTGGTCAGCGAGCAATTTTTGTTCCTCGGGGGTATCAGGATATGTAAACTCTGCTATAAAATCTGCTACAACTTGCCCTTTCAATGATGATCTGGGCTCATACACAATATCATATTCACCGAGCTCTATTGCACAGTACATCAATCTCCCTGACTTTTCTGGCTTATGAAGGGCTTGCCTCAGTGGCATGTCGGTATAAATGATGATGGTATGGGCCTGGAAATATGGCCTCATTCTTCTACTTGCTTCAATTAATGCCAATGCCAATTTCTCCAGCTTTGGGTACCTGATTTCCGCACCTCGGAAAGCCTTACTTGTGTAATAGATTGGTTTCTGGACTCCATTCTCCAATCTGATCAATGCTGAACTGACTGCATTCTCTGATACTGCCAGATACAAGTACAACTTCTCTCCTGTTATTGGCCTGGACAACAATGGAGGTGCTCCCAAATACTTTTTCAAGTCTTGAAAGGCCTTCTCACATTCGTCAGTCCACTCAAAAGTTTTTCAAAGTGTTTTGAAGAATGGGAGGCATTTATCAGTTGCTCGGGACACAAATTTGTTGAGCGCTGCAACTCGTCATGTAAGACTCTGCACTTCTTTCTTCGTCGTTGGGGATCGCAGCCCTAAAAGATCTTTGATCTTCTCTTGATTTGCTTCAATACCTCGTTGGTTGACGATGTATCCTAGGAACATCCCTTCTCGTACTCCAAATATACACTTCGTCGGGTTGAGCTTCATTTGGTATTTATCCAGTTGATCAAATGTCTGAGCTAAGTCAACTAGATGATCTGCAGCTTTCTTACTTTTTGTCAGCATATCATCGACATAGACTTCCATGTTGCAACTGATTTGTTCGGTGAAAACCTTGTTCATCAGCCGCTGGTATGTCGCTCCTGCATTTTTCAAACCAAAAGGCATAACATTATAGCAATAAGTTCCCCTAGGGGTAATAAAAGAAGTACTTTCCCAGTCTTCAGGTTTCATTTTGATCTGGTTGTAGCCAGAGTAAGCATCTATGAAGCTGAGCAGCTCATGTCCCGAGGTAGCATCCACTAGTTGATCAATTCTGGGCAATGGAAAATGATCCTTTGGGCATGCCTTGTTAAGATCGGTGAAATCAACACACATTCTCCATTTATTGTTTTTTTTTACCATCACCACGTTTGCCAACCAGTCTGGATACTTCACGTCTTCAATGAATTGGGCTTTCTGGAGCTTCTCGACCTCCTCTTGTATAGCCTGATTCTTCTCGGGGCTAAATACCCTTCTTCTCTGCTTTACAGGCTTGATCTCCTTATTCACATTGAGCTCATGACATAAGAAGTTTGGATCTATTCCTGGCATGTCTTCATGACTCCATGCAAAAGTTTTCTTCCTGTTTCTCAAGAAAGTTATCAACTCCTGTTTTATTGAAGCATCCAACGTAGAACCTATCTGGGTTACTCGTTCAGGGTGCTCGTCGTCCAGAATAATATTTTCTGTAGATTCCACCACCTGTCCTTTTACAAGTTGGGATTCATCTCGAGGATCCAGTGTTTCAATTTCTGTACCTTCATCCACCTGGTAGGTAGTAGTCTTTTTTCTTGAATCTTCAAGTTCCTCTTGCTCGGCAGATGAATAATAGCATTCCCGAGCTACTTTCTGATCACCTTTCATAACTCCTACTCCAAAATTTGTTAGGAATTTTAATCACTGATGCACTGTAGATGGAACTGCTTCGAACTTCTTCAAACCAACTCTTCCCATGATGATGTTGTAAGCTGACTGCACATTCTTATCCATCACAAAGAAGCGTATTCTCTCTATTCGACAAGCAGGCCAAGTTCCAATGAATATGTCCAACTTGATTGTCCCAAGTGGAAAAACTTTCTCGCCAGCAAAACTCAGGAGGGGTCTGTGATAAGGTTCCAACTGAGATAATTTTAAACTCAAGCTTTCAAAGCATGAATAGTACATGATGTCTGCTGAACTGCCATTGTCTACCAGCACTCTTGATATCACTACTTCTTTCATCCTCATTTTAATCACCAAAGGGTCGTCGTGAGGGTAAAGAACACCCGCTAGGTCATTTTTTGAAAAGCCAATAACCAGCTTCTCTTTGTTTACCTTCCTCGGACGATCGTCCTCGGCCAGATTTATTCGCTGAATATATGAACAAGCTTGAGCCTCTCCAAGGTAAGCCTTTCTTTCTGCAGTAAGGTCTCCTCCTCCTGCATCTCCTCCTGTAATGACATTACAATCAAATGACCCAAAACGTATAGAAAATACCTCTCGTTCTGGCTGTCTTGGTTTCTTGGGAAGATCGGGATCATCATCTGGATTATGTTCATGGTTTCTCTTCTTTTTCTCTTCTGCTCGACGAGGAGATCTAGACCTCTCTCTAGCTCGGTCGTTATTTTTTCTTTCACCTCCCCGATCAACATATTTTGCTAGCTTTCCTCTTCGGATGAGTGTTTCAATCTCGTTCTGAAGAGCTATGCAATTTTTGGTCATGTGACCATGATCTTTATGAAACTCGCAATATTTATCCTTACTCCTCGAATCAGGGTCTGACCTCAGTTTCTTTGGCCATTTTACCTCCTCGTTGTTCTTGATTTCTTCCAAGACATGATGAATACCCATTTTCAAAGGAGTATAATTATCGTATTTCTTCAGGACTTCCCATGATGATTTATTATTTCTGGAACGTTTGTCACCGCCATTGCCCTTATGCTCTTTATTTTAGACTTCTCGACGTCCACCTTGGTGTCTTTATCCATATTCTTCTTTGCAGCCATAGCTTCCTCGGCATTCATGATTTTGGCCGCTTTTGCCATCAACTCTGACATAGTTTTAGGTGGATCTTTTACCAAGGTGTAATACAATTTATTAAGCAACAACCCACTCATCAAGGCGGTGATTGTTGTCTTTTCTTCGTAATCTATGACTTCCAGCTTCTCGTTATTGAAACGAGTTATGTAATCTCTAGTACTCTCACCAGATTTTTGTCTAACACTTAATAAGTGTGCTACTCATTTTACTGGCTTTGCTCCAAAACAGAAATTGCCAGTAAACAACTCGGCCAGCTGAAAGAAAGTTGAAATCTTACCCCTAGGAAGATTGTTGAACCATATCTGGGCAGCTCCAGTAAGAGTTCCTGAGAACGCTCTGCATCTCATCTCGTCAGGGACGACATAGATGTCGGCAGCAACTTGATATTGCTCTATGTGAAGAACAGGATCTGTCTTTCCATCATATTTGGGGGTCACTACAGGTGCTTTGAACTTTGACGGTGTAGGAAAATTCACAATGGCCTGTACAAAAGGTGTTCCTCGAACAAAAGTTCGTTGTAGGGGGTTCTTTGCTTTGGCCATTTCTCCCAATTTATCCTCCAACCGTTGGAGAGATCCTTTCCACTCTTCATTTCTTTCCTCGGGCCTGTTGGTTGAGCAATTGATCGTTCTGAGGTAGCTTCTTGAGATCTATCTTGACGAGCAGTTGGTCGTGATTGTGCTGATCCTTCTCTTAGATCTGATGGTTGTCGAAAACTCCTCGACATGGTCTTAGGTGGACTCCTATTCCTACTAAGGCCTAATCGACTGAAAGGAGACACCCTACTCAGTTTTTCTAAAGCACTGGGTCTTTCTGGAGAGAGGGTGATATGTTGATCACTATTTGTAGCCCTTATTGACGAAGTTCGCCCAGGTTGATAAGAGAAATCATCAGACTCCTCATTGCGACATGACTCAGTACGCCTGGATCGTGAAGAAAGTAAATAAGTTTACCTCTGACCACTTTGTTGTCCTGAACGTGCGGGTGCACCACCATGAAGGGTTTGTATGAATTGCCTCATTGTTTCTTGCATGGCGGTTTGTCCTTGATCCAGATTTGTCATGATCCCGGCCAGATCTGGAGATGCAGAGGGATTTGGAGGATTTCCAGCATTTCCAGCATTTCGATTGCTAGATTCTGGGTTATCCGCCATTGATGATGAATGATTTGTGGTGAAAAACGATAATAACAAGTCGTTTTCCACAGACGGTGCCAATCTGTTGATGTAAAAAACTAGATCACTCTAATTATTTAATCACAGATAAATAAATGAGACATAGATTTTTAAAGTGGTTCAGCCTGAATGGCCTACGTCCACTGTTATGTTATTGCTGAGTGTTTAGGGAATTCTCGATTACAAGAGCTATCAAGAAATTCCGGTCCTTTTGAATGAGGGTGATACAAGGTATTTATAGCCCTTAGGCTGTACATGAAAGGGTTGATACATTAAATGATATACATATGAAATGGTAATACATTTAATGCAGCGTGTGCGTCAAGATGATAAACATTCAATGAATAATTGAACTGTTGATTATCTGGCAATTAATGTTACGACCGAGATGCAGATCGGACCGCCTTAGATGCTCGTTGCTCAGGAGTTCCTCGGAGCGCTAGAGTACCTCGGAGTGATGAAGTTCCTCGGTGTATCCTCGTTGCTCGGGAGTTCATGAGTTGGTCGGGGAAACGAACTTCCTCGTTGCTATTGTGCCAAGTAGATTGACACGTGTCTTCATATTATTCGTCCATATCAGCATATTAATTTTGGTATCAACAATCATGTTTTTAAGCCTAAGTCTAGAAATAAGAAAATTACCGTCGTACTCTCAAACCGGGAGACCCGCGGCTGCAGGGTCAGTTCCTACGAGTTACGTTGGTCCCGTGGGAGGTGTTCGTGGCACCCACGGGGCCGTTCGGGGGACTTTTCGAGTTTTCACCCTTTAACGTAGGGCTGTGTTTCGGCCGGATCGGATCGGAAAATGACCTTTCGGAAAAAATTCCAATTTTTTCGGAAATAAAATATTTGTTCCAATTTCCTATCCAATTTTTTCGGAAAATCAAAAAAGTTTCCGAATTCGGAAATATCGGAAAATCGGAAAAAAATCGAAAAAATTCGGAAATTAGAAATATGGTATTTTTTTCTGTTCTGCCGCATGAAGACAGTATGAGAAATTAGAAATTAGTTTTTTTCTATTCTGCCGCAGCCATCAATATAACAAACCGATGTAAACAAATCTGTAAACCTATAAACCGATCAATATAACAAACCTATTAAACCTATAAATCGATCCCAACAGATGTATTAGATGAAATAAAAAAGATGTAAACAGATGTAAATAAGATGTAAACCGATCTTATAAACAGAAGTAAACAAGATGTAAACAGAGCCTATAAACCGATGTAAACAGATCTGTAAATAAGTAGAAATAAAAAAAATAAACAGATAAAAATAAACTAGAAAAGGCTTACCTATGTTCGAGACTATAAGGGTCGGACGATGTAAACAAATATGCGCCGCCGAAAGTAGAAGAAAGGGTTTGGACGACCGTATAGAGATTGGGTCGAGAGAGAGAGGTGAGAGATATGCACCGCCGAGGAGAAAGGGACGAGACGAGAGAGAGAGAGAGAGAGATGTGAGAGATATTTTAATAAGAATATCTTACAACCCTAGTTGCCCTCTACTAACGGCATATATAAATATATGGGGTAAGGTAAAAAATAAAGGAAATCTAAATTGTACACATTCTTATTACATAAGGATATAACTTATAAGGTAAAAAAATATATATAGAAAATATTCGGAAAAAATATTCGAAATATTAATCGGAAGATATATTCGGAATATTAATCGGAAAAAAGATTCGGAAATTATA
The DNA here is from genome assembly GCA_949130495.1 of Sambucus nigra. Taxonomy (NCBI): domain Eukaryota; kingdom Viridiplantae; phylum Streptophyta; class Magnoliopsida; order Dipsacales; family Adoxaceae; genus Sambucus; species Sambucus nigra. The sequence continues at coordinate 550,802,529 of OX422212.1, read as the reverse complement.
TCGGAAAAATCGAAAAATCGGAATTTAAAACATAGTTCCAATTTCCTATCCAATTTAATTCGGAAAAATCGGAAATCGGAAAATCGGAAATCGGAAACCTTATATATGTTCCAAAATCGGAAAATATCGGATCGGACATCGGAAAAATCGGAATGTTCGGAAAAAAAACACAGCCCTACTTTAACGTCATGTTTTTAAGCCTAAGTCTTGAAATATACAAATTACCGTATTACTCTCAAACCAGGATTCCCGTGGTTGCGGGGTCAGTTCCTACGAGTTATGTTGCTCCCGTGGGAGGTGTTGGTGCCACCCATGGGGCCATTCGGGGGCTGTTTCGAGTTTTCACCCTTTAACACCATGTTTTGCTTAAGTGTAGAAATACGTAAATTACGGTCTTACTCTCAAACCTGGAGACCCGCGGCTGCGAGGTCAGTTCCTACGACTTACGTTGGTCCCGTGGGAGGTGTTGGTGCCACCCACGGGGCCGTTCGGGGGTTGTTTCGAGTTTTCACCCTCTAACGTCATGTTTTTAAGCCTAAGTCTAGAAATAAGTAAATTATCGTCGTACTCTCAAACCGGGAGTCCCACGGCTGCGGGGTCAGTTCCTACGAGTTACGTTGGTCCTGTGGGAGGTGTTGGTGCCACCCACGGGGCCGTTCGGGGGCTGTTTCGAGTTTTCACCCTCTAACGTCATGTTTTTAAGCCTAAGTCTCGAAATAAGCAAATTTAAGTCGTACTCTCAAATCGGGAGTCCCGCGGTTGCGGGGTCAGTTACTACGAGTTACGTTGGTCACGTGGGAGGGGTTGGTGCCACCCACGGGGCCGTTCGGGGGCTGTTTCGAGTTTTCACCCTCTAACGTCATGTTTTTAAGCCTAAGTCTTGAAATATGCAAATTACCGTATTACTCTCAAACCGGGAGACCAGCGGCTGCGAGGTCAGTTCCTACGAGTTACATTGGTCCCGTGGAAGGTGTTAGTGCCACCCACGGGCCGTTTGGGGGTTGTTTCGAGTTTTCACCCTCTAACGCCATGTTTTGCTTAAGTGTAGAAATACGCAAATTACCCTCGTACTCTCAAACCGGGAGACCCACGGCTGCGGGGTCAGTTCCTACGAGTTATGTTGGTCCCGTGGGAGGTGTTGGTGCCACCCACGGGGCCGTTCGGGGGCTGTTTCGAGTTTTCACCCTTTAACGACATATTTTGCTTAAGTGTAGAAATATGCAAATTACGGTCGTATTCTCAAACCGGGAGACCCGCGGCTGCGAGGTCAGTTCCTACGAGTTACATTGGTCCCGTGGGAGGTGTTGGTGCCACCCACGGGGCCGTTCGGGGGCTGCTTCGAGTTTTCATCCTCTAACGTCATGTTTTTAAGCCTAAGTCTAGAAATAAGCAAATTACCGTCGTACTCTCAAACCGGGAGTCCCGCGGCTGCGGGGTCAGTTCCTACGAGTTAGGTTGGTCCCGTGGGAGGTGTTGGTGCCACCCACGGATCCGTTCGGGGGCTGTTTCGAGTTTTCACCCTCTAACGTCATGTTTTTACGCCTAAGTCTTTAAATATGCAAATTATCGTAATACTCTCAAACCGGGAGACCCGCGGCTGCGAGGTCTCCTACGGGTTACGCTGGTCCCGTGGGAGGTGTTAGTGCCACCCACGGGACCGTTTGGGGGCTGTTTCGAGTTTTCACCCTCTAACGCCATATTTTGCTTAAGTAGAGAAATACGCAAATTACGATCGTATTCTCAAATCGGGAGACCCGCGGCTGCGAGGTCTGTTCCTACGAGTTACGTTGGTCCCGTGGGAGGTGTTGGTGCCACCCACGGGGCCGTTCGGGCGCTGTTTCGAGTTTTCACCCTCAAACATCATGTTTTTAAGCCTAAGTCTAAAAATAAGGACATTACCGTCGTACTCTCAAACCGGGAGACCCGCGGCTACGGGGTCAGTTCCTACGAGTTACGTTGGTCCCGTGGGAGGTGTTGGTGCCACCCACGGGGCCGTTCGGAGGCTGTTTCGAGTTTTCACCCTTTAACGCCATGTTTTGCTTAAGTGTAGAAATACGCAATTTACGGTCGTATTCTCGAACCAGGAGACCCGCAGCTCCGGAGTTAGTTCCTACGAGTTACGTTGGTCCCGTGGGAGGTGTTGGTGCCACCCACGGGGCCTTTCGGGGGCTGTTTCGAGTTTTCACCCTCTAACATCATGTTTTTAAGCCTAAGTCTAGAAATAAGCAAATTACCGTCGTACTCTCAAATCGGGAGTCCCGCGGCTGCGGGGTCAGTTCCTACGAGTTATGTTGGTCCCGTGGGAGGTGTTGGTGCCACCCACGGGGCCATTCGGGGGCTGTTTTGAGTTTTCACCCTCTAACGTCATGTTTTTAAGCCCAAGTCTTGAAATATGCAAATTACTGTATCACTCTCAAACCGGGAGAACCGCGGCTGCGAGGTCAGTTCCTACGAGTTACGTTGGTCCCCTGAGAGGTGTTAGTGACACCCACGGGGCCGTTTGGGGGTTGTTTCGACTTTTCACCCTCTAACGCCATGTTTTGCTTAAGTGTAGAAATACGCAAATTACCCTCGTACTCTCAAACCGGGAGACGCGCGGCTGCGGGGTCAGTTCGTACGAGTTATGTTGGTCACGTGGGAGGTGTTGGTGCCACCTACGGGGCCGTTCGGGGGCTGTTTCGAGTTTTCACCCTTTAACGTCATATTTTGCTTAAGTGTAGATATACACAAATTACGGTCGTATTCTCGAACCAGGAGACCCGCAGCTCCGGAGTTAGTTCCTACGAGTTACGTTGGTCCCGTGGGAGGTGTTGGTGCCACCCACGGGGCCTTTCGGGGGCTGTTTCGAGTTTTCACCCTCTAACATCATGTTTTTAAGCCTAAGTCTAGAAATAAGCAAATTACCGTCGTACTCTCAAATCGGGAGTCCCGCGGCTGCGGGGTCAGTTCCTACGAGTTATGTTGGTCCCGTGGGAGGTGTTGGTGCCACCCACGGGGCCGTTCGGTGGTTGTTTCGAGTTTTCACCCTCTAACGTCATGTTTTTAAGCCTAAGTCTTGAAATATGTAAATTACCGTATTACTCTCAAACCGGGAGACCCGCGGCTGCGAGGTCAGTTCCTACGAGTTACGTTGGTCCCGTGGGAGGTGTTAGTGCCACCCACGGGGCCGTTTGGGGCTGTTTCGAGTTTTCACCCTCTAACGCCATATTTTGCTTAAGTGTAAAAATACGCAAATTACCCTCGTACTCTCAAACGGGGAGACCCGCGGTTGCGGGGTCAGTTACTATGAGTTACGTTGGTCCCGTAGGAGGTGTTGGTGCCACCCACGGGGCCGTTCGGGGGCTGTTTCGAATTTTCACCCTTTAACGCCATATTTTGCTTAAGTGTAGAAATACGCAAATTACGGTCGTATTCTCAAATCGGGAGACCCGCGGCTGCGAGGTCAGATCCTACGAGTTACGTTTGTCCCGTGGGAGGTGTTGGTGCCACCCACGGGGCCGTTCGGGGGCTGTTTCAAGTTTTCACCCTCTAACGTCATGTTTTTAAGCCTAAGTCTAGAAATAAGCAAATTACCGTCGTACTCTCAAACCGCGAGACCCGCGGCTGCGGGGTCAGTTCCTACGAGTTACGTTGGTCCCGTGGGAGGTGTCGGTGCCACCCACGGGGCCGTTCGGGGGTGCTTTCGAGTTTTCACCCTTTAACGTCATGTTTTTAAGCCTAAGTCTTGAAATATACAAATTACCGTATTACTCTCAAACCAGGATTCCCGCGGCTGCGGGGTCAGTTCCTACGAGTTATGTTGCTCCCGTGGGAGGTGTTGGTGCCACCCACGGGGCCGTTCGGGGGCTGTTTCGAGTTTTCACCCTTTAACGCCATGTTTTCCTTAAGTGTAGAAATACGCAAATTACGGTCGTATTCTCAAACCGGGAGACCCGCGGCTACGAGGTCAGTTCCTACGAGTTACGTTGGTCCCGTGGGAGGTGTTGGTGCCACCCACGGGGCCGTTCGGGGGCTGTTTCGAGTTTTCACCCTCTAACGTCATGTTTTTAAGCCTAAGTCTAGAAATAAGCAAATTACCGTCGTACTCTCAAACCGGGAGTCCCACGGCTGCGGGGTCAGTTCCTACGAGTTACGTTGGTCCCGTGGGAGGTGTTGGTGCCACCCACGGGGCCGTTCGAGGGCTGTTTCTAGTTTTCACCCTCTAACGTCATGTTTTTAAGCCTAAGTCTAGAAATCAGTAAATTACCGTCGTACTCTCAAACCGGGAGTCTCGTGGCTGCGGGGTCAGTTCCTACGAGTTACGTTGGTCCCGTGGGAGGTGTTGGTGCCACCCACGGGGCCGTTCGGATGCTGTTTCGAGTTTTCACCCTCTAACGTCATGTTTTTAAGCCTAAGTCTTGAAATATGCAAATTACCGTATTACTCTCAAACCGGGAGACCAGCGGCTGCGAGGTCAGTTCCTACGAGTTACGTTGGTCCCGTGGAAGGTGTTGGTACCACCCACGGGCCGTTTGGGGGTTGTTTCGAATTTTCACCCTCTAACGCCATGTTTTGCTTAAGTGTAGAAATACGCAAATTACCCTCGTACTCTCAAACCGGGAGACCCGCGGCTGCGGGGTCAGTTCCTACGAGTTATGTTGGTCCCGTGGGAGGTGTTGGTGCCACCCACGGGGCCGTTCGGGGGCTGGTTCGAGTTTTCACCCTTTAACGCCATGTTTTTAAACCTAAGTCTAGAAATAAGCAAATTACCATCGTATTCTCAAACCAGGAGACCCGCGGTTGCGAGGTCGGTTCCTACGAGTCACGTTGGTCCCGTGGGAGGTGTTGGTGCCACCCACGGGGCCGTTTGGGGGATGTTTCGAGTTTTCACCCTCTAACGACATGTTTTTAAGCCTAAGTCTAGAAATAAGCAAATTACCGTCGTACTCTCAATCCGGGAGTCCCGCGTCTGCGGGGTCAGTTCCTACGAGTTAGGTTGGTCCCGTGGGAGGTGTTGGTGCCACCCACGGATCTGTTCGGGGGATGTTTCGAGTTTTCACCCTCTAACATCATTTTTTAAGCCTAAGTCTTTAAATATGCAAATTACCGTAATACTCTCAAACCGGGAGACCCGTGGCTGCGAGGTCTCCTACGGGTTACGTTGGTCCCGTGGGAGGTGTTAGTGCCACCCACGGGGCCGTTTGGGGGCTGTTTCGAGTTTTCACCCTTTAACGCCATGTTTTGCTTAACTGTGAAATACGCAAATTACGGTCGTATTCTCAAACCGGGAGACCCGCGGCTGCGAGGTCAGTTCCTACGAGTTATGTTGGTCCCGTGGGAGGTGTTGGTGCCACCCAAGGGGGCGTCCGGGGGCTGTTTCGAGTTTTCACCCTCTAAGATCATGTTTTTAAGCCTAAGTCTAGAAATAAGCAAATTACCGTCGTACTCTCAAACCTGGAGACCCGCGGCTACGGGGTCAGTTCCTACGAGTTACGTTGGTCCCGTGGGAGGTGTTGGAGCCACCCACGGGGCCGTTCGGGGGCTGTTTCGAGTTTTCACCCTTTAACGTCATGTTTTGCTTAAGTGTAGAAATACGCAATTTACGGTCGTATTCTCAAACCGGGAGACCTGCGGCTGCGAGGTCATTTCCTACGAGTTACGTTGGTCCCGTGGTAGGTGTTGGTGCCACCCACGGGGCCGTTCGGGGGCTGTTTCGAGTTTTCACCCTCTAACGTCATGTTTTTAAGCCTAAGTCTATAAATAAGCAAATTACTGTCGTACTCTCAAACCCGGGAGTCCCGCGGCTGCGGGGTCAGTTCCTTCGAGTTATGTTGGTCCCGTGGGAGGTGTTGGTGCCACCCACGGGGTCGTTCGGGGGCTGTTTCGAGGTTTCACCCTCTAACGTCATGTTTTTAAACTTAAGTCTTAAAATACGCAAATTACCTTATTACTCTCAAACCGGGAGACCCACGGCTGCGAGGACAGTTCTTACGAGTTACGTTGGTCCCGTGGGAGGTGTTAGTGCCACCCACGGGGCCGTTTGGGGGTTGTTTCGAGTTTTCACCCTCTAACGCCATGTTTTGCTTAAGTGTAGAAATACGCAAATTACCCTAGTACTCTCAAACCGGGAGACCCGCAGCTGCGGGGTCAGTTCCTACGAGTTATGTTGGTCCCGTGGGAGGTGTTGGTGCCACCCACGGGGCCGTTCGGGGGCTGTTTCGAGTTTTCACCCTTTAACGTCATGTTTTGCTTAAGTGTAGAAATACACTAATTACGGTCGTATTCTCAAACCGGGAAACCCGCAGCTGCGAGGTTAGTTCCTACGAGTTACGTTGGTCCCGTGGGAGGTGTTGGTGCCACCCAGGGGGACGTTCGGGGGTTGTTTCGAGTTTTCACCCTCTAACGTCATGTTTTTAAGCCTAAGTCTAGAAATAAGCAAATTACCATCGTATTCTCAAATCGGGAGTCCCGCGGCTGCGGGGTCAGTTCCTACGAGTTATGTTGGTCCCGTGGGAGGTGTTGGTGCCACCCACGGGGCCGTTCGGGGCCTGTTTCGAGTTTTCACCCTCTAACGTCATGTTTTTAAGCCTAAGTCTAAAAATAAGCAAATTACCGTCGTATTCTCAAATCGGGAGATCCGCGGCTGCGAGGTCGGTTCCTACGAGTAACGTTGGTCCCGTGGGAGGTGTTGGTGCCACCCACGGGGCCGTATGGGGGCTGTTTCGATTTTTCACTCTCTAACGCCATGTTTTTAAGCCTAAGTCTAGAAATACGCAAATTACCGTCGTACACTCAAATCGGGAGACCCGCGGCTGCGAGGTCAGTTCCTACGAGTTACGTTGGTCCCGTGGGAGGTGTTGGTGCCACCCACGGGGCCGTTCGGGGGCTGTTTCGAGTTTTCACCACTTAACGTCATGTTTTTAAGCCTAAGTCTTGAAATATGCAAATTACCGTATTACTCTCAAACCGGGATTCCCGCGGCTACGAGGTCAGTTCCTACGAGTTACGTTGGTCCCGTGGGAGGTGTTGGTGCCACCCACGGGGCCGTTCGGGGGCTGTTTCGAGTTTTCACCCTTTAACGCCATGTTTTGCTTAAGTGTAGAAATATGAAAATTACGGTCGTATTCTCAAACCGGGAGACCCGCGGCTGTGAGGTCAGTTCCTACGAGTTACGTTGGTCCCGTGGGAGGTGTTGGTGCCACCCACGGGGCCGTTCGGGGGCTGTTTCAAGTTTTCACCCTCTAACGTCATGTTTTTAACCCTAAGTCTAGAAATACGCAAATTACCGACGTACTCTCAAACCGGGAGACCCGCGGCTGCGGGGTCAGTTCCCACGAGTTACGTTGGTCCCGTGGGAGGTGTTGGTGCCACCCACTGGGCCGTTCGGGGGTGTTTTCGATTTTTCATCCTTTAACGTCATATTTTTAAGACTAAGTCTTGAAATATACAAATTACCGTATTACTCTCAAACCAGGATTCCACCGGCTGCGGGGTCGGTTCCTACGAGTTATGTTGCTCCCGTGGGAGCTGTTGGTGCCACCCACGGGGACGTTCGGGGGATGTTTCGAGTTTTCACCCTTTAACGCCATGTTTTGCTTAAGTGTAGAAATACGCAAATTACGGTCTTACTCTCAAACCGGGAGACCCGCGGCTACGAGGATAGTTCCTACGAGTTACGTTGGTCCCGTGGGAGGTGTTGGTGCCACCCACGGGGCCGTTCGGGGGCTGTTTCGAGCTTTCACCCTTTAACATCATGTTTTTAAGCCTAAGTCTTGAAATATAGAAATTACCGTATTACTCTCAAACCGGGATTCCCGCGGCTGCGGGTTCAGTTCCTACGAGTTACGTTGGTCCCGTGGGAGGTGTTAGTGCCACCCACGGGGCCGTTTGGGGGATGTTTCGAGTTTTCACCCTCTAACGTCATGTTTTGCTTAAGTGTAGAAATACGCAAATTACGGTCGTATTCTCAAACCGGGACCCGCGGCTGCGAGGTGAGTTCCTACGAGTTACGTTGGTCTCGTGGGAGGTGTTGGTGCCACCCACGGGGCCGTTCGGGGGCTATTTCGAGCTTTAACCCTCTAACGTTATCTTTTTAAGCCTAAGTCTAGAAATAAGCAAATTACCGTCATACTCTCAAATCGAGATTGCCGCGGCTGCGAGGTCAGTTCCTACGAGTTACGTTGGTCCCGTGGGAGGTGTTGGTGCTACCCACGGGGCCGTTCGGTGGCTGTTTCGAGTTTTCACCCTCTAACGTCATGTTTTTAAGCCCAAGTCTTGAAATATGTAAATTACCGTATTACTCTCAAACCGGGAGACCCGCGGCTGCGAGGTCAGTTCCTACGGGTTACGTTGGTCCCGTGGGAGGTGTTAGTACCACCCACGGGGCCGTTTAGGGGCTGTTTCGAGTTTTCACCCTCTAACGCCATGTTTTGCTTAAGTGTAGAAATACACTAATTACGGTCGTATTCTCAAACCGGGAAACCCGCAGCTGCGAGGTTAGTTCCTACGAGTTACGTTGGTCCCGTGGGAGGTGTTGGTGCCACCCAGGGGGACGTTCGGGGGCTGTTTCGAGTTTTCACCCTCTAACGTCATGTTTTTAAGCCTAAGTCTAGAAATAAGCAAATTACCATCGTATTCTCAAATCGGGAGTCCCGCGGCTGCGGGGTCAGTTCCTACGAGTTATGTTGGTCCCGTGGGAGGTGTTGGTGCCACCCACGGGGCCGTTCGGGGCCTGTTTCGAGTTTTCACCCTCTAACGTCATGTTTTTAAGCCTAAGTCTATAAATAAGCAAATTACCGTCGTACTCTCAAACCGGGAGTCCCGCAGGTGCGGGGTCACTTCCTACGAGTTATGTTGGTCCCGTGGGAGGTGTTGGTGCCACCCACGGGGTCGTTCGGGGGCTGTTTCGAGTTTTAACCCTCTAACGTCATGTTTTTAATCTTAAGTCTTGAAATATGCAAATTACCGTATTACTCTCAAACCGGGAGACCCAAGGCTGCGAGGTCAGTTCCTACGAGTTACGTTGGTCCCGTGGGAGGTGTTAGTGCCACCCACGGGGCCGTTTGGTGGTTGTTTCGAGTTTTCACCCTCTAACGCCATGTTTTGCTTAAGTGTAGAAATACGCAAATTACCCTCGTACTCTCAAACCGGGAGACCCGCGGCTGCGGGGTCAGTTCGTACGAGTTATGTTGGTCCCGTGGGAGGTGTTGGTGCCACCTACGGGGCCGTTCGGGGGCTGTTTCGAGTTTTCACCCTTTAACGTCATATTTTGCTTAAGTGTAGATATACACAAATTACGGTCGTATTCTCGAACCAGGAGACCCGCAGCTCCGGAGTTAGTTCCTACGAGTTACGTTGGTCCCGTGGGAGGTGTTGGTGCCACCCACGGGGCCTTTCGGGGGCTGTTTCGAGTTTTCACCCTCTAACATCATGTTTTTAAGCCTAAGTCTAGAAATAAGCAAATTACCGTCGTACTCTCAAATCGGGAGTCCCGCGGCTGCGGGGTCAGTTCCTACGAGTTATGTTGGTCCCGTGGGAGGTGTTGGTGCCACCCACGGGGCCATTCGGGGGCTGTTTTGAGTTTTCACCCTCTAACGTCATGTTTTTAAGCCCAAGTCTTGAAATATGCAAATTACTGTATCACTCTCAAACCGGGAGAACCGCGGCTGCGAGGTCAGTTCCTACGAGTTACGTTGGTCCCCTGAGAGGTGTTAGTGACACCCACGGGGCCGTTTGGGGGTTGTTTCGACTTTTCACCCTCTAACGCCATGTTTTGCTTAAGTGTAGAAATACGCAAATTACCCTCGTACTCTCAAACCGGGAGACCCGCGGCTGCGGGGTCAGTTCGTACGAGTTATGTTGGTCACGTGGGAGGTGTTGGTGCCACCTACGGGGCCGTTCGGGGGCTGTTTCGAGTTTTCACCCTTTAACGTCATATTTTGCTTAAGTGTAGATATACACAAATTACGGTCGTATTCTCGAACCAGGAGACCCGCAGCTCCGGAGTTAGTTCCTACGAGTTACGTTGGTCCCGTGGGAGGTGTTGGTGCCACCCACGGGGCCTTTCGGGGGCTGTTTCGAGTTTTCACCCTCTAACATCATGTTTTTAAGCCTAAGTCTAGAAATAAGCAAATTACCGTCGTACTCTCAAATCGGGAGTCCCGCGGCTGCGGGGTCAGTTCCTACGAGTTATGTTGGTCCCGTGGGAGGTGTTGGTGCCACCCACGGGGCCGTTCGGTGGTTGTTTCGAGTTTTCACCCTCTAACGTCATGTTTTTAAGCCTAAGTCTTGAAATATGTAAATTACCGTATTACTCTCAAACCGGGAGACCCGCGGCTGCGAGGTCAGTTCCTACGAGTTACGTTGGTCCCGTGGGAGGTGTTAGTGCCACCCACGGGGCCGTTTGGGGCTGTTTCGAGTTTTCACCCTCTAACGCCATATTTTGCTTAAGTGTAAAAATACGCAAATTACCCTCGTACTCTCAAACGGGGAGACCCGCGGTTGCGGGGTCAGTTACTATGAGTTACGTTGGTCCCGTAGGAGGTGTTGGTGCCACCCACGGGGCCGTTCGGGGGCTGTTTCGAATTTTCACCCTTTAACGCCATATTTTGCTTAAGTGTAGAAATACGCAAATTACGGTCGTATTCTCAAATCGGGAGACCCGCGGCTGCGAGGTCAGATCCTACGAGTTACGTTTGTCCCGTGGGAGGTGTTGGTGCCACCCACGGGGCCGTTCGGGGGCTGTTTCAAGTTTTCACCCTCTAACGTCATGTTTTTAAGCCTAAGTCTAGAAATAAGCAAATTACCGTCGTACTCTCAAACCGCGAGACCCGCGGCTGCGGGGTCAGTTCCTACGAGTTACGTTGGTCCCGTGGGAGGTGTCGGTGCCACCCACGGGGCCGTTCGGGGGTGCTTTCGAGTTTTCACCCTTTAACGTCATGTTTTTAAGCCTAAGTCTTGAAATATACAAATTACCGTATTACTCTCAAACCAGGATTCCCGCGGCTGCGGGGTCAGTTCCTACGAGTTATGTTGCTCCCGTGGGAGGTGTTGGTGCCACCCACGGGGCCGTTCGGGGGCTGTTTCGAGTTTTCACCCTTTAACGCCATGTTTTCCTTAAGTGTAGAAATACGCAAATTACGATCGTATTCTCAAACCGGGAGACCCGCGGCTACGAGGTCAGTTCCTACGAGTTACGTTGGTCCCGTGGGAGGTGTTGGTGCCACCCACGGGGCCGTTCGGGGGCTGTTTCGAGTTTTCACCCTCTAACGTCATGTTTTTAAGCCTAGGTCTAGAAATAAGCAAATTACCGTCGTACTCTCAAACCGGGAGTCCCACGGCTGCGGGGTCAGTTCCTACGAGTTACGTTGGTCCCGTGGGAGGTGTTGGTGCCACCCACGGGGCCGTTCGAGGGCTGTTTCTAGTTTTCACCCTCTAACGTCATGTTTTTAAGCCTAAGTCTAGAAATCAGTAAATTACCGTCGTACTCTCAAACCGGGAGTCTCGTGGCTGCGGGGTCAGTTCCTACGAGTTACGTTGGTCCCGTGGGAGGTGTTGGTGCCACCCACGGGGCCGTTCGGATGCTGTTTCGAGTTTTCACCCTCTAACGTCATGTTTTTAAGCCTAAGTCTTGAAATATGCAAATTACCGTATTACTCTCAAACCGGGAGACCAGCGGCTGCGAGGTCAGTTCCTACGAGTTACGTTGGTCCCGTGGAAGGTGTTGGTACCACCCACGGGCCGTTTGGGGGTTGTTTCGAATTTTCACCCTCTAACGCCATGTTTTGCTTAAGTGTAGAAATACGCAAATTACCCTCGTACTCTCAAACCGGGAGACCCGCGGCTGCGGGGTCAGTTCCTACGAGTTATGTTGGTCCCGTGGGAGGTGTTGGTGCCACCCACGGGGCCGTTCGGGGGCTGGTTCGAGTTTTCACCCTTTAACGCCATGTTTTTAAACCTAAGTCTAGAAATAAGCAAATTACCATCGTATTCTCAAACCAGGAGACCCGCGGTTGCGAGGTCGGTTCCTACGAGTCACGTTGGTCCCGTGGGAGGTGTTGGTGCCACCCACGGGGCCGTTTGGGGGATGTTTCGAGTTTTCACCCTCTAACGACATGTTTTTAAGCCTAAGTCTAGAAATAAGCAAATTACCGTCGTACTCTCAATCCGGGAGTCCCGCGTCTGCGGGGTCAGTTCCTACGAGTTAGGTTGGTCCCGTGGGAGGTGTTGGTGCCACCCACGGATCTGTTCGGGGGATGTTTCGAGTTTTCACCCTCTAACATCATTTTTTAAGCCTAAGTCTTTAAATATGCAAATTACCGTAATACTCTCAAACCGGGAGACCCGTGGCTGCGAGGTCTCCTACGGGTTACGTTGGTCCCGTGGGAGGTGTTAGTGCCACCCACGGGGCCGTTTGGGGGCTGTTTCGAGTTTTCACCCTTTAACGCCATGTTTTGCTTAACTGTGAAATACGCAAATTACGGTCGTATTCTCAAACCGGGAGACCCGCGGCTGCGAGGTCAGTTCCTACGAGTTATGTTGGTCCCGTGGGAGGTGTTGGTGCCACCCAAGGGGGCGTTCGGGGGCTGTTTCGAGTTTTCACCCTCTAAGATCATGTTTTTAAGCCTAAGTCTAGAAATAAGCAAATTACCGTCGTACTCTCAAACCTGGAGACCCGCGGCTACGGGGTCAGTTCCTACGAGTTACGTTGGTCCCGTGGGAGGTGTTGGAGCCACCCACGGGGCCGTTCGGGGGCTGTTTCGAGTTTTCACCCTTTAACGTCATGTTTTGCTTAAGTGTAGAAATACGCAATTTACGGTCGTATTCTCAAACCGGGAGACCTGCGGCTGCGAGGTCATTTCCTACGAGTTACGTTGGTCCCGTGGTAGGTGTTGGTGCCACCCACGGGGCCGTTCGGGGGCTGTTTCGAGTTTTCACCCTCTAACGTCATGTTTTTAAGCCTAAGTCTATAAATAAGCAAATTACTGTCGTACTCTCAAACCGGGAGTCCCGCGGCTGCGGGGTCAGTTCCTTCGAGTTATGTTGGTCCCGTGGGAGGTGTTGGTGCCACCCACGGGGTCGTTCGGGGGCTGTTTCGAGGTTTCACCCTCTAACGTCATGTTTTTAAACTTAAGTCTTAAAATACGCAAATTACCTTATTACTCTCAAACCGGGAGACCCACGGCTGCGAGGACAGTTCTTACGAGTTACGTTGGTCCCGTGGGAGGTGTTAGTGCCACCCACGGGGCCGTTTGGGGGTTGTTTCGAGTTTTCACCCTCTAACGCCATGTTTTGCTTAAGTGTAGAAATACGCAAATTACCCTAGTACTCTCAAACCGGGAGACCCGCAGCTGCGGGGTCAGTTCCTACGAGTTATGTTGGTCCCGTGGGAGGTGTTGGTGCCACCCACGGGGCCGTTCGGGGGCTGTTTCGAGTTTTCACCCTTTAACGTCATGTTTTGCTTAAGTGTAGAAATACACTAATTACGGTCGTATTCTCAAACCGGGAAACCCGCAGCTGCGAGGTTAGTTCCTACGAGTTACGTTGGTCCCGTGGGAGGTGTTGGTGCCACCCAGGGGGACGTTCGGGGGCTGTTTCGAGTTTTCACCCTCTAACGTCATGTTTTTAAGCCTAAGTCTAGAAATAAGCAAATTACCATCGTATTCTCAAATCGGGAGTCCCGCGGCTGCGGGGTCAGTTCCTACGAGTTATGTTGGTCCCGTGGGAGGTGTTGGTGCCACCCACGGGGCCGTTCGGGGCCTGTTTCGAGTTTTCACCCTCTAACGTCATGTTTTTAAGCCTAAGTCTAAAAATAAGCAAATTACCGTCGTATTCTCAAATCGGGAGATCCGCGGCTGCGAGGTCGGTTCCTACGAGTAACGTTGGTCCCGTGGGAGGTGTTGGTGCCACCCACGGGGCCGTATGGGGGCTGTTTCGATTTTTCACTCTCTAACGCCATGTTTTTAAGCCTAAGTCTAGAAATACGCAAATTACCGTCGTACACTCAAATCGGGAGACCCGCGGCTGCGAGGTCAGTTCCTACGAGTTACGTTGGTCCCGTGGGAGGTGTTGGTGCCACCCACGGGGCCGTTCGGGGGCTGTTTCGAGTTTTCACCACTTAACGTCATGTTTTTAAGCCTAAGTCTTGAAATATGCAAATTACCGTATTACTCTCAAACCGGGATTCCCGCGGCTACGAGGTCAGTTCCTACGAGTTACGTTGGTCCCGTGGGAGGTGTTGGTGCCACCCACGGGGCCGTTCGGGGGCTGTTTCGAGTTTTCACCCTTTAACGCCATGTTTTGCTTAAGTGTAGAAATATGAAAATTACGGTCGTATTCTCAAACCGGGAGACCCGCGGCTGTGAGGTCAGTTCCTACGAGTTACGTTGGTCCCGTGGGAGGTGTTGGTGCCACCCACGGGGCCGTTCGGGGGCTGTTTCAAGTTTTCACCCTCTAACGTCATGTTTTTAACCCTAAGTGTAGAAATACGCAAATTACCGACGTACTCTCAAACCGGGAGACCCGCGGCTGCGGGGTCAGTTCCCACGAGTTACGTTGGTCCCGTGGGAGGTGTTGGTGCCACCCACTAGGCCGTTCGGGGGTGTTTTCGATTTTTCATCCTTTAACGTCATATTTTTAAGACTAAGTCTTGAAATATACAAATTACCGTATTACTCTCAAACCAGGATTCCACCGGCTGCGGGGTCGGTTCCTACGAGTTATGTTGCTCCCGTGGGAGCTGTTGGTGCCACCCACGGGGACGTTCGGGGGATGTTTCGAGTTTTCACCCTTTAACGCCATGTTTTGCTTAAGTGTAGAAATACGCAAATTACGGTCTTACTCTCAAACCGGGAGACCCGCGGCTACGAGGATAGTTCCTACGAGTTACGTTGGTCCCGTGGGAGGTGTTGGTGCCACCCACGGGGCCGTTCGGGGGCTGTTTCGAGCTTTCACCCTTTAACATCATGTTTTTAAGCCTAAGTCTTGAAATATAGAAATTACCGTATTACTCTCAAACCGGGATTCCCGCGGCTGCGGGTTCAGTTCCTACGAGTTACGTTGGTCCCGTGGGAGGTGTTAGTGCCACCCACGGGGCCGTTTGGGGGATGTTTCGAGTTTTCACCCTCTAACGTCATGTTTTGCTTAAGTGTAGAAATACGCAAATTACGGTCGTATTCTCAAACCGGGACCCGCGGCTGCGAGGTGAGTTCCTACGAGTTACGTTGGTCTCGTGGGAGGTGTTGGTGCCACCCACGGGGCCGTTCGGGGGCTATTTCGAGCTTTAACCCTCTAACGTTATCTTTTTAAGCCTAAGTCTAGAAATAAGCAAATTACCGTCATACTCTCAAATCGAGATTGCCGCGGCTGCGAGGTCAGTTCCTACGAGTTACGTTGGTCCCGTGGGAGGTGTTGGTGCTACCCACGGGGCCGTTCGGTGGCTGTTTCGAGTTTTCACCCTCTAACGTCATGTTTTTAAGCCCAAGTCTTGAAATATGTAAATTACCGTATTACTCTCAAACCGGGAGACCCGCGGCTGCGAGGTCAGTTCCTACGGGTTACGTTGGTCCCGTGGGAGGTGTTAGTACCACCCACGGGGCCGTTTAGGGGCTGTTTCGAGTTTTCACCCTCTAACGCCATGTTTTGCTTAAGTGTAGAAATATGTAAATTACCCTCGTACTCTCAAACCGGGAGATCCGCGGCTGCGGGGTCAGTTCCTACGAGTTATGTTGGTCCCGTGGGAGGTGTTGGTGCCACCCACGGGGCCGTTCGGGGGCTGTTTCGAGTTTTCACCCTTTAACGCCATGTTTTGCTTAACTGTAGAAATACGCAAATTACGAGAGTATTCTCAAACAAGGAGACCCGCGGCTGCGAGGTCAGTTCCTACGAGTTACGTTGGTCCTGTGGGAGGTGTTGGTTCCACCCACGGGGCCGTTCGGGGGCTGTTTCGAGTTTTCACCCTTTAACGCCATGTTTTTAAGCCCAAGTCTGAAAATAAGCAAATTACCGTCGTACTCTCAAACCGGGAGCCCCGCGGCTGCGGGGTCAATTCCTACGTGTTACGTTGGTCCCGTGGGAGGTGTTAGTGAAACCCACGGGGCCGTTTGGGGGCTGTTTCGAGTTTTCACCCTCTAACGCCATGTTTTGCTTAAGTGTAGAAATATGCAAATTACCCTCGTACTCTCAAACCGGGAGACCCGCGGCTGCGGGGTCAGTTACTATGAGTTACATTGGTCCCGTGGGAGGTGTTGGTGCCACCCACGGGGCCGTTCGGGGGCTGTTTCGAGCTTTCACCCTCTAACGTTATGTTTTTAAGCCTAAGTCTAGAAATAAGCAAATTACCGTCGTACTCTCAAACCGGGAGTCCCGCGGCTTCGGGGTCAGTTCCTACGGGTTATGTTGGTCCCGTGGGAGGTGTTGGTGCCACCAACGGGACCGTTCGGGGGCTGTTTCGAGTTTTCACCCTCTAACGTCATGTTTTTAAGCCTAAGTCTTGAAATATGCAAATTACCATATTACTCTCACACCGGTAGACCCGCGACTGCGAGGTCAGTTCCTACGAGTTACGTTGGTCCTGTGGGAGATGTTGGTTCCACCCACGGGGCCGTTCGGCGGCTATTTCGAGTTTTCATCGTAC
Organism: Sambucus nigra; assembly: GCA_949130495.1. NCBI lineage: Eukaryota > Viridiplantae > Streptophyta > Magnoliopsida > Dipsacales > Adoxaceae > Sambucus > Sambucus nigra. The sequence continues at coordinate 550,785,917 of OX422212.1, read as the reverse complement.
GTCATGTTTTTAAGCCCAAGTCTAAAAATAAGCAAATTACCGTCGTACTCTCAAACCGGGAGCCCCGCGACTGCGGGGTCAGTTCCTACGAGTTACGTTTGTCCCGTGGGAGGTGTTGGTGCCACCCACGGTGTTGTTCGGGGGCTGTTTCGAGTTTTCACCCTTTAACATCATCTTTTTAAGCTTAAGTCTTGAAATATACAAATTACCGTATTACTCTCAAACCGGGATTCCCGCGGCTGCGGTTTCAGTTCCTACGAGTTATGTTGGTCCCGTGGGAGGTGTTGGTGCCACCCTCCGGGCCGTTTGGGGGCTGTTTCGAGTTTTCACCCTCTAACGCCATGTTTAGCTTAAGTGTAGAAATACGCAAATTACGGTCGTATTCTCAAACCGGGACACCCGCGGCTGCGAGATCAGTTCCTACGAGTTACGTTGGTCCCGTGGGAGATGTTGGTGCCACCCACGGGGTAGTTTGGGGGCTGTTTCGAGTTGTCTCCCTCTAACGTTATATTTTTAAGCCTAAGTCTAGAAATAATCAAACTACCGTCGTACTCTCAAACCGGGAGTCCCGCGGCTGCGGGGTCAGTTCCTACGAGTTACGTTGGTCCCGTGGGAGGTGTGGGTGCCACCTACGGGGCCGTTCGAGGGCTTTTTCGAGTTTTCACCCTCTAACGTCATGTTTTTAAGCCCAAGTCTTGAAATATGCAAATTACCGTATTACTCTCAAACCGGGAGACCCGAGGCTGCGAGGTCAGTTCCTACGAGTTACGTTGGTCCCGTGGGAGGTGTTAGTGCCACCCACGGAGCCGTTTGGGGGTTGTTTCGAGTTTTCACCCTCTAACGCCATGTTTTGCTTATGTGTAGAAAATACGCAAATTACCCTCGTACTCTCAAACTGGGAGACCCGCGACTGCGGGGTCAGTTCCTACGAGTTATGTTGGTCCCGTGGGAGGTGTTGGTGCCACCCACGGGGCCGTTCGGGGGTTGTTTCGAGTTTTCACCCTCTAACGCCATGTTTTGCTTAAGTGTAGAAATAAGCAAATTACCCTCGTACTCTCAAACCGGGAGACCCGCGGCTGCGGGGTCAGTTACTACGAGTTACATTGGTCCCGTGGGAGGTGTTGGTGCCACCAACGGGGCCGTTCGGGGGCTGTTTCGAGTTTTCACCCTTTAACGCCATGTTTTTATGCCTAAGTCTAGAAATAAACAAATTAACGTCGTATTCTCAAACCGGGAGACCCGCGGCTGCGAGGTCAGTTCCTACGAGTTTCGTTGGTCCCGTGGGAGGTGTTGGTGCCACCCACGGGGCCGTTTGGGGGATGTTTCGAGTTTTCACCGTCCAACGCCATATTTTTAAGCCTAACTCTAGAAATACGCAAATTACCGTCGTACTCTCAAACCGGGAGACCCGCGGCTGCGAGGTCAGTTCCTACGAGTTACGTTGGTCCCGTGGGAGGTGTTGGTGCCACCCACAGGGTCGTTCGGGGGATGTTTCGAGTTTTCACCCTTTAACATCATGTTTTTAAGCCTAAGTCTTGAAATATACAAATTACCGTATTACTCTGAAACTGGGATTCCCACGGCTGCGGGGTCAGTTCCTACGAGTTATGTTGGTCCCGTGGGAGGTGTTGGTGCCACCCATGGGGCCGTTCGGGAGCTGTTTCGAGTTTTCACCCTTTAACGCCATGTTTTGCTTAAGTGTAGAAATACGCAAATTACGGTCGTATTCTCAAACCAGGAGACCCGCGGCTGCGAGGTCAGTTCCTACGAGTTACGTTGGTCCCGTTGGAGGTGTTGGTGCCACCCACGGGGCCGTTCGGGGGCTGTTTCGAGTTTTCACCCTTTAACGCCAGGTTTTGCTTAAGTGTAAAAATACGCAAATTACGGTCGTATTCTCAAACCGGGAGACCCGCGGCTGCGAGGTCAGTTCCTACGAGTTACGTTGGTCCCGTGGGAGGTGTTGGTGCCACCCACGGGACCGTTCGGGGGCTGTTTCGAGTTTTCACCCTCTAACGTCATGTTTTTAAGCCTACGACTTTAAATATGCAAATTACCGTATTACTCTCAAACCGGGAGATCCACTGCTGCGAGGTCAGTTCCTACGGGTTACGTTGGTCCCGTGGGAGGTGTTAGTGCCACCCACGGGGCCGTTTGGGGGCTGTTTCGAGTTTTCACCCTCTAACGCCATGTTTTGCTTAAGTGTAGAAATACGCAAATTACGATCGTATTCTCAAACCGGGAGACCCGCGGCTGCGAGGTCAGTTCCTACGAGTTACGTTGGCCCCGTGGGAGGTGTTGGTGACACCCACGGGGCCGTTCGGGGGATGTTTCGAGTTTTCACCCTCTAAAGTCATGTTTTTAAGCCTAAGTGTAGAAATAAGCAAATTACCCTCGTACTCTCAAACCGGGAGACCCGCGGCTGCGTGGTCAGTTACTACGAGTTACATTGGTCCCGTGGGAGGTGTTGGTTCCACCCACGGGGCCGTTCGGGGGCTGTTTCGAGTTTTCACCCTTTAACGCCATGTTTTTAAGCCCAAGTCTGAAAATAAGCAAATTACCGTCGTACTCTCAAACCGGGAGCCCCGCGGCTGCGGGGTCAATTCCTACATGTTACGTTGGTCCCGTGGGAGGTGTTAGTGAAACCCACGGGGCCGTTTGGGGGCTGTTTCGAGTTTTCACCCTCTAACGCCATGTTTTGCTTAAGTATAGAAATATGCAAATTACCCTCGTACTCTCAAACCGGGAGACCCGCGGCTGCGGGGTCAGTTACTATGAGTTACGTTGGTCCCGTGGGAGGTGTTGGTGCCACCCACGGGGCCGTTCGGGGGCTGTTTCGAGCTTTCACCCTCTAACGTTATGTTTTTAAGCCTAAGTCTAGAAATAAGCAAATTACCGTCGTACTCTCAAACCGGGAGTCCCGCGGCTTCGGGGTCAGTTCCTACGGGTTATGTTGGTCCCGTGGGAGGTGTTGGTGCCACCAACGGGGCCGTTCGGGGGCTGTTTCGAGTTTTCACCCTCTAACGTCATGTTTTTAAGCCTAAGTCTTGAAATATGCAAATTACCATATTACTCTCACACCGGGAGACCCGCGGCTGCGAGGTCAGTTCCTACGAGTTACGTTGGTCCTGTGGGAGATGTTGGTTCCACCCACGGGGCCGTTCGGCGGCTGTTTCGAGTTTTCATCGTACGTCATGTTTTTAAGCCCAAGTCTAAAAATAAGCAAATTACCGTCGTACTCTCAAACCGGGAGCCCCGCGACTGCGGGGTCAGTTCCTACGAGTTACGTTTGTCCCGTGGGAGGTGTTGGTGCCACCCACGGTGTTGTTCGGGGGCTGTTTCGAGTTTTCACCCTTTAACATCATCTTTTTAAGCCTAAGTCTTGAAATATACAAATTACCGTATTACTCTCAAACCGGGATTCCCGCGGCTGCGGTTTCAGTTCCTACGAGTTATGTTGGTCCCGTGGGAGGTGTTGGTGCCACCCTCCGGGCCGTTTGGGGGCTGTTTCGAGTTTTCACCCTCTAACGCCATGTTTAGCTTAAGTGTAGAAATACGCAAATTACGGTCGTATTCTCAAACCGGGAGACCCGCGGCTGCGAGATCAGTTCCTACGAGTTACGTTGGTCCCGTGGGAGATGTTGGTGCCACCCACGGGGTCGTTCGGGGGATGTTTCGAGTTGTCTCCCTCTAACGTTATATTTTTAAGCCTAAGTCTAGAAATAATCAAACTACCGTCGTACTCTCAAACCGGGAGTCCCGCGGCTGCGGGGTCAGTTCCTACGAGTTACGTTGGTCCCGTGGGAGGTGTGGGTGCCACCTACGGGGCCGTTCGAGGGATTTTTCGAGTTTTCACCCTCTAACGTCATGTTTTTAAGCCCAAGTCTTGAAATATGCAAATTACCATATTACTCTCAAACCGGGAGACCCGAGGCTGCGAGGTCAGTTCCTACGAGTTACGTTGGTCCCGTGGGAGGTGTTAGTGCCACCCACGGAGCCGTTTGGGGGTTGTTTCGAGTTTTCACCCTCTAACGCCATGTTTTGCTTATGTGTAGAAAATACGCAAATTACCCTCGTACTCTCAAACTGGGAGACCCGCGACTGCGGGGTCAGTTCCTACGAGTTATGTTGGTCCCGTGGGAGGTGTTGGTGCCACCCACGGGGCCGTTCGGGGGCTGTTTCGAGTTTTCACCCTCTAACGCCATGTTTTGCTTAAGTGTAGAAGTACACAAATTCACCTCGTACTCTCAAACCGGGAGACCCGCGGCTGCGGGGTCAGTTACTACGAGTTACATTGGTCCCGTGGGAGGTGTTGGTGCCACCCACGGGGCCGTTCGGGGGCTGTTTCGAGTTTTCACCCTTTAACGCTATGTTTTTAAGCCTGAGTCTAGAAATAAGCAAATTACCGTCGTATTCTCAAACCGGGAGACCCGCGGCTGCGAGGTCAGTTCCTACGAGTTTCGTTGGTCCCGTGGGAGGTGTTGGTGCCACCCACGGGGCCATTCGGGGGCTGTTTTGAGTTTTCACCCACTAACGTCATGTTTTTAAGCCCAAGTCTTGAAATATGCAAATTACCGTATTACTTTTAAACCGGGAGACCCGCGGCTGCGAGGTCAGTTCCTACGAGTTACATTGGTCCCGTGAGAGGTGTTAGTGCCACCCACGGGGCCGTTTGGGGGTTGTTTCGAGCTTTCACCCTCTAACGCCTTGTTTTGCTTAAGTGTAGAAATACGCAAATTACACTTGTACTCTCAAACCGGTAGACACGCGGCTGCGGGGTCAGTTCCTACGAGTTATGTTGGTCCCGTGGGAGGTGTTGGTGCCACCCACGGGGCCGTTCGGGGGTTGTTTCGAGTTTTCACCCTCTAACGCCATGTTTTGCTTAAGTGTAGAAATAAGCAAATTACCCTCGTACTCTCAAACCGGGAGACCCGCGGCTGCGGGGTCAGTTACTACGAGTTACATTGGTCCCATGGGAGGTGTTGGTGCCACCAACGGGGCCGTTCGGGGGCTGTTTCGAGTTTTCACCCTTTAACGCCATGTTTTTAAGCCTAAGTCTAGAAATAAGCAAATTAACGTCGTATTCTCAAACCGGGAGACCCGCGGCTGCGAGGTCAGTTCCTACGAGTTTCGTTGCTCCCGTGGGAGGTGTTGGTGCCACCCACGGGGCTGTTTGGGGGCTGTTTCGAGTTTTCACCGTCCAACGCCATATTTTTAAGCCTAACTCTAGAAATACGCAAATTACCGTCGTACTCTCAAACCGGGAGACCCGCGGCTGCGAGGTCAGTTCCTACGAGTTACGTTGGTCCCGTGGGAGGTGTTGGTGCCACCCACAGGGTCGTTCGGGGGATGTTTCGAGTTTTCACCCTTTAACATCATGTTTTTAAGCCTAAGTCTTGAAATATACAAATTACCGTATTACTCTCAAACCGGGAGTTCCTACGAGTTATGTTGGTCCCGTGGGAGTTGTTGGTGCCACCCACGGGGCCGTTCGGGAGCTGTTTCGAGTTTTCACCCTTTAACGCCATGTTTTGCTTAAGTGTAGAAATACACAAATTACGATCGTATTCTCAAACCAGGAGACCCGCGGCTGCGAGGTCAGTTCCTACGAGTTACGTTGGTCCCGTTGGAGGTCTTGGTGCCACCCACGGGGCCGTTCGGGGGCTGTTTCGAGTTTTCACCCTTTAACGCCATGTTTTGCTTAAGTGTAAAAATACGCAAATTACGGTCGTATTCTCAAACCGGGAGACCCGCGGCTGCGAGGTCAGTTCCTACGAGTTACGTTGGTCCCGTGGGAGGTGTTGGTGCCACCCACGGGACCGTTCGGGGGCTGTTTCGAGTTTTCACCCTCTATCGTCATGTTTTTAAGCCTACGACTTTAAATATGCAAATTACCGTATTACTCTCAAACCGGGAGATCCACTGCTGCGAGGTCAGTTCCTACGGGTTACGTTGGTCCCATGGGAGGTGTTAGTGCCACCCACGGGGCCGTTTGGGGGCTGTTTCGAGTTTTCACCCTCTAACGCCATGTTTTGCTTAAGTGTAGAAATACGCAAATTACGATCGTATTCTCAAACCGGGAGACCCGCGGCTGCGAGGTCAGTTCCTACGAGTTACGTTGGCCCCGTGGGAGGTGTTGGTGACACCCACGGGGCCGTTCGGGGGATGTTTCGAGTTTTCACCCTCTAAAGTCATGTTTTTAAGCCTAAGTGTAGAAATAAGCAAATTACCATCGTACTCTCAAACCGGGAGACCCGCGGCTGCGGGGTCAGTTCCTACAAGTTACGTTGGTCCCGTGGGAGGTGTTGGTGCCACCCACGGGGCCGTTCGGGGGCTGTTTCGAGTTTTCACCCTTTAACGCCATGTTTTGCTTAAGTGTAAAAATACGCAAATTACGGTCGTATTCTCAAACCGGGAGACCCGCGGCTGCGAGTTCAGTTCCTACGAGTTAAGTTGGTCCCGTGGGAGGTGTTGGTGACAACCACGGGGCCGTTCGGGGGCTGTTTCGAGTTTTCACCCTCTAACGTCATGTTTTTAAGTCTAAGTCTAGAAATAAACAAATTACCGTCGTACTCTCAAACCGAGAGACCCGCGGCTGCGGAGTCAGTTCCTACGAGTTACGTTGGTCCCGTGGGAGGTGTTGGTGCCTCCCACGGGGCCGTTCGGGGGTTGTTTCGAGTTTTCACCCTTTAACGTCATGTTTTTAAGCCTATGTCTTGAAATATACAAATTACCGTATTACTCTCAAACCGGGATTCCCTCGGCTGCGGGGTCAGTTCCAACGAGTTATGTTGGTCCCGTGGGAGGTGTTGATGCCACCCATGGGGCCGTTCGGGGGTTGTTTCCAGTTTTCACCCTTTAACGCCATGTTTTGCTTAAGTGTAGAAATACGCATATTACGGTCGTATTATCAAACCGGGAGACCCGCGGCTGCGAGGTCAGTTCCTACGAGTTACGTTGGTCCTGTGGGAGGTGTTGGTGCCACCCACGGGGCCGTTCGGGGGTTGTTTCGAGTTTTCACCCTCTAACGTCATGTTTTTAAGCCTAAGTCTATAAATAAGCAAATTACCGTCGTACTCTCAAACCGGGAGTCCCGCGGCTGCGGGGTCAGTTCCTTCGAGTTACGTTGGTCCCGTGGGAGGTGTTGGTTCCACCCACGGGGCCGTTCGGGGGCTGTTTCGAGTTTTCACCCTCTAACGTCATGTTTTTAAGCTTAAGGCTTTAAATATGGAAATTACCGTATTACTCTCAAACCGGGAGACCCACGGTTGCGAGGTGAGTTCCTACGGGTTACGTTGGTCCCATGGGAGGTGTTAGTGCCACCCACGGGGCCGTTTGGTGGCTGTTTCGAGTTTTCACCCTCTAACACCATGTTTTGCTTAAGTGTAGAAATACGCAAATTACGATCGTATTCTCAAACCGGGAGACCCGCGGCTGCGAGGTCAGTTCCTACGAGTTACGTTGGTCCCGTGGGAGGTGTTGGTGCCACCCACGGGGCCGTTCGGGGGCTGTTTCGAGCTTTCACCCTCTAACGTTATGTTTTAAAGCCTAAGTCTAGAAATAAGAAAATTACCGTCGTACTCTCAAACCGGGAATCCCGCGGCTTCGGGGTCAGTTCCTACGGGTTATGTTGGTCCCGTGGGAGGTGTTGGTGCCACCCACGGGGCCGTTCGGGGGCTGTTTCGCGTTTTCACCCTTTAACGCCATGTTTTGCTTAAGTGTAGAAATACGCAAATTACGATCGTATTCTCAAACCGGGAGACCCGCGGCTGCGAGGTCAGTTCCTACGAGTTGCGTTGGTCCCGTGGGAGGTGTTGGTGCCACCCACGGGTCCGTTCGGGGGCTGTTTCGAGCTTTCACCCTCTAACGTTATGTTTTTAAGCCTAAGTCTAGAAATAAGCAAATTACCGTCGTACTCTCAAACCGGGAGTCCCGCGGCTGCGAGGTCAGTTCCTACGAGTTTCGTTGGTCCCGTGGGAGGTGTTGGTGCCACCCACGGGGCCGTTCGGTTGCTGTTTTGACTTTTCACCCTTTAACGCCAGGTTTTGCTTAAGTGTATAAATACGCAAATTACGGTCGTATTCACAAACCGGGAGACCCGCGGCTGCGAGGTCAGTTCCTACGAGTTACGTTGGTCCTGTGGGAGGTGTTGGTGCCACCCACGGAGCCGTTCGGGGGCTGTTTCGAGTTTTCACCGTACGTCATGTTTTTAAACCCAAGTTTAAAAATAAGCAAATTACCATCGTACTCTCAAATCGGGAGCCCCGCGGCTGCGGGGTCAGTTCCTACGAGTTACGTTGGTCCCGTGGGAGGTGTTGGTGCCACCCACGGGGCCGTTCGGGGGCTTTTTCGATCTTTCACCCTCTAACGTTATGTTTTTAAGCCTAAGTCTAGAAATAAGCAAATTACCGTCGTATTCTCAAACCGGGAGTCCCGCGGCTGCGGGGTCAGTTCCTACGAGTTACGTTGGTCCCGTGGGAGGTGTTGGTTCCACCCACGGGGCCGTTCGGGGGCTGTTTCGAGTTTTCACCCTCTAACGTCATGTTTTTAAGCCCAAGTCTTGAAATATACAAATTACCGTATTACTCTCAAGCCGGGAGACCCGCGGTTGCGAGGTCAGTTCCTACGAGTTACGTTGGTCCCGTGGGAGGTGTTAGTGCCACCCACGGGCCGTTTGGGGGTTGTTTCGACTTTTCACCCTCTAACGCCATGTTTTGCTTAAGTGTAGAAATATGCAAATTACCCTCGTATTATCAAACCGGGAGACCCGCGGCTGCGGGGTCAGTTACTACGAGTTATGTTGGTCCCGTGGGAGGTGTTGGTGCCACCCACGGGGCCGTTCGGGTGCTGTTTCGAGTTTTCACCCTTTAACGCCATGTTTTTAAGCCAAAGTCTAGAAATAAGCAAATTACCGTCGTATTCTCAAACCGGGAGACCCGCGGCTGCGAGGTCAGTTCCAACGAGTTTCGTTGGTCCCGTGGGAGGTGTTGGTGCCACCCACGGGCCCGTTCGGTTGCTGTTTCGAGTTTTCACCCTTTAACGCCATGTTTTGCTTAAGTGTAGAAATACGCAAATTACGGTCGTATTCTCAAACCCGGAGACCCGCGGCTGCGAGGTCAGTTCCTACGAGTTACGTTGGTCCTGTGGGAGGTGCTGGTGCCACCCACGGAGCCGTTCGGGGGCTGTTTCGAGTTTTCACCGTACGTCATGTTTTTAAGCCTAAGTCTATAAATAAGCAAATTACCGTCGTACTCTCAAATCGGGAGTCCCGCGGCTGCGGGGTCAGTTCCTACGAGTTATGTTTGTCGCGTGGGAGGTGTTGGTGCCACCCACGGGGCCGTTCGGGGCCTGTTTCGAGCTTTCACCCTCTAACGTTATGTTTTTAAGCCTAAGTCTAGAAATGAGCAAATTACCCTCGTACTCTCAAACCGGGAGTCCCGCGACTGCGGGGTCAGATCCTACGAGTTACGTTGGTCCCGTGGGAGGTGTTGGTGCCACCCACGGGGCCATTCGGAGGCTGTTTTGAGTTTTTACCCTCTAACGTCATGTTTTTAAGCTCATGTCTTGAAATATGCAAATTACCGTATTACACTCAAACCGGGAGAACCGTGGCTGCGAGGACAGTTCCTACGAGTTACGTTGGTCCCGTGGGAGGTGTTGGTGCCACCCACGGGGCCGTTCGGGGGCTGTTTCGAGCTTTCACCCTCTAACGTTATGTTTTTAAGCCTAAGTCTAGAAATAAGCAAATTACCGTCGTACTCTCAAACCGGGAGTCCCGCGGCAGCGGGGTCAGTTCCTACGAGTTACGTTGGTCCCGTGGGAGGTGTTGGTGCAACCCACGGAGCCATTCGGGGGCTGTTTTGAGTTTTCACCCTCTAACGTCATGTTTTTAAGCCCAAGTCTTGAAATATGCAAATTATCGTATTACTCTCAAACCGGGAGACCCGCGGCTGCGAGGTTAGTTCCTACGAGTTACGTTGGTCCCGTGGGAGGTGTTGGTGCCACCCACGGGGCCGTTCGGGTGCTGTTTCGAGCTTTCACCCTCTAACGTTATGTTTTTAAGCCTATCTAGAAATAAGCAAATTACCCTCGCACTCTCAAACCGGGAGTCCCGCGGCTGCGGGGTCAGTTCCTACGAGTTACCTTGGTCCCGTGGGAGGTGTTGGTGCCACCCACGGGGCCATTCGGGGGCTGTTTTGAGTTTTCACCCTCTAACGTCATGTTTTTAAGCCCAAGTCTTGAAATATGCAAATTACTGTATCACTCTCAAACCGGGAGAACCGCGGCTGCGAGGTCAGTTCCTACGAGTTACGTTGGTCCCCTGAGAGGTGTTAGTGACACCCACGGGGCCGTTTGGGGGTTGTTTCGACTTTTCACCCTCTAACGCCATGTTTTGCTTAAGTGTAGAAATACGCAAATTACCCTCGTACTCTCTAACCGGGAGACCCGCGGCTGCGGGGTCAGTTACTACGAGTTACATTGGTCCCGTGGGAGGTGTTGGTGCCACCCACGGGGCCGTTCGGGGGATGTTTCGAGTTTTCACCCTTTAACGCCATATTTTGCTTAAGTGTAGAAATGCGCAAATACGATCGTATTCTCAAACTGGGAGACCCGCGGCTGCGAGGTCAGTTCCTACGAGTTACGTTGGTCCTGTGGGAGGTGTTGGTTACACCCACGGGGCCGTTCGGGGGCTGTTTCGAGCTTTCACCCTCTAACGTTATGTTTTGAAGCCTAAGTCTAGAAATAAGAAAATTACCATCGTACTCTCAAACCGGGAATCCCGTGGCTTCGGGGTCAGTTCCTACGGGTTATGTTGGTCCCGTGGGAGGTGTTGGTGCCACCCACGGGGCCGTTCGGGGGCTGTTTTGAGTTTTCACCCTTTAACGCCATGTTTTGCTTAAGTGTAGAAATACGCAAATTACGATCGTATTCTCAAACCGGGAGACCCGCGGCTGCGAGGTCAGTTCCTACGAGTTGCGTTGGTCCTGTGGGAGGTGTTGGTTCCACCCACGGGGCCGTTCGGCGGCTGTTTCGAGTTTTCACCGTACGTCATGTTTTTAAGCCCAAGTATAAAAATAAGCAAATTACCGTCGTACTCTCAAACCGGGAGCCCCGCGGCTGCGGGGTCAATTCCTACGAGTTTCGTTGGTCCCGCGGGAGGTGTTGGTGCCACCCACAGGGCCGTTCGGTGGCTGTTTCGAGTTTTCACCCTCTAACGTCATGTTTTTAAGCCTAAGTCTTGAAATATGCAAATTACCATATTACTCTCACACCGGGAGACCCGCGACTGCGAGGTCAGTTCCTACGAGTTACGTTGGTCCCGTGGGAGGTGTTAGTGCCACCCACAGGGCTGTATGGGGGCTGTTTCGAGTTTTCACCCTCTAACGCCATGTTTTGCTTAAGTGTAGAAATATGTAAATTACCCTCGTACTCTCAAACCGGGAGACCCGCGGCTGCGGGGTTAGTTATTACGAGTTACGTTGGTCCCGTGGGAGGTGTTGGTGCCACCCACGGGGCCGTTCGGGGGCTGTTTCGAGCTTTCACCCTCTAACGTTATGTTTTTAAGCCTAAGTCTATAAATAAGCAAATTACCGTCGTACTCTCAAACCGGGAGTCCCGCGGCTGCGAGGTCAGTTCCTACAAGTTTCGTTGGTCCCGTGGGAGGTGTTGGTGCCACCCACGGGGCCGTTCGGGGGTTGTTTCGAGTTTTCACCCTTTAACGCCAGGTTTTGCTTAAGTGTAGAAATACACAAATTACAGTCGTATTCTCAAACCGGGAGACCCGCGGCTGCGAGGTCAGTTCCTACGAGTTACGTTGGTCCTGTGGGAGGTGTGGTGCCACCCACGGAGCCGTTCGGGGGCTGTTTCGAGTTTTCACCGTACGTCATGTTTTTAAGCCCAAGTTTAAAAATAAGCAAATTACCATCGTACTCTCAAATCGGGAGCCCCGCGGCTGCGGGGTCAGTTCCTACGAGCTACGTTGGTCCCGTGGGAGGTGTTGGTGCCACCCATAGGGCCGTTCGGGGGCTGTTTCGATCTTTCACCCTCTAACGTTATGTTTTTAAGCCTAAGTCTAGAAATAAGCAAATTACCGTTGTATTCTCAAACCGGGAGTCCCGCGGCTGCGGGGTCAGGTCCTACGAGTTACGTTGGTCCCATGGGAGGTGTTGGTTCCACCCACGGGGCCGTTCGGGGGCTGTTTCGAGTTTTCACCCTCTAACGTCATGTTTTTAAGCCCAAGTCTTGAAATATACAAATTACCGTATTACTCTCAAGCCGGGAGACCCGCGGCTGCGAGGTCAGTTCCTACGAGTTACGTTGGTCCCATGGGAGGTGTTAGTTCCACCCACGGGGCCGTTTGGGCGTTGTTTCGAGTTTTCACCCTCGAACGCCATGTTTTGCTTAAGTGTAGAAATACGCAAATTACCCTCGTATTCTCAAACATGGAGACCCGCGGCTGCGGGGTCAGTTCCTACGAGTTATGTTGGTCCCGTGGGAGGTGTTGGTGCCACCCACGGGGCCGTTCGGGTGCTGTTTCGAGTTTTCACCCTTTAACGCCATGTTTTTAAGCCTAAGTCTAGAAATAAGAAAATTACCGTCGTATTCTCAAACCGGGAGACCCGCGGCTGCGAGGTCAGTTCCTACGAGTTTCGTTGGTCCCGTGGGAGGTGTTGGTGCCACCCACGGGGCCGTTCGGGGGCTGTTTCGAGTTTTCACCCTTTAACGCCATGTTTTGCTTAAGTGTAAAAATACGCAAATTACGGTCGTATTCTCAAACCGGGAGATCCGCGGCTGCGAGGTCAGTTCCTACGAGTTACATTGGTCCTGTGGGATGTGTTGGTGCCACCCACGGGGCCGTTCGGGGGCTGTTTCGAGTTTTCACCGTACCTCATGTTTTTAAGCCTAAGTCTATAAATAAGGAAATTACCGTCGTACTCTCAAATCGGGAGTCCCGCGGCTGCGGGGTCAGTTCCTACGAGTTATGTTTGTCGCGTGGGAGGTGTTGGTGCCACCCACGGGGCCGTTCGGGGGCTGTTTCGAGCTTTCACCCTCTAACGTTTTGTTTTTAAGCCTAAGTCTAGAAATGAGCAAATTACCGTCGTACTCTCAAACCGGGAGTCCCGCGACTGCGGGGTCAGTACCTACCAGTTACGTTGGTCCCGTGGGAGGTGTTGGTGCCACCCACGGGGCCATTCGGGGGTTGTTTTGAGTTTTCACCCTCTAACGTCATGTTTTTAAGCCCATGTCTTGAAATATGCAAATTACCGTATTCCTCTCAAACCGGGAGAACCGCGGCTGCGAGGTCAGTTCCTACGAGTTACGTTGGTCCCGTGGGAGGTGTTGGTGCCACCCACGGGGCCGTTCGACGGCTGTTTCGAGCTTTCACCCTCTAACGTTATGTTTTTAAGCCTAAGTCAAGAAATAAGCAAATTACAGTCGTACTCTCAAACCGGGAGTCCCGCGGCAGCGGGGTGAGTTCCTAGGAGTTACGTTGGTCCCGTGGGAGGTGTTGGTGCAACCCACGGGGCCAGTCGGGGGCTGTTTTGAGTTTTCACCCTCTAACGTCATGTTTTTAAGCCCAAGTCTTGAAATATGCAAATTACCATATTACTCTCATACCGGGAGACCCGCGGCTGCGAGGTTAGTTCCTACGAGTTACGTTGGTCCCGTGGGAGGTGTTGGTGCCACCCACGGGGCCGTTCGGGGGCTGTTTCGAGCTTTCACCCTCTAACGTTATGTTTTTAAGCCTAAGTCTAGAAATAAGCAAATTACCCTCGCACTCTCAAACCGGGAGTCCCGCGGCTGCGGGGTCAGTTCCTACGAGTTACCTTGGTCCCGTGGGAGGTGTTGGTGCCACCCACGGTGCCATTCGGGGGCTGTTTTGAGTTTTCACCCTCTAACGTCATGTTTTTAAGCCCAAGTCTTGAAATATGCAAATTACCGTATTACTCTCAAACCGGGAGAACCGCGGCTGCGAGGTCAGTTCCTACGAGTTACGTTGGTCCCGTGAGAGGTGTTAGTGCCACCCACGGGGCCGTTTGGGGGTTGTTTCGACTTTTCACCCTCTAACGCCATGTTTTGCTTAAGTGTAGAAATACGCAAATTACCCTCGTACTCTCAAACCGGGAGACCCGCGGCTGTGGGGTCAGTTACTACGAGTTACATTGGTCCCGTGGGAGGTGTTGGTGCCACCTACGGGGCCGTTCGGGGTATGTTTCGAGTTTTCACCCTTTAACGCCATGTTTTTAAGCCTAAGTCTAGAAATAAGCAAATTACCGTCGTATTCTCAAACCGGGAGACCCGCGGCTGCGAGGTCAGTTCCTATGAGTTACGTTGGTCCTGTGGGAGGTGTTGGTTACACCCACGGGGCCGTTCGGGGGATGTTTCGAGTTTTCACCCTTTAACGCCATGTTTTGCTTATGTGTAGAAATACGCAAATTACGATCGTATTCTCAAACCGGGAGACCCGCAGCTGCGAGGTCAGTTCCTACGAGTTACGTTGGTCCTATGGGAGGTGTTGGTTACACCCACGGGGCCGTTCTTGGGATGTTTCGAGTTTTCACCCTTTAACGCCATGTTTTGCTTAAGTGTAGAAATACGCAAATTACGATCGTATTCTCAAACCGGGAGACCCGCGGCTGCGAGGTCAGTTCCTACGAGTTACGTTGGTCCTGTGGGAGGTGTTGGTTCCACCCACGGGGCCGTTCGGGGGCTGTTTCGAGCTTTCACCATCTAACGTTATGTTTTTAAGCCTAAGTCTAGAAATAAGAAAATTACCGTCGTACTCTCAAACCGGGAATCCCGCGGCTTCGGGGTCAGTTCCTACGGGTTATGTTGGTCCCGTGGGAGGTGTTGGTGTCACCCACACTTCCTACGGGTTTCGAGTTTTCACCCTCTAACGTCATGTTTTTAAGCCCAAGTCTTGAAATATACAAATTACCGTATTACTCTCAAGCCGGGAGACCCACGGCTGCGAGGTTAGTTCCTACGAATTACGTTGGTCCCGTGGGAGGTGTTAGTGCCACCCACGGGGCCGTTTGGGGGTTGTTTCGAGTTTTCACCCTCGAACGCCATGTTTTGCTTAAGTGTAGAAATACACAAATTACCCTCGTATTCTCAAACATGGAGACCCCCGGCTGCGGGGTCAGTTCCTACGAGTTATGTTGGTCCCGTGGGAGGTGTTGGTGCCACCCACGGGGCCGTTCGGGTGCAGTTTCGAGTTTTCACCCTTTAACGCCATGTTTTTAAGCCTAAGTCTAGAAATAAGCAAATTACCGTCGTATTCTCAAACCGGGAGACCCGCGGCTGCGAGGTCAGTTCCTACGAGTTACGTTGGTCCTGTGGGAGGTGTTGGTGCCACCCACGGGGCCGTTCTGGGGCTGTTTCGAGTTTTCACCGTACGTCATGTTTTTAAGCCTAAGTCTATAAATAAGCAAATTACCGTATTACTCTCAAACCGGGAGACCCGCGGCTGCGGGGTTAGTTCCTACGAGTTACGTTGGTCCCGTGGGAGGTGTTGGTGCCACCCACGGGGCCGTTCGGGGGCTGTTTCGAGCTTTCACCCTCTAACGTTATGTTTTTAAGCTTAAGTCTAGAAATAAGCAAATTACCCTCGCACTCTCAAACCGGGAGTCCCGCGGCTGCGGGGACAGTTCCTACGAGTTACCTTGGTCCCGTGGGAGGTGTTGGTGCCACCCACGGGGCCATTCGAGGGCTTTTTTGAGTTTTCACCCTCTAACGTCATGTTTTTAAGCCTAAGTCATGAAATATGCAAATTACCGTATTACTCTCAAACCGGGAGAACCGCGGCTGCGAGGTCAGTTCCTACGAGTTACGTTGGTCCCGTGAGAGGTGTTAGTGCCACCCACGGGGCCGTTTGGGGGTTGTTTCGATTTTTCACCCTCTAACGCCATGTTTTGCTTAAGTGTAGAAATACGCAAATTACCCTCGTACTCTCAAACCGGGAGACCCGCGGCTGCGGGGTCAGTTACTACGAGTTACATTGGTCCCGTGGGAGGTGTTGGTGCCACCCACGGGGCCGTTCGGGGTATGTTTCGAGTTTTCACCCTTTAACGCCATGTTTTTAAGCCTAAGTCTAGAAATAAGCAAATTACCGTCGTATTCTCAAACCGGGAGACCCGCGGCTGCGAGGTCAGTACCTATGAGTTTCGTTGGTCCCGTGGGAGGTTTTGGTGCCTCCCACGGGGCCGTTTGGGGGCTGTTTCGAGTTTTCACCCTCTAACGCCATATTTTTAAGCCTAACTCTAGAAATACGCAAATTACCGTCCTACTCTCAAACCGGGAGACCTGCGGCTGCGAGGTCAGTTCCTACGAGTTACGTTGGTCCCGTGGGAGGTGTTGGTGCCACCCACAGTGTTGTTCGGGGGCTGTTTCGAGTTTTCACCCTTTAACATCATGTTTTTAAGCCTAAGTCTTGAAATATACAAATTACCGTATTACTCTCAAACCGGTATTCCCGCGGCTGCGGGTTCAGTTCCTACGAGTTATGTTGGTCCCGTGGGAGGGGTTGGTGCCACCCTCCGGGCCGTTTGGGGGCTCTTTCGAGTTTTCACCCTCTAACGCCATGTTTTGCTTAAGTCTAGAAATACGCAAATTACGGTCATATACTCAAACCGGGAGACCCGCGGTTGCGAGGTCAGTTCCTACAAGTTACGTTGGTCCCGTGGGAGGTGTTGGTGCCACCCACGGGGTCGTTCGGGGGCTGTTTCGAGCTGTCTCCCTCTAACGTTATATTTTTAAGCCTAAGTCTAAAAATAATCAAACTACCGTCGTACTCTCAAACCGGGAGTCCCGCGGCTGCGGGGTCAGTTCCTACGAGTTACGTTGGTCCCGTGGGAGGTGTGGGTGCCACCTACGGGGCCGTTCGTGGGCTGTTTCGAGTTTTCACCCTCTAACGTCATGTTTTTAAGCCCAAGTCTTGAAATATGCAAATTACCGTATTACTCTCAAACCGGAAGACCCGCGGCTGCGAGGTCAGTTCCTACGAGTTACGTTGGTCCCGTGGGAGGCGTTAGTGCCACCCACGGGGCCGTTTGGGGGTTGTTTTGAGTTTTCACCCTCTAACGCCATGTTTTGCTTATGTGTAGAAAATATGCAAATTACCCTCGTACTCTCAAACCGGGAGACCCGCGACTGCGGGGTCAGTTCCTACGAGTTACATTGGTCCCGTGGGAGGTGTTGGTGCCACCCACGGGGCCGTTCGGGGGCTGTTTTGAGTTTTCACCCTTTAACACCATGTTTTTAAGCCTGAGTCTAGAAATAAGCAAATTACCGTCGTATTCTCAAACCGGGAGACCCGCGACTGCGAGGTCACTTCCTACGAGTTTCGTTGGTCCCGTGGGAGGTGTTGGTGCCACCCACGTGGCCGTTTGGTGGCTGTTTCGAGTTTTCACCCTCTAACGTCATGTTTTGCTTAAGTGTAGAAATACGCAAATTACCCTCGTACCCTCAAACCGGGAGACCCGCGGCTGCGGGGTCAGTTCCTACGAGTTATGTTGGTCCCGTGGGAGGTGTTGGTGCCACCCACGGGGCCGTTCGGGGGCTGTTTCGAGTTTTCACCCTTTAACGCCATGTTTTGCTTAAGTGTAGAAATACGCAAATTACGGTCGTATTCTCAAACCGGGAGACCCGCGACTGCGAGGTCAGTTCCTACGAGTTACGTTGGTCCTGTGGGAGGTGTTGGTGCCACCCACGGGGCCGTTCGGGGGCTGTTTCGAGTTTTCACCGTACGTCATGTTTTTAAGCCTAAGTCTAGAAATAAGCAAATTACCGTCGTACTCTCAAACCGGGAGTCCCGCGGCTGCGGATTCAGTTCCTACGAGTTATGTTGGTCCCATGGGAGGTGTTGGGGCCACCCACGGGGCCGTTCGGGGGCTGTTTCGAGTTTTCACCCTCTAACGTCATGTTTTTAAGTCTAAGTCTTGAAATATGCAAATTGCCGTATTACTCTCAAACCGGGAGACCCACGGCTGCGAGGTCTGTTCCTACGAGTTACGTTGGTCCCGTGGGAGGTGTTAGTGCCACCCACAAGGCCGTATGGGGGCTGTTTCGAGTTTTCACCCTCTAACGCCATGTTTTGCTTAAGTGTAGAAATATGTAAATTACCCTCGTACTCTCAAACCGGGAGACCCGCGGCTGCGGGGTCAGTTATTACGAGTTACGTTGGTCCCGTGGGAGGTGTTGGTGCCAACCACGGGGCCGTTCGGGGGCTGTTTCGAGCTTTCACCCTCTAACGTTATGTTTTTAAGCCTAAGTCTAGAAATAAGCAAATTACCGTCGTACTCTCAAACCGGGAGTCCCGCGGCTGCGAGGTCAGTTCCTACGAGTTTCGTTGGTCCCGTGGGAGGTGTTGGTGCCACCCACGGGGCCGTTCGGGGGCTGTTTCGAGTTTTCACCCTTTAACGCCAGGTTTTGCTTAAGTGTAGAAATAAACAAATTACGGTCGTATTCTCAAACCGGGAGACCCGCGGCTGCGAGGTCAGTTCCTACGAGTTACGTTGGACCTGTGGGAGGTGTTGGTGCCACCCACGGAGCCGTTCGGGGGCTGTTTCGAGTTTTCACCGTACGTCATGTTTTTAAGCCCAAGTTTAAAAATAAGCAAATTACCATCGTACTCTCAAATCGGGAGCCCCGCGGCTGCGGGGTCAGTTCCTACGAGCTACGTTGGTCCCGTGGGAGGTGTTGGTGCCACCCATAGGGCCGTTCGGGGGCTGTTTCGATCTTTCACCCTCTAACGTTATGTTTTTAAGCCTAAGTCTAGAAATAAGCAAATTACCGTTGTATTCTCAAACCGGGAGTCCCGCGGCTGCGCGGTCAGTTCCTACGAGTTACATTGGTCCCGTGAGAGGTGTTGGTTCCACCCACGGGGCCGTTCGGGGGCTGTTTCGAGTTTTCACCCTCTAACGTCATGTTTTTAAGCCCAAGTCTTGAAATATACAAATTACCGTATTACTCTCAAGCCGGGAGACCTGCGGATGCGAGGTCAGTTCCTACGAGTTACGTTGGTCCCGTGGGAGGTGTTAGTGCCACCCACGGGGCCGTTTGGGGGTTGTTTCGAGTTTTCACCCTCGAACGCCATGTTTTGCTTAAGTGTATAAATACGCAAATTACACTCGTATTCTCAAACATGGAGACCCGCGGCTGCGGGGTCAGTTCCTACGAGTTATGTTGGTCCCGTGGGAGGTGTTGGTGCCACCCACGGGGCCGTTCGGGGGTTGTTTCGAGTTTTCACCCTTTAACGCCATGTTTTGCTTAAGTGTAGAAATACGGAAATTACGGTCGTATTCTCAAACCGGGAGACCCGCGGCTGCGAGGTCAGTTCCTACGAGTTACGTTGGTCCTGTTGGAGGTGTTGGTGCCACCCACGGGGCCGTTCGGGGGCTGTTTCGAGTTTTCACCGTACGTCATGTTTTTAAGCCTAAGTCTATAAATAAGCAAATTACCGTCGTACTCTCAAATCGGGAGTCCCGCGGCTGCGGGGTCAGTTCCTACGAGTTATGTTTGTCGCGTGGGAGGTGTTGGTGCCACCCATGAGGCCGTTCGGGGGCTGTTTCGAGCTTTCACCCTCTAACGTTATGTTTTTAAGCCTAAGTCTAGAAATGAGCAAATTACCATCGTACTCTCAAACCGGGAGTCCCGCGACTGCGGGGTCAGTTCCTACGAGTTACGTTGGTCCCGTGGGAGGTGTTGGTGCCACCCACGGGGCCATTTGGGGGCTGTTTTGAGTTTTCACCCTCTAACCTCATGTTTTTAAGCCCAAGTCTTGAAATATGCAAATTATCGTATTACTCTCAAACCGGGACACCCGCGGCTGCGAGGTTAGTTCCTACGAGTTACGTTGGTCCCGTGGGAGGTGTTGGTGCCACCCATGGGGCCGTTCGGGGGCTGTTTCGAGCTTTCACCCTCTAACGCTATGTTTTTAAGCCTAAGTCTAGAAATGAGCAAATTACCATCGTACTCTCAAACCGGGAGTCCCGCGACTGCGGGGTCAGTTCCTACGAGTTACGTTGGTCCCGTGGGAGGTGTTGGTGCCACCCACGGGGCCATTCGGGGGCTGTTTTGAGTTTTCACCCTCTAACGTCATGTTTTTAAGCCCAAGTCTTGAAATATGCAAATTATCGTATTACTCTCAAACCGGGACACCCGCGGCTGCGAGGTTAGTTCCTACGAGTTACGTTGGTCCCGTGGGAGGTGTTGGTGCCACCCATGGGGCCGTTCGGGGGCTGTTTCGAGCTTTCACCCTCTAACGTTATGTTTTTAAGCCTAAGTCTAGAAATAAGCAAATTACCCTCGCACTCTCAAACCGGGAGTCCCGCGACTGCGGGGTCAGTTCCTACTAGTTACCTTGGTCCCGTGGGAGGTGTTGGTGCCACCCACGGGGCCATTCGGGGGCTGTTTTGAGTTTTCACCCTCTAACGTCATGTTTTTAAGCCCAAGTCTTGAAATATGCAAATTACCGTATTACTCTCAAACCGGGAGAACCGCGGCTGCGAGGTCAGTTCCTACGAGTTACGTTGGTCCCGTGAGAGGTGTTAGTGCCACCCACGGGGCCGTTTGGGGGTTGTTTCGAGTTTTCACCCTCTAACACCATGTTTTGCTTAAGTGTAGAAATACGCAAATTACCCTCGTACTCTCAAACCGGGAGACCCGCGGCTGCGGGGTCAGTTACTACGAGTTATGTTGGTCCCGTGGGAGGTGTTGGTGCCACCCACGGGGCCGTTCGGGGGTTGTTTCGATATTTCACCCTCTAACGCCATGTTTTTCTTAAGTGTAGAAATAAGCAAATTACCCTCGTACTCTCAAACCGGGAGACCCACGGCTGCGGGGTCAGTTACTAAGAGCTACATTGGTCCCGTGGGAGGTGTTGGTGCCACCCACGGGGCCGTTCGGGGGATGTTTCGAGTTTTCACCCTTTAACGCCATGTTTTTAAGCCTAAGTCTAGAAATAAGCAAATTACCGTCGTATTCTCAAACCGGGAGACCCGCGGCAGCGAGGTTAGTTCCTACGAGTTTCGTTGGTCCCGTGAGAGGTGTTGGTGCCACCCACGGGGCCGTTTGGGGGCTGTTTCGAGTTTTCACCCTCTAACGCCATATTTTTAAGCCTAACTCTTGAAATACGCAAATTACCGTCGTACTCTCAAACCGGGAGACCCACGGCTGCGAGGTTAGTTCCTACGAGTTACGTTGGTCCCGTGGGAGGTGTTGGTGCCACCCACGGGGTCGTTCGGGGGATGTTTCGAGTTTTCATCCTTTACCATCATGTTTTTAAGCCTAAGTCTTGAAATTTACAAATTTCCGTATTACTCTCAAATCGGGATTCCCACGGCTGCGGGGTCAGTTCCTACGAGTTATGTTGGTCCCGTGGGAGGTGTTGGTGCCACCCATGGGGCCGTTCGGGAGCTGTTTCGAGTTTTCACCGTTTAACGCCATGTTTTGCTTAAGTGTAGAAATACGCAAATTACGGTCGTATTCTCAAACCAGGAGACCCGCGGCTGCGAGGTCAGTTCCCACGAGTTACGTTGGTCCCGTTGGAGGTGTTGGTGCCACCCACGGGGCCGTTCGGGGGCTGTTTCGAGTTTTCACCCTCTAACGTCATGTTTTTAAGCCTAAGTCTATAAATAAGCAAATACCATCGTAGTCTCAAACCGGGAGTCCCGCGGCCATGGGGTCAGTTCCTACGAGTTACGTTGGTCCCGTGGGAAGTGTAGGTGCCACCCACGGGACCGTTCGGGGGCTGTTTCGAGTTTTCGCCCTCTAACGTCATGTTTTTAAGCCTACGACTTTAAATATGCAAATTACCGTATTACTCTCAAACCGGGAGATCCGCGGCTGCGAGGTCAGTTCCCACGGGTTACGTTGGTCCCGTGGGAGGTGTTAGTGCCACCCACGGGGCCGTTTGGGGGCTGTTTCGAGTTTTCACCCTCTAACGCCATGTTTTGCTTAAGTGTAGAAATACGCAAATCACGATCGTATTCTCAAACCGGGAGACCCGCGGCTGCGGGGTCAGTTCCTACGAGTTACGTTGGTCCCGTGGGAGGTGTTGGTGCCACCCACGGGACCGTTCGGGGGCTGTTTCGAGTTTTCACCCTCTAACGTCATGTTTTTAAGCCTACGACTTTAAATATGCAAATTACTGTATTACTCTCAAACCGGGAGATCCGCGGCTGCGAGGTCAGTTCCTACGGGTTACGTTGGTCCCGTGGGAGGTGTTAGAGCCACCCACGGGGCCGTTTGGGGGCTGTTTCGAGTTTTCACCCTCTAACGCCATGTTTTGCTTAAGTGTAGAAATACGCAAATTACGATCGTATTCTCAAACCGGGAGACCCGCGGCTGCGAGGTCAGTTCCAACGAGTTACGTTGGTCCCGTGGGAGGTGTTGGTGACACCCACGGGGCCGTTCGGGGGATGTTTCGAGTTTTCACCCTCTAACGTCATGTTTTTAAGCCTAAGTGTAGAAATAAGCAAATTACCATCGTACTCTCAAACCGGGAGACCCGCGGCTGCGGGGTCAGTTCCTACAAGTTACGTTGGTCCCGTGGGAGGTGTTGGTGCCACCCACGGGGCCGTTCGGGGGCTGTTTCGAGTTTTCACCCTTTAACGCCATGTTTTGCTTAAGTGTAAAAATACGCAAATTACGGTCTTATTCTCAAACCGGGAGACTCGCGGCTGCGAGGTCAGTTCCTACGAGTTACGTTGGTCCCGTGGGAGGTGTTGGTGCCAACCACGGGGCCGTTCGGGGGCTACTTCGAGTTTTCACCCTCTAACGTCATGTTTTTAAGCCTAAGTCTAGAAATAAGCAAATTACCGTCGTACTCTCAAACCGAGAGACCCGCGGCTGCGGAGTCAGTTCCTACGAGTTACGTTGGTCCCGTGGGAGGTGTTGGTGCCTCCCACGGGACCCTTCGGGGGCTGTTTCGAGTTTTCACCCTTTAACGTCATGTTTTTAAGCCTATGTCATGAAATATACAAATTACCGTATTACTCTCAAACCGGGATTCCCTCGGCTGCGGGGTCAGTTCCTACGAGTTATGTTGGTCCCGTGGGAGGTGTTGATGCCACCCACGGGGCCGTTCGGGGGTTGTTTCCAGTTTTCACCCTTTAACGCCATGTTTTGCTTAAGTGTAGAAATACGCAAATTACGATCGTATTATCAAACCGGGAGACCCGCGGCTGCGAGGTCAGTTCCTACGAGTTACGTTGGTCCCGTGGGAGGTGTTGGTGCCACCCACGGGGCTGTTCGGGGGCTGTTTCGAGTTTTCACCCTCTAACGTCATGTTTTTAAGCCTAAGTCTAGAAATCAGCAAATTACCGTCGTACTCTCAAACCGGGAGTCCCGCGGCTGCGAGGTCAGTTCCTACGAGTTACGTTGGTCCCGTGGGAGGTGTTGGTGCCACCCACGGGACCGTTCGGGGGTTGTTTCGAGTTTTCACCCTCTAACGTCATGTTTTTAAGCCTAAGTCTTTAAATATGCAAATTACCGTATTACTCTCAAACCGGGAGACCCACGACTGCGAGGTGAGTTCCTACGGGTTACGTTGGTCCCGTGGGAGGTGTTAGTGCCACCCACGGGGCCCTTTGTGGGTTGTTTCGAGTTTTCACCCTCTAACTCCATGTTTTGCTTAAGTGTAGAAATACGCAAATTACGATCGTATTCTCAAACCGGGAGACCCGCGGCTGCGAGGTCAGTTCCTACGAGTTACGTTGGTCCCGTGGGAGGTGTTGGTGCCACCCACGGTGCCGTTCGGGGGCTGTTTCGAGTTTTCACCCTCTAACGTCATGTTTTTTAGCCTAAGTCTATAAATAAGCAAATTACCGTCGTACTCTCAAACCGGGAGACCCGCGGCTACGGGGTTAGTTCCTACGAGTTACGTTGGTCCCGTGGGAGGTGTTGGTGCCACCCACGGGGCCGTTCGGGGGTTGTTTTGAGTTTTCACCCTTTAACGCCATGTTTTGCTTAAGTGTAGAAATACGCAAATTACGTTCGTATTCTCAAACCGGGTGTCCCGCGGCTGCGGGGTCAGTTCCTACGAGTTAGGTTGGTCCCGTGGGAGGTGTTGGTGCCACCCACGGGGCCGTTCGGGGGCTGTTTCGAGTTTTCACCCTTTAACGTCATGTTTTTAAGCCTAAGTCTTGAAATATACAAATTACCGTATTACTCTCAAAACGGGATTCACGCGGCTGCGAGGTCAGTTCCTACGAGTTATGTTGGTCCCGTGGGAGGTATTAGTGCCACCCACGGGGCCGTTCGGGGGCTGTTTCGAGTTTTCACCCTCTAACATCGTGTTTTTAAGCCTAAGTCTAGAAATAAGCAAATTACCATCGTACTCTCAAACTGAGAGACCCGCGGCTACGAGGTCAGTTCCTACGAGTTACGTTGGTCCCGTGGGAGGTGTTGCAACCACCCACGGGACCGTTTGGGGGCTATTTCGAGTTTTCACCCTCTAACGCCATGTTTTTAAGCCTAGGTCTAGAAATACGCAAATTACCATCGTACTCTCAAACCGGGAGACCTGCGACTGCGAGGTCGGTTCCTAAGAGTTACGTTGGTCCCGTGGGATGTGTTGGTGCCACCCATGGGGCCGTTCGGGGGCTGTTTCGAGTTTTCACCCTTTAACGTCATATTTTAAGCCTAAGTCTTGAAATACACAAATTACCGTATTACTCTCAAACCGGGATTCCCGCGGCTGCGAGGTCAGTTCCTACGAGTTACGTTGGTCCCGTGGGAGGTGTTGGTGCCACCCACGGGGACGTTCGGCGGCTGTTTCGAGTTTTCACCCTTTAACGCCATGTTTTGCTTAAGTGTAGAAATACGCAAATTACGGTCGTATTCTCAAACCGGGAGACCCGCGGCTACGAGGCCAGTTCCTACGAGTTACGTTGGTCCTGTGGGAGGTGTTGGTGCCAACCACGGGGCCGTTCGGGGGCTGTTTTGAGTTTTCACCATCTAACGTCATGTTTTTAAGCCTAAGTCTAGAAATAAGCAACTTATCGTCGTACTCTCAAACCGGGAGACCCGCGGCTGCGGGGTCAGTTCCTACGAGTTATGTTGGTCCCGTGGGAGGTGTTGGTGCCACCCACGAGGCCGTTCGGGGGTTGTTTCGAGTTTTCACCCTTTAATGTCATGTTTTTAAGCCTAAGTCTTGAAATATACAAATTACCGTATTACTGTGAAACCGGGATTCCCGCGACTGCGGGATGAGTTCCTACGAGTTATGTTACTGCCGTGGGAGGTGTTGGTGCCACCCACGGGGCCGTTCGGGGGCTGTTTCGAGTTTTCACCCTTTAAGGCCATGTTTTGCTTAAGTGTAGAAATACGGAAATTACGGTCGTATTCTCAAACCGAGAGACCTGCGGCTGCGAGGTCAGTTCCTACGAGTTACGTTGGTCCCGTGGGAGGTGTTGGTGCCACCCACGGGGCCGTTCGGGGGCTGTTTCGAATTTTCACCCTCTAACATCATGTTTTTACGCCTAAGTCTAGAAATAAGCAAATTACCATCGTACTCTCAAACCGGGAGTCCCGCGGCTGCGGGGTCAATTCCTACGAGTTACGTTGGTCCCGTGGGAGGTGTTGGTGCCACCCACGGGGTCGTACGGGGGATGTTTCGAGTTTTCACCCTCTAACGTCATGTTTTTAAGCCTAAGTCTTTAAATATGCAAATTACCGTATTACTCTCAAACCGGGAGACCCGCGGCTGCGAGATCAGTTTCTACGAATTACATTGGTCCCGTGGGAGGTGTTAGTGCCACCCACGGGGCCGTTTGGGGGCTGTTTCGAGTTTTCACCCTCTAACGCCATGTTTTGCTTAAGTGTAGAAATACACAAATTACGGTCGTATTCTCAATCCGGGATACCCGCGGCTGCGAAGTCAGTTCCTACGAGTTACGTTGGTCCCGTGGGAAGTGTTGGTGCCACCCACGGGGCCGTTCGGGGGATGTTTCTAGTTTTCTCCCTCTAACGTCATGTTTTTAAGCCTAAGTCTAGAAATAAGAAAATTACCGTGGTACTCTCAAACCGAGAGACCCGCGGCTGCGGGGTCAGTTCCTACGAGTTACGTTGGTACCGTGGGAGGTGTTGGTGCCACCCACGGGGCCATTCGGGGGCTGTTTCGAGTTTTCACCCTTTAACGCCATGTTTTGCTTAAGTGTAGAAATACGCAAATTACGGTCGTATTCTCAAACAGGGAGACCCGCGGCTGCGAGGTCAGTTCTTACGAGTTACGTTGGTCCCGTGGGAGGTGTTGGTACCACCCGCGGGGCCGTTTGGGGGCTGTTTCGAGTTTTCACCCTCTAACGTCATGTTTTTAAGCCTAAGTCTAGAAATATGAAAACTACCGTCATAATCTCAAATCGGGAGACCCGCGGCTGCGAGGTCAGTTCCTACGAGTTATGTTGGTCCCATGGGAGGTGTTGGTACCACCCATGGGGCCTTCGGGGGCTGTTTCGAGTTTTCACCCTTTAACGTCATGTTTTTAAGCCTAAGTCTTGAAATATACAAATTTCCGTATTACTCTCAAATCGGGATTCCCCGGCTGCGAGGTGAGTTCCTACGAGTTACGTTGGTCCCGTGGGAGGTGTTGGTGCCACCACGGGGCCGTTCGGGGGCTGTTTCGAGTTTTCACCCTTTAACACCATGTTTTACTTAAGTGTAGAAATACGCAAATTACGGTCGTATTCTCAAGCCGGGAGACCCACGACTGCGAGGTCAGTTCCTACGAGTTACGTTGGTCCCGTGGGAGGTGTTGGTGCCACCCACGGGGCCGTTCGAGGGCTGTTTCGAGTTTTCACCCTCTATCGTCGTGTTTTTAAGCCTAAGTCTAGAAATAAGCAAATTACCGTCGTACTCTCAAACCGGGAGACCCGCGGCTGCGGGGTCAGTTCCTACGAGTTACGTTGGTCCCGTGGGAGGTGTTGGTGCAACCCACGGGGCCGTTCGGGGGCTAATTCGAGTTTTCACCCTTTAACATCATGTTTTTAAGCCTAAGTCTTGAAATATATAAATTATCGTATTACTCTCAAACCGGGATTCCCGTGGCTGCGGGGACAGTTCCTACGAGTTACGTTGATCCCCTGGGAGGTGTTAGTGCCACCCACAGGGCCGTTCGTGGGTTGTTTCGAGTTTTCACCCTCTAACGTCATGTTTTTAAGCCAAACTCTAGAAATAAGTAAATTACCATCGTACTCTCAAACCGGGAGACCCGCGGCTTCGAGGTCAGTTCCTACGAGTTACGGTTGTCCCATGGGAGGTGTTGGTGCCACCCACGGGGCCGTTTGGGGGCTGTTTCGAGTTTTCACCCTCTAACGCCATGTTTTTAAGCCTAAGTCTAGAAAGACGCAAATTACCGTCTTACTCTCAAACCGGGAGACCCGCGGCTGCGAGGTCAGTTCTTACGAGTTATGTTGGTCCCGTGGGAGGTGTTGGTGCCACCCACAGGGCCGTTCGGGGGCTTTTTCGAGTTCTCACCCTTTAACGTCACGTTTTTAAGCCTAAGTCTTGAAATATACCAATTACCGTATTACTCTCAAACCGGGATTCCCGAGGCTGCGAGGTCAGTTCCTACGAGTTACGTTGGTCCCGTGGGAGGTGTTGGTGCCACCCACGGGGCCGTTCGGGAGCTGTTTCGAGTTTTCACCCTTTAATGCCATGTTTTGCTTAAGTGTAGAAATACGCAAATTACGGTCGTATTCTCAAACCGGGAGACCCGCAGCTGCGAGGTCAGTTCCTATGAGTTACGTTGGTCCCGTGGGAGGTGTTGGTGCCACCCACGGGGCCGTTCGGGGGCTGTTTCGAGTTTTCACCATTTAACGTCATGTTTTTAAGCCTAAGTCTTGAAATATAAAAATTACATATTACTCTCAAACCGGGATTCCCTCGGCTGCGAGGTCAGTTCCTTCGAGTTACGTTGGTCCCGTGGGAGGTGTTGGTGCCACCCACGGTGCCGTTCGGGGGCTGTTTCGAGTTTTCACCCTTTAACGCCATGTTTTGTTTAAGTGTAGAAATACGTAAATTACGATCGTATTCTCAAATCGGGAGACCCGCGGCTGCGACGTTAGTTCCTACGAGTTACGTTGGTCCCGTGGGAGGTGTTGGTGCCACCCACGGGGCCGTTCGGGGGCTGTTTCGAGTTTTCAGCCTCTAACATCATGTTTTTAAGCCTAAGTCTAGAAATAAGCAAATTACCGTCGTACTCTCAAAACGGGAATCCCGCGGCTGCGGAGTCAGTTCCTATGAGTTACGTTGGTCCCATGGGAGGTGTTGGTGCCACCCGCGGGGCCGTTCGGGGGCTGTTTCGAGTTTTCACCCTTTAACGTCATGTTTTTAAGCCTAAGTCTTTAAGTATGCAAATTACCGTATTACTCTCAAATCGGGAGACCCGCGGCTGCGAGGTCAGTTCCTACGAGTTACGTTGGTCCCGTGGGAGGTGTTAGTGCCACCCACGGGGCCGTTTGAGGGCTGTTTCGAGTTTTCACCCTCTAACGCCATATTTTGCTTAAGTGTAGAAATACGCAAATTACCCTCGTACTCTCAAACCGGGAAACCCGCGACTGCGGGGTCAGTTCCCACAAGTTACGTTGGTCCAGTGGGAGGTGTTGGTGCCACCCACGGGGCCGTTCGGGGGTCGTTTCGAGTTTTCACCCTTTAACGCCATGTTTTGCTTAAGTGTAGAAATACGCAAATTACGGTCGTATTCTCAAATCGGGAGACCCGTGGCTGCGAGGTCAGTCCTACGAGTTACGTTGGTCCCGTGGGAGGTGTTGGTACCACCCACGGGCCGTTCGAGGGCTGTTTCGAGTTTTCACCTTCTAACGTCATGTTTTTAAGCCTAAGTCTTGAAATATACAAATTATCGTATTACTCTCAAACCGGGAGACCCGCGGCTGCGAGGTCAGTTCCTACGAGTTAAGTTGGTCCCGTGGGATGTGTTGGTGCCACCCACGGGGCCGTTCGGGGGCTGTTTCGAGTTTTCACCCTTTAACGCCATGTTTTGCTTAAGTGTAGGAATACGCAAATTACCGTCGTACTCTCAAACAGGGAGACCCGCGATGCGAGGTTAGTTCCTACGAGTTACGTTGGTCCCGTGGGAGGTGTTGTTGCCACCCACGGGGCCGTTTGGGGGCTGTTTCGAGTTTTCACCCTCTAACATCATGTTTTTAAGCTTAAGTCTAGAAATAAGCAAATTACCGTCGTACTCTAAAACCGGGAGTCCCACGGCTGCGGGGTCAGTTCCTACGAGTTACGTTGGTCCCGTGGGAGGTGTTGGTGCCACCCACGGGGCCGTTCGGGGGCTGTTTCGAGTTTTCACCCTCTAACGTCATGTTTTTAAACCTAAGTCTTGAAATATGCAAATTACCATATTACTTTCAAACCGGGAGACCCGCGGCTGTGAGGTCAGTCCTACGAGTTACGTTGGTCCTGTGGGAGGTGTTAGTGCCACCCACGGGGCCGTTTGGGGTTGTTTCGAGTTTTCAAGTTTTCACCCGCGGTTATGGACGGTTGATTGATTTAGAGCCTTAATTATTGTAGATGGTTAGGATATTGGATAGTCTCGAAAACATTTAGGATTTCAAACCCGTTGCAAACTTGACATGATTGTTTAGTTTTATTTTCCAGGTATTTCGATTCATTGACAAATAATTACTTTTCTTTACTTTAAATAAGCGTGCCCCCGGTGCTTATTGGTAGGAGGGATATTATGTACCCATGGAGGCAAATGTGGAGGATAAAGCCCCCGATCAATGTGGATTTCTTTGTCACAACAAGGGTGAAATTTCGGACATTTTGAATAGAGGTAGGCACATTATAAATATTTATTAGATCTATACAACAAGGATGGTCTACTGAAAACGTGGATTGGATACACAACCTATCTGTTAACATTGACCAAGAGCAAGAGGTGGACGTGAATGATGACCTGGCACGTGAACTTGCGTTCTATACGCAGGCAAACCTTCATCAAAAGTCGATTGTAAGCGGCATCTGCATATATATGCACTGTA
Organism: Sambucus nigra; assembly: GCA_949130495.1. Taxonomy (NCBI): domain Eukaryota; kingdom Viridiplantae; phylum Streptophyta; class Magnoliopsida; order Dipsacales; family Adoxaceae; genus Sambucus; species Sambucus nigra. Next base: position 550,755,906 of record OX422212.1, on the reverse strand, counting down.
TATATATGCAGCAATTGCATATATATGCACTTCATATATATGCCTGCATATATATGCAGCAGTTGTATATATATGCAGCAGTTGCATATATATGCCTGCATATATATGCAACACTGCCTCGCCCCGCCCCCTGCCCCATCCCCTCCCCCCTTCCCACTCACACACACACACCTGCATATATATGCAGCAGTTGCATATATATGCAGATGCAACTGCATATATATGAAACCCTGCCCCGCCCCCTCCCCCCTTTCCCACTCACATACGCACACACGCGCACACAAACACACACACAAACATGTATACACTGGCATATCTGTTAAGTTTTTGGATTGGGGGTCTCACGTTGCTGCCAAAAATGAGGTATACCTCACGAATTTGTTTTAATATATTTTTGTTGAATCTTTTGTTTCAGCAAGTATGATTTATCACTGTGGTATGTTTTATTCCTAAATCTCTCATTTAGTTTCATATTAATAATTATATACGCAGATATGTTATTTCTCTTTCAGGTGACAATTATTTAAAGTCCTACGTGATAATGGAACCAGAGGCAACCGTAACGGATCAGATGACCGAATATGAGTGTCAGGAGGTTTGTTTTGTAGATCCCACTCTTGGATTCACCCTAGATCAGGTATACTCTCTATTTTATTTTGGATTTTATCACCAATATGCACACACTCACACGCGCACACAAACACACGCACGCACACACGCACACTCTCACTACATATATACATATATGCATATATGCACACACTCTCACTACATATATGCATACATGCCCCGTCCCCTCCCCCTTCCCCACTCACACACACACAAACACACACACACACACACACACATGCACACACACACGCGCGCGCCCCCTGCCCGTCCCCTCTCCCCTTCCCCACTCGCACACGCGCACACACACAAACATGCACACACGCGCACCCTGCCCATCCCCTCCCCCCTTTACCACTCACACGCGCACACACACAAACATGCACACACGCACACACACAAGCCGGGAGCGCCGTGACTACACGGTCGGTTCCTACGACTTACATTGGTCCCGTGCGAGATGTTCATGACTCTTGCGGGACCGTTTTGTGGGTGTTTTACGTTTTCACCATTCGATGGCATCTTTTTTATTCTCAAGTCTAACTTTCTACAAATTTACGCCGTACACTCAAACCGGGATCCTTGTGACTACGCGTTTGGTTCCTACTATTAACATTGGTCCCGTGCGAGGTGTTTGTGACTCTTACGGTACCGTTTTGTGGCTTTTTTACGTTTTCACCCTTCTAAGGCATGCTTTTATGCTTTAGTCTAATTTTTTGCAAATTAATGTCGTACACTCCAATCAGGAGCGCCGTGACTACGCGGTCGCTTCCTACGAGTTACATTGGACCCGTGCGAGGTGTTCGTGACTCTTACGGGACCATTTTAAGGTTGTTTTACGTTTTCACCCTTCGATGGCATGCAAGTCTAACTCTTTGCTAATTTACGTCGTACACTCAACCCGAAAGCCCCGTTACTACGCGGTTGGTTCCTACGAGTCACATTGGTCCCGTGCGAGGTGTTCGTGACTCTTACGGGACCATTTTGTGCTTGTTGTACGTTTTCACCCTTCGATGGCATGTTTTTATGCTCAAGTCTATTTTTTTTGCAAATTTACGTCGTACACTCTAACCGGGAGCCCCGTGACTACGCGGTCGGTTTCTATGAGTTACATTAGTCCCGTGCGAAGTGTTCGTGACTCTTACCGGACCGTTTTATGGCTATTTTATGTTTTCACCCTTCGATGGCATGTTTTTATGCTTAAGTCTAACTTTTTACAAATTTACGTCATACACTCAAACCGGGAGCCTCGTGACTACGCAGTCGGTTCCTACGAGTCACATTAGTCCCGTGCGAGGGGTTCATGACTCTTACGGGACCGTTTTAAGCCTGTTTTACGTTTTCACCCTTCAATGGCAAGTTTTTATGCTTAAGTTTATTTTTTTGCAAATTTATGTCATACACTCAAACCGGGAGCGCCGTGACTACACGGTCAGTTCCTGCGATTTACATTGGTCTCGTGCGTGGTGTTCGTGACTCTTATGGGACTGTTTTGTGGCTATTTTATGTTTTCACCATTCGATGGCATGTTTTTATGCTTAAGTCTAATTTTTTGCAAATTTACGTCGTACAATCAAACTGGGAGCGCCTTAAACATAGAAAGTGGCAATCCGTTGGATAATGACTTCTTTTTCTAGTGTTCACCCTAACTATTCTTTGTTCAAAATTTATCCAAACCCAAAATAATTAAAAAAAAATTGAATCAATGCATATTTAACCTTAAAATAAAGTTCATCATAGGTCTATCCATTACCTGGATATTTTGTTACACCCAACGCCAATCAGAACCTTCTCTATGCCAGCAGCAATGCAATTTCAGATTATGTTTGATAGTAGTTCGACCCCAACATCAATGTATCCTATGACAGTGAAAAAATAATGAATTTTTTGCAAACAGTTATGTTCAATTAAAAAAATGGTAGAACCAAAAAATATTTTGCAAACAGTTATGTTCAAAAGCGGGACATTACACTTAAAAGTAGATGAAATTCATAAATTAATGTAAAGTGCTAATACAATGTCAATATCATAATAGGATACAAATAAGATTGATGAGGATAAAATAATATTTTGATACTCAATCTTCCTCTAAATCAACTAAAAGATCCTTCAAATTAGGGTTGTCATCAAGAGCTGACTGGAACTCTTTTGGAGCCTTTAATGCGTCTACTTCAGTAGTCATACCCTTTAGTGCATGCACAACAATAGACCAATTGCCATCGTTTATGCACTTCGAGTAGAATACCTTCTTTACATTCTGAAAGGCACAAATAAAAGGCTCGTCGACTATGCGGTCTTTAGTCTTCAGCGTTGATAAATCTACCATAATAAGTTTGGAGTCGGGATCAACTTTGCAAGCATTCGTTGTATCCTCCACCTTTACCCAATCACAATAGAATACGATTTCTGTGAAATCCAAGTAATCAAGTTCTAGAATTTGTTGAATTATCCCATAATAGGTTATCACCGTATTCTTTGGATTTTTATCACTTTTGCTAGCGATACAGGTGGTCAAGGCAGAAATTGATATTCTACTGTTTTGCGTCAAAAGCTTTTCCTCATATGGATATGAAATGAAATCAAAACCGTTGGTGCGGAATTTTTTTAAACTCTTTTGCACGAAAACTAGGACCTTTTTCTAGGCGTGCAAGTTTGGAAGAGACATCACCTCTTTTTAGAAGCTGCATTTATTAATGAATTTGTATTAGGGCATGTTTTTACCACACATCAATAAATAACCGCACACATAAGATGTGAAAATTACCTCTTTTGACACCCATGCCCTAAAGTCAGTTGTCGTCCAATTTCTCCTTTGATTTTGGATAATTTCGTTCTCGTACTTCCTACCGAAAAATTATAGAGTTTAGATAATAAAATAAAAAATACATATAATCAAAGAAAAAGAATTCAGTAGATACTCACTCTCTCCAGTCTTGGACTTCATCTTGCGATTCGAAGACATGACGAGTTGCTTGCTCGTATTGTAGGTTTGTGAGTTTCACCTCTTTAGGGTTCCCAAACGATAATTCATCCTCAAACTCATCAGGTTCCTCTATCACTCATTCTCCACGAGGATTAAACCTCCTCACCTCTTGTTCTGGCATATGTTCCCTAGCGTATAGCGATGATTCCACCGTTACGTATTCTTCAGCAATTGATCCTCCAATATACCGTGTATTCTTTACATAATCTTTGAAGGTTTTCATCAAGCGCTCAAAGGATACATCCAACGATACCTCACGGGACCACATAATAAAGCTTCATCGCATAAATGCACAAGCAGGTGGATATTGATATCGAAGAATGACGGAGGAAAATATTTCTCTAACACACAAACTGCCTCGGCTAAAGTTGATTTCGCAGCTTTAATGTGTCTTCTGTTTACCACTTTTGCACAAAGTAGGGTAAAACACAAACTGATTTGCATAATTGCCCGACGGAGATCTTTGTGTTCAGAGAAGCAATGCCGAAATAACAATGGGATTAATTGGATGATTACGTGCCAGTCGTGAGACTTGCACTGTTTCAAGTCATTTACTTGGTAGTTTACTACCCTACGTAAATTACCAAAATAATCGGCTGGAGTCTTCAAGTTGAACAACGTGTCTAAGAGGATCTTCTTCTCACTAGTAGTCAAAGTGAAAGCAGTCAGGGGGATAGAAATTCTTCCTGTCGTTGGATCATTTTTTAACCACAGTCTCTTATTTATTTTCATATCCTGTAGATCTCGGTGGGCACGCTCGCCATCTTTGAAATGAGATCCACCCAGACATGTTCCTATCAAATGTTCTGCAACATTCTTCTCTGTGTGCATCACATCAATTATATGCCTTACACGATGATCTTTCCAATACGACAAATCAAAAAATATTGTTCGCCTGGACCATGGCTTCGCTTTACTAGGGTCGTTCGGATCCTCCCTAGCTTTATGCTTCAGGTTTACAAACTGGGGGTGTTTGCCTACATACCTATTCCCCGCAGTCGCAGCCACCGCCTTCTCCTCAATTTGCTGATCAGAAAGTCGAATAGGTGTCGTTCTTCGCTCGTGACCGACAGGCAAAAAGTTAGACTTATCATTCCTAAAAGGGTAACTGGTCGGCAGAAATCTACGATGACCCGTGTAACTCAACTTACCACTATGTTTTAACCAACAGGCTTCCGTTTCCTCCCCACATATGGGACATCCATAATAACCATGAACATTACAACCGGACAAGGTCCCATAAGCAGGAAGATCGTGGATCTCCCACATCACCATTGCTTTAAGTGTGAACTCTTCACCCTTATGAGAATCGAACGTCGTCACGCCTTTATCCCACAACTCTTTAAGTTCTTCGATTAATGGTGCTAAGAATATATCAATATCATCACTGGGAGCCTTCGGCCCGGGTATCAGCAGAGATAACAATGTGAACTCCTTTCTCATGCATAACGTCGGAGGAAGACTTAAAGGCGCCATAAGAACTGGCCAATAACTCTGACTAGTACTTAAATTACCGAAAGGTTTAAACCCATCGGTTGAGATTGCAAGACGAACGTTGCGCGGTTCCTTTGCAAATTCATGGTGTTGTGCATTTGAAATTTGCCAGATGAGTGAATCAACCGGATGACACATCAAATTCCCACACACCTCGCATCGAGCATGCCATGTCATGGCCTCCGCTATCCACGGTACAGTAAAAAAACGTTTTAACCGTGGCCCAAGTGGAAAATACTTCAAAACCTTTTGTGGGACTTGCGAGCACTTGCGATTTTTTGTATGTTTGTCATTTCCATTCTCACAAACCATATATCTAGGCTCACTGCATACAGGACATTCATCCTTCTCTTCGTGCTCATTTTGGTACAACATGCAATCATACTTGCAAGCATGAATAGATTTGTATTTCAAACCTAAACCCTTCAAACTCTTCTTCATGGTAGGATAATTGTCTGGTAACATGTTCTCTTTTGGGAGAATTTCTTTAACCCACTTAAGAATTCCGGTTACGCTGTTTCCAGACAAACCAAAGTGACTCTTCAAATTATGCAAACCAATCATTGCATATAATACCGAGTGATCTTCATCGCAATCTTTATACAACGGTCTAGCCGCATCGGCTTTCAACCGTATGTATTCCCGATCTCCTAGTAGTTCAGCATCAATTTGTTCATTTACTTGGTCATAATACGCATTATTTGTATCCATAGGTTGGTGGTTTTGTTGGTTGTGGAGTCCGTAAGCATCATCAATTAAGTCGTTCAATGGACGATGTGTTGGTGAATCATGTACCACTTCTACTCCTTGAGGTTCCGTTACACGGTCGGCTCCCAGTAATTCTTCTGGAACATAAGGTACAACTTTTTTACCATGGTATGTCCATATTATATAGTCTTGACAGATTCCCCACTTTAGTAAATGCAACTCAACAACTTCCAATGACTTATATTTTCCGTTAATACAATGAGTGCACGGACACGGAATCTTCTCACTTTTAAGATTTTTGGAAGCATATTTAACAAATTCATAAACGCCCTTTACATGATTAATTGATATCCAGTTAGTCTCTCCCATCCACTCTTTGTATTGTGGGAAATCCATGTAATAATCTTCAAATTTCAGTCATGTGGTAATAGGTTAAAAAATATTATTACAACTGAAACAGAAAGAATATTCTTACGACTGAAACAAAAAAAATATCATTCCAAATGAAACAAAACCAATATTCTTACAACTGAAACAAAAAAAATATCATTCCAACTGAAGCAAAAACAATATTCTTACAGCTAAAACAAAAAAAATTATTACAACTGAAACGAAAGAAAATATTATTAAATCTTGGCCAACAGATAAAGTGGCCAAGTAATAAAAGATTTTGCATAATTCCTCAATTCCATCCCATCCTCGCTGTTAACGTACACAGGTACATCTCCGCAGCCGTTGTATATTTCATCGACCATTATTTTAGCCTCACCCTTCTCCAAAGGTCAGTGATGTACTAGAGTTCCAGGAACCCTGGAGATGAGTATGCACACGCCAACAAACCTCGAATTGCTCATGTCCTTGATATAGTACTCTTCGCCATAGTCACCGTGAGTTGTTGACGATGATCCGAGCCCCGTGATTGGCGGAGGTGCAGAGGAGGGGAATGTTGGAGGATGAGGCATTTGAGAGGGGAATGTTGGAGGGGAAGGATGTGTGAAACCTTGAGGAGGCATTGGGGGCCTATAACTTTCAATAAGATTCACAAGTTTCCCAATTTGATTTGTCAATAATCCTAGGGAATTTTTAATCTCATGGACATCCCCATCGGTCTTCAACTGGTGCTCCTTTTGGGATGAGATACAATTCTTGACCGAAGAAAGCTCGTCCACAAGAGGTGCAATGTGTTGAAGTTTTGTTTTTGGCATATGTGAGCCAACACCTCTCGTCCTCCCCCTTTTGTCCTTTCCAAAGGTCTTAGTCAGGGCATCATTTTCAAGGTCAAAGTCATCAGTAGGGCTCGAATCTGATTGACTGCTAATGGCCTCTATTGATTCCAGTGTCTTAGCCAAGTGCAGCGGGAATTTATTATCTTTGTCCCATCGAGCATGAAGGAATAAGTTGGACCGATTTGGGTTTTTACCGGCATCTGGACCATCTTTTGTCCTACTCTCCCATTCATTCTTCAAATCCTCATATGATTTGGATCCCAGCCTATGGATATCAGTTTTTTGTGCCCTATTTTTTTTGTTTTGCTCCCTATGGACCAACTTTTTTTCCTTCGCCTCATTCTCCAAAAACTTATTCCACTGGTCCACCGGCATTTCAACATTGGGAGGCACTTTCTCTTTCAAAGCCAAAATATCGGAGCTCGCTACCTCTTTCGGGAAATGTTTCTTCCGAAGGTTTCTCCTGTATGTCCTCAATCCTTCAGCAACCCGAGATAGAACCTTATTCTTGGAACGGTCAGGAAATGAGAAATGCTTGCAAAGTTGGTCATATATGTCATCTTTGACAGCTTGATCAACAAGGTTCCAATTGTTTGGTCCACCGACTCCCACGTTCATTTTTCCCAGCGATAAACACCAGGCTTTAATGTTCAGCACGTCATTCCTATCACCCGTCGGGTTATTCCCGAGAAGGGAGAAGCCAATAGGCTTCTTTTCATTTGAGCGGGAGGCATCATGAGTGTTGGATTGGGGCGTTAAAGCAACGGGAGTGCTGGATTGGGGCGTAGGAGCACTTGGGGTTGGACTTGGTGAGGAGTGAACCATTGGTGGAGTTGTGAATTGCTCAGCCATTGGTGTTGAGAATCCGGGTTCTGCACGAGATGGTGAACCTCGTTGTGGTGTCACATCGGCACTTGGTACCCTAGGGTTGTTTCCTCTCGACATTATCTACAAAAATTAAAAAATATAAGTGACTAAATAATTATAATAATATGAAATTATAACTAATTAATCAAGCTTAATTAGTTTTATATATATAGATAGATAGATAGATACCTTTTCAAAGTAAGACTTTAGAATAAGTTCAATGTGTCTGATCTCCATCCATTCGGTATTAGTTTTTAAGAACCTATGAATTTTTGCACGTGGCCAACTAGAAGGAAGGGTATCTATGATTGATGTGTAGATGTCAGTGACATGAACTCGGAATCCCCTATTTCTCAACTTGTTGGCAAGATTCAATTTTACGTGCATGTGGCGCGAGACATCACAGTCTATGTCAATGCTCTCTGTACGCAGTTGTATCCATAACGGGTGGATTTTTTTTCCGCCTTCTCCAACAACGTAACCAAGGTCAGGGCTATGTCGGGATTATGTGTGTGAAATATATTTTGTATAACGTCATCCCAGTTTTCTGGTAGAGAAAATAGAATACGGTCGAACAAGTAATCTTGCTGGATATCAAATCCATGATTTATAAGGTAGTTAAAGTGTGCGATCTTTTTATTTCCGTGCCTATAAATAGGAGTACCCTCTATATGACGCACGCTAATAAAAGAGTTATGTGTGCGGTCTAATTGCAACCTGTCCCACTCTTGTTGACAGTATTTATCACCGTGCCTCATTTTTCCTGAGAAAATTATGCGAGGGCATGAATACGAGTCTTGCTATTAAGGTTTAGGTTTGAAAGTTATGAGAGTTTAAACATACATATACACATAAACAAGACAAGCATATGTGATATACTTTTTCATAGGCAAATCAAGAGCACACCCAACAAATTTAATAACATATACATTTATCGATACTAGTATCAATTCAATAAATTCAACATAGTATCCAACAACCAAGCCAACAATATCTCACTATAGCAATGTGTACACGTGTTTGCGACTCATATGTCAAAAAAAATCATTTAATTATATTTTCTCAAAAAAAAAAGACACGGGCATATTTTGATTAAAAAAAATACACACATATACAATCTAGGGTTTATTGACATAATCTATACATACACACATACAAGCTAGGGTTTATTGACATAATCTATACATACACACACATACTATTTAAGGTTTACTAAACCCTAATATTTTTTTTGACATAAATCTATACATACACATACATACAATCTATACAAACACACACATACACACATACAAACATAAATCTACACATACATACACAAAAATTAGGGCTTTAGTTAGAAATCACGAAATCCAAATGAATCAATACATACCAACTGAAATCGATTAGCCAAATGCAAATCCAACTGAAATCCAAATGCAAATCCAATAGAAATCCAACCGAAATCGCAGGAGCTCGAAATCGCAAAAACCCTAACAGAAATGAAGTCGGACGTAATAAATGAGAAGCTGGAAATATTTCTTTTTAAGACCAGACTATGGTCACGGCCTAGAGCCCTGACCCGATGTGCGCGACCCATTAATGAGCATGAATTCTGGCGATTTCGACCTGGTCACGGCCAAGAGCCGTGACCCATTAATGACTTTAACAATGGCGATTCCAAACTGGTCACGGCAAGAGCCATGACCCATGCGCGCGACCCATCACTTTCTTGCAGAACAATGGGGATTTCGATCTGGTCACGGCTATGGGCCGTGACCCATAATGCGTGACCCTTTTATAACAGCCTTGGTGTTTGAATGATGTATGGTCACGTGACCCAGTCCCACAAATGGTCACAACCCATAGCCGTGACCCTTAATGTGTGTGTTTTCTGCTTCGTCGCGCCATTAGTCACGGCCCAAGTCAGTGACCGATCCGCGAACAGTTTAGAGGGAATTTTGGCGCCAAACTGGTCACGACCTGGTCACGGATTTGGACCGTGACCGACCCGTAACCAGTTTGGAGGGAATTTTGGTGCCAAACTGGTCACGACCTGGTCAGGGACTCGGGCCGTGACCCTCTATGGTCAGGGATTTAGTCCGTGACCATTTCCAGAGCATGGATAATTTAATGTGGTAATAAAATTGGTCACGCCAAATATTGAGGGGGTCACGGCCTAAGTCCGCGACCAGCTGGTCGCGGACTTAGGCCGTGACCCACTTGGTGTGACCATTCGCAGGATTTGGTGTAGTGATGAGTGATACGAGGACTTGATAGCAGAGTATGCCAGCACCATAGATTTTATGCGGGGTGCCGTTAGTATATATATATTATATGTGTGGCTAATATATATATAATTATGCCTAAGTATGGGAACTTTCTACTGTGCATAAAAGTAGTTAAGTAATGAATAAATATACTCCGACTCTATTGTAAGTGTTTGAGAAATTTTGTGACATCACTGGAATATTTTTATATAAAATAAGATATGTAAGAGCATAAATTTTAGGAATTTATTTATCTTCGCCATCGTATATAGCGGCATGAAACCTTATGGGAAAGCTAAGTTAAAATAAACTTTTAACGTAAATAGTACGGTAGGTGTGTACACTAGAGGAGAGGTGAGAATTATTCAAGAGAGTGATGCATACTAATATGGTTGTTACATTAGCCGGTAAGCAATTTATTTACTTACTAAACTAAATTTAAATTGTTTTACAATCGGGCTCTGACTCGTTTTATGTTATCTCTTCTCTCTTGTATATATATGTATATATTACAGGTGCCCAGCCACAGGGACGTCATGCTTAGGTTCTTTGGACTGGACGTGCTGCAGGTTATGTGGGAGTTGCAGGCCATTTGCTTAGACGACCTCGTTGTTGATTCCACTCTTATTTCAGTTCTAATTAGTTGGGCATGTGTCGCTCATTTCCTTATTCCGTTGGATTTGTCAGAGATTATATTCATTTATCTTTAGTATTTTTACTCTTTGGGATTTGATTACTGTCAGGATGGTTTTTCTTTGTAATTTTAAAGTTGGTATTGGTTTATCTGAATGGTTAAATTCATGGGTGTTTATTTTCAGTCTTAATAATTGTGTGATTCATAAACTGTTACTTATTAAAGGTTTTCATAATTGGATTTAAGTAAAATGGAAATAATGTTTTAAATGGTTTTTTCACTTAGCTTATTTATTTAGGGTGTTTAAATTGGAAATTTTATTTTGCGACAGTGATGCTAAGAATGAACCAACCGTTCACCTTGATTATAATTTAATATAAGACTGATCACCCGGTATTTAATTAAGCGGGGTGTCACAAAAATAAAAACGCCTAAGGTGACCTTTCCTACCACAATATGAACATGTGCAAACGGGTGGAACGACACATATGGGTTGACCTTTTCTAACATCCTTGAAATTGGTTGACCCTCTATAACAAATAATGGTTTTGGCTTTAGCACTATAATCATGAGAACAAGATGAGCCATTACCATCACTATCAAACCTACTCGAATCTGCCAAATCATTTTTTAACTTCAAAATTTTTTACACAAGCAAAGAATTAGACTCTCCCAATTTAAGGGACGCCTTCTTCAATTATCAATCAAACCTAGAAGGTTATCTTGATCCCCCTCAACTAAAGAAAACTTTTTCCTAAGAGTCTCTTCACGTGCCACAAACTCATTGACTAAAATATTTTTATCCTCTTTGGCACAAACACAAACCATTGAATTTTTAAGGTCCTCTAATTCTTTTTCTAAAACAAGGACCCTATCATCACTCTCCTTCTTGGACAATTTTAAAGCAACAAATATATGGGAGTAAACTTTGTGTTTTTGTAGAAGTTAAACCATGAAAATACCAACATAAAAATGGACTTTCGGATGATGAATTTTTTCTCTCAAAAGGGGTAGAAATGTTCTCAAAAGTCTGCTAAAAAAGATTGTTTCTATACATATTAAAAGTGGTAAAAGGTTAGTGGGGAAGTGGGCAGTTAAAATTAAAAACTTACGAAAATGTGCAAAAATCGCCAGGTCATTCGAACGAGCTTTTAGAAGAGAAATAGGCAAAAATCTCGTTTGATATAAATCGTTCAGACGATGTCATTCTAACGAAATTTTAGAACAAAGTTACGAAGTTTGCTCGATATCTCATTTGAGGTTTGTTTGAACGACCTGAGCATCTCGTCCGAACAAGATCCCAGTTTCGTTCGAACGACTTTTCAGAAAATCCAAAAATGCTTTTTTTAAGCCCAAAAAGTTTTACACATAGTTTTAAAATGATTTTCTGAGAAAATAAAAAGTCGTTATCATAAAAGTTTTATAAAAGGACACCCATAAAAAATTAACCAAGTCTCTCTATATATTAAATGCATTCATACCTTCAGAGACCTTGGAATCCAAATGTTGATGACGTAAAAGCTTGGCACATAAATCGACAATGATGTGATCTTCAAACTCTTAGCCGCTACGTCTTCAACTCAAATGTCATAGGCTTCAAAGGATATGATAAACTACTATCCTATGACTAAATTAGTTTTGTCCGGAATTAAGCCAACACTACAAATAGACTCAATTGGAAATTTTCCCTTAAGAATCTCCCCCTTTAGCTATTTCGGGACAAAACCCAAATTAAAAATCCTATAGGCTGTCAAGCTCTTCTAAAAGAACACAAACCCTCCCAAAATAAAAAATGCAGATGCTTGACTAGACACATGGGATGAAAAGCTTTGCCTCTTTAAAAGGTTGTCACTAAAGATGAAAACATGCACACTTAACACACCATCAAACATATAGGGAATATAACATGATAAATAATATAATGAAATACTCCCCCTTTGTCTAACATGTCCTACATAAGAAAGAGACGTCTCCCCCTAAATTAGATCTCCCAAATTAAAAGGTTTAGATACCATTTCTCTCCCTTATTGTGCAGGAATAGACAAAGATTAAAATGCATATATTAACTCATTTCTCCCCAATTAAAACAAATTCTCCCCATAAATATAGCAAGGGATAGGAACAATGGAAAAACAAGTATATCATGCAATAGTGAATAAAGTGAGTAGAATAATAAATCACGTGGCATGAGAAGAAACTAATCCAACACAAATATTAATAAATATTAACTATAATGCGATAGAAAAAAGATACCACATAGAATAATCTAATATAAGCATGAGATATCAATCACAACAAGATGAATATTTATATCAACATAAATCATACATGTACTACGGACTAGTCCACACAAGAGCATGACCATATATATATATATAAGAAAAAAATCATACATGTACTAGATAGCAAGGCAAAGACTCAAAAATAAAATAAATAACGTATATATATAGACACAAAAGATTCCAGTAATGCACATGCGCATGAACATATACATAGGTATAAACACCACACACGACACAAAATAAATTAAGCTTTCCACACTCATATGGAAAAAAATGCGTCTAAATAACATGTGGTAAATGGTAGTGAAGGGGTGTGAACTAGAATCAAAAGAATTAAGACCCAATCACTTAAACATGTTCACGAATTTCTTATTTGATTGCAAAACTTTATCAAACTTAAATATAGCCTCATGTGACAATATAAAGTGAACTCAAGGAACAAACAAGCACAATATAAACAAGCCTAGAATTTTGATGATTCCACAAACCAATAGAGTTATGACAAAAATAGCATAACTAGGATACATTGTCATTGTGAAAACCCGTTGATATATCCATCCAAATTTTCTCGAATATAATAATTCTTCTCTTTTCTTTTGAATATTCATATCAAACTCAGCTACTTTGGCCTTGGATAATTTTAATAATGCCACATTTTTAGGACATATTTCAATGGTGGCTATTCACGCAAAGTAATTTTGTCTTTCGCATCCCGATTCTATTGATAAATAACTACAGCGGATATATATATATATATATATATATATATATATATATATATATATATATATATATATATATATATATATATATATATATATATATATATATTTTAAATCCGTGCAACAGTTCTTATATGCACAAATCCTCCATAGTCATAGCAACATGTAGATGACTAAATTGATAGGAGAACATCTCACTTAGCTTAAATATACATGTGAAGTTAAAGATCAAATAGCTCCTGCGTGTGTGAATCAAGGCATATAAAAAGAGAATCCATTAAGCAAGTCAAAGGCAAACTACTCCATGCAAGCATGATAAAGAACACTTTAAGGATTGAAAATCTTAACCAAAAGTTTTAGCCACATGGGCGGGGATGATATTGGATTCAAACACAAGTATATGACACATAAAATGTGTAAAACTAAAATACATAAAAGTAGAAAATCTTTTTGAGTTTTTTAAATTTTTAACCAAACACAATGATAACCCAAAAGACAAAACAAAAATATTTTTGTATTTTTTTAAGTAAGACACAATAAATAAAAATTAAATACAAAAGATACACAAGTCATAATTCCAGCAACACATATATGATGAAGCAAAGACTAGAAAATGACAAAAAAACATACAACTAGAAAGAATATATCATGAGGCACAAAAGCTAGTGTATGTAAACAAAACTAACATAATCAACCTTTGGATTGAGTAAGTGAGGAATCATGTGAAAGTAATTAGAATCATAAACTCTATCACGTTAAGTCTCACAGTCGGATCTCCTAACCCACATGAGTGAAACACGGCGTTTTAGATATTTAATGACCTTGGTGACTCTACCCTTTTACTTTCTACGACCATACGTAAGATCAAAACAAAATTTCCTAAGTTGCACCTTCCGACCACAATGTGTGCAAGTGAAAACACTCCGTGAACTATGACCTAAGGATTGATCTATTATAGTGTTTCTAGAATATTCTCTAAAAACTATGGTTTTGGCGTTATTAGTGGAAGTATCTTGAGTATCGAAGCCAATACCACACTTGTCGTCTTTGATTTGGATGGTCCCTAAGATTTTATCTAATTTCTTCGACCTACACTCCAAATCAAATTTAACCCGACTTGAGTCTTTCAATTTACCTTCAATTTCTACTATTCGAGACTCAAGTAAACTCATACTCTCTTCAAACTCGAGAAGCTCTTTATTCATCGCCTCCATTAAACCTCTAAGGCTATTTCTTTCACCTTCTACGTACTCTAGCTTCTCAAGAATAATTCTCTCACCTACCTTAAGGTCTTCAACTAAAACACTCTCATCATTGGCCACGACACGTTCTCTCATTTTAGCTTCTAACTTCAAGTTAGACCTTTTTAATTTCAATGATTCCTCGTACAACTCACGGAAGGCCACTTGAAGTTCACTCTCATCTACCTCTTCTTCATTCTCACTCTCTTCTCCACTCTCTTTACCATCAAACTCTTGAGATTCACAAACAATGGCCACGAAAGTGTCATATAAAGGAATATATCCATGGGAAGATTCGTTGTCAATGCTCACATGACTTGCTAAGAATGCGGTGAAGTTGCACTCAATGAGGGAATCGGATCCCTCCTTCGATTCACTATCACTAAGGGTGACATTATATGAAATCGGTTGCTTGCACTCCTTCCTTAGTTTAGTAGGACACTAGAATGCCCTATGGCCATAACTCTCACAACCAAAACATCTATTTGACTCGTTTCTATTAAGATCCTCATTATGATTTTTAGGGAATCTCTCGGCTTTACTATTCTTAGACTTCTCATACTTCTTAAAATCCTTTTGAAGTTTCTCTTTATTAGTCTTGAGAAATTTTCTAAACTTCCTAGTAAACAAAGCCATATCTTCCGAGTCAATCTCAAACTCGTCATTTGAAACCGGTGTTTCCTCCATTGGGGCTTTCAAAGTTATGCTCTTGTCTTTCCTCTTCTCATCTTTGGTGGGAAACATGTCAAGTTCATAGGTTTGTAAGTCACCTACAAGCTCTTCAAGTTTCGTAGAGTCTAAAGTTTTAAAGAATTTAAAACGGTCACCTTTGGAATAAATCTATCGGGTAATGACCTTAAAATTTTCTTTACGACATAGTTGCCAGGTATCTTTTCTCCTAAATTAAAATATGAATTCACAATATCTGACAATCTCTCATAGAACTCATCAAACGTCTCACTTTCTAGTATTTTAATGGTTTGAAATTTAGTGGTGAGGTTTTAGGGTTTCAAGGTTTTAACGACACTTGTTCCATCATGGGTGAGTTGTAGTATATCCCATGCCTCCTTAGACGTTTCACATGTCATAATCCGATGGAACTCATCCGGTGTGACCTCACTAAAAAGAGCATTTAAACTATGGGAATTAAAATTAGTTAACTTAAGTTCAGTCTCATTCGATCTTTCTATGGGTTTAGGCACAAGAACCTCTCCTTCTAAGCATGTTTGTGGAGTTCACCCTTTAACTACCGATAGACAAACCCTCTCATCTAAGGATTTAAGTACCGACATCATACGCGTTTTCCAATACGCGTAGTTAAAACCATCAAAAAATAAGAAATTTTGCAAAAGGTAAATTTTCCATTTTAAAGCAAAAATTTTGACAAAGGGTCTTAACACAATAATTTAGCGTTCCCACTCTGATACAAATCTGAGGATGTAATTTCTTAAAATATATGCTTAGATACCCCAATTTCTAAATTCCAATTGTGAGATGGTTCACACAATATACCAAACTTAAAATTTCCTTCAAATTAAACAATTAAATTTCTCAGATTTTAATTTCTACAAAATTAAACTAAACTAAAATAAACAAATGTTTAATTTTCTTTCAAATAAAAATTAAATAAACCCAATTCAAGTTCTAGATATGCTGAACAAAGAAAGCATGAATATTTTCAAATAAAAATTCTTGACTTGAATTAAGCTAAAAATTACCCAAACATAACTAGCACCAAAATTACACTAAAGTTGTGATTAAACCAATTTTTATCTTTTTAATCCTACACATTCATCTAAGTGATTTTGCAAGATAAAAGGAAATCACAACATGCAACGCCGCGAAGTACTAAGAAAACCCAAAATGGGAAAAACCTCGGACGACCCAGCCTCAAATCCACTAGGAACGATTTTACATAGGACACGGCAAAAGACTTACCTCAACAACTCGACTCCCTTTCAAGCCTTGGCGATATTTCATTCTTTAACCTCTGTCTAGTCGATAACTCCGAAATCCACCATAGTCTTGGAATCCACCGATGGGGTGAATCAACCATCAAAACATATGAAGGCCTTTCCAACGTATGCACATCACGAATCTTCAACAAAACGGACTCCTCCGTATGAAACTTCTCTTTATAGGATGAGAAAAATATCCAGTGCCAACGATGGTGATCTCAAAGAAAATATATAATTAGAACTTGTATCAAAACAAACATATGGGTGTAAACTTTGTGTTTTGGTAGAAATTAAACCATAAAAATACCAAAATAAAAATGGACTTTTGGATGATGAATTTTTGCTCTAAAAATAATAGAAATGTTCTCAAAAGTCTGCTAAAAAGATTGTTCCCGCACATATTAAAAGTGGTAAAAGGTTAGTAGGGAAGTGGGAAATTAAAATTAAAAACTTACGAAACTATACAAAAGCCGCCAGTTCGTTCGAACGAATTTTGAATGTCGTTCGAACAACTTGGTTCGAACGAGATTTTTAGAAGAGAAATAGGTAAAACTCTCATTAGATAAAACTCGTTTGAACGATGTCGTTCTAATGACATTTGTAACGACATTTCGGAAAAAAGATACGAAGTTTGTTCGATATATCGTTTGAGGTTCGTTTGAACGACTCGGGTATCTCTTTCGAACGAGATCCCAGTTTCATTCGAAAGACTTTTCAAAAAATGCAAAAATGCTTTTTTTTAAACCCAAAAACTTTTATGTATAGTTTTAAAATGTTTTTCTGATAAAATAAAAAGTCGTTATGACAAAAGTTTTATCAAATGACACCCATAAAAATTAACCAAGTCTCTATATATATTAAATGCATTCAGAATTTTAGAGACCTTAGAATCCAAATGTTAATGACGTAAAAGCTTGGCACATAAACTGATAATGATGTAATCTTCAAACTCTTGGCAGCTACGTCTTCAACGCAAACGTCATAGGCTTGAAACGATATGACAAAATACTATCCTATGACTCAATTAGTTTTGCCCATAATTAAGCCAACACTACAAATAGACTCAATTGGAAATTTTCCCTTGCATGAGCAACGTCTCCAAGACTAGAGGGAAATATGAGGGAGATTAAACTCCCGTTATTGATCCATAGTGTCATGGTTTGGCGAAATTACCTGACATGGTTGGTGGGATCTGTTTTTCTATCGTAAATCTTAAATCATGCATTGACAAACTTATTATAAGGTTCAAATTCCTTATGGCACAACTGAACGGTGATTTCATTTGGCTAACAAGGTCTCGTCTGGCGAGATCTTTGTTCATCCATGCCCCCTGGTGGGTAGAGTGCCTGTCCAATACTCTTCTAATTAATATCACAGCAATCCTTTTCTCCTCGTCTCTCATTGGAGTGGGATATTTATACTGGAGACCTCCTATAAGGAGAATCTTCCTTACGTCGCGTGGCATTCCTCCCTCGATTGCAAGCTCTGCTCGCTTAAGGACTAGGAGTGCACAACATGTGGGTACACTTACGCTTCTCTTTTTGGGTCTCTCTCTCCAGCCTATACAGACGTCATTGGAGAGAAGCATTCTTCTCCTGGTGATATATGGTGGCACGCTCCTCATCTCTCAGGTGCTTCTTATAGTTATCAATAAACCTTGAGATCTGGTTAGATCATTGGGACAGATCACTCTTGACTGTCATCTCCTCCTGGGGACGATATCTTGTATCAAGAGATTGGTAATAATTGCCAATAATTAATTTAACCCTCTGGGATGAAGGAGATGACTAATGTAGTCTGGATGGTGATCTTCCTGGCACTTATGGCTATGTTCACGATGACTCTCCTGGTCATTGAGATTTTGGAGATCTTGGTTGGGTGAGTGACACATCGCAAAAACTTAGCTAGTGGCAAAGAACTATGTTCGTTCCCACTTATGGTGCCAATTGTAGGTGGTAATTTCCTACATGTAATAATATTCAGTGTACACAAGCCAAACAGAGATGAAAATCATAAAGGGAATGAAATCACATAACAACGCAAAATGTAGGTGGTTCGTTAATATGCCGACAACCACGAGATGTTAGGGTTTGTTCTCTTGTCAGCAGAGTTGTAATAGTACTACTTGACATTATAATAATGCATGCTCCATTCATGTGGGGTGTGTTTACAATTATAAGGCATCTTAGAAGAGTCATAAGCCCCATTAATAGTTATCCCTAAGAGTTTAGAATTATCAATGATCATGATCAACCATTACAAGTGATATCTTTGAATATTTCTTTGTTGACAAGGAGTCTCCATTAATCATATGCACATGTGGTTGGGGCGCACGTGGTCGAGCAAATATATATGCATTTTTATCTTTTAAAAAGTGTTAATTATGCTTTGAACTCTTCAACTTTGCACTTATTTTCACTTCGCCACCTATACTTTTATCTTTTAGACTTAACCATCCTCAACTTTTAAAAATGTATCATTTTACCCCTTAGCTGTAATAGTATTGAGTTTTCGAACGAAAAATGGTCATTCGCACAAGTGGTCGGACAAAAAGTCCTCATATGCAGTTCACATGATCAATTTTTCATCCAAAACTTTAACGCCATTAGTGTTTTGGGATAAAGTAACACGTTTTTATAAGTTACGGTTAAATCTATAAAATGAATACGGATGGTGAAGTGAAAGTGGAAGAAAAGTTGGAGGGGATTAACCCTAAAAAAAATATAAATATAAATATAAAATCATTTTTTTATACAAAACCTTCGTTTTAAGTTTATTGTTAACAAAATGTTTTTATAAAGATAACTACCAAATCATTTTTTACAAACAAATCTATTTTTCTACCTTAATTTATAAAAGAAACTATAGTTTTAAAAAAAATTAATAAAAACAATCATTTAAAAATTATTTTATAAATACAAAATCATTTATTAAAATTTTTAATAAAAAATTAATATAAAATCATTTTTTATACAAAATGTAGTTTTAGCCTTTCTATACAAAAACTATTTTTTTAAAGGCAATTTTATAAATATATATATATATATATATATATATATATAATCATTTTTTTAATTAAAATTAGTTCTATAAAGTTATTTTATAAAAACTATAGTTTTAACTTTTTATTATGAAATAAAATGTAGATTTTTTTTAAATTATAAATATTGTACATTTTTATACTTATAAAATAGTTAAATAGTATGTAAAGATATTTTATGTAAAAAAATAATATAAATTTCTAAAGGAAGTTTTAAAAAAATGAATTAAAAATAACTTTATGATAACCTAGAGATTTTGAATATCAAAAACATTTATAAAATGATGTATGTTTTTGTAAATTAAAATTGTTTTTTATATAAATATTAATGTTTATTAACGTAAGAAAAATATTTCATATAAAAAACATTATAATATATATATATATATATATATATATATATATATATATATATATATATATATATATATATATATATATATATATATATATATATATATATATTAACAAAGGATTTCTAATTCTTAAACATGTAACATCATAACCATATCACGAATTTAACCATTTATATTCTGAATCATGATGAATTTGAGAACACGCTATATAATTGACTTACTTGAGTCTATATTATATAGGAGTTCCAACTAGTTTGGATATTGAGACAAAGTAGGTTAGATTTTATGAGTTGCTCCATATCCCAAAGGTTCAAGAAGAAGAAGGAAGAAGAAGAAGAAGAAGCAATCCAGTCCAAGCAATCCTAATAGGGAAGTTAATTCTATCCTTAAACCAATATAGGACACTCTCGCTGCATAATATCTTATTCCTTATTGCATTGGTGGTTTTTAAAACACTTTAACCATTTTTCTTCAAATTAATTTATTTACAACATTTTAAATAATTTTTGGAATTAATTAAAACTTGGTTTTTAAAAGTGTTGGGGTTATAAATTTTATTTAAGAAAGTATTTTATTTGCTTCAAAGTTAGCTTGGGTAGAATGTCAAAGTGCTAGTGACTTCAGGGGGAGTTTGTAATTATTTTCAAAACAGGCATTTTTTGGTTAATCTGCACCGTCCACGTGTTGGCTCATTAAGCGTTAGATCTGTGTTTTCTCACAGACACAAACCCACCTACCCATCTCAGCCCTTGGATGACTTTAATCGACGATCTTCATGTCTTTATTTACAATCCCAGTGCTTACCTTTTAACCAATGAGATTTCGTTATTCCACCGCTTGTTATAAGCCATTTTAGATTTCAAGTCAAACTTATAAGACCAAATCTCAGCCCTTGGATTGCAACTAGAGATCCTTCTTCACCGAGTATAAAAAGGATCTAAGTCTCAGAATTTAGAAACTTTTGCCATTTCATCCAAATAAGAAAAAAGAGGGGGAAGAGACATAAGGGAAGAAAGAGAGGAGAAGAGAGAGAAAAGAAGATAACCTATCTTCGAATCCTCACACCTCTGAGTTATTTCCTACAACCCATACACCTTAATCTTTAAAGACTTTAGTAATAAAGTAAAGACCAACAGCCATCAATATTGTTCTTACTGCGACGTCATTGGCCACAGTCTTGAAGAATGTTTTCAGAAAAGGATATACACACCCACTAGGGGTGGACAAAAAAAAGACCGACCCGAATGGACCGATTGGATCGAATCGGACCGAACCAAAAATTAAGGCTATTTTGAAACCGGTTCGAAAATCGGTTCACAAAAACTAAAAACCGATTAAACCGGTCTGGTCCGTCGTCCACTATATTAAAAGACCTATTTGGACCGGACCGGACCGATTCCCATATATATAATAAAAATAATGTTATTGTGTTTCTTATGTATAGTTTTTGAATTAATGTATATAACTTATGAATTTAATTTGGAACATTTTATATATGTATAAACATTTTTTTATTTGGGTTAAAAAAAAACATGTAAATATCACTTGGAGTTTCGAGTATTATTTTTTTGTATATATATTTGTGAGAAAAATAGATAAAAACATTCATACAATGTACATATATATAAAATAGGGTCAGGACCGAATTTTACCCCGGACCGGACCGAAAAAAGCCTGGACCGAATTAGTAGGTTAACCGAATTAATCGGTCCGGTCTCGGTCCAAAAAAATTAAGGACCGAATATTCGGTCCGGTCCAAAAAATAGGCAAAATTCGGACGGGACTGTGCCCACCCCTAACACCCACGTACCTTAACTTTAACTATTCTAGGAAATCCATAAATACTTATGTACTCCCTAGACAGCCCACAAACAACTCTAAATCTAAAAATAAAAAGGGAGGGTCCGAGACTAAGAAAAAAACCATTTAGAAAGACCCCACAAACCTTTTTTAAATCAAAAGGACAAAAAACCTTTAAAACTCGGCATATTTGGATTAGAAAAGATGATCTATTACCCCAGCTCAAGTGCAACATTATCATTTCTGCTTTAAAGGCACAAAGCACTTCAACTGGATGGTATTTAGACTCCGGATGTTCTAAACATATGACCGGAGACGCAACCAAATTGAAAAACAAGACAGACTTCTTAGGAGGTAGTGTCATGTTTGGAGATAGTGTTTCATCTCAGATCATAGGTAATGGAATATTGAGTGAGCATGGGATTCCTTAACTAAATGATGTTATGGCCATCCCCGATGATCCCCGCCGCGGAGGGAGGAGGAATCCTTTGGGTCCCACGCATCCCCTCTCGGGAGAGCGCTTCGGCCGGCGTCGATTTTGTGAGGTGTGAAAAATGTAGAGAGATTCAGAGTCGCCAGTCTATTTTACTCAAAATAAACAAAAGAAAAAAAGAGGAAGCCACCCCGAAGGATGGCATCCAAAGACATACTAGTGCGTGTGAAACCAAAATGATTCGAAAAGGGTTCGGAGGCTTAGTTACGAAATGGGAAGGTGTTAGGCACCCATTCCGCCCTTTCGGTCTCTCATGGATATTTGCTATTTTACTTTATGTTTCCCCCCGTGAGATGTGTGCATGTGTATATATATAGAATGGAGGTAGGAATCCTCGGCTTGTATCATGGAAAAGAGAAAGTGAGTCATCCATAGGAAGATTATAAAAGTAATATTAAAAAAATAAGATTTACGCGGTTACCCCTACGTTGATCGTTATAAGGGAACGATAACGCATATGAGGTAATGCGTCACTAAGAACAAATGTATGTATAATATAATAAAAATGGATTTAGAGAAAATAGGAAATGGGAGAAAAAGTGAGAGAAAGGACTCGAGTCTCGGGTTTTACACCGAGACGCCTACATAGCCTATAAAGGCATCAAAGTCCACGTAGTTCGCATACAAAGAAAAGGGGTGGGGTTTATCCCATAAATCCAAATGTGGGATCTCTTATTTGTAAGTGTGTGTGTGTGTGTAGAAAAGGTGTTTTAGTTGTGAGAAAAATGTGAAAAAAGTGTAAGAATCCCTACTTGAAATTTATGAGCAAACCCTCTTTTTCTTATTTTTTTGGGTTTTTTATTTATATGAAAATAAGATATGTGCAATAATACTAAATAAAAAGTATATTAGGATGTGTGAGATGAGATGATAAAAGTGCGAAGTAATAAAAAAAACAAGTTATTGAGAATTTAAGAGAATTCAAGAGCAAGTTGAGAAAGTTGGACCTTCTTGAAGATTTTGAGCTTGATCTTGGATGTTAGAGAGCAGCCCTTGCACTTGGATGATGATGGAGAGTGGTTAATTCCCCAAGTTTGATGAAGAGGATGATGGAAAGTGGAAGTAAAAAGAGGATTTGGAAGTTGAAATCACGCTGCCTTCGAGAGAGGTTTCTGGGATTCGTTCAGAGAGATTTCTATCAGATCTGGGCTCTCCTTGCAAATGAGGCCAAGGCCTCCTTTTATAACCCCAGGGGACTGCCGATGGCCCTATCATGGCACTGCCTATCAGCAAGTGCCGATCGGCCCTATCATGGCACTGCCTATCGGCAGGTGCCGATAGGCAGGATCTGGGACCTGCCATTTGGCAGTGCGCCTCAGTATTTTTCTGAAAACTGGCCGCCGAGGGCAAACCGTTGGTCGGAATAGCGCATGGGGCATACCGTTAGAAAGGTATTTCAGAGACCTTCGAAAGTCCTTTGGACCGCTCCCAATTTCGGGAGTTGACTTTGGGTCAAAGGTGGCTCGGAAGCGTTTGTCGGTCCATTGGACGGGGAATCGCGCAGACGCAAACGGCGCGTTCGTCCGCATGGTAAGTCCGAATCGCACACGGGGCATACCGTTGGAAAGGTTAGGATATGTATTTCGATATTTCAAAGAGTTTGACCCAGTTTGGAGAGTTGACTTTGGTCAATCGGGCTCGGGAAGCGCTCGGTGGCTTCCCGAAGTCAAATGGATCGTTCGTCCGCATGGAAAGTCAGAATTGCGTATGGGACGGACCGTTGGAAAGGGTATTTAGTGCCCTTTGAATATTCATTCACCCTCGGTCGAGCTGAAGAGTTGACATAGGTCAAATCGAGCCCGGGAGCGCCCGATGGCCTCTGGGTCAGGTTTCGGACGCAAATAGCGCGTTCGTCCGTATGGTAAGTCAGAATTGCGCATGGGGTGGACCGTTGGAAAGGGTATTCAGTGACCTTCAAATATTCATTGAGTCTTGGTCGAGATGAGGAGTTTGACTTTGGGGTCAAACTGAGCCGGGGGGTGCCCAATGGCTTTCAGGTCAGTACTCGGGATGTGACCTGGGTTTATAGTGATGAAGGTAGGTACTAGGGACCTAAGGAGAGTTAAGGGGTAACAGAATGGGGTGTCTATAGAGCCCCTCGACGGGTGAGTTTGAAATAAATGATAGCCGTCGATTAGACACCACATGATGCTTTTGAGGGAGTATGACCGATTCAGAGGGTCGAGGTCAATTCTAAGGACCTAAGAAGTATGCTGGGGCTGATCAATTTAGAGGATCGATCTCAGTTCGGAGGATCTAAGGAGATGAGGATGACCAATTTAGAGGGTCGAGGTCAGTTCTGATCTAAGAGTGGTGACGATCGAGGATCGAGGTCAATTCTGACCTAAATCAGGTAACGATCCAAGATCGGGGTCAATTTTGACCCAAGAGTGGTGACGATCGAGGACCGAGGTCAATTCTGACCTAACTAAGGTGACGATCCAAGACCGGGGCCAATTCTGACCCAAGAGTGGTGACGACCGAGGACCGAGGTCAATGTTGACCTAACTAAGGTGACGATCCAAGACCGGGGTCAATTCTAACCCAAGAGTGGTGACGACCGAGGACTGAGGTCAATTCTGGCCTAACTAAGGTGACGATCCAAGATCGGGGCCAATTTTGACCCAAGAGTGGTGACGATCGAGGACCGAGATCAATTCTGACCTAACTAAGGTGATGATCCAAGACCGGGGCCAATTTTGACCCAAGAGTGGTGATGATCGAGGACCGAGGTCAATTATGACCTAACTAAGGTGACGATCCAAGACCGGGGCCAATTCTGACCCAAGAGTGGTGACGACCGAGGACCGAGGTCAATGCTGACCTAACTAAGGTGACGATCCAAGACCGGGGTCAATTCTGACCCAAGAGTGGTGACGACCGAGGACCGAGGTCAATTCTGACCTAACTAAGGTGACGATCCAATACCGGGGCCAATTCTAACCCAAGAGTGGTGACGACCGAGGACCGAGATCAATTCTGACCTAACTAAGGTGATGATCCAAGAGCGGGGCCAATTCTGACCCAAGAGTGGTGACGGCCGAGGATCGAGGTCAATGCTGACCTAACTAAGGTGACGATCCAATACCGGGGCCAATTCTGACCCAAGAGTAGATAAAGATTGTATTTTGGTTCTACTGAAGAAAGAGCTTTGTGATTTCGATTTGAGCTGGGGAGCTGCTAGCTGGGGGAAGCTTTATAGGAGGCCTTGCAGGGGGGAACAACCTATTTTTGGTGTTGTGAGAGAATTCCGCTGGGGAAGTGATCAGATGATCCTTAGAGATCCTCCGAAGTTTGTTGGGAGGAGATTTCACTTAATTTTTTAGGATTCCGCTAGGGAAGAGGGGTTCCGCTTGGAATAAGAATTTGGATCTGAGATTCTGCTGGGAAATGATGAATGGGCCGGGGAAAATTTGGATTGTCCTTTGGGAGAGATTGCTCGGGGCGAGTGGTTCTTCTGATCTCTGCTGGGAAAAATACCAAATAATATTGTACCGCACCGGATAGCCGATGGTTGTAAAGTCTGATGAGGAGGTGATTAGGTGGTCCGGGCGCCTTACCCGAGAGGTCAATCGCTTGGATTTTGAGGGCTCCATTGGGGAAAATGGTGTGTCGCCCGAAGGAGTGCAAAATTTTCTTGATGAAAACGTTCTAAATCCTTCCTGGGATTTTTAGGAATTTTTCGAGGCTTTCTGGTATTTTCTGGGAATTTTTGCACGAAATTTATAGGGGGTACCGGTCGGCATAGACTGAGAGGTGCCATTCCGCAGTGGCACGGACTTTTGGGCTACCTCGGGAAGGTGAGGAGACAGTGCCGATCGGTATGGTGAGGTGGGTTGCCGATCGGCATGGCGTTTGGCCTCTTATATAAAGGGGCGAATTCCCCTCATTTTTCACAGCTTCCTGCCTTCTCTCTTTCTGCGATTTCTCTCTGCGAATCGTTCTAGCATTCCAATCTTTAAGAAATGGCCCCTTTTGTGAGCACCGCTGTCCACCGGGAGTGGTTGACCATTGAAGACTGGGCAAACGTGGATTGGAGGGACAGGGTGCCCCTTATTTTGGGGAATGAGAACGCCTTTGATGCATTCGAGCCGGTTGCGGATGAGTGGACCTTACTACGGGAGCCGTCGCGTCATCGCTCTTAGAGAGTGATTACGGTGTCGTCCTTGAGGTATTCTTTACTTTGCGCATTTCCATTTCATGCATTCTCATTTTCCTTATGCGTCTCTTTTTGCTCTTGAATTCAGACATGGTTCTATGAGGTGATTGGGTGCAACACCCCGCTGATTGCTCTAAAGGACGACACCGTCGGGGACTTCTGTCGCTTGTATCGATGGCGTAAGGCCAACCGGCAGTCGAAGGGATCTCTCTCCCTGGAGGCGGTGCGTCATGTCTTGAATGACCTGACCAGTGGTAGGGTAAGACTCTTTCCATTTCATCCTTAGTTTTTGCACCTTCTGATTCTGTATTGACTTATGCCTGCTTGGGGATTTTCAGGTGACATTTTATCCTTGGGGGACCGCCATTCAGGATACGGGGGTGACTGGGGTGAACGCGCAGATGAGGCATTTTTTGGCGTACTAGTTCGACCATTCCTGGTACCTCGGGGAGAGGGTGATCCGTCAGATTGCTGAGGAGGAGGTGGTGGTGCCTCCCGCGCAGCCTCCTACTTCTATGAGGCGGAAGCGACAATTGTTGGAGGATGAAAGGATCGCGGCGATGATTGGCGAATCCTATGCGTTGTATACTGATACGGCTGCGCCGTATGACTATATGGACTTTGTGACGAGCTGGTTGATGGCGCCCGGTATACATGATGCTTTGCCTTTCCCTCCTGCTGGTTCGAGTCGGGCGGTGGGGTCCTCCCATAGTGGTGGTGGTCCGTCGGCACATGCGGCGGCGGAGACGTCGAAGGTCCCTATTGTTCGGCTTCACACTCCTTCGTACAACATCCGGCGGGATGATGGAGGGACAGTGTTGATGCTGCATCGTCCTCTTGCGATGGATACGGAGGAGCTAGGCTTGACAGAGGATGTCCTTCGTCCTGCGGTAAACCTTTCGGTCCTTTTCCTCTCTTTTTTGATTTCTTTTGCTTGATACTGATTCTTCCTTTCCTTTGCAGCAAATCCGGGTGTCGACCACTTGGCTCAGGGACATTAAGGATTGGATATCATCGGCGACTGCCCACATTCGGGAGTCTGTCCCTGTTCCTTCTTGCTTGGTACCGTCAGCCTCGTCCGGGGGAGACTCTGGCTCGGGTAGTGGGGGCGCGTCGTCTCCCCGTAGGGGAAAGAGAGTGCTTCGCCGGGATGGAAATTCTTGAGAGAGAGAGGGAGTGAAATATGGGTTCGGGCTGAGTCCCGTTGTTTTTGGCTTTTCTTTATTTCCTGCAAAAATGATGTAACACAGAAAATATATATATGCAACGCAATGCAGTTTTTTGACTATCTTTTATCTTAATGATGAATGAATGAATGAATGCACATGCGCTTTTTAATTTGCTACAAAAACCGTAAGATAGGAGTATTTTTGGAATTTTTCAAAGGAAAGTTGCTTTATTTAAAACGGGGAATCCCATAAGGAGAAAACAGGATTCTTGAAATTCTTTTGAGAATATCAATTTATTATTTTGGAGTTTTCTGATTTGAAAAAGAAGGAATGGAGGAAATTTAAAAAAGGGAATTATATAAGGAGGAAAAGGGATTTTGAAATTCTTTTGAGAATATCAATTTTTATTTTTCTGATTTTGACAAAAGAGAAAAAAGGGAGATTTCCAAAAATGGGGGGGTGCCGATCGGCAAGCACCCTGGCCTGCCTATCGGCAGTTCAATCCAGTCCCATCAATTGAAAGCTTTGATTGGTACCCTCTTCATCCTTTAGTACCTTGTGGGGTAGGGTTCCTTTTGATTTCTGCAAGTATTATGTCCCTTGTGAGGATTTTTAAGTATAAAAAGGGAGAAGGGTGGAGTGTTTTCCTCACACTTTTTGCATTCTTCGTACCCACCCATCATCTTTTAGTCTTGCAAGATGGATCTCCCTGGTAGCATCGAGTTTGCCAATTACCTCGAAACCTTGGAAGCTATGTGCTCTTATAATGTCGATTATGATGCCTTCAATATGCGTCGAGTCTCCTTATGGCGTAATTGACCTTTTGAGTGGAATATGCTGATGGCGGTAGTACAATTTTGGTATCCCGAAGACCATGTATTCCGCTTTGGGTTGGAAGAAGTTTGTCCTACTTACGAGGAGTTTTCTGCCATACTGGGCGTGAATCCTAGTGTTGTCGCGGCTTTACCCAAATTTTCCCATTCTCCTAGGGATTTGTTGGCCAGGCTTCTTCATATCTCGCCTTCGGCGGCCAGGTCATTGGTTGCTAGAGGGATGATCTCCCTCCCGGCGGTGTTGCAGTCCGTGCGTTCATGGGAAGTAAGTGATGCTGGCTATGTTGGAGTCTTCGTCCTGGGCCTGGTTTCAAAATTGTTGTTGGTGACTGGGAAATTGCAGGTGGACCCACAACTTGCAGCCATTACCTCATGGATGTCATACCATCGCAATCCTGCGGCGGTGATATTGGCGGAGACTCTGAATGGCCTGGATACTTGGAGAGAAGGTCGTTCAGACTTTTTGAGGGGTAGCCCGGTGATGTTGTTCATGTGGTTGTCTGAAAGATTCCTCTTATCGACTCCTCCAGAATATCCTTTGTCGGTTGTGCCCAACTTCTTTTCACGGTACTTCATCCGCATGGGCCTGTATGTTGAGAACTAGGAGAATTGGCTTGTGGAGCATGGGGATTGTGGGCTGTATTGGTCCGTGCCTTGGTGGGGACAGTTGCAGAACATTTTTGGAGCTAGGAGAATATTCATATGTGTGGCTGGTTGGTCTCAGGCGGACCTCTTTTTATTTCCCTTGGCGACTTTTGCGCCAATTTGGCTGGGCGTAGGTCGTGCCCCCTCGGATCTTAAAGTTCTTTTCGGTAGAAGATTTGACAGAGCGCTTGCGTCTGTTGCTAGGATCTCTGTGGGAAAATCGGCGTCCGTCGACCCGTCCCTCTTAGTCTGTTGGGAAGGTTTGCCATATCCCCAAAGATTATATGAAGTGGTTGTGGAAGGAAGTAGTCAGCAAGATGTTGGCAGTAGAGACCGGTCGTAGGTGGTTTGTTTTATCTGACTCCATGGAAGGGGGTGTCGTGGTCTTTTCTAAGATGGTTAAGGCTCATCGGTCCATGGAGTGTTTGCGGCACTCCATTCAGGCAGGAGAAACTTGGGGTCCTCAGGACGTGGATGATGAGGGTGCAGGCTCTTCGAGTAGCTGTGGGTAGGACTCCTGGGGAGTTTATTTACGTAACAGATGTGGGGGATTTTATCTGGTTTTTTATGGTAGTAGGGGGAGGGAGTTATCCGTTCCTTTTTCTTATGTAATCCGTAATGTAGTTTCTTATTAATGAAATAAACAAGTTTCTGATCATCCAGCTGTGCCTTTTGATGAGTTTTTCATTTTGAATTATCTATACCAATCGCTAAGGCATACATAATCCTTTTGTTCAAGTAGATGTTTAGAATGAATTGTCGTTCTCGGGGGTAAGAAAAGAATGGTATTTTGTGAAAAAGAAGGGGTCGTGCTCATGTTAGGAGTATGAGCTGCCTACGTACCTCTGGGGTTTTTGAAAAAGTTCTTACCTGTATGAAAATAGTTTTTTGCAGAGGATCAGGCCCACGTAGTTCTGGGTAGAGGGAAATGGAGAGAGTTTTTTTTTTTTTTTTAGAACAGAAGGGGGATGAGAAGAGTCATAGCGCGCCGAGATTTTGGGCTAGGGGTAGAACTTCTTGAGACGGTCCAGATTGACTGGACGAGCCATCTCTTCCCCATCTAGGTCAGTGAGCATGGCGGCACCGTCGGATAAGATTTTCTTCACAATGTAAGGGCCGCTCCAATTGGGTTTGAACTTTCCTCTGGGGTCCCAGATGGGTTCGATTATCTCTTTGAGGGCTAAATCCCCCTTTCGGACACCGCGATCCTTGACTCTCTTGTTAAATGATCGAGCTATTTGGCGATGGTACCCTTGTATGTGGTCAAGAGCTTTTAATCTCCGTTCATCTAGGAGGGTCAGCTCATCAAGACGGCCTTGCCACCAGTCTTTTTCACTAACCTTGCTTTCGAGCATGACACGTAACGAGGGTATTTCCATCTCCACAGGTAGGACTGCTTCCATGCCGTAGACCAAGGAGTAAGGGATAGCCCCAGAGGGCGTAGGGGATCCGATCGGCCCAATCCCTATAACTTTCGGTCATCTTGCTGATGATGGCTTTGAGGTTTTTGTTTGCGGCCTCAACTTCACCATTGGTCTGAGGTCGGTAGGGAGAAGATTTGTGTCTCTGAATCCCGTATTTGTTGACTATTTCTGTGACTTTTGCCTCAAAGTGCAAACCATTATCCGACACTAGCTCGTGCGGGACCCTATATCGGCAGATGATATTCTTCTTGATGAATTTGGCCACCTTCTTGGCATTTAATACTGCGTATGACTCAGCTTTGACACATTTGGTGAAGTAATCGATGGCAACCAGGATGAACTCATGCCCGTTTGATGCTTTGGTGTAACCTTCCCTATGATGTCGATACCCCAGGTGGAGAACGGCCAGGGAGAAGTCATGTTGTATAATATGGTAGCAATGGGTCGGTCTGTCTTGTTTTTGAACTAAAAAGGGGGTCATTGTTATTCCCTCGGGCATGTCGACCATGGAAGCCAAAGTAACGAGAGCATCGACTAGGTTGTTCTTTGCTCGGGGTAGGTAATGGAAGGTGATATCTCAGAATTGGGAGGCCAACTCTTCTAATTGGGCGTGAAAGGGTTGGAGCTTTTCGTCTTTGACCTTCCACTTTCTGAGCACTTGACCGATGATAAGGGCAGAATCCCCGTATACATCAAGGTATTGAATACCTTTCTCGAGAGCGACCTGGAGGCCCACTGTGCATGCCTCGTATTCTGTCATGTTGTTGGTGCAAGGGAAATCCAATTTAATGGCGATGGGAGTCATCTGGGGTGACCAGAAGTATCCCAATGCCATATCCCTTTTTGTTGGCAGCGCCGTCGAAGAACATTTTCCATCGGAGGCGGTCTTGAGTGGTGCAGAGGATGTTTTCATCTGGGAATTCGGAGATCCAAACATCTGCTTCTTCTATAGGGTAGTCAGGGATGTAGTCAGAGATGGCTTTTCCTTTAACGGCTTTCTGTGTGATGTACACGATATCGAACTCGGTTAGGAGCATCAACCATCGGTCCATTCGGCTAGATAAGGCGAGTTTCTCAAGCAGGTATTTGATGGAATCTATTTGGGATACTAGTTTAATGGGGTAGGCAAGAATGTGATGTCGCAACTTTTGGGTGACCCGGACAAGTGCGACACATGCTTTTTCCAAAGCAGTGTAGTTGACCTCGTATCCGGCCAACTTATGACTGGCGTAATAGATGGCTCTTTCTTTGCTGGAGTCCTTAAGGTACTGGGCTAGCAAAGCCCCGGCTGCAGTGTCTGTTATGGTTAGGTTTAGAGCAAAGGGAGACCAGGCTGTGGTGGCATGAGAACTGGAGGTTGGGTTAGGTATTGTTTAATTCGATCAAAAGCTTCTTGGCATGCCTCGTTCCAAACCTTGGTTGAATCCTTTCGGAGGAGCTTAAAGATTGGTTCGCAGATGGAGGTTAGCTAGCTGATGAACCGGCTGATATATTGTAATTTCCCCAGGAAGCCTCGGACTTCCTTCTCTGTTCGGGGAGGTAGCATCTCAAGTGTGGCCTTCAGCTTGGCGGGATCTGCTTTTATCTCCTTCTCACTGATCATGAATCCTAAGAGTTTTCCCTTCGTAACGCCGAAGATGCACTTCTATGGATTAAGTCTCATCTGATACTGCCGCAGTCGTTCGAAGAACTTACGGAGAGCGGGAACATGACCTTCTCTAGTTTTGTACTTGATAATCATATCATCCACGTAAACCTCGACCTCCTTGTGGATCAGATCATGCAAGATGGTTGTGGCAGCCCTTTTGTAGGTAGCCCCAGCATTCTTGAGACCGAATAGCATAACGGTGTAGCAAAAAGTTCCCCATGGGGTGATGAATGCGGTTTTCTCTTGATGGTCGGGGTACATCTTGATTTGGTTGTATCCGGCAAAATCCGTCGACAAATGACTTGAGAACATGATTGGCTGTGTTATCCACGATCATGTCGATGTTGGGTAGCGGATAATCATCCTTCGGAGAAGCTTTATTTAAATCTCGGTAATCCACACACATTCGAACCTTTCCTCCTGATTTTGGTACAGGTACAATATTAGCCAGCCACGTGGGATATTTGATTACTCGAATGAAACCCACGTTCAACTGTTTGATCACCTTTTCTTTGACCTTAAGCGACCATTAGGTGCGGAGCTTTCTTATTTTTTGTTTAACTGGCTTGGCATCTGGGAGAACGGGGATCTCGTGCTGAGCTATTTCGGGATCAATACCGGGCATGTCATCGTAGGACCATGCAAAGACATCCACGAACTCCTTTAGCAATTCTTCGAGTTGTGCGCGCTCATGCTCGTCAAGGGTGGCCCCTATCCTAATCTCGCGCAGTTGGCAACTAGAACTGAGATTAATAACAACAGTCTCTTCTTCTTTAACTTGAACGCGGTTATGTTGTTTATTATTAACCTTATTTAGATCAGTTAAGAACTGTTCATTTGCAAAATCATCGTCATCAAAAGTTTGATTAAAATCCACACAATTAATGTAAGGCACAGGAAGGTACTCAAAATCTTCATTTATTTCATTGATAGGAAAAACAGCATTGAGAACCTCATCAAAAGAGGTCTCGATTAAATTTGAGCAAGGATGGACAACAGTAGATAAAACATGGTAAATATTGGGGTTAGGGGAGATTTCAACAGGTATAACTGGTGCAGCATGCCAGTTGAGGAGAGGTGTATTAGCATCTTTAATCAGACGGGATGGGTCCCTTGATGTAGTGCCTGAATGAACCATGCAGAGTGTCAGCCCAGTGTCTGCAGGTTAAAGGAATCTTCGGAGTCACTTTCCTCAGTTTCTTCAGTATCTTTGATAAGCGGTGGCACCTGGTATTGCTAACTTTCGGCCCATGGGTAGCTATCTTCGAAGAAGATCTCCATTCCAGGCTTCATCTTCTTATCTGTATGGTCATACCACGGTTCTGGAAAATCACAAAAGGTGAAATCTTCACCCTCCTTGATGAATCGTCCATTTAAATAATCTCCCGAGATAGTTCGAACGAAGTCTAACCCTCTCTTTGATCGAGTTTGGCGGATCATTCTGAGTTCTGGTTCTGATGGTTGATATCCCAAGCCGCAAGGAGGGAAAGCTTTCTTCAGTTCGGTGGGCTCAAGTATCCCCTGCTTCCTTTGTCCCAGCCCCAGTCCGGGCATGAAGTGCGTGTTTTTAAACATCTGAATCACATTGACATTGCCATGAGGTCATATTCTGGACAAACCCTTTCTTTGAAACCGTTCCCTGCCAGTAGTAGGGATCATTCGACTCGGAATCCTGATAGGAGCATATCATTTGACCCGTGATGTATCTCAAGAATTGGACTGCTGGTGCTTGCACCCTCGGCGTTACCGTCGTCACCCAAGATGGTGATGACTCGCCCATCGGTGAAGAACTTCAGTTTCTGATGGAATGAGGAAGAGACACCCTTTATACTGTGGAGCCAGGGTCGTCCGAGCAACAGGTTAAAACATGCCGGGATATCGATGACTTGGAATTCGACGACAGGGTTTATAGGTCCAACCTATATTACAAATTTTATGGATCCCATCACCTCACGGCGGGTATTATCGTAGGCACGCACGGCAGCGGATGTTGGAGCGAGGTCACTTTCTTTCAGACCTAAACATTTGAAGGTTCTTAGCGGGCAGACATTCAAAGCGGATTCGTTGTCAATGAGAGAGAGTGGTACAACCTTCCCCATAACTTCGACGGAGATGTTGAGTGCATAATTGTGATTTGGCCCAATTTTGGGGATTTTTTCTTCAGAAAAGGACAACATTCGGGTAGACGTCAAGGATCCGACCAGGTTCATCGCTTCTTCTGGTGTGGTAGAGGGAGGAACTATGGGTCCAGTGAGCAATTTGATCAAAGCATTTATGTGTAGCTGGGAAGACATGAAAATCCCCCATAGAGTGATGTTAGCTTGAGTTTTCTTCAATTGATCGAGGATCTTGCTCTCCTCGAGAGTCATTTCTGGCATAGGAAGGTTTTCAACGCCCTTCCCCTTATCATTGGTTGGTAGCGAGTTTGGAGTTTGGTAATGTCTCCCAGATCTGGTCATGTGATTTACTGAAGAAGGGAAAAACTTAAATCCAATTTCCTCGTCAATCTTCGGTTGTTCTGCCACCTTGTCTATTTCTCCGAGGAGTTCCTCAAATGATATCATCCCACATAAGTCAGCTATTGGGCCATTTCCTCCTGAAGCTTGTTCTTCATTTGAAACTTTGAATTCTTCCCCCCATCCGGTGGCAACAATTCTATTTTCCCTTGTGAAGTCAATGCATTCCATAACCTTAATGGCTTCTTCATATAGGTCTTCCCATTCTGTGGGGATGTGTAAGGGTGAAGGGACCAGGTGCCCTTGCAGCTTCAAAGCGTCAAGTAACTCGGTGATACTGCAAATGTTGTTGGTTTGCCTGAATGCTTCCGTCATGATCCGGACAACATCATCTAAGAAGATTTCGTCAGTTGGTACTATCCAACTATCTGATTCTCGGGCCCATTTCCATGCTTTCAAAAACAACGTACTGAACCTATGGTAGTCGATAATCATCTGTGAGGGCAATTTTAGCCCGAACTCTAGGAGTTGGTTTAACACCTCTGGCAATTCCATACCTTCACTTTCAGAACAGGTCCGGACAGTGATGTATGCTCTGGTAAGGAGATACAAAGCCTGATCAGCGGGGCTAGCAGGGTGTAGGAGGAAATATGGGCAAAGTTGAAGGGGTTTAGGAGGGTATAAGGGTGTGATTTGAGTTGATGGATCGAAATCTGGGTTTCCTTCCAAGAAGATGGCATTGGTATGATTTGGGAGTGGGTTAAGAGTAGTGTTTGGTTTAGGATTGGCTGATGGGGCGATGGTACCCCGGTCAATGAGATCTTGGATTACGTTTCGAAGGTGGAAGCATTGGTCGGTGGTATGGCCAGCTGTTTGGTGAAAGGCGCAATGAGCGTCGGTCTTGAAATTTCTGGGAAGTGGATTGGGTAATAGACGTGGATCCAGGGGCTTTATGAGGTTTCGGCTTAACAGGGCTTGGTAAACTTTGGAGAGGGGAGCATGGAGCTCAGTGTATTCCCTTCGGACGGGAGTAGGGCGGCTTTCCGGTGCCCATGATATGGTTGGTTGAGAGATGTTGTTGATGGTTGAGACTGTGGCACTGACAGGCTTGTCATATTTTCTGGGGGTGAACTATCCAGACACCTTCTTTGGTTCAACTTTCATTTTGGCAAGACCCTCTTCGATTTCTACTCCTGCTTCTCTGAGATATCGAAAATGGGGGTAGTCTGTCCTCCCATGGTTGCTCGGACATGGGGAAAGAAATTCTTCTTCACTATGTTGACTTGTTCTTCTTCATCGCGCATGGGGTATACTGTTGGAAAGGTTAGGATATGTATTTTGACATTCCAAAGAGTTTGACCCGATTTGGAGAGTTGACTTTGGTCAACTGGTCCCGGGAAGCGCTCGGTGGCTTCCCGGAGTCAAACGGATCGTTCGTCGGCATGGAAATTCAGAATTGTGCACAGGATGGACCGTTGGAAAGGATATTCAGTACCCTTTGAAGATTCATTCATCCTTGGTCGAGCTGAATAGTTGACATAGGTCAAATAGAGCTCGGGAGCGCTCGGTGGCCTCTAGGTCAGGTTTCGAACGCAAATGGCTCGTTCGTCCTTATGGTAAGTCAGAATCGCGCATGGGGCGGACTGTTGGAAAGGATATTCAGTGCCCTTCGAAGATTCATTGAGTCTCGGTCGAGACGAGGAGTTTGACTTTTGGGTCAAACTGAGCCGGGGGGTGCTCGATGGCTTTCAGGTCAGTACTCGGGATGTGACCTGGGTTTATAGTGATGAAGGGAGGTACTAGGGACCTAAGGAGAGTTAAGGGGTAACAGAATGGGGTGTTTACATATGTACTCTAAGTCAAAGGCCTTAAATCTAATCTCTTAAGTATATCTCAATTCTGTGATTCCAATCATACCGTTACTTTTTTAAAAAATAATTGCAAAATTATTGATAAAAAAGGAAATTGTATATTGATAGGAAACAGCACTCAGGAAAACTATTACACAGTTCCAAGTCTGCTTCTTACCATGTTGTCAGATTAGAGGATTCTGACCTTTGGCACAATAGATTAGGACATACGAATTTTGATAATCTTAGAAGATTAAGCTCCCAAGAAATAGTTAGAGGCTAACCCAAAATCAAAAAAATCTTTCAATCCGGTATGTGGACCATGTTAGGAAGGAAAATAAGTAAATCCCCTCATAAGAAAGTTAAGGATGTCTTAACCACAAAATCTTTAGAACTATTTCAATTTGTCGACACTGGAATTATGTGACATTTGTCAATTGGAAGAATTTGTTGAAATATATAAAAAGTACTATTTCAAACTAAAACATCCAGAAAACTTTCACTGGTTGGATCAATTTTTCCATAAACTCCCAAACTCATGGGATGAAATGTCTTTAAAAACTTATCCTGATTGGTTAAAAACAATCAATAAGGAAGACAATCTTGGATTTCGCATTAATCGGGTATTAAGACAAATATCCGATAAATGTATTGAAATAAAAGAAAAAAAGCAAGTTCAAAATCAAATCACAAATTCCAAAGCTGGATATAAATGTTGTGATAAGATTTTAAAAGAAAATTGGAAAATAGGATGTAATCCACCTCCTAAAATTTTCTCGAAAGAGAAAATTTAAGTAGAAACCTTGGAAAAATAAATCAACTTTTTCAAGGAATAAAAAATACATTAGAAAAAATAAATTTTCCAAAAAGCCACTTCTAAAAAAGAAGTTTCGTTCTTACATTTGTAATGAAGAAGGTCATAATGCACCATAATGCCCCAAAAAAGGGGAAAGTGCAAATAAAATGATAAAATTTCTTGAAGAACAAGAATTAGAAATATTTTATGGAGAAGATTTATCTGATTCCGATATTTCTAATCATAATGAAATTTTATATGAACTAGAATCTGATTCGGAAACATCCGATAAAGAACTCGTATTTATGTATAATACTACAGAAGTACGAGGAAGTAGTGAAGATGAGTCAAAACAGTAACTCTTCGCGAAATAGTTGGTGAGGAAATAACCTTTACCAATGAACAATTACAAGAAATTGATAATCAGAGACAACTTATAATAAATGAAGATGTCTACAAATTATCAAAATTCAAATTCTTCTCAACAAGAATATTTGAACAATTTAATGATAACACCACTGCTAGATCAACAGATGACGAGACAGCAGATATAAAACTTCTCGATCTAAAAAAAATCAAGAGATTGAAGAAAAAACACCCAAATATAAAATATATTTATATTGGATTTATCCAAATATGTATTACTGCCTTATTTAGACAAGGTATGGATACACCCGTAGCGATATTGGTCTTAGACAAAAAATTCAGTAATCCTCTTAATGCTATAATTGGAGGAGTCCAATCCAATTTGGTAAATGGAGTTATTTGGTTTGACATAAAACCAAATTTCTTTATATCTATTGATGATCCAAATATTGAGCAATCTGTCATTATAAAAATCCAAAATAAGGGAATAGGTATGAAGGATACCTCTAGAAATATGTCAATACATTGGAAAACAATCCATGAATTGACAACTCTACCACATACTAACACACAGAATGTGGATAGAAATATTTGAACCTCGACCATTTGATTCAGCAATACAGCCAAGATTAATCAACTGGAGAGATTTGGAAGTACTAAAACAATGGTTACTACCCCAAATAACAGAAGCACCACCTGAAAAACCACGAAACGGTGTTGAATTACAGGTATCTGAAAATAATGTTTATTTTAAAAATAAACATTCAGACTGGCAAAAGAATTTTTCGGATAATGATTGGGAAAAATTAAAAGGAAAAAACCGTTTAAAAGGAGAAAGTAGTAAGAGTAAACCACCTATTGCTATGAAAAATATACAGGTACCAATACTACCTGGAACAAATTATCTAAAAGAAGATAATATAAAATCTAGTCAAATTTATCACTTCCAACTAGGAAAAAAAGAAATTATCTTTTCACCAAGTCATGGAAAGAAAAGATATACTTATGTATTAGGATACTTTAATTTTGCAGGCTATAAACCATATAGTCTTTGCACATTAATTGATACATGAGCAACAATTTATTGTTGTAGACCTAATGCTTTACCACCAGAAAAGTGGATAAAGATCAAAAATCATATTGATGTAACAGGCATTGATGAGTGCATTATTTTGTATATTTTATACCCAAATTTATACTTTGTTAGTCCCATTTTAGTGTATTTAATAATTTCTTAGGACTATTTTATTAAAAGGAGGAAAAAATGCGAGAATGATTGAATTCATATTGAAAATGGTAATTTTAAATAAAAAAATGGGCACTTCGATAATTTTATAATATTCTTGTGCTAATTTGTGAAAAAAGTTACCTAGTGAAATTTTTGCAGATAATGATGGAATTTGGTCCAAATTGATGATCAATTCAAAAAAGGCGAGAAAAAGCTGATTTTTACGGTCGTTCAAAAAAATGTTGTTTTTGCACTTGTGGAATCGTAAAAAAGTCGGAATTTTTTATTCTCCGATTTGGACGAAACTCGGCATGCGTGTTCAACAAGAAAATATAAGAGTTTTCAAGTGGGGAGAAATTCCGTCCCTTATCACGATCCAAAGATTAATGAGGTGGAGAGATAGCTACCAACACTATTCGGCCAATCAGAAAGAGTCCCACCACAACTCAAATACCTCACCACTTGTCCTATAAAAAGGAACCTTGGGATCATAATTTCGGAGACAATTACAGAGGACTTTCGTGGAGGATTTCGGGGAGCAACTTTGAGTGATTGTAATCAATTTGAGGGCCAAGTTTTTATCATTTTTTTAGAGGATTCAAGATTGTTGTGAGAGAACTATTTGTAAGTTTGGTTTATTAACGAAGATCTCTACTCATTCTTGCAATTTCTCTTTCATTATGGTAGCTTGATTCTTATATTAGGAGTAGGGTGAAGTTTATCATAGTTAACTAATATTGTCGCGTTAATTTTATCGTTGTTTATTCCCTACTTGTTTTAATTATTATTAAAGATTCGGTATTCATTTTAAAGCGACACGAGAGTGTGTTTTAGAACCTTCAAGATTGTTTGGTCAAATCAAGTTTTGAGATTTAAAAATAGTATTTTTTGATGGATTATGCTTGCACTTTGATTGTTTTGATAGTCCATGCTTAAATACATTTGCGAATTTTAAAACTTGTATTTTCTAAGGGAATAGGAATTTTAGCCGTCTATTAGAGACGTTAAAAATATTTTGATCATAACCGTCATATTTTCCGAATTAAACACGGCGAGAGTCGGTTTAATTTGAGTTATAAAAAGGGAATGGCAACATTAAATTAGTGTGAAATATTAGTTACGTGATAAATGGACCCCGAATCCTAATTATTTCCTAATTGTTTACAAATCTCTTGCGTTACTCTCATTTATCGTAGTTGCTTTTATTTTGTATAATTTATAATTATTCTCTACCCCATTTGATCTAGTTGGACAGTTGTAATTCTTTTAATAATTAAAATTGACAAATCCTCGTGGGTTCGACCCGTACTTACACTCGCTATTCTATAATAGCCCGTGCACTTGCGGTATTTTATAAATTGACAACAAGTTTTTAGTCCTCGAGCAAAACTAAAAATTTTAAAATTTAACTCACTTTCGTAGGAATCACGATTGCACTTAGCGTGTGCAACAAGCCGTTAAACCTCTAGGTTACCCTAGTGGACGAGTTTTGTCTCGTGAGGGTTTGCAGTGAATATACCCACAAAATTCAAAAGCTTGACTCAATACAAATGATTAAAAAGTAATATAACCAAGTTTGAATGCAAACTTCATAAATATAGTAGAACTTCATTTCTCAATCTCAACTTATTGTGCCTGTGTGTGCATAGCCAATATAACCGTCAATTTCAAAAGATTTGATCGTTGCATTTCTTATCCGAAAGTTCGTTTTGATTTCAAAATCTCACAGAATGCACTCACAATCGAACACTCGAAAATGGGTTATTTTCTCTCGGTATATGTGAATAAAAGAGTAAATTTATATGAACAAATTTCACATATACATAATCAAAAATGGATTTTTATACAATGGATGAATATGATCTCATGAACAGAAAATCGATTACTTGTTGAAAACATTGAATCACACCATAGATCCTATTCGTCTTCTCTCCACACTATAACTAACTTCCCATGAGATCTATTAGGACTTTCTTTGGTTGTATTGTAGGCTCGAATTTTGGCTAGAAAGAATGGTTGTTTTTGGAGTTCAAAATTTCTGAGAATATAGAGGTTTTTCGGTATTTTGACTTTTAGGCACTTTTCTTCCAACATCCATTTTTCTTTTTCTTTCGCTTTTTCTTTTCGAAATCACATTTTTTTTCACCTTTTTTTTTCTTCCCCTTTTTTCCGACACATCAATCTTTAGCGATTTTTTTTTCTTTTTTTTTTTGGCCTTTTTTTTTCAACCGTAATGTTACCC
Organism: Sambucus nigra; assembly: GCA_949130495.1. NCBI lineage: Eukaryota > Viridiplantae > Streptophyta > Magnoliopsida > Dipsacales > Adoxaceae > Sambucus > Sambucus nigra. The sequence continues at coordinate 550,714,428 of OX422212.1, read as the reverse complement.
CAGTATTCTCCGATAATGGGTATGACTTCTTTTTATGGGCTTCAAACTCTCAGTTGGAGTTAGGTAGGACAATGGGTTTTCAATAAAAGATATATTTTCTTTTTGTCTCAAATGGGCTTGCAACGGAATAATGTAAAAAGGTTGGATTTTAAGCTTAATTTTGGGCTTTCAAACGATGGTCTAATCTCATTTCTCAAGTTTCATTCAGTTGATTTGTGTCTCAAGACGACTTATTAAGACTTCTAGTGCTTAAGATTCACATTTTGACTTTTTGTTTTCAGTAATCGAACAAAACAAAGAATTTGAGATCATCAACGAATTTATCACTGAAGGAAAGATTGAGTAATTTTAACTCGGACTGATTTAAATCTCTGGAAAACGATGAATGGCACAAAATCTCATCGGGTTAAAATTTCCACATTTATTCGTTAAGCATATTAACTTTCGCCTCAATATCCATTTTCGATCATATTATATGGCTAATGTGTAAAAATTTCATATGATGAGAGATCCATGAATTAATTCTATATTAAGAAATCGTTCCAAAACTCAATTATATTGAAAATCTTTTTGAATTTTTGAAATCTGATTTTTTTTTTCAAAAATATCATCCTTACCCCCAAACCTAAATTTTACATTGTCCTCAATGTATGCTCAAATAAAAATATGGACAAAGAAAATAAAGTAACGAAGTAGAAAGATGATACATGTTAACTAAAAAAAATAACAAAAATATATATATATATATATATATATATACACAAATAATATACAAACACATGACAATTACCATCCTCACCATAAATTAATAATCGAAATAGTTGTGGGTCATTCCAATTAATAAACTTTATAGCACTAAGTGCCAAAATATCATAAATTTGAGAGCATGACCGCACAACACAAATTTCAATCTTAAATCTAGGGTCATAATGGTGAGTACCGACATCATCAATAATAAATAAATTTGAATCGTCTGAATCATATGTCGATGCATCACATGGAGGTAATAAATTGCAATAAGGATCCAAATATTTATTATCCCTTTTTTCGAAAATAGTCAAGTAAAATTGGGGATGCATACTCTACTCCTAAATGTGAGATTTTATGAAAAGCGTGGGAAGAAGATCTATCACTGGGTGATACACTTTCTTCATCAAAAACAGGAGGATCGTCATAAATACTTGAAGTATCAGTAAAATCGGATGACGAATCCTGAAATAAATTTTCCCGCATATAAAAAGAAGCAGCATTCTGCTCAATTAAATTAGGAGAAAAATCTTGACAAACATCCAAATCATCACAAGAATTACACGTGTCAAGATTGTCAAATTTTTCTCCTCACAAAATTGATTATCCCCAATTAATTCATGGTTATTTTTAGAAATAGCATCATTATACCGTTTGTTCACCTCTCTCCAATTGATACACTTTGGTGGACCGATAGTAATTACAGGGGTTGGAGTCTCATCCATACCTTCTTTAATTTTTAAAATGACTACTGACCCATCTGAATTAAATTGAAATACGTAGTCATCTAGATTTTCAGTATTTTGTAAAAACACGTCCACAGGATCCATTGAGGAATATGAGAAAGATGACGGGATAACAATATGAGGATAACACATGAATTTATTTATTTATTTTGGATTGCTTCTACCCTTTGACAAGGGAGAATTTAAAAGAGGACCAACTACGGTTGTCTCCTCAAATTTCGATTTCACCTCCAGGTAGGTGGTCGGTACGAAGACTCATTAAAAACCACCAATCCTAGACAAGGTGAAACGGAATCGATTTGACAAGTTCGCGTTGGAGTAGCTTTTAATTCTAGCCTTGTTAAGAGTTTTTTTTATTTTTTTATTTTTTTTATGAAATTTTTACTTAAAAAATGCAAAAAGTAAAACAAACTAGTCCGAAAGTCACAACTTCTTTTAAGAAAAAAAATTGTCAAGTCCCCGGCAATGGGACTCAAAATTTTATTGAATTAAAAGCTAAAAAGTAATTATTTGGTTTATTGAAAAGAAATTCATTATTCCAAAAATCTTATGCTTTCCTGAAATGCATGGAGATTTTATATTGGGCAATAATTTTATTTCAGAATATTTGTCTATCAATATTGACGAGGGAACAATCAGTTTAAGTCTCAATAATGAATCAGTAAAATCCCTTTACTGCAACAATATAAATATAAGTGTGAAAAAGATTTTCACCCTACTAAAAAAGGAGATATGACTCCAATTAATTAAGCCCTTGAAGAAACACATTGGCTTTATACTATTTTAAAAGATAATTTTAGGGAAAACCCACATAATTATGGGATAAAAGCCCAAGATATTGTAATCTCAAATTAAGAGATCCTAATGTCATTATAAGAGTAAAACCAATGATCTATACCAGAAATGATATAGATGAATTTGATAAACAAATCAAAGTATTATTGGAAATTAATCTTATTTAATAAACAATAAGTCCACACTCTAGCCCTGCCTTCATGGTGAGAAAACACAATGAAGTCACAAGAGAAAAATCTATAAAGGTTATAAATTATGAAAGATTAAATGAACAAAGAGAATTTGATGGTTACTTCATCCCAAGAAAGGATGTATTAATCAACCAAACTAAAGGAAAAAAGCTATTTAGTAAATTCGATTGTAAATCTGGTTTCTGGCAGTTAAAACTAACTGAAGAATCCAAACCATTGACAGCCTTTAGTACTCCTAGAGGACACTATCAATGGAATGTTATACCTTTTGGGCTAACACAGCTTCTCGGTTATATCAACGATGGATGGACAAAATATTTAAAGACCTTAAAGATTTTTGTGTTGTCTATATAGATGATATTCTTATTTTTTCAAACACAATGGAAGAACATAGACATCATCTTAAAACGATTTGTGAAAAACTCCAAAAACATGGAATTATTCTTTCACCAAAGAAAATTGATCTTGAAAAAACAGAAATTAATTTTCTCAGTATAATCTTAAATCAAGATGGGTTACAGTTACAAGATCATATAATCTCTAAAATAAGAGATTTTTATGAACAAATTTTGGATAAAAAATAATTGCAAAGTTTCTTAGGAATCCTTAATTATGGAAGAAATTTCATAAAATAATTATAACAAAAAGAATTACCTCTTCTTGAAAAACTCAAGAAATATGAAGTTTTTACATGGCGTGAAAATGATACTCTTGTTGTTAAAATAATTAAACAAGAGATAATTAATAATTGTCCAAAAGTTTATTTTTCTAAAATAGGAGATAAATTAATACTTGAAACTGATGCTTCAGACAATTACTGGGGATGTGTTCTCAAAGTAATTCCTGCAGAATATTGGAATGAAAACACTTCCAATACTTTTGGTATCTGGGGTAACAAAACCCCTATACCAAAATCAATTCAAAAATATGAATTCATATGTGGATATAATTCTGGAAAATTTAAACCAAATGAATTGAATTATATCATTTTTGAAAAGGAATTACTAGCACTAAAACTTCCTATTAAAAAAATCGTATTTTTCTCGCAACAGAAGACTTTATTGTCAGAAGAGATAATTAAGCAATAAAAGCTTCCTTGTAAATAAAAGAAATATTTTAGAAGGAAGAAGGCTCAAATGGTATAATCAAATTGTTGTTTATACTTTTGAGATTGAACATTTAAAAGGAACTAACAATTTCCTTGCAGATTATCTCAACAGAAATTGTGCAGAAAACTCCACTAAACAAGTAGAAAATTTTGAATAAACCCCACTAAACAAGTGAAATATTTTGAATAAACCCCACTAAACAAGAGGAATATTTTGAATAAACCCCACTAAACAAGTGGAATATTTTTATTTCAAGATGGGAGACAAACATCCAGGAGAAGTACAGGGAGATTGGGTAACTGTTGCTAAAAAAGAAAAAAACCCAAGCATCATCATAAAATACACAATCTAAACCAAGACCTGTGTACGTTGTATTTAGTGGATGCCAACTAGGCATTTACCACAACTGGCACCAGTGTTTTAGCCAAGTAAATGGTTTTCCAGGTGTATGTCACCAAAGATTTAATACTATCCAAGAAGCCATAACAACATGGTAAAATTGGATGAAACAATTGGCACCCCCTAATATAATTTATCAATTTTTAAAACTTCAGACAAAAGAAAGCCTTCTTAATACTAAAGTATGTGATTTTCACAACCCAGGAATCCCCTATGAGTTGCATGAACCTTTAAATGAATAATGGAAATCTCATCTTCAAGAAAAGATAAGAGATTTTAGAAAAAATATGAGTATCCTTGCGGATAAAATTGCTGAACAAACAGCAATTGTAGACAAGTTTAAAAACCTTAGCCTCAAGGTTTTAAAATCACTAAATTATGAAAATGAAGATTTTTCTCTAGACAAAATCAATACTTTCTTAGAGTTTGCTGATTTGTTGGAAAATGATTTTTCAGACAAAATCTTTAATACTATTCGAAGAGTTTGCCTAGCTTCTTCCAAGGCCATTGTTCCAAATCGAAATTTTGCCAAAAATAGAGGACCGGGATCAAAAGATAAAAAGACTTTTAATCCAATTTGATACTAATATCAATTTTTGCGATGAATTGCCAAAAATACATTTTGTTGTTGAACGTGGTTATGGTTCAAGTTGGGATATTGAACCAATTGAATGGGGATTGGTAAAAAAACTAATCTTATCAAATGTGTCTTTAGAAAATTTTGAAACATTATCCATGATGATCAAAACCATGATCGCTCATGCATTATCCAGAAGCGAGTACAATTGCACCCGTTATTTGTCCTTTCACATTATTAGTACGATTGGATGGAGGGTTCTAGAAATTTTCTACCAGCCCTACCAAATTTGGCACCTCAGAGCCACTGAGGACTATGAATGGGATGAGATTAAAAAAACTTGTTCGATGATCAACACTTGGAGCATTTCGGCACAGTTAAATAATGATCACAAAACTTGATCAGTATTTTAAATTTGGCATCTTATTATTATCGGAAAAGTGATATAAAATTCATGGTGACTGATGGCAGAAGATTATTTGTCACAGACCTCCCAATAAATTATGCCACAACACTTGAACAATGAGCGTTCGTTAAGGAATTTCTAAATAATTTGAAAAATAAAAATAATTTAGATGTTCCTTATGAACAACTGAGTCATGCAGAGGAGTATGAGTAAGCCCAACTACATGATCCTCCAAATCAAAGCCCAATGGACAGCATGTCATTTGACTCTGTTGCTGAAGCAAACATTGCCAATGCATTTGATGCTTGACAAATGAACAAATATGAATAACCCACATGGACAACTGCAAATTATTCATCACACGTAGTGGGGCCCGCGAGCGGACAGTAACCAACTGATGCATGTAATGACGATTGGACGTTTAAAACAAAAATGTTCGCATCATCTACTATTTACTTTTTGAATTATTATGTTACTATGCACTTTTACTATGCACCTTCTGACAAAAATGCTGCCCACGTTTTTCTTATTTGTCTTCTCTGTTTGTTTATCAATTATGGTGAATGATTGTTGCGTTTCGTGGCTATAAAAGAGAGCATTGAGACTGAGTTTAGTGATATAGCCATTAGTATTATCTCTCTCTTTGTTTTATTTCCCTTGAGGAACCAAAAAATTGTAAATGATGCCCTTTCTGACTCCTTCTGGATAAATGCTATGCAAGAAGAGCTTGTCCAATTTCAGAGTCACGATGTGTGGTATCTTGTTCCCAGGCATAAAGATTCGAAGGTTATTGGCACACGATGGATTTTCAAAAACAAAATAGATGAAAATGGGGAGGTCATTAGAAATAAAGCTAGGTTGGTAGCACAAGGACACTCCCATATAGGGGGAATGAACTTCGATAAAACTTTTGCACATGTTACTCGTCTTGATGGGTTCGTCTCCTCCTTGCCATATCGTGTCACCTGCAATTCCAGTTATTCCAAATGGATGTAAAGTCTGCATTTTTGAATGGAATTTTGACTGACGAGGTATACGTAGAGCAACCTAAAGGGTTTATAGATCCATCACACCCTGACTACGTCTTTAGGCTTAAAAAAGCCTTATACGGTTTGAAACAAGCTCCTAGAGATTGGTATGAGCGATTATCCACATTTCTAGTATCTAATGGAATTGTCCGAGGTGGAAGCGATCAAACTTTATTTGTTAGAAACGAAGACTAACGTGTCTTCATTGCACAAATGTACATTGACGATATAATATTTGGATCCACTTGTCCTAAACAAGTTAAGAATTTTTTCGACATCATGTATGCTGAATTTCATATGTCACTTATGGGTGAGCTTCAATATTTTTTAGGTCTACAAGTAAAACAATGCAGTGGCGGTCTTTTTATCACTCAGTCCAAATATGCTACCGAACTTGTTTAAAAATTCGGATTAGAAAACGCTAAACCTTCTAGAATCCCCATGAGTAGTTCAACAAAAATCTCTAAAGATGATAATGGGAAAAATGTTGATCCCACTCTATATAGAAGTATGATAGGGAGTCTACCGTATCTTACCGCATCTCGACTAAAATTTTTCATTTTCATCCACGAGTTCAGAATATTCAAGGGAATTTTGTCTCCAATATCCAAAGGGGGAGATTGAGAACTCACTATATAATTGACTTACTTGAGTCTATATTATATAGGAGTTCCAACTAGTTTGGATATTGAGACAAAGTAGGTTAGATTTTATGAGTTGCTCCATATCCCGAAGGTTCAAGAAGAAGAAGGAAGAAAAAGCAATCCAGTCCAAGCAATCCTAATAGGGAAGTTAATAATATCCTTAAACCTCTATAGGACACTCTCGCTGCATAATATCTTATTCCTATTTGCATTTGTGGTTTTTAAAACACTTTAACCATTTTTCTTCCAATTAATTCATTTACAACATTTTAAATAATTTTTTGAATTAATTAAAACTTAGTTTTTAAAAGTGTTGGGGTTATAAATTTTATTTCAGAAAGTATTTTATTTTCTTCAAAGTTAGCTGGGGTAGAATGTCAAAGCACTAGAGACTTCAGGGGGAGTTTGTAATTATTTTCAAAACAGTCATTTTTTGGTTGATCTGCACCGTCCACGTGTTGGCTCATTAAGCGTTAGATCTATGTTTTCTCTCAGACACAAACCCACCTAGCGATCTCAGCCCTTGGATGACTTTAATCGACGATCTTCATGTCTTTAGTTACAATCCCAGTGCTTACCTTTTAACCAATGAGATTTCGTTATTCCACCGCTTGTTATAAGCCATTAGATTTCAAGTCAAACTTATAAGACCAAATCTCAACCCTTGGATTGCAACTGATGTTCGAGATCCTTTGTCACCAAGTATAAATAGTATCTAAGTCTCAGAATTTAGAGACTTTTGCCATTTCGTCCAAATAAGAAAAAAGAGAGAGAAGAGAGAGAAGGGAAGAAAGGGAGGAGAAGAGAGAGAAAAGAGAGAAGATGATAACCTATCTTCGAATCCTCACACCTCTGAGTGATTTCCCACAACCCATACACCTTAATCTTTAAAGACTTTAGTAATAAAGTCAAGACCAACACCCATCAATACTGTTCTTATTGCAGCGTCTTTGGCCACACTCTTGAAGAATGTTTTCAGAAAAGGATATACACACCCACGTACCTTAACTTTAACTATTCTAAGAAATCCAGAAATACTTATGTACTCCCTAGACAGGCCACGAATAACTATAACTCTCTAAAAAAAGGGAGGGTCCAAGACTAAGAAAAAACCATTTAGAAAGACCCCACAAACCTTTTCTAAATCAAAAGTCCACAAAAACTTTAAAACTAGTCATATTTGGATTAGAAAAGATGATCTATTACCCCAGCTCAAGTGCAACATTGTCATTTTTGCTTTAAAGGCACAAAGCACTTCAACTGTATGGTATTTAGACTTCGGATGTTCTAAATATATGACCGAGGACGTAACCAAATTGAAAAACAAGACAGACTTCTTAGGAGGTAGTGTCATGTTTGGAGATGGTGTTTCATCTCAGATCATAGGTAAGGGAACATTGAGTGAGCATGGGCTTCCTGAACTAAATGATGTACTCTTAGTCAAAGGCCTTAAAGCTAATCTCTTAAGTATATCTCAATTCTGTGATTCCAATCATACCGTTACTTTTTCAAAAAATGATTGCAAAATTATTGATAAAAAAGGAAACTATATATTGACATGAAACAGAACTCAGGAAAATTGTTCACAGTGATTCCCAAATCTGCTTCTTGCCATGTTGCCAAATTAGAGGATTCTGACCTTTGGCACAATAGATTGGGAGATACAAATTTTTATAATCTTTAAATATTAAGCTCCCAAGAAATAGTTAGAGGTTTACCCAAAATAAAAAATTCTTTCAATCCGGTATGTGGACCATGTCGGGAAGGGAAAATAAGTAAATCCCTTTATAAGAAAGTTAAGGATGTCTTAACCACAAAACCTTTAGAACTTATCCATATGGACCTCCCTCAAGGACAGTTAATCTCTGTGGTAATAGTTATATCCTGGTTATAGTAGACGACTATAAGCGATATACTTGGGTTACTTTTATGAAACAAAAATCAGATACCTTCGGTGAATTCTGGAAAATTCTTGTAAAAATAGAGAAGAGAAGGACGCCCAAGTATGTTGTATTAGGAGTGACATAGGTAGAGAGTTCAAAGACTCTGGTATTACTGAATACAGCGTAGCCAATGGCTATAAACATGAGTTTAGTGCTCCCAAAACTCCGCAGCAAAACGGTATAGCTGAGCATAAGAATAAAACTTTACCAGAAATGGCTAGGGTTATGCTACACACTAAAATTCTTCCTAGATATTTTTGGGTAAAAGCCGTTCAAACTGCTTGTCGTATTATTAATCGTGTATACCTTAGGAAAAATTCCAAACAAACCCCATATGAACTTTTCTTCCACGAAAAACCTAACTTAAAACATTTTAAAACCTTCGGGAGTATTTGCTATGTCTGTAAAGACAGAGAACGACTTTTAAAATTTGACATCCGAGGAGAGAAAGGAATATTTCTTGGTTATTCCCAAAACAGTAGGGATTTTCATATTTTTAATTATCGAACCAAAACCATTATGGAATCCATTAATGTTATTGTAGATGATAAGATTGTAGGGAGTAGTGTCAGTCATTCATTGCCACAAGATGAGGAAGAACTAAAATTTCCAATTGAACCCTCACAAGATAATGATTCACTGCCACCCGAGAATCTTTTTGTACCCACTTGGGTTTCTAAAAACCACCCTATTGAAACCATAGTTGGTAACCCTTTTGAACCTGTTAGAACAAGGTCCCAACTTCGGAATGTGGCATAATTTGCATACTTTGTTTCCCTTGAGGAACCTAAAAATCTAAATGATTCTCTTTCTGACTCCTTCTCGATAAATGCTATGCAAGAAGAGCTTGTCCAATTTCAGAGTCACGATGTGTGGTATCTTGTTCCCAGGCCTAAAGATTCGAAGGTTATTGGCACACGATGGATTTTCAAAAACAAAACATATGAAAATGGGGAGGTCATTAGAAATAAAGCTAGGTTGGTAGCACAAGGATACTCGCAGATAAAGGGAATTGACTTTGATGAAACTTTTGCACCTGTTACTCGTCTTGAGTTAGTTCGTCTCCTCATTGCCATATCGTGTCACCGACAATTCAATTTATTCCAAATGGATGTTAAGTCCGCATTTTTGAATGGAATTTTGACTGAGGAGGTATACGTAGAGCAACTTAAAGGGTTTGTAGATCCATCACACCTTGACTACATCTTTAGGCTTAAGAAAGCCTTATACGGTTTGAAACAAGCTCCTAGAGCTTGGTATGAGCGATTATCCACATTTTTAGTATCTCATGGATTTGTACGAGGTGGAAACGATCAAACTTTATTCGTTAAAAATGAAGACAAACATGTCTTAATTGCACAAGTGTACGTTGACGATATAATATTTGGATCCACTTGTTCTAAACAAGTTAAGAATTTTTTCGACATCATGCATGCTGAATTTCAGATGTCACTTATGGGTGAGCTTTAATATTTGTTAGGCCTACAAGTAAAACAATGCAATGACGGTCTTTTGTCACTCAATCCAAATACGCTGCAGAACTTGTTTAAAAATTCAGATTAGAAAACGCTAAACCTTTTAGAACCCCCATGAGTAGTTCAATAAAACTCTTTACGGATGATAATGGGAAAAATGTTGAACCCACTCTATACAAAAGTATAATAGGGGGAGTCTCTTGTATCTTACCGCGTCTCGACTAGGATTTTTCATTTTCACCCACGAGTTCAGAATACTCAAGGAAATTTTGTCTCCAATATTCAAAGGGGGAGATTAATAGCACACTATATAATTGACTTACTTGAGTCTATATTATATAGGAGTTCCAACTAGTTTGGATATTGAGATAAAGTAGGTTAGATTTTATGAGTTGCTCCATATTCCAAAGGTTCTAAAAGAAGAAGGAAGAAGAAGCAATCCAGTCCAAGCAATCCTAATAGGAAAGTTAATTTTATCCTTAAACCACTATAGGACACTCTCACTGCATAATATCTTATTCCTATTTGCATTGGTGATTTTTAAAACACTTTAACCATTTCTCTTCAAATTAATTCATTTACAACATTTTTAAAATATTTTAAATAATTTTTGGAATTAATTAAAACTTGGTTTTTAAAAGTGTTGGGGTTATAAATTGTATTTCAGAAAGTGTTTTATTTGCTTCAAAGTTAGCTTGGGTAGAATGTCAAAGCGTTAGAGACTTCAGGGGGAGTTTGTAATTATTTTTAAAACAGACACTTTTGGTTGATATGCACCGTCCACGTGTTGGCTCATTAAGCGTTAGATCTGTGTTTTCTCACATACACAAACCCACCTACCGATATCAACCCTTAGATGAATTTAATCGACGATCTGCATGTCTTTAGTTACAATCCCAGTGCTTACTTTTTAACCAATGAGATTTCGTTATTCCACCGCTTGTTATAAGACCAAATATAAGCCCTTGGATTGCAACTGATGTTCGAGATCCTTCTTCACCAAGTATAAAAATGATCTAAGTCTCAGAATTTAGAGATTTTTGCTATTTCGTCCAAATAAGAAAAAAGAGAGAGAAGGGAAGAACGAGAGGAGAAGAGAGAGAAAATAGAGAAGAAGATAACCTATCTTCGAATCCTCACACATCTGAGTGATTTCCACAACCCATACACCTTAACCTCTAAAGATCCATTTACCAGAAGCCAAAATGTTGAGTGTTAGAGCCATTATAGGGTTACTGTGAGTTTGGTGGTAGGGTTGATGTCTGTTGAAGACCTCTTTGAGTTTGAGTCTCTTTCAGAACTTATCTATAAGAAAATAGCAAGTTTCACTTGTTGAAACTTGAGATTTTTAAAGAGAACATCACACGTCTATTTTTTAAGTTCTCTGTTTGGATCTCCTTCTTTAAATCCATCTGTTTCTAAGGATTTTTGAAAAATAAACTTCTAAGTTTTCAAGGCTATATCAAATCCTTAAGAACGTTTTTGTCTCCTGTTTTATTTTCACACTTCGTGAAATAAACGTGTGCGAAAATAAAAACGAGACACATAGGACCTTGGCTATTTTGAACGCAAAGTTGTTTTTCTAGATCTGATCTTGAATAAGAAGTTTCTTGGACAAAATCTTTTTAATCAGATCTTGCATATCATATAGAATTTATTAATTCGTAGGATATTGTTTGTATAAATTCTTTGAGAGGGTGAGTTGCATAAATATGCATATAGATCACCTCACATACACTTCTCACACGAACACTTAGACACAGTGGTTCTGTTTAAGATTTAAAGTTGAAAAAGTTGCTGGAATCAGAATTCAAAGAGAATGAAGTAAAGGAAAAGGCAAAGAAGTAATAAAGAAGAGATCAGTCAAGTCAGAAAACCTTTGGAGTGGAGTAGCTTATGTAGGTATAACTCTTAACTTAGATTTAGGATCCTTGTGTGTTTGCTTAAGTGTTGTAACTTGATTCTTTATTCTAATGAATTTTTGTTTTGTGCCGTAGAGGGCACCGTGGATGTTTCCCTTGAGTAAGGGTTTTACCACGTTCAAAATTCCTGTGTTTATTCCTTTGAATATTCTTAAATGTTATTGTGATTGGTACTGCATGGTAGCTTTAGTAGATGGTTTTTAAATTTTAAAAACTAAGGTAATTAATTATCAAATTTAGACCATATATTCAGAAAGTTTTTACAATACATCTTGTGTTTTTCGAAAAGAGTTTTGCCCAAAAAGTGTATTCGGAGTTTACACAATTTATAACATTTTGTTATTAACCTTGTAAACAAGTTTTTCAGAATCGAACAAATTTCAAACTACACTAATAATATGGATTATAACTTAATTACTCAATTAACATAACTCTATCCTTGGTTAATTAACTTGTCTAATTCTTATTATACTAATTTTAGGTTAAGGTTACAATGAAAATCATACTATAACACAACTTCAATTATAAAATTATAATAATTAAACTTGCCTCTAATTCAAGTAGGTTGAATTTCCAAGCCAATAGCCTCATTCCTCTTCTTCTTCACTTAGCCTCTTCTCCTTAGTTTTAGGGTTCTCCTCCAAGATGTAAAAAGTGATTTAACTTAACCTTAATCTAATACCTAAATATAATTTTGGTGTCTCCTTTGAAAGAATGGGCACGTGGCTTCAAGTTAATTACCTCAATCCTACTCTTTCGTAAATTCCTCACCCCGTCTCTCCATTTCTCACGCCTCTCCATCTCCATCCCCTCCCTGCATCTATCCATTTCCCCTCAATCCGTTTCTCTCTTTCGTTGAGCTTCAAGTTAATTACCTCTCTCCCACTCTTTTGTAAATTCCACAACCCGTCTCTCCATTATGTCTATTAGATTTGGACGATTCAGCTGCTCGCCTCTTTCTCTTTCGAAGTACAGACTACATCCGCTTCATCGCTGTTGAGGTTAGGTTCTTCTGATTTGAGATATGACTAATTTATTTTATTGTTCATACTTTGAATTGATACTCTGACATATGATGCCTACGATTGGGAGAAGCTTCAATTGTTGCACAATCTGCCAAATACAATTAACTGGCAAGAATTATTTGTAACCATCAATGTATTATTGTCTCTATATGACTCCCTCGCGTAGTACCTTCAATGGATATGACCCTGTTTAATTATAGGTTATGCTCATCTGCTTAAACATGCGTTCCTTGATTGAAAGAAAAATGCATTTCACTACTTTCAATCAGATATTAAACAGAAAAATAATAGTTGTAATTTCTCAAACTTAAAAGAAAAATGCATTTCACTACAAGTATTATTTTTCTGTTTAATTTTTCATTTCTCAAATTATAATTATAATTTTGGGGCCTGTAGAATATCTGATTACACCTTAGGTTAGTATATAATTATAAAATGAATACTAGTTTTGCGCTTATAAAATGAATGCATTTTCCTTCATTTTATAATGCTACCCACGAATTTAGGTTAGAACCCATATAGACCCTTACCTAATAAGCGCAAAACTAACTCCAAATAACTTAAAGTCTAGCCTAAGTTATATACTAACCTAAGGTGTAATCAGATATTCTACAGGCCCCAAAAGTCACTCAAATTATTCCATCAACATAATTATATTTAATCGTTAAATAATTATTATTTCATTACCGTATTTCAAATTTTCAATACAATTTCAATTAACAACATACTTTTTGTGACGTCGCTGGTCACTACAGACAAATATTAATGGTTATTACTATAAATATCAATTATTTTATATAAAAAAATATTAACAATTATTACTTTAAAATATTAAATGTTTATATAAATTAAACTATTTTTATGTATGTGAATATTAATCTTTATTAAAATAATATATATATAATTATTTTTATATATTGTAAATACTAATGATTTAACTGTTGGTAGTCTGAAGAAGTGAAAGCAAATGAATAGCAAGTCTTAAAATCTGAATGGCTAGCGATCAAATATGGTTAATTAATGAAAATGTTAAAAATGAAAATCAAAACCCAAAAAAATAACATTCGAAAATTTTACTGAATATTGAAAACTAAATGAAAGTCAAACCCAAAAAAATCCCTAAATTGTATTTATTACTTTAGAGGATAACCTTTTATTTTAGGGAATAGTACTCTTAGGTTCCTCACAAATAAATTTTAAACACTAAAGAAATTTTGACAAATTTTAAACACTTACGTCCATTAATTATTTTCTTGTAGAAATTCACGCTAGTGGCATAACAAATGGACCTAATAGTAAATTGTCCTTAAATATTTAAAAATTATTACCAAGGAACCTAATGATAAATTGTCCTTTATTTTATAATGTCCTTTATAAATTAGTTTGAGAAACCCAAAGGGTGGTAATTTTTATTGATGACGAGGTGGAGAACCTTTTCATACATAGACTTTTTGCCAATCTTTGAGGAATTGCAAGGAGCTTTTGCCACATCTGCCACTTTAAATTGTATTTTTTTTAGAGGAGCCTTTAATTCTTAAATGTCCTTTATAAATTAATCTGAAAAATCCAAAGGGTTATGATGTTTTATTAATGACAGTGTGAACCTTTTCATGCACCGATTGTGCCAATCTTGCATGAATACAAGTTTATTTATTGAACAAGGAGTAAAATCCCAAAGCATCCCCCAATACAGACTTCTAATTGATTGAAATATTAAAAATAGGATAATATTAGGACTACCCCTTTTGTTACCCTCGACTTCAAAGTATTGTACCTTGCTTTGTCTTTACTTGTATGAATCCCGCCATGGCATAAAAAACAAAGCAAGGTATAACACTAACATGCTGGGAATAACAAAATGAAATACCCAAAAGGAATAGCCCTAGTGTTACCCTTAAAAATAATAAAACCCATTATAACTAATTATTTATTATTTTAATATTTCAATAAATTTGGTGATAAAGATCATTATGGCCAACTTTGAAATTGGATTGGATCTCCAAAGTTGTATAACACATCTTTCAAAATGCATTATCTACCTATAATTTATGCGAGTCCCAATCAAATGTCCAACACTTGATGAACATTGTTCTTGTATTTTAATTTGTATTATATCTTTTAGTTGATATAATGTTACAAATACGTTTTTCCAATTCTACCAAACTGTAATGTTTAATACTAAAAAAATACATAAATTAGAGCATATATATTAATATGCATAATAAATTATATACTCTCTTTCTTTGTTTCCAATTCCCAAATGTATCATAAAGAGCAAGACACCAAAATTTATTCAATACAACATTATAAAAGTCTTAATTTGAATGTTGTATTGAATAAATTAAGACTTCAAGAATCGCAAATTTAGACTTCAAGAATCGCGCGCACCTCGACTAATCCTCATTGGCGATTCTTGACTTCTGTTGGCCAAGCATTATTTTGACAAAGAACTGGGGACCAAACCCAAACCACCCCAAGATTGTTCAGACGCTTGGTTAAATGAACTCGAACAACATATTTTTCTAAACAGTGAAAACTATATACCTTTTTCTTAATACAAGTCATAATTTGATCAGATATCAGTAAAATTTTATCCTAAAGATGGCTACCATTTTTGTCTTATTTCAAGTATGACAACAAAAAGGCATATACATGCTATTGACAATAAAAATTTCTTAAGGGCTCTTTTAATTTCACATCTGCAGGCCTAATTATTCAAAATTTACTACATCCGTAAATATATCTCGATACAAAAACTAAATAATGCCAGCGCATGGGCAGAAAACTAGTTTTTCCATGAAATTGTAGCCTTTTTAGCAAGTTACCTTCCAACAATCTCTTAACAACATCCTGTTATTCGGGCGACATCTGAGGAAAAAGAGTAAACTGACCCATGAGCTAAGCGAAAGTATAGACTTCGACTACATACAACTTGTAAGTACAAATCTTACTGGCAAGATCAACTTATCAGCCCACCATAATCTAGTGAAGAATTGGAGCTCCCATTCCGGGAAGAGCAAAATAAGGTTTGTGGAAGGAAAATGAATGTGTTTTTAAAAAATACAACTCAAGCAAGAAATTTAATTATCAAATGAGTGCCACAAGTTACTCCTGTGGAAAATAAGGGAAACCCTTGACACCCTTCACCGTAAATATAGAGTAGATATAGGTCCCTCCATCAAGGATCACATCAATTTTACCTTTTTCTCTTACAAAACCCTTCTGAAAAACAGTATCCTAGAGACCTATCCTATTAATAATAAAAATTGGCAAACCATCCCGCCAGGATATGGCTTTACAGATCCAAACAATTTCACCACAAAGAAAACCAAAAAAAAAAAAGGTACTCAACCTTTGGCGCATCAAAATGTGCACAGTTATACAAAAGATCAAAACGAAAGATATGTTGTTCCGCATTTCAATTGCCAAGCAATTCTACCCTCTTTATGCAGCACCTGGTGCAGAGTCGGATTTCTCGGTATCCATTGGCTCTCCAGAAGCAGGTGGTACCTCAGCACCATCCGCAGTATTCTCACTAGCACCCGAGTCGGAATTGGAATTGGGGTTTTCTGCACCCTGAGACTGTGACTCACTCCCTTGTGAAGGTGATGGTGACTGTGCTTCAGGAGTAGCTGGCTTTGCTGGCTTTGGTTTCGTCATTATCGGCCTGCAAAACCTGTAAACCAAGAACAACATCAGTTCAACATTGCACAAAACTGAACAAAAAAGAGGTAAATGTTTCTATCGTAACAGGCATGGGTAACACGGCTTCATGATCAGTGGCTGGTGTAAAAATAGGAGAATGGGAAGCCAATGTATATATAATTATTTTTGTGGGGGGCAAATCTATAAAATTAAAAATTCACAAACTTTTAGCATTAAAATTTCAGTTTCTTAAACTACATGTAAGACTTCTGAAAAAGATGGGAAGAAGTACCTGTCAAGTGCTTCACCCTTCTTCCTCGCGTCAGCTGACAAAAGAACAGGAGTTGCATGTTTTGGAAGAGAGTCCTGCTGCTGTTGCTTCTCTCTTAACCAAGCTTCTGCATCTACGCACTCTTTCAAAACCTAAAATAACAAAAGAATAACAAGAAGGAATGAAGTGCAATCCAATCTTTACTTTGATCACATCATTGATAACAGCGTATGGAGGAAACTGTGGGAGAATGAAATTATTTGACATAGTACATTACCTTCTGTTTTTCTGCCATGTCAATGTGATCAAATTTGGGATCACTTGACATTGCAGCTTCTCTGTAACTATTAATACAATAGATAAGTTGATCAATCACAGATCCTCTTTCCGAGTGGTCCTTGTAACGCTCCTCAATAGGATCACCTCGCTGCAGGTTCAGTCAGATCAATGTTCAATTCTAGTATTTTACCGAAAACATGCATTCTGCAAAATAACAGAAACAAACCTTCTTGAGCTCCTCAAGCTTGGCAATATAGACGCCTTTGGTTTCATCCTCGCCGTCCTCGTAGAGCCAGTCTTCTGTCTCCTGAAGTTTAGCAATGAAGTCTTCTCTCTCCGAATCAGTAACGAACTCCTGATATTTGTCATGCAGCTGAAGAACAAAGACAGATCATGAGTTCAAATACCTAAAATACCCAATTAAATTTACGATGAGGTTTTATGATTACCTTGTTTCTCATGTCATAGACGTAGGATTCCACAGCATTCTTCTTGTCTTTAGTTTCTTCCATAACTCGATCCTGCAAAGCCATTTCAAACTCCTTCTCCACTGCTTTCTGCACATCTGCAGGAGCCATTCCTCCATAAACCAACTCAGACACAGGTATATTTGTTTTCTTCACTTTCTTCTTAGGAGCTTCAACCTTCATGGCAAAACAATCAAAGCTCATTATATGTTCAAAAACATCGAAGCTTGTCAATATTGATGTCTGGACTTTTGAATGGCACAAAGAATCACCATACTAAAATGGCAAGTCTAGAAGCAAAAACTGAAGTAATTAAGAGTCAAAAATTTGTATTCATCATAAATTGATTACAGCCATAAACTCGGGAGAAACAAATTATTTATATCATCTCAGAGAGAGAGAGAGAGAGAGGAACTATAACCTGCGAAGGAAGCAATTCTATGTTTTACAATCTCAAGTGTCCAACTAGAAACAGGTGTAAAAATAGCCAAGTCCAAAAGGCATGAAGTGTTACACCCTTGATTGGTACGAAGCAAAAAACTAGAACTTCCATTACGAGGGAGGAGAAAATCCCAGTAGACGTTGATTACATCCAGGTGAGTAATTACCTTCAAATGGATAAGCAGAAAGAATTTTCGTGGTTGACACAAATATTAACCACAGGATTTTCAGAGAATGTAAAAATCAAAATCGAAATTAGAAGAATTTTAACGAAAATCAAATCAGCCCAATATAGAAATAAAATAAATTAATAACGAAAATCCAATCAAATAGGAAAACTTTGCCTCATTAAATTGTCATCAAAGGCTACATTACACATTAGACATGTCATAACAACCATAGTTGCAAAATCGTACGATTCGACTCAATTTCCACATAAAACGATTACTTTTTGGTTTGTTTCTGCTTTTATCTTCCCTAAACCTATTTCACTGGAACTTTTCGTGCTTTTTCCCTTCTTTTGAATTAATTTTACTAAAACTTTGCAGGACTAAATGTCACTGTATATGTTCTTCAATTACATGGACAACCTATCATTTGAATTTTGTTTGAAATTTGATTGTAATTGAATGACTTTTGACACTAATTTGTCGCTGATTTTGGTTAGAATTTGCTGATGCATCTTGCTGACTTTGGTTGGAATTGATTGTTAAATTTAACTATAATTTGGCTGTAATTTTTTTTTCGTATTTTTCCATCATATTGCAAGAGAAGGATCAAAAAAGGATCCGGCCTGGAAGTATGTATACTTGGGGTATGCCAAAGACAAATTCAATGTGCATTTTTTTGTGACAAAGTACCTGATGGTGCCTAAGATCTGAGAAGACCTCAGACTCACCAGATGATCCTACTCTCAAGGAGCAACGGAGGGAGTGGAATAGGATAGAGATGATGAGACAGTGGTTTATATAATTGAGCCCTGCATTTATAGAATTAGCATCTCCTACTACAACTTAGTGGATATACAAAATAAACAATAAATTACTGAATATAATGAAAATACTCAATTGAACTCAACAGAAAATCCCCTTCAGCCCTTCCCCTTTATAGGAAATTTTGGAAGAAGGTGAAAAATAACGTCGACAACATAGTTTTTCCTTAATACAGTAAATGTATATTAGATAAGGTCTTATACAATAAATGTGATTTAATGCACCAGAAATCGTTCTTTGCAACCAAAGGATGTTGGTGAAAGCAAACAGTGCACAGCTACCAACCCACTCGCACAACTAATAACCACGTTAGTCTAAAGAGGAGCGTGCATCTGTTTGTCCAAGGTTTCAAGTCTTGCCATTACCTTCTAAGGTCTTTTGAAGGTTGTTGAAGGGCTACTTGATCCCTAGAGATGCCTTTAGGTAACATTGTGTACGCACCAAAGATTTAAAGGATTGACATAAACGGTGTCAATGCACTCAAAGAAAACACACTCAAACGTTGAGACACTTTCAAAAAGTCAATGAATTTAATTGATTTTCCCCAAATGGGGAGTATACTATTTATAGGGATAAGAGAAGGGACCATTAGTCGGCTACCAAGGAATACTCAAGTCACATGTGATGTCATGTAGGGCTGTCAATGGACCGGGTCTGGGCCCGGACCCGATCCGGACCAGACCTGAATTAACGGATCTGAGCAAATTTTATAGACCCGATTATCCGATTAGTTAATGGACGGATCTGGATATACATGACTCCGATCCGATAAGGACCCGACCCGAATGTGTATATATATAATATAATAATATATATATATATATATATATATATATATATATATATATATATATATATATATATATATATATAGTCTTACATATAGTTACTAAATATATATATAACTAACTTATATATATATATATATATATATATATATATAACAGTTTTACATACATATATAAGTTATATATAAAAACAGTTTTATATAAAAACAGTTTTACTATATATATATAAGAGAGTTTATATATGTGTATATATATATAAAAACAGTTTATATAAACTGTATATATATATAAAAACAGTTTATATAAACTGTATATATACCATTTTCTGAGACCCGTCGGGTAATCGGGTAAGACCCGATCCGTTAAAAATATACCCGGATCGGATCTGGATATACCCAGACCCGATCCAGACCCGACCCGTTTACACCCCTAATGTCATGGATGATATCACTAATAACATCACATGGACTAAAACATTCTATATTACATAAGACCTAAAATGGACATCACTAAACCTAATATCTACAACTAAAAAATGAAAAATAATAAAAGAAAAATTATAATAACAAAAATAAGAAAAATGTTCAAAATGCTCAATGCACAATTCACATCACACTCTCCCACTTAAAACCAAAAGCTCGTCCTTGCGCTTTGAAGCTTTAGGGACTCGTGAAAATTCTGAAATAGGTGGGCAAAAAGAAAGTAACTCTTTCAATTTATTTTTGCATTTTTTTTACGAGTCAATTAAACCAGCAGGTTAAAGACCCATTTTATTTTCAAGGAAAGACAGCCCAAGCATCCACATTTAAATCATTCTGTAGGATAAAACAAATTGGGCTCACTGGTTCTTTGCCAAAATCAATCCCAGTTACACTTCATTCCAGACCTTAGACTTTCTCTAATGATCAAAAAGGGAATATTTTTCTCTAAACAATATAGTGTGGGTAGTCATAGGAATAGCTCGCAAGTAATGTTCGCAGAAGAAATTATAGAGTTTATTGCCCAAAGAAAACAAGAGGAAGAGAAATGAAAATTTAATCTCATATTTTAATGAAGTTAGTAATCTCGAATATGAAGACGAGGTTGGTGGTTAGTGGCATTGAAAGTTCTCATTGGGCCAGTAGCAACCCACTAAATGTCCCGTCAAACAAAAATCAATCAATTATATATCTAGCAGAATCCCAAAGTTGTGCAAAAGAACAAGAGGCAACAAATGAGGTTGGACGGATATGATGTGAGCGGGAGAGTTTCAGGCACGTCGTTTCACCAAAATAGTAAGATAGATGTACGATGTATGATTTATGATGGTCTCCTTGAAGCATGATTAAAGCGATTAGACAATATGGTCAAAGTATGAAAGCACTAAGCTACCGTGAGATGAGGTTGATATTGCTCAAGGTAGAAACCATACAGAATTTGATGAAAAATCAAAACAATGAGTGGGAGCTATGAAGCACGGATACTCTCCGGAGGTCGCGAATTTTTTTGGGACACGAATCGGACACGGGATACGCTCGGATACGCTAGGATACGCGAATCCGTATCCCATTTTTATTTTATTTTTTAAATGCTAGGATACGTTTAGGATACGTTCTGGACACGTTAAAATTCGTTTCAGGATACGTTTTAGGATACGTGGGCTGTTTTTGAAATTTTAAAACATATGTTTTGTGGCTAAAAACATAAAAATGAAAACTTTTAAGTTATAACAAAACTCAAACACAAAATCTCTAACTCACGACCTGCTTCAAAACTCATCAAACCAGCTAGGTTTTCAATCTCTCACTCCCGACGGCTAACCAACCCAGCTACGGTTTTCAACCCATCTCACTCCGACCTCATTCCGACCTCATTCCGGCTACGGTTTTCAACCCATCTCACTCCGACCTCACTCCGACCTCATTCCGGCTAGGGTTTTCATATCCGACCTCATTCCGGCTAGGGTTTTCATATCCCACCTCACTCCGACCTCATTCCGACTCAATCGAACCAATTTGGAGCTCCGGCTAGGGTATAAACCCATCAGGTATGTTTTTTTTTTACATCTGCTATTTTTTTTCACATGTCTTCTTCTTTTATGATTTTTTTTGTGTTGTTCTTTTATGATTTTTTTTGTGTAGTATGTGTTGTATATTTTATTTCTGTGTTGTAATTTTTTTTACAGCTTTATTTTTGTCTTATATTTTTGTTGGAACAACCTTTTATGTTAATGATGTTTTATTGTAATGGTGTTTGTTTGGTGACAACAATTATCATATTTGAGCACTTTAATATAATGGTATTTGATGCTTTACTTTACATTCATTTTACTCAAGTATATCATTAATATATATAAAATAAAATAATAAATATTTAACGTATCCTAACGTATCCGTATCCTACATTTTTTTAAAATCGCGTATCCCGTATCCCGAATCGAGTCGTATCCCGTATTACGTGTCGAGTCCGTGCTTCTTAGAGTGGGAGAAGATTGATTTTTGCTTGTGGAGGATGGTTAGCACGATAGAAAAGAGAACTACGATAAATTTTCTTGCTAATTCCCTTAAGGAAGTATATTCATGGAGTTGGTAAATGATTCATTTTCCTCAAATTATGTGGAGAAAATGTTTAGATTACTTGGGCTTTTTTGTAGACAAAGTTGAAGAATTTAATGTGGCAAAAATTGCCATGGATAGTTCCTCTACCTTTTAAGTACAATTTTCTATTTATTTTATTGATAATTTATATTTTTCTCGAGGTGAAATATCAAACAAAAAGCAAAATTTTGAAAAAACTAATTTCTAAATATGTTTATTTATATCCAAACAAGCGTCGTGACTCGTGAGCATGTTGAGGCAATTCACCAACAATACGAAGTTTCTTAAGATAGCCGAAAATTAACTCGAACATGGGTCAGTACACAATACGCTGGGTATAGGCTTCGTTCGTTAGTTCACTATACATGTGTGGGAGGGCAGTGAATTGTCGGGTCAGGTTCAGGAATATTGTCCTTCAAGGACCGAGGTGTAACCAGTATTGGAAAAATTCTTGACTATAGAATGCAAGTAATATATAAGGAAGGCCTTCAAGAGTGCTGAGGCAGAGGGAGGGAGTCGGTGAGAGAAGCAACTTAAAGATGGTGAGATCAGAATGCAGTCCAAGCACCAAGTTAATCACCAAGGTGTCAAGTTTATATGTGGGATCCTTATCGCAATAGGAAATCTTAATAAGATATTAATGGAGGTGGCGATAAAGGTGTTGTAATGACAATGGATTGAGTTGGTGAAGTGACTAACGTATACTGTTCTTTGAGTGATGGTTGGTAATCCGAAAATGTTCCTGAAAGCTCATTAATGGAAAACCGAAGCCCTTCTGGTTACAAGAGTTTAGGTCATCGTATTAATTGAAAACTGATGAACCCATTAATGAAGGTGGTGATTTGTATTTGTATTGTAATTGGATTCATCAATTGAGGATGGGCCACTTGGGTTAGAGAGGCCTTAATGGGTGTGATAGCATACAAAGGATATGGATTTGGTGGCTGATAAGACAAGTGGAGACTGCAAGGGTGGTGGTAGGTGGAGACTGCATGGGTGGTGGAGACCGCACGTATATTGGAAGGTCTTTTGGTGATGGACAGTGCCAAAAATATTCTAGGTAATGGACAGTGCCAAAATATTATTAGAAGGTCTTTTGGTGGGAATGAAACTAAGCAAGGAGATTTTGATATCACGGATTAGAGGTGGAATATTCGGCTTCATTGCCCCTAACACGCATCTGGTTTTACTCGCAACACCTAGAGTACTTTTATACAGATCAGAACATTAAGAAAGATGAGGAAGTGATGACGGGGTGGTACAAGTTCATAGCAAATTGGTGCCCAAGCATTGAAACACAAGACAATTATTGAATAGTTCAATAAATATAAGAGCTTGGAAAAATAAAGCATAAGAGTGTTTGGTAATCTTTATGAGTGAATTTAGAATTGGATATTGGTCGTTTCGTGTTGGATTAATGCCACGTCTTATTGATGTAACCCCACATCCTGTCGTTCATAATTGTATGTAGTCAATTTCGTGTAATGTAGGGATTCGTATCGTGTGCAAGTTGTGTATTCATCAGCCGGCTCATGTTATGGATACCCAAATTCTTTTATAATTGTGTCATGTTCGGATCGTCTTAAGAATTGTCGTCCTTGAGTAATTCCATATATATAATTACGTTGCATTTATCGCATTACTCAACCCAAATTTGTGAAAATATGCTATTAAGATTCTTAGCCTCACTTGTAGCACTTCTGGTTATGATAGAAAATGGAGTGTTTTTAGCATGCAAGTATTTTAGTATTATTAAATATTACCATTAATGTCAATGCTACTATGCTTATTAGAAATATTTGAATTCTACACCTTCATAGCAAGAAAACGAATAGGGTAGCTCAATCTTGATTAAATGATTTGGTGTTTGTCAAGCATCGATCGCACGACAAAATTGATCCCAAGTACAAGAAGAGGAATGAAGTGGCTCAATCCTGATTAAATGATTTGACGTTTGTCAAACAATCTAACTTTGAGGCATTGATATCAATCACTCGGCACAATTGATCCCATTTCCTTAAATAAGATGAAAGAGTGGATTGATTGGGGATTTAAAGATATTTGAAATTCATTGACATGATGAGTGGCTGGTCATACTGTTAGACTCAAAGGAGGAACTTAAAGAGGAGACTGATCTTAATGAAACAGAATTTTGATATTTTGGACAAATTATATGATCTTGACATCAATTAAACTACTGCTCTGCTTGTACATGGTTATTTTATTTTATTGGGTACTTTAATATATTACTAATTTTCGATTTTAGACTTTAATACAAATTAATCAGTAGACTTTAGTATATTTTTCATCGCTAAATGTAAAAAAATTGGCACTAAAAGTGATATTTGGTGTCATTCAGCAACGAAAAATATACTTTTAAGTCTAATAAACTGATTACGTTATTAAAATCTACAAACGAAAATTAGTATGTATTGAAAAAAAAAAAAATATATATATATATATATATAGACTTGCGCTGGTTGGATATTCCAAAAGTTCATTTTACGTTCGTACATTTTTCTGAATTTAAGAACTTTTGTTCAATGAACTCAAATATCTAGGAAGGTTTACTATTAACTCACATTGATGAAGTTAATAACATAAGTGGTAATTCTTTTGCTTTGTGGTTTTCGAATTTCAAGTGTTTCTTGTGTAATTTTTTGCAAGTTGAAGCGCAAGTGATTTTAGACTCCTTTAAATACTAGGGAATAGGATTCTAAGCTGGAAACTCTACAAATACACACCTTGCATCACATGACAATATCAA
Organism: Sambucus nigra; assembly: GCA_949130495.1. Classification (NCBI taxonomy): domain Eukaryota; kingdom Viridiplantae; phylum Streptophyta; class Magnoliopsida; order Dipsacales; family Adoxaceae; genus Sambucus; species Sambucus nigra. Next base: position 550,689,195 of record OX422212.1, on the reverse strand, counting down.
TACATTAAGAATCTCGTGATATTAACTGGAACATATTGTCAAAATTAGTCAAATGTACTAACAGCCAGGGCAAGTCTCTTAGAAGATCGGTAGTGGCATATGCAGGTTGGTATTAAATCTATGCTTCTTATATTATGATGTGTGTTATCTTATCTTTTTAAGGTTTGCTTGTGGCTTGTTCTTGAGAGAGGAGGACATGTAATAGCTCTTTGAAAGCTTTTGTTCAGTTTGTCTGGTTCAATCCTAGTTCCTCAACTCCATATGTGGTACCAAAAAATTAGTGGAGGTACTGTTTCGCAAAATTCTCATCCCATGCATCTCAGCACAAACGATTTGGTTCTCCACTTCTATTAGTTGTTGCCAGGGCCGGGCCCAATTTATTGGGATGGTGGGAACTGCCCCCGTTGAAAATATATGTAACAAAAAATAATATTTAGTCTTAGTCCACCGTATCAATTTTAAAATTTGTTAATTATTATGGTTTGACCCACTTAATTGTAATAGCAGGGTTGAGCAACCTTGTATAGATTTATTGTGTATATATCAAAAGTGCATACTTGACTGACCTTGGCATCTGTTTCCATTTGGGCAGGCTTCTCTCCTGATTCAGGAACACCATTCTCAGTCCCAGGAGCATCAGTTTCACCCTTGGCATCTTGCATATTCACATCAGTTTCAGTAGGAGGGGTTGCTTCAGGAGCTTGGTCTGTATCCATCTTACTAGATTCCTTAGTTGACTCTTTAACAACTGGAACTTCAACTTCTTCTTCCAATAGCTGAAATATATATACATTCAAGTCAAAAAAAAATAATTGATCACTGCCTCTTAAACTAGAGAAAAACAAAAAAGATCAATTGATCCGTCTCCAATACTTACGGTTGCAGACTCAATTGACACAACGCCATGCAGACTTAGGCGGACTTTCACCTTCAATTTTGCACGTTCACCATTTGGGGATTGAAAAGGACCAATCTGTTGATTACCATTTAGAATAATGTAAGCAGCGATTAAATCCTGAACCACGAAACTGAAACATGTGATAAAAAACAATTACCGTGTATGTGCTGATCTTTGATGGCGCCTGCAATTCACTCACGTCAGCATATTGTACATCTATTGTGAATGTGCCCGACCTGTAGAATGTCAGGGCCTTCACACTCGGTATTGAATTTCCTTTGGCGAAAACAATAGTGCTTTGTTGATTTTCTACAGCTCCATTTTGAGTATCTGGAGCAGTGCCTTTCCACGACAAAGCAATGGGAAAGGGAAAATTCTCATTAACCTTCAAAACCACAAACCAACTAATTTGTTACGCCATAGCACATTGAATAGTCTAACATGAATCAACATTGATATATATATATATATATATATATATATATATATATATATATATATATATATATATATATAGAGAGAGAGAGAGAGAGAGAGAGAGACGTAGAGCCTTCTACCAGTTTTTTTAACTCATCTCTCAAGAGAATAATAATTAATGAATGAACATAGGCCATAAGAAAACGTCTAACATTCACTTCATCCTCTCACATCACATAAGTACATGGCATGTTAAAGAGCTTTAAACATGTAAGCGACAAAACAAACCCCAAATCAAAAAATTCAACCTAGTATAAAGTTAGCAAAACACAAGACAAATAAGCCTTCTGTGACTGCGTGTACTAGTAATATAACAATCCACACAGGAGTCAAAATCTTAATTGTAAGGTTTTCGAGAAAAGCTTTTCCTCTACCAAATGATAAAAAATTTATCATGTGCACCATAAAATTGACTTGAAAATGTAGGTCAACTACCTATGTAGAATTGAATTAAGCAATACAACCGAGAAAAGAATCAAAAACATACCCTACACTGAAGATAAAAAGACGCCATGTTTTTTCATGGGCATAATAAGCAATGTTACACAAACATCAATATGGAGTTGAGATTTAGAGTAATTGAACTTGTCTAGAGCAGATTCTGGAGGACCAGATTTACTAAAATAGGATAGAAACAAACAATTAATAGGAGGAACCTTTACCTGGAATTCTCGCACTTTGAATGTGGGGCTAAGAATGGCACATTCCAGAGCGCAACCCTTCGCAACACACTCACTTGCATTCATTGTGCGCCTAGGTTCCTTCCCAAAGAACTCCGTCAAAATCTTGATTATTGCAGGAACTCGAGATCCAGAACCAACAACCTCAACTGCATAAATATTCTCGACGGTAAGCCCAGCCTCTGAAAGAGCCTTCTCCAAGGGCTTCTTCACACGTTCCAAAATTGGGATGCTAATTTGTTCAAACTCGTCCCTCTTGATGTAACCCCTAACATCTTTCTCTTCCATTAAGCACTCTATATTTAAAGGTGCCTCTGGATTTGCACTGAGTACCTTCTTCAGCTTTTCACAAGCAGCACGAAGCCTGAGACAAGCCTTTGCATTCTGTGAAACATCAATCTTATACTCTACCTTAAATTTTTCCGCAAAGTGCTGGAAGAGAGCCTCGTCAAAATCTCTTCCACCTAGGGATCGATCAAACGCATGTGATAAGATCTTCAATTGACCTTTCTTGAATCCAGCAATGCAGACTTGTAGGCTAGCATTACCGACGTCAATAAATGCAACATTCAGCTGGTCATTCTCAGGGAGATCTGTCTTATATATTCCATAAGCAAGAGCAGTTGCAGTTGTTTCGTGAATTAAACGGAGAGGGTGCAAACCAGCAATTGTAGCAGCATCTATAACAGCTCTTCTTTGGAGATCGGTGAAATAAACAGGGATCCCAATGCAGCAATCCACAACTGCTGCATTCAGATTTTTCTCCGCTATGATCTTTAGATCCGATAGCACCATTCCCAAAACTTGGGTTGGAGTGAAGGATCTCATTTCTCCCAGGTAGCGTGCATGGATCAATGGATATCCATCAGGCCCTTCCGTCACAGCAAAAGGAAATGTCTTGATATCCCGTTGCAGCTCTGGGTCTGAGAACTGGCGTCCAATCAACCGCTTTATCTGAGATACTGTATTCTTTGGATTCATCATACCTGAAGCGGCACCCGCTGTTCCCAGGAACCGCTGCTTGTCACCAAAGCATACAAGAGCAGGAGTCTCACGCTTTGATTCATCATTGAGTACAACGTCAATTCCTCTTTGCCTTGCAACTGCTACAACGCAACTCTCATTCCCAAAATCAAAACCAACCACGCTCATCTTTGCTGGGTAGTTTTTAGGTGGCACACACAATTCACTCTATTCCAACAGAAAGGTAATTAAACTGAGCTAGAAGAAAGCAACACCGTGTTCAATGCAAGGCAATTGTTAAAAGAATTCATCTTGTACCAATATATTAGGAATACAGCTACGAGTACTAAACACATCCCCAAATCATCCACTGCAATTACTTATCGCAATGCCACATCATTCGGGAGATGATTTGGGCTCGTATCATCTTGCATACATTATTCTTACTTCAAAAACAAAAACTTGTATAATGGATAAAAAGCATCAATCTCACGTCAGACCATACACAGCAATCTCGAAAAAAAAAAATCTCCCAGTTCCAAATTAATAGTCATTGTATGAAAGTTGAAAAAAAATTACTTTCCAAATTCATCCTCCTAAAACTGATGAAAATATTTTAATACAAGATATAAACTTATGGATATTGTTGGGATGTGTAAATTTCTAATCTAACCTAGTTTTGAAATGTACTAAAAAGGAATTAGAGGACTAGTAATTAAAGGTGGACTCATAATGCATTAAAAGAGATCAATCCAATTCAACAGCATATTAAGATTGTACCTAGAAATAGTAACAGAAAAGTTCCCTACCACAACATTAAAAAGGGCGATGAAACACGTGTGTAAACAAAATCTATCAAATATGCAACAGATCTGAGATTTGAAAAAGTGATATTTTTTATAGATCGTACCTCGGGAGAATGGAGCTAGTGTGTGTCTGTGTGACGATGGAGTCCGCCGAGAGGAGGGAGGCTTGTTGATTTCTCAGAATAAACAGTTGAAAAGGGTTGCGGGTGAAACAGGGTTTTGTTTTGTGAGGAATATTTGGAGTTAAATAAATTATTATAAGAAGTGCGTCGTCTCAAGAGGAGGGGTTCATGTGGTGTGCTTCTAGAAACATCTTTCACGATGGTAGGTTTTTAGGAGGCTCCGTTTTGGTGGGCTGAGCCATGGGCCTTCTGATTGGAAAACCGAGACTCTACGTTTTAGCAAAAGTCTAATGTTGGCCCCAATTATTAACGACACTCTCTCTTCAAATTTAATCTAATCTAATAATCTATGTATATACTAGCATGAAGATCACGCGATGCGTGATCGAATAATAATATATGTTATGTTTTTTTTAAATAGGAAGGTCATGCGATGCGTCGCTGAATATATATATATATAACTATAAATGAAAAAAAAATCCTTTACAAATTATATGTATATCCTACAACCTTTGAAACCAACCTGAAAAGTTGGGTATCGCCCAACACTTACAGGTGGTGTGAGTTGTTTACTTGCTGCTTGAAATTCGTATACATAATTAATATATATAATATTTCCACTAAAACAAATATTGGATATTTTAAGCAACAATTATAACCACAAAAACACTAAAATTTAAAATTATCTATAACTTTCAATTCCTCACATTTTTATTGCACTGAAAGCTACTTCTTGTATCCCAGCGCACACTTGGACTTTTCAACTCCTACATGATATGGAGACTACATTAAAAGCATTATATAACTTTCTGGTTTTGGAGCCAACAAAATTAATTAATAATTAATTGAGAGGGAACCATAAACATGAAACAGTGATTGATATTGGAGAAATGAGAAGGCATGAAGAGAGCTCCAAGAAAGAGAGTTGTAAAAAAAAAATTAAAGAAATGAAAATACACTCTTGAACCCAAGGAATGGGTCTACTACCCTAATTTCACTTGCAGTCGTGAATGAACGACACTGCCTTTTTGATGAACTTGGAGAGCACATCCTCTTCTCTTTAGCTTCTCAGGATCTCATGCGAATATCGTTTCTCAAAAACTTTGGGTTTGCATCCATGTTTCCATATGTGCTAACAGAGCTTCCAAAGACCTTATCATGTTTCTCCTTTCTGCACCTTTCGTACAAATTATCTCTTTTCTTGTTTGTCTCTGTGCTTTCTGCGTTTTAAATAAACATTGTATCTTGGGTTAGAAAGTGACTTGTCAAACATGTCAATAAATAATGGAGAGGGAACGGTATCCAATGATAATAAGGAGGAGAGAACCGTGAAGATCAGAAGTTACAATAAAGAGATGAGTGTACTTTTTCTAGTTCCAATATTTCATTTACTGTATCTATGTACCCAAAATGGCATCTATGTTGATAACAATCACACGAAGAAAAAAAAATCATTGTTCAAGACAGAAACAGCTAGTCTAGTGCAGAGTATCCTATTGTTCTGGGACGCTGACACCCATCAAATTAAATCGGTAGTCATTAAGGCACAACAAAGTTAATTTCTGAACCATGGGTAGATACGTTGAAACTGGTTTAACATATTAAATGCTATTAAAATCTTGCCACGTGTCAGTCTCATATCAATTGGGTCTACAATTTTTATATAGTTATATAGATATGTCCAAGCATACAATTCGTGACATGCACGAATAATGTATAAATATAATAATAATTATAAAAATTAGTATATATCATAAATTTAATATATATTTTAAAGTCATTATAAAAAGTTAATTTTTCATAAATAAAACTTTTCTATTAATTTTTTATATATATAAAAACTTTAAAACAATTGTACGTGTTGATACTAAATATTATCCTGTTACGTAGACCAATCGGATACTAACACGTGCAATATAGCAGAAGAATAATCATGGTTATCAAGGACGAAATGTCGACCTACTCAGGGATGCCGACCAACCTGTCATTGAAGCCCGACCAATAATGACAGTTAACACCAATAGTTGTATACATAAATGATTGTACAAATGTAAATGTTTACAATATAAAAACATTTCATCTTTTGATATTCCAACACTTGTACACCCCCTGTGGGCTATAAATACATTGTAAACCCTTCATCCAAGGGGAACGAAGCAAGAGGCAATTGAACAAAGCCAAAAGCAATACACCATAGTGAGCGTAGGCTTTTCCTTAAAGCCGAACCACTTTAAAAAAAAATTGTCTCTGATAGAGCGCGAGAGGTGTGCGCGTGTAAGTGCACAGTCGTTGTTTTCTGTCTCGCCTCGACTATACAAACAAACCTAAATTACAACTACACTTGCGGGGAAAGTAGAGCGGTAAGTCGGGTATCGAAAATCCACAAAGACGAGTTGTTATAATTTATAAGATTTAATATTTCGAAATAAAAGTGTAAAATGTGAATTACAAACTAAAAGAAAAGATGCATGAAAGGGAAATGTTAATCTAGGCGTGGGTATTAAAACTATATTATGAAAGCGAGTAAAACTATAGGTTGCGTCGAATATCCCTCACCCGAGTTAATTTGTATAAAATGGTTACATGGGTCGACGAGTTATTACAAATGTGTCTCATTTCGACAGTTAATTAAATCAAGGGTTGTCACGCCCCTAAATCCTCATAAAAGCCTAATAAGATTTTGGTGTCAACAAATATCCCTAAAATAACTCACGAAAGGTCGTAAGCACGGGACATACATGATATGCCCCGTCAAATCTCCTAGGCGTAATAACTAGGACAACGCACCCGAAATAGACCCGTAAACACCATCACCAAAGCAAAGCAATGCGTTACCCCGAGTGAGTTCCATTCAAACACAACCTAATTTAAATTACCTAGAAAGCATCGTAAAAACGCGGTAAATAAACGCAATAAATAAACGCGGTAAAACTATACTAGAAAGCAAGGAAATAAAGCATGTAAACCTAAATTAGAAAGCATGTAAATCTAATTAGAAAGCAAGAAATGAAGAAATACAAACTATATTAAGGGAGAGGATGATGAATAGTGCAACATTCAACCCAAATGGGGTGTAAAACCAAGAACAATTGAAGAAGAACTCTCCAAAACCCTCAAAATTCTAAGCTAAACTGACCTAAAATCGTATATATGTTATTACAATAAAAAATGCTATTTAAAGTAAGTTGGAATCAAATTAGAAAAGAAAAGAAGAAAGAAAATAAATGCCAAAATATCTACTGAAAACAGGGGATCGATCGATCGACCCCTTTGGTCGATCAATCGATCATGAGCAAAATATACATTATTGACAAGGATCGATCGATCGACCCCTTTGGTCGATCGATCTATCAAGCAGGGCAAAACCAAGCAGCACACTGCATTGTCATCCCTTCCTCTTCTCCTCCTCTTTTGGTTTCAATGTTTTTCCCTCCGCTAAAATTGTCGTAACTTCATCATACGAACTCGGAATCGCGCACCGTTCGCGGCCACGCGAAGCTAGTGAGGAAGGCTACAACTTTCGTGAGATGTCGGGCCAGGTGCTCAAGCTGTGAAATGACTAAAATGCCCTTGAACGAGCGATCGAGTACGAAAATCCAGCGGAACGCGTCCGAACTTCACATTTAGCATCCAATTACCTACGAAAGCTCAATTAACCCCTGCAAAACATGTTAACGTAGAAATCTGAGGTTATCTGGTTAACGAGCATAAATATAGGGAATAAGATACCCGAGGGGGCTAAAATGCGTATGTTCAGAGGATAAAATACGTAATATTTGCGTATCATCACACCCCCTAACTAACACATTGCTAGTCCCTAGCAATGAAATAGGATGCAACAAGAACTGCAAGCAAACCAAAAGCAGGAGATAGTATAAAAGTATGATATAAAAGCAAAAGGTCACTTTCACGGGCGATTCGATTGCATTTAGCGTATGCAATAAGCCGTTAAACCCCCAGGTCACCCTAGTGGACGAGTGTCGTCTCGTGAGGGTTTTCAGGGATGGTACCCACAAACATCACATGGTTTCCTCAAAATATGCCCAAACCAACATGGGACAAGCCCAACAATGGCGAAAAAGATTTCATACACATTATTAGCACACCTATCTCCATTAATATAGTGTGTATTTCATTAATTCTTACTTTGATAATTACGTTTACATGCTTTGTTCATTAGTTTACATGCTTTATTTCCTTGCTTTCTAGTGTAAATTTATCGCGTTAATTTACCACTTTCCATTTACCGCGTTTTTACGATGCTTTCTAGGTAATTTAAATTAGGTTGTGTTTGAATGGAACTCACTCGGGGTAACGCATTGCTTTGCTTTGGTGATGGTGTTTACGGGTCTATTTCGGGTGCGTTGTCCTAGTTATTACGCCTAGGAGATTTGACGGGGCATATCATGTATGTCCCGTGCTTACGACCTTTCGTGAGTTATTTTAGGGATATTTGTTGACACCAAAATCTTATTAGGCTTTTATGAGGATTTAGGGGCGTGACAACCCTTGATTTAATTAACTGTCGAAATGAGACACATTTGTAATAACTCGTCGACCCATGTAACCATTTTATACAAATTAACTCGGGTGAGGGATATTCGACGCAACCTATAGTTTTACTCGCTTTCATAATATAGTTTTAATACCCACGCCTAGATTAACATTTCCCTTTCATGCATCTTTTCTTTTAGTTTGTAATTCACATTTTACACTTTTATTTCGAAATATTAAATCTTATAAATTATAACAACTCGTCTTTGTGGATTTTCGATACCCGACTTACCGCGTGTAAGTGCACATCCATTGTTTTATGTCTCACCGCGACTATACAAACAAACATAAATTACGACTACACTTTCGAGGCAAGCACAATGATAAGTCGGGTATCGAAAATCCACAGGGACGAGATGCTAGAATTTATAAGATTTAGTGCTCTGAAATAAAAGTGTAAAAGATGATTACAAACTAAAAAGGAAAAGATGCATAAAAGGGAAATGTTTAACTAGGCAAGGGAAAATAAACTAGATTATGAAAGCGAGTAAAACTATAGGTTGCGTCGAATATCCCTCACCCGAGTTAATTTGTATAAAATGGTTACATGGGTCGACGAGTTATTACAATTGCGTCTCGTTTCGACAATTAATTAAATCAAGGGTTGTCACGCCCCTAAATTCTCTTAAAAGCCTAATAAGATTTTGGTGTCAACAAATATCCCAAAAATTACGCACGAAAGGTCGTAAGCACGGGACATACATGATATGCCCCGTCAAATCTCCTAGGCGTAATAACTAGGACAACGCACCCGAAATAGACCCGTAAACACTATCACCACAACCTAATTTAAATTACCTAGAAAGCATAGTAAAAACGCGGTAAATAAACGCAATAAATAAATGCGATAAAACTATACTAGAAAGCAAGGAAATAAAGCATGTAAACTATTAACAAAGCATGTAAATCTAACTAGAAAGCAAGAAATGAAGAACTACAAACTATATTAAGGAAGAGGATAATAAATAGTGCAACATTCAACCCAAATGGGGTGTCAAACCAAGAACAATTGAAGAAGAACTCTCCAAAACCCTCAAACCCTAAGCTAAACTAACCTAAAATCGTATATATATGTTATTACAATAAAAAATGCTATTTATAGTAAGTTGGAATTAAATTAGAAAAGAAAAGAAGAAAGAAAATAAAGGCCAAAATATCTGCTTAAAACAGGGGATCGATCGATCGACCCCTTTGGTCGATCGATCGATCATGAGCAAAATATCCACTGTTAAAAAGGATCGATAGATCAACCCCTTGATCGATCGATCGATCGATCAAGCGGGGCAGAACCAAGCAGCACACTGCATTGCCATTTCTTCCTCTTCTCCTCCTCTTTTGGTTTCAATGTTTTTCCCTCCGCTAAAATTATCGTAACTTCATCATTCGAACTCGGAATCGTGCACCGTTCTTGAACACGCGAAGCTAGCGAAGAGGGCTACAACTTTCATGAGATGTCGGGCCAGGTGCCCAAGCTGTGAAATGACTAAAATTCCCTTGAACGTGCGATTGCGTACGAAACTTGAGCAAAATGTGTCCGAACTCCATACTTAGTACCTAAATATCTACAAAAGCCCAATTATACCTCATATAGCATGTTAACAACATAAATCGAGATTGTCTGGTTAACAGGCTTAAATATAGAGATTAAGGCACTCGAGGGGGCTAAAATGCGCAGGTTCGGAGGATGAAATATGCAATATTTATGTTTCATCACACCCCCTAACTTACACATTGCTAGTCCCTAGCAATGAAATAGGATGCAACAAGAACTTCAAGCAAACCAAAAGCGGGAGATAACACAAAATTATGATATAAAAGCAAAGGGCCACTTTCGCGGGCGATTCGATTGAATTTAGCGTATGCAATTAGCCGTTAAACCCCTAGGCCACCCTAGTGGACGAGCGTCTCGTGAGGGTTTTCAGGGATGGTACCCACAAACATCACATGGTTTCCTCAAAATATGCCCAACCCAACATGCGACAAGCCCAACAATAGCGAAAAGGATTTCATACGCATTATTAGCAAAGTGAATGAATTCATAAAAAGTCTGAATCATTAACATTATAGAATGCACCTCATAGAATTGAAACCTTAAAATGTGGGAGGGGAGCGAGCACATGCAAAGTGTGATTTGGCAAAAACTTAAATAAATCGGATAAACGTTAAAGCAAGCATACATTCAATCCTCACGGGCATTACACTCATCAAGTGAATTCACTCACGGAACATACGGGCAAAAGAGTAAATGTAAATGAAAACTAGGCCGTACAAATGTCACAAATGAAGAACGCTATATATGAAATTAAAAATTGTAATCTCAATGAAAGGATACCGCACACTAAAAGAGGCGAAATGCATTTTCACAGATTATCAAAACTATTATGACTTTTAAATTACATCAACCTAAGATCACATAGGACTTCAATAGGGTTGTAATGTAGGTTAGGCTAGGGTACGAAATGAAGGAATATATGTACGGATTCAAAGTGTTCGGGATGAAAACTCAGGATAATGGAAAGATGCGGGCAATATCAAAATTGGAAAACAAGTTCCAAAACGGCATTGAATATATCATCGGGGAGAGTAATCAAAGCTTATTGAACACTATACAACATCATTTACAGCTTTCTCTTTTCTTTCTTTTCTTCTTTTTCTCATGTTTTCTTTTGCTTTTTGCTTTCACTTTTTCACTACTTTCTTCTTTACTTTTCAAACTCTAATATGCCTAAATTGCAATCGATATCATAACAACAACATTCAATCCCAAACAACATTCCAAACAAAGGTATGGAAAGTGTATGTATGGGCTAAAACTCCAATTTATAGTTAGTTATGGGATTTGGGTTATGAAACGAAAGACTATATTTAGGCTCAAAGGGATTAACGAGGGTAAATATATAAGAATGAGGTCAAGGCTAATATGGGTGATATAACAAAGATGGCCTATGATCATTTCACAAAGTTTACGCAATTCTCCAGTCAAAACAATATATGAAAATCATGCTCAAGTAACACATTTCAAGTATGAACTTAATTAATGAACGATCAAATGAAAGAATAGTGAGATTACTAACGAATTCAACGTTTTCAATGAAAAAAGAATAATGTATACACTCACAAACGACGAAAGGTACAAAGCTTACTCGGTGTAAGTATATACAATGCAACAAAAGATTACCGAGTTATAAAAATCTTTAACCAAATCAATAGGACAATAAAAGTGCATGTGCTCATGGGATTAAAGTTTAATTCGTGAAGTTATTCATAATATCAATAATTGAGACTAAAGTCTAATAAATTCTAAAATCGAGAACATGCATCATTGGGTTGTCTATTGGATCGGGCAATTATTGAAATTTATCATCGGAAACAAAGGCAAAATGCCCAAAAAAGGAGAAAAAAGAAAGAAAATCTTTTTGAATTTTTTCAAATTTTCTAAGAAAAGCATACTAAGTAACTAACATGTGAGCAAAAACATGGACTATATAAAGAAATGGATAGAATGTCTCGCACCCCCTAACTTAAAACTTGACATTGTCCTCAATGTGAATTAAGAAATAAGTTAAAGAGAGGAAAAGAGCGATATTACCCAAAAGTGGAGCGATCCCCATAAGAACAAGTCCAAAGAATCTACAAAACAAGTTAGTACCAAGCATAGCAAAAATAAATAACAAAAAGTTAACTTATTACACTAAACTAAAATAAAAAGAAAGAAAGAATAAAAAGCTAACTATATACAACCTACTATTTAGGCTTCACACTAACTATACACTAGAAGTCTAAATAGTTGAGGGTCCATCGTGAAAATGATTTGACTTTGGAGGATAACCGGTGTACCCTCACATACAAGCATGCCCTCCGAAAAATATGAATTCCGTTTTAACAACGGAAGACATGTGTAAGGCGTAAAAAATGAACTATCGTCAATTAAAATTTTTGGAGGGACAATGGGGGGCTTGGATTGAACGGGCGACAAAAACATGTGGGGACCAAAAAAAGCCGAATATCCTCCCAATAATTTTGAAATTGGAATGGGAGGTGGCGCACACGAAGGCGCAAATGCGATCGTGGAAGGCGACTCGAGCAAGTACTCATCATCAGCGAAAAGGTTTAAAACATTAAAGTTTGAAACCGAATCATCGGGTACTTGTGACGGTGTGATAATAGAGGATGAAAATGGGGATGAAAGAAATTCAAACTCATGAGATGAATCATCATCGCATGAAGATTGAGTTTCGAATGAAATAATATCATTTTCAATGAAATGTTCTTCTTTGGGGGACAAAGAATAAATCATTTAATTGCAAGTAGATATTACGTCATTTTCATCCTCGCTTTCAATATCTATTATGCAATGGGCAAAATCTAGAATGGTTTGTTCCAAAGTAGGCACAAGTACCTCATTTGGTTCAAAACATTCCTCGACTTCGAAAGTCTCGAAAGCAAAATCGTTGTCGGACTCAAAAAATAAATCCAAGTCATGTTCCCACGAACGATTTTCTTCCCGATAACGATTTTCAAGTTTCTCATTCTCATATATACGCAAGCCCTCACCGAATGTCATGGGTCGAGGTGTGGATGCATGAAAATAGGAACTTTGAAAATTACTATCGGACTTAAACAAAATCTCATTATGATAAGAATTTTGAAAACTATTCGAATTCGTTTCAAAATTCCTATTATAAGGAGGTAAAGGCCCAAAATCATTGTCATCATCATCAAAATTCCAATAACCCAAATTTTGACTTTCGTTATACTCACCCAAAGTCATATTTGAATTTGTTATACTTTGGGATTCTAAGTATTCACTAAAAGTCATAGGCTTGCAAGAATTTTGAGAATTATAACAATGATTACCAAAAGAATTGGAATAAGACATGCTTACCCCAAAAATGGCTCGAAATGGCGAATACCACAAAGTAAGTGCACGCGAAAAAAATTCAAGCGTTTCTAAGTGCTCAAATGTGGAAGTCCTACAAAATATTAACAAATAATACAAATAGAAAGAAAATACTAGGAAATACTAAATCAAATAAAGCCTAAAACAAACTCATTCCCGGCAACGACACCATTTTGATAGGGCGTGAGAGGTGTGCGCGTGTAAGTGCACACTCGTTGTTTTCTGTCTCACCGTGACTATACAAACAAACCTAAATTATGACTAAACTTGCGAGGCAAGCACAACGGTAAGACGGGTATCGAAAATCCACAGGGACGAGATGCTAGAATTTATAAGATTTAGTGCTCCGAAATAAAAGTGTAAAAGATGATTACAAACTAAAAAGGAAAAGATGCATAAAAGGGAAATGTTTAACTAGGCGAGGGAAAATAAACTAGATTAACAAAGCGGTAAAACTATAGGTTGAGTCGAATATCCCTCGCCCGAGTTAATTTGTATAAAATGGTTACATGGGTCGACGAGTTATTACAAATGCGTCTCGTTTCGACAGTTAATTAAATCAAGGGTTGTCGCGCCCCTAAATCCTCATAAAAGCCTAATAAGATTTTGGCGTCAACAAATATCTTGGAAATTACGCCCGAAAGGTTGTAAGCACGGGACATACATGATATGCCCGATAAAATCTCCTAGGCGTAATAACTAGGAGTCAACGCACCCGAAATAGACCCGTAAACACTATCACCAAGCAAAACAACACGTTAAATCGAGTGAGTTCCATTCGAACACAACCTAATTTAAATTACCTAGAAAGCATCATAAAAATGCGTAAATAAACGCAATAAATAAACGCGGTAAAACTATACTAAAAAGCAAGGAAATAAAGCATGTACAGTAATTAACAAAGCATGTAAATCTAATTAGAAAGCAAGAAATGAAGAAATACAAACTATATTAAGGAAGAGGTTGATGAATAGTGCAACATTCAACCCAAATGGGGTGTCAAACCAAGAACAATTGAAGAAGAACTCTCCAAAACTCTCAAACCCTAAGCTAAACTAACCTAAAATCGTACAAAAAATGCTATTTATAGTAAGTTGGAATTAAATTAGAAAAGAAAAGAAGAAAGAAAATAAATGCCAAAATATCTGCTGAAAACAGGGGATCGATCGATCGACCCCTTTAGTCGATCATGAGAAAAATATCCACTTTAGTCGATCGACCCCTTTATGGATGCTTATTCTGGTTATAACCAGATAAAAATGAAGCTTGAAGATAGGGAAAACACTTCTTTCATCACTCCCCGAGGAACTTACTGTTATAATGTTATGCCTTTCGGTTTGAAAAATGCAAATGCTACATATCAAAGGCTGGTCAATAAGGTTTTCAAAGAGAAAATAGGCAAGAATATGGAAGTCGACGTGAATGATAGGCTTACAAAGAGTAAAAAGGCATCTGATCACATTGTCGGCCTCAGCTACACTTTAGATCAACTTGAGAAGCACCAAATGAGGTTGAATCCGACCAAGTACATTTTTGGAGTGCATGAAGGAATATTCCTCGGGTATAGTAGTAAATCAAAGGGGAATTGAAGCAAATCCATATAAGATCAACACATTAATTGAAATGTAGTCCCCAACCTGTAAGAAAGATGTGCAAAGGCTGAGTGGACGAGTAATAGCACGAAATAGATTCGTGTCCCGACCTATAGATAGGTGTCTGTCGTTCTTCGAGGTACTCAGAAAAAGCTTTGAATGGAATGAAAAATGTGAAAAAGCTTTTATGGAGTTGAAAAAGTATTTGGGGTCATCTCAATTGCTCTCCCGACCAATCCCAAGCGAAAAATTATACCTGTACTTAGCTATTTTCGAGTCATTTATGAGTTCTAAATTGATCCGAGAAGAAAATAGAGTTCAAAAACCTGTCTACTATACCAGTAAGGCTTTCCGATGAGCAGAAATCAGATACCCTCATTTGGAGAAATTGGCATTAGCATTGATTGAAGCATCCAGCTGCATGAAACCTTATTTGTAAGTCCATACAATCGTAGTTACACTAATATGCCTATAAGGCGGGCATTGCATAAACCGGAGACATTTGGTAGATTAATATATTAGGCTGTGGAATTGGGGGAGTATGATATCGTATATGAACCAGGGTCTTATTTGAAAGGCCAAGCAGTGGTAGATTTCATAGTTGAGTTCACTTACTCTGAGGTCCCCAAGCAACAAAGTGAACATGCTGAACAAGAATCAGGAGGAAGTGATGTTAATAAGAGCTCCTGAGGAACTTTTAACGAAAGAAGCAGTTGCCAACCTACCAGATTGCTCTTCCCGGACATAGGAGATGACCAAGAAATATAAAGAAGCAAGAGGAAAAATATTCCACTATGGGAGTTTAACAGACTAAACGTTTGACAACAATGCCCCAATATGGAATTTATATATTGATGGGTTATCTTGTGCAACCGCATGTGGAGCAAGTATAATACTTAACACTCCTGATGGTATTGATATTGAGTATTCCATGCGTTTTTAATTTTAGGCTTCAAAAAATAAAGTGGAGTTTGAAGCCCTTATCGTGGGCCTAAGTTTAGCTCAATCATTAAGTGCCGAGCAAGTTATAGCACACATTGACTCTCAACTGGTGGTGAACCAAATACTAGATTAATATGGAGCTAAAGGAGAATTAACAGCCATGTATCTATCCAAGGCGATGGAAGTAATTGCAAAATTACCAGTTGTTCGGATGCATAGAATCCCAAGGTTGGAGAATGCCCTAGCTGATGCCCTTGCTCGGCTAACCTCAACTACCAGGATTGAACTCCGATGAACTGTCCTTATTGAGATTTTGTCCAATAGGAGCATTGATAAAGATCTGTTGATCAATTATATTACCATATACATGGGGCCATCGTGGATGGACCCCATCAGAGCATACATTAAAGAGGGAACTCTACCAGCAGATATGGTGGAAAGCCAAGAAGCTGAAATATAAAGCAGCTCGATATGTGTTAGACAAAGGTGTTTTGTACAGGAGAGGATTAATAGTCAATTTGCAACGATGTGTGCATCCATCAGAGGTCCAAGACCTAATTCAGTAGGTGCATGAAGGATCACGTGAAGCTCACATAACAGGGAGAACACTTCTGCAGAGAATAAGTGTGCATGGATATTACTGGCCAACAATGCGAATAGATTGTACAATTTTTGCCAAGAAGTGTGATAAATGCCAAAGATTCTCCAGCATTCGAAAAACTCCACGGGATGCTCTCGCTCCAATCACTTCACCATGGCCATTTTCCATGTGGGGCATAGGATTGGTCGGACCGCTACCGACCACCCGAGGATGATTCAAGTACTTGGTCGTCGCAGTGGATTACTTTATAAAATGGGTTGAGGCAGAGCCCTTGACAGACATGCCTTATGAAAAGGTGTATAAGTTCATATAAAAAAGCATCATCTGTAGGTATGGGTTGACATATGCTTTCATTACCGACCATGGAACATAATTTGACAATGATGAATTCGCAACTTATTGTGCCCAATCTAATATTCAAAAATTGCATTCGGCTCCAGTACATCCTCAGAATAATGGCCAAACTGAAGTTACGAACAAAACTTTGCTTAACGGGTTGAAGAAAAGGCTTGAAGAAGTGAAGGGAAACTGGATAAATGAGCTACATTCTGCCTTGTGGGCATACCCAATAATCCCAAGAACAGCAACTGGAGAATCCCAATATATGTTAGTATTTGGGACTGAAGTCGTCATACTTGTCGAGCTGGGTTTACCATCCCATGGAGTTTTAAATTTTAACTCTCTTCTAAGTGACCTAATGAGAAGATTGGATCTAGATATGCTAGAAGAAGTAAGAGAAGACGATTCATTAAGAAATGCAATAAAACGATAAAACTGACCAACTTGAAGGAAGGAGATTATGTGTTGAAGAAAGTGCTGTAGAAAAATAACAAGCTTGAAGATAATTAGCATGGGCCATACTATATTTTAGTAATCATCTGACTTGAAACTTATCGAATTGAAACCTTGTAATGCGAAGAATTCAAAAATCCATGGCATGTAGAGCATCTCAGAAAATATTACCAATGATGTTGTAATCAGTTTGAAATCAACTTTTAGTATTAATAAAATCATCAGTTCTTCCAATTTTTGTTGTTGATTTTTTTTGAAGTACTAGTGTTATGCACTACTATATCTAAATTGACAAAAGTTAGAAGTTATTGCATTAAAAACTTCAAATGGTTGCTTGGTTAAGCAAATCTTTCCCTGAACGATGCTCGGCAGAACACAAGAATACAAAAGAGTTGCTCAGCACAAGTAGTAAGTTGCTCAAAAAAGCCACAAACTTGATCATTGGTACACAAAGTCCAAGTCAACAGGATGATAAGTCCTCAAGAAACTTGGTACACAAATATAAGGATAAAATAAGATCTTTATCCTACTAGGCAAAGTGCAGGAAGAACATTGCAAAGATTCCATAAGAGGAACATCAACACATATTCTATATACGCTTGGTCACACTACTAGTATCTGATGCAAAAACCTAACACTTGGGTGCATTAGTAAAACCTTTGGAGACACATAGGGTAACTAGATCCAAATTTAGATTTTAATCTAAGTACTCTAGTGGAACATATGTATTCATCTAACTAGCTTTAAATTTAGATCTTGATCTAAGTAGGCTAGTAGAACATTTACATTGATACTTAATTTAGATTTTAATCTAAGTGTATCAATAGAACTAATGATAAAGAAATGTTTAATCCTACACAAGATTAATTGATCAAATTTTTATTTCATTAAATCAAATTAACTACATAACTGTGTTAACAAAATAAAGTACAAAGTTTCATTCTGCAGGACGTTTCCCTTCAGCTTTGGAAACAAGATCCATTCCAGCAGGAGGACCATCTAAAGTGTAAGGAGAATTAATGAAGTTAAAATCCCGAAGTAATCTGGTATTGCTGCTAATGGGATGATCAAACAAGTGAGTAGGTCAGACGATTTCTAATTCATCATGAAGCTCATAATCTCCCAGGTACTTTGAAATCAAGCAATGAGGAATACTTCGGGCAGGAATCCAATTGACATATAATTTAAAAGGGGGATCGTTAAGGTCAAGAAATCCCAGATCATACCAGTCCCACAATTGGTTATTTTGGTCCACCTTCATCGTTGTCAAAGCATTCATCTAACCCCATTTATAGCTCTCGTTCTTAACCTGTTGAAGTTTGTCCTCAAGATGCCCTAGAGCTTCACTGTACCCTCCCATCCAGATTTTCCTCAGTTGTTTATGGAATTGTAAGGTCAATCTCTCCACCTGGTGATGTAGTTTCTTTAACACTCCATCCTTAGCTTGTAACTGAGAAGATTGAGTGGATAGTTGCTCGGACAAGGCGGGTAGCTTCTGAGACATCTCAGCAACGACTTGATTTTTGGATTTTAATTGTGCAGCTTGATTGGTAAGAGTCTGTTGGGTCCTGATTTCCTCTGTAGTCCCTCAGCCAGGTTTGACTCTATCTCGGGAAGATGAAGAAACGGGTTTTGATTTCTTTAGGGCCTCTAACTCCTCACTCAACCTTGCATTCTCAGCCTCCAAGAACGAATGACCCTCATTCGTAATAGCAATAACAGCAATGGATGACTTCAAGGCAGCAAGTTCATCTCTCTAACTGTTGTTCTCTTCTTCCAGAAGCTTGGCAATGGCCCTTGCTTCCTCCACTTCAAGCTTAAGTATAAATTCTTGCCTTCGAAAATAGGAGCCAAATTTATCCAACTTTTTCTCAAAGCCCCAACCTTCACTCAGGATCTAAAACTTCTTCTCATAATCCTCATGCAAACTTGCCTTAGCTTCCTTGTGGTCTTCCTGTAGCTCTTCAAATATTCCATAGTAGGCAACGTTGTTAGCCACTGCCTGATCAAGAAGACACTTCAGATAAACGTAGGCTTCTTTGTCTTACTCAGATACTCCTTCCCCGATCAACTTTAGTAGGCCTCAGTCAGAGATAAATGACCAGCTTTGAAAAGCTCATTACACCTCTGGAGTATCTCGGAGTCAGTAGATGAGAAGTATTCCAATTTATCCACAAACTATTAAGAAGAAGAAAATCATCAATCAATAAGGTGCAGAGCATGGAAAAATACAAGCAGAGGAACAAAAGCATTTTGCTTTTCATTAATAGAAGGGGAAATTACAAGTACATCTTCAAGAAGAAAAAAAAAGTATAACTACTGAAAAAAGGGAAATAAAAAGCTGCTCGGATCTACACCTTCTTCTTATCTGCTTCAGGATCAGCTGAAGTAAAAGCAGGGGTAGAACGAGGTGGAGGATTAATTATGGATGGACAGAAAAATCAACATACGGGTGTTGATCGGCAAACTCCATCACCATAAAAGATTCACTAGAACCGCCATAATTATCATCATCAACATCAACTTCCTCGTCCATTTTTGGAGGGGGTCCAGGATCATGTCATAAGAACATCTCGGAGTATTTTAGAGTGCCGACCTCCACCAGGGTAGCTGACCATCCATCCTTAAAGAATTTTTTCTTCGCAAACTCAATTTACGAATAAGCTGCTCCAATGGCCTTATCCCAGCCTCTGTTGAAGCCAGCCTCCCTGACCTTAGTCCTTTTCACCTTCTCAACATCCAAATCCTTTTTGTAGCTGGTCAGTCTTAATTTTCTCAGCATCTAAGTCTTTTTGCAACTTATCAATTAGACCCCGAGCAGTTTCAATAACTCCTTCAGCAACTTTCCCCTTTTTCTCCCATTTCATCTGTTTATTGGCCAATGCTTATTGGGAATTAAGCACTAACTTTTTCAATTCATTAAAAGCCTTTTCAAATTACCCAGAAGAAGCTCTCAAATCCTCATCTTTCTCCAATACATTGTTGAAGTCAATGAGGAACTGCACAAAGACCACAACGAAAGTCGGTATTATGAAGAACAAACAAAAGGTAAAAGAATATACAAGAGAAAGGCTTTGAGCAGCCCTGTCATAACTTTTAGAACGAGGCAGCTCAGCTGTAGCACCCCTGTAGTCTGGTAAAGTCCCAGACTTTATTAGTTGTCTTGCCAATCCAGGGCCAATGACCACTGGAGAGGTAGAAAAAGATATATCAACCAACTCTCATTGGTTAGGAAGGGAAGAAGAACCTTTAGCTAACGTAGAAGGAAGTCCCTTTTCTTATTCTTTTCAAGGGACTCTCTTCAGTTTTCTTGGCTGGGGGCTTCTTTTTAGTTTCATCTTTATTTTTCAGCCCCTCATCGAATTATTTGGAAGGGGCATTGGCAACTATGTCTCCCCAAATATTAGGAAATTTCCCTTTTCCCATAGTAGGGGGTAAAAGGTACGTTTGAATCCAAGGAAGAAGGGGAATAAGTAGCAAGATCACCACTGCCAGATGCAACAACTGAGGATGTAGAGAGAGGTTCCTGGTCAAGGTCAATTACAAGGGAAGGAGTAGCTATTATGGGACGAGCAACAAAGGAGGAAATCGTATTATTAACTGCAATAAATAGGATGCAGACCTAATGTGCTCCTCGCTAATCCTCTGATGAAGTCCCCAGATGAATTTCAACCCCTTGAGGTTCACTTCACTATCCTTTGGGCACCTTCTCTTTTGATCAGCTGCGATATTTTTTTACAAAGTAAAAATTAGTATTACATTTAAACAAGTATGTACAGGGCAAGACATTTAAATAAGGAGTAACCTATCCCATTGCCAAAAGGAAGGCCTCTACTCAGCATTCCCAGTCAAATGGGCGTATTGCCAATTTTTTACAATAACTCCATGCTCAAAATAATCCCTATTGGAGTCTGAAAGATTGACTACTAACGCTTTGTTTGCAGCCCTAGTCTTTAAATAAAAAATGGTGTCACTAGTCACCCACTTATAACAAAATATTATTTCTAGAATACCTAAATAGGTTCTATGGATTTGATTCAACCTATATACTCTATTTACGACCCTTCAGGAGTTGGGGGCTACCCTAGCTGGGACAACGTCAGAATATTGACAAAACTCAAGGCACAATGGGTTGGGAAGAAAGGTAAACCCACACTCAGTTATAAAGATACAGGGAAACCAGTGACCCTCAGCAAGTGAGAAAAAATCAGCAGGCAAAGTAGCGTGTTCCAGATCAACCCAAAATGGAATCTTAAATTCATTTATGAATTCGTCAAGAGAATCAATAGAGTAAACCATGATGAAAAATAGAAGAAAATAGAAAGAGTTCTTACATAGATTAAGGATTCAGCAAGAACTGAAGGACAGAAAACGATCGCATAAGAGAGAAAAAGAAAGCTTGAAGACGCAACAACCCAAAACACTCAAAAAATTTAAGGTGAGAAAAAACCATGGATTTTCCCGCTGGTTGCCTCGAAATTGAAAAAATAATGATTAAAAGGTAGCGTCGATTGAACTGACAGCGGCTAAAGACTGAAAAGTCGAATTTGCCTAAAAACGATTCATTGAAGTGATGGATAATCACAAAAATGCCATGCGCATTATACGTCCACAAGATAAGTCATAATTTTTACAAGTATGGGGAGTCGACAACATACCAAACCTAAAACTGTTGTTCGAGCAACTTTTAAGTGCTAAATGTATCACACTTTTGAAAAAACTTCAAGCATGAAACATTGGGGGCTTCTGTTGATACTAAAAATTATCCTGTTACGTGGACCAATCGGATACTAACACCTGAAATATAGCAGAAGAATAATCATGGCCATCAAGGACGAAATGCACACCTACTGAGGGATGCTGACCAGCCTCTCATTGAAGCCCGACCAACACCAGGAAGACCGACCAACAATGACAATATAAATGATTGTATAAATGTAAATTTCTACGATATAAAGACATTCCATCATTTGATATTCCAACACTTACACACCCCCTTGAGGCTATAAATACATTGTAAACCCTACATCCAAGGGGAACGAAACAAGTGGCACTTGAACAAAGCGAAAAGCAATACACCATAATGGATGTAGGCTCTTCCTTTAAGCCGAACCACTTTAAAAATCTCTTGTCTCTTTTACTCATATTTATTTGTGATCAATTAATTAGCTAGCCAGTTTTTTGCATCAACAATACGTTTTTTATATCAAAAAAATTGTATTTATAGATATAAACTTATTTTTTTTTTATAAATAATACGTTAAAAATGTTTTTATAACCAAATTTTTTTCTTTACATTAAAACAATTTCAAAGTTTGAAAACTTGTTTTAACTTAATAACTATTGTTTTATAAATAAAAACTTCGAAAAAATTGTATGTATTTTATATATATAAATTATACATATTTTTATTTATTTTTAGTTAAAATTTTTTTATGTCATTTATAGATAAAAACTTAATTTTTTTCTATAAATACATTATTAAAAATATTTTTGTAACCAAAAACCTTTTTATTTATATAAAAATGATTTTGAAATTTTGAAAACTGTATTAATCTTTTTTTCTAGAAATAAAAATGTTATACAAATATAGTAGTATTATTAGCATTGTGCAATGTGATTTGAGTGGAGAATGATGAAAAGAGATTAATTGAATCTAGATTGTGTTGATCAATAGATTAATTAATGAAATCTAAAATTGATCATTTTTTTAGTTTTCAAGAGGCTTTTCATTTATTTATTTATTTATTTTAAAGAGATTCTTTATTAATCTACTTAGATGAAATGGAATATTAATTTTAAGAGAAGAAAGACGTATCTAGGTAAGGAGTGTTAATAAATTAAAATATACATGTTTTTTGGAAAAAAAATTATCGGTTCAATGGTTACAACTCAGTATTGTCCTTAAGTAATGGTTAGAAAATAATCTTGCACTACTTCTTCCTCTCCGCCTTACTCCGCCTTATTCCGGCGCAACATATATATCGTAACATTACTTTTCGAGAGTTGTATATCTCTTCATAATACTAAATTTAAAAATAAATTAAGAGCCAATGTGAATTTCAACTAACCATTTAATAAAGAAGAAATAAAATTAATATATATATACAATATGAGTATCTTTAACTAAGAGTTTTAGAGTTTTGGTATTCGATTAAAATAGTAAAGATATTATAATTAGTTAACATAAATTTCTTCAATTTGTCAAATTTGACCATGTGGTTGTTCCCATGTAAATTGAATTACATCTTCATCTTGTACCGACTTTACATATGGTTATAAACTTGAAATTCAAATAATATCACTTAATATTATTGGTAATAAAGGTTAAATACAATTGACTAAACGGGAACAAAATATTCTTCATTTATATTTTTCAAATTTGATATATGGTTATTAATCTACCCACAATTATTTTAAACCTAAACCTCCTTCTCGCAACAATTGATTATGAAATTTGTCATTTTTCACTAACGTGAAACTTAAATATTGAAAATGAATAAGGTCATTTTTATGTGGAAAAAATCAACAAAAGAGATTTGGTTTAGCAGTTTCACCGAACAACTAGTGTGCATGTGTAGTTTCACACTGTTCACTTCTCTTTTCATTGCATTCTTCATTCTGGTTATAAAAAAATATAATCAATAACAAAAAAGATTAAGAGTTTAGTTGGTGAATAATATAATATAAAGAGAGGAGAGAGAGAGAGAGAGAGAGAGAGAGAGAGAGAGAGAGAGAGAGAGAGAGGGATTTGAGTTATAGTAAATGGACTTATATAGGAATGCAATTGTTAAGTGAAATGAACTCTTCCAGGTGATTTTCTTTTAAGGGATGTGGATCTGCGAAGGTGGATTTGTTCGTATGGAGAGAAAATATAAATGGACGGGGGAGATCAAGAGGTTTTGATCATTTACAATGCGGAGGTCTGGTTTTCTTGGGAAGCCTAAAGGCTTTGGAGGAAAATGGACTTTAATTTCTTTAGAGGAAGACAAACTTTTTAGTGATCTTGAGAAGTCCATTAAAAAGGAGGGTTTAACGAGTACGCCTATAAAGGTTTGAAAATTAATTAGTGTTGGGCATTTTATAACAAATATATATATATATATAACTGTTGCTCCAATCATTTATATACCAACACATGTCAATTCATTATCCCATTCATTATTAA
The DNA here is from genome assembly GCA_949130495.1 of Sambucus nigra. Lineage (NCBI taxonomy): Eukaryota > Viridiplantae > Streptophyta > Magnoliopsida > Dipsacales > Adoxaceae > Sambucus > Sambucus nigra. The sequence goes on along the minus strand of OX422212.1, from coordinate 550,664,700 downwards.
TTGTGCATCAAAGCTTTACCCAAGAAAAAAGAAGAAGTCAACAATTGCCCCACTAACATGGTGGAGCCTTTCGCATGAATAGGATAAGATTTCATTTTTATCATTTATCTTTATATGCATCTCTCACACATATTTATACATGTCGTTGCTATATTTCTTTATAGCATATTGGAGTTATTCAGGTTATCTCCCTCGAAGCTTATTTTGCTGCCATTGAAAGTGAGATCCCTCCATTCATTTGAACTCACAAGCACATAAAATATATGTATGTATATATGTATGTATGTATGTATGTATGTATGTATGTATGTATGTATGTATGTATGTATGCATGCATGCATGCATTCTAATTGCATGTAAACATTAGATGGAAGTGGAGATACATGAGGAATTCCGTCAAAGATTTCAAGCAATAAGAGGCGTCACTTTTCGGACCTCAAAGGTTCAATTCAATTTTTATTTATTTATTTATTGTTTACTTTCCTTCCATCTCAACAGCATGCATTATTATTTGACAAAGGTTTTGGACCTCATTAAATTTGAGCATTTATATGTTTATTTTGTTTTATATTCATTAAGTAAAGAGTAAAACTACTTAGACCCACTCTCTTACCCTCTTTTATGCCTTTTAATACTGGCATGCAAACTCCGCAATGCGGGGTCTTTTTTTAACAAAATTGTTAAAATATAGATGTGAAATATTTATAACAAAAAAGTAAATCAACAAAAGAGATTTGGTTTAGCAGTTTCACCGAACAACTAGTGTGCGTGTGTAGTATTACACTGTCCACTTCTCTTTTCATTGCATTCTTAATTCCAGTTTGACACTTTTTGATATAATATACAAAATATAATCAATGAAAAAAAAGATTGATAGTTTAGCTGGTGAATAATATAATATAAAGAAAGGAATGGAGGGAGGGAGGGAGAGAGGGAGGGATTCCATTTATAGTAAATGGACTTACACGGGAATGCAATTGTCAAGTGAAAGGATATTTTTTTAAGGGATGTGGATCTGTGAAGGTGGATTTTCATAGGGAGAGAGAATATAAATGGAAGGGGGAGATCGAGAGGTTTGGATCATTTACAATGCGGAGGTTTGGTTTTCTTTGGAAGCCTAAAGGATTTGGAGGAAAACGGACTTTAATTTCTTTGGAGGAAAACAAACTTTTCAGTAATCTTGAGAAGTCCCTTAAAAATGAGGGTTTCCAAATTAATTTGTGTTGGGTGCTTTATAATAGGATTAGATATATACATAAAATTGTAGCTCCCATCATTTATATACCAACACCTATCAATTCAGTATTGTAACACCCCATAAATTTTAATGATTTTTATATGGGAATTAATTAAATTAAAAGGGGAAGTATGTAACACCCCGTAAATTTTAATGATTTTTATATGGGAATTAATTATATTAAAAGGGGAAATTAATTCGGATTAAAATAAATATTAATTAACACGATAAGGATTGATATTTATTTATATGAATTATATTGAGTATTACTTAGTGAACAAGTAATAAATTGATGAGAAGGTATTATATTGAGTATTACTTAGTTGGGATGCACGTGTGAATCCTATCGGGACTTAAAACGTATGAAATAAAATGTGAATTATTTATGAGTCATACAAATGATCATTTTGAGAGAGCTAGTGTGTCCGAAAGGGGGGTCGAAATAGTCATAAAAGTGTATTCGAGGGTTTTGATTGGGTCTGGTGGCATTTTTAGGCCCAAACGGCACCCCAGAGGGGTATTTTGGTCTTTTGAATTTTTAAAGAAAAGGGACCAATGAATTTACCATGTTTATATCAGTATATGTGATGAGGGAGTTAGGGTTAGAAGTTAGAAAATCAAAGGAGAGGAAAGGAGAGGAGAGACAATTTGAGAGGAAGAAAAAAGGGGTTTGGAGGTGTAGCACATTGATCCATCCCCAAAGTGTTACCGGAATCGGAATTAAAACGAGGAGAGATCAACTTCATCATCATCATTCGAATTCAGATCATCAATCATAAAGAGGCAAGTGTTTATTGCAATTTATTTTGAAGTTATAATACCCATGTAGCGTAGAGTTTTATATTTGAGGGTTATAAATGAAGTTCTTGGAAAATTGATGAATTAAACACATGATCTTGGGTAGGATTGCATGTAGATGGATCCAAGTATGTAGAGGATATGAAACTAGATGATATGTGATGATTTAGATGGGGAAAATCTGGGTTTTATGTTGGGTATGAATGAAGAACATGAAAATATAGGGTTTTGGTGAATAAATGATTTGATCCATTCTTGAATAGAAATCATTGTGCTTTGATATTACAATCATGTTGGAAATCGTCCTAACATGTGTAGATAACGTTTGGGATAATTGGTTGTAAGTTTGGTGAATGATCATGGAGGTTGTGTAAAAGAAAAATGGTGAAAAACACTAAAACTCAACGAAGAAGACAACCTGCTAGAGCGAATCGATTCAATTTGACCAGATTTGTGTTATTTCCCTTATTAAGACCTTAATGTGATTTATAAATGGGGAAACTTTTGGTACATCCTTATAATATAGTGAAGGGTATATTGGATGACAATATGACTATGATAGGGTTGTGACTTAGTCTTAATGAGAGAATTAAGGCAAGGATTAATCGGGATTAAATCGAAAGGTAATTTATTCGAGAGCTCGAGGATGAGTTACGGGTATTTCAAATGGATGTATTATATAGACTAGTAGAGTCTAAGTGAATTAACTACTGAATTGACGCAAGGGAGTAACTAGGGCCCTTCGAATTGAGAATAATACTCGGGAGTTCACGATCGAGGATTATAATCATAAAGTGATAAGTACAGTAAGTACTCGATATATACATATACACCTATATGGAGTATATTACAGGTTGAGTAAATATCTATATAGATTATATTATTGGTGGAATGTATACCTACATGGATGATATTTATAGTTAGTGTGTATACCTAAACGGATTATATTTATAGGTTGTGTGTATACCTATACAGATTATATTTATAAGTTGCGTGTATACCTACATGGATATTATTTATAGGTTATGTGTATACCTATACGGATTACATTTGTAAGTGGTGTGTATGCTTATTATGTGATTTTTTATGTGTGTGAACATACCTACGTTGCCTGCTATCCAGAGGTTTTCGCGCAGAGGGCGATCCCACCTTGACGATTCCAGTGAGGTATGGATTTGTGCTCCAGAACATGGACTTTAGGGCGGCTGACTATGTGTGTGTATTAGTGTGGTTGGCGTGTCGTTTGAGTACATTAGGTATGTGCGTAGCCCAAAGGCTTAGAACAATGTTCGCCTCCATTATGTGTTGATTTATTTTGGGTACGAGGAGACATACTGAACCAATAGTCCTTGATTGAGTACGAGAGGTACATGAACTTAATAGCAGAGTATGCAGATTCGCACCGCGGTTCTTAGCCCGGGGATGCTGGAGTTATGTATATAGATTGCGTGGTATATCTATACATACATGTGTATTATCCTACTTATGTGTGAAAGTAGTAGCTGTAGATAACGTATATCTAAATGTATTCTAATTAAGAGATATTCAACCTAGTGTGTGATGGTAATAAAGTTGGATAGCGTATATCTAAAATATGAATTAAGTTGAGTAACTTAATGAACTGGTTTAACGATAATATAAGTGAAATGTTAATTATGGTTAATAATAACATATGAGATATGTTATTTAGTATTGTCACGATAGCGTACTGTATGGGCGTTACGGGAGAGCCAAACTCTTTAGCGAATAATTAGTTATTGATGAGATTTATATGGGTTGGGTAGAATAGCTAGGTAGGAGACGTTAGGCGTGGACATTAGTTGAGAGGTGAGAAACTCAAGCGAGTGTACGTTGAACTAATATGTGTAATCAATAATTGATTTTGAACTGTGATAAATACTTGCTAAATATTTTCAAAGGTTTTCTTAGGCTCTGACCCATCTTGCAAAATATTTTTAAAGACTTTTAGGTGTCATGCCACAGGGACACCGAGAGTTATATTTGTTCCAGGGATTCATAGCTGCAGCACTTGTGGATGCTTACGTAATTTGGATTAGAAGCTTCAGTCACTTTATTCCTAGAGTAGGATGCAGTTCAGTTACTTCACTTGGGCATGTTGCCCCTTCAGCTATTTCTTTTTAGTTTATCAGACTTTGTATTTGTGGACTTCATTTTATTTCAGTATATATTTAGTTGGACTTTTGTATTGGCAACCGATGGTTTATTCGGTATTATTTTATTCAGTATTTATCTTGTGATGGATTTATATTTCTACCGCGGGGATGATTTGGTGATTGTATTTATTTCTGCATGTTATTATTTAATAAAAGATAAAATTTGGCACCGACTTATTTAATACGTAGGTCGTTAGTAATTTAAAAAGTTTTCAACAGTGATGCTAAGAATGAACTGGATGAGATTCTTGTTTTGTTTTTATGAAGGACCATCACCTGGTATTTAAATGGGCGGGGTCTAACAGATGGTATCAGAGCATCAGATTCTAGTGTCCTTAGGATCTGAGCGGCTTTTTACATTTCAGCGTGGCGTTCTTTGGTATAGAGCCTTATTATAGGATTGATGTATTCCTCTACGTATGAAACTTACGTTCTCTTGCTATTTAAGGATTGATGTATTCCTCTACGTATGAAACTACGTATTAGCCTTATTATAGGATTGATGTATTTCTCTTGCTATTTAAGTATAAGTTTATGTAATTCATATAAGAGTTCGGTAGGGCTTCATACACTGAACTGCAAGAGGAGAGACTCAGCAGAAGACATTGAGTATTTTGGAAATGGTGATTGTGATAAAAATCACCATGATTGTTGTTCAGGTAGGTGATAATAGGATAATCACTCAAGAACAGTAGTTTTCCCAAGCATTGTCATAGAAAACGGTGGTACAATATCAGACCCAACGTATTTGGCAAGGGGTGGGGAAGTGAGAATATATCTTTCAAAGATCCATCTATAAGGACTCAGTGAAGAGAGGAAGTGGGATAGGACAATGTAAGGAGATAATCCAACAACAATTGTGTAGGGTGGAGTGCAGCGACATCCATGAGTAAATTTTGGGCAAAATTTTTAGCTCGTAGGAGTTGTATAAAGTGATGAGAGTCAGTCACCACATAGGAAGAAGTATATGTAGAATTAAACGAGGAATTTGGGTACGATTTGATCGTAAGATCTTCCATCTGTTGTTCAAACAGAAATGCGAACGGAGTTTCGAAACTTATCATAAGTGGACCAAATAGAGATCGATCGTGAGAGAGAAATTGACTTGTTTAGCACACTTTGTACCCAACGGAGGGAGTAAAGAGAATATGAAAGGGTCCCTAAGTTGGTAATGGACTCATGAGTAGAATATACGAGTGTAAATGGGAAATTCGGCTAGGATGACTAGTGTCAATGTCGTCAAGGTCGTATGTTCACAAGTTTATATTAACGCTTCCACGAGAAGGGAGCCAAGAGGGTTGGAGAATCTAGCCGATAAGCAAGATTGGAGTAAACGATGGTAGTGAAACACCATAGGAGGGTACCCAGGAAGGGACCCATTGAAATTATTGAGATTAATGGGAGTCCTACCAAGTGACGGTGGATCCAATCAGGGTCGTCAAGGCCAATAACGAGTTTTATAGGGCTAGCGGAGCCAAAGGGACAACGGGGGTAGTAATAGGGTAAAAGACTATCGGGTCCGAGAGAAGGACACCCTAACATGGCCAGTGGGGCCAGAGACAAAGGCAATGGCACATAAAGGTGTTTTATGTGTGAGAGTAGGGCCACCTATATTGAACTTGTCCACAACGAGAAAGTGAAACTAGTCAAACTGGGAAAGTAGATGGGAATGGTGCCAGTGGGGCAAAACAACAACCGAGGAGCGAGACTTTCGGCAGGCGAATAGAACTAAAAGATTTAAGTCCTAAGGGTACTAACCCAATAGTAGCGAGATCAGGCAGGACTAGCAGGTTCCTCAATAATAGCAACACCCTTTTGTTACTTAGGGCCGTTAAGGCTAAAGGAATGGCGGGGAAGGCCAGTAGGGCCAGAAGCAAGAGAGTTTCTCTAGCAGTTGGTATGGTTATGGACAGATGGACCGTCAGAAGAAGGATTTCCCAAAGCAGGATAGGGGAAACTACAAGATAAGATCCTCGATATATGACTATTACAGTAGATCATGGGTCAGTTCCGGCACGAGAGTTATGCTCAGAAACTTGTTGACCAGGTAAGGTAGATGGCAAGTAAAGATAAATTTTTTATCTTGATCTTACGAGTATAGGATAAATTCGGGTGACATGGGTACGTCACATTATATGATTATTTGACACTAAAATTCGAGAATGAGTCGGGTTTAGTGAGTGCGTTTATAGTATCAACCTTATTATGTATGTACTTGCCATTGGGTAGTGGGATTTTTCGGTGTCTCCCGTAGGGGAGTGGATGTGGGCACTAAGATGATTTTTATCTTATAATCTGCACTTTTGAGGGTTAGGAAAGTATAGTTTATTATGATTATTTGTAGTGAATGGATATCAAGGGTTTGAGCGGTAGTAGATTGTGTGATAAGACTATCGTGCTCATTATTTCAGGGCAGATATATTATTGTATTATATCATAGACTTCGGTGAGTACGTTGACTTGTTATATTTGATCCTGGTGAGTAGGTACATTTACGGATGTGATTCAGGTCACCTCGTGTTCTTTGTCGAGCGAAGAGATATAGCTCATTATTTATATAGAGCTAAAACTTAAAATAATGGGAGTTTCGTGTTGTATGTCATCTTTAGTGACATGAGAGTGGACGAGTAGACGTTTTATGTCAGCAGATGGGTATACGGGGTACATGTTATGGGCTGAAGGCCTAACAGACTTATTTGAATTTTGCTTTACGAGACATTCCACGCATGAAACTTATCGAGCATTGAAAGTTGGGAGAAGTTTGGTCATTAGGAACTGGGTTTGGTACCTTGGTTATTATAAGTATACGTGATTATAACTTAGAGGTGATAGTTATATTATGATTTAAGGCCGATAGAGCCGTATAATCCTAATGTGAAGACCAGTGTAGAATGTTTGCACCATGAGTAGATCGATGGGGCAACCTAGATAATAATTAAGTTGCAATTAGTAGGGTGGTTGAGTATAACCTTACTATACGAACATACTAAGTACGTGAGGATTAGTTTAAAACAAGTATATTACATTCAGATGATTTGAGAAGAAATGCACAGGACATAGGGTGTATGGGCGTCCTAGTTAGTTGAAATTTCAGTATCATTCATGAGGAGAAGACATGGAAACGTATAAAATAAACATAGATGCATGACTACATTAGAGACAAAGATAATGTAGTTGCATTATGAGCAAGTCGTGTCACCAGAAATCGAAGAGTAGATAGAAAGGGGTGATTATAGTGTTGAAAAGTATAAGGAATGTACATTTTAGATTTTTGAGGATGATCAGGAACTACGCTGAGCAGAGGAGTAAAATGACGAGAGTTACGTTATAACCAACGGTAGATGTAATAGTCTGATGTGAATAGTCGTGTATGATTACAGATATCTCCCACAAAGAGAGTTGTAACACCCTGTAATTCTAAGGGCATGGAATTTAATTATTTTAGTCAAATAGAATTTCATTAATTTGTAGGAGTTAATTAATTTGGTGAATTAAGATTTAATTAATTCGGGTTATTTTTTAGATTTCACATGTGTCGTATTTTGAGGTCGAAGTTGGAGAATTTTATAGAGTAACTCGAATGATGATTTCGAGTGCACGATTGATTTCGGATAGGTCGAGATAGTTGGAAAAGAGTACCCAGGGTAGTAATTGTGTCTCGGGACATTTTTAGGCATAACCGAACTCACATGGGGGGTGTTCGAACCATTTTAACTTGGCCCATAAGCTCAATTACGGGATTAACAATATAAAACCTACAGTTGGGAGTTTGTGGCTGACACTATTCAAAAAGAAAATCCTAGTTTTTAATAGGAGAAAAGAGGGATAACTTGGGGAGTTTTTGAGAGCCAAATCATAAAAGATTAAGTTTGTTCTTCGTCAAGTCTTTGTCTACCTCAAAGGAATCAGACACTACGAATCAATATAGGCAAGTGGTTAATTTGTTTTCAATTTAAATCTGTGATAATTGATTCATATCATAGTGGGTATTATTGAAAATATTTATTGGGTGGGAATTAAAAAAAAGGGTTTTCAGGAAGGTTAAACATAAGAGATGATATTAAGTGCAATTAATGATGTGATATAATTCGAAATGGATAAAACCTAATTTATATGAGACACCCAGTAAATAATGTTGTCTAATTTGGACTGTAGATTCGAAATTGAGGACACAATTGTGGGAATTTATGCAAACCCAATTTGGGATTGGATAATTTTGTTATGAGAATTATTAATGTTGGAACCTTTAATTATGATAGAACACGTTATAACAGAGTACTCAGCATTTAGCATATATTATGTGAGTTCTGGGTGGTATCCATGAAGGCTTGGAGATTCATTAATGGAGGAAACATGCCGGGGAAGAAGAACTAGTGCGTGAGAAAGAATAAGGGATTTAACCCAGAGGGTCGTTCGAGCGACCAAGGAAGTCGCTCAAGCAATAATGGAGGTCATTCAAATGATTATAGGCTTGGTTTGAGCGACGTGGAGAGGATTTTGGCACTTTGGCTTAAACTGTTTGGGGGCCTGAGATTTTCTTTGCGGATTATAGGGAATTAAGTAGGGAATTATTAAATGGAGGAAAATACCTAAGATGCAGGGGATAGGTGTTAAGGAATATCAAAATTAATAAGGGTGTTAAACTTATTAACTGGACTTTGTGCGATAAATCCTAAAAGGTTAAAATACGAGCCAAGTGAGTGAGTCCGGGCATTTTTGTTGAGTGACATCACGTTATTAAATTAATTAATGTGAAATTAATTAAATTGAGGGTCGGTATATAGACTCAGATAATTTGGGGCTAGTGCCACGGGAGTTAGGCACGAGTTAGCTGGTTCAAACAACATACACACACACACACATATGTCTGTGTCTGTGTGTGTGTGCTTTATAAATATTGGTGTGAATAATATTTATAAGAATACATACCCATCTAGTTCTATCACGGGAGGTTGCGCGATGTCGGTGAATCCCCTGTCTAGTGAACGTAGAGCGAGTATAATCCCCTGGTCATATCGTTCGGTATATTATGTTGTGTTTTTTTTCGGGGTGAGACGTCTTGGGTATGATTCGGTCTCATACTCGGGGAACTATGACCGCCTTCACTACGCTTTTATTTTATTACCTGGTTCAGTGTGAGTTAACCGTCTCGTGGTATCCGGGTTAGATGAGAATGCCCGGGGGGATAGCATTTTAGAGAAAACATCCGGTGAGTCCTTACTCAAGATGATGGATATATGTATACGATATGTGTATAAATGTTGTAGTATAATGGTGCGTATATAATGGTGTAGAAATCTATATACATGTGGATTGCATATAGTGCAATTGCATTAAGTATATATGTATATAACATAGTAGATATTTATATAAGGGTGAATTACATGATGTAAAATGGTATTACTTGTATATAACTAGCGAGACTCTTATATAGTTGTATTTAAATGATTAATTAAGTTAATGCGATAAATAACTTATAAAGTAATAATATGACTTACTCAGGGATTGAGTAGTATGTTAAGAAGTTTTCAGAACAAGGCTAGTTAGACGGGGTAGTATAATTAGGAGGGTTAGGAAGAAAGCATTATGTGTGCACTTTAGACGAGGTGTGAGTAGTATCTCAAAGGAGTGCATCACTAGCTTAAATATGAAGAGCATTCATGCATTTTAATCACTTGCAAAATATTTTCAAAAACTTTTAGGTGTCCAGCCACAGGGACGCTAAACTTGACGATCTGTTCCGAGGATGCATAGTTGCAACACGTGTGGATGCTTGCAGGATTTGGACTTAGTCTCTTCGGTTACTTCATTCCTAGAGGAAGATGCAGTTCAATTATTTCATTTGGGCATGTCGACCCTTTCGCTATTTATTTTATTCAGTTTACCAGAATTTGTATTTGTGGACTCAGTTTGATTGCATTAGATGTTTAGTTGAATTTTATATTTAGAACCGATTATTTATTCGGTGCTATTTTATTTCAGTCATTTATCTGGTATTTAGTTCACATTATATTACTGCTTGGTTGGTTTGGTTATTGTTATTATTTCACTTGTTGTTTTTGTTTAAATAAAAAGATAAAAATTTGGCACCAGATTTTTGAATACTAGGTGGTTAGTAAGCTTTAAAAAAAGTTTTTGACAGTGATGCTAAGAATGAACCAAATGAGAAACCTCTTTTAATTTAATAAAGGACTGATCACCTGATATTTAATTAGTCGGGGTGTCACAGACGGTATCAGAGCATCATGTTATAGAGGCCTTAGGATCTATAAGGCTTATTACATTTCAGCTCAGCGTTCTTTTGATATAGTTGTACTCATTTTTACGTGTTTGAAGATATCGTACTTCTGTTAGTAAATTTTGTATTGATTATGAACTCATAGAACTAATTTTAAATTTCAGATGTCGCCTAAGAGAGGTAGACCGACTAGTGCAACATCGAGAGATGAGGAGAGAGAGGCTCGTCAGGAGCCGGTGGTTCTGTAATCGCAGCCACCATCAGGGTTGATGTCGATTGCACATGTACCCGAGATAGTGGCTCAGGTAGTCAATACAGCTTTGACAACCATGGCCATTCGTTTCCCATAGGCCCAGCCACAACCACCAGTGGCACCGGAGGTGTAGTCCCATCCGAAGCCACTCGAGTGGCATAGAGTGAGGGAAGCGTTTCAGAAGAGTCACACGCCGGAGTTTCAGGGTAATTTAGATGTAATAGTGGTTAGTCAGTGGAAGAAGGATATGTAGCGCCAACTGTGTCTGATTGAATGCAGTGACACTCAGAAATAGTTCTTGGCAACATTTAAGCTAGTAGGTGCAACTTTGCAATGGTAGGAGTCTATGACCACCACAGAGGAGAGAGATGTGATGATCATTGGGGAGTAATGGGTGCAGTTTGACTGCGAGTACTTTTCGTCCGCTATTTAGACATAGATGTGATGACATTTTCTCAGCGTATTGCAAGGAGATAGGATCGTAGCAGAATACGTAGAGGAATTTACTCAGTTATCAAATTTCATGAAAGATGAGGTAAATACTGAAGAAAAGAGAATGCGTAAGTTTGTGGATGGACTTGCCTGGAGGATTCGACAACACCTGTTGGGTAATCCAAAGTTAGAGACATGCACAGAGGTTGTCAATACAACGCTACTTTGTTTCCAGGATCAACGTTTGCACATGGAGTATAGTAAACGGATGAGTGGATCTAGTCAGGCTGAGAAGGTAGATGGTAACATTATCAGTTGGGCACAACAGTGACATGAGTAAGACTCCCAGTAGGGGAGTTCGACTAAGAGGCTTAAATTCGAAAGTTATCGATTTGAGAGAGGTGAATTCAGGCAGAGATATTAGGTCCCTCAGTAGCAGCAGCATTTCGTTCCTCAGGGCTGCCAGGGCCAAGGGAATGGCGGGGGAGGCCAGCAGGGATAGGATCAGTGGCAGGGAGGATTTTCTAGGAAATATTTCTTTTGTGGATAGATAGGCCATCGAAAGAGAGATTACCCTAACCGAGGTAGAGGGAAACTACATGAAGAGGTTCTAGATGTACAACCACTACATCAGTTCATGGGTCAGTTCGAACGAGAGGATTTTGACCAGGAACCCATTGACCAGTAAAAGCAGCTAGAGTATGGAGGTAATTTGTCTTTATTGTTATATGAGTATGGGGTATGTTTTGAGTGACATTGTAGGTGTCACAACTTAAGATTTTTATCACTAGGATTCACGAGTGAGTCAAATTTAGTGGGTGCGTTGGTCGTAATAGCCTTATTATGTATTTAATTACAGTGGGGTAGTGGGGCTCGTTAGTGTCGCCTACGAAAAAGCGTGTGTGTACACTAAAAGGATGTTTGCATTACGTGTTGGTTTTACTCCCTTAGAGAGCTATGAGGGTAGAGGGAATTAATTTTTCAAGTTTTGATTGGTTAGCGATGGTTTGGAGCTATAGTGCATAGTTACAGTAAGACGTTATGTTCGTTATACCAGTGTATGAATTATTTTTGCTAGGTATCACTTGAAATAGGGTCTAGCATATATATACATGTATATATGTTATAGTGTGTTGCATAATAGACTTATAGTAATATGTTTGTATTGTTATTTGTAATCCCGGTGAGTAGGGATGTTTACTGACGTGATTAATGGCAGATTGGCTTATTATTGAGTGGGGAGATATAGCTCATTATTATTTTAGCGCAGAGAACCTAGTGATAGTAAGGGCACCGTATTGTATAATGTCTTTTGTAACATGAGAGTGGACAAGTATACTTTTATATCAAGAGACAGGAATTTGAGGGTACGTGCTATGAACTGAAGGCCTAACGGATCTCGACGATGGACAATGTTAGGTAGTAGTGTATCGGGGGGATCTTTATTTAGATTTTACTTTGCGAGACGTCCCACGCGTGAAACTTAATGCAACGTTGGAAGTGTGGAGGTGTTTGGTTATTAGGATATAGTTTTGGGTGCCTTGGTTATTATACATATATGTAGTTATAACTGTGAGTTGAAAGTTATATTACGATTTAAGGCTAGTAGAGTCGGGTAACATTTGTGCAGTTATGCACGTGTATATGGTGTATGGGGGCCCTGGTTAACTAATTTAATTTTAAAATAATTCGCGATTATAAGTGGTAGAGATAGGTGTAGTGATCTTAGGGGTATGTGATGAGGGAGATATTCGAGGTTTGGAGTACTAGACTTATCTTAATTTCGAGGACGAAATTCATTTGTAAGGAGAGAGGTATGTAACACCCCGTAATTCTGAGAACATAAAATTTCATTATTTTGGTGAAATAGAATTTTATTAATTTGGAGGAGTTAATTAATTTGGTGAATTAAGATTTAATTAATTCGGGTTATTTTTTAGATTTCACATGTGTCGTATTTTCAGGTCAAAATTGGTGAATTTTATAGAGTAACTCGGATGATGATTTCGAGTTCACGGTTGATTTTGGATAGGTTGAAATAGTTGAAAAAGAGTACTCGGGGATTATAATTGGGTCTTGGGACATTTTTAGGCATAACTACGCTCACACGGGGTGTTTGTGAGCCATTTTAACTTGGCCCATAAGCTCAATTATGGGATTAACAATATAAAATCTACATTTAGGAGTTTATGGTACACACAACTAAAAAAAATAACTAGTTTTACAGAAGAGAAAAGTGGGATAACTTGGGGAGCTTTTGGGAGCCAAATCATAAGAGATTAAGTGTGTTCTTCGTCAAATCTTTATCTACCTTAAAGGAATCTGACACTACGAATCAATACAGGCAAGTGGTTAATTTGTTTTCAATTTAAATATGTGATAATCAATTCATATCATAGTGGGTGTAATTTAAATTAGTTCTTAGGTGGGAATTACAAAAGGGGGGGGGGGGGGTCATGAAGGTTAAACATAAGAGATGATATTAAGTGTAATTGATGATGTGATATAATTCAAAATGGTTAGAACCTAATTTATACGAGACACCTACTATGTAATGTTATCTAATTTGGACTGTAGATTTGAAATTGAGGAAACGATTGTGGGAATCTATGAAATCCCAATTCGGGATTGGATAATTTTGTAATGAGAATTATTGATGTTGTAACCTTTAATTATGATAGAACACGTTTAGCATATATTATATGGGTTATGGGTGGTAGCCATGAAGGCTTGGAGATTCATTAATGGAGGAAACAGACCGGGGAGAAGAACCAGTTCATGAGGAAGAAGAAGGGATTGAACCCAGAGGGTCGTTCGAGCGACCAAGGAGGTCGCTCAAGCGACAATGGAGGCCGTTCAAACGATCATAGGCCTAGTTCGAGCGACGTGGAAAGGATTTTGGCACTTCGGCTTAAACTATTTGGGGGCCTGAGATTTTCTTTGTGGATTAAAGGGAATTAAGTAGGGAATTATTAAATGGAGGAAAATACCTTGGATGGAGGAGATGGGTGTTAAGAAATTTCAAAATTGATAAGGGTGTTAAACTTATTAACGGGACTTTATACGATAAATCCTAAAAGGTTAAAATACTGGCTAAGTGAGTGAGTATGGGAATTTTGGTTGAGTGACACCACGTTGTTAAATTAATTAATGTGAAATTAATTAAAATTGAGGGTCGGAATATAGACTCGGATAATTTGGGGCTAGTTCTATGGGAGTTAAGCACAGGTTAGCTGGTTCAATTAGCTTACATATATATGCGGTGATTGTGTAGTGTATATATATATATATATATATATATATATATATATATATATATATATATATATATATATATATATATATATATATATATATATTGGGAGAGGTTCAAAAGTAAACACAAAAGATGAACATTTTAATGAACATTAACCAAAAACACTCAAAACCCATTAACTTTAACTCTTATGTTGTAATTGGTTCGCGCCATCAGTAATAAACACACGCGTGTCAACCGAATATTTTTTTTACACACACCTACCCCCCCGGCCCACCACCCACTGATCCGGTGACCCATCTTCAAACCCCTGTTTCCATAATCCCAAAACCCACGAAACCTCTTCTCTTCCTCCCCTCCGATCTCCCTCTACCTCTAACCAACCCCTGCTCCACCGCCAAGCCCCTGACCACCACCGCCAGACCAGTCCCCCCGACAACCCCTGCTTATTCTCTTTCTTCTTCTATTTTCATTTTTTCTTCTTCTTCTCTCTCTCTCTGCTGCCATGGATGAAGCTTTAAGCTTCTTATATATATATATATATATATATATATATATATATATATATATATATATATACGTGTGCCGATGTGCGTGTATATGTGTGGTTGAGTGGGTACTGAGTAGCTCCGGGGTAGAGGTAGGTGTCTCGGGCTGGAATTTGGTTCTGAAATGGTCGGGGAAATACAAGGCTGGAGGTGTGGTCACCAAATATAGGTGTAGCAGGTCGGAGGGTTTGGAGCAGAGGGGTAGGGGGTAGGTGTGTGTAAAAAAAATATTCGATTGACACGAGTGTGTTTCTTGCCACTAGCACGGACCAATTACAATATAGTACTTAAAATTAATGGGTTTTGAGTGTTTTTGGTTAATGTTCATTAAAATGTTCATCTTATATGTTCACTTTTGAACCTCTCCCTATATATATATATATATATATATATATATATATATATATATATATATATATATATATATATATATATATATATATATTTGTGTGCTTTATAAATATCGGTGTGAATAATATTTATAGGAATACATCATTTAGTGCTATCACAAGAGGTTGTACGATGTGGGTGAATTCCCTGGGTAGTGAACGCAGGGTGAGTATAATTCACAGGTCATAGTATCCGGTATATTATGTTGTGCTTATTTTCGGGGTGAGACGTCTTGGGTATGATTCGATTTTGCACCGAGGGAACTATGACCGCCTCCGCTACACTTATTATTTTATTGACCGATTCAGTGTGAGCTAACCGTCTCGTGGTATCTGGGTTAGATGAGTATGCCTGGGGTGATAGCATTTTAGAGCAAAGATCCGGCGAGTCCTTACTCGGGAGGATGGATATATATACGACATGCATATGAATGTTGTAGTATAATGGTACGTATATAATGGTGTAGATATCTATATACTGGTGGAATACATGTAGTGTAATTGTATTAAATATATAAGTATATAACATAGTAGATATTTATATATGCGTGAATTATGTGAAGTAACACTACACCAAAAAGGTCAAATTGTCACTTTTCAACCGGCCACCCTTATCACGATCATTGAACGTGATAAAAAAACACGCGTTTTTTATCACGGTCAATGACCATGATAAAGGCTTATCACGGTCAATGTCCGTGACAATTGAACTTATCATGGCCATTGATCGTGACAAGTCTCATAAAGTTATCACGGTCAACGACCGTGACAGGTCCGTGACAACTTAGTCAGTAAAAAAAATCATTCCCTCTTCTTTTTTCCCACCGTTTTCACTTTCCTGTTTTTTTCTCTCTCTAAGCGACTGCTCTCTTTCTCTAGGCGATTTTCAGGTTGGTTTTTTCCTCTCTTTATCTTTCCCTTGTATATACTAGTTGTGCCCACGTGCGTTGCACGTGTGGTCGTTTTCAGATATTAATCTTCCACTGCAAATCTGTGAAGAACAAAGTAATAAAAATACTTGCAACATATTATGTAGAATTTGTTTTGTTAGAATATAACATAAAGTACCTAATACGAAGCATCAATCATTCCCCCCAAAACCAAACTTCCATTCAACTGTAAACTATACAAGATATTCCTGTGAATACTCTAAATCTATCACAAACGAACTCAGAACTCCCTACTCAAAAGTAGGAAGAAATACACACAAACATATATGTATATATAAACCGAATAAATATATCAGAATGAAATTAGCTTGAAATGATTTACAGGGAAATATCATTAAAAAAAGAAGTTAAAAAAAGCTTCACCTAGCAAATTCCAAATCGCAGTTATTGAAATATGACATTTGATAAAAACAGTGTGTAATCCTAAAAACTAAAAATTTAATGCTTAAATATGTTTCTTTTGACGTTTGTTAAGATTCAAAGGTTCTTCTTCCTCTTCAACTTTATGAGCGACGAACATGGATGACATTATCCGAAGAACCTTTGTACAACATTCTTGTTTCGTTACATAATCGAATTGATGAATTTATATTGCGTAGAAGAATGATTAGACAATTATGTTTAAGTTTCAATGCGTGTGGTGGCAATCCATTCGACATCAAAGAATTTAAAAATTCTTCTTGGTAATAGCTGTGCATGTTATCCACAACTTCATCAAAGCTATTTAATGTCTTCAATTCTTAGGGGAACATATCAATCATCATATCATTGAGTGAGTCTACGTGCTCGTTTGTTGTTGCAAGAATTGCTCGATCTGTCAAGAAGTTTGGCGAGTTGGCATTTATATTTAATGATGGGAAGATAACATCAATGAGGGACTGTTCAGAGCCCTCATCATGTGTTGATGCTTCCGTCCCATTGCCAACCCTTAGAAGGAAATCGCTAAGTGAGGAATTGATACCCAAATGTTTAATTACTTAATCATCACTATGAAGTTAAACAGGGCATTAGTTCTTTTTAGTCATTACATTTACATAATATGATGGATGGATTATCAGTCTTAACATACCAATACAACAACTTTCAAAGATAAATTACGTGAGAGAGAGAAACTACATTCATGTTCATTGAACATAAATTAGAAAATAACAAAGATAATCAATCCGGTTAATAAGTATGGCCAAACCTAAGTTTTCAAGAAATTAAAACAATTTACTCAACAATAAGATGAATTGAAAACAACAATTGTAAATTAATTTTAAAAAATTAAAAAAAATTATAGTACTTGAATAAGTGCAATGTATTCCATAAGTATCCGTAAACCATGAACTAAATAAGTGACACTCAGTACTAAATATTAAGAGCAGGGAATAACAAATTGAAATTCTTTGAAAACTATGTATCTAAAGATGCTAAAGATACAGTTTAGAGTGTGTTTGAGTTGAGAAAGATAATTCAACCAAGGCATGTAATTGCAGCTTCAGTAAGGTACTTTGAACTCATTTTTCTCACTTATTTGGTTGTTCTTGGAAGTTATGTTTTTCTTAGTTGGGGAGTTACAACCTGAACCGACGTAAGACTTAATATATGTATGTAGAGCGACAAAATAAATACATTGAACCATACAGTGTGAAAAAATTACAACACGGAGGAAATTGGAATTAAATTAGATTAATAAAACACTAACAATCAAAAGATTTGAGATTTTGAATTCTCAAACCAAAAATCTAACATCATGGTATCATTTTTAAATAAATAGAAAACGAAAAATATTCCTTTTATTCCTCTTCATTGAAGATTTTACCTAAACATGTTATTTGTAATCTGAAAGAGAATATTAAACTTAAAAAAAGAGTAACAGTAGCTACTTAAGAAATATTATTACTTTATAACACAACTATACACCAAATTGCAAATTAATTATGGAGTTAAGTTTATATCAAACAGGAAGCATGTAGGAGTTTGTGTTTGGTACATTTGATCAAACATAGCATACACCCATGATATATATAACATAAACCTAAGACATATACAACAAGATAGTAAGAAGAGCGAACTTAACATCATTATCTATAGAATAATCACAATAAAAATGTCAATTGAAATCAGTTTAAAGCATATGATAGGTTAATACCTCCAGCAGAAATAAGTCACAATCAATCCTCAAAATCTTCTTCTTGACAAAGCAGAATGAGACATTCAGAATCCCTATAACTGCAACAGAGTTACTGCAAAAACTCTAGTTATGTGGCTCATCAAATAGGTAAAAAATGAGGGGATGTTGATATGGAGTATAAAATTTATTCGTACTTAGATTTGGGAAAGGAAATTTTCTCAGGCTTAATAATGACTCTAGAATTAAGGATTTGTTACCCAACAAAAGCCTCCGGAGATTCGAAAATAAACCAATCTTTTGTGGAATTGGCCCTGTAACCCCACAAAGTCAATATAGGTAAATTTTAGTAGTTTGAAATTCCCCTAAGTTATTATCCTCTGAAATCATTTTTCGACGGGTCCAGAGTTTGTAAAGTCAATTTTTCGTGAGTGACACTATGCTACCTAATCTGTTCTCCGATTCCCAAAACTCTTTCAGCTTCTCAAATTTAAACCCTAAATCTACACTCAATTTGTTAGCGCTCAGATCAACATACTGAATATTAGAGCATACATCAAGGGAATTTCCTATCTCACGAGTTAAATTATTACACCAAATATTCACAACTAAGTTGTCACAAATTCTAGGAAAATGTACTGAATTCCACCATGAATTATATTAAGTGAAAGATGCTAAGCTCAATAGTAAACCAACTTATAAGACAACACATTATTATATTATGCATCCACTAAGGTTGATTTCGCTGAAAGAATCCTATCTTTTCTCGCTAAAATTCTAGTTACAGCAGCAGCTACTGTTCTTTCTTAGTCATTCATCCGTGCTTACTCCTCTGTGCCAGCCAGCTGATAGGTATCTGTCAGCAACAGTAGCAGCTGCTGTTGTTGCCAGCCAGCTGATGAGTGCATTGTTTTGTATATTTTATACCCAAATTTATACTTTGTTAGTCCCATTTTAGTGTATTTAATAAGTTTTTAAGACTATTTTATTAAAAAGAGGAAAAAATGCGAGAATGATTGAATTCATATTGAAAATGGCAATTTTAAGTAAAAAATGGGCACTTCGATAATTTTATAATATTGTTGTGCTAATTTGTGAAAAAAGTTGCCTATTGAAATTTTTGTAGATAATGATGGAATTTGGTGCAAATTGATGATCAATTCAAAAAAGGTGCAAAAAAGTTGATTTTTACGGTCGTTCGAAAAAAGGCTGTTTTTACACTTGTGAAAATTTTTATTCTTCGATTTGGATGAAACTCGGCATGCGTGTTCAGCAAGAAAAGATAAGAGTTTTTGAGTGGGGGAAAATTCCGTCCCTTATCACGATCCAAAGATTAAAGAGGTGGAGAGGCACTATTCGGCCAATCAGAAAGAGTCCCACCATAACTCAAATACCTCACCACTTGTCCTATAAAAAGGACCCTTGGGCTCATAATTTCGTAGACAATGAGAGAGGAATTTCGGGGAGCAACTTTGAGTGATTGTAATCAATTTGAGGTCCATGTTTTTATCATTTTTTTAGAGGATTGAAGATTGTTGTGAGAGAACTATTTGTAAGTTTAGTTTATTAATGAAGATCTCTACTCATTCTTGCAATTTCTCTTTCATTATGGTAGCTTGATTCTTATATTAGGAGTAGGGTAAATTTTATCATAGTTAGCTACTATTGTCACGTTAATTTTATCATTGTTTATTCCCTACTTGTTTGAATTGTTATTAAAGATTCGGTATTCATTTTAAAGCGACACGAGAGTGTGTTTTAAAACCTTCAGGATTGTTTTGTCAAATCAAGTTTTGAGATTTAAAAATAGCAATTTTTTATGGATTATGCTTGCACTTTGATTGTTTTGATAGTCCTTGCTTAAATACATTTGCGAATTTAAAAACTTGCATTTTCTAAGGGAGTATGGATTTTAGCCGTCTATTAGAGACGTTAAAAATATTATGATCATAACCGTCATATTTTTCGAATTAAACGCGGCGAGAGTCGGTTTAATTTGAGTTATAATAAGGGAATGACAACATTAAATTAGTGTGCAATATTAGTTACGTGATAAATGGACCCCGAATCCTAATTATTTTCTAATTGTTTACAAATCTCTTGTGTTACTCTCATTTATCGTAGTTGCTTTTATTTAGTGTAATTTATAATTATTCTCTACCCCATTTGATCTAGTTGGACAATTGCAATTCTTTTAATAATTAAAATTGACAAATCCTCGTGGGTTCAATCCTTACTTACACTCGCTATTCTATAATTGCCCGTGCACTTGTGGTCTTTTATAAATTGACAGCACCTGTCATGCATGTGGGTGATATCGACTGATGACTAAATCCTATTTAGGACTCGAAGGCCTTCGTGGTTTGACTAAATTCGCATGTAGGAATTTATCTTCGGATGCTTTTTCTGTTTGACCACGGCCGTAGAGTGGTACTAAGGTTTATTCTGTAATTTCAGCCTTGCACATAGGGCATTGAGGCTGCTGGTGATCTTGGATTTCAGCAGATACACTTGGATAATGAATCCATTTGTAAATACAGGGGCAACAATAGAGGTGGCTACATGGTCTTGAACCATGTCTAGGCAGATGTTACAGTCGAAACCATCGGTTGCATTATTTTTCATTAAGTTGATGGATGGTTTTCCAACGCTTTCGACTTGATATTGGTATACTTTTCTACAGTATCAAAGAAATAGGATTCTCATAATTGACTTTATTAATTGGGTACCTAACCACTTGTCTCTTTTTCTTACTACAATAAAAAATTAAAATGTTATTCACCATTTTTATAACTTACCAATCAGATGTACCCTTACACTAATCACGTGGGAAAAAAATCTTATCTCCGATGTAGGCGAAAGACGATGGTATTTTGCCAAGTGCTAAATTTTCAGGACTAAATAAATGGGACAATATGTGCCACCATCTTCATTATACTCAATAATTTAGGTCGCACCCTATAAAACCAATGCCAAACCCATCCCCATTCTCTCTATATACGTATCCATCTAGTCTCCCATATATATGAATCTAACAATTATGACATAATGAAAATAGTTTGAAAAATTTAGGTTAAAAAAACATATATTATGCTAATATAAAAATAAATTATGTATCAATACGTAAGTATGTGCGTGAATGTCATTTTAAACTTAGTGGCCCAAAATTTCACTCACCGAGTACCCAATCGCTCTAAAAAGCCCACTAAATAATGAATTATCAGAGTCTTTGATTATTTTAGTTCATAGGTTGTTTCATTTATCATGACATCAGAAAGTTTAATACGTATATTGCAAAGACGTAATTTTGTTTATCCAAACAATTATGTTCTTCATTATTTTATAAAAATTTAGGTGTCTACTTGGTTCTACTCTATAATTTGTTATACACGCGTAGTTTGTAAATACACCCCTTTTACAGAACTATATCACCTGCATTTTTTTTTCTGTATTAGGTACCATATATGTATACATTTGTATTTTATAATTCGCAAATCGGATACCCAAAACAGAAAACGAAGATAGAAATGTTAAAAAAAAAAGACATAGATGAATATTATCAAACACATGATATGCAATGGATTTCATTCATGCTAACAAAGTTTAATTGTCCGATACTCATAAAACACTAATACATAATTGGATCAAAGCATATACTCTAACCATATATATAATCATTTATTTATTTTACAAAAAGATATTTGAGATTAAAAAATTGTTAGGCAAATGTATGAATGATTATCATCACGGTTATGACGGACCTTACTTTTTCATTTTTCTCAACATAAGAGAATCTTATATCGATTAGTTTCTAAATCATAAGTAAAATAGCAATGATACATTAATCAATTGCAATTACCTCGTAAACCAAAGTGAGATTCCTTCACTATAAGATGAACAATCCAAGCTTTGACCTCAAATATTGACAATATCCTAAAAAGTTTCAAAGGAAATATATGACCATTTCGAATATAAATTATAGGAAATATTTTCAATGTGGTATTAACGGGTATAGCTAATCACGCTACAAAAAATCTTAAAACACCCAAAATATTTTTTGAAAGACAAACTTGCCCTTTGCTATAAAGATCAAACAAATACTTTTTTTATTTGTTATTTTTTTTTCAATAAAGAATAGTATTTTAAACTGTTTTTAATTTTTTTAAATTAAAAAATAACTGTTTTTTATCAAAATTGTTATGATAGTTTTAAAAACCTTTTTTTTTAATTTAAAAAACTGTTATGATAGTTTTTTTTTTTTTTTTTTTTAAGATAGAATTAAAAACTGTTTTTTTTACACAAAATTGGGGAAAAATTAACTAATAAAAAAACTGTTCTTTATATTGAAAACTGTTTTTTATATTGAAAACTGTTTTTTATATTTTTTAAGTAACACGATCACGACCCAAATAAAACGCGACGTGACATGGAGTTGTATTTTTTTTATACCGGTGGCGAGGACCATTATTTATTATTTCAAAAATAATCTTTTTACTATTTAAAAAAATGGTCCGCGCCAGCGGTACGCATAGGCGAGTACCATTTTTTTAGTATCTTGGTACGCGCCAGCGGTATGTATAGGTGGTATTATAAAATATTTTAAATTAAATGTACAAAAAAAAAACAGTTTTAAACAATTTTTTAAGTGCCTAAAGATTTTATTTAAAAAAAATGTTTTAAGCAAAATCCAAGCATGGGAGTGTTTTAAGAAAATTGTTACAAAAATTCTAATAGTTACAAAAATTATTTTATAAAAATAAAAAGTTAGTAGTTCCAAAACAATAACTATTAGAATCTTAATTTTTTTTTAAATAAAATCTTTAGGTACTTAAAAAATTGTTTAAACTGTTTTTTTTGTTTGTACATTTTATTTAAAATGTTTTATAATATGCGACCAAAATAAAATTAACACAACATGACACGACACACCTCAAAATCTTAATTTTACGTAAAATGAATATGCCATATATGAAAGTGACATGGCACGACAAAAAATCATTTTTTTTACGAAATGCGAACACGACCCACTTGTCGTGTTGCATTTTAAGTTGGTTGTGTTAGTACTTGATAAAAAATGAGATTTCGTGTTGTGTCATATTACTTTTATAGGTGAAAATAAGATTTTGAGGCGTCTCGTGCCATTTTTATTTTGGTTGGGTTCGTGTTTGGTTAAAAAATAACATATATTGTAACGTGACA
Source organism: Sambucus nigra (assembly GCA_949130495.1). NCBI lineage: Eukaryota > Viridiplantae > Streptophyta > Magnoliopsida > Dipsacales > Adoxaceae > Sambucus > Sambucus nigra. The sequence continues at coordinate 550,641,113 of OX422212.1, read as the reverse complement.
CTTTTACTTGGGTCGTGTTCGTCTTTTGTAAAAAAACAATATTTCATGTTGTGTGGTTTCACTTTTATTAGGATCCTGTTCATGTTTGGTTAAAAAAAAAATTGTCGTGTCGTGTTGTGTCAAGTTGCTTTTATTTGAGTCGTATTCGGTTATAAAAACAATTTTCAATTTAAAAAATAGTTTTTTATTGGTTAATTTTTTTCCCAATTTTATGTAAAAAACATTTTTGTAAAAAAAAACAGTTTTTAAATCTATCTTAAAAAAAAACTTCTATAAAAATATCATAACAAATTTTTTAAATAAAAAAGGGTTTTTAAAACTATCATAATAGTTTTTTTAAACAGTTTTTATAAAAAACAGTTATTTTTTTATTTTAAAAAATAAAAAATATTTTAAAAAACAGTTTAAAATATTGTTTTTTATTGAAAAAAATTAACAAATAAAAAAATATTTGTTTGATCTTTAGAGCAAAGAGCAAGTTTGTCTTTTAAAAAGTAATTGGAGTGTTTTAAGAATTTTTAGAATCTTTAAGAAATAAACATGAAAACAAATATGTCCAACTTAACTTAAAAAATATATATAATTTTTCTGAAATTAACATTGAATTTAGAATTATTGTAAAACATGAATAGAATAACAATAAAATTGAAAATACAAAATCTGAGCACAAAAGAGAGACAACATTAATGAGTGAGATAGATATAATTACAAAAATTATGTATTTGCTTTTAACTTAACAAATGCATACTTTTGATGGCAAATGAAAAAGGAGTAAAAAATTTGAGAGAAAATTAGTAGTATTATTAACCTTGTTTTTTGGACAAGAAACAACAACAACAAAAAAACTATGCAATATGAATCTGATGAGAAGATGAAGGAACTTGGACAGCTGACTTTTGATTTCTAGGGTTTCAAAATGAATGTATTTTGAAGTTTTGTTAGATGAATGTATTAGGAGAGAGAACGTATCAAGTTAAGATTCATGGAATGATTTTAATTTAATGAACGTGTGAGACTAATATTAAGGGTTTGATATAAAATATTAATTTGATGAGGGTAATTTTGTACTTTGAGATTTGAAGAGGAACTTCACTCTTTTTAAGTAGTAGAGATGTGTGTGTATATGTGTGTATGTGTGTGTATATCTGTGTGTATATGTGTATGTATGTGGGTGGTGTGTGTGTACGTGTACACGTGTGTGTATATTTGGGGTGTGTGTCTGTGTGTATATTTGGTGTTTTATAAATTGGTATTACTTGTATATAACTAGTGAGACTGTTATATAGTTGTATTTAAATGATTAATTAAGTTAATGCAATAAATAACTTATGAAGTAATAGTACGACTTACTCGGGGATTGAGTAGTGTGTTAGGAAGTTTTCAAAACAAGGCTAGTTAGACGAGGTAGTATAACTAGGAGGGTTAGGAAGAAAGCATTAGGTGTGCAATTTAGATGAGGGGTGAGTAGTGTCTCAAGGGAGTGCGACACTAGCTTAAATATGAAGAGCATTCATGCATTTTAATTGTTGCATTTTAGTCACTTACAAAATATTTTCAAAAGGATTTGGGCTTTGACCCATACTTGCAAAATATTTTCAAAACCTTTTAGGTGCCCAGCCGCAGGGACACCAAACTTGACGATCTATTCTAGGGATGCGTAGTTGTAGCACGTGTGGATGCTTGCAAGATTTGAACTTAGTCGCTTCGGTTACTTTATTCCTAGAGTAGGATGCAGTTCAATTATTTCAATTGGTCATGTCGCCCCTTCATCTACTTATTTTATTTAGTTTACGAGACTTTGTATTTGTGGACTCAGTTTGATTGCATTAGATATTTAGTTGAATTTTATATTGGGAACCGATAGTTTATTCAGTACCATTTTATTTCAGTTATTTGTCTGGTATTTAGTTCAAATTATTTTACTGCTTGGTTGGTTTGGTTAATGTTATTATTTCACTTTTTATTTTTGTTTAAATAAAAAGATAAAAATTTGGCACCGACCTTTTGATACTAGGTGGTTAGTAAGCTTTAAAAAAAGTTTTCGACAGTGATGCTAAGAATGAACCAAATGAGAAACCTCTTTTAATTTAATAAAGGACCGATCACCCGAAATTTAATTGATGATTCCAGTGAGGTCTGAATTTGTGCCTCAGAACATGGAACTTAGGGAGGCTAACTATGTGAGTGTTTTAGTGTGGTTGGCGTGTCGTTTGGGTATGTTAGGTATGTGCATAGCCCAAAGGCATAGAATCATGTTTTCTTCCATTGTGTGTTGATTTGTTTTGGGTTCGAGGAGACATATCGAACTAATAGTCATTGATTGAGTAGGAGAGATACATTGACTTGATAGCAAAGTATGCAGACACGTACCACGGGTCTTAGCCGGGGGATGGTGGAGTTATGTATATAGATTGTGTGACATATATATTCATACCTGTGTATTATCTTACTTGTGTGCGAAAGTTGTAACTCTAGATAATGTATATCTAAATGTGATGTAATTAGGAGATATTCTACTTAATGTGTGATGGTAATAAAGTTGGATAGCGTATGTCTAAAAGATGAATTAAGTTGAGTAACTTAATGAAATGGTTTAACAATAACATAAGTGAGATGTTAATTATGATTAATAATAATATATGAGACATGTTATATAGTAGTGTCACGATAGCATACTGTACGGGCATTATGGGAGAGCCAAACTCTTTAGCGGATAGTTAGTTATTGATGAGATCTAGTTTGGATGGGTAGCAAAGCTAGGTAGGAGATGTTACGCATGCACATTAATTGAGATGTGAGGAACTTAAGAGAGTGTACGTTGAGCTAACATGTGTAATCAATAACTGATTTTGAATTGTGATAAATATTTGCTAAATATTTTCAAAAGGTTTTCTTACACTCTGACCCATCCTGAAAAATATTTTAAAAACCTTTTAGGTGTCCAACCACAGGGACGCCGAGAGTTATATCTGTTCTAAGGATGCGTAGCTACAACACTTGTGGATGCTTGGAGGATTTGGATTAAACGCTTCAGTCACTTTATTCCTAGACTAGGATATAGTTCAGTTATTTCATTTGGGCATATTACCCCTTCAGCTATTTCTTTTATTCATTTTATTAGACTTTGTATTTGTGGGCTAAATTTATTTCAGTAGATATTTAGTTGGACTTTTGTATTGGCAACCGGTGGTTTATTCATTAATATTTTATTCAGTATTTATCTTGTGATGGACTTATATTTATACTGCACGGATGATTTGGTGATTGTATTTATTTTTGCATGTTGTTATTTAATGAAAGATAAAATTTGGCACTGGTTTATTTAATACTTAGGTTGTTAATAATTTAAAAAGTCTTCAACAGTGATGCTAAGAACTAACTGATCACCCGGTATTTAAATAGGTGGGGTGTTACAATTATCCCTTAATTAGTAATTGTATATCAAAGCTTCCCCCCCCCCCCCCCCCCCCCCCCCCAAAAAAAAAAAAGGAATTCAAAAGTTTCCCCACCAACATAGTGGATCATTTCACATGAATGGGAAGTGATTTCATTTTTATCATTTATCTTTATGTTTATCTCTCACACATATTTATACATGTTGTTGCTATATTTCTTTATAGCAGATGCAGTTGTTCAGGCTGTCTTCCTCGATGCTGCCATTGAAAGTGAGATCCGTCCAATCATTTGAACTCACATGCACACACAATATATATGTATGTATAGATGTATTCTAATTGCATGTAAACATCAGGTGGAAGTGAAGATGCGGGAGGAATTCCGCTAAAGATTTCAAGCGTTAAGAGGCGCTGCTTTTCGAACCACAAAGGTTCTATTCAATTGCTATTTATTTAATTATTTATTGTTTACTTCACTTCTATCTCAACAACATGCATTATTATTTGACAAGGGTTTTGGACCTCACTAAATTTGAGCATTTCTATGTTTATTTCGTTTTGTATTCATTAAGTAAAGAGTAAAACTACTTAGACCCACTTTCCTACCCTTTTTTATACCTTTTAAAACTAGCATGCAAACTCCGCGATGCAGAGTCTTTTTTTTAACAAAATTGTTAAAATATATACGAAAAATATTTTTTAAAAAAAGTGTTTTTGAAATGATTGAAAAAAAAAATTATTCAGTGAAAAATAAACTCCACCCACCTTAGCATCAAAGAAATCTCTCCAAATCTTTTCAATACCACTTCTATGCCGTTATTTATTCTCCTCATTTTTGTATCTACGTCACTTTATGTGTATTCATTACTCCTACAACATAAGCCTCTAATCATCAGATTTTTTACATTACTTTTTTTTTTGCTATTCCTTTGTCTCTACAATCGCACTACCATTTAGTGACACTCTAAATTAATAATGAAATTTCTATAACTCGATCCATGTAACATTATTATTTATTGGAATAAATGTTCAATTTAAAATTTGAAAACAATATATTAGTTTATACTCGTTCTCTGCTTATTTTAAAAATACTAACAACTATATAACTGTTTCATTTCAAGTTACGTAGTGTATCACAGAAGGAATTCTTGAAGCCCATCTGAAAACACAAATGCTATACCGCAAAGTTATATATACTATGTAGATTTCTTGATTTGACAATTTGAGAAGGAAGAATATTACGAATTAAACAGATGCATTTTTGGGTTTCTTACAATTACGAATTAAATTGTATTTTTTTTCAAATTTATGACCATCTTAGTAGATAAGTGCAACTACTTTCTTCTTAAACATGCCTCTCTCATCGTTTTAAATATTTTATTTTAATTATCAATAGGAATATGGACTAGGAAGAAATCTCAAATTAGTCTAAAATTCGATAATTTTTTTAAGCCATTACAATATTTTTTTTAAGCCATTACAAGATTTCTTGATTTAACTACAATATTTTATTTTGCAAAAGGATTATTTTTTAAAACCATTACACTATATACGAAAGCTCGGTTAGTGGAACTGGATGAAGTAATATCATGATGTCTAGTGTCGAGATGGTAATTTAAACCGATCTGTTGGGTTCTCTCCCCACCCCGCACCTAATAGGGCAGGTTAAAACCCTTTTTAAAACAATAGGGATGGGTATGGGGTTAAAAACCCGTTAATTAAACGAGGCGGGTTCGGGTTTAGTATCTATAAGCATAACCCACTGATTTGTGTCAAATATAGCATTTTATTCCCCTTCTTACTATATAATAATGCAATCCCATGCTCGCCGAACCCATTTTTATACTCAATTACCGTATAACCTTAAGTATTCATCGTTAATAACTTGTACAAGGTTTATTTGAGTATTTATAAGGTTTATAAGACTATTGGTGAAGATGTAAACATTTAAAGCAAGAAATAGTCACTTACGCACCTTTAAGTGGAAATTAGTAAATTCAAATGACCAATTTCAGTCTCGACCAAACCACAAAAATTGTAGGCCTTGAATCAAGGGATGCCTAGTTCAAACGGCGTGTCAAATAGAGTACAAACGAAGAAGTTATGACTGTGAAAAGTTCAAATATGAAAAAAGTCAAAGTTAAGGCCCCGGATCATACTCAAAATCAAGCCCCGTTACATGAGCACTATCAAAATATTATAAGCATCAAAATGAGGGTCACGCAGGTTATTGCAGTTCGCCATTTGGAAATCGTATGAAAATATATAAACTTTTGGGTGTTAAGTGAAATTAAGGAAAATTTAGAAAACAAAATAGCATATATTTTTTTTTTCGCGTGGTTTAATAACTGAACCACTTGGTTTCTCAGGGGTCCATTTGGTTTTGCACAAAAGAAACGAGTTCGAACCTTGCCAAGGTTGGGGAAAGCCCTTATTTTTGCTTAAAATCTTTAGGTGCCATGTGGGGCTGTGACACCCCGCCTATTCTAATAACGATTGATCAATCCTTTGCTAAATAAAATAGTAATATCACTTGGTTCATTCTTAGCATCACTGTCGAAAACATTTTAATTACTAATACCCTATTCGGCCTGGTGTCAATTTTAAAACTTATTAACTTGATTACATAAAATTATCATTCACATAACCAACCAAGGGCAACCGTGAAACTATCCAATCAGAAGCGACCAAGTGCAGAACACACTCACCCCCATGCATCCCCATGCACACGCATCTATTCAGCCAACATAATTTTCTCTTTTTTACACTTTATAACACATAAGTTTAATTCCCTTCTTTAATTCCCATTCTTTTGCATTTTTATCGTTTCTCTCTTGAAAAAGGTTCAAATTTTATATATTTTTCTACTCTCTTAATCATAAATAGCCCTTGTCCATGCACAATTTGCATAATTTAATTCAATGAACCCATTATTTCTATAAATGAGAGTGTGCTACAGCGGAATAATGCGGCTTCTCAAATAAACCCAATTTTAATTATGTGACAAACCAACCAGTTTTAATTAAACCCAAATTTTAGATAATTCCTAACACATGCATCTAGGTGATTTAGAATCATAAAATCAATAAACATGCAAAGGAAACTAATTTCAGGAAAAATCCCTGAAGGGCAAAATCTTTTATTTCACTATAATTTGTAAATCGCAACTCACACGGATTATAATGAAATACGGTGACACACGAATACCCACAGCGTTGGTCAACGTCGTCAACAATGGAACAACTGTAGCATCCCCATAAGAACACGCAGTTCTATCTTCAGTAAAGATCCACACTTAATGAACTCAGTCATAATCAGTCCAGTACCATTGAAGGCCCTTAAATCAGCGGTAGCGATCCTCTCTACAGGAGAAAAATTCAACAAAATGGTGTCTTGGGTTCCAACACAATTCACATTAAGATTGGGATGTTTTGTGAATTGAAAAACAAGGTTTTAAACCCTGAAATTGAAGAAGACAAAGTGTTCTGTCATTTGCAGATTACTAGTATCGAAAATTGTCAGGTCTCCTTCACGAAAACGGAGTGATTTAACGCTCTTTATATAAAAAAATTGAGGTAGCGCGTCGTTCGAACGAGATAGGATGTCGTTCGAAACAGATTCCATGTCGTTTGGACGACAGTATATGTCATTCGAACGAGAAGGCGTGAAAAATAAATTTAATTTTTTTATTTAAATTTTTTTTCTTTTAATCCTGGAAAATTCATTTTGACGAAAAACAACGCCTCAACATTTAGAAAATATTTTAGAAAATTTTTCAAACCTCCTTTAAAAATCATCCCAACACCTTTAAGTGAACCGTAAAGGGACTTAAATACTTTCTCACCAAAATTAACCTTGATGCTTGAATGATCTTGAACAATTCTTTGACGATTGTAACGGTAAATGACATACTCAATTGTGACAGATATTTATAAAATTATGTCCTTACAAATATATCCTTATGTCTAAGCCGATACAAAATAAAAATATCTGAATTATCAAATCAAATATGACCTATACAAATCTACCCTCCTGTGAACCCAAAAGTGGAAAGATAAAATGCTAAGTCTTCAAACTTTGCTTCAAAACATCTTCAACTTCAAATCTTCAAATCTATGAGCTTTTCTCATCAGGGCGTGCAATATATGATCTTCAATTGTTGTACCTACAGACATTAGACAAAGCAAATACCTCGTGACGAATCAAGTTTGAAATGTTATAAAATACATGAATCATCATAATCAAATCTCCCCCATAATGCAAAAACTCCCCCATAATTCGTCCTTCCCCTTTTTATTTGACTGTAATAGACAAGGAAACGAATAACCAAATCAAACATGGAGTTGTCACGATAAAAAAGGCAATCAAACTACGATCACAAAGAGATACTCAAATGTATTCCTCAAACTATTTTTGATTTTTTAATTTTTTTCTACAAAAAAAATCACACCATGAATTTACACTAAAACAACCAAGTCATGGAAACATAATGAATTCGTGTGAACATATCCAATAATAAAACTCAATCAAGCATATGTGCACAACGCATAAGTGTACTCCTATCGAATGAACATAAAAAATATCCTTAGGTGTAAAATTATTGAATTTAGATGATATCGACTAAATCAAATCAACAAATCAAAGCCTAAGTGATTTTCACACCAATAACATCCAAAACTATTTAGTGCGTTTTAAGAACTTTTCAAAGGACGTGCAAACCCATTGATACATATGCATCCAAAACTCTCTCATAATTAATAATCTTTTTATTTTTCTAAGGAGGTTCTAAATTCTCAACTTAGAGAAAATCTATTGGCCCAAATTTGGGCATATTTCATCTTTTTATTGCCTTAATTTTTTGTGTGGGCTCTTTTCAAACGGTTGTTTTCACGATGTGATTTTTATTCACTCACAACCCTTTCCCTTGTCACTCATCATTTTTTTCAAATTTAAACAAATTCCTCACGGCTAATGGCTTTTACATGCACTAATTTTATTACTCTCATATTATTGCACTTGGTTCCTTTTAAAGACAGGATTAAGATGAAAACACTTGACCAACATATGATAGACAAGTATAATAATAAAAAAAATCCGTGCACATGTGCAATAATGGAAATAATGAGTCAAACTTGTAGGAAGTATCAATTAATAACAACTCAATGACTCCAAACATTGTAAAGCACATGGATGACATGACAAATTGTCTCAAAACACTATCAAATATTCACATGGATATGGAATGATGTTGTGACCCGATCATCCTAAATGTTCATTTATAAACGGTGCTAAGCAAAATACAAAGGTCTTTTTGACTTTTTCAAAAAAAAAAATTTATAAAAAAATCTTTTTGGTTTTTAAAATTTTCCAAAAAAATGAAAATCTTTTTGTATTTTCCAAAAAATTTCAAAAGAAAAAATCTAATACAAAAAATGATACACAAGTCATAACACTACCAAGATTATATCATGTAGCATAACTAGCGTATGACAAACAAACAACACGATCAACCAAAAGATTTAACATGGGGTGAATCACGTGCAAGCAACCGATAGTCATGAACAATTAATCCAAAAGCCTCTAAACCAGATTTTCTAACCCAAACAAATTTATAACGACATGTGGGTGTTTTGGGAATCAAATTAATTTTCTTATTAAATTTCCTGGGAGCATTTTGAAGTTTATGTAGAAACGCTTAAGATGACCTTGCCTATCGCAGTGTGTGCAAGTGTAAATTGGGCGGCGAGTGTTACTTAAAGGTGGCCCTCTCCTAAAGTTTCTAGGTGGCATTTTCCTAAAATTCCTAGATGCCTCTATCACGATGTTCCTATGTGGCTTTCTCTTAACAACCTTCGGTGCCTCTGTCCTAATAACCTTAGGAGGCTCTCTCACACGTGTGGGATTGACTTTTTGAATGGGTGCAACACTATCATCGAAGCCTATACCACCCCTCTCCTCCTTAATTTGAACAGTGCCTAAAATCTTATCTAGCTTTTTTGACCGAGACTCCAAAAAAAAATTCACCTTACTTGACTCTCTTAAACTCTTTTCAAGCTCACATATCTTAGACTCAAGTACTCGTCTAGAATCCTCAAAATCTAAAAGATAATTTTTCATAGTCTCCATCAACCCTCTAAGACCATCTCTTGAAAGAGTGCGCGTGTGTCCAAATAGAGATATTATTTAATTAAACATAGTTTTATCAGTGACGTCCTAAACATGCATTTATATGTGGTTAAACAAGATGATGAAACATGCAAGAACATTCAAACACACACATGTGAGGAAAAATCCCCCAAAGGGGAAAAACTATTTATTTTCATTATAATATTGTAACATACAAATTCTCGAAATACAATGAAAATACAGTGACACAGAATTTCCCGCAGGCGTCAGATCTGTAGTCGACAGCTGAAACTTTCCCTTTCTAGGAGGGCAGTAATGAAGAAGAAGAACGGTCTTCTCCACAAGGGTATGAACAGACACACAATTGTGTTCTTGGGTTGCAAACAGATTCACAAGGGTTTGAAAAGTTGTGTGAATCGAAACATGAGTCTTGGGACTCACAAAGATGAAGACTTAGAGTTTTTGGATTCTGAAAATCGTCTATGAAAGTATTACTAAACAAATCCCCGAAGATGGTTTATAAAAGAAAACCTGGCCCTAAAAAATCTGAACACGATCTGCATGATTTTATCCCAGGCGGATCGGTCCGCTTCTGATCCGGACCGGTCCGAGGTCGGATCAGTTCCTTTTTGAATAGGGATTCTTCGGTTCGCAATCGATTCGAGGTCTACTGGATTGAAACATAAGCGGACCGGTCCGGTGCGGACCGGTTCCTTTTAAAACAGGCGGACCGGTCCGGCTGACCAGAAAACTGATTCCTTGAATTCTTTGATATTCGGATCCGTTGATGACGATGTGATTTTGAATTTCTTCAACGATGTAACGGCTTATGACATACACAGAAATAATGGACAAAATGTCCTTACAAATCTCCCCTATGTCTATGCCGGTACAAACATAAAACATCCGAATTATCAAATATCAAATTGCCTATATAAATCTACCCTTCCATGAACCCAAAAATGGAAAGATACAAATGAATAAGACTTCATCATTTGGTCTTTAACTCTTCAGGAATCTCAACGCTTTTCTCATCAGGGTGTGTAACATATGATCATCAATGTAGTACCTACACACATGAGATAAAACAAATACCAAGTAACGTATCAAGTTTGAAATGAGATAAACAAAGATACCAATTTATGATGAAAGCATACTTTATCAAATCTCAAAAACTTAGAAATTCCCCATAAAATGATAATTCTTTCTCCCCCTTTTTATGATGTCCCAAAATAGACAAATGAGAAGAATAAATCAAATACGCAAAGCCCGGGTGTCACAAGGAATAAACTACTATTTTTGAAAATTTTCAAATTTGTTCAAACACAACAAATAAAAAAATCACACCATGAACGGACACAAAACAACCAAGTCGGTGATAGCGAAAATGTAGGCGTTAAAACAAATTAGATAGGAAAATCAATGCATACAAACATGACATATGTGCAGGATGAATATCGGATACTCCTAACGAATGAACTCAAATGCTTCCTTTGGTGTAAAAAAAATGGTACGAGACATTGACTTAATCAAATCAACAAATCAAAGCTCAAAGTGATTTCCACACCAATAACGTCCAAAACGATTTCAGGCTTTTTCAGGACTTTTAAGGAAGTGCAAACCCGTTTAAATTTTCCAACCAAACTCCCTCAGATGTATATTTGTAATAGAGGTAATCTAAATTCTCAAACTTTGGAGAATTGATGGAGAAACCTAATGGCCCATATTTGGCATGAATTGCTTTTTATTGCCTTTAAATTTTTTGGGGCTCTTTTAACCTCTTTAGACCTCGGATAATAAAATTCCTCAATTTTTTAGGTCCTTTGAACGGTGGATTTTGTGCAAAGAGTAGATAAATACCTTTCACAGCCCCTCCCCGTTCTCAATTAAACACACAGTCTCACCAAAATGGTTTTTACATGCATGCCAATCTTATCAAGTTTTATCGCACATTGTACGTTGTATAGACAAAATTGAGATGGAAACACTCAAGACAATATGAGATAGACAAGTACAATACTCAAATATTGCCGTGCATGTGTGCAATAAAGGAGATAGGAGTCAAACATGTAGGAAGATATCACTAATTACATCTCATAGACTCCAATCAATGTAAAGCACATGGATGAAATGATGTAGCATCTCAAATCTCTATCAAACAGTCACATGGATAAATGGAATGAAATTTGTGACTCGGCTACCTTAAAAGCTCATCCATAAAAGGTGCAAATAAAATACAAAAACTTTTAGAGCTTTTCTAAAATTTTTGAAAAAAAAAAAGAAAATCTTTTTGGATTTTAAAAAAAAAATTTATAAAAAGAAATAAAAGACTGTACAACAAAGCAATAATACATATAACACAAACTAGCAATAGGAAGCATATGATATGAACATGAAGAAGCATCCTATCCTAGACACGGACTAACCCCTCGGTCAACTGTGCAAATCCCCAAAGACTTCCTTAGACTCTCAAATCTAAGAGCATTTAAAAATTTCATGAAAATATCGACTAACTGACGGTCGGTGGCTACGAAACTCAGGGATACGACTTTCTCCTCAACTAATTGACGTATAAAGTGCTCGCGTATCCTGATGTGCTTTGTGCCCGAATGTTGGACTGGATTGCGGGATATGTGTATTGCACTCGTGTTATCACAGGAAATAGTTATGGTGTCCTATGAGATCCCATAATCCTTCAACATTTGCTTCATCCATAAGAGTTGCGTGTAACAACTCCCGGCGACGATGTACTCAGCCTCCGCAGTGGACAAAGAGATGGAATTTTATTTCTTGCTCAGCCAGGAGACAAGAGCAGAACCAAAATAGAAACACCCACCAGAAGTGTTTCTACAACCATCTATATTCCCGGCCCAATCGGCATTCGAATAGGCGGACAAACGATCATTGGTATCAAAGGAATACCAAATACCATATGAGAGAGTCCCACTCACATATTTGATAATACGTTTGAGAGCGAGTAAGTGTGACTCTTTTGGGGATGCCAGATATCGCGCACAGACTCCAACACTAAAGGCTATGTCGGGACGACTGACAGTCAAGTAGAGAGGACTACCTATCATACTCCGATACAAGGTTTGCTCTACATCCTTTCCTGAAGTGTCCTTACTAAGCTTGGAAGTGGTACCCATAGGTGTACGTGCATGCTTAGCGGAGTTTAAACCAAATTTCTTCACTAGGTCTCTAGCATACTTGGATTGGGAGATGAGCATCCCATCCTCTAACCGACGAACCTGGAGACCAAGGAAGAAAATAAGCTCACCAACCATGCTCATCTCAAACTCACTTTTCATCTCCTCCTCAAAGTGATGAGCATGTTGGGAGCACGTGGATCCAAAGACTATGTCGTCCATATAGACCTGGGCAACCAAAATAGCACCGTCATCTCTCCTGACGAAGAATATCATATCAACTCCCCCTCTCTTGAAGCCACGGGCTAAGAGATAGGAAGTAAGCCTCTCGTACCAAGCACGGGGTGCTTGCTTCAAACCATACAAGGCTTTCCTCAGATAATAAACGTGCTCAGGGTGCTTAGGGTCTTCAAACCCTTTTGGTTGTTCCACATAAACCTCCTCCTGTAGAATGCCATTCAGGAAGGCACTCTTGACATCGATCTGATATAACTTAAAATGCAGATGACATGCGATGGCGAGTAGTAAGCGGACGGACTCAAGCCTCGTAACAGGAGCAAATGTCTCCCCAAAGTCTACACCCTATATTTGTGTGTAGCCTTGGGCGACCAACCTAGCCTTGTTTCTGATTATGGTACCATTTTCATCCATTTTATTCTTAAAAATCCACCTGGTACCGATCACATTAGTCTCACTAGGTCGGGGGACTAGTTTCCAGACATTGTTCTTTTTAAACTGAAGCAACTCATCCTGCATAGCAGATATCCAGTGTTCATCCTTGAGTGCTTCTTTGTGATTCTTGGGATCGACTTTGGACGTGTAGCAAAAGTGGCTAACTACGTTCTCTAGTTGAGCACGAGTCTTGACCCCAAGAGTGGGATCACATACAATGGAGGTAGGGTCATGACTCTTGCGAACCCAAGCAGGTGTATCCCCTAACACAGGAGTAGGGTCCACATAGTGTGGGTGAGGGATAAGTAAATCACTGCCAGAAAAGTCCTCATCCTCACACTGTAGGTTAGGATCAATAACCGTCGGAGGATCTTCATCTTGCACTGTGACGTTTATTGACTCCATAACCTTAGAGCTCTTCAGGTTAAAAACCCGGTACGCTCTACCATTCGATGAATAGCCTAATAATATTCCCTCATTGCTTCGGGAGTCAAACTTTCTTAATTGCTCTCTATCCCGTAGGATGTAGCATTTACTCCCGAAAATACGAAAATATACAAGGTTGGGTTTCTTGCCAGTCCACAATTCATAAGACGTCTTAAGTGTGTGAGGACGCAGGTAAACCCTATTCACCGTGTGGCATGCAGTAGACACTGCCTCTGCCCAAAATCTCCTAAAAACATTACGACCTAGAAGCATAGATCTATCCATTTCCTGGATCGTCCTATTCTTTCTCTCAATAATCCCATTTTGCTGAGGAGTCTTCACAGTAGAAAACTCATGTTTGATCCCAAGGCTCTCACAGTAGAGATCTACTGTTGCTTCCTTAAATTCTGTGCCGTTGTCACTACCGATCCTATTAATAGTGACTCCGTGTTGATTTTGTAGGACACGGAACTTGGTCGTTAAAAACTCTACAGCATCGAATTTCTCCCTCAGAAAACTTACAATGGAATATCTGGAGAAGTCGTCTACCATCACGAGGATATACCTCTTACCACCCAAACTCTTAGTACGAGTAGGACCCATAAGATCCATGTGAATCAGCTCAAGTACTCGGGAGGTGGTAATGGAATGCAACTTCCTATGAGGGGTCCGAATTTTCTTTTCCAACTGACAAAGTCCACAAATCGTGGAAGTTGACTTTCCAAGAGATGGTAAGCCACGTACTAGGTACTTTTTGACTAAACGAGTCAAATCTCTAACGTTCACATGACCTAGACATTGGTGCCACAAATTCATAGGAGTAATCGTGGCACTGTTGCAAACAAGTGAGGAGGTGGGCACCGTCCCATAGCAATTATCCTTGGTCCTCACCCCTTGCATTAAAAGTTTACCGGCTTGATTGTAAACATTACATGCGTCTCGGTCAAACTTTACTACAAAGTCAGCATCGCACAGCTGGCTAATGCTGAGAAGGTTTGCTTTCAAACCTTTGACGTACAAAACATTCTCTATCTTAGGAAATCCTGGTAACTCTACTGTACCTCGTCCTACTATGCTAGACTGGATCCCATCTCCAAAGGTGACCCTACCATCATTATAATCCTCAAGGTAGGTAAAAAATAAGGCATCACCTGTCATGTGTCTGGAGCACCCACTATCAAAATACCACTGTGAGGTATTATGAGCTTTGAGAGCGACATGGACAACAAGGGCATTCGTATTTTTCTTAGGCACCCAAAAAGTGGTGACCTTTTGTTTACCCTTATTGTTGTTGGTTTTAACCGGGATGTAAGAAGCATTTACAGATGGCAAAGACATTCGTCAGAATTCCTTCATCAGTCTCTGTTATATGGCAGCTAAAAACTCAACACGCTCTCTCAGACTAGCAAACTCATCAGTATGACGTGGTGGAGCAGTAGTACGTCGTGTCCGACCCAAATTATAGCAAAACCCCCTCAGGTGGCCTTTTCTTTTGCAACATGTACAAAAGAACACTGTCTTAGGAGGACCTTGGTTTGATTTTCTTGGTCGAACTCTCCTTCGAGGATTTTGACGATGACCATAAGGAGTTGTAGTAAACTCAGGGACTGGTCCAGGTGCAATTTGGGACGTGGAGTCACCATCATAACCAATTCCCTACCGATTACCAAAACCTAAAGCGGGGCGGAGGAACATCTTTCCCATCTTCCCAGATCTGTCCTGGATTTTAACCTTGACTTCTCGTGCTCTCTCAAGATCCTGAGTAAGCTGGGATACAAGGGCTTCAAGTTTCTTTTGAGTCTGTACGGAGGAATGGAGCTCACTCGTAAGACTAGCCACTTGTTTAGTCAAGTCCCCTCTCTCTTTATCAAAACAAATCTCTCTCTCTCTCTCAACACAGGCAGACTCTCTCTCTCTCTTAAGGTAGTGCAGGTAGAGGTCTCTCTCTCTATCGCTTTTCTTAAATCTCCTTCTAAAGCGGTGATCCAAATACCTAACGCTTTGTTACGCTTTTTAGTTTTAAAAGATTCAAAATATAGCTCGGCGTAGGCGCGTTGAAGATCACTCTCACTCTCACTTGTGTCATCCTCCACCTCACTCACATCGATCTCACTATTGAGGTGTCCTTGTGAAGCATCAACCTCATTGTCGTGAGGAGAACTAAGAGTGCTCACATGACTAGCCATTAATGCGGTGAAGTTACGCTCATGCGGTGACTCATCTCCAGAATCCACCGACTCGACCTCACTGTCGTCACTAAGAGTAGCATTAAGGACAACTTTTCCCTTTTTATCTGTTCAGCCTAGTAGCACACTCAAAAGCTCTATGCCTCTACCGTCGCACTCAAAGCAGCTCTCACTTTCTTTCTTAGGAGGATCTTTAAAAACTTTTTCATTTTTCTTTTCAACTTTATTTTTCTCAAACTTCTTTTTATCTTTAAAATTGCCATTTTTCTTGAATTTGAGAATTCTTTAAAATTTTTAGCAAAAAGGGCCAAATCATCTAAGTCAAAATCGCACTCAGAATCCGACGTATCTGTCTCTCTTTTTCTAGATGACTCCATCTTTCTTGCCGACCCCTCACCTTTTCTCTCTTGGGCATTAAGTGCAATTCCCCTATCTTTAGCCTTAGCAGTTTTAGGAAACATATCAATTTCATAAGTTTGCAAATCTCCTACAAGTTCCTCCAATTTTAGCGTATTTAAATTACCCATAAAATTTAGCACAGTGACTTTAGGGAAAAGGTTTTGGAAGAGAACGGAGAATCTTTTTAACAACTCTAGCATTAGGAATATGTTCACCAAGATTAAAGCTAGTATTAACAATGTCAGAAAGCCTAGCATAAAAATCATCAAAACATTCAGTTTCATGCATGGTGATGATTTCAAATTGAGTTGTTAAATTTTGCAATTTAGACTCTTTCACAACATTAGTTCCTTCATGGGTAAGTTGTAAAACATCCCATGCCTCTTTTGACGTGGTGCACGTCATTATGCGTTTGAACTCATCAGGAGTAACAGACCCAGAAATAGCACTTAGACCCTTAGAATTAAAAGATGACCATTTAAACTCTTCTTCAGCCCAAGAGGTGACAGGTTTTAAATTTGTCACATTTTCAACAGTGACGGAGGGAGGTATCCACCCTCTTTCAACCAAAATCCATACACGTTCATCAATGGCTTTTAATGCAAATCTCATGCGGGCCTTCCAATATGCATAGTTTGTCCCGTCAAAAACTGGCATTTTATTATATAATTTCTCCATTATGAACACACTCGTTTTCAAAAATCATTTTTTTCTGAAAATTGATATCTTAGAAAAATTTTGCTAAAAATTACACGGTAAAGTTGTGTAATTGGCTCTGATACCAATTTGAAAGAGTGCGCGTGCGTCCAAATAGAGATATTATTTAATTAAACATAGTTTTATCAGTGACGTCCTAAACATGCATTTATACGTGGTTAAATAAGATGATGAAACATGAAAGAACATTCAAACACACACATGTGAGGAAAAATCTCCCAAAGGGAAAAAACTATTTATTTTCATTATAATATTGTAACATACAAATTCTCGAATTACAATGAAAATACAGTGACACAGAATTTCCTGCAGGCGTCAGATCTGTAGTCGACAGCTGGAACTTTCCCTTTCCAGGAGGGCAGCAATGAAGAAGAAGAACGATCTTCTCCACAAGGGTATGAACAAACACACAATTGTGTTCTTGGGTTGCAAACAAATTCACAAAGGTTTGAAAAGTTGTGTGAATCGAAACATGAGTCTTGGGACTCACAAAGATGAAGACTTAGAGTTTTTGGACTCTGAAAATCGTCTATGAAAGTATTACTAAACAAATCCCCAAAGATGGTTTATAAAAGAAAACCTGGCCCTAAAAAATTTGAACACGATCTGCACGATTTTATCCAGGCGGATCGGTCCGCTTCTGATCCGGACCGGTCCGAGGTCGGATCGGTTCCTTTTTGAATTGGGCTTCTTCGGTTCGCAATCGATCCAAGGTCTACTGGATTGAAGCATAAGCGGATCGGTCCGGCTTAAGGCGGATCAATCCTTTTTCCAAATTGGCGGATCGGTCCGGTGCGGACCGGTTCCTTTTAAAATAGGTGGACCGGTCCGGCTGACCAGAAAGCTGATTCCTTGAATTCTTTGATATTCGGATCCGTTGATGACGATGTGATTTTGAATTTCTTCAACGATGTAACGGCTTATGACATACACAGAAATAATGGAAAAAATGTCCTTACATCTCTCTCACCCTCAACATATCCTAACTTTTCTCTAAGCATCTCCTCACGTGTCCTAAAATTCTCAATCAACGCATCGGAGTTTTTTCTATCTGAGACACGTTCTTTCAATTTAGCTTATAATTTCAAGTTTGCCTTTTTTAACTTTACAGATTCTACATACAAATTATTGTAGGCAACTTGCAAGTCACTCAATTCTTTCTCTTCCTCATCCTCCTCACTCACCTCACCCTCACTCTCATCACTAGTCACCGGGGTGGGAAGCTCTCACTTAGTAGCATACAAAACTTTTTTTTCAGAATCACTATCGTGGAGGGAAGAATTACGAGATGTCGATTTATTAAAAATCTTTCTTATATGAGTGGGACACTCTTCTATCGAAAGACCAAATCCCTCACAAGCACGACACCTCTCAGAGTTACTTTTAACATAAGATTTAAAACAAGAATTCAAGTGAATTTTCCAATTAGCGCTTTCAAAAAGTTGACATCTAAAATCATTAATACCACCAAAATCCATACTTAAGAAAATTTTGGATCAAACACAATATCTTAGTGAAACAGGCTCTGATATCAATTTGAGAGTGCGCTACAGCGGATTAATGCGACTTCTCAAAAAAATCCAATTTTAGTTATGTGACAAACCAACCAGTTTTAATTAAACCCAAATTTTAGATAAACCCTAACACATGGATCTAGGTGATTTAGAATCATAAAATAAATAAACATGCAAAGGAAACCAATTTCAGGAAAAATCCCGAAGGGCAAAACCTTTTATGTCACTATAATTTGTAAATCGCAACTTACACAGATTACAATGAAATACAGTGGCACACGAATACCCGCAGGCGTTGGTCGATGTCGTCAGCAATGGAATAACCGTAGCAACCCCATAAGAACATGTAGTTCTATCTTCAGCAAAGATCTACACACAACGAACCTCAATGACCTTAGTCGTAATTAACCCAGTACCATAGAAGGCCCTTAAATACGCAGTAGAGATCCTCTATACAGGAGAAAACTTCAACAAGATGGTATCTTGGGTTTCAACACAATTCACATAAATATTGGGATGTTTTGTGAATTAAAAAACAAGGTTTTAAACCCTAAAATTGAAGAAGACAAAGTGTTCTGTCGTTTGCAGATTACTGGTATAAAAAATCGTCAGGTCTCCTTCACGAAAACAGAGTGATATAACGCACTTTACATAAAAAATTCAAGGCAACGCGTCGTTCGAATGAGATAGGATGTCGTTCGAACGATATCCCATGTCGTTTGAATGACAGTACATGTCGTTCGAACGAGAAAGCGCGAAAAATAAATTTAATTTTTTTTTTATTTCAAAACTTCTTCTTTTGATCCTGAAAAATTCATTTTGACGAAAAATGACGCCTTAACATTTAGAAAATATTTTAGAAAAATTTTCAAACCTCCTTTAAAAATTATCCCAACACCTTTAAGTGAACCGTAAAAGAGACTTAAATACTTTCGCACCAAAATTAACCTTGCAAAGGCTTGAATGTTGAAGAAGCTTGATATTTCGATCCGTCTTGATGCTTGAATGATCTTGAACAATTCTTCGACGATTGTAACAGTATACGACATACTCAATCGTCATGGATATTTATAAAATCATGTCCTTACAGTAAAATTCCTAAAATTTCCCAAGCCTTTATTTTTACCTATAAAAGGGGCCTTATGTTTTCATTGTCTGGGATCCATACTATGGCTGAGTAAGTATTATACAATTTATAGTGTGAGAGAATATTGTAGTTCCAAGTGATTGTAATATGAATTTTTTGAGATTAAGACTGAGAAATTTAGTTTTGTGCTTATGTTATTTCAAAGAATTATTCGGTTTCATTTGTGCGTAATACACTGGGATAAAGACTAAGCAAACTTAAAATGAGGATTTCAGTCCCGTTTATCATTATTTATTTTAAAGCCAAGGGATCACATTACGAGGATTCTGGGAGTGTTTTTACCATTCATTCTACTTTATTTCTTTTATATAATTATCGTCCATTTGAGTAAGCCTTAAACTCCGTTTTAAATTATTACAAGCATGATTTCTTCCTATATTTGCATCCTGAGTACTCTATCATCATGTTAGATATGAATAACTAAGTTATTTACATTGGGAGTTATGAACCCACCTAAAATGTGTACAGTGTTACGATACATATTATGTTTTAAGAAGAAAATCGTAGAAAGTAAGTTAAAAATAAATACTCGGGGACTTCATAATTAATCTCACGCATTAATTATTGTTAAATATCGATGTATATATTCTAACATACTTTCGGACTTATTTTCATGAAATATTGAAGTTTTCATCCTTTATGTTGAATATTAATTCACATACTTAATAGTTTGCTTCACGAAACTTCGATTTTCACACTTAAATTGTTAAAACTAACTATACTAATAACAATTGCGATTTTAAGTTGGGGATTAACCCACAACCTTTGGTTGATTAAAATAATTATAACAACCCCTTTTTTTCTCACGTAAAGGTTGGGCAAATACGATACATCAAAGATGGGGCTCGTTTGTCAATTAGTATTATTCTTAGCATCAAACCATATAAAATATTTATTGGTAAACCACAATTGTATTTAAAAATGAATAAATTAATATCCATGATGGCGATAACATTCAACATTCATAGAATGTATATGAAACCCAACATAATCATCAATGTCTCAAACTAACATGTAATAAATAGACTTCAGGCTTATGCCCATACAGTAATCCAAAAAGTAAACATACTGAGCTAAAGTAGCAACCTAATCTAGAATCAACAAAACTGAAATCCGATACACAAAGTGAGACTGTAAGGCTGGTCCGTCAACAGTCGTGCTATCCCTGCCTAGGAGCACCCGCGGAGAGAAAACATTAATAATTTAGGTCAGTGCCCTAGAGTTGCAATAATTCTCTTACTGAATTTAAAATGAAATAATACCATCAATTCAAAGTAAGTATCCCCCATTGTCACTCACATATGTTAAGTATCTCACCCTTCATCTAAGTGTGTTACTTCCTAGATAATCGTAAAAGTCTCGAGTTAATAAATGATAATCGTGTCAATTTAATATAAGATGCATTTAGTATACCCAACATACTGAAACATAATCATCTACATTCATATTACCACTTCCCAAAGTATCTCGATCATATACTCATAAAAGTGACATAAACATCTATTATGCACACTACATAGTATTGGGTCTGTAATTTATTGTCTACATTCTTAGACAAATGAATTAATCTCATTTAATTTGTATAATCGTATATATGTCCTTTCTTATATGCGATAGTCAAAGGCATCTACCACTAGAGTCTCTTTCGTGTTCAATCGGTAAGTCTGAAGGAATCCCTTATCCAATCAGACATCACAAAACACACACACAAGTGGGGTGACGTGACTCAGAAAGTGTCTCTAATGTGCATTCACTCTAGGCTCAAGTGCACGCCTGTTGCGTTAGTAATAAACCCGGTAAGTCGGGATCATATCCACAGGGAAATAGGACAATGGAATTGTAACGACATTGGACAGATGAATGAATCATAACTTCGACTCTAAAAACGAAAAGGAAAAATGATTTGGTTTGGGAATGATTAACTAGATGCAATTATGAAATTATGAAAATGATGAAATTACACTAAATTACCTAAAATACTAATGAAAACTGATTTAAAACTTTAAACTATATGTTGAAGAAAACAGGACGCAAATACAATCCCCCAACCCTAGTGTATTGCAGATAAAATATTAATCATAAATTTAACTCATTAATTAGACCCAAAATTTAGTACTCCCAAGCATTACGTATACGAGGTTCAAGCCCGCATCATACTTAATCTGAGGACGAGTAAATCGGTATCGCGATAGTGACACTCGAATTGCATTCTAAATCATCCCATGTTACCCAGAGGCAAACGATATAAAGATCTACAATTGTCGTGTTCCTACACAATACGGTCGTAATCAATCACTAAATTCAGAGGATTAATATTATACTCATGCAACTAACACATCAGGTTGGGTTCATGTATCCCGACCTTAGAAAATCTAGCCTAGCATGCTAAAAGTAATGAAAACAGTGTTTGATGTGCAGAAAACAATGATTAATCTAAGGAAAACTTGTGAATTTATGTAGAAAGGAATTAAAGAGAAGGAAATAACTCACTAATCTCACTTAAGCAATAACAGCAGCAAATGTAATCAAATAATTTCTGAATGAATCTCACTATTGGAATTAAAATTGAAAATTGTATCTATACTAGGGTTTCTAAAAAAAAATGGAAAATTAACTAAAATTCTCCGTCCAAATAATGATAAAAACTTGGGTTTATATACCCTACAAGAATTCAGGAATTTTAGCTACACTAGGACTCTTCTTAGGAGAAGATAAGATTTCAAGGTCTCGATAGCCGGACCGATTTGGGCCTTAGGCGGACCGGTCTGCCTCCAATGCGGATCGGTTCCTTTTATTTTTTGGAGGACCGGTCCGGTGCGGACCGATTCTTTTATTTTTCACCCTTCTTCGGTTTGCTTTCGATCCGGGGTCTTCTGGAGTATGGCACAGCGGACCAGTCCGGGGTAGGGGCAGACCGGTCTGCCTGTTTAACTTTTTTCTCAACTTTGACTGCTCATATCTTTTGTTCCGGGATTCCGATTGAGGTGTCGTTTCTTCCTATGTGCTCATGAATGTGATATCTTCAACTTCTCTTTAGGTACCTCATCCGAATTCCGGGTAAAAATTACACTTTTGCCCTTTTGACTTTCCTTCTTGTCTTTCTCGATTCTTCTGGTTTCCTTCTTTCGTTTCTTAACATCAAATCCCTGTAAAATCAATACGAAATACCAGAAACTCGGTGTACTTGTTAGGATAAGTCAGTAGCAAGATTATGAGATAAAGTCAAATTGATTACGTTGTTCAAGATGCTAAAAGTAACTAAATTAAGGGATAAATTGGGAAGAATTTATGCCTAATCAAACCCCCCTAACTTAGAACTATGCGCGTCCCGTGCAATGTAAAAGAATCCTAGCACGACATAACTCTTGAAAAACATTTTATTAGGATAGAATACCTTTTTCGCGGGCAAGCGATTGCATTTAGCGTATGCAAGAAGCCGTTAAACCCCTAGCTTACCCTAGTAGGACGAGTTGTGTCTCGTGAGGGTTTGCAGTGAATATACCCACAAAATTCGACTTAACGAAAAATCAAAATACCTAAAAATTATACAATTCAAACTTTTCCAGAAAATAGTCATCATCAAGTCATCTTTACAAGTCTCAAACCGTAGTGTGTGTGTGCGAAGCCGGAAATATAACCGCCAATTTCCACCGATTGATCATTACGTTACTTACCCGAAAATTTGTTTTGATTTCGATTTCTCACGGAATGCTCTCTCAAACGAATCACTCGGAATGTGGCTATTCTCTCGGTATGCGTGATATAAAGAGTAAATATAATGGACGCAAACTCACGCATACAAGTAGAAAAATGGAAATTTTATAGTAAAAGGATCTCATCAACGGATTACGATTTTAAAAACGGGAACATTGCCTCTTATTCGCGCATTTATTCTCCTTTATTATCTTTTGGTGTATTAGCTCTCCACGCGGTAACTAATTTCGCAATTTAGACTCGGTTAGGACTTTTTCGGGTTTAAGGTGTAATTGGGTAACATGGAATGGTTGGCAAATTCGGAATTGAATTTTTTTTCTTATGATGTCCCTTAGTGCTTTTTCGGGGTTTTGCTCATTTTTTTCTTCTTTTTCTCTATTTTTTCTGTTTTTCACTTCTTTTCTTGCTATTTTTGTTGAGCATATCTATTTTTTTCTTTCCCCTTTATATGCACTTTTCGGACTTAATTCTGAATTTTTCCATTTTTCGCAATTTCGGGCTATTTGGATTTTTCGGGTTGTCAAATGAAAGGGAAAATCTATTTGGCTCAATTTGGGTTGCAAAAGGGGTGATTTTTCGCATCTTTTTCTGGCCAATATTTTTGGGTGACAAACGAGGGCCTACTTCATTATCCAAAATACCAATTGCGTTACCATATGCGTTTCAAGATGAATTTAAATTTAGAGATCACTTTTGGCACGTTTTTCAAAGCAATATTACACACGTTTTGCATAACCGATCAAAATAAAAGGGTTGAGATCCTTGACGACTTTTTAGGCGCTGAAAAGAACTTTGAGTTAACAATTAACTCGGATTGATTTAAAAACCCGCTAAAAGTGATAGGCTCGAATCTCACCGGGTTTGTTAATCTCCACACTTATTCGTTAAGTCGTCAATTTTCGTTCAATTTCCATTTTTGATCAATTTCGACTTTGTGTATTTTGAACTTTACAACTTGAGACTTTAAACCGACTTTTAATGATATTTTTGAAAAATTTGAATTCCAATTTTTATTTATTTTGAACAAAAATATTTTTGGGGTTTTCAAAATTTTATGATTTTTTTGGAAATTTCTGGACATTTTTGAAAATTTGTGAAGTTTTAGAAATACGCACTTGTGACCGCCCTTAACTTAGACATTTGCATTGTCCTCAAGCAAAAATGACTAAAATCTAAACAAGGCAAAATAATAAGTGCGATAAATAAAACAAATAAATGGAGAAAAATGCAGATTTTATAGCAAACAAGACTGTGGTACAATTACAGGAAAAGCATACAAACATGTGAACAGGGAAAAGTACATAAAAACTACCATAAACACATCAAGCTTCACTGGGGCGGGGGATGGGAAGAATCGGGCGCATCGGGGCCATAGGGGTCATAGAAATAGGGTGGCAGTGGCTCATTAGGATCCCATTGGCGTCGATATATGTCCGCTTGGAAACGGAGTATGAAGCTCGTGTCGCGACGGTAATCGGTCAAAAAGTTGTCGAAGTTCGTTTCAAGTGCCGCCATTCGGTTTGTGAGGTCGCTACCCGCCAACTCAAAATCCGAGTCGTCTTCTTCGTCCGCCGACTCTTCATTCGGACCAACATCCCTCATTTTGACATCCGCACCGACGGCCTCTTCTTCCTCGTCGCTCTCGCTCGAGGCAGCCTCTTTTTCACTATCATCTCCTCGCCGTGCCCGTAGGACAGCTAACTGTTTGGCGCTCTTAGTGCGGGTCCCTTGTCCAAAAGGATCGGGAATGCGAGTATGATCGAGCGACGCCGCTATGCCAGCATCCTTAAGGATAGAAGTGATCAAACGGGCATAGGGCAATGGGGCATCACCTTTCTCATCCAAGGACGCGTTGATGATATCAGCGTATAAGGTGCGGGCCAAGTGGATGAAAGTGTGGGGGTCAAAGAGGTGATAGGTTAAAGTGGCTTGCCGGGGCCGCATCGCTGAGTCGTTGGACGTTTGCAATATGTTGGCGCACACAATCTGAAAAGTGAGGCTCGCCTTCTCATTAAGGCATCCAACGACGACGGTTTGCCCCATCCAAGCCCCATCCGGTGCAATGCGTTCCATGATCACGTCTTTGGCGACCGGAGGGACCTTTTCGTGGATAGGTGAAGTCTTGAACATTCGGAACATCGTACTCGGCCAACTTGGTCGTGACAAGAGCCAAGGAAAATGGGATGACATTCCCATCCACGTAAGCTTGGGCTTCGAATTAGCCCGTCCGATCAAGGGTGCCATAAAAGGATCGGACTTCGGTTGCCCAAACTGCTTCATAGGGTTCGTTGAGGAATTGGCACCAACTCCGAGCCATGAATAGGGCGGTGACGGAGTTGGGCAGCCCGATCCATTGGACAGCGCGCTCCATATGGAGTTTGCGATCCAGATCGAAGAACCGATGGCACCATCGCTGCTCTTGGCGGGAGCGGAATTTGCCATGACCTGAGGGGAGGATGTCAGTGGAGTCGTACTTGGTGGGGGAAACGCATTGGGCCATGAGAACAAGAGAGATTTTTGCTTGGAAAACAAGGGAGGGAGAAGAGAGGAGTTTGGTTAAAGGTGTGGAGAGAAAGGAAGGGTATGGGTGTGTATTTATAGGTGAAGGGGTGGGGGTAGGGGTTGGATTTGGAGGGGAAAGGGGATGAATTTGGGAGGGAAAGGGTAGGCTTGGGAGTTTGGGAGACGAATTGGAGGGAATGAATAGGATTGGGGAGAAGGGGGGTGAACCTTGGGAAGGGTTAAAAACAGATCTGCAGAAGGCGGACCGGTCTGCCTGGGGATCGGACCGGTACGGTCCTTTGATTTTCAGGCAAATTCGACTAGCGGACCGGTCCGCTTCAAAATTAAAGGAACCGGTCCGACCCTAAAATTAAAGGAACCGGTCCGGCTCATCTATTTGAGCTGGATTTCCCCCCTAACTTTATTTCGACCGCTCTTCTATGAAAATTTTCACTTTCACAACATACTCCCGATCAATTTTGGTTCAAAACCTCTCGATACCAATGGTCAACGTGACTTGAATCAATGTTCCCGAAACATGCGAATGCTCTTTCCCGAATGTACCCTAATCCTATCGACGCTTGCTACACACACGACTCTCACTACACACACGACTCTCACCCCATACGTGTTGGGGGTGCGACGACCTTACTGTAACAGCTCACTCTACCCCGTAAACGGGGTCCGACAACCAAACGGTGTCGACTTCTTCCACACATGATTCTAGATATGGCTTTAGGCATTGTCCATTCACTTTGAATGTATTTCCCCCTTTCAAATCGTCTAATTCAACAGCTCCATGGGGGAAAACATTCTTCACAATGAACGGGCCATACCATCGTGACCGCAACTTGCCCGAAAAGAGATGAAGTCGAGAGTTATAAAGAAGAACTTTTTGCTCGGGAAGAAACTCTTTGCGGCGAATGATGTTATCGTGAGCGAATTTCATCCTTTCTTTGGAAATTTTAGCATTCTTGTACGCATCATTGCGTAGTTCTTCTAACTCATTCAATTGAAGCTTGCGGGCTTCACCAGGCTTATCCATGGCATAATTGAATTGCTTAATCGCCCAATACGCCTTGTGCTCTAATTCAACGGGAAGATGGCAGGGTTTTCCATACACAAAGCGGAAGGGGGATATACCGAGTTAATTTTTATAGGCGGTACGATAGGCCCATAGCGAATCATTCAATCTAAGTGACCAATCTTTCCGGGTAGGATTGACGGTCTTTTCAAGAATGTTCTTGATTTCCCGATTCGCTAGTTCGGCCTGCCCATTAGTTTGTGGGTGATAAGTCGTTCCAACCTTGTGAACGACACCATACTTTCCCATTAGTTTCTCGAATGGCCTATTGCAAAACAATGTGCCATTATTGCTGATTATCGCTTTCGGTGCACCGAAGCGGGAAAGTATGTTTTCCTGCAGGAATCTTATCACCACTTTGTTGTCATTTGTCTTGGTAGCTACAGCTTCCACCCATTTAGAAACGTAGTCTACCGCGACAAGGATGTATAGGAAACCAAAGGGCGGGGGGAAAGGGCCCATGAAGTCAATACCCCAACAGTCGAAGATCTCAATAATGAGTATGGGGGGTAGGAGGCATCATGTCTCATCGGGTAATGGCTCCCATCCGTTGGCACCTATTGCAAGATTTGCAAGCAGCGTTCACATCCCAAAATATTGTGGGCCAATAGAGGCCGCTTTGCAGAATTTTAGCGGTCGTCTTTTTCTTTGAAAAGTGACCTCCACAAGCTTTCGAATGACAAAACTGGATGACTTTTGGGATTTCGTCATCCGGTACACATCGTCGGATGATTTGGCCGGCGCAATATTTAAAAAGGAATGGATCGTCATAGAAGAACATGCGTGACCAAGTAATAAACCTCTTCTTATCTTACGGTGTCCAGTCGGGAGGGACGGCTCCCGTGACAAGGTAGTTCACTATATCTGCAAACCAGTGCAAAGAAGAGGCAGCAAAGAGTTGCTCATCCGAAAAGTATTCGTCTATGGGTATGGGATCACTAGGTACGTTGGACGAAAGCCGTGATAAGTGGTCGGCAACGATGTTTTCTACTCCTTTTTTATCTTTAATAGAGAGATTGAACTCTTGTAGGAGTAGGATCCACCTTATGTGGAACGACTTTGCATCTTTCTTTGCGAGCAAATATTTTAAAGCCGCGTGGTCGGTGAAGCAAGTAATGGGAGAACCGATAAGATATGATGGAAATTTATCAAGGGCAAAGACTACTGCTAGCAACTCTTTCTCCGTGGTAGAGTAGTTGAGTTGTGGCCCGGTAAGAGTCCGGCTAGCGTAGTAGATGACATGAGCTTGCTTATATTTTCTTTGGCCCCAAACAACCCCTATCGCATAATCGCTAGCATCACACATAAGTTCGAATGGAAAAGACCAATCCGGAACTTGCATGATGGGAGCGGACACAAGCATGGTTTTCAGTTTTTCAAAAGAGCTTTGGCATGCTTCCGTCCACTCGAATGGGGTGTCATTCATGCGGAGGTTGTTTAAGGGTCTAGCGATGGCGCTAAAGTCCTTAATGAACCTTCGATAAAACCCCGCGTGGCCCAAGAAAGAGTGCACGTCCTTAAGAGATTTAGGTAGGGGAAGATCAGCTATGACATCTATTTTCGCCCTATCAACTTCTATTCCCTTGGATGATACTATGTGGCCAAGAACTATTCCCTCTGTGACAATAAAATGGCATTTCTCCTAATTCAGCACTAAGTTCTTTTCCGCACACCGGGCAAGTACTTTTTCCAATTTTTCTAGACAAAGGTCGAAAGAGGTGCCAAAATTGCTGAAATCGTCCATGTCGCTAAATAGGCTCAACATGCACCTTTGAAAGGTCGCGAGTGCATTACACAAGCCGAATGGCATACGTTTGTAGGCAAACGTACCAAAAGGGCAAGTGAATGTCGTTTTCTCCTAGTCAAGTACATCTACCTCAATCTGGTTATATTCGGAATAACCATCAAGGAAACAATAGTAAGGGTGGCCCGCTACTCTCTCAAGCATTTGATCAATGAATGGTAAGGGGAAATGGTCTTTCCTAGTTCCCGCATTGAGTTTTCGGTAATCAATGCAAACGCGCCACCCGATGGTAGTTCGTTGGGGAACTAGCTATCCCTTGGCATTCTCAATCACTGTCATGCTCGACTTCTTCGGGACGACTTGAATGGGGCTCACCCACTTGCTATTCGAGATTGGGTAGATGATCCTAGCATCCAATAACTTGATAATCTCGGTTCTCACTACTTCTTTCATGTTGGGATTTAGACTTCTTTGCATATCTCTTGAGGGTTTAACATCTTCTTCGAGATGGATCTCGTGAGTGCAAATCAAAGGACTTATCCCCTTCAAATCAGCAATGCACCAACCAAAAGCACTTTGGTGCTTCCTCAGAATTTTCAACAGTTTACCCTCCTGCTCGTCGTTTAGGCTAGAGGAGACAACAACAAGAAATGTCTCATCCTCTCCTAAGTATGCATATTTGATATGGGAGGGAAGTTTCTTCAATTCGAGGGTTGGAAATTTTTCGTCGGAGGGCACCATGCGTGTATCCCTCGTAAGTAACTCCTCGAATCTAGAAACCCAACTTACATCTCTCGCGTCCTCGTCCGACGCTCTCTCATCGAGTAATTCTCTCAATTCCCTAACCTCCCTCTCGAAGTCGGTGTACATCCCCTCACTCTCGTGGCTCGACACTAAATAGGACCCTAAGGCGTCGCCGCAATAATTCTCCTCAAAGTACTCCTCTACTATCTCGTCTATGAAGTTCACCGCGTGAAGATCATCTTCCTCCCCCGTATGTTAGGCTATGAGGAAGATGTTGGTTTCTAAGGTCATGTTCCCAAAGGTGAGTTGCATTCGCCCATTTCGAGTATTGATGATTGCTTTAGCCGTAGCTAAGAATGGGTGCCCAAGGATGATGGGAACATGGTTGCTTGAGTTGAAGGAGGGCTCCATGTCCCAAATGACAAAATCTATCGGGAAGTAGAAAGTGTCAACTTGGACGATCACGTCCTCGACTATGCCTCTTGGGATCTTCACTGTTCGATCCGCTAATTGGAGAGTGACCTTTATGGGCTTGAGGTCGCCCAAATCAAGTTGCCTATAAATGGAATAAGGGATGATATTGACACTTGCTCCCAAATCAAGTAAGGCTTTTTTGATTTTATTTTCTCCAATGATACAGGAAATGGTGGGTGCACCGGGATCTTTGAATTTAGGCGGGAGATCATTTAGTAGAATGGAGCTCACGTTCTGGGCTAGAAAGAAATTTTTCTTTACTTTCATCTTTCTCTTTACCGTCAACAAGTCTTTGATGACTTTTGCATAAGCTGGGATTTGCTTAATGGCATCAAGGAAAGGTAAGTTCAGCTTTACTTGCTTTAGCACTTCTAGCACGTCATCACGTGGGTTTCCTTTATGGGAAGGAATCAACCTTTGAGGAAACGGTTCCGCGGAGGGTGGTTTCACTACTACCTCAGGCCCACTAGAGTCTTCTTTGTTACTCTCATTCAAAGGGACATCTTCGGCCTCTTTCGTGCCGGGTGAAATCTCCTTGTCTTTCGGTGTGTCGTGTGGGGGAGGTGATAAGTCAATGACTCTCCCACTACGAAGAGTGGTCACAACTTGACATTGCTCCTGATGTTCAGTAGAGGTGGAGCTAACACTAGTTTGACCTTAGGGAGGTCTTTAGCCTTGGGCAGGAAACTTGCCCTTCTCTTGAACACTCAACGAGGATTGTATCTTTGATAGACTTGTATTTATGTCGCTAATCAGGTGATCATATCTGGCATTGGTTGCAGTCTGGCTTGTGATAAATTGATTCATGGTATCCTCGAGAGTTCTCCGCGGTGGCGCGATATATGCTCTTGAGGTGGTGGTGCTTGCACATGTCCTTGCATGTGTGGAGCTTGTTGAAAGTGTTGTGGTGAAGGGGGGGCAACATGGGAAGTAGGGTTCATCGTAGCGTGTTGTTGCCCATAGCTAAAACCAGGATGGTTTTCCCATGAAGGATTGTAAGAATTCCCGTGCGGTGCACTGAAATTACCCTTAAATCCTCCTATACCACTAACTTTCTCCTGGAGCATCACTTTGTAGGCAGGTATTGTCGGGCATTCCTCAGTTGAATGTCCCGCCTCACAAATCGTACACACCTTCTCGACAGGGTTTGGTATGGATCCAGTTGGTCCTCTTCCAACTACCTCACATAGGTCTCGCAGTCCTTTCTCAAGCTTATCGATCCGACTGTCCGCTATAGAACTCTTTTCTACATGAAATAGGCCGGATGACGATGGAGTGGTGGTCACTTGACGATTTTGATTTTGAGCATTAGGGTCAGATGTATCCCAAGATTGGGTAGTCTCGGTGACATACCTCAGGTGAAGCTCCGCATCATGGGCGTCTAAGTCGACAAACAGACCACTACCCATGGTTTCAATGAGTTGCTTGGAGTTAAGGTTCAGCCCATTATAGAGAAAAGAAATGATTTGCACTGAATCAAATCCATGATGGGGGCATGAAGTAACTAACTCATTTAAACGCTCATCACATCGATGAAAGGGCTCATTTTCTGATTGTCTGAACGCTTGAATTTGAACCTTTATGGAGATTGTTCGATGTGGTGGGAAGAATTTCTTGAGAAATCTGGATTGCAACTCGTTCCAAGATGGAATCGAGCTTGAAGGTAAAGACCATAGCCAGGTCTTAGCTTTATCTTTGAGCGAGAAGGGGAAGAGTTTGAGGCGGATCACCTCTTGTGTGCAAGTTTGATCATTGCGAGTATCGCACTCAAATTTCCTAATGTGAAGGTATGGTTTTTCAGATTCCATACAATGGTAATGGGGTAACATCTGGATCATCCCGTTTTTAAAGCGAAATTGCCCGACATTATACGGGAGTATAATGCATCCAGAGTGACAGTGCGCTCGGCATATAAAAATTCTCTGAGTGGGCGGTACGGGGCCTCTTCCTCACCGGCAGGTGCATTACTGTGTTGTGACATCTCTCTCTCACTTAACGACTCGGTGCTCTCACTTAGTGTGCTTGAAGTGTGCTCAAAGGTGTGTCCTAAGAAGGAAAATGGAGTGTTATTAGATATTGAGTGTGACGGTGTGGGAGGTGGAATCCAGAACTGTGGGGCGTTAGGAGTGTGGGGGCTATCGGGGTTATACTCAACTATTGGATTTTCGTGAATATTGGTTGGAGTATTATGGGGTGTGGGAGTGAGTTCAGAATTTTGCATTAAAAGCTTATGAGAGATGGCGGTGAATCTTTTTGTGTTTTCTGAATTTTTTATATGTTTTTGGATTTTTAAATTTTTTTTGTCAAAGTTTTAGATTGACTCGATCTAATACTAAGTCTACCTAGTTCCCCGACAACGACGCCAAAAACTTGAAGCGACTCAGAAAGTGTCTCTAATGTGCGTTCACTCTAGGGTCAAGTGCAAGCCTGTCGCGTTAGTAATAAACCCAATAAGTCGGAATCGTATCCACAGGGAAATAGGACAATGGAATTGTAACGACGTTGGACAGATGAATGAATCCTAACTTCGACTCTAAAAAGGAAAAGGAAAAATGATTTGGTTTGGGAATGATTAACTAGATGCAATTATGAAATTACACTAAATTACCTAAAATACTAATGAAAACTGATTTAAAACTTTAAACTATATGTTGAAGAAAACATGACGGAAATACAATCCCCCAACCCTAGTGTATTGCAGATAAAATATTAATCATAAATTTAACTGATTAATTAGACCCAGAATTTAGTACTCCCAAGCATTACGTATACGAGGTTCAAGCCCGCGTCATACTTAATCTGAGGATGAGTAAATCGGTATCACGATAGTGACACTCTAATTGCATTCTAAATCATCTCGGTTATCCAGAGGCAAACGAGATATAAAGATCTACAATTGTCGTGTTCCTACGCAATACGGTCGGAATCAATCACTAAATCATAGGATTAATGTTATACACATGCAACTAACACATCAGGTTGGGTTCATGTATCCCGACCTTAGAAAATCTAGCCTAGCATGTTGAAAGTAATAAAAACAGTGTTTGATGTGCAAAAAACCATGATTAATCTAAGGAAAACTTGTGAATTTATGTAGAAAGGAATTGAAGAGAAGGAAATAACTCACTAATCTCACTTAAGCAATAACAGCAGCAAATGTAATCAAATAATTTCTGAATGAATCTCACTAATAGAATTAAAACTGGAAATTGTATCTAAACTAAGGTTTCTGAAAAAGAATAGAAAATTAATTAAAATTCTCCGTCCAAATAATGATAAAAACTCGGGTTTATATACCCTACAAGAATTCAGTAATTTTAGCTACACTAGGACTCTTCTTAGGAGAAGATAAGATTTCAAGATCTCGATATCCGGACCGGTCCGGGCCTTAGGCGGACCGGTCTGCCTCCAATGCGGATCGGTTCCTTTTATTTTCTGAAGGACCAGTCCGGTGTGGACCGGTTCTTTTATTTTTCACCCTTCTTCTGTTTGCTTTCGATCCGGGGTCTTCTGGGGTATGGCACAACGGACCAGGCCGGGGTAGGGGCGGACCGGTCTGCCTGTTTGACTTTTTTTTCAACTTTGACTGCTCATATCTTTTGTTCCGGGATTCCGATTGAGGTGACGTTTCTTCCTATGTGCTCATGAATGTGATATCTTCAACTTCTCTTTAGGTACCTCATCCGAATTTTGGGTAAAAATTACACTTTTGCCATTTTGACTTTCCTTCTTATCTTTCTCGATTCTTCCGATTTCCTTCTTTCGTTTCTTGACATTAAGATTATGAGATAAAGTCAAATCGATTACGTTATTCAAGATGCTAAAAGTAACTAAATTAAGGGATAAATTGGGAAGAATTTATGCCTAATCATGGGGCGATCCCAACGTAGTACACCAGTTCACGACCCATACTGAGCGGTGACAAAGAATACCAGCATCTACACCTACCTTTCATAAGTGGCGCTGCTACATAGTATCCATAATAACGACCTACACAATGTCTATCCCACCTGTACTGGCGTGTGCTATGGTCCCGAACGCGTGTAACCCCAACCGATAGGACCGTCCATGAACATAGGTATGTCCACACAATAAATATAGGTACATATTATTCTCATATAATATGTATGGGTAATCACTCTATAATTACCCAAGATATCACAAATGATTACCCATAAATAATCACACATTAACAATCGACCATCTACTTAATTTTTAATTTCTTCATCTTCACAAGAATATTTAACCATCTAGTTAAATATAGTTCCCCATATAATATTTGTGCCAGAAAAGTTTTTTTTTAAAAAATCATCATTTAGCCGAACACCGTCCCACAAACTCACATGGTTTTCTAAAAATCCCCCGGCTCCATCCCCGGTCCCAACTCATCCTGCTCCAGGGGCCGAATCGATTTGCCAACAGGGGCCGAATCGATTCGCTTTAGGAGGCCGAATCGATTTGAATCTGGGCAGAAGCCCATATCTGCTACATTTTCTTAACACAAAATTTCTTAATTCAACCCAAAAGTTCATTATAAATGTTTATACAATTGTAACAACATATGAACAGGTCCCCATGTATTAGTCCATAATCTTAGGATATTTAATTACATACATTAACATCAAACTCATCCCCAATAACCCATAATTTATATTAATGACCATAACAATAATTTTCGAGTTTCCATCTCAAGTTCATCTAGATTGTAATCATATGTTAACATAACATATGGATCATAGTTCTCTAAATTTTTTGATCTTAACATATGTTATAATCCTTTACATGTACATCAAGATTTCCAATCTATTAAAGAGTCCTAAGGCATGAGTTCTATCATCCAAATCAAGGTAAAAAATCATCCTAAATTTTTGAGTTTAAGATACTAATTTAAGATTAGTTTATTCTACATATATGAGATCAATTCCTACCATTTAATCACAAATTTCGTACTAAAACCCAAAAAATATATGGGAATTACTACGATGAATCAATAAATACATTGAAAATTTAAATTAAGCAAGAAAATTCTTACCTGAATATAGTGATATGATAATTTCCTTTTGAATGGTTTGCCTCCTCTCCTCGTTGGCCTTTGTTCCTTTCTCTCTTAAGGTGTGGCTGCTAGTTTTAGGTTTTGATTAAGTGTGGGGAGTTATTAACCTTACTCTTAAACTTATATTAATCCTAATTTCCGTGTTAAGCCTAATATTCCATTTTGGACCCCCAAATAGGCCCGAACCTATAATTATACTACTCCAATAACCTCCCAACTTATACTACTATATATCTGGATTATTTCTAAAGGTCTAAAACACCTAAACGAGCCCTTAAAGCCACTCAAAACGCATCCCAATTATTTTTATTCAACAACTATATTTTCAATTATGTCACACATCATATATTAATTATTTACTACACATGAAATTATTTTCTATCGAAATTATTTAACATGCAAGGTCAATCTCACGTAATTATGAAATAATAAAAAAATAATTTATTAATTATCTAATTAATTAAATTCATCAATTTAATATAATTCCTACCAATTTCATTTTTTCTAAAAATACGGGGTACTACAAATTACAGAACTCCCTTCCTACTTTGTTGTATTTTTCATAAAAATCCTAAAAATCAACTTTTGACCACTTTGCTAAAAATAATCTAAAAATTACAAAAAAAATCACATTTTCTTAATTTCTTTTAGCAAATTAATTACGAACTCAATTTGTGTTAATTAAGTCGTCTCATGATTCAATCGTTGTGGATACGATACCCAACTTCTCACTATACTTATTAATCTTTAAGTTATGAAAATTGAAAAGAGCTTTCGCAAAACGACTCAACGATATTACTGCATACCATAACTTTGGTTAGAAAGTGATTGCCTCATATTTCATAAAACAAATAAAGTCGCTTATAAAAATGGTGTTGTTGTCGGGGATTGATAAAAAGGAGCATAATTAAGACTGATTTTGTTTTTGGATAATTTGACTATTTTTAGTTGTTAGCCTTATGTCATGATTGTTAAAGGAATATAACTATCCATTGAACAATGAACTAAGCTCGAACTCTGAAGAACAATTTGTTGACTTAGACCTCACCTTCACAAGTACTTGCTAATTTTGGCGACCATCATCATCATCTAACCTCCCATTCACCCTCACTTCATCCCTATCACAAACATCTGAAGCATCATCCGCACCACCTTTCATCTAATCTTTATATACACCACCCTATATACCACCCCATTACATCATAATGGTTAACTTTCATGGTAATCGAGGTGCAAATACACCTCAAACCTTGGGAGATTATCTCCGTCCGGAGACTATAACGAACCCGGGATTTATTACCTACCCTCAAAACATCGGGACTTTCCATGTCCACAACGACATGATTAGACTATTGCCAACATTTCACGAAATGAAGAACGAAAATCCTTATAGTCATATAAGCAATTTCAAGGAAGTGTGCACCACTTTCCCCAACCAAAACTGCTACCCTGAGCTTATAAGACTGAAAGAATTCTCATTCTCTATAAAGGATAAGGCTAAAGAGTGGTTGACTACATTGCCTCCCAATTTTGTTGGCACATGGATTGAACTTCAAGATTTATTTTTCAAATAATTATTTCATATTCATCGGACTAATGATTTAATGAAACAACTTCAAAATTTCATGCAGAGGCAAAACATTTGACGACTGTTGGAAACGTTTTGAAAGCCTATTACGCCAATATTTGCACCATGGTTGTGATAAAATAAGACAAATCTATATTTTCCATGGTGCTCTCAACCTTGAGCAATTGGTTTAGACAATGTGTAAGGGTAGTTTTTTTACCCTGAGTGTTGACCAATTCGAAGCTTATATGGGGTTTGTCATAAAACCTCCTAAGGTTGGGATGTTTCCAAGACATATTATCGCATTAAAAAATCCAACATTAGTGCCTCGTGCAACAACAAAAGGTTTACCTCAAAAAATTAGAAGAAAATGACATACACACAAAGTATGAGCAATTATAAAACTTGCTTTTACTGGTAGTATACTGTACCCTCTGGTACAACTCATAAAACTTCTTAGTAACTTTGTCTACTATCATGGGCAATGACCATTTTAGTGAGGGGGACTTGTCACCCCCTCATGCATTAGGGTCCAATAATAGTCCATGCCTTCCGCTACGCTGCATGGTAATGGCGGTGGAACATCGTTCCCAAACTTTCTGTTTAGCGATATTCTTGTTCTTGGTCCCTTTGCCCCCTTTTCTTATCTTAGGACTTCCTTCAACATAGTTAATTACTTGTCGGTGTGAAACTTAAAACCTATCGGCTGGTAGCGACATGTGTGACCTCCATCTTTGGCGTCTTGGCTTAATAATAATGGCGATGTTACTTGGCGCTTGCGTGAATTCTTTGAAGGTACCCTCTCGAGTTTCATTAATTAAATGGATTTTTTTATTCCTTCAGCATCTTCTCTACGCAAATCTACAATAATCTCACCCCCTCTGACATCCTCATGTACATCTAGCTCTCTTTCCCCAAAATGCTTAATTTATTGCATGAGCTCTTTGCCTCTCTTATGCACTTCTCAGGCTATGTGTCTGAGCATAAACTCGTTTTCAGCCATAATTTTTTTTTTATAAAAATTACAGATGCATTTCCTCCCAAGTGGGGATTGATACGTCACGAATATTGCATGCTCGTGCCCGTTATCTTCATGCATTCTAGCAATTTTTGTGTTCTTAATGCCTATATTTATGCTCGTTAACCTGACAACCTCTATTATGTATGTTTATATATTTTGTAGGGGTTAATTGAGTTTTTATAGGTATTGGAATGCTTAAAGTGAGGATTGGTTGCAATTCAAAGAAGTTTCGTCGTCGGACTCAACTTTAAGGGCATTTTAGAAATTTCTCACTTCATCTTTGACTCAGTGGAATTTCACTGAAGCATAGTTCATCGAGTTAGCTTCATGTGTCCATGAATGGCATGTCATTTTGAGTTCGAACGATGAAGATATGGTGACCATTTCCGTTTATGGATTATTTCCCCCTTTTATGCACTAAATGACACCAGGAAATAGGGGACTGGTCGACCGGCCTGAACCCCTGTCTGCCGGTGTTTCATATTTTGTCCTACAAAGAAAATAGTGGGTTTAAACCAAGGGCCCGGTCGACTGGCCCCCTGGTCGCGGTCTACCGATAGCAGCAGATGTCCGACACTTTTTTCCTTTTAATTTCTTTTTCCATTTTTTCTTTTCTTCTTTTCTCAATTACTATAAATAGAACCTTTTGTTTATTTTGTAAAATATCTAATCTGTTATTTTAGTTAGTTTTACGTTTTGGTTCTCTTAGGGAGTTAGGGTTTGGAGGATCTTTTGGGTGTGCCATTTCTCCCTCTTAGGGTTAGCTCATATAGGTTGTGTAAGAACATTACTCATCTTCTTCCTTTTTAAGCGAAGCTTCCAGTGTTTATTTATTGCTTTGTTGTTTAATTACTTGCTTAGAAACTTAGGTTTATTGCTTTCATTTACTTGCTTTCCTTACTTGATTCCTTTCCTTTCTTGCATTTAATACACGTATTCCATTATGTTGTGTAGCTAATTTAGCATAGGTTGTGATTAATTGAACTCACCTTGGTTTCAATGGGATGCTTTGACTTGGTGATAGAGTTTAAGCATTTAATTCGATTGGGTTGTTCTTGTTATTACTCTTAGTAGATTTAGTGAGGTATATCATGTATGATTCGTATTTATAACCTTGCGTGTATAATTTTGGGGGTATTTGTTGATGCCAAAATCATAGTAGGCTTTTATGATGATTTAAGGGGTGACAACTCTAGATTTAATTAACTGTTTAAATAATATCCAATCTTACTAAATTCATAGTCCCATGTAACCATTTATACGCATTAATCTGAGGTGAGGGATACTAGTAACAACCTATCATTTTTAGTCCCTTTTTGTAATATTAGTTTAAATACACAAGCCTAGGTTACATTTTCTTTTTGTTAACATTTATCTTTTACACTTTTATTGAGAAGTAATAAACCAATTAAAGTCTAACAAATAGTTGAAAAACTGTTACTAAAGCCGTCAATACAAGATTAAACTATTTAAGTAACTCCGAAATACTTTTTGAAGAAACTCTTTTCTTTAAATCAAATGCGTTTAAATCATAATAAGTGTTTAATAAAACATACACGACATTAGTTTAAGATTTGTAACAAGTTTTGAAAAAACAAAACTTAAAAGTTTAAATCAGTACACCGGCAAGAATGAGATGAGGAGATGTAGAAAGATTAATGACAAGAGATTTTTAACGTGGTAAAACCTCACCCAACTGAGGAAACATCCACGCTGACTTCTAAGTCACAAACCAAAAAAAATCCACTAAAACAAAATATATCAGTTACAAACTATATAACACACATGCACACAAATCAGTCCAATACAAGTTTAGGAATGTACCCACTGGTGTCCTTCCAACTTTTCTGCAGTTCTGATTACTGATGGTGGTTCTCCCGGTTTGCTAACTTTCACTTTGTTCCAGTCTTTACGTCGACTCTTGTTTCAAGATCT
The DNA here is from genome assembly GCA_949130495.1 of Sambucus nigra. Lineage (NCBI taxonomy): Eukaryota > Viridiplantae > Streptophyta > Magnoliopsida > Dipsacales > Adoxaceae > Sambucus > Sambucus nigra. Next base: position 550,601,544 of record OX422212.1, on the reverse strand, counting down.
TATTACCAACACTTTCAGTGTTTTAGTGTGTAAGTGTTTGTGATGGTGATCTAACACATGCATGCACACACTCACGCTTATTTTTACAAACAGTCCTAGCAAATTACAAATTATATCTATATGCTGTGATTTTTAGTTTCTCTCTTCTTAGGAAACTTAAACCTTATTTGACCTTTAAAAAGAACCCAGAATCCACGACTATCTTGCTCAGAAGACGTTTCAAGATCTTAATCAATTTCAGGGTTTTGAAAATGTTTTTGAAATTGAAAACCGCTAAGTGTGATTCCAACTAGGTCAAAGGTCTTGTTTCAAAAGAACTAGAAACAGAAAATGATTTTATTGATTTTGAAGATGAAAACATTTACAGAAAATAATCAACAAAAGATTTCTCAAGATGAGAAACTATAAATGCAGATCTAGGTGTAATATAACACAAAAAGACTAGATATATGAATTCTATAAAGTAGAAATACAGATCTACCCTAATGTTTAAGTTGGATACACGATCTTAAAACGAAGAGGTTACAACACGAAATAACTTTCAAGCCAACACTCAAAAACTCTCAAACACTCAAGGTTGTGTTTGGTGTATGCTTGTTTTTGGTAAAAGGGTTAGGGTTTGAATAGGTGTTTGGAAGATTTAGGGTTAGGGTTTCTAACTCTCTGGTTTCTCTCTCTCTTCTCTCTTCTCACTTCGAATGATGAAGTGGCAAAAACTTCTCAAAGGCTGAAGGTTGGCCTCCTTAAATACAGGGCCGAGAAGGATCGAGAAGTGGGTTCAAAATCAATGGCTAAGATTAAGTCTTTCCATATTGACATCCAACGGTTAAAGATAAGCGGTTGGTTAAATGCTTTCTGATTGGCTAAGAGAGGTTCACAGGGATTGGGACGAGGACGCATGCAGGGGGTTGATAAGCTCAATCCAAGGGCTGTTAATAAACACCGATTTTATCTCTTAAAAGGAACACACAACCAACCAATAGGAGGGCAACGGGTGTAGGGAAAACAACGGACCAAAAACGCCTGGCCCAAACTAATACAAACACACCCTAATTTCTCCAGCGCTTTCGGTTTCTACCTAAGTGAACTTTTCAGGGATAAAACCAACAACCAGAAATTAGAGAATGACCCCAAAAGTTTTTAATTCCAATTTTAATTAAGAGAAAATTGTTTTAAAAAATATTAAAAATTCCCCCAAAAAATATTAAAAAGATTTTAAGGGAAATTAACACACACAAACACTCGTACAAACAATTTAGCAATATATAACCCATGAATGCAGTCCTAATGCGTGTGAGTGCTTGTGAATATACCTTTGAACATCCAAATAAGAGGAATGAATTAAATTGAAGTGTCTGAGGTTTTTTGGTATCTAGGGAAGGGACACAATTTTGTCACTATTTCCAAACTAGATGAGCATTTATACAATGTAGACTCAAGTGAGTCAAGAGTATAAGGTGCTTCAATCTCTCTCTTTGGAAATATGAGACAAAATCTCCTTTGAGTCATCTTGGACTCATAGGGCAACAAAAAGAAAAGGAAAAACCTATTCCTATACAAAAAGTCTATCTACCCCTTTCCTAGAAAAGAAGATTACATAATTCAACTAATTACAATTCATTACCCTATTACAACTGTTGAGAATAACTTGAACAGAATCCTGCAAATAATCACTAAGATAAAGTTTTTTAGAATATGTACAAAATAAATGAACTCTCATAAGACTCACATTTCTCCCCCATTTTGTCTCAAATGGACAAAGGGAAAAAATATGTAAGCCAAAGAGTTTAATCAGCACAAACCATTCCTATCGATTTACGTAAAGAAATAAACATATTTTAATCCAAAGGTTTGGTAAACATATCTTGCGAGTCATTTTCTAAAACATTTTCAGACTCTTACACAATAGTTGGTTCTCCAGTCTTACTCTCTATAGTAGTGTCACTTATAATAACGTTTATGGATTCCATTAAGGTCTTAGTACGAATATTATAGACACGGTATGCTCTACTGTTAGGAGAATATCCTAGAAAAATGGCTTTATCTCCACGTGTCTCAAATTTGGATAAGTGTTATCTATCTTTGTCGTCATAACACGTACTACCAAAGGTTCTAAGGTACTTAAGATTGGGCTTTTTCCCATACCATAGTTCGTAAGGAGTTTGTTTAGAATTCTTTCTAAGATAGACCCTATTGATAATGTGACACGCAGTACGAATATATTCTACCCAAAAATACTTAGGTAGAGTCTTGGCATGAATTATAACTCGTGCCATCTCTTGAAGGGTACTATTCTTTCTCTCAGCAATACCGTTATGTTGAGGAGTTTTAGGAGCACTAAATTCATGTTTGTAAACATTGTAGTCACAATACTCTATAACACCTGTATCTAAGAATTCTGCACCTCTATCACTACGAATTCTATTTACTTGAGTGTCTTTTTCATTTTCAATTCGAAGTAAAATCTTCAAAAAGGTTTGGAAATATTAGACTTTTGTTTTAAGAAAGAAACCCAAGTGAATCTGGTGAAGTCATCAACCATAACAAGAATGTAACTGTGTCCACAGAGACTAACAGTTCGAGGAGGACCCATTAGGTCTATATGGATGAGCTCCAAGGGTTTAGAGGTAAGGATATCTTTGACTTTGTTATGAGGGGCTTTAACAATTTTTCCTTTCTGACATGATCCACAGATAATATTATAAATAGGTTTGATCTTAGGAATACCTCTAAGTATTTCTTGAGAAGACAGTCTACTAAGGTTTTCGTAATTTATGTGATCCATACGATTATGCCATATCTCATTGTCATCCATTCTGGCAATGTTACAGACCTCAACACTGTTTTGAACAGTATAACAATTGTCCGGAGTCCCGAGTCTTGTAATAATGTACTCACCTTTTTCATTTAAAATTTTGCAATTATTCTTTGAAAAGGTGACAGTATGATTTGAGTCAAAAAATTGCGAGATACTAAGTAGGTTAGCCTTAAGACCTTTTATTAGAAAAACATTTTCAAGTAAAGGAAATCCTTCTTCTTGGAGTGTTCCTTTACCAATGATTTGAGATGAAACACCATCACCAAAAATAACTTTTCCTCTAGCAAAGCTGGTTTTGTTTAAAAGTTCGGTGTCGCCCCCAGTCACGTGTTTTGAATATCCAGAGTCTAAATACCAACCAGAGGGAGTGCTTTCAGCTTTTAAAGCAGTAATAACAATATTACACTTCATCTGGGGTAATTTCTCATCTTTTATAACCCAAACAACTCTTGTTTTCATTTTGCGCTTATTTGCTCTCAATTGATAAAATTTGCGAGCATTGGATTTCTGTTGAAAAATGTTTTGCGCATGAGGTTGAATTTTATGATCAACATGAGCATTTGGCTTAGGAAAGTGTCTAGGAATCCTTCTTGAAAATGATCTTTTAGGTTTGGTCTTTCTCTTTCTATAGTTAGAGTTTTGTTTGGTCGTCTAGGAAGAACATAATTGTTACGACTTCTCCTAGAATAGTTAAAGTTTTGGTACACACGAGTATTATAGACAGGGTTGACTAAACGTCAAGAGTAGCATCCTTAAAAAGAATGACCATATAAATCAAAGTAAGAGCTATATAGATTGCTCGAAGATGGTATCTCCTTAGGAAAGTCTCTAAACATAGGCTTCATGGAATTTTGGGGTTGAACCTTATTCCTAGGGAATACAGTTTGAAAGGCAGAATCACTTTTCCTAAACGAGGGGCAGACATATTTAGTCTTAGATGGACTTTCACACTTAGAGTAACTTGATTCCCCAATATCAAACTTTGATTATTTTTTATCAAACTCATTTTTTAGAGAATGAAAATCTGGACAAGTTATCATAGGTCTTTTGCCTCCTGACACAAACCTAATTGATTCAAATTTTTTAGTTTGACTCTTCAAATTGGGGCTAAACCCTATCCCAGTTCGATCATCAGAATTGGTTTTAGAATCAGCAACAAAACCATCAAAATAGTTTGAATTATTTTCAAATTTAGAATTTTTTTTGAAAACTGTTGCTGTCTTCACTTTGGATTGTTCCAATTCTAATAATGTCCCTTTATATTTTTTCTCCAGAGTTTCATTTTCTTCAATCAAATTCTTCAATTTTTGATCAAAAATTTTGACTTCTTTTTCATGTGTTAGACATTGGGTAGTATACTCTTCAGCGTTAAGTTTAACCATCAGACTTAGGTCATCCAATTTCTTAGTGAGATCTTTCACTGTCTTCTCTAGTCTAGTGCTTTTCTTGAGGGTTTTCGCATAAAGTGTGTGAATATCAGGGAGGTCTTCAGTGTCTAAGTCATTGAGTGTAGTGTGTGAAGTGAGCCCTAAGGATTCAATTCTTAAACTCACGCACCCATTGACATCGTCATTATCGCATTCCCTTTGACTCACACACCCCATGGTAGAATTATCAATATTCTCAAAAATTAAAGCATCTAAACCAGTAGCAGCATGATTTATAACAACAGAAGTAGAGTCTCATACATAGGCATGCCATCATTGTAGATTATCTTAGCAAAGAAAGACATACAAGGATAAAAAATATTAGAAGATTCAGGTTCCTCATTTTCAGAATCACTTGAATCATCCCATGTTTTGCAAATGTTGGCCCTAGTATATTTATTGGCAGTGTTCAGTTTCACGCTACAGTTTTGTGCTATGTGTCCTAGTTTTCCACATCTAAAAGATTCAATGTTCTTGAAGTCATTGTTGGGTCTCATGTCCTTGTGATGTTTGTCTTGACCTTTCTCATGAGGTTTGTAGTTAGACTGAGTTGGATAATTTGGCTTGCCTTGTCTGTTTGTAAATTTATTTCTAAATTTGACAATCTTCTTAAACTGTTTTGACATCAAGGCAATTTAATTATCCAAACTATCTATATCACATTCCTCATCAGAATCATCAGTGGGAATAGTGATCTCAGGTTTCATCAACTTATAGGAAAAACTCAAGTTGGAACTAGTCTGTTTCCTATGGGACTGGGTCATTTGTTTCTTAAATTCTAATTCCATTTCCACAGTTCGTAGTTTACTACTGAATAATGTCGGAGTGAGATTTTGATCACACATTTCCTCAATAACACATCTTTTGTTGTCAAATTTCTGTGGCAATGATCTTAGAATTTTAGATACAATTTCATGTCTGCCATATGTTATCCCATTAGCATGCAGTTTGGTCACAATATCAGTCAATTTCATGTAAAAATCATCAAAGGATTCAAAATTTGACATAATATAGGAGTTATACTGCTGGACAAGCATTTGAGTTTTATCAGCCTTAACTCTAGTGATACCGTCATGTGCAGTGATTAGTGTATCCCAAGCTTCCTTAGAAGTGGTACAAGATGAGATCCTTTTGAACTCATGTTCATTTATGGACAAAAAATGGCATTCTTGCCTTTGTTATTGTTTCGAGAAGTTTGCTTCTCTTCTTGAGTGAATTCACTTAATGCTTTCTTAATCCTCTCATTACTTCCTTCAGTGGCTGGTTTAGTAGGATAAGTGTATCCATTTTCAACAATATCCCAGACATCATCTCCTAAGGTTCCTTGTATGAAAGCAACCATTCTTACCTTCCAGTAAGCAAAGTTGTTTCCATCAAAGAGTGGGGGTCTGGTCAAGTTACCAAATCTTTCATTTTTCTCGTCCATTGTTTTGATTTTAAGAAAATAATTTCAGAAACACAAGATCTTTTAAAAAGATTTCCAAAGCTCTGATACCAATTGAAAAACTGTTACTAACGTCGTTTAATACAAGATTAAACTATTTAAGTAACTCCGAACTGTTTTTTGAAGAAACTCTTTTCTTTAAATCAAATGCGTTTTAATCACAAGAAGTGTTTAATAAAACATACACGAGATTAGTTTAAGATTTGTAACAAGTTTTAAAAAACAAAACTTAAAAGATTAAATCAGTACACCGGCAAGAATGAGATGAGGAGATGTATAAAGATTAATGACAAGAGATTTTTAACGTGGTAAAACCTCACCCAACTGAGGAAACATCCACGGTGACCTTTAAGTCACAAACCAAAAAAAATCCACTAAAATAAAATATATCAATTACAAACTATATAACACACATGCACACAAATCAGTCCTATACAAGTATAGGAATGTACCCACTGGTGTCCTTTTAACTTTTCTGCAGTTCTGATTACTGATGTGGTTCTCCCAGTTTGCTAACTTCCACTTTGTTCCAGTCTTTACGTCGACTCTTGTTTCAAGATCTTATTACCAACACTTTCAGTGTTGTAGTGTGTAAGTGTTTGTGATGGTGATCAAACACATGCAAGCACACACTCACGCTTATTTTTACAAACAGCCCTAGCAAATTACAAATTAGATCTATATGCTGTGATTTTCAGTTTCTCTCTTCTTAGAAAACTTAAACCTTATTTGACCTTTAAAAAGAACCCAGAATCCACGACTATCTTGCTCAGAAGACGTTTCAAGATCTTAATCAATTTCAGGGTTTTGAAAATGTTTTTGAAATTGAAAACCGCCAAGTGTGATTCCAACTAGGTCAAAGGTCTTGTTTCAAAAGAACTAGAAACAGAAAATGATTTTATTGATTTTGAAGATGAAAACATTTACAGAAAATAATCAACAAAAGATTTCTCAAGATGAGAAACTATAAATGCAGATCTAGGTGTAATATAACATAAAAGACTAGATATATGATTTCTATAAAGCAAATATACCGATCTACCCTAATGTTTAAGTTGGATACACGATATTAAAGCGAAGAGGTTACAGCACGAAACAACTTTCAAACCAACACACAAAAACTCTCAAACACTCAAGGTTGTGTTTGGTGTATGCTTATTTTTGGTAAAAGGGTTAGGGTTTGAAGAGGTGTTTGGACGATTTAGGGTTACGGTTTCTAACTCTGTGGTTTCTCTCTTCTCACTTCGAATGACGAAGTGGCAAAAACTTCTCAAAGGCTTAAGGTTGGCCTCCTTAAATACAGGGTCGAAAAGGATCGAAAAGGGGGTTCAAAATCAATGGCTAAGATTCAGTCTTTCCATATTGACATCCAACGGTTAAAGATAAGCGGTTGGTTAAACGCTTTCTGATTGGCTATGAGAGGTTCACAGGGATTGGGACAAGGACGCATGCAAGGCGTTGATAAGCTCAATCCAAGGGCTGTTAATAAACACCGGTTTTGTATCTTAAAAGAAACACACAACCAACCAATAGGAGGGGAACATGTGTAGGGAAAAGAACGAGCCACAAACGCGTGTCCCAAACTAATTACAAACACACCCTAATGTCTCCAGCGCTTTCGGTTTCTACCTAAGTGAACTTTTCAGGGATAAAACCAAAAACCAGAAATTAGAGAATAAGACTAGAAGTTTTTAATTCCAATTTTAATTAAGAGAAAATTGTTTTAAAAAACATTAAAAATCCCCCAAAAAATATTAAAAAGGTTTTTAAGGGAAATTAACACACACAAACACTCATACAAACAATTTAGCAATATATGACCCATGAATGCAGTCCTAATGTGTGTAAGAGTGCTTGTGAATATACTTTTGAACATCTAAACAAGAGGAATGAATTGAATTGAAGTGTCTGAGACTTTTTGGTATCTATGGAAGGGACACAATTTTGTCAGTATTTCCAAACTAGATGAGCACTTACACAATGTAGACTCAAGTGAATCAAGAGTATAAGGTGTTTCACTAGTCTCTGTGGATTCGATATCTGGACTGGCGGCTATACTCCCTTAAAATAGTGTAGTCAATAGTCTAGATTTTTGCATAGTGGTGGGAGTCGAGCATAATGATCGGCGTATATCTACATACACTTGCGCCACGTTTTTCCCCTACGTTATCTGGGATGCTTGTCGACGCTACTTGCGAGAACTATGTGTAGGATTTTCCAGTGAAATCCCTTAAATTCAGCTCCTTGTCATTATCATGTATGCCAATATACTCCACAAACCTCTTGATATGCTCCCCGGGTTTTCACTTCTACCGTTGAACTTCATGAATTCGGGAGGAATATACCCCTCAAAGTATGTTTTTTCATTAATGTTATCTGGGTAGGGATTCTATAACTCTTCATACATAAGTGGCGACTCTCTCTGGGATGAAAGAACATTCAAGCTTAAAAATAGAGATGAAGTTTGAGGACAATGTTGTCTGGCATTTGAACATTCCAGTCAGTAGTGAATAAAAAATGAGGACTCTCTGCCCTAAGCATTTTTGCCTTGATTATTATCTCTAGTTTTACATTCAAACTATTTTCATCGTGAATGTAAAAAAACCCTTTTATATAAATCACTTTTGTGAATTGAAACATATGTCCAAAACCCTCGTTCAAACTACATTAACCTTGATTCCATCTGCACGAATTTATAGGCACCGCGAGGATAAAATTCTTCAAAGCACGACTCAAAACACTTAAAAACATCCATGCACTCCATCTCGTGCTAAATTTTGATATATTGCATATATGTGGTAACACACATTCAGATATCTTTTATCGTGTTTCACAATAACAAAACATACATCAACATTCGCACGTACTTGAACGTATTTTTATACCCATCCTCGTACAAACTACGTTGACTTTAATTTCGTCCGCACAGATACATAGGTTCCTCGAGTACACAACCCTCAAAATAACAAGTCAATACACAATCACACACCCACACTTATCTAAATTCTTTCGTATGAAACATATGTTAGAACACGCACACACTTTGCTAAATTCTTGCATATCACATATATGTTAGAACATGCACACACCTTTCTGAATTCTTTAATATTAGACGTGTAACGTTAGAACAGGCACACGCCTTGCTAAATTATGACATATTACACATATGTTAGAACATGCACACACTTTTCTAAATTCTTGCATGTCGCACACATGTTATAATACACACACAAGTATTATCACTTTTGACGTGTAACACGTATGTCAAATACTTACATACTTTATTTTCACATATTTGCATTCATGATTACATGTACATTACACACACACCGCATTGTCATATATATCATAAAAATATGTTTAGGACTGTATGCACCCAGTTTACAACTCAACATGTCGCATTGAATTCCATAAAGATCGAAAGGGAAAAGTGGTTGCCTAATACCTTCCCTCTCTATAATCTAGTCTCTGTACATAGAAATTTTGTTTCACACATAGATCAAAACCTTGAAATTGGCCTTACGAGTCTTATCCGTACTTTGTCTATTTTGAGAAAAATAGATGGTGAGCCTTAACATACACATAGAATTAATGAGTCCACTGAAAAGTCCTATTTGATATACCCATATATACACACAGCCAGGCCGAGGACACCCTGCACCTGGATGGGGTCAGGGTGACCTCATCATCAGGCTCCAGACGACCCCTCAGGGGCCGACCCTTCATCAGGCTCCAGACGACCCTTTGAGGGGCCGACCCTTCATCAGGCCCGGACGACCCTCCAAGGGGCCGACCCTTCATCAGGCTCCAGACGACCCTTCGAGGGGCCGACCCTTCATCAGGCTCCAGATGACCCTTCAAGGGTCCGACCCTTCATCAGGCCCGGACGACCCTCCAAGGGGCCGACCCTTCGAGGGGTCGACCCTTCATCAGGCTCCAGACGACCCTCCGGGGGGCCGACAGTACGAGGCCTAAATTGGGCCTGACTCACTATCAGAAGGAACTTTGCCCTCGGCCTCGTGTTACAGGCCGAGGGTGATGTCATCACAGCGTGTGGTTTGGGAGACGCGTGGAACAGTGCGCGTGAGGCTCACATGACACGTGGAAGACCGTTACAATCGAATCACCCCCTCACGTGAGGGAATATTATGTCATCATTTGGCATCTACAGGTGTCAGCAGGAGATTGGCTAAATCATCATTCACATGCACCATGCATACTTGGGGGGTATACTACACCCCCCAAGACCTATAAATACTTGTCACCTACAACCCTACAAGGGGATGGATGGATAATTCTAACCCTAGCAAAAACTCTGCTTGTACACACAGTAGAGAGAGAAAGTGAGCTTATGTGCATTGTATCCAAGGCCATTAGTGCCCATACTTAGTGGAACACACAAACTCATAGTGGATGTAGGCCAAATTGGCTGAACCACTATACATCATTGTCTTATTCCTCTTATACTCATCTCCTTCTACATACTAATACACTTACATCTCTATGGCTGCTATGGTTACTATTGTTTGAGCTCATCATCACTTATCTGGTGGTGCGAGATTTCAGCATCATCACTATTCACAATGGGATTGGGCCAAGAACAAGGCCAACCCTTATGTGGAGCATGATGACCACTCTTTGCAGAACTCTCACATGTGCATGGAGTTGGTGTATGCAGGTCAAGGTTCTCAGAGTGGTGACTCCGCTGGGGAAATAAATGAACTACACTCACTTTTATTATTCGATGTGATGCGCTCTTTGCTTACCTACACGCCCACTTATAGATGCTTGAAATATATACATGGTTATATATGCTTTTGATATAGTTACTTAGTTATGATTGCTTTCCATAGGATACTCCCTTAACATAGTCACCATTATAGGATTTCTCTCTTGTGGTGTAGTCCTAGATTTACATATTTTGAGAATGTTACACCAATTTATTTAAACCAAGTGAGCAATTAATACAATTTTAATTCAAGAACAAATAAAACATACATTTCACTAACTTTACCAATTTTATCTTACCAAAACATTCATCTAAGTTAGCATGCAAGAATAAAAATAAGAAATTACACAACGCCATGATGTACGAGGAAAATCCCCAATTGGAAAAACCTCGGACAACCTAGCCTTCACAAAGTCCACAATAATATAGGATTTATACAATAATGACAGACAATATTACTCACGGACTCGACTCCCTTCAAGACTAATGCAGTCCTCGCTTATGAAACCTTCTTCACAACCACTGTAAGAATCCATCAATGCGTTGATACTCATGCGTCGTCCATGCACGCATCTCACATTTCATCGCCTCCAATGATGAGTGTCAACGCATCAAATGCTTTGTCATGCAAATATTTCTTTCAAGCCGATCATTTGTCCCATGAGTGTCCATACTTTCCATATCCCTCTGAACCCACCATGGAACATGTGTATCAATAAAACACTATTTAAAAACCAACTTCGACGGATTATCATGACATATCTAATGTCAAGTGGTGTGAGAAACCAAATTATTCATGGTGGATTGATAACCCTCCTACGCAATACGAATCCCAACCCTGTGTTGTGGATTTTCACACGTTCCAACAGTCGGCATGGCAACCTAGTACACCCTATTATGATCAATACCCTCACTACGCTCCTCATGATCATAAACCTTTTCTCTCATGTAGGCCATCCTCTCGTGTATGATGAACTTTATCACATTCCTCACACTTTATATGATTATTCTCCGCATCCTAGTGTCTATAGCGAGTTCTGTCCACCTCAACCACTACCGCCACCCGCCAACACTTCACCACCATTATCCACATTCGCTCTCGAAAGCCTCTTGTAAAAGTTCATCCTCGATCAATATCAAGCTAATCAATATTAAAATGAATCCCTTCAACGGCTTGAATAAAGGTTAAATGAAATTGAGTGTGCGAATGAGTCGGATTTCACCCCAAGTCTACCCATTGTTGCACCATTGTGGAACGATGATGATTCGTCTTATGCCACTGATTTTGAGTGTGACCAACCCTATCATCTCGAGAATCTCAAAGTTGAGACCAACCAGTGGTTCGGGACCCAAGTTAACAATTGTATTGACTTATCCATCAATTGTGAGACTGATCCCGACCGTAAAAATCCATCAATGGCTCACAAGGACCGTAAACCTGATGCAGTCTTCACTTATTAAATCTTCTTCACAACCACCGTAAGAATCCATTAATGGATCACAACACAGTCTTCCCGCATCTCGATATCCACCGATCTTTAACTAAAACTGTCTCACAGCAACCCCGAGCCCACCCTGACAAAGAATAATTGAACAATGAAGAGTAAAAATTTTTGGTGCTCAAAACATGATATCTCAAACACAAATATTATCTTTATTCTTGGATCCCATAAACTAAAGGGTAAACAAGTTTATATGAGGCTATAGGTTCTTCTAAAAAAAAAAATGTTTTCGAAATCCTTTCGTCAAAAAAATAAAATGTTGTGCCTTATTTTATATAGAAAAGTGTGAAAAGACAACGACACGCAAAATGAGGCAACTTGTTTGAACAGAAACATGATGTTTTTTGAACGATTTTGTCCATCTCATTGGAATGAACCCAATTCATTCAAATGAGAAACCAAAACCCGTTAGAACGAGCTTTAAACGACCTTCTAATGATAATGAATCTGCTTAGGCAGAATGTTCTTGTTCAATGCTCGATAGAACCCCGTTTGAACAAAACACATAATCTCATTTGAATGAGAAACTACACTTATTCGAATGAAAGTGATAATCATGTTAGAACAAAAAAGTCAGTTCATTTGAACGACTATAAAACCAAAATATTATTTCTAAAAATTCCTTTTTGAAAAATAGCCTGAATAAAACTTAAACCCAAAACACGAAACCCGTGATCAATATAATAAATAAAATATACATTTCTTAACATCCCAAGGTTGAATAGGAAACTAAAAAAAAAATTGATTTCGCTTTACTCAAGTCGCTATGTGTCTTCACTCCATAGGCTTGAAGGTACAAACTGAAACAACCTAACTTATAATTCAAATGGTTTTGTCCAAACGGAAGAAAATCAATATTACAAATTTTCAATATAAATTATAAACATGACATAATGACAAAATTTGCCCATACATATATCTATGTTTACATACGGCGTAAATAACATGTGTTTATCGCATAAATTTTCTATAAGAAAAAAAAACTAAAGTTGCACGATACATTCACTCTCGATTTCATAGCATATTTCATAACCTTTTAATCTTAGTTAGTAATCAGTATATTGGTATGGTTATCTTACCTTACACTTTCACATTGGTTGGCCTAGTACCTTCGGGTATATCAATGCCTTTCATGTACCGGCCTTTGAACTTATCTATAGTTGGGGAGTATATTGAATGGCCTGTTGAATGAAGGATTAACCCCAACTTATATGCCTATTTGCATTATCAGCCAGTATACACGTTAGCATCAAACCTTATGACATAATTACAAAATTATTTTCAAAACGGTTACAGATTCCCCTTAAGGGGTTAAGCTCGACATTATCTTTGTCCCAGGAGGAAGACTATATATCGCTCAAAGACGATGGGAGGTTACCCAAACTCTTACTCGAGCACGAGACATTCTTTAAAATGACCCTTTTTACCTCTATAGGGTCGTAACTATCATCGTATGCAACTGTAGTAAAATAAATATTTTCTTTTTAGGAGTGATTCAACCCACATTTGTGAGTGGTCATTCTATATGGACAATTTCCTCACCATTTCCTCTCTTACATATATGAAATACCTAAAAGAGAAGGAATGCGTCACATAGATGTGTTTACGCTTTGTAAGGTTTTCATGCCCTCGAGAGTTGATATCTCTCTCGATTGCATTTTTCTTGCCGTTAAGCTTCTTATCTCTCCATCCTCTATATATCCTCATAGGTTATAGTCCGTTGAAAAAAAATGAAACAAGAGTCAAACTTTTTTTTTCTTGAAGTTATATGAATATGCATCTACATATGTATCCGTATTTTCCTTCTAATGGTCTTCATTCTGTAGGAAGTTTCATAGTCACGTCAACTCATATCACAATCCTCGACTTGTATGCCACATCACAGTCACAACAACATTGCAAAACGATAGTTTCCCACACACCTCACTGAACCCACAGCCATGGCATACCTATCCTTTATCCTACACCTGGTTCTACAACCACTGCATCACACGCCTAACAACATAACCATAAATTTTCCAATCGATGGAAGAAGAGTTTTTCCCAGATGAGCTTCGTAACATGCTAATTAAAGGTCTCGCCATATACTGATCATTTCATGAGAACATGGGTGCACTCCGACATCATCAGTATCGCATGACAGCTAGCAAGATCGTGGATGAGCCCATAGTGAACCCGTTAGTACCATAGTAACAGAACATCCCAGAGATTATTGGTGGCCTGAACACTACCACTGCACCTGTTTCACGATAGTCAGTCCTTGCCCCACCATCGATACCAAGATACGAATTAGTATGGGAGATAAATCCTGAAGCATGAACTTTCTCTCTTAATAATGTGGCCAAACTGAAAAAGAAAATTAAAGCCCTATAGTCAAACATCCACAACCTCAAGTCCGTTGACTATCTCGGGAACATCCAACTATTTTCCTTATATTTTGAATCTTCTCCAATTTCAAGATATCAGACATTGAGAAGTTCATTGGTCTAAGTCCGCCTACCATTCACATGTACAACTATATCCACTCCATGCAAGTAGAGTGGGATTACGATAAAGGTCATGGCCTAACTCTTTCAATAAACCATCTTTGGAGGATCACTCAAGTGTTTCCTTTCCATCGAGGATGCCCATATCTAATCATGGCTTAATGTCTAGTAATAGTTCATCCACCAATACTAGTATAACAATGGCCTGGAGATCACCATGAGATCTCTTGAGCTCACACAATAAGAACCCGTTGTGATACTGGGAACCTTCCTAACTCGATGGATAAATAGATCAACACTAATGACCGAATGTCCCTCAAAGGAAGAGCATGTCAGCATCGTTCAATGGAAACTTCTATCAACTTATGGTGAGTAGTTCCAAAATTAGTACGTCCAGGCACTTCAAGGTACTAATGCATGTAGATGCCAAAATTCAGGAGTACTTTTCACTCAACCAAACTCAGATTGACAACGACTCAAAGAATCCTTCCTGTTAGTTCTTACTACAAAAGTTAGACGAAGAAAAACATCCTCCACTCTAATAAATGTAGTATCTGCACCTATAAAATCCCCTTGGGAAACCTCAATAGGATCCTAAAGTTAACATGATCTCGAGGAAATGATGTGAGTATAATCTATCCATGATCATCATAGACTCATCCTTAGATTGGGAAAGCATATTTCATGTTACCCCTGAATGCAACTGCGCTCAGACCATTCTCGAATTTGATCCCGAGCCTAGCATTTCCAATGTCAAGACAGACTCACAACGTTTAATCCCCCCCCCCCCCCCCACACACACACAAAAGGAAGTATCCAGTTGACGACCCCACTACTTCTAGGGAGCATAAGGGTCACATGAGCAACATACTATCTACACCAACAATAGCACATAAAGATAGTGCTTCCTAAAAGGACCCTCTGTGTTGGATCCCTCAGACTACTCTTTGGACTAGATTTGAGCATTGGTGGCCTAAGAATCTGACCGCTCCTTGACTTTATTATAGAAAAATACAACACTCACATCAGAGTATATTCTCAAATGACAAAGGCTAGGCTACATAGAAGCCTTACATATCGTCGAAAGGTTATCCTTCTCAAGCATCGAAGATGAAACCAAATCCGAATGTTAGAGTTATCCATAATAAGACACTTGCATATAGTTGAGTAGCTTATCACTTAAGGATCTCAAAGAGGACCCATTATAATGGAACTTATCCCTAGAGTGCTAGAATACGACAAGTTCAATAGTGGTTATCACAAGAAATTAATGCAACCTAGAATCAGTCACAGTGGCATGGACAAAGTCAGTCACATCAGCATAACCACTAATATATGAAAACACCCTACTCTCTAAATTTTAGAAACTTCCCATTGAATCATGGTATAACTTAAAACGATTAAACACATACATCCCTGATATCACCACAATTCCAATCCTGGAATGGGACATCCGTCACAATGCCAAAGGAAATTCAAGTTTCCATTATTAGCTCATACAAAAAGGAGGGTTTGTTGGGGATCGACATACACGAAAATATGTTTTAGACCAAAAACTTTTAATAATCATGCAATAGAAAGTAAAAAAGGAACTAAGTATAAAGCATAAACCTAGATTTTCTAATCATGATACCTTAACGGATCTTGTTGGTGATCCAAATGAGGAGAAATAAACGTCGAAGAATATGAAGTGGGTTTCCCGTTTATTGTCCTCCAAAAGGTTGCTAGAACATACCAAAAGCCTCATATTTTCTAGTATATGATCCTCTCAAAGCTGTATGGGCACTTTTGAAGATATATATCATAGATTTTGAGAGAGATATGGCCTTCTCTCCCAACTCTGCTTCATAAAAATGTGAATAGTATTTTATCTCTCTCTCTGTAGCCCTCAATAATGAATATGAAATATAAAACCTTATCTTACATGTATATATATAGGTATAAGTCACGGGCTTAGGCTAAACTAGGCTTCTAAAGAGTCTGGGCTTGCTACTTGGGAAATGGACTATACTTGGGACCTAAGACTAAATAATTATATTGTCTTCCAAATAAATACTCGAAAATCCAAAATTACATCCTTGTAATTTTTTTTTGTATTTAATCGTAATTAATTCCACTAAATAATTATGATTGCATTTTAATTTAATTAACTAAAAATCACTCGAAATAATGGGGTCTTATTTGCAAAGAGGTTATGGCACATTATATGATTCCATGCTTTAAGCATATAATACCCGTTTAGTCAAAGAAATTTGATTCTAATTGATTTTAACCAACTTCTTATTTATTACTTGATTCTCAGACTTAACTTATTTGCTACTACTCTGGATTATACAATAATCCACTAATCAGGTTTGCTGGTAGAAACAAAACTTATAAGTCTATTAAGAAGGTATTATAATCCAAGATCTTTTTTTAATGCAGATTCCTACAAATTATTATCTCAAACCTACTTACACAATGATTCCCAACTTGAGGAGATATATTAATCCAATCTAAAATCGAATTGCACTCATAACAATCAAAGCAACAATTGTGCAATCATTTCAATCCTCACAATCCTTTGAATCCCTACCTACCAGGTAGTCTATACCAGAATCCCGACTTATGAGGTAATCAACGTAGACACGTCATTAATACCATAGGCTCGAATGATCTCATGTTCTTTTTGGCACTTAACAACAAGGCGCAGACCAACCCATGAAAGACAGTCTCAAATTCATTCACCACACCAGATTTGGAAATGTTACTCAATCCGCATAATATCAAATCTCCTAAAAAGACACACACTAACCCAATCACTGGCATCACTTCCAACATCCATCCCAACGTGGATCGCCTTATGCTCTCCAGATTCCATTACAAGTCACCTCTCCCGCAAGAATAAAACGCTCTTGTTAGCAATATGAATGGACCTCCAGAATGGACAAATGAAGATAGGGTTTGGAACATTTAAATAATACGTAAGATAACATCTCACTGTGGGTCTTAATCTTATCATTATAGTCCCACATCACAACTCTCCTCAAAATAGTGAGTCGAATATGGAGTCCTAACGGCATGATGCCGAACAAATTACCTATACGACTGGCTTTACAAAAAAATCCCTTGTCTTATCTACGAAGGTCTCACTCGATATGGAACATATCATAACCTTGCCTTGTACATCTAAATTCATGCCCGCGACAAACTTTTATAACAAATATTAGTTGATAATGGATCCTCACTCGATATATACCCTTCTATGACCGCCAAAATACTGGGGCTTAGAACGACAGACCTACTACCCAGCATCGTCGTAGTAAAACTCTAAAACAACAATCTCCATATAAGAACTTTGCATAATAAAAATCACTACCCCAGTAGAAATGGTTGCAGACTTCCAAATCATCGATATCCCTACTATATTTAACCTCTTCCTTGGACGTTTATGGATAAATTAAAGGGAGACCATCACCTCGACACTCCACCGAAATGGAAAGTTCATCTTTTGAGACTGAGTCATCAACCGTTTTGGGAGAGATTGATGGAGAAATGGTAGCCAATGTCAATCCATCAGCCTCTAACTCCCCGACGGGGATGCAAACACAGAGTTTAGTGGCTTCGAAGAAGACGCACCCATACACCATGCTAATATCCAA
Organism: Sambucus nigra; assembly: GCA_949130495.1. Taxonomy (NCBI): domain Eukaryota; kingdom Viridiplantae; phylum Streptophyta; class Magnoliopsida; order Dipsacales; family Adoxaceae; genus Sambucus; species Sambucus nigra. The sequence goes on along the minus strand of OX422212.1, from coordinate 550,583,497 downwards.
TGTGCAGACTTACGACCTTCAGATTGCCTCCCACACAGAAACATGAATTTATTAATATAATGAAATGTATGGACTTCATGACAAATCTAGTCCTGGTAAAATATCAACACATAAGTGTTGAATCTTTTTAAAACATTCAGCCATAAGGAACCTATGGAGTCGAATATTGACCCACCGAGTAGGATAGGGACTACGACAAGGTCGTACAAAATTGTAAAGAATGATGTCAACTCCTTCGAAATGACCCACGTTATACTTTCAAACATTCAATGGATACTTTGTTAAAGAGGGAGAAGATTTTCCATACAGCGAATTCCCCGAGCCCTGGTACGACAAGTACAAATAAAAAATGCCCGGGTGGGAGATATTCTATAAGGATCCCAATCATATCTTTAAGGAGGACATTCACCGAGTCTTACCCAAAACTACATAAGTTCTTATGGAAGATTTAATCTTCCACCTCTCCAAAAAATATGAAGACATTCTAGTCATTGGTGTTGTACCATAAATATGGGACACTGAAAAGACTAGTAAGATCGTGACACCTGCCATCAGAAAGTATTCGACTCACCTAAATAAACCTCATTCTAGTCGGCTTAGTATTCATTCTATTTGTCCAGATAGTTATTGGCATTAGTTGACACCGTCAATGGACTCCGTCAGAGCGCACACATGAGTCATATGAAGGAATATGAATAGTCACACTTACACTAATATGCGTGTGGATTATTCTACACGATAGCCACCGTCTCTTGGAATGTAAAAGGTGTAATTGCCTAGCCTATAAAGGCACTCCACCTGTCCCACTACACTCTCTAATAATGGCCTATAAATATCATGCAATCCCACATAACAAGGGATCCAAAAATATTATACCTAATGACCATAGGAAAAACCCTAGAGAGAATTTCAAGAGCTTGTAATCATTCCTTCCATGGATATTGTCTATTGAAAGACATACAATTTGCACTGCACCTGTGGACGTAGGCACTACATTGGGCCGAACCACATTAATCCTCTGTCTCTCATCTCTCTCTATTTATCCCAAATTGGAAAGTTGGTAGTGGTAATATATTTATTTCTTATTGCTTATTATTGGTATTTAGTAGCCAAGACTCATAAATCCGTATACCAATTTTAGACGATAACAATTGGCACTGATTTCAAACCACAAGACTCGACAGCTTTGGTCTCAGACATTAAAAGGTCCACTAAACAATTAGATGGCAGTTCAGTTCAATCCACCCATTCAGAAAGCCATCAACGTCACCGAAGTCTCCTCCCCTCTCAAGGAGGAACCCCTATATCTTCTTGTAATGCTTTAACTGAGGACGATAGTCTTTATATCTCTAATGTATTCCTTGGTTTTGACGTGGAAATGAAATTTAATTTTGAGCATTCCGATTGTTCACTTCAAACAATCAAAATGATATACAAAACGAAAGGTATTCTCTTATAAAGGAAGAATATGCTAATGACTATTTAATTTATCTAAATGGTTTTATCCAACTCTATAGAAAACGTGCACAATCATGTGAAAATGAGACTGTCCTTATAAACCTCTGCTCTACGAGCTTGTCCAAATGATTAGCATAGGATCCATCCTCAATCCTTCTGAAAATCACGAGCTCACGCTACTTCTTACTGGGTTCATCGATGTATTCATCTGATCTTATCTAGACATACATGGGATAGCCTTGAAATGTCCATGCATCAAAATCCTAACTTAGCCAATTTTAGACATGTCAAGAAGAAATTCTGAGGGATTACTCCCACATGATATTCACAAGTCAAAGACGAGATCTCTAAACAACTCAACATCGAATTCATCGGGATCATCTAACACCCCACACGGTTGGCCAACATTGTGCAAATCCTTAAAAGCAATGGAAAAGTTAGAATGTGTGTCGATAATCGAGACCTCAACTAAGCACGTCCCAAAGATGACTTTCCACTCCCCAATATTGGCGTGATTATTGATATAAACACTAATCGCCCCTTGAAGTCCTTCAACAATGGATTTTAATGATACAACCAAATCAAGATGTATTCAGATCATCAGGATAAAACATATTTTATCACACTATGGGGAACCTACCTCTACATCGTGATGCCATTTGGTCTCAAAAATTTGAAGCTACGTATCAGCTCGATGTCACTATACCACTACATGATCACATACACAAGGAAGTGGAGGTCGACATCAACGACGTGATCATCAAATTCAAAGATAGATTTGGGCACATCCCTACACAACGCAAGTCCTTCTACAAACTCTGAACATATTAGATAAAACAAAACCCACATAAATGAATGTTTAGTGTAACACACGGAAAGCTACTCGACTTTGTGGTAGGTGAAAATGGTATGGAGATCGACCCCAAGAAGATCAAGACCATAAAATAAATGCCCGTCCTAGGCACCAAAAAGGATGTTTGAGGATTCCTCGGGAAAATCCAGTACATTAGCAGGTGCATGTCACACCTTAAGGATTCCACAAATATCTTGAACGAACAATGCCAAGAGGTAATTAACAAAATTAAAGAGTATATTGTCCATTTGGCAATGCTCATTTTTTCATAACTAGATCTTCCACTATCATTGTACCTTTCGCTAATAGACAATTGCAATGGGGTCATGTTGTCCCAACACATCGGCACTTCTCGCAAAAAAGATCCATTTATTACGTAAATCTCAAACTATTACCCATAGAGGCCAATTACACAACATTGGAAAAAGTTGTGTCTTTCTCGCCAGGCTCATCAAAAGCTCTGACCATATATGCGTGTGTTATCCATTCAACTTGTCTTTTGAATGGATATCTAAAGTACCTCTTTGAGAAACCCATATTTTTAGGCCAAACAGTAGTTCATACTAGACGAGTTTGACATCATATACATCACTCATAAATATATAAAGTCAAGCCCATCATAGATTACCTCGCATAAGTACCCCTCAGTGAGTTAGAATACGAACATAACTCATTCCCGATGATTCAATACTAGGATTGGAATAAGAAAGGCAATGTCAGATGTTTTTCAACGGCGTAGCATACAAAATGGGATATTGTATTGGTATTTTCTTAATTTCCCCAAACAAAAATTATATACCAATAGTAGTTAAGATCAACTACCCATGCACAAACAACATTACATAATACGAGGTATGTATCATCGAACTCCAAGCAACACAACATAATGGAATCTAAACACTCAAGGTATACGGAGACTCTGCACTCATCGTCAATCAGATTCTGGGATAAAGGAAAGTTAGAGAGTACAAACTCTTCCCCTTTCATGAAATTTTTTGTGTATTTACACAATGAAAAGGAGTACAAATAGGTGGAAAGAGAAAGTGCTAAACAAAGGGGTAGTGTTAAACCCAAAACTACTTTAACCCACTAACTTTTAAATTTATTTGTGCACGCGTATTTTGCAAAAGGGGGATAATGTTGAGAAGTCCTCGAGCAAGTGAAAAAAAAGTATAATTTTTATTATGCAAATGATAAAACTGTTGGTATTTCGTGTACAAGTCTCTTGACACTACAAGACACTTATGCACGAGGGGGATAATGTAAAAGGGTACCCAAATAACAAAGTATAAGTTGTGAGTTTTACCCTAGCAACATATGGCACATGTGGGAACCTAAAAATGTAAAGATGAAAGTGCAACAATGTTTAGGTTTTTATGCTCAACAAAAGTAAAAAAAATATGAAATTATTCATATTAATCAGATTGTGTGTACACAACTCTCTCGTGGAATCATAGACTTCTGTAGGAGAGGATAATGTATAAGGGTGCATGAACAACCCCTCAATCACCTAAAGGTGAAGTGGGAAATGATAAAGTGGTATGGAGGTTGCACGAACAACCCCTTAAGCCACTTGACATAGAGGTGTAAGCGAGAATCCCCTCAATAACCTAAAAAAACTATTCCAGTAATAATGGAGAAGTACGGAGGTTACACGTGCGACCCCCAAGACACCCAACACAAAAGGTTACACGAGCAACCCCATAACCACTGAAGGGATAGGTGAGAAATTATTAACAAAGAATGTTGGACGAGTAAGTCCAATTCACTTAGTAAGCCACACGAGCAGTGTCCAAAAAAAGTCATTGGATGAGAAAGTCCAATTCACTTAGTATGTCACGCAAGCAGTGACCAATAAAAGTTATTGGACGAGAAAGTCCAAGTCTCCAGTGAGTCACACGAGCAATGACCAACAAAGAATATTGGACGAGCAAGTACAAATCACCAGTGGGACACACTAGTAGTGAACAACAAGGGGGTGGAACGAGCAACCCCAAATCATCAGATATTTATGCGAGCGATGCTAGTGAGGATGATGCACAAGAAACCTCGTGTCACAAATCCCTCAAATGGGAGCAACCACACGAGCAGGCACCTGGAATCACAAATAGTCACTTAGTTGCCTAAGAAGGTGAATCACGAGCAGCCACTTGGTTGTCTAAGGAAGTGAATCACAAGCAGTTACTTAACACTACACTAAAAATAAGAATCTAGCACGGTTTAAAACCGTGCCAGAATTAGGGGTGCCAGATTTTCTAGCACGGTTTAAAACCGTGCGAGATTACCCAATCTGACATGCTTTTGGCACGCTTTTAAGCCTTCCAGATTTTAATCTGACACACTTTTAAACTGTGCCAAATATTGAATCTAACATGCTTTTGTCACACTTTTAAATCGTGCCAGATTTCCATTTTCTGGCACGGTTATAAACCGTGCCAGATTTTTCAATTAATAAAAAAATATTATTATTTGAAAACAAATCTGGAAAATCAGCAAATTTCAAATCTGCTAGGAAAAATATTTATTATTTGCAAAAAAAATCAAGAAAATTCACAAATTGCGAATCTCGTACATTGTTGATAAACTAATGTACATACAAACTTCAAAATATTACAAGTCTTAATAGTTCACATTCCAAAAAAAAAAATTGGGCAGAATTTCCTTTATTTTCTGGATATTCTAAAACTGCTAATATGAAAACTACGTAATGTAAAGCCTACACGGCCATAAAATATAACAATAAATTTACAAAAGCCCGCACACCCATTAAAGTTAACAATAAATTTACAAAATCCCGCATAGCCATAACACATAAAAAATAGAATCCTAAATATTAATGACGTTAAATAAACAATCCCCTCGTTGTAAACCATTGACTTTTTCGTGTATTCTACGTGGATAAAAGCGAATGATAAAATGTTATCCTGCAAAAAAATAGGATACAAAAAAGAGATGATATCAGTAACCAAGTAATTTTAGAAAAATCATATTCAAGCTAAAAAATTGCATATACAAGTTATAATTATCATCATGTTCTCAAATCGGAAGTCTCATGACTATGTGGTCAGTATCTACGAGTTATATTGATCCTGTACGAGATGTCCGTGCCTGTTACGGGGCCGTTTGAGGGATGGTTTGGGTTTTCACCCTTTAACGGCTTATTTTTAAGCCTACTCTAGATATTTTCAAATTATCATCATATTCTCAAACCGAAAGTCCCAAGACTACGCGATCAGTTCCAACGAGTTACACTGGTCCCGTGCGAGGTGTTTGTGCCTCTTACGGGGCCATTTAGGGGTGGTTTGGGGTCTTCACCCTTTAACGACATGTTTTTAAGCCAAAGTATATATATTTTATAATTATTGTCATATTCTAAAATCGCGAGTCCCGTGACTACGTGGTCAGTTCCTACGAGTTACATTGGTCCCCTGCGAGGTGTTTGTGCCTCTTATGGGGCCATTTGGGGGCTTTTTGGATTTTCACCCTCGAACGACATGTTTTTAAGTCTAATTCAGATATTTTTAAAATTATTATCACATTCTTAAATCGGGAGTCCCGTGACTACGTACTCAGTTCCTAAGAGTTACATTGGTCCCGTGTGACATGTCGTTCCTCTTATGTGGCCATTTTGGGGCTGATTTGGATTTTAGCCCTCTAACGGCATGTTTTAAAGCCAAAGTCTAGATATTTTCAAATTATCATTGTATTCTCAAATTGGGATCCCCGTGACTATGCGATTAGTTCCTACGAGTTATATTAGTCCCGTACGAGGTGTTCGTGCATCTTACGGGGCCGTTTGGTGGATGGTTTAGGTTGTCACCCTCTAACGGAATATTTTTAAGCCTAATCTATATATTTTCAAATTTTCACCGTATTCTCAAATCGGGAGTCTGGTGAGTACGCAGTCAGTTCCTACGAGTTACATTAATCTCGTGCGAAGTGTTCGTGCCTCTTACGGGACCGTTCGGGAGCTGGTTTGGGTTTTCACTCTCTAACGGCATGTTTTTAACCCTAACCTAAATATTTTCAAATTATCATCATATTCTCAAACTAAGAGTCCCGTGACTATGCGGTCAGTTCCTACGAGTTACATTGGTTCCGTACAAGGTTCCTGTGCCACTTATGGGGCCGTTTGGGGGTTTGTTTGGATTTTCACCCTCTAACAGCATGTTTTTAAGCCAAAGCCTAAATATTTTCAAATTATCATCGTATTCTCAAACCGGGAGTCCCGTGACTACTCTGTCGGTTCCTATGAGTTACATTGGTCCCGTGTAAGGTGTTAGTGCCTCTTACAGGACCGTTTGGGGGTTGGTTTGGGTTTTCACTACCTAAAGGCATGTTTTTAAGCCCACGTATAGATATTTTCAAATTATCATCGTATTCCCAAATTGGGAGTCCCGTGACTACTCTGTCAGTTCCTACGAGTTATAATGGTCCCGTGCGAGGTGTTAGTACCTCTTACAGGACCGTTTGGAGGATGGTTTGGATTTTCACTCTCTAACGGCATGTTTTTAAGCCTAAGTATATATATTTTCTAATTATCTTCATATTCTTAAACCTGGAGTCCCGTGGCTACTCTGTCAGTTCCTATGAGTTACATTAGTCATGCGCAAGGTGTTTGTTCATCTTATGGGACCGTTTGGGGGTTGGTTTGGGTTTTCACTTCCTAATGGCATGTTTTTAAGCCTAAGTCTATATATTTTCAAACTATAGTCGACGTAATTTAATGTTTAGGGATCCAGTTTATTGTTGTCAAAATATTTCATCCTACACCTACTTGGAGGCATGTAACGACTCGATTGTGAATGAAAATTCAGAACAAGAATATTTTTAGGTGGAATCCCATTAGATGGATACTTGTAGAACCAATTCCTTTGGTACCATAGTGAAGATATTCAGAAGATATTTGCAAATCAATTACAGATGTGAAACATTAACTAATAACTAGTGAAGAAGGAAATTAATAATTAGGCATACTAGAAGAAAAAACACCCACAATCCTTTAAAAAAACATCACCGGTCATTAATAGTCCAAAATACTAAAATAAAGATAAAGACATAGTTGAAAAAAATAGGCACAAACACAACTGCATCATCATTGTCCTCCACAAGGGTATCACTGCTCAAACATCCACTAGTCAAACAGGGCTCTCTAACATGCCTGGTCCTACTGCATAAGTAGTAGCATCTAGGAATCTATCGTCCACTACTGTTGGATCTTCCATTGTTGATGAACAACACTATTAAGACCCTCACTAAATCGCTGCATATAGGATGCGACAAACCCGTGGTTGTGTTTGAAAGTGGCCAGCTGAACACCCTAGGCTTGTATTGTTGATGCTAGGCCACACACCCATGGTTCATTGGAGGTTTCCCTATGATAACCTTTAAATGGACTCCTGAATTTCGTTTTGATGTAGAATGCAGTCTCTCTCCTGTTTGGATCTCTCTCCCTAATTGTAAGGACATGATTTTATAATGTCCAAGTTAGAATCTAGGAATTTTCTGTTTATCCTAGATCACAGTTAGTATGTCTCATACCGCTACATTCGGCACGTCAACATGATCATCCACAACGGCCTTGATCCGAATCCATGCATCCATTATCTTCATACGTGCATCACACAACATGTAACGTACTCTTCAACCATTCCCACTACTCCACTAACGATTATGGTAAAATAACTTATTTGGAGTGTTTATTACTTATATAAATATTTAAGAAATTTTTATAAAATATTTTTAAGGGCTAGAACGTTTTTTCTTCGCAATATGAATTTTTTCTAAGTGTAGGAGCGAAGGAAAAAAAATCACGCTGACGTCATTCGAGTGAGATTGGTTGGTCGTTCGCACGACATAGCCATCTCGCTTGAAGTCGTTCGAGCAATGTGGCCTAACGTTCGATCGACACCTGTACTTCGTTCGATCGACGCGCCACCTTGATTTTTGTATTTAAAGCAGTGCCCATTCTACAAATTTTTCAAGTCTTTTGGCACTAACGTTTCTGCGATTATTTTGCCCATAAATAGACTTCATTTTTTCAAGGTTTAATGCCTTTTTTATTCACAAATCCTTCCCAAACTTTTGTGTGAATCTTTAAACCCTAGATACAATTGTTCTAATCATCTTGGAGTAATCATGTGTAGAATAAGGGTCTTTATCCACTGCTGAAATTGGAGTTCTTGCGGGACCTCTTGCTGACAAATGTCGAAGATGAAGAACCGACACCTGCGGGTATTCGTGCGTCAGAATTGTATTTTACTATGATTGTAAGTCGTTACATATTATAATGAAATAAATGGTTTTGCTCCTTTAGGGGATTTTTCCACATATTGTGATTGACTTTGCATGACTGTTTTGATTTAATTAGTGTGTATCAATTTGGTTGCAAGAGTTAGCATTTTTGGCATTAAAAATTGGAATTTAATTAAATAAGTTAATCATTGATTGCTGGAGCACTCTCAAATTGGTATCAGAGCCTATTACACAATTATACCGTGTTATCTGTTCCGCAAAATTTTTCTAGATATAAATTTTGGTTTAAAAATTAATTTTTGAAAAAGCGCAATTTTAATGGAAAACTTGTATAATCGAGTGCCAATTTTTGACGAGTCAAATTATGCATATTGAAAAGCCCATATGAGATCTCACTTAAAAGCCATTGATAAACGTGTGTGGGTTATGTGTGAAAGAGGGTGGAAGCCTCCCACTGTCACTATAGATAACGTAACTAATTTAAAATCTGTGACTGCATGGACTGAGGAAGAATTTAAATGGAGCACATTTAACTCACGTGGGCTTAGTACAATTTTCAAAAATGTCACCCTCGACGAGTTCCAACTCATCATGGCATGTACCATGTCTAAAGAAGCATGGGATGTTCTTCAACTTACCCACAAAGGCACTAATGCAGTTAAAGAATAAAAATTGCAAAATTTAACTGCACAATTTAAGACAATCACCATGCTTGAATCTGAGTGTTTTGATGAATTCTAGGCACGATTATCTGACATTGTTAACACTAGTTTCAATTTGGGTGAACACATTCCTGATGCTACATTAGTTAAAAAGATTCTGAGATCACTGCCTAAGTGTTTTATCCCTAAAGTCACTGTGTTAAATTCATTAGGAAATTTGAGTAGTCTGGAATTAGAAGAATTCGTAGGAGACCTCCAGACTTATGAAATTGACATGTTTCCTAATACGATAAAATCAAAAGATAAAGGGGTAGAACTTAAAGCCCAAGCTAGGAAGAGTGAGGGGTTATTAAGAAAGAGAGATGATTCGTCTAGGAAAAGAGAGGAAGAGTTGTATGATTCTGAGTTTGATTTTGACTTAGACGATTTGGTCTTATTTGCTAAAAATTTCAAGAAATTTCTCAAATTAAAGAAAAATGGCAATTTTAAAGATAAAAAGAATTTTGAGAAAATTAAGTTCAAAAAGAGAAATGAAAAGGATAAAAAGGACGCGCCTAAGAAAGACGAGGAGAGATGTTATGAGTGTGATGGTAGAGGTCATACGAAATTTGAGTGTCCTACTAGGTTGCGACGTCAAGGCAAAGGCAAAGTTGATCTTAATGCCTCCCTTAGTGACGACATTGAGGTCGAGTCGGTGGTATCTGGAGACGAGTCACCGCATGAATGAAACTTCACCGCGTTCATGGCTAGTCATGTGAGTACTGACAGTGCACCTCACGACGATGAGGATGTTACTTCACAGGGACACCTCGACAGTGGAAGCAATGTGAGTGAGGGGGGATGTTGCAAATGAGATCGAGAGTGATTTATGACGCGCGTATGCTGATTTATATGTTGATTCTTTTAAGACAAAAAGTGTAACAAAGCTTTAGCATTTAGGATAGTTGCCTTAGATAAAGATTTAGGAGAGACGAGAGAGAGAGTCCTCCATTACCACTGCCGAGAGAGAGAGAGAGAGAGAGTTTATGTAAAGAGAGAGTCAGTTTAGTGAGAGAGAGAGATGTTTAGAGAAAGAGAAATGGGACTTGACCAAGCAAGTGGCTAGTCTTATGAGTGAGCTCCAAACCTCCATGGACACTCGAACGAAACTTGAAGCCCTTGTAGCCCAGCTTACTCATGACCTTAAGATATCCAAGGAGGTTAAAGTAAAGATAGAGGACATATCTGGAAAGATGGTAAAGATGTTCCTTACCCCCGCTTTAGGTTGAAAGGCAGGGAATTGGTTTTAATGGTGCCTCCACATCTCATATGACACCGGAACCCATTCCTGAGTTTACTACGAATCCATATGGACATCACCAAAAACCCCGAAAAAGAGTTCGACCAAGAAAATCAAACCAAGTTCGGTTAAAGACTGTGTACTTTTGTACCCACTATAAAAGAAAGGGCCACCTTAGGGAGTTTTGCTATAGTTTGGATCGGACACGTCGTACATTTGCTCCACCACATGCCACTAGAGATTTTTCGAGTCTTAGAGATAAGGTTGAGTTTTTATTCGCCACTTCTCAGAGTCTAATGGAAGAGTTCCAACGGATTTCTATGCCATCAGCGGACACTTCTAATATCTCGACTAGAGACAACAATGACAAGGGCAAATAGAAGGTTACCTCACCTTGGATACCTAAACTCGACGCAAAAGCCCTTACTTTTCATGTTGCTCTCAAAACACATAACACTTCTTAGTAATACTTCGATAGTGGGTGCTCCAGGAACATAACAGGTGATGTCTCATTTTTTACCTACCTAGAGGATCGCAAGGAAGGTAAAGTCACCATTGGAGACGGGAGAAAACCTAGCATAGTAGGACGAGGTGCAGTAGAGATACCAGGATTTCCTAAGATAGAGGATGTTTTGTATGTCCAAGGTTTGAAAGCAAACCTTCTCAGCATTAGCCAGTTGTGCGACGCTGACTATGCAGTAAAGTTTGATCGCAACGAATGCAATGTTTATGATTAAGCTAGTAAACTTTTGTTGCAAGGGGTGACGACTGAAGATAATTGTTATAGAATTGTGCCCAAATCCTCATTTTTCTGCAACAGCGCCACGATCACTTTTATGGATCTGTGGTATCAACGTCAAGGTCATGTGAATTTTAGAGATTTTGAGAAATTAACTAAAAAGGACCTAGTACATGGCTTGCCATCACTTGGAAAGTTGACTTTCACGATTTATGGACCCTGTCAGTTGGGAAAGCAAGTCCATAGTCCCCACGGGATGTTAAATTCCAATACCACTTCATGAGTGCTTGAGTTGATACACATGGATCTTATGGGTCCTAATCATACTAAGAGTTTGGGTGGTAAGAGGTATATCCTCGAGATAGTAGATGATTTCTCTCGTTACTTGATTGTAGGTTTTCTGAGAGAAAAATCCGATGTTGTGGAATTTCTTACGACTAAGTGTCGTGTCCTACAAAATCAACACAAAGTCACTATCAGTAGAATACGTAGTGATAATGGCACTAAGTTTAAGGAAGCTAAAGTAGATCATTACTGTGATAGCCTCGGGATCAAACATAAATTTTTGGCCGTGAAGATTCCTCAACAAAATGGGATTGTTGAGAGAAAGAATCGAACGATTCAGGAGACGGCAAGATCTATAATTCTAGGTCGTAGAGTTACTAGGAGATTTTTGGCAGAGACGGTGTCTACCGCATGCCACATGGTGAATAGGGTTTACCTTCGTCCACACACACTTAAGACGCCCTACGAATTGTGGACTAGAAAGAAGCCCAACCTTTCATATTTTTGTGTCTTTAGGAGTAAATGCTACATCCTAGGGATAGAGAGTAATTAGGAAAGTTTGACTCTAGGAGCGATGAGGGAATATTATTAGGATATTCATTGACTAGTAGAGCATATCGGGTTTTTAACCTAAGTAGCTCTAAGGTTATGGAGTCAGTAAATGTCACAGTGCAAGATGATGAACCACCGACGTTTATTGATTCTAACCTTTTGTGTGAGGATGACGCACTTTCTACTGATGATCCCAGTGTGCCTCCCACAGCCAGAGTGGACCATATTCTTGATTTAGGGGACACTCCTACTTGGGTTCGCAAGAGTTACCATCCTACTACTATTATAGGATATCACACACTAGGGTTCAAGACTCGTGCTCAGCTAGAGAACGTTGTTAGCCATGTTTGCTACACGTCCAAAGTCGAGACCAAGAACTATAAGGAAGCACTCAAAGATGAAAATTGGATATGTGCTATACAGGATGAGTTGCTTCAGTTTAGAAAGAATGATGTCTGGGAACTGGTCCCCCGACCTAGTGAGACAAATGTGATAAGTACCAAGTGTATCTTCAAGAATAAGGTGGATGAGACCGGTACTATTATTCGAAATAAGTCTAGGTTGGTCGCTCAAGGCTACACACAGATAGAGGATGTAGACTTTGATGAGACATTCTCTCCTGCTACGAGGCTTGAGTCAGTCTGCTTACTACTCGCCATCGCACTTCATTTGCGCTTAAAGTTATATCATATGGATGTCAAGAGTGCCTTTCTGAATGGCATTCTGCAGGAAGCACTACATCAAATTCTACAAATGGTCACGGTAAAGGGATCAGGACTCCCATTTGTGACCAGTTGGTCACGACCCAAAATCGTGACCATAGCTAAAATGTGTATGACCAAATCCATGACTCAGTGTGGTCATGGGTCATCTTGTAGGTGGTCACGACTATAGACCCTGACTCCTTCGGGTCACGACTCTAAGATGTGACCCAACTGTGACCATTATGGCACCAATTTCCCTCCAATTTTGGTCACACGACGAGTCACGGCCCTTAGCCATGATATAAACCCCAATACACAAGGAGATGGTCACGGCTTAAGTCCGTGACCAATAAATTATATGAGTCACAGCTTTGGGACGTGACCATGGCCTTATTTCCATGCTGACGTGTTCAAAATAAATGGTTCATGCCATATGATCACGACCCTAAGCCGTGACCATGGTCTTTATACTTAAAAAATGCATAACAGTTTTTTATTTCCCTAGAAAATTTCTAAACCCTCATTTTCACTCCCTCTCTCCGGCGATTTTCGCTCTTTCCTTCTCTCAATCTCAAAGGTAATATCAATCTTCCCTTGTTATGTATTTTTGTGCGGGTGTATTTCTTTGTTTGCGTATTTCAGTGTGTGTGTGTATTTCTCTGTGTATACGTGTGTGTATTGTATATATGTATGTAGGTGTGTATACATTATCATTGTGTGTATTGTGTGTCTGTATTTGTGTATACTATAAACGTGGATGTGTGTGTGTATTCTAGAAAAAAATACATATATATAACTAATGTTGGTTTAAGTTTCAAGCTAGGGCAAATTTTAATTTAATGGATATTGTTGGTTTAAATTTCAAACTAGGGAAAATTTTAATTTAATGGATATTGTTGGTTTATGTTTGGGGATGAAATATAAAAATATACATCTCCATTAATATTAATGCTAAATTCGGGATTAATTTTAGGGGCTTTGTAAAATTAAGTCCCAAAAATGCATAATCTATTAATTGTAGGGGTAATGTTTGTAAGGGATTAATTTTATGACTAATGTTTGTAGGTATTCAAAACCTAATAAATTAACGGTTGATGATTCATTAGAGCCATAATTTATAGGAATCATATTCACGCCCTCATACAAAATAAATAGTTAATGATTCATTAGAGCCATTATTTATAGGAATTATAATCACGCCCTCGTTCATTTTTCTCAGGAAAAATGAGTCACGGTGCTAATAAATGGCAACAAGAGTGGGAAAGGTTGCAATTGGACCGCACACATACATCTTTCATTAATGAGCCTCACTTAGTGGTTACTCCGATTTATTGTTATGGGAATAGGAAGATCGAACAATTTAACTACCTTGTAAACCGTGAAGTTCATTTCCAGCAAGAGTACTTGTTCGACCGTATTTTATTTTCCCTGCCACAATGTTGGGATGAAGTTATATAATATATATTTCGTGTACATAATCCCGATAGACCACTGACCTTACTTACGCTGTTAGAGAAAGTAGAAAAAAATTCACCCAATATGAATAGAACTACGTACAAAAAGCATTGACGAAGACTGTGATGTCTCACGACATATGCATGTCAAACTCAATCTTTCCAATAGGCTGAAGAGGATGAGATTTCGAGTTCATGTCCCTGGCATCTATGCATCTATTATAGATATGCTTCCTCATAATTATCCACGTCCAAAAATCTATAGTTTTTTAAAAACAATCCCGACTGGATGAAAATCAGACACATTGAACTTTTGTTAAAGTCTTACCATGAACAGGTAGATTATAATATAGTATAGATACACATTGAATTTGTGCTATTTATAATTTCATATTGAACTTTGAAATTATGCATCTATTATTATAGATACACATTGAACTTTTATTATTTTTGTAGATAATGTCGAGCGGTAATGGAAGCAACGCTCCAACAAACAACGTGACACAACCATAAGGAGAATTCTCATCACTAATTGGTGAGAAATACTCAACTCCACAAACTGTTCACTCCCCTACTCTGAGTTACAGTAGGCAAGGTACTCCCACTAATCCAATAGACACGCTCAATGCTCCTGAAACTGTCGAGTCAGTTGAGAAGAAGCCCATTAGGTTCTCTTTATTGGTGAATAACCCCACGGGGGATAAGAATCACGTTCAACTAAATCCCAGTGTTTGCCGTTCGCAAAAATGAATGTGGGAGTGGGAGGAGATAATAATTGGAACCTCGTAGATAAAGCTATTAAATTTGACGTCTACGAGCAACTCAGCAAGCGATTTTCATTTTCCCCAAACTCAAAAAATAATATGCTTTCTCAGGTTGCTGAACAACTCCAAACATATCGAAGAAATCTCATTTCCCTAAGGGAGCATCAAGCTTTGACATTTTGGCGCTCAAAGTAAAAGTCCCTTCGAACGTTGAGATGCCAGTCTCTCAATGGAATGATTTTCTGGAGAATGAGGCGAATGACTCCAAAATGCTGCAAAGGGAGAAAAATAAGAAAAATAGGGCCAAAAAAATTAATGTCCGTCGACTTGGCTCAAAATCTTATGAAAATTTGAAGAACGAGTGGTCGACCGCTACAAAAGTCAGCCTGAATGAAGGAAAGACACCGAATAGGGCCAAATTGTACGTGCATGCTAGACGAGACAAATATAATAAATCCCCTCATCACTTGGCCAAGACTATAGAATCAATAGAGTCTATCAGTAGTCAGTCAGATTCAATCCCATTCGACGACATTGACAATGATGCCATCACACAAACCTTTAGGAACGACCATAGATGGAGGAAGAGAGGTTTGGGGTTGCATATGTCAAAAACAAGATTCAAACACACCGCACCTCTCGTGGAGGAGCTTTCATCTGTTAATAAGCGCTTCGCGTCCAACGATGAACGTCAATCTAGGACTTAAGGGGATATAATGGGGCTTCAAAATGAATCGGTAGGTGTAAATAATAAACTTGCACATATTGTGTCCCTTTTAACCGGTCGTATGCCCTGCAGCCCCCAATGCATCCCGACTTCCCCCCGCAGATGTCGGTTCCTCCTCAAAATTTTCCTCGTTCTCTATTCCCCCCACAGATTTTGGTTCCTCCTTTAACATTCCCTTTCTCAGCGCCTCAGCGTGGCACAAGTCTTGGATTGGCGAGAAATACTATATAAAGGACCTGAGCAGTAAATTTGTCGTTGGCATCTGCACGCTCATATCCACAGTCGTAGGAACTTTAGTACATAATCGACCT
This sequence comes from Sambucus nigra, assembly GCA_949130495.1. Taxonomy (NCBI): domain Eukaryota; kingdom Viridiplantae; phylum Streptophyta; class Magnoliopsida; order Dipsacales; family Adoxaceae; genus Sambucus; species Sambucus nigra. Next base: position 550,567,454 of record OX422212.1, on the reverse strand, counting down.
TTGCAAGAAGGTGAGTGTCAGATCGTGGTTGATACAGTATATGAGAGTTGTGAAACTGTTCCGGCGCACGTTAACAGTGGAGAAGGGAATTTTTTGAAAAATTATGTAGACTCTGTTACCACTTGGCTGGTTTATTGCTTGTTGAAGATGTAGTAATATTTTTCTTATGGTGTAATAATATCAGTAGACAAGTCTATTTAATTTGAGTTTAAGATGTTGTGTAGTATCGTTGATTGGCGTGTTCTTGTATTTAAGTTATTGCATAGTTTGATTGATTGGTGCGTTGTTGACTATATTAGTGCTTTACTATGCAACATGATATTTATTTTATCTTGTTAACGTAGGATTGCAATTTGAAGATTATTAAATGGATTTTCCACAATACAAAGAATGGATGGGGGAGACTGACCGAATTGCTAATAGTTATGTCAAAGGCATTTAAGAATTTATTAGATACGCTTTTAAGAACCTTAAAAGTGAGAAGATTTCATGTCCATGCACCCATTATATAAATGGAAAATATAAATATTTAGAAGATGTTGCGTTACATTTAATAATGTGGGGAATTTTTTAAGATTGTAACAAGTGGACATACCATGGTGAAAAACATATAACTTATGTTCCCGAAGAATTTTCGGTAATCGACCACGTAACAGAACACCAACGAGTGGAAGTGGTAAATGATTTGCTAACACATCGTCCATTGACCGAACTAATTGACGATGCTTACGGAGTCCACCACGACCAAAACCACCAACCTATGGAGGCAGATAATGCGCATAATGAACAATTTGATACTGAACTACCAGGAGATCGAGAATATATAGAATTGAAAGCCGATGCGGCTAGACCGTTATATGAAGATTGAGATGAATATCATTCGATATTATATACAATAATTGGTTTGCATAATTTGAAGAGTCAATTTGGCTTGTCTGGGAACAGCGTAACCGAAATTCTTAAGTGGGTTAAAGAAATTCTCCTAAAAGAGAACACGTTACTAGACAACTATCCTACCATGAAGAAGAGCATGAAGGGTTTGGGATTGAAATACAAATCTATTCATGCATGCAAGTATGATTGCATATTGTATACCAATGAATACGGAGAGAAGGATGAATGTCCAGTATGCGACGAGCCTAAATATGTCGTTTGTGAGAAGGTAAATGACAAACCTGCAAAATATCAAAAGAGGTCACAAGTCCACAAAAGGTTTTGAATTATTTTCCACTTGGGTCGCGGTTAAAATGATTTTTTACTGTACAGTGGATAGCGGAGGCCATGAAATGGCACGCTCGATGTGAGGTGGGTGGGAATTTAATGCGTCATCCAATTAATTCACTCATATGGAAAATTTCAAATGCACGACACCATGAATTTTCAAAAGAACCACGCAATGTTCATCTTGCAATCTCAACTTATGGGTTTAACCCTTTCAGTAATTTAAGCACTAGTCAAAGTTATTGGCCAGTTCTCATGGAGCCTTAAAGTCTCCCTCTAACACTGTGCATGAGAAAGGAGTTCACATTATTATCTTTATTTATACCTTGGCTGAAGGCTCCAAGAACTTAAAGAGTTGTGAGATAAAGGTGTGACGACGTTCGACTCTTACAAGGGTGAAGAGTTCACACTTAAAGCAATGGTGATGTGGGCGATCCACGACCTTCTTGTTTATGGGACCTCGTCCGGTTGTAATGTTCATAGTTATTATGGATGTCCCATTTGTGGGGAGGAAACTGAAGTCATTTGGCTACAACATAGTAGTAAGATGAGTTACACAAGTCGTCGGGATTTCTGTCGACTAGTCACCCTTTCAAGAATGACGAGTCTAACTTTTATCCTATTGGTCACGAGCATTGGATGCAACCTACTCGACTTTCTGATCAACAGATCAAGGAGAAGGTGGAAGCTGCGACTGCAGGTAATAGGTACGTAGGCAAACACCCCAAGTTTGTAAACCTGAAGCATAAAGCAAGGGGAGATCCTAACGACCCTACTAAAGCAATTCCATAGTCCAGGCGATCAATATTTTTTTATTTGCCGTATTAGAAAGATCATCGTGTAAGGCATGTAATTGATATGATGCACACAGAAAAGAATGTTACAGAACATCTGATACGAACATGTCTGGGTGGATCTCATTCCAAAAATGTAGAGTGGGACCGCCGAGATCTATAGGATATGACGCTAAAGAAGACACTCTGGTTAAAAAAATTTCCTACAACAGGAAGAATTTGTACCCCTTCGGTTGCTTTCACTTTGACTACTAGTGAGAAGAAGATCCTCTTAAACACGTTGTTTATCTTGAAGACTCCAACTGGTTATTCTGGTACCAAGCAAATGACTTAAAACAGTACAAGTCTCACGACTGGCATGTAATCATCCAATTAATTTCTCTGTTATATTGGCCTTACTTATCTAAAAATAAAGATCTCTGTTAGGAAATTATGCAAATCAGTTTGTGTTTTACCTTAGTTTGTGCAAAAGTGGTAAATAGAAGGCACATTAAAGATGCCACTATAGCAAGTGTTCCCATTATAGTCTCCCACGAGTGAATCCCTGACTTTTTACAACTATAAAAATGTTCTCATTATTGATTTTAGATGGTGGAATTCGATTTTATTGAGTAGAGTGAGCGATAATATTTGTAAGGGATTAATTTCAAGGTGTAAGGAGCTCAACATTATAAGGTGGCCTCGCAGGAAGATTAACAGCTTGACAACCCTCAATGAGGGTTGTCAAGCTCTTAATCTTTCTGTGAGTCCACCTCTTTTGTTCATAACGGAGGGGCCGGGATGCTACTATAAATTGTTCAAAACATTGGCACTATTATGGAGCTAACTTAACAGAAACTGCCTTCCCATCATTCGTCTCCTAAGCATAAGTTGATTTCCCTGTGAGACCACCTTGAGTTCCCTCGATTGTCCTATATTTATGGTTCTTGATGAAGGACACACTCCTCGTAATAAGAGGGGTTGTATTTGGAATACTCTATCAAACTCCAAATGCAAAAACGCGTCATATTATCCAGGACTCCTTTCCATAATAATTTCACTGAGCTGTACAACATGTTGCATTTGGTAAGGTCGAAAAAGGCAAATTTTCTTGCCAACCATGCCTTTTGAGGGAGAAAACCAAAAGCACCTCCCAAACGTCCTCGTAAGAGGTGTAAACACCTCTCATGGGATCAATGTAACTCGCAGGAACCAATCGTGTGGTCATGAAACCCCCGGTTTGAGAATATGACGATAATTTGAGAAAATCCACACTTAGGCTTGAAAACGTACCATTAGAGGACGAAACCCCTTAGCGCCCCCCAAGCGACTCCTTTAGGGGAGAGATCACCACGCACGGGACCATGTAACTCGCAGGAACTGATCGCGTGGTCACGGGACCCCCGGTTTGAGAATATGACGATAATTTGAGAAAATCCACAAATAGGCTTGAAAACATGCTGTCAGAGGGGAAAACCCTCAGCGCCCTCCAAACGGCCCTTTTAGGGGAGCGATCCCTGTGCACAAGTCCAATGTAGGTAGTACGAGCCAATCACATGGTCACGGGATTTCCAGTTTGAGGGCACGACCCAAAATAGAGAATATTCACACTTAGGCTTGAAAATGTGTCGTCGGGGGGCGAAACCCCGCAACACCCCCCAAACAGCTCCGTGGGTGGCGTCAACACCTTGCTCTGGACCAATGTAACTCGTAATAACCGATCACATAGTAATGGGACCCTCGGTATGAGAGCATGATACAAATTTATGAATATCCACACCTAGGCTTGAAAACATGTCATTGGGGGCGAAACCCCTTAGCGCCCCCCAAACGGGTCCGTGAGATGCGCCAACACTTCGCACAGGACCAATGTAACTCATAGGAGCCGACTGCATGGTCATAAAACCCCCGGTTTGAGGGCACGTCCCAAAACAGAAAAAATCCACACTTAGGCTTGAAAATGTGCCTTTGGGGGGTTAAAACACATAGTGCCTGCTTAACGGCCCCGTGACCACGCGGTCGGTTCCTGCGTGTTGTAGAGCTCATTGAAATTTTTCTGGAAAGGAGTCCCGGATAATATGATGCATTTTTTCATTTGAAGTTTGATAGAGTATTCCAAATACGAATCCTCTATTGGAGTGTCCTAGATTGGTAGGTCTTGATGAAGGCCACACTCCCCGTAATGAATCTACCATTACGGGATTTGTGACCTTCATTAAGATCCACTAAACATGCCTTTAGAGGAGTCGTATTTAGAATACTCAATCAAACTCTAAACGGGAAAACGCATTATATTATTCGAGACACCTTCCTAGAACAATTTCAATGAGATTTATAACATGTCGCATTTGGCTAGGCCAAAAAAGACAGATTTTCTTGCCAACCAAACCTTTAAAGGGCGAAACCCCAAAGCACCCCCCAAACAGGCCCGTGAGCGGTTCCAACACCTCGCACAGGACCAATGTAACTCGTAGTAACCGACCTTGTGATAACGGAACCCTCAATTTGAGAGCACGGCCCAAAATAGAGAATATCCACACTTATGCTTTAAAATGTGCCGTTGGGGGGGGGGGGGGGAACCCCTTAATACCCCCTCCCCCCAAACAACCCCATGAGCGATGCCAACACCTCGCACGGGACCAATATAACTCGCACGAACCGATCGCGTGGTGATGGGACCCTCAGTTTTAGAGCACGACCCAAAATAGAGAGTATCCACACTTAGGTTTTAAAACGTGCCGTTGGAGGATGAAACCCCTTAGCACCCCTCAAACGTCCCCATGAACAGTGCTAACACTACGTATGGTCGTAGGAATTTACTACGTGGTCACGGGACCCTCGGTTTGAGAGCACGGCCCAAAATAGAGAATATCCACACTTAGGCTTGAAAACCTGCCGTCGGGGGAAAAACCCCTTAACGCCCCACACACGGCCCCATGAGCGGCGCCAACACCTCGTACAGGTCTAATGTAACTCGTAGGAACTCACTGCATGGTTACACGACCCTCGATTTGAGAGCATGGCCCATATTTCTGAATGCCTACACTTAGGCTTGAAAACGTGCCGTTAGAGGGTGAAATCCCGTAACGCCCACCAAATGGCCCCGTGGGCAGCGCCAACACCTTGCTCGGGACCAATATAGCCCGTATGAACTGACTGCATGATCACGGGACCCCCAATTTGAGAGCACGACCCAAATTTCAGAATGCCTACATGGGTTTCGTGACTGCGTGGTCACGGGACCCTCGATTTGAGATCACGAGACCCCCGTGAGGTCACCCAAGGAGCACTTGCAGCAACTGACCGATTAGCCTCCCGAGTCGAGGATTTTTTTTAATTATTAAAGTTGGTCACGGACCAAATCCATGACCTTATTTTCTATACAGTAAGCTTAGGCACAGCCCAAAGTCGTGACTAAGTTGACTTCTACAGAAAACATAGTCACAACCTAAAGCCATGATGAAGTTGTACACAAAATATGGTCACGGCTATGGTCCGTGACTAGATGGTTTTTAAAATGGGTGATGATCACGGGTTTGGGCCATGACCATGATTGTAAATTAGGTCAGCGCTATTGGTCGTGACCATGTCCGTGACTATAAGAAGTTCGTGACCAGGTCAGCGGGTCAGGGACTTGGGTTGTGACCATCGAAATTGGTCACAACCAATTTGGTCACGGACCAAATCTGCGACCCCCACTGCCTGGTCAGGGATAAAGTCCGTGACCAATCTCCTATTTTGGTATAATAAGGAGGTTTATGTGGAACAACCAAAAGGGTTTGAAGACCTTAAGCACCCTGATCACGTCTACTATCTGAGGAAAGCCTTGTATGGTTTAAAGCCAGCACTCCGTGCTTGGTACAAGAGGCTTACTTCCTATATTTTAGCTCATGGATTTAAGAGAGGGGGAGTTGATATGACGTTGTTTATCAGGAAAGTTGACGGTGCTATTTTGGTTGCCCAGTTCTATATGGACGACATAGTCTTTGGATCCACGTGCTCCCAGCATGCTCACCACTTTGAGGAGGGGATGAAGAGAGAGTTTGATATGAGCATGGTAGGTGAGCTTACTTTCTTCCTAGGTCTCCAGGTTCGTCAGCTAGAGGATGGGATGTTCATCTCCCAATTCAAGTATGCTAGAGACATTATGAAGAAATTTAGTTTAGACTCCTCTAAGCACGCACGTACACCGATGGGTACCTCAACAAAGCTTAGCAAGGACACTTCAGGCAAGTATGTAGATCATACCTTGTATCAAAGTATGATAGGTAGTCTTCTCTACTTGACTGTCAGTCGTTCCGACATCGCCTTTAGTGTTGGAGTTTTTGCGCGATATCAGGCATCACCGAAAGAGTCACACTTAATCACTCTTAAACGTATTACTAAATACGTGAGTGGGACTCTCTCACTTGGAATTTGGTAGTCCTTTGATACCAATGACCGTTTATACGCCTATTCAGATGTCGATTGGGCTGGGGATGCAGATGGATGTAGTAGCACTTATGGTGGGTGTTTCTTTTTTGGTTCTGATTTTGTCTCTTGGTTGAGCAAGAAGCAAAACACCATATCTTTGTCCACTGCGGAGGCTGAGTACATAGCCGCCGGGAGTTGTTGCAAGCAACTTCTCTGAATGAAGCAGATTTTGGAGGATTATGGGATATCACAAGACACCTTGATTATTTCCTGTGATAACACTAGCGCGGTACACATATCTCATAATCCATTCCCGCATTCACGCACAAAGCACATTAGGATACGCGAGCACTTTATCCGTGAGCTTGTAGAAGAAAAGGTCGTATGCTTGAGTTTTGCATCTACCGACCTCCAGTTAGCCGATATTTTTACAAAATCTTTAGATGCCCTTAAATTCGAGAGTCTTAGGAAGTCTTTAGGAATTTACACAGTTAACTGAGGGGTGGTCATCATGTCTAGAGTAGGAAGCATTTTTCATGTTCATATTATCTATTTCCTATCTCTATATTTTATCTTTTGTATCATTATTTGTTTGTTTGTTTTCATTGTATTAAAAAATTGAAAAGTCCAATAAGATTTTATTTTTTGAATTTTTTTAGAAAAAGCCAAAAAGATATTCTTTTTATAAAATTTTGAAAAACATTAAAAGAGTTTTGTATTTTTCTTACACCATTTATGGATGAACAATTAAGATAGCCATAGTCACAACTTTATTCCATATTCCACGTGACTGTTTGATAGTGATTTGAGATGCTACATCATCGCATCCATGTGCTTTACATTGTTTGGAGTCTTTGAGATGTGACTAGTGATATCTTCTACATGTTTGGCTCCTTATCTCCTTTATTTCACACATGCACGGTATTATTTGAGTATTGTACTTGTCTATCACATATTGGCTTGAGTGTTTCCATATCAATTTTGTCTATACAACGACCAAAATGCGATAAAACTTGACAAGATAGTAATGCATGTAAAAACCGTTTACCGTGAGGATTTAATTGCAACAAAATATGATGAGCAAATCACAGGAAAGGGCTGCGAGAGTTCGAAATTAACTCGTCATGAAGGCCACCGTTTAAAAGAGCCCGAAAAAAATTTAAATGGAAATAAAAAGAAAAATATGCCAAATCAAATGGGCCAATAGGTTTTAGTCTCATCACCTCAAAAGAAAAATATAATGTATAATTATTTATGAGGGAATTTAGATGGAAAGAAATGAAAAACGGGTTTGCACGTCCTTGAAAGTCATGAAAAGGCATTACAACGTTTTGGACGTTATTGGTGTGAAAATCACTTTGAGCGTTGATTTGTTGATTTAATTAAGTCAATTTCTTTTAATTCCACAATTTTTACACCTAAGGAAGATGTTGAGTTCATTTGTTAGGAATATCCAACATTCATCATGCACATATATTATGGTTGTATATATTGATTTTCCTGTCGAATTTGTTCACATCACTACATTTTCGATATCACCGACTTGGTTGTTTTGGTGTTCTTTCATGGTGTGATTCTTTGTTGTAAATTTTGTAAGAAAAAATTTGAAAAAAATTTAAAACGATAAAGTTTCATTACCTTGTGACATTCTCCATTTTTACTTGATTTATGTTCTTCATATTTTTCTATTTGGGGACATCATAAAAGGGGGAAGAACGAATTATGGGGGATAATTTTGTTTGATTTTGTAGTGATTTGCTTGAGCATAATTTGATACTTACTCTTGCTCTTCATTATAATTCAAACTGTTGCACGTCATGGGTATTGTTTCTTGTCTCATGTGTGTAGGTACTTAATTGAGGATTATTTTTACACATCCTGATGATAACAAAGAAAGATTGAAGAGTTGGAGATTTGAAGATGTTGAAGTTTATTTAAAGACATGTCATTTAGTATTTCCAATTTTTGGATTTGATGGGGATATTAAATTGTGTGTCATTTGGTTTTTATTTGGGCCGCATAATTCCAATTTTTTATGTATGTACCGGCATAGACATAGGGGGAGATTTATAAGGACGTGATTTTATAAATGTCCAAGTTAGAATCTAGGAATTTTTTGTCCGTCCTAGATCACAGTTAGTATGTCTCACACGGCTACATTTGGCACGTCAATACGATCATCCACGACGGCCTTGATCCAAATCCACGCATCCATCATTTTCATACGTGCATCATGCAACATGCAACGTACTCTTCAACTGTTCCCACTACTCCACTCACAATTATGGTAAAATAATTTATTTGGAGTGTTTATTATTTACATAAATATTTGGGAAATTTTTATAAAATATTTTTAAAGGCTGGAACGTTTTTTCTTTGCAATATGATTTTTTTCTAAGTGTAGAGGCGAAGGGAAAAAATCTCACTGACGTCATTCGAACGAGATTGGCTGGTCGTTCGTGCTACATAGCCATCTCGCGCGAAGTCATTCGAGCGACACTTTTACTTCGTTCGAGCAATGCGCCGCCTCAATTTTTGTATTTAAAGCAGTGCCCATTCTACACGTTTTTAAGTCTTTTGGCACTGATGTTTCTGCGATTATTTTGCCCAGAAATAGACTTCGTTTTTTCAAGGTTTAATGCCTTTTTGATTCACAATTCCTTCCCAAACATTTGTGTGAATTTTTAAACCCTAGATACAATTGTTCTGCTCATCTTGGAGTAATCTTGTGGAGAAGAAGGGTATTTATCCACTACTGAAATTGGAGTTCTTACGGGACCTCTTGCTGACAAACGACAACGACGAAGACCCGACGCTTGCGGGTATTCATACGTCAAAATTGTATTTTGTTGTGATTGTAAGTCGTTACATATTATAGTGAAATAAATGGTTTTCCCCCTTTGGGAGATTTTTCCACATATTGTGATTGACTTTGCATGCTTGGTTTGATTTATTTAGTGTGTCACAATTTGGTTGCAAGAGTTAGGATTTTGGGATTAAAAATTAGAATTTAATTAAACAAGTTAATCATTGATTGCTGGTGCACTCTCACTAATCTTCCAATTCATTTCTTTGATAAAAACTCACAGTTCTCTATTGCCTAAGTTGTTGGGAAGCCTCTCAAACTTGACAGCTCCACTGTCTCTCTCAACCGCCCTAGTCTTGTGAGGATATGTGTGGAACTTGATGTCCTACTAGATCATCCTCATAAAGTTTGGATTGGATCAGGTAAAAAGGGATTTTGGCGAGACATTATTTATGAAGAGTTACCCCTTTATTGCACTCACTGTTTAAAGCAAGGTCATGATTTTACTAAATGCATTCTGAAAATGCCCAAGCCCCCACTAATCAAGATAAGAAAGCTCCTCTCAAAAAATTTATCCTAAAATTTGTTCAAGATCAATCAAAGACCATTTATCTTGTTCAGATAACTCCTTATGTTGCAATGTGGAAAGTCAGACTGAGATTGCCAATGAAATGGCTCAACAAATTAACAGTGATATTCAATCATTTTACTGGGAATTTTATAAAGACTTTGAAAAAAAAAAGCCAAATCCTCTTTTTACAAGAATCACTTGATCCTCTAGTAAGGCAATCAAGCACTCTGTCTCAGCTATTTCTCAATGATAAATCTTCTATGTTGGAATGTTAGAGGTGTTTCAAACAATCCCACGGTTAGAGGACTCAAAACCTGCTCAAAAGATACAAAATCCATTTAGTAGCAATCATAGAACCTATGTCTAAAAGTAAGAAGTTAGAAAGTCTAAAATTTAAGTTGTACTGTGAATTTTGCTATAGTAACAACTCCAATAAGATTTGGTTTCTTAGTAGATTTGATTTGCCTTTGAAAATCATTATAGATGAAGATCATTTGTTACCTTTCTCTATTGATCATTCTATGCTGCAAGGAATTGTTATGATCACTATTGTTTATGCCAAATGCTCCTAAGAGGAAAGGCTGGACCTTTGGGACTCTTTGGATCAACTTAATGAAGACTATGATTCTCTACCTCACCTTATTATAGGAGATTTTAATATCATTTCTAATGGTAATGAAAAACGGTGTGTAAATGGGATAGATTGTACGGCAGTGGAAGACTTTAATAATATGATTTCAAGGAATTCTCTCCTAGACCTGGGGTTCTCAGGCTCTAAATACACTTGGTGGAATAGCGGAATCGTCAATGATTCCATTTTTGAAAGACTTGATACAGGTTTTTGTAACTCTTTATGGAGACAGGTATATCCCCATTCCTCAATTTCTCGTTTAAACAGGACCTGCTCAGATCACTGTCCATTGATTTTGTCTGTTACAACAACCTTTGATCAAATCCCTAAAATGTTCAAATTTCAAAAAATGTGGTGCAATCATTCTAATTTTTGGGAGGTTATTTAAAACTCTTGGGAGGTTATTAGACTCACATATGACTTGTTATGCATCTACATAGCTATGACTACATGTAGTGAGTGAATACACCTTAACCTCATAAGATAATGTAGGGGTGCTACTAATGTATAAAAAGCTTTTATTTTTCTATACGCATTTACCCATGCCATCCCCTTTTCAAATCACTATTATATAAATATGCAAGTCATTTTCAAGATGTGGGAATTATAAATATGCTAGTCATTTTCGTGGGTGGATTATTTCAAGTAATCAAGCAATATTATCCGAACAGTTACTACTATGCAATACAATAGAATAAAATCTTAATGGTGTTCAGCTCCACTATGTAAAACTTTGCCTTTTTAAGAATAACTCTTCTCATGTATTGAATTGAAAATTTCACCTGGATAAGAAAACACATGAGAAACGAAATGTTAAGAGTGCAGGGAGTTGGGACATAGCACCAAATCTATCTGAGAGAAAATATAAATGAAATGAGAAAATACAGTTATTGGTTTTTGGCGCAGTGAATGATATATGGTAGGAGTGCTCTCTTAAAAATTCGACCTCCATATGAATGCCCCATTTGTGAAAGTTAGGGTAAGGCCTATAAAAAAGCAAAAGATATCATAGTAAATCATATAATGTACTACAACAGGGCACATCATATAATGTATTACATTGAGTATAGAAAAGTGATATGAAATTACAAAACTTGGGTTATAAAATATCCACTTAAAGATTGATTTACTTGAGAAAAATGTTGTTGAAGTTTGTCACAAAAAAAATACCGGTTTTGCAGTGCGAAACTTAGTAAATCGACTCAATTTTACCTCATATATAAACAATCTCCACAAAGCCACCCTTGTAAACCCTTGCAGTTATTGCAATCAGTACAACAACCGGCGTTTTCTGCCCGTGAGATTCAATTTTCATTTTTGGTGCTGCATAATTCACAATATATGATAAACATATGCTATATTTGTACTATTTGATGTATAGATTCAAAAAGTAAAAATGTATACGTCAAAATACACACACACAAACCCTAGATTCACGAATATAGCTCAACGATATAACAAATTGGATTGCAAATTAGTTTAACATTACAAAAGAGAATGAATGAGAAAAACAATAAATATACATTGTTTTATTGTATACGTCAAAATACACACACAAACACCCTTGTTTCTATATGTTTTTTATCCATAAATCTAACAGTTTGACTCACTCAATGAAACACAAATCCAACATAGCTACATCAATAACCTACAAATATTCTCCTTTTTTTTTTGTGTATATATATATATATATATATATATAACAATTTGAGAAATTCAACAATAAGCTTAGTTGTGGTTGAACTCACTTCATTGTTTCATCAAGAGCTACAGGAAGCCTATATTGTTAATTGAATGTCGGGATGATTAACGATAAATACTTTTCAGCCGGGTCAAATATATAAGGACACAGATGCTGAAACAAATTCCTCATTCAATTACTACACCCCCAAGTAAAAAAATAAAAAAAATAGATCTCTTATATATGTGTATGTGTGTGTGTGTGTGTGTGTTTATGTGTGCGCGTGCGTACGTGTGTCTATGTTTATATGTATCGTGAAGAGCTTGGTAACCATGAGCATGGTATTGAGGTGAATCGGAGGATCCAAAGGCACCTGATGGAGAACCGATTGAGGATAAACGAAGGAATTTGAGATTTATTCTCTACACCCGCCCTCCACCATTTTGGCGGAGACGAGATAACATAGGAAGAAGGTTATGGAGGAAGGGGAAGAACATGAGATGTGTTATGGCGGAGGCAGAGGCGGTGGTCTATGGAGGTGGGCGGGAGATGCACATGACAGAAGGGAGCGAGAGCGCGAGCTGATTTGGGAGAAGCGGGAGGTTTTGGCTTCTCAAATCTTGGAAATGAAATGGCTCGAATGGATTTGGGGTTTATTTTATTTTTTGTTTATTAAATCATCCTTTAAAATAGAAACTGGATCGATTTTGGCACAGTTTATAACCGTGCCAGAATCTAGAACGTATATAAACCGTGCCAAAATATTGAAAAGTCGTGCCAGATTTTGGCACGGTTTAAAAGCGTGCTAGTTTCTTAATTCACAAGCGTTCCAGATTGACATTTTTGGTGTAGTGTAAATGGCATAGAACTAAGCGAACGAGCACTTCCCTCACTAACACGATTTTGTTATCTTTAACAGGTTTAATCAACAAGAACCCTTAGCCGAGCAAGCAAGGCTCAGGCAGATGGCCAGTTGGGACTTCTTGAGAGTTTTGGTTTGGAGGCTGGGAGGTAAGTATTATTAATCAAGCTATATCTCAACCACTTTGATATCTTGGGAAAGAGAGAATATTGAGGCGAGGGACCCAAGAGGTCACTCACGCTCACTCACACTACATACTTTTTTACATTACAAAATGACGAGCAGTCACTTGCTTGCTCGCAAGTCAATTTAATATTATAAGTAGTGAGTGACCCCCAAGGTCACTTATAAGTTTTCAAACTCACAAGTTTTCAAACTTACTCAGCAAACAATTTTCCACAAGCACACAAAATAGCATCTTTTTATTACCAAGGTCGACAAGATCACCTTTTTGTTCACTACCGTGTTGGATGTGTCACAGAAGCAGACATATTGTGGATAAACATTAACAAATAAAGATAAGGATAAAATATTATGAAGAATATTCCTTTAGCGCGAACATGCCACATCAACCCTAAAGTTTTACTATTAATAGAGCACTAGGTGCGCAGCTTTTAATGAAAACATAAAAAGCATTGTTATGTTGCACAAAACTCATATGGATATTCTCTCCCTGCTTTCTCCTAGATATTTAGGTGCTTGCCTCTCCACTCTTAAATAATCACTACTCTCAAGAATGTTCATCCCTTTGTTTATTATTGAAAAGTTGTATTGAATCGTTAGTCTCTCATTCTTGTAATCAGAATTCCATTTTTATAAAGGAAAGTTTAGTTTTGTACCTGTTATTTGCTTTTGTAATATTATTGTCTCGAAGATAGGTTTCATTAAAGTGGGTCGCTCGTCACCTTTTCAGTATATTCATAGACCCAATGTCACTACACCACTATAGAAATAGCCTCATAATTTGATCAAGTCAACTTTTACTACTTGTTGTAGCCCGTAATAGCTTTGCATACGTTTTGTCAACCTTAGCTTCAGTAAATGATATTCCCATAGACATTTCTTCAGTAGAAGTCGCGGTTCACCAGCACGTTGAGCCCTCCCACATATACAACCTAGGAAATGAATCAAAAATTGATCCCTCGTTATGGTATTACGACATCTGGAACCTTCTGAAGGTGGGATAATATCCTACTAAGGCTAAAAATCAAGAAAGAATCGCCATCAAAAATTTATCTGTATAGTTCATAATTTACGGAGGCCAACTCTACAAATGTAACATCAATGGGACACATTTAGCCAATATTAACTCCCATCAAAATGAGAGCATCATAGGGAAAATCAATGGTACGAAATGTGGTTCCTATATGAGCAGCCATATGTTAGCCAAAAAAATCATCCGACGGGGATACTAGTGGAAAAGTATGGCCCAATACTGCAACTTAAATGTCAAAAATTGCCAAATAATGTGCTAGGGATTCTCTCACTTCCAACCCTTGCCCCCGCGCGAGCTATACAGCATGACATCACCTTGGCATTTCTCTACATGAGGAACTAATATCATCGGGAAGATAACCCCCAAGGCATACAACAGCCACAAGTGCATATTAGTAGTCATTGACTACTTTATCAAATGGGTGGAAGCTGAATCATATGAAACATTAAATGCCAAGAAGGTAGCACAATTCTTATGAAAAAATATCATACGTTGCTGTAGCATACCTTTCGAGCTAGTATCAGACAATTGGTTACACTTCATGGCTAATGGACGTATACAACATCAAATGCCATAAATACTCGCCCTGCAGGACACAAACCAACAGAGCCGTTGAAGCCACCAACACAAAATTAATAACCATCATTAGCTGCATTGTAGAAAGTTATCGGGAGTGGATTTACAACTTGTTATACGTGATCTGAGGCTACCGTACATCCATTAGGACATCCATAGGCGATACACCTTACTCTTTATTCTATGTAATGGAAGTTGTTCTACTAGTAGAGATAGAAGTCCCGTCACTATGAATCCTCTTATAAAAACAAATTACGAAGTCGACTGGCTCCAGCCCCGATACAAGAAAATTATTATTCTAGGTGAGTGTCGACTCAGGGCAGTATACCACAATTAGGGTTATCACCTACGCATCACCCATGCATTCAACCGTCACGTCAAAGATTGGGGAATTCGTGAAGGAAAGATCGTGCTTAAATAAAATCGTAAACCTTTATATAACCCCTAAGGAAAATTCAAACCCAATTGGAGTAACCCTTATCACGTGGAAAAATTATGACATGTGTGCTGCGATTTAAATGGACGTCGATGGGGAAGAACTTTCCTGACCTACCAACCCAGACAGCCTTAAGGTATTTTAACCTTGATCACCTCGTAAAAATCAATCAAAACTTATCTCCTTTGCTACAAATAAGGTGATAATTACGTATACCTTATTCTCCATGATACATTCCAAATATCTTTTGCAAAATGACTCGCACTTCCATTTAATCATGGCGGTACGTAGGCAACCTAAGACATCACTTTGGTCCCTAGCACAACAAATACAAGAGCTACCACTCCTTTGTTTGGTCATACACTTCTGGAGATGACCTTCTCTCGTAAAAACGCTACGACTAGAAAAAACTACACTATCGCAAAAAGACACGATAACATTAAATAATTGGCATTGACATAAAAGCTCAAAACACGATCTTTAAAACGTAAAAGTGCATACATACAAGGAAACCCGACTTAACATTTATTTCCATTATAAACTAATGAAAAACTATAAAAACAAGAACTGAAAGCAAGAAATACATGAAACAATAAAGTGAGGGAAGCACCCTCCCCAAAATCACCTATTGGTTGACCCAGTCACCCTTATCCAAACTTTCCACCATACGAGTTTCATAAATGTGATAATAACGAAGAGGGGAACTCAGATCAGGTCTCATCAGCCCAGCAATTATGCATAGTGCCAACACATAGACCTTTTGTACTATCCCACAGCTACGGCAAATGGTCCAACTCTATAACTATGGATACTGTAGCCGAAGCAATAAAAGTAGCATCAAGCCACTTTATCTCCCAGCTCCAAGCCATCCGATACACAACTCTGGTGGACAAGTCGGATAGAAAAATAACACCTAATTGAAATACAACAATTGCAAATATGCAAAGCGAGAAAACGGGTCAGAAAAGTCCTTTCCCACCACAGAATAACCCAACGGATCAATTGTATCCATATATCAGCACAACCATTCCAGCACGTTTATTGGATCGTGGGACATCAGCATCCTTCGAAAGAACCCTCACAGCATGTCATGAATCCTTATAGGTGGGAGCACCAAATGAAAGTGCTCCAAAAGCCACATTTGCAACATTATGGGGCAGCTGCCACTCAATGTCTCTCTCGGAATCACCATAACGGAGGAAGCATTCCCAGTTATTCCCAAGGCCATATCCAACACATGGGCATAAATCATAGTCGCATCAGTTCCTAAAATAAATAATTAATCATAAAAGAATCATGGCACTTCTTCGGCCCTGCATATAAGAATGGTCAACCTTACGATAGTATGAGAAACGGTCCATCACGAGCTCCAAGTTTACAGCTACTGCAACCAGCATCCCTTATTATGACTGACGTTTGGGTATATTCTAAGGATGATCCATCTTGCTGAGAGGTGCCACTAACAAAACCCACCAACGATAATAAGGAAAGTATGGGATACCCCAACAAGGAAGAAAATTCCTCATGGCCTCACTTCGTCCAAGACAAAATGAAAAATGTGATATTTCAAGAACGAAAAACGTATAGTTACTCGAATCATGCCCCAATCAAGTGGTTGAGCACACTTGATATCGCTCAAAAGATCATCGGGTATCCGGAGTCATGGCCATTACTGTTAAAAGCAACACATTTATAGTGAAGGAAGAGGTCAAGGATTTTCCTACTTTTTTTGGCTCAAACTGACCTTCTATCTGAACAACAATTGGGTTGTACGACACCCCACTTTTTTCCTTTGTCATGCAACTCTAACGACCTCTACTCTTACTAAAGATTCTTGGTACCTCAAATACAGATTTATAGCAATGGGACTCACCATCACTTCCCAAGAAGATTTTTAATTAGTTCCAAACCTTTTCTATATGACCCCATCGCAGGCTTTTATACATTTACCCCCTCTTTGTTATCCTTGGGTTTATGCCAAATAAACCAAGTTAAAAACCCCTTATGTTCTCCTGAAGAGAATATGTATGAATATTATGTATACAAATAAGTAAATATATATATATAGATATATATGTATTCTTTGTTTGCACGTACACCAATTTAACATTTTTCTCACCTCCAAAAGGTCAATAATGGCTTTGTTTTCCCAAAAAGTCTCCAGTAAGAGCAAAAAATGGAACACCTCATCATTAGGATGCTTTCACCCAAAAATTAGGTTTTTTTATTTATGTAAACAAAATGCGTAAACATCCACAGATCACAAAGGCTAAAGATAAATCAAGTGCATATTATAATAAACCCATCTTCGGCTCTAAACGAGATAGAATATTCAAACACCATAAATGACCAACACCGTAACAGAGGGAAGGGGGATATCCACCTCTCTCTCTCTCTCTCTCTCTAGGGGGATACTCACCATCCGTAGCGTGCCCCTCCTATAATTTGTTTGGTGTGCTAACGTGTCTATCTTCTTTAGTTTGGATTGGGCGCATTATTAGCTTACACTCTAGCGTTTTTTTTATTTGTTTACATTTTGTTCTGAAATAGTCAAAGGGCAAGATTCTTAAGGACGTTATTTGTGATATTTGAGTTGATTTACTTTTGTTAGACAAAACACACGTCTAGGTATAAGTACGTTGTTATTATTCATTCGTGTCCTTGCACCTCATTGATGACTCAAGATTTCTTGCTAAGGTGTCAGATTTATCATTCTCGCAATGGTAAGCATTAAAGGTTATATTTTTTATGCCAAAAAGTATTATTTAGTTGGAGAAAAATGTCTCATTTAAAAATCTTTATATGTATGTTAATTTTGTAAAAGATTTAAGTGAAAATATGAATTGACAATTGGGGGATTGTCTCACTTATTGGAATACGAGCCATTGTATACCTCTAAGACTATAATGTAATATTTTTAATTTTACTATTTTTAAAATTAACGCAACCCGTAGGAGCCCCGACCCGCCCCGTTTATTAAATGGGGCGGGTTAGGAGTTAATTTTTAAAAATCCTAACCCGCCCCGCCCCGCCCCGTTTATTAAATGGGGCGGGTTAGGATTTTTGAAAACCCGCCCCAAACCCGCCCCGTTGCCATCCCAACTTGGGCATTATTAGCTTACACTCTAGCGTTTTTTTTATTTGTTTACATTTTGTTCTGAAATAGTCAAAGGGGAAGATTCTTAAGGACGTTATTTGTGATATTTGAGTTGATTTACTTTTGTTAGACAAAACACACGTCTAGGTATAATTACGTTGTTATTATTCATTCGTGTCCTTGCACCTCATTGATGACTCAAGATTTCTTGCTAAGGTGTCATATTTATCATTCTCGCAATGGTAAGCATTAAAGGTTATATTTTTTATGCCAAAAAGTATTATTTAGTTGGAGAAAAATGTCTCATTTAAAAATTTTATTTTCTAGTGATTAAAATTTAGATTTTTCACAAAGTGGTTCAAACCAAATTCAATGTAGTTAGAATAACCTTATTTTAACTAGTTCAATGTAGTCTGAACAACTTTGTTCCAACAAGTTTAATGTGGGTTTCCAAAAATAAAATTTGAGATTTTTCAATGTTAGATTAACCTCATTTTAATAAGTTGAATGTGGTGAGAACAACTTCATTCTAGCGAACTATTTTTCACAAAATGGTTAAAACGTCCTTGTTTTAACGAGTTTGGTCTAATTAAAACAACTTCCATTTACCGATATTAATGCTGTTGTAGCAATCTTGTTTGAGTAGGCTTTAAATGGCCTTCTAATGAAAACCAATCAATTGAAGTTTTCCAATGACATGTAAAATCATTAGGATGATCATATGAATTTTGGTGTTTTTTTTGTTTGGTTAAAAATACATCTCTTTTTATTTATGTCAATACAAAATGTTTTGCTAAATCAAATGTGCATCCCTTTTTCGTTTCAACTTTAATGCATTTTATCTAAAACATATGCTTTTCTTATCTTTTTTATGTTCAACTCTTAGTATGCCAAAAACCTTCACCCTTTCTTGATTTAACCAAGGTGGATTCCAAGAGAATTGTCAACTAATAAGATTGATGGATATCGGTGCATGGACATGCCCCCACATTGTAGGCGAATTCTATGAGAAGCAATAGTCACGATTTCGTGTCAAGATCGAAAAAGGGACTTTAAAGAGTTAAGTCAAAGATAAGTTGAGTCGCATGCCTTACGAATTCTTATAAATGTTATGGTGGACAGATTTAGACTTAGACAGCCCTTAGGCCTCGTTTGCGAGTTTTATTTTGGAGAGAAAAGAAAGGAAAGGAAGGGAAAGTGTGTTTCCTTTCCTTCATTTGGGAGTTTAAGTAGAAAAGAAAGTGACTTTCTCTCGTTTGGGAGTTTAAAAAAAGAGAAAAGAAAAAAAAAAATTAAAAAACTTTATCTTCCTTTCTTTCCAAAACTTTCTTTCCAAATCGGAAAGAAATGGAGAGAAAGGAAAGTTTTTTAATGAATTGTTCCTTCTTCCTCTTAAAAAAATTGTTTTCCTCCCAAACTTCCAAACGCAAGAAAGAAAATTATTTTCTTTTCTCTCCCAAACTCCTTTCTCTTCTTTTCTTTTATTTTCTCTCTTATTAACTTTCCCTTCTTTTCTTTTCTCTCCTGATAAAATTTTCCCTTCCTTTATCTTCTCTCCAAAACTCCCAAACGAGCCCTTAGTTTTCACGTTTGAGTTACCATATTAAACCTTTTGTCTTATATGGCTGATTTTAATTTTCAAACTAAATTGATTGAATTTCATGTGTGCTTGGTATCAAAGATTAATTCAAGATTGATTAAGAATCAATTAAAACTCATTAACAACCATACGATATAGGTTTGATCATGTCGGAGTCTTTAATTTACTTTCAAAATAAATCTTTAGGCTTCACTGAAACTGAACCCCCTTGAACTATAGCAATTTTGCAGAATGCCCCATAATCTGAAAATGTTGACAAAGAACCCCCTGAACTATTGAATTTTGACACCTAACACATTTTCATTGAAAATGAGTTGATCAAAACATGATTTTATGCATAAAAATGCTAAATTTTTATGCATATTTTTTAGGTGTTGAAATTCAATAGTTCACAAGGCTAGTTTCAATTTTTTAGATTATAGTGCAATCTATAAAACGGTTATAGTTCAAGGAGTTTAGTGTAATTTACCCTAAATCTTTTCTACCACCGAAAAACTTATGAGAGGTGAGAGTATCATATAAATTTAAACTGTTGAGAAAAAAAAATTGAAAAAAAATAATAATATGTCGTATGATATCAATTTATAAACACTTGAAATGAAATTTTAACATGTCAAAAAATTAAAGAGCGACAGGCAAAACTTATCAACCAAAACAAATGAAATGGGCGTCCATTTTAAGTGCCAAATATTTATTTTCATTTTCATCATCAATATGGTTCAATTCGTCTCTAGGTTCAGTTATTATTTCAACGATTTTTGGAAGTAAAACTAGGACCAAAACCAATCTAATCGATTCCATGATTATTTTGGAACCAAAAACAAAGTTGTCAAATGAAAAAACAAATCAATACAAAACCCACATGTCAGTTTGTTTCGATTCTTCATATCGATCGATTCTAGTAAACACTTTTACTCAAAATATCTAGAAATATCCCAAAATTTTGAGACGGAAAGCAAAGCAAAACCACTCAAAAATTGCATCATTTAGAAATCTTCACGTGCACTTGTGTCTGGGTGAGGCTATGTAGTAGGTATTTTTTATTCTACGCCACATGCCAAAGATGCGACTAGGCCCCACCACGTGTGTCGCGTGTTGTTCAATAAGGCTCTCAAATGGGCCGGATCGAGCCAACTGGACCCGTTTAAGAGTGGGCCATGGGTTGTGACAGGTCGGGCTTAGCGGATTGATGGCTCTTAATGGGTCAGGTCGGTCCGTCGAGGAGAATAAATATCAAGTCAAGCCCTACACGGTACTCAGACTATAAAGGGCTAACTATGTGGGTCGCGCTAAACGTGCCAAAAAATATTATTTTTATATATGAAGGTGGATTATTTTATTTACTTATACTATATAATGAATATTTTATGAATAAATAAAATGAGTATGAAGAGAGAATATTGGTATTTTCAAGAAAAAATAAACATAAAAAGATATTTTTAATATTTAAACGGGCTTGATAAATGGGTCGGGCCGAACTAAACGGGTAAGATATGGGGCCATGGCCCTACCTATTAGGGTTTCAGATTACCCATGGCCCAATTAATAAATGGGTTGGTCCATGTTGGGGTTCAGCGGACCAAGCAACCCGCGGACTTTTTGGAAAGGGCTTCTTCAATGACATTTTTTTTCTCCTATTCAATGACATTTTTAATATTAGGCTTATTCAGTGATATTTTGGAGCGGAGAGAGAGAGAGAGAGACCCACCTACATGCGATGACCTCTCATTTTATCAGCCTAATTTGGACTCCTTTTATGTGTCCAACTCTAAAGAGCATTTCCAATCATATGTGCAAAGTAGGTTTTGCACTAAAATTACACAGTACTTCATCATTACTCCAATAATATCTTTTAACTTTGTGTAAATTGAAAAGAACAATGAAACACAAATATCTGCAATATGAGCATATTTTACCAATATTTATTTAAAGGCATTATTATGGGCTAGTCTCATTTAATGGGTCAAAAATGTAAAATCACATTGATTTTTCTTTAATGCACCAAGTCCTTTTTTCATATAATGGGTCAAAAATGTATAAAAATCACAATGACTTTTCTTTAATGCACAAAATCCTTTTTCATAATAGAGTATACATGTTTAGACTATTGTACATCTCACTCATACCTATTTTAAACTCGTTTCATTAAAAACAAACGCATGCATACCACTTTCTTTCTCCATAGCAGCTCCACCCCCACCCCCACCTGAGACTCGTCGAAGCAATCCTTCGGAGACTCGTCGGACATCCCCGTCAGAGACTCTCCCTATTTCTCTTATTCTCCTCATCTCTATTCGTCTATTTATTTCCTTTTTCTGGTATGCTCCAACGGCACCATCGCCTAAGCCGGAGATGAAGGTTTTTCGTAAGAAAAAATAGAGTTTTTAACTGAAACATATAATTTATTTTTTTCGATTTTTTCATCAAAAAATATCGAATATGGGTCTTGTTTAGATCTTAACGAGTAGATTTCAGATATATAAATTGTTAATTTTAGATTTATAGATTTGAAGTTATGAACTTTTAAATATTTGATGATTTTTTTTTATGAAAAACGAGGTAGTTTATGTCAAATATATTTTGAGAGTGTCTAGGTAATTTCAATGCACTGAGTTGTTAAAATAGAACATTTGACAATATTGACTCAATCAAATGATCTCTTGCATTATTGACCAAGTCAATGGAATTTAGTACCAATTACCTCTTATTTAAACAATGGGTAAATTGTTGTGAACCCTGTACTATTTGGGGATTACAATCACTATCGTAACTTCTTTTACCTGGCAACTCGCCCCTAATACTTTTGAACCGTTTCATTTTGGCCCAAATTCATTAACAAAACTAACAAAGTTGATGAAAAGACGGCGTTACTCACAAGAGAGTCAAAATAAACCCAATTCCAATTATAAATAACTTATCCACAAAAACTATACAATAAGTCTCTCTCTCTCTCTCTCTCTCTCTCACACACGCACGCGCTCGATCGTTGCCTCTAACCCCATAGGTCACCCCATCCTCAAGTCTTTGGAACCCACAGAGAACTCAAAATCGAAATAGAGAATCAAAGGGTATGCTTTGGGTTATTCTTTCCACAAGCATAAACCAAATGACCACGTCTTCTTTCAAGTTTTTGCTTTGAACCTACTATTTAAGGTGATTTTTATTTTTGTTCAATTTATCGTTTTGTGTGTTAATACCCTGATTTCGATTTGATTTCAATTCTAGTTTAATTTGCGTTTAAAAATTATTTTGATTTTGGTTCAATTTCAATTCAAATTGATTATGTTTCTCAAGATTTGGTTTCGAATCCATCTTTTAATCATATTTTCACATTTTCGATTTTAACAGATTTTGTATCAAATTGCTAAAATCTTTCTATTTGTTGGGTTTGGTCAATAGCAAGTGGTGAGGTTTGGTCGATGGTGGGTAGTCGTGGCAGTTGTTTTGTTAATTTGGAATTTGATACTATATAATTATATTGTTTATAATAATTAATTGGTAAAACAAGTAGAATGATATTCTAATCATTACCTTAAAATTACTTGTGAACCTTAATAGATTCGAGCCAAAATAAAAAGGACCAAAAGTATAATATACAAGTTGTGTGGTAAAATAGTTTAGGGTTGTTGCCCTTAAACCCAAATTATTACAGGAATGTTTACTATATTTTACCCTTAAAGAATTCTATACTGAATATGGATCTTATTCAATAAATGATAATCGAAAATCCGAATTCGTCGGGTATTTGAGTCCGAGTTTTGTCGATATTTATCCGAAAAAACGGATACGGATACAGATCACTGGTTAGAATAAAAGGTCAAAACTTACTCGGAATTTTACGAAACTCACATGATCAATTGAAAACGTCGAAATAAACAAAACCCATTGTATACAATGGGCACCACCTTACTTTTGCATTTTGACGTCGTTAAGACCCTTAAAATTGTTTTTTTGCCGTTTTTGGTAATAATGTTGACGTCAATATCTCACTCCAGAAAATTGATTTTTGAATTCCGCAAATTGTTTTGAGATCCTGGAGTAAGGATAGTATGTTAAAATATTCGAAAATACAAATACAGATACGAATAGTATGTACATCCGACACGGATAATCCGTATCCGAGGCGGAGTATCCATATTTGCGGATATCCATTTTTCCGGATATCCGTATCCGTATGGTATTTAATAATAATTTATCATTAATATTAGTTATATATAATTATTATTTATAATATTTATTATATGTAATGTAAAATATAAATATATAATACAAAAATGTTAATCATCACTTTTCACTTATTTAAAAAATAAAGAAATAATACTTTTTAAAAAATCAAAAGATAATGAATGGCTTAAAAAGAAAAGAAGCAAACAATAGAAAAGAACAAAAAGTGGACAAAACAAACTCGAACAAAATATTTTACCTAAACCCTTTCTCTTTCATTTTACTCATTTTTCCCTTCTCCCTTTTTTTCGATGCATACCCTTTTCTCCAAAACCTTCCCTCTACTGGTAACTTGGTAAGTCCCCCCCCCCCCCCCCCCCCCCCTTTCTCTCTCTCTCTCACCCCCTCCCAATCACACACGTGCACACATCAACACAATACACAGACGCACACAACATCACACATGCACACAGACGCACACAGTAATTGTCAGGAAAAAGTTGTTGATTCTAATTTATAAGTTGCTGCTTATGAAATGGTAGACAATTTGTTGATCCTAAATTTTTTATTCTAAACAGTTAGGACTTGATATTTTTTTGACAATAGTATTGATACATCCAAATTCGAAGAATCCGAGAGGATACGAAGATAGATAGTTGCTCTTACTATCCATACAGATACGAATAGTGCATCCAGATAGTAGATACGGATATGGATAGCATAATATCCGCTCTGCATCCGTCCATTTGCCACCCCTAATCATGTTGAGAGCTTTACAAAAATATAAATATTATAATAATAAAAAATATTGAATAAAAAAATAGCATTTTGAGGTTTTGGATGAGAGTTGATGTGACGATGTATATTTACAGTGTATTTTGAACCTTTGCTTTACACTTGGATGAGTTTGCAAATGTTTTTTACCCAACCAATTCTTTCAGTTATGGGGGGAGTGGGGATAACCCTGAACCTCTATACGAACGAGTCATTTGGACTCCCCCCAAGCGAATTAAACAGGGGAACATTGTGTCAGAATCACCCTAACAGACACCCCGCTTCAAATCTGACAAGTATCCGCTGGAAGGTTTCAAACTCGAGACATTTGGACTAAACAAGCCGCCCCTGACCACGAGACCAAACCAGGATAGATCACCATTCTTAAGACAAGCTCTAATCCGACAAATCCAACAACTTATTTTAACAATCTCCCTCTTTCAAACTCTATTATATAATTCTCAATGATTATTTTATATAATTAATTCAAATTATTCTCATTAAATTAGATTTGGGTCAACCCAATCCAATATCTATAGTCGCCTTATTGTATTGTTTCATCTATCATACAGAAGAACCATGTAAAAAAATCAGATAAAAAAACTCTCATTAATTGGTTTTAATGCATTCCCCGTGAGATGATACATAAGAAATTATTATAAGAACTAAGGGTCCGTTTGATTGACGCTTTTAGCCTAGGCAAATACCAAAAAGTTGTCAAATATAAAAATGTGCCCACATTTTGACTATTTGATTGCACAATTTGTCGTGGCATTATTTGTCAATGTACAACACCTCATATACACAATCTGTGAGCAAATTTTGTTACCTATTTGAGTGAAAAATATTTGCCAACAAATTTGCCAAGTTCTTAAACGATTTTAATGTTTTAAAAAATAATTTAAAAACTGTTTTAAATAATTAAAAAACTGTTATGAATATTTAAAAACTGTTTTGCAATGTTTTAAAAACTGTTTTTAATATTATAAAAAATTGTTAAGAAAATATTTTACAAATTTTTTTAAAAAACGTATTAACAAAATATTGTAAAAACTGTTTTTAATATTTTTAAAAACTGTTGTGAATATATTATAAAAACAGCTTTAAAGTTTTAACAAATAATTTTAAAAACTGTTTTAAATAGTTAAAAAAACTGTTATAAATATTTAAAAACTGTTCTGTAATGTTTTGAAAACTGTTTTTAATATTAGAAAAAATTGTTAAGAAAATGTTTTGCAAATTTTTTTAAAAACCGTATTATAAAAATATTGTAAAAACTGTTTTGAATATATTATAAAAACTGTTTTAAAGTTTTAAAAAACATTTTTTTAAACTGTTTTAAATAGTTTTAAAAAACTGTTGTGAATGTTTAAAAATTATTTTGTAGTATTTTAAAAACTGTTTTAAATATTATAAAAATTGTTAAGAAAATGTTTTACAATTTTTTTAAAAACCGTAATATAAAAATATTGTGAACACTGTTTTTAAAATTTTTGAATATAATATAAAAACTGTTTTTAAATAAATTAATTGGATTGACTTTAATTTCGCCTAATGGTTGTTTGATAGGCTCATGTGAAAAAAACTTGACAAAATTTGCCCTTTGCCTAGACAAATTTTGCCATGCCCGCTCATTTACCTATTGTCAACCAAACGGACCTTAAGATGGTGAACATAAAAGAATAAGTTGAAAAATGAGTGCAAAAAGACTGGAGTGCGTTGGTCTTACTATTAGACTTTTCCATGGAAATCGATTCTTTAGGATTTGAGTAAGAAATTGTTTCCATGAAAAATGATAAAACAATTGAGCACTTTTCCTATTTATAACTATTGTTTTCATATAATGTATTTAAATTCAAGCACTACAAAAGTAAAACAATGAACTAAAAAAATGGTTTTCCATGAAAAACAAATCAACGTAACTCAAACAAACCATAAGATAAGAGCGAGGATTACTAGGCCGCCATCCCAAAGACCAACTCTGGTCCTTGGTCTGGTCAGCAACAGATAATGCCTGCTATAAACATTAACTTGCTCCCTTTAAAGCCAACATAAATTTTCTGCGCACCATTTTACATTGAGAGATTGCATGTTCGGGCAGTAGCATTAATCTCAAGCCACAATCTTATTGGTTTTGCAGAAATCAGATGAGCAATGCTTTGCATAAGAACCTGGCAAAGTAATCCAGATTTTGAGCAGGAAAAAAGCTCTGAATGGGGAATGCTCAAAGCCTACTTATTGGATAATTGAAATTCTAAAAGCACACTGCGACTTTAAATGGGGAGAAAATGAGTTGACATATAAGAAATATAGAAATAAGGTTTAAGGAAACACTAATGCAACAATTAATAACGACTACAGAGATAATGTAATATATGGGGACCCTCTTACACTTGGATGGTCTCTTAGACACTGTTTTGTTTGCCTAGTCAACAAAAACATTAATCCTGTTAAATAAGGCCAGAAAAATATTTGGGCAAACCTTAATGATCTTGAGCCTAACTGAGTTTGGACAAACTTTTAAGCCCGAACAGTAATCCAAGTCGAGCTTGATCTTCAGGTATCTCATCTCGTATAGGGCCGTGCCCGAACTACTCAAGGTTATGGTTAATCATACTTAACTTAAATAAATACATAAGCATAGTTCCCGTGTAATTTTAATAATTGTATATAGTTCCCTACAATAAAGATACATATATGATATTATTACAATTTACATGTTAGTCTCATTATATAAGATTCTAATAATACAAGTCCTATTGTCCGGTAAACCCACGAGTCCCCTTGTCCAAGCTTGATGTAACAGGTTCCATTCTAAAAATATCTATTTTTTGTGATGACTAAAACCATCACTACATTCGTTGCCAACCGATGCCACCACCACCCATCACAAACCACCGTTGAGACAGCGTGTCCCTGATACCTGTGTGAGCGCACGATCTTTGTGTGTGCCTATTGTGCCCCGTGTCAACAGTGATGATGGCTGCATTGAACCACCGCCCCAAAATGCAGTCCCGAGAAATCGAAGAACTATTGAACCTGAGAAGCTTCCCAGTCGTTGGACTAGAGCATTGCAGGGGCGAGAAATATGCACGAATATTCATTTTATATGCATTCATTCACAAACAAGAATGAAAGGTGATGATGGTAATGGGTATGTGCTGCAGGGTGAGGATGAGATTATATTTGGGTTTCGTGAAAGAAAAATGTCACAAACCCTTCCGTGCATCTTTATTTATTTTATGTAGTTTCATGAAAGAGACTTTTACCCTCTGGATTGTGACATATAAGGATAAATTAGAGGTTTATAAAACTCATCGCACTAAATTTGAGAAAGGTTATTAGAGTGGACAAGAAACCACACCTCTAGCAGGTCTGTGTGGTAAAGGCAGCAATTTTTGCCTACTTGCTTTATAGGAGTGCTGTAAGAGTAACTTAGTACACTTTATTAATAAAGTAAATACTACATCTGCATAATATTTCTTGGGAAGTAATCATTATTAAGTAGAGTAATTATTTACTTTGCAAATTAAAATTTAGGTTAGTTAATATGATTAAAGAATAAAATTTACTCAAGAAAATTGGTGTACAGATGGTGGTGGTGATGTTGGAAGTGTAATTACCAGAGTAAATGTTTACCAAGTTAGTTTTCGTTGTTAGTAAACATTATTCCCTAACTTCTTAAATATTTACGAAGTTCGGGACGGTGGCGGCGCGTGGTGGTAAAGGATCACGACTGTGATGATGGTGGCAGCAGTTGATGACGATGGTTTTGGTTGGGACTGTGGTGGTGGTGGCTTGTAACTGTTTGGGATGTGTAGGGGTAATTCTACTTCATTGGCAAACTCCGCATGTGGCGTGCTTAATTTTCTATATTTTATTTTATACACTGTTGGTCCCAAAAGCCCGAATAGAGCAGGGTTGTGTCAAGGTTACCTAGTACGCAGATTGCCGTCGTATGTGGAACGGAATCGGGAGTGTTACTTGTCGCATATTGTGGTAAGTTGGAGGTAGGCTTCTTCGGATCACCTAGTCAGAATGAAATCCGTTTAACCGGAGCGTGGAAGCTTTTAGGATGGCATACTTGTAACATGGATATATATTATAGATATATTTCCAATTACTATATTTTGAAGTTTATACTAATTTAATTTTATGTTTAATAACTCAATGTCAACACCAACTAACCAACAAAAATATTGCTTATACAGAGCATGAATTTAATTACAATTTTATTCTTTTCCCTGTAATCTTTTTACCTTTTTATATTGGGTGTGGTATTAGATACAAACTTGAATACATCTTGACACCTGTATTGAGTCTATTGTGCAAGTAACCAACATGTAATGATTGTAGGATTCTTTCATTTGCTTTTAAATTTGCACGTATATTGAAAAATCTTAGTACAGGTTTTATTAGTTCGTCTTGTTTTATTTTCCCTAGAACATTAATTATTAAAAAATAAAAATAAAATTTTGAGTCGAAACATTCATAGCTTTTTTCAGATTTGACAATTTATCTTCTCCCTCTCATCCCAAAGCGGTAAAGTTGTAGATGGACTCTCTCTCTTCTGATTCCGACGCGACAAAGATGTTTCGGTTACCCTCTCCTTTAATCCCGACGTGCAAGAACGTCTTGATTTCTCTCTCTCTCTCAAGATCCCTACATGAGGAAGAAGATGATGGTTGTGAACCTGAAAAATAACCATGGTTGACTACTTCTCAAAAGGAGTTTTTGCTGGAACCCATGCGCTAATAATTTTGTTTTGTTATTTTCTTTATTGGAACGCTAGAAACTGCGTTCCAGGTCGCGAACGACCTGCAATTAGGAACGTCCAGTCCAGATCGCAATCAATGTTTTAAATCGCGGTCGCGCAGGGTGTCGCGTTCTGGCTCCAAAGTAGCGTCGCGCATCGCGCGAGCAATTCATGCATTCCCGCTTTTTAATTAAAAAACTTATAAATAAATAACATTTTAAAATGAAATTTGTAAGAAAGTAACATTTTAAACTGAAATTGGTAAAAAAAGTTATATTTGAAATTGATTTTTTTAAAGTTACTTTTTAAATTGACAATTAAAAATATAATAATAATAATAATAATAATAATAATAACAACAACATTTTAAACAGAATTCTGAAAATAAGTGACATTCAAAGCTAAAAATAATAAAATAAATAAAATTCTAATATGAAATTTGTAAAATAAGTAAAAGTTTAAACTTAAAAAATTATAATATAATAACATTTTAAGCAGAAATTTATAAAACAAGTAGTATTTTAAATTGAAAAATATAAAAATAATAATAATAATAACATTTTAAACAGAAATTTGAAAAATAAGTAACATTTAAAGCTGAAAATTATAAAATAAATAACAATTTAAAGAGATATTTATGACACATATAGCATTTTAAACTAACAATTATTAAAAATAAAACATTTTGAACTGAGATTTGAAAAATTAGTAACATTTAAAACTGGAAATTATAAAATAAAAAACATTATTTACTGAAAAATGTAAAATAAGCAAACGTTTAAGTAAACCGAGAGTTTGGAATAGAAAATATAAAATAAAAGTAACCTTTTAAGCTAAACTTTTTAAAATAAGCAAATAACATCATTGAGACCTTCGTAAATAAGTAAATTGAGGGTTTGGAACAAAGAATACCTCACCCAAACAAAGTCCGCACGTGAAATAAGGTAACACATTTTCCCCCTCCTTAACTAAAATGAGATTTCTAAAAAAAACATGGATAGCGTTGTTGCGCAAAATAGCGTACAATAGCGCCAAATAGCGCACGCCTTTTGAGCATCCCGTAATACATTGACCGCAACGTTGCGTTTTTGGCCCGCAAAAAGCAATAGCGCGCTTTTTAAAACATTGATCGCAATTCATTAGTGGGAGAGCAATGCGTTGCGGTTACCAACAGGTGTGACAAGGGGTGTTGCGCTTGCCTCCAAAAGTTTCGAAAACTAGGCAAGGGATGTGGTGCGATGAGAAATGGGCAAAGATATTGAACCTAAAAAAGCTAGTCCATGCGACTTGAAATGTATGGACTTTGACAAAGAAATATATGAAGCTAGTGGATATCATGATAAGAAGAAAAATTAGCATAGCTTGTTTATAAGAAAGTAAATGGATTAGTGAGAAAGCTAGAGAATTTGAGAATATGGGATATAAATTATAGGATTGGAGTTGAATAATAGTAGATAAGAACCTTAAGGATGATATATAGTAACTTTTATTAGGATATAGTTGGTATTAGGTGGAATATATTCAATACTGTCAGTGCTTACGTGCTCCAAGTAGGATTGCATGAATACATAAAAGTGCAATTTTGAGAACAAATGAACGAGCTAATTCAAGAAATAGTAATAAGTGAAAAAATCTATATGAGGGGAGATTTTAATGACCATGTAGGAGAGAGAGAGGGTCGTAAAGGATATGAGATGGTGCATGGAGGATATGGTTTTGGATTCTGTGATGGCTTATGATATTGTACTAGTATATACATGTTTTGAAAAGAGGTTTGAACATTTAATAACTTTTACAAATAGAACAAATAAGAGTCGAACAGACTTTTTCATTACTAGGAAAGAAGGCCGATTGACTACACTCTTATCCCGGGCAGTGTTTTAAATAGCTCGCTATCACGAACGCAATAGCCCGCTATTGCCTTTTGCAACGGGAAAAGGCAACGCAAATGGGTCTGCTAACTGGGATGTTGCTGTTGCATGCGCTATTGGCGCAATTTAGCGCAAAAGTGCGCAAATCTGCACTATCGCCTCGCAATGCATGAATTTTTTAAACCCTCTGGCTTACCAAAATGACGTCGTTTTGGTAAGTACAAAGGTTAAAAAAATGCAGACACTTCCTTATTCACTTTTGATAACCCCGATCCAAAAAAAAAACCTTCCTTATTATAGTTTTGACAGTCTGAACTTAACAAAACCCTTCCTCAATCACTTTTAACAGCCCCGATCTTGAAAACAAAAAAAAAACTCATTAACAGTGCTTCGGATTCTTCCTTCCACAGTTTGGGAGCCCCGATCCAACTTTGGTAAGAATTTACACAATTCTTTTTTCATTTTTGAAAAACCTCATTTGGTGTTAATTTATTTTTGAAACTTCATGCCTTTTGAGATTTTTGGAACAATATGGTCCAATTTTTGTGTTTTATTTGGTATGTTGTAGCACTTTATGGCTTTATGACTATATTTGAAATGATTTGGAGTGATTGTTTGAGCTTATTTATATGTTTATATTTGTAACATGTTTTTCAAATTAAAAATCTGGAATGCATGAATTGCTTGCGCAATACGCGACGCTATTTGCGCGACGCAATTTCGGAACCAAAACTTGGCACCCTGCGCGACCGTGATTTAAAACATTGATCCCGGGAGAGAGTCTAACCTCGTAATATAGGTTAATAGTGTTGGATATATAAATATTTAAATGTAATCATGAGTGCAAAAAAGAGAAGATTAACCTATGAACTAGCCTCTAGGTAGTGGAACTTAAAAGGAAAAGTTAGTACAATTTAAAAATATTAAAAAAAGCGGCATGGAAACATTATGTGAAATAAGATGCTACATGAATATCGAAAGCGAATCATGGAGAATCAGAAGGTAGGGGACCACAGTCAAAAGAAACCTAGTGATAGAACGATGAAGCACAAAATAGTGAAAACCTAAAGGAAGTGCTTTACAACATGACAAACAACTAAAAACGAAGAAAAAATTGAGAAATATAAATGTGGTAAGAAATAAGTCAAGAAAATAGTAAGAGATGACATATTTAAAGCGTATGATGATCTTTATACAATACTAGGAATGCAAGGAGGGGACAACTGCATTTATAAGCATGCTAAACTTAGGGATAGAAAAATGAAAGTTTTTTATTAACACTAAGTGTATTAAGAGCGATGATTCACTACTCATAGTGCAGGATGGAGAGATTAAAGAAGATGAAACAATTGTTTTGATGTTATTACTTAAAGATAAAGGGTATTAAATATGGATAAACTTAAAGATACGCGAGAAAATATACTTTTTCATATAATTAGAAAATCAGAGGTTAAGATTGCTCTGAACATGATGTGAATAAGGGCCTTTTTGTCATTTGTTAGTCTTTCCTTTATTTTTAGTATTTGCATTGTATTTTCCTTTTGTTTAGTATTTAGAAGAATGAAGGTTATTGGCTCCCAGGGACATAATTGTAATTAGAATTGTTAGCTTAGAGGTCAAGCAACCTCCTTCCTATAAATACTCATATGTAGCCTCATTTGAGGCATTCTTCCATTTTATGAGATATTAATTAGAGAGAATTAAGACGAGGGTCCTCTTTTCTTGTTCCCATTTGGCGTCATTTACGTCAATTGGTATAAGAGCCTAGTAGGTTCTACCCGTTGTTTTTGTTGTTGTTGTTGTTGTTGTTGTTGTAAAAAAACAAAAACTCGTAAACAATGTTGCGATGGGTTCAAGAAAGGTGCAAAACCCCGTGGAAACTCCCAGCGAGAATCTTGTAAAGACCATCAACCGATTGATGGGCCGGATGGATGAAATCGACGAGCGACTTCCTCCACCAACAACCACCGCTGACCGCCCTCGCACCACCCCGGAATCATCTCAAAACTCTAACCCCAATTCACCCAAATCAACTCATTCTACACCCCTACCACACAAAAAAAACTAATTCTACAAACCCTAGACCCATATACATTCAAAAAGGCACCACCACACAAGATGGCATCCCTCCACTATAAACCGCCAACTGGACAACACAAAATAAAAACATGGCAACCCGAAACTGCTTGACCTACCCCGTCCAATGCCGAGATCCCAAACTGAACAAAACCCGACCCAGAATCCCATCGCCCCAACCCCAATTCTATCCCAGTCTATCGGAAATCAGATTCCCACCACCGGTTATTTTCTCCGCAGCCGGATGAACCCGGACCATCAACAAACAGGCCAGAATCTTGCGCCGCCGAGCCATCTGTCATGCGTCGAGGCCAGAAGCGACCGAACAGGCCAACCGCGGGTCTCCTAGCACCTATGGTTTATTCCGATGCTTTTCCAGCAATTTCTTCTCCATTATGTGTTCAAATGGTACCACCCATGATCGGAACGTATTCTCCAACAATAGCCGAGATGATATGTGACATTCGGCACTCCAACTCACCCTCATGAAAGGTAATAATTCCGGTGCTAGATGGATCCCCCACACATTTTAACCAAAATCTTGAAGAACAAACCTTAGAATTTCAACCCCCACACATCTCAAATACCTTCACCCTCCAAAATCCACAAGAATCTCCCAAATACCCTCCACCACCACTCAAACTCTCGTCACACCACCATATTCCCTCACCATACCTTCCTCCACCTCGCATTCTTGTCCCACCCCATTCACCACCACAAAAACCATCACACTTACCCCACACCTTCTCAACATGACCACCCCATACATCACATCTTCATTTATCCTCGCCATCACCCACAAAAACAACTCGAACCTCATCATCTTCCCTCCATGCCCTCGGCCCACCTACTACTATTCCCCCTAACCCACCCCATGATGCCTTCCCCACGCTTCCACACCCCCCTATTCTACACACATCACCACCACCCGGCCACCCGACACATGTACCCCACCCGTATCCTGTGCGGGATGCACGCTCCGTTCATTCCGCCCCCGTTGACTCACATGAGCGGGTACGGGAGTGGATTAACCTACCGCACATGACGCCCCACCTTCACCCCGACCCCACTCCGCCCCCGTTGACTCACATGCGTGGCGCACCGATGTCTCACTTTTTGATTCTCTGTGTTTGAAGGTCACTCCGTATGTACCTCTCTCAGAGCAACATTGTTTTTTGTGTTATCAGAACAGGCACTAGATGAACCAATGCCCCTACCACCAGCCGTTGGTCTCCGCTCCACCTCCTTCTCCACCACAAGAGGTCATTCCACCTTATAAACCTCCTCCACCACCAACTCTTGATCATCCTCATCCACCGCCTCGGAGACGGCCACAAAGAGCACTACTCACCGAGCCTCCCCTAGGCGATGATGGCCTAGATGAGGATGCCTTGGCCCTACAGGGTGGTGACGCCATTACACACTTAGCCCTTCAGTTACTATCGCGGAGTATGCAGGGTGATATTCGGGCGGATATCCCGATGTTTGATGGCCACCTACAGCACAATGCCGTTGTTGATTGGCTTGCCACCATGGAGAGGATATTTGAGTACAAGTGACTGAAAGGTTGCCGGTGTGTCCTGTATAAGACCATCAAGTTTCAGGACTACGCGAGTGTATGGTGGAATGACTTAGAGCAGCACCGTACTCTGGAAGGTCAGCCTCCCATACAGTCTTGGGCAAAGCTTCGGTTACAGTTGATGACCGCTTTTGTTTCCGCTACTTACGAGCGTGATCTCTTTTTGCGGGTCCGGTCTCTTCGGTAGGACACTAGTCTTAGACTACACTGAGCGCTTTCAACTACTTTGTACTCCTACCCGCCTCGGTGAGAGTGAGGAGCAGTGGATTAGTCGGTATTCACGTTCTTTAGAGTTATATCTAGAGAGATCTCGCTTTACGTGACGTCACCTATTTCACCAAGGCGGTTGAGTAGGCCACTAAAGTTGAGTCATTCCATCAACCCCTCCACCCTGTGGCCGCTCCACTCCAGCTCCTCCACCACCTGTGACATCTACTGCTCCTGTGACTCCGCCCCTCAGCTGCCCACAGTTCCACCTCCTGCACCCACTCACCCTGTAATATTCAAATGTTACAATTGTGGGATGATTGGTCATAAAGCATCGGACTGCTCTCTCCCACGGCGTCGTGTTCTCCTAGCTTCGGGCGATCCTGAGTATCTTGAGGAGACGACGAAAGTTCCACCCCAGCCTGCTCTCATTATTATCCTCGATAGTGACACTGAAGGCCTTCCCCTCTGAGTTCGAGGACCAACTCTTTCAAGGGGGGAGAGTGATGTGAATAAGGGCCTTTTTGTCATTTTTTAGTCTTTCCTCAAGTTTTAGTATTTTCATTGTATTTTCCTTTTGTTTAGTATTTAGAAGAAGGAAGGTTATTGGCTCATAGTGACGTAAAAATTGTTAGCTTAGAGGTCAAGCAACCTCCTTCCTATAAATACTCATATGTTGCCTCATTTGAGGCATTCTTCCATTATATGAGATAATTAGAGAGAATTAAGACGAGAGTCCTCTTTTCGTGTTCCTATTTGGCGTCATTTACATCAAAACAAAGATGAAAATGGCGAGGGCTTACCAAATTGTATTCCTAGTGAGGTTTGGGAGTGTTTTAGGGAAGGAAAGAATGTCCTAGCTAACAAAAAAACTGTTTAATAAATTTATAATGACTAATAAGATGCCCGACGAATGGAGAGAAAGAGTGTTTTAGTACTTATTTATAAAAATAAAGGCGATATACAATGTTGTTCATATTATTATTGTGGTATTAAGTTAATGAGTCATACATTAAACTTTGGAAGAGAGCAATAAAACACAGATTGGGAATGAAAACAGTAAGATGTAAGAATCAGTTTGAGTTTATGCCTAGGAGGTCAATAATGGAAGCTATCTATTTATTAAGGAGATTAATTAAAATGCATAGAAAGAAAAAAAAAGATCTTCACATGTTTTTTTTTAGATCTATAGAAGGCATGCGGTAGAGTAAAGAGAGATATAATATGGTGGGTTGTAAATAAAAAAGGAATCACTAATATATTAATTTGGTACCAGGCATATATGATGGAACTTTGACTATTATAAGAACACCAACTGGAGAAGGTAGTGAATTACCAATTACTAAGGTTTCGACCAAGATTAAACTCTAAGTACTTATCTTTTTGCTCTTATTATGGATGAATTGACTGGACAACAACCAAATGAAGTGTCCCAATGTATGCTATTTGCATATGATATCGTTTAAATGCATGAACCTAAGGTAGAAAATCAATATTGGATTAGAAGTGTGGAGAGAAACCCTGAAAACATAAGGGTTTAAAACAGATGGGACTAAAACAGTTAATATGGAGTGCAATTTTAGTAATAATAGGTGCACAATAGGGATGTGGTGAAACTTGAGGGTCAAGAGATACCTGAAAGTGATCTTTTTCGTTATATAAGCTCGATTATCCAAGGAAATGGAGATATTAGTGATGAATCATGATATTACCAAATAAAGCAGGTTGGGTAACTGTGAAGTTATAGTGGAAATTATATGGGACGCCCATTAGACTTGCCATATTATAGGAGATGAAGTGTTGGTAAATATGCAAAAAATGAGCATGGCATGTATGGTAAAATTCGTAAGGATGACATTAGAAATAAATTCGTGAAATCATATGAGATGGTCTGGACACGTCAAACGTAAACCAATAAGTCCCCTCTGTAAGAAAGAATGATATAGTGAATATTGGTGGTAACGCTAGGGGTAGATGTAGGCACATAGTTGTCAAATACGCAAAAAAGAGCATGCCTAGGCGCGAGGCGTAGTGGTTGGGCCTCACCAGGCTCGGGCAAGGCGACAAAGAAAGGGAGCGCCTTTCGCATCTAAATGCAAGGCTCTGGGGCGCTATTTTTTAAAGCTGCTTAGTTTATATCCCTTGGATGGTTTGACTTTCTTTTAATTTTATTGAATTGTGATGTACCGTATCATTCTTATTCATCCTCAACCCTGGTTACTCTTAATCGATCAAAAAAGGTACATCCCAAAACTCAAAAAGGCAAAAAGAGACGAGTAGAAAGAAAATGCCTGACCAAACAGCCCACTGTCTCGCCGGAGCTATAACCAACGGAGACCAAGAAAGGGAGAGAAGCCACTGTTGACAGGTACTTCTGTTTGGTTCTTCTTTTTCTGTTCGGTTCTTTCTTTCTGTTTCTTTCCTTACCTCCGTTCTAAAAAAATTCCAAATCGTTCTTCACTTCCGTCCATCTTATTCTACTCCTTTTCTACATCTTCTTTTACTTCTCTTATTCCTCTTCTTTTGCTCGTTATTTTCTAAACCAAACACTAACAATTTTTTTTATAAAACAAAAATCAGTGGTATTATTTTTTTGTTTTGCCCTGTACTTTTTACTTATTGGTGTATTTCACACACAAACAAAATTCTTGCTATATCAATTGTTTTTTTGAAAAAATAAATATAATGTCAAGTCAGCCATCCTTAATCTCTGTTTTTCTTATTTCTATAGTTTTTTGAAAAATATATATATATTTCAGCCATCAGGGTCACTGTTTTTTGTGCTCTGTTTTATTTCAAACTATATTTTTTGCTGTCTTTTAAGCTATATTTCTTGCCATTTTTTATTCATCTATTTCTATTATGCTCTATTTCTCTTCCTCATTTCTATTATGCTCTGGCTTTTAATCTTCTGTTTTTGTTTGCTATATGTTGTGATGAAATGAGGATAAAAATATTAAGGGGGTGGACAAATTTGAATTGACATTTACTTTGTTGCTGAATCTAATTTGTTGTTGAATCTAATTTCTCCATTAGGAAGATTTTAGAAAGAAATGACAACCAGAAGAGAAGATTCAGCATGGTACTATTGCCACTTGGCCAATCCAAAAGATTCGAATGCCATTACGTGTAATAATTGTTTCAAAGTAACAAATGGGGGATATTTCGAGTCAAACCCCATATTATTAGTGGTTCTAGAAATGCCAAATCTTGCAAAAAATGCCCCACCCATGTCAAAGAGGAAATTCAAGCATATATGGAGAAGAAGAAGCAAGCCAATGATAATGTGAATATGGTGCCTAATTTTGATGAGGTTGCTAAA
Organism: Sambucus nigra; assembly: GCA_949130495.1. Classification (NCBI taxonomy): domain Eukaryota; kingdom Viridiplantae; phylum Streptophyta; class Magnoliopsida; order Dipsacales; family Adoxaceae; genus Sambucus; species Sambucus nigra. The sequence goes on along the minus strand of OX422212.1, from coordinate 550,528,822 downwards.
AAATAATTAAGAAGATGATGATGATGTTGCGGAGGTTACAAGCATAAGACAAACAAGAACTTCTAATCAAGGAAGCAATAACCCGACTATTTCCCCTAAGAATAAAAATAAATAAATAAATAAAAAGAGTCCAATAGATGTATTTCACTCTCAATCTGGAGATGGTGATGAGGAAACGGAAAGGGAATACAAACAAAGATTGGTGATGATAACCCGGCCAAAAAAGAGTTGAGGTCCTAAGTTGTAACTCAAATTGCTTGGCGGATGTATGACGTGGGAATTCCTTTTTATGCGGTGAAGAATAAAAGATTTCAAATTACGATTGAAGCTATTGGACAGTAAGGACCAGGAATGAAAATGCCTAGCTCATGAGGTGAGAGTCCCCTTTCTCAAGAAAGAGGTGGAGAACCACAAAAACAAAGCAAGGAGGGGTCACGAAAAAGGAGTGGAAAAAGAACATATGCTCAATTATAGCGGATGATTGGAACTTGGAAGGATAGGAGAGGGAGGACTTTGATTAATTTCTTGGTTAACCGGGAAGCATGTTTATTGAATCCGTTAATGCTTCTGAGTATTCCAAGACCAGGGAGAAAATGCTTGATCTATTAGTGGGTTTGTGTACAGGCTGAACCATCTCCTGAACCATCTCCTGTGGTTCAAGTTGTCACCGATAGTACCTCCACTAATGTGATGGCCGGTATGATATTGTGGAGCCTTATAAACTCTTTTAAAAATTATAGTTTTATAAAGAATTTTTTTATCATATTAGTAATTTTATTTTTATGTGTTACTTTTAACGAAGGGTTACTGAAGATGAAATTTTGGACCCCGTGAGGATCTCTTCAAGATGCCACACATGATGAAAAGAATTCCAGAGGGCCGTTGCCTTAAAAGGTTATATCTATAACCATCCGGGGATGGTGAATATGATGAGAAAGTTTAGCTCCCAAAAGGAGTTGCTTAGGCCAGATAAAATAAGATTTGCGACGGTGTTCATTACTTTGTCGAAAATTCATCAAAAAAACATTAAGGAAAATGTTCACTTTGGAAGTATGGAATGTAAGTAAACCAAACGAGGAACTTGAGAAAAGAGCCATGAATATAAATTAGATGTAATCTTTTTAAAATCATGTGGTGTTTTCTCTAATAGTGACAGGTCCTCTGGTGAAAGTACTTCGATTAGTGGTGAGAGGAAGCCTCCCATGGGGATATATATGAGGCTATCGACAAAGCTAAAGAAGCTATTGCCAAATCATTTGATGGGAAGGAAGAGAAATAACGTGAGGTTTTTGAGATTATTCATAAAAGGTGGGATGTTCAACTTCATCGGCGTTTGCACGCAATAGGATACTACTTCAATCCGGATCTTTTTATTCAAATCCAAATACTAAACAAAATTAGGAGGAGATGAAGGGTTTGTATGAGTGTGTAAGAAGGTTGGTCCTGAATGTTGAAATACAAGACACGATAACCGATGAGTTGAAGTAATATAAGAATGCTAAGGATCTATTTGGGATTGACTTCGCTATTAAACAAATGGCAAAAACGGCATGGGTAAAAAACATTAGTGGCTTTTACGTTTTTTTTTACGTTTTCATTTTGCAATTAGAAAATTGTCTACTTAGAAATTATGTTGCAAAAGTCGGCAACGGAAGTTCTTATCCTCACATGTAGTGCATCCAGTTGACGGCGGAATTGGAGTGTTTTTTAGAATGTAAGTATGTGTAATTATTCTAAAATATTAAATATTATGTATACTTAATTATCTAACAAGCTATTCATGAATTGTCACAGCTGCATAACAAGATAAGAAATCGGCTAGCTCAATCGCATCTGAATGACTTGGTGTTTGTAAAATAGGGAATTGAGGCATCGATTTCAATTGCATGACACCACAGATCCCATCATCTTAGATGACATAGATGAAAGCAATGAGTGTTTGCTTTGAAGAGTTAATGAGGAGTCAGAAGCAACTAATGAGTATATTTTTACCAAGGTTAACGCATTGACATGGATGAAGTCCAAATTTAGTGGTGCTAGAGAGACTAGGTACAATTCTAGATCAAACAACTTCAAGGGCAACACTAGATACAAAGAGGGCAGCCATTTCAAGTTCATTTGGTCATTGAAGAGGGGGTAGAGACCGAAGAGGAAGAGGGGACTAACCATTACAAAGAAGAAGAAAATTATACCATGGCATCACATTATGGCCTACGAGCTTCAAACCCAATGTTTGAAAAAAAGAAAGGAAAAAAAGCTCGCCGTGAGTTTGAGCTAAGCTGGAACATATCATGGCACGGCCCGCGTGGTTCATAATCGCAAAAGAATATTACTTTTCCATTTCAACCATAAATTTGAAAAATAATACCATGTAGGATCGAAGTTCTTTTTGGATAGTTCAATTGTATATTACTTATTCAAATTAATTCTCTATGAAAAATTGTATGTGCCATGTTGGATGCCAGCCTTTAGACATGCTTAAACGTATACTATGGACATCAAACTCATATTTGGATTGGATATGTCCAAATAATAAAAAAGGACATACTATAATATTTAAAATGACAAGTCAACAATATTCTTTTGTGGAATGAAACTAAAGGTGGATATGTGATATTGGTATAACTAGAACGATTCTAAATTCGAACATTACATAAAATGTGAAATAAGTTCGGATATATTCATTGAGACAGAGATATATGTGCAGTCAAAAAACACTCTTAGCTTTTGTTTTATAATTGTAAAATGGTTCTCATTCATATTTGTACTAAAATTGATCTATAAAAAGATGAACTTTTAGAAACTACTTCTCTTTTAACCAAAAAGGAGAAATAGTTGGGTAATGTCGTAGAGATTTATGCTACGTTTGTATTTAAAAACACAAAAGACTAACCGATAAGACAGTTAATCCAACTGCCTATAAAATACAGATCTTCACCTATAAAACTAAAGGTTGCTGTCAGTGATATATAGATTGGACACGAAGAGGCAAAACATCAATTTAGTGAGTAGAATAATTGAAAATTATTTGCACAAACCTAACCGTGAATGTTTTCTTAAAACTTCTTTTATTTTTATCATAATAAATATTCCCAAATGCATTCATTCAAAACATAAACATTATTATCTCACAATATATAATACAATAACAGCAAGAAGAAGAAGTGAATATGCTAAAAGTAACATTCAAGACAAGCAAATAAGGTCAAGAATACATCACCCATTAAATTATCTCAGTTAGAAACATCATTCTCTTCATCCTCTCCTTGCCTCATTTTTGCAATCTCAGACTGTGTTCTCTCCAGGATCTGCCTCTTCTGCAACTCCAACTCCCTATGGAAATCCATCCTCATCTTTTCCAGTTCTAACATCTGCTCTCTCTTATTATTTTCAATCTTTTCATATATCTCACTAAATTTGTGAATAGAATCAGCAAGCAATCTGAAAGAATCTCCATCACCTTGAGAATTTTCCCTTTTGGGTGGAAACAAATCCGAATCATCATCCTCACCCTCCTCAGATTCTGAATTTCCAGGGCTATCTCTCATCTCATCCAATACATTTGCACGATTCAGATACACTCTAGGGTTCATAAACACATACTCCCCTGAATCCATTCCACAAGAAAGGCCAGCTTGTTGTGGGGCCGATGACATTAACATATCCATCTTCTTAAAGTAAACCCATTTGCTGGATGGACCCACATTTCCCTCTAACTTCATTTTCTCCTTTTTGTATTTCTTCTTCAACGTATCTAAACGGTTTCGACATTGAGTGTCAGTCCTCTCGAACTTTGACTCTTGGGAAACCTTCTCTGCAACCTCTTGCCATTCATCCGACCGGAGGCTCTTCCTCCCACGTTGAAGAAACCTGTCACCCCAAGCATCTAGTAGAATAAATGACTCGTGCTCGGTCCAATCCGCAAGCGAATTCCGTCCCCCAAATGATGGTTTTGCTCCAGAAGCAACAGCGGCTGAAGGAGGTGGCACTCGAGGGGCGAACTCATAACTCGATAACAAGCTCTTTAGTTTCCTCTTCTTTGGGTGCCTTTGTAAATCAGCATTTCCAATCATTCGATTATAATCACTTTGATTATCACCATCTTCATCCTCGCCCTCATCACCGTCGTCATCATCATAACCCTTGCCATTTCTCTGAATACTCCTGTATCTGTTATCAGCCTCAAATTCTTCTTCTTCCTCCTCTTCTACTTCTTCTTCTTCTTCTTCAAAATCATCATCATCATCATCATCAACCTCCTCAACATCATAGGGATTACTAATATGTTGAGAATAAGTTGTATTTCGAACAGGAAGCTTAGGCCGATGTGATGACCCATAACCTTGATTCATACCATATGGGTTCTCGTCATCCTCAATGTCATCCATTCTACTCTTGTTCTTAAACTTTGGGAAACTCAAAATTGTCCAAACAAACCTCAACTTTTAAATTTTGCAAACAAATAATATCTCCTTTCTAGTACAACCACGTAGCCAAAACAATTAATCACAGAGAAATAGACATCCCAGCAACAAACCCAATGATTGTCATTATTCTACAGGACGAGATTATAATTTCTAAATAGTAGTTTCAAATCATAAATTGCGCCACTAGGATAAAATTGAGTTGAAAATAAAACGAAAAAAATATGATATTTACCTCAAATAAAGATATTTAACACTTGATACATCCCAAATTCTTGAAATTTCTGAACATTGGGATCCTGAATGAAGATTGGGTGGGGGTATATGAGGAGCACTAACCAATTAGGGTTTAGTATGTGAAAAAGGAAATGAGCAAGCGTGGGCAGCGCGCACCCTCGGTGTGGGCCGGTGGAATTGTGGATAATAAAGCCGGTGGTGCTAATGTACACTTGGTGCTCATTTGAGACTTCTTTACTTACGGTGTTTTAATTTAATTTAAGGGGCTTTTAAGAAAAATAATTATATTTAAGTCTCATTTATCGGGTCAATATTCATATAAGTCCTATTGATTTTTCAACAATCATATAGGTCATATTCCAACTTTTTAGGATACTTTTTCACAATTTTACCATTTTAAAACTAATCATCCGTTAGGAAGTTACATAAGTGGTTGGACTTTTTTTTTAACCTTAAAATGATCATGACTTTTGATTCACAAATTCGTTTTTCGCAAAATTACTATTTTTTAAATCTGCTCGACGAGATCTATCAAACAAGATCCATGAAGCCTATAAAATTTCAAAGAAAAAAATTTACACAAACGGTAAACTTTACTGTATGTACTAGAATATGAAATAGTTTTATATATGTGACATTTTCACAAACAGATGGTAACATTTACTGTGGTAATATTACACAGTATATATATATATATATATATACGGTGGATCCAAACCCTCTTTTTTCAAAATTACCTTATATTTAAAGGTTCGCGCTAGCGTCATCCAATCATTACCACCATTGTTGGAGCTTCAACGACCTTCATCAGAGCTCCGGTTTGGGGTGGGTAAGGTGGCATGTGCCGCTAGCGCGGACCTTTGAAAATAAGAGACTTTTGAATAAATGGATTTTGAATCCACCGGAGTGTCATGGGGGGCCGCTGGCGTGAACCTTTGAAAATAAGATTGGATAAATGGGATATGGTTCCTCTGTAGCGCCGTTTTGGGGTGAGTAGGGGTGGCATTAGGTGTCGGTGGCGCATAACTTTAAAAATAGGAGCATATTGTATATATATATATATATATATATATATATATATATAAGGGACATATACCAAATAGTCCCTCGGACATTTTTTAATACCCATTTAGTCTAAACTTTTTTATTTTGCCTCAAAAAGTCCTTTGCCACATATTTTGGAGAGGGAGTGCCGCTGGCGCGGACCTCTAAAAATAAGAGGATATTGAGTGCTTGAGGGACTAAATGGGTTAAACTAAAAATATGTGTCCTTTTTAAAAAATATATATTTATAGTAGGGACTATTTAATAATTGACCCTATATATAATGTGATAACACTGTAAGTGCAATTGTTTGTAAAAAAATCATAGATATTAAACTTTATTGTATACACCAGAAAATGAAATAGTTTTATATCTGTGACATTTTCACAAACAATAACACTTACTGTGTTAATATATTTATGAAATAGTTTTATATTTGTGACATTTTCACAAACAATAACACTCACTGTGTTAATATATTTATGAAATAGTTTTATATATATAACATTTTCACAACACAAACAGTAACATTTACTGAGTTATTATTACACAATATATATATATATATATATATATATATATATATATATATATATATATACACACGGTAGATCTAAACCTCTTTTTTTTCAAAATTACCATATTTTTAAAAGTTTACGTTAGCGAGATTCAATCCCCACCACTACCCACCCCCATTGTCGGAGCTTCAACGATTTTCATCAGGGCTATGATTTGGGGTGGGTAGTAGTGGCATAGGGTGCCACTGGCGCGGACCTCTAAAATTAAGAGAATATTAGATAAATGGGGTTTGGATCCACCGGAGCTTCGATTTGGGGTGAGTAGGGGTGGCATTGGGTTAGGTTTATATCTATAACATTTTCACATTAACATTTACTGTGTTCATATAACACAGTAATATATATATATATATATATATATATATATATATTCAACCCTCTTTTTTCTGATATTATCTTATTTTTAACAGTCCGCGCCAGACGCATCCAATCCCCACCACCACTCACCCCCATTGCCGGAGCCCCAACAACCTTCATCAGAGCTCTGATTTGAGGTGGCATGGGATGCCGATGTAACATTTTCACAAACAGTAACATTTATTATTTGTGAAAATATTACAGATATAAACCTAACCCAATGCTACCCCTACTCATTCCAAACTGGAGCTCCGGTGGATCCAAACCCCATTTATTCAATATTCTCTTATTTTCTAAGGTTCGCGCCAGCGGCACTCCATGTCACCCAAAATCAGAAGTCTGATGAAAGAGGTTTGGATCCACCGTATATATATATATATATATACACACACACTATGTTATAACACAGTAAATGTTACCGTTTGTGAAAATGTTACAGATATAAACATAACCCGATGCCAACCCTGCTCACCCCAAACCAGAGCTCCGGTGGATCCAAACCCCATTTATCTAATATTTTCTTATTTTCTAAGGTCTGCGCCAGCAACACCCCATGTCACTCCAAATCAAAGATCTGATGAAGGTTGTTGTAGCTCCGACAATGGGGGTGGGTGGTGTTGGGGATTGGATGCTGATAGCGCGGAGAGTTGAGAATATGATAATATCTGAAAAAAGAGGTTTGTATCCACCGTATATATATATATATATATATATATATATATATATATATATATATATATATATATATATATATATATATATATATATATATATATATATATATATATATATATATATATATATATATATATATGTGTGTGTGTGTGTGTGTGTGTATTGTGTTATAACACAGTAAATGTCACTGTTTGTGAAAATGTTACAAATATAAACTAACCCAATGCTAACCCTACCCACCCCAAATCGAAGCTCTAATGAAGGTGGTTGGATAGCGTGGACCTTTAAAAATAAGATAATTTTGAAAAAAAAAGGTTTGGATCCACTGTATGTGTGTGTGTGTATACTGTGTGTGCACTGTAAATGTTAATGTTTGTGAAAATGTTACAGATATAATTTTATTTCTTTTTCTGGTGCATACAGTAAAGTTTACCGTGTGTGTAGTTTTTTTCTTTGAAACTATATACGCTTCATAGATCTCGTCGAGCAGATTTTAAAAATAGTAATTTTGCGAAAAACGGATATGTCAATTAAAAGTTATGATCATTTGAAGATTAAAAAAAAAAGTTCAACCACTTTTGTAACTTCCTCAAAGAAGTTACGTATGTTTGGTTTTAAAAAGGTAAAATTATGACAAAAGTTCCAAAAAATTAGGAGTAGGACTTATATGTGAGGGGAAAACATGGTGGGATTAGAATGTCTAAAAAAAATCTAATAGGATCTAAATGTGAATGTCCCTTTTATGTCAGAACATGACACACCGCACAAATTTATAAAATTACGTACTAAAAAAATCATTAAAAATGATAAATATATCATTTGACAACTCATAAAAAAATCAAAATTTTAAACATTCATAACTTTAAATCTACAAATCCAAAATTTAAAAAAATTATATATTTGAAATCTACTCATCGAGATCTATCCAACAACACCCATATTCGATATTTTTTTCAAAAAAAAATTGAAATAAGTAAATTTACTATTTCAGTTAAATCTCCATTTTTTTAAAAAAAAACCTCTATCTTGTCCAGTTTTGATAATGGTGATGTTGGGGCGGACAAAAAAAACAAAAGAAATAGACGAAAAGAGAGAGAGAGAGAGAGAGAGAGAGAGAGAGAGAAATAATCCAGCGAGGATTCTGGTGGTCCTGGCGAAAATTTCGACAGACTGTTCCGACAAGAATTTTTGTGGTTGGGGTGGGATAGATGTGGGGTTATGTGTTTATATTTAGAATGATTTTTAAATGAGTATGAGTAAGGGCATAAATATAAATACATCTTTAGCTAAAAAAAAATTACATATTTTGTGAACTCCTAACTCTAAATGGACCATACAAATAAATATTATTGTACCACAGGGATTATATTTATAAACCTGGAAACCAGTGATCTATATATCCAAATATAAGATGGAACATGACCTTGAGCCAAATTCTCTATTAATTTAAATCAGCATGCAGGGCACGCGATGTGTGGCCCATATTTTATCAAATATCAGTTATTGTGTTTATATATTGTAAGACAATATATATGATGAATTAAATTATAATGGATAAATTAAAGTAAAAAATGTAAAATTAAATTCCAAATATTTGAAGAATTTATATGATAATGTATGACAAACATTTTATTAAGTGCAAAAGTTTTTCCAAAATTTAAAATCTTTGAAGTATGTTAGAAGCCTCGGGAAGCATGTATCTTCCTTGTATATCCTACAGAATGACGATGTAGAGAAGAACAATTCTATTTATTCCTGCAATATTTGAAGTAATATGTCAATAGTTTATATATTTGGTTCTGTATGTGACATATTGGTAGAAATGTATTTGTTAATTGTTACTTGATTCAGTCGTCTTCTTCAACAGTGTCTATATATTTTCTTTTTTTTATATCTGATATAATAAAGTTATGTATTAGTAGAGACATTTATTATATAACTTGAACCAATATGTAAATTATATAACCTTTGATGAGCTTTCGCAATCCTCGGTGGTGGCATTGTCAGTAGGAGTGTTCTCGAATTTTGTAACTCCTTTCTCATTATCAAATTAAATTTATTGAGTCTCAGAAAGAATTGGTCCTTTTTTCCCATGATTTTTTGAATATAAAGTTCGCGTCCTTTGTATCTCCCTATAAGAGTTATATATATTTATTTAAAGTTGTGATACGAGTAGGAAGAAATTGAATCAAATTAATTTGTTTATGTACCTTGTAAGGACACAAATTTTCAATCGAGTCAATTTATAGTGTTGGCTTAATTTCGAATAAAACACTTTGTGTCATAGGATAGATATTTGTTGTATCATTTCAAGCCTATGACGTCTAAGTTGAAGAGTAGCGGCCAAATCTAAAGTGAAGGTTTCATCTTTGCCGATTTCATGCCAAGTATATACGTCATCAACATTTGAATTCCAAGGTCTCTAAAGGTATGAATGCATTAATATATATAGGGACTTGAAAATTTATTTTGGGTGTAATTTTTGTTAAAATTATTTTTATAATTTTTTAAAGAAAATTAAATTTTCTGAAATGTCGTTAGAAGTTTGGTTCAAACATACAAGTTCAAACATACATGTTCGAACGACCATGTTTGAACGACCGTGTTCGAACAACCTGGGAAATTTTTACAAACGAAATTGTTCTGAATTCTCAATAATAGTTTTGTTCAAACATATATGTTTGAACGACCATGTTCGAACAACCTAGGAAATTTTGCAAACGAAATTGTTATGAATTCTCGTTAGAAGTTTGGTTCAAACATACATATTCAAATGACCATGTTCGAACAACCTGGGAAAATTTTGCAAACAAACTTCTTTGCATATTGTTATGAATTCTCATTAGAAGTTTGGTTCAAACATACATGTTCGAACAACCATGTTCGAACGACCACCTTCTAACGAACTGACAGTTTTTACACAGTTTTGTCAGTTTTATTTTTTTAACTGCCCACTACCCCACTAACTTGATTCCAGACCTTAATAGTGTGGGAGAAACATTTTTCCAATGACTTTTTCATAATTGAAAAAGGCTTTTGAGAGCAAAAACTTCCCACTAAAAATTTTCTTTTTGTGTTTATGATTTTCACTGATTAATATCTACGAAAACACAATGTTCACACCCAACATGTTTTTAGTTTAATCCAAGTTCCTATTTATATATCTTTGCTTGGAGATTGTTTGACACCGGGTTTCTTCTCTACCCATTGAGGAGGAAAGTTTGGGTTCCTTCTCTACCCCAAAAAGGAGATTGTGTTTGTTGCGCCGTGCTCATACGGTGAAAGGCACCGTGTGTGGGTTGACAATAGCTAGGCCCTATTGGTGGATTTTAAGACTTCGAAGGATTCCAGAGTTGTCGACTAGGAGGACATTGACGAATGAGGGAGCGTCAAGACTTGAAAGGCAAGTCGTTATTTTTCTCTTGTCGTGTCTTTTATAAAAATTCCATACCTAGTGGACTTGTAGGCTGGGTCGTCCGAGATTTTTCCCGTTGTGGATTTTCCTCGTACATCGCGCCTTGTGGTTGTAATTGTTTATTTTATCTAGCAAAATCGCCTAGATGCATGTATAGGGTAAAAAGATAAAATTTGGCTTAAATCATAACTTTAGTTTAATTTGGTGCTAATTAAATTTGGGTAATGTTTAAAGGTAATTTAATTTAAGTTGCAACCTTTAATTTGACAAAATGCATGCTTAGGTTGTTTAGCATAAATGCCAACTTGAATTGAATTAATGTTGTTTAACTGAGATTAAAAGAAAAATTCACATATTTGTTTTGTGTTGTTTGACTTAATTTTAATTTTGAAGAAATTAAAATTTGTGGACTTTAATTGCTAAATTAAAAAGAAATTTTAAATGTGAAATATTTGGTGAACCATCCCGTATTTGGAATTTTAAATTAAGGGTATTTCACCCTATCAAGTGGTATCAGAGCAGGAACGCTAAATGATCGCGTTAAGATCCTTTGTTAAAAAAAATTATTTATATAATGGAAAATTCACCGTTTTCAAAATTCCCTGTTTTTTATAGTTCTAACTACGCATATTGGAAAGTGCATATGAGGTTGGAACTTAAGTCCTTAGATGAGAGGGTTTGACAATCCATAGTTAATGGGTGGTCCCCACCTACGTGTTTACATGAAAATGTGTGTATTCTTAAACTCGTAGAAAGATGGAGTGAGAATGACCTTAAACTAGCTAATTTTAATTCCAGTGGTTTAAATGCTCTTTTTAGTGCGGTCACACCCAATGAGTTTCGCCGGATTATGACGTGTGAAACGTCTAAGTAAGCATGGGATATTTTTCAACTCACCCATGAGGGAACAAGTGTCGTTAAAGATTCAAACTCCCAAACCTTAGCACTCAATTTGAAACCATTAAAATGTTAGAAAGTGAGACTTTTGATGAGTTATATGTTAGACTTTCCGATATTGTTAATTCCTCTTGTAATTTGGGAGAAAAGAAACCCGACAACTTTGTTGTAAAGAAAATTTTGAGGTTATTACCTAATAGATTTATTTCAAAAGTGACCGTTTAAATTTTTTTACCCATTTTAGCCTCTACGAAACTTGAAGAACTCGTAGGTGACTTACAAACCTATGAACTTGACATGTTTACCTTCAAGGATGAAAAGAAAAAAGATAAGGGCATTGCTTTGTAAGACCAAAAGGAAGAAAAACAAGTTTCGAATGATGAGAGTGACATCAACTCCGAGGATATGGCTATGTTTGCTAGGAAGTATAAAAAAATTCTTAAGTTTAATAAAGACAATCTTGAAAAGGATTTTAAGAAATTTGATAAATTTAAGCCTAATACAACCGAGAGAATCGTTAAATATCATAATGAATACCTTAATAGGGATGAGTCGAATAAGTGTTTTGGTTGTGAGGGTTATGGTCATAGGGCATTCAAATGTCCCACTAAACTAAGGAAGGAGGGCAAGCGACCAATTTCATACAATGCCACCTTTAGTGATTGTGAAAAGGAAGAGGGAACCGATTCCCCCGTTGAGCGCAACTTTACCGCCTTCATGGCACGTCATGTGAGCATTGATAGTGAATCTTCCCATGAAGATATTCCTTTACATGACACTTTCAAGGCTATTATTTGTGAATCCCCAAAATTTGATGTTATAAAGAGTGGAGTTGAAAGTGAGAGTAACAATGAATAAGAGGTTGATGAGGGTGAACTTCAAGTGGCCTTTCGTGAGCTATATGAGGAATCGATTAAAATAAAAAGTGATAACTTTAAGTTGGAATCTTGTTTGAGAGAACATGTCAAGGTTAATAATAAGAGTGCTTTAGTGGAAGACCTTAGGACACGTGAGAGAGCTCTTCATGAGAAGCTTGAGTATGTAGAAGGTGAGAGAGATAGCCTTAGAGGCTTAATGGAGGCTATGAAGAAAGAACTTATTGGATTTAAAGAGAGTAAGTATTTGCTTGACTCACGTATTTAGAGTTGGAAGAAAAGTTGAGAGACTCAAGTCGAGTCAAATTTGATTTGGAATGTAGGTCCGAAAAATTAGATAAAATACTTGAAATCATCCAAATTAAAAATTACTTGTGTGGTATTGTCTTCGATACTCGAAATGATTCAACTAATAAAGCCAAATCTATAAATTTGAGAGAATCTACTAGGAACACTTTCAAAGGTCAATCCTTAGGTACTACCTTTCGTCGGGTCTTTACATGCTCACATTGTGGTAAAAAATGTCATCTTTGGAAATTTTGTTTTGATCTTGAAAAGGGTTCTAGGAAGTCCAATGGTAGAGTCACCAAAATTCCCAAATTCCGAGAGTGTCACGCTTCATTAGTTTGGGTTAGGAGATCCGATTTGGCGACTTTATAAGATAGGATTTTTCATTCTCAATTGCTTGCACGCGATACCTCCCTTGTTCTATCTAAAGGTTTAACGTGTTAGCTTTGGTTAAATACACTAGCTTATGTGCATCATGATATATTCTTGCTAGTTGTATATTTATTTGTCATTTTCTAGTCTTTACCTCATTATAAAAAAAAAAATTGTGCCAGAATTATGATATGTTTATCTTTTGTATTTTATTCCTTTTATTTGATCTCATTGAAAAATACAAAAAGATTTTTGTTTTCTTTTGGGTTAAATTTCTTTTGTTTGGTGAAATTTTTTGAAAAGCTCAAAATGATTTTTTTTATGTGTGTATTTTAGTTTTACACATTTTATATGGCATATACATGTGTTTGAATCCAATATCATTTTCGCTTTTATGTGGCTAGAACTTTTGGTTAAGATTTTCAATCCTTAAAGTATTTTTTATCATCTTGCATGGAGTAGTTTGTTTTTGTGTTGCTTAATGGATTATCTTTTTATATGCCTCGATTCACACATGCACAAGCTCATTTGAAATTTAACTTCGCATGTATATTCAAGTTAAGTGAGATGTTGGCCTATCAATTTAGTCATCTACATATTGCTATGACTATGGATGATCTGCACATGTAATAACAGTTTCTCGGATTTAAAAAAATGTTAGAAAAATATTTATCAGTTGTAGTTGTTTATCAATGGAATCGGGTTGCGAAAGACAAAATTACTTTGCATGAAAAGCCATTATTGAAATTTGGCCTAAAAAAATGTGGCATATATAATAAAAGAAAAAAGAAAAAGAATATTAATGAGAAAGTTTGGTTGGATATATCAAAGGGTTTGCACAATGACTTTGTATCCTAATTATGCTATTCTTGTCATGACTTTATTGGTTTGTAGAATCATCGATACTCTGGGCTTGTGTATTGTGTATGCTTGTTCCGTGATTTTACTTGATCTTGTCACGTGAGGCTATATTTAAGTTAGATAAAGTTTTGCACTCAAATGAGAACTTAGTGAACATGTTTAGGTGATTAAGTCTATATTTCTTTAGTCTCTAGTTCACACCCCTTCACTTCCGTCTACCACATGTATTTAGACATATTTTTTTCCATATGAGTGTGGAAAGTTTAATGTATTTTGTGTCGTGTGTGGTGTTTATACCTATGTATATGTGTGTGTGCATTATATATATATATGGTATATCTTTGTTTTTAAGTTTTTGCCTCGCTAGCTAGTCCATGTATGCATCTTGTTTAAAATCGGTATCTATCTTGTTACGAATTTTGTTTGATATCTCATGCTTATCATAATACATTAGAAGTGATACCTTTTTGTCATCGCATCATGAGTGATATTTATTAATCTTTGTATGTATTAGTTGTACTTCATTGTTGCTATATGCATAAATACTCTTGTCACTTTATGCACTATTGCATGTTTAACTTATTTTTCCTTATTCATATCCCTTGTTTAGTTTAGGGGGGTATTTGCTTTAATTGGGGGAGAAATAAGTTATTTTATTCTTGACGTTTGTCTATTCCTGAACAAAAAGGGGGAGAAATGGTATCTAAACCTTTAGTTTAGGAGATCCAACTTAGGGGGAGAGCGCTATCTTCTTAGGTAGATCATGTTAGATAAAGGGGGAGAATTAATTGAGGGGGATAATTATTTTACGCACTTTATATTGTCATATTCCCTATGCATTTGATGGTTTGTTTAAGTGTGCAGGATTTCATCTTTAGTAGCAATCTTCTAAGGCGACAAAGCTTTTCATTCTACGAGTCAAGTCAAGCGTCTATAATTTTTTTATTTTTGGGTGGGATTGAGTTTGTTTAGATGTGTTTGACGGCCCATAGGGTTTTATTTTGGGTTTTGTCCCGAAATAACCAAAGGGGGAGATTTATAAGGACACAAATTTTCAATCGAGTCAATTTGTAGTGTTGGCTTAATTCCGAACAAAACACTTTGTGTTATAGGATAGATGTTTGTTGTATACTTTCAAGCCTATGACGTCTAAGTTGAAGACGTAGCGGCCAAGTCTAAAGTGAAGATTTCATCCTTGCCGATTTCGTGCCAAGTTTATACGTCATCAACATTCGAATTCCAAGGTCTCTAAAGGTATGAATTCATTAATATATATAGGGACTTGGAAATTTATTTTTGGTGTAATTTTTGTTAAAATTATTTTGAAAATTATTTTTATAATTTTTTAAATAAAAATAAAATTTTCTGAAATGTCGTTAGAAGTTTGGTTCAAACATACATGTTCGAACGACCATGTTTGAACAACCATGTTTGAACAACCTGAGAAATATTTGCAAACGAAATTGTTCTGAATTCTCGTTAGAAGGTTGGTTCAAACATATATGTTCGAACAACCATGTCCGAACAACCTGGGAAATTTTTGCAAACGAAATTATTCTGAATTCTCATTAGAAGTTTGGTTAAAACATACATGTTCGAACGACCATGTTCGAACAACCTGGGAAAATTTTACAAACGAACTTCTTTGCATATTGTTCTGAATTCTCGTTAGAAGTTTGGTTCAAACATACATGTTCGAACAACCATGTTCGAACGACCATGTTCGAAACCATGTTCGAATAACCTTCTAACGATCTGAAAGTTTTTGCACAGTTTTGCCAGTTTTCTTTTTTTAACTGCCCACTACCCCACTAACTTGATTCCAGACCTTAATAGTGCGGGAGAAACATTTTTCCAATGACTTTTTCATAATTGCAAAAAGCTTTTGAAAGCAAAAACTTCCAACTAAAAAGTCCCTTTTTGTGTTTATGATTTTCATTGATTAATCTCTACCAAAACACAATGTTTACACCCAACATGTTTTTAGTTTAATCCAACTTCCTATTTTTATATCTTTGCTTGGAGATTGTTTAGCATCGGGTTTCTTCTCTACCCATCAAGGAGGAAAGTTTGGGTTCCTTCTCTGCCCCCCAAAAAGATTGTGTTTGTTTTGGCATGCTCATATGGTGAAAGACACCGTGTGTGGGTTGATGGTAGCTAGGCCCCATTGGTGGATTCCAAGACTATGGAGGATTCCGGAGTTGTCAACTTGGCGGAGGTTGAAGAACGAGGGAGCGTTAAGGCTTCAAAGGCAAGTCGTTGTTATAAGTTTTCTCTTGTCGTGTCTTTTGTAAAAATACCATATCTAGTGGACTTGTAGGCTGGGACGTCCGAGATTTTTCTCGTTGTAGATTTTCCTCGTAAATCGCACCTTATGGTTGTGATTGTTTATTTTATCTAGCAAAATCACTTAGATGCATGTGTAGGTTGAAAAGATAAAATTTGGCTTAAGTCACAACTTTAGTTTAATTTGGTGCTAATTAAATTTGGATAATATTTAAAGAATTCAAGTTGCAACCTTTAATTTAACAAAATGCATGCTTAGGTTGTTTAGCATAAATTCCAACTTGAATTGAATTAATGTTGTTTAACTGAGATTAAAAGAAAGATTCAAATATTTGTTTTGTGTTGTTTAACTTAATTTTAATGTTGAAGAAATTAAAATTTGTGGACTTTAATTGCTAAATCAAAAAGAAATTTTAAATGTGAAATATTTGGTGAACCATCCCCTATTTGGAATTTTGAATCGAGGGTATTTCACCCTATCATACCTTATTCTCAGGTGTGTAAATTTGAGATAGTGAAAATCCAACCAATTTTTCAACCACCTTGTCGAAAAGAATGAATGTTGTATCTCCATTGTAGTCTTCAACATCCACTTGAAGTTTATATCTATGAAATTAAATATCGTAAATAAATTTATATCAGTACATGGTAATAGATATGTTTTAGTAAAAAGTATGGATTGTATCTTACTTTGGAACTCGAAACACGTTGTCTATGTTGCAAAATTTGCAGATGTACGACTCTGCTAGCTTTGTCAAGATCTTGTTACAAACTTTGCAAGAGATGTAAGACCAACCGAACTCATCGTTCACACGAATAATTGATGCTTGAACTAATACAATCTTCACCTATAAAATTATTTTAAGTTATAAAAAATTAGTAAATTAATACTATAAAATATTGAATATTAACCAACAATACCCCACCCTCTGACGTTAAGCGCATTTTTTTAATAGCGAAAATATTATCCATAATAGGGGTCTCCAAACTTGATGTCAAATTATGAGTTGACCTTAGATGCTCAATTGATTGAAATTGTGAAGGATTTGAGTTTCTAATATGAATTGTATAGAGAATAAATATATTTAGTGAATAAAGTTAGATTTTGATTTAATAATTTCATTATTTATATGTCTATTTACGCCTGAACCTCGGGTATTGTGATATTTGTGTAGGTCTTTATTACATTTGTGGATGGAAGGTATATCTGCCATTAAAAAAATGTATCATATTGATACAAAGAAATTTTATATGATTTAAAATATTTATGTACCTCAAGAATTTGACATTGAGTGACGTAATGACAATTGTTATTGAAAACTGTCCAACATTTTGTAGATCATCATTGAGCTTAATTGTTGAATATCCCAAGAAAGTTATTTTGAGCTTGTTGTTGTATTGTATATAATTTGAAGTAAATTTATATTGCAAAAATTTAGTTGTATAGAACAAAGAAGTAAACATAATAATATAAATTAATAATTTATTACCTTGGATCCGAAATTTGAATGTCTAATTTCTCGACATTGTTTCCGCTGAGATTCATATATTCAAGTTCGCTTCTTCTGCTAAGAACGCCGCACAAATTTGGATAAAACAATTATTTAATTGTATATGATATATGTTTTCGTAATTAATATAAAGTTCATAAAATATATGAATATGGGTAATATTTTATTTGTTAGCTTGTCCTTGTTAACGACTCTATCGTTCATTGTGTTGTAGTCGCCGAATTCAAATTAATGTAATGAAATATTACGTATGTTGTCCTTCAATTCTTTTACAGATGTGCCGAGCTTGAAATTTAGTACACATGAATGTGTAATAGGTTTGTATCATCTATTGTTAGCAAGCGCCTTGAAATTTGAGATTTTATATATCTTTCCTTCTTCGATCAACGGAGCATATTCGCCAACTTCGTCCTTCCAAATAATTGTGTGAATGTGGTCGTCCTGCAAACATTATACAAAGATATCATATTCTATTACAAAATTCATATAATAAATCAGTCTGATGTGAATTTGTATTGATAGTAAATATCGTTGTTGAAGAATTTATTTCAACAGTTGTGAAATGAATGGGGGAGTTATGTATGACTGTGTCGAGGTACTTTTGGAAAGTAAATTTGAAGAACATTCGGTAAACAACTCATAAGAATGAAATTCATAAGATAAATTTCATATATGGCTACAGTAAAAGTGTAATCTACTGACATTAGACATCAAAATTTTCATATATGTACATATTCATAAAGTCAATATATTATGCAGCTGAGTCCGTAGTATAAGAAAGCAGTGTAACTATTCAAATTATTTAGTTATAGAGAAATCAAGTAATAACTAAATATCGGGATAAACCAATATATTTTTTTTGTTATTTAATGCAAAAGGAATAATCATTTAATCAAAATAATGGATTATCTAACGGGATCAAACCACAAAATTTAAGTAAACCTCTGTACATAATAAGAACTTTCAAGAACTTTGACACCTAAACAATATTATGATATAATCAGGTATCGTCAATCATATTAATGTCTATATGTATAATCTATATATTCTTGTATTCATAATATGTTCAATTATATGAAAGTTCTCCTCCACATATGTTCGTGGAGATATATTGCAAGAAGTGGCAATGGAAATATAGAAGACTGAGACGAAAAGAACGACTAAATTCTATTATTTTTTTTATGTAAAATCAATAGAGCAATTTCTTCATCCGGTCATTGAATTTTATGGTTTAAGGTGGCGGGATGATATTCTTATTTTTCCTAAGATGAATCAACCTCTTATTATCAGCCCAAAGGCCCTTAAGTTACATCAAATGTGAATTATTGTTATATAAAATGCGAGGGCTTATTCGAGACAAATTATCCCACATTACATTGTTATATAATTAATATACCCTTCAATTGATGAGCATCCAAAGGTAAAAAGACATTCATTGGTAAAGCATCAGCGTGCGATACATACAAACAACCCTACCTCGGTCTAAATGTCCCTAAGATAAGACAATACTTCACGTAGAAAGCAACAAGATTCCTCGTCCTGTTTTATGCACTCAAAGTAGCAGACGAAAGCAAAACGTTCGAAAGCATTACAGACAATGGAGAGTATAGTTACAGTCAGCACAGTAGCTGTAACGCGAGCAGCACTTCGCTCAAACTATAGGCTATAAACCGTGCTGAATGAAAAAGTTTCCCCCATGCAATTTACCCCCATATTTGAACTTGAGTAAATATAATGAATAATCTAATTAGGATGGATTATAGGAGATATTATGTACACTTCCTTTTAGTAACTTAAGTAAAATAGTGTAAGAATCTTCTGGTATGTACTTTAAAAATGCAAACAGTTCATTCATTTGGTCTATACAATCATTTATATTGTTTTAAATTGTTAGTGTAATTACTTTTTGTTTATACTGCCTCCCAAAATTATTAATCATAAATGATTTTCTATTTGTTCATATAAGGAAATATATAGGGTACGACAGGAATGAATAAATGTATAATGGTTTTGTAATTGATATATTAAGCTGTTATTTTTCTTAGGTCTTGAATGTTGTCAATTAGTTCAAATAACATTATCCTTGTTTCCATAACATTAGGTAGTTTAAGGATTATTATTCATGTTAAATCAGTTAAACTCTATGATACAATTTCGGGTATGATTCCTTACACGTAGCATTGAGTCATTAATTTCATAAGGAATAAAGAAGTGATGTAGGAGCGTCAAGGCAAATGTTGTATAGTATAGCAATATTAATGAAAAACATATTTAGGAATGTGTACCTTTTCATTTAGAAGAACGCAATCAACATATATAAGATCGTTGTTTTTCTTAGAATTGACGACATCCCACTTTCTTGTTACTTGTGCAATGATTGCCCAACTTTTTGATTCAATGGTTAATTCTGAGATAAATGCATGACAATCATTCGTATTGGATTTATATTCAGAATAACGAAATATGTTAAGAGTATAAATAATTGTGTAGTGGTAATGTCTTTAGTAATGGCATGATATTAGTATTTAAATTGTAATGTTTATAAGAATAGTAATATTTATTTATCAGATTGTAAGTCTTGAAATATCTCGTTGAACACTATATTCTTAGTGTAATTTTGAGGCATGGAAACGTCATCGATTATTAGTACGTTTAAACCTGATCATGATTTGAATCTTGACACAGCTACGTAGAGTTATCCATGGCAAAATACTGGTTGTGGAAAGTAAATTCCAACGTTGAATAAAGTTTATCCTTGACTCTTGTTTATAGTCATAGCAAAACATAAACTGAATGGGAATTATTTCCTCTTTAGTATGAACAACCATTTCATATCTGTTGACATCATGATAATTCTTGGAATGAAAACTTTCGTCCAATGATACACTCACTCAGTTGAGTAATAATTAAGCGTGTTCCATTACAAAGTACTGCACTTTGATTAATGTTAAACAATAGTATCACCGGTACTCCAACTTTTAGACAAAGTTTGTGGCTAGGTAACCCATTGAACTTCAAACTGTTTAGAAACTCCACAAGGAGTTGCATCTCTTCATCGGTTGTTTTTGCAGATGCCTTACAAATGGAGTCAGAACTTAGGTATGTACATTCCTCTTCTGCAATTTTACTAAGAACAAAGTTGTTTATATCATCGACTACATCGTTAGTTGGTGTTAGAATTGTTGATGATCTCAAGTGCTCTTTGTTCTTAATGTTTTCAACCAATTTAGGGTATGCGTTTTCCACAATTGTTGTAACTGTATTATTTATGGGTTGAATTAGTAGATCATTGGGAATTTTAATCCACGTTTTATCCAACTCGTTATTAAAAGAAGTCGAGCATATTGTCCGTTCATCTATTCCAAAAACGCAATCTGAAAATTCGAATGTGTCTTGGATTCGCATATTTTGTTTGAGGATAAAGACTTGACACATTTTCCAAATTGGTGACATGTTTACTGAAGCCTGAACAATATCATGTCTTGTTCCTCTCTAGATAACTAGTAAGGCTTGTCTGAAATCTCCTCTAAGAAGCACAATTTTGCTACCAAAAATTTTATCGTTATAGTTTGGATCATCAAAGCGAAGGATATCGCGTAGTATTCTGTCCACTGCTTCAAATTTATGATGATGATCCATATGAGCTTCATCCCAAATAATTAGTGAACATTCACGGATGAGTTCAGAGAGGTTGGCACCTTATCTTATGTCACATGTGGACGTTTTAGATATGTCAATCGAAATTGCAAAACATGAATGGGTTGTTCTTTCGCCCGGTAATAATATTGCCTCTATCTCAGAGGATGCTACAACAAGAACAATATTACCTTCGGATCTTAATCAAGTAATGATAGTCTTGTATAAATAAGTTTTTCCAGTTCCTCCTGCCACATAAACCAAACACAGTCCTCCTTTTTACTCATTAACTGAATCAATAACCTTGTTATATACCAATAACTGATCTTTGTTTAATTCGTCACAGAGTTTTTGGTGTTCTGAAGCAATTTCATCCATATTGTACGATGTCTCCTCATAAATCAATCGATTCCCCATATCTCTTAACAAAGAAGCATCAAGAAGTGTGAGGGGTGGAAAATCTTTCGAATTTCTATTGTTACGACGCATGATTTGTTCAATTTCGCAAAGTGCATAATTTTGGAGCTGAGAATCAGTTAAGAGAAATTCTAAAAATTTAAGTTTTTTCCTCTGCATGTATAGAACATCTTCTTAAAGAATATTTCAATTTTATTCCCAAAGAGCTAATGGATCAGCTACCTCACAAAACGAGTATTGTAATAAATAAGTCACAAAGTTGATTACCGAATGACTAATTTGAAGCATGAGATAGTGCATCGTGCCATTTGTTTTCTCCGTCTAATAGACTTAATGCATAATATGCTGCCTTGAATGTTGGATAAGTAACACCCTTTACTGTTCTGATTTCTTCATAATTTTTGGGTCCCCGTACAATGTTAAGTAGATTTCGCAAGTAAAATCTCTCCCTAGAGGCTGGATGTGCATAGACGATCCTACCTATGCAATCTTGTCTTTCTCTTCTTTTCCACTGTTTGTATTATGATTTCCATAGCCATACTTTAGGGAAATCAACATATGTAAGTTCACAGGAATCAGGATTTCCAGAATTCATCCTCATCCATTCAGTGAACATTATTTTTTCGGCATCAATCATGTTTACAATATTGTCTAATCTTTCTGAATCCTTAAATATTACATGTTGCTCATCTGGTAAGTGGAACGTTGATCTTTCAACGGATATGCTACGGTGTTAAATATCAAAATTAAATTTCCTCCAAACAGACTCACAGGCAGATACGAACCCACCGTCAAGAAATGATCCAATATCATATATAGGTATAAAATCACCCCTGCCTGTTTTGTAGTTCGAAACAATATTTTCTTGTAGCACATCCCTTGCTTTGTTAGCACCCTTGTTGACATACTTAAAGAAATAATTAATAGATCCAGATTTAGTACACAACTTAATGTTAATATTTGTGTCGTATAATGATCAGGTCCTTGTTACGAGGCACAATAAATATGTTATCGAGTTTAATACCATTTTTCTCACCCCCTCCCCACAATCATCTCTCCTTCTATAAATAAGGAAACCTTTTTTCATATAAAGGGGTCTCATTTGCGAATGGTTTAGGAAATTTTTTGAACAAATTCCTTTGGACATACACGGTGAGTTACGATTTGCTTCACCATATGGGTCGTGCATCATAAATTGTGAGATAGCTTTGAATCCAATAGGATCGTCTTCTTTATTTAGTAATTCAACAGAAATAATTGCATCTATTTGGGGTGATGTTTGAGGTTTATTATCAGGATGCGGGAATAATATGATATGAGCAGGGGGTAATCCTTTTTTTTTAATTCAATTGTGTAAATAACTTTGAGGAAAAGAAAAAGAAATAAAGTTACATTATGTTGTAATTGTGTTAGGAACAAAAAGTAAAGAAAAGTTACTTACCCGCTAAAATAATGCCAAATCGCTTTCCTTCTTTTATATCTTTCATGAAATGATCAAGCTTTATTTTGAAGGATCCCGTGATAATGTTCGATCGTTCATCAGGTTATTGTCCAGGAATTAGTGACATAAAATTGCTAATTTTCGACCACCGGAGTTCACTATGAAAGTGATGAAGAGGTTTGGGTTACCAAACCATCAACAAATTGTCATAGCATCCTGAAAGCTTTGAGACAGGTATATTGGGCCTCCTATGAAAGTAGATGGGGAAACAATGCATTTACCAATGGGTGCAAGTGTTGTGTCGCCTCTTAAGACTACATCCTTAAGACCTTTGTAAAGCTCTAATCGCAATTGAGATTGATTTAGACGTATCCATCGTAGCCTCTCTAACTTTATACATGTGTATTCATCAATAATGTATTATTGAAATAAACGGCCAAAAAGGTGTAACAAATTTTATTCATTGACTCTTTGTTGCAGCTTATAGGAGTAAAACTCCTGCATGGTTGCGCATTCCCTTTTCATACGACGATGACCTGTAATATTTACGTATTGAATGTATCTGTGATATCCATCTTCTCTATATAGAAAAATTATTAGATATTACAAGGCCATAAAGGAGGGATATATCTCGCTTATACGTGGAAATCTGGTACCCTTATGATCAATGACAATGTCACGCATGTAATTAGTATCCAACATGTCCCCAGCTATCAACCCAGCAACCTCAGAGGCTTGTGGTAAATTGTAAATGGGGGGGGGGGGGGGGTCACAAAACCTTGTACCCAACAACCATAGACGAATGTCTATAAAAATTAGATTGTTTAAAACGATCGCGGGCCATTCTAAACACTTTTGCTAGTTTATTGCTTTCATTAAACATTTTTATGAGTCCATCTACAATGATGGGGGTCAATGTTATCGAGACTGTTTGATGATCGTATATCTGATATACAGTTTAAGACCTCTGATTCAGTGTCTTAGATGTACAATTGGGCAAATTTTGAACGCTCGCCCTCAATCGGTAGTAACAACCCAATTTTATGATGATTTTGTCCGCTTATTCAATATATACGGTCCAAAACCGTTATTGTAACTATTCTATACTTTTCCTCCTATGGACGTAAAGTCAAACATAGAGTTGTATGCACGGATGTTAGTCCTGAATTTGGTAGATCGCATCCCTTCGTTATATGATAGCAAATCCATAAGGAACGTAGGCAGTTCCTTGGTCAGTGGTAGTCCAATTTTCCCTTCTTAACAGCAAAGGGAGAAGTTAGGAAATGTTGTTTGCTTATTTTTTCCATTACGTTCTTTGTACCACATAATAACGGAAGAAAAGCTTCATTGCTTTGAAGGAGGTCCAAACGTCCAGGGAACAAAATCCGTACCTATAATGTATTAGTTGAAGGAATGAATAAAATAAACATTTTTAAAAGGTTATATCATTTTAATTTCAAATTTTAGTACTTCATATAGTCTTACTGTTATTGCATGCAGTTGATGCTATAAGCTTACGATGGGCATTAGAGCTAGATCGTCGTTGATTACCTGTTGTAAAGCAGAGAATTTTTAATTATATAAAAAAGAGAAGAATAAATGATTGTATTCGTTGCAACAAGTAAGCATAAAGGATCTACATCTACTGCCCATCATAATATTTGCCCACCAACCGCACGAAAGAATAGTAAGAGGATATAAATTTCTATATTTGTAATGTAGAATCATTGTAACTTTTAAAGGAGAGATTAGCTACCATTTTTTTAACAGTGTAAAGTTGTTTTTAACAATTATAAATCATTCCGACCAAATTTATTTCGGTATTCATAATGGGTTGGTTTATTAAGACTGTTGAGGAAGCAGCATTTGCCATGGCACGCGTTGCCCACTCTAACGTGTATCCGCAATAAATTCCTACGGGTATATAAACTTCACAATTCTTTATTGAATTATTGGTGGTAATAGAAACATCGACGTTAACATTTGATCTTAAAGAAATGGATTTCATACGTGTTCTCATCGTTGGGGATCTGGTAACATTTAATCCAGTATGTGAGTATGTCGATCGTATAGTTGTGCTCAAATGTGATGTAGTAGACGAAGACGTGTTTATGGGGGTGTACATATCATAAAAATATGTCTGAATATATGCAAATTAAAATACTACTTGATTATTTTGGATGAGATAATGGTCCGGTTTGTAAAAAAATTCTTTAAAAAGTGATATTGTTTCACTAAAGCATTGTTGTTTTTAGAAAAAAGTGTGCCTTAAGGGTTTTACCAAGAATTAGGCGTAAAAAGCTTAAGGCGAGGCGTTTCTCCCAAGTCTCAAGCCTAAGCAGAGCCTAGGCAGATTTTTTAGAACAGTGATATTGAATAAAATTTATTAAGAAATGGAAAACAAATAGAAATATTTAAGAAAAGTAAAACACATAGTTATTTTTAAGGGCAAGCGATGGATCCAAAGTTGATATCTAAAAAACGATCTAAGAATATGTTGATTCCTCTGAGGGATCCTCTTAGTATGAAGGATATAAGATTGGACTGGCAATTGATTGGTCGTAATCAATGTAGTCAGAATTTTGAACATAATTGATGGAATGATGAGAGTTTAATGGATTTATGATTGGATCTTCATCATCAGAGACAATAACGTGCACAACGTTCATTTCATCCTCAGAATTGGGGACCAGATTGATGAAAGTGGGGCGAATAGGATATTGAACTTCAAGGTTCACATCAGTTGAGGAATGAAGAAATTGCGCATAATTGATTTTGCTATTTTGCTTTGTCACATTTGGAGAGTTAACGGCATTTCCTTCTTTAGTGTAAGTTTGCATCATAGAACTATTGTCCAATTCCTTCAGTACATAAGAAATTTTATCCATTCTTGATATTTTTACCTTGTTTTTGGATTCAAAGATGGCTGATTCAAAATTGCAAGATTGACGACGTGATAAACATCTTTTCTCCCGAGGGCTTGAGTTATCGACTTCAATAATTTCGTTCCTTGAGAACATTATGTCTGACTTCAGAAGATGTTCACGTTCAGTGCGAACCATAGTTATCCTAAATGATTATTTAAAACGGTAAACATAAGTTAGATCGATATGATTATGATATACAATGAATGCAAGGTTGGTTAATGTATATGAATATAGATAATTGCAGAAAATGAGGAAATGGGTTATAAATATATTTTTTATTCTTAACTTTCTACCAGTCTTATTAGAAGAATGAACCCTAAATGAATACACATAAGTATTTTAATAAAAAAAAATTGCTAACGTTAGAGAGCGTATATAAGGAATGGTAAATAACATGTGTTTGCTATTCAAAATTTATCAAAGATTTTCACTATTAACAAATTATCTATACATGTTTTCTTTATGAGTATAGTTATCCTAAGTGAATATTTAAAACGGTAAAAATAAGTTAGATCGATATGATTATGATATACAATGAATGCAAGGTTGGTTGATGTATATGAATATAGAGAATTACGGAAAAGGAAGAAATGAATTATGAATATATTATTTATTCTTAACTTTCTACAAGTCTAATTAGAGGAAATGGACCCTATATGAATACACATAAGTATTTTAATGAAAAAAATGGTAATGTTAGAGAGCGTATATAAGGAATGGTAAATAACATTTGTTTGCTATTCAAAATTTAACAAAGATTTTCACTATTAACAAATTATCTATACATATTTTCTTTATGAGTTGAAATAGTTATTTTAGAAGATGTTCGCATTTGGTGAGAAAAATTGTTATCCTAAATAATTTATAAAAATTGTAAAAATAAGTTAGACTCATTTTATTATGATATAAATGAAAGCAATGTTGCTTCATATATAAATACGTATTTAAATATACAAAGGTTTGAAATAGTTAGATAACGTGTATGAATAATGGAAATTAATATATTTTTGAAATTCAAAATCTTCATAAGATCAGTATTCTTGTAAAATTATATATACATATTTTTTTAAGGAGTTACTATTTTGGGGCAAGTCAACCACATATACAGATAATACATATTTCTTTCATGCCTTCAATTTAATGAATAACAGAAGATAAGTAATGTAATAAATAATATAACTATTTTTTTTAATAAAACACCATGTTGCAATTCTAAATATGGTTTAGCCCAAATGGAAAAAATGAAAGAAAATTGCAGTACCACTTTATGATGAAACGCGAAATTGAGTCAGAAAGCTAACACATATTTTTTTATGCCTTCAAATTAATAGATAACAATACTTAAATAATGTAATGAATAATTAAAAAAATAACATTTCATGATTCATCAACTAAATCAGTTCATAAGTCTAATTCAATCATTAAATCAACAGATGAATCTAATGTATATTAAACTGGACCATGTACACCTCAAACGTAAAGAAAAATTAATATAATTAATTTACTTTATTTAAACAACCAAATAAACTAACACAACAACAACTATCGTACGAGTCAAATATTACTTATAATAGATATTACAAACTATGTTTTCAGAAATTTCTGCAATCAGGTTTCAATTTCATGTATGTTTATGCAGTACACGAATGAATAAAATAGAGATTACCTTAACTGAGAGTTTGAAATATCAATTGAAATAACTACTTGGAAGAAAACAATTTATGCCGAAAGTCAGTGAACATGGATTTGAAAAAAAAGGTGCGATCCGAAAAAATTATAGTAGAAATAAAAAATATAAAGCACTAGATTACGTACTTCTGAGAAAATAGTTATGGGAGCATAACTTTTGCAACATCTTTCATGGTTTATATAAAACCGTTTGAGGTGAAATGGGTAATGAATCGATTGAAAATGGAAATCCATAAGAATTTCATTCTTTGCCTTTATGATGGGGAGAGGAAGAGGTGGAGTAATAATGGAAGGAAATAAAGCGAAAAAAGCTTTATGGGTATGGGTATTGAGAGGAGAGAGAAACGATTTGGGTTAGACAAAAGATTAATGGGTGTGGGAATTGAGAGGAGAGAGAAACGGTTGTGGGTAGAGAAATCTTTTGAGGTATTTAAAAATCAAAGGAGACAGAGACAGACCATTGTCTATGAGCTCAATTTCAATTGAGGCTTCATTAAAGAAAAGGGTCACGTGTCATTTTGCACTCATGTTGGACTTTTATTTTATATATATACATAGATTTGGTGATCCATTTTTAAACTCCATTACGAGGACCTTCTCAAATGATTGGTTAAAATATTAACATAATAATTAAGTAGTTATCATGTGTCCTACAATTTTTAATGCCTTAACCAATCATTGAGATGGTCACATGAGCCACTTTGAAAGAGGGTCAACAAATATGAACTCGTTTTAGGAATTTTTTTACTTTAAAACCTAATTTTTACGACAATGTTCGACTTATCTTATACTTTATTAATCTCATTAACATAACTCCCAAATATTTAATAATGTACCCATTTTTTAATTTAAAAAAACTTTTATTTAATGCAGGGAAATCGTATGTATAATAGTGTCAAATGTCAATTATGCTTGAAATGCAATGTATAATATAGATCGACACAGAATATATGTGGTTCAACAAGTCGACCTTGCTTACGTCCACAAAAAAAGAGATGAGAGTTTGTTTGGAATATGACAACTTGGAGTGCTAGGGTTTCTAACTGAGAGTCTGTGACAACCCGCTCACCAAAATAAGGGGTGGCCAGCCCAATACTCCAATATAACGGAATCATGGATGGAATCATTCCCAGCATCATAACAAAAATATAGAGTATCTAGGATAACCACCCAATATTTCAGAAAACGGGTTGCCAAAAATTTTGATTTGAAAGTAAATAAATGAAAACAAATAACCCAATTCCTGAAAGATAAGGGAAACCCCAAGACATATATAAATAATACAACAAGAATACGATAAAAAGATCGAATAGGTAACCGGTCACTAACTGATACACCAATAATACGCAAGTACAATAAGTTACTTATTACATTACATTAGACATTTACAAAAGCTTGGGCCTCTCGCCCGAATAAAAGACTTGATCTTAACTAGAATAAAAAGTGAAAACGTCTATACCAAATGTATCCCGTAATACCCGCAATGCATCACGGCTCGTCGAAAACATCGGAATCGGAATTCAAATCAGGCATCCTTGCGGCGGAGTACCTGAGCAGAGACAAGATGAATATGCAACAAGAAAAGTAACCAGGTCAGGGCCCGGTTCGATATGATTACCAGATGAATAAAGAGTATGACAGTTATGTATAATAAATCGTGAAGAAAGAGAAATAAGAAGCAACCTATACAATTTAAAACATAAGCTAAGCAGGAACAAAAATAAGAAGCATTAAACTAAAGACTTCACCAAAGGTGCCAATTATTTCATATATCTTTTCCTTAGCAGGAAGTATATATATATATAATCAAAATCTTTTACTCTTTAAGGAGATTTTATCTCAATTTTACCTTTTGTAAAAATCATTTCCTTATCAGGAAAATAATCATTTTCAAATGCTCTTTGTGGCATTTACATGTGCTCTTTGTGGCACTCCATCATGCTCTTATGGCATATCAAATACATCAAGTCCCACTTGATTATGAACTGTTATAATTATATACATATAACGAATTCTAAGACCGCCCGTCCGGGTTTCCCCACTGTACGCGCCCCTAAATGACCATCATCTTCCAGGGCCTATCATTAGACAACTTGGGCACCTATATCGCAAGACGTCGGGAAGCGGCCATGAGCCTGCGGGGTAGTCAAGACCACACCCGGAATCTCCTACCCATCGCAGAAAAATATACAACAATAAGCGCTCCCATGGCCTAGGACTATATCCACCCTGCATTCATTAGCCAGGGGGCTTCACCTCGCGTGCGGACTTCCCTTATGATGTCATTTAGAGAGGTGTGTTTAAGCCATTTTATTTATCATATCGAAAATCAAGTAAACCATTATTTATCGGTTTCAGGATTAAGTAAATTATCATTTACTAATATCAATACCATATCCATTTCATTTCCATTCCACGTATATGTTTCATTTTATTCGAAACTGTTATTATTTACTTCTAGTAACAGATAGAACTTATTATCCGGAGCCATACAATAAATTATATCAATACTACAACCTCAGAGGAGTAAATAAACTCTTCATCATCTCCAAGCATTTTAGGATGTTATTTTAAAACCCCAAGGTTATCATCTTTCGAAGGAATGAAATAACTTTCAATTTATTCTCCAAACTCACCTTTATGGCGTTATTATGAACCACCAAAGTTAACATAGTTCAATCGAACTTTTAAAATCTCCCAACATTCTTTTGGTGTGGCAATATAAACCATCAAAACTAGTATAGCTTAATTAATCTTCTAAAGTCTCCCGAACATAACACTACATCTCCTAGTTTTATAATAATTAACTAGAAGAAAAGAATGCCCTATCATTAATAGGCCTAACCCCGGAAAAGTCCCCACATAAACCATTCCTAATGTAGGGTAGACAACTAACTCATCTCACACTCTAGGACTCTAAGTTTACTTCATTCAAGAAGGTTCCTAATCCCTATATTTAAAGAAAAGAATTGAAATTGAGTTATAAAATTAACTCAAAAATAGCAGGAAAACGAATCGATTCGCCCTAGCGAATCGATTCGCCCAAAAAGCGAATCGATTCGGACTACTGAACCAACTTTCTGCAATTGACCGAATCGATTCGGCCTTAACCCGAATCGATTCGGGTTATGCAGACCTGCCAATTTCCCTTAGCGAATCGATTCGCCCTAAGGGCCGAATCGATTCGCCCTAAGGGCCGAATCGATTCGGACCTGCAAATTTGCCAAAAATGGCTACGAAGGATTGTGAACCCTAAATCCTCCAAACTTCAAATCTCTTCCTTTTCATACACATCCAACAACAAAAATCTAACCCAAACTAATCTACATGATTATTAACCATCAAAACCCACAATTTCTTCAACATAAATCAAGACTAGGGTTTAAATCCCACAAATTCTATATTTAAACCATAAATGTAAATACACAACTATCATACAATTTATGCATCTTAAATCACATATTAGCAAGTAGAAAACTTGCCTTGATGTAGGGAATATCAGATTTGTTTGAGTAGGAGCATCAATCCATCTTCAATCTTCATTTTCTCTTCTTTCTCCATTCTTTCTCTTCCTCTTTCTTTCTCTCCTTTCTCTCTATATGTTCAAGACATAATATGGGAAAATAAGGGATTTTGGATACTAAAATCGTGGCTTAAGTTAAAACTCCCAACTCAAATGGTTAATACCACATTAAAATGACTCCCAAATACGCGTTTAAGTTAAAACCAGGTAAAAGTGCCCGAAACCCAAAAATACAATATGGCACTTATTTTGATTGTCTCGCACCTTCCGAGACTAACTACGCCCTCTAAACTGGCATCCGGAAATTTTATAAATTATTTCGAGTTCCAAAAATCATTTAAACTAAAAGGCCATTTAAAATACATGACACTACAGACATGCAACCTGATGTTATTTACTTTCACATGCAGTAAATATGCATCAATCTAGTAAATATTAACTTTCAATTCATTAAATTAATATTTACTCCAGTCCCCACATTTTATAAAATTACCTTATGCGGTAAGATCAGTATAAAATGAGCCTCCCAGAATCGAGGGTTGTTACATACTCCCCCTCTTAAGAGGGAATTTTGCCCCCAAAATTCGGGCATACCCCAAATCTGATAAGGGTATATTACTCTAAACTAGGATTCTACCGTCCTAAATAAACTCCTCGTTATCGCAACGTCCCAAATGGACCCGGGCTAAGATCGACCCTATCGATCTCAATCTACATCATTTGTGCTCTAGCATAGCACAAAGCGCTCCTTACTAACTATGAATCCTATCTTCCTACGACGAAAGGTGATGTCCTCGCGACTCGGCAAAAATTAGCCGAATCTCTAGCATCATGTTACATCACACCTTGGGGCATTCGTACCAACTCTAAGTGGCTTAGCCCTAATGCTCCTCAGCTATCCCCCGCCTCGACGTATCTCATCAAGGCGTATGGCTTAAAAGCCAAATCTCTAAAGAAATGTTCCGAGACCACTCCAAGTCCAAGGAACATATTACCCATTGGTTCCATCCAACGAGTATACGAATTACTAAACCGACCATGCTAGGCCACTCACGAAACCATGCCTTAGGAAATGGTCCATAAGACCACTCCAAAACCTAATGGTTGCACAAAAATCTCCATCCATACCATTACTGCTCCCATCTACTATGTATACTAAGGCGCACGTTCGTAATATGCCTTTCGGCATAAGTAAATTTCCTCCATTTCATCCATCCACTTTAGGGTGGTAGGATATACGCCATTTCCATACGGTTCCCATTACTTCGCGGAAACTTTTGCTAAACCTTCGACACGAATATCTAGTTTCGGTCCACCCTATTATAATAGGAACCTCCCACGGTTTTACTATTCCCCCATCGAGAACGGGGCATACTCTTCTACAAGTAGCCCGCCCGTAATGGCCGGGAATGCAACAGTCCGATCAAACGATTAACCATTTTCTCAAATGGGATCATGACCAGTTCGATGCCGGTAGTTTCATGCAGACATCTATGAATACCCTACTTCGTTCCACTACTACTCTCTTTACACGAGTAGGTGAAATGGTCAATCACAGACAGACACGCTCTTACTACCGAGTCTTCCTATTCATGCTCATTCTACTTGGCCTTCCATGCCATTACCATCATCTCTGATGAGTTCTCTACTCGACACGTCCACTAGCCCAATCGCATTTCCTTAGCGAATGAGAAAATATCCAATCACTAGTTCTTCTGAACCCCGAGCACCAGCTCAATTCCTCCCACAACATATTGCAACAACTTGTTGCTTACGAGAAGGACAAAATTTCCTGCCCAGGAAGTAGTGTCTTATCTATTTAAGGTGATCACTACCACGATGAATCTTAATTCAAGAACGGGATATTACTCTCCACAAGTTTAAGCTTGTGAGACGCATAAATAATAGGTCTATGCTCCATTATTATTACTCCCCAATCCTGGCAGAAACTTACTCATTAAACTCACTCTCGAGCTTACAATCATGACTCAGGAGTGAGGATCCACCCATCCTTATTAACTCCCCGGAAATGAAGTTACCAACGTAACCTTATCTCTAAGAAATGCCTCATCTCCTTCGGCCGAACCTTCCAAACCTCTCGAGACCCCATAATCTCTCTCCTAAGGGATCTAATCTCTTATAGAGTTAACCCATAACTTATTTGTGGTCAACTCCCTACCGCTTTCCTAAACTAACACCACCTACCCTCAAGGTCTTACATCCTAAAAATCCTAGAGTCTATCTATACATATCCTACCTAAATCGTAAGCATATAATACTAAATATATCCCTAGTGCCCAAGACCTTACTCAACTTCCGACATTCGCTCGGGTTCATGCGTGGGACGTCTCGCCGAAGCGAAATCCAGACAAGGAACCCTCCCGTTACACTACTACCTCGCATTGTCGGTCCTCGAGATATGACGGTCTAAAACACATGATCGGGATCGGTACAATTCTACTAATAAGATTCTACTTCTAGACTTTACCTTAGCATTCTATATATGAAATAAGAGAAAGGAAATATGGCATCTCTCCACTCCCAACGTCGTTAAGGTTCACGCGTGGAGCGTCCCGCAAAAGCGGAATCTAAACAAGGAACCCCTCCTATGCATTACTGCTTAACTTTGTTGGTCATGAAGATAAGTCATAACATCCACACACAATGCAAGTAAACAATGGAACACTCAAACCAAGTAACACATATGACACATATACATAAAAAATATCATCACTCGCTTCATAACGAGTGAAGAAAAGATAGAACTTCCATACCACGGAAGTCATATAATTTCCCTTCTATAATAGCGTAAATACTACTACAAGCTCAATATACACACCCGAGTCTATCGTAGACACAATAATACTAAATTTTATCCTAAGGAATATACACTACCCACCTATAAGGTAGAATTCCCTCCACAATTCGCTAAGCACTCCGGGTCAATACTAATGGTTCTCAGACTCCATATTCGAGCCTTACACATACCAACATTATCTCCACCAACTCCCCAACCAGGCATTTTACTCTTGCCCTTGCTCTCTACTCAACGAAATTTAAAATGAGCGGTTCTACACTCCACATCATAACCGTTATTCCGACTCTGGCTGACAATAATTGCCCATGCAGTCCCCCTTACTTTCTCAGTAAAAGAGAACACGCTCTTGGCCTCCTCTTCCTCGGTTTGATGAAACTTCCCCACGTGGGTGTCCACCAATGGGGTTTCACGATTCTCACTCCATCAGAAGTGTTAACAACACCTATTTTGGAGCCTATCACTTCATGGTGCATGGTCTCGACTCCCTAACCGTACAACACCTTATTCGCCATTGGTCTTTAACCGAACATTTTGTGAACATTCGGGAATCCACCTTCTCCTCAGTCCAGTTATCCCAGAGAAACTCGCCATTGCAAATACCCACCGGGCTTCTCTGTGGGCCAAACTTCTGGCACCCACGAATATAGTGACCACATTTTCATCACCACAACACTTCTTCTATGAGTGAAGGATTTTCCTCCATTTTACTACAGAGCACTTCTCTACTCCAATATAACATCGCGTGAATTCTCAAGTTTAGTACCACTTCCTACTTCTAGCGGTACTTGGGAAACTACATCAACTGAAATTTGCAGTCGTAATAGCAAGACAAGAAAGTGCTACAAAAAGGGAGCGGCCTCTAAAGCGGTCCCCCTCCCCGACCACAACTTACAGTTCTCCACACACCTTCCCATAATGCCCTTCATCTATCGACCTATTATTCACACACGAATACGCAAAAGATTTTATAGATTCTACCTCATGATAGAAGAACAAGATCTCACAAGAGAAATCAACGATCTTAATCCTAAGGCTTTACATCAAATCAAGAGCAACGCTGAAAACTTAAAGGCGTCCACACAGATTCCTAAGGACTCTAGAACCTGATGCTCTGATACCATCTGTGACAACCCGCTCACCAAAATAAGGGGTGGCCAGCCCAATACTCCAATATAACGGAATCATGGATGGAATCATTCTCAGCATCATAACAAAAATATAGAGTATCTAGGATAACCACCCAATATTTCAGAAAATGGGTTGCCAAAAATTTTGATTTGAAAGTAAATAAATGAAAACAAACAATCCAATTCCTGAAAGATAAGGGAAACCCCAAGACATATATAAATAATACAACAAGAATACGATAAAAAGATCGAATAGGTAACCGGTCACTAACTGATACACCAATAATACGCAAGTACAATAAGTTACTTATTACATTACATTAGACATTTACAAAAGATTGGGCCTCTCGCCCGAATAAAAGACTTGATATTAACTAGAATAAAAAGTGAAAACGTCTATACCAAATCTATCCCGTAATACCCGTAATGCATCACGACTCGTCGAAAACATCGGAATCGGAATTCAAATCAGGCATCCTTGCGGCGGAGTACCTGAGCAGAGACAAGATGAATATGCAACAAGAAAAGTAACCAGGTCAGGGTCCGGTTCTATATGATTACCAGGTGAATAAAGAGTATGACAGTTATGTATAATAAATCGTGAAAAAATAGAAATAAGAAGCAACCTATACAATTTAAAACATAAGCTAAGCAGGAACAAAAATAAGAAGCATTAAACTAAAGACTTCACCAAAGGTGCCAATTATTTCATATATCTTTTCCTTAGCAGGAAGTATGTATATATAATCAAAATCTTTTACTCTTTAAGGAGATTTTATCTCAATTTTACCTTTTGTAAAAATCCTTTCCTTATCAGGAAAATAATCATTTTCAAATGCTCTTTATGGCATTTACATGTGCTCTTTGTGGCACTCCATCATGCTCTTATGGCATATCAAATACATCAAGTCCCACTTGATTATGAACTGTTATAATTATATACATATAACGAATTCTAAGACCGCCCGTCCGGGTTTCCCCACTGTGCGCGCCCCTAAATGACCATCATCTTCCAGGGCCTATCATTAGACAACCTGGGCACCTATATCGCAAGACGTCGGGAAGCGGCCATGAGCCTGCGGGGTAGTCAAGACCACACCCGGAATCTCCTACCCATCGCAGAAAAATATACAACAATAAGCGCTCCCATGGCCTAGGACTATATCCACCCTGCATTCATTAGCCAGGGGGCTTCACCTCGCGTGCGGACTTCCCTTATGATGTCATTTAGAGAGGTGTGTTTAAGCCATTTTATTTATCATATCGAAAATCAAGTAAACCATTATTTACCGGTTTCAGGATTAAGTAAATTATCATTTACTAATATCAATACCATATCCATTTCATTTCCATTCCACGTATATGTTTCATTTTATTCGAAACCGTTATTATTTACTTCTTGTAACAGATAGAACTTATTAT
Organism: Sambucus nigra; assembly: GCA_949130495.1. Taxonomy (NCBI): domain Eukaryota; kingdom Viridiplantae; phylum Streptophyta; class Magnoliopsida; order Dipsacales; family Adoxaceae; genus Sambucus; species Sambucus nigra. The sequence goes on along the minus strand of OX422212.1, from coordinate 550,492,002 downwards.
CCGGAGCCATACAATAAATTATATCAATACTACAACCTCAGAGGAGTAAATAAACTCTTCATCATCTCCAAGCATTTTAGGATGTTATTTTAAAACCCCAAGGTTATCATCTTTCGAAGGAATGAAATAACTTTCAATTTATTCTCCAAACTCACCTTTATGGCGTTATTATGAACCACCAAAGTTAACATAGTTCAATCGAACTTTTAAAATCTCCCAACATTCTTTTGGTGTGGCAATATAAACCATCAAAACTAGTATAACTTAATTAAGCTTCTAAAGTCTCCCGAACATAACACTACCTCTCCTAGTTTTATAATAATTAACTAGAAGAAAAGAATGCCCTATCATTAATAGGCCTAACCCCGGAAAAGTCCCCACATAAACCATTCTTAATGTAGGGTAGACAACTAACTCATCTCACACTCTAGGACTCTAAGTTTACTTCATTCAAGAAGGTTCCTAATCCCTATATTTAAAGAAAAGAATTGAAATTGAGTTATAAAATTAACTCAAAAACAGCAGGAAAATGAATCGATTCGCCCAAGGGCGGAATCGATTCGCCCTAGAGAATCGATTCGCCCAAAAAGCTAATCGGTTCGGACTACTGAACCAACTTTCTGTAATTGACCGAATCAATTCGGCCTTAACCCGAATCGATTCGGGTTATGCAGACCTGCCAATTTCCCTTAGCGAATCGATTCACCCTAAGGGCCGAATCGATTCGGACCTGCAAATTTGCCAAAAATGGCTACGAAGGGTTGTGAACCCTAAATCCTCCAAACTTCAAATCTCTTCCTTTTCATACACATCCAACAACAAAAATCTAACCCAAACTAATCTACATGATTATTAACCATCAAAACCCACAATTTCTTCAACATAAATCAAGACTAGGGTTTAAATCCCACAAATTCTACATTTAAACCATAAATGTAAATACACGACTATCATACAATTTATGCATCTTAAATCACATATTAGCAAGTAGAAAACTTGCCTTGATGTAGGGAATATCAGATTTGTTTGAGTAGGAGCATCAATCCATCTTCAATCTTCATTTTCTCTTCTTTCTCCATTCTTTCTCTTCCTCTTTCTTTCTCTCCTTTCTCTCTATATGTTCAAGACATAATATGGGAAAATAAGGGATTTTGGATACTAAAATTGTGGCTTAAGTTAAAACTCCCAACTCAAATGGTTAATACCACATTAAAATGACTCCCAAATACGCGTTTAAGTTAAAACCAGGTAAAAGTGCCCGAAACCCAAAAATACAATATGGCACTTATTTTGACTGTATTGCACCTTCCGAGACTAACTACACCCTCTAAACTGGCATCCGAAAATTTTATAAATTATTTCGAGTTCCAAAAATCATTTAAACTAAAAGGCCATTTAAAATACATGACACTATAGACATGCAACCTGATGTTATTTACTTTCACATGCAGTAAATATGCATCAATCTAGTAAATATTAACTTTCAATTCATTAAATTAATATTTACTCCAGTCCCCACATTTTATAAAATTACCTTATGCGGTAAGATCAGTATAAAATGAGCTTCCCAGAATCGAGGGTTGTTACAGAGTCCAAACCGTAAATACAAAGTGTGTCAGTTATCAATATGTGCCCTCCTCATAATAGGGAGTCTTATTTATAGAAAATAAGAATTTTAACTAGTTCTATCATCATATATAATAAAGTTCTGATGTAGTCACGATCTAATTTAGTTTATCTTCATATTTTTTATTGAACTAGTATAGAATTACGATACTAAAGAAGTTAAATTAATGTCATATTCATGGGCCCAAAGGATTCCAACCTTGGTCGACCTCTGTTGAGTTGATGGTCAACTTAGGGAATTTGGGGGAATCAATGCCGCGTGCCTGTAATACCCCGTATTTTCATGGCTTTTAAATTATGGGATTTATTAATTTTAATTGAGATAAATTAATTTAATTTTAATCTGGAATGTTGTTTTTTAATATTTACTAGCGTGACGAGAGTTAGTAATTATTGGAAATTTGTTATTTGTTGAATGTTACTGGATGAGTATAGTAATATGTGATATTTATTTTTATAAAATTGTCACGTGTGAATAAAATGGCAATTATGAAAATTTAAGTCGGGACGCGCATGTGTCGTGTCGGGACTAAATATTGATTAATAAAAGTGAACAAATTATAAGTTGCTCATATGGTCATTTTGAGTGCGCCAAAGTGTCCAAAAGGGTCGAGATAGTCAGAAAAGTGTACCTGGGGGGTTTAGTTTGAGTCTCGGAGCGTTTTTAGGCTTAATTAGCACCCCCGGAGGGCGTTTTGGATATTTCGTAATTATGGGTAATTAAACCCACGAATTTGCAAGGGTTATATCAGATGTTAAGTGTCATCTTTTAGGGTTAACACAACCTAAAACTAATGACGGCCATTGGAGAGGAAGAGGAGAAGTTCTCCAAGGAGTTCTAGGCCAAGAACACCTCCGATGCACCGCCGTCACCGCCAAATCGTAGATCGCGCGAAGGGGATCACAACCACACCTTTTTCTTCCACAAATCAGAGACAAAATTTCCAGGCAAGTATCTATCTTTCTTTTATCAAGTTAATTCATCCTTTTATATTAGTCTTAGGTTGATTATAATTAGTGTTCTTGAAGAAAAATGTTAATTGGAGATACAAATTGCATGTTATAGTGATAGAGATCATATTTCTGGAAATCCATTTCACATGTAGAGGTTGAGCCACGAATTTCCATGGTATTAGTGATAGAAAATCTGGAAAAAGAATTAAAGAAACGAAGTTAAAGAGAAATTAGGGTTCTTGAGAGTTATAAAGATTTTGACCCTTTTTCCTTGTTATAGATGATGAAAATTCGCATGTGTTACGTAGGATATTGTTTAAATGGGTATACAATACTTGTAGTATGAATTGTTGGGAGTTTGGGACTGTAATACGATGGTTTGGAGGAGTTTGGGGTAACAATTTCGTAGCTGGGTTTTCTGCAGTTTCGCCATAACAGCTTGATCGATCGATCGAGCCAAGAGCATCGATCGATCGAGCCCAGAGCATCGATCGATCGACCCCCTTGCATCGATCGATCGACCCTCCTGGGAAAACTGCATTTTTGCTCGTATTAGCTTAATCCGATTTTATGCGTAGTAAACCTTGATTAGGGTTGCTAGAATATAATGGAACATAAAGAGGACCAATAGGGTCAAGAGAAATCCCATAAAGTGGAACTTTAATGTGAAGGGAAATAAAGGGTACACGGGGAGACTTTCAGACTTAAGAAATCATACGTGTGTTGATTAAATAATCGAAACATCTAATAAGTTGGATTAGAAGGCGAGAGAGGACCTACTGAAATTATACTTAGATTGAGAAAACACTTCGAGTGACAAGAAGTGAGTTTAGAATAAATTAATTACGAGAATAAAACGGAATGAGGCCGTTATACGATATAATGGAGTAAAACGTGTAATAACGGATAATGAAAATTTTGGGTCGCGAGAGTACCTAATTTAGTAATGTGGATGTGAATACATATTTATATATGACGGTGTGATTGTGCATATATTATTTCTGTGTAAAAATCGTACCCGCGATACTTGTTATCCCTGAGGTTACCGCGCTGGGACAGTCTTATCTCGATGTGCCTTTATGGGGGATATTGACTCGTACCCTAGAAGATAGATATCCTTAGTACAGGCTATCTGATCGATGGTCAGACGGTCCTAAGAGACGTGAGGGTATGTACTGACCTCTTAGAGACTTGGAATCTATGCTTCACCTCAATGTTGTTTGTGTTTGTGTTAATACAGTTCGAGAGTGATTCCGAACTAGTATTTCCCTTAGTTTGTGTGATACGGGGACTTGATAGCAGAGTATGCCAGCACCATAGTTTTTATGTGGGGTGCCGTTAGTATATATATAATTTATGAGTGATTGGTATATATATACTTATATATGGAAGTCTAGCACCATAGATTTTATGTGGGGTACTGTTTTTATATATATATATATTATACGAGTGATTAATATATATCCGTGTACCTATATGAGAACTTTCTACTGAGTAAAATAGTAGTTGAGTATATTATGAAATTCATCAACTTCACTGTAAGTATTCGGAAACATTATAACAATACGGAATTATTCTAAATAACGAAAGAAATATTGAAGAGATAGACTTTTCTAGAGTGAATATCATAACCTTAATTCCACGTGTTAAAACTTATGGAGAATAAGTTAGAGAGATATACGGGGTTCATTAGTACGATAGACGTGCACACTAGATGAGAGGTGAGAATTCTCAAGAGAGTGTCGCATACTAATATGACTGTAGCATTAGCCGGTAAACATTTTAAATACTTGCTAAACTATTTTAAAACTGTTTTACATTCGGGCTCTGACCCGTTTGTTGTTATCTCTTCTCCATTGTGTATATATATATATGTATTACAGGTGCCTAGCCACAGGGGCGTCTGGCTTAGGATTCTTTGGATGGAACGTGCTGTAGCTTTTGTGGGAGTTGCAGGCCATTGCTTAGACGACCTCATTGTTGACTCTACTTCTAGTTCAGCTTTATCCAGTGGGGGCATGTGTCGCCCTTTTCCATTATTTAGTTGATATTATCAGAGACTGTAATTCTTTTTACTTTCAGCATTTTTATTTCGGGATTTATTACTGTCAGGATGTTTTCCTTTAGTGTTGTACATGTTGCGATTTATTATTGATGGTTAAATTCTTGAATGTTCATTTTTATTCTTATACTAAATGTGTGACTCTTAATATGTTAATGATTAAAGGTTTTATAATAGGATTTAATAAAATGGATGTAAGGTTTCAAATGGTTTTGACACTTAGCTTAATTATTTAGGGTGTTTAATTGGAAAAGTTACTTTGCGACAATGATGCTAAGAATGAACCAATTGTTCACCTAGATTTTAATTTAATAAAGGAGTGATCGCCCGGTATTTAATTAGGCGGGGTGTCACAGGTGGTATCAGAGCATCAGGTTCTAGTGTCCTTTAGGATCTATGCGGCTTATTATGCTTTCAGCGTTGCTTTGTTTGATATAGAGCCCTATGTTTAGGATTGTCGATTTCTTTGATGAGATTTCGTTCTCCTGCTATGACGTATATACATTAGTGAATTCTAGTTTCGTTCGGATATGTGTGTGTGCCGAGCAATGACGGATGTCAGAAGAGGACCGTTAAGCGGACATCAGGAGGCAAGGCTCAGTTGAGATTATAAAATATATCCGAGGATGATGACCGCAGTCGAGGTTACCCCCATTATGGAGCGAGAAGCCAAAACTAGAAAGGCGACCCAACGTTGATTTCTAAGTGCTTCTATGATCGAATGAGGTGCGAGAGTAAACATACCCAACGTGTTACCAAACGTGTAGGGAACTGTCAGTGGGAAATTATAAAAATGCGAAGATTATGTGTGTTTACCAAAGGAATTAAAGTATCCAAAGGTTTAGATATAGAACGGGGTGTGACTAACTGAAAGTAAAAATTTAGAGAAATTTTTTCTTGACTTTCGGGATGAAGTTATAATGATGGGAGTTAACCACCAATTTTAGAAGTGGAATGCTATGCCTATAGGAGAACCTTAGGCAGAGTGTTGACCATATGTTCCTTCCTCAACTGTTCAGGATTAGAAGCAAATGTGGTTCTGAACTCATCATGGGAGGGTATGACAGGGGTCCATTTGTGAATATGAATCTTAACCGCTAGCGAATTTTGTATCGGAAGATGTAGATACGAGTGGAGGAAACGACTCCAAGTGGGAGATCGAATCGTAATAATAGTTGATAACACTCAAAGAGGAAATTCTTATGGACGACCGATTTAGAGGTTGACAACGTCGTATTTTGTCAAAATAGATGATAACGCTTCTTTGTGGGGGAAAGCTAAAAGAATCGAAGAATTTAGTCGAGAATAAGACTGAATACAACGATGGTGGTGTAGCACCACAAAGGGATGTGGATACACATCAGGGGACCCATTTAAATGCTTCAGATAGTTAAATTCTTACCAAGAGATGGTAAATCCAGTAAGGACTATTAAAGTCAGTGACATGTTCTTTAGGGCCTAAAAGGCTAAGGGTATAATCGGGGTAGCTAACAGGAATCGAGTCTACTAAAGTCCGAGAGAAGGACAATCCTAACCTGGTTAGTAGGACAGGTAATAAGTGAATTATGTGTTGAGGTATTTTTTTGCACGGAATGAAATCGCTCGCGATAATATGTTCCAAAGTGAGAAAAACGGACAAGAATACGGTGCCTAGTAAAGGACGACGATTAAAATAATTTTTGTTTGGTTTGGGCAGACGTGTTACGTCCGAAAACCATTTGTGCAGTCAAGACGATTGCCAGGATGAAAGTATAAGTTGTATCCTTAGAGGATGCGGCGTGTTTATGTGACACGAGCGAGTCACCATACTTTGTTCATTGCTAGATTAGCATGTGAGACGAGTTTAATGCATATAATTATAAACGTTATTAAAATGTGAATATTTTTCCCCAGTGTAGCGGGATTTTTCTTTAGTGCTATCCACGGAGGATGAATGAGTATATTAACAGTGTTATGAACTTTATTGAGTTACTCGTCGTAGTGATGCAATATACGAATATGGTATTATCTTTGATAAAACGTTGTAAAAATGGTTAGTACGATAGTGGGCATTTATTGCAAGACTATCGGAGTGGTTGCATTAGTGCAACATGTTTCATTTTTGTTCTGGCGAGACTTCACCTGAAAGAAGGTCGGACTCGCACTTATTTTATCTATCCTAGAGACTTCGGAGGAAATAGTGGGCTCGAGATATTCGATGCCAATGTATGTATAGACTTTGTCAGTATGATTCAGTATGTATCGGGATTTACCGTTGAGCGAAAAGATTTGACTCAGTATTATGTTTAGCACTCCGGACTTAGTGATAGGAAGAGTGCAGTGTTATATCTATCCTCTAGAGATGTGGGAGTTAAGAGTTATACCCCTATTATTAAGGAAAGGAATTTCGAGAATTTCGATCGTATGTATTCGAGATTTATAGAATGCAATTACCATCAACCAATACGGGACGATAGTGAAATTGGTGAAATGTTCTTTGTTAAGCATAATTAAGGGAGGAATTGTAACTTTTCCATCAAGGGACGGAATAAAGGGGTGCATGCTATAGACGGAGGACCTAACGGATTTCGATAATCGACAATGCTAGGTAGTAGTGTATCGGGGGGGTTCCTTATTTGGATTTCGCTTTGCGAGACATCCCACGCATGAAACTTAGCGTAAGGTTGGAAATAGGGAGACATTTGGTCACTATTCCATGAGTTCGGTACCCTGGTCGAAATGGGATCAAGTAATTATATATGTAAGTTGACAGTTGAATGTTGTTTTAAAGCCATTGGAGCCGAATTTTATAGTAAGAAGGCATTGAAAGTTATCCCCACGAGTTGAGGGGTGGAACGATGATAAGGAGAATTTAAAAGTTTTGATTTCAAAGGTGAATAAAGAGTTAGAATGATTTTTAGCATGGATTATCTGGAAAGAACTTTATTATACAAAAGGGATGACCTATAATTATTTTGATGAATAGAGCGTTAGTGATTTATTTTGGTCGTTGTACCTATTTGGGAAATTGTTGTACTTATCTGAAGAAGGTTGAGATTTGTTATTCCTCTTATATGGTCATTAAATTTGAATGCCCTATTCCTTACACTTTGTTGGATTTAGTTAGTTTCATTGATGTGTAGCACGCCGTTCGCTCTCCTAGGGCGGTCGGGGTGTTACAAAATGTGGGCATCTAAGTTAACTGCTGTTAAAATAGTCCGAGTCGAAGGGACGTGGTAATAGACGTGTGAAATATATGTTTGTGGGACTAGTATAACGAAGTGGAAGTGATAGAGTGGATTAAACGTCACATGAGGGGCGATAATCCATACATAAGTGTGCAATTAGAATAGCACGCCCTAATTTGATTGGAAGGCTGTGGGAAGCCATTTAAGAAGGGGTATCCCTTGAATGGAACATAATTAAATTATTATGAAGAACACTCGGAGCGGAGTTGTTAGTAGTCAAGTGTGAGAGCGACTTGAGCGTACAAATAGTAATGATGTTAGTATGGTATAAGAGATCCAGAAGTGCGTACCGTGGAAGAAAGAGCACGGGTCGGGAATTCGGCATACACCAAGGAAGGAAGGAGAGTATTACGTGTCACTTAAGGTGAGACATTTCAAGGGTTGTAAATAGTTTTATTGTACTAAGTTGATAACATTAGTTATCAGTGGCGACCAAGTATATTAGCAATATATTTACTTCAGTATTTTAACCTGGTCGGGTAAAACTTATGATCAAGAAATTTTACTGACTTCCTATTCGTGATTTTCCAATGACAAATCATACATAAAGTTTTGGACTTTTCTGATGTTGGAAAAGCTTAAAAAGTTTGAAAAACTTTCGGAGAACTTTCTTGAAAAAGTTTCAACTATTCCAACTTTTTTGAAGTTGGAAAATTTTGAAAAAGTTTAAACCATGTCTTTCTCGACTAGGAACTTTCTGAATTAAAAAAATTCTTCCCTGCTTATCCATTGTAAATTAAAATTGCTTAAAAATTTTCTCCCATAATGTATTTAGGTGTATAGCCACCCTATTCCGAAAAATAAAACACAAAAAGGATTGAGAATGGAGAAAAACTGAGATTTCATTAACTTAAATAAGCAATTATATTGGGGATAGGATTTTTAAAGAAAATTACTGATAATACTTGCGCTGATGATTTGCGTTTCGAGGTTTTTGAATTCTCCCCCCTCCAAAGTCTCCAATCGATAGGTTTATGGTCAGATAATCGTTGAGATACGGTATAGACCATACCAATTAGGCTCCTGCTTATTACTCTTATGAATTACTTTCTTGAGTACCAAATCTCCTTGCTTGAAGTTGGTTATTTTGACCCTTCGATTATAGAACCTTGTTGTCCATTGTTGATAGGCATCCATCCGAATAATAAAATATTCTCAGACTTCTTCTATCATGTACAAATCTAGTCGCCTCATAAGATCACTCCTTAGTGAATTAAAGTTTAATACTCTATGTGTGGATAGAACTATTTCCACCGGAATTACTGCTTCAGTGCCAAAAGCTAACATGTATGGAGTTTCTCCTGTTGCTGTTATTGGAGTAGTCCTGTATGCCTAAATGACACTGTGGAGTTCATGCCTTCAGTTTTTTCCAACCTTTTCTTCAACCCATCTAACAAGGTTTTGTTGGTGATCTCTGTGTGTCCATTTCATTATGGATGACTAGGTACTGAATGGAGTTTCTGCATGCCTGAACAAATGCAATTATCTTCAAATTATTCATTATCAAACTGAGTACCATGGTCGGTGATGAAATCATAAGGCATGCCATATCGACAAATGATCTGCTTCCATATGAATTGAAACACTCTTTGATAGGACATATCAAATAGGGGTTCTGCCTCTACCCATTTGGTGAAGTAATCAACAACCACAATAAGGTACTTGAATCTTCCTTTGGTGGTCGGCAGTAGTCCGACCAAGTTAATTCCCCATATAACGGAAGTCCATTGAGAAGTGATGGAAGTTAAGCTTTCTCCTGGTCTCCTTTGAAAGGTAGAAAATTTCTAGCATTTATCATATTTCTTGGTGAAAGCGACACAATATGTTTTCATTATTGTCCAGTAGTAACCCCGTATTGCTATTCGTTATCATGAAGATCTTCCAACTACATGGGCACCACATGACCCCTCATACACTTCTTTGATTAAATTATTTTCCACATTTGGGTGAACAAAATAAAGTAAAGAAATTATGTATCCTCTCCCGTGTGACACCCTGCCTAATTAAATACTGGGTGATTAGTCCTATATCCAATTAAAATAAGTTTCTCATCTGGTTCATTCTTAACATCATTGTCGAATTTTTTTTAAAACATTACTAACCAGCTAGTATTCAAAAAGCCAATGTCAAAATTTTAATCTTTTTATTTAACAATCAACAACAACAGAACATTAATACATAAATATATCCCATGCAATAGTAATATAAATCCATCCACAATATAAAAGACTGAAATTAAATAATATCGAATAAATCGTTGGTTACAAAATTCAATATAAAGTCCACCTGAATAAATGTCTGAATACAAGGTCTGACTATCATAAATCAAATAACTGTGGGCAACATTCTGAAATAAAATACTGCCCTGTACCCTACACTAGGAGTCAAGTAACTGAATCGTCTAAGTCCAAATCCTTCAAGCATCCACAAGTGTTGCAGCTACGCATCCCTAGAATAGATCATCCTGTTTGGCATCCCTGTGGCTGGATACCTAAAAGGTTTTGCAAGTATGGGTCAGAGCCCAAGTAAAAATCATTTAAAAACGTTTAGCAAATACTTAAATAATAGTTTAAATAAACAATTATTAGATACACATGTTAGGTTGCGAACACTCCCTTGAGTTCCTCATCTCTTATCTATAATGCACACCTAACGTTTGCTACTCAACCCCACCTAGTCAATTCTAGCCATTCTAACTAGGCAGCCAGTGTTTAATAAACCTAAATCAATCTAGCTCCTTCGTACCGCCCATATAGTAAGAAATAAAATACCCTTAATAATTAACATCTCTCCTATGTTATTATTAAACTCTAGTTACCCTTTCTACGTAGGTTATTGTTCAAGCTTTACCGTTTAAGTTTCTCTACTTAAAATTTATTTTAGATATTCACTAACTATCGTCCTACTATTCACACATTAGTAACTTCATCATTATATAGATATACACTATCTAAGCTCCTTACTAATCACTCTTTAATAGATTAATAGTTCTTTAGATACATACTATCTCGTCTCTCTACTAGCACACATAAGTAGATTATTCGTGTTGTATATATTTTACACACTATATATACCATAAGTACACACTTTGCTATTATATCCCTGTATCACACATTAAGGGCTATTGGTTTGAAATGTTACCCCGACCCCAATAGTTAATCCATATACATTGGTTCAGAATGTTACCTCTACCCCAATATTTAGATTAATTTTAGTTTAAATACGCATAACTAACTAGTTTGAAATCAGAAGTCTGCTACCCATAACTCATAGCGTCCACCCGTATTTCCATGAAATACATTTGTTAAATATATATCCATTTCTATTTAAGATGGGCAAGGCTTTACAAATTTTAGGATTAAGTGTTCACATACTTAAGTCAAATCATATTTCACTATATTTCTCATCTACTAATTTCACACAGTGGATAATATCACAACTATATATATATTCGCACTTTATAACATATATATAACACGGCAACTCCCAGACTCAGCTGCGGTGTATACTGTAAAACATATCAAAGGTATATATATTTATCATCCATTATATATATACTAGTACGACACCCCTAGGCACAACTGTGGTGCATGCATACTCTACTATCATGTCCGGGTACATCTCTTGTTGTACAAGGGACTATTGGTTCGGCTTCTATCACGAATCATATATATCAAATCACACATATTGGAGGCGAACATAGTTCCAAGTCAATGGGATACACACATACCTACGCACCCATATGACCATCAACACTATCGTGCTCACTGATAGCCCGTACCTAGGTTCTATTTTCTAGTGGTGCGAATCAAAATCCCCCCGAAGGTTACTCAAGATATGATTGTTCACAACGCGCAGCCTCCACTTGATAGCAAGTAGCGTAGGTGTGTCATGCACATAATAAATCAAATTATAGATATTTTCTCAACGTATATATCAATAATATCAATAGGGTATAGGCACGTCACATATCACAAGTCTCATACGTAGTATTTTATATCTCGAATATCCCACGTATTAATATATTATTACTCTAATCATATTATAGGTATTCACTCCACCTATATATATATATATATATATATATATATATATATATATATATATATATAGGGCATACACACATCCCATATCACAGGCCTTATCCATAGTATATTTATATCCCAAATATTCTACGTATTCCATAATTTATAACTTTGTTTATTATTGTACGTTCCCGAGTATTTTTCACCACTCGAAGGGTATCCTTTCTTACATATGTAATATCATAAGGTAAACTCTCTACCCCCTACTGGTTTAAGTCCTCGTTCCTCTCAAATTCTCTTAACTCGAATTATCCTTCAATTTAGATTTTTCATCTCTATTAATTCAAATTAATTTAGCCGTTAAACTTCCCTCGTAGGCCACGCCTAAAACCCAAACTAGGCCTACTGGTGTTGCAAAATAATTCCCTTATATTATAAATTAAATCCCATAAATTAATTCCGAACAATTTCCAAAGGTCCTAAACAAAAAGGAAATTATTGGCCAAAACTGGGCAACCGAATCGATTAGAAAATTTTCTGACAGATTAAACACCCTGTAGTAAAATATCGATTACTCCCTCTACCGAACTCCGATTGACCTCATTCAAAGCTCATTTGAAATATAAGACATAGATATTTCCAGGAATGTATGAATATCACTCTAATTCTAAGTACAATTGAAATGGAATACATTTAAAGTTATGTCAAAAATTCTGGCAGATTACTATGCTGGCAGATCAAACACACTATAATAAAACATCGATTACTCCTTCTACAGAACTCTGATTGACCTGATTAAAATCTCATTAGAAATATAAGACATAGAAATTTCCAAGCATGTATGGATATCACTCTAATTCTAATTACAATTAAAATGGCCTACGTTTAAAGTTACGTTAAGAATTCTGGCAGATTGACATCTTGTGTTCATTAATTAAACCCTAAGTCATTCAAGATTCATGTTCTTCAATCAAGAACCCATCAAGATTCAATATTAATCATAAAATATAGTCTAATATCATTTTATCTTCACATAGAGATAAATTTCCAATGAAAAGTGTACACAGAAACATCAAACATTCAACCCAATAATCAAATTCTCCTTTAATTAACATAAAACCGTAATTTTCTCATGTTTATCAACTTTATTAATTAAGAACTCAAATTTCTCTCTCATTAATCAACTTAAACCCACTAAATTCGTATTATCATCATTAATGAACATCTCTACATGCATTCCTACTTTAGTTTATGAATTGAACCCTCCAAAATTCATATATAACTTCCAAAAGCATGAAATCAAACCCTATCCCACATGGGTATTATAACATGATTGATATAAATTGCCATTTATATACTTTGTCTCAATGGCAGGTCTGAAATTCGTTGATAAGATTGTGTGGTGATTCTCCCCTCGCTCCGTTCTCGATTCCGCTACATTCGGGGCGAAAAACTGTGTAGGAAGCTTGGTTCTCCCCTCCTCTTCCTCTTATATGGCTTCTATCCCTTTTTATTTGTGTTAACCCTAGCCCCTCTCTATAATCGGTAGATATACACTTACAATTTGCGGAGTTTTCTAAATTCCAAACTCCCGAATGACCGAAATGCCCTTAAACGGTGTCAGGATGGTCTAATATCGTCCCGGGACCCAAACTATACACCCGAGTACACTTTTTCGACTATTTTGACCCTTCTGAAACCAATCATAACCTCAAAATCACCATTCGAGTCACTTAATAAAATCCTCTTATTTTACCTCCAAATACGCCACGCGTGAAATTATGCTTAGACTGAATTAATTAAATCTGAATCAACGAATTAAATAATTTCTCCCAATTAAATAAATTCTTAGGTCATCAATTTAATTAATTTTCATTTTCTCCAAAAATACGATTGTTACATACTTCCCCCCTTGCAAATGAATTTCGTCCTCAAAATTTGAATAAGGCATGTACTCCAAGGTCTCTACATGTCCTGAATCCCATACTCTCAACATCATCACAATTATTTCTACCTCTCCCAATTGTGGGTGATATAAACATTTCCACCAACTAGGGCGCCCATACAACCTATAAATGTGCATAACTTCATCGATGCTACCTGGCTCCACTAGCCTCTCATTATCGTATAGATATTATCCCTTAGATATAACTTTATAAACAAATAATACCCAAGGTACTAAACCCATGTCTTAATGGATAATCATATCCCCACTCCCAACATTGTGCTAAGCTTCATGCGTGGAACATCTCGCAAAGCGAAATCCAAATCAAGAACTCCCTCGATACACTACTACCTAGCATTATCGGTCGTTGAGATCTGTTAAGCCGTCAGTCAATATTACGTACCCTTAAATACCCGTCTTTTGACAGAAAAGTATACTCGTCCACTCTCATGCTACACAAGACAACATATATCACGATGCTCTTACTATCACTAGTTTCTTAGTGCTAAAAAGTCATGAGGTATATCTCTCCGCTTGACAATAAGCTTGTCTACCCTGAATCACATCAGTAACCTTCCCTGCGCACCGAGATTAATTATAACTAGATAACATACACACAAAAGTCTACTACACAATATATATAATATATATACGCATATATATAGGATCAACCTCTTTCAGGTGATACCTCACAAAATAAATCATACCCTGGGACAGCGAACATGATATCTCACTATCACAATCTACGATCACTCAACTCGTTACTAACCTGTCAACTCTCGTAAAGTAGTCTACCCTATTTTCATAGCTCTCGAAAGCAGTAAACTAATACATAATATAAATTTCCTATTAGTGGATTCTCTTAGCCCAGTTCCTCAACCAAAAATCTTGCTCCTCAGATGGTTGTTGTGCCCCACTGCCCCATTCCCATATACTTTTCTAGTCCGAGTAGTCTCACTTTCTCACTGTGGACAAGTTCAATATAGGTGGTTCCACTCTATATGCATAGGACACTTTACTGTATCTTCCCTTTATCTCTGGCCCCACTAGCCACATCGGGGTGTCTTTCTCTCAGGCTTGGTACTCTTGTTCCCGATTGCTACCCCTATTGTCCCTTTGGTTTGATTGACCCTATGGAACTCGTTGCGGACCTCGATGGACCTGATTGAATTCATCGTGACTTGGTAGGAGTTCGATTGTTCTGAATCATTTAAATGGATTCCCGATTGGGTATGCCCTCTTGTGGTGCTCCACTATCACTGTTTAATCCAGCCTTGCTCTTCGACTAGATTTTTCAACCCCCTTGGCTCCCCTCTCATGGAAGCGTTGATAAATTCGTGTAAGCGTACGATCCTGGCGATGTCGACACTAATCATTTTAGCCAAATCTCCGATCCAGGATTGTATATTCTACTCACAAGTCCATTACCAACTTAAAAAACCTTTATTTTCTTCGTATTCCCCTTCGTTGAGTAGGAAGTTCCCTCAACAAGTCAGCTCCTTTCTCACAATCGACCTATAACTTTCTCACTTGTGATAAGTTTTTAAACTCAATTCTCATCCATGTTCGAACATCAGATGGCATATCTATCAATTAAATTTCACTCAAATGTCTCGTTTAGTCCCATATACTCCTTATATATTGTCACTGACTCTCGTTACTTTATGCTTCCCCTAAGAGCTCAAAAATTTCCGCTCAAAATTTTAATCCTGGGTGTCGCTTCACTCCACCCTACACAATTACCTTTGGATTTTATCTTCCATTGTCCTATTACTCTCCCTTTTTTAATCCTTATAGATGACTCTCCCAAAGAGTCCCTCCATTTCCCCCCCACCTCTTACCGACAACACTGGGTGAGTATAAAATTTGCACGAACGTTATCTACAAAAGTGCTTGGGAAAACTTCTGCTCCTGAGTGATTTTCCTATTGTCACCATCCTGAACAATAATCATGGTGACTTCTATCGTAATCACCATTCTTAGAATACTATAGGCTTCTACTGAGCCTCTCCTCCTACAGTCCTTCTATACGAGTTCGTTTGAGCTTCATACATCGAAGAATACTATAGGCTTCTACTGAGCCTCTCCTCCTACAGTCCTTCTAACGACCCTCGTTGGTCGTCCTATAATCTTCGATGTATGAAGCTCAAACGAACTCGTATACGAATCACATTAACTAAATATAATGGCAGGAAAGCGTAAGTCGCATACATCACAGAATACAATAATCCTATCATAAGGCTCTATATCAAAGAACGCTACGCTAAGACGTGAAAAGCCGCATAGATCCTAAGAACACTAGAACCTGATGCTCAGATACCATATGTGATACCCTGCCTAATTAAATACCGAGTGATCAGTCCTATATTCAATTAAAACAAGTTTCTCATCGGTTTTATTCTTAGCATCATTATCGATTTTTTTTAAAACATTACTAACTATATAGTATTCAAAAGGCCGATGTCAAAATTTTAATCTTTTTATTTAACAATCAACAACAACAAAACATTATTACGTAAATACATCCCATGCAAAAGTAATATAAATCCATCCACAATATAATAGACTGAAATGAAATAATACCGAATAAACTGTCGGTTACGAAATCCAATATAAAGTCCAACCTGAATAAAAGTTTGAATATAAGGTTTGAGTATCATAAATGAAATAACTGTGGGCAACATGCCCAAATAAAATACTGCCCGGTACCCTACACTAGGAGTGAAGTAACTGAATCGTCTAATCCCAAATCCTGCAAGCATCCACAAGTGATTTAGCTACGCATCCCTAGAATAGATTATCATGTTCGGCGTCCCCGTGGCTGGACACCCAAAAGGTTTTGAAAAAAGGTTTTGCAAGTACGGGTCAGAGCCTAAGTAAAAATCATTTAAAAACATTTAGTAAGTACTTAAATAATAGTTTAAATGAAAAATTATTAGATACACATGTTAGGTTGCGAACACTCCCTTGAGTTCCTCATCTATCATCTATAATGCGCACCTAACGTTTGCTACTCAATCCCACCTAGTCAATTTTAGCCAGGCTAACTAAGTAGCCAGTGTCT
Source organism: Sambucus nigra (assembly GCA_949130495.1). Lineage (NCBI taxonomy): Eukaryota > Viridiplantae > Streptophyta > Magnoliopsida > Dipsacales > Adoxaceae > Sambucus > Sambucus nigra. Next base: position 550,475,099 of record OX422212.1, on the reverse strand, counting down.
AATAAACTCAAATTAATCTAGCTCCTTCTTACCTCCCATATAGTACACTATCGAATACCTTTCATAATTAACATCTCTCTTATGTTATTATTAAACCCCTGTTACCCTTTCTATGTAGGTCATTGTTCAAGCTTTACCGTTTAAGGTTCTCTACTTAAAATTTATTTTATATATTCACTAACTATCTTCCTATTATTCACACATTAGTAGCTTCATCATTATATAGATATACACTATCTAAGCCCCCTACGAATTACCCTTTAGTAGATTATCGTTCTTTAGATACATACAATCTCGTCTCTCTACTAGCACACATAAGTAGATTATTCGTGTTGTATATATTTTACACACCATATATACTACAAGTACACACTCTGCTATTATATCCCTGCATCACACATTAAGGGCTATTGGTTCGTAATGTTACCCCAGTCCCAATAGTTAATCCATATACATTGGTTCGGAATGTTACCTCTACCCCAATATTCAGATTAATTTTAGTTTAAATACGCACAACTAACTAGTTTGAAATCATAAGTCTGCTACCCATAACTCATAGCATCCACCCGTATTTCCATGCAATACATTTATTAAATATATATCCATTTCTCTTTAAGATGGGCAAGGCTTTTCAAATTTTAGGATTAAGTTTCACATACTTAATTCAAATCAGATTTCATTATATTTCTCTTTTACTAATTTCACAGAGTAGATAATATATATATATATATATATATATATATATATATATATATATAACACGGCACCTCCTATACTCAGCTGTGGTGCACACTCTAAAACATATCAAAGGTATATATATTTATCATCCATTATATATATACTAGTACAGCACCTCTGGGCACAGCTGCGATGCATGCATACTCTGCTATCATGTCCGGGTAAATCTCTCGTTGTACAAGGGACTATTAGTTCGATTTCTCTCACGAACCATATATATCAAATCACACATATTGGAGGCAAACATAGTTCCAAGTTAATGAGCTACGCATATACCTACGAACCCATATGACCGTCAACACTATCGTGCTCACTGATAGCCCATACCTAGGTTCTATGTTCTAGTGGTGCGAATCAAAATCCCCCCGAAGGCTCCTCAAGATATGATCGTCCACAATGCGCAACCTCCACTCGATAGCAAGCAACGTAGGTATGTCATACACATAATAAATCAAATTATAGATATGTTCTCCACGTATATATCAATAATATCAATATGGCATACGTACATCACATATCACAAGTCTCATATGTAGTATTTTATATCTCGAATATCCCACGTATTAATGTATTATTATTTTAATCATATTATTGGTATTCACTCAACCTATATATATATATAACAACAATAGGGCATACACACATCCCATATCACAAGCCTCATCCGTAGTATATTTATATCCCAAATATTCTACGTATTCCATAATTTATAACTTCGTTTATTACCATATGTTCCCAAGTATTTCTCACCACTCTAAGGGCATCCTTTATTACACATATAATATCAGAAGGTAAAATCTCTACCCCTTATTAGTCTAAGTCCCCGTTCCTCTCGAATTCTTTTAACTCGAATTATCCTTTAATTTTTATTTTTCCTCTCTATTAATCTAAATTAATTTAGCCCTGAAACTTCCCTCGTAGGCCACGCCTAAAACCCAAACTAGGGCTATTGGTGTTGCAATATAATTCCCTTATATTAGAAATTAAATCCCATAAATGAATTCCGAACGATTCCCAAAGGTCTTAAGCAAAAAGGAAATTATTGGCCAAAACTGGGCAACCGAATCGATTAGAAAAATTTCTCGCAGATTAAACACCATGTAGTAAAATATCGTTTACTCCCTGTACAGAGATCCGATTGACCTCATTCAAATCTCATTTGAAAGATAAGACATAGAACTTTCCAGTAATGTATGGATATCACTATAATTCTATGTACAATTGAAATGGCATACGTTTAAATTTTCGCCAAAAATTCTGGTAGATTACTATGCTGGCAGATCAAACACCCTATAGTAAAATATCGATTACTCCCTCTACAGAAATCCGATTGACCTGATTCAAGTCTCATTAGAAATCTAAGATGTAGACCTTTCCATGAATATATGGATATCACTATAATTCTAAGTACAATTAAAATGGCTTCCGTTTAAAGTTACGTTAAGAATTATGGCAGATTGACATCTTGTGTTTATCAATTAAACCATAAGTCATTCAAGATTCATGTTCTTCAATAAAGAACCTATCAAATTCAATCTTAATCATAAAATATATTTCAATACCATTTTATCTTCAGATAGGTATAAATTTACAATGAAAATTTTACACAAAAACTTCAAAGATTCAACCCAAGAATCAAATTCTCTATTAATTAACCAAAAATCCTGATTTTCTCATGTTCATCAACTTTATTAATCAAAAACTCAGATTTCTCTCTTAGTAATCAACCCAAACCCACTAATTTCATATTATCATCATTATGGAACATATTTACATGCATTCCTACTTTAGAATAGATACATCATGAAGGTATTTGCTTTCTCTCATCTGTGTAGGTAAAATATTGATGATAATATGTTGCACACCCTGATGAGAAAAACTTAAAGATTTGAAGTTTTTTATGTTGAAGATTTTTTAAGAAAAGTTTCAAACTTACATGTTTAGTACATTTTTAGTTTTGGGTTCATGAGAGGATATTAGATTTGTATAGGCATTTTGATTTGATAATTCGGATGTTTATATTTTGTTCCAACATAGACATAACTGGAGATTTGTAGGGACATTATTTTATTTCTGGCTTACATGTGAGTATGTCGTATACCGCTAAAACCATTGAAGACTTATTCAATTTTACCATGCGTCAAGATGGATTCGAATATTAATGTTCTTTAACATTCAAGCCTCCGTAAGATTAACTTTGAGAGGGGAAATCTATAGCTGACGACTGTGTGTCGATTGGGAGCGCTCGAGGGTGTTCCTGACTGAGTTGGACTGTGTGTTCGTGTGGACTATTACAAATATTCGATTGTTGAGTGGAGATTTCATGTCTTTGTGTATTCATATGGGAGTTCATTACAAATTTCATTGTAATCTTTGTAAGTTTATGAATTAAACCCTCCCAAATTCATATAAAACTTCCAAAAGCATGAAATCAAACCCTATCCCACATGGGTATTATAACATGATTGATATAAATTGCCATTTATATAGTTTCCTCTCAATAGCATGTCTGAAATTCGTTGATAAGATGGTGTGGTGGTTCTCTCCTCGCTTCTTTTCGATTTCGTTGCGTTCAAGGTGAAAAACTGTGTAGGAAGCTCGGTTCTCCCCTCCTCTTCCTCTCCTATGGATTCTATCCCTTTTGATTTGTGTTAAAACTATCCCCTCTCTCTAATTGGCAGATATACACTTACAATTTTCGGAGTTTTCTAAATCCCAAACATCGAATGACCGAAATGCCCTTAAACGGTGCCGAGATGGTCTAAAATCGTCCCGAACCCAAACTATACACCTGAGTATATTTTTTCAACTATTTAGACCCTTCTGAAACCAACCGTGACCTCAAAATCACCATTCGAGTCACTTTATAAAATCCTCTTACTTTACCTCCAAATACGCCATGTGTGAAATTAAGCTTAAACTGAATTAATTAAATCTGAATCATCGAATTATATAATTTCTCCCAATTAAATAAATTCTTAGGTCATCAATTTTATTAATTTCCATTTTCTTCAAAAATACGGGGTGTTACATCCTGTATATGACACCTTTGTAGAACACATAATTAGTTGGTTTGTACCTCATCTTCTTTGGCTCCTTTTAATCGGAGGGCAATATTCCTCGCTTGATGTATTCTCTGATCGGGTCCATCCAGGAAGGACCTAATTCCATAGTTATAACAATGATTTCCATCCCATCAATGTTTCTATGAGTAAGAATATCCACCGAAATTGTTCGTTTGAGCTCTGCTGTAGTGGCTGAAGTAAGTCGAGCAAGAGCATCTACTCGGACATTCTCAAGTCTTGGAGTTCTGACTATTTTAATAAGAGTGATAAGATAGATAACTTTTATTGCTTTTTGGTGGTATTTCATCATGGTTTCTCCTCTTACGCCATAAATCTGTTGCATTTGATTAATAATTAACTACAAATCACTATATACCAACACCTGGTCAGCACCCAATAAAGAAGCTAATTCCAATCCTATGATCAGTGCTTCATATTCAGCCTCATTGTTAGAAGCCCCGAATTGAAATCTCAGAGCGTATTCCACGTCCAGATTATTTGGTGTGTTAATAATGAGGCTTGGCCCACTTGCAGTAGCACATGAGAATCTAACCACAAACAATTTCCTAGTTGGAATGTCATCAGAAAACCCATCTTCCACCAGTACTCCTTGTCTGAATATCCTCTAGCTTTGTCGTAATTTATCTTGAGTAGAAAATGACTCAGGTTGATCGCCCACAATCTCTGTTTGCTCTTGAGCTAAGATCTCTTTCGTAGAAGCCTTCTCATCAAGCAAACGTAGATTTTGTTATTCCTCTGCATAGGTAAATTCAACAATAAAGTCTCCCACTGCTTGGCCTTTTATTACAATTTCGGGCTCGTAAACAATTTTACATTCTCCTAACTCCACTACCCAAGACATTAATCTTCCAGACATCTATAGTTTTTGCAGTGCTTGTTAAAAGGAAAATCTTTTTAAATTATAATAGTATGAGCTTGGAAGTATAGCCTCATTCTCCTAGATGCTTCAATAAGAGTCATGGTAATTTATCCAAACATGGATATTTGATCTGAATGCCTTGCTAGTGTAATATACTGGACTTTAAGTTCAATTATCAAGTCAGATTAATGACAATTTATAGCTGACTCTGAAACAACCAAATATAAATATAATTTTTCTCCCAGAACTGGTCGGGAAAGGAGCGAAGGAGAGTTCAAATATTTTTTAGCTCCAAAAAATATTTTTCACATTCATCATTCTATTCGAAAGTCATTCTGGGAATTTAAAATAATAGAAGGAACTTATCAGTTCCTCGGGAGACAAAATGGTTCAAAGTAGCTACTCTTTCTATCAACTTTTGAACTTCTTTTATGTTGGTTGGGGATTGCATTTCAAGCAACGCTGTGACCTTGCCAGGGTTTGCTTCCATTTCCCTATGATTCACAATGTACCCTAGTAACATCCCTTCTTGTACTTCGAAGATGCATTTGGTTGGACTGAGCTTCATTTGGTGCTTCTCTAATTGATCAAAGGTTTGAGCAGCCAAGTCCGATATATGGTCAACAACATGTTTGCTCTTAGTGAGCATATCATTAACGTAGACCTTCATATTTTTACTGATCTGTTCTTAAAAAACCTTATTTACCAGTCTCTGATAGGTAGCTCCAGCATTTTCTACCCAAAAGGCATGACGATATAACAATATATTCCTTGGATAGTAAGGAAAGAAGTGTTTTACTTATCTTCGGGCTTCATCTTAATCTAGTTATAACCAGAGTAGGTATCCATAAAGCTGAGCAGCTCATGACCTGCTGTAGCATCAACAAATTAATCAATCCTTGGCAAAGGAAAATGATATTTTGAACATACCTTGTTGAGATTTGTAAAGTCCACACACATGCACCACATATCATTTTTCTTCTTGACCATTACTATATTATCTAGCCAAGTAGGATACATGATATCTTCAATGAACTGTGCTCGCTGTAACTTCTCGACTTACTCTTGGATTATTACATTCTTCTCGGGACTGAATACCCTTCTCCTTTCCATGATCGGCTTGAAACCTGGATAGATATATAGTTCATGGCACATAAAATTTGGATAAATTCTTGGCATATCTTTATAGCTCAAAGCAAAAAAAAAATCCTTTCTCTAAGGAAAGTGATTAATTCCTGATTCAGAGAAGGAGATAATTTAGAACCCATCTAAGTAGTTCCTTATGACTTCTCATCGTCTAACACTACAACTTCTATTTCTTCTATAACTTCTCCCTTTACCAGCTGCTCTTCTTCCCGACGATCTAGAGTCTCGATGTGAAAAGCGGTTGTGCCCTTCATTTGCATCTCCTGTTGGTCACCATTTACTAGGTTAACTCTATAGTTTATTGGGAACTCATATGTTAGTGAACTGTAGATGGCACGACTTCTAACTGCTTGATTCCCACCCTTCCCAGAATGATGTTATAAGCTGATTGGATATTTTTATCTAACACAAAGAAGCGAATTCTTTCTCTCTCACGTGCTGGCCAGGTGCCGACCAAAATTTCCAGATTAATGGTCCCTAGTGGGTATACCTTTTCTCCTGCAAATTCGATGAGAAGTTGATGGTATGATTTTAGCTTATCGATCTTCAGCCCTAGGCTGTCAAAGCAGTTATAGAAAATTACATTGGCAGAACTCCTATTGTCAACCAAGATCCTTGCCACTTTGCCATGATGAACTCTGCATGTAATAACCAACGGATCGTTATGAGGATAGAGAACCCCACTCAGATCATTTTTGGAAAACCCAATCACTAGCTTGCCTCTGTTAACTTTCCTCGATCGACCATCGCTGGATTCAGACATATCAATTTGCCGGACAGTTAGGCAGGCTTTGACTTTATTTGGATGAGATTTCCTTTTTTGTTGTGGCATCTCCTCCTCCAATATCACCACCTGCAATAAAATAACATCCAAAGGATATCATGTCGACCTTTACTTCTAGTTCTTCATGTAAGGACATTATTTTCCATCATAATTTAGTATGTCGTATACCTCTACAAGTCGCCGAAGGATTGAAAAGATTACATCTACAAGAGACAAATTCGAATTACAAAAAGACTTCAACATTCAAGCCCAACAAGGATGAATTTGGTACAATGTGTTTAAGTTTCATTTACATTTTACATTAAAAGTGTTGGGATATTTTTGTGAAAGATAAAATATTTTTCTATTTATGAAAAATAGTTTTTGGCCGTTTGTAGGAACGTATTTCTAATCGTTCTCATTCATTCAAACACCTAAATGGATGATATTCCTGAATCAAGCCTCAGGAACGATGGCATTCTGCCTGTCCCTTCTTCCCTACTAACAACGAATGAATTAATTGAAATTTTGGCCAGTCTTGCAAGAGGCCAAGAAGCTATGCAGGACACTATCAGGAAACTCGCACAAATTCTTCAAGAACGAGCACATGCTCTGTCTGCCCGTGGAAATATGCCTTCACCACCACCAAGAGTTGGTAGGCGAAGTCAGTCAAGAACTACAGGGACATATCTTATCATCCAGGATCAAATTCACTATACAGGGTGTCAGAATCTTTCAGTACTCAGTCCTACTCTCCAGAAAGTCTAGGTTCCTTAAAAAGGCTAAGCCGTGCTTCTCCCTTTGATCAATTGGGACCCAGGGGAATAGAATTGTTCTTAGGGCAATATCAGGAAACACTCAATGAACATCTGATCGAAGAGAAGGCTCTGCCCAGTATAGATCAGATGCTCGACATACTGCTCGGGCCGAGCAATAATCCCAAGAGGAGAGTTCGACGAACAACAAAATAACAATGCATAGGTCTGATGCTCGTAACAACGCTTGGAAATATTTTATCCAGAAATTGGAGGACACGCTAGGAGAGATGGCTGAGGCCAAAAACCCACTACAAAGAAGCTTTGTAAAAGGATCTCCCTTTGTGAAAGCAATTGTGAATTTCCCCACTCTAGCGAAGTTCAAAACTCCAACGGTCACACCCAAATACGATGAGAAAATTGACTCAGTCCTCCATATAGAGCAATACCAAGCAGCCGCTGATATTTATGCAGTTCCTGACGAAATGAGGTGTAGAGCATTCTTTGGAACAATTACTGGGTCTGCCCAAATTTGGAATAATAGCCTTCCTTAGGGACAGATTTCCAGCTTCCATTAGTTGGAAGAGCTATTTATTAGCAACTTTTGTTTTGGAGCCAAGCCTGTAAAAAGGGTCGCACATTTGATTAGTGTACGTCAAAAGTAAGGAGAGAACACCAGGGACTACATTACTCATTTCAATAATGAGAAGTTGGAGGTCGTGGATTATAAGGAGAAAACTACTATAACAGCCCTTATGAGTGGATTGCTCACTAAGAAGCTCTATTATACATTTACTAAAGATAACCCAAAGACCATGGCATGATTGATGGCCAAAGCAGCCAAAATCATGAACGCCGAGGAAGTAATGACAACCAAGAGGAGCTCGGGAGTAAAAGTCGAGGGCAAAAATGATAAAAAAGATCACAAAGATTCCAAGGAGCACAACGAGTGAAAATATAAAGGAACTATAGAAAAGCTCAAGAAGTATCACAACTACACTCCACTCACCATTGACATTCATCATGTTTTGGAGGAGATCAAACATAAAAAAGATGTGCGTTGGCCTAATAAGTTGAGGAGTTACCCTACCAAGAGGGAAAAAACTAAGTATTACGAGTTCCATAGAGACCATGGTCACACGACAGATCGTTGCATTGACCTTTAAAATGCGATTGAAACTCTCATCTGAAGAGGAAAACTGAATTAGTTTGTTGATCGACAGAATAATGAAGGAGCTCGACACATATCAAAATCTCCTTGCAGACCTAGAGAGGAGAGGAAGAGGGCTCATAAAGATGACCAGGATGAAGATCCTGACTTACCCAAAAAGGCTTGATAATCGAAATGCGAGGTATTCACACTCAATTTTGGTTCTTTTGATTGCCAAATGATTACAGGTAGAGACACAGGAGGAAGAGATCATACAACAAAGAAAAAAGCTTACCTCAATGAGGCTCAAGCTTGCTCATACATACATAGGATTAATCTTACCGAGGAAGATAGACTAAGGTAGGTTAATAAAGAAAAACTGGTAATAGGCTTTTCTAAAAATGATCTATCAGGAGTACTGTACCCCCATGGCGATCCTCTGGTAATTAAAACCAGAAAGGAATATATCATTGTCTCTAGAGTGTTAGTAGATAATGGCAGCTCGACAGATATCATGTTATATCCTTATTTCTACAGGTTGAACTTCAAACTCAGCCAATTAGAGCCTTATCATCGACCACTAATAGCTTTTGCTGGTGAAAAAGTCTTCCCTTTGGGAAACTTCAAGATGGAAGTAATGATTGGTACATGGCCAACTAGTCGAATAGAGAAAATTCGTTTCTTTATGATAGATAAAAATGTCCATTCATCGTACAATATAATTATGGTAATAGTTGGACTGAAGAAGTTTGAGGCAACTCCCTCTACTGTTCATCAATGCTTGAAATTATCGACCAACTTTGGCGCAGGAGTTATGAAGGGTGATCAAAAAGTAGCTCGTGAGTGCTATTACTCATCTACCGAGAAGGAAGATTTGGAACAAATAAAGAGGAAAACCACCACTTACCAAGTGGATACCTCTGAACCTGATGAACAATATGAGGTTGAAACCTTAGATCCAAGGGAGGAGACAAAGATGATAATGGGTCAGATTGTAGAGATAATAGAAAGCATTGTGTTAGATGACTACAAACCAGAGCGCACTACTCAAGTTGGAACAACGCTAGACCCTATTTTTAAACAGGAACTAATGAGCTTCCTTAGACAGAGAAAACACGTGTTCGCCTGGAGTTGTGACGATATACCAGGAATTAATCCTAGATTCCTTTGCCATGAGCTCAACGTTAATAAAGAAATCAAGCTAGTAAAGCAAAGGCAAAGAGTGTTCAGCCCTGAGAAGAACCAAGCCATACATGAGTAAGTTGAAAAGCTTCAGAAAGCAGCCTTTATTGATTAGGTGAAGTATCCAAATTGGTTAGCTAATATAGTCATGATAAAAAATAAAAATAACAAATAGAAGATGTGCATAGACTTCACATATCTTAAAAAAGCATGCCAAAGGATTCTTTTTCTTTTCCCGAATAGATCAGCTCGTGGATACTACCTCAGGACATGCGCTACTTAATTTTATGGATTCTTACTCTGGTTACAATCAGATCAAAATAAAGGCTGAAGACAGAGAGAGCACTTATTTCATTACTCTCCGAGGAATTTATTGTTATAATGTTATGCCTTTTGGTTTAAAAAATACAGGTGCTACGTGATGCGGCGGAAAAAGTGTGCGCGTGTAAGTGCACAATCGTCGTGTGTTTCGCCGCCGCGATACAAAAGAACCTAATATACTACTACACTTGACAAGCAAGTACAGCGGTAAGTCGGGTATCGTATATCCACAGGGAGTGATTGAATTTTAAATGTTGATTGTTTTGATTACTTCAGGAATAAAAGTGTAAAATAAATAAATGAAAAGGTGTAAGGGTGGTTGTCGTGACAAAAGAAAAGAATAAGTTACGCTAAATTAAAGGAAAGCGAGGATCGGGATCGCATTCTACCAAACGGATCGAAACAACTACTAATTAGAATTAAGGCTCCAAAACAATTAATCGAGCATTTACAATTAAGCATAAACATCACGCAAGAAGGAATTTAACCCAAAGTTGCGAGATAAAACATTTAACTGAAAAATGGTCACACGCGGATTAAATTCGGATAATCGCTATAAACACTAACGTTGCATGACAAAGAAAGTTAAACGCATAATAATCCGACTTTAATACGCGCGGTTTCAATTAAATGCAATTTTACACGAAACCCTAAATTTCGAGGTTCGAACCCGAAAATGGCGAAAATGCTTTCCCGACCCTATTTATCTAGGGATGCATGGTAAATTAACTAAATTAAACTAATTAAACTAGAAAAGCAATAAATAAACACAATAAACCTAATTAGAAAGCATGTAAATCTATCTAGAAAGCAAGGAAAGAATGGAAAACAACTAGATTAATGGAGAGGGAAGATGAATAGTTAATCTTACAACCAATTAGTGTGTCAATCCAAGAGGGGAAGAAGAAAAACCAATCAAAACCCCAAACCCTAACTAAAAACTAAGCTAAAATCGTATAAGGGCTGGTCTCCATAATACAAAGCCAAAATTTGGCTTATATAGTAAGTTAGAATAAAAGAAAAGAAGAAAGAAAAGAAAAGAAAATATCTTCAGAAAAACAGGGGATCGATCGATCGACCCCTTTGGTCGATCGATCAAGGGAAAAATTCGACAATCCCGAAAGGTCGATCGATCGACCAGAAACGTCGATCGATCGATCAAGCAGGGCAGAATAATGTAGAAGCAGCCCCTGCTTCTTCTCTTCTTCTTCTTCTTCTTCTTCTTCTTCTTCTTCTTCTTCTTCTCTTTTGCTTTCTTGTATTTCCTCCGCAAGAAACGCCGTAACTTCTTCGTTATGTATCGGAATCGCGCACCGTTCATGGCCACGCGAAGCTAGAGAGGAGGGCTACAACTTCCGTGAGATGTCGGGCCAGGTACCCAAGCTGTGAAAAGACTAAAATGCCCCCGAACGTGCGATTGTGTACGGAACTTCGCCGGAATGCATCCGAACTTCATACTAAGCATCCAAATACCTACAAAAGCTCAATTAACCCCTGCAAAACATGTTAACATAGAAATCCGAGGGTTTTCTGGTTAACGAGCATAAATATAGGGATTAAGATACCCGAGGGGGCTAATAAAGCGTATGTTAACGGGTGAAAAAATGCAATATTTGTGTCGCATCACTACGTATCAAAGGTTGGTGAACAAGGTGTTTGAGGAGAAAATAGGCAAAAACATAGAAGTATATGTGGATAATATAATTACAAAGAGAAAAAAGCGTCTGACCATATTATCAACCTCAGCTAGACTTTTGATCAATTTGAGAAGCACCAGATGAGATTAAACCTGACCAAATGCGGCTTTGGGGTACAGGTAGGAATGTTCCTTGGGCATATAGTAAATCAACGAGGAATTGAAGAAAACCTAGACAAGATTAAGTCATTACTTGAGCTATAGTCACTGACTTGCAAGAAGGATGTGCAAAGGTTAATCGGGCGAGTAGTAGCTCTGAACATGTGGCGAGTAGTAGCTCTGAACATGTTTGTGTCCCGAGCTACAGATAGGAGCCTACCATTTTTCAAAGTACTCAGAAAGAGTTTTGAATGGAACTAAGAATGTGAAAAAGATTTTTTAGAGTTGAAGAAGTATTTGTGATCACCTCCACTGCTTTCCCGACCAATTATGAGGGAAAAAATTGTACATGTACTTAGCTATTTCTGAATTAGCCGTGAGCTCTGCTTTGATTAGAGAGGACAATGGAGTTCAGAAGCCTATTTACTACACTAGTAAAGCTTTTTGAGGAGCAGAAATCAGGTAACCTCACTTAGAAAAGTTGTCACTAGCATTGATTGAATCATCTAGATGCATGAAGCCTTATTTTCAAGCCCATACGATAGTATTATAGACTGATATGACACTAATACAACCTTTACACAAGCCAGAGAAGTCTAGAAGATTAATGTATTGGGAAGTGGAATTGGGGGAGTATGATATTATCTATGCACCAAGGTCTTCTCTAAAAGGCCAAGCAGTACCAGATTTCATAGCTGAATTCACTTACTCGAGATGCTCGAGTAAAAAAATTAGTAGTTTGAGCAAGGATCAGGAGAAAATAAAGTGAAAGAAGTTGTTGACAATCAAGATCCCAAGGAACTTTTACCTGAAGAGGCCATTATCGATCTACCATATTCCTCTTCCCGAATAAAGGAGATGTTAAGGAAGTGTGAGGAAGCAGGGAGAAAAACATTCCACTATGGGATTTTGACAGACCAAGCATTTGCTGACAATCTCCTAATATGGAACTTGTACGTTGATGGGTCATCTTGCACAATAGGCAGTAGAGAAGATAAAATACTTACCACTCTTGATAATATTGATATTGAATATGATCTATGATTTTAATTCCAAGCTTCAAATAATGAAGCAAAATAAGAAGCTCTCCTTCTGGGCTTGAGTCTAGCCTAATCACTGAATGACGAGCAAGTTGTAGCACATAGTGATTCCCAGTTGGTAGTATATCAAATCTTGAGCTTTTATGGAGCTTAAGGCGAATTGATAGCCAGATATTTATTCAAAGCAATGAAGGTCATAGCAAAATTACCAATTATTCGGATGAATAGAATTCCAAGAGTGGAAAATTCCCGAGTAGATGCTCTTGCTCGACCATCTTCAGCAACCCGAGTTGAACTCCAATAAACTATTCCTATTGAGATTTTGGCCAATAGGAGAATAGATGAAGATCTGATGATCTATTTTATTGCTATAGACATGGGTCCATCTTGGATGGATCCCATTAGAGCATATATTGAAGAAGGAGCTTTGCGAGCAGACATAGTTGAAGCCAAAAAGTTGAACTATAAAGCTTCCAGATATGTGCTAGACAAATGAGTTTTGTACACGAGAGGATTGATAGTCAATTTAAAGCGTTACGTTCATCCAACAGAGGTTCTAAACCTAATTCAAGAAGTACATGAAGGATCTAATGGAGCTCACATAACATGAAGACCACTTCTGCAGCAAATAAGTGCGCAAGGATATTACTGGCCAACTATGAGAGAGAATTATGCATCTTTTGCTAAAAAGTGTGGCAAATATCAAATATATTCCAGCATTTTCAAGACTCCACAGGCTGCTTTCACCCCAATCACTTCACCTTGGCTATTTTCCATGTGGGGAATAGACTTGGTCGGGCCATTGCCAACCACCCGAGAAAGATTCAAGTACTTGGCTATTGCAGTGGATTACTTTACAAAGTGGGTTGAAGCAGAGCCATTAATAGACATGCCCTATGAGAAGGTCTACCAATTCATTTGGAAGAACATCATTTGCAAATATGAGTTTCCATATGCCTTCATCACCGACCATGGAATGCAGTTTGACAACGAAGAATTAGTAGCTTATTGTGCTCAATCCAACATCCAAAAATTACACTTTGCTTCATGTCACCCTCAGAGCAATGGCAAACTGAAGTTACAAATGGAACTTTTTTTAAATAGGTTGAAGAAAAGACTTGATGATGCAAAGGGAAACTGGATCAACGAGCTACACTCGATTTTATGGGCATACCAAACAACCCCGAAGACTGTGACTGGAGAATCTCCATACATGCTAGCATTTGGGACTGAAGTAGTCATACCTGATGAGTTGGGTATTCCATCCTATAGAGTTTTAAATTTTAACCCTCCCGTGAGTGATCTAATGTAAATGTTAGATTTGGATATGCTAGAAGAAGTGCAGAATACGCTGCTATGAGAAATGCAGCTTACCAGTAGCGAACAACTCGATTTTATAATAAAATAATGAAACCGACCAACTTAAAGGAAGGATATTATGTTCTAAAGAAGGTTCTTCAAAAAAACAATAAACTTGAAGCTAATTGGCATGGGACCTATCGAATTTCTGCAGTCATTCGACCTGGAACTTACAGGATTGAAACTTTGGAGGGAGAATAATTGAATAATCCATGGCACGCTGAGCATCTTAGAAAATATTATCAGTAATGTAATCAAGTGTACTCAGTTCAACATCAATTTCTAGTATCAATAAATGATCTTTCCTCCATTTTTTTTCCAAATTTTTTAGGAGTACTAGTGCTATGCACTACCTATATACTATATACTTACTTGATCTTGAATAAGCTTAAAAGTTTCCAGAAAAAATTCAAAGTGTTGCTCAGCACAAGAGTAATATTCTCCAAAAAACAAGACTAGGGTTGGTCGGCATAAGCAATAAGTTGCTCGGCATCATACCAAACTGGTTATTACGATCTCAAGATGGTCAACAAGTATAAGGATAAAATAAGATCTTTATCCTACTGGGAAAAGTGCAGGAATAACGTTGCTAAGATTCCTCAAGAGGAATGTAGGCACATATTCCACATACGCCTGGTCACACCATTGGTAACTAATGCAGAAAACCTAAGTACTTAGGTGTGGTAGTAAAATCTTTGGAGACACATGGGTAACTAGTTCAAAATTTAGATTCTAATCTAAGTATGCCAGTAGAACCTATGTATTGATTGGTAATTGATACTAAATTTAGTTTTTAATCTAAGTGTGTCAATAGAACTAATAAAAAATAAGAAATCAATCACTTCAAAAAATAATCATATTAGAAGATCAACAAGATAAGTTAATCAAATACTTTTTCATTCATTCGAATAATGATTACATACATGTGTTTACAAAAGAAATACAAGACATTATTCTAAAGGGTGTTTCCCCTCAGCTTTGGAAATGGGAGCCATGTCAGCTGGAGGATCATCTAAAGTATAAGGAGAATTGGTAAAATTAAAGTCTTTGAAGAATTCTCTTATTGCTGCTGCTTGGCCTATCTAGTAGATGAAGAGGTCGGACGATTTTCAGCTCATCGTGCAGCCCCCCATAGTCTCCCATATATTTAGAAATCACGGCCATGGGAATTGGGTTGACAGAAATTCAATTAACATCCAGTCTAAAGGGAGGATCTTCAAGGTCTAATAACCCAGGATCATACCATTTCCATAAAGGACTATTTTCTTCTACCTTCAGTACTGTCAGATAATTGGTCCAACCCTATTTGTAGCCTTTATTCTGGGCCTACTTAAATCTAGCATCAAAATGCCCCAAAGCTTCATTATACCCTTTCATCCAGATATCTCTAGGTTGCTTGTGAAACTAGAAGGTCAGCCTCTCAAATTGATAATGCAATTTCTTCATCACTCCATCCTTAGCTTGCAGTTGAGAAGACTGAGTGGCAAGTTGCTCGAATTGAGTTTGAAGATTTTGGGACATCTCAACAAGGGCCTAATTTTTGGCCTTCAATTGGGCAGCTTGATTAGCTAGAGTTTGTTGTGTCCTAGCCTCATCCGTGGTTCCTCAGCCAGGTTTATTTCTTGCTCGGGAAGAAGATGCAAACTTAGTATTTTTCAGTGCCTCCAATTCTTTCATTAATATAACATTTTCAGCCTCCAAGAAAGACTTCCCTTCGTCGGTAGTAGCAACAACAGTAGAAGAAGACTTTAAGGCATTTAGCTCATCTCTTAAATTATTGTTCTCCTCCTCTAACATATTGGCAATGGCTCTGGCTTCCTCTACTTCACGGTTGAGTAAAAATTCTTGTCTTCGAAAATAAGAAGAATTTTTTTCCAACTTCTATTTAAAGCCCCAACCTTCACTTAAGGCATTGTACTTCTTCTCATAGTCAGCATGCAAAAGATCCTTGACCTCCTTATGGTCCTCCTGCAGCTCATCAATCATTTCGTAGTAGACAACATTATTGGCCACTGCACGATCAAGAAGGCATTTCAGATAAAGATAGGCTTCCCTGGCTTGCTCAGACACACCTTCCTGGAGCAATTTTAGTAGATATTCCTCAGCCAGAGATAAATGACCAACTTTAAAAAGTTGTTACATCTGGAGTAGCTCAGAGTCAGTAGAGAAGAAGTGTTCCAGTTTATCCATGAATTATTAAAAGCAAGAAGAATATCCAATAAACAACAAAGTATAAAGTATGGTGAAAAGATAAGCAAAAGAGAAAGAAGATTTATTTTCATTGATAAATTGTTAAGTACAAATACATCAGCAAAAAGAAAAGAAAAATTATAAGTGTAGAAGAAAATAAAAACAAAAGTTGCTTTGACAGATTTACACCTTCTTCATGTCTGGCGTAGGCTCAGCAAAGTAAAAGAAGGAGCAAGTAGAGATGGATGGCTGTCAGATGGAGGAGCAGAAGAGTCAACATCTTGGTGTTGGTTGAAATAATCCAACAATAACAAGGATTCACTTGAACCCCCATTATCTTCAATCTCCTTATCCATGTTTGGAGGAGCTCATGGATTATATCTGAGGAAAAGTTCAGAATTTTAAGGGGTGCCAACCTCCACCAAGGCTGAAGACCAACCATCCTTAAAGAATTTCTTCTTTAGAAATTTAATTTGCAAAGAAGCAGCCCCAATGGCTTTGTCCCAGCCCTTGTTGGAGCCAACCTTCCTGGCCTTCGCTCTTTTGGCTCTCTCAGTAACAAATAAAGCCTTCTCGGCATCCAAATCTTTCTTCATCTTGGTAATTTTTGCATTTTTAGCATCCAAGTCTTTCTACAGATCAACAACTTAGCCTCGAGCAGTCACTGTATATTCTTTTGTAACTCTTATTATTTCCTCCCATTTCTTCTACTCATTGTCCAGTGCCTGTTGGGAGTTAAACACTGACATCTTAAAGCTCATCAAAAGCTTCTTCAACCTCTTGTGAAGAAGAACGCAAATCATCATCCTTAAGAAACTGCAATAAGAAAATAAGGCGAGTTAATATAAAAAATATCAAACAAAGAGATAAATAAGGTAAAATAAATTACCCGAGCTAGGCTTTGAGCAGCCCTTTCTGAACTTTTTGATCAGGGAAGTGCAATTGCAGCTGTAGTACCCCAATGGTCTGGAAAAGTACCAGACTTTATTAATTGTTTAGACAAGCCAGGGCCAAAAGTCAACTGGTGAGCCAAAAATAGATAAATCAACCAACTCTTGTTGGTCGGTGTTAGCCAAAGACCCTTCTGCCAGCCTAGAAGGGAGTCCTCTTTTCAGTTTCTTGAGTTGGCTTTCATCATCTTTTTTAGCAGGAAGCTTTTTTCCAATATCTCCCTTAGTAGATGGGGGCTTCTTCCCAAGGTCCTCCTTATTGGATGGGGGCTTCTTTCTAGAATCCTCTTTATTTTTAGCTCCATCAGTAGCTTGTTTGGAGAATCCAGTAGCAGTTATGTCGCCCAAAATATTGGGAAATTTCCTCTTCCCCATGGTAGCAGCAAGAGGTAGGTCTGAATCTAAAGAAGAAGAAACAACACTAGGTTCAACACTGTCAGATGCAGTGGAAGAGGATGTGGAGATGGGATCTTGGTCAAGTTTAATTAAAAGAGAGGGTGCAACTACAATTGGGGGAGCAACAAAGGAGGTGATGGTGTTCCTATACTGCAACAAGTATGAGTCTAATCTGGTATATTCTTCCCCAACTTTCTGATGAATGCCCTAGATGAACTTCAACTCTCTAAGGTTGATGTCATTCTTCTTGGGACACTTTCTCTTTCAGTCAACTGTAATTAAAAGTCAACAAAGCATACATCAATATTAGTAGTTAGCATAGTATGTAAAGAAAGACAAGTGAACAAATGCAACCTATTCCATTGCCACTTGGTGGGCACTTAGGCCCCTGGTACTCAGCATTCCCAGTCAAAGGAGCATATTTCCAATTTTTAACAACTACTCCATATTCGAAGTAATCTCTATTGAAGTCAGGAAGGTTAACTACTAATGCTTTGTTCACAACCCTAGTTTTCAAATAAAAAGTGGTAGCACTAGTTACCCACTTATAGCAGAATATAATTTGTGGGATCCCTAGATGAGTCCCATGGAGTTAGTTTAACCTATATACTCCATTAACTACTTTCTAAGTATTGGGGGCTACACTAGCTGTAACGATATCAAAATAGTGGCAAAATTCAAGATAAAATGGGTTTGGGGGAAAGGTAAACCCACATTCAATAATAAAAATGGAGGGAAACTAGTGACCCTCAGTTGAAAAATGATCAGCGGGCAAACTAGGATGTTCTAGTTCTACCCATAAAGGAATATTCCATTTATTCCTAAATTCATCAAGAGAAGTAACAGGATAAACCACGATTGATGAAGAAGAAAAAGAGAATGGAAAAAGATTCTTACAAAACTTAAGGATTCAACAAGAACTGAAAAATAAAGAGCGATCGCATGAGAGATAGAGAGAGAGAGCTTGAAGACACAATGGCAGAAAAAGCTCAGAAAGTTTGAGGTAAGAGACGATCGTAAATTTTTTCACCTTTATAGGTTGCCTCGAAAATTGAAAAGGTAATGATTAAAAGGAGACACCGATTGAACTGTTGGCAGCTAAAGACAGAAAAGACATATTTACCTAAAAATGATTCACTAAAGTTGTAGATAATTACAAAAATACCATCCACATTATGCGCCGATAGTTAAAGTCATTAAATTTACAAGTATGGGAAGTCGGTAACTGACCAATCTTCAAAATTATTGTCCGAGCAACTTTAAAGCTAAATGTTCCATACTCTTGTAAAAACCTCAAGCATGAAATATTGGGGGCTTCTGTTGATATAAAAAAATTATCCTACTACGTGAACCAATCATGTATGAACACGTGTCATCTATCTGGGCATTAATCCAAGTCAGCAAGGGCGATTTACCAACCAACTGAAGGAATGCCAACCAATAGGTTAAAGAAGCCCGATCAACACTAGGAAGGCCGACCAACAATGATGACAAATCATCAACAGTTGTATACATTATTAACATTATACAGATGTAAATGCCTGCGTTATAAAGACATTCAATCCTTTAATATTCTAACTCTTGTACACCCTCAAAGGGCTATAAATATATAGTAAACCCTACACCCAAGGGTCATGAAAAGCGGGACAAGAGGCACTTGAACAAAGAAATACACAACAGTGGACATAGGTCTTCCTTTCGACCGAATCACTTTAAAATCCTTTGTCTCTTTTATTCATTTTTATCTGTGATCAATTAATTAGGTCAGTCTAGTTTTTTGCATTAATAGCCCATAATACCATTTGAGGTCCAAATTGACTTTTACTGTTTGGAAAATTTGATTTTTTCTTTAACATAAATAAATGTTTTACTATTATCAGGAACTTTGACATGACAAACTATGCTAGGTGGATATATCGAAATTAAACAAATCTCCTGTTGTCGAATTCATTTGGATAATGTTTGTTGTAAAGGTTGGTGACAGTAGTGGTGGGTAATATAATGGTGTTGATAGTACAATTTAGTTTTATGTTTGTTGTAGTAGGATAGTTAACTTGCCTTGGAGATGGTGTTATGTATTATGATATACGTTTCGTTTATACTTTATGAAGTTAATTTGTATGCAAGTTATATGTAATTTATGTTTTAAGTATATTTTCTTTTAAAAAGGTTAATCCTTTTAATTATATTAGCTTTACTTTATATGTATGGATATTATACCATTTTTTGGCATTGTGCCTAAAAGTATATTAGTATTTGTAGCAACACCTCTACGTGTTTCATAAGTTCAAGAATATTAATTTTACTGGGTGAGTAAAATATTTGTATCAGCACCTCCTTGTGTTGAGTAAAATAATATTTCTTTTTTTATCTAGTTTCTTATTGGAGTTCAATATTGGTAAATATCAAATTATGATCCCATAAATTCAAGCACCGATTGGTAAAAAAAAGTTTTAATCATGCTTTACTTGTATGTAATTTCCCTGTGATGTAATAATGTCTCTTCAATGTTAGATTCCTGTACCATATGCTTCGTTGATTAGAATGCATTAGTAGCATATGTTTGGATGGGGAGAGGAGTTAAAACATCTCAACACCACAAGTATTTTGTGACGTTTTCTAGTATATACTTATCAAAATAGAACTCTTGTTAATAAATGCAATTTAGAATGTTGGAATATCAAGTTTAAATCCATTCATTTTGTCACAATTCTCTCTTTAATAGATTGGAAGAGAAAAAAAATACTAATGCTTCAACTTTCTTTATTAATAGACAAAAAATGTTTTTTATTCTATAATCTTGTAGGTTTTACAGTGTACGGTAGGTTCTCATCGTTCATCGATATACTAGTGTGTGTGTGTGTGTGTGTGTGTGTGGTTATATACAGTAAAGGGAGGATAAATATAAAAGCAAATAAAGGTGGGCTAGTAGATAGGGAGAAGGTGGTGGTTGGTAAGGTGGTAAAGTTCACATGGGGGTTGTAGAGTGGCTATAGGGAGAAGGGGATGTACGTGGTGAAACTCATATTAATAGTTCTGAATAGAGATTCTTAGGAACGATCTCAACCTTTTCCTCTACTTCTGTTAGGGCAATAGACTTTCATTTACTAAGCGAATTGTATTACATATCAACCATTAAGAGAGGAGAGAAAACGAGTATCAACAGCAAGAAAAGAGAAATGGGGTTAGGATGGCGAGGATAGAGAATGTAATAGAGAAATATGAACACGATATATCTTGCCAATTGCATATTGTATTTTTGTGACATGTCTAAAATTGCCACCCCTATTTGCAATATCTATACTATATCTCTAACTCATTGTATTAAATGCTCTTTTAATTTTAACATGTCCACATGCAGTTTATCTTATCACCAATTTATTTATTAATTATCATGTACTAGATGCATCCTCAATTTCAATCTGTCCATATGGCCGCCTATCTTATCACCCATTTATTTATTGAATAGGATGGAAGCAACTATATTATAATTTTTTAAGAAAAAATGACGTTTTAACCGAACATTTCAATCGTTCATCAAAAATTGGATATCATTTTTATAGGATATAAACAGCAACACTAAAAAAAAAATACCTCATTTATACCATCATTTTATTTTTTATAGGATATAAACTTTTCACATAAAAACTTGCACTAACTATGGAAGATATTAAAAAAGATGACATTGTTGAAATCCCAGATATGTCAGGATATACCCTAATAGCTGAGTCTCATATGAGAACTTTTAATTAATATATGAAATTGGATGGATATTAAATTTACAAATAATAGAAAAAGAATCAATTACAAAGATAAATTGATAGAGTTCTTGGGTGGGTATAAAATTTATAAAAATCAATTATCAAAAAGTCCATCAAATATTTTTTAATACACATTCAGTCCAAGCCTTTTTATTTTATTCCAAAAAGTCCTTCAAATATTCATTTAACCAATATTCTCTTATTTTTAAAGGTCCGCGCTAGCGGCATTTCCCGCCCCAGCTCCCTCCCCCACCCCCACCCCCACTGCCGGAGCTCCGGTGACCCTCATCGGAGCTCCTTTTTTTGAGTGTTTTTATGCGGCGAGGGACTTTTGGAACAAAATAAAAAATCCTGGACTAAACGTGTATTATAAAAATATTCGAAGGACTATTTGGTATATGCTCCAATTTATAAAGATAAACTGAAGAATAAATTTTTATATATCAACTATTTTTCTAAAAATATAAATATAGTTTTTAAATATATTTTTTTTTTCATTTCTCCCCATTTTTTTGAAAGTATATATATATATATATATATATATATATATATATATATATATATATATATATATATATATATGTATTAAGGTATATGTTTTTATGAGAAAATATTAAAGTATATATTTTTTGATGAAAAATATTAAAATATGTGTTTTGTTAATAATTTAAATTAATTTGTTTTCAAAAATATTTGTTATTTCATAGCTTTATCTTTGACTGTTATTTCTTTACATAAGATATTATATTTAGAATGAGTTTTCTACATTTGGTATAATAATGTTTGATTACTTAACTTTAAAACATTTAAAAAAGTTTTTACCATAGTATTTTAGTTGCATATAAAGTTGCTGAAAATATGATATTTTTTAGTTATTTTAAGCATGCAATAAATGGAAAAAAATGGAGCATCAACATAATGACTTTAAGATAAAATATTGAATTTATGATATATACTAAGTTTTTTCATTTATCTTTATATTTTTTATTGCACGTCGCCTGTGCATCGCGTGAGTTGCATGCTAGTTTAAATAAATACGTGATTTAATAAGATATTACTTATTTGTTTATATCTCACACTTAATTTTGTAGCAACTCATATTAGTATGTAAAGTATTTTAAATGATTTTTCATGTAACAACAGAAAAGAAAAAGAAAATGTATACCACAATTGCATATATTATCAATTTTCATATAACTTGTGATTTACCATATATGCCCAGGCCCCGACTTGTCTTGAGCCGACCCTGCTTGAAGCAATGCTCCACACATTAAGACTTAGGGTCCGTATGGTTCGGGGTGAAATACTTTTAATCGCGGCGGAAAGTAAAATAGTGAAATGTATTTTCACATATTTAAAATTAAATTTTGGTTGGCTTGAAATTTTGAATAAGTGCTCACCCTATAATTATGAAACTTTAAACAAATATAGTGAATAATATTCAACTATTACTTTCCACCCTGGTAAAAAATATTTAACCCCGAACCAAAAGGTAAACTTTTACTCATTTGATCAGTTTCGCTAGAGTGTCCCTTTATTCTTGATACTTATGCGGTAAACTTGGGTGAAATTTAATTCCTTTAAAATAATCCTGAGAAAGTGCAAGATTACTGCGTTTGATATGAGGTTAAGTTGTATGAGAATGTAGCCTCAATGGAATCAGATTACCATCTCAGTGGGAAAGCCGGTGGAATAAAAATTCATCTAATATAAGCGAGATTATTAATTTTCCACGAGAATCCTTATAAATAATTTTTGTGAAAACAAAAACGCCCATGAACATATTAAATTATAAAAATTTGTCTTAAAATCTAAATATATATTTTGTGAAGACAAATTTTATTATGTTGGTTTGTATTATATTTAGACTTGTACACATTTTATTTTTGCATTTTATTTAACTCATATACAATAATTTGATTAACTTACTCTACAATACACACATGTTTATAATAAATTATTATATTTTTTAAATATTGAATTGTTATTACGAAAAATGACATATATGGGTTCAAACATTTATAAATAGTAAATCGTATAGTTGTGTTTTATAAAATTTTCAAGATATATCAAATTAATATATTATATATAAAAATTACTAAAGGGTATTATTGGTATATATTGTACATTCTCTTGTTAGTCATTTATGAACCAAATACAAAATTTTGATTACTAATAGGAATTAATTAGTTAGCCAAACACGACGAAAGGACTCAGAATCCTGATAAAATATTTCCTGACAATCACTTTTTCAGTAATTACATTCCATCCAATATATTACCGCAATCCAAACGGGGATGTAAAATTGGTCAAATTAATTCAACCAATTCCTTTGTTTACTAATTTTAAAAGTGACCCGTTTTTGTGGCTCGTGTGACAAGGAAATCAACATCATAATGAGTTGAAAGAGTTATATTTGTTAGTTAATATAAGTAAAATAATTTTTTAATAAATGCAACACTATCTATTGCATTTAAAAAAAAAAACGTTATCTAAATAAGAACAATAATAATAAATAAACAAACATAAGAAACTCATAGCTGAAGTAATTGATCGAGTCAAGAGTTGGACACCAAATTTGCTTTTGAAACAACAAAAAATGTGCTTAAAATCCTCTCACATAGTGCCCATCTGATGATGCGAGAAATCATACTTGGGTCATTCTCAACCTTCATATAAAGTGCAAAAGCATAAATAAAGTAAATAAAGGGAAATAACGCAAGATATGGAGTGGTTCGGCTATAAATTGAGCCTATATCCACTTTGGTGCCCTACTCTCATTATATGTAATCATTAATTCAAGATTGGTGTGCCATTAGAGGCGTATAAAAGAGAGAGAGATCAATACATGAGAAATGTAGCCCTGTGTGGTGCGGGATGCAACTTGTAGAGAAAGTTTGTAGAGAGTTACGGAATTATAGTGGTCCAGGTGACCTGGAAGATTTGAGAGAGAGAGTGAGTAGAGAGTCGGTCAGGGCTTCGCTGCTAAATCTTCTTCCCATAATTGTGAGGTGAGTACTTCTATTTATATAAGTCAAAAGGAGGTGTCACATGCGTGGAGTACTTGACATGTGGATAAGTGATGCAAGTAGGGAATCATTCTAGAAGTTAGACAACTGGTAAGTACATGCTAATGTGGACAAGTATGAGATATGGTATGTGATGCTGAAGAAGTATGTGGCCGCGGCCTGTCTGAGCCCCAAACATCAGCGATGTGTTGTAAACTACTAGTACTGTCGCGCCCTGTATGACCCCAGGCAACGATTATACACTTAGGTCTTCCGTGGCCAAGGTATGAGTATTGGGCATATCACCATCCATGATTTCTTTATGTAAATGTAAGATATCCTTATAGACTCCTATTGAAGGGATTTCTAATAGGAGCGTGAGGAAACCTCTTTATAATGCAAGTTATAAGGCGTTAATATTTAAAATTAAAGCAGTTATATCGACTAAAGCTACAATTACTAACAACATTAGTGTAATACTGTAAAATTAAAACATCAAACAGAGTTGTAGAAATGATTGAAGTGACCAATATAAATAATTTATAATGAATTTTATTAAGAAGGGCCATACAAACTATAAAATAACATAGGATAATATAAACATTCTTTAGAAGATTTGCAATCACTCATCAAGAACACTTGAAGGAACCACAAACTGATATTATTTCTCAAGCTAGTTGCTTTTGAATAACTGTAGGAGTAGTAGCAACAACAAAATTAGTGGTACACAATAACATTATTCCTTATATTCAACTCAAATAGTCCTTCAAAATACACCATAGTAAAAGGGTAAAAACAACATAGGTAATGGTAGTAGCAAGTACAACCAGAGCTGTAGGCAGAATTAATATTCTCAGTATTCTTGTAGTCCTCATCTAAAAGTCAACATTATCCCAACTGTGAGAACATATAACTTTTCCTACAATGGTTCCTTCATCAAAGCCAATTACAATCCCGTCGAGAGAAAAATAATTTCAGTAAGGGCATGACAAATTAAAGAAGAGACGCAATATGTAGAAAATGCATTATTTTTTACAATCTAGACTAAAACCTATATTTTTTGTCGAATATGATACTAATTATACGATGGAACTCAACTCTACTATATATTAATTATTTGGTGCTTAGCTACATGATTAATTAATGATAACAAATCGTTGTTGTATGAGCAATAAATTTATTGACTATTTTTTTGTGTGGAACAAGTGATACATTTTTTTGCTGTTTGTTATGGTAGGCGTGATATATTTATATACTACTTTGTTGAGAGTTACCACACTAATAGTATGCTATTAACTTATCATGTTTTCATAATGAAGTAATGAGTTAAGTGTATCCCTATAGTTTCAAACCTAGACTTTGAAGAAAAAAGTAGTTAAGAAACTTACTCGGGTGAACTTGTCAAGCATCCAAAAGCCCAAACTCTTCCAAGTTCATAGTGAAAAGTGTTTTCAATTCTGTGCATCGATGGGAATGATAAGAAATTTGAAATCAGCTAAATTAAACAACAATATAATCAATTGAGCAGGACCAAATTATATGGGTTTACTTAGTGAGCCATTAATGCTCATGGTTTTAAATTTTAAGATTACAATATCAGAGGCAAAAAATTATACTTGTTTTTTGACACCTCAAAGGTTAACCTAATATACATTTCGTCATGTATAATCAGAATATCTAAACCTGAAGCCGTTTTGATGTTTTAAGATCTTTTTTTAACTATTGCCAGCTGGACCAAAAACCATTAAAAAGTTGGCATTTGAAATTGAAGATATTATTCCAGATTAATTTGAACACCGAGTTTGTTAGATTACAAAAGAATTAAAACAAGCTAATTTAAGGCAACTGAAATTTGGAACTTGCTAGGTGTTGTTAAAGATATCTTTCATCTGGAACTGTATGTATATGGGAAATACTAATTGTTTACCAATAGAAAGTATGTCTGAAGTTAAAGCAGTGTCAACACAAGTATCAACCATCTGAAGTTGGTTTAAGTTATTTGACACATTAAGAGTTACCTGTAATTTGTCACATGCCATATATGAATAGTCCCATCTTCAGACCCTATAATAATAATTGGGAATGACGGATGAACACAGATTGCAGAAACATTATTTGTATGGCCTTCTAGAGTTTGGATGCAAGTTTCAGTTTGATAGTCCCACACCTGATTATAAATGATACAAAAGCTATTATATATTTATCATATCCATAACAAAATATGGGAGACTAAATATTGAAAAGAGTAGCACTTGCATACCTTAGCCGTATGATCATCAGAACCAGTGACCAAATAAGATTTATCACCAGCCGTGAAGAAGTCAACACAATTTATCCCTTTGGAATGGTCTTTCACTGTAGACTTTGGATTAGGGGAAGCAAGAATCCATATCTATAAAATAAAAAATTACCATAAGCTATGACTTTCAAAAAATTTGAAGCATGTTGATCCGAACGTTAATTTATAGCCAATAAAACATGAGCCTTTAACCATACCTTTATCTCACAATCAAGTGATGCACTTACAAAGATGTTGGTGTCCTTTGGATTAAATGCTGCTTGCATGACATAATATCTATGTCCCTCAAAGATATGAGTACACACCCAATCCTTTTCCCAGTCCCAAAGCTATATAAGTTTGTCATCAGATGATGACAACACATATGGAAGGGTGGGATGCACAGCCACAAACCTGATAAAGTCTGTGTGCGCCTCAAATTCTATGATCTTTTCCATGGTATTATAATTGAATACACGAAGAAACTTGTCATCGGCTCTAGCAACAAACCATTGTTTGGTTGTTATAAACTTGGCTGACCTTACTACATTCACACAAAATGAAGCCTTATGAACCAATTGGGATCATGTGTATAAATCCTTTAAAATAAATTAGTTATTTCTGAACAAGGAAAATATAAAAAACTAGATTTATTTACTAATACCACCCTATAGAAAGTTGGCATACATAAAAACAGAGGAGAACCATTACCTGGTGACTCAGTGATTTTGAAAGATTTCTTTATTTCCTGCAAAAATGATCAAATTTTGAGTTAGATTGGGAAGCATGTCTATTAATATTATCATTTAACTCATTCACTTGTTGACATACGACACTTTTGATCTCATAAAGTCTTACCAACTGTCTTAAAAAATGAGTTTGGAGGACTTAATAGATAAATAAAAAGACATGGAGCTCGAAGTCCAAGTAACCTTAAAATTAATAATGAGGATAACACAAAAATTGAGGGTTGCCATCATAAAAGTATTGTTCTTTAACTTACTTGAGACTGGTAGTTCCAAATACTCACAGTTCCAGAGTATAGGCCTACTAGTATCCTGTAGGAGAAAGTGTGTTAAAGTCCTTGTTCTGCATCCCCCCCCCCCCCCCCCCCCCCAAGTATTTTAAATAGCTCGTCCGGTGACGATAAAAGTTATATAGGGATGATAAAATTATACTCACCATGGTTCTGTTGGATGCATATCCACAGACTTAACTTTCTCTAATCGTTGTTTTAGTACTTTCCGATACAAAAAATTATTTGCAGTAAGTTAAGATGAGATTTTGAGACTATGACATTGAAACGTATTAATGCAAATGATGAATTTGAAGTTGAGGAATATCAATAATACCTAGAATTTAACTGTTGTTCACCAGATACGTTGCCGCCCAAAAAATCAAAAACAAGTTATCAGTATGAAATCAAACGTGTGGTACCAAATAGTTTCAAATCATAATTGATGATGGTATGGGTGAGAGCTTTGACCACTAGGCTAGCGTTAGTGGTTGATACATGTATGCTTATAGATGACATTTGAATTGATTCATTTATTAGGAAACTAAATCCTTCAGAATTCTACATATGTAGTTTTAAGATTGAACGACTCCTCCACACTCTTTGGTTGAAGCAAAACGAGTGCGAGTCATTATGTGATTCTCAAGTGTTATTATTTCTTGACACACACGACTGCTATAACTCAAACACCTCTACAACTATTTTTAATACCAAACTTATTATTCATAAAAAAACAATGCACAATTATTTTTTAAATACAATGTCTTGTCAGATTACAGATAACTATTAGCATACTCTTGGCAGCACTCCATAATTGATGAGTGTCAAAACACACAGATTAACAATGGTTTTTTTTACTTTAATACATTGTTAATTTGAGATTTTAGACTTTAATACGACTTTATCGATTTATTAGACTTTAGAACATTTATTTTTTAAAAAATTTAATAAAGTCTAATAAATTGATAAAGTTATATTAAAGACTAAAATAGCAAATTAATAATGTATTAAAGTAAACGAAAAAAAAAAACTTAACAATATAAATTGAATTTTGGTAACAGTGTCCTTAAGCAATATTAAGAACCCAATGATAAAAAAGTCTGTTATTTATATTTTTGTGTCTTGTTTGGACTTTGTCTCTTATGTATATGGCAAAGTTTGCGTGCATTAAATATTTTTATTAAATTTGTATTCTAAGTATACTAAAATATTATAAGAGTACAATCATTTCTACAAAATTTATGAAAAGATGTGGTCGTATAACATAAAGTGCATGTATTCAAGATCCGTTTACAAAATTTCAACGGCTAAGAGCCCAATAATAATACTGATATTTAGACAGAAAAAAGGACATTTTAGAGAGGCAAAACAGAATGAACTCGCCATTTTCAACTTTGAGGCAACTGAAATAGTTTAAAATGTGAGGAAAGTTAAAGATTGGTGTATGGAGAGAAGGGGTCTGTTGTTTTTGATTTGCTGTAATTAGAAGTCTCTCAGTATGAGAATATATATATCTAATGAGATGCTTAGCAGTTAAGAAAATGATCATGTCGCAATTGTCAAAACCTGCATTTTCGTTTTACTATTCCTAAACGTGTCATACAATACACTCAAAGCCGTTGATTTATCAAATATGTCAAAATTGGTGGTAGAGATCAAACCCCAGTTTCTTTCACTAGTAAGATTACGTAATAAGACGAGAGCTTCCTCGAATAAACTCTTTTTCATACGCTGAGTCGCGGTCTAAACAGAAGTCTGGTGCATTCATTATACATATTTTATTCAGTTTGAATATAGTCCAAGGCAACAAGATTTTAGTCTAATTGGGGCAAAATTGATTCATTTTTTTAATGACACTAATAAATAAATAATTAAGTCATAAAAATCAACAACCGATAAAACATAAATACTTAATATGCCAAAATTTCATATCAATTGATTCGTACATAACCACGAAATGCAAATAAAAAGAGATTGTTTACAATAATTCCCTACGTGGCTTCATATTCTGAAAATATTCCCATTCGGTTACGTAATGTACTCTTAACGATTTTCATGTTATTTATCGGATTATGAAAAAATTAATATTTCACTAAATAAATAAACATAAATTAAAATTAAGTAATTCGTTACTTTAGAGAAACAGTAACAGTAAAGAGAGCGAAGAAAAACATACAGTTTGTGATTGAAACAATCACTTGCAGAGTTTTGACCGAGTCAAAAGTTAAACTATCTCTCCTTAAGACAGAAAACGCTCATGCTACGGTGCTAATGGCAAATTTAACCGGCGTCTGCCTCCCAGGATGAAATGGTCAACGACTGTTACAAGAAGCGCTTCAGTGAAACAGTCCCACGAACCAACAATGGCGAATTACTCTCAATCATTAAGAAGGGAACAAAGACAGTAGTAGGGAGTTCGGGTAGATTTTCTAATCTTTTAAATGGACTTCATATGGTCCTTTTTATAAGTGGTGAAGGGATGCAAGTACAGTCGTATCTCTCTAACAAAGAAACTTAACGTTTTAATTAATTAATTAAAAACGACAGCATTTTTAAAATTATTAATTAATGCGAAAAATAATTAATCCATAATTAATTATTTCATTTCGAGAAACCAATTTTCTTGGTGTAGAAAATAAATTTTAAAGCGCAAAGGTCAATTAAAATTTGTCCAAAAAATTTAATAGTTGCTCAAGAAAGACCCACGACTTGGACCCGGGCACGGGCCGGCCGGACGGCGGCGGTGCGCGCACGCGTGTGGGCTTTTGGTCCAAGCCCAACACATGCATAGTGTAGGCCATCTCCCCTTCAAAGAGTTGGGATGGCCCAAGGCATCCAAGCCTTAGTCCCATAACTTGGGTATATTAACACTAAGTATTTCTACCACTTTTCCAATGTGGGACAAACCCACTTAACTATGTTACACCATCTAACTTAAACTCAAATGGGCCACTTTAAGTCCAAATTTCTCATTCATTACTTCACTATTTTGAGCAAGTGAGTATACCAAATTAATCTCCTTGCTACAAGGAACACATTGGTACTAAGACACATCACTTTTAACATATGTGTCTTAATTAAAATTGACTCTAAAGTTTGACCAAATAAGGTGTCATTTAATAAAATATCCAACAATCCCCCACATGAATGAAATTTGGAAGAATCAAATGAATATAGATGCAAACGAAGAGTTTTTCTAGGAAAAAACATTGCATCGAAAAAGATAGCTTGTGGCTTTGAATCTTTCCTAATGAGATACAATCGAGCTTACTAGCCAATCAATGAACGTGATGTTTTGAATTGATCAACCATTTGTGTAAACTGAGACAATAGTATTCACACAATGCCTTTCCAACCTTATTGGTTCTCATTGTTGTGTCCATTTTGGCCTTGGACACCTCCTAGTTTCATGAGTGTGGAATAAACTTTGTTATTCTCATAGAAGCGACCCCTTGTCACTCACATAGGTGATTTTTATAAAGAGTATCCTGCTAATAACCCACTTGACCTATACATTCAAGATATAGAAATCATTAAAAATATAGTTTATCCTTATACACGCGACAGTTTGTGCACTGACTCATCTTCGGAATGGGAGGAAGTAATTAAAGTATTACTTCTCAGTGCAAACTAAGTCATCATAATTAGGTTGTCCCTTTGAACCTATTTCTTGGGATCTCCAGTCATTTAGATTGAGTTTCCATTAAGATGACTCTTTAGAATTTTACAGGCTTTAGGCCCATTCCACGTGATGAACTTGCAACTTGCTCTCAAAGTATACCTATAGTTAGTGGATCCGCAATATTTTCCTTTGACTTTACATAGTCAACAGAAATAATTCCATTTGAGAGCAATTGTCTAACGGTTTGGTGTCGACGACGTATATGTCGTGATTTACCGTTATAGTTATTATTTTCAGCCCTAAAAATTGCCGATTGACTATCACAATGTATTATGATAGGTGGCACAGGCTTTGACCATATATATCCTCTAAGAAGTTTCTAACCCATTCAGCCTCTTCCCCAGCTTTATCTAAAACAATAAATTCAGATTCCATCATGGATATTGCAATGCACGTTTGTTTCGAGGATTTCCAAGATACAGCTGCACCTCCAAGGGTAAATACATATCCACTTGTGGATTTCGAATCATTTGAGTCAGATATCCAATTTGCATCGCTATAGCCTTCAAGTACAGCTGGATATTATTCGTAGTGCAACCCATCCCCCAAAGAGTATCGAAGATATCTAAGAACTCTTATCAAGGCTTTCTAATGATCTTTCCCGGGATTACTCGTATATCGATTGAGCTTACTAATTGAGTATGCTATATCAGGTCGAGTATAGTTTGATAAATACATCAAACTTCCAATAAGACGAGAATACTCTAGTTGAGATATACCTTCACCTTTATTTTTAAGGAGGTGATGACTTGGATCTACAGGTGTTCTCACTAGACTTTGATCATATTTATTATACTTTTGAAGTATTTTTTCAACGTAGTGTGATTGAGATAAGATAATTCCTTGAATGGTTCTAATAATTTTAATTCCTAGGATGACATCAGCCAATCCCATGTCCTTTATTTCAAATCTATTAGTCAATATTTGTTTAGTAGAATTGATAACATTATTATTACCAATTATTAGCATATCATCTACATATAGACATACAATTACATGTATCGCTTTAGTGCTTTTGATGTAAACACATTTGTCACACTCATTTATTTTGAAACCATTTGACTTCTTAACATTGTCAAATTTTTCATGCCATTGTTTAGGTGCTTGTTTCAACCCATATAATGACTTCATAAATTTACATACTTTCCTTTCATTTCCAGGAGATCTAAAACCTTCCGGTTGTTCCATATATATTTCTTCATCTAATTCACTATTTTAAAATACGGTTTTAACATCCATTTGGTGTATTTTCAATTTATGTATTGCTGCAATTGCAATTAACATTCTAATGGATGTAATCCTTATAACAGGTGAATAGGTGTTGAAATAATCTATTCCTTCTTTTTGCTTGTATCCTTTAGCTACAAGTCTATCCTTATATTTATCAATGGTTCCATCAGCTTTCATTTTTCGTTTGAATATCCATTTACACCCTAACGTTTTTGTCCCTGGTGGTAGGTCCACCAGTTCCCATGTATGATTTTGCAAAATCGATTCAATTTCACTATTGATAGCTGCTTTCCAATATGAGGCTTTCGGAGTGGATATAACTTCTTTTACCATTTGAGGTTCACTTTCTAACATATATGTTAGAAAATCCGGGACGAAAGATTTTTGAAATCTTAGCTCTTTTGCTACGTCTAAGTTCTTCCTCAATAATATTTTGAGGTTCACCATTTGTAACTTCAAGCATTATTTTGTTAGAAGTTGTTTCTTGTGTATTCTTACAAGGAAAGATATTTTCAAAGAATGATGCATTCCTAGATTCTATGATTGTATTTTCATGAATTTCAGGAATGTCAGACTTATGCACAAGGAACCGATATGCACTACTATTATGTTCATAACCAATGAATATGCAGTCAATAATCTTTGGACCAATTTTCACCTTTTTAGGTTCAGGAATTAGTACTTTTGTAAGACACCCCCAATACTTTTAAGTATTTGTAGGAAGGCTTGCGTCCTTTTCACAACTCATAGGATATTTTATTTGTTTTCTTATGAATGAATTTATTGAGAATGTAATTAGCTGAAAGCAATGCTCCCCCCCCCCCACATGTTTTGGGGTAATCCTGAACTTATTAATAATGTATTCATCATTTCTTTTAAAGTTTGGTTTTTCCGTTCCGCAATCCCATTGGATTGAGGAGAGTAAGGTGCTGTAGTTTGGTGAATAATACCATTCTCCAAACATATTTCCTTAAAAGGATATTCGTATTCACCACCTCTATCTTTTCTTAATTATTTAATCTTTTTACCAAGTTGATTCTCAACTTCTATCTTGTATTGCTTAAAAACTTAAACTGCTTCATCTTTGCTTCTTAAAAGATAGACATAGCAATATCTAGTGCAATCATCCACAAAGGTAATAAAGTACTTTTTCCCACCTTTGAACAAATTTTAAATCACAAATATCGGTGTGAATTAAATCTAAAGGTTCACTATTCCTTTCAATTGAATGGAAAGGTGTTTTAGTTAATTTATCTTCTACACATGTTTCACATTTGTGACTTGCATCAATGCTAAATTTAGGAACTAATTCTAAGTGAATTAATTTACTTAAAGTATTATAATTAATATGTCCAAGTCTATCATGCCACATATCCATAGACTCAAGCATATAAGCAGAAGATATCATATTACTATTATCATTGTTACTTTTAGGTACAACAGTCATGATGTTCAATTTGAACATCCCATCACACATATATCCTTTCCCTACGTACATTCCATATTTAATTAGTACAAATTTGTCTTCAACAAAGACTAACTTAGATCCTTTCTTGGTTAGCACATAAACGGAGACAAGGTTCTTTCTGATGTCAGGCATATGCAATACATCGTTGAGTGCGAGATGCTTTCCCGAAGTCATTTTCAGCACTACTTTGCCTTTACCTTCAACCTTCGAGGTGGAGGAGTTTCCCATGAATAATTGTTCTCCATTTGCAATTGGTTAGTAGGTTGTGAACATACTTTTATCAGAACACACATGGTGTGTAGCACCGGTATCAACCCACTACTCTTTCGTATTACCCACCAAATTTACTTCAGATACAACTGCGGAGAGAGAAACATTGGAAACATCGTCGGATAATGTATCAACTTCTATCATGTTGGCTTGTGGTGCTTTCTTCTTGAATTCCTCTTATTTTTTCGGCTTGCGACAATCCTTGGCCCTATTACCTTCTTTGTTGCAATTAAAACATTTTCCTTTGAACTTCTTAGCACCGCCTTGTTGACTTGTGCCACCAATCTAATTTCAATTAAGAATAATATATTTATTTAGTGAAAACCCCCAAAAAAATATTCTATTATGTCTTAAGATTGTTATTTACCGGATTACGAAAAAATAATATTTCACTAAATAAATAAACATAAATTAAAATTAAGAAATTAATTACGTTAGAGAAACAGTAACAGTAAAGAGAGCGAAAAGGAATATACAGTTTGTGATTGAAACAATCACTTACAGAGTTTTGACCGATTCGAAAGTTAAACTATCTCTCCTTAAGATAGAATACGCCTCCGCTCAATGGTCGTCTGCCTCGCAGGATAAAACGGTCAACGACTGTTATAAAAAGCACTTCAGTGCAACAGTCCCACGAACCAACAATGGCGAATTACTCTCAAGTAGTAAGAAGGGAACAAGGACAGTAGTAGGAAATTCGGGTAGATTTTCTAATCTTTTAAATGGACTGCATATGGTCCTTTTTATAAGTGGTGAAGGGCTGCAAGTACAGTCGTATCTCTTTAACAAAGCAACTTAACATTTTAATTAATTAATTAAAAAATGACAGCATTTTTAAATAATAAATTAATGCAGAAAATAATTAATCCGTAATTAATTAATTATTTTGGGAAACCAGATTTTTTGGTTCAGAAAATAAATTTTAAAGCCCAAAGGTCAATTAAAATTTTATTGTTGCTCAAGAAAGACCCACGACCCGGACCCGAGCACGGGCCGGACGACCAGACGGCGGCGCGCGCGTGCTTGTGGGCTTTTAGACCAAGCCCAACACATGCATAGTGTAGACCATCTCCCCTTAAAAGAGTTGGGATAACCCAAGGCATTCAAGCCTTAGTCCCATAACTTGGGTATATTAACACCAAGTATTTCTACCACTTTTCCAATATGGGACAAACCCACTTAACTATGTTACACCATCTAGCTTAAACTCAAATAGGTCACTTTAAGTCCAAATTTCTCATTCATTACTTCACTATTTTGAACAAGTGAGTATACCAAATTAATTTCCTTGTTACAAGGAACAGAATGGTACTAAGACACGTCACTTTTAACATATGTGTCTTAATTAAAATTGACTCTAAAGTTTGATCGAATAAGCAGTCATTTAATAAAATATCCAACATTTCATTGCGAAAAATGCTCTTTCCACGTTTGCAGTTGGAACCGGCAATGTTAAGGCAAGTTTTATAAGCAAGTACACTAATGAAAATAACCGATCCGTATGCATTTTAACCATTTTTTGAGCAAGAGCACTGTTGATGTAAAAAATTATATTATATTTAATTATTCAATCACATATAAAATAAATAAGACAAAAGAATTTTTAAAGTGGTTCAGCCTCAAAAGAATGGCCTACGTCCACTGTTTTTGTTATTGCTGAGTGTTTTGGGAATTCTCGATAACAGGTTTTTACCAAGAAATTCCGAGTCCCCCTGCAATGAGGATGATATAATGTATTTATAGCCATGAGGCTGTACATGTGAAAGGATAATACATAGTTGTACAATAAGCATATACATCTGTATGATAATAATCAACATTTAATGTGTATTTAATCCTCTTAATTGTCTGGTAATAAATGTTTTGATCGAGGTGCAGCTCGGACCGCCTAAGCTGCTCGGACCACCTAAGCTGCTCGGACTGCCTAAGTATCTCGGTACCCATGAGTTTCTCGGCGCAGTAAAGTTTCTCTGAGAGCACTTGCTTCTCAGAGTATTTTGATCTGGTCAGGGAAATTGAGTTCTTCGAAGTCAAGGTATTGTTCAGAAATGTTTGTTTGTGCCATGTAGATTGACACGTGTCTCCACTTAATTGAGCC
Organism: Sambucus nigra; assembly: GCA_949130495.1. Lineage (NCBI taxonomy): Eukaryota > Viridiplantae > Streptophyta > Magnoliopsida > Dipsacales > Adoxaceae > Sambucus > Sambucus nigra. The sequence continues at coordinate 550,438,559 of OX422212.1, read as the reverse complement.
ATGTCAGAAGACTAAAATTGGTATCAACAGAAGCCCCCAATATTTCACAATTCGAGATTAAGGAGTGTGGAACATTCTTCTCGAAACACGGTGGGTTTAAATGGTCATCCTGAATTTTAGGAGTGCTTTATTTGTATTTATTTTTCTTTCCGAATTCATAGAATCAAACTTTTCAAAATTTTCTAACTGCTTCGGTCTTTGCGCCCTTTTTGTCCTTTTAGCCGTCGGTAGCGTAAACGTCTCTCTTTGTAATCATTATTTTTACTCCTTCCCAAGGTAAGGTATTTAAACGTTTGCAGAAAATCCTATCGTCTTTTACTTTTTCAAATCTGTATCTTTGAGTTTTCCATTTCCCCTCTCTCTTGTGCGTTCATCCTTTTCATCGTTCGTTGTCAACAGATCCATCATTTTTCTGTAAGATTTTCTTCCTTCTCTTTTATTTCCTTTATTCACCATGGTTTAACTTGTTGAGTCGCTTGATAAGTTTCGTTCTGATTTCTCTATTCCTTCATGGGTTGTTTTGGAGGAACTTTCTAAACCTTCAGATTATTTTCGTTTAGCTGAGGGACATTGGTTCCCCAGTCTCTTTGTAGCTGAATGTGGCTTTTCTTTTCCCCCGAACCCTTTGTGTCTGGAATTTTGTCAATATTTTGACGTGGTTCCTGCAAAAATAGCCCCCAATACATGGAGAATAGTTAATGGAGTTCATAGATTAAATCAGATTCATGGGACCCGCATAGGAATTCTAGAAATTATGTTTTGCTATAGATGGGCTGTCAGCGACAATACTTTTTACTTGAAAACTAGGTTTTTAAATAGGGTTTAGTGGTCAATCTTCCAGATGCGAATAGGGATTATTTTGAGCATGGTGTTGTTATGAAAAATTGACAACATGCTCCACAAACTGGAAATGATGCGTATCAGGGTCCTAGATGCCCTCCCTATGGCAACGGGATAGGTTGTTTTTACTTTACTTTATTTTTGAAATTATGCTTTCTTTGTGTTTGATAAAATGTGTCACTGATACTTTAATTTTCATTTATTTGCAGTTGACAGCAAAAGAAGGTCTCTAAAAGAGACAGAAGTTAACTTAAAACATCTGAAACTTATTTGGGGTTTGCATCAGACTGTTATCGACGAGCATATCAGATCAGCTTCATACTTGCTGCAGTATAAGAGTTACACCTCGTCTTTTACTGCTCGTCCAGTGATAAGTGACGTAGAACCAATACCAGCTTCTGAAAGTTCTTCACCTGAGTCACATATTCCTCTGAGTGAAGGAATTAAGAGAAGAAGAGCTCCTGCCCTCTTCGAGAAATCTGCCTCTATTGCTGGAGAGGCGAAGAAAAGCAAGCATGATGTCCCAGAAGAAGGGACAAGAAAAATTGATGCACCCCCTCCGGCTGCTACTATGAAAGTTGCCGAGAAGCCCCCAGTGGCTCCGAGGAAGGTCGCTGCTCCAAGCGAGGTTATAGTCATATCCCCGACTAAAACTACATCCTTGGTAGAAACCGTTGTTGATCCTCCGAGGAAGATGAAGAAGAGCTCCTCGGTCAATTTGGATGAATCCATCTCTCAGCCTCTAACTACCGGAAGTGGTGTTCCTACTTTCGTTGCTCCGAGCTCTGCCATGAGCTCGGTGAAGTCTTAGATCATTCTCGAGATCCAAGGTATTGAAGAAAGTCTTTCCCGAGATAGGGTCACCACTTTGGCAGCTCAGCACATTGCCTCAGTAAGTATTGCAAATCTAAACTTTCATTTTTCATGTTATGTGCTTGCACTGACTTACTGTTATTTTCTTTTTCCAGTTGGTAACTTGTTTCAATACAATCTTGAAGAAAGACGAAGCCATCAAGGCGTCCATCTCCTCTGGTGGTGTAGAGGAGGATTTTGTGGGTTTGACGCAGTCTTTAAAAGATTTTCGACAGAAGTATGTTGATGATAAAGCTGCCTGGGAGAAGCAGCTCAACTCGACCGAGCAGGAGATGGATCAGGCTGTTGAGGTCTCCAAGGGATTGGAGAAGAAAATAAAAGAATTAGAAGGTAAGAATAAAGAGCTCGAAGGGAAGCTCAAAAATGATGGAGAGCTTGAAGGTAAGCTCAAGTCTGCTGAGGAAGAGCTGGGTAGACTTCGTGACGTTGGTCGTCAGAAGGAGGAGGCAGAAAAGAAATTGAAAAATGCCGAGGAACTGCTTTCCTCGGAGAAGGTGAAAAGGAAGTTGGCTGTAAAAAAGTCCTTCAGTGCTAGCTGGGACAAAGGTTGGAATAAGGGTTTGGCTGCTATGGTCTCACAAATGGAGTATGGCAGCCTCAAATACTTTAAGGATGGTTGGGTGGCTACTCTGACAGAGATGAATGTCGATGAGAACTCCGACCTATTTCAGCGACACATTTCTGGCCTCCCTCCTACTCCCGGGGAAGAAAAAGAGGACGAAGCTGCCTCCGAGGAATCTTCTATGATGGTTGGGGATCAAGTACCTATTGTTGAACTTTGCTACGAACAACCCCAACTAACTATTACTCCTACCGAGCAGCTCCAGTTAACTAATATTTCAGTCGAGCAGCTTCTAGCACCCACCGACCAACCTTCTGGGCCATCCGAGCAACCTTCCTCTTCGTCCTAGCCTCCCGAGAAAGTTTTGGGAGACAAGGAGAAGGTGTACAGTTATTTGGACTTTTCTCTCTGTTTTATTTTCTTTGTCAAATGTAACTCTGAACTATGTACTTCTCCTTTATGATGTAATAAAATTTGAAATTTTGATTATGCATACTGTTGATTCTCTTCTTCTTGCTCTGTTTGCACTCTTATTGATTCTTGCTATCTCTTCCTTTTACTAGTTTATGGCCAGGATGGAATTGTTATCTGCTCATGATACAAAGTTGTTGAGACAATGCAATAAACACTTCAAAGCTGGTCACACAGATATGACTGAAGCTTAGATTGTTGATATCCTCTGTCCAGATGCTTCAGAGCAAGTAGTCGAAGCCTACCAATACTTAAAGTGTCTGCTCGACAGGGCAGTGGCTAATAATGTAGCATATTATGAGATGATTGAAGACCTCCAAGGCACTCTCGAGGAGATTCAACAATAATACAAGGAATCTACAGCCCTCTTTCACCAAGGATATGAGAAGAAGTATCAGCAACTGAATGCTGATAAGGGATATGATAAGCTGTTTGCTGCTTATGATGTGAGGGAGAGAACTTTGAAAACCGAGGTCGAAGAGCACAGGCAGATAGCCAAGTTGCTGGAGCAGGAAAATAATAACCTGCAAGGAGAGGTATCCCCGCTGAGGTCTGCAGCCTCTACCTCAAACGCTTTGGTCCCTGTGAACGAGGAGGGATTCTCTATCTTGGAGGTCGAAAATGTCAATTTGAGAGATGAATTGGAAACCTTAAAGAGGACTGGAGCCTCTACTTCTGCTTGTGGACGAGCAAGAGCTTCTTGGGGACGAGAAAGGGGTGCTCGAATTACTATTGAAGAATAAAGAACTCAATCGTCTCTAGAGAACCAAGCCTTCCAATTGATGGCAAAGAACCAGGCATTGGCTGAGATGTCTAAGAAAATCATGAATCTGGACGAGCAGCTCTCTGCTCAAAAGTCTGCTTTGGAGAGTAAAGAACTTTTAGCGAAGAACCTCCTCGAGCAATTGGAGAGGCTAACCTATCAATTCCACAAGCAGCCCAGGGAGTTTTGGATGGCTGGTTATAATGAAGCCCTCTACCATCTAGATGATCGGATCCAAAATGCAAATAATGTGGGTTACAAGCAAGGATGGCTAAATGATTTGGGCGTGCTTCAGTTGGAACAAGGTCATTACTTGTGGGATTATCATAATCCTGGGTTGCTCGACCTACCAGTGCCTCCTTTCAAGCTTGATATGAGCTGGATTCCTGCTCGAGCCATTCCACAATGCCTAATTTCAAAGTATCTCGGAGACTATAGTCTTCACTCCAACTTTGAGATATCTCGCCCAGAGCACCTTCTTGATCGGCCATCAGTTATGAACATCAGGATGCTTAAAGATTTGAACTTCATAAACTCCCCCTATGCCTTAGACGATCCTCCTACTGGTGAAGAACCTGTTTCAAAGGTAGAGGGAAAAAAACCCATAGAATAGGATTCCTGATGTAATAATTTTTTTATGTATTTTATTCTCAATGTATTTTGTTTTGGATTTAATGAAAAACTTCTATTTTTCTTTGCAATCTTGATTGCCATTGTCTTGTAGGTATTTTGTAAAACACTTTACTTATTTACTAATGAATGTGCATGTATATCTGTTAAAAAGATAACAACATTGTGTTATTTTCCGATCAACTAAAGTTGATGAAAACTTATTGTCGACTATCCTGAATTTGTGGTAATCACTTGACGATTACCCAAAATGGATGATATTTTGTTTCTCGATCAACTTGGTGGTAATTTTACAAGTATTAAAAATTTTCTTGATCATTTTTTAATTCTAAGCCATTAGTTGACTTTTATCACATAATCCTTCTTTGTTTAATAGAAATGTTCCCGACCAACCGGAGTTGGTGGATTTTCTTCCCAACCAACCGGAGTTGATATTTCTGGGAAATATTTTTATTCCCGACCAATCGAAATTGGTGGATTTTCTTTCCAACCAACTGGAGTTGGTATTTCTGGGAAATATTTTTCTTCCTGACCAACCGGAGTTGGTGGATTTTCTTCCTAACCAACCGGAGTTGGTATTTCTGGGAAATATTTTTCTTCCCGACCAACTGGAGTTGGTGGATTTTCTTCCTAACCAACCGGAGTTGGTATTTCTGGGAAATATTTTTCTTCCCGACCAATCGAAGTTGGTGGATTTTCTTCCCAACCAACCGGAGTTGGTATTTCTAGGAAATATTTTTCTTTTCGACAAACCGGAGTTGGTGGATTTTCTTCCCAACTAACCAAAATTGGTATTTCTGGGAAATATTTTTCTTCCCGACCAACCGGAGTTGGTGGATTTTCTTCCCAACCAACCGGAGTTGATATTTCTGGGAAATATTTTTCTTCCTGACCAATCGGAGTTGGTGGATTTTCTTCCCAACCAACCGGAGTTGGTATTTCTGGGAAATATTTTTCTTCCCGACCAACCGGAGTTGCTGAGTATTGTGTAGCACTAGTATTCCATGAAAAAAAATTTCAACAAAAGGAGAGAATTGGGTTGAATATTCACATTTTATTCATACTGAAGGAACTGTATTACATGAGGGTTTACATTACTGATAATATTTTCGCAGATGCTCTGCATTCCATGCATTCTTAAACTCCTCCCCTTCTAAAGTTTCAATTCTATATGTCCCTGGTCGAACAACCTCTGTTACTCTGTAGGGCCTATGCTAGTTAGCTTCCAGTTTATTGTGCTTTTGAATTACTTTCTTCAGCACATAGTCCCCTTCTTTTAGGTCGCACTTCTTCACTCTCTTGTTATAGAACAAGGTTGTTCGTTGCTGGTAAGCAGCATTCCTGATGGCTGCTTCTTCTCTAACTTCTTCGAGCATGTCCAAGTCTAACCTTCTCATTAAGTCGCTGACAGGGGAGCTGAAGTTAAAAACTCGGTGTGTTGGGAGGCCCAACTCAGCAGGTATAACAGCTTCACTTCCAAATGCCAGCATATGGAGATTCTCCAGTTGCTGCTCGGGGAGTAGTACGATAAGCCCATAGTACTGAATGTAGCTCGTTAATCCAGTTTGCTTTTGCGTCATTCAGTCTTTTCTTCAAGACATTTAGCAGCGTTCTATTTGTCACTTCAGTTTGTCCATTGCTTTGGGGATGGCCTGGTGCCGAGTGGATCTTCAATATATTTGACTGATGACAATAGGCAACGAACTCCTCATTGTTAAATTGTGTTCCATGGTCGGTGATGAATGCATGGGGAAGACCATATCTACAAATGATATTTTCTAAATAAATTGGTACACCTTTTCGTACGTCATATCGACAAGAGGCTCGGCTTCCACCCACTTAGTAAAGTAATCCACTGCGACGAAGAGATATTTAAATCTTCCTCTGGTCGTTGGAAGTGGCCCAACCAAGTCAATTCCCCACATGGCAAATGGCCAAGGGGAAGTAATGGGTGTCAAAAATGCCTGGGGAGTTCTTTGGATAGTGGAGAAGCGTTGACACTTGTCACATTTCTGGGCATAGGCTATACAATCAGCCCTCATTGTTGGGCAGTAGTATCCTTGCGTCATCACTCTTTGCAAAAGCGTCCGACCTGCTACATGGGCTCCATAGGGCCCTTCATGGACCTCTTCAATCAAATCTTTCACCTCAGAGGGATGCACACATCTTTGCAAACCTGCCATAATTCCTCGTCTGTATAGAATACCATTAGTCAGTAGATAACGAGCAGCTTTAAACTTCAATTTCTTGGCTGCGAGTTTATCAATCGGTAATTCCCTCTCCTCAATATATGCCCTGATGGGATCCATCCAAGATGGCCCTAAATTAACGGTAATAAAATTCGTTGTCAGATCTTCATCTATGCTCTGACCAGCTAGAACTTCAATTGGGATTGTTCTTCATATCTCGGTACGAGTAGCCGATGCTAATCGAGCTAAAGTGTTTGCTCTTGCATTCTCCATTCTTGGTATTCTGACCAGTTGAACAGTAACAAATTCCGATACCAATTCCATCGCCTTTGCATGGTACTTAATCATCAACTCTCCTTTGCTGTATATACACTAAGCATTTGGTTTACAATCAACTGTGAGTCACTGCATACGATTACCTGCTCTGCTTCATGGTTTTTGCCAGAGTAAGACCTACAATCATCGCTTCATATTCGCCCTCATTATTAGAAGCTTGAAATTAAAAGCGCATAGCATATTCTATATCGACCTCGTCTGGACTTTTCAATACAATCTCAGCTCCACTACTTGAGGTGCATGATGAGCCATCCACATATAGGTTCCATACAGGTATTTCATCCTTAAACTTCTTATTGGACAAAGTTCCTCGATGGAATATTTATTGCTTCTTTATCTACATTTCTACCACACCTCGCTACTCGTCGACCTTCTTCTCTTTCTCTTCGACTAACTTAAGTTGACCGGGGTTTAAATTTGATGATCCTGTAACATCCACAGGTTGGTCAGTGTTCAGCTTTTGCTCCTCGGGGGTATCAGGATAAGTGAACTCTGCTATAAAATTTGCTACTGCTTACCCTTTTAGTGACGATTTAGGCTCATAAATTATATCATACTCACCGAGTTCTATTGCCCAATACATCAATCTCCCTGATTTTTCTGGTTTATGAAGAGCTTGCCTCAACGGCATATCGGTATATACGACTATGGTATGAGCCTGAAAGTATGGCTTCATTCTTCTACTCGCTTCTATCAGCGCCAGTGCCAACTTTTCCAGTTTTGGATATCTGATCTCTGCTCCTCGGAAGGCCTTACTAGTGTTATAAATTGGTTTTTTTATTCCATCCTCTACTCTTATTAACGCCGAGCTAATTGCATTTTCTGAAACTGCCAGATACAAGTACAACCTTTCTCCCATCATTGACCTGGACAATAGTGGCGGTGCTCCCAAATATTTCTTCAATTCTTGAAAAGCTTTCTTGCATTCTTCATTCCATTCAAAAGTCTTTCAGAGCGTTTTGAATAATGGGAGGCATCTATCAGTTGCTCGCGATACAAATCTGTTAAGCGCTGCTACTTTCCCAGTAAGACTTTGCACTTCTTTCTTCGTCGTTGGAGATCTTAGTCCCAATAGAGCTTTGATCTTTTCAGGGTTTGCTTCAATGCCTCTTTGATTGACAATATACCCGAGAAACATTCCTTCTCGTACTCCAAATATGCACTTGGTCGGATTCAACTTCATTTGATATTTATCTAATTGATCAAAGGTCTGGCCTAAGTCAATTAGATGGTCAGCAGCTCTCTTGCTATTTGTAAGCATATCATCAACATAAACTTCCATATTGCAACTGATTTGCTCTGCAAACACCTTGTTCATCAACCGCTGATATGTTGTACCTGCATTTTTCAAACCAAAAGGCATAACATTATAACAATAAGTTCCCTTAGGGGTAATGAAAGAGGTACTCTCTCTTTCTCCAAGTTTCATTTTAATCTGGTTATATCCAGAATATGCATCCATGAAGCTCAGCAGCTCGTGTCCCGAGGTAGCATCCACTAATTGATCAATTCGGGGCAAGGGAAAATGATCCTTTGGACATGCCTTGTTGAGGTCGGTGAAGTCTACACACATCCTCCATTTTTTGTTCTTCTTTTTTACCATCACTACATTTGCTAACCAGTCTGGATATTTAACATCTTTAATAAAGCAAGCTTTCCGGAGCTTCTCGACCTCCTCCTGTATAGCTTGGTTCTTCTCGGGGCTGAACACTCTTCTTCTCTGCTTCACTGGCTTGATCTCCTTATTCACATTGAGCTCGTGACATAAGAAATTTGGGTATATTCCGGGGATATCCTCATGAATCCAAGCAAAAGTTTGTTTTCTTCTTTTTAAGAAAACTATCAATTCCTGTTTTAGTGAGGCATCTAACGACGAACCTATCTGAGTTGTTTGTTCAGGGTGCTCGTCGTCCAGAATGATGTTTTCAATAGCTTCCACCACCTGACCTTTCACAAGTTGCGACTCGTCTCTAGGATCCAATGTTTCAATTTCTGCACCTTTATCCACCTGATAGGTAGTAGTCTTTTTCCTAGATTCCTTTAGTTCCTCCAGTTCGGCAGATGAATAGTATCATTCTTAAGCTACTTTTTGATCACCCTTCACAACTCCTACTCCAAAATTGGTTGGAAATTTTAGGCATTGATGTACCGTAGATGGTACTGCTTCAAACTTATTCAATCCTACTCTTCCCATGATGATATTATAGGCTGATTGAATATTCTTATCCATCATGAAGAAGTGTACTCTTTCTGTTCGACAAGCAGGCCATGTACCAATGAACATATCCAACTTGATCGTCCCAAGTGGAAAAACTTTCTCTCCAGCAAAACCGAGGAGGGCCTATGATAAGGCTCCAACTGAGACAACTTTAGATTTAAGCTGTTGAAGCACGAGTAGAACATAGTATCAGCCGAGCTACCATTATCAACCAATACTCTCGAGATCATTACTTCCTTCATTCTCATTTTGATCACCAATGGGTCATCATGAGGATACAGCACACCTGCGAGGTCGTTCTTGGAGAAATTGATGACCAGTTGTTCTTTGTTGACCTTCCTCGGGCGATCATCTCCAGCCAAGTTTATTCGTTGAATATATGAACAGGCTTGAGCCTCATTGAGGTAAGCTTTTCTTTCTGCAGTAAGGTCTCCACCTCCTTCATCTCTACCTGTAATAACATTACAGTCAAATGATCCAAAACGTATTGAAAATACCTCACATTCTGGCTGCCTGGTTTTTTTTGGGAAGATCGGGGTCGTCTTCTGGATCATCTTCATGGTCTATTTTTTTGTTATCCTCTGCTCGACGAGGAGATCTAGACCTCTCTCTTGCTCGGTCGCTGTTTCTTCTTTCATTTCTATGATCAACATACTTTGCCAGTTTTCCTCGTCTAATGAGTGCTTCGATCTCATTCTAAAGAGCTATGCAATTTTTGATCGTGTGGCCATGATCTTTGTGGAACTCGCAATATTTGGCCTTATTCCTCTTATCAGGTTTGACTTCATTTTCTCTGGCCAGTTTAACTCCTTGCTGTTCTTGATTTCTTCTAGAACGTGGTTGATGTCTACCTTTAAAGGAGTATAATTTTTAAATTTCTTCAATACCTCCCATGATGGCTTTGTTTTTGAGTGCTTGTCACCACCATTGTTCTTATGCTCTTTCTTTTTGGCCTTATCAACCTCCACCTTGGTCTCTTTGGTATCCATATTCTTCTTTACAGCCATAGCCTCCTCGGCATTCATGATCTTCGTCGCTTTTGCCATCAGTTCTGACATGGTTCTGGGTGGAGCTTTAGCCAAAGTATAGTACAACTTGTTGGGCAACAGTCCACTCATCAGAGTAGTAATCGCTGTCTTTTCCTCATAATCTATAACTTCGAGTTTCTCGTTATTGAAATGAGTTATATAATCCCTGGTACTCTCACCTGCCTTTTGTCTAACACTTAACAAGTGTGCTACTCGTTTAACCGGTTTTGCTCCAAAATAGAAGTTTCCAATGAAGAGCTCGGCCAGTTGAAAGAAAGTTGAAATCTTACCCCGAGGAAGGTTATTGTACCATATTTGAGCAGATCCTATAAGAGTTCCCGAGAATGCCCTGCATCTCATCTCATCTGGCACATCATAGATGTTAGCAGCAGCTTGGTATTGCTCTATATGAAGGACAGGGTCAGTTTTTCCATCATATTTAGGAGTTACAACAGGTGCTTTGAACTTTGATGGTGTGGGAAAATCCACAATTGCTTGGACAAAAGGTGTCCCTTGGACAAAAGTTCTTTGTAGAGGATTCTTGGCCTTAGCCATTTACCCTAATCTATTCTCCAACCTCTGAATAGAACCTTTCCACGCATCATTTCCCTCCTCGGGTCTACTGGCTCAAGTAATTTATCGTGTTGAAGTCACTTCCTGGGATCTATCTTGTCGAGCAACTGATTGTGATTGGGCAGAACCTTCTCTTAGATCAAATGGTCGTCGAAAGTTTCTCGACATAGCCTTAGGAGGACTTTTATTCTTCCTAGGGCCCAATCGATCAAACGGAGATACCCTACTTAATCTTTCCAGTGCACTAGTTCTTTCTGGAGAGAGAGTGATGTGTTGTTTAGTATCTGTGGCTCGTACTGACGAAGTTCGACCCGGTTGATAAGAAAAATCATCAAATTTCTCAGTGCGATATGAATCGCTTTGCCTAATGTGCGAAGAAACTAAACGGGTATTTCTTTGAACACTTCGTTGTCCTGAATAGGTCGACGTTCCACCTTGGATAGTTTGCATGAGTTGTCGCATAGTCTCTTGCATAGATGTCTGACCTTGAGCCAGATTGACCATAATTCCAGCCAGATCTTGGACATTTGGAGGAGCAGATGGATTTGGGGGGTTTCCAGTGTTTCGATTGCTGGATTCAGGATTGTCAGCCATTGGTGATGAATTATTTTTGGTGAAAAACGAAAATTACAGTCGTTTCCCACAGACGGCGCCAATCTGTTGATGTAAAAAATTAGATTATCTTTAATTATTCAGTCACAGATAAAATAAGATAAAAGAATTTTTAAAGTGGTTCAGCCTCAAAAGAATGGCCTACGTCCACTGTTTTTGTTATTGCTGAGTGTTTTGGGAATTCTCGATAACAGTTTTTTACCAAGAAATTTCGAGTCCCCCTACAATAAGGATGATACAATGTATTTATAGCCATGAGGCTGTACATGTGAAAGGATAATACATAGTTGTACAATAAGCGTATACATCTGTATGATAATAATCAGCATTCAATGTGTATTTAATCCTTTTAATTGACTAGTAATAAATGTTCTGATCGAGGTGCAACTCGGACCGCCTAAGCTGCTCGGACTGCCTAAGTATCTCGGTACCCATGACTTGCTCGGCGCAGTAAAGTTCCTCGGAGAGCACTTGCTGCTCGGAGTATTCTGAGCTGGTCGGGGAAATTGAGTTCCTCGAAGTCAAGGTATTGTTCATAAATGTTTGTTTGTGCCATGTAGATTGACACGTGTCTCCACTTAATTGAGCCATGTCAGCAGACTAAATTTGGTATCAACAAACACTAATCCCTTTTAAATCTTTAAATTCATCATTATCACGCACGCTATATATATAATTTTTGAGTTGTTCCCCAATGACTATGAGTTCCATCGGATCAAAATCATTCGGATAAAACTCCGCAAATCGAACTAATCTTGCCTCATCAAATTTGGAGAAGTTCATACTTGGATGAAGAGATGCCATACATAAAAGTAACTCTGTATTCACCTCATTAAATCAATGGTTCAACTCCTGAAGTTGCATATCTATCACCGAATAGAACAATTCAACACAATACTGGTGAAGATTTGTCCTCTCTTCGATAGGGCAGCAGCCGATGGTGGTGGAGGAGAGCAGGGGAATAGCACCCGTGGTGGAGTAACATGGCAGCCGAAGCCTGAGAGGAGAGTCTAGTAACGGGTGGAGCCTCTGGTGGAGAGCAGCAGCCGGAGAGAGAAGAGAGAGAGGAGAGCGGCGGATTAACAAGAGATAGAGAAGAGAGAGCAATATTTTTTTAAAGTTAGGTTTTACTTTTTTGCTTTGGTTCGCGAGAGAGAGCAGCTGCCAGTGTTTAAGTTAGTTTTATTTTGTTTATTACAAATTTTCCCCTGAACTTTGAAAATAAGTACAAGTAACCTCCAGGTTAAATTTTTTACCAAAACCCCCTAAATTTAAAAAAAAAATGAATTGGGGCGACCGCCCCGCTTCGTCCTGGGGTGGATCCGCCCTTGGCCCAAGGCAACAGAGAGAGACCACTCAGTGACGAGCATTAGTCCATTAGGAAATTTTTAGGGATAATTATATTTAAATTCCATTTATCAGGTCAACATATATATAAGTCCCATTAACTTATTTATAACATTTAAAGTCCCCTTTAACAAAACCGGTCGGTTAATCTCCATTGAAATGACTGAAATACCTATCCATTCACGACCGGAGAAATCGTAACCGCTCGTAATCTTGCTTCGTACCGATTTCAATGGGATTTTTAAAATTTCAACTTTCAAGCTTGAAACTCTTCAATGTATGGCTTTGCTTACAACCATCCAAGTGTCCAATTTCAAAACCCTTATCATGTTTCGATAAACTTGAAGCGAAGGTTCATCAAAATCTTGACGTGTTTGCTATTGTCCGTAGTGTGGTTCTTCATAGATTTTTGGTAAGATTAATTGCCACATTTAAAGAGAGGTTTTATTTTGTTTTTGAAACATTTTTCTTTATCTCAATTTTGATGTATTTCTTTCAACCACTGGTTACTTCTTCATAACTATGTTTTGGTGTTTTACTCGTTTTCTTGCATTTGCAGCGAATATGGTGTATTTACGATGTTGTATATACAAAATTTATTCTACAGTTGATTTTTTTACTCGTTCTTTTATGGTTTTTACAAATTTACGATGTTGTATAACATTGTTGCAACATACATTAGGAAAAAAGTAATTTAATTTATTGATCGGACATTCTTAGAATTTCTAGTGTTGTTAGAACCATTATTTTTGGGTATGTATACGTTGTTGCACTCAAAAACATACTTCTAAGTAGGTCACACATGTTTTTTGATTTGAATATATGGTGTGTTTGTTGATATTTTTAGATTTGATTGAATATGACTTTCTTGGCAGCATCGTTTAATCTCTGTGACGTGTAGTATTATTTTATACAGTGTTTTGTGTGTACATGTTGTGAAACAGGTATAAAGGTAAGGTTTACTGTCTGACCTGAGATTATACATGAATAATTAACTTACATACCTCAAACATTAACATTTACTGTATGAGATATACTATGAAACAGGTCGAGAGTCCAACACATAATAAACTTTACTGTGTGACCTAATACAAATAATGTATGCCCATCATGATTGAATATTCCAGACAATAAGTATTTATTTGTGACATGTTGCGTATCGTATATTGGTAAACCATTTGACATTTCTATACATTATGTGGGTATGTGAGATATGCATATGTGTTTTCAAATGATATTGATGTTTAGTTGGTTTTATAAAATAATATAAAAATAGTTTAAACGTTTCCATCGTTGTTTATATTCATGTGACATTCAAATTCATAATTTAATAATAACGAGGTGATTAATATAAGAAGATAGTATGGTGAGGCGACCTTACATATGTATTGACTTACTTTCACTTTTTGTTGTAGTGATCATGGAAGTGTTTGTCACAATGTTTTGCAAGTATATGGATAGGGCATTTATCAAGATGTTTTCACTATATTCATAGCAGGTGGATTGATTTAGGTGATGCCAAAATTGCACTGTCTTATAATTTAGCAGGGCACCGTCAATGTGCACTTGATTTTGATGAGGATATTTCAACAATGTTATCTTATTGTCATAAACACGGCATTGAAACTGTGGATGTCAATATAATGACTCGAGAGGTGGTTCTAAGTGATTGAGAAGGGATTTTTGATGATTGTAATGATGAAATTTTAGCCGAAGATGCAGATTTCGAGTGTTAGGATGAGGTATTGCGTGAAGAAAGTCGTATTACAACTAAACGTTTGTTGTCATTTGGTTGGTCGAACGGTGTTGCAAAGGTTGGTCAACGATATAGAGGTGGGGTGGCAGAATTTCGTAATGTGCTTTGTAAGTATGTAACAGAAGTTGAATTTGAATTCAACTATATCAAGAATGATTTGAAACGAGTTATCGCCGTGTGTAAGTATATAATATCGATAGGATGTGGTTGGTATGTTCATGGCAGGGTTGACACGGTTAACAAATTTATTTTGTGTTAAGAAATTTAATGATGAGCACACGTGTGGAGTTGCATATAGAAGTCATAAGCATAGCTGTTTGTCTTCGGGCGTAATTGCGAACGAAATAACAAATCGCATAAGAACAAATAATATGACTTTCCCCATTGACTTTGGAACATATATTTAAGATGAGTATGGATATGATCTTGAATATAGCACCATGTGGCAGGCTGTAAAAAAAGCAAACAGACGTGTGTTCGGCGATCAATCACTTTCATTTGATAAGTTAAGATGGTATGTTGACGTGGCTAGGAATTCAAACCCCAGTAGTCATTTGTCGATCGAGTACAATTCTGATAGTGGTCGATTCAAAAGGATGTTCGTAGCATTTCATGCATGTATAGAGGGTTTCAAGTACTGTCGACCACTGATCTTCTTAGATGGCACGTTTTTGAAAAGCAGGTACAAAGGAAATCTATTGGAGGCGACGCGGAAAAATGAAAATGAAGTACATTAGCATTTTCTAAACGTTGATTATTACTTAATAAACTACATGTTTAGTTGTCATATGACGTGCTAGTAATATGTATTCTGAGTTATGAATATTGTATGACAATATGTCAAATATGTTGAAATCGGGGTACAGTTTGTACTTCTATTAGTGGTTATAGTCAACCAATTATGTACGGGTAGTAATTATTTGGGTGGTGCGTAGTACTTTACATTGTAAACAATATCATTGAATGGGTGAGCTATATAGTTGTTTTGTACATACACGCTGTGCAGTAGGTCTAACTGTAAAGTTTACTGTATGACCTGTTACAGCTTTTACATAACTAATTGACCTACATATAGCATACAATGAACTTTCCTATTAGACCTGTTGCATAGCGTGCATGGATGACATGACTAGATAACTCACTCAGTATATTTTACCTCATTCTCATGTTTTTTTTCTCTTATTTGATAGGCATGTTTCCTATAGCATTCTCGATTATTGACTCGGAGAATGATGATAACTGGGAATGATTCATGATTCAGTTTTCAAAGATCATTGACACCTCAATGGTTTACACGTTTATTTCGAATCATAAGAATGGGTTGCTGAAGTCGGTTCCAAATTTTTTCCTCGATTCACATCATGGATATTGTTTGCAACACTTGAAATGTAATTTGAGGGACAAGTTATCTGGGATTCATAGCAAAGTGAAGGAAAAAATCATTGAAATATTCGTACTTTGTGCTTACGCACCTGATAAAGAAATGTTCAACAAACGTATGGCTTGGTTGTCGATTGAAGGAGGACAGAGAGTTCGTGACTTTTTGTCCATGATATCTAATGAACATTGTATCAATGCACATTTTGGTGGTCAATGTTATGGTGAAATGTATTCAAATGTAGCTGAGTCCTTTAACTCTTGTTTACGTGATGCTCATCACCTCCCAATCACAAGCTTAGTAGATACAATTAGATGTAAGATTATGAAGTTGAGCGCTATTAGGCAAGACGAAACGAAAGCATGGACCGGTTACCTTTGTCCACGTATGAATCATCGTTTCAAAGAGTTGTTGGAGATAGGTTGTACTTGGGTTGTGAACAAGGCAAGTGAATGCATATTCGAGGTTCGGTCGGACGAAGTTTTTAATGTTAATATGCAATACATGATGTGCTCATGTTGTAAATGGCAGATGAATGGTTTTCCATGTGATCATGCATCTATAGTAATTCAGAGATGCGGGTACGAGTTGAAGGATTACATTGATGAGCTTTTCTCAGTCGATTCTTCTTGAAAATGTATGGGTTTGCAATATTACCAATTCCTTCATTTAATAGAGTAAACTTATCTTTTGATGATGCGATAATCAAACCACCAGATGTTAAACATCCTCCCGATAGACCGAAGACCAAACATATTAATTCGAGGGGTGAGGAAGGAAAGTCTGTAACATGTAGCAGGTGTAAAAAATCTGGGCATTACAACAGGAAGACGTACGTAGAACCGTTGAATGAGTGATGATGTATTTGCATTGTTTACTCTAGTTTGTTTTTAAATGAATATTATTACTTTATATAATTTGATGAAGTTTTATTAGTTTTCAACTACACAGTAAATTTTATTGTATGCAATGGACACAAAATACAAATGAGTAATTGTATTATGATATTTCAACACCAATGTTAACTTGACTCAGATTACAATTGAGTAAATGATTTACTTATTTCAATAAACTTGAATACTTAGGAGTCACGCATGTTAATGTGTCGACATCTCAACCATTAATGAATGTAGAAAAATTTACCAGATCAGCTTCACATAATCATGAATACTCAATGACTATTGGATACACGTCGTTCAGCAGTAAAATATACCGTGTGAGTTATCTATTCATGTCGTACATGCACGCTGTACGGCAGGTCTAACAGTAAAGGTTACTGTGTGACATATGTAAGTCAATTAGTAATGTATAAGGCAAAACAGCTCATATAGTAAACTCCACTGTTAGACCTACTGCACAACGTTTATGCACGACATGACTAAAAATCGAGACATAAATGTTATTTGGTCATTCAAAAAATAAACTTTATGAGTTACGAAGCCCCCTATAGTTCAACACCAATGTGAAATTGACTCAGATCATAAAATGAGTAAATGATTCCCTTATTCCAATAAACTTGAATTTTGATGAGTCACGCATGTCCATTCGTCGACATCTCAATAAATTTTTAATGTAAAAAAAATTAACAAATCAACTTCACATAATCATAAATAATTAATGACCGTTGGATACACGTCGTGCATCAGTAAAATATACTGCGTGAGTTATCTAGTCATGTCATGCATGCACCCTGTGCAACAGGTCTAACAGGAAAGTTTACTGTATGACATATGTAAGTCAATTAGTCATGGAAAAGATGAAACAGGTCATACAGTAAACTTTACTGTTAGACCAGCTTCACAACATGCATGCACGACATGTCTAAATACTGACACTTCAATGTTACGTGGTCATTCAGAAAATCAACTTATGCTTTGCTAAGTAGAAATTTATGGTTCTAAATAACTCATGAAAAATATTTTACTTCTTTCTAATGTTTTATGTTTGTCTTATTTTATAGGCAATGTTTCGTATCACATTTACTATTGTTGACTTAGAGAATGACGATTAAAGGAAACGGTTCATGATGCATTTTTCGAATATCATTTACACCTCAATGGTTTACCTGTGTATTTCAAATCGTAACAGTGGGTTGATAAAGTCGGTTCCAAAAGTTTTCCCCGATTCACATCATCTATATTGTTTGCAACACTTGAAATGTAGTTTGAGGGACAAGTTATCTCGAATGCATAGCAAAGTGAGAGGATAAAATCATTGAAATATTCGTACTTTAGCATACACCCCTAATGAAGAAATGTTCAACAAACGTATGGCTTGATTCTTGGTTGAAGGAGTAAAGAGGGTTTGTGAATTTTTGTCCACGATATCGAATGAACATTGGAGCTATGCTCATTTTGGTTGTCAATGTTATTGTGAAATGTGTTCAAATGTAGCTTAATGATTTAATTATTGTATACGTGACACTCGTCACCTCCCAATCATAGACTTAGTTGATACAATTAAATGTAAAATCATGAATTTGAGTTCTATGAGGCGAAACGAATTGGAACATGGACCGGTTTCCTTTGTCCATGTATGGATCTCCGTTTCTGAGAAACGTCGAAGACAGATTGTACTTGGGTTGTGAATATTTTGTTTTTAGATGAATATTTTCATAACTCTAATGTAATTTGATGAATTCTTTCAACTGATCAACGATAAAGTAAATTTAAGTTATGCAATGGACACAGACTACATATGAGTAATTGTATAACGATATTTCAACACCAATGTGAACTTGACTCAAATTACAAAATGAGTAAATGATTCCCTTCTTCCAATGAGCTTGAATTTTGATTAGTCATGCATGTCCATTCGTCTACATCTCAACCATTATTGAATGTAAACAAAATTAACAAATCAACTTCACATAATCATAAATATTCAATGACCGTTGGATACACGTCGTGCAACAGTAAAATATACTGTGTGAGTTATCTAGTCATGTAGTGCATGCACCCTGTGCAGCAGGTCTAACAGGAAAGTTTACTGTATGACATATGTAAGTCAATTAGTAATGGAAAAGATGAAACATGTCATACAGTAAACTTTACAGTTAGTACTGCTTCACAACGTGCATGCACGACATGTCTAGATACTGACACTTCAATGTTACGTGGTCATTCAGAAAATCAACTTAGAACCTAATTAAAACAGAAAAAACATCCCAACACCACATGTTATGGACATCAGCGAATTAACATATATTATGAGTTTGCAATTCCAAATGTGAATGATTCCCGGTCTCTATTAGTCTATTTTTGGTGGACTATGGTTCAAAATACGCTCGACCAAATGCGCCCTATATTCTCGCATAGTCTCTTTGCTCATTTCTAGAACAATGTCACATGATTTCGAGAGCTTTGACATGTAATAGCAAATTGCAACTGCGCAATCAACCCTGAAAAATATATTGAATAATTAATACAATGATGTTGCGGGAAAACTATTATAAATATTGGGAAGAGTACGAAGAAGTATTACGCTCCCAGGCTTTGTTGCGGACAATCAATAGCTTGATGCACTAGATGCAAAAAATCTTGTGTCACCGGATACGGATGTGATATCCCTTGATTGTCAACATCTCCTTCTTTATGTCAGTTCTTAATTTGTACGAGTGTCATTTCCACATGTTCTTTTTGCACGAATGTAATGCGATTGTGTAAGATTTAAGATTATGAATATGATTCGACAGTAACTTCTATACATGTAATCCATGCAATAATACAAACTTATTTGACGAATCCGTTTTATCAATGTCATAAAACAAACTTTCTCGTGAAATTAAAATTTACTGTGTAATATTTACATCATAAACAACATTTGTATGTCAATACAACCTTATTAGGATTCATGTTATTGTGTATGAAAAAACAAGCAGCTTATTAATGTTACAATCGACAGTTCGTATCGAAAAAATAACGTTAAAATGATGTAATGTGTAACAGTAAACTGAAATGGATGACCTGTTACGCTATGTTATGTTATGTATTGATAATTGAAATTTATTAATATTACTTACTAATCTCTGGGCATCGGATAGGTACAAGTCCTCCATCCTAGCCCTAGGTATAAGGGGATTGCAGTTCTTCCAACATCCCTCGTGTGTGTCGAGCACCATAAGATGGAAGTGGTACCCCTGTTTGCTTTCTCGTGATGAGGCAGAAATTATGGGAAAGAAATACCACCGTGTTGCTCTTGGATCTATCTTAAGTTTCATATCGATAGAGCACTTTCGCAACCCATCCATTTTGTCAGGAATCACGGGCTGCACATTACAGAAAAACAAGTGTGATAATATGAGATATGTAAGTCATTTAGATATGTAGGTCAACTACACAATAAATTTTAGTGTATGAGATAGGTAAATCACTTATGCATGTACAAAACCATAACATCTTATATAGTAAACTTCAATGTTTGCGATATGTAAAAATTATTAATGCCATATGACACTTTTAGATATGCAATTAAATTATGCATGTAAAGGACAATAGGCTGTAACAGCTCAAGCAGTAAACTTTTCTGTATAAGATATGTAAAAGTTAGAAATGCATATCATACTTTTAGATATGTAAGTCAACTATGCATATAAATGTTGTAATAGGTCATACAATAAACGTTACTCTAACACATTCTCTTTGAGATATGTTACTCATTTACATATGTAATTCTACTAAATAGTAAAGTTTACTACATGATATATACAAGAATTATATTTCAGACATCAATACATATGAAATTGCAAATACAAACTCACCTAACACATGCTAGTGAAAAACACAAAATGATCGAATAAATTATCATCGAAAAGTGTTGATGCATAGGCCACGAGCTCCTTATCCAAAATATCTATGTATGCATCAACCACTTATACAAACATATTATCCCAAGTATTAGTTTATACCTTCATATTATTTTTGGTACAAAATTGGACGAATGCCACCATATTGCACGGAATGACGTAATTGAATAAATAAAAGCTATTAGATTACCCACATTTATTCCAATACACTTTTCGATTATTAATTCCAATAAATCTTTACGAAATACAGAATAGCCGAGGTCCCCACCGTAGCGAATGATTTCCCTTCAATAACAACACCAAAAGCACATTACACAGTGTACTGGATATAACATTACTTCGATTGGCAATTTGCGTTCATATGTAAATATCGATAATTAACTTACAAACTCAAATTAATCCAAAAAACTGGACACCATTACGTCGGTTGTGAATTTTCATTTATACGTAAATGGATTTCAACATTTTGAAAACTATTTCATTTTGTATTCAGCATATATTAGATGTTACATTGCATACAGTAACATTTACTGTCTGACATTTTACCTCTAATATATACATACTGGAATTAAATGTGTATGCTAATATAAAGTAACTAATACCCGTATTCGTCATTCTTCCATGACTTTATCGTTTGAAGTGTCGACTCAAAAAAATACTTAGCCACAATCCCTCTCCGCGTCAACATGTTTCGCTTCAACTTTGTTACTTTTATTTTGGGTGTCAACCTTTTCTCCTCAATTTCGACATCTATGACATCCTCATTCTTCGCTTTCTTATTTGTTGGGCTTTGTTTGGAATGTTTGGACGCTCTTTTCTTCAACCTACCCCTAAGTTGTGGTTGGTAGACAAACACATCAGACTTTTTTTCCTTCTTATCATCTTTATTCTTTACTCGTCGAACCATTTAACTCACGAGTTGTTGAAGATAACTTGGTGTCACATCGTACACATTTGCACTTTCCTCATTAGATTTTTGTTTGCTAACACGAACATTAGAAGGTGAAGTATTCGTCTTATGGCTTTTCTCTTGGAATATCTCCGCCTCAACTTTTTAAGCAACTATTTCTTCGATTTGCTCCATTGCCCTTGCCAACTCCTCCTTCAATCTCCTAACCTCATTCTTCTCCTTCTCTTCCATTAACTTAACTTTCTTTTCAAGTAATTCAATTTTGATTTTCAATTTCTCAAATGTCTCTTGCTTAGCCACTTCCATTTCCTCCCTATCCTTCTTCATATCCAAAAGTTCATCGGATAATTTCTTGTACAAAACATCTTTTTCACTGCACAACCTTAGCAAATGTTGAACTTCAACTTCCATATCTTTTAATTTCTTAAATGCGTTATCGTCGTGATTCTTTTGAAGTACCATCACCATCTGCATTAGTGCTAGTGGATGGAATGTCTTCATATGTGTAACCCGTATTGTACAAATTGTCAATCAACATATAGTCCTCCAGATCAAAATCAATGTCTTCTCCCAAAACCTCTTCCTCGATCTCCGTTTTGTGAATCCTTCAAAGCTTAATCTGTTCACATACAATATAATTTTTAGCACAAGGTGTTATTACGTTAAGACATAAACGTAACCATATAAAGTATATAATATTATAAGCCGCATTAAGGAACAAATGTTTGTTAACAATTAACTTTACTGTACCAACTCTGCATCAAAAAATATATTTCGTATCTGAAGATAACTGTCATACGATGCATATTAGAGTATATAAAAAAAGAAGATCTTGAATATGACACAATATTTAGTGTATGAATAAAATAAAAGAGTCATTTAGTAAGTAATGATTATCAGTAACCTTTACTATTTAGTTCACCTGACATATAATATATGTTTGTCAATGTTTACAAAAATGGGATATTGGTATCATTTTACAATTACATGCTCACCAATGTAGCAGTAAACTTTACTTTGTGGTATACGTAAATAGTAAATATGCATGTCATCGTATACAAAAGTGGGATATTGATATCAATTTACACATACATGATCACCTAGTAAGTATTCCCCTGTTTATAGTAACTATATATCTTACAAATTTTATATGAAGCATAACTAAACTGTATCCCACAAAACATTCAATATATTAATTTGTCATGCGCATATGATAAACTGAAATTCCATGTAGTATGTAAACAATTAAAATTACTTTAGTTCCACATGTTCACGCAGAACGATGTCGTCTTCTAGTACCGAGCTCAATTTTGCAAGATCCCACTTCATAAATCGTGGGTACAAGTTCATATAAACGGGTTCAATAACATTTGTTCTCTCGTAAAACCAGTACTGAATTCAAGTAAACAATACCAAATTGTTGCAATTAATATAATATTTATTAAAAAATCAAATATATATACAAGTTTAGAGGTTATTACCAATAAGCTAATGACACATCCATAGCATTTGTACGGGTTGGTGTGATTTTTATCAAGTGACGCTATCAAGTAGTCGTATATCAACACCGGCCAATTGAAATTCTCGATTTCATCCATTCTAGATATACAATACATGAAATTCCATTTCACGAATACTCTAGTAGTCGGGAAAAACAATGTATAAAACGTGTAAAGGCACACTAGCTTTGCAGCATCGACGTACCCAACATTTGTTCTTAACATCGACGCCTCTATCGAAGCATTCCTAATGTTGGACGCTTGAACCATCCCATCCACATTTTGAAACCACTTACGTAAGAAGGGTCTATCCGATTTTCTACCGTATGACGGTGTTTTGTATGAACTACACCCGAACGGTATATCGAATATCAATGATATATCTCTCGCGGTAAATTGTGTTTCCTTACCGCCAATTCTGAAAACTTCGTCCACCCCGGTGTAAGCACGGATCAACAGTTCAACATTTTTCTTGTATTTACTAATAAATGACCGATTGAACTTCGTTGTTATTAATGTGTTAAACAATGCCCAAAATGGAGTTTTTCTTAGTCGTTCTTTCATCCCATCTCCTATCTCCATATCTGACAGCAAATCGCGTAATGCAACCAAGTTAGAACGGTATTGTTTAGCACCTTCGGCCTTGTTTAGGTGATGGTTTTACACTTGCAGCCTTCTACGTTTATACCTGCAAAATCATAGACAAGACGGTAAAAGTTACATATTATGTTGACGGGAACAAGTAGAGTATGTATTCAATGAAATCATGTATGCATACAACAATACGAATTCTGTCATAGTCATTAAAAATTACTCTGTACACCAACTGTTCCGCACCATGTATACAATAACATACACTGTATGTATGCGTCCATCTACATAAAAAAATATTTCAGCAAGCAAAGACATGTAAAAATACATACATACAAATCCTCATGGTGAGAAATCAATCAACACCACTCGACCATTAAAACGACTACCAACATCTACATTGGACAATTTAGTCAGCAAATTTCATGATATCCTAGTAACAACAAAGTATAAATAACTTTGTTAATATGAATGAAAATACGTACAATAAATAACACAACATTCACTGTCCGACCATATTTATTATTCGAACAAATACGTTTCAAGCAAAAAAATTAATCAACACGAAAAACTAATGACCACTTCACATAATTTACGCATTAAGTACAACGTATGGTTTGTGCTATAAAAAGTACACAATTCAACACACATGTTTTCATTCAAAAACATATCCACCTAATCACATGTTACAAATTTCGAACAAAATGAATTTCACTTCACACAAATTCAAGCGACATTTAAAGAACACATAAGTCATCTAACACAATAATTACAATAACAAATTACGTCTAATGAAATTTGTGATGTACCTCAGCTACGATACTTAGAACAGTAAAATTTACTGTGTCTATGATACTTTATACAACACAATCGGTACACAAATGGAACAAAAACAGCAAGAGAAAACATCGTACACTAGCATTATTATTTTCAGTAGTACGCTTTAATATACTTAACATGCACAACTTCCTTCATAACTAATTTTGTTAACTTAAAAAGTAAAGTTTCCTGTGTGTATTTCGTACGAAAATGAACATGAAGCAATAATACATCATCTATGATAAAATTTGTCTTAAATTTTAATCAACCATTTACCTGATAACGAGATGGAGTAAAGAAAATTTATATTTAATAAATACATTTGATAGTCTGTAAGGACAGAAAAAAAAGAATAACCTAACGTATTTCTTAACCTTAGTACAATGGGTACTATAAAATTTACTACTATGTTGCGGTATTACATCAAACATTTTGTAACCTCATACGCACTACGACTATAGTATTGTCTTAATTAATTAGGTACCGTGCCAACGGATGACCTACCCACACCAATGGACACCCCACCAGCTATCGGAGATATGATAAACTACTGACATGGTTAAGAAAATCTAAGGAAATATCTGACTATAAAAAATAGTAGAAAGGAATCATTTAGAAAAACTATCT
The DNA here is from genome assembly GCA_949130495.1 of Sambucus nigra. Classification (NCBI taxonomy): domain Eukaryota; kingdom Viridiplantae; phylum Streptophyta; class Magnoliopsida; order Dipsacales; family Adoxaceae; genus Sambucus; species Sambucus nigra. The sequence goes on along the minus strand of OX422212.1, from coordinate 550,413,733 downwards.
ACATAAGAAACCTAAATGCACAACAAACCCTACAGATAATTACACCCATTCAACAAAATGTTACTAGTTTTAGATACGAAATATTTTAAAGAACTAAGTTTGTCGCTTCCAAAAACAGCTTCACAAATCATTTACATTACTGAGTTAAGCCTACCTAAAAGAAACCATTCAAGAAACATACAACACACGAAGAAAAGTGTATAAAAAGTACAAATCAGTCAAGGACATGAACAAACTTTACTGTAAGAAATCAACTTCACATAAATCATCCGACAAACGTAGTTATGTTAAAAAAAATACACAACCTTATTGTATAAAACAAACCCCCTCCACACCGCTATGTAAGAAATTAGTACCACCTACAAATAAAATGAACATTATTACAACAACGAAAACAACGTTCACTGTATGAGTGTATTTCTTAACCGAATAAATAGTTAAAGCGAAAATGTATTGAACCACATTAAACTACATTACTCCCAAAGTAACATTTACTGGTTGTGTTATGAAAGTGTACACAATTCGACACACACGTTCCCGTTTAAAAACATTTCCACCCAAAATTTATACAAACATTAACGGAGTATACTTTCGGGAAAAAAGAATTATGCTTGATACAAATTTGCATTTTTCATCAATTTAGACAAATATTTATTTGTTATCTGATTGAATACATTTCAAGAAAAAAAATTTGTTAACACGAAAAACTATTGAACCACATTAAACTACATTACTCACAAAAGTAAAATTTGTTGTTTGTGTTATACAACTGTACACAATTCGACACACATGTTTCCATTCAAAAATATTTTCACCCAAAATTTATATAAACATTCACGTGGGTATACTTTCGGGCAAAATGAATTCTGCTTGATACAAATTCGCAACACATTTAAAGAGCACAAAAAAAAAACTCCAACCCAAAAATTGTAAATTCAATATTGTATGTTATGAAATATTTTGATCAACATCATCTAGAATACTAATATCAATAAAAGTTACTGTGCATATACTACTCGAAGCTAATCATACCTTACACACATGGAATTTTTAATCACAATAGAAAAAAACCACTTCTTTAAGGCTTTACACTTCGATTTAATCAATATGCAAGACTTCTGTATAAAAAAACATCATTACTTCATAAAATCAAATATACTGTTTGTATTTCAACCCAAAATTCAACATGAACCAACAACACAAAATGCTAGCAAAAACTTGAAATCACAACCTAAGAAGAACATTTACGTTCTAAAAAAATGTGGAAAAACCAAACCAATAACATACAGCAACAATCCTTTGTAATCACAAGAGAAAAAAACCCCTAACTTTGCATATACAATCAATTTCTGGTCCGATGACTTACCTCAACCACAGAAATACCTGAACCTTTCATCTAACACCGTGAAACAATTGCACAAACACGATATTTCTTCCGTAAACTTACCCACTACGACTCCCTTGTTCTGTCCTTCCGCCTCATATACTTGCAGAGACAAATAGACAATAGATACACATGGTTATGGCATTTCGACTCACAGACTATTGAAGGAGAAGAAGACATGATACGTATCTCACGAGAATCGTCCAATAATTTCGACAGTTGAAAGGTTTCTTGGTGCCCAAATATGCCGGGGGTAAGAAGGTAAACAAAAATAGACAGTTTCCCCAACTTATTAAAAATGGGACTTACAAGTAAGGATAAAAAACCATGGGACTTTAGTGGGTACAAAAAAGTGTAATGGGATTATGTGTAAAGACCCCAAATTTTTACAATGCTGGTTCATTAGGCCTAATAGGAATATTTACACTAACTTCAGCAATCAATTTTTTTATTTATTAAAAATCTACATATCCAACACAATATTTTGTTTAAAAAATTCCGATTGCAACAATATTTTTATACAAGATAACAATCTATTTTTTAATTGAAAAGGGATTCAAATAAATTGTTGAGTTCATATTTTGATTAAATTCCCGAGTTTGAAAATATAAGGATTTTTTAAAATTTTCTTTTTATATGTGATATAAATTAAAATGTTAAAGAACCTAAATCAAAATAGCTTACATAAAATAAAATAAAATTTAAATATTCATTTTAGTTAAATAAGTTGTTTTTGTTTAGTTTAGATTAGTGGGTTAATTAAAATTAAAAATAGATAATACCTAATAATAAATAACTTAGAATCAAAACAAAATTTTAATTTAGGAAATACAGATCTTAAGAAACACAAAGTTTTTAAAATTTAAGAAATACAATTTTATATATAAAATAAATGACTTGAATAGTAGAGTTGTCAAAAAATGGTCTGACTTATTTTTGGTGTAATTTTTTAGCATTGCATCAATCCCTCCCAATTTGTAGATAGAGTTGGTAAAAAAAGGGGAAATTATAAATAGAGAAATAAGGTAAATGTCATGTTTCTTCTTATATTTAGATTTTTAGGACAATGCTTTGCAAGTTTATACATCTAGTCCTTGTGGTACAATAACATTTATTTGTGTGGTCCCTTTAGAGTTAGGAGTTCATTTTTTTGGTCCGCGCCAACGACATCATTTTTCATGGTGTTTTTAATATAGGAACTAAATTTATAAAATTATGTGGAGTGTCCTATTTTTATACACTTGAGAATTATGAGGACCTTTCTCCAAAACCCCAAATTATAAATTAATCCAATTTCTTTGGTCAACCTTCACTTAAGTATATTTGTATGCATGTGTGTATATATGTTTGTGTATATGTGCGAATGGGTGTATATGCTAATATACGCGTATGAGTGTGTGTGTATATGTGTGTGCTTATGTGTGAGAGTGTATATATATGTGTCATTGTTTATGTATGTGATTGTGTGTTTTAATATAATAGAGAGAAACAAGGAGAAAGTGTTATTGATATTTTTTCACTAGTGATGTTTTTTTATTCTGTAATTGATATGCACTCTAAGTAAATATTTACTTAGAGTATAAATATTTATCTTTGAACTCAAATGATGAATATTTACACTACAAGTATATATTTGCAAAAAAAAGAAGAAGATAAAGAACAAAATGGAGAATAAGAACATTTGCAAGAATGTTGTTAGTGTTAATTTGTTGTGATTGTAAATATTTACATTGGACGCATTTCACTTGGTTTTTCTTATGCTAATATACGTTTAGGAGTGTTTTTATATGTGTGTGTGTGTGTGTGTGCGTGTGTGAGTATATATATATATATGTGTGTGTGTGTGTGTGTGTGTGTGTATGTGTGTGTGTGTGTGTGTTTTAATAGAAGAGAGATAAACAAGCAGAAAATGTTACTGATTTTTTTTTACTAGTGATGTTTTTTTTTATTCTGTAATTAATATGCACAATATTTACTTAGAATACAAATATTTATCTTTGAACTCAAAGGATGAATATTTACACTACAATTAGATATTTGCAAAGAACGGAATAAGAAAAAGAACAAAGTCGATGATAAAAACATTTGCAAGAATGTTGTTATTAACTTGTTGTGATAGTAAATATTTACATTGTAAGCATTTCACTTGATTTTTCTTATATTAATAAATATGTACACTCACAATAAATATTTATTATGCGTGTTCGGTGTGTATATATCTGTTCAGTGTATATATGTGTGTTTGTTCTGGTGAGAAAGACATACTAGAAAATATTTGTATATGTGTGCATTCTGTTGGGTCTGGAATTGTGTTATGCATATAAAGATATTCTGAGCAAATATTTACTTTAGAGCTTAAATATTTACTCCACTCTAAAAGATTAATTATACACACTCTAAAGTTGATATTTACTAAGATGGAGAAGAACGTTGAGAAAAGAAGAACAACGAGGAGAAAGATGTTCAAATTAACAGGTATGCAAATGGTAATAGTTCATGATACCAAATATTTACACTAAAGTAAATATTTATTGTGAGTGAACTTCTATTTTGATAGTATATATTTACACTTGCTCTAAATATTCACCATGAATGGATTATATTGTGATAATAAGTAGTTAAACTCACAATGAGTTAATTGTTCTCCTTCTCCTTATTCTTCTTGTTAATTTTTTTTTTGTAAGTTAAAATATTTAATTTATGTGTATATTAGTGCAAGTTTTGTTTCAATTTTTTTTTCTTGCTTTTATATCCCCTTTTCCTTTGTAATAAAAATATTTACACTTTGAGTAAATATTTACAATAATTCATGAGTGTAAATATTTACAACAACTCTTCTTCTTCTTCTTCTAAACTTTTAGTAAATATTAACTGTGGTGGAGATAGTGACAACGGTTGTGGGAAGATTGTGGTCATTGTACGAACAGGGATGGTTGCTGTATTGCTATGGTGATAGTTGTGGTGGATCAGGTGGTTATAGTGGCGGCAAGGGAAGGAGGAGACAACTGATGGTGGTGACGGTTACAGGCGGTGGTAGTGGCAACCTTGCTAGTTACTTTTATATTTTAGTTATATTTAAAATGTTGAGGCCATTTTAATCATATGTATTTCTTAATTTAAGATAATATGACATATTTAATAGTTAAATAGTAAACATGACTAAAATAATGATTGGTTAAAGAAATAAGACTAATTTGTAAGAACGCCCACAAAATATTTACTTGTGATTATGAGAGGTGGGTTCTTGAAATACAATTAATATTTAACGAGGTGTAACCCCTTATCAAGATGATGATTAATGTATCAAGAACAACACAATAAATGATAATTATGAATCTGCAATAAGTAGCCTTTAATATAAAAAGTTTATATTAAATGGAGTTCTTACAACGTAAATGCTCTTGGAATATAATAAATGAAAGGGACCTTACAATCAACTTGATTGGAAGAAGAAAGAACAAGCAATCTAATACAATAAAGGCAAGATAGTAATCAGATGCACAATAAATGCTAATGTTGGTGAATAAATGGGGTCAAAGGAATAATCACTCATTGATGAACCCACGAAAAACTCTGTTGTCTAGAGAAAACTTGGCAGCATTTCTAGATAGTCAAAATTGTGATCCCTTTGAAAGACACAACTGGAAGTATTTATATGAGGCAAAGGCACTCGAGTGACCTTGCTCGCATTAAATGATTCTGAATGCATTTAATGCTAAAGATAGCGCATTAAATGCATGAGATATGATATTTGGGTGGAAACACTGTTTAAGACATTCAAAGTCTCTTGGCCTTAATTGGAATGTGATAAATCAACACAAAGGTTCATCCTATGATGGATGATACGATAATTTCGTTAAATAAGTTGGCTATCCAAGGAATAAATCCACTTGAGTGAACATTTTCTCGAGCTTTTAAAATGTCAGAAGTCACGACGTCATGAAAGTTAGTGACTAGTGACATTTATGGGATGAGCTGTCCAATCAACCAAGTGTAGTCTTTTGGACGATGGTTGCTCGAGAAACCTGGAACTATTGGTGATAGATAAAAAGGGTATCTTTAAACAATTGTTGGAACTGAGGTCCCTCAGAAGATGGTATCTCGATCGTTCATTTATTATTCTTATTTGAACAAAGTTTTTGCCTAAATGTGCTAAAGAGGTTGGGTATTGTTTACCCAATATTACCTTATTCCCAATTCTCCAAACCAAATTCATGCAAGATTCCAAAAATTAGGGTTGCTCGACAGATCATGCGAGCTCTCCTATGTCCTGCCAGATATGGTCCTTCGACGGTACTGATCAGCCTTAAAATCATTTACAACATAAGTCTAAATGTTTCAACAGAAGGAAATAAATACAAGTACATCATAATTCCTATTACAAGATGTGTTTTCTATATCTCTCAATTGAGCTTGATCTTTGTGGGATGTCTTTAGAGGAACATCAATCTTGGTGGATAATCTTCTTCCAAATGACCTCCTTTACTGAAGATCCTTTGAGAGACCTCAGTCTTCGCTAATCATTAATCCTTTATTTGCGTAAGATTATCCTGCTAATTAACCTTGGGCTTGGACCCCCTGCATTTACTCCTTCTTAGAGATATTTGTTTATCTGTAAAGAAATATCTATACGAAATACCATCATCTTTCTTCAAACAACTTATAATAGGGGTTATTTTAAACAGATAAACAAATAACTATATAAGTAACAATTATTTATGAAGAGATGTGTGCGAGTGACTACGCAAGTATTTTCCTATCGAGTGAGATTCTGCTCGAGTGATTTGCAAACTTGGTGTTGAAGTTTTCTAAAAAATAAACTTTTGTATGGTGTGAAAACCTATTTATGTTTTATTGGGGAAAAATAGTGGTTTTTAAAATCCCCCTAAACTATTTATTTACCCAAGTGGGAGGGTTTGTAAAACCTATTTTGAATCCCTCAAAGTTGTCATTCTTGAGGCGTCACCTCATACTAAATCCCCCTAAACTATTTATTTCCCCAAGTGGGAGGGTTTGTAAAACCTCTTTTGAATCCCTCAAAGTTGTCATTCTTGAGGCGTCACCTCATACTAAATGAACCTGACATACATCCCCCAATATTACATGTGGTGTGTTGGGGTCAGTGCATGTAATCCATGTGAGAGACCTTAAGCGTCGTAAAAGTAGACGCAATCATTGCGTAGGATGCTCACGCGCAACCACGCGGGTGTGGAACCAAACTTGTCGCTTCGACTTCTACATTTTTCCCCTTATAAGAGGGTTTAACTTTGAACCAAATCATTTTCACCTTCACGGTTTATTTACTTATTTTCATCTTCTCTCTTTCTATATATATATATATATATATATATATATATATATATATATATATAGAGAGAGAGAGAGAGAGAGAGAGAGAGCTGTATTTGCCTTTTTGCTTTCCCACCAGAACTTCTTCTTCTTACCTAAATCTTCTAACTCTATCACCACAAATGGATCCTGTAAAAAAGACTCCTACTTATAGGAGCGTTTCACCCAGAACCTACGCCCGCTAGTAACAATGGGAGAGATATCGCCGTGCTCCATATTTTGGGAACTCTAACTATTTTAGTTTATAGGAGATCATTTCCCAGGTCCTCTTACCTCCCAAGATGATCCCAATCTATTAGTGGATGACGATGACACGGTTGAGAACTGTGCATATGTTCCTAGTGTGAGTATCACTAGGTTTAGAATTGAGAGGTAAGATTCCCTCATTATAATGTAGAATTTGAGACTGGTGGGAGGGGGGAGGGTCATGTAAGGGTTTGGGATCCTGGACAGATTATATTCATAATAAATAAATCGCTAAGTTATCTTTGGTGGGTTTGTCCTCCACCATTTGGTTTGGAAATATCACCTTAGCAAAAAATAACAATACATTGAGGTTGCTGGTTTCACGCTAGAGTTATCGAACTCACACTTTTGTGACTGGATGGGGGTGAATTCACCATCACTTTAGAGGATGTTTGCAAGCTATTGGGAGTTGAGGTGGTTTGGAATGAGACCTTATTTGAGGAGCCCATTTCAGAGGAGGAGGTAGTTTCCCGTAAGGAACTAGAGGGAGTTGTAGGGAAGTGCATAGTAAGCTATAAAAATGCACTTTTTCAGATAACATCGGGCACTTATACTTTATGGAGGATAAATCTGCTGCCAAGACCAGGGAGGCAGCCAAAAGTGATCCTAAAGGAAAATAGATGGATGAGTTGCATTCCACCTGGAAGAGTTATGAGAGTGACATTGAGTTGGCTGGTTACATTTGGATTATCTTGTTAAGGATTTTCCTTCTCGTGAAACCTCATGACTGACCGAGAAAGGATCTTATAAACATGGCCATTTGCATGTTATTTGGTGTGAAGGTCCCTCTAATTGACATCGCCCTTGGCTCTCTTTACACCTGGCTCGATAGAGTTCAAGCCGACTCTTCCAGATCCATTTAAAGATTTGATGTCTCAAAGTGTGCTAATCATGTCCTTCCCACAACTTTAGTATATGCTAGGTTTCCAAGCTATGCCCTTAGATCTTTACTCCCCGCCTCCCACGCCATCAAGGTTTCTAGAGTAAGAAATAATACAAAAAGAATTTTAACACCTTGATTGATAATGTTGAGTCTTTCAAGTTTCTCCCTCATGTTGGTATTAACTAGTTCTTCTCCAATCATATCTTTTAGCATAACTCCCGACCAGTTAGAGCAGTTGATGAGGACTTTGCTCAAAATCTTCCTTCTTCCAACATCCTTCTTGTACTTACTCCCTCATATCTTCATTCCTATATTGAGTGGGCATCCCACTGCTCAGTATATTTACCTCATCAAGAGGCCATACAGTTTGGTTATGACTAGGGAGTGCCCTTTCTCAGCCAAAACACTTGCTAGAAACCTTCTAATTTTTCCTTGACTTGTGGGAATTTCCTCATAAGCACAGTTTCAACATTATCATCCCAATACCAGGGCCAACTGGTAATTCTTTCTAAAAAAGTTTGAGGGAGGAAATCCCCCACTTACTTCAATATCTTTTTGCCCAACTACTTGGGCAGGTCCTAAAAAGCTATACTTCACCAACTAGCTTATCCATCCGTCGAGCGATTTCCCCCAATAGAGTTGGGACTAAAGAGATGTTCCATCAACCAATCCAAGTTCCCTTTGACTACAGTAAATGACACAATTCCCATCGAGCTTCCTCCCTGGACCCTATAGAGGAGGTTATTTCGAGGAAAAAGAAAGGATCTTCCACTTCTCAAGTTTCTGAGGAGGGCGAAGATGCCTCTGGACTTTCTCAACCTACTGGTGTAGAGGAAACACCTATTGGAATTTTAGCTATGGTAGATGTGAAGGCCAAGAAAAAAATTCCAAAGAAGAAGAAGACTTCTGCCCCCAAGTCCTCTGGAGGCCTCTTTTCCTAGAGTATGTATTGATCCCAAGTTAGTAGACAAGTGTTTCAACTTGTTTGATGACTTAATGAATCAGTGGGATCAAGGTACATCGGTGTCCATAGACATTATTTAACAGCAAATGGAAGCTAAAGGGTTTTTCTTCACTCCCCCAACTAACATTGGTGGCAAAAAGAGACCAAGATCAGGTTTAAGGGTCCCTCGCCCTACCATGGAAGAAGTTGTTAAAATTGAGGTAAATTAGGAAGTTAAATAAGATACAGAAGTTGAAGGAGGTGAAGACGAAGAAGAAGAAGAAGAAGAAGAAGAAGAAGAAGAAGAAGAAGAAGAAGAAGAAGAAGAAGAAGAAGAAGAAGAAGAAGAGGAGGAGGATCCTGAAGATGTTCCTCTAATGCATCGAGCGTGTAAGTTGCGCAAGATGTACTCAATCGAGAACTCTGCTTCTCTACCTTAGGACTATACTGCCTTAGATGACTTTGATGACCATGAGGTATTATTTGTACTTTGTATCCTCTTCCATATACTTTGCGTCTGTATTCTCTTCCTTATACTTTGCATCTGTATTCTTTTCCTTATACTTTTCTTGTGATATGCAAGCTAGTGAGTTTTGTGACACTCTTATTGCTGAGAGAGAACAAGTGACATAACAAGAAGTAGGTGCAACTCCTTGAACCCCAACTATTTATTTATTGCCCGATATACTTTTAGCGCCAGCAACTGTCGCGAACATATCGGAGGTAATGGTGGATTCCCCCTTCGGGGCGGTTGGTGGGTTTTATCTCAGTGGGTCAATGAGTAGTGGTTACGCACATGACTCTTCTTTCTTGCATAATTAGGAAACACTTGTTGAGGCTGGGAGGGATGCTATGAAAGAGAAGGTGAAACAACCTACAATTGTTGAACCAACTCCTTTGGTGAGTTTTATTGTTTATCAATGGGTGAATTTCAACCATGTATCGTTGAGTTATATATTTTAATTCCTCGTATTTTTTCCTTGTTATTATAGACAGTTCGACCGGAGGAAGCTCCTATCTACACTTGTAGGTCCCTTATAGTTGTTCCCACCCATTCAATAATTAATGAATAAATATTAGTGAACCTATTTGGGCCCTCCATTCTGGAAGGTGGGGCAGCTGCTGAGATTAAAAAAGCTGAGGAAGTTCTAAGGGCAGAGGAAGGTGAAAACATTGAGGCAATTAGCATAATTGAGGAAGTTGCCCAAAACCCTGCCATTGATCTCTTGGTTGAGCAGACATATCTTGTGGCATCTCCTTAAGAAGAGGAATATTTCTATCTTCTTTTGCCTTTGTTTTTAGGCTAAGTGTTATGTTCACACTTACAAAAAACCTTTGAGCTATAACAGGTGATAAAATTGAACTTACCCAGAGTACTTGTTCGAGCAACCTTATTGGTCCTTCAAATAAACTTGAGTTTGAATAACCATAAATACCAAGTATGCCCAAATCACTTTTTCGACCAACCTTAAAAGGTCCTTTAAGTAAATGGGGCTTTAAACCAATATATTTTTGCAAGTGTGCCCAATTTATTTAGTCAAGAAACCAGAGAGGTCCTTTAAGTAAATTGGGACTTTAAGCATGCCCAGAAATCTTTAATCGTGATCGATTTACTTAATCGAGCAACCATAAATGTCCTTTAAGTAAATTGGGACTTCAGCATGCTCATAAATGAGGGTCTTTAATCGTGACCAATTTACTTAGTCGAGCAACCATAAAGGTCATTTAATTACATTAAGACTTCAACATGCCCAAAAATTAAGGTCTTTAAGCATGCCCAATTTACTTAGTCGAGTAACCATAAAGGTCCTTTAAGTAAATTGGGACTTCAGAGTGCCCATAAATCAGGGTTTTTAGGTGTTCTCAATTTACATAGTCGAGCAACCATAAAGGTCCTTTAAGTAAATTGGGACTTCAGCGTGCCCAAAAATTAGGGTCTTTAAGCGTGCCCAATTTAACTTAGTTGAGCAACCATAAAGTTCCTTGACTTTAAGAAATTTTGAGGCTAAAATTTTGCTTTTTTTTCACTTTAATTATTTTGTCTGTCACGTTGAAACTGAGCGGTCTGCCCCTGTAAATGGGCATGAATTAATAGCTGAGAAAGTTCTCAAGGAGGATGTTCATGAGGAGGCTATTATTGAATTAATTGTTGTGGGTGACCTTATTGATTAGACTGCCTGCCCCCTATTGTCCCAACTGACGAGGGGACTTCTCAAGCCATCACGCCCACTCTACAAGAGGAAGACAGGGCATCAAACACTATTTTGCCTTCAACGAGCAATAGTGACTTTAGTTTTGATCCTCCGAAGGCTTCACCCACTGAACTGGTTAGACAGATCCTTCGCAATTTTCCCTACATCTTGATAAAATCGCATTGTGAGTTTATCGAGAGGCTAATTGATCACCATCCTTTAACTTTCAGTGCTCGTTTCATCCATCTTTTGCCCGTGATGATGGCCTGTAGGTTGCTAGGATTTTTCACTGTTCTTAGTGATGTTCTGAGTACCCCATTGCAATCCTTACTTCTTCAAAGATCAAAGAACCGATGAGGAAGTTAAATGTACTTGTGAATGATGGCTTCTAATTAACATGGACATATTAAGATCATTCAATAACGCCGACCTACCTTCCTTCTACACCAAACTTCAAGAGACTAATCGTTCTCAGGCTACTATTGCTGAAGAGATGGATAGTCTTGGTCCGAAACTTATGAAAGAAGAAGAGAAAGTTGTGGCTGCTCGAGAAGCCTTGGACTAAGATGAGGCAGTGTTGTAAGAGTTATAAGAACAGATGGTGGGCTATAAAAAGGATATGGATGATCTCGTTAGGGAGCAGGCTTCTTTAGAATCTATTTTACCAAATCATCACCACAGGTTAATTGATTCCACCAACTTATGGTTTATAATGGATGACCCGAGCGACTATTAGGATTTTTCATTTTCCTTTTGTTGTTTTGTACCTTGAGGCAGTATAACCTCCTATGTTTTGTATTTAAATTTGAAGTTTTGAATGAAACTGTTGCTTCTATCCTCTATTGCATGTGCTTTACATTTGTGCTCATAATAATAAAATGAATAATTTGCTACACAACTTTTATTTTTATTATAAACAGTCATATATTTCACCGAGTTCTAAGAACAGCCTCTCGACCAACTATGATAATTATGAACATAAACAAAATTGTACAAAGGAAAGAAAATCGAAGGGTAAATAGCAAAATGTTTCACACATGATAGATTTTTTAGCCACTTGTTATTGAGATTGAATATCACCTCCTATTTAATCTTTGAGATCTCATAATAGCATGTGTCATGTGCCTTTTGCACGATATATAGGCCTTCCTAATTAGCTTCAAGCTTAGGTAGTGAAAGAACTCGTATATGCCTTGTGCAAGCCTTCGAAACCAAATCCCCTTCCTTAAACTTCCTTGGTCTCACCATTTGATCGTAAGAACTGGACAAATGCTTTATATACATCTTAAAGTGCCTTCTTTTATTATCCCCGTGCTCATTTACTACCTCGAGTTGCACATGTCTGCTTTGAGGTAGAATTGCACTACGTAAGTTATATCGGCCATAAGGTGTTTTTAACTCAACTGGGAGGATTGTTTTAGATCCAAATACTAAAGAAAAAGGAGTATACCCTGTAGGTTTCCTTTTTTTTATTCTATAAGCCTATAGAACCTTTGATATCTTATCATCCCAAGTCTACAAAAAATCCTTCAGCATCTTTTCTAGAATTTTTACCAAAGCCTTGTTGATAGCCTCCAACTTCACGTTGCACTTTGGGTATGCCAGTTCACTTGTGGTGAATGGTGGAGTACTTTTCTGTTAGAAAGCTCATCTTATTATTCACGAATGGGGTGCTATTGTATGAGAGGAATACTTTTGAAATGCTAAATCGACAAATGATGTACTCCTTTATGAAACGAGCAACTTAGTAAAATACGCAGTGGCCTTCTTCAGTGGAATGGCTTTTACCCACTTAGTAAAATACTCAGTGGCAATAAGGATTAAGATTTTTCCTCTAGAGGAGGGACAAATTTCCCCCACCAGATCAAACTCCCAAGTATGGAAAGGAAAAGGAATGGAGAGGGAGTGCAATTCCACAGAGGGGGTGTGGATGATATTTCTATGGGGATGGCAGGCCTTGCATTTTTGAACAACTCTACAGAGTCTTTATCTATAGTTAGCCAAAAGTATCCTAAGGTCATGAGCTGATTGCAAAGCTTTGCTTCCCCAATATGGCCCAGCTTGTGATCTTCCTTCAAAACCTCTTCTGCTTCCTCCATCCTGATGCATCTCGGAGGCCTATCATAGTATCCCCCTTAATAGAGCTAGTCATTCTACATGTAACATCTGGAGATTCTCCTTTTGAGCCTTGTAACATAATCTTTGTCTGCTGGAATGACCCCATTTCCCGGTATGTCAATGTATGGATGCCTGCAGTTAGATGGTTGTTCGAGAAAGTTGCACTCATCCACTTGGTAGTACAATTTCCATTTGCTACAACTTCTTTATACTATCGAATCATCCTACCTCATTGTAGGCCAAATCTAACCTACTCTTTGGATCTTCCGACATAAAGTAATTTATGTGGTCTCACAACTATTTTCATAAGCCTCCTTCAATATCCTTTCAACTTCCTTAGGGTCCATATACCTTGATAGACACCCCCCTTTATTTTTATATTACAAGTTGTCAGAAGTGGTAAAATATTATGCAAGTTTAACCAAACTTAGTGGTCCTTCCCCCGTATCAAGCTATTTCCTTATCTTGCCCCTCCAATCATTACTATCATCTATGGGTAACATTTTAGTTATTGTGGATGAAGATGTCCTCTTGGTGATTCGAATCACCATTGAATCGCCTTCGATGACAATCTTCTGGGTAATTGTGGCATAGGCATCATCATGTCTATTCATTGTTAAGGGATGTCTATTTATTTTCACCTTATGGAACTAGCCGAGCAACCTCTGAATGATTGTTCGGTGGGGTGCCAAACTCATGTGCTTTAGTGTGTACTCGCGGTTCACTTGCTTCACCACCAAGTTGGAATACCCTTTTATTATAAGTATCTGAATGCCCTTTCTCAGAGCATCCAATAGCCCAAGTACCAGAGCCTCATACTTAGCTTCATTATTTGAACAACCAAAGTCTAACTTGAAGGATAGTCTAACTTCTTCTCCCCCTTTGCTCAAGATAACTTCTGCTCCTCCTTTGACTGTAATCAAGGAACCATCAAAATCTATACTACATCCTTCTAAGCTAGCTTCATGGTAATTGGATTGAAGATCATCGCTTGGAAGTTCTTAATGTGGTGGCTCGAAGATGCCAGATGGGAATATGGACAATAAATCTGCATAAGCTTCGTTTTTATGGCTCGAGAGGCCACATATTTAAGATCATACTCTGAAAGTATTAGAATCCATCTGTCTGCCCTACCAATTGGTACACTTCTACCAAGTAAAAACTTTATAGGGTCATACCTAGTTACAATCTGAATCGTAAAAGATAATATGTAGTGCCTAAGTTTCTGTGAAAAAAATACAAGGGCTAAATAGTGCCTCTCAATACTAGTATATCTGGCCTCAGGCCCAAGTATAATGGGACTTAGGAAATATACAGGTTTTTCTATTCCATCTACCTCTTGAGCCAATAATGCTCTGATTAACCTCTCTCTGGAAGTGAGGGAGAGTTGTAAAGGAATACCTGCTTTTTGAGGAGTCATGGTCTAGAGAGATGTGAAGAGATTTTTTAGCTTGTACAGAGCTTCCTGATGTGAATACTCTCACACAGAATCTATCCCCTTTCTCAGCAGTTCCATCAACTAATGAGTGACCTCAGCAAGCCTAAGAAGGAATATCCTCAAATAAGAACTTTCCCCAAGAAGCTCTTTAACTCTTTCGCAGACTTAGGTCATGGCATATTGTGAATGATCTCTTGCTTCTCTAAGTCCATGTTCACACCTTTCTTGTTCACCTTAAATCCGAGAATCTTCCCACTTGTCACTCCAAAGGCACGCTTGATAGGGTTCATCTTCAACTTGTATTTTCTACATCTTGTGAACACCTTCCTAAAATCTGCCAAGTAAGTAACCTCCTTCTTGGACTTTATTAACAGATCATCCACATATAATTCCAAAATCTCAAGGAAGAGGTCATAAAATATAGCCGTAATAGTTCTCTGGTAAGTAGCACCCATGTTCTTTAATCCAAAAGGTATAATTGTGTACATGAAGTTACCTAATAAAGTGCTAAAGGCAGTCTTCTTAGTATCCTCTAGTGTTTATCGGACTGTACCCCACATAGCCATCCATGAAGCTATACATATCATGACATGCAGTTGCATCCAAGGTATCAGTGGAAGGTAATGGGACCTTGTCTTTTGAACAAGCCTTGTTTAAGTCCCTAAAGTCAACACAAATCCTGATTTGGTTCTTGTCTTTCTTCCCAATCAGTACAATGCTAGACAATCAAATAGGATGTTGTATTAGGACAATGAAACCTGCGATGAGAAAACTTTAAACCTCCTCCTTTATATTCAAATCTAACTCTGCCTTATATGCTCGGGTGGCCTGCTTGTCTAGGATTGCTGAAAGCATTGCATTCAAGTTGTGGTAGCTTACCTCTTTATCAACCCCTGATATCTCTGTGTACTTCCAAGAAAAAAAATCGGTGAAATCTCACAGTGGTTCAACTAAGTCCTCCTTCAATGTACCATCAAAGTCTTTCGAAATGAATATTAGCCTGGGGTTATCACCTTCCTCTGCGAGGTCTATCTGCTCCAGGTTTTGTATATGAGGCTTTGGATTATCTTTTATGTATTCAGGCTCTTTCTCCACTTCTTTCACAAACTCTTGGATGTTTGAGTTATCAATCACCAAACATTGACCTTGGTTATCCACTAAGAAACACTCATAAGGCAGTTAAACTTCATCATCTAAGTCTTCAGATGCCCACTCACACCTTCATAACTTATGGATAATTTTATTATTGGGCAACACCACTCTATTACATTGCCTGGGGTTATCCTCCCTATATGATCTCTTTCAAGTATTTTCTTCCAACTCTCTTGTTAAGAACCTGCTGAGAATATTCTGTTGTTGAACCTGGTATTCAATTTGGTCAATACAAGGTGTCATTCGATCACGTAGCTATCTTGATCGGCTTGGGGATCTCACCTTTTCTCTATCTATCTCATTCTCTTCGAAAGCAACAACTGGTTGAGTTAGCACGCTTACTCTTTCCCTAGTATGGAGGATTCTAGTGCCTTTAGTGTATTGAGTGAGTACCACAACCTCTTCTACCAACTCTGTATAAAAAGTACGTCCACCAAGTGCGCCCCTTCTCGCTCGAATGACATTTTGGATGCTTGAATTACCACCTCTTTCCCCTTGATATTTTCCTTAGTACATTGATGGTAGGTGGACGGTAGAAACCCATGAATATGTATCTACACTCTTACTACCACCAACTGGTATGATGATTCACACTCCATTATGTGAAACTTTTTTTGGGAAGTGATATTCCTCGAGTAATCCCCACATTAACATAACCAATGGATTTGAATATAAAAATGATAGGACCCCACAATTTTTAAATTTTACAAAAAGAATTTCCTTTTAGTTGCGGAATAGTGATGGTTTAACTAAACAATTACATAAACTAAACTCAAAGTGATATTAAATTAAACAACATATTAATTTTCACTTAAACAAATTAATTCAATCCACATCCTAAAATTTTCCTAACAAAAAATTAATTCAATTTGCAAATTAGGCCAAACCAAATTTTATCAAATAAGAGTAATGACTTGAATTAGATTAATTTTTTACCCAAATTGAATTTGCACCAAATTAACTATGTCAATTTTATCTTTTTACCTAAGCATGCATCTAATAAGATATTACAAAAGATAAAATCAGTAAACAAGCACTACGCCGCGATGTACGAGCAAAAAGCCACAATGGGAATAAACTTCGGACGACCCTAGCTTCAAATCCACTAAGTACGGTTTTACAAGTACAAGACAAAAAGACTTACAACACCCGACTTGACTCCATCCAAGCCCTGACGCTTCTTCTTGTACATACCTCTACCTAGCGAATAACCACAGAGGTCCACTACAGTCTCAAAATCCACCGATCGGACTTTTTTGGTCACCGCCACCCGAACAAGGAGCCTTTCTCCAAGTGGGTATATCACAACAAACAAACTTTTTCTTTGTGGGATGTAGAAGTAAACCCAAACTTCTCTTCTTTGAAGTGTAGATATAAACCCGGTGCCAAACACTCCAAGCAAGGATATATATTAAGGAACTTGGAATAAACTAATATGGGTGTAAACCAAAAGTGTTTAAATATGATTTTCTTAAAAATAAGCACACTCAAAACTTGAACCTTTTCATGGAAAAATTACTCTCAAAACTCTCTCTAGGAGATAGAAGAATATGAAAAAGTTACTTAGAAAAGGTTGGGTTCCGCACTAGATAATTTTGTCGAAAAGTAGTGGGAAAACAAAGTGGGAACATGGAGAAAACTGTTAAAAATGCCAAAAAATTGTTCCCGCCAAAGTTGTTCGAACGACATTCTCGTTCGAATGACTTTACTAACGATGTTCCAGAGATAAAAAAATGAATCTCTTTAGAAGTATCCTTCGAACGACCTGGTAATCTCGTTCGAATGAGATTCCAATTCGTTCGAATGACTTACCAGAAAATGCAAAACTCTTTTTAAGCCCAAAACTTTTTATGAAAAGTTCTAAAAAAGTATTTTCTGAGTAAAACAAAATCGATAAAGACTATTTATATAAAATAATAAATTACACCCAATAAATTTACAAGTTCCTATATATATAATGCATTAATACCTTAGGAGCATTGGAACTAATGTTGTTGACGTAGAAACGAGGCACACTAAACCCGACATATGATGAAACTTTATAATCTTGGCCGCTACGTCTTCAACTAACACGTCATAGGCTTGGATGGATACACTTGAACACTATCCTATGACTCAAATGTTTTTGTTCGAAATTGAGCTAACACTACATTAAGACTCAATCGGATACTTGTGTCCTTACAAGATCCGATTGTGATTCGATGTGGGTTACGAAATTTGTTGATGATTAAGAATTGTCTCATTTTTGGATCTTCAAAATCTTGCTTGACCTTGTGAAAAACTTTGATTGTTTAGTGTATGATCCTCCCCAAAGCTAGGTAGTCGTGTGGATACCTTTTGAGATGAAACTCCTCCTTATGAGTGAGATATGCTGGTCTCTCTAAGACTCTTGACAAAAATATGAGTAGTATTTTCTCTCACCCCCCTCAAACCTTAATGCTAATCAATCATGATTAAAACCCCTTCCCACACCTTTAGTTATAAGTATAAAAGGCGAATTTGGGCTAAACGGGATTTTCTTAAGTGTCTTTGCCTATGAACTACTCTGAAACTCAAGATAAATAATTAAATTGGCTACAAATAAATATTTAGAAATACCTAATTACGACAACCATAATTTATTTATTTTCTTTATCTCATCATAATTAATTCCAGTAAATAATTACGACTCCACTCTAATTTAATAATCTCATAAATAACTTGCGTATAATGATGTATTATTTCAAAAGTTTATAATGGTACATAATGTGATTACCTATGTAAAGCTTATGATATCCACTTAGTCAAATCAATTTGTTCTTGATCGACTTTAACCAACATCTAATAAATTTCCTTCATTCTCAGACTTAACTTATTTTGCTACCTTCATCAAATTATAAATAATCCACTTATTAGGTTTATTGATGGAAACAAAATTTTATAAGTCTATCATGGGGGTATTACAGTCCAAGGTATCCCCGGATATGTACTCCTCCGAATTAATATCTCACACCTACTCATATAATTTTCACCCAACTTGTGGGGATCATTTGACTCAATCTAAAATTGAATCACACCCATGAGAATCAAATGAACAACTACATAAGTATTCTAGTACTCATTTTTATCGGCATTAAAAATCTATGCACCCTTTGCAAATAGTGTGAGATTTTTTGAGTCTAATCTAGACAACCCTTAGAATTAAATTTCATGGGTGGTCTTGTTCAATATATTCCTAGGAAGTACCGATCATAATCATCTGTTGAACTATTGCACAAGTTCCCAAATCATCACACTGGTTCCACGTAGTTTGAGATAAATTATTTGGATTTCTTTGCAATCGTTCCGATAGGATGTCAAGGTGTTATGTAAGTTGTGAACATTTCAATAGTGCTAGAACCGAAATTCCAATCTCCTTGTGATCATCCCAAAGTCACATCACTGGAATTCCTACTAAGCTCTGTCGACCTTTATTAATATGAAACAACGTAATTAAACAAATATAAATTATTCTCACAAACTTGATTCTGATTTCAAAATGAATAAAAAAATCACTTATTAATAAAGAAAAAGTATATTTTACACATCGCTTTAAGAATAAACCACAATAGTCTTGACGATACTGATAAAAAAACTCCCTCTCTCTTATAGTGGAGGTAGGCAATGATGACTTGTCGAAATACACCATAACTTGTGTTCATATGCTTTTTAGCATTACCTCCTATAGAAAATTCATAAATTTCAATATAGTAGATTCATATTCCATACACATGTATAGTATACACCCACAGCCACAACCACCAACCCACACAAAAATATATATATATATATATATATATATATATATATATATAGAGAGAGAGAGAGAGAGAGAGATAGATAGATAGATAGATAGATAGATAGATAGATAGAGAGAGAGAGAGAGAGAGAGAGAGAGAGAGAAGCCAAATAAAGGAGATTTAGGGGAGATGTTAAAATAACCCCATTTTGATTTATACAAACTCCACTATCTCTTTTAATCATCACAACAAATACCAAAACCTAAAACCTGGGATCAACAAACCCATTATCCCCTTCCTTATTGCCCACTTCTTTAACCTAGACTCAACCCCATTTCTTCTTCCCCGTTGCTACTAGTAAACAAAACCGATGCAACACCTATTCTGAGTAGTTCTATGAGATTAGGTAAATTTTCTTTCATACAATAACTAAATTATTTAGTTTTTTTTATTACATTTATTGCAAATGAGCCTTAAAAATCAAAGTTTCAATTTCTTCTAATTAAACCTTGCATTTATAATTGAGTTGTTATTTTTATTTCTAGAATATGTAAAATAACTTATTGATTCTATATAATTCTTATGTCAATTGAGACTTACAGAATTTATGTGTTTCTCACAATTAACCCTTGAATTTACAATTGAGGTGATATTTTAATTTTTGGAATTTATAAAAATAACCTATTAATATTGTATAATTGTTATGTCACGTTCATTTAATTATAATGGATGATTATGATTGGGACAATATTGAATTGGAAGTACTAAATGGGGAGGATGTTGAGTTTGGAGTAGACTTGGAGGAGACATGTAATGATAATGTCGAGAGTGACGACAATAAACATGTGTATATCCCTCAAATCGTTGATGAGGTACAACCTAAAATAGGTCAAGATTTTCAAAATTTAGATTATGTTAGAGATTTTTATAGTGAATACGCAAAACAAGCTGGGTTTAGAGTGTGATGTTGGTCGTCGAAGAAGACAGAGGGGTGAAATTTGTAGGAAGGAGTACTGTTGGAGCGAATGCCCCCAAATTTTAAACTCAAATTATGAGCAGGCATAATGATATACTAAATTTTAATTTTTCAAAAATTATTTAATTCTCTTTACAATAAAATCACAATCAAACACATGAAAAAATAAATTAAACTTAAAGTGAAATTAAACTACACAAACATTTTAAGTTTCACTTAAACTAATTCAATCCAATTCAAGTTAGATAAGCTAAGCATGAATATTATCAAATTAAATTAACACCGACTTGAATTAAATTTAATTTAAACTTAACCCAAACTAAATTGGCACCAAATAAAAGTAATTGTGTTTAAACCACATTTTATGTTGATTAGACCTAAGCATGCATCTATGTGAGTTTGTAAGATAAAATAAACACAATCACAGTAGGCCGCGTTGTATGAGAAAAACCTATAACGGGACAAACCTTGGACGACCTTGCCTACAAGTCCACTAAGTATGGTATTTTTACAAAAGACACGACAAGAGACTTACTTCCTCAACTCGACTCCCTTCAAGCCTTGACGCTACTTCGTTCTTCAACCTCTGTTTAGTTGACAACTCCAAAGTCCACCATAATCTTGGAATCCACCAATGGGGCACAACTACCGTCAACCCATACACGATAACTTTCATCGTATGAGAACGCGACTGCAAAATCGATCTTCTTTTCGGGGTAGAGAAAGAACCCAAACTATCTCCTTGTAGGGTAGAGAAGAAACCCGGTGCCAAACAATCTCCAAGCAATAATAAAAAAAAGAAGAACCTGGATTAAACTAAAACTACGGGTGTAAAACTTGGGTTTGTTCGTAAGATAATTTCCTTTTGAAAAACAAACCCCAAGGGACTTTTTTTAAACGCTTTTTACTCTCAAAAGAACTTGGTAGAATTGAAAATCTCACTTCCAAAAACTATCTTTCCATCCACTTAAAGCTGGTAAAAAGTAGTGGGGAAAAGTAGTGGGAAAAATAGGAGGGAAAACAAAACTGTTGAAAACTACTCCTAGGTTGTTCGAACGAGTTCGTTTGAATGAACTTTCTAATGAGAAAAAGGCTGAAATGTCGTTAGAAGCCCATTTATATCTCGTTCGAATGATTTCATTCAAATGGCATTCTAACGAGAATTCAGAGAATTCTAAACAAAAGTCGTTAGAATTTCGTTAGATATCTCGTTCGAACGACTTTGTTCGAACGAACTTCAAACAAGAATTTAGAAAGATTATTTTTCTTTTAAAAAATAAAAATCCATTTTCAACTTAAATTAAAATAAAATAACACCCAAAAATGTATTCCGATTCCCTATATATATATATTTAATGCATTAATACCTTTTAGATACCTTAGAACCCAAATGTTGATGACGTAAATACTTGGGACGAATACCGGCAAGGATGAAACTGTAAATTCTTGGCTGCTACGTCTTCAACTCATCAAACGTCATAGGCTTGAGGTATAACCAATATCTATCCTATGACTCAAATAGTTTTATCTGGAATTAAGGCAATACTACGAATTGACGTGATTGGAAATTTGCCCTTACAAATCGTACCCTTTGGCTATATTAGGACAAAACCAAAACCAAAATCCTAAGGGCCATCAAGTTCATCTAAAAGGACACAAACCTTCCCCAAATAAAAAATTACATTTGCTTGACTCGACACTTATAATGAAAAGCATTTCCGCTTGATAAGATTGCCACTAAAGATGAAATCCAACACAATTAAACAAACCATCAAATGCATAGGGAATATGACAATATAAAGTGTGTAAACTAAATTATCCCCCTTAATTTATTCTCCACTTTATTTAACCTGATCTACCTAAGAAGATAACGCTCTCCCCCTAGATTAGATCTCCTAAGCTGAAGATTTTGATACCATTTCTCTCCCTTTTTGTTCAGGAATTGACAAAGATCAAGAATAGAATAACTTATTTCCCCCCAATTAAAGCAAATACTCCCCCAATTAAAGAAATTAAACAAGGGATATGCATAGGGAAAAACAAGTTAAACACACAATGGTGCATAAAGTGACAAGTGCATTTAGGCATATGGCAATAATGAAGTACAACTAATCCATACAAAGATTAATAAATATCACCTATGATGCAATGATAAAAGATACCATTAAAATGTACTATGATAATCATGGGATATCAAACACAATTCGCAACAAGATATATACCAATCTTGAATTCAAAGCATACATGGACTAGCTAGCAAGGAAAAGACTAAAAAACAAAGATATATATATATATATATATATATATATATATATATACACACACACACACAAATATACCAATAACGCACATGCACATATACATAGGTATAAACACCACACACGGGACAAAATAAAATAAGCTTTCCATACACATATGGCAAAAAATGTGTCTAAACACATGTGGTAAACAAAAGTGAAGAGGTGTGAAATAGAGACTAAGAAATATTGACCCAATCACCTAAAAATATTAACGGAGTTCTCATTTAATTGCAAATAACACTTAAATATAGCCTCATGTGATAATATGGAGTGAACTCAATGAACAAACATACACAATGCACACAAGCCTAGAATATCGATGATTATACAAACCAATGAAGTCATGATAAGAATAGCATAATTAGGATACAAACTCATTGTGCAAACCCGTTGATATATCCAACCAAACGTCCTCATTAATATTTTTTTTCCTTTCATTTTCTTTATAAAAATACCAACTAAACAATGAAGGCCTTGGCTATTTTTTATATGCCACATTTTTAGGCCAAATTTCAATGGTGTCTTTTCACGCAAAGTAATTTTGTCTTTCGCAGTCCGATTCCATTGATAAACAACTACACCAGATAAATATTTTTCTATTTTTTTAAATCCGGGAAACGGTTATTACATGCACAAATCATCCATAGTCATAGTAACATGTAGATGACAAAATTGATAGGAGAATATCTCACTTAGCTTAAATATACATGTGAAGTTAAATTTCAAATGATCTCGTGCATGTGTCAATCGAGGCATATAAAAAGAGAGTCCATTAAGCAAGTCAAAGTTAAACTACTCCATGCAAACACGATAAAGAACACTTTAAGGATTGAAAATCTTAACTAAAAGTTCTATCCATATGGAAGAAGAAATGACATTGGATTCAAACACAAGTATATGCCACACAAAATGTGTAAAACTAAAATACACAAAAATTGAAAATCTTTTTGAGTTTTTCAAATTTTTAAACAACCACAAAAAAATTCAAATAAAAACAAAAACAAAATGTTTTTGTATTTTTCAATGAGACATAATAAATAAAAATAAATACAAAAGATACAAAAGTCATAATTCTAGCAACACATATATGATGAAGTAAAGACTAGAAAATGATAAACAAACATACAACTAGCAAGAATATATCATGGTGCATAAAAGATAGTGTATGTAAACAAAACTTAACACATTCAACCTTTAGATTTAGCAAGGGAGGTATCACGTGAATGCAAATGAGAATAAAAAGCCCTATATTGTAAAGCCACTAAATCGGATCTCCTAACCCAAGCAAGTGAAGCGTGATACACTCGGGATTTGGGAATTTGGTGACTCAACCATTGGAATTCCTAGAACCCTTTTTAAGATCAAAATAAAATTTCCTAAGATGACCTTTTCGACCACAATGTGAGCGTGTATAGACCCGACAAAAAGTAGTACTTAAGTATTGACCTTTGAAAGTGTTCCTATTAGATTATCTCAAACTTATGGTTTTGGATTCATTAGTTGAATCATTTTGAGTATCAAAGCCAATACCATACAAGACTTTTTTAATTTGGAGGGTTCCAAGTATTTTATCTAATTTTTTGGACCTGCATTACATATCAAATTTGACTCGACTTAAGTCTCTAAACTTTTCTTCCAACTCTAAAATATGTGACTTAAGAAAACACCCACTCTCTTCAAACTAAAAAAGATCTTCCTTTATAGCCTCCATTAAACCTCTAAGGCAATCTCTCTCACCTTCTACATACTCAAAATTCTCATGATGATCTCACTCATGTGTCCATAGGTCTTCCACTAAAGCACTCTTATTACTAACCTTTGCACGTTCTCTCAAACAAGATTCCAACTTCAAGTTTGCCCTTTTTAATTTAATTGATTCCTCATACAACTCTTGAAAGGATACTTGAAGCTCACTCTCATCAACCTCCTCCTCATTCACACTCTCACTTTCTTCTCCACTCTTTATACCATCAAAATTTAGGGATTCACAAACCTTAGCCTCAGATTATGTCATCATTAGACGATTTCTCACTTTCACTTACATGACATGCCATGAATGCGATAGATTTACGCTCAATGGGGGAATCGAGTCCCTCTTCCTTTTCACTATCACTAAGAGTGGCATTGTATGATATTGGTTACTTTCCCTCCCTCCTTAGTTTAGTGGGTCAGTCTCTTGCCCTATTGCCAAAACCCTCACAACCATAACATATATTTGAATCGTCCCTATTAAGATCATCATAATACTTTATACGGAATGTTTCATCTTTGTCATACATAGACGTATCAAAGTTCTTAAAATACTTTTTAAGATTGTCTTTATTAAACTTAAGAAATTTTCTAAACTTTCTAGCAAATATCGCGATCTCATCCAAATCGATGTCACTCTCATCATCCGAAACTTATTTTTCCTCCTTTTAGGATTTTAAAGAGATACCTTTATCTTTCATCTTGTCATTCATGGAGGTAAACATGTCAAGTTCATATGTTTGTAAGTCACCTACGAGCTCTTCAAGTTTTATAGAGTCTAAAGTGGGTAAAGAATTTAAAACGGTCACCTTTGGAATAAGCCTATCGGATGAGGACCTCAAAATTTTCTTTACTACACGGTTGTTGGGTATCTTTTCTCCCAAGTTAAACGATGAATTAAAAATGTCAAAAAGTCTACCATAGAATTCATCAAAAGTCTCATTTTCAATCGTTTTAGTGGTTTTGAATGGAGTGGTGAGGTTTTAGATTTTTGCATCCTTAATAACACTTGCACCCTCATGGGTGAGTTAGAGTATATACCAAGCCTCCTTAGACATTTCACACGTCATAATCCGGGGGAACTTATCGGGTGTAACCTCACTAAAGAGGGCATTTAAACCACAAGAATTAAAATTTTCTAGTTTAAGTTCATTCTCACTCCTTTTCTCTACGGGTGTAGGTGCACACTCATTTTCAACTAGACACGTAGGTAGAGACCACCCATTTACTACGAAATGCCAAACCCTCTCATCTAAGGACTTAAGTACCAATTTCATTTGCGCTTTCCAATACGCATAATTTGAACCATAAAAAATAGGGAATTTTGAAAACGGTGAATTTGCCATTTTGAAACCAAACAAAATTAAGGATCCTAACGCAATATATTAGCGCTCCCGCTCTGATACCACTTGTTGGAGAGAATGCCCCAAAATTTTAAACTAAAATTATGAGATGGCTTAATGATATACTAAATTTGAATTTTTCAAAAATTATTTAATTTAATTTACTTTAAAATCACAATCAAACACATGAAAAATTAAATTAAACTTAAAGTGAAATTAAACTACACAAACAGTTTAAGTTTCACTTAAACAAAATTCAATCATATTCAAGTTAGACAAACTAAGCATGAATATTATCAAATTAAATTGACGCCGACTTGAATTAAATTAAATTTAAACTTAACCCAAAATAATTAGCACTAAATTAAACTAATTGTGTTTAAAACAGATTTTTATCTTAATTAGACGTAAGCAAGCATCTATACGAGTTTACAAGATAAATAAACATATTCACACTATGTCGCGATGTGCGAGGAAAACCCACAATGGGAAAAATCTCAGACGGCCCTGCCTACAAGTCCATTAAGTATGGTATATTTACAAAAGACATGACATGAGACTTACTTTCTCGACTCAACTCCCTTCAAGACTTGACGCTACTTATTTCTTCAACCTCCATCTAGTTGACAACTCCGGAGTCCACCAAAATCTTGGAATCCACCAATGGGGCACAACTACCGTCAACCCACACATAGTGCATTTCACTCTATGAGAACGAGGTAGGAAAAATGAACTCCTTTTGGGGGTAAAAAAGGAACCCAAACTATCTCCTTGTAGGGTAGAGAAGAAACGTGGTGCCAAATAATCTCCAATCAAAGATATATAAATAAGAACTTGGATTAAACTAAAACT
This sequence comes from Sambucus nigra, assembly GCA_949130495.1. NCBI lineage: Eukaryota > Viridiplantae > Streptophyta > Magnoliopsida > Dipsacales > Adoxaceae > Sambucus > Sambucus nigra. The sequence goes on along the minus strand of OX422212.1, from coordinate 550,387,050 downwards.
ATGGGTGTAAAACTTGATTTTGTTCTTAAGATAATTTTCTTTTGATAAAAAAACACGAAGAGACTTTTTTTTAATGGTTTTTACTCTCAAAAGAACTTGGTAGGATTGAAAAGTCACTTCCCAAAACTATCTTTCCGTCCACTTAAATCTTGTAACAAGTACTGGGAAAGATGGGAGGGAAAACAAAACTGTCAAAAATTGCTCCTAGATCATGCGAACAAGTTCGTTTGAACGAACTTTCTAACGAGAAAAAGGCTGAAATGTCGTTAGAAACTCGTTTATATCTCGTTCAAATGAATTCGTTCGAACAACCTTCTAACAAGAATTCAGATAATTCAAAACAAAAGTGGCTAGAATTTCGTTAGATATCTCGTTCGAATGACTTCGTTCGAACGAACTTCAAACGAGAATTCATAAAGATTTATTTTTCTTTTATAAAATAAAAACCTTTTCAACTTAAATTAAAATAAAATAACACCCAAAAATGTATTCCAATTCCCTATATATAAATATTTAATGCATTAATACCTTTTAGAGACCTTAGAATCCATATGTTGATGACTTATACGCTTGGGGCAAAAATCGGCAAGGTTGAAACTTTAAATTCTTGGCCGATGCCTTTTCAACTCTTCAAACACAATAGGCTTAATATACAACCAACATGTATCCCGTGACTCAAATAGTTTTGTCCGAAATTAAGACAATAGTACAAATTTACTCGATTGGAAATTTGCCCTTACAAATCTTCCCTTTTGGCTATTCCAGAACAAAACCAAAACCAAAACCAAAGTCCTAAGGTCTATCAAGCTCATCTAAAAGGACACAAATCCTCCCAAAATAAATAATTACATCTGCTTGACTTAACACTTAGAATGAAAAGCTTAGCTGCTTTAGAAGATTTCCCCTCAAGATGAAATCCTGCACACTTAAACAAACCATCAAATGCATAGGGTATATGAAAATATGAAGTGCGTAAATTAAATTCTCCCCCTTAATTAATTCTCCCCCTTTATCTAACACGATGTACCTAAGAAGATAATGCTCTCCCCCTAAGTTAGATCTCCGAAACTAAAGGTTTAGATACCATTTCTCCCCCCTTTTGTTCACGAATAGACAAAGGTCAAGAATAGAATAACTTATTTCTTACCCAATTAAAGAAATTAAACAAGGGATATGAATAAGGAAAACCAAGTTAAACATGCAATGGTGCATAATGTGACAAGTGCATTTAAGCATATGGAAACAATGATGTATAACTAATCCATACAAAGATTAATAAATATAACCTATGATGTGATGACAAAAGATACCATTAAAATGTACTATGATAATCATGGGATATCAAACACAATTTGCAACAAGATAGATACCAATTTTGAATTCAAAGCATACATGGACTAGCTAGCAAGGCAAAGACTTAAAAATAAAGATATACCATATATATATACACAAATATACCAATAACGTACACGCACTTATACATAGGTATAAACACCACATACGACATAAATATACATTAAGATTTCCACACTCATATGGGAAAAATGTGTTTAAATACATGTGGGAAACGAAAGTGAAGGGGTGTGAACTAGAGACTAAGGAATATAGATCTAATCACCTAAACATGTTCATGGAGTTATCATTTGATTGCAAAACTTTATCACATTTAAATATAGCCTCATGGACAATATACAGTGAACTCAATGAACAAACATATATAATGCACACAAGCCTAGAATATTGATGTTTATATAAACCAATAAAGTCCTGACAAGAATAGCATAACTAGGATACAAAGTCATTCTGCAAACCCGTTGATATATCCAACCAAATTTCCTCATTAATATTCTTTTTCGTTTTCTTTTCTTTATGAACATACGAACCAAACAATGAAGGCCTTGGCTAATTTTTTTATTCCACATTTTTTAGGCCAAATTTCGATGGTGACTTTTCACGCAAAGTAATTTTGTCTTTCGCAGTCCGATTCCATTGATAAACAACTACACCAGATAAATATTTTTCTATTTTTTTTTAAATTCGGGAAACGGTTTTTACATGCACAAATAATCCATAGTCATAGTAACATGTAGATGATGTAATACCCCGTATTTTTATGCTATATTAATTTGGGGATTTATTAAATTTAATGTGAGTGAATTATTTAATAAAAAAATCCGGAAATTAATTATGTTATAATTATTAACGTGAAGAGAGTTAGTAATTATGGGAAATTTGTTGAATATTACTAATGAGCAAAGTAATATATTATATTGGTTATATTGAATGTCATGAGTGAGTTAAATAACAATTTCGGAAATTTAAGTCGGGACGTGCTCGTGTCGCGTCGGGACTAAATTTTGATAAATAAAAAGTGAATATTTTATAAGTTGCCCGTATGGTCATTTTGAGTGCGCCAATGCGTCCGTAAGGGTCGAGATAGTCAGAAAAGTGTACCCGGGGGTGTAGTTTGGGTCTCAGGGCGTTTTTAGGCCTAATTAGTAACCCGGGAGAGCATTTTGGTCATTTTACATTTATGGGTAATTAAACCCACGAAAATCAGAGGGGCTATATCTGATATTGAGGTTGTCACCTAGGGTTAAAATACCCAAAACCTAGAACGTCCATTGAAGAAGAGAGGAGAGAGCTCTCAAGCAATTCCAAGGCTCAAAATTCAACGGTTTGCACCGCCGCCGCCACCACCAACGCGTAGATCGCGAGAAGGGGAACGCAACCACACCAAAATCAGCTGCAATCCAGACTTCTGAAAATCCCAGGCAAGTGTTTATCTTGCTTATTTCGTTGGTGTAATTTCCATATTAGTTTAGGAATGTTTAGGAATGAAAAATATGGAAGAAAACCCAATTTGTGATAGGAAAATCCATGTAGTATTGGTTTATATGATGATTCTGGAAGCCCTTGCCATGTAGAGTAAATTAAGCACGAAATTTTGATGATTATAAGAAGGAAATTCAGGAGAAAATTTGTTAGAAATCTGTTTAAGAAAATTTTAGGGTTCTTGATAGTTAGATAAAATTTTGGGTTGATAATCCAAGTTTAAATGATAGAAATACACATGCCTTACGTAAAAAATGTATGGTATATTGATATAATGTTAGTAGTAGAATTTTTGGGACGTTTGGATTTGGAAAATATGGATTTGGATGAAGAAAAGTGGTAGAACCCGTAACTGCAATTCTGCAGAAAATCGAAATACCTGCTTGATCGATCGATCGAGCCTAGAGCTTTGATCGATCGAATGTTCGATCGATCGAGCCCCAATCCTCGATCGATCGACCCCTCCTCGCAGACTCCTATTTCCGTTATTAAATGTGTTAAATTTAATTTATCATGAAATAATTCTTGGGCATCCCTAGTAAAATGTTTTGGGAGATGGGGGAGACAAGTAGGACATGTGAATAGATTTTGGGACCCTTGATGTCGGGCAAAGGTTGTATTTTGGGATAATTACATAAGGGTCGGTGACTGTTGATACCAAAATTAGTATGCTGATGTGGACGAATAATAAGAAGACACGTGTCAATCTACGTGGCACAATAGCAACGAGGAAGATCATTCCCCCGACCAACATACTCACTCCGAGCAACAGGTGTACTCCGAGGAACACCAGTCTTCTGAGGAACTCTTGTCCTCCGAGGAACTCCAGTGCTCCTAGGAACTCTTGGACGACGAGCAACTAAGGCGGTTCGAGCTGCATCTCGACCACAACATTGATTGCCAGATAATCAACAGTTCAACTATTCATTGAATGCTTATCATCTTGACGCACACGCTTGAAGAGAATTAAATGAGTTACCCTTTCATATGTATATCATTTAATGTATCACCCTTTCATGTACAGCCTAAGGGCTATAAATACCTTGTATCACCCTCATTCAAAGTGATCGGAATTTCTTGATAGAACTTGTAATCGAGAATTCCCAAACACTCAGCAATAACATAACAGTGGACGTAGGCCATTCATATAAGGCTGAACCACTTTAAAATTCTTTGTCTCATTTATTTATCTGTGATTGAATAATTAGGGTAATCTAGTTTTTTACATCAACAGATTGGCTCCGTCTGTGGGAACGATTGTTATTATCGTTTTTCACCAAAAATCACTCATCATCAATGGCAGATAACTCGGAATCCAACAATCGAAACGCTGGAAATGCTGGAAATCCTCCAAATCCCTCTGCACCTCCAGATCTGGCTGGGATTATGACGAATCTGGCTCAAGGACAAACCGCCATGCAAGAAACAATGCGGCAACTCATACAAACCCTTCATGGCGGTGCACCTGCACGTTCGGGACAGCGAAGTGGTCAGAGGCAAACCTATTTACTTTATTCACGATCCAGGCGTACTGAGTCATATCGTAATGAGGAATCTGATGATTTCTCTTATCAACCTGGGCGAACTTCGTCAATAAGGGCTACAGATACTGATCAACGTATCACTCTTTCTCCAGAAAGACCCAGTGCCTTGGAAATATTGAGTAGGGTGTCTCCTTTCAGTCGATTAGGCCCTAGGAGGAATAGGAGTCCACCTAAGACCATGTCGAGGAGTTTTCGACGACCATCAGATCTAAGAGAAGGATCAGCACAATCACGACCAGTTGCTCGTCAAGATAGATCTCAAGAGGCCACATCAGAATAATCAATTGCTCGAACTAATAATCCCGAGGAAGGAAACGATGCGTGGAAGGGTTCCATTCAGCGCTTGGAAGATAGATTGGGAGAAATGGGTAAGGCGAAGAATCCCTTACAACGAACTTTTGTTCAAGGGACACCTTTTGTCCAGGATATTGTGGGTTTTCCTACCCCGTCAAAGTTTAAAGCACCAGTAGTGACCCCCAAATATGATGGAAAGACAGATCCTGTTCTACATATAGAGCAATATCAAGCTGCTGCCGACATCTATGCCGTCCCCGACGAGATGAGATGCAGAGCATTCTCAAGAACTCTTACTGGATCTGCCCAGATATGGTACAACAATCTTCCTCGGGGTAAGGTTTCAACTTTCTTTCAGTTGGCCGAGTTGTTCATCGGCAATTTCTATTTTGGGGCAAAACCAGTAAAAAGAGTAGCACACTTGTTAAGTGTTAGAAGAAAAATCTGGTGAGAGTACTAGAGATTACATAACTCGTTTCAATAACGAGAAACTGGAAGTTATAGATTATGAAGAAAAGACAGCAATCACCGCATTGATGAGTGGGTTGTTGCCTAATAAGTTGTATTACACTTTGGCCAAAGATCCACCTACAACTATGTCAGAGTTGATGGCAAAACAAGCCAAAATCATGAATGCCGAGGAGGCTATGGTTGCGAAGAAGAATATAGATAAAGAAACCAAGGTGGAAGACGACAAATCCAAGAAGAAAGAGCATAAGGGCAATGGCGGTGACAAGCATTCCAAGAATAATAAATCGTCATGGGAAGTCCTGAAGAAATTCGATAATTATACTCCTCTAAAAATGGGTATTAATCATGTCTTGGAAGAAATCAAGAATAACGAGGAAGTAAAGTGGCCAAAGAAACTGAGGTCAGACCCTGACCTGAGGAATAGGGAGAAATATTGTGAGTTCCAAAAGGATCACGACCATATGACCAAAAATTGCATAGCTCTTCAGAACGAGATTGAAACACTCATCCGAAGAGGGAAGCTAGCGAAGTATGTTGATCGGGGAGGCGAAAGAAGGAATAATGACCGAACTAGAGAAAGGTCTAGATCTCCTCGTCGAGCAGAAGAGAAAAAGAAAAGGGATCATGAAGATGATACAGAGGATGACCCCGATCTTCCCAAGAAACCAAGGCAACCAGAACGAGAGGTATTTTCAATACGCTTTGGGTCATTTGATTGTAATGTCATTACAGGAGGAGATGCAGGAGGAGGAGACCTTACTGCAGAAAGAAAAGCTTACCTCAGTGAGGCTCAGGCTTGCTCATACATTCAACGGATAAATTTGGCTGAAGAGGATCGCCCGAGAAAGGTAAACAAAGAGAAGCTGGTCATCGGTTTTTCAAAAAATGACCTTGTAGGTGTTCTTTACCCTCACGACGACCCTTTGGTGATCAAAAGGAGGATGAAAGAAGTAGTGATTTCAAGGGTGCTGGTAGATAATGGTAGTTCGGCAGACATCATGTACTATTCATGCTTTGACAGTTTAAATTTGAAATTATCTCAATTGGAACCTTATCACAGACCTCTATTGGGTTTTGCTGGCGAGAAAGTCTTTCCACTTGGGACGATCAAGTTGGATATATTCATTGGAACTTGGCCTGCTTGCCGAACAGAAAGAATACGCTTCTTTGTGATGGATAAGAATGTGCAGTCAGCTTACAACATCATAATGGGAAGAGTTGGTTTGAAGAAGTTCGAAGAAGTTCCATCTACAGTACATCAGTGTTTGAAATTCCCTACAAATTTTGGAGTAAGAGTTGTGAAAGGTGATCAGAAAGTAGCTCGGGAATGCTATTATTCGTCTGCCGAGCAAGAGGAGCTTGAAGAATCAAGGAAAAAGACTACTACCTACCAGTTGGATGAAGGTACAGAAATTGAAACACTGGATCCCAGAGATGAATCCCAACTGGTAAAAGGACAGGTGGTGGAATCTACAGAAAATGTTATTCTGGACGACGAGCACCCTGAACGAGTAACCCAGATAGGTTCATCGTTGGATGTTTCAATAAAACAGGAGTTGATAACTTTCTTGAGAGACAGAAAGAAAACTTTTGCATGGAGTCATGAATACATGCCAGGAATAGATCCAAACTTCTTATGCCATGAACTCAATGCGAATAAGGAGATCAAACCTGTAAAGTAGAGAAGAAGAGTGTTTAGTCCCGAGAAGAATCAAGCCATACAAGAGGAGGTCGAGAAGCTCCAGAAAGCCCAATTCATTGAAGATGTGAAATATCCAGACTGGTTAGCAAATGTGGTGATGGTAAAGAAGAAAAACAATAAATGGAGAATGTGTGTTGATTTCACTGATCTCAACAAGGCCTGCCCAAAGGATCACTTTCCATTGCCCAGAATTGACCAACTAGTAGATGATACCTCGGGACACGAGCTGCTCAGCTTCATGGACGCTTACTCTGTATACAACCAGATCAAAATGAAACCTGAAGACAGGGAAAGTAATTCTTTTATTACCCCTAGGGGAACTTATTGTTATAATGTTATGCCTTTTGGTTTGAAAAATGCAGGAGCGACATACCAGTTGCTGATGAACAAGGTTTTTGCAGAACAAATCAGTTGCAATATGGAAGTCTATGTCGATGATATGCTGACAAAGAGCAAGAAAGCTGCTGATCATCTAGTTGACCTAAGTCAGACCTTTGATCAACTGGATAAATACCAAATGAAGCTCAACCCGATGAAGTGCACCTTTGGAGTACGAGAAGGAATGTTCCTCGGGTACATCGTCAACCAGCGAGGCATTGAGGCAAATCCATCAAAGATCAAAGCTCTTTTAGGGTTGTTATCTCCAATGACGAAGAAATAAGTGCAGAGTCTTACAGGACGAGTTGCAGCGCTCAATAGATTTATATCTCGAGCAACTGATAGATGCCTCCCATTATTCAAAACGCTTCGAAAAACTTTCGAGTGGAATGATGAATGTGAGAAAGCCTTTCAAGACTTGAAAAGATATTTGGGAGCACCTCCACTGTTGTCCAGGCCAGTAATGGGAGAAAAGTTGTACTTATACCTGGCAGTATCAGAGAATGCAGTCAGCTCGGCATTGTTCAGAATGGAGAATGGAGTCCAGAAGCCAATTTATTACACAAGTAAGGCTTTCCGAGGTGCAGAGATCAGGTATCGAAAGCTGGAAAAATTGGCATTGACATTAATTGAAGCAAGTAGAAGAATGAGGCCTTATTTCCAGGCCCATACCATCGTCGTGTATACCGACATGCCATTGAGACAAGCCCTTCATAAGCCGAAAAAATCAGGGAGACTGATGTATTGGGCAATAGAGCTCGGTGAATATGATATTATGTATGAACCCAGATCATCATTAAAAGGGCAGGCTGTAGCAGACTTTATAGAAGAATTTACATATCCTGATACCCCCGAGGAACAAAAGTTGCTCGCTGACCAACCTGTGGATGTTACAGGATCAACAGACATAAGTCCAGATCAACTCCGGTTGGTAAAAGGGCTTGTGGATGTAGAAAGATCATCAAATTCAAACCCAGACCAACTCCGGTTGGTAAAAGGGCGAGAAGAGATGGTCGACGAAGAGCGAAAAATACCAGGGGAGGATGAAAGGAAACAACAGATATTTCACCGAGGAACTCTGTCAGATAAGAAATTTGAAGACGAGTTACCTACATGGAGATTATATGTAGCTGGGTCATCTTGCACAACAGGTTGTGGGGCAAGGATTGTTTTGAAAACCCCAGACGAGATTGACATGGAATATGCCTTGCGATTCCAATTCAAAGCCTCAAATAATGAGGCTGAGTATGAAGCCTTGATAGCAGGTCTTAATTTAGCAAAGATTATGGAAGCGCAACAAGTGATGGTATTCAGTGATTCCCAATTAACTGTGAATCGGATGATGGGAACATATGCGGTTAAAGGAGAATTAATGGTCAAATATCATGCAAAGGCGATGGAGTTGTTGGCAGAATTTGATGTCATTCAGTTGATCAGAATACCAAGAATGGAGAATGCACAAGCAGATGCACTGGCCCGACTAGCATCAGCTACTCGTACCGAGCTGCGAAGAACGATACCAATTAAAGTATTAGAAGCTCGGAGCATAGATGAAGATCTGACGATGAATGTTATTACCCTTGATTTAGGACCATCTTGGATGGATCCCATCAGGGCATATATTGAGGAGGGAAAATTGCCGAAGGATAAGCTCTCTGCAAAGAAATTGAAGTTTAAAGCTGCTCGGTATGTACTAACTAATGGTGTCTTGTATAAACGAGGAATTATGGCAGGTTTGCAAAGATGTGTGCATCACTCCGAGGTGAAGGAATTGATTGAAGAGATCCATGAAGGGTCCTGTGGAGCCCATGTAGCAGGTCGGACACTTTTGCAAAGGGTGATGACACAAGGATACTACTGGCCAACGACGAGGGCTGATTGTATAGCCTATGCTAAGAGATGTGATAAATGCCAACGTTTTTCCTCCATCCGACGAACTCCACAAGCATTATTGACACCCATAACTTCCCCTTGGCCTTTCGCCATGTGGGGAATGGATTTGGTTGGACCACTGCCAACGACCCGAGGAATATTCAAGTACCTCGTCGTCGCAGTAGATTATTTTACTAAGTGGGTAGAAGCTGAGCCACTTATTGATATGACGTACGAGAAGGTATACCAATTCGTTTGGAAGAACATCATCTGCCGATATGGTCTCCCTCATGCCTTCATCACAGACCATGGAACACAATTTGATAACGAGGAGTTTGCCGCCTATTGTCATCAGTCAAACATTTTGAAGGTTCATTCAGCACCAGGCCATCCTCAAAGCAATGGGTAGACTGAAGTGACGAACAGAACAATACTAAATGGTTTGAAGAAGAGGCTAAGTAAGGCTAAAGCTAACTGGATTAATGAGCTACAGTCAGTATTGTGGGCTTACAGAACAACTCCCCGAGCAGCAACTGGAGAATCACCATATATGCTGGCATTTGGAAGTGAGGCTGTAATACCTACCGAGTTGGGTCTTCCAACACACAGAGTGCTGAATTTCAATTCCCCAGTCAGCGACCTGATGAGGAGATTAGATTTGGACATGCTCGAGGAAGTTAGAGAAGAGGCAGCCATTAGGAATGCTGCTTATCAACAGCGAACAGCCCTGTTCTACAACAAGAGGGTGAAAAAATGCGACTTAAATGAAGGAGATTACGTGCTAAAGAAGGTCATTCAGAAGCACAATAAGTTGGAAGCAAACTGGCATGGACCTTACCGAGTTACTGCAGTTGTCCGACCAGGAACTTACCGAATAGCAACTCTAGAAGGAGAGGAATTTAAGAATGCATGGAATGCTGAACACCTACGCAAGTATTATCAGTGATGCAAAATGTAAAGCAGTTCCATCAATATGAATAAAACGATGATATTTCACAATCTTCTCTCCTTTTATTGAAAGTTTTTCGGGGAATACTAGTGTGTTTAACACTACGCTGCTCGGCACACAACGTTGCTCGGCAATAAAAAGAACACTACGCGGCTCGGCAGTAAAAAGTGGACATGATAGTTCAAACCCACGACCAACTCCGATTGGTAAAAGGGTGAGAAAAAACTATACTCCTTTGGTTAGGAGGCATACACTAGTGTGACCAACTCAGGTTGGTAAAAGAGCTAGTGGACATGATAGTTCAAACCCACGACCAACTCCAGTTTGTAAAAGGGCGAGAACAAACTATACTCCTTTGGTTAGGAGGCATACACTAGTGTGACCAACTCAGGTTGGTAAAAGAGCTAGTGGACATGATAGTTCAAACCCACGACCAACTCCGGTTGGTAAAAGGGCGAGAACAAACTATACTCCTTTGGTTAGGAGGCGTACACTAGCGTGACCAACTCAGGTTGGTAAAAGAACAAGTGGACACGATAGTTCAAACCTACGACCAACTCCGGTTGGTAAAAGGGCGAGAACGAACTATACTCCTTTGGTTAGGAGGCGTACACTAGCGTGACCAACTCATGTTGGTAAAAGAGCTAGTGGACATGATAGTTCAAACTCAGACCAACTCCGGTTGGTAAAAGAGCGAGAACACAAGATGATCGACGAAAGGCCAATCTCGGTTGGTTAGGAAACAAAATATGCTCTCAAATGCCAACTTATGTTGGTCGAGAAGTAAGATATTATCTCAAATGCCAACTTATGTTGGTCAGGAAGTAAGTTTATTACATAAAAGTTCCTCGAAGAACAAATATTCCAAACTGAACCAAGTATAATTGGTCGGGGATAAAAACCCACTAACTGTAGTTGGTCGACGAGGAAAAATCATCGACCTTGGTTAGTCGGGCACATTTTATGAAAAAGACAAAAATTTACCAAGTATAGCTGGTCGGGAATATAAACTCTCACTAACTATAATTGGTCGACGAGCACAATTTAACAACCTTGGTTGGTTGGAAAAATTTTAAACATTTTTATACTCATTACTTTATTATTAAGTGATCGAGCAACATTACTAATACTTATAATTTTTTACTAAGTTGGTCGATGAACCACACAATATTGTTATGCAAGCACAAATATAAAATGTTTGACAAATACAAGAGCAATGCAAATTTGCAAACAAAAATGAAATTCTTCCATTAAATTCAAAATGAATTACACAAGTTTATTACATTGATATTAAATTGTGTACTAATTATTACATCAGAATTTCCTATTCTACTGGTCTTTTCCCTTTTGCTTTTGAAATAGGCTCCTCGCCAGCAGGAGGATCTTCCAGGCAAAGGGGAGAATTAATGAAATTAATATCTCGGAGCATTCTGACGTTCATTATTGAAGGAGTGTCCAGTAGATGCTCGGGACGAGATACCTCGATCTGAGAATGAAGATTGTAGTCACCAAGGTATTTTGCAATTAAGCTCCGAGGAATGGCACGAGCTGGGATCCATTCCATGTACAATTTATAAGGTGGCACGGGCAAGTCTAGTACCCCAGGATCATGATAGTCCCACAGGTAGTGCCCTTGTTCGAGCTTCAACACGCCCAAGGCATTCAGCCAACCTTGCTTGTAGCCCTAATTATTGGCATTCTGGATACGATCATATAAATGGAATAAAGCTTCGTTGTATCCAGCCATCCAAAACTCCCTGGGCTGTTTATTAAATTGAAATGTCAACCTTGTAATCTTCTCGTTAAGACTTTGGATGGAAAGTTCATTAGTCTTCAATACTGAGTCCTTTGAAGAAAGCTGTTGTTCCAGTTCTCTAACCTTCTTGGATAGATCAGACAAAGCTTGGTTCTTAGCCATTAATTGGAATGCTTGGTTTTCCAACGTTGATCGAGTACGAGCCTCTTCAACATTACGACTAAGAGATCTTGATCCTCCCCGAGCAGGTCGAGAACTTGGTTCCTCGACAACATTCTGAGCAGCTCTTCCTCGACCACGAGAACCTCTCCCTCGTCCCCGAGTAGCAGTAGAAGTACCAGATCTTCTCAAGGTATCCAACTCTTTCCTTAATTTGGCATTCTCAACCTCTAGAAAGGAAAATCCCTCGTCAGTCACTGGGATTACAGCTGTTGAAGAAGATGCTGCAGACTTATACTGCGCCAGCTCTTTCTGCAAATTGTTATTTTCGTGCTCTAGCAGCTCGGCAATTTATCTACAAGCTTCAACTTCACCCCTTAGGGTTCTCTCCCTGACATCGTACCCAGCAAGGATCTTTTTGTGGCCTGTCTCGGCAGAAAGCTGTTGATACCTCTTTTCATACCCCTCGTGCAAAAGGGCAGTTGATTCTTTGTACTGAGTCTGAAGATCTTCTAAAGTATATTGAAGCTCCTCGATCATGTCATAGTAAGCCACGTTATTGGCCACAACTCGATCAAGTAAGTCCTTCAGGTATTGATAAGCTTCTACTGCCTGCTCTGAAGCATCATGACCGAGGATGTCAACAACTTCTGATACACTCAATTCTGTATGACCAGCCTTATAATATTCATGGCATTGCTGCATCAACTTTGTATCATTGGCAGATAATAATTCCATTCTAGCCACAAACTAGTAAAGAAGAGAAAGCAAGAGTTAATAAAAGAAGAAGACAGAACATCAACAACGCAGAGGAACAAAAAAAAAGGTAATTTTATTACATCATCAAAAGGAGTACAACGTTCAGAATACAGAGTACAAGTAAAAGAAAAATAGAAAGAGAATACCGAACAACTTCACACCTTTTCCGTGTCTCCCAAGACTTTCTCGGGAGGCTGGGACGAGGAGCTTGGTTGCTCGGTGGGAACAATGAGTTGATTGGCAGAAGTTGAGACTTGTTCAGGAGGAGGAGGCAAAGACGAGATCTCCTCGGTGTCTGTCTGATTGGGTTGTGGATCAAGGATTTGATCACCTGCTATCATTGAAGACTCCTCGGAAGCAGCTTCGTATTCTTCCTCATCTTCAATCACAGGAGGGGGGCCAGGAAGATGTTGCTGGAATAGTTCAGAGTCCTCGCTAACCTTCAGTTCCTGCAGGGCAGCAACCCAACCATCTCGGAAGTATTTCAAACTCCCATACTTGACCTGGGTCATCATTGCCGCTACCCCCTATCCCATCCTTTATCCCAACCGGTGCGGAAAGATTTTTTCACAGCCACCTTTCTTTTCATTTTCTCCGAGGAGAGCTTCTCGGATAGAAGATCTTCGGAGGCTTTCAACTTGGCCTCCACCTCCTCCTTCTGGAAATTTACTTCTCGCAGAAGGGTTAGCTATTCTTCAGACGACTTCAACTTGTTTTCAAGATCCCTAAAGTTTGTGAGCTTCTCGACATATTTCTTATTCTCTCTCTCCAAGTCTTTTATTTTGTTTCCCAACTGCACCTTCTCTGCCTCAGATGCAGCCATCTTCTTCTCCCATTCACCCCTATCCTCGTCATACTTTTGACGAGAATCCTTCAAAGATTGGGACAAACCCAGAAAAGCATCCTCCACTCCAGACGAGGAGCTATAAGCCTTGAGTGCTTCATCTTTCTTCACTATGGTGTTAAAGCAACTCACCAGCTGTAAAAAGAAGAAAATAATGATAAGTCAGTGCCGAGATACATATACTGACTGAAAGAAAGAAAAATTCAGGATAAGAGAAACTTACTGATGCAATGTGACGAGTAGCTAGAGATGTCAGCATATCCCTAGACATGTTTTCTTCAATTACTTGGACTTCAGGAATGGTCCAAGTCTTTACCAAGCTCATTGCAGAATTCGGGGGAATAATGGTGGGACACCAGCTCCACTAGCTTGGAGCTGGGGAAAGGTTTCAGTCAAAATAACCGAGGAGGATTTCTTCAATCTCCCCAGTGGCACTTCAGCAGTTTCAACCAAAGAACTTTTGGTGGTAGAGATGGCGACCACTTCCACAAGTGCATTTTTCTTGCTCGGAGCCACTGGGGGCTTCTCGGCAGCCTTCTGAGGAGCAACAGAAGGGGAACCATCTACTTTCTTTGTCCCCTTTGGGACATCAGCCTTGTTTTTTTTTTCCATCTCCAGCAGAGGAAGTCTCCTCGAAGATAGCAGGAACTCTTCTCTTGCCCATCTTCTGACTTAAAGGAATGTGAGATTCTGGTGAAGATTCCTCATAAGCTGGCAATGGTTCACTAATGCTGACCACAGGACGAGCAGTAAAGGGTGATGTGTAGCTCCTGTACTGCAACAAATATGAAGCAGACCTGATGTGCTCGTCTGCAACTCTTCGATGCAAATTCCAGATATGTTTCAAATGTTTAATATTTACTTCTGATTCTTTTGGAGTTTTTCTCTTACTGTCAACTGAAAACAAATACATATTGAAATATCAGTCATACATTTTGTCAAACACAATGAAATCGTAATTTCAAAAATAAAATAAGATGAAAATAACCTATCCCATTGCCATATGGGGGGCATCTGGGACCTTCATATACTTCATCTCCAACCAAAGGGGTATGTTGCCAATTTTTGATAACTACCCCGTGTTCAAAATAATCCCTGTTTGCATCAGGGAGGTTGACTACTAAGGCCCTATTAAAAAATCTAGTTTTTAAATAAAAAACATTGTCTAAAATAGCCCATCTGTAATAGTACATAATCTCAGGAATTCCTATACGAGTTCCATGAGTTTGATTTAACCTATACACCCCATTAACTATTCTCCATGTGTTGGGGGTTATTTTTGCAGGGAAAACATCAAAATACTGACAGAAATCTAAACACAAAGGGTTCGGTGGAAAAGAAAATCCACATTCAGCAATAAAGAGGCTAGGAAACCAATGTCCCTCAGCCAAATTAAAATAATTTGAAGGCTCAGAAAGACTCTCCAAAGTTACCCAAGAAGGAATAGAAAAGTCAGAACGGAATTTCTCAAGAGATTCGATAATATAAACCATGGTGAATAAAAAGAAATGAAGAAGAAGGAAGAAAATCTTACAGGAAAAAGGAGATCTGTTGACAAACAAACGAAGAAAGGGATGAACGCACAGGAGAGAAAAAAGCTATAGAAAACTCGAAAGCAGAAATTAAAAAAGGTAGAAGACGATGGGATTGCCTCTGAAGCTTAAATACTTTGCCTTGGGAAACGGCGAAAGAAATGATTACAAAAAGGAAACTATTACGCTACCGGCGGCTAAAAGGACAAAAAGTGCACGAAGATCGAAGCGCTTATAAAAATGCAAAAAGGCGGATTCTGCGAATTTGGAAGGAAATTCAAATACAAAGAAAAGGCTCCTAAAACCCAGGAATGTCATTTAATATTGCCATATACCGAGAAAGAATGTTCCATACTACTCAAAGTTTGAAATATGAAACATTGGGGGCTTCTGTTGATACCAAAATTAGTATGCTGATGTGGACGAATAATAAGAAGACACGTGTCAATCTACGTGGCACAATAGCAACGAGGAAGATCATTCCCCCAACCAACATACTCACTCTGAGCAACAGGTGTACTCCGAGGAACACCAGTCTTCCGAGGAACACCAGTCCTCCGAGGAACTCTTATCCTCCGAGGAACTCCAGTGCTCCGAGGAACTCTTGGACAACGAGAAACTAAGGCGGTTCGAGCTGCATCTCGACCAGAGCATTGATTGCCAGATAATCAACAGTTCAACTATTCATTGAATGCTTATCATCTTGACGCACACGCTTGAAGAGCATTAAATGAGTTACCCTTTCATATGTATATCATTTAATGTATCACCCTTTTACAGCCTAAGGGCTATAAATACCTTGTATCACCCTCATTCAAAGTGACCGGAATTTCTTGATAGAACTTGTAATCGAGAATTCCCAAACACTCAGCAATAACATAACAGTGGACGTAGGCCATTCATATAAGGCCGAACCACTTTAAAATTCTTTGTCTCATTTATTTATCTGTGATTGAATAATTAGGGTAATCTAGTTTTTTACATCAACAGTGACTTTATGATTTAAAGAGAGAGACACGTAAGAGAGTTACTTTGGGACAAATGTGTATACCTACTGAATTTTATACTTGGGAGGATAGAATCCATGAGAGTTATGTAGTAAGTGGAAAAGTTCCTCAAATTAAAGTAAAATGTGAATAGTTATACGTGATAACTATATAATGTAAAATAAATGCGAAGGACGTAATCATGGGAATTGAGAAGTTACCCATTATTGATATGGTAATATTAGTATAGTTATACGATTGTGTATGAATATACTATCTATGTGTGGAAATCATGCCCACGCTACTTGCTATCCCTAAGGTTTCCGCGCTGGGACAGTCTTATCTCGATGGGACCTTTATGGGGGATATTGACTTGTACCCTAGAAGATAGATATCCTTGGTACAGGCTATCGGAATGATAGTTCAGACGGTCCTAAGAGACGCGGGTATGTACTTTCCTCTTAGAGACTTGGAATCTATGCTTCGCCTCATGTTGTTTGTGTATAGGTATCCTTGGTACAGGCTATCGCAGTGATAGTTCAGACGGTCCTACGAGACTTGGAACCTATACTTTGTCTCAATATTGTTTGAGTATGTGTTAATACAGTTCGAGAGTGATTCCGAATCTGTATTCCCTTAGTACGAGTGATACGGGGATTGGATAGTAGAGTATTCCCGCACCATAGTTTTATTTGGGGTGCTGTTGTGATATATATATTTTATGAGTTGTTAATATATATATGAAATTTTGAAATCTGGAACTGCCTACTGTGATGTGATATGTAGGACATGGTTGATGACTCAATTATAAATACTTGTTTTGAGAAAGTAAAATATGACATTGGAAAACTTTATTGATTAATAAAGTCAAAATGAGAACTTTGGTTACTAATTGAAATATTCTTTTCAAACAATTAAATTATGGAATTTTGAATCTTACGAGTAATCTAAGATAAGTTAAATCATTGGGAAGATTAGTGCGATAAATGATAAGACAAACCGTGGGGAGGGTTAGTGCGATAGGTGTGCACATTAGAAGAGAGGTGAGAATTTCTCAAGAGAGTGTCGCACTAATATGTTGTTGCATTGGCCTGTATCAATTTAAATACTTGCTAAACGTATTTTAAATCAAACACACTATCGGGCTTTGACCCGTTTTTTTTTCTCTCTCTCTCTCTCTTATATATATATGTATGTATTACAGGTGCCCAGCCACAGGGGCGTCTTGCTTATGATCCCTTGGAAGGAACGCGCTGCAGCTTAGGTGGGAGTTGCAGGCCTCTTGATTAGACGACTTCATTCATTCGGATCCACTCTTAGTACTTTCATTTAGTTGGGCATGTGTAGCTCTTTCCATTATTCCGTTGTTATTGGACATTTGTATTTCAGTTATTTCCAGTATTGTTACTATGGGATTTATTCAGTTTGGATGTATGACTTTAGATTTCGTATGTTGACATTCGATTGACGAATGTATTAAACTAATTGGATTATGTTGCAGAATTTAATGTGGTGTGATTCTTACTTATTGAATGTTGTTAATAAAATAAATGATTTTTCTTTAAATAAAATTTGGAAAGATATGTATAAAAATGGTTTTGACACTTAGCTTAATTATTTAGGGTGTTAAATTGGATTTTTTTTTATCGACAGTGATGCTGAGAATGAACCAACTGTTCACCTTGATTTAATTTAATAAAGGAGTGACCGCCCGGTATTTAATTAGGCGGGGTGTCACAGATGACAAAATTGATAGGAGAATATCTCACTTAGCTTAAATATACATGTGAAGTTAAATTTCAAATGATCTTGTCCATGTGTCAATCGAGGCATATAAAAAGAGAGTCCATCAAGCAAGTCAAAGTTAAACTAATCCATGCAAACACGATAAAGAACACTTTAAGGATTGGAAATCTTAAGAAAAAGTTCCATCCACATGGAAGCGGATATGATATTGGATTCAAACACAAGTATATGCCACACAAAATGTGTAAAACTAAAGTACACAAAAATAGACAATCTTTTTGAGTTTTTCAAATTTTTAAACAACCAAAAAAAAATCAACTTAAACGAAAAACAAAATCCTTTTGTATTTTTCAATAAGACATAATAAATAAAAATAAATACAAAAGATAAACAAGTTATAATTCTCGCAACACATATATGATGAAGTAAAGACTAAAAAATGACAAACTAACATACAACTGGGAAGGGAATATCATGATGCACAGAAGCTAGTGTGTATAAAGAAAACTTAACACATTCAACCTTTAGATTTAGCAAGGGAGGTATCACGTGCAAGCAAATGAGAATAAAAAATCCTATCTTGTAAAGACACTAAATTGGATTTCCTAACCCAAACAAGTGAAGCATGAAACTATCGAGATTTGGGAATTTTGGTGACTCAACCATTGGACTTCCTAGAATCCTTTTTTAGATCAGAATAAAATTTCCTAAGATGACCTTTTCGACCACAATGTGAGCATGTAAAGACCCGACAAAAAGTAGTACTTAAGGTTTAACCTTCGAAAGTGTTCCTAGTAGATTCTCTCAAACTTATGGTTTTGGATTTATTAGTTGAATCATTTTGAGTATCGAAGCCGATATCAGACAAGACTTTTTTAATTTGGATGGTTTTTCGGACCTACATTCCAAATCAAATTTGACTCGACTTGAGTCTCATAACTTTTCTTCCAACTCTAAAATAAGTGACTCAAGCAAACACCTACTCTCTTCAAACTCAAAAATCTCTCTCTTCATAGCCTCCATTAAACCTCTAAGGCTATCCCTCTCACCTTCTACATACCCAAGCTTCTCACGAAGAGCTCTCTCACGTGTCCTAAGGTCTTCCACTAAGGCACTCTTATTATTAACCTTGGCACGTTCTCTCAAAAAAGCTTCCAACTTTAAGTTTTCCCTTTTTAATTTAATTGATTCCTCATACAACTCTCGAAAGGATACTTGAAGCTCACTCTCATCAACCTCCTCCTCATTCTCACTCTCACTTTCTTCTCCACTCCCTATACCTTCAAAATTTAGGGATTCACAAACCTTGGCCTCAGAAGTGTCTTGTATTAATATGTCATCACTAGACGATTTCTCACTTTCACTTACATGACTTGCCATGAACGCGGTAGAGTTACGCTCAATAGGGGAATCGGGACCCTCATCCTTTTCACTATCACTAAGGGTGACAATGTATAATATTGGTTGTTTTCCCTCCCTCTTTATTTTAGTGGGTCATTCTCTTGCCCTATTTCCAAAACTCTCACAACCATATCATCTATTTGAATCGTCCCTATTAAGATCGTCCTAATGCTTTGTAGGGAATTTTTCAACTTTGTCATATCTTTTAAGATTGGACTCTTTGGCCTCCTCCCTCACATCGAGGGACCTTTCTTTGAACCTTCAAACGTAAACCACCACTTCTTCCTTGGGTTGTTGATTCTCCCTCCCCAGTTGGGTCAAAGTAAACTCGTCTTCTGCCAGCAAGAACTTCTGGATGAACAAAACATGCATCTCCTCCCATGTGGAAACACTCTGGGGAGCTAAGTGAGAATACCAAGTATATGATTTATCGGTTAAGGATTTCGAAAATTCCCTTAACCTGACTTTCTTATTATTTCAATGCGCCCCCAAGTGTTCAACAAAGAATTTAATATGTTCCTTCGGGTTTCCACCCTTTCCCGTGTATTTTTCAAAAACAAGAGGAATATAATCTTTTGGGTAGGGCTCATTATTGTATTCCTGGGGGTAAGGCATCTGAAAGTCATCGTAGAACGAAGCTACCTTGCCCACAGATTGCGAGGATGCTTGCATGAATTTCAGCATCTCTTTCTGCATCTCCTTCCTCATCTCTTCCATGGGTGATGCCGTTGAAGCGACAACCAACGAAG
Source organism: Sambucus nigra (assembly GCA_949130495.1). NCBI lineage: Eukaryota > Viridiplantae > Streptophyta > Magnoliopsida > Dipsacales > Adoxaceae > Sambucus > Sambucus nigra. The sequence goes on along the minus strand of OX422212.1, from coordinate 550,367,073 downwards.
CTACGAGAGTTTGCAAAAACTCATAGAATTTATTCATGAGGAGTGCCACTTGGGCTGGTCCCAACCCAACACTTGTAGAATCTTGTGCCACTACTGGGACACCTATCATCTCTTGGACTGGAGGTACCTCTAGTATAGGGGCTCCATCCCTTGAAGCCTCCAGCTCTCTTGCCGCCTTTTCTTCATTGTGTTGAATGCCATCAAAGATAGACCTTCGATTAATGTTATCCTACGCCATACTCGTTGCTTAGAAGAATGCCTCCCCAGCAGATTTGCCAAATGTAAGAGGATATTTTAGATCAGATGGAGGCGTAACTCCTTTTGAGTACATTAATGATAAGTTAAACATCAACACTATTGATTAACCACAGGACATACAAACACAACTCAGTGAAGATAGACTCAGTTTGAACTCAAAAATCTCTCGTGTAGAATTCATAAGGTAATTAGAACTTAGAATCAACTTTGCTTAGAGGGAGAGAGAAAATGAGCACCCTAGATATACCTTAGCAGGAAGCTAAACACCCTCACCCCCCTCAATGATCTCTGTCAAGTATTAAAAGCTTCGTAATAAATGATAATGGTGGGTGAGTAAACTCTCTCTGGTTCATAATAAATCTCTCTCTGATGTATATTCTCTCAAGTAATAACTTCTGAACTTTAAAAAAGAACATCCTCTCCCCAGAGGTGGTTGGGGTCCTTAAATAGCCCCCACACTACCCCGAGGTAACTCAGTCATTAATTCCTGTGAAAGACATCCCTCATACTTTATGTCATAAACATTAATATACCTGATGCATTAGTTATCTCTACGTCATAAACATTAAATGCTAAGACATGCCTTTTGCCTAACCACTGTGTGTCAGGAGGCTGTCATCACAGAGGCGGCTCACCAACTGTCTGACAATCCCAAATACCACGGTGGTTTACTCAAGTGAAAATATGACATTGCATAGCTGGTTAGTGACATCACATAAAGTAGATGTGACATTAAGCAGAGGGTTATTTGGCTAACAAGTCAACGCCCGATGGAACTCAAGGCTGCTCCCCCCGAGGTTCCACGGTTAGGGTCCTTTTGGTGTTTTACCAGGTATATCTGAGATGGACAGGACAAGCCCCAACGATGCCTCACTTCTCAATCCTCCAAACTAAGCCCCTCTTAAGTTCCCACGGCGAGGTCGTTCGATAGAGCATGAAAGCTCTCCCAGGCCCTGCCAAGCCTGATCTCTCTCGAGTACTGTTCGACCTCACACAAAATCATTATACTCATTACATATTTACAATTGTTATAGCTCATAGTCGATATAAACCAAAGATACAACAAGACTAAATTAATTAACAGGACTAAAGGATGAGCTCTCTCGATCAGTTTCTTCGCTGGAAGCTCCCTCTAGGCTGCCACACTAAGCTGCCTCGCTGAGGTGCCTTAATCCCAAACACTGTTGTAAATGGGGGGATTATCTCTGATCTCAGGATTATCTTCAAGCCCCCTCTACAAAACCAAACAAAATTAAGGATCTTAACACAATAGAATAGCGCTCCTTCTCTGATACCACTTGTTGGAGCGAATGCCCCCAAATTTTAAACTCAAATTATGAAATGGCTCAATGATATACAAAATTTTAATTTTTCAAAAATTATTTAATTTTATTTACTTGAAAAGCACAATCGAACACATGAAAAATTAATTAAACTTAAAGTGAAATTGAAATACAAAAATATTATAGGTTTCACTTAAACAAAATTCAATCATATTCAAGTTAGAAAAGCAAAGCATGTATTTTATCAAATTAAATTAACGTCGACTTGAATTAAATTAAATTTAAACTTAACCCAAACTAAATTAGCACCAAATTAAACTAATTGTGTTTATACCAGATTTTATCTTCATTAGACCTAAGCAAACATCTATGTGAGTTTTCAAGATAAAATAAACAAATCACAGTGGTCGCGATGTACGAGGAAAACCCACATCGGGAAAAATCTCGGACGGCCCTGCCTACAAGTCCACTAAATATGATATTTTTACAAAAGATATGACAAGAGACTTACTTACTCGAATCAACTCCTTAAAGCCTTGAAGCTACTTCTTTCTTCAACCTCCGTCTAGTTGACAACTCCGGAGTCCACCGAAATCTTGGAATCCACTAATGGGGCACAACTATCGTAAACCCACACACAGTGCCTTTCACCGTATGAGAACGCCGTAGGAAAAATGGTCTCCTTTTGGGGGTAAAGAAGTAACCCAAACTATCTCCTTGTAGGGTAGATAAGAAACCCGGTGCCAAACAATGTTCAAGCAAATATATATAAATAAGAACTTTGATTAAACTAAAACTATGGGTGTAAAACTTGGTTTTGTTCTTAAGATAATTTTCTTTTGAAAACAAACACCAAATGACTTTTTTTAAATGTTTTTTGCTCTCAAAAGCACTTGGTAGGATTAAAAAAGTCGCTTCCAAAAACTATCTTTTCATCCACTTAAATCTTGTAAAAAGTAGTGGGAAAATAAAACTATCGAAAACTTCTCCTCATTCGAACGAGTTCGTTCGAACGAACTTTCTAATGAGAAAAAGGTTGAAATGTCATTAGAAGCTCGTTTATATCTCATTCGAATGACTTTGTTCAAATGACTTCGTTCCAAAGGCCTTCTAATGCGACTTCAAAACAAAAGTCGTTAGAATTTCGTTAGATATGTCGTTCAAACAACTTTGTTCAAACGAACTTCGAACAAGAATTCAGAAAAATTTAATGAAAATAAAAAATAAAAATCCATTTTCAACTTAAATTAAAATAAAATAACACCAAAAAATGTATTCCATGTCCCTATATATATATATATATATATATTTTTTTTTAATGCATTCATACCTTTTAGAGACCTTGGAATCCAAATGTTGATGACGTATACACTTGGCACAAAAATCACCAAGGATGAAACTTTAAATTCTTGGCTGCTACGTCTTCAACTCTTCAAATGTCATATGCTTGATGTACAACCAACATCTATCCTATAACTCAAATAGTTTTGTCCGGAATTAACCCAATACTACAAATTGACTCGATTGGAAATTTGTCCTTACAAGTAAATGTGTTTCAAAGAAGGAAATAGTTTATTAGTAATGGGTGTCAAAACAACAAGGCATTGGGATCATTAAGAGAGGGGTGTTAAATAAGTACTTGGTGTCAAGAAGAACGATTCTGACACATTTGTAGTTATTAAATTTTTGAGGGTCACAGTCATCCACTTGCACCCCCCCCCCACACAAAAAAAAGTTACTTATTGTGATCACATCGCGAATTCTCAAAGGCACATAAGTCCTTTACTAAATAACTTGGGATTATTAATATACCCCCACATTAACAATTTGATTTCTAGGGGGTCCAAGAAAGAGGTTATGAAAATATTGGTTATACACAAAAGCATTTGTATAATCATCAAAGGAATTTATGTAATGAGATGAAGAGACATGCTGGAGAAATATTGTATGAGTATTTAAATTGGAACATAGAAAGAATCCATCATTCACTTTTAAACTTGAGGCGAACGATGGACACATGATAACTAATCATTTTCGAACTGATACAAACTCCTAACAATTTTACTACTATTACGGTGATGTGGTTATTCACTAATCTCTATAGTATGATATATGCACTGTTAAAGGGACTTAATAATCATGGACAAACAATAGTTTTTTGTTTCTTTCCTAAGTGATGAGACCATATAATCGTTCATGTGGTTATTAAAATATTTTTTTAGAATCAATGCTCATTTATGCCCTAAAGATGATAATTATTAATCATGGTTCGAAGATGAAAAATGCAATTTCACAAGTTCTCCTTAAATCACTTCATAGGTATTTTAGTTGTCATGTTGATGAAATTATTTGAGAAGTTAGACTCGACAAAATATGCTTCTTATGGTAAAGAGTATTCTGACAGCATTTTGAACTCGAAGAGTGTGGATGAGTTTGACTCAAAGTGGGAGGAAATTTTTTGGAAGAGTGGATTTAATGACAAATATTGGTTACAATAAATGTATGAAATTCATGGGTGGGGGTCCCAACATATGTGGACCATGTTTTCTCGATCGAAATGTCAGCCAGTCATCGAGAGAAAGATGCACATTCATTTTTAAAGAGATACGTTTCAAAGAAAAATTCCTTAGCAGATTCTATGGTCTAATTTGGTAGAGTACTATAACATGAACGCCATAAATAACTAATTAGGGATTATAAGGACTTGAAAGATAAGACTAAGATGAAATTTTATCATGGCGTGTTGTTTCAAATGATGAATATTTACAACCATCAAATATTTTACAAATTTCAAGATAAGATAATAGAGATTATGAATTACAATTTTGATATTATAAATGAGGGTGGAAGTCATAATCTATATAAAGGTAAAAAAAAAATCAATCTAAATGTGGGACACAAGAAATTTACTACGACAAAGATGCTTATTTTGCATCGTGTACATGTAAAAAATTTGAGAGTTCAGGGATTCCATGTTGATATATTATTTCTTACTTAGAGAAAATGCATGATCTTAAAAAAGTACTGAGTTAATACATAAGTCATTGATGGACAAAAAGGTTAAATTTTAAGGTTGTCATGGATGAGATTGGACTGGGGATAAATGGTCCCAAATCCTATCTCCTTTGAAGGAATCAATTAAATCAATATGCATTGGATGTTATTAATAATACCCTAATAAGTGAAGAGTTGATGAAACTTTTTACCAATGAATTGGATAGTGTTAATGACAAAATCAAATAAATATGTTATTAATGGTAACAATGAGGTGCTTTTTAGAAAATTGAGTCTTAATAGTAACCATATTTTTAATGAATCAAGGAGTGGGAGGAAGAAATGATGTGGAAAATAGCTCAAGAGGGAAAGGACAAAGCATTAGGTTGAGAAAATAATTCAAAATTAGGTTGTGTCATGGTTGTGGTCAAGTTAGGCAGTCACACGAGAAAAGAAATTGTCCCAAACTTACTAATGGGTAAAATAATGCATTCACTTATTTTATTATCTAATTTCCTCTTATACATTAAAATAATGTTTTTATTTATTTTATGGTTTTTTCTAGGCCATTAGAACATGACAATAAAACTATGATTTCATGTTTATATGATTATAGTTTATCGGGTGTACAAGGATGAATCATGTGTAATATGTTTCTTTGGTGTAATTTGGTGTTAGAAACTGTTTTATTTTGTTTTTTTGATGGTGTCAACTCTTTTATTTGTCATTTGATGTAATTTGGTGGTTGAAACTGATTTTTTTTTATTGTGTAATATATCATTTGGTTTAATTGGGTGGTGGAAATAATTAGTAAGCTACTGGACCCATTTGTAAGTAGTGAACGTTCAAACAATCCCCTAAACCCCCCTTTTATTTAACATTACACAATTACAATGCGAAATTTTACAATTCACATCAGCTTCATCTTCAACATTACACAATTACAACTACTCCTTCAACTTCATCTTCATTTCTTCGTATTCTTCCTTCTCAGAGATTGAATTTTTCAACTCAACGCCATTTTCCAAAAAAGGAACAAATGACCATATTTAATTCAACCAAAAAATCAAAATAACACATATGTTTTGTATGTTGTGCCCCCCCCCCCCCCCCCCCCCCCCTAAAAAAAAATAAACCAAATTACCAAAACAAAAGTCTAAACCAACAAAAATAGTACACAATACTATGATCAAAATAACACCAAACTACCCCCCAAAAAAGTCCACACCAACAAAAATAACACATGAATATGATCAAAATAGAACCAACTTATGAAAAAAAGTCCAAACTAGCAAAAAGGTTATATTTAAGCTTACCAAAAAAATCAATCAACAATTAGCAACCAAAATATCACACAACAACAAGGTATCAAATAACACTAAGTGATTTTATAATAGCAGTTGTGTGTGGGTTTTGGGTGCATTAGGTAAAAACAAACGGGGTAAGGCAGGGTTAAAGCAATGGGAAAGTGGGAAGGGCATGATGGGTTTGTTGAACATTTGTTTTAGGTTTTGGTATTTATTGTGTTGATTAAGAGAGATATTGAAGTTTGTAGAAGTCAAAACGGGGTCCTTTCAACATCTTGTGTAGGTGGCTTCCCATATTGGAGTCGTACCCTCTCTCTCTCTCACTCACTCAATATATATATATATATATATATATATATATATATATATATATATATATATATAAATTCGTTCTTATGAAAAAAATATACAAACACAAATTAATTTATCTAAGGAAAAATTTCACATTGAATCAATTATAATGTTTAATGTAACATTTGTAAGATTGACTTTATTCCATTTGGACAAAACTGTTTGAGTCATAGGTTAGTATTTGAATGATTTTATTCATCAAGCCTATGATGCACATCAAAGACTGTAGAAGCCAAGTAAAGAGTAATCAATATCACGTGGAGTTTTTTTTCGAGTTTCATCTTCATTCCATGGGATCTCGATAAGGTATGGATACATATTATGTTTGATCCGTGGATTTAATTTGGGAGTTAGTGTTTTTTTAAATAATTATTGAGGCCATTTTCTAAAAAGGAATTTCAAATATATTTCTTAAGTTTGAAGCCATTCCAATGAACTTTTTTGTCATTCTAATGAGTTCTCACTTTTCATTCCAATGAGCTTGTGATCTTGCTCAAACGAGAATGTAGTTTTCATTCAAATGAGATTTCAACGAGCATTGAGTGAAATGTTTATGTTTGATAGAAAGTCCTCGAGAGAAAATCATTTGATCCTCATTTAAATGAGTTTGGCATTGTCTTTTGAATGACTTATTTTGGTTTTAATGAAATGTACTAGCTCATTCGAATGACCTACCTATTTTCATTTGAATGAGTTTTCCTCAAAATTTGTACCACATCACTTTTCACATTTTTCAAGAATAAATAGGGCACAAACTTACTTTTTAAGATAGTCATTTTCAGGTGGTTTGGAAACTATTTTCCAAGATCAAATATAAAGCCTCCAAAACCCTAGTTTACACCCATAGTTTAAGATCCAAGTTTCAACATACATATATCTATTTCAGTTCTCGTGTGTCTAGTGCTAAGAAAGTTTAATCTTTATTGAGTACTATTTCTATCAGTGGATTTCGTGTTTTACATTAGACGAAAGCTGCCCTAGTGAACCAAGTAAGATCGGTAGATATTGAGACATAGGAAGAGCCTTCGTTGTGATTTTTGTTCGAATGCATCCAACAGGGGTTATGAAGAAGGTAACAAGGAAAGAAACGATCATCGAGGCGGCTTCAATATGTCGAGTCTCTGAGTTAGTCTAATTTGTTCTTGTATCGAGACATATATCATAGTGAACTTGTGTGGCTAGGCCATTTGAGATTTTTCCCGTTGTGGTTTTAATCGTACATCGTGATGTTGTGGTTTATTTCTTTATTTTACTCTTGAACATATGACCTAAATGCATGCTTAGGGAAAGATAAAACTAGTAAATAGTTTACACAATGTTTGTTCAAAAGGTGCTTGATTAAAATTGGATTGATTGTTTATTTGGTTTATTTAAATGTAAAATAAAATTTGGCACAATCCTAACACTACCACATTTCTCAAATTGGTATCATATAGTGGGTCACACTAGTTTATCGTGTTTGATCCATTTTTTAGTGCATTTAGGGTTGTGTAGATGCAATTTAGCCTTGAGGGTAGTTCCATAACCTGGCCTCTTATGTCTGATGGATCCAACATCCATATTGAAAGCTCTTGATGAGATTTTTCTAAAATCTAGGATAATGTTTGGAACTACATAGAGCAAGGGTGATGTCCTCCCACTTAAGATGGTTATCGAAAGCACAATCTATTTTGGAAACGAATAAAATGAATGTCTCGATATTATTTCCAAGGGAGTGGATGTTATTTTTGAGTTTTCACCATAAAAGAGTCTAAATGTATTATGACTTGTGAAAGCACTAAGGTCTCTTGGGAGATTTTAAAATCCACACATAAGGGCACTGACACTGTTAGGGTTTCCATGTTATTAAATTGGACAAGTGAGTTTGAAACAATTAAGATGTTAGATCATGACTCATTTGATAAGGTTTATACTCATCCAATATTGTGAACTAAATTATTTAACTTAGGTGAGACTATCCTCGAGTCGAGAGTGGTGCAAAAAATTATAAGGTCATTCATTTTCTAAAAGATTTAATGCCAAGGTCATGGTCCTAGATTATTTTGGTGGTATTGACTATGTGGGTTCAAAAATGTATAGGTGATATCCAAACCTATGATATGAACATATGTCCTCCTAAGAAAGAAAATAAAGATAAGAGTTTAACGTTGAAAGGTATAAAGAAGTATGTTTCAGATTTTGAGGGTGAGGGTGATTTAGATCCCTAAGAGATTTTTAAGTTTGCTAAGAATGTCACAAAGTTTCTTAAACTTAGAGAAGATAATAAGTTTAATAAGAAATCGAAGAACATTAAGAATGACTATGATATTAAGTAGAGGGATAGCCCTAAGAAAGTGGATGACTGGAAAAGTGTTACGAATGCCAAGGGTTTGAGCATCTTGCGCGAGAGTGTCCCGCTAGACAAAGGAGAGAAGTAAAGAAGCCTAAGGCATACAATGCTACCCTTAGTGATATTGAGTTAGAAGACGAGTTTGATTCTTTCGTGGAGTGTCACTTAGACGTAAGATTGGCGAATTGATGAAGATAGTGGATTTCCAAGTTAAAGGTAGGGGCGAGGCTAGAAGGGAGATGCGTAGAACTAGACTTAGTCCTATAGTAGTTGCTCAAATTCAAAGGAATAGGTAGAAGAATCCTATGAGGAATGCGAGTTGGCTTCCAAATAATGTTAGAGGCATGTTTAGGAACACTCTAAGGATGATAGTTGAAGTTGAAGTTCCTCAAAAAAAGTTTGCTAAAAGCAATTTTTTTAACCCCATGTTATACCCATATAGTCTCAAAGATGAATAAAATCCAAATGATAAAGGAATTAGTAATGTGCTCGGCTCAACCCACATAATTTGCCCGGCTAACCTGCCTTACAGTTGTCACATCCGTGTAAATAAAGTTGGACACACTATATGCTCTTGTGGGAACCTTCACACTGAAGCATCCCTAATTAATCATGTGGGAATATAAGAATGTGTTTGTCACAAATTAATCACCCACGCACTTATCCATAAAATTAGCCCACGATCCAAGGCACTTTAGTTTATTATTATGATAAACATGTATCTTCAGGTGTAACAAACTGACTTATAAGTTTAACCACATATCCTCTTGTCAATATCCATAATTCTCCTATAAATAGGGAACTAATCCACAAAAGAAAGTAACTTCTGCTGGTACCTTCTCAATCAATGAGTTGTAACAAAAACCCTAATTGTAACTTTGATAATAGTGCAATAAAGCCTAACAACATCATGGACGTAGGTTTCCTTGAGGGGCCAAACCATATAAAATTCATTGTGTTTTCTCTATCTCTCATCACCATTATTTATTATTTTTATTTCTCGCTTTATTAATTTATCAATTATTTATTGTCTCCATTTCTGGACGTTAACAAATTGGCGTCGTCTGTGGGAATATCGTGATAAGACATTGTAATTTCTACCCAAATCCACTCATTCAAATAACTAGCTAAGGCAGTCTAGAATGGAGGATAACCCGGAGAGCAGCCATATGGTGGAAGTTCAGACACCGTCCACCCCAACTGGGGTGGGCGATCTACAAAGCATACTGTTGAGCCTAACTAAAGGAAAGAAATGATGCAGGAAAGTGTCAGGCATTTGACACACACCCTCTAGGCACGACAAGTGCAGCCCAATCCAAATGATGCAACCCCTGTACCCGAGGTATCGATGAGCGGCGAAGGGAGACTCACCCTAGCGCATTGAAATGGGTGTAATCAAGAGTACCATAGGAAAGCAATGGAAAATCCCAAAAGGCTATACCTGGGATCCTATGGAAATAATAACTCCTCCCAGCATACAGCGTCATAGGGGGGTTGGACGTATTTCTTGGGGGCTACCTCCTCCATCCAGTCGCCCAACCATTTTAATGACCAGTCATACTCATAGGAGCACTCTAGTGTTCTTGAAAGGCTGAGCAAGGGCCTAGTAATTGATCGACTGGGCCCAAATTGTAACCGCTGACAAGCGGTGTCTATCTCGCATGATTACTCTTGGAGGAACGAATCAGATAGATCCGTTACTAGAGGCTCTTGCCATTTTCTATAGCATCATCTGAGTCCGAGGACGAGAAGAAAAGCAAATTAAAATATATACCTAAGGTGATAACAAACCATGGAAAGGATCCATCCAATGCTTGAAGGATCGCCTGAGAGAGATGGCCAAGTCAAAGAATCCCCTATAGAGGGACTTCGCAAAAGGATTCCCCATGTCTTTTCTATTGTGGTGTATCCCACTCCAACAAAGTTCAAGCCACCAGTCATCATGCCAAAGTACGATAGGAAGACGCACCCTATTCTTCATTTCGAATAGTACTAAGCCACTATAGACATTTATTCCATCCCAGATGAAATGAGGTGCCAAGCATTCCCCAACACTATAACTGGCTTTGCCCAGATCTGGTATAACAACATGCCCAAAGGGCAAATAATTTTTTTTCAACAACTGGCCGACCAGTTTGTTAGCAATTTCTGCTTTGGTGCGAAACCATGGAAATAAGTCACCCATTTGCTCGGTGTTTGATAGAGTACAAATGAGAGAACTCGTGATTATATAACCCGATTTAACATTGAGAAGTTAGAAGTGGTGGATTACAACAAACCCACCACCATAATAACTCTGATGAGAGGATTGTGATCGGGGAAGCTATTTCGGGTGTTAGCTAAGGAGCCACCCAAGATATGATTGAAATATTAGCCAAAGGAGGAAAGATTATAAACACTGAGGAGGCAGTGGCGACCAAAGAATCTGACTGTCCTAAGTCACCAGCTAGCAAAACTGCCAATAACATGAGCAAAAGGATTAAAAGGCTGATAAACCAAGATAGTACAATAAATATACGCCTCTCAAAGTTGGCATCCACCACATACTAGAGGAAATTCGAGAAAGAAAAGACCTCCGATGGCCAGGAAAGCAAAAAATGTCAGTAAATAGGAGAGATATAAGAAAATACTTCGAATTTCACAAGAATCATGGTCATAACACAAACAATTGTATAGCTTTGAAAAATGATATCGAGGGCCTTAATCAGGAGGGGCGCGATATCAAAATATGTGGATGGAAATGATCGATCAAATCCAAAAGAGAGAAAATCTAGGCGACGACCAGAATCTCCCTATCGAAGGATGATCGATAAGAAGAGGGAGAGGGATAATAACTCAGACGATGACCCAGATCTCCTTAAAAAGCATAAGGAAACCGTGCTCGATGTTGACATGATATCTTTTGATTGTCTATTCATCACAAGAAGGGGTTCTAGTGGGGGAGAAGACCCTGTGAAATGAAAGCCTACCTGGATGAGGCCTAAGACTGCGCACATACGTAGGTTAACCTGACATCCAATTCAAATAAATGACCCCGCAAGGTGAATAAGGATAAACTGATCGTCGACCTTTGAAAAGATGACCTTTCTGGGGTATTTTACCCCCCATGATGATCCTCTACTCATCACCGTGGTCATCTAAGAAGGATGGGTGGCCAGAATCCTAGTGGATAACAACGGCTTCACAGATGTAATGTTCTACAACTATTATAAGAAATTAAAGCTTTAAGATATAGATCTAACACCTTATCACCGACCTCTAATTGGGTTTTAAGTGAAAAGGTGTACCCACTGGGGATGGTGGAACTGGAAGTCACGTTAGGCACTTGGATGATCAGTCGAATAGATAAAATTCGCTTATTCTTCATCGATAAAAATGTACTCTCAGCCTATAATGTGATATTTAAAAGGATTGGTCTAAAGAAGTTCGAAGTCGTCCCATCTATAGTGCATCAATGCCGGAAGTTCCTAACCCACTTCGGAGTAAGAGTTATCAAACTCAATCAGAAAGTAGTGCATGAGTGCTATTTTATCTTAGCAAACTAGGTAGATCAGAATAAGTTGATGACCACCTATCATATAAATACTATTGATACTAGATACGAAGCTAAGTTGGTTAATTTACAGACAATCAAAGAGATCGAAATAGTCCCACTTGACGTTGACCACCCGGAACGAATGGTTCAAATTAGGTCGTCCTTAAGATCGCTTTTCAGGCAAGAGCTCGTAGAATTTCTCTAGTAATAAAAGAATGTATTTGCATGGAGGCATGAAGACATGTCCAATATAGATCCTAACTTCATGTTCCACGAGTTGAATGTGATGGAAAGAGCCAAGTCGATCAAACAAAAACTGATGATTTTTGATGCCGATAAGAATCTTACCATCCAGGAAGAGGTTCATAGGTTGTAGAAAGACAACTTTATTGACGATGTCAAATATCCAGAATGGTTGGCTAAAGTGGTCATGGTGTGTAAGAAGAATAAAAAATAGAGGACATGAATGAGGATATGTGTTGATTTTACTGATTTGAACAAGGCATGTCCAAAGGATTATTTTCCACTACCACGGATTGACCAGCTGGTCGACGCCATTGCGGGCCACGAGCTCCTCAGCTTCATAAATGCCTACTTCAATTATAACCAGATCAAGATGAAGCCTTCCAACAGAAAAAAACTTCCTTTATAACACATTCAGGTACTTACTGTTATAATGTTGTGCTATTTGGTCTTAAAAAATGTAGGAGCCACTACTAAATAAAGTTTTTAAAGACCAAATCGAGGTCAACATGGGGGTTTACATGAAGGATATGATCATTAAGAGCAAGGAAACCTCCGACCATAATAAAGACCTCGAGCAAACCTTCGACAAGTTAGAGAAGTACCAAATGAAGTTGAACCCCGCCAAATGCATTTTTGGGGTAAAAGAAGGCATGTTCCTAAGTTTTATCGTCAATTAATGGTGTATTGAAGCTAACCCAGACGAGATTCATGCTTTGTTTAATATAAAATCTCCCACAATGAATAAGGACGTGCGAAGGCTAATGAGATGAGTGGCTGCACTTAACAGGTTTATTTCTAGAGCCACCGATAAGTGCTCGACTTTCTTTAAGGTGTTAAGGAAGTCTTTCGAATGGAATGAAGTATGTGAAAATGCATTCATAAAGCTAAAGCTGTACATGGGTTCCCCACATCTCCTATCACACCCAGTTATTGGAGAAAAACTCTACTTATACCTTGCAGTGTCTAAATCAGCTGTTAGTTTGGCACTGGTGAGGCAAGAGGAAGGAGTCCAAAACCAGTTTACTGTACCAGCAGAGTGTATCAAGGAGCTAAAGTTTGATACCCTCGAATGGAGAAATTATCACTCGCATTGAGAGAAGCTTTTTGAATGATGAAGATGTACTTCCACGCCCACATCATTATGATCTACACAGACCTACCCTTATGACAAGTCCTACATAAACCAAAGAAATCTAGTTGACTCATTGGTTAGGCCGTTAAACTGGGTGCATATACTATACAGTTTGAACCAAAGGGCAGGTGTTAGCGAATTTCAGTGCTGAGTTCACCTACGAGGGGAAATCCTCGAGTAGACTCCTTCGGGAGAGAGTTCGATTCTTAACGATCAATAATCCCCCTAGAGGAAACCATAGATCCTAGCAGCATCGAGCAAACTCTAAAGGGAGAGAGCTACTTTAAAGAAGCTAAGGGGAAATAATATGAGTCCCATCATAAGCTTTTCAGGTTCAGTAAAATGGAAGAAGACTTCGACCAAAACAACACTATATGGAAGTTATATATTGATTGATCATCTTGTTCAATAGAAAGTGGAGCGGGCATTATTGTCGCCACAGTAGATGAGATAGGCATAGAATATGCTCTGCATTTTCAATTCGAATCCTCCAATAACGAAGAAAAATATGAGGCTCTCATTATCGGGATAAACTTAGCTTCATCCATAGGAGTCGACCAGCACACAGTGACTCCCAGTTAGTTATTAACCTGATATTAGGGATTCATAAAGCTAGAAGGAATCTATGGAAAAATATTTGGCCCTGGTCTAAAAAAGATTGGAAAGGTTCGTAGAGGAAAATATAATAAGGATTCCTTTACCACAGAATGTCCGAGCAGATGCCCTGGCTAGGCTACCCTCGACAATCAGAACATCTTTATAAAGGCTGATGCCAATTGAAGTATTGGAGCATATGAGCATTGAGGAGGATATTATGAGAATAATGGAGGTGAACCTAGGACCATCATGGATGGACCCTATACGAGCACGCATTAAAGATGGAAAACTCCTTAAAAATCAGAACGAAGATAGAATGTTGCGCTATAAGGCAGCTCAGTATATGATGAAAGTAGGAATACTATACATGAGAGGGCATACTATCTCACTATTGAGATGTGTTCACCCAATGGAAGTCGATAAACTTATTAAGGGGGTCTATGAAGGGTGCTATGGAGCCTACTCCGTTAAAAAGTCATTGGTCAAGCAAATAACAACGTAAGGGTATTACTGGCTGATCATGAAGGCTGATTGTGTAAATTATGTGAAGAAATGTGATAAATGCCAGAAGTTCGCAAAGATCCACTACTTCCCTGGATCCCCATTGACTCCAATCGTATCACCATGGATTTCACGATGTGGGAAATCGATCTGGTCAGCCCACTACCAGGGACAAAAGGATGATACAAATACCTAGTAGTCACAGTGGACTATTTCATGAAGTGGGTGAAGCTCGATCCCTTAGTAGAAATGCCTAATGAAAGGGTATTCCTGTTTATTTGAAAGATGATCGTATGCCACTACAACATACCCTTTGCATTCATCATAGACCACGGTACACAGTTTGATAAATAGGACTCTGAAGACTACTGTACCAGGTCAAACATCTGGAATTTAAACTTCGCACCGGGGCATCCATAATAAAATGGCCAAACTGAGGTCACTAATAGGACAATATTGGAAGGGATAAAGAAGAGAGTTGATGATGCAAAAGGCAATTGGATCAACGAACTCCATAGTGTGCTCTAGGCATATATGACCACTCCATGAACAACTACCACAGAAATGACATATATGCTCATTTTTGGCATAGAAACGGTCATCTGTACTAAAATAGGACTCCCCAGCCACAGAGTCCTTAATTTTGTTCCCTAAGAAGTGATCTAGAAATAAGATTAGATCTTGATCTATTGGAAGAGGTCAGAGAGAACGCAGTATTCCAGGTGGTCGCCTACTAGCAAATGGCCACACGTTACTACCAACGTTGTGTGAAGCCGAGAAGCCTAAAGGAGGGGGACTACATCCTCAAGAAAGTAATACAGAAGAACAATAAGCTCGAGCCCAACTAACACGAACCTTACCTAGTAACCAACATCACAAGGCCTGGGACTTATCACATTAAAACCCTGAAGCGCGAACAGTTCAAGAACCCTTAAAATTCAGAATACCTTAGAAAATGTTATCAAGAGTGTTTTAGTCATTTCATTTATATAGTTTACTCTATCGTGATTAATAAAATTATCCCTCATTTTAATACAATTATTATAGCTAAATTATTCAAACAAAAGCGATAGACTTCTAACAAAAAGACTTTCTCCTTGCACTGACTCATTCTCATAAAAATAAGGAGCTTGGCCAAACCCTTATATGACCTCACATGTCATAAATGAGGTGGTTGATGAAAAGACTCTACGAACTTATATGTCACGAATAGTTGAACTTGCACAAACTTGTTGTCACAAGTTTACCAAACCATTGTACGACCTCACAAGTCATGAACGAGGTGGTCAGCCTAAAGACTGCACGAATAGTTTAACTTGCACAAACTTGTTCTTACAAGTTTACCAAACCCTTGTACGACCTCACAGGTCACGAACGAAGTGGTCAGCCAGAATACTGTATGACCTTACAGGTCGTGAACATTTTAACTTGTACAAACTTATTCTCACAAGTTTATCAAACCCTTGTATGACCTCATAGGTCGCGAATGAGGTGGTCAGCCAAAAGACTGTACAACCTTACAGGTCACGGACAGTTGAACTTGTACAAACTTATTTTCATAGGTTTATGAACTAGGTGATCGACCCAAACACTCTGTATAACTTCTCAGGTTGTGAACATAAAGGCATCAAATATCATTTGAAAGAATAAAAGTTCTATCATTTTCAAGGAGAATTTAGCAACAAGATATATGCACGAAGATTGACAAGACACATTTAAATAAAAGAGATACTGATGAAACAAAAATACTTCCATACATGTTGTGCCAAAATAAAAACAAAACCATGATTCGGTAAATACAAGACAACACAAGAAAAAGATCTACAAAAGTTCTCGATCAAACATTACCATCATTTGGAGGTTCACCAGCTTCCTCACCAGCCACGGTCGCATCCTCTTCATCGTCTCCTTACCATTCATTCACTATCCCAGCAATATAAGGAAAATGGGTTGCCACCCTCTTTTTCAACTCCTCATACCTATTAAGGAAATAACCCAGGAACTCCATGTTGAATTATACCGAGGACTTATAGGCCTCAACAGCTATTGCTCCAGCATAAGCAAGGGAATCTCGAGCAACCTTCAACTCAATAGTAATGCCAAACTTTTCTTTCTCAAAGTTTGCTTGCTCAGCAGAAAGGGCTTCATTCAGACTCCGAATCTTACCATCATTAGTGTTAGATTTTTCCTTAAGAGCGGTGTTCTTGTTTTCCACCTTGCTCAAGTCTTCAATCCTCGCCATTAACTTCTCATCTCTCTCCTTCAGGTCAGTAGATATCTTTTTTGTGACTGAATTTTAGTGTCTTATTCTCCTCGGCCAACAAATTATAGGACACATGGTTCACCAAGGACTTCACTCATAGAATAGTACACACCATGGATGTCTAGAGGATAAATAGTGGAACATAATTAGGACATAATGATCAAACACTAAATTTATGAAAAATATTTTATGAGAGATTCATACTACTGACAATCTATGCTGAGCTAAAGTCCGCAGGGAATTTGGGTCAAAACATCTTAGCAACTCAGAATCCTTAACATGACCACGATAACAAAGAAGATCAATGGAATTCTTATCATGGTAGAAAATGAATTCCTGGCCGGCCTTCAGGTCATTATAGGTAACCTTATGTTCAGGATCAAATTCAAACTCAGGAATCTTGACATATCAAGAAGTGTGACCTGGGCCCGAAGCATGATTAGGATCAGAAGTATAACCAAGTATCCTCAATAACTTATGCAAAGGCTACATGCCTTCCTCTTCATCTGGGATCTCTTGTCTCTAGCTAAAGGATGCATGGGGGCTTTACCCTTCACCTTGGAAGTAGCTTCAGCCTCGTGCTGGTACATAGCTTAGTTGATTGTCTTAGAAGCAACATCCTACTCGGACCCAATCTATTTTTGTCTAGCACCAACTCTTTTTTGCCTAGACATAGCTAGGGTTTTGTCATCAATAGGATGCAGAGTCATTCCCAATGCCTCTTCATATTTATACTTCTCAACACCTGAAAAAATAACAAATAGAGACATCAACGTATAGACTTAAAGCATGTATGGATAAAAAGTAGGGTTTTGGTATAACTTACCTACTTCAATATTTCCTTTCACACCCGCAAGCTGCTTGCCTGTGTCAATATGGGTCTCCTACATCACACAACCTTCCAAAGGCAATTCAAACTCTAACAAGGCACGACCACTAGGGGGAGTATGGTACCCGAAAGTAATGAATTTCTAAAAAGTAAACCAATCTTTAAACTTGGGAGGATTCTTGTCAACCAAAGACTTGGCAAGCCTGGGGGCTCATTTTACTAAAATAAGCAAACATAATAGTAATAGAAGAATAATGAGATGACCAGAAAAAATAGGGAGATATCAAATGGCAGGAAAAGTTTTTGTAAGGACAAAATTTCCAATTGAGTTTGTTGTATATTTATTTGACTTATTCTCGAAACAAAACATGTTTTCGTCATAGGTCATTTTTTATTATCACGATCCCATATAGACTATGATGTATTGAAGACGTTGCGACTAAGATTCAAAGATTTATCATACCGATTTATGGTACCCATTTCTTCTTCAGTCAAATTGCATTTTGAGATCACTCAGGTATGAATGCGTAATGTTAATGGGACTCAGAATATATTTTTATATGCTTAAGGATGTTATTTAATAAGAAAATAATTTAAAAATATTTTTAAAGTGTTTCAAAGTGTTTACACTTTGTTTTATTCTGATAAGGATGTTGCAAGTTGTATTTTATGCAAACTCTATTTTGCTTTGTCACTCAAACGACATCAAAGGACATAATCAATCATTTGAGTGAGATCACTATGTCATTCAAACGACATAGCCATCTCGTTCGAGCGACAGATAATATCGTTCAAGAGAGCTTTCGCCTAAAAAAATCATTAAAGGCATGGTTTCCTCAAAATTTCATAAGTGTGTAATCTGAAAAATAGTTTACAAACCAGTACATTTTATGCACATGTTTTTGTAAGGTTTTCTAAGTCCAAAACATCCTTAGAGTTTCAAAGATTTGAGTTTTCATTCACATATGCTATTGTAATCTTTGTTTCCACCAAGATAGGTTTATTCTATACTTGAACATTGGGTTTTGCGGTTAATAAGCGATGGAGTTCATGTTCAACATCGTAGATGACACAAAGTCATATTGGTGGACACCGAGGCATTCATGGAGGCGACTGCTATGGATAGGTATCGAGGAAGGATTCGTGTGGGCATTTTGGAGGAGTGGTTAAAGATCATAAGAGCATCAAGTCTCGTTGGGGATTGAGTCGTTGAGTAAGAATTTTGTTTGTTCCTTTTAATTCCACATCGTTGTGATTGTCTGGCTTGGGTCGTCCGAGGTTTTTTTCCCTTAGTGGTTTCCTCGTACATTCGGTGTTGTGAATATTCTTTACTTTATTTTACTTGATTTAATCACTAGATGCATGTTTAGGATTAATTAAGATAAATTTTGGTTAAGTTAAATCTGGTTCACAACTTGGTGTGGTTTAAAAAATTAGAAAAAGTTTTTTCATAAAAAGAAAGTTTTTTTTTTCATAATTAAAACACATCTGCATTCCGTATAGAAAAATGGGCCTATAAATTGGTATCAGAGCTAGAAACGTATTTTTATTGTGTTGATCCTTTGTGTTTTTCAGGATGAATTTTGGTGGTTTTGAAAGTTTTCGTGCTCCTATTTTTGATGGCACAAATTATGCTTATTGGAAAATGAGAATGAGGAGTGATTTAAAATCCACTGATGAGTGTGTGTGGTTAGTGGTTGTAAAGGTTTGGTCACCACCAGTTACACGTAAGGGTGAGGTCGCTAGTTTGAACCCCGTTGAGTCATGGACCAAAGTCAAACACAGAATTTCACTTTACAGCTATAAGGATTTGCACATTATTTCCTCACATGTCACACTGGAAGAGTATAATAGAGTCATGACTTGTGAAACTTTAAAAGAGGCTTGGGATACACTTTCACTTACTCACGAGAGCATCAGCACGATTAGGGCGTCTAAGTTACAAAACCTTACTACACAATTTGAGACGATTAAGATGTTCGAATGTTAGTCGTCTGATGAGTTTTACGCTGAGTTGTCTAACATTGTCAACTCATCATTTAACTTAGGAGAGAAGATACCCGATAATTGTCTGATAATTTTTTTTTGAGATATTTGCCGAGTAGGTTTGATGCAAAGGTGACTATTTTAAACTCCTTAGGTATGCTTGAATCGACAAAAATTGAAGATATTATAGATGACCTACAAACCTATGAATTCGATATGTTTACCTCCAAGAAAGTGCCAAAGAAAGAAAAGGAAACTTCTTTGAAAGCCCGAAAGGAGGAGACTAAAATTTCGGATGACGATTCCAATTTTGATTTTGAGGATGCCGCCTTGTTGGCAAAGAAGTGCACAAACTTTATTAAATTTCAAAACCAATCGAAAGATACCAAAAAGTTTGAGAAATTCAAGAACAACAACATATAGTCCACTCCTAAGGATAAGAGTGAGAAATTTAATAGGATTGTATCGTTTAGGTGTTTTGGGTGTGAAGGGTATGGTCACAAAGTTGTAAAGTGTCCCACTAGACTTAAGAAAGAAGACCAGAAAATGATAGCTTATAATGCCTCCTTAAGTGATAGTGATCTGGTGGAGGGAGAGAGTTCCCCCAATGAGAGCAACTTTATTGATTTATTGGCATGTCATATGAGTGACGCTGATAAATTTTCCCATGAAGATTCTCTGCAAGGACACAAATTTCCAATTGAGTCCTTTGTAGTTTTGGCTCAATTCCGGACAAAAACATTTGAGTCATAGGATAGAGTTCAAGTTTATTCATTCAAGCCTATGACGTGTTTGTTGAAGACGTAGCGGCCAAGATATTATAGCTTCATCTAATGTCGTGTGTGTTTGTGCCTCGTTTCTACGTCATCAACATGGTTCCATTGCTCCTAAGGTATGAATGTATTTTTAATATATATATATAGGAGCTTGGAACATTATTTATTGGGTGTATGTTAGAAATTTATTTTGGGTGTTAGAACTTTTTTGTAAACTTTTTGAATTCATAATTCTAAATATTTTGTTCTCGGACACCTTTCAGTAAAAAAATCATATCAAATCCAAAAAAAATCAGAATGATACGAAACTGGCGGCCACGCGTTCATATTGAAATTATCTAGAACCATGGCCTGATCTCTCATTAGATAGATCGTTCGAACGACTTCTCGTTCGAACGAGTTTTCAAACGAGAATTTTTTTTCTTTCTGTCTCTTCGTTAGAAGTCTCGTTCGAACGAGATTTCTAACGAAAAAACAGCGGGAACAGTTTTAAGCCAGTTTTTTCCACTTTTCCACTACTTTGCCCCACTTCCTTTTTGACATACTTATTAAGTGCAGGAACTAACTTTTTGAAGACAACTTTTTCACATTCTAAGAGTCTTTTGAGAGCAAAACTTTTAAGAAAAAGTTCCATGTTTTGTGTTTGATTTTTATGGATTAAACTCATCAAAAATTACATACAAACCCATTTATTTAGTTTATTCCAAGTACCTATTGATATATCATTGCTTGGAGACTTTTGGCACCTGGTTTCTCTACACCAACAAGAAGAGAGTTTGGGTTCTTCTCTACCCCAAAAAAGGAGAAAAGTTTATTGCGGTGTTCTCACTCGAAGAAAGGCTTCGCGTGTGGGTTGACGGTGACCATAGCCCCATCGATGGAGTTTGAGACTGTGGAGGAGTCCACGGTTATACACTAGGCGGAGGTTGAAGATCGAAGGAGCGCGTCAAGGCTTGGACGGACTCAAGTCAATTGTGTAAGTCCTCTTGTGTCGAGTCTTTGTAAAAACTACCATACTTAGTGAATACGGCTAGGGCCGTCCGAGGTTTTTCCCATTTGGGTTTTCCTCGTACATCCGGCGTAGTGCGATTGATATTTATTTTATCTTGCTATATCACCTAGATGCATGCTTAGGACTAAAAGATAAAATTAGTTCAAAATCAAAATCTATTTAATTTGGTGCAAATTTAATGTTTGGGTATGTTCAATTTAATTCGAGTGTAAAATTACTTTATCTTGATAGCATGCAAGTTTAACTTGAATTGGATTAATGTGTGTTTAAGTCGAATTGAAAATTGTGTGTGTAGTTTAATTTCACTTTTCGTTTAGTTTTAATTTTTTCATAAGTTGGTTTGTTCTCTTTAAGAAAAGAAAATTTTAAATAACTTTTGAAAAATTAAAATTTGAACCATTTCATTATATTTGAATTTAAAAATTGGGGGCTTCCGCACTTTCAAATTGGTATCAGAGCCAAAGCGATAAATTATTTCGTTAAAGATCCTTGAATAATTTTTGGCTAAAATGGAATTTTCCCCATTTTCAAAATCTCCTATTTTCGATGGTTCTAATTACTCGTACTGGAAAGCGCGTATGAAATCGGCACTTAAATCTATCGATGAGAGAGTTTGGATCTCTGTTGTTAACGGGTGGTCCCCACCTACTCATTTAGTAGATAATGAGCGTGTTCCCAAACCCGCCGATAGATGGAATGAGGGTGAATTTAAACTTTCTAACTTTAATTCCCGAGGTTTAAATGCCTTGTTTAGCGCTGTCACACCGGATGAATTCCGACACATTATGACATGTGAGACCGCTAAAGAAGCGTGGGATATTTTGCAACTCACTCATGAAGGTACTAGTGTCGTTAAAGCTTCGAAACTTCAAAACCTCACCACTCAATTTGAAACTATCAAAATGGATGAAAAAGAAACTTTTGATGAATTTTATGCTAGAATTTCTGATATTGTTAATTCATCTTTTAACTTGGTAGAGAAAATACCCGACAACCGAGTAGTAAAGAAAATTCTAAGGTCCCTACCCGATAGATTTATTCCAAAAGTGACCGTTTTAAATTCTTTACCAACTTTAGCCTCTATGAAATTAGAAGATCTCGTAGGTGATTTACAAACCTATGAACTAGACATGTTTCCCTCTAAAACTGAAAAGAAAATTGAAAAGGGCGTTGCTTTAAAAGCCCGAAAAGAGGTCAAACAAGTAGTAGAGAGCGAGAGTGATAGTGACTCAGAAGATATGGCCTTGTTTGCTAGGAAATTTCAAAAATTTCTTAAATTTAACAAAGATAAATTTAAAAATGATTTTAAGAAATTTGAAACTTCTAAGCATGACAAAGCTGAAAAGATCCCTAAAATTTCTAAAGAAAATTTAAATAGTGACGAGTCAAATAGGTGTTTTGGTTGTAAGGGTTATGGCCATAGGGCTTTTGAGTGCCCCACTAAACTAAGGAAAGAGGGTAAGCGACCCATTTCATATAATGCGACCCTTAGTGATAGTGATAAGGAAGAGGGAACCGATTCCCCCACTAAGCCCAACTTTGTGGCTTTTATGGCTAGTCATGTGAGTGATAGTGCGAATTCGTTGATTGATGAAACTTTAACACTTGACACTTCTGAGGTCAAAGTTTTTGATTCCCTTGTTTTTGATGATAGTGAGAGTGGAGAAGAAAGAGAGAGTGAAAATGAAGAAGAGGTTAATGTGAGTGAGCTTCAAAATGCTTTTCAAGAACTTTATAAAGAATCTATTAAATTGAAAAGAGCTAATTTGAAGTTAGAAGCTAGTTTGAAAGAATGTGTCAAGGTCGTTGATAATAGTATGTTGGTTGAAGACCTTAGGACACGAGAGAAAACTCTTCTAGAGAAGCTTGAATATATAGAAGGCAAGAGAGATAGCCTTAGGGGTTTAATGGAATCCTTGAAAAAGGAGCTTCTAGCTTTTGAAGAGCGAAATGTTTTATTAGAGTCTAACATTTTAGAATTGCAAAATAAATTAAAAGACTCTAGTAATGTCAAATTTGATTTGGAGTGTCGTTCAGAAAAATTAGATAAAATATTAGGAACGGTCCAAATTAAAAATGACATGTGTGGTTTAGGCTTCAATACTTGTAATGAATCTACTGATAAATCCAAAACCAACGTTTTAGGAGAATGTACTAGGAAAGCCTTTAGAGATCACTCCATAGGTAAATCTTTTCGACATGTTTTTACTTGTACACATTGTGGTCGAAAAGGTCATCTTAGGAAATTTTGTTTTGATCTTAAACGAATTCCTAGAAAAACCCAACGTAAAGCAACCAACATATTTAAAATTCCTACAACCCAAGATAGTCATTCTTCATTAATTTGGGTTAGGAAATCCGACTTGGTTGCCTTGAAAAATAGGGTTTTTGATTCTCATTTACTTTCACACGCTTTCTCCCTTGCTAAATCTAAAGGATGAATGTGTTAGTGTTTGCATACTTTAGCGTTTGTACTTCATGCTATATTCACATGCTAAATGTATGCTTGATTTATCATTTTCTAGTTTATTCCCTATGCTTGATCTCATACTAGAATAATGATTTTTGTTTATCTTTTGTATTTTGTTTCTTCATTTTGTTTACTTTAAATGAAAAATGCAAAAAGATTTTTGTTTATCATTTGGGTTTTTATCTATTGGAATTTAAGCTTAATAAAAGGGTCAAATGATTTTTGTTTGTCTTTTGAGTATACATTTATATTTCTAATTAAAAATGTCAAAAACTCAAAAAGATTTTATTTTGTGTGTATTTTTGTTTGACACACTTTAAGTGGCATATACTTGTGTTTGAATCCCTCCTTTAATGCTCTCATGTGGCTAGAACTTTTGGTTTAGATTATCAATCCTTATTATGTTCTTTACCATGCTTACATGGATAGTTGGATTTTGTTTTGTTTAAATGGATTCTATTTTTATATGCCTCTATTCACACATGCACGAGCTCTTTTGAAATTTTAACTTCATATGTATATTTGAGCTATGTGAGATGTTCTCTTTCCAATCTTGTCATCTACATATTTGTGACTTAGGAGGACTTGTGCATGTCGAAATCCGTTGCACGTGAGAGTTGTGTGAAAAATGAAAAGATGATAAATAAAAATGTGCACGGGGAAGGGCTCCGAAAGGACTTAGTGATACTTTGCGATTGTAAGCCACCGTTTTGAATGGACCTAAAAGAAATACGTGGTCCAAAGGCCTAAAAACAGAAAATATGGCATTAAAAGAAAAATAATTGCCAAGGCCTATGTTTGATTGATATATTCATTCAAAATTAATATAAATGCCTATTGAGGGAGATTGGATGGTATATCAACGGTTTGCACAATGTCCATTTATCCTAGTTGCGTATCTCATGTCATGACTCTATTGGTTTGTAGAATCATCAATATGCTAGGCTTGTATGCATTGTGTATGTTTGTTCATTGAGTTCAATTTATATTGTCACATGAGGTTATATTCAAATGTGATGAAGTTTGCAATCAATTGAGAACTCCGTGAACATGCTTTAAGTGATTAGGTCTAAATTTAATCGTTACTAGTTCACACCCCAACACTTCCGTTTCCGTATGACACATTTTTTCCATACGAGTGTGAAAGACTCCTATTATATGTTGTGTGTGTCATTTGTGTGTTTATATCTATATATGTGTACTTGAGTCTCTTTGATATATATTATCTATACATATATTTGATATTTTTGTTTAGTCTTTGCTTGGATTTCTAATTCATATCTGCTTTAATTCATACTTGGTATTCATCTTATTGCATTCTTTGTTGATATCACATGCTTAATAATTTTTTTTTTTAACAAAGAGGGACGGTACCCCCACACATTTTATTAATATAATAAGGAGAAAAAGCCTCTCCGAAGCTTACAAACCCAAGCAAATTTAAAATCTAGAGGTTGGGTCCAATACTCTAGATAGAAAGCAGTAAATATGGGATTTTATAATAACCCCATTACATAGAGAGAACTTGAAATAAATATGGAGATTTATCTTATCCCCATTTACAACTTTAAAATTCTATGCCTTATTTGAGGAGTATGCAGACTATCCATCTTAAGTAAACATTTAACCAACCTCGGGAGAGAGGAATGATCCCAATATAAAAAGTTCGTGTTGAAAAGAGAAGCCCTTGAAGCTAAATGGTCAGCGACTGAGTTTGATTGTCTCCATATATGATTGTAAGTCACTTCATCAGAGCATTGTAAGTCTTGAAGAAACTTTCTAGCTTGCCAAGGAGGTTTAGCTTTTTTCAATATCACATCTATTAACAGTTTGCAATCCGATTCCACTATCACTTTTTGAATCTTTAATTGAGAAACCAATTTCATACCTTCAACCAAAGCCAAACTTTCAGCAAAGAAATAAGTTTGAACTCCTATAGACCTTTCAAACCCAACAATGAAGTTCCCATCCGAATCTCTAATCACTCCACCAATACCACTATTACCCGGATTACCTTTAGAGGCGCCATCAATATTTAATTTAAAAACACCACTAGGGGGATTAGACCAAACGCATTTTATAAGTTGAACAACTTTAGGGCTTATTTGAACTTGGAATTGGTTAATGATATGATGATCTAAAGAGTTGGGAAGATAATAGATTTTTAGATTTTGTAGAACGGAAGAAGCTAAATAAATTATTTGATTGATTATAAGAGTATCAGAAGACTTAGAGTTTTCAAAAATCAATCTATTCCTAGCTTTCCATAATTCCCAAAATATAATTTTAGGAATTATGGCATAAAGAATTTTAAGAAAGTCTTTATTATTTTTAGTCATCCACCAAGATAAAATCATAGCCCTACAAGAATTCTTATTAGGAGTAACATTAAAAAGGTGACAAAAATACTTCCATACTTTAGTAGCTAAATTACAATCTAGCAACACATGATTATCGCTATCATCATTAGCTAAACATTCCCTGCAAACCGGAGCAAGTCTTATACCAATTTTTTGGATTTCAGTCTCAAAAGGCACAGAATTATTCAATAACTTCCAAATGAAATTAGAAATTTTTATGGGACATTCTATAGACCAATTTATTTTCCAAGTGATAGAAATTGGATTATTTTGCCTGCATATTTGAAAAGCTTCTTTCAAAGAGAACTCACCAGAGTATGAAGGAATCCATAGTTGATTTTCAAAGTCAATGTGTTCATCCGCTATGATAGAAATAGATTTTATTCTTCTAATAGTGGAAGATCCCGACTTCAACACCATAATGTCCTGATATTTATTTCTCATGAAAGAAGCCCAAATACCTCTATCAAATAAAAACTTCCAATACAATTTCATGCTTGAAGCATTAATGATATCTTCCATTCTTCTGAAATTTAATCCACCTTCTTCAAACGGAAAGCACATGTCATACCATTTAGACCATTGGTAAGGTTTATCTTTTTTAACACCACCCCAATAAAATTTAGAAAATATATTGTGCAATCTTTTAATAATAGTTTTAGGGGGGCAAATAACAGAAATGATGTGAATAGGGATAGATAAAAGAACACTTCTAATAAGAGTAGCCCTACCGGCTTGGGAAATTAGCTTGGACGACCAAGAATTAAGCTTCTCTCTAATAGAATTCATTAGATCAGAAAATTGAGACAGCTTAATTCTACCTTTATTAATGTTTCAACCTAAATACTTCATGGGCAATGTTTTGATAGATAAACCAGAAATGGTTCCCATCTTCGTTCTAATAGACGGAGAGAGAATTTTATCAATATAAATAGAGCTTTTAGATATGTTTATTGACTGACCAGAGGTATTTTCATAGGTTTTAAGCAATTTAGAAATAGCGAGCAAACTTGTCTTACTCCCATTAGCAAAAATAATAATATCATCTGCATAAGCCAAGTGGGAAATCAGATTACAATTTCTAGGATGGGAAAAAGGAGTGGCTTTACCATTCTTGAACAAATTATCTATATTCCTACTTAAGCATTCAGCAGCTATAATAAACAAGCTAGGAGACAGAGGGTCTCCTTGCCTAAGCCCTCTGGAAGATTGAAAAAAACCTTTACTTTGCCCATTAATGGAAACAGAAAACCAATTATTGGAAATTAACCTCCAAATCATGTCAATAAACATTTCATTAAAACCAAATTTCCTCAAAACTTGACATAGGAAAGGCCAATACACTTTATCATAAGCTTTTTCCATGTCTAATTTAATAATAACATTATGACCGCGAACTTTTTTTCCTATAGTTTGAGATAACTCATGAGCAAGAAGAATGTTGTCATTAATACTTCTCCCTTTAACAAAACCAGATTGATTAGGGGATATAATATTAGGAAGAATCACGGCAACTCTGTCATTTAGAATCTTAGAGATAATTTTATTAGAAAAGTTACATAGACTTATAGGTCTAAATTGAGAGCAATTTATAGGCATATCCACTTTAGGTATAAGAGCAATATACGTAGCTGACCAGCTTTTAGGAATTTCAGCTCCAGCAAAAAAAGAATGAATTTCCTTTATAAGATCATGCTTTATGATGTCCCAATATTTCTGATAAAATTCACCCCCATAACCATCAGGGCCAGGAGCACTAGCAGTATTCATATTATTTATAGCTCTAAGAATTTCTTCTTCAGATGGGAAAGCCGAAAGATTTTTATTATCCTCTTCAGAAATAGCTTTATCAATTACATTAAGGAAATTATTATTAATAGTGATAAGATCGGATTTCCAAATGTTTTGGAAGTGGGAGACAAACAATCTATCAATGTCCTCTTGTTTATCAATCCAATTGTTATGGGAGTCTTTAATCTTAGTAATGTTCAATCTTCTATGACTAATCTTAACAGAAGCATGGAAAAGTTTTGTATTCAGATCCCCTTGTTTAAGCCATTTTTTGTTACTTTTTTGGAACCAAAAGCTTTCCTCCCTTTGTAAAGCAATAATCAAATTAGCTCTAGTTTTAAATAACTCAGTTCTAGAAGATGAAGAAGGATTTTGCTCAAAAGCCTGCTCTTGCACCAAAACTTCATCTTCTAGATCACTGACAGATTGAAACACATTTTTGAAAACTTCTTTATTCCAAATTTTAAGTTTCTCTTTAAGCATTTTTAGTTTAATAGCGAAAATTTTCATCGAAGGGGCATTAACATCACAGTTCCAAGAATTCTGAATAATATCTTTCACATTAGATTGAATACACCACATAGATAAGAACTTGAAAGGTTTAGGCAGATCATCAAGCTTACTTTTTATAGATAGAAGCAGAGGACAATGATCAGAACAAGCCTTATGTAAATGAGATATTGTCGTAGATGGAAACTTATTAAGCCAATGCATATTAACCAAACCTCTGTCTAATCTACAAAATATAGTACCATGGATACGATTATTGGACCATGTAAATCGAGATCCCGTGTACCCTAGATCAGAAAAAGAACACGAAGTTATCATATCATTAAAATCCTCCATAGAATGAAAATCTATATCAGAACCACCTAGTTTTTCTTCCTGTTTCGAAACAACATTAAAATCGCCAATTATGAGCCAAGGCATATCAGGATTTTGAGAAGTTAACTGACAAATATCAGTCCATAAGCTTTTTCTTTCCATCGCAGTGCATTTGGCATATATTAAGACCAAAAAAATAGAGGAATTCAGGTAATCAAAGTCAATTTTCAGACAGAATAATTGATCTGTATTATAGGTTATGCTGACTTTTAATTCAGTTTGCCAAAAAAACCAAATTTTATTAGATATATTAGATGCACTATTAGGGAATTTCCACTTAAATTTATATTTAGTTATCTTATCGATGCCTACTTTAGGTTCTAATAGGGCAATAGCAGGGAGTTTGTATTTCCTAATAAGATTTTTCAATCTTCTATTAGTTGCTTTATTGGCAACACCCCTAATATTCTAGCACATGAAATTCAGCATTTAGACAGAAGATTTAAAGTTTGAGGAAGAGAACTTACCTGATTGTCTGGTTATTCTTCTGAATAGAGGATCAATAGGAGCTTGCTTAGTAGAATTACCTTGCTTTGTTATCTTGGAATATGCTTTGGTAATATCTGGTCCTTTCTTAGTTTTTTCCCTTTCTTCTTTGTCTTTCTGAATCCCATTCCATTTGAAATCAAACCAGTTAGCAAACTTCAGTAACTCCTCAATCTTAGGAGACTTTTTTAAGGAAACTTCAGAGTCAGATACATTATCTTTTATTGCTGCTGGATGTTTCATTACTGGAGGTAATATAGAAGCTTTGGGAGATAGAGTTATTTGGTTAACAAGGTAAGTCTCTTCCGAATTCAAATTTTGAGAACGCAGCAGCACCTCCTGGTCTCTCTTGGCACCTTTTCTTGAATAGATGATTTGATAATCTAAGTTCTCATCTTCTGTGCTCGAATTATTTTCATCTTGTAAGACATCAAATTTATTAGATAATCTTGCAAGCTCAGTACCTTCAAAACGATAATCAGAACTTTTATGATCCACCTTGTCTGCATTACCCGGACTGTATACAGTTATATGATTTACTATTGTATCCAACTGAGGTTCTTTATCCACTGATATCTTAGAAACAGTTTCTTTGGGCACTTCTTGAATTTCCTCACGCTTGGATTGATTTTTTGGCATATCTTTCTTGGGCTTTAATTGAGGGAACTTAATCATACATTTGCTCTCTGAATGCCCTTGTTTTTTACAGAATTCACAGAACGAAGGAAAATTTTCATACACAATATTCTGCCAGAATCCAGAGCTGCCATTGCCAATCCAAATTCTACTAATTCTTTCTCTCAAAATGTTAATTTCAACACAAATACGAGCAAAACTTGGTCTGGATATAGAGGCTGTAGATGCATCTAACTTTAGAGGTTTTCCCACAAGTTGGGCAATAGAGTACAGAGCAGATTTCGCATAGAAATGTAGGGGAAGGTTGGGGAGATTAATCCATACAGGAACTATAGGGCTTTCTTCATCTGGTTTGAAGTCAGTTGTCCACTTGAAAGTTCGCATAGGGTATTTCCCAATGTACCAGATATCTCTTAGCCAAAGTCTCACATAGTCTTCCTCACTATTTAATCTAATCAGAATATGCTTTGAATCAAGAAGACCAATCAAAAATGTAGATTTCAGTAAATATTTGGAAAATTTTTCGAATATAATCAATTGGGGGTCTTCCATGAGAGAATTTCCCCACAATTGAATGTTTAAAAGGTTCAGCTAGGGCTTCAATGTCTTCATGAGAGAACATGACAGCTGGCTCTCCCTTAAACATTGATGGACTCTTCAATGGCAGATCTTTAGGTTGTTGGTTCATGAGGATACTTGCGAACGATTTGGTCCAGGTGGGATCAGGTGGCTTAGGAGGAATTAGGTGATCAGAAACAGGCATTGACATTGTTACGCAAGAGGAGAAAGAGAATTCTCCTTAGATTCTTGGCGGGTTCTTGAAGAGAGGGCTCATCCGCTTTTTCGTTGTAAAGCTATCTTGTTCTCCACTACGCTCCCTAACTTTCCCCACCTTACGAGCCTCCATGCTTAATAATTTATATATCATATTGGTATCATTTTATTGTATCCTAGTTGGTATCTGATGTTATTGTTTGGATTAGTTGAATTTGTGTTTCCCGTATGCTTTAACATTCTCATCACTATATGTACAATTACATGTTTTAGCTTGTTATCCCATTCTTTTATCCTTTGCTATGTTTAGAGGGTGTGTATGCTTTATTTGGGGGAGATAAGTTATTTTTTTTATTCTTTAGCCTTTGTCTATTCCTGAACAAAAAGGGGGAGAATGATAGGGGGAGAAATGGTATCTAACCCTATTATTATCGTATCTTAGTTTGGGGGAGATTTATCTTAGAGGGAGACGTCTTTCTAAGTATGTCATTTGTTTGATAGAGGGGAGAATTAATTTAGAGGGAGTAATTATTTAATTGCATTTAATATTTTGATATTCCCTATGCGTTTGATAGTTTTCTTAAGTGTGCAGGAATACTTTTAAATGGCAACATTCAACATCGGCAAAGATATTGATCCTTGGGTTGTTTGCCTCAAGCATTGTATTTTTATTTCGGGTGGGACATTGTTTTTGAGTCTAGTGAGCTTGACGGCCCTTTAGGATTTTTATTTAGTTTTTGTCCCGGAATAGCCAAAGGGGGAGATTTGTAAGGACACAAATTTCCAATTGAGTCCTTTGTAGTTTTGGCTCAATTCCGGACAAAAACATTTGAGTCATAGGATAGAGTTCAAGTTTATTCATTCAAGCCTATGACGTGTTTGTTGAAGACGTAGCGGCCAAGATATTAAAGCTTCATCTAATGCCGTGTGTGTTTGTGCCTCGTTTCTACGTCATCAACATGGTTCCATTGCTCCTAAGGTATGAATGCATTTTTAATATATATATATATATATAGGATCTTGGAACATTATTTATTGGGTGTATGTTAGAAATTTATTTTGGGTGTTAGAACTTTTTTGTAAACTTTTTGAATTCATAATTCTAAATATTTTGTTCTCGGACACCTTTCAGTAAAAAAATCATATCAAATCCAAAAAAAATCAGAATGACACGAAACTGGCGGCCACGCGTTCGTATCGAAATTATCTAGAACCATGGCCTGAGATCTCGTTAGATAGGTCGTTCGAACGACCTCGTTCGAATGACTTCTCGTTCGAACGAGTTTTCAAACGAGAATTTTTTTTCTTTCTGTCTCTTCGTTAGAAGTCTCGTTCGAACGAGATTTCTAACGAAAAAACAGCGGGAACAGTTTTAAGCCAGTTTTTTCCACTTTTCCACTACTTTGCCCCACTTCCTTTTTGACATACTTATTAAGTGCGGGAACTAACTTTTTGAAGACAACTTTTTCACATTCTAAGAGTCTTTTGAGAGCAAAACTTTTAATAAAAAGTTCCATGTTTTGTGTTTGATTTTTATGGATTAAACTCATCAAAAATTACATACAAACCCATTTATTTAGTTTATTTCAAGTACCTATTGATATATCATTGCTTGGAGACTTTTGGCACCTGGTTTCTCTACAACAACAAGAAGAGAGTTTGGGTTATTTTCTACCCCAAAAAAGGAGAAAAGTTTATTGCGGTGTTCTCACTCTAGAAAGGCTTCGCGTGTGGGTTGACGGTGACCATAGCCCCATCGATGGAGTTTGAGACTGTGGAGGAGTCCACGGTTATACACTAGGTGGAGGTTGAAGACCGAAGGAGCGCGTCAAGGCTTGGACGGACTCAAGTCAGTTTGTGTAAGTCCTCTTGTGTCGAGTCTTTGTAAAAACTACCATACTTAGTGAATTCGTGGCTAGGGCAGTCCGAGGTTTTTCCCATTTGGGTTTTCCTCGTACATCCGGCGTAGTGCGATTGATATTTATTTTATCTTGCTATATCACCTAGATGCATGCTTAGGACTAAAAGATAAAATTAGTTCAAAATCAAAATCTATTTAATTTGGTGCAAATTTAATGTTTGGGTATGTTCAATTTAATTCAAGTGTAAAATTACTTTATCTTGATAGCATGCAAGTTTAACTTGAATTGGATTAATGTGTGTTTAAGTCGAAATGAAAATTGTGTGTGTAGTTTAATTTCACTTTTCGTTTAGTTTTAATTTTTTCATAAGTTGGTTTGTTCTCTTTAAGTAAAGAAAATTTTAAATAACTTTTGAAAAATTAAAATTTGAACCATTTCATTATATTTGAATTTAAAAATTGGGGGCTTACGCACTTTCATTCTCATGTGCAGGACACTTTCGAGGCCATTAAAACCCAAGTGGGTGAGGGTGAAGCAAGCGAGGAAGAGGAGGTTGATGTGAAAGAGTTTGAAGTTGCCTTTAATAAATTGTATGTCAAGGCGGTAAAAGTGAAAAAGTCTATTTCTAAATTGCAAGCTAGGTTGAATGAGTGTGCCATAGAAAATAATAATCTTTTGATTGAGGGTCTTAGGGAACAGGAGAAGATGCTTAGGGAGAAGCTAGAGTACATTGATAAAGAGAGAGAGATAAGCTTCATGGTTTGATGGAGGCCTTGAAAAAAGAGGTGTTAGAGTTTGAGGAGTCTAGGCATGTGCTTGAGTCTAGGATTTGTGAGTTAGAGGAGAAGTTGAAAGACTCGAGTAAGGTTAAGTTTGAGTTGGACGTTAGGTCGAAAAAGTTGGATAGGATATTAGGCACTGTCCAAGTAAAAGGTGATAGGTGTGGAATAGGCTACGATGATAGAGTTGTTCCCATTCCCAAAGACAATACCAACCGTGTGAGAGAGACAAATAGCAATGTGAGGAGAGGTCAGAATTTTGGTAATCTTGCCCGCCATCTTTACACTTGCACATATTGCGGTAGGAAAGGTCACCTTAGACGTTTTTGCTATGACCTTAGGAATGATCATAGGAAGTTAAGGAATAAAGTCGTTTCAGTTTCGAAAAGCCCCATTTATAATTTGAAACCTACTTGGGGTTAGGAAATTGGACTTAGAGGCTTTAGGACTTGAACTTCATGGTTCTCATTTGGTTGCACTTGATTCTTCCCATGCTAGATCTAAAGGATGATTGTGTTACCATGTTTGTCATATGATAACATTTGCATCATGATTTATATCTTGATCGTGTTATGACATGTGTACCTTTTGTATCATATTTTTTTCATTTAATTGAGTCTTATTTGAAAAAAAATACAAAAATATTTTGCTTTTGAGAATTTGTTTTGAGAAAATACAAAAAAGATTTTCGGTTTGTTTTTATTTTTGAGTTTACATATTTTATATGGCATATTGGTATGCTTGGACCCCATCTTTTCATTATCCATGTGGCTAGGATATTTAGTCATAATTATTGATGCTTAGAATGATATTAACCATTGTATTATGGGGTTGTTTCGAAGTCAATATGCATTTTGATTCGACTTTGTTTATATGCCGTCTTTGTACACATGCACGAGTTTATATGGATGTTTAACATCTTTTGCATATTTGAGCTTGGTGAGATGTTCTTATCTCAATTTTGTCATATATGCGTAAGTAGACTTAAGTAGAAGGTGTGCATGTAAGAACCATGTACCGTGAGGATTGAAATTGAAAAAATAATGAGTGTTCACAGGAAATGGCTGCGGGAGTGCAAAATTGACTCATCGTGAAAGCCACTGTTTAAAATAGCCCAAAAGAAAATCAAGACAATAAAAAGAAATTAATGCCAAAAATCAGGCCAATAGGATTTTCTCTAAGTTAAGAATGATAGAAACAAAAAGTAAGTATATATATATGAGGGATATTAATTGGAGAAAATTTAAACGGGTTTGCACCACGAATCCTAATGTTTGTTTAGTTCATTAAGCTCAAAATTTTAATGTCACATATGGCTAAAATAAAGTTTGATAATTTTTAGCTATCAATTAGAGCTTCTTGATCATTTCGATGCGTTGCAATTGTGATTCATTTGTTGTAGTTCATGCCCATACATTCAATGTTCATGTTTGAGCACATAGGTACTATGTTAGCATATAACTATTTTACTACTGTTTGAGCACATTGATTTATTTTTTTATTAATCTTTTTTACTACTATTTTGCAGTTTCTGCTATTTCCAGTTAGTTTTTTCAAGAATTTTTTTCACTCGATGAAACTTCATGATATTTAGAACTGGATGTGAGATTTCGATTTTCTCGTTCAAGCAAGATATCGATCTCATGCCAAGCCTTCAAGCGAGAAGCCTTTGTCATTTGAACGACAAGGATGTGTTGTCCGAGCGACAACCTAGAGATTTTTTTCTCTGATTTCTGCTGTATCAGTTGCCTGGTTCTATTGACATTTTTTGGTACTCTTGGGTTGCTTCTGGACAGTTTGTTATATGCATATTCTCATTGATTACATCTATTACTGCATTGTGTTTGTTTACTCACACCTGCTTAGATTGATGATTCCTATTGTGTGATTATTGTTTGATAGACATGGATTTGATATGATTGATCATTATTAGCTGGTTGATTCATGTTTATCTAGATACATTTAATTGATTATATCATGCTTGATTTGTTTATCTTTTCACCGGGTTGTCCATTCGAGACAAAAGGGGGAGATATGTATGTGATGTAGGGGGAGAGTTTGTTTATTGAGCACATATATTTTATTGCATTACACATTGATATCATATGCGTTCATGCTTATTTATTGGTATCTTAATGAGTTTGCACAAATTGGTATCCTGATTTAGATGTTGTTTACAAATTGGTATCCATATTTTTTTCTCACATGTTTTATGTCATTTTTCATCCATACTTCACTGGGTATTTTTCTATTTCATGTGTGTAGGTATGCTTAAAGATATTCGATATTTCAAGTCTATATCACGTTCAGACAGTTCATGCTTGTCGGATCATTATTTAGTAGCCTTACCCTGTATTTTTTATTTTTGGTTTATGGTATGGGATTTAGGCATCACACAACTTGACGCCCGACTTAGGAATTTCGCTGTTGGTTTTGTCCTTGAATAGTCAAAGGGGGAGATTTGTAAGGATAAAATTTCCAATTGAGTCTGTTGTATGTTTATTTGACTTATTCCCAGAACAAAATACGTTTGAGTCATAGGTCCTTTTTTATTGTCACGATCCCACACTGACTATGATGTATTGAAGTTTACTGAAGACGTTGAGGCAAAGCTTCAAAGATTTACCATGCTGATTTATGGTACATATTTTATCTTTAGTCAAATTTCATTATGAGATCACTCGAGTATGGATGCACAATGTTAATGGGACTCGATATATATTTTTATATGTTTAAAGATGTTATTTTATTAAGAAAATAATTTTAAAATGTTTTAAAAGTGTTTCAAAGTGTTTACGCTTCGTTTTATTCTGATAAGGATGTTTAGAGTTGTATTTTATACAAAGTCTATTTCGCTCTATCGCTCAAATGATATCAAACGACATAAGCAGTTGTTTGAGCAAGATCACTATGTCGTTCGAATAACATAGCCATCTCGTTCGAGAGATAGCTAATATCGTTCGAGCTAGACGCCGCCTTAAGAAAATTATTTAAGGCCTGGTTTCCTCAAATTTTTTTAAGTGTTCAATCTGAAAAACAGTTTACAAAAACAATACGTTTTCTGCACATGTTTTTCTAAGTGCAAAACATCCTTAGAGTTTCAAAGATCTGATTTTTCATTCACATATGCTATTGTGATATTTGTTTTCACCAAGAGAGGTTTGTTATATACTTGAGCATTGGGTTTTGCGATGAAGAAGGGAAGGAGTTCAAGTTCAACATCGTAGATGACATAAAGCCATATCGGTGGACACCGAGGCATTCCTAGATGCGACTGCTGTGGACGGGTATTTCAAAAGGATTTGCATGGGCGCTATGGAGGAGTGGTTATAGATTAGAAGAGCGTTAAGTCTCGTGGGGGATCGAGTCATTGAGTAAGACTTGCGTTTGTTCCTTGTAATTCCACATCATAGTGATTATCTAGCTTGGGTCATCCAAGGTTTTTTCCCATAGTGATTTTCTCGTACATCCGATTTTGTGAGTATTCTTTACTTTATTTTACTTTCTTTAATAACTAAATGTATGTGTAGGATTTATCAAGATAAAATTACTTCACAATTTGGTGGGGTTTAAAAAATTGAAAAAAGTTTTTTCATAAAAAGAAAGTTTTTTTATCATCCTTAAAACAGATCTGCATTCCGCACAGAAAAATGGGCCTATAGTTTTTACTTATGTTGTTGGGTCCATTCCATTCCTTGGGGAGCCTACACGACCTATCACACTCATGGGACCTAAGTTCCTAATATAATTTAATGAACACATATTGTCCCTTCCAGTTATGATTGCTAGTCTGGACCATGATAACAATCCTATATTGAGGCTTTTGAGCGAAATAATAATGATACCCGAGGGATTTGGCGTTGTCTTTACAACAACGAACATATCTGAAGATGTCCCCCATCAAATCAAAACATGTTCTAAGTTTCCCGAACATCATGGCCCTATAGGCGTTATGGGGAAGCTGGGTTAGAGTCACCTCAAAACCCCTCAGAATGGAACAAAAGTAGTATGAAGAGGTAGAATCAACCCCACTTAGAGAGTCCACAAGGGGAGGTAAATCTCCTCATCGTCCTTCACAAAATAACACCTCTCTCAGATGCTAGGGAGTCGAGTTTGGATAGATATGGTAAGGGAGAATTTCTCTCTCATCATATCAAGCTCGTACCCCGTGATAGTGCACTGATACCATCGAGCATCAGTCTCGACGGTATTATAGGTATTAAAAGACCCAGCAGGGTCCTCTTGATCCTCATCCGTAGGCTCATCGTGGGACCCATTAACAAGGGAGGCAGACGGATGGAGGCCAATAATTTCTAGCCTAATATCCTCATCCTAATCAGTAGTGTCCTCCTAAAAATGGGAATCAAGGTTAATGGGATCCATGGAGACGGTATTCACGCAATTACCCTTAATGGAAGGAGGTATAACATCGACATTAGAAGAAGTTTCTAAAATAGGGGAGGAAATGTAAGGAACTCCATGATCAACATAAGAACCACAACTAGAAGTAGTCCTAGGTTTATAAAGAGGGTGACCAGGCTCTTTATCCGGTCTAACCACCTATAAAGGGAAGGAAACCTCCTCTCAGTAATACCAGGGAGCTTTAACTCAAGTTTGCGAATAAAGTTATAAATTATTTAGACGTGTGGGGGAAAAATCATAAGAACTCTTATCATTCTCCCCTAAACCTAGGGCAACCAACTCAATGGTCATCTAACGCCACAATCTCCAAACCACAACAAAATTCCAACCAACAAATTGAAGAACGAGAAAACCCAAGTTAAAACAAGGAAGGCATACCTGTTGAAATGAATTAATGGCGGGATAAGCTACAAAAAAAATAAAGGAACCATAGAAATAGTTTTGGCGGCAA
Source organism: Sambucus nigra (assembly GCA_949130495.1). Classification (NCBI taxonomy): domain Eukaryota; kingdom Viridiplantae; phylum Streptophyta; class Magnoliopsida; order Dipsacales; family Adoxaceae; genus Sambucus; species Sambucus nigra. The sequence continues at coordinate 550,328,758 of OX422212.1, read as the reverse complement.
AAATACTGATCTCTCAAAGACGCCCGGAGTAACGCTTTAATATCTCTCTCTCTCTATCTCTTCAGCACTGTTACAGTATCAAAGTGACAAAAATGAGATTTGTGGCGTGAATTTATACTTTTTAAAAAGGGGAGTGAAAAGACTCAACGAACTAAATGTCAGCAAATCTATAGAAATGAAGTGGCGCTACAGAGTCTCAATACGCATGTCCCATCGCCATCATTACAAAGAAGACGCTTCAACTACTAGACACGTGTCCTTGAAATTTTAAAAAACCCCCAAAGTAATATGCTCAACCTAGGAGTCGACCACAAATGTCTTGATACGAGTAGCAAGTATCACCTCATCCACTCATCTGACATCAAATTGTAGAGTTCGTGCAAGATATTTTTTTGTTATACCCATATCGTGCGGTACCCCTCCCTAAATATTTTATTTAATCCCTGCATAAAGTTACGATAAAATAAAGAACATAGGGACTTGGATGATTATGATTAATTTGGAGGCTTGAGAGTGATTATTGAAAATTTGAGGTTTCAAATAAAGTAAAGGGAAATTATTAAATAAAAAATTATATATAATTTTATATAAGGAGGGATAAATTCTAATTATAAGAAATAGCAGGTGACGAATTGGATTGAATAAGGAAAATTATTGGATTAAGGATAACACATAAAGTATATGAGGGTTATCGAATTATTAACTTATAAATTATATAAGTCACTTTGAGATTTTAGAAACTAAGTAGGGCACATGGAAAAATAGAACAAAACCCCAATCTCCCATCAATTCAACTGCCTTCCAAAATTAGAGGATCGTTATTCTTACCGCTAATGGATAGGTAGCATTAGTCCTAAGGAGGGAAGCCTAGTGTTTTAGCTCCTCGAAGAAATTTGTTCCGTCTCCCATCCGTTCGGCGGGGATGGGCGATCCTTGATAGAACTCGTTAGGATTAAGAGGCCAAGTTAGGATGCATGGCAAGACCATGGTACTCGATAAGTTTCGATAAAGAGTTATAGAATTCGATTGTACATCATGGGTTAGCACTTTATGTGGGGTGATTCATTATCAGAATCCGTTTGTTTCCTTGTGGCGTGGAAGTTGACTAATTAGTGACAATAGGATTTTTTAATTAGTTGTGGTTGAAGCACCTTATACCTTTGACTTGCTTAAGTCTATACTGTATAAGTGTTCATCTAGTTTGGAAATAGTGACAAAATTGGTTGTCCAACTTAGAATTCAAAGAGCCTCAGATCTTATCTCTCTAATCCTCTTCAATGATCCATGAAGGTATAAATTGAATCACACTACACACAATTAGAAGTGCATACATGTGTTCATATTGCTTAAAACTGAGTGTGTGTTTAATTCCCCTTGAATTGGAGCTTTAATAATTTTTTGGGAATTTTTAAATATTTTTTAAACATTTTTAAACATTTTTTAAATAAATGTTTTTATTAATAAAATGAGATTATAAAATTCGTGGGGTTAATATTCTATTTTGTAAACTTCATTTCTCACTCGAATGTTTGGTTGGGTAGAATCTCAAAGCGCTAGAGACTTCAGGGTACCTTCTGTAATTACTTTGGACGCGCGCGTGTGAGCCTCTCATATGTCAACACTTGTCATCCTCCGGGTGTACCTATTTGTGTTTGTTATGTGAGAAGGTTGGATGGTTGATTGCTGAACGTTGGATCATTCCTAATCGAGGGTCTGCATGTGTTCTTAGTTAATCCCGGTGCTATCCATATGAACCAATCACAATCATTTTTAATCACCGTTGTTTTATAACCTTTGGATCAAGTCAAAGTTTGCAAGACTTGATCTCAGCCCTTGATTTCCCTCGAACATCCAGAACCTCCCCTCAGCCCTATAAATACCCTCCACTTCTCAGCCTTAGAAGACTTTTGGGCATTCGTTTTTCTGAGAGAAAAAAATAAGAGAGAAGTGAGAGAGAAGAGAGAAAAGAAAAGAGAGAAGAGAGAGAAAAGAAAACTGTTAGCCAAACCCTAACCCTAACCCTAAACACTTCAACTCTGAAACAAACCTTCGTATATTCAACCCCAAACACAACCCTGAGTGTTTGAGAGAGAGAGAGTGGTTTGTTCATATCGAAGCTGTAACCTCCTTGTCTTTGATCTTGTTCACAACTTAAACATTCGTGTGAAGATCTTGTTTCTTTTTCATAGACACTTTAGATCTACACTCTGCATGTTACATTTTCACTAGATCTGCATATTTACTACTTGATTTAAGAAAATCTTTACTGATTTAGTTTTGAAAATGCTTTGTGGTTTCTATTCTTACGAAACTTAACCCTGACCTAGTTGGATTCACACTTGGAGATTTTCAATCTCACAAATGTTTTCAAAAAGAGATTGATTAAGATCTTGACCGATTTTAAAAGCAAGATATCTGTGGAATCTGGGTTATATTTAAAGGTAAAAAAGGGTTCAAGTTCTGTGAGAAAGAAATAAACTAAAATCACTGCATATAGTCTTTATATGTAATTTACTAGGACTGTCTGTATATCTAAGTGTGTGTGAGTTCATGCATGTTGGCAGGAATCACTACACAAACACTTAACACACTACTACACTGGAAGTGTGGTGTATAAGATCAGAGATCATTGAGTCGACATAAGGAATCTAAAGCAAAGGAAGTTAGCAAACTGGAAGAACATCATCAACAAATCAGATCTATGAGAAGATAGAAGGACACCAAGTGGGGTATATTACTAAACTTAGAATATGTTGATTTGTGTGCTTGCATGTTGTATTGTTTGTAACTATTATTTGTTATTAGTGGATTTTTACTTTTGTGACTTAGAAGTCACCGTGTATGTTTCCTCTGTTGGGAGAGGTTTTACCACGTTAAAAACTGTGTGTTGATTATCTTCATCTACTCATCTCATTCTATAAGTGTGCTGAATTTTTGAAACTGCCTTAGTTTTAAAAACTGATTACACAGTCTTAATTACTCTCGTACATAAGTTTCTTTGTAAACACATCTTGTTTATAATTTTTATTTTCAAAAGAAAAGGGTTTCTTCAACAAACATCTCGGAGTTGCTTATACAGTTTAATCTTGTATTAAACGGCATTAGCGACGTTTTTCAGTGGTTCGGGTGTAGTGCGACATAAACTCAATAGTGATGCAGGATAGGCCGGTTGTGGCTGATGCGCCATGGTATATGAGTGCGCTCTATTTTGGAAGCACCTTTAATCTACACTAGTTGTGTGTCCATGTGTCCTCATGTCCTCTATGCACATAGTTGCATGCGTTGCCTATTTTTTTTTTCTTAGAGCAACATGTTTCAATATATGTAGTTACGACTTGATTGTGCATACCGAGGTTGTGACTTGAGAATGTTGTGAGTAATAGAAACTAGCACAGTATTAGATGTTAGTATTTTAATTTGTTTTGAAGTGTATGGATTGAGGATGAAATCGCTCGTGTGTATGTTGTGATGCTTAGGATGCCCTAAGTTAGCGTAAATATCTCATAGGAGATGTCGGTCAAGTAGACTAATAGGGTTAGATAACCAGACTCGTGATGTTGAGGATATGTCAGTATGGACTGGGTGTGGTACAAGGTTGCTTGAGGAAATATAGGTTGTGGACCTAACATAGGAAGGATTCATAGAGGTGAGTCCTTTGGGTGTTAGCATTATATTTGGTGATTATCAGTTTTTTTGAGGTACTATTTAGATGGACATGATAGGCATGCTTGGGAGGTAGCAATACGACTTTAAGGTCCACTATGGTTGTGTTAAATTAATGGTATGAAACATTTGGGTTGGACTATAGTGTTAAAGACACCTTGGATGGGAATTAAATTATTGGGTGGATGTTTTTGTCAGTTGATGATATTGAATTTCGAGGATGAAATTTCCTAAGGAGGGAAGAATGTAATACCCCGCTCTAAATATTTTATTTAATCCCCGCATAAAGTTACGATAAAACGAAGAACATAGGGATTTGGATGATTATGATTAATTTGGAGGCTTGAGAGTGATTATTAAAAATTTGAGATTTTAAATAAAATAAAGGGAAATTATTAAATCAAGAATTATATATAATTTTATATAAGTGGGATATATTCCAATTATAAGAAATAACCGGTGACGAATTGGATTGAACAAGGAAAATTATTGGATTAAGGATAACACATAAAGTATACGAGGGTTATGGAATTATTAAGTTACAAATTATACAAGTCACTTTGAGATATTAGAAACTAAGTGGGGTATATGCACAAATAGAATAAATCCCCAATCTCCCATCAATTCAATTGCCTTCCGAAATTAGAGGAGAGATATATGTATATTGAAGAAAACGAATTCAAAGGAACTGCGTAAATCTTTGGTCACAAGAGAATGAGTGGGCCCTTGTCGTCGTTGTTCTAACGATGTGTGCGGTAGCTCTAGCGATGCACTTAGTCTCTAGAAAGACACTGAAACCCCTTCACCCAGAACATCTGGACGATTGAAACAAGATTTGTCAGCCTTGAGCCTGACTTTTTTTGAACTGATCGAAACCAGTTATGGGGTTGTATATGTTGTCACCCATTCATTTGTTACCAGTGGAATAAAAATAGACACTCCTTTTGAGTTGTCGCCCCTGTTCGTAGTATAGCCTTTCAGTGGCCTGACACCTGAGATTTTGAGATGGAGGTAGGTAAGCGTGTTACGATTTTTGGGTTTCATCTTAGGGGTAAAGGCAAGTATGCGAGGTGCCTTAGTCTTCGAATAAATGGATGATCATAGATACGAACACTACGACTATAGCTTTTGTATAGAAATGAAATAAGGGAACACAAATGCAACAAAAAGGGAAACTTCTTTGTTGATAAATATTGGACGCTGTTATACATTTGGAATCAAACACACGAGTGAATCAACCTATGAAAAGGGAGTTATAGGTCAAGGGTATTGACCAACATTTAATAAGTCTGCCTCTTATATGTGTGTATTAAAGAGAGACGAAGGGTGTTAGAACAAAGAAAGACCAATCTCATTTTTTCCTCAAGAGCTGACTGCGTCCCACCATTAAAGACCCTAACAAATATACCAGACTACCTACACCTCTGATGTTAAAAATATGATACAAAATATTGGGGTTGTTGTTAGGTTGTAGCAAATGCAATATTTAGAGTTGGATGAGGGTTTGAAGGGAGTTATTTTGGAGATGGGTTGTTGAACATTTTGGAGTTTTCGTTGGAGCTTTTCTTGGAGATTTCACGGCGGAACTTTTGTGACTCCCTATTGGGCCCACCTTTGGAGGTGGCGGAGTCATCCATCTTCTTCAAAACCACCACCATTTTCAAAGTGTTTGAGGTGGGATAATCTAATCTTATACCTGAGACTTTATTGGTGTATATTGTAGTCTTATTAGTGTTGAGTATTAAGAGTAGGTCTCCTATGAACAAAATGATAAGTTTCAAGTAAAATCAGAAGTGTACATTTTGATGGTAGATAAATATGTAAGAAGTTATTATTTATGTAGTTTTCCTTTAATCTGAAAATATACATTGTATGGGAGAGAAAAATGTAGAAAATATTATCTGGGTGTAATTTCTAGTAAAAAGAAATATGGGGAAATTTTATAGAATATAAATGCTAGAAAGTAGTATTTGTGTATAATCCTAGCAAAAAAAGATATGATGAATGTTTTTATAAAATAAAAATGTGAAAAATATTAATGTTGTCAAATATTTATGAAATACATATTTCTAAGTTGTTTTCAAAATGCAATTTTTGAATTTAAGGAAGTTAATAATGTCTCACTTATTATAAAAATATGTTCATTGTGGAAAGTATAAAATTCTAGAAAGACATACATATTTAATCCATTAATGGGATTTTAGCATTTATAATACATCCTCTATGCATATAAACTCGTAGTATTTTGTGAATAAATATGTGAGCGAATTTAGAAGAGTTCCTATTGGGTTTAAACATAAAGTAAGACAAATATGTTATTTCATGTATTGAAATTGTTGAATTGACAAGTATGAAAGTTTGGCAAACGCGTGATGTTAAACAGGTGTTAAAACGGCTAAAGCGTTAAAATGTTAAGTTGAAAACTTAATAATTATTTTTGAGAAATGACACTTGTTAAGGAATTAAACATCAAATTTTGATAAGTAAAGGGTAAATTGGTAATTTACCTAAATTGGAACATATTATGAAATAAAATGCTAATGAATGTTTTATACTAGTTTGAGTGAAATTTAATTAATTCCTAAAATGTAAATGATTTTTGGTATTAAATCAACATGTGTGAAAAATAAAGGGATTAAGGAGAAAGTAATATTTTTCCAAGTATAATGGGAAAATGGACTGTTAAGTCTAAGGCTTTGGATTCGGCTCAAAAAAAGAAGGTAAACTAATGTAAACATTATGAGAATGTTAAACACATTGGCAATGTAATGATATTGGATGATGTCGGGTTAAATAATTAAGAAGGGCTATGCTGTCCCTAGTGGTGAAAGACCCCAAACCAACTGTAGTTTAATTGGCACTCAGTGCCAGACGGTGAAATTTCGTGAAACCGTGGGTGTGCATGTGTTATGGAAATGTGTGTTGGCGGAATCCCTAAAGATAATTCTAAGTAATAAATCGAATATTCATGAAAAGGGCATAAATGAATGGCATTAATTCAATGATTTACTAATGCAAGAATGACACATTAAATGTATAAATATTCATATGGCAACGTAGGATGGTTTAAAAGGAAATTCAATGATGTTTAAGCTACCTAATGAGGTATGAACCACAGTGAACACAATCATGTGTTACGTAAGGTTTTCAATGGAAAATGAGTATTTTTTTAAACACGGTGTGCGTGTACGTTGAAAGTAAGTCTTATGTAATGATTAATAACACAGTGTGAGTTAATGAACGTTCGGTAATAAACGTTCGAAAGTAAATGAAAGATTTTTCCAACAATTGTTAATTATTTAACCGTGTGCGTTAATGCGAAGGAATGCTAGTTTTCAAGCATAATGATATAAAACGATTCTTTGTAAAGACAAGAAGGATAAAAGGTATCAAATAACATTTTTGAGATAAAACGGTTTAGTACATTGGGATATGTATTTTCCTATAGTATATATGTATATATATACGTATTTTCCCATGCATGTAGTGTAGCATGTGAGTATTCTTTTCTATCGTTCGTTTCTATACTGCTTTTGTATATAATCCCACTCATCATTCGGCTCACATCCCTCTTTTGTTACGGAAGGTTGCATGATGTTTCTTACTTTGAGAGAGTTATACATGTAAGTAGTTACTTTCTTTTACGATTAGTAGATCTATTTACTTGGCCTTGGGGGCACTTTCCTTGGGTCCTATCAAGTAGTTGAGAAAAGTGGAATCGCATGCTAACAAAAGTAACGCTAACTGGATTAGAAATATTATTTAGATTGTTTAACTACACTTCACAATTAACGTACGAACCGTATTGGGTCAAACCTTTATTAAACCTTAAATCCGGGTCGAGGCGTTACATATAGTCTCAAATATTAATAACATCCAAATGACAAAGGAATTAGTAATGTGCTCAGCTCCACCCACTTCGTGAGGTCGACTCAGTTATAATCTTCTCGGCCAACTTGCTTAATGGTTGTCGCATCCGTGTAAATAAAGTTGGACACACCATATGCTCCTGTGGGTGCCTACACATTGAATCATCCCACATTAATCATGTGGGAATATTAGAACCTGTCTCACATAAATTAATCACCCACGCACTTATCCATAAAATCAACCCACGATCCAAGGCACTTTAGTTTATTATTATGATAAACATGTATCTTCAGGTTTAACTGCCCAACTTATAAGGTCAATCCACCTATCCTCCTGTAAATATCCATAATTCACCTATAAATAGGGCACTAATCCATGAAAGAAAAGAACTTCCATTGTTATCTTCTCAATCAACAAGTTGTAACAACAACCCTAATTGTTACTTTGGCAGTAGTGCAATAAAGCTTAGCATCATCGTAAACGTAGGTTTCCTTGAGGGACTGAACCACGTAAAATTCATTGTGTTTTCTCTTTCTATCATCCCAGTTCTTTATTATTGTTATTTTTCTCTTTATTAAGTTATCAATTATATGTTGTCCCCATTTCTTGATGTCAACACCCCTATTGATCAAGGAGATGTAGCACCCATCTCTGTATAGAAGATAGGTTACTAAAGATAGGGTCTTGTTATTATAGGTCCCCTCATAGGTATTCTTGATTTATTGGGGTCAAATATTTATAGGTGAGAGCTTGAATGTCACCTAGATCATTTTTCATGTTTTTTTAAAGTAATTTCATGCATTTGTGCATTTACATGCATTTTCTTTATGCTATGTTCCTTACCTGTCATTCTTTTATAAAAATTCCAAAAAGATTTTTCACTTTATTTATTTTTGCTATTATGTGATTAGGCTTTTTATTCATGACATTTTATTAATAGACTTAACTTGAATGACGATTAAAACATGGATTTTAACCATTTTAATTGCAAATGTTGATAATTGAATGTTAGTTTAGAATTCACTTAATAAATCATGATAGTCAAATTTGTTGAAATTTTTGATGTTGATTTCACACTAATCTTGCACTTTTATGTCACTTTATGCATATAATTATAGTTATGTGTTTATTCATAGGGATTAACTTAATTATGATCAACTCCCTAGTGTATTTATTATTTTTGAATGTTCATATGGTCTGTAACACGCCTCATATTATAGTGTTAGAGTTGATAAAGCCCAAAGTTTTTAATATGAAAAATGCTATAAATTAAAATAATATTGTCAACATGTGACATAAATATGAGCCATTTGAAAATTTTTCCACCACTACGAAGATACGAGAGATAACAATATGATTCATCACCAAATAAAAGTCCAACTACAACAATCCTTTAATAATCCATATAATACCAAAGTTTATGTATAACAATCCCAAATAGAAAAGTGGGGTCACAACGGACCCAATACAAAACCGCCTCATATGAAAATACAATGAAAACGAAAATAAATCTCCAATATCTAACTTATTGTGACACCCTACCTAAATAAATACCGGGTGTTCAGTCATTTATTAATTAAATCAGAATATCCAGTTGGTTCATATTATGCATCACTGACGAAAGTTTTATTATATAAAAATAGACCGCTTAATATTTAAAAAGGTTTATGTCAAAATATTATCTTTTCAATTAATATAAAGCAATTAAACTAAATAACCAAGCATTCACCATTCAATTCAATCTCACACGAACTGAAATAACTGACATAAAATAAAGAAGTTGGAGTAAACATATCCAGTCAAATCCAATACAGTAATCCAACTAAATAAATCCAACAACAGGGAATAGAAATATATTAAATCTCAAACCTCTGAATGTATAAATAAGAAGGGACGACATGTCCAACTGATGCAGATAACTCAAAAGTTCGGAATGATAGACTCAGAGGCGTCTACAACTAAAATCCTGTAGCCTTCATAGCAGCTACAACTTGTCGAATGAATGGAACTCCTAAGTCTAGTGTACCTATGTCTGAGCACCTAAAATAATTTGACAAGAAAAGAGATTTGCTGACACGATTAGCAAGTTCTTAAAATGGTTTATTAGCACATATATTTATCATGTTAAATTATCGAACTCACTTGGGAATGATCACCTCTCATCTAGTGTGCACACCTAGCGAATATTTAAACCCCACTAGTCATATTCCCATACTAACTAGCTCTTCCTGCCTAAACCCATCATAGCCCAATACCGTCCCCAATTATTTCCCTCATAAGGTACACTACATATAATCAATCCCACTTTAACATAAATAAGCATTTTCAGTTTTAATCCGATTAAGTGGCCTCTATTTAATTCATTTATGATTTCATTATAAATTTTACCTACTAAATGCACACAGTAGATATCAACACAAGTGTATACATATATTCACTCTAACTCGTATATATATATATATATACAATACTGCACCCCGAGACACATCTGCGGTGCCTGCATACTCTGCTATCATGTCCCGTTGCATCGTTCATTTGCATAAAGGACTAAAGCTTCAGTCTCTCGCGAACCATAAAAAACATAACACATATATTAGAGGCGAACATAGTCCCAAGACGATGGGCTACGCACCCATAAGACCGTCATTACTACCGTTCTCACAAATAGTCCGTACCTAGGTTCTATGCTCTTCGTGGTACCAATCAATATCCCACCCGAAGGCTCCTCAAGGCATGATTGTCCACAACGCGCAACCTTCGCTCAATAGTAAGCACCGTAGGTATGTTATACACATAATAGTTCAATTAATAAGTATGCATATAACTTAATATATTAATTAGGTATTCGCAAAACCTAAGTTCCTGAGATTATAGATAGTATTGTCGTCTCTACTATTCACTTTATCGAAACACTTCGACTTATCTCTCTAACATATACCTTTTCTCTAAGGTTTTATTACCCCACCATATCTGCATGAGTAATCTCTCTATTAACTCATTACTATCTAGGAATTTAAGTCATTCGATAATAGCATAGATAAATTTCACTAACTTGGCCCAACCTAGAAGGTTTTCTGATATACCCGTATATACCCCCGGCCATGCCGAGGGCGCCCTACACCTCATCAGGCCCAAACGACCCCTCAGGGGCCGACCCTTCATCAGGCTCCGGCCGACCCCTCAGGAGGCCGACCCTTCATCAGGCTCCGGCCGACCCCTCAAGAGGCCGACCCTTCATCAGGCTCCGGACGACCCTCCGAGGGTACGACAGTACGAGGCCCAAATTAGGCCAGACTCATTACCGAAAGGAACTTTGCCCTCGGCCTCATATCAAAGGCCGAGGGTGACATCATCACAACGCGTGGTTTAGGAGACGCGTGGAACAGTGCGCGTGAGGCTCACATGGCACATGGGAGACCGTTATAACAAAATCACACCCTCACGTGAGGGAATATTATGTCATCATTTGGCATCTACATGTGTCAATAGGGGATTGGCTAGATCATCATTCACATGCACCATGCATAATTGGGGGGTACACTACACCCCCCAAGACCTATATATACTTGTCACCTATAACCCTACAGGGGATCAATTGATAATTAGAAATCCTAGCTAAAACTCTGTTTATACACACAGTAGAGAGAGAAAGTGAGCTTATGTGCATTGTATCCAAGGCCATTAGTGCCCATACTTAGTGGATCACACACTCACAGTGGATGTAGGCCAAATTGGCTGAACCACTATACATCATTGTCTTATTCCTCTTATACTCATCTCCTTCTACACACTTATACACTTACATCTCTATGGCGGCCATGGTTGCCATTGTTTGAGCTCATCATCACTTATCCGGTGGTGCTAAATCTCAGCATCATCAGTTTGGCGCCGTCTGTGGGAACGAGAAGACATCTCTTCCTTTGTACAGCTTGACCTTACTGGGCACTCTGGTGGTGAACCAGTTCTCCCCCTGAGAGGAGATGTTTCACCATTGAAAGAGACCCACTAAGGTTCTCAAGCTCACCAGTCTTTTCTTCAGTTCAGCTTTTCATAGCTCAAACACATGGCACCTGAGATGCCACCACCACCACTTCCCCCACCGGATGTTGGGGGAGGACCCAGTTCCAGTCAGCCACCACCTCAGTCTAAGATGGCTGATGTGGCGGCAACCTTAAAGTCTCTGGCAGCAAGCCAGCGGATGATGCAGGAGCAGTTCACAGCTCTAAGCCAGAACATACTAAGACCACCAGGGGTTTCACCTGAGATGATTACCCCGGTGGAAATAGCTCCGGGACAGCATGAAGCCAGGGGACCACCCCAGGCACCACGCAAAGACCTGCCACCCCCTCAGCGGCGTAGGGATGTTGCTGACCCCCGGCGTCTACGCCTGGGGAGGCGAGGGAACCCTTGCCCTGAGGACAGGTATGATGACCTGGAGGGAGAGGAGGACCCTATAGAATGCTGGGAACCATATGAGGTCTCCAATAATACTGTACGACCTCTCCGGGACAGTGGAGGAAAGTGCGGGATACCAAATCCCGATGATTGCCCAAGAGGCTCTGCTTTTGATCGCTTGAGCAGGGGGTCAGCCTTTGAGAGGCTGGGCCCAGTAAATGACCTCCGGGAAAAATTGTCTAGGTCAAGGAGTGATGTACGGTCCAGGAGGGAGGCAGCAGATGGTCGACCCCAAGTATGGGATGACGGTCAAAGGGAAATAAACAGCCGACACAGGCCTGCCACAGCAGAACCCTCCGTCCACCTTAAAGAGGCGGCATGGGATAACCTCGGCCAAGCTGACCCTGCGAGGCCCTGGAATGACTCAATCCAGCGACTAGAGGATAAGATCGGTGATATAATAAAGAGCCGGGACCCTCTTCAGAAGGGATACACCATAGGCTCACCCTTTGTGGCCAAGATAGTCAACTTCCTTACGCCATCAAGGTTCAAGCCACCTGTGGTCACCCCAAGATACGACGGGAGCACCAACCCTGTCCACCATGTTGAGATGTATCAATCAGCAGCAGACATATACTCTATCTCAGATGAGATGGGGTGTCGTGCCTTTTCTGGTACCCTGACTGGGGCTGCACATGTCTGGTACACGTCTCTTCCAAAAAATTCAATTGAAAACTTTAAGTAGTTGGCAGACCTGTTCATCCACAACTTTCTCTTTGGGGTGAGGCCACAGAAGAAGACCACCCACCTACTCTATGTTAAGCAGGGGAAGAATGAGAGCCTGAGGGACTACATAGTTAGATTCAATAAAGAGAAGCTGGAGGTGGAAGACTATGAGGAGAGCATAGCTATGACAACCCTGATTGGAGGACTCCAAAAGGGGAAGCTGTTATGGAAGCTTGCTGAAGACCCCCTAGGACGATGGCTGAATTGCTGTCAACAGCAGGAAAGGTGATGAACGCCGAAGAGGCGATGGCCGCAAAATATGAAGACGAAAAAGGAGGCGCTAGTGGGGGTAAATACCCTAAGAAGAATAAAGAGGGGAAGAAGAGGTCTACGGACGACAAGTTCGCTGGTTACACCCCTCTAATGGTCAGCTGTGAACAAATTCTCAATGAGATAAAGAGTGACCGATCCCTAAAGTGGCCTGAGAAGTTGAGGGTGGCCCCCAACAAGAGGAACAAGAACCTGTGGTGCGAATTTCACCAAGACCACGGCCACGTAACAGACAAATGCTTTTCTCTGAAAGATGAGATTGAGAAGATGCTGAAAGAAGGGAAGCTCAGAAAGTACGTCGACAAAGGTTCCTTCAAGAGGGGTCGAGAGGACGACCCCAGGAAAAAGCGAGGCGATGCATGTAGAGAAGGTCCTCAAAAAAGAGGGGACGACCCTTCTGATGATGAGGATGACCCTGACCTCCCGTCGAGAGACGACCAAGGTCCTGTCAAGAGACTTAATATGTTCTCGCTCGGAGTGGGAATGATCTCCGGGGGTCTAGCAGGAGGAGGGTCTGAGGTCGCTGACAAGAAGGCCCATATGGCTGAGGCCAAGGCAGTGATGAAGACGGTACACTCAACCTCCTGGAGGTCAAGTCAGAAAAGAGGAAGAAGGTCGATATGGACACTATGATAGTGGGATTCTCGATAATGGACTTTAAAGGACTCCTAGCCCCACACGATGACCCACTCGTCATCACAACTAGGGTGCATGGGTGTGAGGTGCCGAGGATATTGGTCAACGGGGGTAGTTCTGCAGATGTAATGTTTTGGCCGTGCTTCAAATCCTTAGGTCTCAGCCGTGCTAGACTCGTCCCATACCATCATCCATTGATTGGGTTCAGCGGGGTAAAGGTTCATCCCCTTGGAGTGTATGAGGCCGATGTCAGGATGGGGGCCGAGTGGCCGAGATGGCTTACTAAGAAGGTCAGTTTCTTTGTGATGGATGAACATGTGTTTTCGGCCTACAACATCATACCGGGGTGTGTGGCCCTCAAGGGGTTTAAAGCTGTGTCATCTACGATCCATCAAATGATTAAATTTCCTACCCCTTACGGGGTGGGGGAAGTTCAGGGAGACCAGACGGCAGCGGGAGAATGTTACTACAACTCCGATGAAGAAAGAGAGGCACACAAGAGGGCTACAACCACTTACAATATTGATACCCTAGACCCCTGGGATGAGACGAAGCTAAAGAAAGGAGAGGCCGCGGAAGAGGTAGAATCCATCATCCTCGATGAGGATGACCCGGAAAAAACCGTCCAAGTCGGCAAGTCTCTGGAGCCCAATATCAAGGAAGACCTCATTACACTGTTGAGGAGAAGACGAAGCGTTTTCGCGTGAAGTCATGTAGATATGCCAGGGATTGACCCTAAAATCATGTGCCACAAGCTCAATGTGGTAGAAGGAGTGAAGCCGGTAAAGCAGAAGAGGAGAATTTACTCTAGAGAAAAGTATGAGGTCATTAGGGATGAGGTCAAGAAATTAGAAGACGCTGAGTTTATCAGAGAGGTCATCTACCCTGAATGGCTTTCCAATGCAGTCATTGTCCCAAAGGCCAACGGGAAGTGGAGAATGTGTGTGGACTTCACCGACCTCAACAAACACTGTCCCAAAGACAGCTTCCATCTCCCCCGCATTGACCAGATGGTAGACGCTACCGCAGGCCATGAGCTCATTAGCTTCATGGATGCCTATTCAGGGTACAACCAGATCTTCATGAACCCTGAAGACTCGGAGAAGACAACCTTCATTACTGACAAGCGAACATACTGTTATAGGGTCATGCCCTTTGGCCTAAAAAATGCGGGGGCAACGTACCAGCGCCTCGTAAATAAAATGTTCGAAGACCAAATTGGGAAGTCTATGGAGGTCTATGTAGATGACATGCTAACTAAGAGTTTGAAGGCAGAGGATCATGTGGCAGACCTGGAGAGGACCTTTAATACGATGGAAAAATACCAGATGAAGCTTAATCCGGCCAAGTATGTCTTCGGGGTCGGAGCAGGGAAGTTCTTGGGGTTCATTGTCAACCAAAGAGGCTTCGAGGCCAATCCTGAAAAGATAAAAGCCCTTTTTGAGATGAAGACCCCCAAGTCCATTAAAGACGTTCAGAGGCTTACAGGGAGAGTTGCTGCCTTGAACAGGTTCGTATCTAGGGCCACAGACAGGTGTCTACCATTCTTCAAAATTCTTAGAAAGGCCTTCGAAAGGAGTGAAGAATGCGATGAGGCCTTCAAGGAGTTAAAATCATACCTGGGGTCTCCCTTGCTGTTGTCACGACCCGTGCAGGGTGAACGACTTTATGTATACCTCGCCGTCTCAGAGTCGGCCATCAGTGCAGCCATTGTGAGAGACGAAGATGGAGTACAGAAGCCTGTATATTTTAACAGCAAGGCACTCCAAGGGGCAGAGCAAAGATATCCAAAGATGTAAAAATTGGCCTACGCCTTAATCCATGCATCGAGAAAGATGAAGCCATACTTCGAGTCCCATACAATGGTCATCCTCACTGACTCTCCCCTTAAGCAGGTTTTGCACAAGCCTGAAAAATCAGGGAGGTTAATGGTCTGGGCTATAGAGCTGGGGGAGTTTGACATAGTGTTTCAGCCAAGGACGGCCATTAAGGGGCAAGCATTGGCAGACTTCGTGGCCGAGTTTACTTGGGAAGATAATGAAGCCGAGGGTGAGAGCCTTGGGAAGATAGATACCTGACAGGGTGAGCTCACCGACACACCTACAGATAAGGCTGAGACGAGCACCGCTAGAAGGAAAGTGGTTGAAAATGAATAGGGAAGATATCTCTTTAGACAGGGGTCACTCACCGAGGGAGGTTTCTCAGAAGAACACACCGTGTGGAGTCTCTTCGTCGACGGATCCTCTTGTAAAAGCGGGAGCGGAGCTGGATTAATAGTATCAGCACTCGATGACACAGACATTGAGTACGCCCTGAGGTTCAACTTTAAGGCCTCCAACAATGAGGCCGAGTATGAGGACTTGATAGCAGGCCTCTCCTTGGCCAGATCACTCAGTATCGGCCAAATTTTGGTTCACAGTGATTCGAGGCTAGTAGTGAATCAGATACTAGGAGCCTACGAGGCCATGGACGAGAGGATGGCTAGGTACCTTGAGAAGGTGAGGTCATTACTGAAAGGCTTCAGAGAAATGAAATTAAAGAGGATACCTAGGATCGACAATAGCCGTGCTGATGCCCTTGCGAGGTTGGCCTCGACAACTAGGACAGACATCAGGAGGACGGTCCCCTTAGAAATTTTTCTTCGGCCAACTATTGAAGACGCTGAGGGAACACTTGGCAATTGCCTAAATGTTTCTCAGGAAGCTTCGTGGATGGACCCTCTGATTAGGTACATTAAAGAGGGGGAGATGTCAGAAGTAAGGGAAGAAAGGAAGAAGTTGAGATACAGGGCTGCAAAGTTCGCTGTCATTGGGGACACCTTGTACAAAAAGGGATTTTTACTCCCCTTACTTAGGTGTGTGCACCCATCTGAGGTCCCATCCCTTTTGCAAGATGTGCATGAAGGATCGTGCTCAAGACACATTGGGGGCAGATCCTTAGCAAAGAGGGTGATCACCCAAGGGTACTGGTGGCCGACCTTGGGGAAAGACGCCGCAGCATATGTAAAAAAGTGCGACAAATGCCAGAGATTTACCACCATCCCTTACCAACCCCATCAGCCTCTTACCTCCATTACATCCCCATGGCCATTTGCAGTGTTGGGGATTGACCTCCTAGGACCCTTACCAAGAGCAGTCAATAACTATCGGTTCCTCATCGTAGTTATTGACTATTTCTCAAAATGGGTGGAGGCCAAACCGATGGTCACGATAACAGAGCAGAAGACCTTCCAGTTCATCTGGAAAAATGTTATATGCAGATATGGTCTCCCCAACACCCTCATCTCGGATAACGGGACTCAGTTCAAGAATACCTCTCTACAGAGGTACTGTGAAAGGGTGAGTATCAAACAATTTTTCTCCACCCCAGGCCGACCTCAGGCCAATGGAAAAACAGAAGTTACAAACAGGAAAATCCTAGATGGAATCAAGAAGAAACTTGAGGAGGCAAAAGGAAGATGGGTCGACAAGTTATATGCCGTGCTGTGGGCTTACAGGACGATAGTGAGGACCTCTACCGGAGAGACCCCATTCATGCTAGCTTATGGCTCAGAAGCCGTCATCCCCACATAGATTGGGTTTACTACTCATAGGGTCCAAATGTATGACCCCCAGAGAAATACAGAAGAGAGGAGACTCGACTTAGACCCGAGGAAAGGAGGGAGGACGCCGAGATAAGGCAGGCCGCCTACCAGCAGAGGATCGCAAGGTTTTACAATCAGAGGGTGAAACAGAGGCCAATCGCAGTGGGGGACTTGGTCCTAAAAAATACTTGGCAAAAACCCAACAAGCTCCATCCTAATTGGCATGGCTCGTATAGGGTCATCGATGAAGTCGTCCCTGGGACCTATAGACTAGAAAACCCAGAGGGGGAATCCTTTTCCAACCCCTGGAATGCAGATCATTTGAAAAAATACTATCAGTAGTGTTGTAAGGTCTTGCTAGACCACAATTGTAATAGGAGTTGCTCCAACAGATCACTTGGAAAATTAATGAGAAATATCAAGTGTTTCCCCTCATCCTGTGTTTATCAGTTCTAGTACGAATGAAAACATCTTCAGAAAATGGCCCTCGACTATAATGAGGGTCAATGGAGGGGACGACCCCACCATTACCCTAAAAAAATATGAGGGAACACTTGATTAAAAACCATTAGTTTGGTTATTGTAGCCCTCGGCTATAATAAGGGTCAATGGAGGGGACGACCCCACCATTGCCCTCAAGAAAGACGAGGGAATACTTGACCAAAAACCATTAGTTTGGTTATTGTAGCCCTCGGCTATAATGAGGGTGAATGGAGGGGACGACCCCACCATTTCCCTCAAGAAGGACGAGCGAACACTTGATTAAAAACCATTAGTTTGGTTATTGTAGCCCTCGGCTATAATAAGGGTCAATGGAGGGGACGACCCCACCATTGCCCTCAAGAAAGACGAGGGAGCACTTGATTTAAAGCCATTAATTTGGTGATTATAACCCTCGGCTATAATGAGGTCGCATGGAGGGGACGACCCCACCATGGTCCTCAATACAGACGAGGGAAAACTTTATTTAAAACCATTAGTTTGGTTATTGTAACCCTCGGCTATAATGAGGGTCAATGGAGGGGACGACCCCACCATTTCCCTCAAGAAGGACGAGGGAATACTTGATTAAAAATCATGTTTGCTTATTGTAACCCTCGGCTATAATAAGGGTCAATGGAGGGGACGACCCCACCATTTCCATCAAGAAAGACGAGGGAGCACTTGATTTAAAGCCATTAATTTGGTGATTATAACCTCGGCTATAATGAGGTCGCATGGAGGGGACGACCCCACCATGGTCCTCAATACAGACGAGGGAAAACTTTATTTAAAACCATTAGTTTGGTTATTGTAACCCTCGGCTATAATGAGGGTCAATGGAGGGGACGACCCCACCATTGCCCTCAAGAAGGACCAGGGAATACTTGATTAAAAATCATGTTTGGTTATTGTAACCCTCGGCTATAATAAGGGTAAATGGAGGGGACGACCCCACCATTGCCCTCAAGAAAGACGAGGGAGCACTTGATTTAAAGCCATTAAATGGGTGATTATAACCCTCGGCTATAATGAGGTCGCATGGAGGGGATGACCCCACCATGGTCCTCAAGACAGACGAGGGAAAACTTTATTTAAAGCCATTAATTTGGTGATTATAACCCTCAGCTATAATGAGGTCGCATGGAGGGGACGACCCCACCATGGTCCTCAAGACAGACGAGGGAAAACTTTATTTAAAGCCATTAATTTGGTGATTATAACCCTCGGCTATAATGAGGTCGCATGGAGGGGACGACCCCACCATGGTCCTCAAGACAGACGAGGGAAAACTTTATTTATAGCCATTAATTTGGTGATTATAACCCTCGGCTATAAAGAGTTGCATGGAGGGGACGACCCCACCATGGTCCTCAAGACAGACGAGGGAGGGGTTAGTGATATTGTTAGTACAAAAAAATACACAATACAAATCCCATAAGAGGCGAGTATGGAAGGAAATGAGACATTATATTACAAAATGTTGTTCGTTTTACAAAAATAAAAATACAAAAATGGATTACACGAAGAGGGTATTGGCTACAAACAGCCACCCTATTGAGAAAAATCAGAGGGCAAGGCCTCGACATCAATGGGAGATTCTTCTATGACCATGATAGGACGACCCTCAGACGTGCCCATGCCTTTGACATGCTGAGACTCCACTTGAGCTAAGGCTTCAGCAATGAGGGGATCATCCAGCTGAAATGCTTCAAGAGAAGGTCGAACGGACGACACTGCATCAGCGAAATTTAAGACGACCCATCGACAGGCCGTCTTAATTCCCCTCTCCAAGTATTCAAGGTTGAAGCCTTAAAACTCGTCTGAGAGTTTGTAGGCCTCCACAGCATCGACCTCGGCTTTCTTGACAGCTGCTTCCAGATCGGCCTTGTGTTGAGCCTCCAGGTTGAGTAAGGCGTCATCCTTCTCCTTTATCAGCAAGTCCTTGGCCTGCTGATCGGCATCGTGCTGCCTCATCAGCTCATCTAAGACCCTGGCATGCTCGGTCCTAGCACTCTCTAATTCAGCTCTCACACTCTCGAGCTCTGTCTGCAGGTCGGCCTCATGCTGAATGGCCCTCTCGGCTTCATGAAACTTCTGCTGATTCTCAGCCATCCACTTAGTGGCCGAGGTGAAGGCACATACAGACTGCACAGAAAAAGACACTTGTTAAGCGGCTGAGGAAACAGTTAGTGAAAAATTAAATTAAATTAGATGAGGTAAAGATAAGTACCTGAGCCAGTGCGTGGAGACCATAGTCATACACCTTGGCCGGAGGCATCTTTGACAGAAATTCGTAGTCAGCAGCCGAAGGGGCAGAAAATATGGACGCCTTGGCTTCCCTTAGGTTCGTGATCAAGGAAGATGGATCGGCCTTCAGTGATGTCAAGTTTTGGGACCAGAAGGCTCCCATGCTAGAAGAGGAACCAACCCCCTCAGATGACTCCACCCTCGCCCTCGTCCTAGAATCCGGTCGAGGGTCAGCAGGGACTTCAGGCTCCTTTCTTTTGTGACTGTCGGTTCAACAAGTGTCAGCCGCACGACCTTTGTCTTCCTCGGATCCTGTTGAGGCTCCTTTCCCTTCTTCTTGCCTAAACCAGACAATAAGCTCGGAGCAGTCATTTCCCAGAGTTGATCTGATATACCTGCAGGACGACCTGAAAGGAGGACGATATGTTAGAAAGATGTAGAGACAAAGATGAAACACTTGAAAAAAGTAAAGAATGCGCAAATATTAATGTAACTCACATAGATCTGTCAGGGGGCCGACCCTCAGACCAATTTCTTTGAGGAACTTGGGGGTCATCAGATCTTCAAATTTTGCAATCTCACCCTCTCTCCCTCGTTCCCTCAGATACTCAACTATATATTTTTCATCCAGACTAAGCCCGGGATCAGACCTGGCCTTTATCGAGGGGTTTGAGCATCTTCTGGGAACCCTCGGACTGTCGTCCAAATGTTGAGACTCGGTGGAAAATTCCCACTCCCTAGAAACGAAGAAAAATCTCTTCTTCCAATTATGGTTGGAGGTCTGTGCCACGTGGAGAAGTTTTTTGTCAGATCTCCTCGCCCCCAGGTGGTAGTACCCAGGCTGTTTGGACGAGGAGGTGATATTGTAATAGGCCAAAAATACGTTGGCCGATGGCTCATCAGTGAAAGCATTCTTCCACAAGGAGATGTAGCCAAGGATCGTCCTACAGGAGTTGGGAGGAAGCTGAGAGGGGGCAACGCCGAGGGCTGACAGGATATCTACGACAGCAGGATGCAGAGGGAATCTGACACCTACCTTGAACATCTGTTCGTATACTGCAACCTCTCCCTCTTCACCCTCGAAGACCCTCTCAGACTCAGAGGGAACCCTCATAGTTATATTTGGGGACACTCCATAGGCATGCCTCCACAGCAAGAGGTCACGAGCCCTAACTGAGGAGAGATAGGACGAGGCATGGGAGGTGTCAACCTGGTCATCATCTGAGTCCTCACCCTCGTCCTCTGTCCCCTCTCCCTCGGCCTCATCACTTGCCAGAGCCCTCTGGGGAAAATCCATCTGGAAGGCATGTGGAGATAAGGTTGTCACAGGGACAGCCTCGGAAGTAACCATACCCTCGGCCTGTCGGCATGGGCATAGGTCAGACGACTCTCCTCTCCCAGAAGGCCCAGCGCTAGTGGGCGACGACGCTCTCTCATCCATATCTTCTGAATAACTCTTGGCAGGACGACAGGACGACCCACAAGACTCATATGGCTCAAATGGCTTTACTGTGGTAAGAGGGATGGGAAAAATATGTCGTACCCAATTAGGGTCGGCCCCTCGTCTTCTCTCATCCTCTTCCTCTATTCGTCTGATCTCTATGAAAAGCTTCTCTTGCAAGGATGGGAACTCCTCGGCTAGATTATAAAGCCTCTTAAGCATTAAGGGGGAGACCCTACACTTGGAAGAATTTGGGTAACCTAACTTAACTACAAACAAATCTCACCATTGACCAGGATGGACTTTTTGATCAAAACTTAAGAATTGAAGGGTTTTCTATCAAGAACAATTCAAGAACAGCTTACCGGAGGTTACACCGGAAAAGCTATGGAACAGCCTAAGGAAATCTATCCCTATGAGCTTAAAATAAGAAAGCAAATAGAAATGAAGATAAGTAGGACACTAGGGTCAAGGTGTTACCTGAAGAGGAATGGTGAAGTTGCTAAGCTTGAAGGTGCAAAAACTGCAGAAATGGCAAGAAGGCTGGAAGCGAGAGAGAGAGAGAGAGAGAGCTTGGGCGCGAAGAAGAAGAGAATGAATGGTTTCAAAAATTGCTTATATACCTTAGTAATGAGTGGGCCCATTACCCAAGCCAAAGCACAACCCATGAGGAGGACATCATTAGGGCACAAAGCCCCAAGCAGTATGCAGCCGCCATGCCTTGAAAACTGGAACGGCATTGGATAAAAATTTGACAGCTGTCACTTCAGTTTGATAGGTGTCACTCATCAAACAGACCATACACTTAGTCTCAAAAGCAACATTATCCCTTAGCCATCTCAGCATCATCTATGGCTAAGGGCTGGGGGTGATTGATATACCCGTATATACCCTCGGCCATGCCGAGGGTGCCCTGCACCTCATCAGGCCCAAATGACCCCTCAGGGGCCGACCCTTCATCAGGCTTTGGACGACCCTCAGAGGGTACGACAGTACGAGGCCCAAATTAGGCCAGACTCATTAGCGGAAGGAACTTTGTCCTCGGCCTCATATCAAAGGCCGAGGGTGACATCATCACAACGCGTGGTTTGGGAGACGCGTGGAACAGTGCGCGTGAGGCTCACATGGCACATGGGAGACCGTTATAACAAAATCACACCCTCACGTGAGGGAATATTATGTCATCATTTGGCATCTACAGGTGTCAACAGGAGATTGGCTAGATCATCATTCACATGCACCATGCATACTTGGGGGGTACACTACACCCCCAAAGACCTATATATACTTGTCACCTACAACCCTACAGGGGATCGATTGATAATTGGAAACCCTATCTAAAACTCTGTTTATACACAGAGTAGAGAGAGAAAGTGAGCTTATGTGCATTATATCCAAGGCCATTAGTGCCCATACTTAGTGGATCACACACTCAAAGTGGATGTAGGCCAAATTGGCTGAACCACTATACATCATTGTCTTATTCCTCTTATACTCATCTCCTTCTACACACTTATACACTTACATCTCTATGGCGGCCATGGCTGCCATTGTTTGAGCTCATCATCACTTATCCGGTGGTGCTAAATCTCAGCATCATCAGTGTCTAATTTATCCGGGCCAAAAATAAGTATTCTAGAATCTTGTTAAAAGTTCCAGGATTCTCGTTTGAACGAGGTCGTTAGAAGTCTCGTTGGAATTCTCGTTCGAACGACCCGGGCAGGTCTTCGAACGAGAATTCCGAGATCAGCCCTGTTCTTTCGAAATTCATTTTTCCCAATTCTTTCCTCATCCAAGCCCCTCTTAAATTTATCCCAACTCCCAATCAGTGATTTAAAACCTTTCCTACTCATAATGGGGTGCTTTCTAACAAAGTTTACATGACAAATCTTTAAATAATCATAGGAAATTTAAATTAATGTCTTAAATCTCAAAAAGTCCATTAATATAAATCCACCATGAACTATCACTCAAAACCCCCCAATTATTTCGTGATTAGAACACAAAATTTCTATATTTATCATTCCTACCTTAGTGTTATTCATCTACATGCAAACCTATCTTCCAATTTCATAATTTAATGGCAATTCAGTTTCAGATTTATAGGATCTATGGTTATCTGATAATCTAGGTTAACATGAATCATATATGCTTAGAATTTTAGCAAGATAAACACTTGCGTTTTTGTGACCCTCTGAATTGCTGAGTGAAATTAGTATGGGGATGATCCTCTCCTCGCGATCTACGCGTTGGTATGGTTTCCAGTGGAAGAGCTTGAATCCTTTGCCCAATTTTCTATTTCTTCTTCTTCTTCTTCTTCTTCTTCTTCTTCTTCTTCTTCTTCTTCTCCCTCTTAGGTTCTCTCTCTCTTGGATTAGAAACTGTCAGATAGCCTAATGCCCATGTTCTTTTTTTTCTTTTCTAATTCTTATTTTCATCCATTTAGTTTCCTAAAAATATCAAAAGACTAAAATACCCAAAATGCCCCGGACTCCAAATAAAACACCCGAGTAGTTTTTTCTGACTATTTCGAGCCTTCTGGACACACCGACGCTTTCAAAATGGCCATACGAGTTACTTAAAAATAAATTATCCTTTTTATCCCAATAAAGAAATGCTGACACGATGCACACGCGCGTCCCAACTAAGTGTTGCAACTTTCGTATTTTTCACTCTCGACCAAAATAATATTCTCATATTTATATATTACTTTACTCGCTAAGTAATATTCCATGTAATTATTTTCGATAAGTACTAACTCTCGTCATGCTAGTAATTATTACAATTGAATCCGGATTAATTATAATTTAAATTTTCTCCCTTTAAATTAATTAATTTAGATATCATAATTAAAATAAAATTCCACAAAATTATGGGGTATTATATACTTCCCCCCTAATAACAGAATTTCGTCTCGAAATTTAGAAAAAGACTAAATGAAGGTATACTTGGTAGAAACTAATCTGTATACTTTCCCCGCATGTCATCCTTACACTCCCAGGTAGACTCCTCTACATTATGATGCCGCCACTACACTCGTACTAATGACACTATCTTTGACCTCAACTTCCTCTCACTATAGTCCAGAATGGAAACTGGTCCCTCCTCATTAGAATTATCAGGCTGAAGATCAATATACTCCAATGTAATGTGGGTTTGGGCCAAATCATCCCCAAAGATATCTCCTTAGCGAAGAAATATGGAACACATCATGAATCCTATGTAGGTGATCCGGTAACCCAAGTCTGTAAGCTACTGGCCCAATCCGTTCAATAATAGGGAATTTCCTAACATACCTCGGTTCCAACTTCCCTTTCCTCCCAAACTGCATTACTCCTTTCATAGGGGATACTCGCAATAACATCTGGTCTCGAACACTGAATTCTCTAAAAAATCTTTTGGCATCGGTGTGACTCTTTTGTCGGTCCTGATCAACCCGAATGCGACTCCATATCAACTCAACCTTAGTCGAGGTGTCATAAATCACCTTCAACCCAAGTAATTTTTTGTCCCCCACTTCAATCCAACATGTTTGATAATGGCAGGGTCTGCCATACAATGCCTCAAACGGAACCATGCCAATCTTAAACTGGTATGAGTTATTATAGGCGAACTCCACCAGTGGGAGGTACTGCTCCCATACCCCTCCAAAATCTAGGACACACATTCGTAACATGTCCTCTAACATCTGATTCGTTCGCTCTGTCTGCCCATCTATCTGCGAGTGATAGGCTGAACTCAACTGTAACTCCGTATCCATGGCCTGTTGGAAACTCTCCCAAAATCTAGATACAAAAATCTTGTCCCGATCAGACACAATATCTAGGGGCACCCTGTGGAGTATCACTATCTCGATAATGAAGATTTGAGCATACTCCCCCATAGTATAGTCTGTCTGAACTGGCAGAAAACGAGCCACCTTGGTCAATCGATCCACAATCACCCATATGGAATCGTGACCTCTCTGCGATGTATGTAGCCCTGTAATGAAATCCATGGAAATGCTCTCCCATTTCCACATAGGGATCTCTAATGGTTGTAGTAGTCCTCCCGATATCTGATGGCTTGTCTTCACCAACTAACAAGTGGCACACCTCGAAACAAGCTCGACGATATCTTTCTTCATTCTGCCTCACCAATACTGGCGCCTCATATCTTGGTACATCTTATCGCCTCTGTGATGTACTGTAAATCGTGAACCGTGCGACTCTGTCATCACTGCATGCCGTAACTTCTCCCCCTCTGGGACAACTAATCTTCCATTAAAGCATAAGCGCCCATCTGACCTCAGGGAGAAAGACTCTTCTCCCTCAGCTAGAAGATGGATAATTTGATCCTGACAGAAAGAATCCATTTCCTGAGCCTATATCACCCTAGTAACTATCTCGGGTGTAACTGTCATCATTGATATGAATGAGCAGGCAACTACATCCTGATGCCCGAGTTCTTTCCGCTTTTCCCTCCACACCTCGGCCACCTCACCTACTGGCCTATGACTCAATGCGTCTGCTACCACGTTAGCCTTCCCTGGGTGGTAATGGATGTCGATCTGGTAGTCCTTCACAAATTCCAGCCACCTTCGCTAACTCATATTCAGTTCCCACTATGTGAATAGATACTATAGGGATTTGTGATCCGTGAAGAGTCGAAATTTCTCCCCAAGAAATAATACCTCCATATGCGCAATGCAAACACGACTACTGTTAACTCCTAGTCGTGGGTGGGGTAATTCTTCTCGTGAGGCTTAAGTTTAGGGGAAGCATAAGAAATTTCCTTATCTTCCTGGTGAAGTACACCCCCAAGTCCTAACAAGGACACATCAGTGTAGACCAGGTACTCTAACTCGGGCCTGGGTAGTGTTAGAACTGGTGCTGAAGTCAGCTTGTCCTTCAGCTCATCAAAGGCCAACTGATATACATCATCCCATATAAACGACACCCCTTTGCGAGTCAAGTTTGTCAACGGACCCGCTATCTTTGAGGATCCCTGAATAAACCTCTTGTAATATCGTGCAAGACGCAAGAAACTATGAATCTCAGCAGGTGTGGTGGGCTTCCCCCACTCCCTCACTACTGACACCTTTCCCGGATTTACTGATATCCCCTCCTCAGAGATTATGTGATCCAAGAACTGAACCTCCCTCAGTCAGAATCCACACTTTTCATACTTTGCATACAACTTGTGCTTACGCAGTGTCTGTAAAACCATCCTTAGATGCTCGACATGCTCTTCCTCAGTCCGTGAATAGATCAGGATGTCATCAATGAAGATAATGAAAAATTCATCAAGGAACTCTCTGAACACCCTGTTCATTAAGTCCATGAAAATGGCTGGAGCATTCGTCAATCCAAACGACATCACCCAAAATTCATAATACCCATATCTTATCAAGAATGAGGTCTTTGATGCGTCCTGTTCTCGTATCCGTAGCTGGTGATAACCCGACCTCAAATCTATCATTGAGAAAAAAGGCAGCTCCTCTCAGTTGGCTGAACAAGTCATCGATTCGGGGTAACAGATACTTATTCCGTATCGTGACTTTATTCAACTCTCGATAATCCACACATAACCTCAATGACCCATATCTCTTCTTTAAAAACAATACAGGAGCACCCCCAAGGTGAGGTACTCCTACGGATGAAGCCCTATCCCAATAGATGCTCGATCTGGTTTCGTAGCTCTCTCATTTCAGTCAAAGCCATACGGTAGGGTGCTCGAGCTATCGATCGAGTACTGGGCATCAAGTCTATGATAAAATCTATCTCTCGGCTAGGCGGTAGTCCCAGTTTATCTCGGAACACATCAGAAAAATCACGGACTACAAGAATCGAACCAATGGGAATCCCTATATCTCTATAGGTCTCCTCCTCTATGTAATATAAATGGGTGGACGATCCTCCCTTAGGACGAGACATCGCCACTAGAAACATCTCCTGTCTCGGTATAGCAAAGATGATAATCCTACTAAAATAGTCTATCATGGATCTATAAGAAGCAAGCTAATCCATGCCAATAATGGTGTCATGCTCGTGCATATCAAAGAATAACTTATCTTCTGGCAAAATCAAACTCCCAATCTCTATACTTACTCCCCGGCATATAAAGAAAATTAATGACCCATTCCCTAACGGTGAGTCTACACAAGTCACTGTACTCTCTGCTTCATTTAACAACCATGTGCCTCGAGCAAAACTAGTAGCTATAAAGCAGTGTGATGCCCTTGTGTCAAATAAAATGCGCCCCATAGTCCCATGGATAGGACATGTACCCTCAATAACGGGTGGTGCCTGATGGACGTTGTATACACGCCTGTACTGCAATTGCCCCTGCTGTACCGGAGTTTCTGGAATAGTTGGTAAGTCTGGAACTTGGGGTGGTGCTGGGAGGGCGGTTGAAAATAATGGTCGCTGGGGCTCCTGGTGAGCACCCTGCTGCTGCTACGGGGCTCTACCCCTCTGGGGACAGTCCTGAAGTTTGTGGACAGTATTTCCATAAGTAAAAAACCTCCCTTGAAAGTGTCCTTCCCCCTGTCCCGGATGTCCCCGACCCTGTTGGCCATTACCTCCCCTACCTTGGCCCTGTTGAAATCGGTGCTTCCCCTATTGGCCCTGCTTCCCCAGCTGCCCTGATGGACCTACCTAAAACCTCCCTGTCCCTGTATGAAATCTCCAGAACGGAATAACTTAGTAGGATCTCCCTAATGGAAACCCTGCTCACCCTGACGAACCTGTCCCTGAGCTACGGGTGTCCCACTAATACTACTACCTATTTTTTGACCCTGCTGGCTGGACTCCCCAACTCATTTTCTTCCCTACTGGTGGAAGTGGTGGTCCTGACAATATAGTAGGGCAGCATTAATCACATCAGAGTAAGTGGCCAATAAAATATTCCCTAATAAGTGCTGGCGAATCTTACAAGTCAACCCATCCATGAATCTCTGAATCTTCTTCTTCTCTATTGGTATATCATCCGGAATGATATTCAGAAGGTCTGTAAACTCCTCCTCATACTCAAAACTGTCCTTCCCTCCTGCTTGAGGTTCAGTAGCATCCTCCTCATCTAGGTATACACGACGAAAGGAAGTACTTGCGACCAAATCGCACCCAAAAATCCCTGATAGTCAAGTTGTATCTCTCCTCCGCAGTGGTGATGGACTTCCACCACTGTAGCACTGATCCTACCAACTTAAAGGTATCCAGAATATGATTTTGCACTTTGGTGCACTCGTACATCCTCAGGTGCCTCTGCATATCTTTCCTCCACTGGCTTGCCTTTACCACATCTGAACTCCCCGTGAACTCTGGAAGGTGTGCCTTCTGAAAGGCATCTCTGACGCGCTCCTATGCAGAAAGGAGAGTGTGGACTGGTGATGCATTGACTACTGGTGCCGGTGGCAGAGCTTGCTGTACCACGACTAATGCGACGTTAACTGCCTGTGCTATAATAGCAAAAAATTTCGCAACATTCATCATTTCCTGGACCGAATCTGGCTGGGGCTCGGGATGGGTATCCCTATTATCTCGCTGTGAACGTCTGGGAGGCATCTAAAATGAGAGAATATTTATAAGTCCACAGTATATATCTCAAATAGATGAAGAGGTAAAAACGCAAATAATGAATACAACAGTCCTAAATATAGGGCTCTATAGAAAAGATAGCTACGCGAAAGACATAATAAGCTGTACAGTTCCTAAGGACTCTAGAACCTGATGCTCTGATACCACCTCTGACACCCCGCCTAATTAAATACCAGGTGATCAGTTCTTTATTAATTAAATCAGAATATCCAGTTCGTTCAGATTATGCATCATTGACGAAAGTTTTATTATATAAAAACTAACCGCCTAATATTTAAAAAGGTTGATGTCAAAATTTTATATTTTCAATTAATATAGAGAAATTAAACTAAATAACCAATCATTCACCATTCAATTCAATCTCATACGAACTGAAATAACTGACATAAAATAAAGAAGCTGGAGTAAATATATCCAGTCAAAATCCAATACACTAATCCAACTAAATAAATCCAACAACTAGGAATAGAAATGAATTAGATCTCAAATCTATGAATGTATAAATAAGAAGGGACGACATGTCCAACTGATGAAAATAACTCAAAAGTGCAAAATGATAGACTCAGAGGCATCTACAACCAAAATCCCGTAGCCTCCACAACAACTACAACTCGTCGAATGAATGGAACTCCTAAGTCTGGTGTCCCTGTGGCTGAGAACCTAAAATATTTTGACAAGAAAAGATATTTGTAGAAAATGGGTCAGAGCCCGAGTTGAAAATAGTTAAAAATTAGCAAGTGCTTAAAATGATTTATTAACACATATATTTATCATGTTAAATTATCGAACTCACTTGGGAATGCTCACCTCCCATCTAGTGTGCACGCCTAGTGAATATTTAAACCCCACTAGTCCTATTCCCATACTAACTAGCTCTTCCTGCCTAAACCCATCATAGTCCAATACCATCCTCGATTATTTCCCTCGCAAGGTACACTACATATAACCAATCCCACTTTAGCCTAAATAAACGTTTTCATTTTTAATCCAATTAAATGGCTGCTACTTATTTCATTTCAGATTTCATTATAAATTTTACCTACTAAATGAATGATAAGCACCCAAACTGTACATTTTATACCCCGAATAGATGTATTTTAGTTGCTAATTCTCGATAATTTGGGTCTTATGTGCCTAAATATTTATCTTATAGGTCAAATGTCCGTTTGCGGTGTCAAAAGCTATATATCAAGGCAAATGCGCTTTGAATGGAGCTAAATATCCTTGTCCCGTACCCTAGCATATCCTACACCTACCCCAAACCCTGTGCGTATTTTGTTTGTCCCTTTTTAATATTTTTTAAATTTTTAGTTAGTCGTTTTATGTTTAATATTTATTTTTGATTTATTTAGTATTTTCTAGATTTTGTTTTCAATTTTTCTATTTTATCTTTGTTAGTATAATTTTATTTTATTTTGATTTTTATAAGTTTTTAGTTTTTATTAGGATTTCATTTAATTTAAATGTTTTATTAGATTTTATTTTTTTTTGTAGAATTTTAGTTTTTAGTTTAATAGATTTCTATTTTTTAATTTAATTTTATTTCTTTTTATTTTTAATTTGAGTCTTTATTTTATTATTAGAAGTATAATTTTTATTTTTATTTGTTTTAGTTTTTATGATATTTTTAGGTGTCCAAATAAAACACACACGTAAACATCCTACACACATAAACTCACTCACACCTTTAAACCCTACACCCAACTATCACCTCTCCCTCATTCTATTCCCATACACCTCACACACACTAACACCCCACCTTCATCTTCTTCTCCAAACACCAAACCCATTACACTCTCTCTCCAAACTCCATGGCCACAAATTCAAAACTCAAACCCACCTTCATTATCCTCCAAATCCAACCTGATTTGAAAATCCATCACTTCCAAACACAAACCAACCCAAGACCTGTTTCAACACCACCAAAACTGACCACAGCCCGGCGAGCACCCCACCGTCGGCGGCGTTAAACTCAACCGTCGTCGTCCGCCCTTGCTCCTGTTACTGGAAACATACCCATCTATGTCCTCGCCCAAAAACTGCCACCTACCCGCTGATCCACTTGCCACGCGCCGACGACCTTAACCGCACATCCACATGTGTCCCTTGCTTCGGACCCCTGGATCCACCCGCCGGCGATCCCAAACCATTCTCTCCGGCGACGCAATCAATCCTAACCACAACCCCCAACCCGATTTGACCACCCCAAACCCGACGTGTCTACCGCCGCTGCCCCGGCGACGTCCCACTACCCTCTCGCCGGCAGAACCCCGAGACCCGTTTCGGCCACAACCCTCACACCAACCCAAACTCTCCCAAACCATAACCTGTTGACCCATAACCCGTGAACCTAGCTCCATACCTATTTTCATCCAACCTTATACCTCCATAGAAACCAAACCCATTTCCCCCTTATCCAAAATCGTGCTGCTACAAACCAAGACAAGCCAAACAAAACCAGATAAACCCACATGTTTTAATCACACCTCCTTTAACCCCAATTCCAAAATTGCCCCCAAACCTCTCATCCCCAAATCTGATTTGTTTTATTGTAATACCCTCACCCACATGACCTCACACTCCTCCCACCATTTCCATGCACACTCAAACCCATTTCCAAAAATACCCCTAGCTCCATGCCTACTATAAAAAGGAGAAGAAGACCATCATGAAAGAGGGGCTTGAGAATATTAATTTTAGAGAGAGTTAGAGATAGTTTCGTATAGAAAATAAATTAGGATAAACACCATTTTGTAAATAGTTTTAGTTTTATTTTTTTAGAGATTTGTGAGGAGAAATTTTGTATGAGATTTAATTGAGTGGGTATTATTGCAAACTACTTAGATGCTCAAGTAAGAGGGTTGTATACTTCAAATTCGAGGATTGGAGTCAATTAAATTCAAGAGATTGGTTTGATTGTTCTTCTCTTCTACTTTATTTAGTAGCCTTTGATTGTTTGATTATCATGTTTAATATGATGTTAGGCTAAATCCCTTTTCAAGGGGTGCGGGGAAACTCTTAATTGCTGTTATTTTAATTTAATTAGTTTGATTACTTGAAAATTCAATTTTGACCCCTCACCCTTAAATTTACGCCTTGCGAGAGGGTAAATGATTTTCGAGAGAAAATCGAAATTCTAGTCATAATACTCATTTTAGATTCGAACTAGAGATAGGTGTTTCTTAAGTGTGGTATTATTCCTTGAATTTCAGCTCTATTTTTATTTTATAAGATTTACATAAATTTTAATTGATCGACCCTAGCGGGTGATTAATTAAAAGGAGTGTAGATCTATTTTCTAGAGTTGTGGGGTGTTAAACTTAATTTTCTAAAAGGTTACTATTAAAATTACATTTGCAATGAGAGTTGATTTGTAATTTTGATATTAATTTATTAGAATTCAATTAATTAAATTAATTAGTTAGAATAGCTAACATTTGTGGTGTAGTCCCACTCCTTGATTGTTCTCACAATTATTTACCTCACTTTATCTTTTATTTTAGTGTTAGAGTGTATTTTTCACTTTTAGTCACTTTCTAGTTAGTTGTTTTCATCTCACATTTTAGTTTAGTGTTATTTCACCTCACCTCACCCAATTGTTTTAATATTTGAAAACGCTAAAAAAAATAGAAAAGAAAAATTCCAAAAAGAAAATAAAAATTGAATTACAATTGAGTTTGTTTCTAGCTTACCCCCTTGATGTGGATTGATACCCTTACTTACCTCTACACTTGATATTGTTATATTTTGTAGGTATTTTAAGGTTTTTGATTAGAGGAGATTTTCAAGCAATGACGAAAAATATATACGCAAAAGTCAACTCTATCAATGAACACAATAGATATCAACACAAGTGTATACATATATTCACTCTAGCTCGTATATATATATATACAATACTGCACCTCGAGACACAGCTGCGGTGCTTGCATACTCTGGTATCATGTCCTGTTGCATCGCTCATTTGCATAAAGGACTAAAGGTTCAGTCTCTCGCGAACCACCAGAAACATAACACATATTGGAGGCGAACACAGTCCCAAGCCGATGGGCTACACACATACCTACACACCTATACGACCGTCATCACTACTGTTCTCACAGATAGTCTGTACCTAGGTTCTATGCTCTTAGTGCTACCAATCAATATCCCAACCGAAGGTTACTCAAGGCATGATTGTTCACAACGCGCAATCTTCGCTCGATAGCAAGCAACGTAGGTATGTTATACACTTTTTTTAAAATATAAACTACCCCGAATAATATATAAACTAAGATTATAGATAGTATTGTTGAGATTATAGGTAATCACGCGACCTAAGTTCCTGAGATTATAGATAGTATTGTTGTCTCTACTATTCACTTTATCGCAACACTTCAACTTATCTCTCTAACATATACCTTTTCTCTAAGGCTCTATTACCCCACCATATTCCCATGAGTAAATGCTCTCTCAACTCATCACTACCTTGGAATTTAAGTCATTCGATAATGACATAGATAAATTCCGCTCACTTGGACCAACCTAGAAGTGTTTCTAATTTATCCGGGCTAAAAATAAGTATTCTGGAATTTCATCAAAGGTTTTAGGATTCTCGTTCGAATGAGGTTGTTCGAACGAACTTCTCACTTCGAACAAAATCAAAAATTTCGTTAGAAGTCTTGTTGGAATTCTTGTTCAAGCGAGGTCGTTCCAACGACCTGGGCAGGTCTTCGAACGACAATTTCAAGATCAGCGCTGTTCTTTCAAAATTTGTTTTTCCCAATTCTTTCCTCATCCAAAATCATCTAAAATTTATTCCAACTCCCAATCAGTGATTCAAAACCACTCCTACTCATAATGGGGTACTTTCCCACACAATTTACATAACAAATATGTACATAATCATAGGAAATGTAAATTAATGTCTTAAAACTCTAAAAGTCCATTAATATAATGTAATACCCCGTAATTTTAATGATTTTTATTTATTGGGTTAATTGAATTAAATGAGAATTAATTTGGAAATTAACTCGAAAATAAATACTAGCGAGATGTGAGTTGGTATTTGATTATGATGTTAAAATAAAATACTATTGAGAATATATGGTAATATATGAGTATTAAAAATGTTAAAATTATCACGAGGCAAAAATATGACAATTTGGGAAATTTAGTTGGGACGCGTGTATCAGTCGCGTTAGGAATGAATTTAATTTGATTAAAAAATAAATTATATTTTTATCAACCCAATGGTCATTTTGAGTGCGCCAACGTGTCCGGAAGGGTCGAAATAGTCAGAAAACACTAGCCGGGAGTTTAGTTTGGGTTCCGGGGCACTTTTAAGCCAAATCGACAACCGAGAAGGGTGTTTTGGTAATTTTAAAAATTGAGAAATTCAAACCCACGAATTTTAGAGTTAAATTAAATATTATTAGAGAGGCCACTAAGGCCATTACCAACCAAAAACAAAAGAGTGGACTACGGGGGTTTTTGAGAGAAGTTAGAGAGAAGTTGAAAGAGGTTTCAAACCAAACCATCTCCCATCACCATCATTTTGGAAGGGATTGTGACCGGAAAGAGGAGAGAATCAGCATAATATCCGACAACAAATCTGAAGAACGAAACCTAAGGCAAGTGATTTGATGTTATTAGTTTCAATGAATATTTCCTCCATGTTTAGTGTAGAGATTTGATATGCTTTGAAGGTTTTGATGAAAACTCAATGTATTTGTCTTGGAACTCATAAATTTGGATAGGGATTGCATGTAGAGTGTTTATGAACGAAATTAGTACCCAAAAGACTAAACCTTGATGATTTAAAAACGGATTAATGATGAGTATTTAGGTGCAAAAAAATTCAGGGTTCATGTTCATAAGGTTTGGGGTAAGATTTGGGAATTTATGGCGATTACATGTTAATTAATAAGATTTGACCCCAAAAATATGTTAAGAAATGACTTAGGGTGACCTAGAATAGTTTACCAACACAAAAACATAGTTAGTATGAACTTGGGATGGAATTGGAAAAAGGAATTTGGTAAAAAACGTATTGGGAAAAAATTATGGGTGTTTCCTTCCATGTTGTTAGAAGACCAACCCAGGTCGTTCGAACGACCTCGTTCGAACGAGCTTCTAACGAGATGCCAGTGTCACTTCTAACGAGTTCAGAGTTCGTTCGAAACCATTCGTTCGAACGACACTCGTTCGAACGACCTCGTTCGAACGAGATTTCAGTGACTTCTAACGAGTTCACAGAATGGTCTTTTTAGGCCCGAGTTTAGTTTTAAACTTTCCGTAGGACTATCTAAATGAGTGTTATTCTTCCTTTGTGATTAGTGGGTATAGTTGTGAGTTTGGAGTACGTTGAGTATTAAAACTTAGAAGTATATAATGGACTGGGTGACTTCTAGGGGTTATGGGATAAGCACCAGAATTTGTGACGTGAGAGGAGTTGATAATCTATAATGTATATTTTTGGAACTGGTAAGCGTACTACATTAATGACGGCATCGAAGTGTAAAATATACCTCTATTAATATTATAAGAAATCTAAGATGTGTGAATGCTTAGTATATATGGTTATCTGTGTATAACATACCTACCATACTTGCTATCACGGGAGGTCGGCATTCGATTAGGGCCATCTAATCTTTGTGCGCCTACGGGGGATTTAGATTGGTACCTCGAGGACATAGGTCAGAGAATGACTTATTGGTGAGTTAATAAGTCTGCTGATCATGGGAGCGTAGGTATGTGCGTGACCCATGTGATGTGAACTATGTTCGCCTCCATTATGTGTGATTGTTACTTATCAAAACGATTCCTGAGAGATTCAGAATACGTGATCCTTATGTACGTGATGTACCAAAATTTGATAGCAGAGTATGTGTGCACCGCAACTTAGTCTAGGGGTGCCATAATTGTATATTTATGATGAGATTGATATACTGAAATATTGAAATGGACTGTTTATATAAGTACAAGTGTGAATTAATGTAACATCCTTGTAGTTCTAGAAATGGGAAAACTCTCAGTTTATATTAAGATGTCGGGAATTAAACCGTGAATAGTATAGTAAAGTCAGGTTATGGATTGGTCTGGTTAGATAGTGGAATAACTAGAATGGGTACGGGTACGATAGGCGTGCACAATTAGTTGAGATGTGAGGAACAAATGTGAGAGCACGCACTATCATGTATTTTATATTCACTGTTTAATGACATTAAACACTTGCTATATTTTAAACTGTTTTCACAATCGGGCTGTGACTTGTTTGCTTTCAAATCTATTTTTTTTGTAAAAACCTTTTGGTTGTCCAGCCACAAGGACACCAAGCTTAGAAGTTTCATTCCAGTGACATGTTGTAGCTGTTGTGGAAGTTACAGGACCTCGATTATAGACGCCTCCACTTTCTACCTTGATTCCATTTCAGACTTATTTATCTGCATGGCATATCGCCCTTTTTGTCTTAGAGACAGTTTATTTATTCAGTTTATTTCAGTTTTGGATTTAATTAATTTGTGATTCAGACTTTGTATTTGGTTGTATTTAGTATTCGGATTATTTAGAGGAGTATTCCTCCCGATTCACTGTTATTCCATTGTTATTCTATTGTGACTGTGTTGTGATCATGGTATTAGCATTTCAAAATTTAAATGGATTGTATGTTAATCTTATTTAATTTAAAATTGACAACTCACTTTTTAAATATTAGGTGGCTAGTAATTGTTAAAATATTTTTCGGCAGTGATGCTATGAATTGAAACAACTTGACATTTTGTATTTATTTGAATAAAGGAGTAGCTACTCGGTATTTAATTAGTCGGGGTGTCATAGGTGGTATCAGAGCATCAGGTTCTAGTGTCCTTAGGATTTGTACGGCTTATTATGTTTTCGCTAAGCGTTCTTTGATATAGAGCCCTATATTATAGGATTGTTGTATTCTATTGTGTATGTTTCGCTCTTCAGCTATTTTGAGATAATAACTGCGAACTTATAAAACTTTACTCTCATTTCAGATGCCTCTACGACGTGCACAGCGAGTTCCCAGGGATGCTCAGCCCGAGCCACATCCTGCATCAGTTCAGGGATCCATGAATGCCGCAGAGGTTGCCGCTATTGTAGCCCTAGCGGTAAATGCCGCCCTAGCAGTTGTGCAATAGGCACCACCCCTGGCGCCGGTAGTAGCACCAGTACAGGATCATGCATTCCTATCTTCTTGGGAACGTGTTCATGATGCTTTTCAGAAATCACACCTTCCGGAGTTTGCAGGTAGCTCCGACATCGTTGTGTCCAGTCAGTGGAAGAAGGACATCCAAAGGCACTTGAGGATGTACGAGTGTACGGATGTACAGAGACAGATACAGGCTACTTTTAAGCTGGTAGGGTCAGCATTATAGTGGTGGGAGTCCATTACCACCGCGGAGGAGAGAGATGTTCTTTTTATTCAGGAGTTCTGGGTGCGGTTCGATCGCAAGTATTTTCCCTCAGCCATTCACACCAAGATGAGGAGGAAGTTGATGAACCTCAGGCAGGAGGGGAAGACAGTGGCTGAATATGAGGCCGAGTTCATAAATATCTTGAACATCGTCCCCGATGAGATTCCAACAGAGGATAAGAAGATATAGAAGTTCGTGGATGGGTTGACTTGGAGGATTCGTCAACATTTACTGGGAAATCTCTCGTTGGCCACTTATTTCGATGTGGTTAACGCATCACTACTTCACTGCCAGGACCACCGCTTTCATTTGTCAGAGGGTAAGCGATCAGGAGAGTTTAGCCATCAGGGCAGGATAGGGGAAATTGTGCCAATGGGGCAGAATCAGTTCAGGGTCACCACATGCAGGGTGATCAGAGTTCCCAGCAGGGGGATTCTAAGAGATTTAGATCTGGGGGTTTCAGAAATGGACAGGGAGGTTTTTATCATGGCCAGCAGTGTCAGCACGGCCATCAGGGTCAGCAGGTCCAGCATGGCCAACAACAATAGTTTCATCAGGGCCACCACAGCCAGGGGAGGAATGGCAATGGCCACCAGGGCCGTGGGCAGCAGGGTCAAAGAGGGGGAAACTTTCCAGGGAAATGTTTTAGTTGTGGCAAATTGGCCACAAACGCCAGGAGTGTCCTGATAGGGGTAGAGCCCCACAGCAGCTGGAGAAGGGTACTCGACATGAGCCCCAGAGTCCTATGTTTCCCGTCGCCCTCCCAGCACCACCGCAGATGCCAGCTTTGCCACCTATCCCAGCAGTCCCAGTCCAGCAGGGACAACTTCAGTACGGGCGAGTTTATCAGCTCTAGAAGGACGCAGTCCCAAAATTTCCACCTGTTATTGAGGGTATGTTCTCTATTCAGGGGACTATGGGGCATATTTTATTTGATACGGGAGCCACACACTATTTCATATCCACGAGATTTGCACGCACTATGGGGTTGTTAGACACTGCAGAGAGCACGATTACTTACGTAGATTCACCGTTGAGTCGGGATTCTGTGATTTCTCTTATTTGTATAGGCGTGGGTACATAGATTGGGAGGTTTACTTTACCTGCCGATATGTTAGTATTAGAGATGACTGAGTACGATGCGATTGTGGTATGGATTGGCTAGTTGCGTACCGATCCATGATTGATTGTTTCAGCAGGAGTATTATTTTTGCCATTCCTGAGCAAGAGATGTTCTTAGTGGAGATGCCTCGTTCTGAGGGAGGATCGTCCACACACTTGTATTATATAGAGGAGGAGACCTCTAAGGAAGTGGTAATACCACTCGATTCGATTCCCGTTGTTAGTGAGTTCGCTGATGTATTTCAGGATACACCTGAATTACCTCCTAGTAGAGAGATAGATTTTGTTATCGATTTAACGTCGGGTACTCATCCAATTGCCCGATCACCTTATCGTATGGCTCCAGCGAAGATGAGAGAGATAATGGATCAGATAGAGCAATTATTGGGTCAGGGGTTTATCCGTAGGAGCACTTCACCATGGGGTGCCCCTGTGTTGTTCGTAAAAAAGAGGGATGGATCGTTGAGGTTGTATGTAGATTATCGGGAGTTGAATAAAGTCACGATACGGAATAAGTATCCGTTTCCCCGAATCGATGACTTATTCGACCAATTGAGAGGAGCTTCTTTCTTCTCAAAGATTGACTTGCGATCAGGATACCATCAGTTGCGTATCGGGGAACAGGACGTATCGAAGACTGCTTTCTTTATGAGATATGGTTCCTATGAGTTTCGGGTTATGCCTTTTGGCCTAACCAATGCTCCAGCCATGTTTATGGACTTGATGAATAGGGTGTTCAGAGAGTTCCTGGACCAGTTCATCATCATCTTTATCGATGACATTCTGGTTTACTCCCAGACAGAGGAGGAGCATGCCGAGCATTTGAGACAGGTTTTGCAGACACTGCGTCAGAATGAGCTATATGCGAAGTACGAGAAGTGTGGGTTTTGGTTGAAGGAGGTACAGTTTTTGGGGCATATCATTTCAAACAAAGGGATATCATTTGATCTGAGAAAGGTATCGACGGTGAGGGAGTGGGGACAACCCACGACACCGACTGAGATTCGTAGTTTCTTGGGCCTGGCAGGATACTACAGGAGATTTATTTATGGTTTCTCTAAGATAGAAGGTCCTTTGACACATCTGACTCTCAAAGGTGTGCCATTCATCTAGAGCGATGCCTGTCAGTTGGCACTCGATGAGTTGAAAGACAATTGACCTCAGCGCCTGTGTTAGCATTGCCCAGACTGGGAGTTGAGTATCTAGTCTACACCGATGCGTCCCTACAAGGACTTGGAGGTGTACTGCAATAGGAGTGTCAGACTATAACGTATGATTCCCGTAATCTTAAGCCTCACGAGAAGAATTACCCCACCCACGACTTGGAGTTAGCGGCAGTCGTATTTTCTCTTCAAATTTGGAGACACTATCTCCTGGGGGAGAAATTTCGGTTGTTCATAGACCACAAGTCTCTACAGTACCTCTTCACACAGAAGGAACTTAATATGCATCAACGTCGGTGGCTTGAGTTCGTGAAGGATTATCAGTTCAATATCCAGTACCACCCAGGAAAGGCTAACGTGGTAGCAGACGCGTTGAGCCGTAGGCCAATAGGTGAGGTGGCCAAAGTGTGGAAAGCAAAGTGGAAGGAGCTGGGACACCTGGATGCAATGGCCCGATCATTCATGTCTGTGATGTCTGTTACACCTCAGATTGTTGTGAGAGTGATACACGCCCAGGCAAAAGACTCGTTCTGTCAAGAGCAGATAGTTCGATTATAAGCAGAGGGAGCCGAGTCCTATACCGTTAGTTCAGACTGGGGATTACGCTTCAATGGGATACTGGTTGTTCCAGAAGGGGAAGACATGCGACACGACGTAATGGCAGAGTCGCATGGTTCACGATTCGCAGTTCATCCTGGCGGGGATAAGATGTACCAAGACATGAGACGACAGTACTGGTGGAGCGGGATGAAGATAGATATTGCCGAGTTCGTTTCAAAATGTGCCACTTGTCAACTGGTAAAAGTGGATCATCAGAGACAAGCAGGACTCATACAACCGTTAGAGGTTCTTATGTGGAAATGGGAGAGCATTTCCATGGATTTCATCACGGGGTTACCCACGTCACAGAGGGGTCACGATTCTATATGGGTAATCGTGGATCGATTGACCAAAGTTGCTCACTTTCTGCCAGCACGGACAGATTACCCTACGGGGCAGTATGCCTAAATTTTCATAGCGGAGATAGTGAGACTTAACGGGGTGCCTCTCAATATCGTGTCTGATCGAGACAAGATATTTGTTTCACGATTTTGGGAGAGTTTCTAGGAGGCCATGGGTACGGAGTTGTGGCTGAGTACGGCGTATCACCCGCAGACAGATGGGCAAACCGTGAGGACAAATCAGATATTGGAGGACATGTTGTGTATGTGCATCCTAGACTTTGGAGGTGGTTGGGAGAATTACCTTCCACTGGTGGAGTTTGCTTATAATAACTCCTACCAGATCACCATTGGCATGGATCCATTCGAGGCGTTGTATGGGAGACCTTGTCATTCCCCATCATGTTAGTTAAAGGTGGTGGACAATAAACTCCTTGGGCTGGAGTTGATTCAGGATACTTCGACAAGGATAGAGATGATACGGAGCCGTATTCGGGTAGCTCAGGACCGACAGAAGAGCTATGCTGATGCCAAGAGGTTCTTCAGAGAGTTCAAGGTGGGAGACCAGGTGCTACTCAGAGTATCTCCGATGAAGGGGATTATGCATTTTGGGAAGAAGGGTAAATTATCACCAAGATATGTGGGGCCGTTTCCTATCATCGAGCGGATTGGGCCAGTAGCGTATATGCTTGGATTACCGGAGCACTTGCATAGGATTCATGACATGTTCCATATCTCCTCGATAAGGAGATATCTTAGGGACGATTTGGCCCATACCCATATTTCTTTGGAGGACATCGATCTACAACCGGGTAGTTCCTACGAGGAGGGGCCAATCGCCATTCTGGACCACATCGAGAGGAAACTGAGGTCGAAGATAGTACCATTAGTACGTGTTTAGTGGCGGCATCATAATGCCGAGGAGTACACATGGGAGTGCGAGGATGAGATGCGGGAGCGCTATCCAGAGTTATTTGTACCAGGTATGCTTTAGTTCCGAATTTCGAGATGAAATTCTGTTATTGGGGGGGGGGGGGGGGGGAGTATGTAATACCCCGTAATTTTAATGATTTTTATTTATTGGGTTAATTGAATTAAATGAGAATTAATTTAGAAATTAACCCGAAAAATAAATAATAGCAAAATGTGAGTTGGTATTTGATTATGATGTTAAAATAAAATACTACTGAGATAATATGGTAATATATGAATATTGAAAATGTTAAAATTGTCACGGGGCAGAAATATGACAATTTGGGAAATTTAGTCGGGACGCGTGTGTCAGTCGCGTCAGGAATAAATTTAATTTGATTAAAAAATAAATTATATTTTTATCAACCTAATGGTCATTTTGAGTACGCCAACGTGTCCGGAAGGGTCGAAATAGTCAGAAAACACTAGCCGAGAGTTTAGTCTGGGTCCCTGGGCACTTTTAGGCCAAACCGACAACCCAGAAGGGTATTTTGGTAATTTTAAAAATTGAGAAATTAAAACCCACGAATTTTAGATTTAAATTGAATATTATTAGAGAGGACACTAAGGCCATTACTAGCTAAAAACAAAAGAGTGGACTACGGGGGTTTTTGAGAGAAGTTAGAGAGAAGTTGAAAGAGGTTTCAAACCAAACCATCTCCCATCACCATCATTTTGGAAGGGATTGTGACCGGAAAAAGGAGAGAATCAGCATAATATCCGATAAAAAATATGAAGAATGAAACCTAAGGCAAGTGATTTGATGTTATTAGTTTCAATGAATATTTCCTCCATGTTTAGTGTAGTGATTTGGTATGCTTTGAAGATTTTGATGAAAACTAAATGTATTTGTCTTGGAACTCATAAATTTGGATAGGGATTGCATGTAGAGTGTTTATGAACGAAATTAGTACCCAAAAGACTAAACTTTGATGATTTAAAAACTAATTAATTATGAGTATTTAGGTGTAATAAAATTTTGGGTTCATGTTCATAAGGTTTGGGGGAAGATTTGGGAATTTATGGCGATTACATGTTAATTAATAAGATTTGACCCCAAAAATATGTTAAGAAATGACTTAGGGTGACCTAGAATAGTTTACCAACACAAAATGTAGTTAGTATGAACTTGGGACGGAATTGGAAAAAAGGAATTTGGTGAAAAACGTAATGGGGAAAAATTCTGGGCATTTCCTGCCATCTCGTTAGAAGACCAACCCAGGTCGTTCGAACGAGCTTCTAACGAGATGCTAGTGTCACTTCTAATGAGTTCAGAGTTCGTTTGAAACCATTCGTTCGAATGACACTTGTTCGAACGACCTCGTTCGAACGAGATTTCAGTGACTTCTAACGAGTTCACAGAATGGTCTTTTTAGGTCCGAGTTTAGTTTAAATTTTCCGTAGGCCTATCTAAATTAGTGTTATTCTTCCCTTATTATTAGTGGGTATAGTTGTGAGTTTGGAGTACGTTGAGAATTAAAACTTAGAATTATATAATGGACGGGGTGACTTCTAGGGGTTAAGGGATAAAGACCGAAATTTGCGACGTGAGAGGAGTTGATAATCTATAATGTATATTTTTGGAACTGGTAAGCGTACTACATTAATGACGGTCTCGAAATGTAAAATTTACCTCTATTAATATTATAAGAAATCTAAGATGTGTGAATGCTTAGTATATATGGTTATCTGTGTATAATACCTACCATACTTGCTATGACGGGAGGTCGGAGTTCGATCAGGGCCATCTAATCTTTGTGTGCCTACGGGGGGATTTAGATTGGTACCTCGAGGACATAGGTCAGAGAATGACTTATTGGTGAGTTAATAAGTCTGCTGATCATGGGAGCGTAGGTATGTGCGTGACCCATGTGATGTGAACTATGTTCGCCTCCATTATGTGTGATTGTTACTTATCGAAACGATTCCTGAGAGATTCGAAATACGTGATCCTTATGTACGTGATGTACCGGGATTTTATAGCAGAGTATGTGTGCACCGCAGCTTAGTCTAGGGGTGCTATAATTGTATATTTATGATGAGATTGATATACTGAAATATTGAAATGGACTATTTATATAAGTACAAGTGTGAATTAATGTAACATCCTTGTAGTTCTAGAAATGGGAAAACTCTCAGTTTATATTAAGATGTCGGGAATTAAACCATGAATAGTATAGTAAAGTCAGGTTATGGATTGGTCTGGTTAGATAGTGGAATAACTAGAATGGGTACATGTACGATAGGCGTGCGTAATTAGTTGAGAGGTGAGGAACTCATGTGAGAGCACGCACTATCATGTATATTTTATATTCACTGTTTAATGACATTAAACACTTGCTATATTTTAAACTGTTTTCACAATCGGGCTGTGACCCGTTTGCTTTCAAATCTAATTTTTTTGTAAAAACCTTTTGGGTGCCCAGACACAAGGACACCAACCTTAGAAGTTTCATTCCAGTGACGTGCTCTAGCTGCTGTGGAAGTTACAGGACCTCGATTATAGATGCCTCCACTTTCTACCTTGATTCCATTTCAGACTTATTTATCTATAGGGCATGTCGCCCCTTTTCTCTTAGAGACAGTTTATTTATTCAGTTTATTTCAGTTTTGGATTTAATTAATTTGTGATTCAGACTTTGTATTTGGTTGTATTCAGTATTCGGATTATTTAGAGGAGTATTCCTCCAGATTCACTGTTATTCCATTGTTATTCCATTGTGACTGTGTTGTGATTATGGTATTAGTATTTCAAAATTTAAATGGATTGTATGTTAATCTTATTTAATTTAAAATTGACAACTCACTTTTTAAATATTAGGTGGGTAGTAAATGTTAAAAAAACATTCGACAGTGATGCTATGAACTGAACCAACTTGACATTTTGTATTAATTTGAATAAAGGAGTAGCTACCCGGTATTTAATTAGTCGGGGTGTCACATATAAATCCACCATGAATAATCACTCAAAACCCCCCAATTATTTTGTGATTACAACATAAAATTTCCAGACTTATCATTCCTACCTTAGTGTTATTCATCTACATGCAAACCAATCTTCTAATTTCACAATTTAATGGCGATTAAGTTTCAGATTTATAGCATCAATGATTATCTCATAATCTAGGTTAACATGAATCATATATGCTCAGAATTTTAGAAAGATAAAC
Organism: Sambucus nigra; assembly: GCA_949130495.1. Taxonomy (NCBI): domain Eukaryota; kingdom Viridiplantae; phylum Streptophyta; class Magnoliopsida; order Dipsacales; family Adoxaceae; genus Sambucus; species Sambucus nigra. The sequence continues at coordinate 550,284,019 of OX422212.1, read as the reverse complement.
ACTTTCCTTTTCGTGAACCTCTGAATTGCTGAGTGAAATTGGTATGGTGATGATCCTCTCCTCACGATCTATGCATTGGTATGGTTTCCGGTGGAAAAGCTTGAATCCTTAGCCCAATTCTCTATGTCTTCTTCTTCTCCCTCTTAGGTTCTCTCTCTCTCTCTCTCTCTCTCTCTCTCTCTCTCTCTCTCTCTCGGGTTAGAAATTGTTAAATAGCCTAATGTCCACTTTCCTATTTTTCTTTTTTAATTCTTATTTTCGTCCATTTAATTTTTCAAAACTATCAAAAGACCAAAATACCCCTCTAGGGTGTTGTTTTGGGCTAAAATGACCCGGACTCCAAATAAAACACCCGAGTAGTGTTTTCGACTATTTCGACCCTTCCGAACACACTAACACTTTCAAAATGGCCATAAGAGTTTATTAAAAATAAATCATCCTTTTTATCCTAATAAAGAAATGTTAACACGACTCACACGCGCGTCCCAACTAAGTGTTGCAACTGTCGTATTTTTCACTATCGGACAAAAGAATGTTCTCATATTCATATATTATTTTACTCTCTAAGTAATATTCCACGTAATTATTTCTGATAAATACTAACTCTCATCACCCTCGTAATTATTACAATTGAATTCGGATTAATTATAATTTAAATTTTCTCCCTTTAAATTAATTAATTAAGATCCCATAATTAAAATAAAATTCCACAAAATTATGGGGTATTGCACTTACTATCCAAGATCTAATACACTCCTAAATTTTCAAACCTAACCTGAGAGGTTAGTCAATGCAATGGGTCAGGGCTCACTACAAAAATACTATTTACATTTCTAAAAAGAGGAAACCCAACCAAACATAAGTACTAAGTGAAATAAATACCACAATAGAATTTTTTAAATTAGATCAACAATTAATATCAATGTCCTTATCAATATTCACCAGATAATACAACATGTTCAAATACGATGCACAACAATAGGGTTTTATCAATGTTTCATAGTCTCATGAGTATAAAGAACTTTTTACTTACTAAAAAAGATTAAATCATTTATCCATGTAATAGAAAGTATATAATAACTATATACTCATTAATCAATGTTAAAATCGTTTAATAATGAAGGATGATATCAAACTATCGATTTTCAATTGATACTAACGGCTAAACTATAATATTCAATTTATCGATATCCTTACAAGTCTTTGATGAACTTTCCACTTTCATATATTAAACTTAATTATTTCCCTTTCAATAAGTCATAATTACATAATTACTATTCTATCCAAACAACCTTGTCAACATCACTTTTTCAAGAATCATTAACCAATTACCTCATTCTTATCCCATTCATCTCAAATTTATCATGTTAACTTCATTTTATATAACTGGCCTCCCTCATGGAACCAAATGTCACAATACGTTTAATTAACTCAATTTTTTAACCGACTTTCACCCTTGCTCCCCGACCATCTCAAGAACACGTGGTATGGCAATACAAATTCTTAACGCAATTTTCCACCTTCGATATGTTATGTCGAGAAACCCATAGCCACCTTCTACGCAAAACCAATTAGTATTTTCACATCAATCTGTAGTCATCTACTTCACATTTTCAAAAAATTCGTAACCACCTTACTACGCAGCACCGATACACATAAAACCAACACACATCCAAAAACCACATGTTATTCGCACGACATGAAATATCAAGGACCATCAATCGTTTATACGCCACCTATTATTCATATGGTTGTAATTCAACTTTCATATAACCAAAATATATCCTATTTCTTAGCTTGATGGCAGCTTATATTTTCACGGTTGGAGATTACACCTTATGTAATACGCTAATAATCCACACATAATCGTACTCCTTGAATACACCAATAAAAGAGTTATCTCTCCAAACTCAACCTTAAAATTCCATTCCTAGCAAAGATACATTTATTCATGCATAAGATCCCAACTCTTAACCTTCTCTAGACTACATGCATAGGATGTCTAATAAATTAAATCCAAACAATGAACTATCGATACAATTTTATCTAGACTGGGTCAGTCGTCAAGAGTAAGAAATTATCAACTCGTAAACCTAAATGTCAATGAATCTAAATTGATTTATCCAGCCCATATTATGGTAAACCCACAAAATAAACACTTCATTACACTATTTCCTTTTATACTAGCTAGGTACTTAACACGTTCCTTAAGCAATGCATCGACCATGAAAAACATTACTCTCAAGTCATCTTTTTTTATATCCAAACTACAAGATATAAGTCTCAATACCCAACTCACGAGTCATACACTTTAATATCCATTCCCACACGTCATTCATTTCAATATTCAACTCATTACTGATATAGTCCCATATCTAATTCCACAAGCTATACATTTCAATAAGCATATTACAATTCATACATTCAAATTACCATTTTCCCAATACTCATATTCTTATAAATATAACTTCTACCTTCTCTAGAGTTCGTGCATGGGAAGTCTCATAAATAAAATCCAAACAAGGAACTCCCCAAACAGTTATGTTTAGATTGGGTATTTATTAAGAGTGGATAACACTAAATCTAACCTCTTCAATACCTCCACAGTTCTAATACATACAAAATAGACTTCAATCACATGAGATTCCCCACTCACTCTTAGAATACCCAATTACCTCATTACACCGCATAACGATAATCATAAATATAGAATACTATAGAAGGCCTCAAAATAAATCTTTATTCTAATACCCATACTTTTAAATTCCATCTTATTCATATCAAAATCCACATGTACATAACCCAAGTATCATAGCCTGGAATCTCAACAATAAGTAATCCTAAGAGATCCTAGCCTTCGTGTCATCATTTTATAACCATCACCTTATAATACAAACAAAAATATCATCAAGGGTAGTTATTAACCAATTTATCCAAAATTCATCTTCACATAAAATTCATTTACAAATTAGCAAACCACAAATACCACACTTATACTCGACAGTCCATTTATAACATAATAGCATATCCAATCATCCCATTAACACTCAATGACATCAAAATATCCATAATTAATATTCATATGATAGCCATCAACAACCTAGAATAATAAACCAACAGTACTCGTCTTCTCTATAATAGTCCCCAAACATCCCCATCTCCACGATAATACATTATTGTCTCTCCAATGCTTTATAGATAAAATGACCAAACATTATATGTACTGAAATAAAACTCCATATCTCGCAAAAAATATTCTCCAACAATAACATATAATAAATTTCAAACTCCCAATACCAAACTAAGTAGGACAAAAATAATAACAATACACGCATACCATACATTTTCTCGAATAATACCCCCATTTATTTTCCTAACATTTGTTTTCAATTCATAAGTAGAATAATCGAATCCTAGGGATATAAAATTTTAATATGATAACTCAACAATTCGTACGCATATTAGAGGGAAAATTTCATGTTCGAACGACTTCAAGTGTCCAAAAATAATCTTAGGTAGTCCGCACTAAATGTTACATGATACATGTATACTCATAACACATATTTGAAGTCTTAGAGTTCATAGGAACATTTTTTAACTCTTATCTACCATAATAATTTTCTCATCTAAAAAATCACATTATTTGACTCACGTAACCATTTTCTAAGCATATTCAATAGCATTCCACTAGTTAAAATTATAATTTCTCAACTTTAAATATTAGTTTAAACTTCACATAGTCCTAAAATTAATCAATAAACATATTCAAGAAATATCTAAATAAAAAAGTACCAAATGGGAAAAGTACCAAAAGTAGAGTATCAAAAAGTACCAATTCTAATTCTAAATTGATTCCTTAATCTTCTTAAAACTCGTAGTAACTTTGCCTCTTGAATTGCTCCCGAAATCCAAGCCTAAAATTCTTAAATGGAGGTTTGGATGTGGTGGTTAATGTGGGTGGAGTTTGGGAGGGATAACAATGGGTTAGGCTTTCAAAAATATTGGAGAAAAGAGTTGCGTGCAGAAATAGGGAAGCCAAGGATTGACTGACCATTTAAACATGGTATCCCACTATAGCGGATGCACCTACCGCGATAGCGGATTAATCCTAACGCTATAGCGGTATGCACCTAAGTGCGCTACCAAAACATGAATCCTTCCCCTCTTATAATAAAATTCTAAACCCCTAAACTTGAAACTCAAGAAATCTTCTAATGACCTTAGTACCCCTAGATTTAAACCAAATTCTCCCTAATAACCAACCCAATAGTTTAATCAATATAATTACCATATTATTACTCAATTTCGGTATAATTTAAATTTAACCCCAAAAATTTATCAATTAATTGAATGATCTCTAAAAATCCAAATTACCTTATTTTAACTTGTAAATTATGTAACTTCTTTTAAATAATTACATTTGAAGCATATAATTAGTCTGGGTTATGTAATACCCTATAATTTTAAAGGAATTGATTTAATTAAACAATTAATTAACTATGGATTTTGGGAGAATTTTAAATTATTATTCTATTTGAAAACTTGAACTTTACAATTATTTAAGTTAGGAATAAAGTTTTGTTTATGTTAGTGTAAGTGAAAATATAATATATGAGAGTTATTATAATTATTGAATTCATTTGATGAATTAGATAATCTATTGTGCATTTAGAGAATTTGTTTGGTGAATTAAAAAAGTGTTTACACTTAATTGTACATAAATAAAGTATGGTCCTTAATTGTAATTATAGGAAGTAAATGGAAAGTTTGGCACAAAATGAATTATAGATTAAAGTAGAGGGTATATTGATAATGAGGTAGTTAATAGTAGAAAGGTTTATAGTTAGGCCTAATTAAAGAAAGGGAAAATGTTTATGTTTAAAAAAAATGGAGGCCGCTGTTTCATTCAAGGAATAGATGTTGAGTTCATTTCATCATTCCCTCTAAAACAGTAATAAACCTTAGCCTCCCATTTCTAGTACACAATTCTAGCAAAAAATATATTTTTCTTGGAAAACATTTTGGGACAGCATTTAGACAAATTTTAATGGGCTTTTGGAGGGGCGATCAGAGACATAATTTAAAAATTAAAAGAGTCTTTTCTCTATAACATTTAAACACTTTTGAGGAAAAAATTTAACCAATCAAGGCAAGATAATTCTGCTCTCTCATCTAATGAGATAAATAATATTTTTTACTTAAAAATGTTTTTATAAATTTTAAAATTTGTGTCGCGATAATTTGGGTTTATCTTTCTTTGATTACACATTTATAAATTGTGATTTTTGATGAATACGTTAATGAATTCAAATCATGAAATTGTATAATCGATTATTATAGTCTAATTAAATTGGATTTTAAATTGTAAATTCATGTTATAATTTAAATATTAAAGTTGAAAATTTCAAATGATTAAAATTTTGTGTTTTAGATTATCCTTTTATTATGGAATTAGGAAATTTCCTTCTAATTCTAAATACGTGAACTAGCGGCATTTATATATGATTGTTGAAAATACAGAATATATGGGCTATAATAGTTAAATTAATATATGTAGATTTTATTATTTGTACTCAAGGTCGTTAGTTTTACTAATAAAGTCCATAACCATTTTTTTTATGGTGGTCCCGACCCGTCACATTGTTACAGGTGTTCTAGGGTACCGGGCTTAGAATTCCCACTTGAGCACTTAGTGTTCCCTTTCAGTCATCAATGATTTAGAGATGTAGGTCTTGGAGCTACTCTTAGTTTTATCTATTTATTTCATGTATGAGAGATGCGAGATTTTACTCGATTCCTAGCATTTGTACTCAATATTGGATATAGTATGGTTTTATGAGTTTGGGAATGTAGCAATATTTATCTTGGTGGTGGTGATTGATTTTCTCCACATTATATGATCATTTGAGATTTCATCGTATCATTCGTTACTATGATTATGTCATTCATTGATTTTTGTCGCATGCTAAGAATGATATTTAAATTGAATTGAAAAAATGATTTTATTTATTAAATAGACTGGATCAATCTAATTACTAAAAATAATAGAGTGACACATTTAGTGTCGTAGCATGGTTCTAGGCAATGTAGTTTCTATAGGTCTATCTTATTCGTCTGCATTGTGTTCTTGGATACAAATACTTTATCTTTGTACTTATTTTGTATTTTTCTTAGTACTGATAAGCGTTACATTTTATATTTTTGATAGCACTGAAGAGGAAAACTCATTCTACTGCACATACTGCCCAGCCTAGTCCAATAATATAGTTGCCAACCGCACCACCAAGTGTACACCTTCCATAAATGGCAGTCATCCCAACACTAGATGCCAAGGAATAAATTATTTTTGGAGCTCAAAAGATTTTAGAGCTGATCTCCTAGGCGGTGTAGGAAGGGTTAGCTCCAGGAAGGCAGGACTGACTAGTAAAGGCACCATAGCTAGTGGTATTAACTCTCACTATAGACAAAGAGAAGATTCATCGTGAATTTATAAAGGATGGGTTACCAATGTTTTTATGTCTGAAAGATACTCCAGTGGTTATTCAATGGCATCAGGTCATTGAGCTCCATATTAGGCGCTCGTTTTATACGGATGTTCAAAGGAAGATTCTAGCCACTTTTTAACTGACCGCTGACGCTCCTCAGTAATGGGAGATGTGAATAATATCGAGCAGAGAAATAGATAACTTACTATGATTTAGCAGTAAAGTTCAATAATAGGCATTTTCCTCAGTCCATTCGCACAAAAAAGGATGGAGTTTTCGGCACTTCAGCAGAGGAATCATGATGCTGATGAGTATGAGAAAGACTTTACCAATCTGTCAATTTTTATTACGAAGGAGGTGAATATAAAAAAGAAAAAGATTGGTTCCTTTGTCCCTGATCTCATATACCATATTTTCCAGATTCTGATGGTAAATCTCATAGTAAATGTGTCAATCACCGTTTATAAGGATCATTTCGGGAGCGGGATCAAATTTGAGAAAGGGAGACAAGAAGGTAGTCCCAAGGTCGAGGAAGAATCCAACAGTGACCAAAAGGGAGGTCAGGTCCATCAAGGCCAAGGGAGATGGAATAATTTTCAATCCAATTAGAAAAATTCCCATCAGAATGGTCAAGGTTAGCAGCAACAGCAGGGGAGGAAAGGTAATACCTCCTTTGGATTATCTCCGTTCGTGTGATTTAAGTATAAGGAAGGATTTCTTAAATGGGTACAGTTAATAAATTAGGGCTAGTTCAGTCAGAGCCAATATAGTAAGGGCCAGTGGTAATAGGGCTTATTCCCCATTAATCTGCAGTAGCAGCCGAGGCAACATTATGTGCGAGTTATCTCAGCTCGAAGACATCAGGCACTAACGTCATTTCCTTTACCCATCGCAATACCTTATTGCAGTTACTGTATGGTCAGGTCTATTAGGTAGGACCTATGGAGGATTAGTTACCTATTTAGGCATTCGATAGTATGTTCTTTATTTATGTCACTCTAGCTAAATTTTTATTCGATATGGGTGCTACACACTTTTTTGGTTCATGACACTCCAAGTTTATCGGGGAGGCTTCTGACTCCTTGCACTAAGATATTAGTAACAGTTACTCTATTAGGTGTATCCATATTATTACCTATGTTTTTGATGGGGTAGGCATTTACATTGGTAGGATATAATTTGTAGCTAATTTATTAGTATTTAGTACCCACACATATGATGTAATTTTGGGGATGGATTGGTTATGTTAATATCATGATCAGATTGATTGTGTAGGTATATGTATTGTATTTTTTAGACCAGGATATGGGAAGTATTTGGCGGCCATTCCTAGACATGAGGGTAGGGAAACTACCCACTTATATTTTATTAATGAAGAGACCCTCGAGGAGACCATAATGTCCTTAGGTATGATTCTCGTAGTTCACGAGTTCATCGATGTACTCGACCAGATTTTAAGTTTACCATTGAGTAGGGAGATTAATTTTGTCATAGATTTGGCATCGAACACTAAACCGATAGCTATGGAATCATATCATATGGTTGTTATAAAAATGAAGGATATAAGAGGTCATATTAATTAGCTCTTATAGTTGGAGTCTATCTGTCGTAACACTTCACCTTGGGGTGCACCAATATTATTTGTGAAGAACAAATATGGGTCTTTAAGACTATGTATTGACTATTGGGATTTGAATAAGGTGATGGTGAAGAATAAGTATCCTCTACAAATGATTGATGATTTTTTTGATCCATTAGAGGGAGCTTCTTTCCTTTCGAAGATGAATTTCCGATTCGATTATCAGCAGTTGAGGGAGAGAGAGGAGGATGTTCCCAAGATAAACTTCTTAACTCATTATGGATCTTATGAATTCTGATTGATCTCGTTTGAGATGACTAATGCCCTAATTGTATTCACAAACTTAATGAATCGGGTGTTCCGACTATATTTGGACCAATCCATCAAAGTCTTTATTGATGTATTTTTAATCTATTCACACATAGAGGAGTAGCACGAAAAACATTTGCGAATTGAATTATATATGTTGAGGGAGCATAAACGTTTTGTAAATTTATTCAAATTCGAGTATTGGAAGTGGTAAATCAAGTTTTTAGGGCATGTTGTGTCAGATAAGGGACTTACAATGAACCTCAGTAGGGTGTTAGCCATATTGGATTGGGCACATCCCATAACACCTACCAAAGTTTGCTTCTTTTTAGGTTTGGCTAGTTATTATAGGAGCTTAATTTTTGGTTTCTGAAAGATAGCTGGGAAGATGACCGAGTTGACCAAAAGGGGGTGGTATTCTTTTGGAGTGATAAGTGTCAGTAGGCATTCGACACTCTAAAAAAGAAGTTGACTTATGCACTAGCTCTCGCCTTACCTAGGAGTGGAGTTGAGTTGGTCTACACTGATGCTTTATTTATAGGGATTAGGATGGGTACTGATGCAGGAGGATAGGGAGATTTCTCATGCCTCTCGAAAGTTGATGCTGTATGAGATGCATTATCCGACTCATGACTTGGAGTTGGTTGTCATTATATTTATGTTTCATGCATGGAAGCATGAACTTTGAGATGAGAAATTTATTCTTTCAGCGATCACAAGATTCTACATTATCTATTTACACAAAGAGATCGCAATATGAGGCAGTGGAGATGGTTCAAGTTCATCCAGGATTATCAATTCACCATCCAATATCACTCGAGGAAGGCTAACATGGTGGTAGATGCATTGGGTCGATGACCACGTGGTAGTATCTCAGCCCTTGAGGAAGCTGAGTGGGGCTCAGTAAAGATGATTATATAGTTAACCATGGAATTCATGAGTATGGTTATAGTGACCCCAGATATTATAATATGTGTGATCAGGGGAAAGTCAAAGGATGATATGTGTAAGGGAAAGGTGATGGAGTTTCCCTCTATCGGTGTACCTTTTTTTTATCGGGTTCGATCGAAGGACCCTTGGATGAGGAGTTGAGACGGACCATTATAGAGGAGACGTATGGTTTACATTTTTCGGTACACATATGAGGGGATAAAATGGACAAAGATATAAAGAGTTAGTATTGGTGTGTTAGTATGACGAAGGATGTGGCCAAGTTCATATCGAGATTTTTTTTGGTATCATACCATGTGGTGTTCGGGCCAGCTTTAAGCTCATTGGCCAAGCATTATTTTGACAGAGCCAGGGGTTAAACTCGGGACCAAACCCAATCCACCCCCAAGAATGTCCCAGTGGCATCCTTATACCACTAGGCTAAGAGACTTGGTTAGTTTATATCGAGATGCACTACTTTTCAAATAGTGAAGGTGGACCATAAGCATTTGTCTAGTATGCTTCGGCCTCTACCCATTCTCGAGTGGAAATTAGATAGTATCTTGATGGATTTCATCACGGGATACCCTTTATGCCTTGAAAACATGATTCTAATTGGATGATTCTTCATAGCATTAATAATGTGGCACACTTTGTGTCCGTTTTTACTGATTATTCAATCAAGAATCTTATACGTTTATATGTGGATGAGATTGTTCATTTACATGTGGTTCCATTCAAATAATTTGATATCAGGGCCCTACATTTACGTCACACTTTAAGAAAAAGTTCTAATAGGCTATGGGGACTAAAGTTCATCTCATCATGGCATACCATTCGCAAATGGATGGCCATACAGAGAGAGTCAATCAGGAGTTAGAGGATATGCTATGGGCATTCGTAATGGACTTCAAGTGCATTTGGGAGATCAATTTACCATTAGTGGAGTTTTCATATAACAACAGTTATTAGAAGTGCATATCTATAAACCCTTATGAGGCACTTTATGGGAGACCATACCGATCACCAATATGCTGGGATCAAAATTTGTCCAAGGTAGGATCGAAAATATCAAGTTGATAGGAGAGAGAATTAAAATCTCTCAAGATAGGAAAAAAAGCTACAGTGGTAGGAATATGAAGTCGATGCAAATCCAAGTGGAAGAGCAAGGGTTTCTCATATGAAACGGGTGATGAAGTTCGAAAAGCACAGGAAATTGGCCACCGTTATGATGGGTTTTTTACGATAACAAAAAAGGTAGGAAAGGTAGAGTATCATCTAGCACTTTAGGACCATATAGATAAGGTTCATAATGCGTTTCACAATTTTTACGCCATCGATTATTACACCCTAAGACTACATATAAGAATATTGATTTGGGTGAAATTTAGTTAGACTTAGATGAATGATATATTGAGCAGCTAATGAATAATTTGGATCAACGAATCCAAAAGTTATGTTCCAAGGAGATACTGTTAGTACGGGTGTAGTGGAATCACAATAATGAGGAGGAGTCCATATTGGAGCGTGATGATTTTATAAGGCAATAATACCCTTATCAGTTTTAACACAATTATATGAGAATTTAGTATTTTGACTCATTTATCTGAGGTGTTAGTGTTTTGACTCATTTAAATGAGATGTTAATATATTGACTCATTTATATGAGGTGTTAGTGTTTTTACACATTTATATGATGAGGTGGTATATTAACTCGTATATATAAGGTGTTAGTATTTTTACTCATTCATATGAGGTGTTAGTATTTTGACTCATTTAAGAGGTGTTACTATTTTGACTCAAGTAAATGAGTAGTTAATTGTGAATTTTGAGAATGAAATCCTTTTTGTTAAGGGGAGGGGTATTGTAATACCCCATAATTTTAAACAAATTTAAATAATAAAATAATTAACTAATTATGGATATTAGGAGTATTTTAAATAATTATTTTAAGTGAAAAATTAAATTTATAATTATTTTAATGAATAATAAAGTTTTATTTGTATTAGTGGAAGTTAAAATATAATTTATGAGAGTTATTATAATTAGAGAATTCAATTGAAGAATGATAGAATGTATTATGAATTATAGAATTAATAAATATTTGGGCCTAATTATAAATAAATAAAATTATAGTTCTTAATTGTAATGATAAAAAGTAAATATACTATTTGGCATAAAATGAATTATGAATTAAAGAAAGGGTTACATTGGTAATGAGATAGTCACTTGAAGAAAAGTTTATGGTTAGGTTCAATTAAATAAAGGGAAAAGGCTTGTTTTAAAAAAACATTTGAAGTAGTGATTTCATTCAAAGAGTCAACCGTGAGTTCATTTCCTCATTTCCTCTAAATTAGTAAAACTAAACCCTAGCCTCTCAATCCTAATACATAACTTCAAGCTGAAACCTTGACCAAGTTACACAATAATTACATATTCCCAACCCTCAAAATATACTATTTTATTCTAGGCAAAAATTTCATTTTTCTAGAAATTTTTTTGGGACAACATGTGGGAAAATTTAAGGGGCAATTAAAGTTACAATTCAACCAATTTAAATAGGTTTTCTCTACATCATTTTAACACTTTTGAGGATTGATTTTCTTTAATTAAGGCAAGATAATTCTCCTTCTCCTATCATGAGACAAATAGTATTTTCTTTCAAAATAGGTCTTTATACATTCTAAAATTTGTATAAGGACAATTATGGTTAATCTTACTTTGATCACAAATCTATAAATTGTTATTTTTTATAAATAAATTAATGTATTTAATTCATAAAATTGTATTCTTAATTAATTTAGTCTAACTTTGTATAATTGAATTGGATTGTGAATTGTACATTCTTGTTATAATTTAAATGTTAAAGTAAAAAATTTTCCACGATTTGAATTTCATGTTTTATATTATCCTTTGATTCTAAAATTAGGATTTTTTTCTTCTTCTAATTCTAATAGAATTTGGGTATGAATTATATGTTGAATTCTCACCAATTAAATATGGGAAATTTGGAATTAAAGATGGAATACAATTTTGATAAAAAGTATGTGGACAAATCTAAATTCTTAATATGAATTATATATTCCTCCATTCTCTATAATGTACTATTGATTAATGTATGATTATAGAGAATAGAGAAATTATTTTATTTAATCTGAATTTGAACACTCCCATGTATGATTAATAATTCTAGTCCCATGAAATTATGTAAGGATAATAAATTGGGGGTGGGGGGTGGGTGGAGTGGGGTGGGGGTATTTGTTAGTAGGATTGGATTTTGGACATGAGTCACTAACTCATGATAAAGAAAAAATACCACATAATTATATAATTCTAAATGATAAAACATAGTTGGTATGTTTTGCCTCCATGTATAACGTATAAGTTTTATCCTTACATATAAGGGGTGGGGGTAAATTATTCAAAGATAAATTATCATTCTTGAATATTATTAGTTTCACACTATGGGACATATAGGGTTGTGTTATTTTATTGCATGGCTCAGGTTGGAGTCATGATCTTGTTATACTATTTTATATATTGGAGGCGGGCTAAGGCGTGTGCCGGTTTGGACTGAGGGCATTGGGGTGTACCCGTTTAGAGTGAGGTCAAAGTGGTGTGCCTATTTATTATGTTTGCGCCAGCTAAAAAGCGACTATGTGCTAGTGACCCGTTATTTAGGGGCTAGTCATGGGTTACTTAGTGTACCAGTGAACTCTCAACAAATAGGGGCTAGTATCGATTTATATATATATATATATATATATATATATATATATGTGTGTGTGTGTGTGTGTGTGTAAGTGTGTGTGTGTGTGTGTGTGTGTGTGCGTGTGCACGTGCGCGAATCTTTAAAGTACAGTTGTTAGGGATACATCCCGGTTATGATATGATAGACGCTTCAGTTACTAGTTATATCTTTTTATATGGGAACTAGTGGGATTTAAATATAATTATTGAGAAGAAAAATATAAAAGGGTTAGGGTATAACAATTAATTTAATAAATATAGATTTTATTATTTATACGCTTGATTGATAGTTTTACTACTCAAGTGCATAACTATTATCTTACTATGGTGGGACAGACATTGTTATAGGTGCTCCAGGATACCAGACTTAGCATCCCTACTTGAGCACTCGATCCTCCCTTTAAATAATCGTCGATTTTGGAGATGGAGGTGTTGGACCTGCTATTAGTTTTATATATTTATTTCATGTAAGAGAGATGCGAGGTTTTACTAGATTCCTAGCATTTGTATTCAATATTGGAGATAGAATGGTTTTAGGAATTTTGGAATGTATAAGTATTTATCTTACATGGTGGTGATGATTTATTCTATCCATAATATATGATCATTTGAGGTTTTATCATATCGTTAATTACTTTTATTATTATCATCCATTGATTCTTATCTCAGGCAAACGATGATATTTAAATTGAATTGATGAACTATTTTATTGAATAAATAGACTTAATCAACATAATTACTATAAATTACGAGTTGTCACGGGCTACTATTTAATTAATTAAGACTATTTTCAATTAATTAATTATAAATCTTCTTAAGAATATGGAGTATTACATTCCATGTGTGAGAATTTGGTTCTTTCATACTTGTTGGAGTTGAGAAAAGATCAGTTTATATGCGTTGATAAGGTATACCACTAGAGTGAATACACCCGATTTGAATTTGAGTATCATTGGGTTGGTATCATATAGGTGTGTGAAAAGACAATCAACGATAAAAGCCAATATGTTGACATGAGCCACAAGCCAAAGGCTTAACCAACATTTAAAACAAGTTAGTGTTATAACTTATTTCAAATGAAATTTCTATTTATTTTGGAATTACAAAAATCTAACAACATATGCTTAAGGGAGATTAATGGTTATAAATTACAGTTTGATGAGGTCTTGAAAGGATATTGAGGTAATGGTAAAGTTAGCATCATTTTTAATTTCTTATGACATGGTTATGTATATCCGTTTGATTTTGTAACCATTTTGTCACGAATCATGCCTTGAGTGTAATACAAGGTTGCTTGAATTGATTTGAAAAGAATTATGAGGCTTATATGTTTAATTGGTTAATTTTTTTTGTTGAATGTGTTCTCAATCTATGTATATATCAAGATTCAAAGGAAATTTATTTGTCAAAACAAGTTTATCATTTTACGACTAACCGCTATGCTACAGTTTCATGTAGATATTACAGTTGTATATATATGTGTGTTTGAGTTTTTAATTTTGTGCATGTATCTCAAAATTGTTCTTTAGAAGTCATATAAGAATGATTTTACTTGATTTTTCATTCATTCAAAACATATCTTTGAGAGTTTGGGTTTTCGGTTCCTATACTTTGTTTTCTAGATTTATATTCCCTAAATAGTATACTGGACATTTTCATATACATGGCTGGATTTTGAGTCTGAAAACGCATAGGGCCCCAATTTTAAAATCTTATAAAAAATTATTTCCTTTTATAGATGCAGAAGCAAGATGGTTCACACAAAAACAACAAATTTTAATTTCTTCTAGATAAAAATTAAACCAAGTGAAATTAAGATGAAACACACACACACAATTTAATTTCACTTAAACCCAACTAATTTAACCCAAGTCCTAAAAATTTGCCTAAGTCATATTTTCCATATTACCAAATTATGCCAAACCAATTTTAACAAATTAACTTAATGACTTGAATTAACTACACATTATCCAATATTTATTTAGCACCAAATTCAACAAGTAGTGACTTAAAAATCAAATTTTATCTTTTTACCTAAGCATGCGTTCTAGGTGATTTTGTAAGATAAAATAAACAATGAATCACTACGCCGCGATGTACGAGAAAAAACCCACCACGGAAAACAACCTCGAACGACCCTAGCCTTAAGTCCACTAAGTACGGAATTACAATTACAAGTAAGATGACTTACAACACTCGACTCGACTCCTTCAAGCCCCGAATCATTTTCTTGCAAATACCTCTGCTTAGTCGATAATCCCGAACTCCATCGAAACCTTGGAATCCACCAATAAGGAACTAGAAAGCAATCTTCAACCACACATAGTGACTTTCACCATGTGAGAATGTTGTAGTAAAAAATGAACTTCTTCTTCTTTTAGGGATTTAGAAAAAAACCCAAACGAACCCTTCCAATGGTAGAGATAAACCGATGCCAAAACTCAAAGCAAAGTATATATATAAAGAAACTTGGATAAACATATGGGTCTATATGTGTTTTGAAATGAATTTACTCCATAAAACTTAACACATAAAAAGGAACTTTTTCTTCAAAGTATTTTGCTCTAATGACTCTTGGAAATGTGAAAAAGTTATCTTCAAAAAGATTGTTCCCTCACTTAAGAAGTATGTCAAAAAGTAAGTGGGGCAAAGTAGTGGAAAAGTGTAAAAAACTGGCTTAAAACTGTTCCCGTTGTATTTTCATTAGAAATCTCGTTCGAACGAGTACGTTCGAATGAAACTTCTAACGAAAGACAGAAATAAATTCTAAAATTTCGTTTGAAATCTCGTTCGAACAATGTTGTTCGAGCGACTTTTCTAAAGAGATTTTAGACCTTAATTCTAGATAATTTCGATACGAATGCGTGGCCGTCAGTTTCGTATTTTTCTAATTTTTTTTGGATTTGATATGACTTTTCTACGAAAAGGTGTCCGAGAACAAAATCTTTAGAACTATGAATTCAAAAAAATTAACAAAAAAAATACTAACACCCAAAATAAATTTCCAAGCTCCTATATATATATATATATATATATATATATATATATATATATATATATATTAATGCATTCAGACCTTTTGGAGACTATGAAATCCTCATGTTGATAACGTAAAACGAGGCACTGAAACGCTGCATATGATGAAGATTTATACTCTTGACCGCTACGTCTTCAACTAAACACATCATAGGCTTGAATAGATACATTGAACACTATCCTATGACATAAACGTTTTTACACGAAATTGAGCCAAAACTACAATGAGACTCAATTGGAGAATTGTGTCCTTACAAATCTCCCACTTTGGCTATTTCGGGACAAAAACCAAACAAAAATTCTAAAGGGCCGTCAAGCTCTACTCGACATAAAACATCCCACCCAAACTTGACTCAAGACCCAAGGATCAAAATCTTTGCCGGTGAAAGTTGCCGATTAGAATAATTCCTGCACACTTAAGCAAACTATCAAACACATAGAGAATATCAAAAGATTAAATGCAATTAAAATAATTACTCCCCCTAAATTAATTCTCCCCTTTATCAACTATGATCTACCTAAGAAGGTCGCGACTCGCCCTAAGTTAAATGTCCCACCCAAACTAAGATATGATTACAATAGGATTAGATACCATTTCTCTCCCTATCATTCTCCCCCTTTTTGTTCTGGAATAGACAAAGGCTAAAGAATCAAAACGTAACGTATCTCCCCGATTAAAGCATATACTCCCCTTAAACTCAACAAGGGATAACTAGAATGGGATAACAAGCTAAACATGCAATAATGCGTAAAGTGATGAGAACATTA
The DNA here is from genome assembly GCA_949130495.1 of Sambucus nigra. Taxonomy (NCBI): domain Eukaryota; kingdom Viridiplantae; phylum Streptophyta; class Magnoliopsida; order Dipsacales; family Adoxaceae; genus Sambucus; species Sambucus nigra. Next base: position 550,267,162 of record OX422212.1, on the reverse strand, counting down.
AAACACGAGGGCAATAAAAAATCAACTAATCTAACAAATAATAACGGATACCAACTAAGATGCAAGAAAATGATACCAATAAGATACACGAAGTATTAAGCATGTGATATCAACAAGGAATGCAACAAGATAGATACCAATTTTAAATTGAAGCATAGATGGACTAAAAAGCAAGGCAAAGACCAAAAAATTATCAAATATATGTATACATAATAGATACCAAATAGACACGAGTACACATATATAGATATAAACACCAAAATGACACACACAAAATAGAATATGAGTCTTCCACACTCTTATAACATAAATGTGTCATATGGAAACGAAAGTGTTGGGGTATGAACTAGTAACAACTAAATTTAGACCCAATCACTTAAAATATGTTCACTGAGTTCTCATTTGATTGTAAACTTCATCACATTTGAATATAACCTCATGTGACAATATTGATTGAACTCAATAAACAAACATACACAATGCATACATGCCTAGCATGTTGATGATTCTACAAACCAATAGAGTCATGACATTGAAAGCGCAACTAGGATAATTAGACATTGTGCAAATCATTGATATACCATCCAATCTCCCTCGATAAGCATATATTTTTGAATGAATATATCAATTAAACATAGGCATTGGCAATTTTTCTTTTTGATGCCATATTTTTTTAGGCCTTTGGACCATGTATTTCTTTTAGGTCCATTTCAAACAATGGCTTACTATTCGCAAAGGATAATAAATCCTTTCGGAGACCTTCCCCATGCACATTATATATATATTATTTTTATTTCTCACAAATCTCACGTGCAACGAATTTTGACATGCACTATTCCTCCTAAGTCACAAATATGTAGATGATAAGATTGGTAGGAGAACACCTCACAAAGCTCAAATATACATATGAAGTTAAATTTCAAAAGAGCTCGTGCATGTGTGAATAGAGGCATATAAAATTAGAATCCATTTAAATCAACACAAAATCCAACTACTCCATGTAAGCATGGTAAATAACATTTTAAGGATTGACAATCTAAACCAAAAGTTCTAGCCACATGGGAGCGTAAAATATGGGATTCAAACACAAGTATATGCCACGTACAGTGTGTCAAACTAAAATACACACATAAAAAAAATCTTTTTGAGTTTTTGAAATTTTAAAATCCAAACATAAAAAATATTTACTCAAAAGACACACAAAATCATTTGTATTTTTCATAAAATCTAAATTACTAACAAGGTAAAACACAAATGATAAACAAAAATCTTTTTGTATTTTTTATTTAATGCAACCTAAAATGAAAGAAGTATAATACAAAAGATAAACAAGATATGATTTCTAGCATGAGATATGAAATAAAGCAGTGACTAGAAAATGACTAAACAAGCATACATTTAGCATGATAATATAGCATGGAGAACAAAAGGTAAAGTATGAAAATAAAACTAACACATTCAACCTTTAGATTTAGAAAGAGAGGAAGCATGTGAAAGTAAATGAGAATAAAAAACCCTATCTTGTAAAGCTACCAAGTCGGATCTCCTAACCCAAACTAGTGACGAATGACTATCTCGGGGTGTAGGAACCTTCGCTACCTTCGTTGCCTTATGTTAGGATTTTCTAGGACCTCGTTTAAGATCAAAACAAAATTTCCTAAGATGACCTTTTCGACCACAATGTGAACATCTGAAGTCACGACGAAAAGATATACCTAAGGAGTGATCTCTAAAGACTTTCCTAGGTGATTCTCCTAAAACATTGGTTTTGGCTTTATGAGTTGATTCATTACACGTATCGAAGCCTAAACCTCAAGTGTCATTTTTAATTTGGACCGTTCCTAAAATTTTATCTAATTTCTCCGAACGACACTCCAAATCAAATTTGATTTTCCTAGAGTCTTTTAATTTATTTTTAATCCTAAAATTCTAGACTCTAATAAAATATTTCTCTCTTTAAACTTGAGAAGTTCCTTTTTCAAGGATTCCATTAAACCTCTAAGTCTATCTCTCTCGCCTTCTATATATTCTAGCTTCTCTCGAAGAGTCCTCTATTATGTTCTAAGGTCTTCTACTAACGCACTATCATCAATGACATTGACACGCTCTTTTAAACAAGCTTCTAACTTCAAATTTGCTCTTTTTAATTTAGTAGATTCTTCATATAATTCTTGAAAAAACATTTTGAAGTTCACTCACATCAACCTCATCTTCATTTTCACTCTCTCTCTCTCTTTTTCACTCTCATTATCATTAAAAATAAGTGAATCATAAACATTGACCTTGGAAGTGTCATGCGTTAAAATTTCATCAATAGACGAGTTCTCGCTATCACTCACATGACTAGCCATAAAATCCATAAAGTTGGGCTTAGTGGGGGAATCGGGTCCCTCTTAATTATCACTATCACTAAGGGTTGCATTAAAAGAAATTGGTTGCTTACACTCTCTCCTTAGTTTAGTGGGACACTCTTGTGCCCTATGGCCATACCCTTCATAACCAAAACACCTATTCGACTCGTCCCTATTTAAATGTTCATTAATAGTTTTAGGGATTTTCTACACATGAACAAACATAGCCATATTTTCCGAGTCACTATCAATTTCACACTCTACTACTTGTTTTTCCTCTTTTTGGGCTTTCAAAGCAACGCCCTTATCAATTTTCTTTTCAGTTTTAGAGGGAAACATGTCTAGTTCATAGGTTTGTAAATCACCTACGAGCTCTTCTAATTTTGTAGAGGCCAAAGTGGGTAAAGAATTTAACACGGCCACCTTTGGAATAAATCTATCGGGTAAGGACCTTAAAATTGTAATAACCCTTACTTTTGAGTAATTTATTTTATATTAATTTTCCATGTGAGGTAATTATATAAAATATTGGTAAATGGGATAAATATTGTTTTACGTGAATTAAAAGATAATATTTATCAAGTTGTGATTATTTAATGTTATGTGAATGAAAGTGACATTACACTATGATTAATGGTGTTGTTGTGCTTTAAACGACAATTATGGTTCAAATGAAGTTGAAAAGGGAAATGAATTATATTATTCCGGATGCCAATTTAGAGGGCGCGGTTAGTCCCGAAATAGTCGAAATAAGTGCCATATTATATTTTTGGGTTCCGGGCACTTTTGACTGGTTATGACTTAAATGTGTAGTTACGAGTCATTTTAATGGGGTATTAACAATTTAAGATGGGAATTAAGGAGAAAGGAACGTTTAAGTCTTTCAAACCCTTTTATTTTCTTAAGTGTGTACTTCTAAATCTAGAGAGAAAGAGAGAAGATAAGAATTGTGGAGAAAAAGAAGAGAAAGGAGAAGAATTGAAAATTTGGAGGTTGATCTTGCATCTACTATAAAGGAATCCAAGATTTCTGCTTAAGGCAAGTTTCTTACTTGCTAAGATATGATTAGGATGAATAAATGGTATTGATAGTGTGTATTGGAATGAATTGAACAAATATGGGGTTTTAGGGAAATTATAGCGTTTGAGCCCTAAATCTTTGATTAGATAGTTATTGTGTTAATTATAGTAGTTGGATGCATTTATGATTATTTTGGGTTGGATTAAAGATGGTTGTTGTGGGTAGATATGAGTTTAGGAAAAATAGGGCATGAAACTCCATAGCCAAAACCAGAAATTCTGGCCAGGCGAATCGATTCTCCCCTAGCGAATCGATAAGCTAAAGGGGTAAGATACAAGTCTGTGATGACCGAATAGATTCGACCTCTCCGAATTGATTTAGCAGTATGCAGACTGTTGGGTTCTCTTGACCAAATCGATTCAGACCACCCGAATCGATTCGCTTCAAGATCGAATCGATTCGGCCAAGGCGAATCAATTCGGAATTCCTGCTGTTTTGAGTTATTTTTCTAACTCAATTTTAACCCTTTTTTTTAGGCTTAGGACATTGGAACCGTCTCTTATGAAGTAAACTTTGTGTCCTAGAGTCTTATATTAGTTAGGTAACTACCTTATGTTAGCAAGGGAATAAATGGGGCCTATTCTGGGGATTATCAAATAGATGATAAGGTATTTCCCTCCCTTAACAAGTTAGTTTGATATTAAGAGATGTAAAATTATATAATTAAGGAACTCTCAAGACGTGATTGAGGTACTAGGCTTGGTGGATTATAGTAACATCATAAATTCTCGGAGACTAAGTCAAGGGTTTATTAATCATTGAGGTTTATAATGATGATATTAATTACGCATGGCTCCGGATAAAATGTGATGTATATTTTAAAATGAGATTAAAATTGTGAATGATAAATTGGTATTACACACCTCTCTAAATGCTATCATAGGGGAAGTACGCGCATGAGGTGAAGTCCCCTGGCTAGTGAATGCAGGGAGAATATATTCCTCGACCATAGGACTGGTTGTTATATATTGTGTGATTATTGTTCGAAGTGAGGTAATTCCGGGTGTGGTTATGACTCACTGTCGAAGGTATATGGCCACTTACCGACGTTGCGTTGTAGGATGCCTAGGTTGTCTTGTGAGATAGGCCCTGAAAGATGATAGCTATTTAGGGGCGCGTCTAGTGGGAAAAATCGGAAGGACGTCTTAGAATCATTATATATTGTGTAATATAACTATTTTTATTAAAGCAGGATTTAAGTTATGATAAAGAGCTCTACGAATTAAATTGATTTGAATATGTTTCCTAATGAGATATGAAACGGTGAAATGAAATTGTGGAAAAAGAAAAGGGTACTGAACCTCAGTTAATAATGACATTCTATTCGTACTCTCTTTCATAATTAAATTGGGATTATGATCGTTATATATGCTCTTGGTTATACTTTTAGATTAAGTAGTTAGATTTATTTATCATTATTCATGATGATTAAATTGTCCACAACTGTTATACTCTTTATTCATTCGGTGATTATATCAAACCGGGCCCTGACCCGTACATACCGCTTTATTTTGCATGAACCTTTTATTCGCTCAGGTGCTCCGCCAAAAGGACGCCCGCATTGACTTTCCTATTCCAGTGTCTTGGAGCTGTCACACCTTGAGGATGTTATGGGATATTTTGATGTAGACGCTTCCATTTTCTTTGGTAATCTAGTTATGATTGGTTACTCATTCGATGTGTTGCCCAAGTTTTGTAATTGTATTATAGATGTGATGTTATACTTTAGTACTCGGTGTAACCATATTTTTTGGGTCTGTTAACCGACAACTTATTAGGTTATTGTGTTATATATGTACTGTTCAATTAAATTCATGTAATTATCTTATCCACCTTCTTTTCAAATTGGGTTGTTTAAATTCTTTCTTCAACATACAAAATAAATTTTGACAATCCGTTTTTAAAATAATGGGTGGTTATCTCGTATACTTATTATTTTTAAGTGATGCTGAGAATGGACCATCTATGATTCCTGTAAGTATTGGAATATCGGGCTTCCCACCTCTTATTTTGATAAGCGGGTTGTCACAAAAATTTTCTTAACTACTCAGTTGTCGGGTATTTTCTCTCCCAAATTAAAAGATGAATTAACAATATCGGAAAGTCTAGCATAAAATTCATCAAAAGTTTCTTTTTCATTCATTTTGATGGTTTCAAATTGAGTGGTGAGGTTTTGGCGTTTCGAAGCTTTTACAACACTTGTACCTTCATGAGTGAGTTGTAAAATATCCCACGCTTCTTTAGTGGTCTCACACGTCATAATGCGTCGGAATTCATCCGGTGTGATAGGGCTAAACAAGGCATTTAAACCTCGATAATTAAAATTTGATAATTTAAATTCACTCTCACTCCATCTATCGACCGGTTTGGGAACACGTTCATTATCTACTAAATGATTTGGTGGAGACCACCCGTTAACTACAGATAACCAAACCCTCTCGTCGATAGATTTAAGTGCCGATTTCATACACGCTTTCCAGTACGCGTAATTAGAACCATCGAAAATAGGAAATTTTGAGAATGGGGAAAATTCCATTTTAGCCAAATTTTTTTTTAAAGGATCTTAATGAAATAATTTATCGTTTTGGCTTTGATACCAATTTGAAAACACGTAGGGCCCCAATTTTAAAATCTTATAAAAAATTATTTCCTTTTATAGATGCGGAAGCGAGATGGTTCACACAAAAACAAAAAATTTTAATTTCTTCTAAATAAAAATTAAACCAAGTGAAATTAAGATGAAACACACACACAATTTAATTTCACTTAAACCCAATTGATTTAACCCAAGTCCTAGAAATTTTCCTAAGTCATATTTTCCATACTACCAAATTAGGCCAAACCAATCTTAACAAATTAACTTAATGACTTGAATTAACTACACATTACCCAATATTTATTTAGCACCAAATTAAACAAGTAGAGACTTAAAACCAAATTTTATCTTTTTACCTAAGCATGCGTTCTAGGTGATTTTGCAAGATAAAATAAACAATGAATCACTACGCCATGATGTACGAGGAAAAACCCACAACTGAAAACAACATCGGATGGACCTAGCCTTAAGTCCACTAAGTACAGAATTACAATTATAAGTAAGATGACTTACAGCACTCGACTCGACTCCTTCAAGCCCCGACGCGTCTTCTTGCAAATAACTCTGCTTAGTCAACAATCTCGGACTCCACAGGAACCTTGGAATCCACCAATGAGGAACTAGGAAGCAACTGTCAACCACACATAGTGCCTTTCACCACGTGAGAATGCCGCAGCCAAAAATGAACTTCTTCTTCTTTGAGGGATTTAGAAGAAAACCCAAATAAACTCTTCCAATGGTAGAGATAAATCGGTGCCAAAACTCCAAGCAAAAAATATATATAAAGAATATTTGATAAACATATGGGTGTATATGGGTTTTGAAAGGAATTTACTCCATAAATCTTAACACATAAAAGGAAATTTTTCTGCAAAGTATTTTGCTCTAATGACTCTTGGAAATGTGAAAAAGTTATATTCGAAACGTTAATTCCCGCACTTAAGAAGTATGTCAAAAAGGAAGTGGGGCAAAGTAGTGGGAAAGTGAAAAAAATAGGCTTAAAACTATTCCCTCTGTATTTTTGTTAGAAATCTCGTTCGAACGAGTATGTTCGAATGAAACTTCTAACAAAAAGATAGAAACAAATTCTAAAATTTTGTTTAAATTCTCGTTCGAACGAGGTCGTTCGAATGACTTTTCTAACGGGGTTTTAGACCTTGATTCTAGATAATTTTGATACGAACGCGTGGTGGCTAGTTTCGTATTTTTCTAATCTTTTTGGGTTTGATATGATTTTTCTACGGAAAGGTGTTCGAGAACAAAATCTTTAGAACTATGAATTCTAAAAAATTAATAAAAAAATACTAACACCCAAAATAAATTTCCAAGATCCTATATATATATTAATGCATTCATACCTTTTGGAGACTATGAAATCCTCATGTTGATGACGTAAAATGAGGCTCTGGAACGCGACATATGATGAAGATTTATACTCTTGACTGCTACTTCTTCAACTAAACACATCATAGGCTTTAATAGGTTCATTGAACACTATCCTATGACATAAACGTTTTTTTCCCAAAATTGAGCCAACACTATAATGAGATCAATTGGAGAATTGTGTCCTTACATAGTCGTTCTCTTGGTTGTCCTTGCACAGAACTGGAACAATTTTGGGCATTTGAAATTAGATCTTTTTGCTCATGTTGTATTTTAGGATTTTAGGTGTGTATACCCTAGTTTTCTCTTATACACTTGTTGGATTCTTTATTTTTCCTATTTGTGTGTTGTTGTCTATTAGATTTATGATATCATGGTTCGAGAAAAGACACATGCACAGAAAAGAGTGTTCCCTCAAGTTACGAGTGGTCTTGGAGAGTGTTAACATTCAAAAGTGACCACCATTAGCTCCTCATATATCTTGTACTTATATCCAGACCTCGAGTTCCTCTGTTCCTTTCCCATACCTTACCATCAATGTGCCTAGGATTAGGTTTATAATAGACGGTTCTCCACTTTGTGCTATCTTTATTACTAAATTTGTTAGGACCGAGAGAGAGGTATATTTAGATAATTTAGATTGATGTGAGGAGGGACAATATGTAGTTCTGTTGATAGAGAGTCTTCATGAAGCTATATTGTTACGGTTACACTCGTCAACCAATGGTACACTTGTTCTTGAGTTCTATACTAACATGCTTATGACCTCCACATCCCTGATCATTCTTACTTCTTTTGTTAAATGGCTAAACATTGTATTGAGTGAGGATGTTCTAGCTTCCCACCTTGGTGTTGAGGGTAATACTGAAAATCTGAGTTATGCATCATTCACGGAGCATGGGATTACTTGTGATCATATTGCATCTTTTATTGTTAGTTAGCGGATAACATGGGTTGGGAATCTTTTGCTTAAGGATGCTATGATAAAGAAGTATTTCATACTTCATCTTATGGTTATTTATAACCTGATGCCTTTCCCTTTCTCAAAGAATTTCCTAGTCACTGTTAGGAGTTTGATGTAGGCTATTGCTCACGGTGAGTCGATTGATTACCCCCATATTATCATAGAAGTTTTGCATATATATTTTATCAACACCGCATAGGTGGCTTTACCTTATGGTTATATGATTACTGAATACCTATATTAGTAAGTGTTTCAAAACTCTACACTGATGTTGTTGCTAGTATTCTATGTTCCATTTATAGTGTTAGAACATCTCTTTCCATTATAAAGACTTTTCTCTGACCAGCGCCTTAGCTTATCTACCCTTAAAGAGACCTTTTGACATGCTCTAGTGCCAGAACTTGCACCGCGTTCACATAAAGGTATGTCTGATTTCATAGGGGAATATTTTGCTTGCATCAGAGGACAATTTTATGTGATGTCTTCTTAGATGACACAAATCTATGATCACTCCGATCATTGAACTGACATGGTGGATAAAGAGTGGTCTAGTCTCAGGATTGACTTTACCTTAATTATAGATAAACAGTGGAAAACTAAACTTGTTCTAAACTTTCCAAATTTACTTTTGCACCACCACCTGCATTGGTTTCTAGTACAACTCTAATTATTGCAACTAATGGTGATGATGATAATAACTATGATGATACTGATGATGACTTCACTTGTAAGGACTAGAGATTTATTGTTTTAAATAAATAGTTTTATTTATTTTGATGAGACTTAGTACCTTTGTTGTGGTACTTGGATATTTTATTTTTGGATATTTGCATGTACCTTTTACTCCATTATGGGCTGTGGAGTATCTTTGTATGCATGATGGTACTCTGGGTTGGTAGTTTTGGATTTATATTGTTTTATCCATAATTCTATGCTTATTATCGATATGTACATTTTCATATGCTTTCATTCAAGTTTGATTATTCTATATCATATTTCATACTTCACATGTTTACTTGATTGATATATTATATCTTCTTGTTTCTAACTTTAGATTCATATTGTGTAACACATATATATAGCTCATACTCATGGTTATTTTCATTGATTATAATCCTTATAGCATTTGTTTCTAGCTTTTGCTTTGCTAGTTTTGTTTATTCACTATAATTGTTACTATATTGCCATGCTATACCTGTTATCTTTGTCTTTCTACCTCTCTTTGACTTTTCGTGTAAAAAATGGGGATAAATGACTAAGATAGGGGGAGTTTCCATGTATGTTTCTTGCTTCATTTTTGAGGGAGATGTATTATGTTTATGAGACGCTTCATGAAGGAGGATAACTTACTTGTTGTAGTTGATGATATTAGATGATCTTACAACTTTTCATATGATTTCATGCTTTATATTATCTATGTATAGTGGGATTGAAGATAATACTAAGATTAGAGATAATACCCACATTTACAACAATGTTTGGTAAAAAGATAGCTCAGCGTGGCAACTCTGCGTGGCAGCCCAGAGGGACCTTCCAACGAAGAAGCTGATCGAGAGAGCTCATCCTTTAGTTATGTTGATTAATTTAGTCTTGTTGTATCTTGTGTTTATATCGACTATGAGTTATAACGATTGTAAATATGTAATGAGTATAACGATTGTGTGTGAGGTCGAATGGTACTCGCGAGAGACCAGGCTTGGTAGGGCCTGGGAGAGCTTTCATGCTCTATCGAACGACCTCGCTGTGGGAACTTTGGAGGGAATTGGTTTGGAGGATGGATAAGTGAGGAACCATTGGGTCTTGTCCTGATCATCTTAGATAAACCTGGTAAAATAATGAAGGACCCTTACCGTGGAACCTCAGACGGACCAGCTTTGAGTTCCATCAGGTGTTGAGTTGTGAACCCAAAAACTCTCTACTTAATGTCACATCCACTTTATCTGATGTCACTAACCAGTTAGGAAATGTTAGATCTGCACTTGAGTAAACCACCGTGGTATTGGGGGATGTCAGACAGTTGATGAGCCACCTCTGTGACGACAGCCCCCTGACACACAATGGTTAGACAAAAGGCATGTCTTGGCATTTTATGCTTATGACGTGGAGATAACTAGTGCATCAGGTATTTAATATTTGTGACATAAAGTATGCGGGATGTCTTTCACATGCATTTAGTGACTGAGTTGCCTCAGGGGTAGCGTGGGGGGATATTTAAGGACCACAACCACCTCTGGGGAGAGATCATGTTCTTATTCGAGAGTTCATAAGTTATTACTAAAGAGATTTATTACGATCCATAGGGTTTACTCACCCACCATTGTCATTTATTACAAAGATTTAATAGTTGACAAAGATCATTGAGGGTGGTGAGGGTGTTTTAGCTTCCTGGCAAGTTGTATCTAGGGTGCTTACTTCTATCTCCCTCCAAATGAGTTATTTCTGAGTTCATTATTATCTTATTGAGTTATACACGAGAGATTCATGAGTTTTTACTGAGTTTATATTCAGAAAATTATGCTTGTGTGTCCTGAAGATGAATTAATAGTGTTGTTGTTTAACTTATCATTACTGTACTCAAAAGGGGTTACACCTCCATCTAATCTAAACTACCCTCTTACATTTGGCGATACTGCTGGGGAGGCATTCTTATAAGAAAGGAGTATGGCGTAGGATAACATTAATCGAAGGCTTAACTTTGATGACATTCAATACAATGAAGAACATGCGGCGAGAGAGGTGGAGGCTTCCAGGGAGGGAGCCCCTTGACTAGAGGTACCTCCAATCCAAGCGACGACAGGCGTGCCAGGGGTGACATAAGCCTCCACGAGGGATGGGTTGGGACTAGTCCAAGTGGCACTACTCATGAATAAATTCTATGAGTTTTTGCAAACTATCGTAACTTCAACGGTGGTAGGAGGATTTGAAGCCAACTCCTTCATGACACCAGGGGCAGCCCCAATGGCCCCACTAAGTGCAGTCGCAATGAGAACAGTCCCAGTAAGTATACTCTATGTTGTAAATCCAACGGTGGGAACCCCAGGAGTATCAACCGCTCCAACTACGATGACTTATCCAGATACAACGGGCACTTAGCCCATTGTCCCGCTGATAGGCATTTCAACGGCATCACACATGGAAGATGAGAAAAAAAATGCAGAAAGAGATGCTGAAATTCATGCGAGCCTCCTCGCAATCTTAGGGCGAGGTAGCTTTGGTCTTTGACGATTTTCAGACACCTTACCCCCAGGAATACAACGACGAGCCCTACCCAAAAGATTATATTCCTCCTATTTTTGAAAAATACACAGGAAAGGGTGGAAACCCAAAGGAACATATTAAACGCTTTGTTGAACACTTGGGGGAGCATTGCAATAACAAGAAACTCAGGCTGAGGTAATTTTCTAAATACTTAACCGATAAAGCATATACATGGTATTCTCAGTTGTCTCCCAAGAGTGTTTCCACATGGGAGGAGATGCACGTTTTGTTCGTCCAGGAGTTCTTTCTGGCGGAATATGAGTTTACTTTGACACAACTAGGGAGGGAGAAGCAACGACCCGGGGAAGAAGTGGTGGCTTACTTTCAAAGGTTTAGGGATAGGTCCCTCGACGTGAGGGAGGATGATAAAGAATCTAAGTTACTGTAGATTTGCACGGAGGGACTACTTCTTGAGTACATCTGCCATCTTATTAATGAGACGCACGAGGGGAATTTTGCTGCGTTCCTAAAAGCAATAAGGAATATCTCGCTGGTTGTGCGACCAAATCCAGTGGTGGTGCCCATGATGTTTAGGAATTCGATACAACTCATGGGAGGGGGTCTCAGCCCCCACGGGTGGGATACACCGAAGGAACAGATGGGGGCAAGGTGGCGAAGAGGGAAAATAAGAGGAAGTTAGGGAGAGATAGGGAAAACCCACCACCGTTGCCTTGTATAGTAGAGGAGGCTGCCAGCTATTATAAAGAAATGGTCCAAGTAAGAACGGTTTACGAACCAAAGGGAATTCTCACTGGGGAACTCGACGCTACAACAAGGGCGGATCCCAAGTATTACTAGATTTATCGAAAGATACAACATCCAATGGAGAGCTGTTTCACGCTAAGAAGAATCATCAACAAGTATGTGAAGGAAGGGACGTTGCAAATCCCTCTGTAGAATGTTAACAACAACCCACTCCCATTGCATGGGGCCAATTTAGTGATGGCCTATGACGAGGAGGCAGAGAGAGACGAAAGGGAACTAATGACGAAGTAGGAGGAGTTTGAAGAATCTTTGGAAGATTGCACTAGGGGAATGTCTAACGTAGTATTAGCTTATGATGAAACAAGTGCTAAGGATGTGGAGGACGTATATAACATTGAAGGAGAGGAAACAAACCAAGTTATAGAATACTATGCAGTTTCAAAATCCCCAAAATTCACGTGGTTCTTCGACCAGGTGGGGATACTAAATGAGAGTCGGTTGGAAATAACCCAGGCAATCCTTGACATTGCGAGGAAGAATGCGTTCCCTTCACTGAGATGGAAGGGACCCATGGCCAGGTTGGTAAAGTGGTTTCTATCAGAAATAAGGTTTCCTCATAATAGACCATTGTTTGTGACTATCAGCGTTAACTGGGTTAGTTTTGCAAGGGATCTTATGGATGGGGGAGCTTCCATCAATATCATGACAATCAACTCTTTCTATGCAGCTAATATTCCAGAGGAAAGGTTAGTCCCCATGCCTTTGGTGATTTCAAGATATAATAACCAATCTTCAAAGTCCATTGGGTACGTAAATGTTGGGATCGTGATGGGAAATTTGAGTTCCCATATAAAATTCCATTTGAGAGAGAGTGAAACTTCCTACCATCTGTTAATAGGAAGGGTGTGGATGCACAACCAAGGGCTAGTTCCTTTGACGTATCACCAATGCGTCAAGGCAAATATCAAGGGAACCGAGGTGACCATTAGGGATACGAAGAGGCCCTTCGCTGTCGAGGAAGATCACCTGGTAGATGCAGTATTTTACACAGAATTGGAGGAGGATGTCCGGGTCCTAACGAGAAGAATGGAGGGAGCATGATTTTCTTGATCAGAGAAAGGATGAGTCCCTTGAATGAGAAGAATAAAGAGGTTGCAAGCAATAAAGGAGAGATGGTCAAAGAAGCCCATCAGGTGGTCCCTCGGCCCCAAAACATTTTGAAGCTTCTTAAAGATATGATGAGGCCTAGAGCGGACCCAATGGAGCATGAGGTCCACCGATAAAGCGTTCTGAGTCGATTTTTAGGAGGAAGAGTTGCCGAGGCTTCTAGAGAGAAGAAGAGGAAGGCAGGGGCGACTACCAGTAGACAATGCAAAAAGGTAGTTACCGAATAAGGAAAGGTGGTTTATCGGTTATAATGGTGTGAACGGGGGGCCGAAAAAATTGATAATGAGGCTGACCCGATATATTATTGTTTTCTGGTAGATAAACGGGGATAATGTATGGTGATAGACAACTCCAATATACAGGAATTTTTGAAAGAAGTCGTGGAAGAACCAGATTACATGGTAGATCAACTGAAGCCACATGCACAAGAGTTGGAGCAGTTAAACTTGGCAAAAAAAGGGGATGATCCAAGGCCTATTTTCATCTCAAAAGATCTCAGTAAAGGGAAACGAGAGTCCTTGGTTGATTTGATTCGGGAGTTCATAGACATTTTTTCATGGAAGTACACATATATGGAAGGGGTGGATGAGGAAGTGAGATTCCACAAGTTGAACATGATGCCTTCAGCCATTCTAGTGAAACAAGCAACGAGAACATACAAGCCTGAGCTAGACTTGAAGATGAAGGAAGAGGTCCAATGCTTACTGACGACAGGGTTCATAAAACTGATACAACACCCACTTTGGCTATCTAGAATTGTTCCAGTGGGTAAGAAAGACAAAAATCAAATAAGGATCCGTGTGGATTTCAGAGACTTGAATAGGGCTTGCCCAAAGGATGAGTTCCCTCTACCCTCCATCGACAGTATTATAGATGCAACAGCTGGTCATGCGATGTACAGCTTCATGGATGGGTATGTAGGGTACAATTAGATCAAGATGGACCCTATAGATACAGAGAAAACATAATTTAGAACCCCATTGGGAAACTTCATGTACAAAGTAATGCTGTTTGGACTCAAGAATGCTGAGGCTACTTATCAAAGACCAATGATGGCCATTTTTCATGACTTTTTTCACAAGTTTGTGGAATTTTATGTGGATGATTTGGTCATCAAATCGAAGAAGAAGGAGTCTCATCTAAGCGATTTGAGGAAGGTGTTTGCTCGGTGCCGAAAGTATAAACTAAACATGAACCCACTAAAATGCTTCTTTGGAGTAACTAGTGGAAAGTTTTTGGGTTTTGTGGTTGATCGACAGGGAGTACAGATGGACTAGGACAAACAACGAGCGATCTTGGAGATGCCCAATCCAAGAACGGTGAAGGAACTAAAGAGTTTCCTTGGTAAATTTTCTTACCTTAGGAGATTTGTGACTGGATTAGCCGAAAGAATGCACCCGTTGATGAAGTTTTTGCGAAAGAATACGAAATTCAAGTGGGAGGAGGTTCATCAGGAGTCTCTCACTGGACTGAAAAAGATGCTCGTTTCACCACATACCATGGTTCCCCCAAAGGTAGGAATACCGTTGTAGCTATATCTCACATCAACCATGAGGTCCGTTGGAGCTTTGCTGGCATAAGAGATTGACGGGCAAGAACGACCAGTCTACTACCTCAGCAGAATCATACATGGCCCAGAGGTTAGATATAGTAGCCTGGAAAGGCATTATTTTGCCTTAGTCTTTGTAGCGTAAAAACTTAGACATTATATGCTATCTTTTACAAATCATATTGTAACCTTATATGATTCTATTAATTATTTGATGGCAAGAACTATATTTATTAGTAGGGCAGCTAGGTGGTTCCTCATCCTCTCAGAATATAACTTGAAGTGTGTGGTCCCTCGCGCGATCAATAGCCAGGCGTATACTGACCTATTGGCAATCTTCCCCTCTGGGATGTTTGAGCCATCGAAAGAAAGTATTCCAGGAGACGACTTGCAGGCCAATTACTTAGATGCAAGCGACGAAGAATGGACGATGCAATTTGATGGATCTTTGGCAGAAAATAAAGGAGGGGCAGGGGTTATTCTTTCAAAAGGAATGGAGGAGATTTGTCTTTCCTACAAATTAAATTTTCCTTACTCCAGTAATGAAGCAGAGTATGAAGCGTTAGTGCTGGGGTTGCTGGAGTCCCTTCGAAGGGGGATTCGTTCACTTTGTATAAAAGGTGATTCGAACTTGATGATTCAATAAGTGAATGGATAATATGCATTGCAACACCTAAGCCCGGTACCATATCGAACAACCATTCAGAGGCTTCTTAGCCAGTTCCATCGAACCAAGATCCAGAGACATCCCCGAACGATGAATCGACATCCAGATGCCTATGCCACCATCGCTCAAAAAATGGTCATGAGTAATGATACAACAAAAGTTATGATTTAATGAAGAACGGCTTCTTAGTTGGTATAGTCAATTCTATTGATAGAGGAGGACGATGACTGGAGGGGAGAGATTAGAAAGCAACTAGAATATCAGGAATGAGCGATGGAGCTGAGGGAACTAGCCCAATACTTTACAAACTGGGGGAATCTTTACTTCAGAAATGCAGGGGGATGGTCATCAAGATGCATTGGCCCAGAAGAAGCAGAACGGAGGTTGAAGAAAACACATGAAGAGAACTGTGAAACAACTGAGATACCTCTTTACAGGAGAATTCAAAGGGAATGTTATTTCTGGCCTAGACTGAAGCAGGAGCATAAGAGGTACAACAAAAGTGCACTAAATGCCAGTTATTCTTTAAGGTAGCTGAATGTCATTTCATTGAAACTCAACCAGACTGGACGAAACCTTATATTAACTTCATTAAAGATGGAGTTGTCATAATGGAGAAGATTGATGCAACGGGTCTTAAGCAAAGGGCCCCAAGGTTCTACGTTTAGGAGGGGCAGCTTTATCGAAGGGGCTACTTCAACAGGACATTGCGTTGCATCATAAAGGAATATGCAGCCAAAGTCCTCAAACAGGCGCACGATCCAACTCCCATAGGAGGGGCCAAGTTGTATGACCAGTTGATGATGTTGGGGTATTATTGGCTAACGATGAAGATAGACTCTATTGAGTTCATTTGAAAGTGAAAGGCTTGCCAACTTCATAGAAATATGATCCATGCCCCATCGGTGGACTTGCACTCCCTGGCAATGCCTTATCCTTTTCACACTTGGGAGTTCGACCTGGTAGGGGTAATATATCCTTCTTTGAGGGGGAAGATATGGATACTAGTAGCAATGAAGTGCTTTACAAAGTGGGCCGAAGCGATACCACTAAGAAGGGCAACAACAGGGGTGGTGAGCAACTTCATTAGAGAATAAATACATCATTTGCCGTTTTGGGATTCCAAAGGTTATCCTCTCAAATAACTAAACCTCTTTTTTCAATTCAGAGGTAACCTTGCCCACAAACAAGTACTCCATTATTCATCATATTTCAACGGTGGCATACCCAAAGGGAAATGGTCAAGCCGAGGCAACTAACAAGACCTTGGTTAATATTCTGGCTAAAATAATGGAGGATTTTCCAGGATCATGGGATGACAAGATACCGACTGTGTTATGGGCCTATCGAACAACTAAGAGGAAGCCCACAGGGTACACCCCGTTCTCTCTCATTTATGGGGCTGAGGCGATTCTTCCAGTAGAGTTAGAAGTTCCGTCTGCTCGATATGCCTTGCGAAGTAGCATACTCCCTCAAAATAGACATGTGCAGTTGGAAGCATTGGATGAACACAAAGATAATGCAATACAAGAATTTTAAATGTATACTAAACATCTCTCCAAGGCATACGATAACTTGGTGAGACCAAGGAAGTTCGTGGAGGGAGACCTCATTTTGAAGGCAGTAGTAAAGAACATCAGGGGGCTTCCTCTACCTAAGTTTGCAGTGAATTAGGAAGGATATTTTATTGTAAAAGAAGCTCATGATTCAGGTTATTGCTTAATCTCTAAGATTCAAGAAGACAAGCCATTCAAGATAAATAATAAATAGTTGAAAGTCTATCATTTGTAAGCAATTGAGTCTAGACCACCCTTGTACTTAGCTGTTGTTATGAATATACAAGTTTTTTTTAACTCGAGTGGAAATAAAAGAATTATAGAAATTCATGATATATGCAAACAGTTATAGCACAAAGAAAGGACATGGAAAAATATACGTCTTTTTTATTCATTCATAAACTTTGGGACATTACAAAATTGGGAGCTATTGCCCAAGAATTACACAAGAAGAAGGAAAGGAAAATGTTTACAATAATTCATTGACCTAAGAGGAACCACAAATCTGGAGAAAAGAAAAAATCTACAGGAAGGCCCGAAGAAGCTGCTAGGCAAGACTATTGAGCCTTTATAGAAACCTCCAATCTCATTTGCGCTTGTATACGTTCGATGAGGAGTTTCTCTCATTTCAGTTTCACTAGACGCAAAGCTTCTTCGACATCTTTTACCTCTTTATTAACAACTTCAACCTGAGGTGCTAGCTCAGCTAACTTAGCCTCCTTATCCCGTTGATCCTCCCGATGTTTTTGCGGCATCTCCCTCTGACTATCTAGTCGCTGACTCTTTAATTTTTTTAAGTGCGCAATAAGACAATCAAAATGGAATCCATCAAGACCTAACTCCCTTAGATAACCCATGAATTGGTTGAGGAAGGTCTAGTAACGTTTGAAGTGAGAGTGCTGACGATATCAACAACAACATTCGCCATAACCTAAAGCGTATAGCTCATCATGGGGCTATTGGAACGCAAGCAATTCATAGTGAAAGTCTCAGGATGGTGGCTTGCAAGCTGCTCAACTACAGAACGATGTCCGGAAGGCATTTGAGGGGAACGCTGAAGGAACATGAGGCAAAAGGCATGAGGAGCTAAGTCGGGCAGAGGGAGTGATCATAGAACCAGATTCTCTCAGCAACATCCCCAGTTATGGAACCTTGATCGTTGTGACTAGAATCTTCTGAGATAACGGGTTCCCGATGGGGAGAAGTGATGGGCGAAAGAACTAGTGGAGAATTATCCCGTGCAACCTGAGAACAGGTAGAAGAAATAATGAGTTAAAGAAAAAATCTTAACAAGTGTTTTAATTGTTAAGTCACCAATATAGGTGGAGTTTATGAAAAATCTTAACAAGTGTTTTCATTGTTAAGTCACCGATATAGGTGGAGTTTATGAAAAATCTTAACAAGTGTTTTCATTGTTAAGTCACTGATATAGGTGAAGTTTATGAAAAATCTTAACAATTGTTTTCATTGTTAAGTCACCGATATCGGCGGAGTTTATGAAAAAATCTTAACAAGTGTTTTCATTGTTAAGTCACCGATATAGCTGGAGTTTATGAAAAAATCTTAACAAGTATTTTCGTTGTTAAGTCACCGATATAGGTGGAGTTTATGAAAAATCTTAACAAGTGTTTTCAGTGTTCAGCCACCATTACAGGTGAAGCTTGAAAGGGTGAGAAGTGCAGAGAAACTAGCGAAGTACCTCTGCAGTAGCGGGGGCAAGAATGGGAGTCACCGTGGAGTCCATGACGATAGAAATGACCCCGCAGCCGCGGGACTCCCGGTTTGAGAATACAACGAAAATTTTCAAATTTCTAGACTTAGGCTTAAAAACATGGCGTTAGAGGGTGGAAACTCGAAACAGCCACCGAACGGCCCCATGGGTGGAACTAACACCTCCCACGGGACCAATGTAACTCGTAGTAACTGACCCCGCAGCCACGGGACTCCCGGTTTGAGAATACGATGGTAATTTGCATATTTCTAGACTTAGGCTTAAAAACATGGCGTTAGAAGGTGAGAACCCGAAACAGCCCCCGAACATCCCCGTGGGTGCCACCAACACCTCCCACGGGACAAATGTAACTCATAGGAAGTGACGCCACAGCCGCGGGACTCCCGGTTTTAGAATACGACGGTAATATGCATATTTCTAGACTTAGGCTTAAAAAACATGGCGTTAGAGGGTTAAAACTCGAAACAACCACCGAACGTCCCTGTGGGTGGCACCAACACCTCCCACGGGACCAATGCAACTCGTAAGAACTGACCCCGCAGTCGCGGGACTCCCGGTTTTAGAATACGACGGTAATTTGTATATTTCTAGACTTAGGCTTAAAAACATTGTGTTAGAGGGTGAGAACTCGAAACAGCCCCCGAACGTCCCCGTGGGTGGCACTAACACCTCCCACGGGACCAATGTAACTCGTAGTAACTGACCCCGCAGCCGCGGGACTCCCAGTTTGAGAATACGATGGTAATTTGCAAATTTCTAGACTTAGGCTTAAAAACATGGTGTTAGAGGGTGGGAACTCGAAACTACCCCCGAACGTCCCCGTGGGTGGCACCAACACCTCCCATGGGACCAATGTAACTCGTAGGAACTGACCCCGCAGTCGCGGGACTCCCGGTTTTAGAATACGATGGTAATTTGCATATTTCTAGACATAGGATTAAAAGCATGCCGTTAGAGGGTGAACACCCGAAACATCCCCCGAACGTCCCCGTGGGTGGCACCAACACCTCCCACGGAACCAATGTAACTCATAGGAACTGACCCCGTAGTTGTGGGACTTCCGGTTTTAGAATACGATGGTAATTTTCATATTTCTAAACTTAGGCTTAAAAACATGGCGTTAGACGGTGAGAACCCGAAACAGCCCCCGAACGTCCCCGTGGGTGGCACCAACACCTCCCACGGGACCAATGTAACTCATAGGAACTGACCTCGCAGTCGCGGGACTCCCGATTTTAGAATACGACGGTAATTTGCATATTTCTAGACTTAGGCTTAAAAATATGGCGTTAGAGGGTGAGAACTCGAAACTACCCCCGAACGTCCCCGTGGGTGGCACCAACACCTCCCACGGGACCAATTTAACTCGTAGGAACTGACCCTGCAATCGCAGACTCCCGGTTTTAGAATACGAGGTTAATTTGCATATTTCTAGACTTAGGCTTAAAAGCATGCCGTTAGAGGGTGAACACCCGAAACATCCCACGAACGTCCCCGTGGGTGGCACCAACACCTCCCACGGAACCAATGTAACTCGTAGGAACTGACCCCGCAGTTGTGGGACTCCTGGTTTTAGAATACGATGTTAATTTTCATATTTCTAAACTTAGGCTTAAGAACATGGCGTTAGACAGTGAGAACCCGAAACATCCCCCGAACGTCCCCGTGGGTGGAATGAACACCTCCCACGGGACAAATGTAACTCGTAGGAAGTGACCCCGTAGTCGCGAGACTCCCGATTTGAGAATATGATGGTAATTTGTAAATTTCTAGACTTAGTCTTAAAAACATGGCGTTAGAGGGAGGTAACTCGAAACAGCCACCGAACGTCCCCGTGGGTGGCACCAACACCTCCCACGGGACCAATGTAGCTCGTAGGAACTGACCCCCCAGTCGCGGGACTCCCGGTTTTAGAATACGACGGTAATTTGCATATTTTTAGACTTAGGCTTAAAAACATGGCGTTAGAGGGTGAGAACCCAAAACAGCCCCCGAACGTCCCCGTGGGTGGCACCAACACCTCCCACGGGACCAATGTAACTCGTAGAAACTGACCCCGCAGCCGCGGGACTCTTGGTTTTAGAATACGATGGTAATTTTCATATTTCTAAACTTAGGCTTAAAAACATGGCGTTAGACGGTGAGAACCAGAAACAGCCGCCGAACATCCCCGTGGGTGGCACCAACACCTCCCACGGGACAAATGTAACTCGTAGGAAGTGACCCCGCAGTCGCGGGACTGCCGGTTAGAGAATACGATGGTAATTTGTAAATTTCTAGACTTAGGCTTAAAAACATGGCGTCAGAGGGTGGAAACTCGAAACAGCCACCGAACATCCCCGTGGGTGGCACCAACACCTCCCACGGGACCAATGTAACTCGTAGGAACTGAACCCCCAGTCGCGGGACTCCCGGTTTTAGAATACGACGGTAATTTGCATATTTTTAGACTTAGGCTTAAAAACATGGCGTTAGAGGGTGAGAACCCAAAACAGCCCCCGAACGTCCCCGTGGGAGGCACTAACACCTCCCACGGGACGAATGTAACTCGTAGTAATAGACCCCGCAGCCGCGGGACTCCCGGTTTGAGAATACGACAGTAATTTGCAAATTTCTAGACTTAGGCTTAAATACATGGCGATAGAGGGGGAACTCGAAACTGCCCCCGGACGTCCCCGTGGGTGGCACCAACACCTCCCACGGGACCAATGTAACTCTTAGGAGCTGACCTCGCAGTCGCGGGACTCCCGATTTTAGAATACGACGATAATTTGCATATTTCTAGACTTAGGCTTAAAAGCATGCCGTTAGAGGGTGAAAACCCGAAACAGCACCCGAACGGCCTCGTGGGTGGCACCAACACCTCCCACGGAACCAATGTAACTCGTAGGAACTGACCCCGCAGTCGCGGGACTCCCGGTTTTTGAATACGACGATAATTTGCATATTTCTAGACTTAGGCTTAAAAACATGGCGTTAGAGGGTGAGAACCCGAAACAGCCCCCGAACGTCCCCGTGGGTGGCACCAATACCTCCCACGGGACCAATGTAACTCGTAGGAACTGACCCCGCAGTCGCGGGACTCTCGATTTGAGAATACGACGGTAATTTGCAAATTTCTAGACTTAGGCTTAAAAACATGGCGTTAGAAGATGGGAACTCGAAACTGCCCCCGAACGGCCCCGTGGGTGGCACCAACACCTCCCACAGGACCAATGTAAGTCGTATGAACTGACCCCGCAACCGCGGGACTCCCGGTTTGAGAATACGACGATAATTTGCATATTTCAAGACTTAGGCGTAAAAACATGGCGTTAGAGGGTGGGAACTCGAAACTGCCCCCGAACGGCCCCGTGGGTAGCACCAAGACCTCCCACGGGACCAATGTAACTCGTAGGAACTGAACCCGCAGCCGCGGGACTCCCGGTTTGTGAATACGACGGTAATTCGCAAATCTCTAGACTTAGGCTTAAAAACATGGCGTTTGAGGGTGGGAACTCGCAACAGCCACCGAACGTCCCCGTGGTTGGCACCAACACCTCCCACGGGACCAATGTAACTCGTAGGAATTGACACCTCCCGGTTTGAGAATACGACGGTAATTTGCATATTTCTAGACTTAGGCTTAAAAATATGGCGTTAGAGGGTGGGAACTCAAAACTGCCCCCGAACGGCCCCATGGGTGGCACCAACACCTCACACGGGACAATTGTAACTCGTAGAAACTGACCCCGCAACCGCGGGACTCCCGGTTTGAGAATACGACGGTAATTTGCAAATTTCTAGACTTAGGCATAAAAACATGGCGTTAGAGGGTGGGAACTCGAAACTACCCCTGAACGTCCCCGTGGGTGGCACCAACACCTCCCACGGGACCGATTTAACTGATAGGAACTGACCCCGCAATCGCGGGACTCCCGGTTTTAGAATATGACGGTAATTTGCATATTTCTAGACTTAGGCTTAAAAGCATGCCGTTAGAGGGTGAACACCCGAAACATCCCCCGAACGTCCCCGTGGGTGGCACCAACACCTCCCACGGAACAAATGTAACTCGTAGGAACTGACCCCGCTGTTGTGGGACTCCTGGTTTTAGAATACGATGGTAATTTTCATATTTCTAAACTTAGGCATAAAAACACGGCGTTAGACGGTGAGAACCCGAAACAGCCCCCGAACGTCCCCGTGGGTGGCACCAACACCTCCCATGGGACAAATGTAACTCGTAGGAAGTGACCCCGCAGTCGCGAGACTCCCGATTTTAGAATATGATGGTAATTTGTAAATTTCTAGACTTAGGCTTAAAAACATGGCGTTAGAGGGAGGGAACTTGAAACAGCCACCGAACGTCCCCGTGGGTGGCACCAACACCTCCCACGGGACAAATGTAACTCATAGGAACAGACCCCCTAGTCGCGGGACTCCCGGTTTTAGAATACGACGGTAATTTGCATAGTTTTAGACTTAGGCTTAAAAACATGGCGTTAGAGGGTGAGAACCCAAAACAGACCCCGAACGTCCCCGTGGGTGGCACCAACACCTCCCACGGGACCAATATAACTCGTAGAAACTGACCCCGCATCCGCGGGACTCTTGGTTTTAGAATACGATGGTAATTTTCCTATTTCTAAACTTAGGCTTAAAAACATGGCGTTAGACGGTGAGAACCGGAAACAGCCCCCGAACGTCCCCGTGGGTGGCACCAACACCTCCCACGGGACAAATGTAACTCGTAGGAAGTGACCCCGCAGTCGCGGGACTCCCCGTTAGAGAATACGATGGTAATTTGAAAATTTCTAGACTTAGGCTTAAAAACATGGCGTTAGAGGGTGGAAACTCGAAACAGCCACCGAACATCCCCGTGGGTGGCACCAACACCTCCCACGGGACCAATGTAACTCGTAGGAACTGAACCCCCAGTCGCGGGACTCCCGATTTTAGAATACGACGGTAATTTGCATATTTTTAGACTTAGGCTTAAAAACATGGCATTAGAGGGTGAGAACCTGAAACAGCGCCCGAACGTCCCCGTGGGTGGCACTAACACCTCCCACGGGACCAATGTAACTCGTAGTAACAGACCCCGCAGCCGCGGGACTCCCGGTTTGAGAATACGACGGTAATTTGCAAATTTCTAGACTTGGGCTTAAAAACATGGCGTTAGAGGGGGAACTCGAAACTGCCCCCGAACGTCCCCGTGGGTGGCACCAACACCTCCCACGGGACCAATGTAACTCTTAGGAACTGACCTCGCAGTCGCGGGACTCCCGGTTTTAGAATACGACGGTAATTTGCATATTTCTAGACTTAGGCTTAAAAACATGCCGTTAGAGGGTGAAAACCCGAAACAGCACCCGAACGTCCCCGTGGGTGGCACCAACACCTCCCATGGAACCAATGTAACTCGTAGGAACTGACCCCGCAGTCGCGGGAGTCCCGGTTTTAGAATACGACGATAATTTGCATATTTCTAGATTTAGTCTTAAAAACATGGCGTTAGAGGGTGAGAACCCGAAACAGCCCCCGAACGTCCCCGTGGGTGGCACCAATACCTTCCACGGGACCAATGTAACTCGTAGGAACTGACCCCGCAGTCGCGGGACTCCCGATTTGAGAATACGACGGTAATTTGCAAATTTCTAGACTTAGGCCTAAAAACATGGCGTTAGAGGATGGGAACTCGAAACTGCCGCCGAACGGCCCCGTGGGTGGCACCAACACCTCCCAGAGGACCAATGTAACTCGTATGAACTGACCCCGCAGCAGCGAGACTCCCGGTTTGAGAATACGACGATAATTTGCATATTTCTAGACTTAGGCTTAAAAACATGGCGTTAGAGGGTGGGAACTCGAAACTGCCCCCGAACGGCCCCGTGGGTAGCACCAACACCTCCCACGAGACCAATGTAACTCGTAGGAACTGACCCCGCAGCCGCAGGACTCCCGGTTTGTGAATATGATGGTAATTTTCAAATTTCTAGACTTAGGCTTAAAAACATGGCGTTTGAGGGTGGGAACTCGAAACAGCCTCCGAACGTCCCCGTGGTTGGCACCAATACCTCCCACGGGACCAATGTAACTCGTAGGAATTGACACCTCCCGGTTTGAGAATACGACGGTAATTTGCATATTTCTAGACTTAGGCTTAAAAATATGGCGTTAGAGGGTGGGAACTCGAAACTGCCTCCGAACGGCCCAATGGGTGGCACCAACACCTCCCACGGGACAATTGTAACTCGTAGAAACTGACCCCGCAGCCGCAGGACTCCCGGTTTGAGAATACGATGGTAATTTGCAAATTTCTAGACTTAGGCTAAAAACATGGCGTTAGAGGGTGGGAACTCGAAACTGCCCGCGAACGGCCCCATGGGTGGCACTAACACCTCCGACGGGGCTAATGTAACTCGTAGGAACTGACCCCGCAGTCGCGGGACTCACGATTTTAGAATACGATGGTAATTTGCATATTTCTTGACTTACGATTAAAAACATGGCGTTAGACGGTGAGAACCCGAAACAGCCCCCGAACGTCCCCGTGGGTGGCACCAACACCTCCCACGGGACAAATGTAACTCGTAGGAAGTGACCCCGCAGTCACGGGACTCCCGATTTGCGAATACGACGGTAATTTGCAAATTTCTAGACTTAGGCTTAAAAACATGGCGTTAGAGGGTGGGAACTCGAAACAGCCACCGAACGTCTCCGTGGGTGGCACCAACACCTCCCACGGGACCAATGTAACTCGTAGGAACTGACCCCGCAGTCGCGGGACTCCCGGTTTTAGAATACGACGGTAATTTGCATATTTTTAGACTTACGATGAAAAACCTGGCCTTAGAGGGTGAGAACCCGAAACTGCCCCCGAACGTCCTCGTGGGATGCACAAACACCTCCCACGGGACCAATGTAACTCGTAGGAACTGACCCCACAGCCGCAGGGCTCCCGGTTTTAGAATATGACGGTAATTTGCATATTTCTAGACTTAGGCTTAAAAACATGGCGTTAGAGGGTGAAAACTCGAAACTGCCCCCGAACGGCCCCATACGTGGCACCAACACCTCCCACGGGACCAATGTAACTCGTAGGAGCCGACCCCGCTGCCGCGGGACTCGCGGTTTGAGAATATGACGGTAATTTGAATATTTCTAGACTTAGGCTTAAAAATATGGCGTTAGAGGGTGAGAACCCGAAACAGCCCCCGAACGTCCCCGTGGGTGGCACAAACACCTCCCACGGGACCAATGTAACTCGTAGGAAGTGACCCCGCAGCCGCAGGGCTCCCGATTTTAGAATACGACGTTAATTTGCAAATTTCTAGACTTAGGCTTAAAAACATGGCGTTTGAGGGTGAGAACTCGAAATTGCCACCGAACGTCCCCGTGGGTGGCACCAACACCTCCCACGGGACCAATGTAACTCGTAGGAACTGACCCCGCAGCCGCGGGACTCCCGGTTTGAGAATACGACGGTAATTTGCATGTTTCAAGACTTAGGCCTAGAAACATGGGGTTAAAGGGTGAGAACCCGAAACAGCCCCCGAACGTCCCCGTGGGTGGCACCAACACCTCCCATGGGACCAATGTAACTCGTAGGAAGTGACTCCGCAGTCGTGGGACTCCCGGTTTTAGAATATGACGCTAATTGGGTAATTTCTAGACTTAGGCTAAAAATCATGCCGTTGGAGGGTGAGAACTCGAAATAGCCACCGAACGTCCCCGTGGGTGGCACCAACACCTCCAACGGGACCAATGTAACTCGTAGGAACTGACCTCGCAGCCGCGCGACTCCCGGTTTGAGAATACGACAGTAATTTGCATATTTCTAGAGTTAGGCTTAAAATCATGCAGTTAGAGGGTGAAAACCCAAAACTGCCCCCGAACGTCCCCGTGGGTGGTACCAACACCTCCCACGGGACCAATGTAGCTCGTAGGAACTGACCCCGCAGTAGCGGGACTCCCGGTTTAAGAATACGACGGTAATTTGCATATTTCTAAACTTAGGCTTAAAAACATGGCGTTAGAGGGTGAGAACCCAAAACAGCCCCCGAACGTCCCCGTGGGTGGCACCAACACCTCCCACGGGACCAATGTAACTCGTAGGAACAGACCCCACAGTCGCGGGACTCCCGGTTTGAGGTTACGACGGTAATTTTTATATTTTTAGACTTAGGCTAAAAACATGGCGTTAGAGGGTTAAAACTCGAAAATGCCCCCGAACGGCCCCGTGGGTGGCACCAACACCTCCCACGGGACCGATGTAACTTGTAGGAACTGACCCCGCAGTCGCGGGACTCCCGGTCTTAGAATACGATGGTAATTTGTATATTTCTAGACTTAGGCTTCAAAATATGGCGTTAGAGGGTGAGAACCCGAAACAGCCTCCGAACGTCCCCGTGGGTGGCACCAACACCTCCCACGGGCCCAATGTAACTCGTAGGAACTGACCCGCAGGAGCGGGACTCCCGATTTGTGAAAACGTCAGTAATTTGTAAATTTCTATACTTAGGCTTAAAAACATGGCGTTAGAGGATGGGAACTCGAAACTACCCCCGAACGGCCCCGTGGGTGGCACCAACACCTCCCACAGGACCAATGTAACTCGTATGAACTGACACCGCAGCCGTGGGACTCCCGGTTTGAGAATACGACTGTAATTTGCATATTTCAAGACTTAGGCTTAAAAACA
Organism: Sambucus nigra; assembly: GCA_949130495.1. Classification (NCBI taxonomy): domain Eukaryota; kingdom Viridiplantae; phylum Streptophyta; class Magnoliopsida; order Dipsacales; family Adoxaceae; genus Sambucus; species Sambucus nigra. The sequence goes on along the minus strand of OX422212.1, from coordinate 550,239,468 downwards.
TGGCGTTAGAGGGTGGGAACTCGAAACTGCCCCCGAACGGCCCCTTAGGTGGCACCAACACCTCCCACGGGACCAATGTAACTCGTAGAAACTGACCCCGCAGTCGCGGGACTCCCGGTTTGAGAATACGACGGTAATTTGCAAATTTCTGGACTTAGGCTTAAAAACAAGGCGTTAGAGGGTGGGAACTCGAAACAGCCACCGAATGTCCCCGTGGGTGGCACCAACACCTCCCACGGGACCAATGTAGCTCGTAGGAACTGACCCCGCAGTAGCGGGACTCCCGGTTTTAGAATACAACGATAATTTGCACATTTCTAGACTTAGGCTTAAAAACATGGCGTTAGAGGGTGAGAACCCGAAACAGCCCCCGAATGTCCCCGTGGGTGGCACCAACACCTCCCACGGGACCAATGTAACTCGTAGGAATTGACACCGCAGTCGTGGGACTCCCCGTTTGAGAATACGACGATAATTTGCATATTTCTAGACTTAGGCTTAAAAGCATGCCGTTAGAGGGTGGGAACTCGAAACTGCCCCCGAAGGTCCCGTGGGTGCACCAACACCTCCCACAGGACCAATGTAACTCGTAGGAATTGACACCGCAGCCGCGGGACTCCCGGTTTGAGAATACGACGGTAATTTTTAAATTTCTAGACTTAGGCTTAAAAATATGGCGTTAGAGGGTGGGAACTCAAAACTGCCCCCGAACGGCCCCGTGGGTGGCACCAACACCTCCCACGGGACCAATGTAACTCGTAGGAACTGACACCGCAGCCGCGGGACTCCCGGTTTGAGAATACTACGTTAATTTGCATATTTCTAGACTTAAGCTTAAAAACATGGCGTTAGAGGGTGGGAACTCGAAACTGCCCGCGAACGGCCCGATGGGTGGAACACCCACCTCCCACGGGACCAATGTATCTCGTAGGAACTAACCCCGCAGCCGCGGGACTCCCGGTTTGAGAATACGACGGTAATATGCATATTTCTAGACTTAGGCTTAAAAACATGGCGTTAGAGGTTTGGAACTCGAAACAGTCACCGAACGTCCCCGTGGGTGGCACCAACACCTCCCACGGGACCAATGTAACTCGTAGGAACTGACCCCGTAGCCACGGGACTCCCGGTTTGAGAATAAGACGGTAATTTGTCTATTTCTAGACTTAGGCTTAAAAGCATGCCGTTAGAGGGCGAAAATCCGAAACAGCCCCCGAACGTCCTCGTGGGTTGCACCAACACCTTCCACGGGACCAATGTAACTCGTAGGAACTAACCCCGCAGTCGCGGGACTCCCGGTTTTAGAATACGATAGAAATTTGCGTATTTCTAGACTTGGCCTTAAAAACATGGTGTTAGAGGGTGGGACCTCGAAACAAGAACCGAACGTCCCCGTGGGTGGCACCAACACCTCCCACGAGACCAATGTAGCTTATAGGAACTGACTTCGCAGTCGCGGAACTCCCGATTTTAGAATACGAAGGTAATTTGCATATTTCTAGAGTTAGGCTTAAAAACATGGCCTTAGAGGGTGAGAAATCGAAACAGCCCCCGAACGTCCCCGTGGGTGGCACTAACACCTCCCACGGGACTAATGTAACTCGAATGGAACTGACCCCGCAGGCGCGGGGCTCCCGATTTGAAAATACGACGGTAATTTGCAAATTTCTAGACTTAGGCTTAAAAACATGGCGTTAGAGGGTGGGAACTCGAAACAGCCACCGAACGTCCCCGTGGGTGGCACCAACACCTCCCACGAGACCAATGTAACTCGTAGGAACTGACCCCGCAGTCGCGGGTCTCCCGATTTTAGAATACGATGGTAATTTGCATATTTCTAGAATTAGGCTTAAAAACATGGCGTTAGAGGGTGAGAACTCAAAATTGCCCCCGAACGGCCTCGTGGGTGGCACCAACACCTCCCACGGGATCAATGTAACTCGTAGGAACTGACACCGCAGCCGCGGTACTCCCGGTTTGAGAATACTATGCCAATTTGCATATTTCTAGCCTTAAGCTTAAAAACATGGCGTTAGAGGGTGGGAACTCGAAACTGCCCGCGAACGGCCCCATGGGTGGAACACCCACCTCCCACGGGACCAATGTATCTCGTAGGAACTAACCCCGCAGCCGCGGGACTCCCGGTTTGAGAATACGATGGTAATTTGCATATTTCTAGACTTTGGCTTAAAAACATGGTGTTAGAGGGTTGGAACTCGAAACAGCCACCGAACGTCCCCGTGGGTGGCACCAACACCTCCCACGGGACCAATGTATCTCGTAGGAACTGACCCCGCAGCCGCGGGACTCCCGATTTGAGAATACGACGGTAATTTGTATATTTCTAGACTTAGGCTTAAAAGCATGCCGTTAGAGGGTGAAAACCCGAAACAGCCCCCGAACGTCCTTGTGGGTTGCACCAACACCTTCCACGGGACCAATGTAAATCGTAGGACTAACCCCGCAGTCGCGGGACTCCCGGTTTTAGAATACGATAGAAATTTGCGTATTTCTAGACTTGGCCTTAAAAACATGGCGTTAGAGGGTGGGAACTCGAAACAATCCCCGAACGGCCCCGTGGGTGACACCAACTCCTCCCACGGGACCAATGTAACTCGTAGGAACCGACACTGCAGCCGCGGGACTCCCGGTTTGAGAAAACGACAGTAATTTGAATATTTCTAGACTTAGGCTTAAAAACATGGCGTTAGTGGGTGGGAACTCGAAACTTCCCCCGAACGGCCCCATGGGTGGCACCAACACCTCCCACGGGACCAATGTAACTCGTAAAAAAGTGAAACCGCAGCCACGGGACTCCCGGTTTGAGAATACGACGGTAATTTGCAAATTTATAGACTTAGGCTTAAAAACATGGAGTTAGAGGGTGGGAACTCGAAACAGCCACCGAACGTCCCCGTGGGTGGCACCAACACCTCCCATGGGACCAATGTAGCTTATAGGAACTGACTCCGCAGTCGCGGAACTCCCGATTTTAGAATACGACGGTAACTTACGTATTTCTAGACTTAGGCTTAAAAACATGGCGTTAGAGGGTGAGAAATCAAAACTGCCCTCGAACGTCCCCGTGGGTGGCACTAACACCTCCCACGGGACTAATGTAACTCGTAGGAACTGACCCCGCAGCCGCGGGGCTCCCGATTTGAAAATACGACGGTAATTTGCAAATTTCTAGACTTAGGCTTAAACACATGGCGTTAGAGGGTGGGAACTCGAAACAGCCACCGAACGTCCCCGTGGGTGGCACCAACACCTCCCACGAGACCAATGTAACTCGTAGGAACTGACCCCGCAGTCGCGGGACTCCCGATTTTAGAATACGATGGTAATTTGCATATTTCTAGACTTAGGCTTAAAAACATGGCGTTAGAGGGTGGGAACTCAAAACTGCCCCCGAACGGCCCCGTGGGTGGTACCAACACCTCCCACGGGACCAATGTAACTCGTAGGTACTGACCTCGCAGCCGCGGGACTCCCGGTTTGAGAATACGACAGTAATTTGCAAATTTCTGGACTTAGGCTTAAAAACATGGCGTTAGAGGGTGGGAACTCGAAACAGCCACCAAACGGCCCCGTGGGTAGCACCAACACCTCCCACGGGACCAATGTAACTCATAGGAACTGACCCCGCAGCCGCAGGACTCCCGGTTTGAGAATACGACGGTAATTTGTAAATTTCTAGACTTAGGCTTAAAAACATGGCGTTAGAGGATTGGAACTCGAAACTGCCCCCGAACGGCCCCGTGGGTGGCACCAACACCTCCCACAGGACCAATGTAACTCGTATGAACTGACACCACAGCCGCGGGACTCCCGGTTTGAGAATACGAAGGTAATTTGCATATTTCTAGACTTAGGCTTAAAAACATGGCGTTAGAGGGTGGGAACTCGAAACTGCCCCCGAACGGCCCCTTGGGTGGCACAACCACCTCCCACGAGAGCAATGTAGCTCGTAGGAACTGACCTCGCAGTAGCGGAACTCCCGGTTTTAGAATACGACGGTAATTTGCATATTTCTATACTTAGGCTTAAAAACATGGCATTACAGGGTGAGAAACCGAAACAGCCCCCGAACGTCCCCGTGGGTGGCACTAACACCTCCGACGGGGCTAATGAAACTGGTAGGAACTGACCCCGCAGCCGCGGGGCTCCCGATTTGAAAATACGACGGTAATTTGGAAATTTCTAGACATAGGCTTAAAAACATGGCGTTAGAGGGTGGGAACTCGAAACAGCCACCGAACGTCCCCGTGGGTGGCACCAACACCTCCCACGAGACCAATGTAACTCGTAGGAACTGACCCCGCAGTCGCGGGACTCCCGGTTTTAGAATACGATGGTAATTTACATATTTCTAGACTTAGGCTTAAAAACATGGTGTTAGAGGGTGGGAACTCAAAACTGCCCCCGAACGGCCCCGTGGGTGGTACCAACACCTCCCACGGGACCAATGTAACTCGTAAGAACTGACCTCGCAGCCGCGGGACTCCCGGTTTGAGAATACGACATTAATTTGCAAATTTCTAGACTTAGGCTTAAAAACATGGCGTTAGAGGGTGGGAACTCGAAACAGCCACCGAACGACCCCGTGGGTGGCACCAATACCTCCCACGGGAACAACGTAACTCATAGGAACTGACCCCGCATCCGCGGGACTCCCGGTTTGAGAATACGACGCTAATTTTGAAATTTCTAGACTTAGGCTTAAAAACATGGCGTTAGAGGGTGGGAACTCGAAACAACCACCGAATGTCCCCGCGGTTGGTACCAACACCTCCCACGGGACCAATGTAACTCGTAGGAACTGACCTCGCTATCGCGGGACTCCCGGTTTTTGAATACAACGGTAATTTGCATATTTCAAGACTTAGGCTTAAAAACATGGCGTTAGAGGGTGAGAACCCAAAACAGCCCCCAAACGTCCCCGTGGGTGGCACCCACACCTCCCACGAGACCAATGTAACTCGTAGGAACTGACCCTGCAGCTGCGGGACTCCCAATTTGAGAATACGACCGTAATTTGTATATTTCTAGACTTAGGCTCAAAAACATGGCGTTAGAGGGTGAAAACTTGAAACTGCCCCCGAACGGCCCCATGGGTGGCACCAACACCTCCCACGAGACCAATGTAACTCGTAGGAACTGACCCCGCAGCCGCGGGACTCCCGGTTTGAGAATATGACAGTAATTTGCATATTTCTAGACTTAGGCTTAAAAACATGGCGTTAGAGGGTGGGAACTCGAAACTGCCCCCGAACGGCCCCGTGGGTGGCACCAACACCTCCCACAGGACCAATGAACTCGTAGGAACTGACCTCGCAGCCGCGGGACTCCCGGTTTGAGAATACGACGGTAATTTGCGTATTTCTAGACTTAGGCTTAAAAACATGGTGTTAGAGGGTGGGAACTCAAAACTGCCCCCGAACGGTCCCGTGGGTGGCACCAACACCTCCCACGGGACCAATGTAACTCGTAGAAACTGACACCGCAGCCGCGGGACTCCCGGTTTGAGAATACTACGGTAATTTGCATATTTCTAGACTTAGGCTTAAAAACATGGCGTTAGAGGGTGGGAACTCGAAACTTCCCCCGAACGGCCCCATGGGTGGAACACCCACCTCCCACAGGACCAATGTAACCCGTAGGAACTGACCCCGCAGCCGTGGGACTCCCGGTTTGAGAATACGACGCTAATTTGCATATTTCTAGACTTAGGCCTAAAAACATGGCGTTAGAGGGTGGGAACTCGAAACAGCCACCGAACGTCCCCGTGGGTGGCGCCAACACCTCCCGCGGGACCAATGTAACTCGTAGGAACTGACCCCGCAGCCGCGGGACTCCCGGTTTGAGAATACGACGGTAATTTGTATATTTTTAGACTTAGGCTTAAAAGCATGCTGTTAGAGGGTGAAAACCCGAAACAGTCCCCGAACGTCCCCGTGGGTGGCACCAACACCTCCCACGGGACCAATGTAACTCGTAGGAACTAACCCCGCAGTCGCGGGACTCCCGATTTTAGAATACGACGACAATTTGCGTATTTCTAGACTTGGGCTTAAAACATGGCGTTAGAGGGTGGGAACTCGAAACTGCCGCGAACGGCCCCATGGGTGGAACACCCACCTCCCACGGGACCAATGTAACTCGTAGGAACTGACCCCGCAGCCGCGGGACTCCCGATATGAGAATACGATGGTAATTTGCATATTTCTAGACTTAGGCTTAAAAACATGGCGTTAGAGGGTGGGAACTCGAAACAGCCACCGAACGTCCCAGTGGGTGGGACCAACACCTCCCACGGGACCAATGTAACTCGTAGGAACTGACCCCGCAGCCGCGGGACTCCCGGTTTGAGAATACGACGGTAATTTGCATATTTCTAGACTTAGGCTTAAAATCATGCCGTTAGAGGGTGAAAACCCGAAACAGCCCCCGAACGTCCTCGTGGGTGGCACCAACACCTTCCACGGGACCAATGTAACTCGTAGGAACTAACCCCGCAGTCGCGGGACTCTCGGTTTTAGAATACGATGGAAATTTGCGTATTTCTAGACTTGGACTTAAAAACATGGTGTTAGAGGGTGGGAACTCGAAACAGTCCCCGAACGGCCCCGTGGGTTGCACCAACTCCTCCCACGGGACCAATGTAACTCGTAGGAACCGACACCGTAGCCGCGGGACTCCCGGTTTGAGAAAACGACGGTAATTTGCAAATTTCTAGACTTAGTCTTAAAAACATGGCGTTAGTGGGTGGGAACTCGAAAATTCCCCCGAACCGCCCCATGCGTGGAACACCCACCTCCCACGGGACCAATGTAACTCGTAGGAACTGACCCCGCAGTCGCGGGACTCCCGGTTTTATAATACGACGGTAATTTGCATATTTCTAGACTTAGGCTTAAAAACATGGCGTTACTGGGTGAGAAACCGAAACAGCCCCCGAACGTCCCCGTGGGTGGCACTAACACCTCCGACGGGGCTAATGTAACTCGTAGGAACTGACCCCGCAGCCGCGGGGCTCCCGATTTAAAAATACGACGGTAATTTGCAAATTTCTAGACATAGGCTTAAAAAAATGGCGTTAGAGGGTGGGAACTCGAAACAGCCACCGAACGTCCCCGTGGGTGGCACCAACACCTCCCACGAGACCAATGTAACTCGTAGGAACTAACCCCGCAGTCGCGGGACTCCCGGTTTTAGAATACGATGGTAATTTACATATTTCTAGACTTAGGCTTAAAAACATGGTGTTAGAGGGTGGGAACTCGAAACTGCCCCCGAACGGCCCCGTGGGTGGTACCAACACCTCCCACGGGACCAATGTAACTCGTAAGAACTGACCTCGCAGCCGCGGGACTCCCGGTTTGAGAATACGACATTAATTTGCAAATTTCTGGACTTAGGCTTAAAAACATGGCGTTAGAGGGTGGGAACTCGAAACAGCCACCAAACGACCCCGTGGGTGGCACCAACACCTCCCACGGGAACAACGTAACTCATAGGAACTGACCCCGCATCCGCGGGACTCCTGGTTTGAGAATACGACGCTAATTTTGAAATTTCTAGACTTAGGCTTAAAAACATGGCGTTAGAGGGTGGGAACTCGAAACAACCACCGAATGTCCCCGCGGTTGGCACCAACACCTCCCACGGGACCAATGTAACTCGTAGGAACTGACCTCGCTGTCGCGGGACTCCCGGTTTTAGAATACAACGGTAATTTGCATATTTCAAGACTTAGGCTTAAAAACATGGCGTTAGAGGGTGAGAACCCAAAACAGCCCCCAAACGTCCCCGTGGGTGGCACCCACACCTCCCACGAGACCAATGTAACTCGTAGGAACTGACCCTGCAGCTGCGGGACTCCCAATTTGAGAATACGACCGTAATTTGTATATTTCTAGACTTAGGCTCAAAAACATGGCGTTAGAGGGTGAAAACTTGAAACTGCCCCCGAACGGCCCCATGGGTGGCACCAACACCTCCCACGAGACCAATGTAACTCGTAGGAACTGACCCCGCAGCCGCGGGACTCCCGGTTTGAGAATATGACAGTAATTTGCATATTTCTAGACTTAGGCTTAAAAACATGGCGTTAGAGGGTGGGAACTCGAAACTGCCCCCGAACGGCCCCGTGGGTGGCACCAACACCTCCCACAGGACCAATGAACTCGTAGGAACTGACCTCGCAGCCGCGGGACTCCCGGTTTGAGAATACGACGGTAATTTGCGTATTTCTAGACTTAGGCTTAAAAACATGGTGTTAGAGGGTGGGAACTCAAAACTGCCCCCGAACGGTCCCGTGGGTGGCACCAACACCTCCCACGGGACCAATGTAACTCGTAAAAACTGACACCGCAGCCGCGGGACTCCCGGTTTGAGAATACTACGGTAATTTGCATATTTCTAGACTTAGGCTTAAAAACATGGCGTTAGAGGGTGGGAACTCGAAACTTCCCCCGAACGGCCCCATGGGTGGAACACCCACCTCCCACAGGACCAATGTAACCCGTAGGAACTGACCCCGCAGCCGCGGGACTCCCGGTTTGAGAATACGACGCTAATTTGCATATTTCTAGACTTAGGCCTAAAAACATGGCGTTAGAGGGTGGGAACTCGAAACAGCCACCGAACGTCCCCGTGGGTGGCGCCAACACCTCCCGCCGGACCAATGTAACTCGTAGGAACTGACCCCGCAGCCGCGGGACTCCCGGTTTGAGAATACGACGGTAATTTGTATATTTTTAGACTTAGGCTTAAAAGCATGCTGTTAGAGGGTGAAAACCCGAAACAGCCCCCGAACGTCCCCGTGGGTGGCACCAACACCTCCCACGGGACCAATGTAACTCGTAGGAACTAACCCCGCAGTCGGGGGACTCCCGATTTTAGAATACGACGAAAATTTGCGTATTTCTAGACTTGGGCTTAAAACATGGAGTTAGAGGGTGGGAACTCGAAACTGCCGCGAACGGCCCCATGGGTGGAACACCCACCTCCCACGGGACCAATGTAACTCGTAGGAACTGACCCCGCAGCCGCGGGACTCCCGATATGAGAATACGATGGTAATTTGCATATTTCTAGACTTAGGCTTAAAAACATGGCGTTAGAGGGTGGGAACTCGAAACAGCCACCGAACGTCCCTGTGGGTGGGACCAACACCTCCCACGGGACCAATGTAACTCGTAGGAACTGACCCCGCAGCCGCGGGACTCCCGGTTTGAGAATACGACGGTAATTTGCATATTTCTAGACTTAGGCTTAAAATCATGCCGTTAGAGGGTGAAAACCCGAAACAGCCCCCGAACGTCCTCGTGGGTGGCACCAACACCTTCCACGGGACCAATGTAACTCGTAGGAACTAACCCCGCAGTCGCGGGACTCCCGGTTTTAGAATACGATGGCAATTTGCGTATTTCTAGACTTGGACTCAAAAACATGGCGTTAGAGGGTGGGAACTCGAAACAGTCCCCGAACGGCCCCGTGGGTTGCACCAACTCCTCCCACGGGACCAATGTAACTCGTAGGAACCGACACCGCAGCCGCGGGACTCCCGGTTTGAGAAAACGACGGTAATTTGCAAATTTCTAGACTTAGTCTTAAAAACATGGCGTTAGTGGGTGGGAACTCGAAAATTCCCCCGAACTGCCCCATGCGTGGAACACCCACCTCCCACGGGACCAATGTAACTCGTAGGAACTGACACCGCAGCCACAGGACTCCCGGTTTGAGAATACGATGGCAATTTGCAAATTTCTAGACTTAGGCTTAAAAACATGGCGTTAGAGGGTGGGAACTCGAAACAGCCACCGAACGTCCCCGTGGGTGGCACCAACACCTCCCACGGGACCAATGTAGCTCGTAGGAACTGACCCCGCAGTCGCGGGACTCCCGGTTTTATAATACGACGATAATTTTCATATTTCTAGACTTAGCCTTAAAAACATGGCGTTACAGGGTGAGAAACCGAAATTGCCCCCGAACGTCCCCGTGGGTGGCACTAACACCTCCCACGGGGCTAATGTAACTCGTAGGAACTGACCCCGCAGCCGCGGGGCTCCCGATTTGAAAATACGACGGTAATTTGCAAATTTATAGACTTAGGCTTAAAAACATGGCGTTTGAGGGTGGGAACTCGAAACAGCCACCGAACGTCCCCGTGGGTGGCACCAACACCTCGCACGAGACCAATGTAACTCGTAGGAACTGACCCCGCAGTCGCGGGACTCCCGGTTTTAGAATACGATGGTAATTTACATATTTCTAGACTTAGGCTTAAAAACGTGGCGTTAGAGGCTGGGAACTCGAAACTGCCCCCGAACGGCCCCGTGGGTGGTACCAACACCTCCCACGGGACCAATGTAACTCGTAGGAACTGACCTCGCAGCCGCGGGACTCCCGGTCTGAGAATACGACAGTAATTTACAAATTTCTGGACTTAGGATTAAAAACATGGCGTTAGAGGGTGGGAACTCGAAACAGCCACCGAACGACCCCGTGGGTGGCACCAACACCTCCCACGGGAAGAATGTAACTCATAGGAACTGACCCCATAGCCGCGGGACTCTCGGTTTGAGAATACGACGGTAATTTGCATATTACTAGATTTAGGCTTAAAAACATGACGTTAGAGGGTGGGATCTCGAAACTGCCCTCGAACGGCCAATTGGGTGGCCCCAACACCTCCCACGGGACCAATGTAACTCATAGGAACTGACCCCGCTGCCGCGGGACTCCCGGTTTGAGAATACGATGGTAATTTAGAAATTTCTAGACTTAGGCTTAAAAACATGGCGTTAGAGGGGGGGAACTCGAAACAGCCACCGAATGTCCCTGCCGGTGGCACCAACACCTCCCACGGGACCAATGTAACTCGTAGGAACTGACCCCGCTGTCGCGGGACTCCCGGTTTTAGAATACGACGGTAATTTGCATATTTCTAGACTTAGTCTTAAAAACATGGCGTTAGAGGGTGAGAACCCAAAACAGCCCCCAAACGTCCCCGTGGGTGGCACCCACACCTCCCACGAGACCAATGTAACTCGTAGGAACTAACCCCGCAGCCGCGGGACTCCCAGTTTGAGAATACGACGGTAATTTGTATATTTCTAGACTTAGGCTCAAAAACATGGCGTTAGAGGGTGAAAACTCGAAACTGCCCCCGAACGGCCCCATGTGTGGCACCAACGCCTCCCACGGGACCAATGTAACTCGTAGGAACTGACCCCGCAGCCGCGGGACTCCCGGTTCGAGAATACGACAGTAATTTGCATATTTCTAGACTTAGGCTTAAAAACATGGCGTTAGAGGGTGGGAACTCAAAACTGCCCCCGAACGGCCCCGTGGGTGGCACCAACACCTCCCACGGGACCAATGTAACTCGTAGAAACTGACAGCGTAGCCGCGGGACTCCCGATTTGAGAATACTGCAGTAATTTGCATATTTCTAGACTTAGGCTTAAAAACATGGCGTTAGAGGGTGGGAACTCGAAACTTCCCCCGAACGGCCCCATGGGTGGAACACCCACCTCCCACAGGACCAATGTAACTCCTAGGAACTGACCCCGCAGCCGCGGGACTCCCGGTTTGAGAATACGACGGTAATTTGCATATTTATATACTTAGGCTTAAAAACATGGCGTTAGAGGGTGGGAACTCGAAACAGCCACTGAACGTCCCTGTGGGTGGCATCAACACCTCCCACGGGACCAATGTAACTCGTAGGAACTGACCCCGCAGCCGTGGGACTCCCGGTTTGAGAATACGACGGTAATTTGTATATTTCCAGACTTAGGCTTAAAAGCATGCTGTTAGAGGGTGAAAACCCGAAACAGCCCCCGAACGTCCCCGTGGGTGGCACCAACACCTCCCACGGGACCAATGTAACTCGTAGGAACTAACCCCGCAGTCGCGGGACTCCCGGTTTTAGAATACGATGGCAATTTGCGTATTTCTAGACTTGGGCTTAAAAACATGGCGTTAGAGGGTGGGAACTAGAAATAGTCCCCGAACGGCCCCATGGGTGGCACCAACTCCTCCCACGAGAGCAATGTAACTCGTTGGAACTGACACCGCAGCCGCGGGACTCCCGGTTTGAGAAAACGATTGTAATTTGCATATTTCTAGACTTAGGCTTAAAAACATGGCGTTAGAGGGTGGGAGCTCGAAACTGCCCCCGAACGGCCCCATGGATGGAGCACCCACTTCCCATGGGACCAATGTAACTCCTAGGAACTGACCTCGTAGCCGCGGGACTCCCGGTTTGAGAATACGACGGTAATTTGCAAATTTCTAAACTTAGGCTTAAAAACATGGCGTTAGAGGGTGGAAACTCGAAACAGCCACCGAACGTCCCCGTGGGTAGCACCAACACCTCCCACGGGACCAATGTAGCTCGTAGGAATTGACCCCGCAGTCGCGGGACTCCCGGTTTTAGAATATGACGGTAATTTGCATATTTCTAGACTTTGGCTTAAAAACATTGCGTTAGAGGGTGAGAACCCGAAACAGCCCCCGAACGTCCCTGTGGGTGGCACCAAAACCTCCCACGGGATAAAAACTAACTCGTAGGAACTGACCCCGCAGCCGCGGGACTCCGGGTTTGACAATACGACGGTAATTTGCATAATTCTAGACATAGGCTTAAAAACATGATGTTAGAGGGTGGGAACTCGAAACTGCCCCCGAACGGCCCCATGGGTGGCACCAACACCTCCCATGGGACCAATGTAACTCGTAGGAACTGACCCCGCAGCCGTGGGACTCCTGGTTTGAGAATACGAAGGTAATTTGCATAATTCTAGACTTAGGCTTAAAATCATGCCATTAGAAGGTGAAAACCCGAAACATATCCTGAACGTCCTCGTGGGTGGCCGCAAAACCTCCCACGGGACCAATGTAACTCGTAGGAACTGACCCCGCAGCCGCGGGACTCCCGGTTTGACAATACGACGGTAATTTTCATATTTCTAGACTTATGCTTAAAAACATAATGTATTATTGTGGGAACTCGAAACTGCCCCCGAACGGCCCCGTGGGTGGCACCAACACCTCCCACAGGACCAATGTAACTCGTAGGAACTGACCCCGCAGCCGCGGGACTCCCGGTTTGAGAATACGACGGTAATTTGCAAATTTTTATACTTAGGTTTAAAAACATGGCGTTAGAGGGTGGGAACTCGAAACAGCCACCGAACGTCCCCGTGGGTGGCACCAACACCTCCCACGGGACCAATGAAACTCGTAGGAACTGACCCCGCAGGCGGGACTCCCAGTTTTAGAATACAACGGTAATTTGTATATTTCTAGACTTAGGCTTAAAAACTTGGCGTTAGAGGGTGTGAACCCGAAACAGCCCCTGAACGTCCCCGTGGGTGGCACCAACACCTCCCAAGGGACCACTGTAACTCGTAGGAACTGACCCCGCAGCTACGGGACTCCCGGTTTGAGAATACGACGGTAATTTTCAAATTTCTAGACTTAGGCTTAAAAACATGGCGTCAGAGGGTGGGAACTCAAAACGGCCACCGAACGTCCCAGTGGGTGGCACCAATACCTCCCACGGGACCAATGTAACTCGTAGGAACTGACCCCGCAGTCGCGGGACTCCCGGTTTTGGAATACGATGGTAATTTTCATATTTCTAGACTAAGGCTTAAAAACATGGCGTTAGAGGGTGGGAACTCGAAACTGCCCTCGAACGGCCCCGTGGGTGGCACAACCACCTCCCAGGGACCAATGTAACTCGTAGCAACTGACCCCGCAGCCGCAGGACTCCCGGTTTGAGAATACGACGGTAATTTGCATATTTCTAGACTTAAGCTAAAAAACATAGCGTTAGAGGGTGGGAACTCGAAAAACCCACCGAACGTCCCCGTGAGTGGCACCAACACCTCCCACGGGACCAATGTAACTCGTAGGAACTGACACCGCAACCGCGGGACTCCCGATTTGAGAATACGACGGTAATTTGCATATTTCTAGACTTAGGCTTAAAAACATGGCGTTAGAGGGTGGGAAATCGAAACTGCCCCCGAACGGCCCCATGGGTGGCACCAACACCTCCCAGGGGAGCAATGTAACTCGTAGGAACTGACCCCACTTCCGCGGGACTCTCGGTTTGAGAATACGACGGTAATTTGTAATTTTCTAGACGTAGGCCTTAAAACAAGGCGTTAGAGGGTGGGAACTCGAAACAACCACCGAACGTCCCCGTGGGTGGCACCAACCCCTCCCACGGGACCAATGTAACTCATAGGAACTGACCCCGCAGTCCCGGGACTCCCAATTTTAGAATACGATGGTAATTTGCATATTTCTAGACTTAGGCTTAAAAACATGGCATTAGAGGGTGAGAACTCGAAATAGCCCCCGAACATCCCCGTGGGTGGCACCAACACCTCCCGCGGGACCAATGTAACTCGTAGGAACTGACCCCGCAGCCACGGGACTCCCGGTTTTAGAATACGACAGTAATTTACATATTTCTTGACTTAGGCTTAAAAACATGGCGTTAGAGTGTGAGAACCCGAAAGTACCCCCGAACGGCCCCGTGGGTGGCACCAACACCTCCCACGGGATCAATTTAACTCGTAGGAACTGACCCCGTAGTCGCGGGACTCCCGATTTTAGAATACGATGATAATTTGCATATTTCTAGACTTAGGTTTAAAAACATGGCGTTAGAGGGTAAGAACCCGAAACGGCCCCATGGGTGGCACCAACACCTCTCACGGGACCAATGTAACTCGTAGGAACTGACCCCGTAGCCACGGGACTCCCGGTTTTTGAATACGATGGTAATTTGCATATTTCTAGACTTGGGCTTAAAAACATGGCGTTAGAGGGTGAAAACAGGAAACTTACCCCGAACGTCCCCATGGGTGTCACCAACACCTCTCATGGGACCAATGTAACTCGTCGGAACTGACCCCGCAGCCGCGGGACTCCCGGTTTGAGAATACGAGGGTAATTCGCATATTTCCAGACATAGGCTTAAAAGCATGCCGTTAGAGGGTGAAAACCTGAAACAACCCCCGAACGTCCCCGTGGGTGGCACCAACACCTCCCACGGGACCAATGTAACTCGTAGGAACTAACCCCGCAGTCGCGGGACTCCCGATTTTAGAATACGACGGTAATTTGCATATTTCTAGACTTAAGCTTAAAAGCATGCCGTTAGAGGGTGAAAACCCGAAACAGCACCCGAACATCCCCGTGGCTGGCACCAACACCTCCCACGGGACCAATGTAACTCGTAGTAGCTGACCCCGCAGTCGCGGGACTCCCGGTTTGAGAATGCGACGGTAATTTGTAAATTTCTAGACTTAGGCTTAAAAACATTGCGTTAGAGGATGGGAACTCGAAAATGACCCCGAACGTCCCTGTGGATGGCACCAACACCTCCCACGGGACCAATGTAACTCGTAGGAACTGACCCCGCAGTCGTGGGACTCCCGGTTTTAGAATACGACCGTAATTTTCATATATCTAGATTTAGGCTTAAAAGAATGTCGTTAGAGGGTGAAAACCCGAAACAGCACCCGAACGTCCCCGTGGGTGGCACCAACACCTCCCACGGAACCAATGTAACTTGTAGGAACTGACCCCGCAGTCGCGGGACTCCCGGTTTTAGAATACGACGATAATTTTCATATTTCTAGACTTAGGCTTAAAAACATGGCATTAGAGGGTGAGAACCCGAAACAACCCCCGAACGTCCCCGTGGGTGGCACCAACACCTCCCACGGGACCAATGTAACTCGTAGGAACTGACCCCGCAGGCGCGGGACTCCCGATTTGAGAATACGATAGTAATTTGTAAATTTCTAGACTTAGGCTTAAAAACATAGCGTTAGAGGATGGGAACTCGAAACTGCCCCCGAACGGCCCCGTGGGTGGCACCAACACCTCCCACAGGACCAATGCAACTCGTATGAACTGACCCCGCAACCGCGGGACTCCCGGTTTGAGAATACGACGATAATTTGCATATTTCTAGACTTAGGCTTAAAAACATGGCGTTAGAGGGTGGGAACTCGAAACTGCCCCCGAATGGCCCCGTGGGTAGCACCTCCCACGGGACTAATGTAACTCGTAGGAACTGACCCCGCAGCCGCGGGACTCCCGACTTGAGAATACGACGGTAATTTGCAAATTTCTAGACTTAGGCTTAAAAACATGGCGTTAGAGGGTGGGAACTCGAAACAGCCACCGAACGTCCCCATGGGTGGTACCAACACCTCCCACGGGACCAATGTAACTCGTAGGAATTGACACCGCAGCCGCGGGACCCCCGGTTTGAGAATACGACGGTAATTTGCATATTTCTAGACTTAGGCTTAAAAACATGGCGTTAGAGGATGGGAACTCGAAACTGCCCCCGAACGGCCCCATGGGTGGCACCAACACCTCCCACGTGACCAATGTAACTCGTAGAAACTGACCCCACAGCCGCGGGACTCCCGGTTTGAGAATACGACGGTAATTTGCAAATTTCTAGACTTAGCCTTAAAAACATGGCGTTAGAGGGTGGGAACTCGAAACAGCCACCGAACGTCCCCGTGGGTGGCACCAACACCTCCCACGGGACCAATGGAGCTCGTAGGAACTGACCCCGCAGTAGCGGGACTCCCGGTTTTAGAATACGACGGTAATTTTCATATTTCTAGACTTAGGCTTAAAAACATGGCGTTAGAGGGTGAAAACCCGAAACAGCCCCCGAACGGACCCGTGGGTGGCACCAACACCTCCCACGGGACCAATGTAACTCGTAGGAACTGACCCCGCAGTCGCGGGACTCCCGGTTTGAGAATACAACGGTAATCAGCATATTTCTAGACTTAGGCTTAAAAACATAGCGTTAGAGGGTGGGAACTGGAAACAGCCACCGAACGTCCCCGTGAGTGGCACCAACACCTCCCACGGGACCAATGTAACTCGTAGGAACTGACACCGCAGCCGCGGGACTCCCGGTTTGAGAATACGACAGTAATTTTTATTTTTATAGACTTAGGCTTAAAAATATGGCGTTAGAGAGTGGGAACTCGAAACTGCCCCGAACGGCCCCATGGGTGGCACCAACACCTCCCATGGGACCAATGTAACTCGTAGGAACTGACCCCGCAGCCGCGGGACTCTTGGTTTTAGAATACGACGGTAATTTTCATAATTCAAGACTTGGTCATAAAAACATGGCGTTAGAGGGTGAAAACTCGAAACTTACCCCGAACGTCCCAATGGGTGGCACCAATACCTCCCATGGGACCAATGTATCTCGTAGGAACTGACCCCGCAGCCGCGGGACTCCCGGTTTGAGAATACGAGGGTAATTTGCATATTTCTCGACTTAAGCTTAAAGGCATGCCGTTAGAGGGTGAAAACCTAAAACAGCCCCCGAACGTCCCCGTGGGTGGCACCAACACCTCCCACGGGACCAATGTAACTCGTAGGAACTAACCCCGCAGTCGCGGGACTCCCGATTTTAGAATACGACGGTAATTTGCATATTTCTAGACTTAGGCTTAAAAGCATGCCGTTAGAGGGTGAAAACCCGAAACAGCACCCGAACGTCCCCGTGGGTGGCACCAACACCTCCTACGAGACCAATGTAACTCGTAGTAACTGACCCCGCAGTCGCGGGGCTCCCGGTTTGAGAATATGACGGTAATTTGTAAATTTCTAGACTTTGGCTTAAAAATGTGGCGTTAGAGCATGGGAACTCAAAACTGCCCCCGAACGTCCCCGTGGGTGGCACCAACACCTCCCAAAGGACAAATGTAACTCGTAGGAAGTAACCCCGCAGTCGCGGGACTCCCGGTTTTAGAATACGACGGTAATTTTCATATTTCTAGACTTAGGCTTAAAAGCATGCCGTTAAAGGGTGAAAATCCGAAACAGCACCCGAATATCCCCGTGGGTGGCACCAACACCTCCCACGGAACCAATGTAACTCATAGGAACTGACCCCGCAGTCGCGGGACTCCCGGTTTTAGAATACGACGATAATTTGCATATTTCTAAACTTAGGCTTAAAAACATGGCGTTAGAGGGTGAGCACCCGAAACAGCCCCCGAACGTCCCCGTGGGTGGCACCAACACCTCCCACGGGACCAATATAACTCGTAGGAACTGACCCCGCAGGCGCGGGACTCCCGATTTGAGAATACGACAGTAATTTGTAAATTTCTAGACTTAGGCTTAAATACATGGCGTTAGAGGATGGGGACTCGAAACTGCACCCGAACGGCCCCGTGGGTGGCACCAACACCTCCCACAGGACCAATGCAACTCGTATGAACTGACCCCGCAACCGCGGGACTCCCGGTTTGAGAATACGACGATAATTTGCATATTTCTAGACTTAGGCTTAAAAACATGGCGTTAGAGGGTGGGAACTCGAAACTTCCCCCGAACGGCCCCGTGGGTAGCACCTCTCACGGGACCAATGTAACTCGTAGGAACTGACCCCGCAGCCGCGGGACTCCCGGTTTGAGAATATGACGGTAATTTGTAAATTTTTAGACTTAGATTTAAAACATGGCGTTAGAGGGTGGGAACTCGAAACAGCCATCGAACGTCCCCATGGGTGGTACCAACACCTCCCACGGGACCAATGTAACTCGTAGGAATTGACACCGCAGCCGCGGGACTCCCAGTTTGAGAATACAACGGTAATTTGCATATTTATAGATTAGGCTTAAAAATATGGCGTTAGAGGATGTGAGCTCGAAACTGCCCCCGAACGGCCCCATGGGTGGCACCAACGCCTCCCACAGGACCAATGTAACTCGTAGAAACTGACCCCACAGCCGCGGGACTCCCGGTTTGAGAATACGACGGTAATTTGCAAATTTCTAGACTTAGGCTTAAAAACATGGCGTTAGAGGGTGGGAACTCGAAACAGCCACCGAACTTCCCCGTGGGTGGCACCAACACCTCCCACGGGACCAATGTAGCTCGTAGGAACTCACCCCGCAGTAGCGGGACTCCCGGTTTTAGAATACGACGGTAATTTGCATATTTCTAGACTTAGGCTTAAAAACATGGCGTTAGAGGGTGAGAACCCGAAACAGCCCCCGAACGTCCCCGTGGGTGGCACCAACACCTCCCACAGGACCAATGTAACTCGTAGGAACAGACCCCGAAGCCGCGGGACTCCCGATTTGAGAATACAATGGTAATTTGCAAATTTCTAGACTTAGGATTAAAAACATGGCGTTAGAGGGTGGGTACTCGAAACAGCCCCCGAACGGCCCCATGGGTGGCACCAACACCTCCCACGGGACCAATGTAACTCGTAGGAACTGACCCCGCAGCTGCGGGACTCTCGATTTGAGAATACGATGGTAATTTGCAAATTTATAGACTTAGGCTTAAAAACATGGTGTTAGAGGGTGGGAACTCAAAACAGCCCCCGAACGTCCCCGTGGGTGGCACCAACACCTCCCACGGGACCAATGTAACTCGTAGGAACTGACCCCGCAGTCGCGGGACTCCCGATTTTAGAATATGACGGTAATTGGCATATTTCTAGACTTAAGCTTAAAAGCATGTCGTTAAAGGGTGAAAACTCGGAACAACCCCCGAACGTCCCCGTGGGTGGCAGCAACACCTCCCAAGGAACCAATGTAACTCGTTGGAACTGACCCCGCAGTCGCGGGACTCCCGGTTTTAGAATACGATGGCAATTTGCATATTTCTAGACTTAGGCTTAAAAACATGGCGTTAGAGGGTGATAACCCAAAACAGCCCCCGAACGTCCCCGTGGGTGGCACCAACACCTCCCACAGGACCAATGTAACTCGTAGGAACAGACCCCGAAGCGGCGGGATTCCCGGTCTGAGAATACGACGGTAATTTGCAAATTTCTAGACTTTGGCTTAAAAGCATGCCGTTAGAGGGTGAAAACCCGAAACAGCCCCCGAACGTCCCCGTGGGTGGCACCAACACCTCCCACGGGACCACTGTAACTCGTAGGAACTGACCCCGCAGGACTCCCGATTTGAGAATACGACGGTAATTTGCATATTTCTAGACTTAGGCTTAAAAAAATGGCGTTAGAGGGTGAGAACTCGAAATATCCCCCGAACGTCCCCGTGGGTGGCACCAACACCTCCCACAGGACCAATGTAACTCGTAGAAACAGACGCCGAAGCCGCGGGACTCCCGGTCTGAGAATACGAAGGTAATTTGCAAATTTATAGACTTTGGCTTAAAAGCATGCCGTTAGAGGGTGAATACACGAAACAGCCCCCGAACGTCCCCGTGGGTGGCACCATCACCTCCCACGGGACCAGTGTAACTCGTAGGAACTAACCCCGCAGTCGCGGGACTCCCGATTTTAGAATACGATGACAATTTGCGTATTTCTAGACTTGGGCTTAAAAACATAGCGTTAGAGGGTGGGAACTCGAAACAGCCCCCGAACGGCCCCGTGGGTGGCACCAACTCCTCCCACGGGACCAATGTAACTCGTTGGAACCGACACCGCAGCCGCGGGACTCCCGATTTGAGAAAGCGACGATAATTTGCATATTTCTAGACTTAGGCTTAAAAACATGGCGTTAGAGGGTGGGAACTCGAAACAGCCCCCGAACGGCCCCATGAGTGGAACACCCACCTCCCACGGGACCAATGTAACTCGTAGGAACTGACCCCGCAGCCGCGGGACTCCCGGTTTGAGAATACGACGGTAATTTGCATATTTCTAGACTTAGGCTTAAAAAGATAGCGTTAGAGGGTGGGAACTCGAAACAGCCCCCGAACGGCCCCATGAGTGGAACACCCACCTCCCACGGGACCAATGTAACTCGTAGGAACTGACCCCGCAGCCGCGGGACTCCCGGTTTGAGAATACTACGGTAATTTGCATATTTCTAGACTTAGGCTTAAAACACGGCGTTAGAGGGTGGGAACTCGAAACTGTCGCGAACGGCCCCATGGGTGGAACACCCACCTCCCACGGGACCAATGTAACTCGTAGGAACTGACCCCGCAGCCGCGGGACTCCCGATATGAGAATACGATGGTAATTTGCAAATTTCTAGACTTAGGCTTAAAAACATGGCGTTAGAGGGTGGGAACTCGAAACAGCCACCGAACGACCCCGTGGGTGGCACCAACACCTCCCACGGGACCAATGTAACTCGTAGGAACTGACACCACAGTCGCGAGTCTCCCGGTTTTAGAATACGACGGTAATTTGTATATTTCTAGACTTAGTCTTAAAAACATGGCGTTAGAGGGTGAAACCCCGAAACAACCCCCGAACGTCCCCGTGGGTGGCACCAAAACCTCCCACGTGACCAACGTAACTC
Source organism: Sambucus nigra (assembly GCA_949130495.1). Classification (NCBI taxonomy): domain Eukaryota; kingdom Viridiplantae; phylum Streptophyta; class Magnoliopsida; order Dipsacales; family Adoxaceae; genus Sambucus; species Sambucus nigra. The sequence continues at coordinate 550,218,133 of OX422212.1, read as the reverse complement.
GTAGGAACTGACCCCGCAGCCGCGGGACTCCCGGTTTGAGAATACGAAAGTAATTTGCAAATTTCTAGACTTAGGCTTAAAAACATGGAGTTAGAGGGTGGGAACTCAACACAGCTACCGAACGACCCCTTGGGTGGCACCAACACCTCCCATGGGACCAATGTAACTCGTAGGAACTGACACCGCAGCCGCGGGACTCCCGGTTTGGGAATACGATGGTAATTTGCATATTACTAGACTTAGGCTTAAAAACATGGCGTTAGAGGGTGGGAACTCGAAATTGCCACCGAACGGCCAAATGGGTGGCCCCAACTCCTCCCACGGGACCAATGTAACTCGTAGGAACTGACCCCGCTGCCGCGGGACTCCCGGTTTGAGAATACGACGATAATTTTGAAATTTCTAGACTTAGGCTTAAAAACATGGCATTAGAGGTTGGGAACTCGAAACAGCCACCGAATGTCCCCGTGGGTGGCACCAACACCTCCCACGGGACCAATGTAACTCGTAGGAACTGACCCCGCTGTCGCTGGACTCCCGGTTTTAGAATACGACGGTAATTTGCATATTTCTAGACTTAGGCTTAAAAACATGGCATTAGAGGGTGAGAACCCGAAACAGCCCCCGAACGTCTCCGTGGGTGGCACCAACACCTCCCACCGGACCAATGTAACTCGTAGGAACTGACCCCGCAGCCGCGGGACTCTCGGTCTGAGAATACGACGGTAATTTGTATATTTCTAGACTTAGGCTTAAAAACATGGCGTTAGAGGGTGAAAACTCGAAACTGCCCACGAACGGCCCCATGGGTGGCACCAACACCTCCCACGGGACCAATGTAACTCGTAGGAACTAACCCCGTAGCCGCGGGACTCCCGGTTTGAGAATACGACGGTAATTTGCATATTTCTAGACTTAGGCTTAAAAAGATAGCGTTAGAGGGTGGGAACTCGAAACTGCCCCCGAACGGCCTCGTGGGTGGCACCAACACCTCCCACAGGACCAATGTAACTCGTAGGAACTGACCCCGCAGCCGTGGGACTCCCGATTTGAGAATACGACGGTAATTTTCATATTTCTAGACTTAGGCTTAAAAACATGGCGTTAGAGGGTGAGAACTCAAAACTGGGACCGAACGGCCCCGTGGGTGGCACCAACACCTCCCACGGGACCAATGTAAGTCGTAGGAACTCACACCGCACCCGCGGGACTCCCGGTTTGAGAATACTATGGTAATTTGCGAATTTCTAGACTTAGGCTTAAAAACATGGCGTTAGAGGGTGGGAACTCGTAACTGCCCCCGAACGGCCCCATGGGTGGAACACCCACCTCCCACGGGACCAATGTAACTCGTAGGAACTGACCCCACAGCCGCGGGACTCCCGGTTTGAGAATACATCGATAATTTGCATATTTCTAGACTTTTGCTTAAAAACATGGCGTTAGAGGGTGGGAACTCGAAACAGCCCCCGAACGGCCCCATGAGTGGAACACCCACCTCCCACGGGACCAATGTAACTCGTAGTTAGTGACGCCGCAGCCGCGGGACTCCCGGTTTCAGAATACGATGCTAATTTGCAAATTTCTAGACTTAGGCTTAAAAACATGGCGTTAGAGGGTGGGAACTCAAAACCGCCACCGAACGTCCCCGTGGGTGGCACCAACACCTCCCACGGGACCAATGTAGCTCGTAGGAACTGACCCCGCAGTCGCGGGACTCCCGGTTTTAGAATATGACGGTAATTTGCATATTTCTAGACTTAGGCTTAAAAACATGGCGTTAGAGGGTGAAACCCCGAAACAGCCCCCGAACGTCCCCGTGGGTGGCACCAAAACCTCCCACGGGACAACGTAACTCGTAGGAACTAACCCCGCAGCCGCGGGACTCCCGGTTTGAGAATACGAAAGTAATTTGCAGATTTCTAGACTTAGGCTTAAATACATGGCGTTAGAGGGTGGGAACTCGAAACAGCCATCGAACGACCCCGTGGGTGGCACCGACACCTCCCACGGGACCAATGTAACTCGTAGGAACTGACACCGCAGCCGCGGGACTCTCGGTTTGGGAATACCACGGTAATTTGCATATTACTAGATTTAGACTTAAAAACATGGCGTTAGAGGGTGGGAACTCGAAACTGCCCCCGAACGGCCAATTGGGTGGCCCCAACACCTCCCACGGGACCAATGTAACTCGTAGGAACTGACCCCGCTGCCGCGGGACTCCCGGTTTGAGAATACGACGATAATTTAGAAATTTCTAGACTTAGGATTAAAAACATGGCGTTAGAGGTTGGGAACTCGAAATAGCCACCGAATGTCCCCGTGGGTGGCACCAACACCTCCCACGGGACCAATGTAACTCGTAGGAACTGACCCCGCTGTCGTTGGACTCCCGATTTTAGAATACGATGGTAATTTGCTTATTTCTAGACTTAGGCTTAAAAACATGGCATTAGAGGGTGAGAACCCGAAACAACCCCCGAATGTCCCTGTGGGTGGCACCAACACCTCCCACCGGACCATTGTAACTCGTAGGAACTGACCCCGCAGCCGCGGGACTCCCGGTCTGAGAATACAACGGTAATTTGTATATTTCTAGACTTAGGCTTAAAAACATGGCGTTAGAGGGTGAAAAATCGAAACTGCCCACGAACGGCCCCATGGGTGGCACCAACACCTCCCACGGGACCAATGTAACTCGTAGGAACTAACCCCGCAGCCGCGGGACTCCCGGTTTGAGAATACAACGATAATTTGAATATTTCTACACTTAGGCTTAAAAACATGGCGTTAGAGGGTGGGAACTCAAAACTGGGCCCGAACGGCCCCGTGGGTGGCACCAACACCTCCCACGGGACCAATGTAAGTCGTAGGAACTCACACCGCACCCGCGGGACTCCCGGTTTGAGAATACTACGGTAATTTGCGTATTTCTAGACTTAGGCTTAAAAACATGGCGTTAGAGGGTGGGAACTCGAAACTGCCCCCGAACGGCCCCATGGATGGAACACCCACCTCCCACGGGACCAATGTAACTCGTAGGAACTGACCCCACAGCCGCGGGACTCCCGGTTTGAGAATACGTCGATAATTTGCATATTTCTAGACTTAGGCTTAAAGACATGGCGTTTGAGGGTGGGAACTCGAAACAGCCACCGAACGTCCCCGTGGGTGGCACCAACACCTTCCACGGGACCAATGTAACTAGTAGGAACTGACCCCGCAGCCGCGGGACTCCCGGTTTGAGAATATGATGGTAATTTGTATATTTCTAGACTTAGGCTTAAAAGCATGCCGTTAGAGGGTGAAAACCCAAAATATCCCCCAAACGTCCCCGTGGGTGGCACCAACACCTCCCACGGGACCAATGTAACTCGTAGGAACTAACCCCACAGTCGCGGGACTCCCGGTTTTAGAATACAACGACAATTTGCGTATTTCTAGACTTGGGCTTAAAAACATGGCGTAAGAGGGTGGGAACTCGAAACAGCCCCCGAACGGCCCAGTGGGTGGCACCAACTCCTCCCATGGGACCAATGTAACTCGTAGGATCCAACACCGCAGCCGCGGGACTCCCGGTTTGAGAAAACGACGGTAATTTGCATATTTCTAGACTTAGGCTTATAAACATGGCGTTAGAGGCTGGCAACTCGAAACAGCCACCGAACGTCCCCGAGGGTGGCACCAACACCTCCCATGGGACCAATATAGCTCGTAGGAACTGACCCCGCAGTCGCGGTAATCCCGGTTTTAGAATACGGAGGTAATTTTCATATTTCTAGACTTAGGCTTAAAAACATGACGTTAGAGGGTGAGAACCCGAAATAGCCCCCGAACGTCCCCATGGGTGGCACCAAAACCTCCCACGGGACCAATGTAACTCGTAGGAACTGACTCCGCAGCCGCGGGACTCCCGGTTTTACAATACGACGGTAATTTATATATTTCTAGACTCAGGCTTAAAAACATGATGTTAGAGGGTGGGAACTCGAAACTGCCCCCGAACGGCCCCGTGGGTGGCACCAACACCTCCCACATGACCAATGTAACTCGTAGGAACTCACCCCGCAGCCGCGGGACTCCCGGTTTGAGAATAGGACGGTAATTTGCAAACTTCTAGACTTAGGCTTAAAAGCATGGTGATAGAGGGTGGGAACTCGAAACAGCCACCGCACGTCCCCGTGGGTGGCACCAACACCTCTCACGGGACCAATGTAACTCGTAGGAACTGACCCCGCAGTCACGGGACTCCCGGTTTTAGAATACGACGATAATTTTCATATTTATAGACTTAGGCTTAAAAACTTGGCGTTAGAGGGTGAGAACCCAAAATAGTCCCCAAATGTCCCCGTGGGTGGCACCAACACCTCCCACGGGACCAATGTAACTCGTAGGAACTGACCCCGCAGCTGCGGGACTCCCGGTTTGAGAATACGACGGTAATTTACAAATTTCTAGACTTAGGCTTAAAAACATGGTGTTAGAGTGTGGGAAGTCGAAACAGCCACCGAACGTCCCCGTGGGTGGCACCAACACCTCCCACGGGACCAATGTAACTCATAGGAACTGACCCCTCAGTCCCGGGACTCCCGATTTTAGAATTCGACGGTAATTTGGATATTTTAGACTTAGTCTTAAAAACATGGCGTTAAAGGGTGAGAACACGAAATAGCCCCCGAACGTCCCCGTGGGTGGCACCAACACCTCCCACGGGACCAATGTAACTTGTAGCAACTGACCCCGCAGCCACGGGACTCCCGGTCTGAGAGTACGACGGTAATTTGAAAATTTCTAGACTTTGGCTTAAAAGCATGCCGTTAGAGGGTGAAAACCTGAAACAACCCTCGAACGTCCCAGTGGGTGGCACCAACACCTCCCACGGGACCGATGTAACTCGTAGGAACTGACCCCGCAGCCACGGGACTCTCGGTTTTAGAATACGACGGTAATTTGCATATTTCTACACTTACGCTTAAAAACATGGCGTTAGAGTGTGAGAACCCGAAATTTCCCCCGAACGGCCCCGTGGGTGGCACCAACACCTCCAACGGGATCAATGTAACTCATAGGAACTGACCCCGTAGTCGCGGGACTCCCGATTTTAGAATACGATGGTAATTTGCATATTTCGAGACTTAGGTTTAAAAACATGGCGTTAGAGGGTGAGAACCCGAAACGGCCCCATTGGTGGGACCAACACCTCTCACGGGACCAATGTAACTCGTAGGAACTGACCCCGCAGTCGCGGGACTCCCGGTTTTAGAATACAACGATAATTTGCATATTTATAGACTTAGGCTTAAAAACATGGCGTTAAAGGATGGGAACTCGAAACAGCCCCTGAACGACCCTATGGGTGGCACCAACACCTCCCACGGGACCAATGTAACTCGTAGGAACTAACCCCGCAGCCGCGGGACTCCCGGTTTGAGAATACGATCGTAATTTTCAAATTTCTAGACTTAGGCTTAAAGACATGGCGTTAGAGGGTGGGAACTTGAAACAGCCCCCGAACGTCCCCATGGGTGGCACCAACACCTCCCACGGGACCAATGTAACTCGTAGGAACTGACCCCGCAGTCGCGGGACTCCCGATTTTAGAATACAACGGTAATTTGAATATTTTTAGAGTTAGGCTTAAAAGCATGCCGTTAGAGGGTGAGAACCCGAAACAGCCCCCGAACGTCCCCGTGGGTGGCACCAACACCTCCCACGGAACCAATGTAACTCTTAGGAACTGACCCCGCAGTCGCGGGACTCCCGGTTTTAGAATACGATGGTAATTTGCATAATTCTAGATTTAGGCTTAAAAACATGGCGTTAGAGGGTGAGAACCCGAAACAGCCCCCGAACGTCCCCGTGGGTGGCACCAACACCTCCCACGGGACCAATGTAACTCGTAGGAACTGACCCCGCAGCTGCGGGACTCCCGGCTTGAGAATACGACAGTAATTCACAAATTTCTAGACTTAGGCTTAAAAACATGGCGTTAGAGGGTGGGAACTCGAAACAGCCACCGAACGTCCCCGTGGGTGGCACCAACACCTCGCACGAGACCAATGTAACTCGTAGGAACTGACCCCGCAGTCGCGGGACTCCCGGTTTTAGAATACGATGGTAATTTACATATTTCTAGACTTAGGCTTAAAAACGTGGCGTTAGAGGCTGGGAACTCGAAACTGCCCCCGAACGGCCCCGTGGGTGGCAACAACACCTCCCACGGGACCAATGTAACTCATAGGAACTGACCCCGAAGCCGCGGGACTCCCGGTTTGAGAATACGACGGTAATTTGCATATTTCTAGACTTAGGCTTAAAAACATAGCGTTAGAGGGTAGGAACTTGAAACAGCCACCGAACGTCCCCGTGAGTGGCACCAACACCTCCCACGGGACCAATGTAACTTATAAGAAGTGACACCGCAGCCGCGGGACTCCCGGTTTGAGAATACGATGGTAATTTGCATATTTCTAGACTTAGGCTTAAAAACATGGTGTTAGAGGGTGAGAACCCGAAACAGCCCCCGAACGTCCCCGTGGGTGGAACCAACACCTCCCACGGGACCAATGTAACTCGCAGGAAGTGACCCCGCAGTCGCGGGACTCCTGGTTTGAGAATATGACGATAATTTTCAAATTTAAAGACTTAGGCTTAAAAACATGACGTTAGAGGGTGGAAACTCGAAACAGCCACCGAACGTTCCCGTGGGTGGCAACAACACCTCCCACGGGACCAATGTAACTCGTAGGAACTGACCCCGCAGTCGCGGGACTCCCGGTTTGAGAATACGAGGGTAATTTGCAAATTTCTAGACTTAGGCTTAAAAACATGGGGTTAGAGGGTGGGAACTCGGAACTTGCCCCGAACGTCCCCGTGGGTGGCACCAACACCTCCCACGGGACCAATGTAACTCATAGGAACTGACCCCGCAGTCGCGGGACTCCCGGTTTTATAATGCGACGGTAATTTACAAATTTCTAGATTTAGGTTTAAAGGCATGCCGTTAGAGGGTGAAAACCCGAAACAACCCCCGAACGTCCCTGTGGGTGGCACCAACACCTCCCATGGGACCAATGTAACTCGTAGGAACTGACCCCGCAGTCGCGGGACTCCCGATTTTAGAATACGACGGTAATTTGCATATTTCTAGACTTAGGCTTAAAAACATGGCGTGAGAGGATGGGAACTCGAAACAGCCCCTGAACGGCCCTTTGGGTGGCACCAACACCTCCCACGGGACCAATGTAACTCATAGGAACTGACCCCGCAGCCGCGGGACTCCCGGTTTGAGAATACGATGGAAATTTTTAAATTTCTACACTTAGGCTTAAAGACATGGCGTTAGAGGGTGGGAACTCGAAACTGCCCCCGAACGTCCCCATGGGTGGCACCAACACCTCCCACGGGACCAATGTTACTAGTAGGAACTGACCCCGCAGTCGCGGGACTCCCGATTTTAGAATACAACGGTAATTTGCATATTTTTAGACTTAGGCTTAAAAGCATGCCGTTAGAGGGTGAAAACCCGAAACAGCCCCCGAACGTCCCCGTGGGTGGCACCAACACCTCCCACGGAACCAATGTAACTCGTAGGAACTGACCCCGCAGTCACGGGACTCCCGATTTTAGCATACGACGGTAATTTGCATAATTCTATATTTAGGCTTAAAAACATGGCGTTAGAGGGTGAGAACCCGAAACAGCCCCCGAACGTCCCCGTGGGTGGCTCCAACACCTCCCACGGGACCAATGTAACTCGTAGGAACTCACCCCGCAGCTGCGGGACTCCCGGTTTGAGAATACGACGGTAATTTGCATATTTCTAGACTTAGGCTTAAAAATATGGCATTAGAGGGTGGGAACTCGAAACTGCCCCCGAATGTCCAAGTGGGTGGCACCAACACCTCCCACGGGACCAATGTAACTCGTAGGAACTAACCCCCGCAGTCACGGGACTCCCGGTTTTAGAATACGACAGTAATTTTCATATTTCTATACTTAGGCTAAAAAACATGGCGTTAGAGGGTGGGAACTCAAAACAACCCCCGAACGTCCCCGTGGGTGGCACCAACACCTCCCACGGGACCAATGTAACTCGTAGGAACTGACCCCGCAGTCGCGGGACTCCCGGTTTTAGAATACGACGGTAATTTGCATATTTCTAGACTTAGGCTTAAAAGCATGCCGTTAGAGGGTGAAAACCCGGAACAGCCCCCGAACGTCCCCGTGGGTGGCACCAACACCTCCTACGGAACCAATGTAACTCATTGGAACCGACCCCGCAGTCGTGGGACTCCCAGTTTTAGAATACGATGGTAATTTGCATATTTCTGGACTTAGGCTTAAAAACATGGCGTTCGAGGGTGAGAACCCGAAACAGCCCCCGAACGTCCCCGTGGGTGGCACCAACACCTCCCACAGGACCAATGTAACTCGTATGAACAGACCCCGAAGCCGCGGGACTCCCGGTCTGAGAATACGACTCTAATTTGCAGATTTCTAGACCTTAGCTTAAAAGCATGCCGTTAGAGGGTGAAAATCCGAAACAGCCCCCGAACGTCCCCGTGGGTGGCACCAACACCTCCCACGGGACCAATGTAACTCGTAGCAACTAACCCCGCTGTCGCGGGACTCCCGGTTTTAGAATACGACGGAAATTTGCGTATTTCTAGACTTGGGCTTAAAAACAAGGCGTTAGAGGGTGGGAACTCGAAACAGCCCCCGAACGGCCCGGTGGGTGGCACCGACTCATCCCACGGGACCAATGTAGCTCGTAGAAACTGACCCCGCAGCCGCGGGTCTCCCGGTTTTAGAATACGATGGTAATTTGCATATTTCTAGACTTAAGCTTAAAAACATGGTGTTAGAGGGTTAAAACTCGAAACTACCCCCGAACGGCCCCATGGGTGGCACCAACACCTCCCACGGGACCAATGTAACTCGTAGGAACTGTCCCCGCAGCCGCGGGACTCTTGGTTTTAGAATACGATGGTAATTTGCATATTTCTAAACTCAGGCTTAAAAACATGGCGTTAGACGGTGAGAACCCGAAACAGCCCCCAAACGGCCCAGTGGGTGGCACCAACACCTCCCACCGAACCAATGTAACTCATAGGAACTGACCCCGCAGCCGCGGAACTCCCGGTTCGAGAATACGATGGTAATTTTTAAATTTCTAGACTTAGGCTTAAAGACATGGCGTTAGAGGGTGGGAACTCGAAACTGCCCCCGAACGTCCCCATGGGTGGCACCAACACCTCCCATGGGACTAATGTAACTAGTAGGAACAGACCCCGCAGTCGCGGGACTCCCGGTTTTAGAATACAATGGTAATTTGCATATTTTTAGACTTAGGCTTAAAAGCATGCCGTTAGAGGGTGAAAACCCGAAAACAACCCCCGAACGTCCCCGTGGGTGGCACCAACACCTCCCACGGAACTAATGTAACTCGTAGGAACTGACCCCGCAGTCGCGGGACTCCCGATTTTAGAATACGACGGTAATTTGCCTAATTCTAGATTTAGGCTTAAAAACATGGCGTTAGAGGGTGAGAACCCGAAACAGCCCCCGAACGTCCCCGTGGGTGGCACCAACACCTCCCGCGGGACCAATGTAGCCCGTAGGAACTGACCCCGCAGCTGCGGGACTCCCGGTTTGAGAATACGACGGTAATTTGCATATTTCTAGACTTAGGCTTAAAAATATGGCGTTAGAGGGTGGGAACTTGAAACTGCCCCCGAATGTCCCCATGGGTGGCACCAACACCTCCCACGGGACAAATGTAACTCGTAGGAACTGACCCCCGCAGTTGCGGGACTCCCGGTTTTAGAATACGACAGTAATTTTCATATTTCTATACTTAGGCTAAAAAACATGGCGTTAGAGGGTGGAAACTCAAAACAGCCCCCGAACGTCCCCGTGGGTGGCACCAACACCTCCCACGGAACCAATGTAACTCATTGGAACTGACCCCGCAGTCGTGGGACTCCCAGTTTTAGAATACGATGGTAATTTGCATATTTCTAGACTTAGGCTTAAAAACATGGCGTTAGAGGGTGAGAACCCGAAACAGCCCCCGAACGTCCCCGTGGGTGGCACCAACACCTCCCACAGGACCAATGTAACTCGTAGGAACAGACCCCGAAGCCGCGGGACTCCTGGTCTGAGAATACGACGGTAATTTGCAAATTTCTAGACTTTGGCATAAAAGCATGCCGTTAGAGGGTGAAAACCCGAAACAGCCCCCGAACGTCCCCGTGGGTGGCACCAACACCTCCCACGGGACCAATGTAACTCGTAGGAACTGACCCCGCAGCCGCGGGACTCCCGGTTTGAGAATACGATGGTAATTTTCATATTTCTAGACTTAGGCTTAAAAGCATGCCGTTAGAGGGTGAAAACCCGAAACAGCCCCCGAACGTCCCCGTGGGTGGCACCAACACCTCCCACGGGACCAATGTAACTCGTAGGAACTAACCCCGCAGTCGCGGGACTCCCGGTTTTAGAATACGACGGAAATTTGCGTATTTCTAGACTTGGGCTTAAAAATAAGGCGTTAGAGGGTGGGAACTCGAAACAGCCCCCGAACGGCCCAGTGGGTGGCACCAACTCCTCCCACGGGACCAATGTAGCTCGTAGAAACTGACCCCGCAGCCGCGGGTCTCCCGGTTTTAGAATACGACGGTAATTTGCATATTTCTAGACTTAGGCTTAAAAACATTGTGTTAGAGGGTTAAAACTCGAAACTGCCCCCGATCGGCCCCATGGGTGGCACCAACACCTCCCACGGGACCAATGTAACTCGTAGGAACTGACCCCGCAGCCGCGGGACTCTTGGTTTTAGAATACGATGGTAATTTTCATATTTCTAAACTTAGGCTTAAAAACATGGCATTAAACGGTGAGAACCCGAAATAGCCCCCGAACGTCCCCGTGGGTGGCACCAACACCTCCCACGGGACAAATGTAACTCGTAGGAACTGACCCCGCAATCGCGGGACTCCCGGTTTTAGAATACGATGGTAATTTGCATATTTCTAGACTTAAGCTTAAAAACATGGCGTTAGACGGTGAGAACCCGAAACAGCCCCCGAACGTCCCCGTGGGTGGCACAACACCTCCCACGGGACCAATTTAACTCGTAGGAACTGACCCCGCAATCGCGGGACTCCGGGTTTTAGAATACGACGGTAATTTGCATATTTCTAGACTTAGGCTTAAAAGCATGCCGTTAGAGGGTGAACACCCGAAACATCCCCCGAACGTCCCCGTGGGTGCCACCAACACCTCCCACGGAACCAATGTAACTCGTAGGAACTGACCCCGCAGTTGTGGGACTCCTGGTTTAAGAATACGATGGTAATTTTCATATTTCTAAACTTAGGCTTAAAAACATGGCGTTAGACGGTGAGAACCCGAAACAGGCCCCGTGGGTGGCACCAACACCTCCCACCGGACCAATGTAACTCGTAGGAACTGACCCCGCAGCCGCGGGACTCCCGATTTGACAATACGACGGAAATTTTAAAATATCTAGACTTAGGCTTAAAAAATTGGCGTAAGAGGGTGGGAACTCGAAACAGCCACTGAACGTCCCCGTGGGTGACACCAACACCTCCCCCGGGACCAATGTAACTCGTAGGAACTGACCCCGCAGTCGCGGGACTCCCGGTTTTATAATACGACGCTAATTTCCAAATTTCTAGACTTAGGCTTAAAAATACGGCGTTAGAGGGTGGGAACTCGAAACAGCCACCGAACGTCCCCATGGGTGGCACCAACACCTCCCACGGGACCAATGTGACTCCTAGGAACTGACCCCGCAGTCGTGGGACTCCCGGTTTTAGAATACGACGGTAATTTGAATATTTCTAAACTTAGGCTTAAAAACTTGGCGTTAGAGGGTGAGAACCCTAAACAGCCCCCGAACGTCCCCGTGGGTAGCACCAACACCTCCCACGGGACCAATGTAACTCGTAGGAACTGACCACGCAGCTGCGGGACTCCCGGTTTGAGAATACGACGGTAATTTGCAAATTTCTAGACTTAGGCTTAAAAACATGGCGTTAGAGGGTGGGAACTCGTAACAGCCACCGAACGTCCCCGTGGGTTGCACCAACACCTCCCACGGGACCAATGTAACTCGTAGGAACTGACCCCGCAGTCGCGAGACTCCCGATTTTAGAATACGACGGTAATTTACATATTTCTAGATTAAGGCTTAAAAACATGGCGTTAGAGGGTGGGAACTCGAAACTGCCCCCAAACGGCCCCGTGGGTGGCAGCAACACCTCCCACGGGACCAATGTAACTCGTAGGAACTGGCCCCGCAGCCGCGGGACTCCCGGTTTGAGAATACGACGGTAATTTGCATATTTCTTGACCTAGGCTAAAAAAATAGCGTTAGAGGGTGGGAACTCGAAACAGCCACCGAACGTCCCCCGTGAGTGGCACCAACACCTCCCACGGGACCAATGTAACTCATAGGAACTGACACTGCAGCCGTGGGACTCCCGATTTGAGAATACGACGGTAATTTGCATATTCCTAGACTTAGGCTTAAAAACATGGCGTTAGAGGTGGGAACTCGAAACTGCCCCCGAACGTCCCCGTGGGTGGCACCAACACCTCCCACGGGAACAATGTAACTCATAGGAACTGACCCCGCTGTCCCGGGACTCCCGATTTTAGAATATGACGGTAATTTGCATATTTATAAACTTAGGCTTAAAAACATGGCGTTAGAGGGTGAGAACCCGAAATAGCCCCCGAACGTCCCCGTGGGTGGCACCAACACCTCCCACGGGACCAATGTAACTCGTAGGAACTGACCCCGCAGCCGCGGGACTCCCGGTTTGAGAATACGATGGTAATTTGAAATTTCTAGACTTAGGCTTGAAAACATGGCGTTAGAGGGTGGGAACTCGAAACAGCCACCGAACGTCCCGTGGGTGGCACCAACACCTCCCACGGGACCAATGTAACTCGTAGGAACTGACCCCGCAGTCGCGGGACTCCCGATTTCAGAATACGACGGTAATTTACATATTTCTAGACTAAGGCTTAAAAAGATGGCGTTAGAAGGTGGGAACTCGAAACTGCCCCAAACGGCCCCGTGGGTGGCAGCAACACCTCCCACGGGACCAATGTAACTCGTACGAACTGACCCCGCAGCCGCGGGACTCCCGGTTTTTGAATACGACGGTAATTTGCAAATTTCTAGACTTAGGCTAAAAAACATGGCGTTAGAGGTTGGGAACTCGAAACAGCCACCGAACGTCTCCATGGGTGGCACCAACACCTCCCACGGGACCAATGTGACTCCTAGGAACTGACCCTGCAGTCGCGGGATTTCCGGTTTTAGAATACGATGGTAATTAGCATATTTCTAGGCTTAGGCTTAAAAACTTGACGTTAGAGGGTGAGAACTCAAAACAGCCCCCGAACGTCCCCGTGGGTGGCACCAACACCTCCCACGGGACCAATGTAACTCGTAGGAACTGACCCCGCACCCGCGGGACTCCGGGTTCGAGAATACGACCGTAATTTTTATTTTTATAGACTTAGGCTTAAAAATATGGCGTTAGAGAGTGGGAACTCGAAACTGCCCCGAACGGCCCCATGGGTGGCACCAACACCTCCCACGGGACCAATGTAACTCGTAGGAACTGACCCCGCAGTCGCGGGACTCCCGGTTTTAGAATACGACGGTAATTTACATATTTCTAGACTAAGGCTTAAAAACATGGCGTTAGAGGGTGGGAACTCGAAACTGCCCCCAAACGGCCCCGTGGGTGGCAGCAACACCTCCCACGGGACCAATGTAACTCGTAGGAACTGACCCCGCAATCGCGGGACTCCCGGTTTTAGAATAGGATGGTAATTTGCATATTTCTAGACTTAGGCTTAAAAACATGGCGTTAGACGGTGAGAACCCGAAACAGCCCCCGAACGTCCCCGTGGGTGGCACCAACACCTCCCACGGGACCAATTTAACTCGTAGGAACTGACCCCACAATCGCGGGACTCCCGGTTTTAGAATACGACGGTAATTTGCATATTTCTAGACTTAGGCTTAAAAGCATGCCGTTAGAGGGTGAACACCCGAAACATCCCCCGAACGTCCCCGTGGGTACCACCAACACCTCCCACGGAACCAATGTAACTCGTAGGAACTGACCCCGCAGTTGTGGGACTCCTGGTTTTAGAATACGATGGTAATTTTCATATTTCTAAACTTAGTCTTAAAAACATGGCGTTAGACGGTGAGAACCCGAAACAGGCCCCGTGGGTGGCACCAACACCTCCCACCGGACCAATGTAACTCGTACGAACTGACCCCGCAGCCGCGGGACTCCCGGTTTGAGAATACAACGGTAATTTGAAATTTCTAGACTTAGGGTTAAAAACATGGCGTTAGAGGGTGGGAACTCGAAACAGCCACCGAACGTCCCGTGGGTGGCACCAACACCTCCCACGGGACCAATGTAACTCGTAGGAACTGACCCCGCAGTCGCGGGACTCCCGATTTTAGAATACGACGGTAATTTGCATATTTCTAGACTAAGGCTTAAAAATATGGCGTTGGAGGGTGGGAACTCGAAACTGCCCCCGAACGGCCCCGTGGGTGGCACCAACACCTCCCACGGGACCAATGTAACTCGTAGGAACTGACCTCGCAGCCGCGGAACTCCCGGTTTGAGAATACGACGGTAATTTAAAAATTACTAGACTTAGATTTAAAAACATGGCGTTAGAGGTTGGGAACTCGAAACAGCCACCGAACGTCCCCGTGGGTGGCACCAACACCTCCCACGGGACCAATGTAACTCGTAGGAACTGACCCCGCAGTCGCGGGACTCCCGGTTTGAGAATACGACGGTAATTTGCATATTTCTAGACTTAGGCTTAAAAACATGGCGTTAGAGGGTGGGAACTCGAAACTGCCCCCGAACGTCCCCGTGGGTGGCACCAACACCTCCCACGGGAACAATGTAACTCATAGGAACTGACCCCGCTGTCCCGGGACTCCCGATTTTAGAATATGACGGTAATTTGCATATTTATAAACTTAGGCTTAAAAACATGGCGTTAGAGGGTGAGAACCCGAAATAGCCCCCGAACGTCCCCGTGGGTGGCACCAACACCTCCCACGGGACCAATGTAACTCGTAGGAACTGACCCCGGAGCCGCGGGACTCCCGGTTTGAGAATACGATGGTAATTTGAAATTTCTAGACTTAGGCTTGAAAACATGGCGTTAGAGGGTGGAAACTCGAAACAGCCACCGAACGTCCCGTGGGTGGCACCAACACCTCCCACGGGACCAATGTAACTCGTAGGAACTGACCCCGCAGTCGCGGGACTCCCGATTTCAGAATACGACGATAATTTACATATTTCTAGACTAAGGCTTAAAAAGATGGCGTTAGAAGGTGGGAACTCGAAACTGCCCCAAACGGCCCCGTGGGTGGCAGCAACACCTCCCACGGGACCAATGTAACTCGTACGAACTGACCCCGCAGCCGCGGGACTCCCGGTTTTAGAATACGACGGTAATTTGCAAATTTCTAGACTTAGGCTAAAAAACATGGCGTTAGAGGTTGGGAACTCGAAACAGCCACCGAACGTCCCCATGGGTGGCACCAACACCTCCCACGAGACCAATGTGACTCCTAGGAACTGACCCTGCAGTCGCGGGATTCCCGGTTTTAGAATACGATGGTAATTAGCATATTTCTAGACTTAGGCTTAAAAACTTGACGTTAGAGGGTGAGAACTCAAAACAGCCCCCGAACGTCCCCGTGGGTGGCACCAACACCTCCCACGGGACCAATGTAACTCGTAGGAACTGACCCCGCACCCGCGGGACTCCGGGTTCGAGAATACGACGGTAATTTTTATTTTTATAGACTTAGGCTTAAAAATATGGCGTTAGAGAGTGGGAACTCGAAACTGCCCCGAACGGCCCCATGGGTGGCACCAACACCTCCCACGGGACCAATGTAACTCGTAGGAACTGACCCCGCAGTCGCGGGACTCCCGGTTTTAGAATACGACGGTAATTTACATATTTCTAGACTAAGGCTTAAAAACATGGCGTTAGAGGGTGGGAACTCGAAACTGCCCCCAAACGGCCCCGTGGGTGGCAGCAACACCTCCCACGGGACCAATGTAACTCGTAGGAACTGACCCCGCAATCGCGGGACTCCCGGTTTTAGAATAGGATGGTAATTTGCATATTTCTAGACTTAGGCTTAAAAACATGGCGTTAGACGGTGAGAACCCGAAACAGCCCCCGAACGTCCCCGTGGGTGGCACCAACACCTCCCACGGGACCAATTTAACTCGTAGGAACTGACCCCACAATCGCGGGACTCCCGGTTTTAGAATACGACGGTAATTTGCATATTTCTAGACTTAGGCTTAAAAGCATGCCGTTAGAGGGTGAACACCCGAAACATCCCCCGAACGTCCCCGTGGGTGCCACCAACACCTCCCACGGAACCAATGTAACTCGTAGGAACTGACCCCGCAGTTGTGGGACTCCTGGTTTTAGAATACGATGGTAATTTTCATATTTCTAAACTTAGTCTTAAAAACATGGCGTTAGACGGTGAGAACCCGAAACAGGCCCCGTGGGTGGCACCAACACCTCCCACCGGACCAATGTAACTCGTACGAACTGACCCCGCAGCCGCGGGACTCCCGGTTTGAGAATACAACGGTAATTTGAAATTTCTAGACTTAGGGTTAAAAACATGGCGTTAGAGGGTGGGAACTCGAAACAGCCACCGAACGTCCCGTGGGTGGCACCAACACCTCCCACGGGACCAATGTAACTCGTAGGAACTGACCCCGCAGTCGCGGGACTCCCGATTTTAGAATACGACGGTAATTTGCATATTTCTAGACTAAGGCTTAAAAATATGGCGTTGGAGGGTGGGAACTCGAAACTGCCCCCGAACGGCCCCGTGGGTGGCACCAACACCTCCCACGGGACCAATGTAACTCGTAGGAACTGACCTCGCAGCCGCGGAACTCCCGGTTTGAGAATACGACGGTAATTTACAAATTACTAGACTTAGGCTTAAAAACATGGCGTTAGAGGTTGGGAACTCGAAACAGCCACCGAACGTCCCCGTGGGTGGCACCAACACCTCCCACGGGACCAATGTAACTCGTAGGAACTGACACCGCAGCCGCGGGACTCCCGGTTTGAGAATACGACGGTAATATGCATATTTCTAGACTTAGGCTTAAAAACATGGCGTTAGAGGGTGGGAACTCGAAACTTCCCCCGAATGTCCCCATGGGTGGCACCAACACCTCCCACGGGACCAATGTAACTCGTAGGAACTGACCCCGCAGTCGCGGGATTGCTCGGTTTGAGAATACGACGGTAATTTGCAAATTTCTAGACTTAGGATTAAAAACATGGCGTTAGAGGGTGGGAACTTCAAACAGCCCCCGAACGGCCTCATGGGTGGCACCAGCACCTCCCACGGGACCAATGTAACTCGTAGGAACTGACCCCGCAGCCGCTGGACTCCCGGTTTCAGAATACGACGGTAATTTGCAAATTTTTAGACTTAGGCTTAAAAACATGGCGTTAGAGGGTGGGAACTCGAAACAGCCATCGAACGTCCCTGTGGGTGGCACCAACACCTCCCACGGGACCAATTTAACTCGTAGGAACTGACCCCACAATCGCGGGACTCCCGGTTTTAGAATACGACGGTAATTTGCATATTTCTAGACTTAGGCTTAAAAGCATGCCGTTAGAGGGTGAACACCCGAAACATCCCCCGAACGTCCCCGTGGGTGCCACCAACACCTCCCACGGAACCAATGTAACCCGTAGGAACTGACCCCGCAGTCGCGGGACTTCCGATTTTAGAATACGACAATAATTTGCATATTTCTGGACTTAGGCTTAAAAACATGGCGTTAGAGGGTGAGACCCCGAAACAGCCCCCGAACGTCCCCGTGGGTGGCACCAACACCTCCTACGGGACCAATGTAACTCGTAGGAACTGACCCCGCAGCCGCGGGACTCCCGGTTTGAGAATGCGACGGTAATTTGCATATTTCTAGACTTAGGCTTAAAAACATGGCGTTAGATGGTGGGAACTCGAAACAGCCCCCGAACGTCCCCGTGGGTGGCACCAACAATTCCCACGGGACCAATGTAACTCGTAGGAACTGACCCCGCAGTCGCGGGACTCCCGGTTTTAGAATACGACGGTAATTTGCATATTTCTAGACTAAGGCTTAAAAGCATGCCGTTAGAGGGTGAAAACCCGAAACAACCCCCGAACGTCCCCGTGGGTGGCACCAACACCTCCCACGGGACCAATGTAACTCGTTGGAACTGACCCCGCAGTCGCGGGACTCCCGATTTTAGAATACGACGGTAATTTTCATATTTCTAGACTTAGGCTTAAAAGCATGGCGTTAGAGGGTGAGAACCCGAAACAGCCCTCGAACGTCCCTGTGGGTGGCACCAACACCTCCCACGGGACCAATGTAACTCGTAGGAACAGGCCCCGCAGCCGCGGGACAGCCGGTCTGAGAATACGAAGGTAATTTGTAAATATCTAGACTTAGGCTTAAAAACATGGCGTTAGAGGGTGAAAACCCGAAACAGCCCCCGAACGTCCCTGTGGGTGGCACCAACACCTCCCACGGGACCAGTGTAACTCGTAGGAACTGACCCCGCAGTCCCGGGACTCCCAGTTTTAGAATACGAAGGTAATTTGTATATTTCTAGACTTAGGCTTAAAAACATGGCGTTAGAGGATGGGAACTCGAAACAGGCCCCGAAGGGCCCCATGGGTGGCACCAACACCTCCTACGGGACCAATGTAACTCGTAGGAACTGACTCCACAGCCGCGGGACTCCCGATTTGAGAATACAACGGTAATTTGCATATTTCTAGACTTAGGCTTAAAAACATGGCGTTAGAGGGTGGGAACTCGAAACTACCTCCGAACGTCCCCGTGGGTGGCACCAACACCTCCCACGGGACCAATGTAACTCGTAGGAACTGACCCCGCAGCCGCGGGAATCCCGGTTTGAGAATATGACGGTAATTTGCATATTTCTAGACTTAGGGTTAAAAGCATTCCGTTAGAGGGTGAAAACCCGAAACAGCCCCCGAACGTCCCCGTGGGTGGCACCAACACCTCCCACGGGACCAATGTAACTCGTAGGAACTGATCCTGCAGTCGCGGGACACCCAGTTTTAGGATACGACGGAAATTTGCATATTTCTAGACTTAGGCTAAAAAACATGGCCTTAGAGGGTGAAAACCCAAAACAGCCCCCGAATGTCCCCGTGGGTGGCACCAACACCTCCCACGGGACCAATGTAACTCGTAGGAACTGATCCCGCAGTCGCGGGACACCCGGTTTTAGAATACGACGGTAATTTGCATATTTCTAGACTTAGGCTCAAAAACATGGCCTTAGAGGGTGAGAACCTGAAACAGCCCCCGAACGTCCCCGTGGGTGGCAGCAACACCTCCCACGGGACCAATGTAACTCGTAGGAACAGACCCCGCAGCTGCGGGACTCCCGGTTTGAGAATACGACGATAATTTGTAAATTTCTAGACTTAGGCTAAAAAACATGGCGTTAGAGGGTGAGAACTCGAAACAGCCACTGAACGTCCCCGTGGGTGGCACCAACACCTCCCACGGGACCAATGTAACTCGTAGAAACTGACCCCGCCGCCGCGAGACTCCCGGTTTGAGAATACGATGGTAATTTGCAAATTTCTAGACTTACGCTTAAAATCATGGCGTTAGAGGGTCAGAACTCGAAACATCCACCGAACTTCCCCGTGGGTGGCACCAACACCTCCCACGGGACCAATGTAACTCGTAGGAACTGACCCCGCAGCCGCGTGACTCCCGATTTGAGAATACGATGGTAATTTGCATATTTCTAGACTTAGGCTTAAAAGCATTCCATTAGAGGTTGACCCGAAACAGCCCCGAACGTCCCGGTGGGTGGCACCAACACCTCCCACGGGACCAATGTAACTCGTAGGAATTGACCCCGCAGTCGCGGGACACCCGGTTTTAGAATACGACGGTAATTTGCATATTTCTAGACATAGGATTAAAAACCTGGCGTTAGAGGGTGAGAACCCGAAACAGCCCCCGAACGTCCCCGTGGGTGGCACAAACACCTCCCACGGGACCAATGTAACTCGTAGGAACTGACCCCGCAGCCGCGGGACTCCTGATTTTAGAATACGACGGTAATTTGTAAATTTCTAGACTTAGGCTTAAAAAATGGCATT
The DNA here is from genome assembly GCA_949130495.1 of Sambucus nigra. Lineage (NCBI taxonomy): Eukaryota > Viridiplantae > Streptophyta > Magnoliopsida > Dipsacales > Adoxaceae > Sambucus > Sambucus nigra. The sequence goes on along the minus strand of OX422212.1, from coordinate 550,197,819 downwards.
AGAGGGTGAAAACTCGAAACTTCCCCCGAACGGCGCCATGGGTGGCACCAACACCTCCCACGGGACCAATGTAACTCGTAGGAACTAACCCCGCACCCGCGGGACTCCGGGTTCGAGAATACGACGGTATTTTATAAATTTATAGACTTAGGCTTAAAAACATGGCGTTAGAGGGTGGGAACTCGAAACAACCCCCGAACGTCCCCGTGGGTGGCACCTACACCTCCCACGGGACCCATGTAACTCGTAGGAACTGACCCCATAGTCGCGGAACTCCCGGTTTTAGAATACGACGGTAATTTGCATATTTCTAGATTATGGCTTAAAAGCATGCCGTTAGAGGGTGAAAACCCGAAACAGCCCCCGAACGTCCCCGTGGGTGGCACCAACACCTCCCACGGAACCAATGTAACTCGTTGGAACTAACCCCGCGGTCGCGGGACTCCCCATTTTAGAATACGACGGTAATTTGCATATTTCTAGACTTAGGCTTAAAAACATGGCGTTAGAGGGTGAGAACCCGAAACAGCCCCCGAACGTCACTGTGGGTGGCACCAACACCTCCCACGGGACCAATGTAACTCGTAGGAACAGACCTCGCAGCCGCGGGACTCCCGGCCTGAGAATACGACGGTAATTTGCAAATTTCTAGACTTAGGCTTAAAAACATGGCGTTAGAGGGTGGGAACTCGAAACAGCCACCGAACGTCCCGGTGGGTGGCCCCAACACGTCTCACGGGACCAGTGTAACTCGTAGGAACTGACCCCGCAGTCGCGATACTCCCGATTTTAGAATACGACGGTAATTTGCATATTTCTAGACTTAGGCTTAAAAACATGGCGTTCGAGGGTGGGAACTCGAAACTGCCCCCGAACGGCCCCGTGGGTGGCACCAACACCTCGCACGGGACCAATGTAACTCGTAGGAACTGACCCCCCATTCGCGGGACTCCCGGTTTCAGAATACGACGGTAATTTGCCAATTTCTAGACTTAGGCTTAAAAACATGGCGCTAGAGGGTGGGAACTCGAAACAGCCACCGAACGTCCCCGTGGGTGGCACCAACACCTCCCACGGGACCAATGTAACCCGTAGGAAATGTCCCCGCAGTCGCGGGACTCCCGGTTTTAGAATACGACGGTAACTTGCATATTTCTAGACTTATGCTTAAAAACATGGCGTTAGAAGGTGAGAGCCCGAAACAGCCCCCGAACGTCCCCGTGGGTGGCACCAACACCTCCCACGGGACCAATGTAACTCATAGGAACTGACCTCGCAGCCGCGGGACTCCCGGTTTTAGAATACGACGGTAATTTCCATATTTCTAGACTTAGGCTAAAAAACATGACGTTAGAGGGTGAAAACTCGAAACTGCCCCCGAACGGCCCCATGGGTGGCACCAACACCTCCCACGGGACCAATGTAACTCGTAGGAACTGACCCCGTAGCCGCGGGACTCCCGGTTTGAGAATATGATGGTAATTTGCATATTTCTAGACTTAGGCTTAAAAACATGGCGTTAGAGGGTGAGAACCTGAAATAGCCCCCGAACGACTCGGTGGGTGGCACCAACACCTCTCATGGGACAAATGTAACTCGTAGGAAGTGACCCCGCAGTCGCGGGACACCAGGTTTTAAAATACGACGGTAATTTGCATATTTCTAAACTTAGGCTTAAAAACTTGGCGTTAGAGGGTGAGAACCCGAAACAGCCCCCGAACGTCCGCGTGGGTGGTACCAACACCTCCCACGGGACCAATGTAACTCGTAGGAACTGACTTCGCAGCCGCGGGACTCCCGGTTTGAGAATACGACGGTAATTTGCAAATTTCTAGACTTAGGCTAAAAAACATGGCGTTAGAGGGTGAGAACTCGAAACAGCCACCGAACGTCCCCGTGGGTGGTACCAACACCTCCCACGGGACCAATGTAACTCGAAGGAACTGACCCCGCAGCCGCGGGACTCCCGATTTGAGAATACGACGGTAATTTGCATATTTCTAGACTTAGGCTTAAAAGCATTCCGTTAGAGGGTGAAAACCCGAAACAGCCCCCGAACGTCCTCGTGGGTGGCACCAACACCTCCCACGGGGCCAATGTAACTAGTAGGAACTGACCCCGCAGTCGCGGGACACCCGATTTTAGAATACGACCGTAATTTGCATATTTCTACACTTAGGCTTAAAAACATGGCGTTAGAGGGTGAGAACCCGAAACAACCCCCGAACGTCCCCGTGGGTGGCACCAACACCTCCCACGGGACCAATATAACTCGTAGGAACTGACCCCGCAGCTGCGGGACTCCCGGTTTGAGAATACGACGGTAATTTGCAAATTTCTAGACTTAGGCTAAAAAATATGGCGTTAGAGGGTGAGAACTCGAAACAGCCACCGAACATCCCCGTGGGTGGCACCAACACCTCCAACGGGACCAATGTAACTCGTAGGAACTGACCCCGCAGCCGCGGGACTCCCGGTTTTAGAATACGATGGTAATTTGTATATTTCTAGACTTAGGCTTAAAAACATGGCGTTAGAGGGTGAGAACCCGAAACAGCCCCCGAACGTCCCCGTGGGTGGCACCAACACCTCCCACGGGACCAATGTAACTCGTAGGAACATACCCCACATCCGCGGGACTCCCGGTTTGAGAATACGACGGTAATGTGCATATTTCTAGACTTAAGCTTAAAAACATGGCGTTAGAGGGTGGGAACTCGAAACTGCCCCCGAACGCCCCGTGGGTGGCACCAACACCTCCCACATGACCAATGTAACTCGTAGGAACTGACCCCGCAGCCGCGGGACTCCCGATTTGAGAATACGACGGTAATTTGCAAATTTCTACTTAGTTACTGATAATTTTAACTCATATATGCAATTTTTCTGATTGATTAAATTTTTTGTAAAACTACTTGGTTACTGATATTATTTTTTTATGTATCCCATCATTTGTAGGATTTTTGCACGCGGAACAAACTAAGGAGGTAATGGTCTACATCATGAAGATTGTTTATAGGTTGTGGACATTCAGGATTTTGATTTTTGTGTTACAGCCGTGCGGGCTTTATAATCAGTACGTTTTACATTTACAGGTTTTGGAATGTCTAGAAAATAGAGGAAACTCTGCCCAATTTTTTTTTGGCCTGTGAATTATTAAGACGTGTAATTTTTATAAGTTTGTATATATATATTTGTTTATTAACAATGTTCTCGATTCACAATTTGTGATTTTTTTTTATTGTTTTGCTAATAATAAATATTTGTAACACCTCGTACGCGTCAAACGTTACACGTAGCAACTGATGGTGCACTCACAGGACCCCCAATTTTAGTATTGGACCAAAAAATACATTTTTTTTAAAATTGTAGTTAAATATGGTCATGGACTTTGCCCATGACCATTTTTATTTTTTCGTCACGTATAAAAATGGTCGCGGCCAAAGTCCGCGACCATTTTTTTCATCACGGTTGTGGGTCACGGATCAGGGCCGCGACCAATTTTTTTTATTTTTTTGTCACGGTCGTGGGTCGCGGACTTTGGCCGCGACCAATTTGTCACGGTTGTGGGTCACGGACTTTGGCCGCAACCAATTTTTTTTAATATTTTTTTTGTCACGGTCGTGGGTCGCGACTTTGGCCGCGATCAATTTGTCACGGTTGTGGGTCACGGATCAAGGCCGCGACCAATTTTTTATTTTATTTTTTTGTCACTGTCGTGGGTCGCGAACTTTGGCCGCGACCAATTTGTCACGGTTGTGGGTCACGAATGAGGGCCGAGACCCGTCACGACATGGGTCACGGCCTTAGTCCGCGACCATATGCCATGACCCCTCTCGGCCGTGACCATTTGTTGGTCACGGACTTGGGTCGCGACCCACGAAAATGGTCACGCCAGAAATGGTCACGGCCCAAGTCCGCGACCCACAGCTTTGGTTAGGGATTTTGGCCGTGACCATTCGCCAGTTTTGGTGTAGTGTTAGGAGATTTTTCTTTGATCTTGGAAGAGGTCCTAGGAATTCGAAGTCTAGTGTTTTGTTGGTTCCCAAACCCTCGTGTCAACGTGTGACATCCGTTTGGGTTAGGAAATCACTTTTGGATACGCTAGATTTTAGAATAGTTGATTCTTATTTTCTTGCACATGATTATTCTCTTGCCATATCAGATAGATGATTGTGTTTGCATGTTTGTCATACGCTAGTTTTTGATTAATCATATGTATGTTTCCTAGCGTTGTGACATGTAATTTTTGTATAAATTTTTGCTTTTGAAAATTTTTGAAAAATACAAAAAGATTTTATTTTGGTAAATTTTTTGAAAAATCCAAAAAGATTTTTGTATTTTGTTTGCATCGTTTATGGATGGGCACGTAGGATGACCGAGTCACAACATCATTCCATTTTTTCTACATGTGACTATTTGATAGTGTTTTGAGACAATAGGTCAATTAATCCATGTTCTTTATAATGTTTGGAGTCATTAAGATGTAATTCAGTGTTACTTCCTACATATTTGACTCATAATTTCCTTTATTGCACACATGCACGGATTTGTTTGATTATTGTTCTTATCTAATCACATGTTGGCTGGGTGTTTTCACTTCAATCCTGTCCTTAAAACGAACCAATCACGATAAAACTTGATAAGAAAGTTGTGCATGTAAGAACCATTTTGTGAGATTGTGTGCTTTATTTGAAAATGGGGAAGGGCTGCGAAAGGTTCTTTTTGCCTTTGCGAATACTAAGCAACCGTTAAATTGGACCTAAAAAAAATGGAGGAATTATATTATCCGGGGTCTAAAGAGGTTTAAAAGAGCCAGAAAAAATTTAATGGCAATAAAAAGAAATTCATGCCAAAAATGGGCCAATTAGGTTTTTGCACCAATTCTCCAATGTTTGAGAATTTAGATTACCTCTATAAGAAAATATATATGAGGGAATTTGGTTGGAGATTTTAAAACGGGTTTGCACGTCCTTGAAATTCTTGAAAATGCGCTAAATTGTTTTGGACGTTATTGGGGTGGAAATCATTTTGACTTTGATTTGCTGATTTGCATAAGACGATGTCATCTAAATTCAACAATTTCTCCACCTAAGGATACTTTTGATGTTCATTCGTTAGGGGTACACATATGCATCGTGCACATATGATTGATTGAGTTTATTTACCTATCAAATGTATTCACACCCACACATTCCGTTTCCATGACTTGGTTGTTTGAGTTTAATTTCATGGTGTGATTTTTGTATCATATTTTTTTGTATCTTATTTTTATATAAAAATTTTGAAAAAAATTCAAAATTAGTCTGTGAAGATTTTTTTGTGTATCTATTTGCAAGAGCGCGTTTGCCATCTGATTGATGCCTTATTGTGTATACCGTGACACCCCGACTTTTCTTGTTTGATTTATCCTTCTCATTTGTCTATTTGGGGACATAATAAAAAGGGGGACAAAGAATTATCATTTTATGGGGGAGTTTGAATTTTAGGGGAGTTTTTGAGATATGACTTATGCTTTCATCATAATTGGTATCCATGTATATCTCATTTCAAACTCGATATGTCACGTGGTATTTGCTTTATCTCATGTGTGTAGGTACTTCATTGATGATAATATGTTTCACACCCTAACGAGAAAAGTTTTGAAGATTTGAAGAATAAACGATGAAGTCTTATTCATTTGTATCTTCCCAGTTTGGGGTTCATGGAAGGGTAGAATTGTATAGGCAATTTGGTATTTAATAATTCAGATTTTTATGTACGTACCGGCATAGACATAGGGGGACATTTGTAAGGACACATTTCTCATGTCATTTATCTTACATTTATGTATGTCGTACGCCGCTACATTTGGCACGTCTCTACATGATCTCACACGACGGCCTCAATTCGAATTCCAGGAATCAAGCATTCAACACCTCCATCATGTGTCCCACATGTGCCACACCAACTTCACGTTCCACGACTTTAGGGACTTAATGCAAGTGGTACGCAAGAGAAGTCAACACAGTGAAAGAAGGCAAGATATGGAAGTTTAAGGGAATTTTGGTAATTTTATAAACACCGTTAGGAGGTCTGGTCAACTTTAAAGTTGAAGATATCGCCGCAAAGAATATACTGGAAGAAATAGCACCTCAATCCGAGATACGGTGAAGAAGTTATGTCCCTTTGAAAATGGAGATAATTCCAAGAAAAACCATTGGAAAAATGCTGTGTGTTTAAGCCCCAGACCAGCGATTTTTCTCGAACTGCAGGCCAAATCGGTTTGGGGGAGAACCGGTTCACGGTACACCCTAACCGGTTCAGGGTACCTGACACTGGATAGAGTTCTAGTTTTTTAAAACTCTTCTTGGTTTCCTTATAAAAGCCAACTTCGGGGGAGTTGTTTTGCAAGACTTTGAGAGACGAATTTGAGAGTCCAAATACATCTAGTCTTCACCTTTTTGAGTTCCAAAACTCATGTTTTGATTCACATATCATTGACAAACCTTTGTGAATCCTTTGGTAACCAATAGACTACTTTGCATTTGTTCATCTTTCGTGGAGTGCGTCTCTACAACATATGGCTGCGTGTCATTGAGGATCTTGCTGCGTGAAGATTCTTTGCTAAAGATGGGGTTGCGAGTCCTTGGAGGGTGCTGCGTGTACTCTCTTGCTGATTTCAAGATTGCGTGTCTTTGTGGGTTGGCTGCGCGTTGATCCATTGTAGATTTCTCTATGTAATTGTAAGTTGCGATTTATTAATTCATAGTGAAATAAAGTTTTTACCCGAAAGGATTTTTTCCCTGAAATCTATGTCTCAGCATATTTACTGTGTTGCATGCTTTATATTTATTTATGGGTTGATACACGCACTTTAGATGCTTGTTTAGGGGCTGAATTAAATAAGGTTTGATTGGAAACTTGCGAGTTAGTTTTAATCGGTGTCACACGTTTTACAAAATGTATCCTTTCCCCAATGTAAGGGGCAAGATGATAAAGGCTAAAACACCTCTTTGACTTGTTTTTTAGGTAATCCCTCTGAGATTTTAAGAGGGAGGCATGAAAAGAAGCCCCACCAAAACCACTGGTAGTAATGGCAGTGGAGACGATGGTAGTGGCGATCACAGTGGAAACGTCAATTGAAAGGATGGTGGAAACCATCACTTGTATAGGTAAAAGGCCATTAAAAATATCTATAGTAGTGGTGGAAGTATCGGAGGAGGTGACCTTTGAAGAGTAAGCCATGGAAACTGAGAAGATTGAAGGTTTTGGCTATGGAATTTAGGAAAAGGGCAATGTTTTCTCAATCTAGAATTCAGAAACAAAAGGTTGAATGCCTAAGGTAGAGGGAAAGTTTTTCAAAATGAATTTTTATTCCAAATAGAGTAGGCATCCTAAGACGGATAAATGTAGGTCAAATCATCACCCAAATTAGTGGACGCCGGTCACTAGGATGGCACGTGTCTCCTCGAGAACACAAATATGGGGAGAAGTGATATGGTTATTTAATGGTCCTAGAGCAATGATGAAACAGATAATAAATCTTTCAAATTCCAAGGAAAGACAATGATTTCGTACAAAGACATTTGTTCTGTACAACACAAAGGACTTTGCACGAGGGGACTTATGCAGAGTGGCACTAGCTCGTTAGTAAACTCACAAAGACCTGGGTGAAGGGGTTCACCATGAGTTTCCTTATCCTCACTAATGATATTAGGAAGTATGTGAAGGGCAAGGGGGTCCACCATGAGTGGCCCCACTCCCCAAGTTCAATACCAGAATGTGTAAGGGACGAGGGGTTTAGCCTTCAGTGACTCACTACCTAAGAGAAATGCTAGATAATATGCATAAGATGAGGGGGTCCACCACGAGTAGCCCCAATCCTTAAGATTAATACTACAGAAAATGTATTAGAGTGAGAGGGTCCACCACGAGTGGCCCCATCCCTAATTTTTTACCCAGAAAATGTATTAAGGTGAGGGGGTCCACCACGAGTGGCCACATCCCCAAATTGTTACCCAGAAATGTGTTAGGGAGATAGGGTCCACCGCGAGTGGCCCCATCCCCAAATGGTTATCAATAAATGTGTTAAGGCAAGGGGTTCCCCCACGAGTGAGCCCATCCTAAAATTGTTAATAGAAATAAATAATTTTAATGTTATTTTCTAGTACATGTAGCCTTAGTTAAGCAAGCAGGGCTCAAGAAGGCCAGTTGGGATCTCCTAGAAGTTTTGGTTTGGTGGATGACAGATAAGGTTTATTGGGGGTGGGTAAAGCCCAACCACTTGGCACTTTAAGATAGGGATAATACTAGTAGAAAGACATTAGGTTTCACTCAAGCATTCACAGAACCCACACTTAGAATAAATAAGTGAGTTGCCAAAAGGCTGCTCATAGAAGTATTTTCCAAGTGACCTTTGGGGAGTGTCCCTTAAGGACACTCACAAGTTTTTACAAAATTTTGTACAACAAGTTACCGCTTGAAAAGATATTTATCGAATCTTATATTTTGGCACTATTAGCCGACATATTTGCTTTTGACTTTGGTCAGGACCAGATGTCATCTTTCAGAGGGGACAGGTAATTAACCGACATATATGGACAAAAGATACATTGCAAACCTTGTCCCTAAGTTCCCTCTCAATTTTTCCGCCCAAAAATCCAAGTCAGCCTTAGTATATACCTATAAATAGGACCCTTTAGTAAGGTTAAGATCAGACAGAAAACTCAAGTTTGCACCATTACTCTACCAAAATTGCACCTACATGCTATTTCTTTTAGTGCCAAAGAGCTTGCATCTTCACTCCCTTTATAGCCATTATTCTCAGGAGATATCTCTCTCTATCTCTCAGGCATCATGATTACTTGTGAAATTTTCTATTCTCCACTCTCTTTTCAGGAAAAAGGTTATAGCCATTACTTCATTATTACTATAAATGGAAGGTTTTATCCCATAGATACTCTTGCGACTTTAAAGGCCTTGAAGACAGCATTTATGGAAGTGGGTCACGCGTCACCCATTCCAGTTCTTCATAGACCCCAGTACAACCACCCTCCGATAGTATTTTTCTAATCTTATTATATATACATATGTAGTTCGAATGATGAGAAGCTCCTAAATCTTAAATCTAATTTTCTCAGTTTGTTAACTTTTTTTAATTCTAAAAGATTACATGTCCCCATGTGAGCCTAATGATTTTGATTTTTAAATTTGAAAATCCCAACAACCCACTCCTACAAACTTGTACTAAAAAAAACCACCCCCTTAATTTTTCCCTTTGCTCTCTCTACATCTTCAACCCTTGACCACCCACTCCTCATTTGCATAGAGAAGAAGAACAACGAAAAAAAGGAGAGAGAGACGCTGGGTAGAAAACGTGTTTTACTGGGTGTTTGGGTCATTACATCCACATTTTTTTATAGTTCCACCCAATGGTGGCGGGGATGATTTGCAAACACCGTCGTTCTGCCATCTCAATTTCTATTTGAACTCCTTTAGATTAGCAACAAGTCTTTCTTCATAGTCATCTTCTTCTTTGACTAATTTTCTTTTACTCCTAATCACAAAAGATTCTTAATTTTCTATTATTCTATCTATTATATGATTTTTTTCCATCCATTTTGTTTCCTTGCACACTGGTTTATTTTTGTAGGTTGCTAATATTTTGGTATTATGAAGAGTTGAAAAATAAAGGTTTAATGGTTGAGAGGATTTATGTAAGGAGTTTTCTAGTTTGGGAAAATCCAAAAGGATCGATTGGTGTTGGTTTAAGTTGATATGGGACTTAAAGATTGAGGGTTGTTTGGGAAATTGTTTATTGTTTTATTTTCAGCATGATTAAAATAGTAAGATTGATTTCGTATGACAATCCTCTACGCGGTTGGAGATTGGAGTTCATAGAACTTATGAAGATGTTGCCCGTGACACCAACAGAGTTGTTTTTTTCCCCTGTTATATCTTCTATGACCTATTTAAGGTTTTTTCCTGTTATGTCTGCCACACATATGTTTATACACAAAACGCATACATCTTTTTTTTAATTTAGTTGGAATTTTTTTTTTGCTGAAATTCATTTTTTTCTACAAATCTTATTTTATTTGCTGAAAATAATTTATTACTATTGAAAATTATTATTTAATATGCTTATATAGAGAACATATATATTTTTCCTATTTTTTGTTTTTATTGTAAATTTAGTTGAAAATACTTTTATGTTGCTGAAATTCATTTTTTTTGCCAAAAATCCTATTTATTTGCTGGGCATAATTTATTATACTGAAAATCATTTTTAATATGTTTATATACAAAATGCATAATTTTTAGGATTTTACCAAATATTATGGTTTTTTAATTTCCCAGAATTTTATGCTTTTTTAAAATTTTCAAAATGTTATAAGGTATCTCAAAATTAAAAATAACGTTAAAAATAACTTCTTTTTTTCAAATAAACATAAAAAAGGGAATATTACAAGTTTTTTAATAGTTTATTTTGGGTTTAGTCCCATGTTTAAAGTTTTGTTAGGCTCCCCTCCCGTGTATTCTTTAAATTGTATGAAGTCCCATAACCACCTAAAACCTCCATAAATCGCCATGTAGTAGCCTATCTTTCTCTCCGCAGAGAATGACACATGTCCTACGATTATCATAATATTAATTTTTTTAATTTTTAAAATAGTAAAAAAAAAGTAAAACACAGAATTTACGTTTTTATTATAATTAGAATATTCAGTTTTTTTTAATATTCAAAACTAAAATAATAGTTTTTATACAATGTTTTTCTCTTTTTATACATCCATTTTTAAGCTATTGGTTGAATCTATATGTATTTTTATATAGTGTTTATACATTTTAGGCAATTTATTACACTCTTTTTACTTAGCCACTTTATGAAATTATGAGTTTTATAGGTATATGTTTTCTTCTGTTAAGATTAAAAAACCTATCTTCCAATTTTATACATTATCATGTTAATCTATTTAAAATCCACACACTCATACCCCCATTAATAGGAATCAAAATTTTGAAACAAACATGACACATTCATGTAAATAAATTCTAATATTAATTAGTTGGAGGTCTTTTTTAAAAAGAAAAAATCTAGTGTCATTTTACTAATTACAAAGACATTTTACCAAAAATGTACAGATATATGAACTATTTTGGGACTTTAAATAAAAGGTAAAATGACTTAGGACTAATAATTAATAAGACGAAAAAAATAAATACGGCCATCAATTAAATGTCATATAGATGTGTTACACCCGACCATCAACTAGTGTATATATATATATATATAAGTGGGTGGTAGATGGGTGTGGGTCTATATTATATATGTGTAAGGAATATGAATGTACAATGCTAAAATTTACGAATATTCTCTACGTGGTCATGCTAAATGTTATATGAACACAAGGTCTAACGTAGTTTGGCAAGTCAGAATTTCCTTTGTCTATTATGGTAGAGGGGTATATTTTTTATCAGAATGGTCAAGACTATAGTGATAGGTTTTCTAGTTAAGAGTTGAGATCGAGAGTATAAGTGTATTGTGTCTGGAAGATTTTCAACATTTGTCCTCCTCAAAATGGTGTTTTATTCATACAAATAGAAATTCCTAACCATATATTATTACTATGAGTTATAATCCCCTCTATGATCCATATTTGTTGGAGTCCATCTAGGCATCTTCAAATGAGTTGTAATAGTATTCTAGTTGTTGTGATAATATCCATTATATTCTAGGGACTTCAAATGATTATCTTATGGTCGGTCGGGTGCCAAAACAAGTCTAAGTTTGTGATCGACTAGGGTAAGGGTTATCTGAAAAGTTACGTACCCCATATTTTAGTTTTTAGGACAGGACGATCACTTCCTCCTTCAATTGGCCTTGGGATCAGGCTAAATGGCCTTGGCACTATCAATATGATTATGTAAGTGATTCGATAAGAGTGTGTCACAATGGCTCTTTATGATCATGTCACACTTTAACATAGTGGAGTTGCAATAATGGACTACCTTTCATGTGTAATCACTAGAAGATATGGTTACGGTCTCCATCTAACACATCCTTAGGTCATCATGGATCGTTAGGTGCATGGCCTAGGGGAAAAAGAGTGCAATGGCAATAAGGAGTCATCGTCCCTTCGTTTGATTGAGAAATTCAATTGTTAAGGGCTAGACCCTTGTGTATATTTCTTTCTCATTTCTTCATTCCTGAAATTTTACTCTCTTAGACCACCTTTATGGGATTTTTCTCCAAATCTTTATCTTTTTGCAAATAATTTCCCCATTCACAATGGTAAAGTCTCTGACAAAATATTGGTGTTTCTTTTTAGAAAGATTTCATAGATTTCCATACCACATACAATATCCTTAAAACTTGAAATGGGAAAACTCCTAAAAATGACGATCTGTAGACTTATAAATCAAAGAATATTGTGAATTTTACGAAGGAGCACATCCTCCACCCACGCACCCCTTTAGAGGAAGATCTCCACTTCCATAGGTTAAAGTGTCTTAAACTAAATATCAGTGTTTTTGTATTAAAATGGGAATGATTTCCATCAACCAAATTTTTTGTACCAACCTGGGCTTGGTTGAAATTAGATTCTTCTATAGTATCTAATGTGGAAAGCTGTTAATTTATTCCATTTAAAGTCATGCGCCACACCACTTAGATTAATTGAAATATTTTCAAGCTTCAATAAGAATACAAATCACATCATCCTTGTGTTTCTAGGGGACCTTGATAGAAAGGGGGTTAACTACAATGGTTGCACCATTCCTGTGAGGTATGGAAAACCTAGTAGTAACAATGAGCAATTTTGCTATTATAATAAATTCTTGATCCGGACGTGTTTTTTTTATTGCATGCAGATCCTTACTATGGAAAAATACCAAAGGACTATTGGGTATGTGCATATGTATGTTCAATACAAGTGTTCTACTCTAACAAACCCAGTGGGGGTGAATAGGTTTGTTTGCAGTTTTACCCAATTTTTGACAATTTTAACTTTCTTTTCAATTTAAAGCAACCTAGAACATTTGACAAGTAGGTGAAGTCATATTAGGTATGGATAAAAAAATAAAATTACAATTTAGGATATGTATCTCAAATTAGTAGGAGTAAAAATCCTAAATTAAATTTTATGGATTAAATAAGATCTATGTGAGATCCAACTGTAGTGTGTGATACAAATGAACAAAACATCAAGCACAACATACAAGTAATCTATGACTCATATTTTATGAGAAACACCCCCCACCAAGCGGAAAAAAATACCTCAATGAACTCCAATATATTATTCAACTTGAAAAGGTTTTATACAATGCGATAAAGTACCTCTCACTCATGCACTCACTAGTTACCTATGAACATTGGACTTCCCCCATTGATGATAAGATATTCATCTTAAGTTTCATAAGATGAATGAAGAAGTATAATATCCTATTTATAATCGCATTATATCTCAATCTTTCTAATGGAATAAGACACCTCACTTTTTAAATTGAGAATGAGGTGATCTTCTTAAATAAGCTCTGATATCAATTTGTAAACTTGTGCAGTGCAACGAAAAATTTCAAGTGTTTACAAATTGACATAATTCAATTAATCTCAAATTTTATTTAAACTCTAACTCATGCATCTAAGTGATTTGAAATCATAAAAATAGGCAGCATGCAAAGGAAACCAATTTTCAGGAAAAAATCCCCGAAAGGCAAAAACCTTTTATTTCACTAATAATTTGTAAACTACAACTTACAAGATTACAAGCGAAATCTGCCAAGAATTTACCGCAACAAACCCTCATAGGCCACAACCTAACTCAACAATGAATTTATCGCAGAAGATCCACATAGACACGCAGTCCAATCAGCTCAGGAACACCCGCAAGCCCTCCCTGTGATACGTAGTCGTCAGCCGAGTACCTCAATCAAGTGGCACCTATATTAGCAGTAGAGATCCTCTCTACAAGAGAAAACTTCAACAAGATTGTATCTTGGGTTCCAAAACAGTTCACATAAAGATGCAGATGTTTTGTGAATTGAAAACAAGGATTAAAACCTTAAAGGAAGACAAAACATTTTTGCAGCTTACAGTTTTTCGTACTGGGTAAAACTATAAACTCGTTTAATAAGTTATTTATAAAAACATTAAGGTGGTGTGTCGCTCAAACGAAATCCAAAATTTCGCTCGAACGGAGACACATGTCATTTGAACGACACTTCGCACGAGATCCCATGTAGCTCAAACGAGCTGCCTTGTGTCTCGAACGAGAAAATGCAAAAAATAAATTTACTTTTTTATTTCAAAAAATTCGTCTATAATTCTTCGAAAAATTATTTTGACGAAAAACAATGCCTCAACAATTAGAAAATATTTGGAAAACTATTCAACACGTATTTTAAAAATATCCCAACACTTTCAAGTGAGCCGTAGAGGGACTTAAATACTTCTTCACCGAAATTAACCTTGTAGAGGCTTAAATGTTGAAGAAGCTTGATATTCGGATTCGTCTTAATGTATGTATGATCTTGAACAATTCTTCAACGGTTGTAGCGATATACGACATACTTAATTGTTACGGACATTTATAAAATCATGTCCTTACATAGATCTAGGAGTGTTGATTTATCACTCAAGTGCAGAATAGTTTGAATTAAAATAAGTAATTTAGATCTGAAGCAAGTCACTCTCAATTTCCTCTCAATCCATAAATCAAGTGTAGATCAAGTTTTTTCACTCAATTATGAGGAAACATGTGAATATGAAAATATAAAATCTAAAAAGGAGCTATAAACCTCAAAAATTCTTTCTGAGATATAGATTAGTAATGAGGATTTCAGATATTTTGAAAATGAGGGAAAAAGACCATATACATAGATTTTTTAAACTGGTATCCGCTACCACACACGTAATAAGATGTTGTGTGCAAGGTTTTTCAAGTGTTCAAAGAACATGAAAAAAGCGTGCGACTATGTTTGTGGTTGAATTTTAACATGCGCGCGATTTCAGCTAGTATTCAACCAAGGCTGAAAAAGTGTAATCGTGTGAACAGTTCAAAAAATTTGAATAAGAAAAGTCCAAACAAAAGCTCTTGGATAATTCCATTTATTCCCAAGGGTATACAAAAGACATCTAATGATTCAGAATCACATGTTCATCCAATAAAAACACATTTTATAAAAAAGAAATCTTCAAGTGTGTGTCTAGCCAACGATGTTCAATTATTAAATACATATTCACTCATTATAATTGGAAAACCCAATGCAGTAGTACCCTCGGGTAGGGAATGCAGTTGATTTATGCTAATACCAATGAGCAGCAGAGCAGAGCTTCCCACTACATCAAAATAATGAAATAATTGTGACACCCCGCTTATTAAAATAAGAGGTGGCCAGCCCGATACTCCAATAAATACAGGAATCATAGATGGTCATTTCTCAGCATCACTGTCGTGAAAATAATAGTACGAGATAACCACCAATTATTTTAGAAAGCGAATGTCAAATTAATTTGTAAGTTTAATAAAAACCATTTAGACAATCCAATTATAAAAGATAGTGGATATAAATGAAGACGGATAACAGTTTAACAATCAATCACAAAATAATAATCGAATAAGCTGTCGGTTAACAGACTGGTACAAACAGGTTACACCGAGTATTATAGTTAAATACAAACAATATATAAAATAACAAAACTTAAGAAAGACGCCCGAATGTACCGACTAATCATTACTAGATTATACAAAAGAGTGATGCGTCTATCACAAAAGTCCTATAACCTCCGCAAAAATGCTATAGCTCCTGGACACTAGGAAGGAAGGATAAACATGGGCGTCCTTACGACGGAGCACCTGGGCGTGAAACAGAACCACACAAAATAGAGAAATATAGACGGGTCAGGGCCCGGTTTGATATGATAAACATGTGAATAAAATGTATAATAGTTATGAATGCTAAACCTCATAAGCAGTTTCGGTTCGCTCTTACATACAAGAATTATCCTCACCTCTCATCTAAGTGCACATCCTAGCGCAATATCATTTATGCAAGAGAGATAACTAAATTCCAATTCAATAAACTTACATTACAGTTTTGTACAATATGACTTCACCAGTCCATTCCTCATTAGGAAAATTATTCCAAACATTTGATTTATAAAATGTTTTAACCATTTATAAAATGCCACATTCGTGAGAATAGTTACAATCACAATATAACAATTCTAAGACCATCCTTCCGGGAGTCACCCCACTGGATGCGCCCCTAAATAGCTATCATCTTCCTAGTCCTATAACCAAGACTACTGGGTACGCTAAATCAAGTCGCATGGGAAGCATCCGTATACCTTTGACAGTGAGTCATAACCATACCTAGAATTACCTCACTTTGAATAAAACAACAACACAATGTAACCACCGGTCCTATGGTCGAGGACTATATTCACCCTGCATGCACTAGCCATGGGACTTCACCTCATTTGCGTAACTTCCCTTATGATTGAATTTAGAAAGGTATGTATATGCAAGTCACAATTCACAAGATATGCCAATTATAAGTACATTTTATTACATCCAGAACCGTGTGTGTCTAACGACATAGGTTACCAAGTTTAATCTACCCCAATACTAACCTCCGAGAATTTATAACACACTAAGGGATACCCCGTGTAATTTTCATCATTTTAGTCTCTAAGAGTCCCAAAACAATACTACCTAAGTTTCCTTCAGTCCTAGGCTAGCTTGCTAGAAGAAAAAATACACTACTCTTATTAAATGACCCCTAAAATAAGCGCAGTTACCCCCTTTCTATTCCAAGGTATTCATCACCCTAATATGAGACTCCAGCACTCTATTTTACTTCATAAGAGAAGGTACCCAGGTCTTAAATCTAAAAGAAAAGGGAGAAAAACTAAGTTAGAAAAATATCCTAAAACAACAGGATTTCCGAATCGATTCGCCTAGGGCCCGAATCGATTCGCCCTAAAAGCGATCTATTCGGCTGATAACACCAACTTTATGTCTCATGCTGAATCGATTCGGCCTTAACCCGAATTTATTCGGCTCCCCAGACCTGTAGCCACCCTTTTTAGCGAATCGATTCGCTAGGGAGGGCGAATCGATTCACCCTGGTCGATTTGCCTAGTTGGGCCTACGGGTTATATGAACCCTAATTGCCCAAATACCATTTCTCTTCCATTTAGCCAACTCCATCAATCAATAATCTCACCAAATCAATCCTACACAACCATTAACTAATATAACCAACACAATTCATATCTAAATCAGTGTTTAAGGGTTTAAACACCAAAAATCATCAAAACCCATAAAAGGGTAAATCTCAATAACACAACTAAAATACAAATTATTCACACTAAATTATACATTGGAAAGTTAGAAACTTGCCTTAGGATCGTAGTCTCGGATTATCTTCCGGTAACAACACTTCCAAGCTCAAATCTTTAATTTTCTCGCTTTCTCTCCTCTTTCTCCCAAGCTCTATCTTCTCTCTAACTCTCTCTAAGTTTAGGAACACATAAATGAGAAATAAGTATTCTTGGAAGACTTAAATTCCTAAATACACTAAGTCCAACTTTAAATGCTACTACATAATTAAAATGACTCGTAACAACATAATTAAGTCATAACCGGTCAAAAGTACCCGAAACCCAAAAATATAACTTGGTACTTATTTTGACTATCTCAACCATTTCCGGACTAACTGCGCTCACTAAATTGGCATCCGGAATAACATAAATTATTTCATGTTCCAGCATCATTTTAAATCATAATCGTCGCTTAAGGCACAATGACGCAATAAAACATAATATGATGCTATTTACGACCATTTAACAGTAAATATGCAAAACTCAGTAAATATTATCTATTAAATCACTTAAAGTAATATTTACTCCGACTTCATTTATTTTATATAATTAACCCGCATGGAAAATAATATAAAAAAATAATTACTCATAAATAAGGGGTATTACATACTCCCCCCTTACAAGGGAATTTTGCCCTCAAAATTCAGGCGTACCTTGTAAAAAGAGGTGTGGATACTTTTCTCTAATATCGTACTCACGCTCCTCCCATGTCGATTCCTCGGCATTATGATGTCCCCATTGAACACGAGCTAAGGGCAACACCTTCGACCTTAGCCTATGCTCTCCATGATCTAAGATTGTAATTGGTTATTTTTCTTATGAAATATCGGGTTACAATTAGATATCATCCAAAGGAATGTGCTAATGATCTCCATCACACCTTTTGTACTTCTTTAAAGATGAAACATGAAACACATCGTGAATCAGTTGTAGGCGCTCTGGCAAAGCAAGTTGATATGCTACGGGGCCTACTTTTGCAATAATGGGAAAAGGTCCTACATAGCGCGGCGCAAGCTTGCCTTTCTTCCCGAATCGCGTTACACCCTTCATTGGTGACACCCACACTAAAACTTGGTCTCCAACCTCCAATTACACATGCCTTCTATTCGCAGCGGCATAACTTTTTTTACGGTCTTGGGCAATTCGAATATGGTTTTGAATAAGCTCAATCTTTAAAAAGGTATCTTGGATCATCTTAGGTCCAAGGATATTATTATCTCGTACTTCCAACCAGCAAGTAGGTGATCTACACGGTCGGCCAAACAATGCTTCATAAGGTGCTATACCTATTATGAATTGGTGCGAATTATTATAAGAAAATTCGACCAATGGAAGATATTTCTCCAATCTTCCTTTAAAGTCAAGTACACACATTCGAAGCATGTATTACAACATTTGGTTTACTCTCTCCATTTTTCCGTCTATTTGCAGGTGGTAGGAGGTACTCAACTTCAATTAGGTCCCCATTGCTTCTTGGAAACTTCGCCAAAAATGGGACACAAATATCTTGTCTCGATCGGAGACTATATTAATGGGAACCCCATGGATTCTCACAATATCCGCAATAAAGAGGCGGGGGTAACGCGCTGTATTGAAATCCATACGTACCGATAAAAAATGTGCCGACTTGGTTAGATGATCAATGATAACCCAAATAGAATAATGATCATTTTACGACGTTGGCAATCTCGGGATGAAATTCACTGAGATACTCTCTCATTTCCATACCGGTATTTCTAACGGTTGTAACAATCACATTGGTCGCTGGTGGTCTACCTTCACCAATTGATAAGTAGTACATTGGGAAACAAATTTAGAGATATCGCTTTTCATACCCGCCCACCAATACTGACGGCGCATGTCTTGGTAAATTTTGTCTCCACCTGGATGTACTATAAATCTAGACCCATGAGATTCAGTCATGACAGAACGTCTCAAATCACCCTCATTCGGTACTATAAGTCTCCCGTGGAAACGTAACCCACCCTCAGAACTAATAGAGTAGGACTCTGCTCCCTCGGTTAATAACTGGCATATCCGATCTTGGAAATCTTTGTCCCTTCCTTACGCTTCCACGACTCTTAATCACAATCGTAGGCTTAATGGTCAACACTGACATAAATTCTCTTGCAACAGCATTCTCTTGGCTAAGCTCTTTCCATTTAGCTTTCCATACCTTCGCTAACTCCCCCGCGGGTTTTCGACTCAGCGCATCCGCTACCACGTTTGCCTTGCTCGGGTGATAATGAATATCAAATTGATAGTCCTTCATGAACTCCAACCACTGATGTTGTCGCGTATTTAGATCCTTCTGCAAGAATAAATATTGCAACGATTTGTGGTTCGTGAAAAGACTCAACTTCTCCCCCAAGAGGTAATGTATCTATATTTTCAAGGCGAACACAACCGCAACAAGCTCCAAATCATGCATGAGATAATTCTTCTTATGGGGCTTTAGCTTGCGATAAGCATACGCAATGGACTAATGCTCTTGTTGCAACACACCTCCCAATCCTTATAGAGATGTGTCAGTAAAGACTAAATAGTCCACTCCCGGTCTTGGAAACGCGAGCACAAGAGCAGAAGTCAACTTTTCCTTCAACTCATTGAACCCTGGTCGATAGGAATCATCCAAAATAAACTTCACTCCCTTCTGGGTCAGATTTGTCAAAGGGCTAGCAATCTTGGAAAAACCCTTAATGAAATGGCGATAATACCCCACCAAACCTATTAAACAATGAATCTTAGTGGGCGTCGTGGGCTGACCCCATTCTCTCACCATGGTAACTTTACTCGGGTCCACCAAAATTCCCTCAGCTGTCACAATGTGACCCAAAAATTGCACTTCCTGTAACCAGAAACCACACTTCTTGAACTTGGCATAGAGTTGATGATCCCGTAGTGTTTGTAGAACCAATCGTAAATGTTTAGCCTGATCGACTTGAGTGTGAGAATAGACTAGAATGTCATCAATAAAAACTACGATAAACTGGTCTAGGAAGTCTCGAAATAGTCTATTCATAAGGTCCATAAATACAGCAGGAGCATTGGTTAGCCCAAGAGGCATGACCAAAAACTCATATGACTCATATCTAGTCAAGAATGTAGTCTTCGACAATTCCTGCTCTCAAATACGCAACTGATGATACCCAGTCCTCAAATCTATCTTGGAGAAGTACGACGCTCCCCTTAATTGATAAAAAAATCATCAATCTGAGGTAACGGGTATTTGTTACTGATGGTGACCTTATTCAATTCCCGATAATCAATGCATAATCGGAGGGAACTATCTATTTTCTTCACAAACAACATAGGAGCACCCCATGGAGACGTGCTACGCCGAATAAACCCTTGGTCTAATAATTGCTAAATTTGATTCCTCAACTCCCTCATTTCCACAAGATCCATACGGTATGGAGCTCTAGCAATCGGCCGAGTTCTCGGTTCTAAATCCATTATAAACTCGATCTCAGGACTTGGGGGTAAACCCGGAATCTCTTAAAAAATGTCCACAAATTCTCTAACAACGGGAATCGAGTCTAAGGAAACGACTATATTTCATGAAGTCTCATCCGCAATACAATATAAGTAAGTGCTCGAACCTCCCTCTAAAAGAGGCATAGCCATTAGAAACATTTCTTGCCCCGGAATGGCAAAGATTATACTCTTCCTATAACAATTCACCATAGCACGGTATTTCACTAACCACTCCATACCCAAAATAACATCATACCTGACCATATCAAGGATGAGTAAATCGTCCTCAAAACGTAAATTACCAAGGTCTATTCCTACCCTTTTACAAAAAAAAAGTGAACCATCACCCATGGAAGATTCCAAACTAGTAAAAGTACTCTCCGAAGACTTAATAAACCCCGTCAATTGAGAAAAATGTCTAGCAATAAACGAGTGCATTGCGCTTGTATCAAATAACACACGACCCACATACCCGTGAATGGGAAACTTACCCTCAATAGCTGGCGGCGCAGGCAGGGCTGGAGAAAGCAAAGCATCCTGATATGATACACACGCTCGTATTGAAGTTGCCCTTGCTGTAAAGTGATGGCTGGAATCGGCACTGGTGGATGTAAATGCGCCTGCTAATGCTGAGGACCCCTAGGAAACTGTCCCCCGATCAACTGTGGACAAGCTTTCCTAAAGTGACCCTGTTCACCACATTGAAAGCAGCGACCCGCCATATTTTTCCGATAATGACCCCGATTATTATTTCAAAATTTCCCCATGCCTTGGCCCTGATGGACTCGACCCCCGTTATTACCTCGACCTTCTTCTCCTTGTTGGCCTGCAAGCTGTTGTTGCTGGGCGCCCTGATCGTGCCTAAAACCACCTCTGCCAAAGTTTAAACCCCTAAAATGTTGTTTCTCGAACGAATCCCCCTGTTGGGTGTCCCTCTCTTTTTGTTTACTTCCCGACTATTTGTGGTGAGGGTAGTGCTCCATCGGCACCATTACCTCCCTGCTTACTGGCTTGACCCAAGTTCGTACTCTTCTTTTTTCCTTTCACATGAAGACGGTGATCTTAGCAAGGGAGAAAGGTTGCATTCATCACGTCCCCAAACATTTACAAAGTTGGATTTCCCAACAAGTGCTTCCTTATTCTCCAATTCAAACCCCCAATAAATTTAGATATTCTCCTTTCCTCCGAAATTACTTCATCGGGCACAAATCTCGCTAGACGAGTAAATTCCTCTTCATATTTCGCAACTAACCTTTCCCCTTGAATAACATCCTGGAGTTTCCTCCGCGTCTCTTTTTGGACTTCTGGAAGAAAATAGTTTCAGTAAAATAAAATCCAAAAGTCCGATATAGACATAGTATCCCTCTGCTTCACAGTTGTCACCGACTCCCACAAATGTAAAGTTACTCCCACTAGTTTAAAAGTGGCAAAAATCTATTTCTGTTCCCCACTGCACTCTATCATCTTGATATGACGTTGCATATCTTTCTTCCACTGGTTTGCAACAATCACATCGGCGCCACCCTAAAATTCTGGAGGGTGACCTTTTAATAAAGATTCTGTAACTATCTCCCATGAGGAGGGTCCCACATAGGCTTGCACCTCCGGTACTACCGGTTGTTGGGTGTAGGGAAACTATTGGGCCATAGCAGTCATTGAAGCGTGGACTGCCTGGGAAAAAATATTAGCCACCTACACTGAATTAATCGTTCCTTGCGGTGGTGGGGGATCTACATTATCTTCCACAACTCGATTTCTCTTTACTAGGCGACCTCTTCTAGGTGGCATCTGATACGAAGAATAACTGAATCAAAAATATAATATAAAACAATTTATCGTTGCAGAAGATCGCAAGCATGCACAAATAAAATAGTCTTAACAATAGGGCTCTAAATTAAAGAACGCTACGGTAGAATGTGAGAAGTCCGCATAGATCCAAAGGACTCTAGAACCTGATGCTTTGATGCCATCTGTGATGCCCCGCTTATTAAAATAAGATGTGGCCATCCATATACTCCAATAAATATAGGAATCATAGATAGTCCATTGTTAGCATCACTTTCGTGAAAATAATAGTACGAGATAACCAACAATAATTTTAGGAAGGGGATGTCAAATTAATTTGTAAGTTTAATCAAAACCATTTAGACAATCCAATTATAAAAGATGGTGGATATAAATAAAGACAAATAACAGTTTAATAATCAATCATAAAATAATAACCAAATAAGTTGTCGGTTAACAGACTGGTACAAAAAGGTTACATCGAGTATTATAGTTAAATACAAACAATATACACAATTACAAAACTTAGGCAACATGCCCAAATGTACCGATTTATCATAACTAGATTATTCAAAAGAGTGTTGCGTCTATCACAAAAGTCCTATAACATCGGCAAAAATGCTATAGCTCCGGGACACTAGGAAGGAAGGATCAACACGGGCGTCCTTGCGGCGGAGCACCTGTGCGTAAAAGAGAACCACACAAGATAGAGAAATATATACGGGTCAGGGGGCCCGGTTTGATATGATAAACATGTGAATAAAATGCATAATAGTTATGAATGCTAAACCTGATAAGCAGTTTCGGTTCGCTCTTACATATAAGAATTATCCTCACCTCTCATCTAAGTGCACATCCTAGCGCAATATCATTTATGCAAGAAAGATAACTAAATTCCAATTCAATAAAATTACATTATAGTTTTGTACAATATGACTTCACCAGTCCATTCCTCATTATGAAAATTATTCCAAACAGTTGATTTATAAAATGTTTTACCCATTTATAAAATGCCACATTCGTGAGAATAGTCACAATCACAATATAACGATGCTAAGACCATCCTTCCGGGAGTCACCCCATTGGAAGCGCCCCTACATAGCTATCATCTTCCAGGGCCTATAACTAATACTACCTGGGCACCCTAAATCACGTCGCGTGATCAGCGTCCATATACCTTCGACAGTGAGTCATAACCATACCCACAATTACGTTACTTCGAATAAAACAAAAACATAATGTAACTATCTGTCCTATGGCCGAGGACTATATTCACCCTGCATGCACTAGCCAGGGGACTTCACCTCATTCGCGTAACTTACCTTATGATAGCTTTTAGAGAGGTATGTATATGCAAGTCATAATTCACAAGATATTCCACTTAAAAGTACATTTTATTACATCCAGAACCGTGTGTGTCTAACGACATAAGTTACCAAGTTTAATTTACTCCCATACTAACCTCCGTTAATTTATAACACACTAAGGGCTACCACGTGTAATTTTCCTCATTTTAGTCTCTAGGAGTCCCAAAACAATACCACCTAACTTTCCTTTAGTCCTAGGCTAGCTTTCTAGAAGAAAAACTACACTACTCTTATTAAATTACCCCTAAAATAAGCCTAGTTGCCCCCTTTATATTCCAAGGTATTCATCACCCTAATATGAGACTCTAGTACTCTATTTTACTTCATAAGAGAAGGTTCATAGATCTTAAACCTAAAAGAAAAGGGCTAATGTAAGGACATAAATTTCCAATTGAGTCCCAGTATTGTTTTGACTTAATTCCGTGAACAAAATCGTGTTTGTAATATGTCATAGGGAGATGTTTATTTTATCACGATACCTTGTAGTCTATGACGTATTGAATAAAATTGAAGACGTTGCGGTAGAGCTTCAAAGAATTAATCATGCCGATGTTTAATTAGTTCAAGTTTACTCGTCTTCAAAGTTAATTGCATTCCGAGATCACTTAGGTATGAATGCGTATAATTAATGGTGCTTGAAATTATTTTTTATAAAAGATAAGGATGTATTTTTATAAAGAAAAATATTTTAAAATGTTTTAAAAGTGTTTTAAAGGTTTACACTTCGTTTTTATTCTGATAAGTTCGAATAGGAGTTTGACTTATTTGGATCTCTCATGGAAGAGACGCTTTAAACAAAAAATCAAAAAGTCAACTCTGTCGCTTGAACGACATCAGGTCTCGTTCGAACGAGATGTTGATGTCGCGCGAATGACTTGCATTGTCGTTCGAACGGCACGGAAATTGAAGCGGAATTTTTAATCCTATTAAAATAGTGTTTGCATCAGAATTTCATATGTGTGCATTCTGAAAAACTGTTTACGAACCAGAAACTTGTTTACACATGTTTTCTAAGGTTTACAAAACATTAACACATCCTTAGAGTTTTCAAAGATCCGATTTATCATTCTTATATTCTTACGTGATCTTGCGGCACCAAAGTTGTTTGTTCTACACATTGAACATCAAAGGGTTTTGCGGTGAAGAAAAGAGAAGGACTTCTTGTTTGACATCGTAGACGAATCAAAGCCAATCGGTGGACACCGAGACATACGTGGATGCGTGTGTTGTGGACAGGTATTGTGAAAGAAGGACTTTCTGTGTGGTCACCGTGAGAGGAGTGGTTGAAGATCAGAAGAGCGTCAAGACCCATGGGGATCGAGACGTTGAGTGAGACTTCGGCTGTCTTTGCAAAACCATATTCATAGTGATTGTCTGGCTTGGGCCGTCCAAGGATGTTTTCCCATTTTGGGTTTTTTCCTTGTACATCCGACGTTGTGAGTATTCTTTACTTTGTTTTACTTTCTTTAATCACTAGATGCATATTTAGGATTAATCAAGATAAAATTGGTTTAAAGTAAGAATTGGAATTTCACAACTTGGTTTGGTGCATATTTAAAAGTTGGATAATTTCCGGTGAAAATTTTGGTTTTGTTTGAAACATACATATTGGGCACTCTACAAATTCGTATCAGAGCTAGAAAACATTTTTTATTTGTTTTGTGATCCCGTGTGTTTTTAAAGATGAATTCTGGATATAACGAATTTTCTCGAACTCCTATTTTTTATGGCACTAATTACACTTATTAGAATATGAGAATGAGATGTGCTTTAAAATCTATTAATGAGCATGTGTGGCTAGCAGTTGAGAAAGGTTGGACACCCTGTGTCACTATTGTAGGTGAGGTCACTAGTTTAAAGCCTATTAAGTCATGGACCGAAACTAAACAAAGACTTGCACAATATAATTCTAAGGGTCTGCACCTTATTGCTCCACATGTCACACAGGAAGAATATAATAGAATTATGACTTGTGAAACATCAAAAGAGGATTTGGATAACTCACTCACGAGGGCACTAGCACGGTTAGGGCGTCAAAACTTATAAATATCACTACACAGTTTGAGACCATTAGGATGTTAGAGACTGAGACTTTTGATGAGTTTTATGTTAGGTTATCCAATATTGTCAACTCGTCGTTTAACCTAGGTGAGAAAATTCTCAACAACCGTGTGATTAAGAAAATCCTTAGGTCGTTGCCTTGTAGGTTTGATGCAAAAGTGACCATTTTAAACTCCTTGGGTAGGTTAGAGTCGACCAAACTAGAAGATATTGTAGGTGACTTACAAAGCTATGAAATTGACATGATTACCTCCAAGCAAGTGCCTAAGAAAGAAAAGGGTATTGCTTTGAAAACTCGAAAGGAGGAAATTAAAGTTTCGGATTTTGATTCTGATTTCGATTTTTAGGATGTTGCTTTGTTGGCAAAGAAATTTAAAAAATTTATTAAGTTTCAAAAGCAATCGAAAGATGGCAAGAAATTTGAAAAATTCAAGAACAACAAAGTATATCCCACCTCTAAGGATAAGGTTAAGAAGCCTAAGAGAGATGAGTCGATAAGTATTTTGGGTGTGAGGGGTACGGTCACAAAGTTAAGGAGTGTCCCACTAGACTTAATAAAGAGGGAAAGAAACCCATTGTCTATAATGCCACCTAAGTGATAGTGATCCGGAAGAGGGAGAGAGTTCCCCAATTGATCGCAACTTTGTTGCATTTATGGCATGTCATGTGAGCGATGGCGATTCTCATGAGCATGACACTTTTGAGGAGGTTTTGAGTGTATCCCATGTTAGTGAGGGTGAAGAGAGTGACGACGAGGAGGTAGATGTGAAAGAGTTACAAAATACGTTTAATGAGTTGTATGCTGAAACGGTGAAGGTGAAAAAGGCTAACTCTAAATTGCAAGCTAAGTTGAATGAGCGTGCCATAGAAAATAATGATAGTTTGATTGAGGATCTTAGGGCACGAGAGAAGAAGTTTAGGGAGAAATTAGAGTTTATGGAGAAAGAGAGAGATAATCTCCGTGGTTTTATGGAGTCCTTAAAAAAGGAGATTTTAGAGTTTGAGGAGTCTAGGCGTTTGCTCGAGTCTAGGATTCATGAGTTGGAGGAGAGATTCAGAGACTCGTCTAAAGTTATGTTTGATTTGGAGTCTAGGTCGAAGAAGTTAGATAAGATCCTAGGCATCGTCCAAATTAAGGGAGGTTGGGGAGGTATAGGTTTTGATGAGAGAGTTGTTCCCATTCCCCCCGCATGTGTGAGAAACACTAGGAAGGTTAGAAAAGGTCACCTTTGTCGTTATTATTATGACCCTAGACAATCTCCTAGGAAGTTTAGGAATAAAGTTGCCCCGGTTCCCAAAACCCCCATGCGTCGTTTTGCACCTACTTGGGTTAGGAAATCGGATTTAGTGGATTTAGGAATTAAACTTCATGATTCTCATTTAGTTTCACTTGATTCTTCCCATGCTAAATCTAAAGGATGATAGTGTTGCCTTGTTTGTCATGTACTAGTTTGCTTCATGATTTATTCATTTCTAGTATTATGACATGTGTATCATTTTGTATTATAATTTTCATTTGTTTAAGTCTTATTGAAAATACAAAAAGATTTTCTTTTTTAGAAAAATTTTTAAAATCCAAAAAGATTTTGTTTTTGAGAAAAATTTTGAAAACCCAAAAAGATTTTACTTTTATTTGAGTCAAAATATGAAAAGCCAAAAAGATTTTCGATTTTTGTTTTTGAGTGTACATGTTTGATGTCGCATATTGGTGTGCTTGGACCCCTCCCCCCCATAGTTTCATTATCCATGTGGCTAGGACATTTGGTCATTATTATCAATGCTTAGAATTATCGTAACCATTGTTTATATGGGGTTTTTTCGAAGTTGATATGCATTTTGATTCGACTTTGTATATATGCCAACATTGCACACATGCACGAGTTTATATGGATGTTTGAGTTCTCTTGCATATTTGAATTTGGTGAGGCGTTCTTATCTGAATCTTGCATCTATGCATAAGTAGACTTAAGGAGAAGTGTGCATGTAAAAACCGTTTACCATAAGGATTTAAATTGTTAAAAATGATGAGTGATTCACGAGAAAGGGCTGCGAGAGTTCAAAATTAACTCCTCGTGAAAGCCAGCATTTAAAAGAGCCCAAAAGAAAATGATATATTCTATGAAAAGGGACAAATTTGTTTAATTCATTCCAAAGAATATATGATATTATTGAGGGAGTTTGGATGGATTAAAAATTTAAATGGGTTTGCACAACTAATCCTAATGATGAAACATTGCAATTTGATGCTATTATTTGTAGAATCGTCAAAATTCTGGATTTGTGTGCATGTAGTATGTTTAGTTCATTAATCTCACACTTTTATTGTCATATGGCTATGATAAAGTTTGATAATTTATCACTATCAATTAGAGCTTCTTGATCGTTTCGTTGAGTTAGAATTGTGTCTTATATTTTTTAGTTTCATGCCTATTCATTCCATATCCATGTTTGAGCACATCGATACTATGTTTGCATGTAACTCACATTTTTAGTTTTTATGTGTTTTTTCATTTTGTGTTAAAAGCCTACTGTTTTAACACTATTTTACTTCTGCCAGGCCCTTCGTAGAATTTTTTATGGAAATTTTTTCACTGGGCAATATTATATCATATTTCTGGGAATCTGGGAAATTCTGACAAGTCACACGAAGTCATTTAAACGACTTATCCATCTCGTGCGAATGATATATGTACTTCGTTCGAGCGACATCCTTCACTCGTTTGAGCAATGTCCTTGGCTCGTTCGAACGACAGGCTATTTTGTGGCTTCTGGTTGGTTTGCAGTCCACTGGTTATTTTGATATTTTTTTTGGTACTGCTGGAAGTTTTTCTGGACTGACTGGTTTATATGCAAGTTATAATTGGTTCAAAATTAATTTTTGCATATTGTCCGTTTATCACACCAGATTAGATTGCTACACTATTTGTGTGATTCTTGGTTTACTAGCTACTGATTTGTCATCTCTTGATCATATTTAGCTGGTTGTTTCATCGTTAACTAGCGTTTTCAAATTCTAAAATTAGTATCAAATTTATTCAAATTGGTACATATTCTCATGCTAGATATTTCAAAATTGGTTTATCTTTTCACCGGATTGTCTATTGGAGAAAAAAAGGGGGAGAGATATATGTAGTGTAGGGGAGTTTTGTTGAGCACTTCTATTAATATTTGGATTTACATATTGTTTGATTATAATTCTTCCTTATGGTATCAAATAATTTCTCACATATTTCAAATGATTTACTCTTATTAGAAATATATATTGGTTTCATTTGTTCCTCCATACTTCAATGGGTATTTTTTTGTCTATTTCATGTGTGTAGGAATGATTCAGCGATTCGAGATTTTAAGTCTACATCACATTCAGAGTTCATGCTTGCCGGTGCAACATATACTAGTCTGTGTCCTGTATTTTTGATTTTGGGTTTATGGGATGGGATTTAGGTGTCATACGGCTTGACGGCCTGGTTAGGCATTTTAGTGGTTTAGTTTTGTCCTGGAATAGTCAAAGGGGGAGATTTGTAAGGATATACATATCCAATTGAGACCGTGTATTATTTTGACTTAATTCCATGAACAAAACTGTGTTTGTAATATGTCATAGGGAGATGTTTATTTTATCATGATCCCTTTTGGTCTATGACATATTGAAGAAAATTGGAGACGTTGCGGTAAAGCTTCAAAGAATTAATCATGTCGATTTTTAATTAGTGCAAGTTTACTCGTCTTCAAAGTTAATTGCATTCCGAGATCACTCAGCTATGAATGTGTATAATTAATGGTGCTTGGAATTATTTTTTATAAAAGATATGGATGTATTTTTATAAAGAAAAATATTTTAAAATGTTTTAAAAGTGTTTTAAAGGTTTACACTTCGTTTTTATTCTGATAAGTTCGAATAGGAGTTTGACTTATTTGGATCTCTCATGGAAGAGACGTTTTGAACAAAAAATCAAAAAGTCAACTCTGTCACTCGAACGACATCAGGTCTTGTTTGAACGAGATGCTGATATCGTGCGAACGACTTTTTTTGTCGTTTGAATGACACAAAAATTGAGGCGGCATTTTTAATCCTATTTAAATAGTGTTTGCATTAAAATTTCGTATGTGTGCATTATGGAAAATTATTTACGAACCAGAAACTTGTTTGCACATGTTTTCTAAGGTTTACAAAGCATAAACACATCCTTAGAGTTTGCAAAGATCCGATCTATCATTCCTATATGCCTACGTGATCTTGCGTCACCAAAGTTGTTTGTTCTATACATTGAACATCAAAGGGTTTTGCGATGAAGAAAAGAGAAGGACTTCTTGTTCGACATTATAGACGGATCAAAGCCAATCGGTGGACACCGAGACATACGTGGACACGTGAGTTATGGACATGTATCATGGAAGAAGGTCTTTCTGCGTGGGCACTATGAGAGGAGTGGTTGAAGATTAGAAGAGCGTCAAGACTCGTGGGGATCGAGTCATTGAGTGAGACTTTGTCTGTCTTTGTAAAACCATATTCATAGTGATTGTCTGGCTTGGGCCATCCGAGGTTGTTTTCCCGTTTTGGGTTTTTTCCTCGTACATCCGGCGTTGTGAGTATTCTTTACTTAATTTTACTTGCTTTAGTCACTTGATGCATGTTTAGGATTAATGAAGATAAAATTGGTTTAAAGTAAGAATTGGGATTTCACAACTTGGTTTGGTGCATAATTAAAAGTTGGATAATTTTCGATGAAAATTTTGGTTTTGTTTGAAACACACATATTGGGCACTCTACAGCTAAAAAATAAGTTACAAAAATATCCTAAAACAACAGGATTTCCGAATCGATTCGCCTAGGACCCGAATCGATTCACCCTTAAAAGCGAATCGATTCGCCCTAAAAGCGAATCGATTCGGCTGAGACACCAACTTTCTGTCTCATGCTGAATCGATTCGTCCATAACCCGAATCGATTTGACTCCCCAAACCTGTAGCCACCCTTTTTAGTGAATCGATTCGCTAGGGAGGGCGAATCGATTCGCCCTGGTCGATTTGCCCAGTTGGGGGCTATGGGTTTTATGAACCCTAATTACCCAAATCCCATTTCTCTTCCATCTAACCAACTCCATCAATCAATAATCTCACCAAGTCAATCCTACACAACCATTAACTAATGTAACCAGCACAATTCATATCTAAATCAATGTTTAAGGGTTTAAACATCAAAAATCATCAAAACCCATAAAAGAGTAAATCTCAAGAACACAACTAAAATACAAATTATCCACACTAAATCATACATTTGCAAGTTAGAAACTTGCCTTAGGATCGTAGTCTCGGATTATCTTCCGGTAACAACACTTCCAAGCTCAAATCTACAATTTTCCCTCTTTCTCCCAAGCTCTCTCTTTTCTCTAACTCTCTCTAAGTTTAGTAACACATAAATGAGAAATAAATGTTCTTGGGAGTCTTAAATGCCCAAATACACTAAGTCCAAATTTAAATGCTACTACATAATTAAAATGACTCGTAACAACATAATTAAGTCATAACCGGTCAAAAGTACTAGGAACCCAAAAATACAACTTGGTACCTTTTTTTACTATCTTAACCATTTTCGGACTAACCCCGTCCACTAAATTGGCATTCGGAATAACTTTAATTATTTCATGTTCCAACATCATTTTAAATCATAATCATTGCTTAAGGCACAACGACGCAATAAAACATAATGTGATGCTATTTACGATCACTTAACAGTAAATATGCAAAACTCAGTAAATATTATCTCTTAAATCACTTAAAGTAATATTTACTCCGACTTCCTTTATGTTATATAATTAACCCGCATGGCAAATAATATAAAAAATATTATTACTCATAAATAAGGGGTATTACAATAATTTCACATGTCATAAACGAATTGCTTTTACAAGTCATATTAATAAATTTTCACAATTTCTTATGAGTTGTTCCTATGTAATCCTTAAAAAAGATACTGCAGAGTTTATTAATAGCCATAGGTCATAATAAGGCTACTTAGAATTTGAGATGCACCTGAATTATAAAATATTGGGGTTTTATTCTAATTTTCAATAAAAGAAACAATTACCGAAAACTTCATTTTCCCCAATCGACAATTAAAACTTCATAATAATTGAATCTCAAAATTAGAATACATATATGGTAGAAGATACTCGTTATTTCATAAGAAATGTTAGAAGAATCTAGCATATCATATGTAAGCTAACGTATCGCGCATAATACAACGGTAGAGTTAGTAGGCATTGTGGGGCTGACTCAAGCCTCCAATTCTTGGAAACCGCTAGCTTGGATGGAGTAATATCTCAAAATGTTGTCTACGCTAAAAAAATCTTTAAAATATGTTGTAGAACATAGATTACTCCTATTTTTAATGACCTCAACCAAAGGTTCTAAGAGAACACCAAGTTAGGTATTTTCAAAAAACTTTTAATACACAAGCTAGTCCTCTAAAACACTAAGTTCCACATAAGAAACTCTCAAAAAATTCACCAAAATATTTATCAACAATAACTGTTAAACATTCCCCAAAAAAACTAAGTTTTTTTTACAATGCGATACTAAAAAACAATGCTCCAAACCCTAACAGAACTATTCAAACAATATGAACTAAAATTGCCAACAATTAATGACAAACAGAGTTTTCTACTAATAAGACAACAAATTAGGGTTACAAAACTTTGTATGTTACAACTCAAAAATAATGTGAATAAGAAACAAAATCAAAATAGGTACATGAAAACTTATAGATGTGGAGTCGATTTAATAAACATTTGCTGAATTTTCTTTTGCATTTATGCAAATTAAATGTTGTAATAATTTGGCAATCTATATGGGGGATTCCAAATGAAGAACCTTCACGATTGAGACACATGTTGAGATCTCGAAATGTGGAGTAGGGAATATTTTGAATATCTTCAAAGTTCCAAATTTTCCTCACTCCATTCAAACGTCTCCCCATGTATCAAGCCTATCTATATGGAATGACACACGACTCAATCCTTTGACATAAAATTTATCCAACTAGTATAGAATTACAAATGTTTACAATTTCAATCTCCCCCTTTGGCTATTTCGTTGGCCCCCCATAAATCCAAAAATCTCATGATTACTCCTACCAAGCCCACTCCACATTAGCCATATAATGAGAGTAGTAAGAATAAATGCATATAGAGTTTAAAAGTAAAATGACACGTCAAAAGTTGAGTCCAAATGTGGGTATGATTTATATCAACATGTTTATACATGAAACACATGAAATAAATATACAAACATAATACAGGTAGTAGCATGCACAAAGAGAAACTACCCCTACTTTGGAAATCCTCTGAAAATCAATGAGATATATAGTTTGTAAGAGGGTAGTTTAGATTAGATGGTGGCGTATGTAATACCCCGTATTTTTATGCTATATTTAATTTGGGGATTTATTAAATTTAATGTGACTGTTATTTAATAAAAATCCGAAAATTAATGATGTTATAATTATTAACGTGACTAGAGCTAGTAATTATGGGAAACTTGTTGAATATTACTAATGAGCATAGTAATATATTATATTGGTTATATTGAATGTCATAAGTGAATTAAATGACTATTTCGGAAATTTAAGTCGAGATGTGCCCGTGTCACGTCGGGACTAATTGTGTTAAATAAAAAGTGAATATTTTATAAGTTGTCCGTATGGTCGTTTTGAGTACGCCGATGCGTCCGGAAGGGTTGAGATGGTCAGAAAAGTGTACCCGGGGGTTTGGTTCGGGTCTCGGGGTGTTTTTAGGCCTAATTAGTGACCCGGGAGGGCATTTTGGTATTTTTCCAAAATAGGGTAATTAAACCCACGAATTTTAGCAGCCTTTATCAGCTGGTTAGGTTAGCCATTTAGGGTTAGAACATACAGAACCCTAGGACGGCCATTGGAGAAGAGAGGAGAGACCTTTCTAGGAGATTCAAGGCCAAAACACCTCCGTTTGCACCGCCGTCACCACCAACGCGTAGATCGCGAGGAGGAGAACACAACCACACCATAATCCACAGGAAATCAGACTTCTGAAAATCCCAGGCAAGTGTTTAACTTGCGTATTTCATTAGTGCAATGTTCATATTAGTTTAGGATTAATTAGGAATGTAATCCATGTAAGAAAACCCCAAATTTTGATAGGAAATTGCATGTAGAGAAGATTAAAACCTTATGCTGGAAACTCTTGATGTTATAGATGTATTACCCATGAATTTTGATGTTATATGTGGAAGAAATTCTGGAGAAAAACTAAATTGGATAATAGTTATGAAAACTTTAGGGTTCTTGATGTTTAGATGAGATTTTGGATTGTTTAACCATGATTAATGATGTATACACGCATGCTGAACGTTAAAAACATCTGGAATTATGTTAGTATGTTAGTAGTAGACTTTTTGGGTCGATTAGTGTTGGAAAATATGGTTATTGATGAAGAATTTTGATGAATCCCGTAACTGCAATTCCTGCAGAATTTTTACCCAGACCTGCTTGATCGATCGATCGAACATAGAGCATCGATCGATCGAAGGTTCGATCGATCGAGCCCCAAGCTTCGATCGATCGACCCCTCCTGGCAGACTTCTATTTCCCTTGTTTAATTAGTTAAATTAAGTTTATCGTGAAATAATTCTTAGGCATTCTTGATAAAATAATTTGGGAGACATTGAGGACCAGTAGGGTATATGAATAATTGTTGGGACCTTTAATCTTCAACGAGAATGCTATTTATGGGATATTTACTTTAGGTTGGTAGTTTTATGAATTTAAAAGGGTGAGGTGCATAAGAGAGTTACGTTGGAACCTAATAAAGACACTTACTGAAATTTAGATTTGTGAGGATATAGCCCACGAGTGTTAGGTAATAAGTGAGAAAACCCTTCGAGTTAAGGTTAGGAACAAAACCTTATACGTATTTCTATAAATGTGAAATTTAGGATAAATGGTATAATTATGGGTAATGTGAAGAACCTATGTTAATAGGATATAGTGGTATATTTATATGATTGTGTGTACATATATTATATGCATGTGAAAATCATACCCACGGTACTTACTATCCCTGAGGTTTCCGCGCTGGGACAAGTCTTATCTCGATGGGACCTTTATGGGGGATATTGACTTGTACCTTAGAAGATAGATGTCCTTGGTACAGGCTATCGACGTGATAGTTCAGACGGTCCTAAGAGACGCCGGTATGTGCCATCCTCTTAGAGACTTGGAATCTATTCTTCGCCTCAATATTGTTTGTGTATGTATTGTTAATACATTTCGAGAGTGATTCCGAATGTATTCCCCTTAATATGAGTGATATGGGGCTTTGGATAGTAGAGTATGCCCGCACCATAATTTAGTTGGGGTGCGGTTATAATATATATTATACGAGTAGTTAATATATATATATATATGAAATTCTGAAATTTGGAACTGCCTACCGTGATTTGATATGTAGGACATGGTTGATGACTAAAAATTGTAAATACTTGTTTTGAGAAAGCAGAGTATGCCTACACCATAGTTTATATGTTGGTGCAGTTAGAATATATATATATATAAATTATACGAGTACCTTATATATATATCTGGATAGAGGAATTTAAACTATTGCTATAACGTAGTAAGTGAGGAATAATTCTGAACTAAATTATTAAATACTTGTTTTGAAAAAGTATAAGATGTCACTGTAAAACTTTATGGATTTTATAAAGTTAAAATGGAGGACTTTGATTACTGTTTGGAACATTCTTTTTAAAATGGATTTGTGAATTATAAATCTTGCGAGTAATCTAAGTTAAGTTAAATCTTTAAGAAAGACTAGTGCGTAAATGATAAGAAACCGTGGGGAAGGTTAGTGCGATAGGTGTGCACATTAGAAGAGAGGTGAGTATTTTCTCAAGAGAGTGACGTGCTAATATGTTATTGCATTGGCCTGTATCATTTTAAATACTTGCTAAACGTATTTTAAAATCAAACACACTTTCGGGCTCTGACCCGTTTCTTTTTCTCTCTCTCTCTCTTGTATATATATATGTATATTTTCAGGTGCCCAGCCACAAGGGTGTCTTGCTTAGGATACCTTGAGAGGAACGTGCTGCAGCTTAGGTGGGAGTTGCAGGTCACTTGAGTAGACGACTTCTTTTATTGACTCCACTTCTAGTACTCTCATTTATTGGGCACGTGTCGCCCTTTCCATTATTTATTTGTTATCAGGACATTTATATTTCAGTCATTCCAGTTTTGTTTCTTTGGGATTTATTCAGTATGGACTTGTGATTTTAGTTTTCATGTGTTGGCATTCGATTGACGAATGTATTGTATTATTTGGCTTATCGTGGTGTGATTCTTAATCGTAGAAATGTTGTTTTAATTAAATAAATCTTTTTCTTTAATTAAAATTTGGAAGTTTGTATGAAAAATGTTTTTGACACTTAGCTTAATTATTTAGGGTGTTAAATTGGAAAATTTATTTTTATCGACAGTGATGCTGAGAATGAACCAACTGTTAACCTTGATTTAATTTAATAAAGGAGTGATCTCCCGGTATTTAATTAGGCGGGGTGTCACAGGTGGTATCAGAGCATCAGGTTCTAGTGTCTTTTAGGATCTGTGCGGCTTATTATGCTTTCAGCGCTGCTTTCTTTGATATAGAGCCCTAATACTAGGAATGTTGTTTTCATCTCTATACATTGGGAATTCGTGCTTCTGCGATCTGTTTATTTGAATGATGAACTCATCCAAATTCATTTTAAAATTTTCAGATGGACCGTCGTGAAGAACTAGCTAAAACGGTTGAGGGAGTCAACGAGCAAGATCGACTCACACCTCAGGTACCCCCAAAGAGAGTATCAACCGCCGAGTTAGTAGGCATCGTAGCACAAGCAGTCACCACTGCAATTTTGCAATACCAAGAATGCAGCATGCAACTTAGAGAAGGCAAAAGACCTAGAGAGGTTAGCCAAATGCATGTGACCAAAGCTAACAAATGTGCGAAGACTCCTAAATTGCGACAGCAAACTACCCAAGACCGGGTAAATTCTAGTCAACAACGTGGTAAGAAAAAGCAGTTTCGAAAGAGAAATAAAGCCCCAAGTCAGCAAGGCCGACACCAACAGCAGCAAGGTCAGAGGGGGAGTAACTTCAAAGGCAAATGTTTTGTGTGTGGCACGCATGGCCATAAAAGCCAAGATTGCCCAAAGGGTGTTAGGGCCTCACAGCCACAATGCGCCCATACGAAGCCACAGGGGCCACTTTTTCCAGTTGCTCTCCCAGCACCAACTCAGGTACCAGAGCTACCAACCTTTCCAGTAGCTACACTGCAGCAGGGGCAGTTACAGTACATGCATATCTATAATGTCCACCAGACAACAGCCCCACGGGCGCCAACCGCGATTTGGGGTATGTTTTCTATCCATGGAACATTAGGTCGAATTCTATTTGTTACTGGGGGAAAACGCATTATTTTATAGCTACATATTTTATGAAGTCCTTAGGGTTGTTAGCTACAGCAGAGAGCACCGTGGCGTGTGTCGACTCACCCCTGGGGAGTGGGTCACTTTTTTTTCTTTATATGCCGGGGAGTGGGGGTAGAGATTGGTAGCTTGGTATTAGCTGCAGACATGTTAGTCTTAGACATGCACGAGCATGATGTGATTATTAGTATGGACTGGCTCGCATCTTATAGAGCCATGATTGATTACTTCGGTGGGAGCATTGTTCTTGCCATTCCAGGGCAAGAGATGTTTGTGGTGGCGATGCCTCGCCCAGAGGGAGGTTCGACCGCTCATTTGTATTACATAGAGGAGGATAACTCTAAGGAGGTTGTGATTCCCTTAGATTCGATCCCTGTTGCCAGGGAGTATTCCGATGTGTTTCAGGAGATACCAGGCCTACCGCCCAGTCGTGAGATAGACTTTGTTATAGATTTACTGCCAGATACGAGACCTATAGCACGCGCACCGTACCGTATGGCTCCGGCAGAGATGCGAGAGCTACGAGATCAGATAGAGCAACTGTTAGGTCAGGGCTTCATTCGTAGGAGTACCTCACCTTGGGGCGCTCCAGTCCTGTTTGTGAAGAAACGAGATGGTTCACTGAGATTGTGTGTGGACTACCGGGAATTGAACAAGGTCACGATACGGAATAAGTATCCGTTGCCTCGAATCGATGATCTGTTCGACCAGTTGAGGGGAGCAACTTTCGTTTCGAAGATAGATCTGAGGTCGGGGTACCATCAGTTACGTATTAGAGAGCAAGATGTTTCAAAGACTGCCTTCTTATCGAGATATAGGTCCTATGAGTTCAGGGTGATGTCGTTCGGACTCACAAATGCCCCAGCCGTTTTCATGGACTTGATGAATCGAGTATTCAGATAGTTCTTGGATCAGTTTTAATCGTCTTCATAGATGACATCTTGATATATTCACACTCCGAGGAGGAGCATGCCGAGCACTTGAGGCAGGTTCTTCAGACTCTACGAGAGCATCAGTTGTATGCTAAGTACGAGAAGTGTGGATTCTGGTTGCGAGAGGTACAGTTCTTGGGCCATGTTATTTCTGAACAGGGGATTGCAGTTGACCCGAGCAAAGTGTCAACGGTGAGGGAGTGGGGACAACCCACGACACCGACAGAAGTTCATAGTTTCTTGGGGTTAGCCGGATACTACAGGAGATTCATTCGGGGATTCTCCAAATTAGCGGGTCCATTGACAAATCTGACTCGCAAAGGGGTACCATATGTTTGGGATGACGCTTGTCAATTGGCTTACGATGAGCTGGAAGACAAACTTACTTCAGCGCCAGTCCTTGCGTTATCGAAGCCGGGTGTGGAGTACCTGGTTTACACCGATGCGTCTTTACGGGGACTTGGAGGTGTGCTTCAGCAGGAGGAGAAGGCTATAGCTTTTGTTTCCCGCAAGCTTAAGCCGCAGGAGAAGAATTACCCCACCCACGACCTGGAGTTAGCAGCGGTCGTCTTTGCATTGAGAATTTGTAGGCACTACTTATTGGGCGAGAAATTCCGTTTCTTCACAGACCATAAGTCACTGCAGTACCTGTTCACTCAGCGAGAGCTGAATATTCGTTAGAGCAAGGTGTTAGAGTTTGTGAAAGATTACCAGTTCGATATACAGTATCATCCAGGGAAGG
The DNA here is from genome assembly GCA_949130495.1 of Sambucus nigra. Classification (NCBI taxonomy): domain Eukaryota; kingdom Viridiplantae; phylum Streptophyta; class Magnoliopsida; order Dipsacales; family Adoxaceae; genus Sambucus; species Sambucus nigra. The sequence continues at coordinate 550,158,582 of OX422212.1, read as the reverse complement.
CCAACGTAGTTGCTGATGCGTTGAGCCGTAGACCGGTAGACGATGTAGCGGACATCTGGAAAGCATAGTGGAAGGAGTTGGGTCACCAGGACGCAGTAGCACGTTCTTTCATATTCGTGATGACAGTCACACCCGAGATTGTTACGAGGGTGATAGAGTCACAGACCACAGATCCGTTTTATCAGGAGAAGATTGTGCGACTTCTAGCCGAGGGTGCTGAGTCCTATTCTGTTAGTTCTGATGGAGGTTTACGGTTTAATGGGAAATTAGTGGTTCCAGAAGGAGCGGAGTTACGTCATGAAGTGATGACTCATTCTCACGGGTCCCGATTTGCAGTACATCCGGGAGGTGATAAAATGTACCAGGACATGAGACGACAATACTGGTAGAGTGGGATAAAGAAAGACATTGCTGAGTTTGTGTCCAAGTGTTCTACCTGCCAGCTGGTGAAGGTGGACCACCAGAAACCGTCAGGAATACTTCAGCCGTTGGAAGTACCCGCGTGGAAGTGGGAAAGTATTTCCATGATTTTCATTACAGGGTTGCCTACATCACAACGGGGCCACGATTCCATCTGGGTGATTGTAGACCGTTGGACCAAGGTGGCTCATTTTCTGCCAGTGAGGACAGATTATACCACGGGTCAGTATGCCCAGTTGTTCATCGCTGAGATTGTCAGATTACATGGGGTGCCCCTGAATATTGTGTCAGATACAGATAAGATTTTTGTGTCACGTCTCTGGGAAAGCTTTCAGGAGGCTATGGGTACAAAGTTGAGACTGAGTTCGGCTTACCACCCACAGACAGATGGACAGACAGAGCGTACTAATCAGATGTTGGAAGATATGCTACGCATGTGTGTTCTCGATTTCGGAGGAGGTTGGGAGCCACACCTTCCACTGGTAGAGTTTTCTTATAATAACTCCTATCAGTTTACGATTAGCATGGATCCATTTGAGGCTTTGTATGGTAGGCCTTATCGTTCTCCAACTTGTTGGCTCGAGGTGGGGGACAACAAGTTGCTAGGACCAGAAGTGATTCAGGAGACCTCCGCGAGGATTGAGATGATAAGGAGTCGTATTCGGGTAGCCCAAGACAGGCAGAAGAGCTACGCCGATGCGAAACGGTTCTTCCGGGAGTTTAATGTGGGAGATCAAGTGTTGTTGCGTGTATCTCCTATGAAGGGAGTGATGAGGTTCGGGAAGAAGGGGAAGTTAGCTCCGAGGTACGTAGGACCATTTCCCATCATCGAGAGGATTGGGCCAGTAGCATACAGGTTGGGATTGCCAGATCATTTACATCGCATCCACGATGTATTCCACATATCGTCATTGAGACGATATCTTCGGGATGATATGGCCCATACTCACATTGCGATAGATGAGATAGACTTACAGTCTGATAGCTCTTACGAGGAGAGACCAGTGGCTATTCTAGACTATAGTGAGAGGAGATTGAGGTTGAAAGTAGTTCCACTTGTGCGAGTCCAGTGGGAGCATCATAATGTGAAGGAATCTACTTGGGAGCGTGAGGCAGATATGCGCGAGAGATACCCAGAGTTGTTTTTACCAGGTATGCCTTATTTTCCGAATTTCGGGACGAAATTTCGTTATTAGGGGGGAAGTATGTAATACCCCGTATTTTTATGCTATATTTAATTTGGGGATTTATTAAATTTAATGTGACTGTTATTTAATAAAAATCCGGAAATTAATTATGTTATAATTATTAACGTGACTAGAGTTAGTAATTATGAGAAACTTGTTGAATATTACTAATGAGCATAGTAATATATTATATTGGTTATATTTAATGTCATAAGTGAATTAAATGACTATTTCGAAAATTTAAGTCGAGACGTGCCCGTGTCACGTCGGGACTAATTGTGTTAAATAAAAAGTGAATATTTTATAAGTTGTCTGTATGGTCGTTTTGAGTGCGCCGACGCGTCCGGAAGGGTTGAGATAGTCAGAAAAGTGTACCCGGGGGTTTGGTTCGGGTCTCGGGGTGTTTTTAGGCCTAATTAGTGACCCGGGAGGGCATTTTGGTCTTTTTCCAAAATAGGGTAATTAAACCCACGAATTTTAGCAGCCTTTATCAGCTGGTTAGGTTAGCCATTTAGGGTTAGAACATACAGAACCCTAGGACGGCCATTGGAGAAGAGAGGAGAGACCTTTCTAGGAGATTCAAGGCCAAAACACCTCCGTTTGCACCGCCGTCACCACCAACGCGTAGATCGTGAGGAGGAGAACACAACCACACCATAATCCACAGGAAATCAGACTTCTGAAAATCCCAGGCAAGTGTTTAACTTGCATATTTCGTTAGTGCAATGTTCATATTAGTTTAGGATTAATTAGGAATGTAATCCATGTAAGAAAACCCCAAATTTTGATAGGAAATTGCATGTAGAGAAGATTAAAACCTTATGCTGTAAACTCTTGATGTTATAGATGTATTACCCATGAATTTTGATGTTATATGAGGAAGAAATTCTGGAGAAAAACTGAATTGGATAATAGTTATGAAAACTTTAGGGTTCTTGATGTTTAGATGAGATTTTTGATTGTTTAACCATGATTAATGATGTATACACGCATGCTGAATGTTAAAAACATCTGGAATTATGTTAGTATGTTAGTAGTAGACTTTTTGGGTCGATTAGTGTTGGAAATTATGGTTATTGATGAAGAATTTTGATGAATCCCGTAACTGCAATTCTGCAGAATTTTTACCCAGACCTACTTGATCGATCGATCGAACATAGAGCATCGATCGATAGAAGGTTCGATCGATCGAGCCCCAAGCTTTGATTGATCGACCCCTCCTGGCAGACTTCTATTTCCCTTGTTTAATTAGTTAAATTAAGTTTATCGTGAAATAATTCTTGGGCATTCTTGATAAAATAATTTGGGAGACATTGAGGACCAGTAGGGTATATGAATAATTGTTGGGACCTTTAATCTTCAACGAGAATGCTATTTATGGGATATGTACTTTAGGTTTGTAGTTTTATGAATTTAAAAGGGTGAGGTGCGTAAGAGAGTTACGTTGGAACCTAATAAAGACACTTACTGAAATTTAGATTTGTGAGGATATAGCCCACGAGTGTTAGGTAATAAGTGAGAAAACCCTTCGAGTTAAGGTTAGGAACAAAACCTTATACGTATTTCTATAAATGTGAAATTTAGGATAAATGGTATAATTATGGGTAATGTGAAGAACCTATGTTAATAGGATATAGTGGTATACTTATATGATTGTGTGTACATATATTATATGCATGTGAAAATCATACACACGCTACTTACTATCCCTGAGGTTTCCGCGCTGGGACAAGTCTTATCTCGATGGGACCTTTATGGGGGATATTGACTTGTACCCTAGAAGATAGATGTCCTTGGTACAGGCTATCGACGTGATAGTTCAGACGGTCCTAAGAGACGCCGGTATGTGCCATCCTCTTAGAGACTTGGAATCTATTCTTCGCCTCAATATTGTTTGTGTATGTATTGTTAATACATTTCGAGAGTGATTCCGAATGTATTCCCCTTAATATGAGTGATATGGGGCTTTGGATAGTAGAGTATGCTCGCACCATAATTTAGTTGGGGTGCTGTTATAATATATATTATACGAGTAGTTAATATATATATATATATATATATATATATATATATATATGAAATTCTGAAATTTGGAAATGCCTACCGTGATTTGATATGTAGGACATGGTTGATGACTAAAAATTATAAATACTTGTTTTGAGAAAGAAGAGTATGCCTACACCATAGTTTATATGTTGGTGCAGTTAGAATATATATATATAAATTATACGAGTACCTTATATATATATCTGGATAGAGGAATTCAAACTATTGCTGTAACGTAGTAAGTGAGGAATAATTCTGAACTAAATTATAAAATACTTGTTTTGAAAAAGTATAAGATGTCACTATAAAACTTTATTGATTTTATAAAGTTAAAATGGAGGACTTTGATTACTGTTTGGAACATTCTTTTTAAAATGGATTCGTGAATTATAAATCTTGCGAGTAATCTAAGTTAAGTTAAATCTTTTAGAAAGACTAGTGCGTAAATGATAAGAAACCATGGGGAAGGTTAGTGCGATAGGTGTGCACATTAGAAGAGAGGTGAGTATTTTCTCAAGAGAGTGACGTGCTAATATGTTATTGCATTGGCCTGTATCATTTTAAATATTTGCTAAACGTATTTTAAAATCAAACACACTTTCAACCTCTGACCCGTTTCTTTTTCTCTCTCTCTCTCTTGTATATATATATGTATATTTTCAGGTGCCCAGCCACAGGGGCGTCTTTCTTAGGATCCCTTGAGAGGAACGTGCTGCAGCTTAGGTGGGAGTTGCAGGTCACTTGAGTAGACGGCTTCTTTTATTGACTCCACTTCTAGTACTCTCATTTATTGGGCACGTGTCGCCCTTTCCATTATTTATTTGTTATCAGAACATTTATATTTTAGTCATTCCAGTTTTGTTTCTTTGGGATTTATTCAGTATGGACCTGTGATTTTAGTTTTCTTGTGTTGGCATTCGATTGACGAATGTATTGTATTATTTGGCTTATCGTGGTGTGATTCTTAATCGTAGAAATGTTGTTTTAATTAAACAAATCTTTTTCTTTAATTAAAATTTGGAAGTTTGTATGAAAAGTGTTTTTGACACTTAGCTTAATTATTTAGGGTGTTAAATTGGAAAATTTATTTTTATCGACAGTGATGCTGAGAATGAACCGACTGTTAACCTTGATTTAATTTAATGAAGGAGTGATCGCCCGGTATTTAATTAGGCGGGGTGTCATAGCGTAACCCCTTTTGAGTACAGTAATGATAAGTTAAACAACAACACTATTGATTAATCTTCAGGACATGTAAGCACAATTTAGCGAAGATAAACTCAGTAAAAACTCACGAATCTCTCATGTATAACTCAATAAGATAATAACGAACTCAAAAGTAACTTATTTGGAGGGAGACAGAAGTAAGCATCCTAGATACACCTTAGGAGGCAACCAAAACAACCTCACCACCCTCAACGATCTCTGTCAAATATTATAGCTTTGTAATAAATGACAATGGTGGGTGAGTAATCCCTCTAGCTCGTAATAAATCTCTCTAGTAATAACTATTGAACTCTCGAATAAGAACATGATCTCTCCCGAGAGGTGGTTGGGGTCCTTAAATAGCCCCACACACTATCCCCGAGGCAACTCAGTCATTAATGCCTGTAAAAGACATCCCTCATACTTTATGCCATAAATATTACATACCTGATGCACTAGTTATCTCCACGTCATAAGCATTAAATGCCAACATATGCCTTTTGTCTAACCACTGTGTGTCAGGGGGCTGTCGTCACAGAGGTGGCTCACCAACTTTCTGACAACCCCAAATACCACGGTGGTTTACTCAAGTACAGGTCTGACATTGCGTAGATGGTTAGTGACATAAGATAAAGTGGATATGACATTAAGTATGGGGTTATTTGGTTCACAACTCAATGCCCGATGGAACTCAAAGTTGCTTCACCCGCGGTTCCATTATAAGGTCCTTCGGTGTTTTACTAGGTGTATCTAAGATGGTCAGGACAAGCCCCAACGGTGCCTCACTTCTCAATCCTCTAAACCAAGTCCCTCCAAAGTTCCCACGACGAGGTCATTCGATAGAGCATGAAAGCTCTCCCAGCCCTGCCAAGCCTTGTCTCTCACGAGTACCGTTCGACCTCACACACAATCATTATACTCATTACATCTTTACAATCGTTATAGATTATAGTCGATATAAAAAAAAGATATAACAAGACTAAATTAATCAACAGGACTAAAGGACGAGTTCTCTCTGTCAGCTTCTTCGCTAGAAGGTCCCTCTGGGCTGCCACGCTGAGCTGTCTTATTCCCAAACACTGTTGTAAATGGGGGGATTATCTCTAATCTCAGGATTATCTTCAAGCCCCCTATACATTTTCCCCTTCGTAGAGGGATTTATTATGGGAACAAGAAATGTCTGCACGAAAACTTCTCAATCCGATGAATCTTCTCAGTGTGAGGAAAAAAAATCTCCCTGATGTACCTAAGTCGAAGCACTATGGCTTGTCGGTGGTTTGCGAAGGGCCATCACCACTTTACCCTACTACTAAATTTCAACCGTTTTGTCTTTGCTTTAATGACTAATTTTAGGATTCTCCCAAAACACATGATGGCTTTCTCAAATACCCATTTGGAATCTGGGGTAGTGAAATTCTCCCGTTTGTGCAGTTTGTGGAGTATAGTTGTAGGTAGTGATTTTGTCGTTAGGATTGCCCCTATCGTTGTGACTTATGAAATTCTCCCTTGTAACGTTTCACCATGTTCAAAAAAGTAGAAATTCTCCCCTATATAGCTGAGTCATAATTAAACAACGTTTGGACTTGTGGCGAGGGGACATCGAAGCTTTTTTGAACCGTTGGGACAATTTCTTCGTTACGGGTTTATTGGATATGTCTGACAAAAAATTCTGGCGCCAAAACTCAAACTTGCCTAGGAAGGAAAACCTTTCTATTCCCTATGCGTCACTTCTCAACTGATGTGGCGCTATCTTTTTTACTGTCAGGGCACTTCCCGAAGTGCCACGTGTCCATTTGAAATGATTATAAGCGGCTTTGCACGTGTGGTGGTGGGAAACTCAACAGACGAGTTTTAAAGATCTCAAACGTTTATATTTTGAACTCTTCTCTTTCCTTCATCTTCTTTAAGCTTCCATCTACTCTAGAGAGATAAACTTTGCCAGAACTCCATTGTTTACTAAGATTTCACCTATCTTTCTTCTTCCTCTCGTTTGTTACGCCACCACCTATGGTTGCGCTCCTCCCTTTTTTGTTCCTAACCCTTCTTTACAAGGTTTTTCTTTCATCGCCACGTACTATGGCTTCTTCAAGTGTTTCAAAATCTACCACCACCGCTGCTCAGCCAAGCTCCCCTTCTGGCACCGCTGCTACCCTGGATGCTGCTCATCAAGAGAAATTAGGTTTTTACCGCCAGTCTCCCATCTTTGGAAAAGATTATGAGTTATCTAATGCACGCAAGACCTTCCATTTTTTGGCCAAGTAAGATCCTTTACTGCTGGGTAATGAAGATGAGGATTCTTCGAAGTGGGACTTTCTTCCTCCAGAGGGAACTCTACGATTTCAGTTGAACCATGGAGACTTCCCATACTCTTAGATCGATTTTGAGGCACCTGGGGGATCACCAACTCATTTTACTACCTGTTATGAACACATGCAGAGATCTCTCGCTGCAGCTCTTGCAAAGGTTGGTCTTCATCGAGCCAGTTAGTTTGGGGAGTTCACTCTTTCCAAGCACAACATTGCGCTCCAAGTATTAGTTTCCAGATGGAACTTTACAACTCACACGTTCTTTGTTGTATGGGGGGAGTTCACCATTACGTTGGAGGATGTTTGTGAGCTACTTGGGTTTGAGCCCGTGGGTGAGTTTACATATCATGATGAGGCCTTGGATGTCGAAGAGACTGCTGACCGAGCTAAGCTTGATCGAATCTGTCGTCATTGCACTGGGTCTTCAAACAAGGCCACTTTTATTCCCCTTATCTACTATTTTTTCGAAGCTCCTACTGTGAAGGACGTCACTGCTATAATGGGCCAAGGTAAAGGTACATCTTTGAAATTGCCAGCCTATATTCTTATGCTGCTTTCACGTTTCTTTTTTACTAGGAAACCTAATGACCAACCCGTGAGGGACCTTATAAACATTTCCATCCATTTGGACAGGGGTTTCAACCTTCCTCTGGCCGCCATTGCTTTGGGTTCCCTCTACACTTGGATGGATCAAACCTATATTGACATGGCATGATCACTGGGTCATTATAACTTGGCCAACTTTGCCAACATCGTTAGCTTAACGGGCTTCCTTTGTACCCATTTTCCTGCCATTACCGCCCAGTCTATCCCTTACCCCTTGAATCAAGGCATTAAGCCTACATGCCTCTTATGCTTCCATAAGAAACATATCCGAAAGGAGATAATAGGAGTTTTTGATCATTTTGATTCTTTTGTTGTGAGATTGTACAGCGAGTCTACCTTTGCCCACACTTGGAAAATTTTCCCTTGTACAGCTTCAACGGTCACTTTCATTATAGTTGTATAAGATACTTCGCAGGCCGTGGTACTTCTGTTCACTCCTTGGTTTCTACCTTCCTTCACTGAATGCTGGTACACTTCTAAGCTTTATAACCCCGATAGATGTAGTAGGCCGAAAAGGCTACTTTTGCTGAGTCTTGCACTTTCTACCTTACTGCAGCAGTACTTGGTGTGACCTCTACCATAGATGGTCGAGTCACCCTTCTTGATGCCACTAAGAAAGGGGACGTATCTACTTCTTATGCCACCAAGTTCTGTTTGAGGCAACTGGCCCTGATTCATGAGTTCATACAGAGTTCTCCCCAGTATCCCCCAGTCCTTTCTTTCTCTACCTTGGAGTTAGGTCTCAAAGGCAACTACATTCTTGGAGTTGAGTTCCCTCCCAGTAAAACTATTAAAGATCCTCCCCTCGAGCTACCCCCTTATTTCCTAATGATCCCTAGTGCCAAACCAAACCCATGACCATTGCAACCCCTAAACATCCTGCCCCTACAACTGAAGTAGCCACTGGAGAAGGGCCTTCCCAGCCCCAGGCAAAAGAACTAGGAAGTCCAAAAGTGGGACTTCTTCAAAATCTAAGTCTCAAACTCAACCTCAAACCCCTTTGGAGGCATTACCCATCACCTCCGCTCCCCCTCCTATATCTACAGAGGTAAGTGAAAAGATGAGAAGGAAGGTTCAGGCTGAGATGGAATGGATAAATGCCTAGTTTCAATGATGTGCTCCTATCGTTCCTCCTTTTGTTGCCTTCCCTACCATCCTGGTTGATCCAACGGAACTAGGGTCAAAGAGGAAGAAAAGTGCAAAGGTTCCTCACAGTACTAGAGTTGTGGGTACGAGGAAGAAGACTCTGGGTACCAAGTCCTAGAGGAAATGAACTCCAGGTGTACATCTCTCCCCAACTCCCTCTGTTGTTGCTTTCTCTCCTCCTTCACCAATAGTTATATCCTCCCATTCTCCCTCTAAATCTGAGGTATGTATGTGTGTTGTTATTTTAATCGCATTTTTTAGGGCTGCATTTGTTTAAATATTAATCAATTTGGTGCAGGAAGTTGGAGAAGAAATACCCAGCCCCCCCGTGAGCCCTTTCGTGGGGGGACATTTCAGTTCCTCTCAGATCGATGTAACTCCTCCCCGTTCTCTCATGATATGGCTTACCTACTCCCGCCGTTCGAACTCTCAATGTGCGAAGGATGCTGATATGGGGGGTGAGTCCGTTGAGTCTGTGGGCATCTCTTCTCGAACAGAGCCAACTCCCGCAGCCCCTACTGAATTATCATCTCAGTACGAGGTCCTTTTCCCCATCATTCTAGTTACAGAAAGTTCCCCTGAGGTAACATATTATCCAATACTTGTTAGGTCTCACGTATGTTTTTCTTCCCCATCCTTTTTCCTATTTGGCTAGCTAAACTCTGATATGTTGGAATGCCTTAGGTTGAAATGGCGTCGTTGTTAGCTAATATTCTTCTTCCCCCTATGCTGACGAGACCACGAGGTGCGGTTTCTTTTTTTGGTGCCATAATTGAGGTAAGTAACACTTAGAGGTATTTCTCACTTATTCTGTACTTATTCCTCATATCTAACACTTAGCTTTATGTTTGCATCTTTCTCCAAGCCTTTCCCCACCCTCTTCTCTTGGTGGTCTACATGCTTCTAAGGCCAAGGTTTATGCTTTTGCCCAGCGTGGTGGTTCTTCTATACCCACCCATGTTGGGGCATCGTTTGGAGGTCCATCGCATTCTCCTAGTGAAACTACTATGTTGGCCTTGGTACCTTTTGTTGGCGAGGGAGGATTACTGATCGTTGAGGCTTCTTCAGTTGAGGGTTCCGTTGAGGCTTCTGAGGAAATAAGCCTGCCCCCAGAAATATGCAAATTACCATCGTATTCTAAAACCAGGAGTCCCGCGACTGTGGGGTCAGTTCCTACGAGCTACATTGGTCCCGTGGGAGGTGTTGGTGCCACCCATGGGGACGTTCGGTGGCTGTTTTGAGTTCCCACCCTCTAACGCCATGTTTTTAAGCTTAAGTATAGAAATTGGCAAATTACAGTCGTATTCTCAAACCGGGAGTCCCGCGGCAGCGGGGTCAGTTCCTACGAGTTACATTAGTCCCGTGGGAGGTGTTGGTGCCACCCATGGGGCCGTTCGGGGGTAGTTTCGAGTTCCCACCCTCTAAAGCCATGTTTTTAAGCCTAAGTCTAGAAATATACAAATTACCATCGTATTCTCAAACCGGGAGTCCCGCGGCTGCGGTGTCAGTTCCTACGAGTTACATTGGTCCCGTGGGAGGTGTTAGTGCCACCCACGAGGACGTTCGGTGGCTGTTTCGAGTTCCCACCCTCTAAAGCCATGTTTTTAAGCCTAAGTCTAGAGATTTGCAAATTACCATCGTATTCTCAAACCGGGAGTCCCGCGGCTGCGGGGTCAGTTCTCACGAGTTACATTGGTCCCGTGGGAGGTGTTGGTGCCACCCATGCGGACGTTCAGGAGAAGTTTCGAGTTCCCACGCTCTAACGCCATATTTTTAAGCCTAAGTCTAGAAATATGCAAATTACCGTCGTATTCTCAAATCGTGAATCCCGTGGCTACGGTGTCAGTTCCTACGAGTTACATTAGTCCCGTGGGAGGTGTTAGTGCCACCCACGAGGACGTTCGGTGGATGTTTCGAGTTCCCACCCTCTAACGCCATGTTTTTAAGCCTAAGTCTAGAGATTTGCAAATTACCATCGTATTCTCAAACCGGGAGTCCCGCGGCTGCGGGGTCAGTTCTTACGAGTTACATTGGTCCCGTGGGAGGTGTTGGTGCCACCCATGCGGACGTTCAGGAGAAGTTTCGAGTTCCCACCCTCTAACACCATATTTTTAAGCCTAAGTCTAGAAATATGCAAATTACCGTCGTATTCTCAAATCGTGAATCCCGCGGCTGCGGTGTCAGTTCCTACGAGTTACATTAGTCCCGTGGGAGGTGTTAGTGCCACCCACGAGGACGTTCGGTGGCTGTTTCGAGTTCCCACCCTCTAACGCCATGTTTTTAAGCCTAAGTCTAGAGATTTGCAAATTACCATCGTATTCTCAAACCGGGAGTCCCGCGGCTGCGGGGTCAGTTCCTACGAGTTACATTGGTCCCGTGGGAGGTGTTGGTGCCACCCATGGGGACGTTCGGGGGATGTTTTGGGTTCTCACCCTCTAACACCATAGTTTTAAGCCTAAGTCTAGAAATATGAAAATTACCATCATATTCTAAAACTGGGAGTCCCGCGACTGCGGTGTCAGTTCCTATGAGTTACATTGGTCCCGTGGGAGGTGTTGGTGCCACCCATGGGGCCGTTCGGGGGCAGTTTCGAGTTTTAACCGTCTAACGCCATGTTTTTAAGCTTAAGTATAGAAATTGGCAAATTACCGTTGTATTCTCAAATCGGGAGTCCCGCGGCTGCAGGGTTAGTTCCTACGAGTTATATTAGTCCCGTGGGAGGTGTTGGTGACACCCATGGGGCCGTTCGGGGGTAGTTTCGAGTTCCCTTCCTCTAACGCCATGTTTTTAAGCCTAAGTCTAGAAATATACAAATTACCATCGTATTCTCAAACCGGGAGTCCCGCGGCTGCGGTGTCAGTTCCTATGAGTTACATTGGTCCCGTGGGAGGTGCTAGTGCCACCCAAGAGGACGTTCGGTGGCTGTTTCGAGTTCCCACCCTCTAACGCCATGTTTTTAAGCCTAAGTCTAGAGATTTGCAAATTACCGTCGTATTCTCAAACCGGGAGTCCCGCGGCTGCGGGGTCAGTTCCTACGAGTTATATTGGTCCCGTGGGAGGTGTTGGTGCCACCCAAGGGGACGTTCGGGGGATGTTTTGGGTTCTCACCCTCTAACGCCATAGTTTTAAGCCTAAGTCTAGAAATATGCAAATTACCATCATATTCGAAAACTGGGAGTCCCGCGACTGCGGTGTCAGTTCCTATGAGTTACATTGGTCCCGTGGGAGGTGTTGGTACCACCCACGGGGACGTTCGGTGGCTGTTTCGAGTTCCCACCCTCTAACGCCATGTTTTTAAGCCTAAGTCTAAAATTTTGCAAATTACCTTCGTATTCTCAAACCGGGAGTCCCGCGACTGCGGGGTCAGTTCCTACGAGTTACATTGGTCCCGTGGGAGGTGTTGGTGCCACCCACGGGGACGTTCGGGGGCTGTTTCGGGTTCTCACCGTCTAACGCCATGTTTTTAAGCCTAAGTCTAGAAATATGCAAATTACCGTCGTATTCTAAAACCGGGAGTTCCGCGATTGCGGGGTCAGTTCCTACGAGTTACATTTGTCCCGTGGGAGGTGCTGGTGCCACCAACGGGGACGTTCGGGGGCTGTTTCGGGTTCTCACCGTCTAAGGCCATGTTTTTAAGCCTAAGTTTAGAAATATGCAAATTACCATCATATTCTAAAACCAAGAGTCCCGCGGCTGCGGGGTCAGTTCCTACGAGTTACATTGGTCCCGTGGGAGGTGTTGGTGCCAACCATAGGGCCGTTCAGGGGCAGTTTCGAGTTTTAACCCTCTAACGCCATGTTTTTAAGCCTAAGTCTAGAAATATGCAAATTACCGTCGTATTCTAAAACCGGGAGACCCGCGACTGCGGGGTCAGTTCCTACGAGCTACATTGGTCCCGTGGGAGGTGTTGGTACCACCCACGTTCGGTGGCTGTTTCTAGTTCCCACGCTCTAACACCATGTTATTAAGCCTAAGTCTAGAAATATGCAAATTATCGTCGTATTCTAAAACCGGGAGTTCCGCGGCTGCGGTGTCAGTTCCTACGAGTTACATTGGTCTCGTGGGAGATGTGGGTGCCACCCACAAGGATGTTCGGTGGCTGTTTCGAGTTCCCACCCTCTAACGCCATGTTTTTAAGCCTAAGTCTAGAATTTTTCACATTACCTTCGTATTCTCAAACCGGGAGTCCCGCGACTGCGGGGTCACTTCCTATGAGTTACATTTGTCCCGTGGGAGGTGTTGGTGCCACCCACGGGGACGTTCGGAGGCTGTTTCGGGTTCTCACCGTTGTACGCCATGTTTTTAGGCCTAAGTTTAGAAATATGCAAATTACCATCGTATTTTAAAACAGAGAGTCCCGCGGCTGCGGGGTCAGTTCCTATGAGTGATATTGGTCCCGTGGGAGGTGTTGGTGCTACCCATGGGGCCGTTCGGTGGCAGTTTCGAGTTTTAACCCTCTAACGCCATCTTTTTAAGCCTAAGTCTAGAAATATCCATATTACCTTCGTATTCTAAAATTGGGAGTCCCGCGGCTGCGAGGACAGTTCCTAGGAGTTACATTGGTCCCGTGGGAGGTGGTGGTTCCACCCACGGGGACGTTCGGGGGCTGTTTCGGGTTCTCACCGTCTAATGCCATGTTTTTAAGCCTAAGTCTAGAAATATGCAAATTACCGTCATATTCTAAAACCGGGAGTTCCGCGATTGCGGGGTCAGTTCCTACGAGTTACATTTGTCCCGTGGGAGGTGCTGGTGCCACCCACGGGGACGTTCGGGGGCTGTTTCGGGTTCTCACCGTCTAAGGCCATGTTTTTAAGCCTAAGTTTAGAAATATGCAAATTACCATCGTATTCTAAAACCAAGAGTCCCGCGGCTGCGGGGTCAGTCTTACGAGTTACATTGGTCCCGTGGGAGGTGTTGGTGCCACCCATAGGGCCGTTCGGGGGCAGTTTCGAGTTTTAACCCTCTAACGCCATGTTTTTAAGCCTAAGTCTAGAAATATGAAAATTACCGTCGTATTCTAAAACCGGGAGTCCAGCGGCTGCGGGGTCAGTTCCTACGAGCTACATTGGTCCCGTGGGAGGTGTTGGTACCACCCACGTTCGGTGGCTGTTTCGAGTTCCCACCCACTAACGCCATATTTTTAAGCCTAAGTCTTGAAATTTGCAAATTACCATCGTATTCTCAAACCGGGAGTCTCGCAGCTGCGGGGTCCGTTCCTATGAGTTACATTGGTCCCGTGGGACCCACAGGGACGTTCGGGGGCTGTTTCGGGTTCTCACCCTCTAACGCCATGGTTTTAAGCCTATGTCTAGAAATATGCAAATTACAGTCGTATTCTAAAACTGGAGTCCCGCGACTGCGGGGTCAATTCCTACGAGTTACATTGGTCCCGTGGGAGGTGTTGGTGCTACCCACGGGGACGTTCGGTGGCTGTTTCGAGTTCCCACCCGCTAACGCCAAGTTTATAAGCCTAAGTCTAGAAATTTGCAAATTACCGTCGTATTCTCAAACCGGGAGTCCCGCGACTGCGGGGTCACTTCCTACGAGTTACATATGTCCCGTGGGAGGTGATGGTGCCACCCACGGGGACGTTCGGGGGCTGATTTGGGTTCTCACCGTCTAATGCCATGTTTTTAAGCCTAGGTTTAGAAATAAGCAAATTTCCATCGTATTCTAAAACCGAGAGTCCCGCGGCTGGGGGTTCAGTTCCTACGAGTTACATTTGTCCCGTGGGAGGTGTTGTGCCACCCATGGGGCTGTTCGGGGGAAGTTTCGAGTTTTAACCCTCTAACGCCATGTTTTTAAGCCTAAGTCTAGAAATATGCAAATTACCGTCGTATTCTAAAACCGGGAGTCCCGCAGCTGCGGGGTCAGTTCCTACGAGTTACATTGGTCCCGTGGGAGGTGTTGGTGCCACCCACGGGACGTTCGGGGGCTGTTTCGGGTTCCCACCCTCTAACGACATGTTTTTAAGCCTAAGTCTAGAAATATGCAAGTTACCGTCGTATTCTAAAACCGGGAGTCCCGCGACTGCGGGGTCAGTTCCTACGAGTTACATTAGTCCCGTGGGAGGTGTTGGTGCCACCCACGGGGACGTTCGGTGGCTGTTTCGAGTTTTAACCCTCTAACGCCATTTTTTTAAGCCTAAGTCTTGAAATATGCATATTACCGTCGTATTCTAAAACCGGGTGTCCCGCGGCTGTGGGGTCACTTCCAATGAGTTACATTTGTCCGGTGGGAGGTGTTGGTGCCACCCACAGGGACGTTCAGAGGCTGTTTCGGGTTCTCACCCTCTAACGCCATGTTTTTAAGAGTAAGTCTAGAAATATGCAAATTACCGTCGTATTCTAAAACCGGGAGTCCCGGGACTGCGGGGTCAGTTCCTACGAGTTACATTGGTCCCGTGGGAGGTGTTGGTGCCACCCACGGGGACGTTCGGGGGCTGTTTCGGGTTCTCACCGTCTAACGCCATGTTTTTAAGCCTAAGTCTAGAAATATGCAAATTACCGTCGTATTCTAAAACCGGGAGTTCCGCGATTGCGGGGTCAGTTCCTACGAGTTACATTGGTTCCGTGGGAGGTGTTGGTGCCACCCACGGGGACGTTCGGGGGCTGTTTCGGGGTTTCACCCTCTAACGGCATGCTTTTAAGCCTAAGTCTAGAAATATGCAAATTACTGTCGTATTCTAAAACCGGGAGTCCCGCGACTGCGGGGTCAGTTCCTACAAGTTACATTGGTCCCGTGGGAGGTGTTGGTGCCACCCACGGGGACGTTCGGGGGCAGTTTCAAGTTCCCACCCTCTAACGCCATGTTTTTAAGCCTAAGTCTAGAAATTTGCAAATTATCGTCGTATTCTCAAACCGGGAGTCCCACGGCTGCGGGGTCAGTTACTACGAGTTACATTTGTCCCGTGGGAGGTGTTAGTGCCACCCAAGGGGACGCTCGGGGGCTGTTTCGAGTTCCCACCCTCTAACGCCATGTTTTTAAGCCTAAGTCTAGAAATATGCAAGTTACCGTCGTATTCTAAAACCGGGAGTCCCGCGACTGCGGGGTCAGTTCCTACGAGTTACATTAGTCCCGTGGGAGGTGTTGGTGCCACCCACGGGGACGTTCGGTGGCTGTTGCGAGTTTTAACCCTCTAACGCCATTTTTTTAAGCCTAAGTCTTGAAATATGCATATTACCGTCGTATTCAAAAAGCGGGAGTCCCGCGGCTGTGGGGTCACTTCCAATGAGTTACATTTGTTCGGTGGGAGGTGTTGGTGCCACCCACAGGGACGTTCGGGGGCTGTTTCGGGTTCTCACCCTCTAACGCCATGTTTTTAAGAGTAAGTCTAGAAATATGCAAATTACCGTCGTATTCTAAAACCGGGAGTCCCGCGACTGCGGGGTCAGTTCCTACGAGTTACATTGGTCCCGTGGGAGGTGTTGGTGCCACCCACGGGGACGTTCGGGGGCTGTTTCGGGTTCTCACCGTCTAACGCCATGTTTTTAAGCCTAAGTCTAGAAATATGCAAATTACCGTCGTATTCTAAAACTGGGTGTTCCGCGATTGCGGGGTCAGTTCCTACGAGTTACATTTGTCCCGTGGGAGGTGCTGGTGCCACCAACGGGGACGTTCGGGGGCTGTTTCGGGTTCTCACCGTCTAAGGCCATGTTTTTAAGCCTAAGTTTAGAAATATGCAAATTACCATCGTATTCTAAAACCAAGAGTCCCGCGGCTGCGGGGTCAGTTCCTACGAGTTACATTGGTCCCGTGGGAGGTGTTGGTGCCACCCATAGGGCCGTTCGGGGGCAGTTTCGAGTTTTAACCCTCTAACGCCATGTTTTTAAGCCTAAGTCTAGAAATATGCAAATTACCGTCGTATTCTAAAACCGGGAGACCCGCGGCTGCGGGGTCAGTTCCTACGAGCTACATTGGTCCCGTGGGAATTGTTGGTACCACCCACGTTCGGTGGCTGTTTCGAGTTCCCACCCTCTAACACCATGTTTTTAAGCCTAAGTCTAGAAATATGCAAATTATCGTCGTATTCTAAAACTGGGAGTCCCGCGGCTGCGGTGTCAGTTCCTACGAGTTACATTGGTCTCGTGGGAGGTGTGGGTGCCACCCACAAGGACGTTCGGTGGCTGTTTCGAGTTCCCACCCTCTAACGCCATGTTTTTAAGCCTAAGTCTAGAATTTTTCACATTACCTTCATATTCTCAAACCGGGAGTCCCGCGACTGCGGGGTCACTTCCTATGAGTTACATTTGTCCTGTGGGAGGTGTTGGTGCCACCCACGGGGACGTTCAGAGGCTGTTTCGGGTTCTCACCGTCGTACGCCGTGTTTTTAAACCTATGTTTAGAAATATGCAAATTACCATCGTATTCTAAAACCGAGAGTCCCGCGGCTGCGGGGTCAGTTCCTACGAGTTATATTGGTCCCGTGGGAGGTGTTGGTGCTACCCATGGGGCCGTTCGGTGGCAGTTTCGAGTTTTAACCCTCTAACGCCATATTTTTAAGCCTAAGTCTAGAAATATGCATATTACCTTCGTATTCTAAAACTGGGAGTCCTGCGGCTGCGAGGTCAGTTCCTACGAGTTACATTGGTCCCGTGGGAGGTGTTGGTGCCACCCACGGGGACGTTCGGGGGCTGTTTCGGGGTTTCACCCTCTAACGGCATGCTTTTAAGCCTAAGTCTAGAAATATGCAAATTACTGTCGTATTCTAAAACCGGGAGTCCCGCGACTGCGGGGTCAGTTCCTACAAGTTACATTGGTCCCGTGGGAGGTGTTGGTGCCACCCACGGGGACGTTCGGGGGCAGTTTCAAGTTCCCACCCTCTAACGCCATGTTTTTAAGCCTAAGTCTAGAAATTTGCAAATTATCGTCGTATTCTCAAACCGGGAGTCCCACGGCTGCGGGGTCAGTTACTACGAGTTACATTTGTCCCGTGGGAGGTGTTAGTGCCACCCAAGGGGACGCTCGGGGGCTGTTTCGAGTTCCCACCCTCTAACGCCATGTTTTTAAGCCTAAGTCTAGAAATATGCAAGTTACCGTCGTATTCTAAAACCGGGAGTCCCGCGACTGCGGGGTCAGTTCCTACGAGTTACATTAGTCCCGTGGGAGGTGTTGGTGCCACCCACGGGGACGTTCGGTGGCTGTTGCGAGTTTTAACCCTCTAACGCCATTTTTTTAAGCCTAAGTCTTGAAATATGCATATTACCGTCGTATTCAAAAAGCGGGAGTCCCGCGGCTGTGGGGTCACTTCCAATGAGTTACATTTGTCCGGTGGGAGGTGTTGGTGCCACCCACAGGGACGTTCGGGGGCTGTTTCGGGTTCTCACCCTCTAACGCCATGTTTTTAAGAATAAGTCTAAAAATATGCAAATTACCGTCATATTCTAAAACTGGGAGTCCCGCGACTGCGGGGTCAGTTACTACGAGTTACATTGGTCCCGTGGGAGGTGTTGGTACCACCCACGGGGACGTTCGGGGGCTGTTTCGGGTTCTCACCGTCTAAGGCCATGTTTTTAACCCTAAGTTTAGAAAAATGCAAATTACCATCGTATTCTAAAACCAAGAGTCCCGCGGCTGTGGGGTCAGTTCCTACGAGTTACATTGGTCCCGTGGGAGGTGTTGGTGCCACCCATAGGGCCGTTCGGGGGCAGTTTCAAGTTTTAACCCACTAACGCCATGTTTTTAAGCCTAAGTCTAGAAATATGCAAATTACCGTCGTATTCTAAAACCGGGAGACCCACGGCTGCGGGGTCAGTTCCTACGAGCAACATTGGTCCCGTGGGAGGTGTTGGTACCACCCACGTTCGGTTGCTGTTTCGAGTTCCCACCCTCTAACACCATGTTTTTAAGCCTAAGTCTAGAAATATGCAAATTATCGTCGTATTCTAAAACCGGGAGTCCCGCGGCTGCGGTGTCAGTTCCTACGAGTTACATTGGTCTCGTGGGAGGTGTGGGTGCCACCCACAAGGACGTTCGGTGGCTGTTTCGAGTTCCCACCCTCTAACGCCATGTTTTTAAGCCTAAGTCTAGAATTTTTCACATTACCTTCGTATTCTCAAACCGGGAGTCCCGCGACTGCGGGGTCACTTCCTATGAGTTACATTTGTCCCGTGGGAGGTGTTGGTGCCACCCACGGGGACGTTCGGAGGCTGTTTCGGGTTCTCACCGTCGTACGCCATGTTTTTAAGCCTATGTTTAGAAATATACAAATTACCATCGTATTCTAAAACCGAGAGTCCCGCGGCTGTGGGGTCAGTTCCTACGAGTTATATTGGTCCCGTGGGAGGTGTTGGTGCTACCCATGGGGCCGTTCGGTGGCAGTTTCGAGTTTTAACCCTCTAACACCATCTTTTTAAGCCTAAGTCTAGAAATATGCATATTACCTTCGTATTCTAAAACTGGGAGTCCTACGGCTGCGAGGTCAGTTCCAACGAGTTACATTGGTGCCGTGGGAGGTGTTGGTGCCACCCACGGGGACGTTCGGGGGCTGTTTCGGGTTCTCACCGTCTAACGCCATGTTTTTAAGCCTAAGTCTAGAAATATGCAAATTACCGTCGTATTCTAAAACCGAGAGTTCCGCGATTGCGGGGTCAGTTCCTACGAGTTACATTTGTCCCGTGGGAGGTGCTGGTGCCACCCACGGGGACGTTCGGGGGCTGTTTCGGGTTCTCACCGTCAAAGGCCATGTTTTTAAGCCTAAGTTTAGAAATATGCAAATTACCATCGTATTCTAAAACCAAGAGTCCCGCGGCTGCGGGGTCAGTTCCTACGAGTTACATTGGTCCCGTGGGAGGTGTTGGTACCACCCATAGGGCCGTTCGGGGGCAGTTTCGAGTTTTAACCCTCTAACGCCATGTTTTTAAGCCTAAGTCTAGAAATATGCAAATTACCGTCGTATTCTAAAACCGGGAGACCCGCGGCTGCGGGGTCAGTTCCTACGAGCTACATTGGTCCCGTGGGAGGTGTTGGTACCACCCACGTTCGGTGGCTGTTTCGAGTTCCCACCCACTAACGCCATGTTTTTAAGCCTAAGTCTAGAAATTTGCAAATTACCATCGTATTCTCAAACCGGGAGTCCCGCAGCTGCGGGGTCCGTTCCTACGAGTTACATTGGTCCCGTGGGACCCACGGGACGTTCGGGGGCTGTTTCGGGTTCTCACCCTCTAACGCCATGGTTTTAAGCCTAAGTCTAGAAATATGCAAGTTACCATCGTATTCTAAAACCGGGAGTCCCGCAACTACGGGGTCAGTTCCTACGAGTTACATTGGTTCCGTGGGAGGTGTTGGTGCCACCCACGGGGACGTTCTTGGGCTTTTTCGGGGTTTCACCCTCTAACGGCATGCTTTTAAGCCTAAGTCTAGAAATATGCAAATTATCGTCGTATTCTAAAACCGGGTGTCCGGCAACTGCGGGGTCAGTTCCTACAAGTTACATTGGTCCCGTGGGAGGTGTTGGTGCCACCCACGGGGACGTTCGGGTGCAGTTTCAAGTTCCCACCCTCTAACGCCATGTTTTTAAGCCTAAGTCTAGATATTTACAAATTATCATCGTATTCTCAAACCGGGAGTCCCACGGATGCGGGGTCAGTTACTACGAGTTACATTTGTCCCGTGGGAGGTGTTAGTGCCACCCAAGGGGACGTTCGGGGGCTGTTTCGAGTTCCCACCCTCTAACGCCATGTTTTTAAGCCTAAGTCTAGAAATATGCAAATTATCGTCGTATTATAAAACCGGGAGTCCCACGACTGCGGGGTCAGTTCCTACGAGTTACATTAGTCCCGTGGGAGGTGTTGGTGCCACCCACGGGGACGTTCGGTGGCTGTTTCGAGTTTTAACCCTCTAACGCCATTTTTTTAAGCCTAAGTCTTGAAATATGCATATTACCATCGTATTCTAAAACCGGGAGTCCCGCGGCTGTGGGGTCACTTCCAATGAGTTACATTTGTCCGGTGGGAGGTTTTGGTGCCACCCACAGGGACGTTCGGGGGTTGTTTCGGGTTCTCACCCTCTAACGCCATGTTTTTAAGAGTAAGTCTAGAAATATGCAAACCGGGAGTCCCGCGACTGCGGGGTCAGTTCCTACGAGTTACATTGGTCCCGTGGGAGGTGTTGGTGCCACCCACGGGGACGTTCGGGGGCTGTTTCGGGTTCTCACCGTCTAAGGCCATGTTTTTAAGCCTAAGTTTAGAAAAATACAAATTACCATGGTATTCTAAAACCAAGAGTCCCGCGGCTGCGGGGTCAGTTCCTACGAGTTACATTGGTCCCGTGGGAGGTGTTGTTGCCACCCATAGGGCCGTTCGGGGGCAGTTTCGAGTTTTAACCCTCTAACGCCATGTTTTTAAGCCTAAGTCTAGAAATATGCAAATTACCGTCGTATTCTAAAACCGGGAGACCCACGGCTGCGGGGTCAGTTCCTACGAGCTACATTGGTCCCGTGGGAGGTGTTGGTACCACCCACGTCCGGTTGCTGTTTCGAGTTCCCACCCTCTAACACCATGTTTTTAAGCCTAAGTCTAGAAATATGCAAATTATCGTCGTATTCTAAAACCGGGAGTCCCGCGGCTGTGGTGTCAGTTTCTACGAGTTACATTGGTCTCGTGGGAGGTGTGGGTGCCACCCACAAGGACGTTCGGTGGTTGTTTCGAGTTCCCACCCTCTAACGCCATGTTTTTAAGCCTAAGTCTAGAATTTTTCGCATTACCTTCGTATTCTCGAAGCGGGAGTCCCGCGACAGCGGGGTCACTTCCTATGAGTTACATTTGTCCCGTGGGAGGTGTTGGTGCCACCCAGGGGGACGTTCGGAGGCTGTTTCGGGTTCTCAACGTCTTACGCCATGTTTTTAAGCCTAAGTTTAGAAATATGTAAATTACCATCGTATTCTAAAACCGAGAGTCCCGCGGCTGCGGGGTCAGTTCCTACGATTTATATTGGTCCCGTGGGAGGTGTTGGTGCTACCCATGCATATTACCTTCGTATTCTAAAACTGGGAGCCCCGCGGCTGCGAGGTCAGTTCCAACGTGTTACATTGGTCCCGTGGGAGGTGTTGGTGCCAGCCACGGGGATGTTCGGGGGTTGTTTCGGGTTCTCACCCTCTAACGCCATGTTTTTAAGCCTAAGTCTAGAAATATGAAAATTACCATCGTATTCTAAAACCGGGAGTCCCGAGACTGCGGGGTTAGTTCCTACGAGTTACATTGGTCCCGTGGGAGGTGTTGGTGCCACCCACGGTGACGTTCAGTGGCTGTTTCGAGTTCTCACCCTCTAACGCCAATTTTTTAAGCCTAAGTCTAGAAATCTGAAAATTTCGGTCGTATTCTAAAACCGGGAGTCTCGGGATTGCGGGGTCAGTTCCTACGAGTTACATTGGTCCCGTGGGAGGTGTTGGTGCCACCCATGGGGCCGTTCGGGGGCAGTTTCGAGTTTTAACCCTCTAACGCCATGTTTTTAAGCCTAAGTCTAGAAATTTGCAAATTACCGTCGTATTCTCAAACCGGGAGTCCCGCGGCTGCGGGGTCCGTTCCTACGAGTTACATTGGTCCCGTGGGACCCACAGGGACGATCGGGGGCTGTTTCGGGTTCTCACCCTCTAACGCCATGGTTTTAAGCCTAAGTCTAGAAATATGCAAATTACCGTCGTATTCTAAAACCGGAGTCTTGCGACTGCGGGGTCAGTTCCTACGAGTTACATTGGTCCCGTGGGAGGTGTTGGTGCCACCCACGGGGACGTTCGGTGGCTGTTTCGAATTCCCGCCCTCTAACGCCATGTTTTTAAGCCTAAGTCTAAAAATTTGCAAATTAGCGTCGTATTCTCAAACCGGGAGTCCCGCGACTGCGGGGTCACTTCCTACGAGTTACATATGTCCCGTGGGAGTTGTTGGTGCCACCCACGGGGGCGTTCGGGGGCTGATTCGGGTTCTCACCGTCTAATGCCATGTTTTTAAGCCTAGGTTTTAGAAATAAGAAAATTTCCATCGTATTCTAAAATCGAGAGTCCCGCGGCTGGAGGGTCAGTTCCTACGAGTTACATTGGTCCCGTGGGAGGTGTTGTGCCACCCATGGGGCCGTTCGGGGGCAGTTTCAAGTTCCCACCCTCTAACGCCATGTTTTTAAGCCTAAGTCTAGAAATTTGCAAATTATCGTCGTATTCTCAAACCGGGAGTCCCACGGCTACGGGGTCAGTTACTACGAGTTACATTTGTCCCGTGGGAGGTGTTAGTGCCACCCAAGGGGACGTTCGGGGGCTGTTTCGAGTTCCCACCCTCTAACGCCATGTTTTTAAGCCTAAGTCTAGAAATCTGCAAATTATCGTCGTATTCTAAAACCGGGAGTCCCACGACTGCGGGGTCAGTTCCTACGAGTTACATTAGTCCCGTGGGAGGTGTTGTGCCACCCACGGGGACGTTCGGGGGCAGTTTCAAGTTCCCACCCTCTAACGCCATGTTTTTAAGCCTAAGTCTAGAAATTTGCAAATTATAGTCGTATTCTCAAACCGGGAGTCCCACGGCTGCGAGGTCAGTTACTACGAGTTACATTTGTCCCGTGGGAGGTGTTAGTGCCACCCAAGGGGACGTTCGGGGGTTGATTCGAGTTCCCACCCTCTAACGCCATGTTTTTAAGCCTAAGTCTAGAAATATGCAAATTATCGTCGTATTCTAAAACCGGGAGTCCCACGACTGTGGGGTCAGTTCCTACGAGTTACATTAGTCCCGTGGGAGGGGTTGGTGCCACCCACGGGGACGTTCGGTGGCTGTTTCGAGTTTTAACCCTCTAACGCCATTTTTTTAAGCCTAAGTCTTGAAATATGCATATTACCGTCGTATTTTAAAATCGGGAGTCCCGCGGCTGTGGGGACACTTCCAATGAGTTACATTTATCCGGTGGGAGGTGTTGGTGCCACCCACAGGGACGTTTGGGGGCTGTTTCGGGTTCTCACCCTCTAACGCCATGTTTTTAAGAGTAAGTCTAGAAATATGCAAATTACCGTCGTATTCTAAAACCGGGAGTCCCGCGACTGCGGGGTCAGTTCCTACGAGTTAGATTGGTCCCGTGGGAGGTGTTGGTGCCACCCACGGGGACGTTCGGGGGCTGTTTCGGGTTCTCACCCTCTAACGGCATGCTTTTAAGCCTAAGTCTAGAAATACGCAAATTACCGTCGTATTCTAAAACCGGGAGTCCCGCGACTGCGGGGTCAGTTCCTACGAGTTACATTGGTCCGGTGGGAGGTGTTGGTGCCACCCACGGGGACGTTCGGGGGCTGTTTCGGGTTCTCACCCTCTAAAGCCATGTTTTTAAACCTAAGTCTAGAAATTTGCAAATAACCATCGTATTCTCAAACCGCGAGTCCCGCGGCTGCGGGGTCAGTTACTACGAGTTACATTGGTCCCGTGGGAGGTGTTAGAGCCACCCACGGGGACGTTCGGGGGCTGTTTCGGGTTCTCACCCTCTAACGTCATGTTTTTACGCCTAAGTCTAGAAATATGCAAATTACCATCGTATTCTAAAACCGGGAGTCCCGCGACTGCGGGGTTAGTTCCTACGAGCTACATTGGTCCCATGGGAGGTGTTGGTGCCACCCGCGGGGACGTTCGGTAGCTGTTTCGAGTTTCCACCCTCTAACGCCATGTTTTTAAGCCTAAGTCTAGAAATTTGGAAATTACCGTCGTATTCTCAAACCGGGAGTCCCGCGACTGCGGGGTCACTTCCTACGAGTTACATTTGTCCCGTGGGAGGTGTTGGTGCCACCCACGGGGACGTTCGGGGGCTGTTTCGGGTTCTCACCGTCTAACGTCATGTTTTTAAGCCTAAGTCTAGAAATATGCAAATTACCGTCGTATTCTAAAACCGGGAGTTCCGCGATTGCGGGGTCTGTTCCTACGAGTTACATTGGTTCCGTGGGAGGTGTTGGTGCCACCCACGGGGACGTTCGGGGGCTGTTTCGGGGTTTAAGCCTAAGACGCCATGTTTTTAAGCATAAGTCTAGAAATTTGAAAATTACCATCGTATTCTAAAACAGGGAGTCCCGCGACTGCGGGGTTAGTTCCTACGAGCTACATTGGTCCTGTGGGAGGTGTTGGTACCACCCACGGGGACGTTCGGGGACTGTTTCGGGTTTTCACCCTCTAACGGCATGCTTTTAAGCCTAAGTCTAGAAATACGCATATTACCATCGTATTCTAAAATCGGGAGTCCCGCGACTGCGGGGTCAGTTCCTACGAGTTACATTGGTCCGGTGGGAGGTGTTGGTGCCACCCACGGGGACGTTCGGGGGCTGTTTCGGGTTCTCACCCTCTAAATCCATGTTTTTAAACCTAAGTCTAGAAATTTGCAAATAACCATCGTATTCTCAAACCGCGAGTCCCCCGGCTGCGGGGTCAGTTACTACGAGTTACATTGGTCCCGTGGGAGGTGTTAGAGCCACCCACGGGGACGTTCGGGGGCTGTTTCGGGTTCTCACCCTCTAACGTCATGTTTTTACGCCTAAGTCTAGAAATATGCAAATTACCATCGTATTCTAAAACCGGGAGTCCCGCGACTGCGGGGTTAGTTCCTACGAGCTACATTGGTCCCATGGGAGGTGTTGGTGCCACCCGCGGGGACGTTCGGTAGCTGTTTCGAGTTTCCACCCTCTAACGCCATGTTTTTAAGCCTAAGTCTAGAAATTTGGAAATTACCGTCGTATTCTCAAACCGGGAGTCCCGCGACTGCGGGGTCACTTCCTACGAGTTACATTTGTCCCGTGGGAGGTGTTGGCGCCACCCACGTGGACGTTCGGGGGGCTGATTCGGGTTCTCACCGTCTAATGCCACGTTTTTAAGCCTAAGTATAGAAATATGCAAATTTCCATCGTATTCTAAAATCAAGAGTCTCGCGGCTGCGGGGTCAGTTCCTACGAGTTACATTGGTCCTGTGGGAGGTGTTGTGCCACCCATGGGGACGTTCGGGTGCAGTTTCGAGTTTTAACCCTCTAACGCCATGTTTTTAAGCCTAAGTCTAGAAATATGCAAAATACCATCGTATTCTATAACCGGGAGTCCCGCGGATGCGGGGTCAGTTCCTACGAGTTACATTGGTCCCGTGGGAGGTGTTGGTGCCACCCACAGGGACGTTCGGGATGCTGTTTCGAGTTTCCACCCTCTAACGCCATGTTTTTAAGCCTAAGTCTAGAAATATGCAAATTACCGTCGTATTCTAAAACAGGGAGTCCCACGACTGCGGGGTCAGTTCCTATGAGTTACATTGGTCCCGTGGGAGGTATTGGTGCCACCCACGGGGACGTTCGGTGGCTGTTTCGAGTTTTAACCCTCTAACGCCATGTTTTTAAGCCTAAGTCTTGAAATCTGCATATTACCGTCGTATTCTAAAACCGGGAGTCCCGCGGCTGTGGGGTCACTTCCAATGAGTTACATTTGTCCGGTGGGAGGTGTTGGTGCCACCCACGGGGATGTTCGGGGGTTATTTCGAGTTCTCACCGTCTAACGGCATGTTTTTGCCTAAGTCTAGAAATATGCAAATTACCATCGTATTCTAAAACCGGGAGTCCCGCGACTGCGGGGTCAGTTCCTACGAGTTAGATTGGTCCCCTGGGAGGTGTTGGTGCCACCCACGGGGACGTTCGGGGGCTGTTTCAGGTTCTCACCGTTTAACGCCATGTTTTTAAGCCTAAGTCTAGGAATATGCAAATTACCGTCGTATTCTAAAATCGGGAGTCCCGTGAGTGCGGGGTCAGTTCCTACGAGTTACATTGGTCCCATGGGAGGTGTTGGTGCCACCCACGGGGTCGTTCGGTGGCTGTTTTGGGTTCTCACCCTCTAACGCCATGTTTTTATGCCTAAGTCTAGAAATATGCAAATTACCGTCGTATTCTAAAACCAAGAGTCCCGCGGCTGCGGGGTCAGTTCCTATGAGTTACATTGGTCCCGTGGGAGGTGTTGGTGCCACCCACGGGGACGTTCGGGGGCTGTTTCGAGTTTCCACCCTCTAACGCCATGTTTTAAAGCCTAAGTCTAGAAATATGCAAATTATCGTCGTATTCTCAAACCGGGGGTCCCGCGGCTGCGGGGTTAGTTACTACGAGTTACATTTGTCCCGTGGGAGGTGTTAGTGCCACCCACGGGGATGTTCGGGGGCTGTTTCGAGTTTCCACCCTCTAACGCCATGTTTTTAAGCCTAAGTCTAGAAATATGCAAATTACCGTCGTATTCTAAAACAGGGAGTCCCACGACTGCGGGGTCAGTTCCTATGAGTTACATTGGTCCCGTGGGAGGTGTTGGTGCCACCCACGGGGACGTTCGGTGGCTGTTTCGAGTTTTAACCCTCTAACGCCATGTTTTTAAGCCCAAGTCTTGAAATATGCATATTACCATCGTATTCTAAAACCGAGAGTCCCGCGGCTGTGGGGTCACTTCCAATGAGTTACATTTGTCCGGTGGGAGGTGTTGGTGCCACCCACGGGGATGTTCGGGGGCTATTTCGAGTTCTCACCGTCTAACGGCATGTTTTTGCCTAAGTCTAGAAATATGCAAATTACCATCGTATTCTAAAACCGGGAGTCCCGCGACTGCGGGGTCAGTTCCTACGAGTTAGATTGGTCCCCTGGGAGGTGTTGGTGCCACCCACGGGGACGTTCGGGGGCTGTTTCAGGTTCTCACCGTTTAACGCCATGTTTTTAAGCCTAAGTCTAGGAATATGCAAATTACCGTCGTATTCTAAAATCGGGAGTCCCGTGAGTGCGGGGTCAGTTCCTACGAGTTACATTGGTCCCATGGGAGGTGTTGGTGCCACCCACGGGGTCGTTCGGTGGCTATTTTGGGTTCTCACCCTCTAACGCCATGTTTTTATGCCTAAGTCTAGAAATATGCAAATTACCGTCGTATTCTAAAACCAAGAGTCCCGCGGATGCGGGGTCAGTTCCTACGAGTTACATTGGTCCCGTGGGAGGTGTTGGTGCCACCCACGGGGACGTTCGGGGGCTGTTTCGAGTTTCCACCCTCTAACGCCATGTTTTAAAGCCTAAGTCTAGAAATATGCAAATTATCATCGTATTCTCAAATCGGGGGTCCCGCGGCTGCGGGGTTAGTTACTACGAGTTACATTGGTCCCGTGGGAGGTGTTAGTGCCACCCACGGGGATGTTCGGGGGCTGTTTCGAGTTTCCACCCTCTAACGCCATGTTTTTAAGCCTAAGTCTAGAAATATGCAAATTACCGTCGTATTCTAAAACAGGGAGTCCCACGACTGCGGGGTCAGTTCCTATGAGTTACATTGGTCCCGTGGGAGGTGTTGGTGCCACCCACGGGGACGTTCGGTGGCTGTTTCGAGTTTTAACCCTCTAACGCCATGTTTTTAAGCCTAAGTCTTGAAATATGCGTATTACCGTCGTATTCTAAAACCGGGAGTCCCGCGGCTGTGGGGTCACTTCCAATGAGTTACATTTGTCCGGTGGGAGGTGTTGGTGCCACCCACGGGGATGTTGGGGGGCTGTTTCGAGTTCTCACCGTCTAACGGCATGTTTTTGACTAAGTCTAGAAATATGGAAATTACCATCGTATTCTAAAATCGGGAGTCCCGCGACTGCGGGGTCAATTCCTACGAGTTAGATTGGTCCCGTGGGAGGTGTTGGTGCCACCCACGGGGACGTTCGGGGGCTGTTTCAGGTTCTCACCGTTTAACGCCATGTTTTTAAGCCTAAGTCTAGGAATATGCAAATTACCGTCGTATTCTAAAACCGGGAGTCCCGCGAGTGCGGGGTCAGTTCCTACGAGTTACATTGGTCCCGTGGGAGGTGTTGGTGCCACCCACGGGGACGTTCGGTGGCTGTTTCGGGTTCTCACCCTCTAACGCCATGTTTTTAAGCCTAAGTCTAGAAATATGCAAATCACCGTCGTATTCTAAAACCGGGAGTCCCGCGTCTGCGGGGTCAGTTCCTACGAGTTACATTGGTCCCGTGGGAGGTGTTGGTGCCACCCACGGGACGTTCGGGGTCTGTTTCGGGTTCCCACCCTCTAACGCCATGTTTTTAAGCCTAACTCTAGAAATATGCAAATTACAGTCGTATTCCAAAACCGGGAGTCCCGTGACTGCGGGGTCAGTTCCTACGAGTTACATTGGTTCCGTAGGAGGTGTTGGTGCCACCCACGGGGACGTTCGGGGGCTGTTTCGGGGTTTCACCCTCTAACGGCATGCTTTTAAGACTAATTCTAGAAATTTGCAAATTACCGTCGTATTCTAAAACCGGGAGTCGCGCGAATGCGGGGTCAGTTCCTACGAGTTACATTGGTCCCGTGGGAGGTGTTGGTGCCACCCACGGGGACGTTCGGGGGCAGTTTCGAGTTCCCACCCTCTAACGCCATGTTTTAAAGCCTAAGTCTAGAAATTTGCAAATTATCGTCGTATTCTCAAACCGGGGGTCCCGCGGCTGCGGGGTCAGTTACTACGAGTTACATTGGTCCCGTGGGAGGTGTTAATGCCACCCACGGGGACGTTCGGGGGCTGTTTCGAGTTTCCACCCTCTAACGCCATGTTTTTAAGCCTAAGTCTTGAAATATGCAAATTACCGTCGTATTCTAAAACAGGGAGTCCCACGACTGCGGGGTCAGTTCCTATGAGTTACATTGGTCCCGTGGGAGGTGTTGGTGCCACCCACGGGGACGTTCGGTGGCTGTTTCGAGTTTTAAACCTCTAACGCCATGTTTTTAAGCCTAAGTCTTGAAATATGCATATTACCATCGTATTCTAAAACCGGGAGTCCCGCGGCTGTGGGGTCACTTCCAATGAGTTACATTTGTCCGGTGGGAGGTGTTGGTGCCACCCATGGGGATGTTCGGGGGCTGTTTCGAGTTCTCACCGTCTAACTGCATGTTTTTGCCTAAGTCTAGAAATATGCAAATTACCATCGTATTCTAAAATCGGGAGTCCCGCGACTGCGGGGTCAGTTCCTACGAGTTACATTGGTCCCGTGGGAGGTGTTGGTGCCACCCACGGGGACGTTCGGTGGCTGTTTCGGGTTCTCACCCTCTAACGCCATGTTTTTAAGCCTAAGTCTAGAAATATGTAAATTACCGTCGTATTCTAAAACCGGGAGTCCTGCGACTGCGGGGTCAGTTCCTACGAGTTACATTGGTTCCGTGGGAGGTGTTGGTGCCACCCACGGGGACGTTCGGGGACTGTTTCGGGTTTTCACCCTCTAACGGTATGCTTTTAAGCCTAAGTCTAGAAATATGCAAATTACTGTCGTATTCTAAAACCGGGAGTTCCGCGACTGCGGGGTCAGTTCCTACGAGCTACTTTGGTCCTGTGGGACGTGTTGGTGCCACCCACGGGGACGTTCGGGGGCTGTTTCGGGTTCTCACCCTCTAACGCAATGTTATTTAGCCTAAGTATAGAAATTTGCAAATTACCATCGTATTCTCAAACCGGGAGTCCCGCGGCTGCGGGGTCAGTTACTACGAGTTACATTGGTCCCGTGGGAGGTGTTAGAGCCTCCCACGGGGACGTTCGGGGGCTGTTTCGGGTTTTCACCCTCTAACGCCATGTTTTTAAGCCTAAGTCTAGAAATTTGTAAATTACCATCGTATTCTCAAACCGGGAGTCCCACGGCTGCGGGGTCAGTTTCTAAGAGTTACATTGGTCCCGTGGGAGGTGTTGGTGCCACCCACGGGGACGTTCGGTGGCTTTTTCGAGTTCCCACCCTCTAACGCCATGTTTTTAAGCCTAAGTCTAGAAATTTGCAAATTACCGTGATATTCTCAAACCGGGAGTCCCGCGACTACGGGGTCATTTCCTACGAGTTACATTTGTCCCGTGGGAGGTGTTGGTGCCACCCACGGGGATGTTCGGGGGCTGTTTCGGGTTCTCACCGTCTAACGCCATGTTTTTAAGCCTAAGTTTAGAAATATGTAAATTACCGTCGTATTCTGAAACCGAGAGTCCCGCAGCTGCGGGGTCAGTTCGTACGAGTTACATTGGTCCCGTGGGAGGTGTTGGTGCCACCCATGGGGCCGTTCGGGGGCAGTTTCGAGTTTTAACCCTCTAACGCCATGTTTTTAAGCCTAAGTCTAGAAATATGCATATTACCATCGTATTCTAAATCCGGGAGTCCCGCGGCTGCGGGGTCAGTTACTACGAGTTACTTCGGTCCCGTGGGAGGTGTTGGTGACACCCACGGGGATGTTCGGGGACTGTTTCGGGTTCTCACCCTCTATGGCTATGTTTTTAAGCCTAAGTCTACAAATATGCAAATTACCATCGTATTCTAGAACCGAGAGTCCCGCGACTGCGGGATCAGTTCCTACGAGTTACATTGGTCCCGTGGGACGTGTTGGTGCCACCCACGGGGACGTTCAGTGGCTATTTCGATTTCCCATCCTCTAACGCCATGTTTTTAAGCCTAAGTCTAGAAATTTGAAAATTACCGTCGTATTCTCAAACCGGGAGTCCCGCGGCTGCGGGGTCAGTTCCTACGAGTTACATTGGTCTTGTGGGAGGTGTTGGTGCCACCCACGGGGCCGTTCGGGGGCAGTTTCGAGTTCCTACCCTCTAACGCCATGTTTTTAAGCCTAAGTCTAGAATTATGCAAATTACCATCGTATTCTCAAACCAGGAGTCCCGCGGCTGCGGGGTCAGTTCCTATGAGTTGCATTGGTACCGTGGGAGGTGTTGGTGCCACCCACGGGACGTTCGGGGTCTGTTTCGGGTTCCCACCCTCTAACGCCATGTTTTTAATCCTAACTCTAGAAATATGCAAATTACAGTCGTATTCCAAAACCGGGAGTCCCGCGACAGCTGGGTCAGTTCCTACGAGCTACATTGGTCCCGTGGGAGGTGTTGGTGCCACCCACGGGGACGTTCGGTGGCGGTTTCGAGTTCCCACCCTCTAACACCATGTTTTTAAGCCGAAGTCTAAAAATTTGCAAATTACCATCATATTCTCAAACCGGGAGTCCCGCGGCTGTGGGGTCAGTTCCTATGAGTTACATTGGTCCCGTGGGAGGTGTTGGTGCCACCCACGGGGACGTTCGGTGGCTGTTTCGAGTTCCCACCCTCTAACGCCATGTTTTTAAGCCTAAGTCTAGAAATTTGCAAATTACTGTCGTATTCTCAAATCGGGAGTCCCGCGGATGCGGGGTCAGTTCCTACGAATTACATTGGTCCCGTGGGAGGTGTTGGTGCCCCCCACGGGGCCGTTCGGGGACAGTTTCGAGTTCCCACCCTCTAACGCCATGTTTTTAAGCCTAAGTCAAGAAATATGCAAATTACCGTCGTATTCTCAAATCGTGAGTCCCGCGGATGCGGGGTCAGTTCCTACGAGTTACATTGGTCCCGTGGGAGGTGTTGGTGCCACCCACGGGGCTGTTCGGGGGCAGTTTCGAGTTCCCACCCTCTAACGCCATGTTTTTAAGCCTAAGTCAAGAAATATGCAAATTAGTGTCGTTTTCTCAAACCGGGTGTCCCGTGGCTGCGGGGTCAGTTCCTACGAGTTACATTGGTCCCGTGGGAGGTGTTGGTGCCACCCACGGGGACATTCGGTGGCTTTTTCGAGTTCCCACGCTCTAATGCCATGTTTTAAAGCCTAAGTCTAGAAATTTGTAAATTACTGTCGTATTCTCAAATCGGGAGTCCCGCGGCTGCGGGGTCAGTTCATATGAGTTACATTGGTCCCATGGGAGGTGTTGGTGCCACCCATGCGGACGTTCGGTGGCTGTTTTGAGTTCCCACACTCTAACGCCATGTTTTTAACCTTAAGTCTAGAAATTTACAAATTACCATCTTATTCTCAAACCAGGAGGCCCGCGGCTGCGGGATCAGTTCCTATGAGTTACATTGGTCCCGTGGGAGGTCTTGGTGCCACCCATGGGGCCGTTCGGGGCCAGTTTCAAGTTCCCACCCTCTAACGCCATGTTTTTAAGCCTAAGTCTAAAATATGCAAATTACCATCGTATTCTCAAACCGGGAGTCCTGCGGCTGCGGTGTCAGTTCCTACGAGTTACATTGGTCCCGTGGGAGGTGTTGGTGCCACCCACGAGGACGTTCGGTGGCTTTTTCGAGTTCCCACCCTCTAACGCCATGTTTTTAAGCCTAAGTCTAGAAATTTGCAAATTACCGACGAATTCTCAAACCGGTAGTGCCGCGACTGCGGGGTCACTTCCTACGAGTTACATTTGTCCCGTGGGAGGTGTTGGTGCCACCCACGGGGATGTTCGGGGGCTGTTTCGGGTTCTCACCGTCTAACGCCATGTTTTTAAGCCTAAGTTTAAAAATATGTAAATTATCGTCGTATTCTAAAACCGAGAGTCCCGCGACTGCGAGGTCAGTTCCTACGAGTTACATTGGTCCCGTGGGAGGTGTTGGTGCCACCCATGGGGCCGTTCGGTGGCAGTTTCGAGTTTTAACCCTCTAACGCCATGTTTTTAAGCCTAAGTCTAAAAATATGCATATTACCATCGTATTCTAAATCCGGGAGTCCCGCGGCAGCGGGGTCAGTTCCTACGAGTTACATTGGTCCCGTGGGAGGTGTTGGTGCCACCCACGGGGACGTTCGGGGGCTGTTTGGAGTTTCCACCCTCTATGGCTATGTTTTTAATCCTAAGTCTAGAAATATGCAAATTACCGTCGTATTCTCAAACGGGGGGTCCCGCGGCTGCGGGGTTAGTTACTACGAGTTACATTGGTCCCGTGGGAGGTGTTGGTGCCACCCACGGGGACGTTCGGTGTCTATTACGAGTTCCCATCCTCTAACGCCATGTTTTTAAGCCTAAGTCTAGAAATTTGAAAATTACCGTCGTATTCTCAAAACGGGAGTCCCGCGGCTGCGGGGTCAGTTCCTACGAGTTACATTGGTCTTATGGGAAGTGTTGGTGCCACCCACGGGGCCGTTCGGGGGCAGTTTCGAGTTCCTACCCTCTAACGCCATGTTTTTAAGCCTAAGTCTAGAATTATGCAAATTACCATCGTATTCTCAAACCGGGAGTCCCGCGGCTGCGGGGTCAGTTCCTACGAGTTACATTGGTCCCGTGGGAGGTGTTGGTGCCACCCACGGGGACGTTCGGGGGCTGTTTTGGGTTCTCACCCTCTAAAGCCATGTTTTTAAGCCTAAGTCTAGAAATATGCAAATTATCATTGTATTCTAAAACATGGAGTCCCGCGACAGCGGGGTCAGTTCCTACGAGCTACATTGGTCCGTGGGAGGTGTTGGTGCCACCCACGGGGACGTTCGGTGGCTGTTTCGAGTTCCCACCCTCTAACGCCATGTTTTTAAGCCTAAGTCTAAAAATTTGCAAATTTCCGTCATATTCTCAAACCGGGAGTCCCGCGACTGCGGGGTCAGTTCCTACGAGTTACATTGGTCCCGTGGGAGGTGTTGGTGCCACCCATGGGGCCGTTCGGGAGAAGTTTCGAGTTCCCACCCTCTAACGCCATATATTTAGCCTAAGTCTAGAAATATGAAAATTACCGTCGTATTCTCAAATCGTGAGTCCCGCGGCTGGGGTGTCATTTCCTACGAGTTACATTTATCCCGTGGGAGGTGTGGGTGCCACCCACGAGGACGTTCGGTGGCTGTTTCGAGTTCCCACCCTCTAACGCCATGTTTTTAAGCCTAAGTCTAGAAATTTGCAAATTACCGTCGTATTCTCAAATTGGGAGTCCCGCGGATGCGGGGTCAGTTCCTACGAATTACATTGGTCCCGTGGGAGGTGTTGGTGCCTCCCACGGGGACGTTCGGGGGCAGTTTCGAGTTCCCACCCTCTAACGCCATGTTTTTAAGCCTAAGTCCAGAAATATGCAAATTACTGTCGTTTTCTCAAACCGGGTGTCCCGCGGCTGCGGGGTCAGTTCCTACGAGTTACATTGGTCCCGTGGGAGGTGTTGGTGCCACCCACGGGAACGTTTGGTGACTTTTTCGAGTTCCCACCCTCTTACGCCATGTTTTAAAGCCTAAGTCTAGAAATTTGCAAATTACTGTCGTATTCTCAAACCGGGAGTCCCGCGGCTGCGGGGTCAGTTCATACGAGTTACATTGGTCCCGTGGGAGGTGTTTGTGCCACCTACGGGGACGTTCGGGGGCTGTTTCGGGTTCTCACCCTCTAACGCCATGTTTTTAAGCCTAAGTCGAGAAATATGCAAATTACCGTCGTATTTTAAAACCGGGAGTCCCGCGACTGCGGGGTCAGTTCCTACGAGCTACATTGGTCCCATGGGAGGTGTTGGTGCCACCCATGGGGACGTTCGGTGGCTTTTTCGAGTTCCCACCCTCTAACACCATGTTTTTAAGCTTAAGTCTAGAAATTTACAAATTACCGTCTTATTCTCAAACCGGGAGTCCCGTGGCTGCGGGGTCAGTTCCTACGAGTTACATTGGTCCCGTGGGAGGTGTTGGTGCCACCCATGGGGCCGTTCGGGGGCAGTTTCAAGTTCCCACCCTCTAACGCCATGTTTTTAATCCTAAGTCTAAAATATGCAAATTACCGTCGTATTCTCAAATCGTGAGTCCTGCGGTGCCAGTTCCTACGAGTTACATTGGTCCCGTGGGAGGTGTTGGTGCCACCCACGAGGACGTTCGGTGGCAGTTTCGAGTTCCCACCCTCTAACGCCATGTTTTTAAGCCTAAGTCTAGAAATTTGCAAATTACCGTCGTATTCTCAAACCGGGAGTCCCGCGGCTGCGGGGTCAGTTCCTACGAGTTACATTGGTCCCTTGGGAGGTGTTGGTGCCACCCACGGGGACGTTCGGGGGCTTTTTCGAGTTCCCACCCTCTAACGCCATGTTTTTAAGCCTAAGTCTAGAAATTTATAAATTACCGTCGTATTCTCAAACCGGGAGTCCCGCGACTGCGGGGTCACTTCCTACGAGTTACATTTGTCCCGTGGGAGGTGTTGGTGCCACCCACGGGGACGTTCGGTGGCTGTTTCGGGTTCTCACCGTCTAACGCCATGTTTTTAAGCCTAAGTCTAGAAATATGCAAATTACCGTCGTATTCTAAAACCGGGAGTTCCGCGATTGCGGGGTCAGTTCCTACGAGTTACATTGGTTCCGTGGGAGGTGTTGGTGCCACCCACGGGGACGTTCGGGGGCTGTTTCGGGGTTTAAGCCTAAGACGCCATGTTTTTAAGCATAAGTCTAGAAATTTGAAAATTATCATCGTATTCTAAAACAGGGAGTCCCGCGACTGCGGGGTTAGTTCCTACGAGCTACATTGGTCCTGTGGGAGGTGTTGGTACCACCCACGGGGACGTTCGGGGACTGTTTCGGGTTTTCACCCTCTAACGGCATGCTTTTAAGCCTAAGTCTAGAAATACGCAAATTACCATCGTATTCTAAAACCGGGAGTCCCGCGACTGCGGGGTCAGTTCCTACGAGTTACATTGGTCCGGTGGGAGGTGTTGGTGCCACCCACGGGGACGTTCGGGGGCTGTTTCGGGTTCTCACCCTCTAAAGCCATGTTTTTAAACCTAAGTCTAGGAATATGCAAATTACCGTCGTATTCTCAAATCGGGAGTCCCACGGCTGCAGTGACAGTTCCTATGAGTTACATTGGTCCCGTGGGAGGTGTTGGTGCCACTCACGGGGGACGTTCGGTGGCTGTTTCGAGTTCCCACCCTCTAACGCTATTTTTTTAGCCTAGGTCAAGAAATATGCAAATTACCGTCGTATTCTCAAACCGGGAGTCCCGCGGCTGCGGGGTCAGTTCCTACGAGTTACATTGGTCCCGTGGGAGGTGTTGCTGCCACCCACGGGGCCGTTTGGGGGCAGTTTCGAGTTCCCACCCTCTAACGCCATGTTTTTAAGCCTTAATCTAGAAATATGTAAATTACCGTCGTATTCTAAAATCGGGAGTCTCGCGACTGCGGGGTCAGTTCCTACGAGTTACATTGGTCCCGTGGGAGGTGTTGGTGCCACCCACGAGGACGTTCGGTGGCTGTTTCGAGTTCCCACCCTCTAACGCCATGTTTTTAAGCCTAAGTCTAGAAATTTGCAAATTACCGTCGTATTCTCAAACCGGGAGTCCCGCGGCTGCGGGGTCAGTTCCTACGAGTTACATTGGTCCCTTGGGAGGTGTTGGTGCCACCCACGGGGACGTTCGGGGGCTTTTTCGAGTTCCCAGCCTCTAACGCCATGTTTTTAAGCCTAAGTCTAGAAATTTATAAATTACCGTCGTATTCTCAAACCGGGAGTCCCGCGACTGCGGGGTCACTTCCTACGAGTTACATTTGTCCCGTGGGAGGTGTTGGTGCCACCCACGGGGATGTTCGGGGGCTATTTCGGATTCTCACCGTCTAACGCCATGTTTTTAAGCCTAAGTTTAGAAATATGTAAATTACCGTCGTATTCTAAAACCGAGAGTCCCGCGGCTGCGGGGTCAGTTCCTACGAGTTACATTGGTCCCGTGGGACGTGTTGGTGCCACCCATGGGGCCGTTCGGGGGAAGTTTCGAGTTTTAACCCTCTAACGCCATGTTTTTAAGCCTAAGTCTAGAAATATGCATATTACCGTCGTATTCTAAAGCCGGGAGTCCCGCGGCTGCGGGGTCAGTTACATCGAGTTGCATCGGTCCCGTGGGAGGTGTTGTGACACCCACGGGGATGTTCGGGGGATGTTTCGGGTTCTCACCCTCTAACGTTATGTTTTTAAGCCTAAGTCTAGAAATAAGAAAATTACCGTCGTATTCTAGAACCGAGAGTCCCGCGACTGCGGGGTCAGTTCCTACGAGTTACATTGATCCCGTGGGAGGTGTTGGTGCAACCCACGGGGACGTTCGGTGGCTATTTCGAGTTCCCATCCTCTAACGCCATGTTTTTAAGCCTAAGTCTAGAAATTTGAAAATTACCGTCGTATTCTCAAATCGGGGGTCCCGCGGCTGCGGGGTCAGTTACTACGAGTTACATTGGTCCCGTGGGAGGTGTTAGTGCCACCCACGGGGACGTTCGGGGGCTGTTTCGAGTTTCCACCCTCTAACGCCATGTTTTTAAGCCTAAGTCTTGAAATATGCAAATTACCGTCGTATTCTAAAACAGGTAGTCCCACGACTGCGGGGTCAGTTCCTATGAGTTACATTGGTCCCGTGGGAGGTGTTGGTGCCACCCACGGGGACGTTCGGTGGCTGTTTCGAGTTTTAAACCTCTAACGCCATGTTTTTAAGCCTAAGTCTTGAAATATGCATATTACCGTCGTATTCTAAAACGGGGAGTCCCGCGGCTGTGGGGTCACTTCCAATGAGTTACATTTGTCGGGTGGGAGGTGTTGGTGCCACCCACGGGGATGTTCGGGGGCTGTTTCGAGTTCTCACCGTCTAACGGCATGTTTTTGCCTAAGTCTAGAAATATGGAAATTACCATCGTATTCTAAAACCGGGAGTCCCGCGACTGCGGGGTCAATTCCTACGAGTTAGATTGGTCCCGTGGGAGGTGTTGGTGCCACCCACGGGGACGTTCGGGGGCTGTTTCAGGTTCTCACTGTTTAACGCCATGTTTTTAAGCCTAAGTCTAGGAATATGCAAATTACCGTCGTATTCTAAAACCGAGAGTCCCGCGAGTGCGGGGTCTGTTCCTACGAGTTACATTGGTCCCGTGGGAGGTGTTGGTGCCACCCACGGGGACGTTCGGTGGCTGTTTCGGGTTCTCACCCTCTAACGCCATGTTTTTAAGCCTAAGCCTAGAAATATGCAAATTACCGTCGTATTCTAAAACCGGGAGTCCCGCGACTGCGGGGTCAGTTCCTACGAGTTACATTGGTTCCGTGGGAGGTGTTGGTGCCACCCACGGGGACGTTTGGGGACTGTTTCGGGTTTTCACCCTCTAACGGCATGCTTTTAAGCCTAAGTCTAGAAATATGCAAATTACCGTCGTATTCTAAAACCGGGAGTTCCGTGACTGCGGGGTCAGTTCCTACGAGCTACTTTGGTCCTGTGGGACGTGTTGGTGCCACCCACGGGGACGTTCGGGGGCTGTTTCGGGTTCTCACCCTCTAACGCAATGTTATTAAGCCTAAGTATAGAAATTTGCAAATTACCATCGTATTCTCAAACCGGCAGTCCCGCGGCTGCTGGGTCAGTTGCTACGAGTTACATTGGTCCCGTGGGAGGTGTTAGAGCCACCCAAGGGGACGTTCGGGGGCTGTTTCGGGTTTTCACCCTCTAACGCCATGTTTTTAAGCCTAAGTCTACAAATTTGTAAATTACCATTGTATTCTCAAATCGGGAGTCCCGCGGCTGCATGGTCAGTTTCTACGAGTTACATTGGTCCCGTGGGAGGTGTTGGTGCCACCCACGGGGACGTCTGGTGGCTTTTTCGAGTTCCCACCCTCTAACGCCATGTTTTTAAGCCTAAGTCTAGAAATTTGCAAATTACCGTGATATTCTCAAACCGGGAGTCCCGCGACTACGGGGTCACTTCCTACGAGTTACATTTGTCCCGTGGGAGGTGTTGGTGCCACCCACGGGGATGTTCGGGGGCTGTTTCGGGTTCTCACCGTCTAACGCCATGTTTTTAAGCCTAAGTTTAGAAATATGTAAATTACCGTCGTATTCTAAAACCGAGAGTCCCGCGGCTGCGGGGTCAGTTCGTACGAGTTACATTGGTCCCGTGGGAGGTGTTGGTGCCACCCATGGGGCCGTTCGGGGGCAGTTTCAAGTTTTAACCCTCTAACGCCATGTTTTTAAGCCTAAGTCTAGAAATATGCATATTACCATTGTATTCTAAATCCGAGAGTCCCGCGGCTGTGGGGTCAGTTACTACGAGTTACTTCGGTCCCGTGGGAGGTGTTGGTGACACCCACGGGGATGTTCGGGGACTGTTTCGGGTTCTCACCCTCTATGGCTATGTTTTTAAGCCTAAGTCAACAAATATGCAAATTACCATCGTATTCTAGAACCGAGAGTCCCGCGACTGCGGGATCAGTTCCTACGAGTTACATTGGTCCCGTGGGAGGTGTTGGTGCCACCCACGGGGACGTTCAGTGGCTATTTCGATTTCCCATCCTCTAACGCCATGTTTTTAAGCCTAAGTCTAGAAATTTGAAAATTACCGTCGTATTCTCAAACCGGGAGTCCTGCGGCTGCGGGGTCAGTTCCTACGAGTTACATTGGTCCCGTGGGAGGTGTTGGTGCAACCCACGGGGACGTTCGGTGGCTATTTCGAGTTCCCATCCTCTAACGCCATGTTTTTAAGCCAAAGTCTAGAAATTAGTAAATTACCGTCGAATTCTCAAATCGGGAGTCCCGCGGATGCGGGGTCAGTTCCTACGAGTTACATTGGTCCCGTGGGAGGTGTTGGTGCCACCCACGGGGCTGTTCGGGGACAGTTTCGAGTTCCTACCCTCTAACGCCATGTTTTTAAGACTAAGTCTAGAATTATGCAAATTACCATCGTATTCTCAAACCGGGAGTCCCGCGGCTGCGGGGTCAGTTCCTACGAGTTACATTGGTCCCGTGGGAGGTGTTGGTGCCACCCTCGAGGACGTTCGGGGGCTGTTTCGGGTTCTCACCCTCTAACGCCATGTTTTTAAGCCTAAGTCTAGAAATATGCAAATTATCATTGTATTCTAAAACCGGGAGTCCCGCGACAGCGGGGTCAGTTCCTACGAGCTACATTGATCCCGTGGGAGGTGTTGGTGCCACCCACGGGGACGTTCGGTGGCTGTTTCGAGTTCCCACCCTCTAACGCCATGTTTTTAAGCCAAAGTCTAAAAATTTGCAAATTACCGTCATATTCTCAAACCGGGAGTCCCTCGGCTGTGGGGTCAGTTTCTACGAGTTACATTGGTCCCGTGGGAGGTGTTGGTGCCACCCATGGGGCCGTTCGGGAGAAGTTTCAAGTACCCACCCTCTAACGCCATATTTTTAAGCCTAAGTCTAGAAATATGCAAATTACCGTCGTATTCTCAAATCGTGAGTCCCGCGGCTACGGTGTTAGTTCCTACGAGCTACATTGGTCCCGTGGGAGGGGTGGGTGCCACCCACGGGGACGTTCGGTGGCTGTTTCGAGTTCCCACCCTCTAACGCCATGTTTTTAAGCCTAAGTCTAGAAATTTACAAATTACCGTCGTATTATCAAATCGGGAGTCCCGCAGATGCGGGGTCAGTTCCTACGAATTACATTGGTCCCGTGGGAGGTGTTGGTGCCCCCCACGGGGCCGTTCGGGGGCAGTTTCGAGTTCCCACCCTCTAACGCCATGTTTTTAAGCCTAAGTCAAGAAATATGCAAATTACCGTCGTATTCTCAAATCGTGAGTCCCGCGGCTGCGGTGTCAGTTCCTACGAGTTACATTGGTCCCGTGGGAGGTGTGGGTGCCTCCCACGAGGACGTTCGGTGGCTGTTTCGGGTTCCCACCCTCTAACGCCATGTTTTTAAGCCAAAGTCTAGAAATTAGTAAATTACCGTCGAATTCTCAAATCGGGAGTTCCGCGGATGCGGGGTCAGTTCCTACGAGTTACATTGGTCCCGTGGGAGGTGTTGGTGCCACCCACGGGGCTGTTCGGGGGCAGTTTCGAGTTCCCACCCTCTAACGCCATGTTTTTATGCCTAAGTCAAGAAATATGCAAATTAGTGTCATTTTCTCAAACCGGGTGTCCCGCGGCTGCGCGGTCAGTTCCTACGAGTTACATTGGTCCCGTGGGAGGTGTTGGTGCCACCCACGGGGACGTTCGGTGGCTTTTTCGAGTTCCCACCCTCTAACGCCATGTTTTAAAGCCTAAGTCTAGAAATTTGTAAATTACTATCGTATTCTCAAATCGGGAGTCCCGCGGCTGCGGGATCAGTTCATATGAGTTACATTGGTCCCGTGGGAGGTGTTGGTGCCACCCATGGGGACGTTCGGTGGCTGTTTCGAGTTCCCACCCTCTAACGCCATGTTTTTGACCTTAAGTCTAGAAATTTACAAATTACCATCTTATTCTCAAACCGGGAGGCTCGCGGCTGCGGGGTCAGTTCCTATGAGTTACATTGGTCCCGTGGGAGGTGTTGGTGCCACCCATGGGGCCGTTCGGGGGCAGTTTCGAGTTCCCACCTTCTAACGCCATGTTTTTAAGCCTAAGTCTAAAATATGCAAATTACCATCGAATTCTCAAATCGGGAGTCCTGCGGCTGCGGTGTCAGTTCCTACGAGTTAAATTGGTCCCGTGGGAGGTGTTGGTGCCACCCACGAGGACGTTCGGTGGCTTTTTCGAGTTCCCACCCTCTAACGCCATGTTTTTAAGACTAAGTCTAGAAATTTGCAAATTAC
This sequence comes from Sambucus nigra, assembly GCA_949130495.1. NCBI lineage: Eukaryota > Viridiplantae > Streptophyta > Magnoliopsida > Dipsacales > Adoxaceae > Sambucus > Sambucus nigra. Next base: position 550,116,453 of record OX422212.1, on the reverse strand, counting down.
CATCGAATTCTCAAACCGGGAGTGCCGCGACTGCGGGGTCACTTCCTACAAGTTACATTTGTCCCGTGGGAGGTGTTGGTGCCACCCACGGGGATGTTCGGGGGCTGTTTCGGGTTCTCACCGTCTAACGCCATGTTTTTAAGCCTAAGTTTAAAAATATGTAAATTACCGTCGTATTCTAAAACCGAGAGTCCCGCGGCTGCGGGGTCAGTTCCTACGAGTTACATTGGTCCCGTGGGAGGTGTTGGTGCCACCCATGGGGCCGTTCGGGGGCAGTTTCGAGTTTTAACCCTCTAACGCCATGTTTTTAAGCCTAAGTCTAAAAATATGCATATTACCATCGTATTCTAAATCGGGGAGTCCCGCGGCTGCGGGGTCAGTTACTATGAGTTACATCGGTCCCGTGGGAGGTGTTGGTGACACCCACGGGGATGTTCGGGGGCTGTTTCGGGTTCTCACCCTCTATGGCTATGTTTTTAATCCTAAGTCTAGAAATATGCAAATTACCGTCGTATTCTAGAACCGAGAGTCCCGCGACTGCGGGGTCAGTTCCTACGAGTTACATTGGTCCCGTGGGAGGTGTTGGTGCCATCCACGGGGACGTTCGGTGTCTATTACGAGTTCCCATCCTCTACCGCCATGTTTTTAAGCCTAAGTCTAGAAATTTGAAAATTACCGTCGTATTCTCAAAACGGGAGTCCCGCGGCTGCGGGGTCAGTTCCTACGAGTTACATTGGTCTTGTGGGAAGTGTTGCTGCCACCCACGGGGCCGTTCGGGGGCAGTTTCGAGTTCCTACCCTCTAGCGCCATGTTTTCAAGCCTAAGTCTAGAATTATGCAAATTACCGTCGTATTCTCAAACCGGGAGTCCCGCGGCTGCGGGTCAGTTCCTACGAGTTACATTGGTCCCGTGGGAGGTGTTGGTGCCACCCACGGGGACGTTCGGGGTCTGTTTTGGGTTCTCACCCTCTAACGCCATGTTTTTAACCCTAAGTCTAGAAATATGCAAATTATCATTGTATTCTAAAACCGGGAGTCCCGCGAGAGAGGGGTCAGTTCCTACGAGCTACATTGGTCCGTGGGAGGTGTTGGTGCCACCCACGGGGACGTTCGGTGGATGTTTCGAGTTCCCACCCTCTAACGCCATGTTTTTAAGCCTAAGTCTAAAAATTTGCAAATTACCATCATATTCTCAAACCGGGAGTCCCGCGGCTGCGGGGTCAGTTCCTACGAGTTACATTCATCCCGTGGGAGGTGTTGGTGCCACCCATTGGGCCATTCGGGAGAAGTTTCGAGTTCCCACCCTCTAACGCCATATTTTTAGCCTAAGTCTAGAAATATGCAAATTACCGTTGTATTCTCAAATCGTGAGTCCCGCGGATGGGGTGTCAGTTCCTACGAGTTACATTTATCCCGTGGGAGGTGTGGGTGCCACCCACGAGGACGTTCGGTGGCTGTTTCGAGTTCCCACCCTCTAACGCCATGTTTTTAAGCCTAAGTCTAGAAATTTGCAAATTACCGTCGTATTCTCAAATTGGGAGTCCCGCGGATGCAGGGTTAGTTCCTACGAATTACATTGGTCCCGTGGGAGGTGTTGGTGCCCCCCACGGGGCCGTTCGGGGGCAGTTTCGAGTTCCCACCCTCTAACGCCATGTTTTTAAGCCTAAGTCAAGAAATATGCAAATTACAGTCGTTTTCTCAAACCGGGTGTCCCGCGGCTGCGGGGTCAGTTCCTACGAGTTACATTGGTCCCGTGGGAGGTGTTGGTGCCACCCACGGGGACGTTCGGTGACTTTTTCGAGTTCCCATCCTCTAACGCCATGTTTTAAAGCCTAAGTCGAGAAATATGCAAATTACCGTCGTATTCTAAAACCGGGAGTCCCGCGACTGCGGGGTCAGTTCCTACGAGCTACATTGGTCCCGTGGGAGGTGTTGGTGCCACCCATGGGGACGTTCGGTGGCTTTTTCGAGTTCCCACCCTCTAACGCCATGTTTTTAAGCTTAAGTCTAGAAATTTACAAATTACCGTCTTATTCTCAAACCGGGAGTCCCGTGGCTGCGGGGTCAGTTCCTACGAGTTACATTGGTCCCGCGGGAGGTGTTGGTGCCACCCATGGGGACGTTCGGGGGCATCTTCAAGTTCCCACCCTCTAACGCCATGTTTTTAATCCTAAGTCTAAAATATGCAAATTACCGTCGTATTGTCAAATCGTGAGTCCTGCGGTGCCAGTTCCTACGAGTTACATTGGTCCCGTGGGAGGTGTTGGTGCCACCCACGAGGACGTTCGGTGGCTGTTTCGAGTTCCCACCCTCTAACGCCATGTTTTTAAGCCTAAGTCTAGAAATTTGCAAATTACCATCGTATTCTCAAACCGGGAGTCCCGCGGCTGCGGGGTCAGTTCCTACGAGTTACATTGGTCCCGTGGGAGGTGTTGGTGCCACCCACGGGGACGTTCGGGGGCTTTTTCGAGTTCCCACCCTCTAACGCCATGTTTTTAAGCCTAAGTCTACAAATTTGTAAATTACCGTCGTATTCTCAAACCGGGAGTCCCGCGACTGCGTGGTCACTTCCTACGAGTTACATTTGTCCGTGGGAGGTGTTGGTGCCACCCACGGGGATGTTCGGGGGCTATTTCGGATTCTCACCGTCTAACGCCATGTTTTTAAGCCTAAGTTTAGAAATATGTAAATTACCGTCGTATTCTAAAACCGAGAGTCTCGCGGCTGCGGGGTCAGTTCCTACGAGTTACATTGGTCCCGTGGGACGTGTTGGTGCCACCCATAGGGCCGTTCGGGGGCAGTTTCGAGTTTTAACCCTCTAACGCCATGTTTTTAAGCCTAAGTCTAGAAATATGCATATTACCGTCGTATTCTAAAGCCGGGAGTCCCGCGGCTGCGGGGTCAGTTACTACGAGTTACATCGGTCCCGTGGGAGGTGTTGGTGACACCCACGGGGATGTTCGGGGGATGTTTCGGGTTCTCACCCTCTAACGCTATGTTTTTAAGCCTAAGTCTAGAAATATGCAAATTACCGTCATATTCTAGAACCGAGAGTCCCGCGACTGCGGGGTCAGTTCCTACGAGTTACATTGGTCCCGTGGGAGGTGTTGGTGCAACCCACGGGGACGTTCGATGGCTATTTCGAGTTCCCATCCTCTAACGCCATATTTTTAAGCCTAAGTCTAGAAATTTGAAAATTACCGTCGTATTCTCAAACCGGGGGTCCCGCGTCCGCGGGGTCAGTTGCTACGAGTTACATTGGTCCCGTGGGAGGTGTTAGTGCCACCCACGGGGACGTTCGGGGGCTGTTTCGAGTTTCCACCCTCTAACGCCATGTTTTTAAGCCTAAGTCTAAAATATGCAAATTACCGTCGAATTCTCAAACCGGGAGTCCTGCGGCTGCGGTGTCAGTTCCTACGAGTTAAATTGGTCCCGTGGGAGGTGTTGGTGCCACCCACGAGGACGTTCAGTGGCTTTTTCGAGTTCCCACCCTCTAACGCCATGTTTTTAAGACTAAGTCTAGAAATTTGCAAATTACCATCGAATTCTCAAACCGGGAGTGCCGCGACTGCGGGGTCACTTCCTACAAGTTACATTTGTCCCGTGGGAGGTGTTGGTGCCACCCACGGGGATGTTCGGGGGCTGTTTCGGGTTCTCACCGTCTAACGCCATGTTTTTAAGCCTAAGTTTAAAAATATGTAAATTACCGTCGTATTCTAAAACCGAGAGTCCCGCGGCTGCGGGGTCAGTTCCTACGAGTTACATTGGTCCCGTGGGAGGTGTTGGTGCCACCCATGGGGCCGTTCGGGGGCAGTTTCGAGTTTTAACCCTCTAACGCCATGTTTTTAAGCCTAAGTCTAAAAATATGCATATTACCATCGTATTCTAAATCGGGGAGTCCCGCGGCTGCGGGGTCAGTTACTATGAGTTACATCGGTCCCGTGGGAGGTGTTGGTGACACCCACGGGGATGTTCGGGGGCTGTTTCGGGTTCTCACCCTCTATGGCTATGTTTTTAATCCTAAGTCTAGAAATATGCAAATTACCGTCGTATTCTAGAACCGAGAGTCCCGCGACTGCGGGGTCAGTTCCTACGATTTACATTGGTCCCGTGGGAGGTGTTGGTGCCATCCACGGGGACGTTCGGTGTCTATACGAGTTCCCATCCTCTACCGCCATGTTTTTAAGCCTAAGTCTAGAAATTTGAAAATTACCGTCGTATTCTCAAAACGGGAGTCCCGCGGCTGCGGGGTCAGTTCCTACGAGTTACATTGGTCTTGTGGGAAGTGTTGCTGCCACCCACGGGGCCGTTCGGGGGCAGTTTCGAGTTCCTACCCTCTAGCGCCATGTTTTTAAGCCTAAGTCTAGAATTATGCAAATTACCGTCGTATTCTCAAACCGGGAGTCCCGCGGCTGCGGGTCAGTTCCTACGAGTTACATTGGTCCCGTGGGAGGTGTTGGTGCCACCCACGGGGACGTTCGGGGTCTGTTTTGGGTTCTCACCCTCTAACGCCATGTTTTTAAGCCTAAGTCTAGAAATATGCAAATTATCATTGTATTCTAAAACCGGGAGTCCCGCGAGAGAGGGGTCAGTTCCTACGAGCTACATTGGTCCGTGGGAGGTGTTGGTGCCACCCACGGGGACGTTCGGTGGATGTTTCGAGTTCCCACCCTCTAACGCCATGTTTTTAAGCCTAAGTCTAAAAATTTGCAAATTACCATCATATTCTCAAACCGGGAATCCCGCGGCTGCGGGGTCAGTTCCTACGAGTTACATTCATCCCGTGGGAGGTGTTGGTGCCACCCATGGGGCCATTCGGGAGAAGTTTCGAGTTCCCACCCTCTAACGCCATATTTTTAGCCTAAGTCTAGAAATATGCAAATTACCGTCGTATTCTCAAATCGTGAGTCCCGCGGCTGGGGTGTCAGTTCCTACGAGTTACATTTATCCCGTGGGAGGTGTGGGTGCCACCCACGAGGACGTTCGGTGGTTGTTTCGAGTTCCCACCCTCTAACGCCATGTTTTTAAGCCTAAGTCTAGAAATTTGCAAATTACCGTCGTATTCTCAAATTGGGAGTCCCGCGGATGCAGGGTTAGTTCCTACGAATTACATTGGTCCCGTGGGAGGTGTTGGTGCCCCCACGGGGCCGTTCGGGGGCAGTTTCGAGTTCCCACCCTCTAACGCCATGTTTTTAAGCCTAAGTAAAGAAATATGCAAATTACAGTCGTTTTCTCAAACCGGGTGTCCCGCGGCTGCGGGGTTAGTTCCTACGAGTTACATTGGTCCCGTGGGAGGTGTTGGTGCCACCCACGGGGACGTTCGGTGACTTTTTCGAGTTCCCATCCTCTAACGCCATGTTTTAAAGCCTAAGTCGAGAAATATGCAAATTACCGTCGTATTCTAAAACCGGGAGTCCCGCGACTACGGGGTCAGTTCCTACGAGCTACATTGGTCCCGTGGGAGGTGTTGGTGCCACCCATGGGGTCGTTCGGTGGCTTTTTCGAGTTCCCACCCTCTAACGCCATGTTTTTAAGCTTAAGTCTAGAAATTTACAACTTACCGTCTTATTCTCAAACCGGGAGTCCCGTGGCTGCGGGGTCAGTTCCTACGAGTTACATTGGTCCCGCGGGAGGTGTTGGTGCCACCCATGGGGCCGTTCGGGGGCAGTTTCAAGTTCCCACCCTCTAACGCCATGTTTTTAATCCTAAGTCTAAAATATGCAAATTACCGTCGTATTCTCAAATCGTGAGTCCTGCGGTGCCAGTTCCTACGAGTTACATTGGTCCCGTGGGAGGTGTTGGTGCCACCCACGAGGACGTTCGGTGGCTGTTTCGAGTTCCCACCCTCTAACGCCATGTTTTTAAGCATAAGTCTAGAAATTTGCAAATTACCATCGTATTCTCAAACCGGGAGTCCCGCGGCTGCGGGGTCAGTTCCTACGAGTTACATTGGTCCCGTGGGAGGTGTTGGTGCCACCCACGGGGACGTTCGGGGGCTTTTTCGAGTTCCCACCCTCTAACGCCATGCTTTTAAGCCTAAGTCTAGAAATTTGTAAATTACCGTCGTATTCTCAAACCGGGAGTCCCGCGACTGCGGGGTCACTTCCTACGAGTTACATTTGTCCCGTGGGAGGTGTTGGTGCCACCCACGGGGATGTTCGGGGGCTATTTCGGATTCTCACCGTCTAACGCCATGTTTTTAAGCCTAAGTTTAGAAATATGTAAATTACCGTCGTATTCTAAAACCGAGAGTCCCGCGGCTGCGGGGTTAGTTCCTACGAGTTACATTGGTCCCGTGGGACGTGTTGGTGCCACCCATGGGGCCGTTCGGGGGCAGTTTCGAGTTTTAACCCTCTAACGCCATGTTTTTAAGCCTAAGTCTAGAAATGTGCTTATTACCGTCGTATTCTAAAGCCGGGAGTCCCGCGGCTACGGGGTCAGCTACTACGAGTTACATCGGTCCCGTGGGAGGTGTTGGTGACACCCACGGGGATGTTCGGGGGATGTTTCGGGTTCCCACCATCTAACGCAATGTTTTTAAGCCTAAGTCTAGAAATATGCAAATTACCATCGTATTCTAGAACTGAGAGTCCCGCGACTGCGGGGTCAGTTCCTACGAGTTACATTGGTCCCGTGGGAGGTGTTGGTGCAACCCACGGGGACGTTCGGAGGCTATTTCGAGTTCCCATCCTCTAACGCCATGTTTTTAAGCCTAAGTCTAGAAATTTGAAAATTACCGTCGTATTCTCAAACCGGGGGTCCCGCGGCTGCGGGGTCAGTTACTACGAGTTACATTGGTCCCGTGGGAGGTGTTAGTGCCACCCACGGGGACGTTCGGGGGCTGTTTCGAGTTTCCACCCTCTATCGCCATGTTTTTAAGCCTAAGTCTTGAAATATGCAAATTACCGTCGTATTCTAAAACAGGGAGTCCCACGACTGCGGGGTCAGTTCCTACGAGCTATATTGGTCCCGTGGGAGGTGTTGGTGCCACCCATAGGGACGTTCGGTGGCTGTTTCGAGTTCCCACCCTCTAACGCCATGTTTTTAAGCTTAAGTCTAGAAATTTACAAATTACCGTCTTATTCTCAAACCGGGAGTCCCGTGGCTGCGGGGTCAGTTCCTACGAGTTACATTGGTCCCGTGGGAGGTGTTGGTGCCACCCATGGGGCCGTTCGGGGGCAGTTTCAAGTTCCCACCCTCTAACGCCATGTTTTTAATCCTAAGTCTAAAATATGCAAATTACCGTCGTATTGTCAAATCGTCAGTCCTGCGGTGCCAGTTCCTACGAGTTACATTGGTCCCGTGGGAGGTGTTGGTGCCACCCACGAGGACGTTCGGTGGCTGTTTCGAGTTCCCACCCTCTAACGCCATGTTTTTAAGCCTAAGTCTAGAAATTTGCAAATTACCGTCGTATTCTCAAACCGGGAGTCCCGCGGCTGCGGGGTCAGTTCCTACGAGTTACATTGGTCCCGTGGGAGGTGTTGGTGCCACCCACGGGGACGTTCGGGGGCTTTTTCGAGTTCCCACCCTCTAACGCCATGTTTTTAAGCCTAAGTCTACAAATTTGTAAATTACCGTCGTATTCTCAAACCGGGAGTCCCGCGACTGCGGGGTCACTTCCTACGAGTTACATTTGTCCGTGGGAGGTGTTGGTGCCACCCACGGGGATGTTCGGGGGCTATTTCGGATTCTCACCGTCTAACGCCATGTTTTTAAGCCTAAGTTCAGAAATATGTAAATTACCGTCGTATTCTAAAACCGAGAGTCCCGCGGCTGCGGGGTCAGTTCCTACGAGTTACATTGGTCCCGTGGGACGTGTTGGTGCCACCCATGGGGCCGTTCGGGGGCAGTTTCGAGTTTTAACCCTCTAACGCCATGTTTTTAAGCCTAAGTCTAGAAATATGCATATTACCGTCGTATTCTAAAGCCGGGAGTCCCGCGGCTGCGGGGTCAGTTACTACGAGTTACATCGGTCCCGTGGGAGGTGTTGGTGACACCCACGGGGATGTTCGGGGGATGTTTCGGGTTCTCACCCTCTAACGCTATGTTTTTAAGCCTAAGTCTAGAAATATGCAAATTACCGTCGTATTCTAGAACCGAGAGTCCCGCGACTGCGGGGTCAGTTCCTACGAGTTACATTGGTCCCGTGGGAGGTGTTGGTGCAACCCACGGGGACGTTCGATGGCTATTTCGAGTTCCCATCCTCTAACGCCATGTTTTTAAGCCTAAGTCTAGAAATTTAAAAATTACCGTCGTATTCTCAAACCGGGGGTCCCGCGGCTGCGGGGTCAGTTGCTACGAGTTACATTGGTCCCGTGGGAGGTGTTAGTGCCACCCACGGGGACGTTCGGGGGCTGTTTCGAGTTTCCACCCTCTAACGCCATGTTTTTAAGCCTAAGTCTTGAAATATGCAAATTACCGTCGTACTCTAAAACAGGGAGTCCCACGACTGCGGGGTCAGTTCCTATGAGTTACATTGGTCCCGTGTGAGGTGTTGGTGCCACCCACGGGGACGTTCGGTGGCTGTTTCGAGTTTTAAACCTCTAACGCCATATTTTTAAGCCTAAGTCTTGAAATATGCATATTACCGTCGTATTCTAAAACCGGGAGTCCCGCGGCTGTGGGGTCACTTCCAATGAGTTACATTTGTCCGGTGGGAGGTGTTGGTGCCACCCACGGGGATGTTCGGGGGCTGTTTCGAGTTCTCACCGTCTAACTGCATGTTTTTGCCTAAGTCTAGAAATATGCAAATTACCATCGTATTCTAAAATCGGGAGTCCCGTGACTGCGGGGTCAGTTCCTACGAGTTAGATTGGTCCCGTGGGAGATGTTGGTGCCAACCACGGGGACGTTCGGGGGCCGTTTTAGGTTCTCACCGTTTAACGCCATGTTTTTAAGCCTAAGTCTAGGAATATGCAAATTACCGTCGTATTCTAAAACCGGGAGTCCCGCGAGTGCGGGGTCAGTTCCTGCGAGTCACATTGGTCCCGTGGGAGGTGTTGGTGCCACCCACAGGGACGTTCGATGGCTGTTTCGGGTTCTCACCCTCTAACGCCATGTTTTTAAGCCTAAGTCTAGAAATATGCAAATTACCGTCGTATTCTAAAACCGGGAGTCCCGCGACTGCGGGGTCAGTTCCTACGAGTTACATTGGTTCCGTGGGAGGTGTTGGTGCCACCCACGGGGACGTTCGGGGAGTGTTTCGGGTTTTCACCCTCTAACGGCATGCTTTTAAGCCTAAGTCTAGAAATATGCAAATTACCGTCGTATTCTAAAACCGGGAGTTCCGCGACTGCGGGGTCAGTTCCTAGGAGCTACATTGGTCCTGTGGGACGTGTTGGTGCCACCCACGGGGACGTTCGGGGGTGTTTTTTCGGGTTCTCACCCTCTAACGCAATGTTATTAAGCCTAAGTACGGAAATTTGCAAATTACCATCGTATTCTCAAACCGGGAGTCCCACGACTGCGGGGTCAGTTACTACGTGTTACATTGGTCCCGTGGGAGGTGTTAGAGCCACCCACGGGGACGTTCGGGGGCTGTTTTGGGTTTTCACCGTCTAACGCCATGTTTTTAAGCCTAAGTCTAGAAATTTGTAAATTACCATCGTATTCTCAAACCGGGAGTCCCGCGGCTGCGGGGTCAGTTTCTACGAGTTACATTGGTCCCGTGGGAGGTGTTGGTGCCACCCACGGGGACGTTCGGTGGCTTTTTCGAGTTCCCACCCTCTAACGCCATGTTTGTAAGCCTAAGTCTAGAAATTTGCAAATTACCGTGATATTCTCAAACCGGGAGTCCCGCGACTACGGGGTCACTTCCTACGAGTTACATTTGTCCCGTGGGAGGTGTTGGTGCCACCCACAGGGATGTTCGGGGGCTGTTTCGGGTTCTCACCCTCTAACGCCATGTTTTTAAGCCTAAGTTTAGAAATATGTAAATTACCGTCGTATTCTAAAACCGAGAGTCCCGCGGCTGCGGGGTCAGTTCGTACGAGTTACATTGACCCGTGGGAGGTGTTGGTGCCACCCATGGGGCCATTCGGGGGCAGTTTCGAGTTTTAACCCTCTAACACCATGTTTTTAAGCCTAAGTCTAGAAATATCCATATTACCGTCGTATTCTAAATCCAGGAGTCCCGCGGCTGCGGGGTCAGTTACTACAAGTTACTTCGGTCTCGTGGGAGGTGTTGGTGACACCCACGGGGATGTTCGGGGACTGTTTCGGGTTCTCACCCTCTATGGATATGTTTTTAAGCCTAAGTCTAGAGAATACAAATTACCGTCGTATTCTAGAACCGAGAGTCCCGCGACTACGGGATCAGTTCCTACGAGTTATATTGGTCGCGTGGGAGGTGTTGGTGCCACCCACGGGGACGTTCAGTGGCTATTTCGATTTCCCATCCTCTAACGCCATGTTTTTAAGCCTAAGTCTAGAAATTTGAAAATTACCGTCGTATTCTCAAACCGGGAGTCCCGCGGCTGCGGGGTCAGTTCCTACGAGTTACATTGGTCCCGTGGGAGGTGTTGGTGCCACCCACGGGGACGTTCGGGGGATTTTTCGAGTTCCCACCCTCTAACGCCATGTTTTTAAGCCTAAGTCTAGAAATTTGTAAATTACCGTCGTATTCTCAAATCGGGAGTCCCGCGACTGCGGGGTCACTTCCTACGAGTTACATTTGTCCCGTGGGAGGTGTTGGTGTCACCCACGGGGATGTTCGGGGGCTGTTTCGGGTTCTCACCGTCTAATGCCATGTTTTTAAGCCTAAGTTTAGAAATATGTAAATTACCGTCGTATTCTAAAACCGAGAGTCCCGCGGCTGCGGGGTCAGTTCGTACGAGTTACATTGGTCCCGTGGGAGGTGTTGGTGCCACCCATGGGGCCGTTCAGGGGCAGTTTCGAGTTTTAACCCTCTAACGCCATGTTTTTAAGCCTAAGTCTAGAAATATGCATATTACCATCGTATTCTAAATCCGGGAGTCCCGCGGCTGCGGGGTCAGTTACTACGAGTTACTTCGGTCCCGTGGGAGGTGTTGGTGACACCCACGGGGATGTTCGGGGACTGTTTCGGGTTCTCACCCTCTATGGCTATGTTTTTAAGCCTAAGTCTAGAAATATGCAAATTACCGTCGTATTCTAGAACCGAGAGTCCCGCGACTGCGGGATCAGTTCCTACGAGTTATATTGGTCCCGTGGGAGGTGTTGGTGCCACCCACGGGGACGTTCAGTGGCTATTTCGATTTCCCATCCTCTAACGCCATGTTTTTAAGCCTAAGTCTAGAAATTTGAAAATTACCCTCGTATTCTCAAACCGGGGGTCCCGCGGCTGCGGGGTCAGTTCCTACGAGTTACATTGGTCTTGTGGGAGGTGTTGGTGCCACCCACGGGGCCGTTCGGGGGCAGTTTCGAGTTCCTACCCTCTAACGCCATGTTTTTAAGCCTAAGTTTAGAATTATTCAAATTACCATCGTATTCTCAAACCGGGAGTCCCGCGGCTGTGGGGTCAGTTCCTACGAGTTACATTGGTCCCGTGGGAGGTGTTGGTGCCACCCTCGAGGACGTTCAGGGGCTGTTTCGGGTTCTCACCCTCTAACGCCATGTTTTTAAGCCTAAGTCTAGAAATATGCAAATTATCATTGTATTCTAAAACCGGGAGTCCCGCGACAGCGGGGTCAGTTCCTACGAGCTACATTTGTCCCGTGGGAGGTGTTGGTGCCACCCACGGGGACGTTCGGTGGCTGTTTCGAGTTCCCACCCTCTAACACCATGTTTTTAAGCCAAAGTCTAAAAATTGGCAAATTACCGTCATATTCTCAAACCGGGAGTCCCGCGGCTGTGGGGTCAGTTCCAACGAGTTACATTGGTCCCGTGGGCGGTGTTGGTGCCACCCATGGGGCCGTTCGGGAGAAGTTTCAAGTACCCACCCTCTAACGCCATATTTTTAAGCCTAAGTCTAGAAATATGCAAATTACCGTCCTATTCTCAAATCGTGAGTCCCGCGGCTACGGTGTTAGTTCCTACGAGCTACATTGGTCCCGTGGGAGGTGTGGTGCCACCCACGGGGACGTTCGGTGGCTGTTTCGAGTTCCCACCCTCTAACGCCATGTTTTTAAGCCTAAGTCTAGAAATTTGCAAATTACCGTCGTATTCTCAAATCGGGAGTCCCGCGGATGCGGGGTCAGTTCCTACGAATTACATTGGTCCCGTGGGAGTTGTTGGTGCCCCCCACGGGGCCGTTCGGGGGCAGTTTCGAGTTCCCACCCTCTAACGCCATGTTTTTAAGCCTAAGTCAAGAAATATGCAAATTACCGTTGTATTCTCAAATCGTGAGTCCCGCGGCTGCGGTGTCAGTTCCTACGAGTTACATTGGTCCCGTGGGAGGTGTGGGTGCCTCCCACGAGGACGTTCGGTGGCTGTTTCGGGTTCCCACCCTCTAACGCCATGTTTTTAAGCCAAAGTCTAGAAAGTTGTAAATTACCGTCGTATTCTCAAATCGGGAGTCCCGCGGATGCGGGGTCAGTTCCTACGAGTTACATTGGTCCCGTGGGAGGTGTTGGTGCCACCCACAGGGCCGTTCGGGGGCAGTTTCGAGTTTCCACCCTCTAACGCCATGTTTTTAAGCCTAAGTCAAGAAATATGCAAATTACTGTCGTTTTCTCAAACCGGGTGTCCCGCGGCTGCGGGGTCAGTTCCTACGAGTTACATTTGTCCCGTGGGAGGTGTTGGTGCCACCCACGGGGATGTTCAGGGGCTGTTTTGGGTTCTCACCGTCTAACGCCATGTTTTTAAGTCAAAGTTTAAAAATATGTAAATTACCGTCGTATTCTAAAACCGAGAGTCCCGCGGCTGCGGGGTCAGTTCCTACGAGTTACATTGGTCCCGTGGGAGGTGTTGGTGCCACCCATGGGGCCGTTCGGTGGCAGTTTCGAGTTTTAACCCTCTAACGCCATGTTTTTAAGCCTAAGTCTAAAAATATGCATATTACCAACGTATTCTAAATCCGGGAGTCCCGCGGCTGCGGGGTCAGTTACTATGAGTTACATCGGTCCCGTGGGAGGTGTTGGTGACACCCACGGGGATGTTCGGGGGCTGTTTTGGGTTCTCACCCTCTATGGCTATGTTTTTAATCCTAAGTCTAGAAATATGCAAATTACCGTCATATTCTCAAACCGGGAGTCCCGCGACTGCGGGGTCAGTTCCTACGAGTTACATTGGTCCCGTGGGAGGTGTTGGTGCCACCCACGGGGACATTCGGTGTCTATTACGAGTTCCCATCCTCTAACGCCATGTTTTTAAGCCTAAGTCTAGAAATTTGAAAATTACCGTCGTATTCTCAAACCGGGAGTCCCTCGGCTGCGGGGTCAGTTCCTACGAGTTACATTGGTCTTGTGGGAAGTGTTGGTGCCACCCACGGGGCCGTTCGGGGGCAGTTTCGAGTTCCTACCCTCTAACGCCATGTTTTTAAGCCTATGTCTAGAATTATGCAAATTACCGTCGTATTCTCAAACCGGGAGTCCTGCGGCTGCGGGGTCAGTTCCTACGAGTTACATTGGTCCCGTGGGAGGTGTTGGTGCCACCCACGGGGACGTTCGGGGTCTGTTTTGGGTTCTCACCCTCTAACGCCATGTTTTTAAGCCTAAGTCTAGAAATATGCAAATTATCATTGTATTCTAAAATCGGGAGTCCCGCGAGAGCGGGGTCAGTTCCTACGAGCTACATTGGTCCGTGGGAGGTGTTGGTGCCACCCACGGGGACGTTCGGTGGCTGTTTCGAGTTCCCACCCTCTAACGCCATGTTTTTAAGCCTAAGTCTAAAAATTTGCAAATTACCGTCATATTCTCAAACTGGGAGTCCCGCGGCTGCGGGGTCAGTTCCTACGAGTTACATTGGTCCCGTGGGAGGTGTTGGTGCCACCCATGGGGCCGTTCGGGAGAAGTTTTGAGTTCCCACCCTCTAACGCCATATTTTTAGCCTAAGTCTAGAAATATGCAAATTACCGTCGTATTCTCAGATCGTGAGTCCCGCGGCTGGGGTGTCAGTTCCTACGAGTTACATTTATCCCGTGGGAGGTGTGGGTGCCACCCACGAGGACGTTCGGGGGCTGTTTCGAGTTCCCACCCTCTAACGCCATGTTTTTAAGCCTAAGTCTAGAAATTTGCAAATTACCGTCGTATTCTCAAATTGGGAGTCCCGCGGATGCGGGGTCAGTTCCTACGAATTACATTGGTCCCGTGGGAGGTGTTGGTGGCCCCCACGGGGCCGTTCGGGGGCAGTTTCGAGTTCCCACCCTCTAACGCCATGTTTTTAAGCCTAAGTCAAGAAATATGCAAATTACTGTCGTTTTCTCAAACCGGGTGTCCCGCGGCTGCGGGGTCAGTTCCTACGAGTTACATTGGTCCCGTGGGAGGTGTTGGTGCCACCCACGGGGACGTTCGGTGACTTTTTTGAGTTCCCACCCTCAAACGCCATGTTTTAAAGCCTAAGTCTAGAAATTTGCAAATTACTGTCGTATTCTCAAACCGGGAGTCCCGCGGCTGCGGGGTCAGTTCATACGAGTTACATTGGTCCCGTGGGAGGTGTTAGTGCCACCTACGGGGACGTTCGGGGGCTGTTTCGGGTTCTCACCCTCTAACGCCATGTTTTTAAGCCTAAGTCGAGAAATATGCAAATTACCGTCGTATTCTAAAACCGGGAGTCCCGCGACTGCGGGGTCAGTTCCTACGAGCTACATTGGTCCCGTGGGAGGTGTTGGTGCCACCCATGGGGACGTTCGGTGGCTGTTTCGAGTTCTAACCCTCTAACGCCATGTTTTTAAGTTTAAGTCTAGAAATTTACAAATTACCATCTTATTCTCAAATCGGGAGTCCCGTGGCTGCGGGGTCAGTTCCTACGAGTTACATTGGTCCCGTGGGAGGTGTTGGTGCCACCCATGGGGCCGTTCGGGGGAAGTTTCAAGTTCCCACACTCTAACGCCATGTTTTTAATCCTAAGTCTAAAATATGCAAATTACCGTCGTATTCTCAAATCGGGAGTCCTGCAGTGCCAGTTCCTACGAGTTACATTGGTCCCGTGGGAGGTGTAGGTGCCACCCACGAGGATGTTCGGTGGCTGTTTCGAGTTCCCACCCTCTAACGCCATGTTTTTAAGCCTAAGTCTAGAAATTTGCAAATTACCGTCGTATTATCAAACCGGGAGTCCCGCGGCTGCGGGGTCAGTTCCTACGAGTTACATTGGTCCCGTGGGAGGTGTTGGTGCCACCTACGGGGACGTTCGGGGGCTTTTTCGAGTTCCCACCCTCTAACGCCATGTTTGTAAGCCTAAGTCTAGAAATTTGCAAATTACCGTGATATTCTCAAACCGGGAGTCCCGCGACTACGGGGTCACTTCCTACGAGTTACATTTGTCCCGTGGGAGGTGTTGGTGCCACCCACAGGGATGTTCGGGGGCTGTTTCAGGTTCTCACCCTCTAACGCCATGTTTTTAAGCCTAAGTTTAGAAATATGTAAATTACCGTCGTATTCTAAAACCGAGAGTCCCGCGGCTGCGGGGTCAGTTCGTACGAGTTACATTGACCCGTGGGAGGTGTTGGTGCCACCCATGGGGCCATTCGGGGGCAGTTTCGAGTTTTAACCCTCTAACACCATGTTTTTAAGCCTAAGTCTAGAAATATCCATATTACCGTCGTATTCTAAATCCAGGAGTCCCGCGGCTGCGGGGTCAGTTACTACGAGTTACTTCGGTCCCGTGGGAGGTGTTGGTGACACCCACGGGGATGTTCGGGGACTGTTTCGGGTTCTCACCCTCTATGGATATGTTTTTAAGCCTAAGTCTAGAGAATGCAAATTACCGTCGTATTCTAGAACCGAGAGTCCCGCGACTACGGGATCAGTTCCTACGAGTTATATTGGTCCCGTGGGAGGTGTTGGTGCCACCCACGGGGACGTTCAGTGGCTATTTCGATTTCCCATCCTCTAACGCCATGTTTTTAAGCCTAAGTCTAGAAATTTGAAAATTACCGTCGTATTCTCAAACCGGGAGTCCCGCGGCTGCGGGGTCAGTTCCTACGAGTTACATTGGTCCCGTGGGAGGTGTTGGTGCCACCCACGGGGACGTTCGGGGGATTTTTCGAGTTCCCACCCTCTAACGCCATGTTTTTAAGCCTAAGTCTAGAAATTTGTAAATTACCGTCGTATTCTCAAATCGGGAGTCCCGCGACTGCGGGGTCACTTCCTACGAGTTACATTTGTCCCGTGGGAGGTGTTGGTGCCACCCACGGGGATGTTCGGGGGCTGTTTCGGGTTCTCACCGTCTAATGCCATGTTTTTAAGCCTAAGTTTAGAAATATGTAAATTACCGTCGTATTCTAAAACCGAGAGTCCCGCGGCTGCGGGGTCAGTTCGTACGAGTTACATTGGTCCCGTGGGAGGTGTTGGTGCCACCCATGGGGCCGTTCGGGGGCAGTTTCGAGTTTTAACCCTCTAACGCCATGTTTTTAAGCCTAAGTCTAGAAATATGCATATTACCATCGTATTCTAAATCCGGGAGTCCCGCGGCTGCGGGGTCAGTTACTACGAGTTACTTCGGTCCCGTGGGAGGTGTTGGTGACACCCACGGGGATGTTCGGGGACTGTTTCGGGTTCTCACCCTCTATGGCTATGTTTTTAAGCCTAAGTCTAGAAATATGCAAATTACCGTCGTATTCTAGAACCGAGAGTCCCGCGACTGCGGGATCAGTTCCTACGAGTTATATTGGTCCCGTGGGAGGTGTTGGTGCCACCCACGGGGACGTTCAGTGGCTATTTCGATTTTCCATCCTCTAACGCCATGTTTTTAAGCCTAAGTCTAGAAATTTGAAAATTACCCTCGTATTCTCAAACCGGGGGTCCCGCGGCTGCGGGGTCAGTTCCTACGAGTTACATTGGTCTTGTGGGAGGTGTTGGTGCCACCCACGGGGCCGTTCGGGGGCAGTTTCGAGTTCCTACCCTCTAACGCCATGTTTTTAAGCCTAAGTTTAGAATTATTCAAATTACCATCGTATTCTCAAACCGGGAGTCCCGCGGCTGTGGGGTCAGTTCCTACGAGTTACATTGGTCCCGTGGGAGGTGTTGGTGCCACCCTCGAGGACGTTCAGGGGCTGTTTCGGGTTCTCACCCTCTAACGCCATGTTTTTAAGCCTAAGTCTAGAAATATGCAAATTATCATTGTATTCTAAAACCGGGAGTCCCGCGACAGCGGGGTCAGTTCCTACGAGCTACATTTGTCCCGTGGGAGGTGTTGGTGCCACCCACGGGGACGTTCGGTGGCTGTTTCGAGTTCCCACCCTCTAACACCATGTTTTTAAGCCAAAGTCTAAAAATTGGCAAATTACCGTCATATTCTCAAACCGGGAGTCCCGCGGCTGTGGGGTCAGTTCCAACGAGTTACATTGGTCCCGTGGGCGGTGTTGGTGCCACCCATGGGGCCGTTCGGGAGAAGTTTCAAGTACCCACCCTCTAACGCCATATTTTTAAGCCTAAGTCTAAAAATTTGCAAATTACCGTCATATTCTCAAACTGGGAGTCCCGCGGCTGCGGGGTCAGTTCCTACGAGTTACATTGGTCCCGTGGGAGGTGTTGGTGCCACCCATGGGGCCGTTCGGGAGAAGTTTTGAGTTCCCACCCTCTAACGCCATATTTTTAGCCTAAGTCTAGAAATATGCAAATTACCGTCGTATTCTCAGATCGGGAGTCCCGCGGATGGGGTGTCAGTTCCTACGAGTTACATTGGTCCCGTGGGAGGTGTGGGTGCCACCCACGAGGACGTTCGGGGGCTGTTTCGAGTTCCCACCCTCTAACGCCATGTTTTTAAGCCTAAGTCTAGAAATTTGCAAATTACCGTCGTATTCTCAAATTGGGAGTCCCGAGGATGCGGGGTCAGTTCCTACGAATTACATTGGTCCCGTGGGAGGTGTTGGTGGCCCCCACGGGGCCGTTCGGGGGCAGTTTCGAGTTCCCACCCTCTAACGCCATGTTTTGAAGCCTAAGTCAAGAAATATGCAAATTACTGTCGTTTTCTCAAACCGGGTGTCCCGCGGCTGCGGGGTCAGTTCCTACGAGTTACATTGGTCCCGTGGGAGGTGTTGGTGCCACCCACGGGGACGTTCGGTGACTTTTTTGAGTTCCCACCCTCTAACGCCATGTTTTAAAGCCTAAGTCTAGAAATTTGCAAATTACTGTCGTATTCTCAAACCGGGAGTCCCGCGGCTGCGGGGTCAATTCATACGAGTTACATTGGTCCCGTGGGAGGTGTTAGTGCCACCTACGGGGACGTTCGGGGGCTGTTTCGGGTTCTCACCCTCTAACGCCATGTTTTTAAGCCTAAGTCGAGAAATATGCAAATTACCGTCGTATTCTAAAACCGGGAGTCCCGCGACTGCGGGGTCAGTTCCTACGAGCTACATTGGTCCCGTGGGAGGTGTTGGTGCCACCCATGGGGACGTTCGGTGGCTGTTTCGAGTTCTAACCCTCTAACGCCATGTTTTTAAGTTTAAGTCTAGAAATTTACAAATTACCGTCTTATTCTCAAATCGGGAGTCCCGTGGCTGCGGGGTCAGTTCCTACGAGTTACATTGGTCCCGTGGGAGGTGTTGGTGCCACCCATGGGGCCGTTCGGGGGAAGTTTCAAGTTCCCACACTCTAACGCCATGTTTTTAATCCTAAGTCTAAAATATGCAAATTACCGTCGTATTCTCAAATCGGGAGTCCTGCAGTGCCAGTTCCTACGAGTTACATTGGTCCCGTGGGAGGTGTAGGTGCCACCCACGAGGATGTTCGGTGGCTGTTTCGAGTTCCCACCCTCTAACGCCATGTTTTTAAGCCTAAGTCTAGAAATTTGCAAATTACCGTCGTATTATCAAACCGGGAGTCCCGCGGCTGCGGGGTCAGTTCCTACGAGTTACATTGGTCCCGTGGGAGGTGTTGGTGCCACCCACGGGGACGTTCGGGGGCTTTTTCGAGTTCCCACCCTCTAACGCCATGTTTGTAAGCCTAAGTCTAGAAATTTGCAAATTACCGTGATATTCTCAAACCGGGAGTCCCGCGACTACGGGGTCACTTCCTACGAGTTACATTTGTCCCGTGGGAGGTGTTGGTGCCACCCACAGGGATGTTCGGGGGCTGTTTCGGGTTCTCACCCTCTAACGCCATGTTTTTAAGCCTAAGTTTAGAAATATGTAAATTACCGTCGTATTCTAAAACCGAGAGTCCCGCGGCTGCGGGGTCAGTTCGTACGAGTTACATTGACCCGTGGGAGGTGTTGGTGCCACCCATGGGGCCATTCGGGGGCAGTTTCGAGTTTTAACCCTCTAACACCATGTTTTTAAGCCTAAGTCTAGAAATATCCATATTACCGTCGTATTCTAAATCCAGGAGTCCCGCGGCTGCGGGGTCAGTTACTACGAGTTACTTCGGTCCCGTGGGAGGTGTTGGTGACACCCACGGGGATGTTCGGGGACTGTTTCGGGTTCTCACCCTCTATGGATATGTTTTTAAGCCTAAGTCTAGAGAATGCAAATTACCGTCGTATTCTAGAACCGAGAGTCCCGCGACTACGGGATCAGTTCCTACGAGTTATATTGGTCCCGTGGGAGGTGTTGGTGCCACCCACGGGGACGTTCAGTGGCTATTTCGATTTCCCATCCTCTAACGCCATGTTTTTAAGCCTAAGTCTAGAAATTTGAAAATTACCGTCGTATTCTCAAACCGGGAGTCCCGCGGCTGCGGGGTCAGTTCCTACGAGTTACATTGGTCCCGTGGGAGGTGTTGGTGCCACCCACGGGGACGTTCGGGGGATTTTTCGAGTTCCCACCCTCTAACGCCATGTTTTTAAGCCTAAGTCTAGAAATTTGTAAATTACCGTCGTATTCTCAAATCGGGAGTCCCGCGACTGCGGGGTCACTTCCTACGAGTTACATTTGTCCCGTGGGAGGTGTTGGTGCCACCCACAGGGATGTTCGGGGGCTGTTTCGGGTTCTCACCGTCTAATGCCATGTTTTTAAGCCTAAGTTTAGAAATATGTAAATTACCGTCGTATTCTAAAACCGAGAGTCCCGCGGCTGCGGGGTCAGTTCGTACGAGTTACATTGGTCCCGTGGGAGGTGTTGGTGCCACCCATGGGGCCGTTCGGGGGCAGTTTCGAGTTTTAACCCTCTAACGCCATGTTTTTAAGCCTAAGTCTAGAAATATGCATATTACCATCGTATTCTAAATCCGGGAGTCCCGCGGCTGCGGGGTCAGTTACTACGAGTTACTTCGGTCCCGTGGGAGGTGTTGGTGACACCCACGGGGATGTTCGGGGACTGTTTCGGGTTCTCACCCTCTATGGCTATGTTTTTAAGCCTAAGTCTAGAAATATGCAAATTACCGTCGTATTCTAGAACCGAGAGTCCCGCGACTGCGGGATCAGTTCCTACGAGTTATATTGGTCCCGTGGGAGGTGTTGGTGCCACCCACGGGGACGTTCAGTGGCTATTTCGATTTCCCATCCTCTAACGCCATGTTTTTAAGCCTAAGTCTAGAAATTTGAAAATTACCCTCGTATTCTCAAACCGGGGGTCCCGCGGCTGCGGGGTCAGTTCCTACGAGTTACATTGGTCTTGTGGGAGGTGTTGGTGCCACCCACGGGGCTGTTCGGGGGCAGTTTCGAGTTCCTACCCTCTAACGCCATGTTTTTAAGCCTAAGTTTAGAATTATTCAAATTACCATCGTATTCTCAAACCGGGAGTCCCGCGGCTGTGGGGTCAGTTCCTACGAGTTACATTGGTCCCGTGGGAGGTGTTGGTGCCACCCTCGAGGACGTTCAGGGGCTGTTTCGGGTTCTCACCCTCTAACGCCATGTTTTTAAGCCTAAGTCTAGAAATATGCAAATTATCATTGTATTCTAAAACCGGGAGTCCCGCGACAGCGGGGTCAGTTCCTACGAGCTACATTTGTCCCGTGGGAGGTGTTGGTGCCACCCACGGGGACGTTCGGTGGCTGTTTCGAGTTCCCACCCTCTAACGCCATGTTTTTAAGCCTAAGTCTAAAAATTTGCAAATTACCGTCATATTCTCAAACTGGGAGTCCCGCGGCTGCGGGGTCAGTTCCTACGAGTTACATTGGTCCCGTGGGAGGTGTTGGTGCCACCCATGGGGCCGTTCGGGAGAAGTTTTGAGTTCCCACCCTCTAACGCCATATTTTTAGCCTAAGTCTAGAAATATGCAAATTACCGTCGTATTCTCAGATCGTGAGTCCCGCGGCTGGGGTGTCAGTTCCTACGAGTTACATTTATCCCGTGGGAGGTGTGGGTGCCACCCACGGGGACGTTCGGGGGCTGTTTCGAGTTCCCACCCTCTA
Organism: Sambucus nigra; assembly: GCA_949130495.1. Taxonomy (NCBI): domain Eukaryota; kingdom Viridiplantae; phylum Streptophyta; class Magnoliopsida; order Dipsacales; family Adoxaceae; genus Sambucus; species Sambucus nigra. The sequence goes on along the minus strand of OX422212.1, from coordinate 550,095,089 downwards.
ACGCCATGTTTTTAAGCCTAAGTCTAGAAATTTGCAAATTACCGTCGTATTCTCAAATTGGGAGTCCCGCGGATGCGGGGTCAGTTCCTACGAATTACATTGGTCCCGTGGGAGGTGTTGGTGGCCCCCACGGGGCCGTTCGGGGGCAGTTTCGAGTTCCCACCCTCTAACGCCATGTTTTTAAGCCTAAGTCAAGAAATATGCAAATTACTGTCGTTTTCTCAAACCGGGTGTCCCGCGGCTGCGGGGTCAGTTCCTACGAGTTACAATGGTCCCGTGGGAGGTGTGGGTGCCACCCACGGGGACGTTCGGTGACTTTTTTGAGTTCCCACCCTCTAACGCCATGTTTTAAAGCCTAAGTCTAGAAATTTGCAAATTACTGTCGTATTCTCAAACCGGGAGTCCCGCGGCTGCGGGGTCAGTTAATACGAGTTACATTGGTCCCGTGGGAGGTGTTAGTGCCACCTACGGGGACGTTCGGGGGCTGTTTCGGGTTCTCACCCTCTAACGCCATGTTTTTAAGCCTAAGTCGAGAAATATGCAAATTACCGTCGTATTCTAAAACCGGGAGTCCCGCGACTGCGGGGTCAGTTCCTACGAGCTACATTGGTCCCGTGGGAGGTGTTGGTGCCACCCATGGGGACGTTCGGTGGCTGTTTCGAGTTCTAACCCTCTAACGCCATGTTTTTAAGTTTAAGTCTAGAAATTTACAAATTACCGTCTTATTCTCAAATCGGGAGTCCCGTGGCTGCGGGGTCAGTTCCTACGAGTTACATTGGTCCCGTGGGAGGTGTTGGTGCCACCCATGGGGCCGTTTGGGGGAAGTTTCAAGTTCCCACACTCTAACGCCATGTTTTTAATCCTAAGTCTAAAATATGCAAATTACCGTCGTATTCTCAAATCGGGAGTCCTGCAGTGCCAGTTCCTACGAGTTACATTGGTCCCGTGGGAGGTGTAGGTGCCACCCACGAGGATGTTCGGTGGCTGTTTCGAGTTCCCACCCTCTAACGCCATGTTTTTAAGCCTAAGTCTAGAAATTTGCAAATTACCGTCGTATTATCAAACCGGGAGTCCCGCGGCTGCGGGGTCAGTTCCTACGAGTTACATTGGTCCCGTGGGAGGTGTTGGTGCCACCCACGGGGACGTTCGGGGGCTTTTTCGAGTTCCCACCCTCTAACGCCATGTTTTTAAGCCTAAGTCTAGAAATTTGTAAATTACCGTGGTATTCTCAAACCGGGAGTCCCGCGGCTGCGGGGTCACTTCCTACGAGTTACATTGGTCCCGTGGGAGGTGTTGGTGCCACCCATGGGGCCGTTCGGGGGCAGTTTCAAGTTTCCACCCTCTAACGCCATGTTTTTAAGCCTAAGTCTAAAATATGCAAATTACCGTCGTATTCTCAAATCGGGAGTCCTGCGGCTGCGGTGCCAGTTCCGACAAGTTACATTGGTCCCGTGGGAGGTGTTGGTGCCACCCACGAGGACGTTCGGTGGCTTTTTCGAGTTCCCACCCTCTAACGCCATGTTTTTAAGCCTAAGTCTAGAAATTTGTAAATTACCATCGTATTCTCAAACCGGGAGTCTCGCGACTGCGGGGTCACTTCCTATGAGTTACATTTGTCCCGTGGGAGGTGTTGGGGCCACCCACGGGGACGTTCGGGGGCTCTTTCGGGTTCTCACCGTCTAACGCCCTGTTTTTAATCCTAAGTTTAGAAATATGCAAATTACCGTCGTATTCTAAAACCGGGAGTCCTGCGGCTACGGGGTCAGTTCCTACGGGTTACATTGGTCCCGTGGGAGGTGTTGGTGCCACCCACGGGGACGTTCGGGGGTTGTTTAGGGTTCTCACCCTCTAACGCCATGTTTTTAAGCCTAACTCTAGAAATATGCAAATTACCGTCGTTTTCTCAAACCGGGAGACCCACGACTGCGGGGTCAGTTCCTACGAGTTACATTGGCCCCATGGGAGGTGTTGGTGCCACCCAGGAGGATGTTCGGTGGCTGTTTCGAGTTCCCACCCTCTAACGCCATGTTTTTAAGCCTAGGTCTAGAAATTTGCAAATTACCGTCGTATTCTCAAACCGGGAGTCCCGCGGCTGCGGGGTCAATTCCTACGAGTTACATTGGTCCCGTGGAAGGGGTTGGTGCCACCCGCGGGGACGTTCGGGGGCTGTTTCGGGTTCTCACCCTATAACGCCATGGTTTTAAGCCAAAGTCAAGAAATATGAAAATTACCATCATAATCTAAAACTGGGAGTCCCGCGACTGCGGTGTCAGTTCCTATGAGTTACATTGGTCCCGTGGGATGTGTTGGTGCCACCCACGGGGACGTTCGGTGGCTGTTTCGAGTTCCCACCCTCTATCGCCGTGTTTTTAAGCCTAAGTCTATATATTTGTAAATTACCGTCGTATTCTCCAACCGGGAGTCCCACGACTATGGGGTCACTTCCGATGAGTTACATTTGTCCCGTGGGAGTTGTTGGTGCCACCCACGGGGACGTTCGGGGGCTGTTTCGGGTTCTCACCGTCGAACGCCATGTTTTTAAGCCTAAGTTTAAAAATATGCAAATTACCATCGTATTCTAAAACCGAGAGTCCCGCGGCTGCGGGGTCAGTTCCTACGAGATACATTGGTCCTGTGGGAGGTGTTGGTGCCACCCATGGGGCCGTTCGGTGGCGGTTTCGTGTTTTAACCCTCTAACGCCATGTTTTTAAGCCTAAGTCTAGAAATATGCATATTACCGTCGTATTCTAAAACCGGGAGTCCCGCGGCTGCGGGGTCTGTTCTGACGAGTTACATTGGTCCCGTGGGAGGTGTTGGTTCCAGCCACGGGGATGTTCGGTGGCTGTTTCGAGTTCCCACCCTCTAACGCCATGTTTTTAAGCTTAAGTCTATAAATTTGCAAATTACCATCGTATTCTCAAACCGGGAGTCCCGCGGCTGCGGGGTCAGTTCCTACGAGTTACATTGGTCCCGTGGGAGGTGTTGGTGCCACCCACGGGGATGTTCGGGGGCTGTTTCGGGTTCTCACCCTCGAACGCCATGGTTTTAAGCCTAAGTCTAGAAATATGCAAATTATCATCGTATTCTAAAAACGGGAGTCCCGCGACTGTGGGGTCAGTTCCTATGAGTTACATTGGTCTCGTGGGAGGTGTTGGTGCCACCCACGGGGACGTTTGGTGGCTGTTTCGTGTTCCCACCCTCTAACGCCATTTTTTAAGCCTAAGTCTAGAAATTTGCAAATTATCATTGTATTCTAAAACCGGGAGTCCCGCGACAGCGGGGTCAGTTCCTACGACCTATATTGGTCCCGTGGGAGGTGTTGGTGCCACCCACGGGGACGTTCGGTGGCTGTTTCGAGTTCCCACCCTCTAACGCCATGTTTTTAAACCTAAGTCTAGAAATTTGCAAATTACCGTCGTATTCTCAAACCGGGAGTCCCGCGGCTGCGGGGTCAGTTCCTACGAGTTACATTGGTCCCGTGGGAGGTGTTGGTGCCACCCATTGGGCCGTTCAGGGGCAGTTTCGAGTTCCCACCCTCTAACACCATGTTTTTAAGCCTATGTCAAGAAATATGCAAATTACTGTCTTTTTCTCAAACCGGGAGTCCCGCGGCTGCGGGGTCAGTTCCTACGAGTTACATTGGTCCCGTGGGCGGTGTTGGTGCCACCCACGGGGACGTTCGGTGGCTGTTTCGAGTTACCACCCTCTAACGCCATGTTTTAAAGCCTAAGTCTAAAAATATGCAAATTACCGTCGTATTCTCAAATCGGGAGTCCCACGGCTGCGGGGTCAGTTCCTACGAGTTACATTGGTCCCGTGGGAGGTGTTGGTGCCACCTACGGGGACGTTCGGGGGCTGTTTCGGGTTCTTACCCTCTAACACCATGTTTTTAAGCCTAAGTCTAGAAATATGCAAATTACCGTCGTATTCTAAAACAGGGAGTCCCGCGACTGCGGGGTCATGTAACACCCCGTATTTTTGTACATTTAATATTTAATTAGTTCGGGAATTTTAAATTACTTGTGTGTGGTAATTTTAATTGAATTAATTATGGCAATATATATATTTTAATATTAATCGGGGAATGAATCGTTAATGTTTAGGGGCATTTATTTACTAAGTGAATAGTAACAATTTAATTACATCATTTATGGTATTAATGTCAAGGTACGCACTTTTCCCAGCCGGGAGTCGGTATAGACTAAATGGGGTGTGAGATAAGGATTTTTATAAATTAATTCGGATGTCAATTCTGACTGCGCGGTTGAGTCCGGATGGGTCGAGATATTCAGAAAAGAGTACCCGGGGGTAGTAATTGGGTCTCGGGATATTTTTGGGCATAGCCGGGCCCACACGGGGTGAGTTGGGCCACTTTAATTAAGCCCATTAGGTGAAAAACAGGATTAAGGATTTTTAACCTAATGGGGAGATTAGGAAATCAGCAGCCATCACAATTCTAAGCCTAGGGCTTGAGAGGGAAATTGGGGGAAAGCTTAGCAAGAGCAATTGGAGCTTTTTGGAGCCAAATTGAGGGTCAACAACAATGGATCAGACACTACAAACACTTTGAGGCAAGTGGTTAACTGTTTTGATTCCTAAAGCATGATAATCAATTCATATCATAGTGATGTGTAAACCAAAATTCGTTTTTGGGTGTAAATGGGTACAAAATGGGGTTTTTGTTCATGAAACTATTGAATGAGATTCATAGTAAAAATTGTTGTGTTGAACATATCTGAGTACAGAATAAGAATTTGGAATATAAACTGGGGAAAAATCTGAATTTGGAAATTGGTTGTAGAACAAGATTGATGGATTTTAATGGGAAAACCCATCTTTAATTATAGTGAGATCTCGTATGAATCAAAAAGGGTAAAAACAGTTTTAGATGATTGAGACTTGTTTTGGGAGTAATTGATTGGTTAAAAATCGTTATTTAAGGTTGGAAAAATGGAGAGGAAAAACCTTGGAAATTCGTCCATGGCTGAAACAGCAAGCCGAGGAAGACAACCACCTGCTCGATCGATCGATCGACCCAGGGGCTCGATCGATCGAGGGTCCCAAAAATTTGACAGTTCGGCCAGTTTGTTTATATGAGGGTTTAATTTAATATTTAATTCCCTTATTTTTAATTGGTGATAATATTTATATGGGATATATGTTTCCTTAACAATTATAGGGTGATATAATTAGGTTTAGGAGGGTGTGCACGGTATGTCATGAGATGAACGAATTTGGAGAAATAATTCATAATTATGGATAGTGGGCCGAGGAATAATATTCGAGTAATGTAGTTGGGTGGCACTACATTAGTAAAGGAATTTAAGTGAGATACTTAATTATGGACCAAGTGGGAGAGTCCGGGCATGTTGATAATTATAGGTAAATATAATTGGGAAAATTATGGAAATAAATGTGTGACACATTGTGGGCGAAAAATGTGGAAAAGAAATTATGAGATGTAAATTAGACCAAGTGAGCGAGTCCGGGTATGTTGGTTAAGTGACATCAAGGCATTAAATTAATTATTAAGAGAAAGTAATTAGTTTGGAGTCGGAACATAGACTCGGGAAATATTAAGATACGGGCCAAATAAATGAGTTCGGGGATAATAGTTGGGTGACACCAAGTTATTAAATTAATAAATGAGTAATTAATTATATTAGAGTCGGACCACAGACTCAGATTTTTGTTGATTAATTAATGGGTGAATTAATTAAATTAGAGTCGGACGATAGACTCGGGGAGGTATTAAATTAATATGTGTGTCAATTAATTTAATTAGGGTCGGGTGATAGACTCGGGGAAAGTATTATATTAATTTAGGTGTGAATTAATTATATTAGAGTCGGACCATAGTCTCGGGAAGAGGAGAAATTATTAAGTGAGAAAATTAACAACATTGAGTCGGGCCACAGACTCAGGAAATTTCAGGCAGTGTGCGGGACTTGGAGTACACGGTAGAGCCGGGGTTTATATTATATATATACGGTGTCGTGATAGTTTATATATACGTGTATTTATTGTGCGTGATACTAAATATCAGTGATTAGATATTTATTTAATTTATATACTCTAATGCTATCAAGGGAGGTTGCGCGATGTGGGTGAATCCCCTAGCTTGAGGAGTAGGGCGAGTATATCCCCAGGTCATAGAGTCCGGTATATATGGGTGAGGGATTTATATCACTTTCAGGGAAGGAATATGACCGCCTCCACTTCGTTTATATTTTGGTCCAAGTTGGTGAGCGATTCTAACTTGGGGAAACTAGGTTTTGTGAGCACACCTGTAATACCCCGTATTTTCTGTGATATTTATTTTTGGGGATTAATTGAATTAAATGTCTATTAATTGGAAATTAATCCGGATAAAAATATTAACGAGATGTGAGTTAGTATTTTATTATAATGTGTATACTTGGCATTATATGAATATTGGTAATATTGAAATTGTCGTGAGATTTAAATACGGCAATTTGGGAATTTTGCTTGACGCGTGTGACCACCACGTCATGGTATTTTGTTATTAAATTAAAAAGTGAATTTTAGTTCCATTAACCGTATGGTCGTTTTGAGTGCGCCAACGCGTCCGGAAGGGTCGAGATAGTCAGAAAACACTAGCTGAAAGTTTAGTTTGGGTCCCGGGGTATTTTTGAGCCATACCGGCATCATAAAGGGTATTTTGGTAATTTACATTTTTGGGAATTAAAAAGTGACGAAAATAGAAATTTCAATCTGACTATTTCCTTAACCCACTTAACCCACTAACTACACTATGGGACATCATGGGCTACGGGAGAAGTTGATATACCATTCTAACTTACCAAAAACCATAACACACCTCCATACTCCATTATCTTCAACCTTAGGAAGAGCTTGAGAGAGAGAGAGAGAAGGAAACCTTGGGAAGAGCTTGAGAGAGAGAGAGAAGGAAGAGAATTCTGCAGAAAAACAGAGGGAGAACAACCTAACTTCAAGATTCTACACCAAATTCTGAGATAAATTAAGGCAAGTGATTTAAACTCTTTTGATTCAAGATATGTTTCCATGTTTAGGAATTTTCGAAATTTATTTTTGGAGATAAATTAGACCCATGAATTGGAAGTTAAAGGCCATGATTTATGTAGGAATTGCATGTAGTATATTCTGGACGAATTTATATGTTATAAACAGAACCTTGATGATCTAAAAGTGGTATTAGAAGAAGTTTAATGATATTCTTGAATGGAAGAATTCTGGAAATTATTTTGATGTAGTTTTGATCTAAACCAAGCCTTTAAATGATGAATTATGGGACTTAGAATGTAAATACTGTTGTAGGATGATAGTATAATGTTATAGTAACCTTGTCTTGGAGTTTCATGCTTAAAAATGGAGTTTTGGAACAAAACTGTAACTGCAAAACGAAGCAGTCCGTAACAGACCTGGTGCAATCGATCGATCGACATTCATCAGTCGATCGATCGACCACCATCGATCGATCGAAGGTAAAGGTCGATCGATCGACCTTCCCAGAATGAGTAAAGTTTTTCCTGAACTGAATTTTAAATGGTGTTAACCCTTGAATAATATTATTGGAGACATTGTGAATACCCTTAACCTTAAGGAAGACCAGTAGACATGATTATTGAGATTTGAATTTAATTGGAATTTAATTTGAGGAATTATTCTAAATTGATGAAATTCGTTATGTGAGATAATATTTGGGTTAATAGTGAAAATTTGAATAATTTGATGGAATAAGGTTTGGGGCAGAAGTAAAGACCTTAGGTATAAAGATGTTATATGCGTGGATAATGGGAACGTAATAGTCTATTTGAAATAGGTTTTAAGTTTAAGAAACTACGACGTGAGACGTGTCGGTAATTTAATTTATATATTATCGGGATACTTATAATATATGGATTTGGAATAATGGTATAAAGATGTAGAGTATACTTTTAGTCATATCGAGATATCTAAGATGTGTGAATGCTTAATATATAACTTTATGTGTATGACATAACTACCATACTTGCTATCACGGGAGGTTTACGTTCGCTTAGGGCCTTCTTATCCTTGTGTTGCCCGGATTTAGAATGGTTACCTCAATGAACATAGGTCATTGAAGGACTTATTGGGATATTAATAAGTTTTGCTGATCATGGGAGCGTAGGTATGTGCGTGACCCATGTGATGGTGACTGTGTTCGCCTCCACTATTTGTGATGTTGTTATCTGAACGATTCCTGAGAGATTCGAAATGCGTCATCCTTATGTACGTGATGTACCGGGATGGATAGCAGAGTATGTGTGCATCCCAGCTTAGTCTTTGGGTGCTTATATTGTATTTTTATGTTGTGAAAATATACGGTTATATGAGAAGGAATTTATTATGTTAAATTGTGAGTATAGTTATGGTAATGTTTTGAGAAGATAAAAAGGGAACTTTTATCATTAAATGGTCTTGTTAATAATTGGGAATTCGAGAATTAAAGTAGAACTTTCTATTTAATTGTTAATGATGGAACTTATAACGTGAACCGAGTAGAAGTGTTAGAAACTCTTTAGATAGTTATGAGATAACCCATGAATGGGTACAGGAACGTTAGGAGTGCACAGTTAGACGAGAGGTGAATATCTCATGTGAGAGCACGTCCTAACATATATTTTGCATATACTATTATAAATGTTTTAAAGCACTTGCAGGTTTTTAAAATATCTCCACATTCAGGCTCTAACCCGTTTGCTTTCAAATCTATCTTTTTGTAAAACCATTTTAGGTTCCCAGCCACAAAGTCACCAGGCATAGGATCCTCATTCTGATGTCGAGCTGTAGCTGCTTGTGGAAGCTACAGGGATTTGCTTTTAGACGCTTATATCATTTGGATTCCTTATTCAGTATTCCTCAGTTGTAGGGCATGTTGCCCAAATTCTATTAGATACATTTCCATTTCAGTTTTAGACTTTGGCATGTATTCATTCAGTATTCAGTATTTCATTATTTACTTGAGTTGTGGGATTGTGTTATGAGGAGTTTTTCCTCCAGATTTATTTATATCATGTGACGGCTATTTTATTTACTTCATTATGGTGAATGGTGTTATTACTCTTGCTTTAAATCGTCATTGCATGTTATTCAGACTTTAATTAAAATTTGGCAACTTACTTTTTAAATACTAGGTGGTTAGTAATAATAAAATGTTTTCGACAGTGATGCTATTAACTGAGCCAACTTGGCGTTTTGATTTAATTTAATAAAGGAGTAGCTACCCGGTATTTAATTAGTCGGGGTGTCACAGGTGGTATCAGAGCATCAGGTTCTAGTGTCCTTTAGGATCTGAACGGCTTATTATGTTTCCGTTGAGCTTTCTTTGATATAGAGCCCTATATTTTAGGACTGTTGTATTCTTTTGTATATGCTACGTTCTTCAGCTATTTTAAGGTTTATAACTGCGAACTTATAAGACCTTACTCTTATTTCAGACATGCCTCCATTAAGGGGCACCACGGATTCCTAGGAATGTTGTGTTTATCTCTATACATTGGGAATTCGTATTTCTGCGATTTGTTTATTTGAATGATGAACTCATCCAAATTTACTTAAATTTTCAGATGGGTCGTCATGAAGAATTGGTTAAAACGGTTAGGGGAGCCAGCGAGCAAGATCGACTCACACCTCCGGTATCCCCAGAGAGAATGTCAACCTCCGAGTTAGCAGGTATCGTGGCACAAGCAGTCACCGCTGCAGTTTTACAATACCAAGAACGTAGCATACAACTTAGAGGAGACAAAAGACCTAGAGAGGTTAGCCAAATGCATGTGATTAAAGCAGACAAATGTGCAAAGGCCCCGAAATTTCGACAACAAACTACCCTAGACCGAGTCAGTTCTGGTCAACAACGTGGTGAAATGGAACAGTTTCGAAAGAAGAATAAAGTCCCAAGTCAGCAAGGCCAACACCGACAGCAACAGGGTCAGAGGGGGAGTAACATCAAAGGCCGATGTTTTGCGTGTCGCGAGCATGGCCATCATCGTTATGAATGCCCTAATAAGGGCAAGGCCCCACAGCAGCAGCAGCAGCAGCAGGGTGCCTGTAATGATCTACAGGTGCCACTTTCTTCAGTCGCTCTCCCAGCACCAGATCGGGTACCAACCCTATCAATCTTTCCTATAACTCCAGTACAGCAGGGGTAGTTACAGTTCAGTCATATCTATAATGTCCGCCAGACAGCCGCCCCACAGGCGCCACCCACTATTTGGGGTATGTTTTTCCTATCCATGAAACTTTGGGTCGAATTTCGTTTGTTACTGGATCAACGCGTTGTTTTTATAACTACATTTTTATGCGAAGGCCTTAGGGCTATTAACCACAATATTGAGTACGGTAACGTGGGTAGACTAACCACTGGGGAATGATTCTTTTTCTTTTATGACCGTGGAGTGGGGGTAGAGATGGGTAGTTTGGAATTACCTGCCGTTATGTTAGTACTAGAGATGACCGAGTATGGTGCCATTATTAGTATGGACTGGCTTGTTTGCGTGCTGAGCCATGATTGACTATATCAGTAGGAGTATTGTCTTTGCCATTCCCGGGCAGGAGATGTTTTTGGTGGAGATGCCTCGTTCCGAGGGAAGATCGTTCACCCATTTGGACTAGATAGAGGAGGAGACCTCTAAGGAGGTGGTGATACCACTTGATTCGATTCCGGTTGTTAGAGAGTTTGCCGATGTATTTCAGGATATACCTGGACTACCCCAGTCAAGAGATAGACTTCGTTATAGACTTGTTACTAGATACGAGACCTATAGCACGAGCACCGTACCGTATGGCTCCCGCTGAGATGAGGGAGTTACGGGATCAGATTGAACAGTTGTTGGGTCAGGGGTTTATTCGAAGGAGTACTTCACCTTGGGGTACCCCTGTGTTGTTCGTGAAGAAGAGAGATGGTTTACTGAGATTGTGTGTGGACTACCGGGAGTTAAACAAGGTCATGATACGGAATAAGTATCCATTGCCTCGAATCGATGACCTATTCGACCAGTTAAGAGGAGCTTCTTGCTTCTCAAAGATTGATTTGCGATCTGGTTACCATCAGTTGCGTATTAGGAAGGAGGACGTCTCGAAGACTGCGTTCTTATCGAGATATGGCTCTTACGAGTTTCGAGTTATGCCATTTGTTTTGACCAACGCTCCAGCAGCATTTATGAACTTGATGAATAGGGTGTTCAGGGATTTCCTAGATCAGTTTGTCATTGTCTTCATCGATGATATTTCGATTTACTCCCAGACTGAGGAGGAGCACGCCGAGCACTTGAGGCTAATTTTGCAGACACTGCGCCAGAATGAGTTGTATGCAAAAATATGAGAAATGCGGGTTTTGGCTGAAGGAGGTTCAGTTTTTGGGGCATATTATTTCCGACCGGGGAATATCGGTTGATCCGGGGAAGGTATCCGCGGTGAGGGAGTGGGGACAGCCCACGACACCGACAGAGATCCGTAGTTTCTTGAGCCTAGCAGGATACTACAGAAGGTTTATTCGGGGTTTCTCCACGATAGCGGGTCCCATGACACACCTAACCCGTAAAGGTGTGCCATTCATTTGGAGTGATGCCTGTCAGTTGGCATTTGATGAGTTGAAGGACAAGTTAACCTCAGCACCTGTGTTAACTTTGCCGAGACCGGGAGTTGAATATCTTGTTTACACCGATGAGTCCTTACAAGGACTTGGAGGTGTACTGCAGCAGGAGAGTCAGGCCATAGCTTATGATTCCCGTAAGCTTAAGCCTCGCGAGAAGAAATACCCTACCCATGACTTGGAGTTAGCGGCAGTGGTATTTGCCCTTCGTATATGGAGACATTACCTTTTGGGAGAGAAGTTTCGATTGTTCACGGATCACAAGTCCCTACAGTACCTATTCACGCAGAAGGAGTTGAATATGCGGCAACGGAGGTGGCTTGAATTTGTGAAAGATTATCAGTTCGATATCCAGTATCACCCGGGGAAGGCTAACGTGGTGGCAGACGCGTTGAGCCATAGACCGGTAGAGGAGGTGGCAGATGTATGGAAGGAAAAGTGGAAGGAATTGGGACACCAGGATGCAGTGGCCCGATCATTCATGTCTGTGATGACTGTTACACCACAGATTGTCACGAAGGTGGTAAAGGCCCATGCAAATGACTCGTTCTGTCAGGAGCAGATAGTTCGATTATTGGCAGAGGGAGCTGAATCCTATACCGTTAGCTCAGACGGGGGATTACGCTTCAATGGGAGATTGGGGGTTCTGGAAGGGGAGGAATTTCGGCATGAGGTGATGGTAGAGTCACACGGCTCACGGTTCGTGGTACATCCCGGAGGGGACAAAATGTACCAAGACATGAGACGTCAGTATTGGTGGAGCGGGATGAAGAGAGATATTGCCAAGATTGTTTCAAAATGCGCCACTTGTCAGCTCGTAAAAGTGGATCATCAGAGACCGGCAGGACTACTACAGCCGTTAGAGGTCCCGATGTGGATGTGGGAGAGCATCTCTATGGACTTTATCATGGGGTTGCCTACGTCGCAGAGGGGTCACGACTCAATTTGGGTAATTGTGGACAGGTTGTCAAAAGTCGCTCATTTTCTACCCGTAAGGACAGACTACACCGCGGGACAGTATGCCCAGCTCTTTATTGCAGAGATAGTGAGACTTCACGGTGTGCCCTTAAATATCGTGTCTGACCGAGACAAGATATTTGTTTCACGGTTTTGGGAGAGTTTTCAGCAGGCCATGGGCACGGAGTTGCGGTTGAGTACGGCGTACCACCCTCAAACCGATGGGCAGACCGAGCGCACAAATCAGATGTTGGAGGACATGCTACGTATGTGCACCATTGACTTTGAGGGTGGATGGGAGCAGTATCTTCCACTGGTGGAGTTTGCTTACAACAACTCCTACCAGTTCACCATTGGCATGGCACCATTTGAGGCGTTGTACGGTAGACCTTGTCGTTCCCCAGCATGTTGGTTGGAGGTGGGGGACAACAAACTACTTGGGTCGGAAGTGATTCAGGATACTTCGGCAAGGATAGAATTGATTCGGAGTCGCATTCGGGTAGCTCAGGACAGACAGAAGAGTTATGATGATGTGAAGAGATTCTTCAGAGAGTTCCAAGTGGGGGACCAGGTTTTGCTCAGAGTATCTCCTATGAAGGGGATTATGCGTTTCGGGAAGAAAGGGAAGTTGGCACCGAGGTATGTGGGACCATTTCCTATTATTGAGCGGATTGGACCGGTTGCGTATAGACTTGGGTTACCGGAGCATTTACATCGGATTCACGATGTGTTTCATATTTCCTCGCTTAGGAAATACCTTAGAGATAATTTGGCTTTCTCTCATTGCTGTGGAGGACATAGATCTCCAGCCGGATAGCTCCTACGAGGAAGGGCCTATTGCTATTCTAGACTGAAGTGAGCGGAAACTGCGGTCAAAGATAGTTCCGTTAGTGCGTGTTCAGTGGCGACATCATAATGTCAAGGAGTGCACATGGGAGCGCGAGGAGGAGATGCGCGAACGTTATCCAGATTTATTCTTACCAGGTACCTTCTAGTTCCGAATTTCGGGACGAAATTCAGTTATTAGGGGGGAAGTATGTAATACCCCGTATTTTCTGTGATATTTATTTTTGGGGATTAATTGAATTAAATGTCTATTAATTGGAAATTAATCCGGATAAAAATATTAACGAGATGTGAGTTAGTATTTTATTATAATGTGTATACTTGGCATTATATGAATATTGGTAATATTGAAATTGTCGTGAGATTTAAATACGGCAATTTGGGAATTTTGCTTGACGCGTGTGACCGCCACGCCATGGTATTTTGTTATTAAATTAAAAAGTGAATTTTAGTTCCATTAACCATATGGTCATTTTGAGTGCGCCAACGCGTCCAGAAGGGTCGAGATAGTCAGAAAACACTAGCCGGAAGTTTAGTTTGGGTCCCGGGGTATTTTTGGGCCATACCGGCATCATAAAGGGTATTTCGGTAATTTACATTTTTGGGAATTAAAAAGTGACGAAAATAGAAATTTCAATCTGACTATTTCCTTAACCCACTAACTACACTATGGGACATCATGGGCTATGGGAGAAGTTGATATACCATTCTAACTTACCAAAAACCATAACACACCTCCATACTCCATTATCTTCAACCTTGGGAAGAGCTTGAGAGAGAGAGAGAAGGAAACCTTGGGAAGAGCTTGAGAGAGAGAGAGAAGGAAGAGAATTCTGCAGAAAAACAGAGGGAGAACAACCTAACTTCAAGATTCTACACCAAATTCTGAGATAAATTAAGGCAAGTGATTTAAACTCTTTTGATTCAAGATATGTTTCCATGTTTAGGAATTTTCGAAATTTATTTTTGGAGATAAATTAGACCCATGAATTGGAAGTTAAAGGCCATGATTTATGTAGGAATTGCATGTAGTATATTCTGGACGAATTTATATGTTATAAACAGAACCTTGATGATCTAAAAGTGGTATTAGAAGAAGTTTAATGATATTCTTGAATGGAAGAATTCTGGAAATTATTTTGATGTAGTTTTGATCTAAACCAAGCCTTTAAATGATGAATTATGGGACTTAGAATATAAATACTGTTGTAGGATGATAGTATAATGTTATAGTAACCTTGTCTTGGAGTTTCATGCTTAAAAATGGAGTTTTGGAACGAAACTGTAACTGCAAAACGAAGCAGTCCGTAACAGACCTGGTGCAATCGATCGATCGAAGGTAAAGGTCGATCGATCGACCTTCCCAGAATGAGTAAAGTTTTTCCTGAACTGAATTTTAAATGGTGTTAACCCTTGAATAATATTATTGGAGACATTGTGAATACCCTTAACCTTAAGGAAGACCAGTAGACATGATTATTGAGATTTGAATTTGATTGGAATTTAATTTGAGGAATTATTCTAAATTGATGAAATTCGTTACGTGAGATAATATTTGGGTTAATAGTGCAAATTTGAATAATTTGATGGAATAAGGTTTGGGGAAGAAGTAAAGACCTTAGGTATAAAGATGTTATATGCTTGGATAATGGGAATGTAATAGTCTATTTGAAATAGGCTTTAAGTTTAAGAAACTACGACGTGAGACGTGTCGGTAATTTAATTTATATATTATCGGGATACTTATAATATATGGATTTGGAATAATGGTATAAAGATGTAGAGTATACTTTTGGTCATATCGAGATATCTAAGATGCGTGAATGCTTAATATATAACTTTATGTGTATGACATACCTACCATACTTGCTATCACGGGAGGTTTACGTTCGCTTAGGGCCTTCTTATCCTTGTGTTGCCCGGATTTAGATTGGTTACCTCGATGAACATAGGTCATTGAAGGACTTATTGGGATATTAATAAGTTTTGCAGATCATGGGAGCATAGGTATGTGCGTGACCCATGTGATGGTGACTGTGTTCGCCTCCACTATTTGTGATGTTGTTATCTGAACGATTCCTGAGAGATTCGGAATGCGTCATCCTTATGTACGTGATGTATCGGGATGGATAGCAGAGTATGTGTGCATCGCAGCTTAGTCTTTGGGTGCTTATATTATATTTTTATGTTGTGAAAATATACGGTTATATGAGAAGGAATTTATTATGTTAAATTGTGAGTATAGTTATTGTAATGTTTTGAGAAGATAAAAAGGGAACTTTTATCATTAAATGGTTTTGTTAATAATTGGGAATTCGAGAATTAAAGTAGAACTTTCTATTTAATTGTTAATGATGGAACTTATAACGTGAACCGAGTATAAGTGTTAGAAACTCTTTAGATAGTTATGAGATAACACATGAATGGGTACAGGAACGTTAGGAGTGCACAGTTAGACGAGAGGTGAATATCTCATGTGAGAGCACGTCCTAACATGTATTTTGCATATACTGTTTTAAAATGTTTTAAAGCACTTGCAGGTTTTTAAAATATCTCCACATTCGGGCTCTGACCCGTTTTCTTTCAAATCTATCTTTTTGTAAAACCATTTTAGGTGCCCAGCCACAAGGTCACCAGGCATAGGATCCTCATTCTGATGACGAGCTGTAGCTGCTTGTGGAAGCTACAGGGATTTGCTTTTAGACGCTTATATCATTTGGATTCCTTATTCAGTATTCCTCAGTTGTAGGGCATGTTGCCCAAATTCTATTAGATACATTTCCATTTCAGTTTTAGACTTTGGCATGTATTCATTCAGTATTCAGTATTTCATTATTTACTTGAGTTGTGGGATTGTGTTATGAGCAGTTTTTCCTCCAGATTTATTTATATCATGTGACGGTTATTTTATTTACTTCATTATGGTGAATGGTGTTATTACTCTTACTTTAAATCGTCATTGCATGTTATTCAGACTTTAATTAAAATTTGGCAACTTACTTTTTAAATACTAGGTGGTTAGTAATAATAAAATGTTTTCGACAGTGATGCTATTAACTGAGCCAACTTGGCGTTTTGATTTAATTTAATAAAGGAGTAGCTACCCAGTATTTAATTAGTCGGGGTGTCACAACCTAGTGAGATAGCATTTTAGAGTGAATCATCCGGTGAGGGTATACTCGGAAGGATGGAAACGCGTATGATATATGTGTGGATGTTAGTGAAGGTATGTATAATATAGTAGTAAATATTATATGTAGGTGATAATACAGTGCGTGATGTATTTATCTTATATAACGCGGGTTACAGTTATATGCTGTTAATTAATGAGAAATTAATTAAGTTAATCATTAGTGGAAATAATACAGTGTGTGATGTATGTACTTTATATAACTTGTGAGATGGTTATATGCTATTATTTAGGAGGAATTAATTAAGTTAATTGTGAAATAACTTATAATTCAAGAAATTATTATACTCGGGTAAGAGTAGTATGGCAAGGGAAGGTTATACCAGGACTAGTTGCATGGGGTAGTACAACTAGGTGGGGTTAAGGTAACCGATAGGTGTGCACATTAGTGGAGGGGTGATAATGTCCACAAGGGAGTGCGACACTAACTTAAATATGAAGCGCATTCATTCATTTTAAATTACTACAGTTAATTCACTTGCTAAATATTTTCAAAATGTTTTGGGTTCTAACCCTTGCTATAAAACTATTTTCAAAACCTTTTAGGTGTCCAGCCAAAGGGACACCAAGATTGATATTCTATTCTAGGGGCACGGAGCTGTGGCATATGTGGATGCTAGCAGGAGTTTGAATTAGACGCATAATTCATTCATTCCTAGAGTAGGAATCTTTTATCAGTCTCAGTTTTATTTAGGGCTTGTAGCCCAGACTTCTCGGTACAGTTTTCAGGTGTAATTTATTCAGGTGTTGGAGATTTGTATTTGGATTATTTATTTGGTGGCCGGTGATTTATTCAGCAAGTTGTGTAATTATTATTCTATTTACTTTCATTCAGTTGTGTGAATGGTTTATATTTTAATTCCGCATGTACTATTTCGTTAAATCAAAAAGTTAAAATTGGCACCAGTTTTTGGAATACTAGGTGGTTAGTAAGTTTTAAAAAGTTTTCGACAGTGATGCTAAGGATGATCCAACTGGGATTCCTGTTTTAATTTGGTATAGGACTGATCACCCGGTATTTTATTAGGCGGGGTGTCACAGATGGTATCAGAGCATCAGGTTCTAGTGTCCTTAGGATCTGTGCGGCTTTTCACGTTTCAGCTTAGCAATCTTTGATATAGAGCCCTATCATAGGATTGTTGTATTCTCATATGTATGCGCATATACGTTCTTCTGCAAAATTTATATTTGAGAGTGAACTCATACCAATTCGGGTCTCATTCCGGATGACGCCAGGAGAGAGCAGCTAGGGCAGCAGGGGGAGATGAGACGAGGGAGGCTCGTTAAGGGCAAGAGATACCACAGTAACAGCCAGAGATGATTTTGGCAGCATAGGTCATTGAAATAGTGGCACAGGCAGTTTGAGCAACGGTGGTCGCAACGACAAGATACTTTCCACGGGATCAACCACAAGTGTTAGTGGCGCCCGATGTTAAGACTCACGCAGGGTCGTCGGGGTGGAAACAAGAATGAGAGGTTATTTTTAGTGGGAACCCACCAGAGTTGCGAGGGGGTTCAGGTGTAGTACTAGCATGTCAAGGAAGAGAGGTATCCAGCGTCACCTATGCATGCGAGATTGCGATGGGGTGCGAAAGCAAATGGTAACCACTTTTAGTTGGTGGAAGCATTGCTACAGCGGTGGGGGTCGATCACCACAGTTGAGGAAAGAGACACACTAGCTACTGCAGAGTTTTAGGTGCGGTTTGACCGCAAGTATTTTCCTTCAGCAGCCGAGACCGAAATGAGGAGAAAATTTTTGTGAGGAGACTCAAAGGGAGACCGTTTAGTGATCGATTACGAAGAATATTTCACTCGTTGGTAAATTTTATACCGGATGAGGTAAGCGAGGAAAAGAGAAAGAAAGCAACGTTTAGGGATGGGTTAGTCTGGAGAATCAGACAACAGTTAATTGATAATTCTGCATTAGTAGATTATACTGATGTCATTAACGCAACACTCCGGCACTGTCGGGAATATCGCTTCCACGCGAAAGGAAACGGGAAGGGAGTGGGGATTAGCAAGTTGGATGAGGCAGAAGGGAACAATACCAGTGGGGTATCCCAGCAGCGGACTGGGGGAGATCAGGGGCAGTATTTCTGGCAGGGAAATCATGCCAAATGATCTAGAACTGGAGGCTATAGGCGGGATGGCCAGGAATTCCAACAAGGTTGGCATGTAAGGGATCTGTGGCAGGGTGAACATGTTAGAAAGTGTTTCGTTTGTGGGAAAAGCGAGACACAAGAAGAGATATTGCCTTAAGCGAGGCAGGGGTCAACTACAGGACGAGGTCCTGGATGTACAACCACTAACGCAAGTCATGGGTGCATTCGAGCAGGGAGAAGCTGCTCCGAAAATCGAGAACTAGCCGTTGTAGCTGGAGTATAGAGGTAATTATATTTTTACCCTAGGGACATGGGGTATATTATTTTTGAGTGACAAAGAGGATGTCACAAAAATAAGACATATTTTTTTCACTAAAGTTCGCATGTGAGTCGAACTTAGTGGGTGCGTTGGCGGTAGCAGCCATAGTATGTGGAGAAATTTCTGTAGGGTAGCGGAGTTCCTTGGTGTTCTTCACGAGAGGGTGGAGGTGTACGCTGAGTGATTGTTTGAATTTTGCGAAGGATTACTACTTTCGAGAATTATGGGAGTAGGGATGATAATATGTCCTAAATGTCGGCTGGATAGCGATGGAAGTTAACTATTGTGGATAATAGTGTAAAATTTTGGTGTTCGCAGCACCAGGGTAGGGTTGGTACTAGGTATCACCAGAAAGGGCGTATAGCCTGTATATATGTGGATGTATAGATGTTGTATTGCGTGGTGCGATAGCACATAGTGAAGTTTTATGTTCTCACATTTTATCCCAGTATGTGGGGATGTTTACTGAAGTGAATCAGAGTGGTTAGATTTATTTTCGAGCAAAGAGAGATAGCTCGGGGTTTATTTTGCGCAAGGACTAGTGGTAGTAAGGGCGCAGTATTATGTTGTCTTTTGTAGCATAAGGGTAAGCGTATATTCTTTTGTGTTGAGCGATAAGTATTAATGGAGAGATAGTTGGACGTAACATGGGTTGAGTACCCGGGCAGTATATATATATATATATATATATATATATATATATATATATATATATATATATATGTGTGTGTGTGTGTGTGTGTGATATAACTACGGGTTCGATGTTATATTACGAGTTACGACTAGTACAGTCGGGTAACTTCCGTGTAGTAGGGCACGGGGATAGGGTGTATGGGCACCCGGGTTAATTAAGGTAAATTTTGTGCGATAAAGCACAGGAATAGGGTGTATGGGCGCCCTGGGTAAATTTTAAATGCATACTTGTGCAACGTGGTTAGAAACACATGGGATAGATATAGCGGGCTTGGAGACACATGACTGGTGAGAAAGATGTGAATATCGGAACACTAGGTTTATCTTAATTTTGAGGGAGAAATTCCTTTGTAACGGGGGAAGTATGTAACACCCCGTATTTTTGTACATTTAATATTTAATTAATTCGGGAATTTTAAATTACTTGTGTGTGGTAATTTTAATTGAATTAATTATGGCAATATATATATTTAAATATTAATCGGGGAATGAATGGTTAATGTTTAGGGGCATTTATTTACTAAGTGAATAGCAACAATTTAATTACATCATTTCGGGTATTAATGTCAAGGTACGCACTTATCCCAACCGGGAGTCGGTATAGACTAAATGGGGTGTGAGATAAGGATTTTTATAAATTAATTCGGATGTCAATTCTGACTGCGCAGTTGAGCCCCCCCGATGGGTCGAGATAGTCAGAAAAGAGTACCCGGGGGTAGTAATTGGGTCTCGGGATATTTTTGGGCATAGCCGGGCCCACACGGGGTGAGTTGGGCCACTTTAATTAAGCCCATTAGGTGAAAAACGGGATTAAGGGTTTTTAACCTAATGGGGAGATTAGGAAATCAGCAGCCATCACAATTCTAAGCCTAGGGCTTGAGAGGGAAATTGGGGGAAAGCTTAGCAAGAGCAATTGGAGCTTTTTGGAGCCAAATTGAGGGTCAACAACAACTGATCAGACACTACAAACACTTTGAGGCAAGTGGTTAACTGTTTTGATTCCTAAAGCATGATAATCAATTCATATCATAGTGATGTGTAAACCAAAATTCGTTTTTGGGTGTAAATGGGTACAAAATGGGGTTTTTGTTCATGAAACTATTGAATGAAATTCATAGTAAAAATTGTTGTGTTGAACATATCTGAGTACAGAATAAGAATTTGGAATATAAACTAGGGAAAAATCTGAATTTGGAAATTGGTTGTAGAACAAGATTGATGGATTTTAATGGGAAAACCCATCTTTAATTATAGTGAGATATCGTATGAATCAAAAACGGTAAAAACAGTTTTAGATGATTGAGACTTGTTTTGGGAGTAATTGATTGGTTAAAAATCGTTATTTAAGGTTGGAAAAATGGAGAGGAAAAACCTTGGAAATTCGGCCATGGCTGAAACAGCAAGCCGAGGAAGACAACCACCTGCTCGATCGATCGATCGACCCAGGGGCTCGATCGATCGAGGGTCCCAGAAATTTGACAGTTCGGCCAGTTTGTTTATATGAGGGTTTAATTTAAGATTTAATTCCCTTATTTTTAATTGGTGATAATATTTATATGGGATATATGTTTCCTTAACAATTATAGGGTGATATAATTAGGTTTAGGAGGGTGTGAACGGTATGTCATGAGATGAACGAATTTGGAGAAATAATTCATAATTATGGATAGTGGGCCGAGGAATAATATTCGGGTAATGTAGTTGGGTGGCACTACATTAGTAAAGGAATTTATGTGAGATACTTAATTATGGACCAAGTGGGCGAGTCCGGTCATGTTGATAATTATAGGTAAATATAATTGGGAAAATTATGGAAATAAATGTGTGACACATTGTGGGCGAAAAATGTGGGAAAGAAATTATGAGATGTAAATTAGACCAAGTGAGCGAGTCCGGGTATGTTGGTTAAGTGACATCAAGGCATTAAATTAATTATTGAGAGAAAGTAATTAGTTTGGAGTCGGAACATAGACTCAGGAAATATTAAGATACAGGCCAAATAAATGAGTCCGGGGATAATAGTTGGGTGACACCAAGTTATTAAATTAATAAATGAGTAATTAATTATATTAGAGTCGGACCACAGACACGGATTTTTGTTGATTAATTAATGGGTGAATTAATTAAATTAGAGTCGGACGATAGACTCGGGGAGGTATTAAATTAATATGTGTGTCAATTAATTTAATTAGGGTCGGGTGATAGACTCGGGGAAAGTATTATATTAATTTAGGTGTGAATTAATTATATTATAGTCGGACCATAGACTCGGGAAGAGGATAAATTATTAAGTGAGAAAATTAACAACATTGAGTCGGGCCACAGACTCAGGAAATTTCAGGCAGTGTACGGGACTTGGAGTACACGGTAGAGCCGGGGTTTATATTATATATATACGGTGTTGTGATAGTATATATATACGTGTATTTATTGTGCGTGATACTAAATATCAGTGATTAGATATTTATTTAATTTATATACTATAATGCTATCAAGGGAGGTTGCGCGATGTGGGTGAATCCCCTAGCTTGAGGATTAGGGCGAGTATATCCCCAGGTCATAGCGTCCGGTATATATGGGTGAGGGATTTATATCACTTTCAGGGAAGGAATATGACCGCCTCCACTTCGTTTATATTTTGGTCCAAGTTGGTGAGCGATTCTAACTTGGGGAAACTAGGTTTCGTGAGCACACCTAGTGAGATAGCATTTTAGAGTTAATCATCCGGTGAGGGTATACTCAGAAGGATGGATACGCGTATGATATATGTGTGGATGTTAGTGAAGGTACGTATAATATAGTAGTAAATATTATATGTAGGTGATAATACAGTGCATGAAGTATTTATCTTATATAACGCGGGTTACAGTTATATGCTGTTAATTAATGAGAAATTAATTAAGTTAATCATTGGTGGAAATAATACAGTGTGTGATGTATGTACTTTATATAACTTGTGAGATGTTTATATGCTATTATTTAGGAGGAATTAATTAAGTTAATTGTGAAATAACTTATAATTCAAGAAATTATTATACTCGGGTTAGAGTAGTATGGCAAGGGAAGGTTATACCAGGACTTGTTGCATGGGGTAGAACAACTAGTTGGGGTTAAGGTAACCGATAGGTGTGCACATTAGTGGAGGGGTGAGAATGTCCACAAGGGAGTGCGACACTAACTTAAATATGAAGCACATTCATGCATTTTAAATTACTGCAGTTAATTCACTTGCTAAATATTTTCAAAATGTTTTGGGTTCTAACCCTTGCTATAAAACTATTTTCAAAACCTTTTAGGTGTCCATCCACAGGGACGCCAAGATTGATATTCTATTCCAGGGGCACAGAGCTGCGGCATATGTGGATGCTAGCAGGAGTTTGAATTAGACGCATCATTCATTCTTTCCTAGAGTAGGAATCTTTTATCAGTCTCAGTTTTATTTAGGGCTTGTAGCCCAGACTTCTCGGTACAGTTTTCAGGTGTAATTTATTCAGGTGTTGGAGATTTGTATTTGGATTATTTATTTGGTGGCCGGTGATTTATTCGGCAAGTTGTGTAATTATTATTCTATTTACTTTCATTCAGTTGTGTGAATGGTTTATATTTTAATTCCGCATGTACTATTTTGTTAAATCAAAAAGTTAAAATTGGCACCAGTTTTTGGAATACTAGGTGGTTAGTATGTTTTAAAAAGTTTTCGACAATGATGCTAAGGATGATCCAACTGGGATTCCTGTTTTAATTTGGTATAGGACTGATCACCCGGTATTTTATTAGGCGGGGTGTCACAGATGGTATCAGAGCATCAGGTTCTAGTGTCCTTAGGATCTGTGCGGCTTTTCACGTTTCAGCTTAGCAATATTTGATATAGAGCCCTATCATAGGATTGTTGTATTCTCATACGTATGCGCATATACGTTCTTCTGCAAAATTTATATTTGAGAGTGAACTCATACCAATTCGGGTCTCATTCCAGATGACGCCAGGAGAGAGCAGCTAGGGAAGCAGGGGGGGATGAGACGAGGGAGGCTCGTTAAGGGCAAGAGCTACCACAGTAACAGCCAGAGATGATTTCGGCAACATAGGTCATTGAAATAGTGGCACAGGCAGTTTGAGCAACGGTGGTCGCAATGACAAGATACTTTCCACGGGATCAACCACAAGTGTTAGTGGCGCCGGATGTTAAGACTCACGCAGGGTCGTCGGGGTGGAAATAAGAATGAGAGGTTATTTTTAGTGGAAACCCACCAGAGTTGCGAGAGGGTTCAGGTGTAGTACTAGCATGTCAAGGAAGAGAGGTATCCAGCGTCACCTACGCATGGGAGATTGCGATGGGGTACGAAAGCAAATGGTAACCACTTTTAGTTAGTGGAATCATTGCTACAGCGGTGGGGGTCGATCACCACAGTTGAGGAAAGGGACACACTAGCTACTGCAGAGTTTTAGGTGCGGTTTGACCGCAAGTATTTTCCTTCAGCAGCCGAGACCGAAATGAGGAGAAAATTTTTGTGAGGAGACTCAAAGGGAGACCGTTTAGTGATCGATTACGAAGAAGATTTCACTTGTTGGTAAATTTTATACCGGATGAGGTAAGCGAGGAAAAGTGAAAGAAAGCAACGTTTAGGGATGGGTTAGTCTGGAGAATCAGACAACAGTTAATTGATAATTCCGCATTAGTAGATTATACTGATGTCATTAACACAACACTCCGGCACTGTCGGGAATATCGCTTCCACGCGAAAGGAAACGGGAAGGGAGTGGGGATTAGCAAGTTGGATGAGGCAGAAGGGAACAATACCAGTGGGGTATCCCAGCAGCGGACTGGGGGAGATCAGGGGCAGTATTTCTGGCAAGTTGGATTAGCAAGTTGGATGAGGCAGAAGGGATCAGTGGCAGGGTGAACATGTTAGAAAGTGTTTCGTTTGTGGGAAAAGCGAGACACATGAAGAGATATTCCCTTAAGCGAGGCAGGGGTCAACTACAGGATGAGGTCCTGGATGTAGAGCCACTAACGCAAGTCACGGGTGCATTCGGGCAGGGAGAAGCTGCTCCGAAAATCGAGAACCAGCCGTTGTAGCTGGAGTATATAGGTAATTATATTTTTACCCTAGGTACATGGGGTATATTGTTTTTGAGTGACAAAGAGGATGTCACAAAAAATAAGACATATTTTTTTCACTAACGTTCGCATGTGAGTCGAACTTAGTGGGTGCGTTGGCGGTAGCAGCCATAGTATGTGGAGAAATTTCCGTAGGGTAGCGGAGTTCCTTGGTGTTCTTCACGAGAGGGTGGAGGTGTACGCTGAGTGATTGTTTGAATTTTGCGAAGGATTACTACTTTCGAGAATTATGGGAGTAGGGATGATAATATTTCCTAAATGTCGGCTGGATAGCGATGGAAGTTAACTATTGTGGATAGTATTGTAAAATTTTGGTGTTCGCAACACCAGGGTAGGGTTGGTACTAGGTATCACCAGAAAGGGCGTATAGCCTGTATATATGTGGATGTATAGATGTTGTATTGCGTGGTGCGATAGCACATAGTGAAGTTTTGTGTTCTCACATTTTATCCCAGTATGTGGGGATGTTTACTGAAGTGAATCAGAGTAGTTAGATTTATTTTCGAGCAAAGAGAGATAGCTCGGGGGCAGTTTCGAGTTCCCACCCTCTAACGCCATGTTTTTAAGCCTAAGTCAAGAAATATGCAAATTACTGTCGTTTTCTCAAACCGGGAGTCCCGCGGCTGCGGGGTCAGTTCCTACGAGTTACATTGGTCCCGTGGGAGGTGTTGGTACCACCCACGGGGACGTTCGGTGGCTGTTTCGAGTTCCCACCCTCTAACGCCATATTTTAAAGCCTAAGTCTAGAAATTTACAAATTACCGTCGTATTCTCAAACCGGGTGTTTCGCGGCTGCGGGGTCAGTCCATACGAGTTACATTGGTCCCGTGGGAGGTGTTGGTGCCACCTACGGGGACGTTCGGGGGCTGTTTCGGGTTTTCACCCTCTAACGCCATGTTTTTAAGCCTAAGTCTAGAAATATGCAAATTACCGTCGTATTGTAAAACCGGGAATCCCGCCACTGCGGGGTCAGTTCCTACGAGCTATATTGGTCCCGTGGGAGGTGTTGGTGCCACCCATGGGGACGTTCGGTGGCTGTTTCGAGTTCCCACCCTCTAACGCCATGTTTTTAAGCTTAAGTCTAGAAATTTACAAATTACCGTCGTATTCTCAAACCGGGAGTCCCGCGGCTGCGGGGTCAGTTCCTACGAGTTACATTGGTCCGGTGGGAGGTGTTGGTGCCACCCATGGGGACGTTCGGGGGCAGTTTCGAGTTCCCACCCTCTAACGCCATGTTTTTAAGCCTAAGTCTAAAATATGCAAATTACCGTCGTATTCTCAAACCGGGAGTCCCGCGGCTGCGGTGTCAGTTCCTACGAGTTACATTGGTCCCGTGGGAGGTGTTGGTGCCACCCACGAGGACGTTCAGTGGCTGTTTCAAGTTCCCACCCACTAACGCCATGTTTTCAAGCCTAAGTCTAGAAATTTGCAAATTACCGTCGTATTCTCAAACCGGGAGTCCCGCAGCTGCAGGGTCAGTTCCTACGAGTTACATTGGTCCCATGGGAGGTGTTGGTGCCACCCACGGGGACGTTCGGGGGCTGTTTTTGGTTCTCACCCTCTAATGCCATGGTTTTAAGCCTAAGTCTAGAAATATGAAAATTACCGTCGTATTCCAAAATCGGGAGTCCCGCGACTGCGGGGTCAGTTCCTACGAGTTACATTGGTCCCGTGGGAGGTGGTGGTACCACCCACGTTCGGTGGCTGTTTCGAGTTCCCACCCACTAACGCCATGTTTTTAAGCCTAAGTTTAGAAATTTGCAAATTACCATCGTATTCTCAAACCGGGAGTCACGCAGCTGCGGGGTCCGTTCCTACGAGTTACATTGGTCCCGTGGGAGGTGTTGGTGCCACCCACGGGGACATTCGGGGGTTGTTTAGGGTTCTCACCCTCTAAAGCCATGTTTTTAAGCCTAAGTCTAGAAATATGCAAATTACCGTCATTTTTTCAAACCGAGAGACCCACGACTGCGGGGTCAGGTCCTACGAGTTAATTGGTCCCATGGGAGGTGTTGGTGCCACCCACAAGGACGTTCGGTGGCTGTTTCGAGTTCACACCCTCTAACGCCATGTTTTAAAGCCTAGGTCTAGAAATTTGCAAATTACCGTCGTATTCTCAAACCGGGAGTCCCGCGGCTGAGGGTTCAGTTCCTATGGGTTACATTGGTCCCGTGGGAGGTGTTGGTGCCACCCACGGGGACGTTCGGGGGCTGTTTCGGGTTCTCACCCTCTAACGCCATGGTTTTAAGCCAAAGTCTAGAAATATGCAAATTACCGTCGTAATCTAAAACTGGGAGTCCCGCGACTGCGGTGTCAGTTCCTATGAGTTTCATTTGTCCCGTGGGAGGTGTTGGTGCCACCCACGGGGACGTTCGGTGGCTGTTTCGAGTTCCCAACCTCTAACGCCATGTTTTTAAGCCTAAGTCTAGAAATTTGTAAATTACCGTCGTATTCTCCAACCAGGAGTCCCGCCATTGCGGGGTCACTTCCTACGAGTTACATTTGTCTCGTGGGAGGTGTTGGTGCCAACCACGGGGACGTTCGGGGGCTGTTTCGGGTTCTCACCGTCTAACGCCAAGTTTTTAAGCCTAAGTTTAGAAATATGCAAATTACCATCACATTCTAAAACCAAGAGTCCCGCGGTTGCAGGGTCAGTTCCTACGAGTTACATTGGTCCCGTGGGAGGTGTTGTGCCACCCATGGGGCCATTCGGGGGTAGTTTCGAGTTTTAACCCTCTAACGCCATGTTTTTAAGCCTAAGTCTAGAAATATGCAAATTACCGTCGTATTATAAAACCGGGAGTCCCGCGACTGCGGTGTCAGTTCCTACGAGTTACATTGGTCCCATGGGAGGTGTTGGTACCACCCACGAGGACGTTCGGAGGCTATTTCGAGTTCCCACCCTCTAACGCCATGTTTTTAAGCCTAGGTCTAGAAATTTGCAAATTATTGTCGTATTCTCAAACCGGGAGTCCCGCGGTTGCGGGGTCAGTTCCTACCAGTAACATTGGTCCCGTGGGAGGTGTTGGTGCCACCCACGGGGACGTTCGGGGGCTGTTTCGGGTTCTCACCCTGTAACGCCATGGTTTTAAGCCAAAGTCTAGAAATATGCAAATTACCGTCGTTATCTAAAACTGGGAGTCCCGCGACTGCGGTGTCAGTTCCTATGAGTTACATTGGTCCCGTGGGAGGTGTTGGTGCCACCCAAGGGGACGTTCGGTGGATGTTTCGAGTTCCCACCCTCTAATGCCATGTTTTTAAACCTAAGTCTAGAAATTTGTAAATTACCGTCGTATTCTCCAACTGGGAGTCCCGCGACTCCGGGGTCACTTCTTACGAGTTACATTTTTCCCGTGGGAGGTGTTGGTGCCACCCACGGGGACGTTCGGGTGCTGTTTCGGGTTCTCACCGTCTAACGCCATGTTTTTAAGCCTATGTTTAGAAATATGCAAATTACCATCGTATTCTAAAACCGAGAGTCCCGCGGCTACGGGGTCAGTTCCTACGAGATACATTGGTCCCGTGGGAGGTGTTGGTGCCACCCATGGGGCCGTTCGGTGGCAGTTTCGTGTTTTAAACCTCTAACGCCATGTTTTTAAGCCTAAGTCTAGAAATATGCATATTATCGTCGTATTCTAAAACCGGGAGTCCCGCGGGTGCGGGGTCAGTTCCAACGAGTTACATTGGTCCCGTGGGAGGTGTTGGTGCCAGCCACGGGGATATTCGGGGGCTGTTTCGAGTTCTCACCCTCTAACGCCATGTTTTTAATCCTAAGTCTAGAAATATGCAAATTACCGTCGTATTCTAAAACCGGGAGTCCCGCGACCGCGGGGTCAGTTCCTACGAGTTACATTGGTCCCTCGGGAGGTGTTGGTGCCACCCACAGGGACGTTCGGTTGCTGTTTCGAGTTCCCACCCTCTAACGCCATGTTTTTAAGCCTAAGTCTAGAAATTCGAAAATTTCCGTCGTATTCTCAAACCGGGAGTCCCGCGGCTGCGGGGTCAGTTCCTACGAGTTACATTGGTCCGGTGGGAGGTGTTGGTGCCACCCACGGGGACGTTCGGCGGCTGTTTCGGGTTCTCACCGTCTAACGCCATGTTTTTGAGCCTATGTTTAGAAATATGGAAATTACCATCGTATTCTACAACCGAGAGTCCCCCGGCTGCGAGGTCAGTTCCTACGAGTTACATTGGTCTCATGGGAGGTGTTGGTGCCACCCATGGTTCGTTCGGGGGCAGTTTCGAGTTTTAACCCTCTAACTCCATGCTTTAAATCCTAAGTCTAGAACTATGCAAATTACTGTCGTATTTTAAAACCGGGAGTCCCGCGGCTGCGGGGTCAGTTCCTAAGAGTTACATTGGTCCCGTGGGAGGTGTTGGTGCCACCCACGGGGACGTTCGGGGGCTGTTTCGGGTTCTCACCCTCTAACGCCATGTTTTTAAGCCTAAGTCTAGAAATTTGCAAATTACCGTCGTATTCTAAAACCGGGAGTCCCACGGCTGCGGTGTCAGTTACTACAAGTTACATTGTTCCCATGGGAGGTGTTAGTGCCACCCACGGGGACGTTCGGGGGATGTTTCGGGTTCTCACCCTCTAACGCCATGTTTTTAAGCCTAAGTCTAGAAATATACAAATTACCGTCGTATTCTAAAATCGGGAGTCCCGCGACTGCGGGGTCAGTTCCTACGACTTACATTGGTCCCGTGGGAGCTGTTGGTGCCACCCACGGGGACGTTCGGTGGCTGTTTCGAGTTCCCACCCTCTAACGCCATGTTTTTAAGCCTAAGTCTAGAAATTTGCAAATTATCGTCGTATTCTCAAACCGGAACTCTCGCGACTGCAGGGTCACTTCCTATGAGTTACATTTGTCCCGTGGGAGGTGTTGGTGCCACCCACGGGGACGTTCGGGGGCTGTTTCGGGTTCTCACCGTCTAACGCCATGTTTTTAAGCCTACGTTTAGAACTATGCAAATTTCCATCGTATTCTAAAACTGAGAGTCCCGCGGCTGCGGGGTCAGTTCCTACGAGTTACGTTGGTCCCGTGGGAGGTGTTGGTGCCACCCACGGGGACGTTCGGGGGCTGTTTCGGGTTCTCACCCTCTAACGCCATGTTTTTAAGCCTAAGTCTAGAAATATGCAAATTATCATCGTATTCTAAAACCGGGAGTCCCACGACTGCGGGGTCAGTTCCTACGAGTCACATTGATCCCATGGGAGGTGTTGGTGCCACCCATGAGGACGTTCGGTGGCTGTTTCGAGTTCCCACCCTCTAACGCCATGTTTTTAAGCCTAAGTCTAGAAATTTGAAAATTTCCATCGTATTCTCAAACCGGGAGTCCCGCGGTAGCGGGGTCAGTTCCTACGAGTTACATTGGTCCTGTGGGAGGTGTTGATGCCACCCACGGGGCCGTTCCGGGGCAGTTTCGAGTTCCCACCCTCTAACGCCATGTTTTTAAGCCTAAGTCTAGAATTATGCAAATTACCGTCGTATTCTCAAACCAGGAGTCCCGCGACTGCGGGGTCAGTTCGTACGAGTTAAATTGGTCCCGTGGGAGGTGTTGGTTCCACCCACGGGGACGTTCGGGGTCTGTTTCGGGTTCTCACCCTCTAACGCCATGTTTTTAAGCCTAAGTCTAGAAATATGTAAATTACCATCATATTCTAAAACCAGGAGTCCCGCGACTACGGGGTCAGTTTCTACGAGCTACATTGGTCCCGTGGGAGGTGTTGGTGCCACCCATGGGCCGTTCGGGAGCAGTTTCGAGTTCCCACCCTCTAACGCCATGTTTTTAAGCCTAAGTCTAAATTATGCAAATTACCTTCGTATTCTCAAACCGGGAGTCCCGCGACTGCGGAGTCAGTTCCTACGAGTTACATTGGTCCCGTGGGAGGTGTTGGTGCCACCCACGAGGACGTTCGGTGGCTATTTCGAGTTCCCACCCTCTAACGCCATGTTTTTAAGCCTAAGTCTTGAAATTTGCAAATTACCGTCGTATTCTCAAACAGGGAGTCCCGCAGCTGCGGGGTCAGTTCCTACGAGTTACATTGGTACCGTGGGAGGTGTTGGTGCCACCCACGGGGACGTTCGGGGGCTGTTTCGGGTTCTCACCCTCTAGCGCCATGTTTTTAAGCCTAAGTCTAAAAATATGCATATTATCGTCGTATTCTAAAACCGGGAGTCCCGCGGCTGTGGGGTCAGTTCCAACGAGTTACATTGATCCCATGGGAGGTGTTGGTGCCACCCACGGGGACATTCGGGGGCTGTTTCGGGTTCTCACCGTCTAACGCCATGTTTTTAAGCCTAAGTTTAGAAATATGCAAATTATCATCGTATTCTAAAACCGAGAGTCCCGTGGATGCGGGGTCAGTTCATACGAGTTACATTGGTCCCGTGGGAGCTGTTGGTGCCACCCATGGGGCCGTTCAGGGGCAGTTTCGAATTTTAACCCTCTAATGCCATGTTTTTAAGCCTAAGTCTAGAAATAAGCATATTACCGTCGTATTCTAAAACCGGGAGTCCTGCGGCTGTGGGGTCAGTTCCTACGAGTTACATTGGTCCCGGGGGAGGTGTTGGTGCCACCCACGGGGACGTTCGGGGGTTGTTTTTGGTTCTCACCCTCTAATGCCATGGTTTTAAGCCAAAGTCTAGAAATATGCAAATTACCGTCGTAATCTAAAATTGGGAGTCCCGCGACTGCGGTGTTAGTTCCTATGAGTTACATTGGTCCCGTGGGAGGTGTTGGTGCCACCCACGGGGACGTTCGGTGGCTGTTTCGAGTTCCCACCCTCTAACGCCGTGTTTTTAAGCCTAAGTCTAAAAATTTGTAAATTACCGTCGTATTCTCCAACCGGGAGTCCCGCAACTGCGGGGTCACTTCCTACGAGTTACATTTGTCCCGTGGGAGGTGTTGGTGCCACCCACGGGGACGTTCGGGGGCTGTTTCGGGTTCTCAGCGTCTAACGCAATATTTTTAATCCTAAGTTTAAAAATATGAAAATTAACATCGTATTCTAAAACCGAGAGTCCTACGGCTACGGGGTCAGTTCCTACGAGATACATTAGTCCCGTGAGAAGTGTTGGTGCCACCCATGGGGCCGTTCGGTGTTAGTTTCTTATTTTAACCCTCTAACGCCATGTTTTCAAGCCTAAGTCCAGAAATATGCATATTACAATCGTATTCTAAAACTGGGAGTCCCGCGACTGCGGGGTCAAATCCTAGGAGTTACATTGGTCCCGTGGGAGGTTTTGGTGCCACCCACGGGGACGTTCGGGGGCTGTTTCGGGTTCTCAACGTCTAACGCCATGTTTTTAAGCCTAAGTTTAGAAATATGCAAATTACCATCGTATTCTAAAACCGAGAGTCCCCCGACTGCGAGGTCAGTTCCTACGAGTTACATTGGTCTCGTGGGAGGTGTTGTTGCCACCCATGGGGCCGTTCGGGGGCAGTTTCGAGTTTTAACCCTCTAACGCCATGCTTTTAAGCCTAAGTCTAGAACTATGCAAATTACCGTCGTATTTTAAAATCGGTAGTCCTGCGGCTGCGGGGTCAGTTCCTAAGAGTTACATTGGTCCCGTGGGAGGTGTTGGTGCCACCCACGGGGACATTCGGGGGTTGTTTCGGGTTCTCACCCTCTAACGCCATTTTTTTAAGCCTAAGTCTAGAAATTTGTAAATTACCATCGTATTCTCAAACCGGGTGTCCCGCGACTGCGGTGTCAGTTACTACGAGTTACATTGGTCCCGTGGGAGGTGTTAGTGCCACCCACAGGGACGTTCGGGGGCTGTTTCGGGTTCTCACCCTCTAACACCATGTTTTTAAGTCTAAGTCTAGAAATATGCAATTTACTGTCGTATTCAAAAATCGGGAGTCCCGCGACTGCGGGGTCAGTCCTACGAGTTACATTGGTCCCGTGGGAGGTGTTGGTGCCACCCACGGGGAAGTTCGGTGGCTATTTCGTGTTCCCACCTGTAACGCCTTGTTTTTAAGCCTAAGTCTAGAAATTTTTAAATTAACGTCGTATTCTCAAACCGGGAGTCTCGCGACTGCGAGGTCACTTCCGATGAGTTACATTTGTCCCGTGGGAGGTGTTGGTGCCACCCACAGGGACGTTTCGGGGGCTGTTTCGGATTCTCACCGTCTAACGCCATGTTCTTAAGCCTAAGTTTAGAAATATGCAAATTACCATCGTATTCTAAAACCGAGAGTCCCGCGGCTGCGGGGTCAGTTCCTACGAGTTACATTGGTCCCGTGGGAGGCGTTGGTGCCACCCATGGGGCCGTTCGGGGGCAGTTTCGAGTTTTAACCCTCTAACGCCATGTTTTTAACCCTAAGTCTAGAACTATGCAAAAGTACCGTCGTATTCTAAAACCGGGAGTCCCGCGGCTGCGGGGTCTGCTCCTAAGAGTTACATTGATCCCGTGGGAGGTGTTGGTGCCACCCACGGGAACGTTCGTGGGCTGTTTCGGGTTCTCACCGTTTAACGCCATGTTTTTAAGCCTAAGTTTAGAAATATGCCTATTATCATCGTATTCTAAAACCGAGAGTCCCGCGGCTGCGGGGTCAATTCATACGAGTTACATTGGTCCCGTGGGAGCTGTTGGTGCCACCCATGGGTCCGTTCGGGGGAAGTTTCGAGTTTTAACCCTCTAACGCCATGTTTTTAAGCCTAAGTCTAGAAATATGCATATTACCATCGTATTCTAAAACCGGGAGTCCCGCGACTGTGGGGTCAGTTCCTACGAGTTACATTGGTCCCGTGGGAGGTGTTGGTGCCACCCACGGGGACGTTCGGGGGCTGTTTCCGGTTCTCACCCTCTAATGCCATGGTTTTAATCCAAAGTCTAGAAATATGCAAATTACTGTCGTAATCAAAAACTGGGAGTCCCGCAGCAGCGGGGTCAGTTACTACGCATTACATTGGTCCCGTGGGAGGTGTTGGTGCCACCCACGGGGACGTTCGGTGGCTGTTTCGAGTTCCCACCTTCTAACGCCGTGTTTTTAAGCCTAAGTCTAAAAATTTGTAAATTACCGTCGTATTCTCCAACCGGGAGTCCCGCGACTGCGGGGTCACTTCCTACGAGTTACATTTGTCCCGTGGGAGGTGTTGGTGCCACCCACGGGGACGTTCGGGGGATGTTTCGGGTTCTCACCGTCTAACACCATATTTGTAGTCCTATGTTTAGAAATATGAAAATTACCATCGTATTCTAAAACCGAGAGTCCCGCGGTTACGGGGTCAGCTCCTACGAGATACATTAGTCCCGTGGGAAGTGTTGGTGCCACCCATGGGGCCGTTCGGTGGTAGTTTCTTATTTTAACCCTCTAACGCCATGTTTTCAAGCCTAAGTCTAGAAATAAGAATATTATCGTCGTATTCCAAAACTGGGAGTCCCGCGACTGCGGGGTCAGTTCCTACGAGTTACATTGGTCCCGTGGGAGGTTTTGGTGCCACCCACGGGGACGTTCGGTGGCTGTTTCGAGTTCCCACCCTCTAACGCCATGTTTTTAAGCCTAAGTCTAGAAATTTGAAAATTTTCGTCGTATTCTCAAACCGGGAGTCCCGCGGCTGCGGGGTCAGTTACTACGAGTTACATTGGTCCGGTGGGAGGTGTTGGTGCCACCCACGGTGACGTTTGGGGGCTGTTTCGGGTTCTCAACGTCTAACGCCATGTTTTTAAGCCTAAGTTTAGAAATATGCAAATTACCATCGTATTCTAAAACCGAGAGTCCCCCGGCTGCGAGGTCAGTTCCTACGAGTTACATTGGTCTCGTGGGAGGTGTTGGTGCCACCCATGGGGCCATTCGGGGGCAGTTTCGAGTTTTAACCCTCTAACGCCATGCTTTTAAGCCTAAGTCTAGAACTATGCAAATTACCGTCGTATTTTAAAATCGGTAGTCCTGCGGCTGCGGGGTCAGTTCCTAAGAGTTACATTGGTCCCGTGGGAGGTGTTGGTGCCACACAAGGGGACATACGGGGGCTGTTTCGGGTTCTCACCCTCTAACGCCATGTTTTTAAGCCTAAGTCTAGAAATTTGCAAATTACCATCGTATTATCAAACCGGGAGTCTCGCGACTGCGAGGTCACTTCCGATGAGTTACATTTGTCCCGTGGGAGGTGTTGGTGCCACCCACAGGGACGTTCGAGGGCTGTTTCAGATTCTCACCGTCTAACGCCATGTTCTTAAGCCTAAGTTTAGAAATATGCAAATTACCATCGTATTCAAAAACCGAGAGTCCCGCGGCTACGGGGTCTGTTCCTACGAGTTACATTGGTCCCGTGGGAGGTGTTGGTGCCACCCATGGGGCCATTCGGGGGCAGTTTCGAGTTTTAACCCTCTAACGCCATGTTTTTAACCCTAAGTCTAGAACTATGCAAATTACCGTCGTATTCTAAAACCGGGAGTCCCGCGGCTGCGGGGTCACTTCCTACGCATTACATTGGTCCCTTGGGAGGTGTTGGTGCCACCCACGGGGACGTTCGGTGGCTATTTCGAGTTCCCACCCTCTAACTCCATGTTTTTAAGCTTAAGTCTGAAAATTTGTAAATTATCATCGTATTCTCAAACTGGGAGTCCCGCAGCAGCGGGGTCAGTTACTACGCGTTACATTGGTCCCGTGGGAGGTGTTGCTGCCACCCACGGGGACGTTCGGGGGCAGTTTCGAGTTCCCACCCTCTAACGCCATGTTTTTAAGCCTAAGTCTAGAAATTTACAAATTACCGTCGTATTCTCAAACCGGGAGTCCCGCGACTGCGGGGTCACTTCCTACGAGTTACATTGGTCCCGTGGGAGGTGTTGGTGCCACCCACGGGGACGTTCGGTGGCTGTTTCGAGTTCCCACCCTCTAACGCCATGTTTTTAAGCTGAAGTCTGGAAATTTGTAAATTATCGTAGTATTCTCAAACTGGGAGTCCCGCAGCAGCGGGGTCAGTTACTACGCATTACATTGGTCCCGTGGGAGGTGTTGGTACCACCCACGGGGACGTTCGGGGGCAGTTTCGAGTTCCCACCCTCTAACGCCATGTTTTTAAGCCTAAGTCTAGAAATTTACAAATTACCGTCGTATTCTCAAACCGGGAGTCCCGCGACTGCGGGGTCAGTTCCAACGAGTTACATTGGTCCCGTGGGAGGTGCTGGTGCCACCCACGGGGACGTTCGGTGGATGTTTCGAGTTCCCACCCTCTAACGCCATGTTTTTAAGCCTAAGTCTAGAAATTTGCAAATTACCGTCGTATTCTCAAACCGGGAGTCCCGCGGCTGCGGGGTCAGTTCCTACGAGTTACATTGGTCCCGTGGGAGGTGTTAGTGCCACCCATGTGGCCGTTCAGGGGCAGTTTCGAGTTCCCACCCTCTAACGCCATATTTTTAAGCCTAAGTCTAGAAATATGCAAATTACCGTCATATTCTCAAACCGGGAGTCCCGCAGCTACGGTGTCAGTTCCTACGAGTTACATTGGTCCCGTGGGAGGTGTGGGAGCCACCCACAAGGACGTTCGGTGGCTGTTTCGAGTTCCCACCCATCCACGCCATGTTTTTAAGCCTAGGTCAAGAAATTTGCAAATTACCTTCGTATTCCCAAATCGGGAGTCCTGCGGCTGCGGGGTTAGTTCCTAAGAGTTACATTAGTCCCGTGGGAGGTGTTGGTGCCACCCACGGGGCCGTTTGGGGGCAGTTTCGAGTTCCCACCCTCTAACGCCATATTTTTAAGCCTAAGCCTAGAAATATACAAATGAACGTCGTATTCTCAAACCGGAATTACCGCGGCTGCGGGGTCAGTTCCTATGAGTTACATTGGTCCCGTGGGAGGTGTTGGTGCCACCCACGGGGACGTTCGGTGGCTGTTTCGAGTTCCCA
The DNA here is from genome assembly GCA_949130495.1 of Sambucus nigra. Lineage (NCBI taxonomy): Eukaryota > Viridiplantae > Streptophyta > Magnoliopsida > Dipsacales > Adoxaceae > Sambucus > Sambucus nigra. The sequence goes on along the minus strand of OX422212.1, from coordinate 550,058,391 downwards.
CCCTCTAACGCCATAATTTAAAGTCCAAGTCTAGAAATTTGCAAATTACCGTCGTATTCTCAAATCGGGAGTCCCGCGGATGCGGGGTCAGTTCCTACGAGTTACATTGGTCCCGTGGGAGGTGTTGGTGCCACCCACGGAGACGTTCGGGGGCAGTTTCGAGTTCCCACCCTCTAACGCCATGTTTTTAAGCTTAAGTCTAGAAATTTATAAATTATCGTCGTATTCTCAAATTGGGAGTCCCGCAGCAGCGGGGTTAGTTACTATGAGTTACATTGGTCCCGTGGGAGGTGTTGGTGCCACCCACGGGGACGTTCGGGGACAGTTTCGAGTTCCCACCCTCTAACGCCATGTCTTTAAGCCTAAGTCTAGAAATTTACAAATTACCGTCGTATTCTCAAACCGGGAGTCCTGCGACTGCGGGGTCACTTCCTACGCATTACATTGGTCCCGTGGGAGGTGTTGGTGCCACCCACGGAGACGTTCGGGGGCAGTTTCGAGTTCCCACCCTCTAACGACATGTTTTTAAGCTTAAGTCTAGAAATTTATAAATTATCGTCGTATTCTCAAACTGGGAGTCCCGCAGCAGCGGCGTCAGTTACTACGAGTTACATTGGTCCCGTGGGAGGTGTTGGTGCCACCCACGGGGCCGTTCGGGGGCAGTTTCGAGTTCCCACCCTCTAACGCCATGTTTTTAAGCATAAGTCTAGAAATATGCAAATTACCGTCGTATTCTCAAACCGGGAGTCCCGCGGCTGCGGGGTCGGTTCCTATGAGTTACATTGGTCCCGTGGGAGGTATTGGTGCCACCCACGGAGACGTTCGGGGGCTGTTTCGGGTTCTCACACTCTGACGGTATGTTTTTAAGTCTAAGTCTAGAAATATGCAAATTACCATCGTATTCTAAAACCGGGAGTCCCGCGACTGCGCGGTCAGTTCCTACGAGCTACATTGGTCCCTTGGGAGGTGCTGGTGCCACCCACGGGGACGTTCGGTGGCTGTTTCGAGTTCCCACCCTCTAACACCATGTTTTTAAGCCTAAGTCTAGAAATTTGCAAATTACCGTCGTATTCTCAAACCGGGAGTTCCGCGGCTGCGGGGTCAGTTCCTACGAGTTACATTGGTCCCGTGGGAGGTGTTGGTGCCACCCATGTGGCCGTTCGGGGGCAGTTTCGAGTTCCCACCCTCTAAAGCCATGCTTTTAAGCCTAAGTCTAGAAATTTGCAAATTACCGTCATATTCTCAAACCGGGAGTCCCGCGGCTACGGTGTTAATTCCAACGAGTTACATTGGTCCCGTGGGAGGTGTGGGTGCCACCCACAAGGACGTTCGGTGGATGTTTCGACTTCCCACCCTCTAACGCCATGTTTTTAAGCCTAGGTCTAGAAATTTGCAAATTACCGTCATATTCCCAAATCGGGAGTCCCGCGGCTGCGGGTTCACTTCCTACGAGTTACATTAGTCCCGTGGGAGGTGTTGGGGCCACCCACGGGGCCTTTCAGGGGCAAATTCGAGTTCCCACCCTCTAACGCCATGTTTTTAAGCCTAAGTCTAGAAATATACAAATTAAAGTCGTATTCTCAAACCGGAAGTCCCGCGGCAGCGGGGTCAGTTCCTACGAGTTACATTGGTCCCGTGGGAGGTGTTGGTGCCACCCACGGGAACGTTCGGTGGCTGTTTCGAGTTCCCACCCTCTAACGCCATAATCTAAAGTCTAAGTTTAGAAATTTCCAAATTACCGTCGTATTCTCAAACCGGGAGTCCCGAAGCTGCGGGGTCAGTTCCTACGAGTTACATTGGTCCCGTGGGAGGTGTTGGTGCCACCTACGGGGACGTTCAGGGGCTGTTTCGGGTTCTCACCCTCTAACGCCATGTTTTTAAGCCTAAGTCTAGAAATATGCAAATTACCGTCGTATTCTAAAACCGGGAGTCCCACGATTGCGGGGTCAGTTCCTACGAGTTACATTGGTCCCATGGGAGGTGTTGGTGCCACCCACGGAGACGTTCCGGGGCAGTTTCGAGTTCCCACCCTCTAACGCCATGTTTTTAAGCTTAAGTCTAGAAATTTGTAAATTATCGTCGTATTCTCAAACTGGGAGTCCCGCAGTAGCGGGGTCAGTTACTACGAGTTACATTGGTCCCGTGGGAGGTGTTGGTGCCACCCATGGGGACATTCGGGGGCAGTTTCGAGTTCCCATCCTCTAACGCCATGTTTTTAAGCCTAAGTCTAGAAATTTGAAAATTACCATCGAATTCTAAAACCGGGAGTCCCGCGGCTGCGGGGTCAGTTCTTACGAGTTACATTGGTCCCGTGGGAGGTGTTGGTGCCACCCACACGGACGTTCGGGGGCTGTTTCGGGTTTTCACCCTCTAACGCCATGTTTTTAAGCCTAAGTCTAGAAATATGCAAATTACCGTCGTATTCTAAAACCGGGAGTCCCGTGGCTGTGGGGTCAGTTCCTACGAGTACATTGGTCCCTTGGGAGGTGTTGTTGCCACCCATATCGCCGTACGGGGGCAGTTTTGAGTTTTCACCCTCTAACGCCATGTTTTAAAGCCTAAGTCTAGAAATATGCAAATTACCATCGTATTCTAAAATCGGGAGTCCCGCGGCTGCGGGGTCAGTTCCTACGAGTTACATTGGTCCCGTGGGAGGTGTTGGTGCCACCCACGGGGACGTTCGGGGTCTGTTTCGGGTTCTCACTCTATAACGCCATGGTTTTAAGCCTAAATCTAGAAATATGCAAATTACCGTCATATTCTAAACCGGGAGTCCCGCGAATGCGGGTTCAGTTCCTACGAGTTACATTGGTCCCGTGGGAGGTGTTGATGCCACCCACGGGGACGTTCGGTGGCTATTTCGAGTTCCCACCCTCTAACGCCATGTATTTAAGCCTAAGTCTTGAAATTTGCAAATTACCATCGTATTCTCAAATCGGGAGTCCCGCGACTGCGGGGTCACTTCGTACGAGTTACATTGAACCCGTGGGAGGTGTTGGTGCCACCCATGGGGACGTTCGGGGGCTGTTTCGGGTTCTCACCCTCTAACGCCATGTTTTTAAGCCTAAGTCTAGAAATTTGCAAATTACTGTCATATTCTCAAACAGGGAGTCCCGCGGCTACGGGGTCAGTTCCTATGAGTTACATTGGTCCCGTGGGAGGTGCTGGTGCCACCCACGGGGACGTTCGGTGGCTGTTTCGAGTTCCCACCCTCTAATGCCATGTTTTTAAGCCTAAGTCTAGAAATTTGCACATTACCGTCGTATTCTCAAACCGGGAGTCCCGCGACTGCGGGGTCACTTCCTACGAGTTACATTAGTCCCGTGGGAGGTGTTGATGCAACCCACGGGGACGTTCGGGGGCTGTTTTGGGTTCTCACCATCTAACGCCATGTTTTTAAGCCTAAGTTTAGAAATATGAAAATTATCATCGTATTCTAAAACCGAGAGTCCCGCAGCTGCGGGGTCAGTTCCTACGAGTTACATTGATCCCGTGGGAGGTGGTGGTGCCACCCATGGGGCCGTTCGGGGGCAGTTTCGAGTTTTAACCCTCTAACGCCATGTTTTCAAGCCAAAGTCTAGAAATATGCATATTATCGTCGTATTCTCAAACCGGGAGTCCTGCGACTGCTGGGTCAGTTCTTACGAGTTACATTGGTCCTGTGGGAGGTGTTGGTGCCACCCACGGGGCCGTTCGGGGGCTGTTTCGAGTTCCCACCCTCTAACGCCATGTTTTTAAGCCTAAGTCTAGAAATATGCAAATTACCGCCGTATTCTCAAACCAGGAGTCCCGCAGCTGCGGAGTCAGTTCCTACGAATTACATTGGTCCCGTGGGAGGTGTTGGTGCCACCCACGGGGACATTCGGGGGTTGTTTCGGGTTCTCACCCTCTAACGCCATTTTTTTAAGCCTAAGTCTAGAAATTTGTAAATTACCATCGTATTCTCAAACCGGGTGTCCCGCGACTGCGGTGTCAGTTACTACGAGTTACATTGGTCCCGTGGGAGGTGTTAGTGCCACCCACAGGGACGTTCGGTGGCTGTTTCGAGTTCCCACCCTCTAACGCCATGTTTTTAAGCTTAAGTCTAGAAATTTGCAAATAACCGTCGTATTCTAAAATCGAGAGTCCCGCGGCTGCGAGGTCAGTTCCTACGAGTTACATTGGTCCCGTGGGAGGTGTTGGTGCCACCCATGTGGCCGTTCGGGGGCAGTTTCGAGTTCCCACCTTCTAACGCCATGTTTTTAATCCTAAGTCTAGAAATATGCAAATTACCGTCGTATTCTCAAATCGGGAGTCCCGCGGCTGCGGGGTCAGTTCCTACGAGTTACATTGGTCCCGTGGGAGGTGTTGGTGCCACCTACGGGGACGTTCGTGTGCTGTTTCGGGTTCTCACCCTCTAACGCCATGTTTTTAAGCCTAAGTCTATAAATATGCAAATTTCCGTCGTATTCTAAAACAGGGAGTCCCGCGACTGCGGGGTCAGTTCCTTCGAGTTACATTGGTCCCGTGGGAGGTGTTGGTGCCACCCACGGAGACGTTCGGGTGCAGTTTCGAGTTCCCACCCTCTAACGCCATGTTTTTAAGCCTAAGTCTAGAAATATGAAAATTACCGTCGTATTCTCAAACCGGGAGTCCCGCGGCTGCGGGTTCAGTTACTACGGGTTACGTTGGTCCCGTGGGAGGTGTTGGTGCCAGCCACGAGGAAGTTCGGGGGGGAATTTCGAGTTCCCACCCTCTAACGCCATGTTTTTAAGCCTAAGTCTAGAAATCTGCAAATTACCATCGTATTCTAAAACCGGGAGTCCCGCGACTGCGGGGTCAGTTCCTACGAGTTACATTGGTCCCGTGGGAGGTGTTGTTGCCACCCACGGGAACGTTCGGTGGCTGTTTCGAGTTCCCACCCTCTAACGCCATGTTTTTAAGCCTAAGTCATTAAATTTGAAAATTATCGTCATATTCTCAAACCAGGAGTCCCGCGGCTGCGAGGTCAGTTCCTACGAGTTACATTTGTCCCGTGGGAGGTGTTGGTGCCACCTACGGGGACGTTCGTGGGCTGTTTCGGGTTCTCACCCTCTAACACCATGTTTTTAAGCCTAAGTCTAGAAATTTGCAAATTACCGTCGAATTCTAAAATTGGAAGTCCCGCGGCTGCAGGGTCAGTTCCTACGAGTTACATTGGTCCCGTGGGAGGTGTTGGTGCCACCCACACGGACGTTCGGGGGCTGTTTCGGGTTTTCACCCTCTAACGCCATGTTTTTAAGCCTAAGTCTAGAAATTTGCAAATTACCGTCGTATTCTCAAACAGGGAGTCCCGCGGCTACGGGGTCAGTGCTACGAGTTACATTGGTCCCGTGGGAGGTGTTGGTGCCACCCACGGGGACGTTCGGTGGCTGTTTCGAGTTCCCAGCCTCTAATGCCTTGTTTTTAAGCCTAAGTCTAGAAATTTGCAAATTACCGTCGTATTCTCAAACCGGGAGTCCCGCGACTGTGGGGTCACTTCCTACGAGTTACATTTGTCCCGTGGGAGGTGTTGGTGTAACCCACGGGGACGTTCGGGGGCTGTTTTGGGTTCTCACCATCTAACGCCATGTTTTTAAGCCTAAGTTTAGTAATATGAAAATTATCATCGTATTCTAAAACCGAGAGTCCCGCGGCTGCGGGGTCAGTTCCTACAAGTTACATTGGTCCCGTGGGAGGTGGTGGTGCCACCCATGGGGCCGTTCGGGGGCAGTTTCGAGTTTTAACCCTCTAACGCCATGTTTTCAGGCCAAAGTCTAGAAATATGCATATTACCGTCGTATTCTCAAACCGGTAGTCCCGCGGTTGCGGGGTCAGTTCTTACGAGTTACATTGGTCCTGTGGGAGGTGTTGGAACCACCCACGGGGCCGTTCGGGGGATGTTTCGAGTTCCCACCCTCTAACGCCATGTTTTTAAGCCTAAGTCTAGAAATATGCAAATTACCGCCGTATTCTCAAACTGGGAGTCCCGCGGCTGGGGGGTCAGTTCCTACGAGTTACATTGGTCCCGTGGGAGGTGTTGGCGCCACCTACGGGGACGTTCGTGGGCTGTTTCGGGTTCTCACCCTCTAACACCATGTTTTTAAGCCTAAGTCCAGAAATTTGCAAATTACCGTCGGATTCTAAAACTGGAAGTCCCGCGGCTGCGGGGTCAGTTCCTACGAGTTACATTGGTCCCCTGGGAGGTGTTGGTGCCACCCACACGGACGTTCGGGGGCTGTTTCGGGTTTTCACCCTCTAACGCCATGTTTTTAAGCCTAAGTCTATAAATATGCAAATTACCGTCGTATTCTCAAACCGGGAGTGCCGCGGCTGCGGGGTCAGTTCCTACGAGTTAGATTGGTCCCGTGGGAGGTGTTGGTGCCACCCACGGGACATTCGGGGGCTATTTCGGGTTCTCTCCCTCTAATGCCATGGTTTTAAGCCGAAGTCTTGAAATATGCAAATTACCGTCGTACTCTAAAACCGGGAGTCCCGCGATTGCGGGGTCAGTTCCTACGAGTTACATTGGTCCCGTGGGAGGTGTTCGTGCCACCCACGGGGACGATCGGTTGCTGTTTCGAGTTCCCACCCTCTAACGCCATGTTTTTAGGCCTAAGTCTAGAAATTGGCAAATTACCGTCGTATTCTCAAACCGGTAGTCCCGCGACTGCGGGGCCACTTCCTACGAGTTACATTTGTCCCGTGGGAGGTGTTGGTGCCACCCACGGGGACGTTCGGGGGCTGTTTTGGGTTCTCACCGTTTAACGCCATGTTTTTACGCCTATGTTTAGAAATATGAAAATTATCATCGTATTCTAAAACAGATAGTCCCGCGGCTGCGGGGTCAGTTCCTACGAGTTACATTGGTCCCGTGGGTGGTGTTGGTGCCACCCATGGGGCCGTTCGGGGGCAGTTTTGAGTTTTAACCCTCTAACGCCATGTTTTTAAGCCTAAGGCTAGAAATATTCAAATTACCGTCGTATTCTCAAACCGGGAGTCCCGCGGCTGCGGGGTCCGTTCCTACGTGTTACATTGGTCCCGTGGGAGGTGTTGGTGCCACCTACGAGGACGTTCGTGGGCAGTTTCGGGTTCTCACCCTCTAACGCCATGTTTTTAAGCCTAAGTCTAGAAATATGCAATTTACCGTCGTATTCTAAAACGGGGAGTACCGCGACTGCGGGGTCAGTTCCTACGAGTTACATTGGTCCCGTGGGGGGTGTTGGTGCCACCCACGGAGACGTTCGGGGGCAGTTTCGAGTTCCCACCCTCTAACGCCATGTTTTTAAGCCTAAGTCTAGAAATATGCAAATTACCGTCGTATTCTCAAACCGGGAGTCCCGCGGCTGCGGGTTCAGTTACTACGAGTTACATTGGTCCCGTGGAAGGTGTTGGTGCCACCCACGGGGACGTTCGGGGGGAAGTTTCGAGTTCCCACCCTCTAACGCCATGTTTTTAAGCCTAAGTCTAGAAATTTGCAAATTACCATCGTATTCTAAAACCGGGAGTCCCGCGACTGCGAGATCAGTTCCTACGAGTTACATTGGTCCCGTGGGAGGTGTTGTTGCCATCCACGGGAACGTTCGGTGGCTGTTTCGAGTTCCCACCCTCTAACGCCATGTTTTTAAGCCTAAGTCTTTAAATCTGAAAATTATCGTCATATTCTAAAACCAGGAGTCCCGCGACTGCGGGGTCAGTTCCTACGAGTTACATTCGTCCCGTGGGAGTTGTTGGTGCCACCCACGGGGACGTTCGGGGGCTGTTCCGGGTTCTCACCCTCTAACACCATGTTTTTAAGCCTAAGTCTAGAAATTTACAAATTACCATCGGATTCTAAAACTGGAAGTCCCGCGGCTGCGGGGTTAGTTCCTACGAGTTACATTGGTCCCGTGGGAGGTGTTGGTACGACCTACACGGACGTTCGGGGGCTGTTTCGGGTTTTCACCCTCTAACGCCATGTTTTTAAGCCTAAGTCTAGAAATATGCAAATTACCGTGGTATTCTCAAACCGGGAGTCCCGCGGCTGCGGGGTCAGTTTCTGCGAGTTACATTGGTCCCGTGGGAGGTGTTGGTGCCACCCACGGGGACATTCGGGGGCTGTTTCGGGTTCTCTCCCTCTAATGCCATGGTTTTAAGCCGAAGTCTTGAAATATGCAAATGACCGTCGTACTCTATAACCGGGAGTCCCGCGATTGAGGGGTCAGTTCCTACGAGTTACATTGGTCCCGTGGGAGGTGTTGGTGCCACCCACGGGGACGTTCGCTGGCTGTTTCGAGTTCCCACCCTCTAACGCCATGTTTTTAAGCCTAAGTCTAAAATTTTCAAATTACCGTCGTATTCTCAAACCGGGAGTCCCGCGACTGCGGGGTCACTTCCTACGAGTTACATTTGTCCCGTGGGAGGTGTTGGTGCCACCCACGGGGACGTTCGGAGGCTGTTTTGGGTTCTCACCGTTTAACGCCATGTTTTTAAGCCTAAGTTTAGAAATATTAAAATTATCATCGTATTCTAAAACCGAGAGTCCCGCGGCTGCGGGGTCAGTTCCTACGAGTTACATTGGTCCCGTGGGAGGTGGTGGTGCCACCCATGGGGCCGTTCGGGGGCAGTTTCGAGTTTTAACCCTCTAACGCCATGTTTTTAAGCCTAAGTCTACAAATATGCAAATTACCGTCGTATTCTCAAACCGGGAGTACCGCGGCTGCGGGGTCAGTTCCTACGAGTTACATTGGTCCCGTGGGAGGTGTTGGTGCCACCTACGGGGACGTTCGTGGGCTGTTTCGGGTTCTCACCCTCTAACGCCATGTTTTTACGCCTAACTCTAGAAATATGCAAATTACCGTCGTATTCTAAAACAGGGAGTACCGCGACTGCGGGGTCAGTTCCTACGAGTTACATTGGTCCCGTGGGAGGTGTTGGTGCCACCGAGGGAGACGTTCGGTGGCAATTTTGGAGTTCCCACCCTCTAACGCCATGTTTTTAAGCCTAAGTCTAGAAATATGCAAACTACCGTCGTATTCTCAAACCGGGAGTCCCGCGGCTGCGGGGTCAGTTACTACGAGTTACATTGGTCCCGTGGGAGGTGTTGGTGCCACCCACGGGGACGTTCGGGGGGAAGTTTCGAGTTCCCACCCTCTAACGCCCTGTTTTTAAGCCTAATTCTAGAAATTTGCAAATTACCAACGTATTCTAAAACCGGGAGTCCCGCGACTGCGGGGTCAGTTCCTACGAGTTACATTGGTCCCGTGGGAGGTGTTGTTGCCACCCACGGGAACGTTCGGTGGCTGTTTCGAGTTCCCACCCTCTAACGCCATGTTTTTAAGCCTAAGTCTTTAAATTTGAAAATTATCGTCATATTCTCAAACCAGGAGTCCCGCGACTGCGGGGTCACTTCCTACGAGTTACATTGGTCTCGTGGGAGGTGTTGGTGCCACCCATGGGGACGTACGGGGGCTGTTTCGGGTTCTCACCCTCTAACACCATGTTTTTAAGCCTAAGTCTAGAAATTTTCAAATTACCGTCGGATTCTAAAACTGGAAGTCCCGCGGCTGCGGGGTCAGTTCCTACGAGTTACATTGGTCCCGTGGGAGGTGTTGGTGCCACCCACACGGACGTTCGGGGGCTGTTTTGGGTTTTCACCCTCTAACGCTATGTTTTTAAGCATAAGTCTGGAAATATGCAAATTACCGTCGTATTCTCAAACCGGGAGTCCTGCGGCTGCGGGGTCAGTTCCAGCGAGTTACATTGCTCCCGTGGGAGGTGTTGGTGCCACCCACGGGGACATTCGGGGGCTGTTTCGGGTTCTCTCCCTCTAATGCCATGGTTTTAAGCCGAAGTCTTGAAATATGCAAATTACCGTCGTACTCTAAAACCGGGAGTCCCGCGGTTGCGGGGTCACTTCCTACGAGTTACATTGGTCTCGTGGGAGGTGTTGGTGCCACCCACGGGGACGTTCGGTGGCTGTTTCGAGTTCCCACCCTCTAACGCCATGTTTTTAAGCCTAAGTCTAGAAATTTGCAAATTACCGTCGTATTCTCAAACTGGGAGTCCCGCGACTGCGGGGTCACTTCCTACGTGTTATATTTGTCCCGTGGGAGGTGTTGGTGCCACCCACGGGGACGTTCGGGGGCTGTTTTGGGTTCTCACCGTTTAACGCCATGTTTTTAAGCCGAAGTTTAGAAATATGAAAATTATCATCGTATTCTAAAATCGAGAGTCCCGCGGCTGCGGGGTCAGTTCCTACGAGTTACATTGGTCCCGTGGGAGGTGTTGGTGCCACCCACACGGACGTTCGGGGGTTGTTTCGGGTTTTCATCCTCTAACGCCATGTTTTTAAGCCTAAGTCTAGAAATATGCAAATTACCGTCGTATTCTCAAACCGGGAGTCCCGCGGCTGCGGGGTCAGTTCCTACGAGTTACATTGGTCCCATGGGAGGTGTTGGTGCCACCTACGGGGACATTCGTGGGATGTTTCGGGTTCTCACCCTCTAACGCCATGTTTTTAAGCCTAAGCCTAGAAATATGCAAATTACCGTCGTATTCTAAAACAGGGAGTCCCGCGACTGCGGGGTCAGTTCCTACGAGTTACATTGGTCCCGTGGGAGATGTTGGTGACACCCACGGAGACGTTCGGGGGCATTTTCGAGTTCCCCCCCTCTAACGCCATGTTTTTAAGCCTAAGCCTAGAAATACGCAAAGTACCATCGTATTCTCAAACCGGGAGTCCCGCGGCTGCGGGTTCAGTTACTACGAGTTACATTGGTCCCGTGGGAGGTGTTGGTGCCACCCACGGGGACGTTCGGGGGGAAGTTTCGAGTTCCCACCCTCAAACGCCATGTTTTTAAGCCTAAGTCTAGAAATTTTCCAATTACCATCGTATTCTAAAACCGGGAGTCCCGCGGCTACGGGGTCAGTTCCTAATAGTTACATTGCTCCCGTGGGAGGTCTTGGTGCCACCCACGGGGTCGTTCGGGGGCTGTTTCGAGTTTTCATACTCTAACGCCATGTTTTTAAGCCTAAGTCTTTAAATTTGAAAATTATCGTCATATTCTCAAACCAGGAGTCCCGCGACTGCGGGGTCAGTTCCTACGAGTTACATTGGTCCCGTGGGAGGTGTTGGTGCCACCCACGGGGACGTTCGGGGGCTATTTCGGGTTCTCACCCTCTAACGCCATGTTTTTAAGCCTAATTCTAGAAATATGCAAATTACCGTCGTATTCTCAAACCGGGAGTCCCGCGGCTGTGGGGTCAGTTCCTACGAGTTACATTGGTCCCGTGGGAGGCGTTGGTGCCACCCACGGGGACACTCGGGGGCTGTTTCGGGTTCTCTCCCTCTAATGCAATGGTTTTAAGCCGAAGTCTTGAAATATGCAAATTACCTTCGTACTCTAAAACCGAGAGTCCCGCGGTTGTGGGGTCAGTTCCTACGAGTTACATTGGTCCCGTGGGAGGTGTTGGTGCCACCCACGGGGACGTTCGGAGGCTGTATCGGGTTCTCACCCTCTAACGCCATGTTTTTAAGCCTAAGTCTAGAAATTTGCAAATTACCGTCGTATTCTCAAACCGGGAGTCCCGCGACTGCGGGGTCACTTCCTACGAGTTACATTTGTCCCGTGCGAGGTGTTGGTGCCACCCACGGGGACGTTCGGGGGCTATTTTGGGTTCTCACCGTTTAACGCCACGTTTTTACGCCTAAGTTTAGAAATATGAAAATTATCATCGTATTCGAAAACCGAGAGTCCCGCGGCTGCGGGGTCAGTTCCTACGAGTTACATTGGTCCCGTAGGAGGTGTTGGTTCCACCCACGGAGACGTTCGGGGGCAGTTTCGAGTTCCCACCCTCTAACGCCATGTTTTTAAGCCTAAGTCTAGAAATATGCAAATTACCGTCGTATTCTCAGACCGGGAGTCCCGCGGCTGCGGGTTCAGTTACTACGAGTTACATTGGTCCCTTGGGAGGTGTTGGCGCCACCCACGGGGACGTTCGGGGGGAAGTTTCGAGTTCCCACCCTCTAACGCCATGTTTTCAAGCCTAAGTCAAGAAATTTGCAAATTACCATCGTATTCTAAAACCGGGAGTCCCGCGACTGCGGGGTCACTTCCTACGAGTTACATTGGTCCCGTGGGAGGTGTTGTTGCCACCCACGGGAACGTTCGGTGGCTGTTTCGAGTTCCAACCCTCTAACGCCATGTTTTTAAGCCTAAGTCTTTAAATTTGAAAATTATCCTCATATTCTCAAAACAGAAGTCCCGCGACTGCGGGGTAACTTCCTACGAGTTACATTGGTCCCGTGGGAGGTGTTGGTGCCACCCACGGGGACGTTCGGGGGATGTTTCGGGTTCTCCCCCTCTAACACCATGTTTTTAAGCCTAAGTCTAGAAATTTGCATATTACCGTCGGATTCTAAAACTGGAAGTCCCGCGGCTGCGGGGTCAGTTCCTACGAGTTACATTGGTCCCGTGGGAGGTGTTGGTGCCACCCACGGGGACGTTCGGAGGCTGTTTCGGGTTCTCACCCTCTAATGCCATGTTTTTAAGCCTAAGTCTAGAAATATGCAAATTACCGTCGTATTCTCAAACCGGGAGTCCCGCGGCTGTGGGGTCAGTTCCTACGAGTTACATTGGTCCCGTGGGAGGTGTTGGTGCCACCCACAGGGACATTCGGGGGCTGTTTCGGGTTCTCTCCCTCTAATGCCATGGTTTTAAGCCGAAGTCTTGAAATATGCAAATTACTTTCGTACTCTAAAACCGGGAGTCCCGCGGTTGCGGGGTTAGTTCCTACGAGTTACATTGGTCCCGTGGGAGGTGTTGGTGCCTCCCACGGGGACGTTCGGAGGCTGTTTCGGGTTCTCACCCTCTAACGCCATGTTTTTAAGCCTAAGTCTAGAAATTTGCAAATTACCGTCGTATTCTCAAACCGGGAGTCCCGCGGCTGCGGGGTCAGTTCCTATGAGTTACATTGGTCCCATGGGAGGTGTTGGTGCCACCTACGGGGACGTTCGTGTGCTGTTTCGGGTTCTCACCCTCTAACGCCATGTTTTTAAGCCTAAGTCTAGAAATATGAAAATTACCGTCGTATTCTAAAACAGGGAGTCCCGCGACTGCGGGGTCAGTTCCTACGAGTTACATTGGTCCCGTGGGAGATGTTGGTGACACCCACGGAGACGTTCGAGGGCAGTTTCGAGTTCCCACCCTCTAACGCCATATTTTTAAGCCTAAGTCTAGAAATATGCAAAGTACCGTCGTATTCTCCAACCGGGAGTCCCGCGGCTGCGGGTTCAGTTACTACGAGTTACATTGGTCCCGTGGGAGGTGTTGGTGCCACCCACGGGGACGTTCGGGGGGAAGTTTCGAGTTCCCACCCTCTAACGCCATGTTTTTAAGCCTAAGTCTAGAAATTTGCAAATTACCATCGTATTCTAAAACCGGGAGTCCCGCGACTGCGGGGTCAGTTCCTACGAGTTACATTGGTCCCGTGGGAGGTGTTGTTGCCACCCACGGGAAGGTTCGGTGGCTGTTTCGAGTTTCCACCCTCTAACGTCATGTTTTTAAGCCTAAGTCTTTAAATTTGAAAATTATCGTCATATTCTCAAACCAGGAGTCCCGTGACTGCGGGGTCACTTCCTACGAGTTACATTGGTCCCGTGGGAGGTGTTGGTGCCACCCACGGGGACGTTCGGGGGCTGTTTCGGGTTCTCACCCTCTAACACCATGTTTTTAAACCTAAGTCTAGAAATTTGCAAATCACCGTCGGATTATAAAACTGGAAGTCCCGCGGCTGCGGGGTCAGTTCCTACGAGTTACATTGGTCCCGTGGGAGGTGTTGGTGCCACCCACACGGACGTTCGGGGGCTGTTTCGGGTTTTCACCCTCTAACGCCATGTTTTTAAGCCTAAGTCTAGAAATATGCAAATTACCGTCGTATTCTTAAACCGGGAGTCCCGCGGCTGCGGGGTCAGTTCCTAATAGTTACATTGCTCCCGTGGGAGGTATTGGTGCCACCCACGGGGTCGTTCGGGGGCTGTTTCGAGTTTTCATACTCTAACGCCATGTTTTTAAGCCTAAGTCTAGAAATATGCAAATTACCATCGTATTCTAAAACCGGGAGTCCCGCGGCTGCGGGGCCACTTCCTACGAGTTACATTTGTCCCGTGGGAGGTGTTGGTGCCACCCACGGGGACGTTCGGTGGCTGTTTTGGGTTCTCACCATTTAACGCCATGTTTTTAAGCCTAAGTTTAGAAATATGAAAATTATCATCGTATTCGAAAACCGAGAGTCCCGCGGCTGCAGGGTCAGTTCCTACAAGTTACATTGGTCCCGTGGGAGGTGTTGGTGCCACCCACACGGACGTTCGGGGGCTGTTTCGGGTTTTCACCTTCTATCGCCATGATTTTATGCCTAAGTCTAGAAATATGAAAATTACCGTCGTATTCTCAAACCGGGAGTCCCGCGGCTGCGGGGTCAGTTCCGACGAGTTACATTGGTCCCGTGGGAGGAGTTGGTGCCACCTACGGGGACGTTCGTGGGCTGTTTCGGGTTCTCACCCTCTAACGCCATGTTTTTAAGCCCAAGTGTAGAAATATGCAAACTACCGTCGTATTCTAAAACAGGGAGTCCCGCGACTGCGGGGTCAGTTCCTACGAGTTACATTGGTCCCGTGGGAGGTGTTGGTGCCACCCACGGAGACGTTCGGGGGCAGTTTCGAGTTCCCACCCTCTAACGCCATGTTTTTAAGCCTAAGTCTAGAAATATGCAAATTACCGTCGTATTCTCAGACTGGGAGTCCCGCGGCTGCGGGTTCAGTTACTACGAGTTACATTGGTCCCGTGGGAGGTGTTGGTGCCACCCACGGGGACGTTCGGGGGGAAGTTTTGAGTTCCCACCCTCTAACGCCATGTTTTGAAGCCTAAGTCTAGAAATTTGCAAATTACCATCGTATTCTAAAACCGGGAGTCCCGCGACTGCGGGGTCACTTCCTACGAGTTACATTGGTCCCGTAGGAGGTGTTGTTGCCACCCACGGGAACGTTCGGTGGATATTTCGAGTTCCCACCCTCTAACGCCATGTTTTTAAGCCTAAGTCTTTAAATTTGAAAATTATCGTCTTATTCTCAAACCAGGAGTCCCGCGACTGCGGGGTCACTTCCTACGAGTTACATTGGTCCCGTGGGAGGTGTTGGTTCCACCCACGGGGACGTTCGGGGGCTGTTTCGGGTTCTCACCCTCTAACACCATGTTTTTAAGCCTAAGTCTAGAAATATGCAAATTACCGTCGTATTCTCAGACCGGGAGTCCCGCGGCTGCGGGTTCAGTTACTACGAGTTACATTGGTCCCGTGGGAGGTGTTGTTGCCACCCACGGGAACGTTCGGTGGCTGTTTCGAGTTCCCACCCTCTAACGCCATGTTTTTAAGCCTAAGTCTTTAAATTTGAAAATTATCATCATATTCTCAAACCAGGAGCCCCGCGACAGCGGGGTCACTTCCTACGAGTTACATTGGTCCCGTGGGAGGTGTTGGTTCCACCCACGGGGACGTTCGGGGGCTATTTCGGGTTCTCACCCTCTAACACCATGTTTTTAAGCCTAAGTCTAGAAATTTGCAAATTATCGTCGGATTCTAAAACTGGAACTCCAGCGGCTGCGGGGTCAGTTCCTACGAGTTACATTGGTCCCGTGGGAGGTTGTGGTGCCACCCACACGGACGTTCGGGGGCTGTTTCGTGTTTTCACCCTCTAACGCCATGTTTTTAAGCCTATGTCTAGAAATATGCAAATTACCATCGTATTCTCAAACCGGGAGTCCCGCGGCTGTGGGGTCAGTTCCTACGAGTTACATTGGTCCCGTGGGAGGTGTTGGAGCCACCCACGGGGACATTCGGGGGCTGTTTCGGGTTCTCTCCCTCTAATCCCATGGTTTTAAGCCGAAGTCTTGAAATATGCAAATTACCGTCGTACTCTAAAACCGGGAGTCCCGCGGTTGCGGGGTCTGTTCCTACGAGTTACATTGGTCCCGTGGGAGGTGTTGGTGCCACCCACGGGGACGTTCGGTGGCTGTTTCGGGTTCTCACCGTCTAACGCCATGTTTTTAAGCCTAAGTTTAGAAATATGAAAATTATCATCGTATTCGAAAACCGAGAGTCCCGCGGCTGCGGGGTCAGTTCCTACGAGTTACATTGGTCCCGTGGGAGGTGTTGGTGCCACCCACACGGACGTTCGGGGGCTGTTTCGGGTTTTCACCCTATAACGCCATGTTTTTAAGCCTAAGTCTAGAAATATGCAAATTAGCGTCGTATTCTCAAACCGGGATTCCCGCGGCTGCGGGGTCAGTTGCTACCAGTTACATTGGTCCCGTGGAAGGTGTTGGTGCCACCCACGGGGACGTTCGTCGGCTGTTTTGGGTTCTCACCCTCTAACACCATGTTTTTAAGCCTAAGTTTAGAAATATGCAAATTACCGTCGTATTCTAAAACAGGGAGTCCCGCGACTGCGGGGTCAGTTCCTACGAGTTACATTGGTCCCGTGGGAGGTGTTGGTGCCACCCACGGAGACGTTCGGGGGCAGTTTCGAGTTCCCACCCTCTAACGCCATGTTTTTAAGCCTAAGCCTAGAAATATGCAAATTACCGTCGTATTCTCAGATCGGGAGTCCCGCGGCTGTGGGGTCAGTTCCTACGAGTTACATTGGTCCAGTGGGAGGTGTTGGTGCCACCCACGGGGACATTCGGGGGCTGTTTCGGGTTCTCTCCCTCTAATGCCATGGTTTTAAGCCGAAGTCTTGAAATATGCAAATTACCTTCGTACTCTAAAACCGAGAGTCCCGCGGTTGCGGGGTCAGTTCCTACGAGTTACATTGGTCCCGTGGGAGGTGTTGGTGCCACCCACGGGGACGTTCGGAGGCTGTTTCGGGTTCTCACCCTCTAACGCCATGTTTTTAAGCCTAAGTCTAGAAATTTGCAAATTACCGTCGTATTCTCAAACCGGGAGTCCCGCGGCTGCGGGGTCAGTTCCTACGAGTTACATTGGTCCCATGGGAGGTGTTGGTGCCACCTACGGGGACGTTCGTGTGCTGTTTCGGGTTCTCACCCTCTAACGCCATGTTTTTAAGCCTAAGTCTAGAAATATGCAAATTACCGTCGTATTCTAAAACAGGGAGTCCCGCGACTGCGGGGTCAGTTCCTACGAGTTACATTGGTCCCGTGGGAGATGTTGGTGACACCCACGGAGACGTTCGAGGGAAGTTTCGAGTTCCCACCCTCTAACGCCATGTTTTTAAGCCTAAGTCTAGAAATATGCAAAGTACCGTCGTATTCTCCAACCGGGAGTCCCGCGGCTGCGGGTTCAGTTACTACGAGTTACATTGGTTCCGTGGGAGGTGTTGGTGCCACCCACGGGGACGTTCGGGGGGAAGTTTCGAGTTCCCACCCTCTAACGCCATGTTTTTAAGCCTAAGTCTAGAAATTTGCAAATTACCATCGTATTCTAAAACCGGGAGTCCCGCGACTGCGGGGTCAGTTCCTACGAGTTACATTGGTCCCGTGGGAGGTGTTGTTGCCACCCACGGGAACGTTCGGTGGCTGTTTCGAGTTTCCACCCTCTAACGTCATGTTTTTAAGCCTAAGTCTTTAAATTTGAAAATTATCGTCATATTCTCAAACCAGGAGTCCCGCGACTGCGGGGTCACTTCCTGCGAGTTACATTGGTCCCGTGGGAGGTGTTGGTTCCACCCACGGGGACGTTCGGGGGCTGTTTCGGGTTCTCACCCTCTAACACCATGTTTTTAAGCCTAAGTCTAGAAATTTGCAAATTATCGTCGGATTCTAAAACTGGAAGTCCCGCGGCTGCGGGGTCAGTTGCTACGAGTTACATTGGTCCCGTGGGAGGTTGTGGTGCCACCCACACGGACGTTCGGGGGTTGTTTCGTGTTTTCACCCTCTAACGCCATGTTTTTAAGCCTATGTCTAGAAATATGAAAATTACCGTCGTATTCTCAAACCGGGAGTCCCGCGGCTGTGGGGTCAGTTCCTACGAGTTACATTGGTCCCGTGGGAGGTGTTGGAGCCACCCACGGGGACATTCGGGGGCTGTTTCGGGTTCTCTCCCTCTAATGCCATGGTTTTAAGCCGAAGTCTTGAAATATGCAAATTACCATCGTACTCTAAAACCGGGAGTCCCGCGGTTGCGGGGTCTGTTCCTACGAGTTACATTGGTCCCGTGGGAGGTGTTGGTGCCACCCACGGGGACGTTCGGTGGCTGTTTCGAGTTCCCACCCTCTAACGCCATGTTTTTAAGCCTAAGTCTAGAAATTTGCAAATTACCGTCGTATTCTCAAATCGGGAGTCCCGCGACAGCGGGGTCACTTCCTACGAGTTACATTTGTCCCGTGGGAGGTGTTGGTGCCACCCACGGGGACGTTCGGGGGCTGTTTTGGGTTCTCACCGTTTAACGCCATGTTTTTAAGCCTAAGTTTAGAAATATGAAAATTATCATCGTATTCGAAAACCGAGAGTCCCGCGGCTGCGGGGTCAGTTCCTACGAGTTACATTGGTCCCGTGGGAGGTGTTGGTGCCACCCACACGGACGTTCGGGGGCTGTTTCGGGTTTTCACCTTCTATCGCCATGATTTTATGCCTAAGTCTAGAAATATGCAAATTACCGTCGTATTCTCAAACCGGGAGTCCCGCGGCTGCGGGGTCAGTTCCGACGAGTTACATTGGTCCCGTGGGAGGAGTTGGTGCCACCTACGAGGACGTTCGTGGGCTGTTTCGGGTTCTCACCCTCTAACGCCATGTTTTTAAGCCCAAGTGTAGAAATATGCAAACTACCGTCGTATTCTAAAACAGGGAGTCCCGCGACTGCGGGGTCAGTTCCTACGAGTTACATTGGTCCCGTGGGAGGTGTTGGTGCCACCCACGGAGACGTTCGGGGGCAGTTTCGAGTTCCCACCCTCTAACGCCATGTTTTTAAGCCTAAGTCTAGAAATATGCAAATTACCGTCGTATTCTCAGACTAGGAGTCCCGCGGCTGCGGGTTCAGTTACTACGAGTTATATTGGTCCCGTGGGAGGTGTTGGTGCCACCCACGGGGACGTTCGGGGGGAAGTTTCGAGTTCCCACCCTCTAACGCCATGTTTTTAAGCCTAAGTCTAGAAATTTGCAAATTACCATCGTATTCTAAAACCGGGAGTCCCGCGACTGCGGGGTCACTTCCTACGAGTTACATTGGTCCCGTGGGAGGTGTTGGTGCCACCCACGGGGACGTTCGGAGGCTGTTTCGGGTTCTCACCCTCTAACGCCATGTTTTTAAGCCTAAGTCTAGAAATTTGCAAATTACCATCGTATTCTCAAACCGGGAGTCCCGCGGCTGCGGGGTCAGTTCCTACGAGTTACATTGGTCCCATGGGAGGTGTTGGTGCCACCTACGGGGACGTTCGTGTGCTGTTTCGGGTTCTCACCCTCTAACGCCATGTTTTTAAGCCTAAGTCTAGAAATATGCAAATTACCGTCGTATTCTAAAACAGGGAGTCCCGCGACTGCGGGGTCAGTTCCTACGAGTTACATTGGTCCCGTGGGAGATGTTGGTGACACCCACGGAGACGTTCGAGGGCAGTTTCGAGTTCCCACCCTCTAACGCCATGTTTTTAAGCCTAAGTCTAGAAATATGCAAAGTACCGTCGTATTCTCCAACCGGGAGTCCCGCGGCTGCGGGTTCAGTTACTACGAGTTACATTGGTTCCGTGGGAGGTGTTGGTGCCACCCACGGGGACGTTCGGGGGGAAGTTTCGAGTTCCCACCCTCTAACGCCATGTTTTTAAGCCTAAGTCTAGAAATTTGCAAATTACCATCGTATTCTAAAACCGGGAGTCCCGCGACTGCGGGGTCAGTTCCTACGAGTTACATTGGTCCCGTGGGAGGTGTTGTTGCCACCCACGGGAACGTTCGGTGGCTGTTTCGAGTTTCCACCCTCTAACGTCATGTTTTTAAGCCTAAGTCTTTAAATTTGAAAATTATCGTCATATTCTCAAACCAGGAGTCCCGCGACTGCGGGGTCACTTCCTGCGAGTTACATTGGTCCCGTGGGAGGTGTTGGTTCCACCCACGGGGACGTTCGGGGGCTGTTTCGGGTTCTCACCCTCTAACACCATGTTTTTAAGCCTAAGTCTAGAAATTTGCAAATTATCGTCGGATTCTAAAACTGGAAGTCCCGCGGCTGCGGGGTCAGTTCCTACGAGTTACATTGGTCCCGTGGGAGGTTGTGGTGCCACCCACACGGACATTCGGGGGTTGTTTCGTGTTTTCACCCTCTAACGCCATGTTTTTAAGCCTATGTCTAGAAATATGCAAATTACCGTCGTATTCTCAAACCGGGAGTCCCGCGGCTGTGGGGTCAGTTCCTACGAGTTACATTGCTCCCGTGGGAGGTGTTGGAGCCACCCACGGGGACATTCGGGGGCTGTTTCGGGTTCTCTCCCTCTAATGCCATGGTTTTAAGCCGAAGTCTTGAAATATGCAAATTACCGTCGTACTCTAAAACCGGGAGTCCCGCGGTTGCGGGGTCTGTTCCTACGAGTTACATTGGTCCCGTGGGAGGTGTTGGTGCCACCCACGGGGACGTTCGGTGGCTGTTTCGAGTTCCCACCCTCTAACGCCATGTTTTTAAGCCTAAGTCTAGAAATTTGCAAATTACCGTCGTATTCTCAAACCGGGAGTCCCGCGACTGCGGGGTCACTTCCTACGAGTTACATTTGTCCCGTGGGAGGTGTTGGTGCCACCCACGGGGACGTTCGGGGGCAGTTTTGGGTTCTCACCGTTTAACGCCATGTTTTTAAGCCTAAGTTTAGAAATATGAAAATTATCATCGTATTCGAAAACCGAGAGTCCCGCGGCTGCGGGGTCAGTTCCTACGAGTTACATTGGTCCCGTGGGAGGTGTTGGTGCCACCCACACGGACGTTCGGGGGCTGTTTCGGGTTTTCACCTTCTATCGCCATGATTTTATGCCTAAGTCTAGAAATATGCAAATTACCGTCGTATTCTCAAACCGGGAGTCCCGCGGCTGCGGGGTCAGTTCCGACGAGTTACATTGGTCCCGTGGGAGGAGTTGGTGCCACCTACGAGGACGTTCGTGGGCTGTTTCGGGTTCTCACCCTCTAACGCCATGTTTTTAAGCCCAAGTGTAGAAATATGCAAACTACCGTCGTATTCTAAAACAGGGAGTCCCGCGACTGCGGGGTCAGTTCCTACGAGTTACATTGGTCCCGTGGGAGGTGTTGGTGCCACCCACGGAGACGTTCGGGGGCAGTTTCGAGTTCCCACCCTCTAACGCCATGTTTTTAAGCCTAAGTCTAGAAATATGCAAATTACCGTCGTATTCTCAGACTAGGAGTCCCGCGACTGCGGGTTCAGTTACTACGAGTTACATTGGTCCCGTGGGAGGTGTTGGTGCCACCCACGGGGACGTTCGGGGGGAAGTTTTGAGTTCCCACCCTCTAACGCCATGTTTTTAAGCCTAAGTCTAGAAATTTGCAAATTACCATCGTATTCTAAAACCGAGAGTCCCGCGGCTGCGGGGTCAGTTCCTACGAGTTACATTGGTCCCGTGGGAGGTGTTGGTGCCACCCACACGGACGTTCGGGGGCTGTTTCGGGTTTTCACCTTCTATCGCCATGATTTTATGCCTAAGTCTAGAAATATGCAAATTACCGTTGTATTCTCAAATCGGGAGTCCCTCGGCTGCCGGGTCAGTTCCAACGAGTTACATTGATCCCGTGGGAGGTGTTGGTGCCACCCACGGGGATGTTCGGGGGCTGTTTCGGGTTTTCACCCTCTAACACCATGTTTTTAAGCCTAAGTCTAGAAATATGAAAATTACCGTCGTATTCTAAAACCGGGAGTCCCGTTACTGCGGTGTCAGTTTCTACGAGTTACATTGGTCCCGTGGGAGGTGTTGGTGCCACCCACGGGGACGTTCGGTGGCTGTTTCGAGTTCCCACCCTCTAACGCCATATTTTTTAGTCTAAGTCTAGAAATTTGAAAATTACCGTCGTATTCTCAAACCGGGAGTCCCGC
Organism: Sambucus nigra; assembly: GCA_949130495.1. Lineage (NCBI taxonomy): Eukaryota > Viridiplantae > Streptophyta > Magnoliopsida > Dipsacales > Adoxaceae > Sambucus > Sambucus nigra. The sequence goes on along the minus strand of OX422212.1, from coordinate 550,036,337 downwards.
GGCTGCGGGGTCAGTTCCTACGAGTTACAATGGTCCTGTGGGAGGTGTTGGTGCCACCCAAGGGGCCGTTCGGGGGAAGTTTCGAGTTCCCACCCTCTAACGCCATGTTTTTAAGCCTAAGTCTAGAAATATGCAAATTACCGTCATATTCTCAAACCGGGAGTCCCGCGGCTGCGGGGTCAGTTCCTACGAATTACATTGGTCCCGTGGGAGGTGTTGGTGGCACCCACGGGGACGTTCGGGGGCGATTTCGGGTTCTCACCCTCTAATGCCATGTTTTTAAGCCTAAGTCTAGAAATTTGCAAATTACCGTCGTATTCTAAAACCGGGAGTCCCGCGGCTGCGGCGTCAGTTCCTACGAGTTACCTTAGTCCCATGGGAGGTGTTGGTGCCACCCATATGGCCGTTCGGGGGCAGTTTCGAGTTCCCACCCTCTAACACAATGTTTTTAAGCCTAAGTCTAGAAATATGCAAATTACCGTCGTATTCTCAAACCGGGAGTCCCGCGGGTGCGAGGTCAGTTCCTACGAGTTACATTGGTCCCGTGGGAGGTGTTGGTGCCACCTACAGGGACGTTCTTGGGTTGTTTCGGGGATCTCACCCTCTAACGCCATGGTTTTAAGCCTAAGTCTAGAAATATGAAAATTACCATCGTATTCTAAAATCGGGAGTCCCGTGACTGCAGGGTCATTTCCTACGAGTTACATTGGTCCCGTGGGAGGTGTTAGTGCCACCCACGGAGACGTTCGGGGGCAGTATCTAGTTCCCACCGTCTAACGCCATGTTTTTAAGCCTAATTCTAGAAATTTGTAAATTACCGTCGTATTCTCAAACCGAGAGTCCCGCAGCAGCGGGGTTAGTTACTACGAGTTACATTGGTCCCGTGGGAGGTGTTGATGCCACCCACGGGGACATTCGGGGGCTGTTTCGGGTTCTCTCCCTCTAATGCCATGGTTTTAAACCGAACTCTTGAAATATGCAAATTACCGTCGTACTCTAAAACCGGGAGTCCCGCGATTGCGGGGTCAGTTCCTACGAGTTACATTGGTCCCGTGGGAGGTGTTGGTGCCACCCACGGGGACGTTCGGTGGCTGTTTCGAGTTCCCACCCTCTAACGCCATGTTTTTAAGCCTAAGTCTAGAAATTTGCAAATTACCATCGTATTCTCAAACCGGGAGTCCCGCGACTGCGGGGTCACTTCCTACGAGTTACATTTGTCCCGTGGGAGGTGTTGCTGCCACCCACGGGGATGTTCGGGGGCTGTTTTGGGTTCTCACTGTTTAACGCCATGTTTTTAAGCCTAAGTTTAGAAATATGAACATTATCATCGTATTCTAAAACCGAGAGTCCCGCGGCTGCGGGGTCAGTTCCTACGAGTTACATTGGTCCCGTGGAAGGTGGTGGTGCCACCCATGGGGCCGTTCGGGGGCAGTTTCGAGTTTTAACCCTCTAACGCCATGTTTTTAAGCCTAAGTCTAGAAATATGCAAATTACCGTCGTATTCTCAAACCGGGAGTCCCGCGGCTGCGGGGTCAGTTCCTACGAGTTACATTGGTCCCGTGGGAGGTGTTGGTGCCACCTACGGGGACGTTCGTGGGCTATTTCGGGTTCTTACCCTCTAACGCCATGTTTTTAAGCCTAAGTCTAGAAATATGAAAATTACCGTCGTATTCTAAAACAGGGAGTCCCATGACTGCGGGGTCAGTTCCTATGAGTTACATTGGTCCCGTGGGAGGTGTTGGTTCCACCCACGGAGACGTTCGGGGGCAGTTTCGAGTTCCCACCCTCTAACGCCATGTTTTTAAGCCTAAGTCTAGAAATATGCAAATTACCATCGTATTCTCAAACCGGGAGTCCCGCGACTGCGGGGTCAGTTACTACGAGTTACATTTGTCCCGTGGGAGGTGTTGGTGCCACCCAAGGGGACGTTCGGGGGGAAGTTTCGAGTTCCCACCCTCTAACGCCATGTTTTTAAGCCTAAGTCTAGAAATTTGCAAATTACCATCGTATTCTAAAACCGGGAGTCCCGCGACTGCGGGGTCAGTTCCTACGAGTTACATTGGTCCCGTGGGAGGTGTTGTTGCCACCCACGGGAACGTTCGGTGGCTGTTTCGAGTTCCCACCCTCTAACGCCATGTTTTTAAGCCTCAGTCTTTAAATTTGAAAATTATCGTCATATTCTCAAACCAGAAGTCCCGCGACTGCGGGGTCACTTCCTACGAGTTACGTTGGTCCCGTGGGAGGTGTTGGTGCCACCCACGGGGACGTTCGGGGGATGTTTCGGGTTCTCACCCTCTAACACCATGTTTTTAAGCCTAAGTCTAGAAATTTGCAAATTACCGTCGGATTCTAAAACTAGAAGTCCCGCGGCTGCGGGGTCAGTTCCTACGAGTTACATTGGTCCCGTGGGAGGTGTTGGTGGTACCCACACGGACGTTCGGGGCTGTTTCGGGTTTTCACCCTCTAACGCCATGTTTTTAAGACTAAGTCTAGAAATATGCAAATTACCATCGTATTCTCAAACCGGGAGTCCCTCGGTGGCGGGGTCAGTTCCTACGAGTTACATTGGTCCCGTGGGAGGTGTTGGTGCCACCCACGGGGACATTCGGGGGCTGTTTCGGGTTCTCTCCCTCTAATGCCATGGTTTTAAGCCGAAGTCTTGAAATATGCAAATTACCGTCGTACTTTAAAATCGGGAGTCCCGCGATTGCGGGATCAGTTCCTATGAGTTACATTGGTCCCGTGGGAGGTGTTGGTGCCACCCACGGGGACGTTCGGTGGCTGTTTCGAGTTCCCAACCTCAAACGCCATGTTTTTAAGCCTAAGTCTTGAAATTTGTAAATTACCGTCGTATTCTCAAATCGGGAGTCCCGCGGCTGCGGGGTCAGTTCCTACGAGTTACATTGGTCCCGTGGGAGGTGTTGGTGCCACCTACGGGGACGTTCGTGGGTTGTTTCGGGTTCTCACCCTCTAACGCCATGTTTTTAAGCCTAAGTCTAGAAATATGAAAATTACCATCGTATTCTAAAACCGGGAGTCCCGCGACTGCAGGGTCAGTTCCTACGAGTTACATTGGTCCCGTGGGAGGTGTTAGTGCCACCCACGGAGACGTCCGGGGGTAATTTCGAGTTTCCACCCTCTAACGCCATGTTTTTATGCCTAAGTCTAGAAATTTGTTAATTACCCTCGTATTCTCAAACCGGGAGTCCCGCAGCAGCGGGGTCAGTTACTACGAGTTACATTGGTCCCGTGGGAGGTGTTGGAGCCACCCACGGGGACGTTCGGGGGGCAGTTTCGAGTTCCCACCCTCTAACGCCTTGTTTTTAAGCCTAAGTCTAGAAAATGCAAATTACCATCGTATTCTCAAATCGGGAGTCCCGCGGCTGCGGGGTCAGTTCCTACGAGTTACATTGGTCCCGTAGGAGGTGTTGGTGCCACCCACGGGGACATTCGGTGGCTGTTTCGAGTTCTCACCCTCTAACGCCATGTTTTTAAGACTAAGTCTAGAAATTTGCAAATTACCATCGTATTCTAAAACCGGGAGTCCCGCGACTGCGGGGTCACCTCCTACGAGTTACATTGGTCCCGTGGGAGGGGTTGGTGCCACCCACGGGGACGTTCGGGGGCTGCTTCGGGTTCTCACTCTCTAATGCCATGTTTTTATGCCTAAGTCTAGAAATATGCAAATTACCATCGTATTCTAAAACCGGGAGTCCCGTGGCTGCGGGGTCAGTTCCTACGAGTTACATTGGTTTCGTGGGAGGTGTTGTTGCCACCCATGGGGCCGTTTGGGGGCAGTTTCGAGTTTTCACCTTCTAACGCCATGTTTTTAAGCCTAAGTCCAGAAATATTCAAATTACGTCGTATTCTAAAATCGGGAGTCCCGCGGCTGCGGGTTCAGTTCCTACGAGTTACATTGATCCCGTGGGAGGTGTTGGTGCCACCCACGGGGACGTTCGGGGGCTGTTTCGGGTTCTCACCCTCTAACGCCATGGTTTAAGCCTAAGTCTAGAAACATGCAAATTACCGTCGTATTCTAAAATCGGGAGTCCCGCGACTGCGGGGTCAGTTCCTACGAGTTACATTGGTCCCGTGGGAGGTGTTGGTGCCACCCACGGGGACGTTCGGTGGCTGTTTCGAGTTCCCACCCTCTAACGCCATGTTTTTAAGCCTAAGTCTAGAAATATGCAAAATACCGTTGTATTCTCAAATCGGGAGTCCCGCGGCTGCAGGGTCAGTTCCTACGAGTTACATTGGTCCCGTGGGAGGTGTTGGTGCCACCCACGGGGACGTTCGGAGGCTGTTTTGGGTTCTCACCGTCTAACGCCATGTTTTTAAGCCTAAGTTTAGAAATATGCAAATTATCATCGTGTTCTAAAACCGAGAGTCCCACGGCTACGGGGTCAGTTCCTACGAGTTACATTGGTCCCGTGGGAGGTGTTGGTGCCACCCATGGGGTCGTTCGGGGGCAGTTTCGAGTTTTAACCCTCTAACCCCATGTTTTTAAGCCTAAGTCTAGAAATATGCATATTACCGTCGTATTCTAAAACCGGGAGTGCCGCGGCTGCGGGGTCAGTTCCTACGAGTTACATTGGTCCCGTGGGAGGTGTTGGTGCCACCAACGGGGATGTTCGGGGGCTGTTTTGGGTTCTCACACTCTAACGCCATGTTTTTAAGCCTAGGTCTAGAAATATGCAAATTACCGTCGTATTCTAAAACCGGGAGTCCCGCGACTGCGGAGTCAGTTCCTACGAGTTACATTGATCCCGTGGGAGGTGTTTGTGCCACCCACGGGGACGTTCGGTGGTTGTTTCGAGTTCTCACCCTCTAACGCCATGTTTTTAAGTCTAAGTCTAGATATTATAAAATTACCGTCGTATTCTCAAACCGGGAGTCTCGCGACTGCGGGGTCAGTTCCTACGAGTTACATTGATCCCGTGGGAGGTGTTGGTACCACCCACGAGGCCGTTCGGGGGCAGTTTCGAGTTCCCACCCTCTAACGCCATGTTTTTAAGCCTAAGTCTAGAAATATGCAAATTACCGTCGTATTCTCAAACCGGGAGTCCCGCGGCTGCAGGGTCAGTTCCTATGAGTTACATTGGTCCCGTGGGAGTTGTTGGTTCCACCCACGGGGTCGTTCGGGGGTTGTTTCGGGTTCTCACCCTCTAACGCCATGTTTTTAAACCTAAGTCTAGAAATATGCAAATTACCATCATATTCTAAAACCGGGAGTCCCGCGACTGCGGGGTCAGTTCCTAAGAGTTACATTGGTCCCGTGAGAGGTGTTGGTGCCACCCACGAGGACGTTAGGTGGCTGTTTCGAGTTCCCACACTCTAACGCCATGTTTTTAAGCCTAAGTTTAGAAATTTGCAAATTACCGTCGTATTCTCAAACGGGAGTCCCGCGGCAGCGGGGTCAGTTCCTACGAGTTACATTGGTCCCGTGGGAGCTGTTGGGGCCACCCACGGGGCCGTTTGAGGGCAGTTTCGAGTTCCCACCCTCTAACGCCATGTTTTTAAGCCTAAGTCTAGAAATATGCAAAATATCGTCGTATTCTCAAACCGGGAGTCCCGCGGCTGCAGGGTCAGTTCCTACGAGTTACATTGGTCCCGTGGGAGGTGTTGGTGCCACCCATGAGGACGTTCGGGGGCTGTTTCGGGTTCTCACCCTCTAACACCATGTTTTTAAGCCTAAGTGTCGAAATATGCAAATTACCATCGTGTTCTAAAACTGGGAGTCCCGCGACTGCGTGGTCAGTCATACGAGCTACATTGGTCCCGTGGGAGGTGTTGGTGCCACCCACGGGGACGTTCGGTGGCTGTTTCGAGTTCCCACCCTCTAACGCCATGTTATTAAGCGTAAGTCTAGAAATTTGCAAATTACCGTCGTATTCTCAAATCGGGAGTCCCGCGGCTGCAGGGTCAGTTTCTACGAGTTACATTAGTCCCGTGGGAGGTGTTGGTGCCACCCACGGGGACGTTCGGTGGTTTTTTCGAGTTCTCACCCTCTAACGCCATGTTTTTAATCCTAAGTCTAGAAATATGCAAATTACCATAGTATTCTCGAACCGGGAGTCCCGCGGCTGCGGGTTCAGTTCCTACGAGTTACATTGGTCCCATGGGAGGTGTTGATGCCACCCACGGGGACGTTCGGGGCTTGTTTCGGGTTCTCACCCTCTAACGGCATGTTTTTAATCCTAAGTCTAGAAATATACAAATTACCGTCGTATTCTCCTACTGGGAGTCCCGCGGCTGCGGGGTCAGTTCCTACGAGTTACATTGGTCCCGTGGGAGGTGTTGGTGCCACCTACGGGGACGTTCGTCGGCTGTTTCGGGTTCTCACCCTCTAACGCCATGTTTATAAGCCTAAGTCTAGAAATATGAAAATTACCATCGTATTCTAAAACCGAGAGTCCCGCGGCTATTGGGTCAGTTCCTACGAGTTACATTGGTCCCGTGGGAGATGTTGGTGCCACCCATGGGGCCGTTCGAGGGCAGTTTTGAGCTTTCACCCTCTAACGCCAAGTTTTTAAGCCTAAGTTTAGAAATATATAAATTACTGTCGTATTTTAAAATCGGGAGTCCCACGGCTGCGGGGTCAGTTCCTACGAGTTGCACTGGTCCCGCGGGAGGTGTTGGTGCCACCCACGGGGATGTTCGAGGGCTGTTTCGGGTTCTCACCCTCTAACGCCATGTTTTTAAGCCTAAGTCTAGAAATATGCAAATTACCGTCATATTCTAAAACCAGGAGTCCCGCGACTCCGGGGTCCGTTCCTACGAGTTACATTGGTCCCGTGAGAGGTGTTGGTGCCACCCACGGGGACGTTCGGTGGATGTTTCGAGTTCCCACACTCTAACGCCATGTTTTTAAGCCTAAGTTTAGAAATTTGCAAATTAACGTCGTATTCTCAAACCAAGAGTCCCGCGGCTGCGGGGTCAGTTCCTACGAGATACATTGGTCCCGTGGGAGGTGTTGGTGCCACCCACGGGGCCGTTCGGGGGTAGTTTCGAGTTCCCACCCTCTAACGCCATGTTTTTAAGCCTAAGTCTAGAAATATGCAAAATATCATCGTATTCTCAAATCGGGAGTCTCGCGGCTGCAGGGTTAGTTCCTACGAGTTACATTGGTCCCGTGGGAGGTGTTGGTGCCACCCACGGGGACGTTCGGGGGCTGTTTCGGGTTCTCACCCTCTAACGCCATATTTTTAAGCCTAAGTCTAAAAATATGCAAATTAGCATCGTGTTCTAAAACTGGGAGTCCCGCGAGTGCGTGGTCAGTTCCTACGAGATACATTGGTCCCGTGGGAGGTGTTGGTGCCACCCACGGGGACGTTCGGTGGCTGTTTCGAGTTCCCACCCTCTAACGCCATGTTTTTAAGCTTAAGTCTAGAAATTTGCAAATTACCGTTGTATTCTCAAATCGGGAGTCCCTCGGCTGCCGGGTCAGTTCCTACGAGTTACATTGGTCCCGTGGGAGGTTTTGGTGCCACCCACGGGGACGTTCGGTGGCTGTTTCGAGTTCTCACCCTCTAACGCCATGTTTTTAAGCCTAAGTCTAGAAATATGCAAATTACCGTCGTATTCTCAAACCGGGAGTCCCGCGGCTGCGGGGTCAGTTCCTACGAGTTACATTGGTCTCGTGGGAGGTGTTGGTGCCACCCACGGGGACGTTCGGGGGCTGTTTCGGGTTCTCACCCTCTAACGCCATGTTTTTAATCCTAATTCTAAAAATATGCAAATTACCGTCGTATTCTAAAACCAGGAGTCCCGTGGCTACGGGGTCAGTTCCTACGAGTTACATTGGTCCCGTGGGAGGTGTTGGTGCCACCCATGGGGCCGTTCGGGGGCAGTTTCGAGTTTTCACCCTCTAACGCCATGTTTTTAAGCCTAAGTCTAGAAATATGCAAATTACCATCGTATTCTAAAGTCGGGAAACCAGCGGCTACGGGGTCAGTTCCTACGAGTTACATTGGTCCCGTGGGAGGTGTTGGTGCCACCCACGGGGACGTTCGGGGGCTGTTTCAGGTTTTCACCCTCTAACGCCATGTTTTAAGCCTAAGTCCAGAAATATACAAATTACCGTCGTATTCTCAAATCGGGAGTCCCGCGGCTGCGGGGTCAGTTCATACGAGTTACATTGGTCCCGTGGGAGGTATTGGTGCCACCCACGGGGACGTTCGGTGGCTGTTTCGGGTTCTCACCCTCTAACGCCATGTTTTTAAGCCTAAGTCTAGAAATATGCAAATTACCATCGTATTCTAAAACCGAGAGTCCCGCGGCTATTGGGTCAGTTCCTACGAGTTACATTGGTCCCGTGGGAGATGTTGGTCTAAGTTTAGAAATATATAAATTACTGTCGTATTTTAAAACCGGGAGTCCCGCGGCTGCGGGGTCAGTTCCTACGAGTTACACTGGTCCCGCGGGAGGTGTTAGTGCCACCCACGGGGACGTTCGGGGGCTGTTTCGGGTTCTCATCCTCTAACGCCATGTTTTTAAGCCTAAGTCTAGAAATATGCAAATTACCGTCATATTCTAAAACCAGGAGTCCCGCGACTGCGGGGTCAGTTCCTACGAGTTACATTGGTCCCGTGAGACGTGTTGGTGCCACCCACGGGGACGTTCGGTGGATGTTTCGAGTTCCCACACTCTAACGCCATGTTTTTAAGCCTAAGTTTAGAAATTTGAAAAATTACCGTCGTATTCTCAAACCAAGAGTCCCGCGGCTGCGGGGTCAGTTCCTACGAGATACATTGGTCCCGTGGGAGGTGTTGGTGCCACCCACGGGGCCGTTCGGGGGTAGTTTCGAGTTCCCACCCTCTAACGCTATGTTTTTAACCCTAAGTCTAGAAATATGCAAAATATCGTCGTATTCTCAAACCGGGAGTCTCGCGGCTGCAGGGTTAGTTCCTACGCGTTACATTGGTCCCGTGGGAGGTGTTGGTGCCACCCACAGGGACGTTCGTGGGCTGTTTCGGGTTCTCAACCTCTAACGCCATATTTTTAAGCCTAAGTCTAGAAATATGAAAATTACCATCGTGTTCTAAAACTGGGAGTCCCGCGAGTGCGTGGTCAGTTCCTACGAGCTACATTGGTCCTGTGGGAGGTGTTGGTGCCACCCACGGGGACTTTCGGTGGCTGTTTCGAGTTCCCACCCTCTAACACCATGTTTTTAAGCTTAAGTCTAGAAATTTGCAAATTATCGTTGTATTCTCAAATCGGGAGTCCCGCGGCTGCGGGGTCAGTTCCTACGAGTTACATTGGTCCCATGGGAGGTGTTGGTGCCACCCACGGGGACGTTCGGTGGCTGTTTCGAGTTCTCACCCTCTAACGCCATGTTTTTAAGCCTAAGTCTAGAAATATGCAAATTACCGTCGTATTCTCAAACCGGGAGTCCCGCGGCTGCAGGGTCAGTTCCTACGAGTTACATTGGTCCCGTGGGAGTTGTTGGTGCCACCCACGGGGTCGTTCGGGGGCTGTTTCGAGTTTTCATACTCTAACGCCATGTTTTTAAGCCTAAGTCTAGAAATATGCAAATTACCATCGTATTCTAAAACCGGGAGTCCCGCGGATGCGGGGTCACTTCCTACGAGTTACATTGGTCCCGTGGGAGGTGTTGGTGCCACCCACGGGGACGTTCGGGGGCTGTTTTGGGTTTTCACCCTCTAACGCCTTGTTTTTAAGCCTAAGTCTAGAAATATGCAAATTACCGTTGTATTCTCAAACCGGGAGTCCCGCGGCTGCGGGGTCAGTTCCTACAAGTTACATTTGTCCCGTGGGAGTTGTTGGTGCCACCCATGGGGCCGTTCGGGGGCTGTTTCGAGTTCCCATCCTGTAACGCCATGTTTTTACGTCTAAGTTTAGAAATATGCAAATTATCGTCGTATTCTAAAACCGGGAGTCCCGCGGCTGCGGGGTCAGTTCCTACGAGTTACATTGGTCCCGTGGGAGGTGTTGGTGCCACCCACGGGGCCGTTGGAGGGTTGTTTCATGTATTCAACCTCTAACGAGTTACATTGTTTTGAGTTTACATTTTTTATACCAAAAATCTATATAAACAAAAAATATAAACAAATAAAGAGATACATGGTAATTTTTAGGAAGTGTATGTGTGATCTGAGCACAAATTAAATGCAAATATGTTCCAGGGAAAATTTGAAACAAAAAGCTAAACCTTAACTCAAAAAACAAACTTATGTAAGTCATTTAAGTGACTTTCCCCCAAAAAACTAATTTATAACAGCAAAGCATACTTGAACAGTTCAATCTTCATTATACTCGTTCAATTTTGGTCATAGGGGACTTTCATTCACCATTTTCTTCGGACAATATATAACTATGCAGCTATGCCAATGGAAAACTACTTCAAGAGAATCAAATATGCCTGAAGTAGTCTTAATTTCTTATAATTCCACAATTAATGACAGGTCAGGATCATAATAATACAAAAATAAAATTAAAATAAGGTCCTACTTATCATATGTTCCTCAAATAAAATAAAAATAAGTTCCTACTGGAAAGAAAGTAAAAAACCTACTTTGTTCCTCAATTGTGTAGCTGAGCAGATCAAAAAATGTATGCTGCTATGACCTCATGATGGAGGCCTGCCTATCCAGACCTTTGGTCAAACTTGCAGTCCTTAGAGATTAGCTCACTTTGTGCACGACGACTTATCAACCGATTCAACTAACTTTGGAATCTTCTGCATTTCTAAATAATTTTATCAGTTCTAGGTTTAAATAGCACTTCAACATTTAAACATGAATGTTTGAATGTTTAAATAGCTATTGCAGCATATATATGCTGGATATATATGCACTTCATATATATGCACTGCATATATATGCAGCAGTTGCATATATATGCCTGCTTATATATGCAGTGCATATATATGCATCACTGCTGCATATGTCTGCATTTATATGCACTGCATATATATGCAGCAGTTGCATATATATGCAGATGCAACTGCATATATATGCAACACTGCCCCGCCCCGCCCCTGCCCCGTCGCCTCCCCCCTTTCCCACTCACACACGCACACACGCGCACACAAACACACACACAAACATGTATACACTGGCATATCTGTTAAGTTTTTGGATTGGGGGTTTCACGTTGCTGCCAAACATGTTTTATTTCACACACACAGACACGCGCCCCCTGCCCGTCCCCTCCCCCCTTCCCCACTCGCACACACGCGCACACACAAACATGCACACGCACACACGCGCCCCCTGCCCATCCCCTCCCCCTTTCCCACTCACACGCACATGCGCACACACACAAACATGCACACACGCACACACACAAGCGGGGAGCGCCGTGACTACACGGTCGGTTCCTACGACTTACATTGGTCCCGTGCGAGATGTTCGTGACTCTTGCGGGACCTTTTTGTGGGTGTTTTACGTTTTCACCCTTCGATGGCATCTTTTTTATTCTTAAGTTTAACTTTTTGCAAATTTACGCCGTATACTCAAACCGGGATCCTTGTGACTACCCGTTTGATTCCTACTATTAACATTGGTCCCGTGCGAGGTGTTCATGACTCTTACGGTACCGTTTTATGGCATTTTTACGTTTTCACCCTTCTAAGGCATGCTTTTATGCTTTAGTCTAATTTTTTGCAAATTTATGTCGTACACTCCAACCGGGAGCGCCGTGACTACGCGGTCGGTTCCTACGAGTTACATTGGTCCCGTACTCTTACGGGACCGTTTTAAGGTTGTTTTACGTTTTCACCCTTCGATGGCATGCAAGTCTAACTTTTTGCTAATTTACATCGTACACTCAACCCGAAAGACCCGTTACTACGCAGTCGGTTCCTATGAGTCACATTGGTCCCGTGCGAGGTGTTCGTGACTCTTACGGGACCGTTTTGTGCTTGTTGTACGTTTTCACCCTTCGATGGCATGTTTTTATGCTCAAGTCTATTTTTTTTTGCAAATTTACGTCGTACACTCTAAGCGGGAGCCCCGTGACTACACGGTCGATTTCTATGAGTTACATTAATCCCGTGCGAGGTGTTCGTGACTCTTATCGGACCATTTTATGGCTATTTTACGTTTTCACCCTTCGATGGCATGTTTTTATGCTTAAGTCTAACTTTTTACAAATTTACGTCATACACTCAAACCGGGAGCCCCGTGACTACGCGGTCGGTTCTTACGAGTCACATTAGTCCCGTGCGAGGGGTTCATGACTCTTATGGGACCGTTTTAAGGCTGTTTTACGTTTTCACCCTTCGATGGCATGTTTTTATGCTTAAGTTTATTTTTTTGCAAATTTACATCATACACTCAAATCGGGAGCACTGTGACTACACGGTCAGTTCCTGTGATTTACATTGGTCCCGTGCGAGGTATTCGTGACTCTTAAGGGACTATTTTGTGGCTATTTTACGTTTTCACCATTCGATGGCATGTTTTTATGCTTAAGTCTAATTTTTTGCAAATTTACGTCGTACAATCAAACCGGGAGCGCCTTAAACCTAGAAAGTGGCAATCCGTTGGATAATGACTTCTTTTTCTAGTGTTCACCCTAACTATTCTTTGTTCAAAAGTTATGTTCTCCCCCCCCCCCCCCCCCCCCACTGGAAGTGTCAAGAAACAAACGCGCCAACAATACCCAAGCTATAGGGGGCACAAAAACTTAAAATTACGGGGTTTAGACATAAATAGGATCCAAACCCAAAATAATTAAAAAATTGAATCAATGCATATTTAACCTTAAAATAAAGTATATCATAGGTCTATCCATTACCTGGATATTTTTTTACACCCAACGCCAATCAGAACCTTCTCTATGCCAGCAGCGATGCAATTTCAGATTATGTTTGATAGTAGTTCGACCCCAACATCAATGTATCCTATGACAGTGAAAAAATAATTAATTTTTTTGCAAACAGTTATGTTCAATTAAAAAAATGGTAGAACCAAAAAATCAAATTCAAAACCAAAGGAAGAAAACCAGGGCTAGTAAATTCAAAACATATCTACTCAAAACAAAAGAACCGATAAATCACCTAACATTTGCACAAACAGCGGGACATTACACTTAAAAGTAGATGAAATTCATAAATTAATGTAAAGTGCTAATACAATGTCAATATCATAATAGGATACAAATAATATTGATGAGGATAAAATAATATTTTGATACTCAATCTTCCTCTAAATCAACTAAAAGATCCTTCAAATTAGGGTTGTCATCAAGAGCTGACTGGAACTCTTTTGGAGCCTTTAATGCGTCTACTTCAGTAGTCATACCCTTTGGTGCATGCACAACAATAGACCAATTGCCATCATTTATGCACTTCGAGTAGAATACCTTCTTTACATTCTGAAAGGCACAAATAAAAGGCTCGTCGACTATGCGGTCTTTAGTCTCCAGCTTTGATAAATCTACCATAATAAGTTTGGAGTCGGGATCAACTTTGCAAGCATTCGTTGTATCCTCCACCTTTACCCAATCACAATAGAATACGATTTCTGTGAAATCCAAGTAATCAAGTTCTATGATTTGTTGAATTATCCCATAATAGGTTAGCACCGTATTCTTTGGATTTTTATCACTTTTGCTAGCGATATAGGTTGTTAAGGCGGAAATTGATATTCCACTGTTTTGCGTCAAAAGCTTTTCCTCATATGGATATGAAATGAAATCAAAATCGTTGGTGCGGAATTTCTTAAACTCTTTTGTACGAAAACTAGGACCTTTTGCTAGGCGTGCAAGTCTGGAAGAGACATCACCTCATTTTAGAAGCTGCATTTATTAATGAATTTGTATTAGGGCATTTTTTTACCACACATGAATAAATAACCACACACATAAGATGTGAAAAGTACCTCTTTTGACACCCATGCCCTAAAGTCAGTTGTCGTCCAATTTCTCCTTTGATTTTGGATAATTTCATTCTCGTACTTCCTACCGAAAAATTATAGAGTTTATATCATAAAATAAAAAATACATATAATCAAAGAAGAAGAATTCAGTAGATACTCCCTCTCTCCAGTCTTGGACTTCATCTTGAGATTCGAAGACATGACGAGTTGCTTGCTCGTATTGTAGGTTTGTGAGTTTCACCTCTTTAGGGTTCCCAAACGATAATTCATCCTCAAACTCGTCAGGTTCCTCTATCACTCGTTCTCCACGAGGATTAAACCTCCTCACCTCTTGTTCTGGCATATGTTCCCTAGCGAATAGCGATGATTCCACCGTTACGTATTCTTCAGCAATTGACCCTCCAATATACAGTGTATTCTTTACATAATCTTTGAAGGTTTTCATCAAGCGCTCAAAAGGATACATCCAACGATACCTCACGGGACCACATAATAAAGCTTCATCGCATAAATGCACAAGCAGGTGGATAATGATATCGAAGAATGACGGAGGAAAATATTTCTCTAATACACAAATTGCCTCGGCTAAAGTTGATTTTGCAACTTTAATGTGCCTTCTGTTTACCACTTTTGCACAAAGTAGGGTAAAACATAAACTGATTTGCATAATTGCCCGACGGAGATCTTTGTGTTCAGAGAAGCAATGCCAAAATAACAACGGGATTAATTGGATGATTACGTGCCAGTCGTGAGACTTGCACTGTTTCAAGTCATTTGCTTGGTAGCTTACTAAATTACCAGAATAACCGGTTGGAGTCTTCAAGTTGAACAACGTGTCTAAGAGGATCTTCTTCTCACTAGTAGTCAAAGTGAAAGCAGTCGGGGGGATAGAAATTCTTCCTGTCGTTGGATCATTTTTTAAACACGGTCTCTTCTTTTTTTTCATATCCTGTAGATCTCGGCAGGCACGCTCTCCATCTTTGGAATGAGATCCACCTAGACATGTTCCTATCAAATGTTCTGCAACATTCTTCTCTGTGTGCATCACATCAATTATATGCCTTACACAATGATCTTTCCAATACGGCAAATCAAAAAATATTGATCGCCTGGACCATGGCTTCGCTTTACTAGGGTCGTTCGGATCCTCCCTAGCTTTACGCTTCAGGTTTGCAAACTGGGGGTGTTTGCCTACGTACCTATTCCCCGCAGTCGCAGCCACCGCCTTCTCCTCAATTTGCTGACCAGAAAGTCGAATAGGTGCCGTTCTTCGCTCGTGACCGATAAGCAAAAAGTTAGACTTGTCGTTCCTAAGAGGATGACTGGTCGGCATAAATCTACGATGACCCGTGTAACTCAACTTACCACTATGTTTTAACCAACAGGCTTCAGTTTCCTCCCCACATATGGGACATCCATAATAACCATGAACATTATAACCGAACAAGGTCCCGTAAGCAGGAAGATCGTGGATCGCCCACATCACCATTTCTTTAAGTGTGAACTCTTCACCCTTATGAGAATCGAACGCCGCCACGCCTTTATCCCATAACTCTTTAAGTTCTTCGATTAATGGTTCTAAGAATATATCAATATCATCACCGGGAGCCTTCGTCCCGGGTATCAACAGAGATAACAATGTGAACTCTTTCTCATGCATAATGTCGTAGGAAGACTTAAAGGCGCCATAAGAACTGGCCAATAACTCTGACTAGTACTTAAATTACCGAAAGGGTTAAACCCATCGGTTGAGATTGCAAGACGAACGTTGCGTGGTTCCTTTGCAAATTCATGGTTATGTGCATTTGAAATTTGCCAGATGAGTGAATCAACCGGATGACGCATCAAATTCCCACCCACCTCGCATCGAGCATGCCATGTCATGGCCTCCGCTATCCACGGTACAGTAAAAAAAACGTTTTAACCTTGTCCCAAGTGGAAAATACTTCAAAACCTTTTGTGGGACTTGCGAGCACTTGCGATTTTTTGCATGTTTGCCATTTCCATTCTCACAAACCATATATCTAGGCTCACTGCATACAGGACATTCATCCTTCTCTTCGTGCTCATTCCGGTATAATATGCAATCATACTTGCAAGCATGAATAGATTTGTATTTCAAACCTAAACCCTTCAAACTCTTCTTCATGGTAGGATAATTGTCTGGTAACATGTTCTCTTTTGGGAGAATTTATTTAACCCACTTAAGAATTACGGTTGCGATGTTTCCAGACAAACCAAATTGACTCTTTAAATTATGCAAACCAATCATTGCATATAATACCGAGTGATCTTCATCGCAATCTTTATACAACGGTCTAGCCGCATCGGCTTTCAACCGTATGTATTCCCGATCTCCTAGTAGTTCAGCATCAATTTGTTCATTTACTTGGTCATAATGTGCATCATTTGTATCCATAGGTTGGTGGTTTTGTTGGTTGTGGAGTCCGTAAGCATCATCAATTAAGTCGGTCAATGGACGATGTGTTGGTGAATCATGTACCACTTCTACTCCTTGAGGTTCCGTTACACGGTCGGCTCCCAGTAATTCTTCTGGAACATAAGGTACAACTTTTTTACCATGGTATGTCCATATTATATAGTCTTGACAGAGTCCCCACTTTAGTAAATGCAACTCAACAACTTCCAACGACTTATATTTTCCGTTAATACAATGAGTGCACGGACACGGAATCTTCTCACTTTTACGATTTTTGGAAGCGTATTTAACAAATTCATAAACGCCCTTTACATGATTAATTGATATCCGGTTAGTCTCTCCCATCCACTCTTTGTATTGTGGGAAATCCATGTAATAATCTTCAAATTTCAGTCCTGTGGTAATAGGTTAAAAAATATTATTACAACTGAAACAAAAGAATATTCTTACGACTGAAACAAAAAAAATATCATTCCAAACGAAACAAAACCAATATTCTTACAACTGAAATAAAAAAAATATCATTCCAACTGAAGCAAAACCAATATTCTTACAACTAAAACAAAAAAAAAATATTACAACTGAAACGAAAGAAAATATTATTAAATCTTGGCCAACAAATAAAGTGGCCAATTAATAAAAGATTTTGCATAATTCCTCAATTCCATCCCATCCCCGCTGTTAACGTACATAGGTACATCTCCGTAGCCGTTGTATATTTCATCGACCATTATTTTAGCCTCACCCTTCTCCAAAGGTCGATGATGTACTAGAGTTCCAGGAACCCTGGAAATGAGTATGCACACGCCAACAAACCTCGAATTGCTCATGTCCTTGATATAGTACTCTTCGCCATAGTCACTGTGAGTTGTTGACGATGATCCGAGCCCCGTGATTGGCGGAGGTGCAGGGGAGGGGAATCTTGGAGGATGAGGCATTTGAGAGGGGAATGTTGGAGGGGAAGGATGTGTGAAACCTTGAGTAGGAGTAGGGTAAGGGTAACCTTGAGGAGGCATTGGGGGCCTATAACTTTCCCAAAGATTCACAAGTTTCCCAATTTGATTTGTCAATAATCCCAGGGAATTTTTAATCTCATGGACATCCCCATCGGTCTTCAACTGGTGGTCCTTTTGGGATGAGATACAATTCTTGACCAAAGAAAGCTCGTCCACAAGAGGTGCAATGTGTTGAAGTTTTGTTTTTGGCATATGTGAGCCAACACCTCTCGTCCTCCCCCTTTTATCCTTTCCAAAGGTCTTAGTCAGGGCATCATTTTCAAGGTCAAAGTCATCAGTAGGGCTCGAATCTGATGGCCTCTATTGATTCCAGTGTCTTAGCCAATTGCAGTGGGAATTTATTATCTTTGTCCCGTCGAGCATGAAGGAATAAGTTGGACCGATTTGGGTTTTTATTGGCATCTGGACCATCTTTTGTCCTACACTCACATTCATTCTTCAAATCCTCATATGGTTTGGATCCCAACCTATGGATATCAGTTTTTTGTGCCCTATTTTTTTTTGTTTTGCTCCCTTTGGACCAACTTTTTTTCCTTCGCCTCATTCTCCAAAAACTTATTCCATTGATCCACCGGCATTTCAACATTGGGAGGCACTTTCTCTTTCAAAGACAAAATATCTGAGCTCGCTGCCTCTTTCGGGAAATGTTTCTTCCGAAGGTTTCTCCTGTATGTCCTCAATCCTTCAGCAACCCGAGATAGAACCTTATTCTTGGAACAGTTAGGAAATGAGAAATTCTTGCAAAGTTGTTCATGTATGTCATCTTTGACAGCTTGATCAATAAGGTTCCAATTGTCTGGTCCACCGACTCCCACGTTCATTTTTCCCAGCGACAAACACCGGGCTTTAAAGTTTAGCAATTCCTATCACCCGTCGGGTTATTCTCGAGAAGGGAGAATCCAATAGGCTTCTTTTCATTTGAGCGGGTGGCATCATGAGTGTTGGATGGGGGCGTTAAAGCAACGGGAGTGTTGGATTGGGGCGTTGGAGCACTTGGATTTGGACTTGGTGAGGAGTGAACCATTGGTGGAGTTGTGAATTGCTCAGCCATTGGTGTTGAGAATTTGGGTTCTGCACGAGATGGTGAACCTCGTTGTGGTGTCACATCTGCACTTGGTACCCTTGGGTTGTTTCCTCTTGACATTATCTACAAAAATTAAAAAATATAAGTGACTAAATAATTATAGTAATATGAAATTATAACTAATTAATCAAGCTTAATTAGTTTTATATAGATAGATAGATAGATACCTTTTCAAAGTAAGACTTTAGAATAAGTTCAATGTGTCTGATCTCCATCCATTCGGTATTAGTTTTTAAGAACCTATGAATTTTTGCACGTGGACAACTAGAAGGAAGGGTATCCATGATTGATGTGTAGATGTCAGTGACATGAACTCGGAATCCCCTATTTCTCAACTTGTTGGCAAGATTCAATTTTACGTGCATGTGGCGCGAGACATCACAGTCTATGTCAATGCTCCCTGTACGCAGTTGTATCCATAACGGGTGCATTTTTTTTCCGCCTTCTCCAACAACGTAACCAAGGTCAGGGCTATGTCGGGATTATGTGTGTGAAATATATTTTGTATAACGTCATCCCAGTTTTCTGGTAGAGAAAATAAAATACGATCGAACAAGTAATCTTGCTGGATATCAAATCCATGATTTACAAGGTAGTTAAATTGTTCGATCTTTTTATTTCCGTACCTATAAATAGGAGTACCCTCTATATGACGCACGCTAATAAAAGAGTTATGTGTGCGGTCTAATTGCAACCTCTCCCACTCTTGTTGACAATATTTATCACCGTGCCTCATTTTTCCTGAGAAAAGTATACGAGGGCATGAATACGAGTCCTGCTATTAAGGTTTAGGTTTGAAAGTTATGAGAATTTAAACATACATATACACATAAACAATTTGTTCATAATTACACACATAAACATACATATACACATAAATCTATACACAATTTATTTGTTGGCCCAAGTCCGCGACCCACTGGGTATGAAAAAAAATGCACATTAATCGCAAGATATGTGATATACTTTTTCATAGGAAAATCAAGAGCAAGCCCAACAACTTTAATAACATATACATTTATCGACACTAGTATCAATTCAATAAATTCAACATAGTATCCAATAACCAAGCCAACAATATCTCACTATAGTAATGTGCACACGTGTTTGCGGCTCGTATGTCAAAAAAATCATTTAATTATATTTTCTCAAAAAAAACAAACAAGACAAACATATTTTGTCAAAAAAAAATACACACATATACAATCTAGGGTTTATTGACATAATCTATACATACACACACATACAATCTAGGGTTTATTGACATAATCTATACATACACACACATACTATTTAAGGTTTACTAAACCCTAATATTTTTTTGACATAAATCTATACATACACACACATACAAACATAAATCTACACATACATACACAAAAATTAGGGCTTTAGATAGAAATCAAGAAATCCAAATGAATCAATACATACCAACTGAAATCGATTAGCCAAATGCAAATCCAACTGAAATCCAAATGCAAATCCAACTGAAATCCAACCGAAATCGCAGGAGCTCGAAATCGCACGAACCCTAACAGCAAACGAAGTCGCACGTAATAAATGAGAAGATGGGAATATTTCTTTTTAAGACCAGACTATGGTCACGGCCTAGACTCGTGACCCGATGTGAGCGACCCATTAATGACCATGAGGTTGGCGATTTCAATCTGGTCACGGCCTAGATCCGTGACCCATTACTGACTGGTGCAATGGTGATTTCAACTTAGTCACGGCCAAGAGCCATGACCCATGCGCGCGACCCTTTACTTACTGGCAGGACAATGGCGATTTTGATTTGGTCACGACTTAGGGCTGTGACCCATCATGCGTGACCCCTTTCCAGCAGCCTTGGTGTTTGAATGATGTATGGTCACGGCCTATAGCCGTGACCCATACCAACAAATGGTCATGGCCCTAAACCGTGACTCTTAATGTGTGTGTTTTAAGCTTCGTCGCGCCTTTGGTCACGGCCAAAGTCCGTGACCCATCCGCGACCAGTTTGGAGGGAATTTTGGTGCCAAATTGGTCACGACCTGGTCACAGTCCAAGTCCGTGACCCATTCGCGACCAGTTTGGAGGGAATTTTCGCGCCAAGCTGGTCACGATCTGGTCACGGCCCAAGTCCGTGACCCATTATGGTTAGGGATTTAGTCCGTGACCATTTCCAGAGCATGGATAATTTAGTGTGGTAATAAAATTGGTCATGCCATATATTGAGTGGGTCACGGCCAAAGTTCGCGACCAGTTGGTCGAGGACTTGGGCCGTGACCCACTGGGCGTGACCATTCGTAGGATTTGGTGTAGTGTAAGGTGACCTTTCCTACCAAAATGTGAACATGTGTAAACGGGAGGAATGTTACCTAAAGTGTGATCTTTTCTAACATCCTTGGAATTAGTTGACCCTCTAAAACAAATAATGGTTTTGGCTGTAGCATTAAAAGCATGAGAACACGATGAGCCATTACCATCACTATCAAACCTACTTGAATCGTTTAAATTATTTTTCAACTTCAAAATATTTGTTTCAAGCAAAGAATTGGACTCTTCCAAAAATAGGTATTTCTTTTTCAAATCATTAATTAAACTTAACAGTTTATCGCGCTCACCCTCAATTAAAACAAACTCATCCCTAATAGTCTTTTTACGTGCCGTAAAATCATCGATTAATTTTTTATCCTCGACGGTACAAACGGGAACCCTATAATTTTTTAAGTCCTCTAATTACTTCTCTAAAACAAGGACTCTCTCATCACTCTTCTTTTTGGAAATTTTCAAAGAATCAAAATCAATATACAAATTACCAAAATGCTCACGACAAATATCACTTTGAGTTTGAAACTCTTGCAAATATTCAATCTTACTTTTAAGAGAGAATTTTCTTTTTCCAAAACCTTAATTCTTTTGCAAAGTTTCAAATTCAAACTTCTTAATTTTTCAGCATGGTCATGAATTTTTTTAAAATAAGCTCCTGATTAAATAGGCGTTCCATTGGAAAAATTGTGATTTTTCACAAAACTAATTTTTCAAAAAAAACCAAAATCACACAATTTTGCAGAAAAAGGAATACGCAATAAATTAGCGCAACTTGATACAAATTTGTAATACGTGTGATACCGATTAAAACTAACTCGCAAGTTTCCAATCAAACCTTGTTTAATTTAGCCCCTAAACAAGCATCTAAAGTGCATGTGTCAACCCATAAATAAATATAAAGCATGAGACACAGTAAATATGCTGAGACACAGATTTAAAAAAAAACTCCTTTCGGGTAAAACCTTTATTTCACTATGAATTAATAAATCGAAACTTACAATTACATAGAGAAATCTACAATGGATCAACGTGCAGCCAACCCACAAAGACACACAGTCTTGAACTCAGTAAGAGAATACATGCAACACCCTCCAAGGACTCGCAGCCCAATCTTCAACAGAGAATCTTCATGCAGCAAGATCCTCAATGACACGCAACTATATGTTGTAAAGATGCACTCCACGAAAGATGAACAAAAGCAAAGTGTTCTATGGGTTACAAAAGGATTCACAAAGGTTTGGCAATGATATATGAATCAAAACATGAGTTTTGGAACTCAAAAGGTGAAGAATAGATGTATTTGGACTCTCAAATTCGTCTCTCAAAGTCTTGCAAAATAACTCCCCCGAAGTTAGCTTTTATAAGGAAACCAAGAAGAGTTTTAAGAAACTAGAACTCTATCCAGCGCCAGGTACCCTGAATCGGTTCAGGTGTACCTCAAACCGGTTCGCCCCCTGAACTGGTTTGGCCTGCGGTTCGAGAAAAATCGTTGGTCTGGGGCTTAAACACATAGCATTTTCCCAATGGTTTTTCTTGGAATTATCTTCATTTTCAAAGGGGCTTAACTTCTTCACCGTAGCTTAGATTGAGGTGTTATTTCTTCTAGTATCTTCATTGCGGAGAGCTATTCAACTTTACAGTTGATCGGACCTCCGGACGGTGTCTGTAAAATTACCAAAATGCCCTTGAACTTTCATATCTTGCCTTCTTTCACTGTTTTGACTTCTCTTGCGTACCACTTGCATTAAGTCCCTTAAATCGTGGAACGTGAAGTCGTTGAGGTAGATGTGGGACATGTAATGGATATGTTGAATGCTTGATTACCAAAATTTGAATTAAGGCCGCCTTGTGAGATCGTGTAGATACGTGCCAAATGTCGCGGCATACGACATACATAAATGTAAGATAACGGACATGAGAAATATGTTCTTACACTTTTCTTCCCTGGCTCGCAAGATTCGAGGAGGATCTTGTCCTAAAGATTAACGAGCGGCCTCATCTAGGCCTAGGTGAGTCCCGTGACTTTCTTATTATTTCGGATGATCGAATTTTAAGGGTTAAAGTGGATAGGGTTGACTTCCCTTATTCCAACATATACCTTAACATTTGTTGAGGTGACCTAGATGAGTGGGACCTATGGGTAGATTATGTACTTACTGGCCCTTACCATAAGGCCACTATCGAGGGGCTTATCCTAATCAGGACTATTGATAACCTAAATCTTGTACTATTGCTAAAAATTTTACGACCTTCAATTTACTGGCCTCTCATTGGATTAGGGATTTCCATACCTTTGTTACTGGTTGGGGTGAGTTCTCCATCATCTTACAGGATATTTACAAGCTGACAAGCCTCCCCTACTTGGAAAACCATGTTTGTACTAATGATTTTGAGGATGCTGAGGAGGCAATGTAACAAGAAATCCCCCAAACCCTTTCTGAGTGTCCTCGCTATGTTACTATTAATAAGACTGGTGTCACCAAGAACTCATTTACAAAATGGGAAATATATTGGTTTAGTGATTTTGAACCCCTTCCCAATGGCGAAAGTTCGAGCAGATGGGCCATATTTCAAGATGGGTCCAAAATTAAGTCCCTTCACACTTAGCCGTATTTTTTATTACCTTATTACGCATGTTTCTATTCCCAGGGAGGATAGATGACTCCCCTCGCAAGTTGCTCTTCAAACTAACTATTAGACTTTCTCGAGGGAGGTACGTTCCCCTTGCAGCCCTTACCCCAAACTCCTTATACACTTGTTTAGATCATTCTCACGTGGATATGGAATGATCGTGTGGTCGTCATGATGTTACCAATTTTGTAAATTCCTTTATTTTGATAGCCTTAATGTTTGAGAGATTTCCCAACTTTTCCCCAAAGGCTCTTGCTTGTCACAATGATACCTCTCAGATTACTACGTGGCATAAAAAGAATCACAAGAGCCCCCTAGGCCCCCTAATTGATAATGTTTATGAATTTTATTTTTGTCCCTACCGCAAGCGAGTGGGTGGTTTTTTTTCCTTGGAGCTCCTTCTCATCTTATGGCAGCACTTTCTACCATCCTTTTAATGTGGAGTTTATTTCTACCTGCCCCCACATCTCTGTGATGACCATGATTATCCATTGCACTCTTCTTTGCTTGACTGACTTAGGTCAAGGTGTGGAATTCTACCATTCTGAGCGAGTGATGAGGCAGTTTGGTTATAATCAATGGATCTATACTCCTACCTATCCATTGAGCACTCCCCCTTTGGAACTATACGTGGAGGCCTATGCTAATTTTACCTTCGAGTGGATGTTGCATAGGACTGACGTCCTTGGTAGCTTTTCGTACCTTATCAAGACTAAATTCCTTCATTCATTCGCTCATGGTTCAGTTTGTGGTAGAGGCAGGTGTCTTTCATCCAAAAATGTGTGATGCCCCCCCGAGAGAGAATCACCACCAATTCTCCATGCAATGACAAGTATTTGGGTAAGGGTACCTAAAAGGATTTATGGTATCGCAACATAATTATGAACACACCTCTTGAACAGATTACTCCTATTTTGGTGAAGCCCCTGCTCGATGAATCTATCTATGTGAAGCATCCCGAGCCTCAACTAGCTAAAACCAAAGTAAAGGGGAAGGCAAAATCTAAGTCCTCCTCAAAAAGAAAACATCCAGACTCTAATGTGTTGAATTTTATTCTTGTCCCTCGTAGTAATCTTGCATCCCCTCCTTTTCATGTCAGGAATAGATCGAACAAGAAAAAGAAGGTTGAAGTTGAGTCTCCTGCTCCCTCTTCTGTTACTGACCAAGGGTCAGACACCGATACCCTTGGGGTTAAAGAGACTTACCGAACTATTCGTGAGTAAGGCTATGAATCCTTGGGTATTTTTGACACAAGAGCCATCCACTATATCCATCCCTGTTGTTGAAGATACTTCAGTTAACTCCTTTTTACTTAGTGAAACTACTAGCCATGAGGTTTCACCTATTGGTTCCCCTTCTTATTCACTTGAAGAGGAACTGGTTGATTATGAAAGCACCCCTTCCTATGATGACAATAATTCTTCTTCAAATGACATTGGTGTCACTGATCCTCATCATGGTGACTGGTCTAACACTTGTACTTTATTGACATTTTTGAGGGGTTTGAACAACGAGGATGTTTCTATGATTAATTCCCCCTCTACCTCCAGCCCCACTACTAGGCAAGCCCTCCGCCCTTTTATTGTAATTACTTTTACTATTCCTCCTTTTTCTTTACTTGACTCTCTTTTGCTATATTTTTTAAACTTTATTTTCCTTTTCTTCTTTAGAGCAGGCTACTTCTCTAGATGCGACTGGTCCCACAGGGGTGAGGACCACCCACATCGTGTTCTCCTTCCCCATACTCACAGATCCCCATTTTTGCTTGAAAGGAATTCTATGGTGATTTCGTCACTAAGACTTGCTCGAGAGGTTTACTTCTTGCCTCTATTTATCTATCACATGTTCAACTGTCTCTAAAATTCCCATTTTTTATTTTCTTTCCAGTTGTCCACCATGTTTCCTACTTCTACGGGGGGTATTTGTTACCTCTTGCACTGTGCAAGTACTCAGTATTTCTAAAAATACTTGTCTTATTTAATTTCTTCTTTTAGTATCTTATGACTTTTCTTATTAATTTATCTATTCATTTGACCACCTATTAGGTGGCCATAGCTTCCTGTCCACCTGCCAAGCCTCCTCCCAGTTCTTCATTATGCAGTTCTATGACTCGTCCTTTTGTTACCGCTCCGATAGATGTATCTTTTGATATTTTCCTTACATGTGTATTGGATACTAATTGTGACTACTCTTAACCTAACTTTGTCATTTTTGACTTTATGTTGTAGGGATCCATTCTAGACAACCCTACCACTAGTAAGGGATACTCCTGCCCACATGATTTATTATTCCTGAGCTGCCCCCTTCTAGGGTGATATCTATTCCCAGGGTCTATCTTCCCCCTGGACAGCAGGCCACTGGTTCATTCTCTTTCCAACTAGCTTGTCTATAGTATGTCTACGAGTGAACTTGTTTCACAGGTTTTCTCTTTAGCGCAAGTATTTATCTATCTAGCTTTGATATTTTTCTTTATTTCTTATTAATTGGCCTTTTCTTCATAAGCTATTTGTTACGAGACTAGCTCGAGCAACTCGACAACTTCTACGATTGGTTTGATCTCTTCTCTCCCTCCTAGGGTTCAGGTACTTATCTCTTCTTACCGTTGGATTTTAATAGCGTGTTGTGTCTTTTCTATTTCAATCATAACTTACTTCTTTCTTGTTTGTTCTTCATTCTAGTATCAGCATTGAAGTGCCAGTCATTTCTGGTGTGGACATACTAGTGAGAAGCTCAGCTGCCTCTACCCCAGATATTTACTCCAAATTTTCTTTTAAGACATACCTTTTCTGTGTGGGTAATTCACTAACATTTATCTTCTCTCTTTACCATAGGCTAGTATTATTGGGACCCCCTTACTTGCGAGACCTACTATGAGTCCTGCGAAGGCAACTCCACGGGAACTACATCTTTTGTCTGTACTTCTTACTTTTACTATACAACACTCCTTTTCTTACTTAACTTTAGGACAGTGTAGACGAGGTTCCTTTATCTGCAGGACATGTCGTGAGTATCGTGGAGGTGACTTCCCAGGTACTTCTTTTGATATATCTATTTTTTATACTTTTTCTTAGACAAGTATTTTCTAACACTTACCTATATCTCCATTTTCAAGTTAGTACTGCAACTGTTCCCATGACTGCAGAACACTCGATTAGCATCGTTGAGGAGGCTTCCCAGGTATTTTACTTTGATGTGCTTTTTCTTTCTTGTTTGTTTTTTTTGTGCAAGAATTCACTAACACTTACCAGTTTCTTTATTTTCAGGTTAATGAAGTAACTGTTCCTGTGACTGTGGAAAATCATGGGGAAGTTGGTGTGAGGGAGGTATTGTACTATCATACCTCATCCTCTTTTCTATTTTCCATGCTTTTCATTCTAGCTTTTACTGCACAAGTTTCTTACCATCACACCCATGTTTCCCTATTTTGATCACTCCTCAGGTATTATTCAGTTATTCCTAATTTATTCAATTATTTGCTAAAGTTTTGACTTTTGATGAGTATGTGTTTTACTATGGCTATACATGTTTTGTCTTTATCAAGTTGACACAATACGCCTAGGAGGACTCATTTTGTAGGCAGTATATTCACACCTCTAAGCCTAGGGGTAAACTTTTTACTTCTTATTTCTTCTCTAGGTGGGGTTATCAAGATAGTTTTCTTCCATTCCTTGACTTAATATTTCTATACTCTTTGTTTTCAGGATCCTATGAGCAAGACTGTTGAGGCGTCTAATGAGGAGGGGCCTAGCTCTGAGGCCACTCGCTCTGATGGCGCTGAAGATTCTGTCGAGGAGTCCTCCTTCCTCCCTTCTGAGCTTGAGTCTAGGAACACGGGCTGTGACAACATTAAGGTAGAGGCTCATGAGGATTTTATGAGGGATCTGTGGCATGAGGAGCAGCCTAAAAGGTTTAGGAATCACAAGAAGTAGGTGTTGGAGATAATCTTGCAGCGCCATCCTGCAACTTTTACTTCTCAGAGCGTTCTCAACATCGATAGTCTCATTGTCTTCAACCTGAAGGCCCTTGTAGTCATAGACGTGACTTTCTGTCCACTCCTCCAGTCGACCTGACCAGTTCTAGGACTTCACTATTTCTTCAGTCTCTCCATGATCTTTAGAGGGTTTGCCATTTTGAGTTGTATTGGCTTGACCCTGAAGTTTTCCACTTCCTGAGTGTTCCCTTGAGGAAGATGAAGAGGGTTCAGGCATCTAGACAACCCAGAGCTCTGTAGTGCCAGGTTGAGCCTACTCGGATTGGGGACCAAATTTTGTTTCTAGAGGCCAAGTTGACCAAGCATGAGGCTTGTGACACTAATGATGAGGCCAAAATGGCGAGACTAGAGGATTTGTTCATACAGTAGATAGGTCCTTCTTACACTGACATGCGCTCGCGGGAGAACCTTTTTTTATTTTATCTGTTTAATGTACTTTTGATAGAGACTATTTTCTTCTTCGTATTTTCACCTCTTTTTTACATGTAAAGGTTGTTCTATATTATTGAAAATAGATTTTGTGTTTCCATTTTTATCTTCTCCCTGTTTTATTTGATATATGTTTTCAATGAGCTGTTCTTTTTTCCTGTGAGAATATTCACGCCAAGTTTGGACAAGTATAATCCTTGAACTATCCCGTGATCTGTGAGGTATTTTCACATGACCTGAGCCAAAGTACTACCCCTATAATTGTGGGGTACTCGTTGTATATACATATTTTTTAGGACGTAACTTGGAGGAAGCGCCCCCTTCTCCCTTATCTTAAAGAAAATGCTTATTTTCATTTTCTCGAGTTTATTATATTTACAACTGCCACTTAGCTCGCGGGGTTCTTATTCCACACTTTATTTGGAACCTTTCTAATTTTAAGAAATAAGTTAAATGGGAGATATACCCCCTTTTCATATTCTCAAATAGTTAAGTAAACAATTTGTAACATATGAGAAAAGACATCGTTTCATTTTTCAAAAGCTTCCTCTTAATTCAAGTAAAGAGTTTTACAATGTTTAAACTGTTATGTCTAGTGGGACTTTGCTTACTATACTTTTACCTTTGGGATAGATATACCCCCAAGTATGATGAGTAAAGTTCCTTAAGTTCTAGCCCCTGTCACAAATTTATGAGTCAATTTATTTTCTTGCCTACTAGAAAATATATACTTCATTTTCTTTAATGCTTAAGCAAAAATGATAAAGTGATTATTCTGGATGTACCCAGTTCATAACTTGTTAGTGAGTGGGTATTTATAATCTATTAGCAACAAATGCAGGTAAATAAAGTATGCACAAAATTTCAAGTGTTACTTAGTCAAAATAACAGATATTCATTCATTTATGTATTATATTAAGTGTCTATGTTATTTACGGAGATTGTACTCATCATTATCCTTATAAAAAACAATTTTTGTGCTTGATCCAACTTTGTTTGTACTTTTAAAAAGAAACAAAACTTGGATAAGAGTTAAGCATATTATTTATTTAGCCACTTACAATTAATAAACTAGAAACACTCACTATCGGGCATAGATATTTAATAGTAGTCTGACTTGCCTACCTTTCGCACCAAGAAGGGGAGTTCCCAGTTTGGCTTGAACTTGGACACTGACATGCTCCACAAGTGGTGAGTTGATGCTCGTAAGACTAAGTCCCTTACTTTAAACTCTCTAGGTTTAACCAAATTCTCATAAACCCTAGATAGTTATTGGGTATAGACCTTTAAATTCTCTTTGGCCTTATCTTTGTTGTACATGCCTAGGGTCTAGTATGAGACCATTACTTATAGCCACTCCAGTTGAGTGTACTTATAGTTCTCCTTGTTGGACCACTTTAGTCCCATAGACCAGTGATAATGGAGTGAACCTTATTGGCTTTCTTTTTGAGGTTTTGTAGGCCCATAACACCATTGGTAGCTTTTCATCCCAAGCCCTAGACATATCTTCAAGCATTTTTTTCAAGATGTTGACTAGTGTTTATTTACAGCCTTCGCTTGGTTGTTCCCCTTAGGATATGAGATGGTTGAACTATTATGCATGATCTTATACTTGTCAGTCAGGAGCCCCATCTCCTTGCATGTGAATTGCTTCCCGTCGACCTTTGCCTTATTCCCGCTTCTCTATCCATATAGATCTCCCGGTCCACTCTACCCATATCATATCTTGGCATCCGACTAATCTAATTCTAGTCCTCTATCCATATGTGAGGTAGATGGTGGCATAAAAGAGAGAGAGCGCCCCTTACTTGATAGGGGAGGTTTAGACATGAAAGAGAGGGGGTCTAATGGCAATGCTTATTAGGTAGAAAACGAGTTCCACCTCACATTCTCAAAATAAGAAACGGATCGGGCAGTGGCGGTAGAGGCGGCTGGCTGATATTGAAGGAAGCCTTCATGACCGGCGGGACAAAAAACAAGAAAAACAGACAGATAGTAAGGAAATGAAGTACCGTTCGGGCTCCCCCTCTTCAGGAGGTGGATCCCTTCACTAAAAGTTGCACCTGCCTTTCATCAATTTACTAACTCGTTAAAGGGTACTATTTAGTATTATTTATAGCTGTTATTGTACGTGCAATCAAGATCTATATTGAAAGAAGATATAAAAGAACACAAATAGGATTCCTCGGGAAGTATCTGACGCTACCGTAAGAATAACCTTTAGAATACCAAATCTGCATATTATGTATTCGTTTATGAATTAGGTCACCACTTGAGCAATCACTCTCCTTAATGGCATTGCTTCTTCCCACTTGGTATACAACTTTGTAGAAACTCTGATGAAGGCTTTGCCTTGAGAGGCTGGGCAGATCTTACCTACTAGATCAAATTCCCAAGTGTGGAAGGGGTAGGGGCTGCTAGAATTTTTAGACTAACCGAATGGGCATGCAGCATGTTGCCATGCACTTAGAATGACCTATACTTTTTCATAAAGTGGATAGAATTAGTGTCTATTATTGGCCAATAATACCCCAATGTCATTAACTAGTCATATAACTTATCACCTCCCATGTGAGAAGGATCATGAGCCTCCTTTAGCACTTTCTCTATATCCCTCTTCGCCACACACCTCAATGCTTTCTCATTATACCCTTTCCTGTAGAGCTCCTCACCCATAAAGTAGAAACAGGCGGTCCTCTTCTTCAAGTAGATTTTATCTGGTCACTCGGTTGGCAGCTCCCCGTCCTTCAAGTATGCTATGTAGGGTTTACTCCAATATTCAAAACATTCTAAAAAGTTGGACTCAACGGGTTGTTCAAACTGGGTTTGTCACTTTAAACACCCTATTGTAGGCGATTAACTTTTGTGATTATGGTGGGCCAATAATAACCTCCCCGTTGCAGCCAATGATAAATGGGGATATCTGTATCCCCATAATGCCTCTCATGTATTAACATCATTTTTTTGGCTTCTTCATCCCCTATACACCTTGATCAGAACCCTTCTAGGTTATTAAAATAGAGCGTTCCCTAGAGCAGGTGATAATTTACTAACTCAGACATTTTCATGTGTCCCTCTCTTATTCCATCTATTTCATAATAGGACACTCCTAGTCTTCTGGCTCTTCAATTGGAAATAATGACTTCACCATGGTTGGCACTCTACTTCATCGCACTGTGATGGTAGCTTCTTGCTCCTCCATTTATAATTTTTGAACTATAGTGTCCAATTCATCCAAATGCATATTCATCATCCGAGTGTGTCTTTTTATTATCACTTTTAAAAATTGGCCAAGTAATTTTTGAATGATGGAGCAGTATGGGGTCATGTTAGCATGCTTAAGAGATAATTCTTCATCAACTTATTTCTCCACCAAGTTAGAGTCCCCTCAAATGCATAACACTCTTATTCCTCTTCTCGGTGCCGCTACCAGGCCTAGAATGAGATCCTCATACTCGACTTCATTGTTCGAGCATTTAAAATCCAACTTGAAGAAGAGAGTGACCTTTTCCTTTCCATTTGAGAGGATAATAACATCCCCACTTGTCCCTTGGGCACAAGAGACATCAAACTCCATCTTCCACTTATCCATCTCCTCTTCTAGGCAGGCTTAAAAAATTTCACCTGGCAGTACTTCACTAGGAGGTTCATAGCTCTAACTAGGGAAGTGGGACAATAAATCTTCTATGGCTTTGCTATTGATGGCTTTCGAGACCACACACTTTAAGTCATATTTGGACAATATTAGAAACTACCTTATTTCTTTCCCCACCTGGAATGTTCGCTCTAAGAGGTATTTGATAGGATCACACTTGGTGATAATATGAACTTTGAAAGCAAATAGGTAGTGTTTCAGCCCATGAGCTATAAGAACTAAGGCAAGTTAATGCCTCTCTACACTAGTATATTTGGACTATGTGTTTGAAATCACCCGCTACAGATAGTACACAAGCCTCTATATTCTTGACTTTTCTTGATCCAATAAGGCTCTCATAGACCTTTCTGTTGAGGTTAAGTAGATCAGCAATGGTGAACCTGCTTATGGTGGTATCATCATCGAGGAGGAAGTTAATGTCTCCTTTATCTTCTCAAAAGCGTTCTTTTGTTAATACCCCAAAACCCATTTATCCTTCTCTTTCATTAGAGGGGAAAAATGGTGAGTTACCTTTGCCAATGCCAGTATGAATCTTCTCAGGTAAGAAACCTTTCCTAAGAAGCTATTGAGTTATTATTGATTTTTAAAGGTGGCATCCTCTTTTCTTCATCAACTTACACCCCTTGTTTGTTTACAACAAACCCCAAAATTTCCCCGCTGTTACCCCAAAGGCACATTTAGAGGGGTTCATCTTTGCTTGTTTTTGTGGCATATTTTGAACACCCGCCGTAGATCCTAATTATGCTTGCTTTCCTTATCGGACTTCACTACCAGATCGTCCACATAGAATTCTAGTATTTCATGAAACAAATAATGAAATATGGCCATCAAGGTCCATTGATAAGTGGAATCGACGTTCTTCACACCAGATGGCATGATTGTGTAGTGGAAGTTCCCCAAGGGTGTGGGAAAAAGAGTTTTCTCAACATCAGCTGGATCTATTTTAATTTTGTTGTAACCAATATACCTGTCCATGAAGCTATACTTTTCATGTCGCATTGTGGCATCAACCAAGCTATCAATATTGGGTAGTGTAAATTCATCTTTTGGACATGCCCGATTCAAGTCTCTGAAGTCTACGCAAACCCTTATTTGCATATTGTCCGTCTTGGCTACTGGCATAATGCGTGAGAGCCATATGGGGTGCTGAATTGGCTTGATAAATCCTATTTCTAATAGCTTTTCTACTTTTTCTTTGAGTTTGATGTCTAGCTCAACCTTGTAAGTGCGAGTAGCTTGCCTTACTGGTAGAGCATTGGAGATCACATTCAATTTAGGGGAGCTTACTTCTATACCTATCACAAGTATTTCTGTGAACTTCCATGTTAGCACATCTTTAAACTCATTGAGAAGGTTGATGATCTTCTCCCTCTGTTTAGGGCTTAGTTCTTTGGAGATAAATATAGGCCTCTTATTTCCCCCTTCCACTCCTAAGTTTATCTCTTCTAACTCTTGGAGTTTTTCCCTTGGCCCATCGTTCATACATTCAAATGCCTCTTCTGGCTCCTCTATATTTTCAATAATGTGGGACTCATCTACCACAAAGAATTTTGGTGATGGGTTGGCGCTTTCGTCCAAAAACTCTGCCCGTGTAGACCATTATAAGTGGTAAATAGCTTTTCCATTAGGGAGCACAACTTTCTTGCAAGTCGAGGAGGACTTTTCTCAATCTTGAGCATTTTCTTTACTTTCACCTTCTCATATGATGGGGTCACTTGTTAACCCAATTTATCATGCATAGAACTTTTGAGCTGGTCACTTTCTCCAGTCACACGGGGCTCCTCTAACCTCCTGATCACGTTTATTCTCTCTTCATCGAGCTCAGTATAGAATGTTGCATCCCCTAAGTGACCTTCCTCTATTGTAAATGACCTTTTTGTGCCTCTAATCATGATCTCTGTTCCCCTAATGTTTGCTTTCGTACATTGGTGAAATGTTGACGACACTATCCCACGTGCATGTATCCACACTTTCCCTATCAAGAGCTAGTACCTAATGTTATCATGACTGATATAAAATTTGATATGGGATGTAAAATTTCCCAATTTAATTCCCAAATTCACATAACTCAATGACTGCATCCCCGAACTATCAAAATCAAAAATCACTAATGAGACCGACACTATTTTCTCCTGAGAGATGCCTATTTCATACAACATGCTAATAGGCATGATGCTAATAGATTCCCCTTCATCCATGAGTGCTCAAGGGAAACTGATTCCATTTATTAAAGCTATCACGTACAAAGGAGTGTTGTGAAAATATGGCACTTGCCTATTAGCCTATGAGAAGACCACCTCAGAGGTATATCTCTTAATCAACTTTCTTATAAGCCCTTGTAAATTTATAAAGGGATCCCATGGTTGTTGAACTGACTCTAGGATCGACTTTATAATGACCACATGGGTATCATATTTTACTCCAATATGGTCGAAGAACCACTTGAACTTCAAACGTTTTGCTATGGCTACGCATTCTGAGTCCCACTCTATTTCATACATATGCGCATTGCATACATACTCCACTTTAAATGTCCCTCCCTCCTCTAAGGAAAGGACCATATCTACTCTTCCTTGTGAGGGGCTCACCTACTCTCCCCACTCATCTTCTTTCTGTTATTTATCTAGTCTTTCTAGCCAATCTTCAAACATCTTCTCATTGCTCCACCACTCTTCACACTCTTGAGTTCCCTCCTCATTATATTCCATCACCATGTTGGTTGAACCGTAATGATGGGCTGGAAATATGAATTTGCAAATTTCCACTGGCCACCTGTTCGCCAATTATCCTCCGCAAATAAAAGCAATCTTTTGTCACATGTTGGACCCTGTGGTGGAGCTCGTAAAATTTTGCGTCTGCCTTATCTGCTGCTTATGGTGTTTTCCCATTAGAGAGAGGGGGACCTGTTCCCCCTTCTCGTACTAAGATATGATAATAATCCATGGCTTTCGCCACACTACAAGGCAAGGGTGGTGGAATGTCATATCCAAACTCCCTTTTTCCCGTTGGATTATTGCCTTTGTATCCTTGCCCTTTCTTCTTGCATTTTGAGTTTCCATCAATATAATTGACGGCTTGCCATCTGGCGACTTGGAATCTTCATGCTGTTAGGGGCACCTACGTCATCCAACTTTGTGATTGGGGATTAATAATCATTGTGATATTACTAGATGCTCGCATTAATTCACTAAAAGTTCCATCTTTGGTCTCATTGGCCAAATGGATTTTATAATTCTCTAGCGGCCCCTTAACACATATATGTAGTATACTTGCATCTATTACATCCTCGTTGATGTCCAAAGCCCTATATAAAAAATGTTTGATGTACTACATCAATTCTTCCCTAGGTTTTTGTACCTCTTGTGCGGGATGCTTCAACATGAACTCATCTTACTCTATGAAAATATCGGTAGGAACCACTTATGCATATCTTCCAAGGTTGGGATATTGTTCCATGCCAGGTTGGAATACCACATGTATGCCTATCCTGTAAGAGTCTTCGATAACTCCCGTAACTTCAAATCCTTATCGTTTCCATGCACACCTAAGTACTCTACGAACAGTTTCATGTTCTCTCTGGGGTTCTCACTATTTCCATTGAACTTGATGAACTTAGGAGGAATGTACCCCTCTGGGTATGGCTTCTTATTGATGCTTTCTGGGTACGGATTATGTGACTCCTCGTATATGTAAGAGGATTCCCTTTGAGAAGAGAGTAACTTCATCACTTCCTCCATAGTAATGGCTTTGGAGGGGGACTCCTATAAGTTAGGTTTCTTTGTTGTTGGTGAACTAACTAACATTTCTATCTGCTCTTTTACCACCTTTCGAGATGGAGCCACCTCGATGTTCACGACTTCTTTTACGATTACTGCTGCCCTTTTAACAGGGTCCAGTACAAGTTTGTATCATACTTTCTAGGTCAATATTGTTCTACTTTAAAAACTCAAAAATCATACTCATTAATCTCATCCCCGTTAGTGGCGTGGTTGCTGCTGTACCAACTTTCCCTTATCGAGGAGTAGGTGCTCTCCCTCTGATCACTTTAACATCCTCTTGGGTTGTCTGGTCTCTCTGAACTCTATTACCTATTGGAGTGTCTTCAAATACTAATTTCTTTGAAACATTATGTCCTTCTTTATCCATGGTAATGAGAATACCTCCCTAAAGGAGTCACCAAATGTAGGAGGGTGGTAATATTAGGGTCTACGAAGAACTCGAATGGGTGAGGCATAACCCACTTCTATAGATACTGTCTTTAAGGTCTTCAATGTCACAGAGCATCTATGGAAGAAAACATTCCACTTCTAGTAATAATGGAGTAATGGTTGTGACCTTCTTCCTGAAAAGAGAGTGGAGAATATCAAATTCCACAAGTAATAATTATGTCTAATAGAGACATCTCCTGAGAATAATGTCTGTAAAGGGAGTGAAGAGGCAAGCACCTTGACACTTAGCGAGAGAATACTATTTATGGTGCAATTTTGGTAGAGTAATGGTGCAAACTTGAGTTTTGTTTTTGATCTTGACCTTACTAAAAGGTCCTATTTATAGGTATATACTAGGGCTGACATGGCATTTTGGGAGACAAAATTGAGACGAAAGTTAGGGACAAGTTCTGTAATGTACCTTTTGTCCCTATTTGTCTGTTAGCCATTTGTCCCCTCAGACATATGACATCTAGTACCTACCAAAGTCAAAAAGCAAATATGTCTACTAATAGTGCCAAAATATATGATTTGGCATATATTTTTTCAAATGATAACTTGTTGTACAAACTTTCGTAAAAACTTACGAGTGACCTTGAGGGCCACTCCCCAAAGGTCATTTGAAAAATACTTATGTGAGCAGCCTCTTGGTAACTCACTTATTTATTCTAGGTGTGGGTTATGTGAGTACTTGTGTGACCCATAGGGTCTCTATACTAGTATTCTCTCCATCTTAAAGTGTTAAGTGGTTGGATTTTTTCCATACACAACAAACCTTGCCTCTCAATCGCTAAAATAGAAACTCCCTGGAGATCCCCACTGGCTTGATTGATCACTTCTTGTTAAACTAAGGCTACCTGTGCAAGTAAATAAAATTAGTAACTAATTTATTTTTGTTAACAATTTGGGGATGGTGTCACTCTTAGGGGACCCCCTTTCCCTAACACATTTATGGGTAACCATTTAGGGATGGGGCCACTCGCGGTGGACCCCCTCTCCCTAACACATTTTTAGGTAACATTTTAGGGATGGAGCTACTTGTGGTGAACCCCCTCGCCCTAATAAAGTTTGTATAGTATTAATCTTGGGGAGTGGGTCCACTAGTGGTGAACCCCCTCACCCTATGCATATTATCTAGCATTGCTCTTGGGCAGTGAGTCACTCAAGGTGAACCCCCTCGTCTTTTGCACATTCTGGTATTGAACTTGGGGAGTGGGGCTACTTGTGATGGACCCCGTCGCCCTTCACATACTTCTTAGTAGAATTAGTGTGGATGGGTCCACTCGTGGTGGACCCCCTCACCCAGGTCTTTGTGAGTCTACTAATAATCGAGTGCCCCTGCACAAATACATAAGTACATTTTTATAAAAAAAAAATAGACAAATGTACATATTAATGAAGCACACTATATAGTTGACTCACTTGAGTCTATACTATATAGGAGCTCAACTAGTTTGGAAAAGAAGACAAAATTATGTTAAGTTTCTCCTACTTCATTTGCATCTTCAAGAGATTATCTACATCAGCAAATATCTAAGTCCATTAGGTAGAAAACCAACACACGACACACTCTAGGATTCAACATTTACATAATTTGGTTCATATATAAGTTGTGTGTGTTAATATGGATTAAAATGAATTTTCTACATTTATTAGGAATTTTTAAACATTTAAAATCCATTTTTTTAAGAATTAAATTTGGGTTTTAAAACGTTTGGGGCTAATTTTCATATTCTAAAACATCCTATAAACTTCCTTGGGTAGCATCCGAAAGCGCTAGAGAATTGTGTGGGTGTAAATGATATTCTTTAAAGTTTAAAAAACAAGCATTTTTTAGCCGCTAAGATTCATACACGTGTTGTCTTATTAATGAAGGGTTTTGTATTTCTTTTGTGTCTATATTGAACGATCAAATCTTCACCGTTGGATTAATTGTTATCTAAGGACTTTATGTAATCTAACTTGATCCACGTGACTTTAAAAAGAACCAATCCAAGCCATTCCTTGTGCGGTGCATTGTGAGACATAAGATTTAGAGTTCGAACAGTCGAACTAATCTCTGTCCTTGATTTCCCTTAGGCTTCCAAACCTTTCCATCACAAGTATAAATATGTACCTTCGTCTTCACAATTTCAATCTTTGAAAAGGATTAGGGCCTGAGAGAAAAAGAGAGAGAAGAGAGAAGAGAGAGAGAGAGAGAGAAGAAAAATAAAAAAAGAAAATTCGTAAACACAAACCAAACTCTGGACAAATTGTTTCAGAAAATATTTTGAGAGTTTAGTTTTTTTTTTGTTTTTGTTTAGATCCTCTTAGATCTAAATCTCTCACTCAATATCCTCACACAAAATAGATCTCGTTTCTATTTTTAGATATTTGAAGATCCATTTCAATGATATAGTCACGTAGATCTTAGGTTGTTCATGATTTCTTCATAAAGAAAACACTCTCTCATGTTGGATTTGTTTTGTAACGTTTGTAAATCTGATTATCCAAAGTTTTCTCTATTTTTGTAAACCTGGAATAAAGACTTTCATATTTCAGATCTGATAAATTTTTTAGTTCTAAATTTTTTGTAGATAAATAATTTCTAAAGAATATCAATTTTAAAGATACTAAAGATTTACAAATCTGAAACATTTCTGAGAAAATAAGTTTCAGTGTAGTGTGGAAAACAGGTTTCATACTTATATTATATGTAATTTTTTGGTATTGTCTGTACTTAAGTGTGTGTGAGTGCATGCATGTGATTGAAGCACAACACTCACATCACAATCACTTAACAATGTCATTGGTTGAGAGATTCTGGTCTTCTGAGTTGACTTAAAGCTAAAAGAGCAAAGGATGAGAGCTAAAAAATGGAGAGGACAACATTAGAGCCTTAAAGAAGTCAGAAAATAACCCAAGAGTGTAGGTATATTTATGGACTTAGAATAGGTCTTCTTTGTGTGTACTTCTCGATGAATGCTTGTAATTTTTTAAACTATTTTAGTTGATTTTTGCTTCGAGGTGTAGAGACCTCCGTGGACGTTTCCCCAATTAGGTGGGGTTTTAACACGTTAAAAATCTTGACTCTTGTGTGTGTTTCTTCATTTTCCATTGCTACAATATGATTATATAGACGTAGGTTTTAAACTAAAACCCTATTTCCAAGAAACTTGAATTAATTGTTCTAACAAACTGTTTTTTAACACAACTTATGTATTATTAAATATTTTTTACAAGAGTCTTTTCAAAAACTAATTCGTAACTCATTTAAACTTTTTAACAAAAGTTAAAATAACTAAGTGAGTGTTTTTCAATTAATTTATGAATGAGAAAATTTTCCACTGAGTAAATTTTAACATTTAATGTACAAATGTAAGATTGGCTTTATTCCACTTGAACAAGACTGTTTGAGTCATAGTTTAGGAATTGAGTCAGTTTATCCTTCAAGCCTCAAATTGTCACAAGGATATGGAGTGATGTTGTTACTTGGTCATCCTAAATGTCCATTGATAAATGGTGTAAAACGAAATACAAAAATCCTTAGTCTTTTTCCAAAAAAATTATCGAAATAAAATCTTTTTGGCTTTTTCAATTTTTCTAAAAAAATAGATTTTTTTTTGTATTTTTCCAAATTTAAAAAAAAAAATAGAATCTTTTTGGGTTTTTAAAAAAAAATATCAAAAATGGAAAGGAGAAATACAAAAGTGGTACATACTAGAAATAGGCATAAAATACCATCATGAAAAACATCTTATGCTAGAAAACATGTCTAACCTCAACCATTAATTGTGGAGGAGTTTTCCAAAGGTGGTGACATTCTATGCAAAACATCCATCAAATCATGTAAAGTTTTGACTAAAAACTTTACCTTCTCTCAAATGTGTGCAAAATCTCTCATGTGATGTGCATGATCAAGCAAAGTATCATGTGTGGGTGCGTGTGTGGGAACATGTGGCAAAATTTATGTGACACACTAACCAAATTAAAACAGAATTCCCTAAGATGTCCTCTGTTCTTACAATGGGATAAAACATACATGCTCCTAAGAAAACCTGTCTTAAAACATCTAGGACACACTATCCTATTGGGAAATGGACTCGTAGGTGGGTTAGGTTGAGAGACATATGGATCTATCACAAACTCAAGAACTGACACAGGTGCAACATGGGAAGTAGATGCACTGTCATGACCTATTCCTAATCTCTCAATATTTCCCCAAGCGGTACCGAGGAGAATCTTTCCAACCTTATTGGATGTGTCCTCAATAGTAACCTTGACCTCCTGGGCATGTTCAATATCTTTCTCGAGTTTAGACACATAGGATTCAAGTTCACTCTTTTCTCGGCTTAAGATGATCAATTACTCACTTACAGAAACCTTCACCTTCTCGACTTGACTCGCCAACGCCTCACATCGCCTCAAAACTTCTCTATCTCTCTCCAAATCTAACACCTTAAGACCTACCTCCTTATTCAACTTATTTCTCTTTAAGGTCTCGACGTATAAATCTCTAAATTCTTTTTGGAGATCATTTTCACCCTCACTTTCAATCTCACTCTCACACTCACTCAAAAAAATCATCACCGGGGCTCTCATGTGCACAAGTTTCCTCATCGTCATGGGAAAAACTAGCCGTGCTCACGTGACTGCTATAAATTCAATACATATACCATGTGATGACTCATCCCCGGAATAATTCATCTCCTCATCACTATCGCTAAGAGTGGTTAGCATAGAAATTTTCGTACGCTTTCTCTTTAGTATAGTGGGACATTCAAACCCTTTGTTCCCTTTTCCTTCACACTCAAAACATCTCTCCTCTTCTTCTTTCTCACTCTCATAACTCTAATTGGACTCTTCATTCTTTTTATTTTTCTCAAACATCTTTTTATTGGAAGAATTTTCTTTAAAAATTTGAGAAACTTCTTAAAATTTTTAGCAAACATGGCCATATCATCAAATGTAAACTCACCCTTAGAATCGGACTCACAAACTCTCTCTTTATTCTTCTTCTTCTTCTTCTTCTTCTTCTTCTTCTTCTTCTTCTTCTTCTTCTTCTTCTTCTTCTCTTTATTCTTAGAGACTTCCTCACATTTTCTATATTGTGCCTTAAGTTCAATTCCTCTATCCTTAGGCTCAACGACTTTTGGAGACATGTCGATCTCATAAGTTTGAAGGTCTCCTACGAGTTCTTCTAACCTAAGTGTATATAATATTCCCAAAGAATTTAAAACAGGGATCTTAGGGATAAAACGGGATGGGAGTGACCTCAAAATATATTTAACAAACCTCATGTCCTCAATTTTCCCACCCAAATTAAAACTCATGTTAACTGTGTCCGATAACCTAGCATAAAACTCGTCAAAACACTCGGACTCTAACATGGTTATAGTATCAAATTGGGTGGTCAAAATTTTCAACTTAGATTCCTTAAGCGTGTTGGTACCTTCATGTGTCAATTGGAGGATATCCCTTGCTTATTTAGACAAGGTGCATGTCATAACTTGACGAAACTTATCAGGGGTGATGGCTCCATAAATAGTGCTCAGGTCACGGGAGTTAAAGTTACTCCATTTAAAATCATCATCAGTCCAGTCAGAAATGAATTTGGGATCTGTGACATTTTTTATGACGACAGTAGGAGTCCACCCTCTTTCACAAATAATCCAGACATGTTCATCAATAGCCGTTAAACCAGTTTTCATACGAGCTTTCCAATAGGCATAATTAGTGCCATCAAAGACGGACAACCGATTATATAAGTTCTCCATCGAAAAAATAAGATTTAAAAAAAAAATCGATATCACAAAAAATTTGCGAAAAAAGAATCACTCAATAAATTATAGTAACCTTCTATGATACCAATTTGTAAGATGGCGTGATTTCGATTATTTATTTAATTCGTAAATTTCCAAATTTAAACTTATTTAATTAGTGTCAATCTTTGATCTAAATTAATTAAACCCTAATCATGCATCTATGTGATATAAATCAAATATGCAAATCAAATAATCACAAATCAAGGTTCAAGAAAAAATAACTTTCGAGTAAAAACTTCATTTCACTATATAATGAAAATCATAACTTATAATTACATAGCAAAATCTGCAATGAATTTACCTCAATAAACCCACATAAACCATAGCCTAGTAACTAGTAAATATACCTTCAAGAACCTCAATGATCGCACTCATCAGCAAGAAGCTCCCGCAAGAACTACCAATTCAGTAGTAGAGACGACACTCCACAAAGATAAACTTCTAAGAAGAAGTTTGGGTTCAACAAATGATTCACAAAAGGATTCGGATGTTTTGGTGAATTAAAAACTAGGTTTTCAACCTTAAAAGATGAAGACTAAAGGTATGCCAAAAAGAAGTTTTCATGAATCAAAAGTCTTAAATGAAAAGGGTCTTTAAAAACAGGTATTTATAGCTGAACAAAAAAGTTGAGGCGACGCATATCATCAGAAGTCGTTTGAATGACATTGTCATGTCGTTTGAACAAAATCATATGTTGTTACTAACGACCTGACAAACAACCCTTAAAATTGCAAAATAGTTTGTGGTCATTTGATGCAAATAAGAAATGAACCTTCGCGCGACCCTTCAAATGACATGTGATGTCGTTAAGCAGTCGTTTGAACGACATGAACTAGAAAAATATTATTTTCAAAAGCTCGCCTATAGGTCTTGAAAAATTATTTTGACTTAAAAAAAATGCCTCATTTTGTTAGAAAACAGTTTCAAAAATGATCCCAATACTAAAGTAAATAATTTATGAAATTTAAACACTATCTATATGAAATTATACCTCATGCTGCGCATATGTTGAAGATGCTTGAAATTCGGATCCGTCTTCATGAATGTATGAACGTGAACCTCTTCGATGGTTGTAATGGTATATGACATATTCTATGTAAACTATGGATAATGATAAATTTGTCCTTACAAATATCCCCATATGTCTATGGCGGTACAAAATAAAACCAATCTGAATTATCAATCCAAATTTTCAATACAAATCTAATGTCTTACCATGAACCCAAAAGCGCAAAGGTGCTAAAAATTCATTCTCAAAAAGGTAATAAATGTATGGAAAAAGAGTTTTGGATTAGATTTTGAGGTTTTAAGAACATTAATGGAGGTCTGGATTTGATCCGAAAAAAGAGTTGGTAATGAATGACATTTTTAGAAAGAAGTCAAGATCAGGGGAGACCCCACCATAGCGGGGTTACATCCCGCTGTAGAAGCCTTGGGCGCAATATAGCGGATTATCTTATATATATATATATATATATATATATATATATATATATATATATATATAGAGAGAGAGAGAGAGAGAGAGAGAGAGAGAGATGGAGAGAGAGAGAGATAGAAAGAGCGAGAGAGAGAGAGAGATTTTGGGAAGCTCCATAGGAGACTTTGGAGTGTAATATTTAAATATATAATTATGTATTATATATTTAGAGAATGGTTGTTCAGTTAAGCCAAACTATTGATGTTCTGCTGGTAGGAGTAGAGTTAATGGTGTCCGTTGGTTTGGGGTGCCATTTGAGTTACATATAATTGTATACAAAGTTTAGGGTATGTTTATTAGGCTACGGTAATAGTCATGAGTACATATGTATATATATGGATACTTAGACTGGTGGTGAGGAGGATTTAATTATAATGTTATACGCATACATGATGGATTTTTGGGTGTGGTTTATAATTTGTATACGTTCTCTTTGGTGGGTATGGTTAGGTGGTACATATTAATTGTATATTCATATAGGTATACGTGGGATTCATAAATTGTTACGAGACTAATTCGGGAAAATGCATATATATGTTAAACTTTAATCGAGATATTCACATAAGGAATTAATAAATGTTAACATGCACTAGTGATGTCTTAAATAATGAATATATAAGGATTATAAATAATTAGTCCACGTGGACCAATGAAAAAGTGTCACCTATTATTAATATTAAACATTACATATGTATGGTTGGCTCAATTATCTCCCTGGTCAGCCACCTAGCCGACCACATATGTGAAGGTGAACAGTCAATAATTT
This sequence comes from Sambucus nigra, assembly GCA_949130495.1. Lineage (NCBI taxonomy): Eukaryota > Viridiplantae > Streptophyta > Magnoliopsida > Dipsacales > Adoxaceae > Sambucus > Sambucus nigra. The sequence goes on along the minus strand of OX422212.1, from coordinate 549,992,676 downwards.
GAACAAACGCATGAGGGATAATCAATAGCCACCATGCACATGAACATGAAAAAGTATCTAGCTAACTATTATTGTGTAAAGATGTAAAAATCTAGTATAAAGGTATTCCATCTCTTTAACTTCCAACGACTATGAATAGACTACTGCCCCTCTCAACAAAGAGAAATAAATACTTCATATTAACCCTAGAGATTGCTCTTAATAAAATTTTACTCAACCCTAAAAATATAGTGGCATTACCCCTGTAGATGTAGGCACCACATTTGGGCCGAACCATGTAAAATATTTGCGTCTCTCTATAATTGTTATATCTTTCTAGCTTATAATTTTATATATAATTCTAAATATTGGGTAACTTGAGTTAAGATTATTCCAAATTATCAAATCAAATTTAGACACCAACAGATTGCCGCCATCTGTGGGAACTCAATAAGTTGATGTTGTATCCTACCTAGTGCTTTCAATTATCACTTTTTGATCATACTACTGAAGTATGGCAAATATTCTGAAAGTTAGACTTGTTGTAGACAATGCCTTCATCCCTGTTGCCCCTCCTAGTGTATGAGATCTTCAATAAATCTTGTTCAACTCGCTAAGGGGTGGGAAGCAATGCGAAAAATAGTGAGGCAACTTACTCAAATGCTTGAAGCCAGGCCGAATGCCATCCCAACCTCCAGAGGGGAAATACATCCCTAAGCTCCCACGAATGAAAGAAGAAGATCCAAATATTATATATCTTCCATTGATAGATCTTACCATCTTGATGCAACCTCCTGACTCAGATCCACTATTTACTATGATGGGCATTCCCTCTCTCAGGAACGGTCAAGCACTCTGGACAGACTAAGCATGGGCTTAGCCTTTGATGGATTGGGTTCCCAAGCAACTAAAAACCATAATCATAGGGAGATATCTAGATCTCAAGACTGCCGAGAAGGTTTTATAAGATCGAGAACCATAATGTGAGGATTTATGCGGGTCGTGCAAACTTCCTAGGAAGAGAGCTCAGCACTAACGCATAGCCGAGCTTCTAAGACTTTTTCAATTAAAACTAATCCAGATGATTTTCCCTGGAAAGGTTCCGTAAAATGGTTAGAAGATCCATTGGGGAAAATAGACAAATATAAGAATCCATTGCACTGGAGTTTTTTGATGGGATCACCCTTTGTCCCCATAATTGTGAACTTCCTAACACCTGCTAAATTTAAACCTCTCATAATTACTCCTAAATATGATGGTAAGACTGACCCTCTTCTTCATGTAGATAAATATAAAGATATTACTGACATCTACTCAGTACTCAATGAGATGCATTGTTGAGCATTCTCAGGCACCATTACCAAATTAGCCTAAATTTGGTATCACAATTTGCCTCATGGCAAAATTTCCAGTTTTTAGCAATTTGCCCAGTTATTCATCGGCAGTTTTTCTTTGGAGCCAAACCCATCAAAAGGGCAGCCCACTTACTGAGTGCTCGTCAACAACTAGGGGATACCACTCGCGAGTATATTACTTATTTTTACAAAAAAAATTAGAAGTGGTAGACTATGAAGAAAAGACAATGATCACTACCCTGATGAGTGATTTACTCCCCGAGAAATTATATTATGCTCTGGCAAAGGATCCCCCTAGAACCATGACTGAGTTAATGGCTAAAGATGGAAAAATCATGAAAGCCAAGGAGGCTATGGATACTAAGAAGGTCCCGATATCTATAGAGAACAACCAGAAGATCTCCGAGAAGAAAGATAAAAAAGATAAGAAGGTTAGTAAGCCCAAGAGGTATGACGAGTGCATCCCTCCTCACTATTGGCGTACACCATATCTTAGAGGAGATCAGGGATGTAAAATGGCTCGAAAAACTAAAGTCTCCTCCTAATATGAGAGATATATCCAAATATTGTGAGTTTCAAAAAGACTATGGGCATACTACAAAAAATTGCATATCCTTAAAGATCAAGATAGAAAGTCGGATCCGACGTGGCAAGCTCTCCAAGTTTATTAGCAGGACTGAGGTAGAGACACCAGAAGGAGGTTAGAATCCCCATGTAAGGGGAGGGATGATAAGAAAATAGGCAAAGATAAAAACTCAAAGGATGACCTAGATCTGTCGAAGAAACCCCGAGATCCTGAGCTCGAGGTAAATATGATTTCTTTTGGTTTCCATTTCATTGTAGGAGGTGATGCTGGTAGTGGTGACGAAATAGACAAAAGAATATCTTACTAAAATGAATCCAATGAATGTTCATACATTTTACAAAATTAATTTGTCTAACGATGTTGATGTTCGCCCAAGAAAGGTGAAAAAGGACAAGCTGGTGATAGGTCCAAGAACGACCTATCCGGGGTACTCTATCCCAATGACAACACTCTTGTTATCATTATAAGTGTATATGAAACTAGAATGGAAATTAGTTTAGTGGACAATGGTAGTTGAAACGACGTCATGTTTTACTATTGGTTAAAAGGATTGGAATTATACAACAGTAAATTGGAGCCTTATCACAGGCCCCTCATGGGCTTCTCGCAACAAAAGGTGCATCCCTTGGGAATTGTCAAATTGGAAGTCCTTATCGGCACATGGCCATCCAGTTGAACTGAAAGTATCCTTTTTTCATCTTAGGTAAGAACGTCCAATTAGCCTACACTATGATCCTTAGGAGGGCTAGCTTGAAGAAATTCGAATAAATACCATTTACTGTTCACCAATGATTAAAGTTCCCCTCACACTATGGGCTTAACATTATTGAAAATAAAGTTGAGGCTAGAGAATGCGATTACACCTTAGCAAACTAGGAGGAGGTAAAGAAACTCACCGTCAGTTACCAGATCGAGACCCTAAATCCTCGCAAAGAAGCTGATATGGTTAAAGGGAAAGTTATAGAAGCAATGGAGATCATCATCCTTAACGAAGATCACCTAGAAATAACTACATAGATCGGTCCATCCCGGGATTTAGTCCTCAAATGGGAAATAATAAAATTCCTTAAACAATGAAAGGGCGTGTTCACTTGGAGCCATGAAGATATGCTCGGGATTGACGTAGAATTCATCTGTCATGAACTAAACATTGTAAAATACACAATGGCGATCAAACATAAACATCATGTACTTAGCCCCGAGAAGAACGTGGTTATTCAAGAAGAGGTGGAAAAACTGTAGAAAGTAAGTTTCATTGAAGATGTCAAATACTCTAATTGGTTGGACAACATGGTAATGGTAAGAAAGAAAAGAAAAAAGTTCCATATGTGGGTTGAATTCACTGATTTTAACAAGGCTTATCCAAAAAAATCACATCCCTTTACCTAGAATCAATTAAATGGTCGATGCTACAATCGGGCATAAATTACTTAGTTTTATGGATTCCTACTCAGGGTATAACCAAATCAAAATGAAGCCAAAAGCTAAGAAGAAAACCTCATTTAACGCTATTCGAGGTACTTACTGCAATAACGTTATGACCTTTGGGCTAAAAAACGTTGGCACAACTTACCAAAGGTTGGTGAATAAGGTTTCGGAGGTGAAAATTGGTAAAAATATGGAATTATATGTAGAAAACATGCTTATCAAGAGCAAGAAAGAATCCAAGCACATCATGGACCTAGGACAGAGGCTTGACTAGTTGGAAAAACATCATATGAACATCAACCCAATAAAATGTGTGTTTGGCGTGGAAGAAGAAATGTTCCTAGGATTCATAGTAAATCAAGGAGGCATTTAATCCAATCCATAGCGTTGAGTGACATGAAGTCTCCCTCAACCAAGAAGGATGTAAAAAATCTAACTAGAAAAGTAGCAACCCCTAACAGGTTTGTCTCCTGAGCTACTGATAGGTGTTTACCCTTAATTAAAGTATTGAAAAAAACATCTGAGTGGAAAAGGAGTCCGAGAATGCCTTTTTAAAGATGAAGAAGTATCTAGGATCACCACCACTTCTTTCCTGACCATTAATTGGAGAAACATTATATCTATACCTTGTAGTTTTTGAGCCAAAAGTTAGCTTGACGCTTATCAGACTAGAGAATGGGGTACGAAAACCAGTCTATTATACCAGCAAGACTTTTCGAGGAGTATAAACTCAGTACCCACGTCTGGAAAATCATGCTTTGGTCCTTATTAAATCTTCACGGAGAATGAAGACATATTTCCAAGAACATACTATTATGGTCTACACAGACTTTCCTGTATGCCAAGCCTTTTAGTAAATGGTAAAATCGTGAGCTAAAAGCTCTGATACCAATTTGAGAATGCACAAATAATTTCAGGGTGGTAACAACCAAAAATTGCAATACCAATTTTAAATATAAAAGTTAATTTTAAGCATATTTTTTCTTTTTATCCTAATAATGCATCTATGGTGATAAAAAAAGATAAATCAATCAAACAAATATGACAAGCAATTTCAGGAAAAATTCCTGCAGGGCAAAAACTTTTATTCCACTAATAAAATGTAAATTACAACTTATTTACAAGAGAAAAACAAGAATGAATTCTTTCCAAAACACACAAAGACTGCAGTTTTCATATCAACAATGACTCCCTCAAGAATCATAAGAATCGAAGTTCCTCCTTTAGTAGTGAATACCCTCGAGTATCCCTAAGTCTAGCAGTAAAGACAACACTCCATAAGAATAAACTTCGTCAAAGAAGTATTTTGGTTGCAAAGATGACTCACAAAAGTAATTGGGATGTGTTTGAGGTTGCGCATTTCGTTCAAACGAATTCCTCATATTATTTAAATGACATTAAGATGTCGTTTGAATGATCATAAAAATGACCTATCAAAAATCAAAATAGTGTGTTTCCATTTGATCCAAAATCAATCAGGGTTTCAAACAACGTATCTAACGATATTAGAATGTCATTTGAATGACCTTAAGAGAAAATCATTATTTTTAAATGTCAGTCTTGTTTTTGATAAAATGCAATCAATTATAAAATCAATTTAAAATTTTCCCAAATATAATTGCGAATATTAAGAACTCCAAATAAGAATTATACCATTAACATAGTGGAGTAGCGAAAAACGATTGAAGTAGAACATCGCAGGTTTAAAGATGATGGGTGCGTGATGAAGAGCACGATGCTAATGATTTGAATAATGGCCGTTATGGATGATCGTGTGTAGACGTGCCAAATGTAACAATGTTCAATATGTCAATTGTGATCTAGGATAACTCCAAAAATTCCTATATTCTAGTGGACAATCACAAGATTATGTCCTTACAAATCTCCCCCTATGTCTATGCCGGTACATATATAAAAATATCCGAATTTAAAATAATCCTTAAGATATACAATCTAATATCCCTAAAAACACTCAAATGAAAATATCAAAACACATGTCTTGAAATCTTCAAAACTTCAAATCTCCAAGGTTTCTTTGTCATCATTAGGGTGTGCCAAATATATGATCTTTAATTTGTACCTACACAAGTGAGACAATAAATAAATACTAGTGATGCGCAAAAGTTTGAAATAAAATGATAACCATAGATGATAAATTAATCAAGCACAAGCAAACCATTAAAGAATCAAACTTTTCCACTCCCCCATAATTCGTTCTCCCCCTTTTTATGATCTCCCAAATAAACAAGGAAAAAAACATAAACAATAAATAAGGAGGTGCCACAAATAAATAACCTTCTCTTTTTGAATTTTTCAAAATTTTTCTTACAAAATTGTACACAACAAAAAATCACACCATGAATTTACACTAAGATAACCAAGTCGATGAAAGCGTAAGTGTAGGGGTGTGAACAAATTCTATAGGAAAATAAACTCAAACATTCATAATCATATGTGCACGATGAATTTTGGATACTCTATCGAATGAACTCAAAAACGTCCTTAGGTGTGAAAAGTTGAATTTATATGAAATTGACTCAATCTAATCGACAAATCAAAGTCTAAAATGATTTTCACACCAATAACGTCTAAAATTATGTAATGCTTTTTCGAGATTTTGTAAGGGCATGCAAACCCATTGATTTCCAACCAAACTCCCTCATAAATAGTAATGCATTTTTACTATTGAGATTCTGAATTGTCTTTTTAAGAGATTTCCTATTGGCCCCATTTTGACATATTTTTCTTTTTATTGCCTTAATTTTTTCTTGGGCTCTTTTCAAATGGTGTCTTTCGCGACCAGTTCACATGCTTCTCGCCGACCTTTATTATGTTCCCTCATTATCTTTTCAATATTAATTAAATTCTCATAGGTAACAGTTCTTACATGCACTACTTTTATTGACTCATTTTATCACATTTGGTTCATTTTAAGACATGATTGAGATGAAAACATTTCGACCAAGAAGTGAGATAAGTAAAATTATCAAATAAATCCATGTATGTGTGCATTAAAGGAGACAATGAGTCAAATAACTAATGACTTTAAACATTATAAAGCACATGGATGAAATGAAATTGTGTGTCAAAACATTACCAAATAGTCACGTGGATAACGGAATGATGTGATGACTTGGCCATCCTAAATGTCAATCCATAAAAGGTGTAAACAAACTACAAAAATCTTTTTGTGTTTTTCAGAAAAATTTATGATTTTTTTTTGTCTTTTTCATTTTTGTTAAAAATCGAAAATATTTTTGTATTTTCCTCTTTTCTTAATAACCAAAAATCTTTTTGTATTTTTCATTTTTTAAAAAAATGAAAATCTTTTTGGATTTTTCTAAAATATGAAAAAAGAAAAAAATTATACAATAATAATACAAATGATAAATTCTAGAAATAGGAACCAATAATATGTACATGAAAAACCATCCTATATATAGCAAGACACAGAAACCATGTGCGCGACCCATTAATGACCATGAGGACACTGGCGATTTCGACCTGGTCACGGCCTAGAGCCGTGACCCATGCGCGACCCATTACTGACTTGGACAATGGAGATTTCGATCTGGTCACAGCCTCGAGCTGTGACTCATGCGCGCGACCCATTACTGACTTGGAGGACAATGGCGATTTTGATCTGGTCACGGCCTAGAGCCGTGACCCACTATACGTGACCCTTTTCCAACATCCTTGGTGTTTGAATGATGTATGGTCATGGCCCATAGCTGTGACCCACACCAACAAATGGTCACGACCCTCAGCCGTGACCCTTAATGTGTGTGTTTTCTAGTTCATCGCGCCTTTGGTCATGGCTTAAGTCTGTGACCAATCCGCGACCAGTTTGGAGGGAATTTTGGCGCCAAGCTGGTCACGACCTGGTCACAGACAAAGTTCGTGACCCACTGTGGTTAGGGATTTAGTCCGTGACCACTTCCAGAGCATGGATAATTTAGTGTGGTAATAAAAATGGTCACATCAAATATTGAGTGGGTCACGGCCCAAATCCGCGACCAGCTGGTCGCGGACTTGGGCCGTGACCCACTGGGCGTGACCATTTGCAGGATTTGGTGTAGTGCATCTCCAAAAACACAATTGAATCTCTATTTGAATCCTTGCGGTCGATATAATCGCAATTATCTCTAAGTATGATCTTCCGACCCTGATAAACTAGTACACCGAAATCACCCAAGATGTACATACTAGAAAATGCATATCACCTTCACCTATGGGATATATATATTTATATATACTCTAAATATATATATGTGCAATCATTAATTCTTATAACCACGTACACATACGCACATAATGTACACTTTTCCATACACATAACATAAACGGTTATAGGATACCAAAATACTGCACCATGCTATCATCTTCCAGGACTTACTCACTTTCTCCTAGGGTCGCCACCTATCGGACTATTATCACACCACCATGGCGACAAAATAAATCAAAAGGTATGGGAAGCGGTCATAGTTCCTTATCGAAAAGTGATAATGACTCATACCCAAGACTTCTCACCCCCAAAATAAAATCACACAAATAAAAATGGACGACTATGACCTGGGGACTATCCACACCCTGCTCCTCAAGCCAGGGTCTCACACTCATCGCGCAACCTCCCATGATAGCATGTGCCGAGTATGCTCACACAATAAGTATATATATATATATATATATATATATATATATATAAGCAATCACACCACACGTATAAATCATCACACAAGAAATATACATTCGCGCCATATTTATATATATATCCATTTAAATGTATATAAATCTCTATATATATCCATATCCTATCTCCAATTCTTATTCATTAAGTAAGATAAGCTGGCGAAATGTATACAACTCTCGTAATACTCACCCTTGTTACGATGCATACTTACTCAAAGCATTCTCCCTTATACAGTGCGTCACTTAACACATATTCATCCATTGCCCTTATGATATGAATAGTCTTCCAATATATACCACATTAAGGTTAATAACCCAAAATTTAACATATGTAACAATCTCTATACATCCTATTTATATCCAAATGTACATCGATATATCTAGTAATAATCCCGACTATTGGTATACACCTAACTAATAGTCTGCATGCCTCAAACTTAACTTAAATTCATTTCATGATCCCATCAAATATTGGAATCCCCATTATTAATCACCCACAGATATATAGTGACTACCCCATCTAGATTTATAACACAACCTATTCTAGTTGATAGTACGATCCGATAGTTCTTAATTCTGCCTACGGTTCAGTTTCTCCTATGAACCCTTAACATTAACGCATTTACGATTTATTCCTTGAGTTTTATCATCACTACGGATATGTGACCTCTACCTCTCATTGGTCCCAAGAATCCTATCGCTATAGGGATTCGACATAAGAGTCGACATCTAAATCTATCATTATACCCTCACAACTTCCTCGAAAAATCCTCAACCTCACCTCATCTATAGACTTACTTCTAATCTCCCAATAGGACTCCCATTCTCAATGATATTTACTCACTACACCAATGCAACGAACTCCAATACGTACGTGTGTATGTTTCCAAAGTTGTTCAATATGTCCCCACCATCATATGATATGAGAAACCCCTTATAAATATCCAAAACATATCTCTTTCATCATATAGGAAAGTCCCTTATCGATAAACCCAATCAAAAAGGGGTAGAAATCATTCTAGAAAAACTCCACAAAACAACCCTATTTCCAAATCGATTCGGTCTCAAGGGAGAATCGATTCTCCCCTTATGCGAATCGATTAGGTCCTAAGGACCTATGAATCTGTCTTAGGACGAATCGATTCGCCTAAAACCCGAATCGATTCGGTCATAAAGACCGGACACTTTTGCCTAAGCCGAATCGAATCGCTTAAGGGGCGAATCGATTCAGGTCTACAGAACTTGAAGGTTTCTTCTTCTTCACAAAACCTACGAATTTTAAACCCTAAAATTATCACTTCTAACCCCCTAAACCTTCATCAAATCATGATTCTAAGCCTATAAATCAACTCAACTCTGATCCCAACCATCTCTACACCATCAAACCCATATATAAACATCAATTGCAAGATTTAATCTACAAAATCTAGGTTTTAGACATATAACCCAAAATCCTATTTTGTCCACAAATTATGAAATAACATACACAAATGAGATATTTTGCAAGATTAAACACTTGCCTCAAAGTTGTAGAGGTTGAATCATCCCCGGGACCGTGTATTGGCCGGAATCTCCAAGATTTCTCCCCTCTCTCTCTTCCTTTCTTCTTCTTTCTTTCTTTCTTTCTTTCTTTCTTTCTTTCTTTCTCTTTCTCTCTTTCTCACAAATGAGATAGGTTGATCCATAAGTCTCTTAAACCTTTAAAACATAAATCCCAGTTTTAAATTATAATGCACACTTTAAATGACTCATTTACTGCAACTCGAGTCAAACTTACTTAAAAATATTCTGAACCCGAAATAAAACCCAAGGACAGTCATTTCGACTATCTCGATCCATTCGGAATTGATGGCGAACTCAAAATCGTCATCTGGAATACTTTATAACATCCTCAATTTTTGGACCTCAATTTCCATATTTTAAAATTCCCCAATTCAAATAAATTTTATTTCTCCCACAAATTTTACTTCTCAGACCCAAAGTCACGGGGTATTATAGCCCACCCATATTTGTGGGATTGCCCATAGGTGGTCGTGTCATCCTTAGCAAAGTTTGTCGTAATTGGGTAATCATAGCTGGAGACTATATTCTGGAGTAAGATCTTATATTAATGGATATGGATGGATTTGAAGTTATCCTCGGTATGGATTGGCTATCCAGTTTTGATGCCACTATCGAGTGACATCGGCACAGTGTGTCAGTATCTCTCCCAGATGGGTCTCGCTATCACTTTGGCAGTGAGAAAAGAATAAATTATCCTTGTAAATTCTCTTCTACCCGAGATCAGAAACATTTTTTTGGATGGTTAAGCAATATTGTGGCGCAAGAAGAGACTGTACGTGTGATTGAAGATTACCTTATTGTGAGGGATTTTTCGGATGTATTTCTTGAGGAACTTCCCGGATTACCCCAAGTCGAGATATTGATTTTGCTATTGATATTCATCATGGTGTTTCACCTATTTCCATCCCTCCTCATCGGATGGGCCCAACAGAGTTGTAAGAATAAAAACTTTAGTTGGATGATCTCACTAGCAAGGGTTTTATATGCCCTAGTGTGTCCCCTTGGGGAGCACCGGTCCTTTTTGCAAAAAAAAGGACAACACTCTCAGACTCTGCATTGATTATCGGTAACTAAATAGGGTGACGGTGAAAAACAAATATCCTATGCCTAGAATCGATGATTTATTTGATCAGTTACAGGGAGCAGGAATGTTCTCCAAGATTGATCTCTGATCTGGATATCACCAATTGCGAGTTAGGGAGGAAGGTATCCCTAAGACAGCTTTTCGATCGAGGTACGAACATTACGAGTTTTTGGTCATGCCTTTCGGCTTGACAAATGCCCCTGCTGCATTAATGGACCTCATTAATCGTATTTACCCACCATACTTGGACCTATTTGTGGTGGTCTTTGTTGATGATATTCTTATATATTACGGCTTCTAATGCTGATCCCGAGGAGCATTTGTGTACTACACTTCAAGTACTCAGGGAGAATCGATTATATGCAAAGTTTAGCAAATGTGAATTCTGGGTGGATGAGGTCAAATTTCATGGCCATGTAGTGTCCGATGCGGGCATTTTTGTTGATTCATCCAAGGTTGAAGCCATCCTCTGATGGGAAAGACCGAAGACAGTCACAGAGATTCAGAGTTTTCTTGGCTTGGCTGGATACTACATGAGATTCGTTTAGGATTTCTATCCAGTTCCATCGCCCCTTACTCGATTGGCATAAAAAAAATGTTCATTTTGTGTGGTCAGATGAGTGTGAAGTTTCCTTCCAAGTGTTGAAGTTTAGGCTTACCTCAGCACCTATTCTTATTCTTACCGAGCGTGAAAAAGGGTATACAGCGTACTATGATGCCTCCAGATCTGGTCTTGGTGCAGTTCTTATATAGGCGGGTCAGGTGGTCGCTTATGCATCTCGACAACTTAAGACGCATGAGAGGAACTACCCCACTCATGATATTGAGTTAACCGCAGTGGTGTTTGCTTTGAAGAGTTGGCGGTATTACATATATCGCGAGCAGTTTGAGGTATTCACGGATTATAAGAGTCTTCGGTACATCTTTACTCAGTGAGATCTTAACCTTCGGCAACGAATGTGGATCGAGCTTCTTGAATACTATGACTTTACATTAGAGTACCTTCCGGGAAAGGCCAATGTTGTGGTTGATGCCCTTAATAGGAAGTCCGGTCCTACCTTAGCAGCGATAAAATGCTATCGTGGAAAGATTTATGCTGAACTTCAGTGTTATGACTCAGATGTTTACCGAAATAACAATAGGGCATATTTATGGGGTCTGATGTTTGGGCCAGTCGTTCATAAGAAGGTCTTGGATGCTCAATTATGTGATGATGAGATCATATTTTTTGAAACTGCATGTAGTGCGGTGAAGAATTTGATACTCTCACAGTTGATCAGGATGGTGGTGTTCGACATAAGGGTAGGTTGATTGTCTCAGCAATTGAGGAGCTTCAAGCTGAGATTCTGGCAGAATTTAACCTTTCTTGATTCAGTATACATCCGAGAAATACTAAGATGTATAGGGACCTTTGCAGAGATTTTTTGTGGTCATGGATGAAGCGAGATGTGGATTTGTTTGTGGCAAGGTGTTACACATGCCAGCAGGTGAAGGCAGAACACAAGAAGGCAATTGGATTGTTGCAACCACTTCCAATTGCTGAGTGGAAGTGGGAGCATATCACTGTGGATTTTTTACGACTTTGCCTCGGTCTAAGAGAGCGCACGATGCTGTTTGGGTTGTAGTAGATCGTCTCGCTAAGTCAACACATTTTCTACCGATTAGAGTCACAAATAGCATAGCAAAATTAGCTAGACTTTATATTCGGGAGATTATTCGACTACATGGTGTTCCCCTCACTATTATTTTAGATAGGGATCCTCAGTTTGTCTCTCGATTCTGGAGGAAGGTTCAGGAGGAATTGGGTACTAATATGAATGAGTACATCTTATCACCCCGAGACTGATGGGAAGTCTGAACGTACTATTTAGATTATGGAGGATTTACTGCGAGCGTGTGCTTTAGACTTTCAGGGTATTTGGGATGAGAACTTGCCTCTTGCAGAATTCTCTTACAATAATAGTTATTAGTCAAGCATCGAGATGGTCCCCTTTGAGTCACTATATGGGAGACCGTGTCCTTCCCCGGTATGTTGGGCAGAGGTTGGCGAGAAGCATCTCACGAGTTTCGATATGATTAGGGAGATGACTGAGAAGGTTGATTTGATTAGAAATACACTTGTTATGGACCAGATTAGGCAGAAGAATTATGTTGATAATCGTCGTATACCTCTAGAGTTTCGAGTAAGTGACCATGTGTTACTGAAAGTTAGGGACCGAATCGGTAGCAAGAGGTTTGGCCAGAAGGGCAAGCTCACCCCTCGATATATTGGCCCCTTTGAGATCTTGGAGCGGGTTGGGGAAGTCTCTTACCATTTGGCATTGCCTCCTCAATTGACTCATGTTCACAATGCGTTGCACGTTTCTATGTTGAAAAAGTATCTGCACGATCCTAGTCATGTGATCAACTAGCAAAATATCGAGTTGCAGGAAGATACTACATTTCTGACATGACCTTTATTTATTTTGGATCGTGAGGATAGGGTACTGCACAACGAGGTTATCCCTTTGGTGAAAGTCCTTTGGGAACCACAGGGTGTTGAAGGTGCTACTTGGGAGCGAGAAGTCGAGATGCGGGAGAAATATCCACAGTTGTTTGAGTGAGTTAGGAATTATTCCGGGGATGAAATTTTCTAAGGAGGGGAGAATGTAATACCCGCACTTTTTATTACATACTTGTAGTTCGACCTATTTATATGTCAACGTGACGTTAATAAAAAAAAATCTACATTTTCATGTCTCACATGAGAATTTATTTGTGTTTATATGGATTATTTAAGCACCTTGGTAATTTTTTACGCAATTTGGACAAAAAAAATATCTATCTATCTATATATATATATATATATATATATATATATATATATATATATATATATATAAATAAATCTTTTTTTTGTCAAAAAAATTAAAGTTCTCAGAAAAATCTGAAACTTTGCAGACAAATGTAAAATTTAATTTTGACCAACTTTCCCTTCTTTGTCATCCTCAAAACATATGGGTTAGTTCCCGTTTTAGATGAATTTATGTCAAAAAAATTATTTTAGGTGGTGTTGTTGGCTCATTTATTGGGTGGTTGGCTTTTATATTTTCCAACTTGGGAAGAAAACGTGTTTCACTTATATTTTCAAGACTAGGAGACCTAAATGAGTCAAAATATTGAAAAGGGAAGCTTAAAATTGATATAAATAAGGGTGGAGGGATTAATGAACCTAGAAAACCAAAAAAAATATAAACTCCTCCATCTTCTTCCTCTCTCTTATATCCTCAAGGGAAAAAATACTTTTAAATTTTGTAGTTCACCCTTATACCCATATTCCCTCTCCTTAAACTCAATTAAATAAGCTCAAAACTCCATTAAAACATCACACAAGGGGTGGGGCAACTGGGCGTGGCTTGAAAGCTTGATTTTGGGAGCATATGAGTGGAATTTAGGAGCATTCTAGGAGGACTTGAAGTTTTCTTCTCCAAAGTTATCTCCTCTTCATAAATCAAGTAGGATTTTCCTCTTCCTAAATTTATATTTTCAAAAGCTTAAAATACCCATATTGATGAAAGATGATTCTTGTAAAAAAAAATAGCTAGTTCTTGTATTTTCTATTATGCAAACCCATGCTTCTATGTGTTAAAATGAACTAGCTTTGTTGGTTAAATTTCATAATATCATTCTTGTATAAATGAATGATTAGAACATGAATTTTTTTTTAAAAGTGTTATAATCATATACTACTGAAAATGAATGTGTAGGATGCATATGCATGGATTTCTTAGGTAGAAATCCTCATTTCATGTGAATATACTTGAATAATTTTTTTAGCCATGATAAATGATATGTTTTGAAATAAAATAGATAGATTTCATCATTTTTTGAAAGAATGATAAATTTCAGCCTCTATTTTGATGATGTTAAAAAGTGGTGATAATGACTTAAAATGGCATAGAAAACTCATTTAAAACCTTATATTTGAACCCTACATTAAAATGGTAATTTTAATAATTAAGTTTATGATTAAATTAGTAAACTATTATAGAAAAACAGTAAGGTATTATAAAGATATGTTTTTTCCCCTTGAAAACCCATTTAAAGGATGCATTTTTGGTGTAAAAATAGTATAATTGCAATTTTGGTAATTATGTGAAAAACTAGTGGAAGATAATGTTTCTTTACTTTAAATGCTAGTAAAATCATTTTGAAGGTACTAAAAATGTGTTAATGCATTAATGAATAAATAGAGTAAATGATGATTGGATGTTAGTGTTCAAAGTACGATGTTATTATTAGTTGGCCTCCTCGGCTATTTTAAAAGTAAGGAAAATAAAGAAGTAACATCGAGAGATTAATGCGAGTTCTTGGGATAATGAGAATAATTGTAACAACGTGAATATTTGGAAGAATGTGAATATATGAAAAGATAATGATATTCGGATGTTATCGGAAAGAATCATTATGGAGGGCATGACGTCCCTAGTGGTGAAAGACTCCAAACAACCTGGCCAGTGTAACACATGTGTGCTCGATACCGACGGTGAAAGGCCGTGAAATCGTGGATGTTGGGAAATCCCAAAGTAATAAAATTAATATTCATGAATGATTGTGAAAATGAATGGATTAATGAATTTGAATAATGGATCTTATTAAATGACAATATAGTTGGATTAATAAGTTAAGTCTCTAACACGAGACATGAAAAATACTCAAGTGTGAGTTGGGCATATAGCCCAAGTGTATTGCATGTAGTTGTATTAATATTTAATGAATTGGAAATTATTTTACAAAATACCGAAAGACATTGTATATGTATAGTATTTTGATTATCAAATTATTGCTTAGTATTTCCTACCCTACTGGGCATTCGCTCACCCCCTTACTTTTCCCCACCCCAGGTACTTCAATTGGTGACACTGGAAAGGATATCGGTAAGGATGCAGAGGGTGTGACTCGATGTTAGACGCTCTGTTGACCGTTTCATAATATGTTTAATATTTATATTTATAGCACTTTAATTAATATTTTGGAACTTTATTAAGGTATTTGTACAGTTGTGTTGTCTTACTCGGTGAACTTTATTTCGATAGATTAAGTATGGTATTACATGGTTTTTCATGGACAAATCCATAAGTTGAATTTATTAGTCATGTCAAACGTTTAGTCTTTTTAAATTAAAATTTGACAAATGAATATCATGTCTTTAAATCATTTAAATAAATACTTTTCTTAAATAATAAAGTAAACTTTTTCCCCGTCCCCCCCCCCCCCCCCCCCTTTAACACCCCAATTCGGATTTGGGTTATTCCAACAGTAATCTAAATCCGGGTCGGGGCGTTACAAACTCTTTGCAGAGATTCTAGGTAACTAGACAAAACTACTTAAAAGGGGATGTTCCTAATAATGAAAATAAGAATAAGGTTGCATTATTAGAATTCAGATTTTTTTTTATTACGGTGACTATATAAGAATAATGTAGGTAAAATATTTTATTGTACATGGTTTTAAAAAAGTTAGTTTCGGTTTCTAAGTTGGTTTTGAACATATATTCAAAGATTTTAATAATTTTTTATTGAACTTTGGATAACTTTTATTAGTTATGGTACATTTGAACATGGATTATACGTTATAAAGGTTGTCTCACGAAGGCTAGTAAATACTGAAATGAATAATATTAATGGAAAATCATTAAAGAAAAAGTGTCCTTTTTAATTGAACCAAACACAATTTTGGCACTTACACTTAGGTAATTTTACTCTAAAAGGAATTCGAAGATTGATTTATGATGGACGGTTGAGTTCATTGGAAGAGGTGGCACTTCTAGCCTGTGAATTTCATTTAGAAGGTAAAATGACCCAGGGGCCTTTCATGACCAAAGGCCATAGGGCAAAAAATTGTTGAAAATGGTTCATTTCTATTTGTGTGTCCCTATGATTGCCTGGTCATGAGGTGTTTGTAAGTATTTCATCTATTTAATTAATGATTCCTCAAGGTATGGATATGTTTAACTTATGAACCATATGTTTAAAATATATGATTAGTTCCAAGTGCATAAGACTAAGGCGGAGCATAAGGAATCATTTATTGTAGGTTAGAATTTTATCCCAGTCGAGTATTCCACTTTGGAATAGTACATAGGATAGGAAGGAAGAAGACTCTTTATGATATGATAAGTTCCATTATTAGTTATTCACAATTGCACCATTCGTATTGGGATTTTACATAAGAGGCATCCATATACATTATGAATTTTTTTTCCACTCCCATTAGACATTGGAATTAGTGCAAGCTCATTATAGGGAATGTTTGGATATGGGTTATTCGTTTAAACCTAAGGGTTATTTTGGATTTTTTTTTACATTTTTTCTTGATTTGCATGTCTGGGATTTTATATTTGTATGAAGACTAGAATGTTGGGTTAGTTTTGAGTTGGTATAATCTAATTAGGATTTGGATACAAGAGAATAATAATTAGATTAATAGAATATTATAAAAACGAACAGAGAAGAGAAGTATACAAGAGAAAGAGACATACAATCCGATCATAGGAAAAGAAAAGAAAACATAAAAGAAGATGTGTGAGAGAAAAGGAAAGTAATGTTGAACCGCTGTGGTAGCTTGGGTGCATCGCTATTGAGGATTGTACCATAATTGTAGTGGGTAGGGGAATTAGGTCACAATAAGAGTTGTTTTGTTTGGGACTTTTGCATCGGTTTTATGAGGCTTTTTACCTTCCTTATTTTACATGACTTTGAGCCCTCACTTTTATCCACCGTGCCTTTCTCTCTCATACACACACTGAGATTTAAATCAATCATTACACTACCCTTATTCCAAATCCTAAACACCATTATTTATTATCTTTAATTCCAATTATGAAGGCCTTATACTTGGAATTTGAAGAAGATCCGAACATGAAAGTTGCATATTTTTGCGAGACGAATGTCGTGGTATACTCGAATTTTCAGAATAATTATTTTCATGAGAGAATATCACTATTGTTCTCCTTAAGTATTATTTGATTTCAATGTTGTTAAAACATTAAATACGCATGTTTTCTTAATATGAGTAGCCACTTAATTAGGGAAAGTGATAACGTAATTATAAATTTGTTTTCATAGACTTTTTAAATTGAATTTAATAATCAAAATACCACATGCTTAGGTTATCGTATGTTGTTATTTTGAGTTGTTGGGAAGAATAACATGTTAATATACATATGTAATTCGATGATATGTGTAGATTGATAAAATCACGTTAATGATTAATATGAAGTAGAAAGTTATATTATGTTGCTAAAAAATCTTATTACGCACGTTCGGACCTGTTTATTATTTATTTCGATTAATTATCACTCGTATTGAAATATTGAATTTGGAAAACTTGTTGGGATATTTTGTAGAACTTATACATATCATAATTAGTCTTTTTAGTGCATATGAAATCAGACTTGTATAATTGTGACATGTAGAATTGTAAGGTTTGATTCATAATGTAATCAATGTAAAAATTGTGCATGTTTATAAAATGACATCATTGGTTTGTTGTTTATTATGCATGTTAGCTGTAGTTTCACCTTGGTTATTAATATGTTTATTTACAATTATGTCCGTTAATTCTTATATTTACGCTCATATACGTTATGACCTTGGGTTTCAATATATATATATGTGTGTGTGTTTCAATGTTTATTTGAGTTTTTATAGGTATTGGAATGGTTAACCGTGAAATTGCTGCTATTCGGGAAGTTTTCAATGTAGTACGCAACTTCAAGGGAATTTTAGTCATTTCATCATTCGAGCTTCACGCCCTAACTTTTCACAAAAGTTGTAGCCCTTCGAGTCGGATTCATGTGGCCTCTGACGGTTCGTTAATCCGATTCCAAACGAACATATTATGACCATTTTCTTTGGGATCTCCCTCTTGGTTATTAGGATAAATCATTTTATTTTGTTTTATCCTTATTTCTTTTACCACTTATTATATAAGTGGGTTTTTGTTGTATTTGGAGGCTTATCTTGTTATATTTCATTATACAGTTTTCATCTCATTTTTATCAAGCTTTCTAGTTAGGTTAGAGGAGGTTAGGGTTTTGGAGTTGATTTTGGGTGGAGCTTCGCTCTCTTCTAAGGTTTACCCACTTTGGTTTGTAAGAACACTATTCATCTTCTTCCTCTTTAATACAAGCTTCCATTGTTATTTTTCTTGCATTGTTATTTTTTACTTGCTTTATAACCTAGATTTAATTTCTTACATTTATTTCTTTCATTTAATTAATGTCTTTTAATATGCTTTCTAGCTAACTTAGTTTAGGTTTTGATCGATTGAACTCACCTTGGGTTAATTTGGTTGTTTTGCTTTAGTGGTGGGTTTTATGAGTTTAATTCGATTGGGTTGTTCTTGATTTTATGCCTAGAAGATTTAACGTTGTATATCATGTATGCATCGTATTTATTTCCTCGCATGTGTAATTTTTGAGGTATTTGTTGACGCCAAAATCATAGTAGGATTTTATGATAATCTAGGGGGTGACAACTCTAGATTTAATTAACTGATTAAATGAAATTTAATCTTGGTAGACTTGTCTTCCCATGTAACCATTTATGATAATTAACTCAAGGTTATGGGTATTAGTCGCAATTTATAGTTTTTATTCCTTTTTGTAATCGTCGCCTACTATTATCTTTTCTTTTTTTAACAATTATCTTTTCCACTTTTACTGATAAGTAATAAACTAATTAAAGTCTAGCCAAATTTGTCTGTGGATTTGATACTCGGACTGGTCGTTGTACTCCTTTAAAAGAGTGTAGTCAATAGTTTAGGTTTTTGTAGCGAGGAGGTTAAATGAATTTAACGGCTAGCGTACTGACACTGCACTATTTTCACCCTCAGGCAAAATGGCGCCATTATCGGGGAATTGTTTGTTTTAGAATTTAATTTATTTAGTATTTCATAATATTTTCTTTTTATTTGTAATTTTTGTTAACAAATTTGGTAGTACTTCTACATTTGAGCACCAGGAAACACTAGAATCTATCGGTCGCACATCACTTTGTGGATTTTTGCCACCTTGAGCTAATTTTGGGTTAAGCATGTCTTATTCTAACTTTTTTGGCAATCGTAGTGATAATTCTCAAAATCCCTCTAAACCTATGTCTTTGGGTGAGTATTACCAAAGTCAAGTTATGGATTATGAGAATTTTGAGAATGATCATTCCGATATTAGGCCTCAAAATCCTTGTGATAAGAATTTTAAAACGAATTGCAATAGCTTTCAAAATTCTTATGGTAATGATTTTGATAGTAGTTCCAAGGATAGTTTCCAATCTTCTCATTTTCAAGAATCCACACCCCCACCAATGAATTTTCGTGAAGGTTTACGCATTCTTGAAAATAAAAATTTTAAAAGCCGTTATCAGAAAGTTTGATGTATTATTTGAATCCAATGACGATTTTTATTCTGAGAGTTTTGAGGTCGACGAATGTTTTGAACCAAATGAGGAATTTTTTCCTACTTTGGAACAAACCATTCTTCACTTGGCCCATGGTATATAATATATATTGAAAATGAGGATGAAATGCATATGAAATCTATTTACAATGAAATGATTTCTTCATTGGTCCTCAAATAAGAATGTTTAATTAAAAATGACCTTATTTCCTTCGAAACTCACTCTTTAAGAGATGATGACTCATCTCTTGAGTTTGAATATATTTCCTCCCCCTTTTCACTCTCCATTATCGAACTGATACAAGTGTATGATGAATAGGTTCAAAACTTTAAAACATTTAACCCTTTCGCCGATGAGGATTACTTGCTCGAGTTTCTTTCCATGAAGGCAGTTTTGCCTCCATGTGTGCCACCGCCCATTTCAATTGCAAAACCTTTTTGAGGAAATTATATTTTTTTGGATCACACGTGTATTCATCACCCATTCAATCCAAATCCCCCATCATCCCCCCTAAAAAAATAATTGATGATGGTTCATTTCTTCCGCCTTAAACATACCTTTTGTTGTTTGAACGAAATCCCTATTTTTTGGAAGGTAAGCATGAAATTAAGGGATCTCTAATCATCCCTCAAAGTCAAATCATTGTTTGGGAGGACCTTTAGAAATTTCAAATCCTTTTATACAGTTAATTGAGTAATTAAAATTTAAATAGTTAAGTTTTTTTATTTTTCTATTTACTAAAGTATATCTTTTAGTGTAATTAGTTATTTTTTTTATATGCTTTGTTCTAACAATTTTTGCCGGTTCAACGAACTGGAATTTACAAAGATTGTGCGTTACGGACATGCGGTTGTTAAAAAGCTAAAAAAAATTAACTCACAAAAATATTTTCTTTATTTTTCACACTCTCATGCTCACTTCTTTGCATATATTTTTTCTTATTTGTGTGTGTGTGCGTGTATCGCCCATTGTAAATTTCATCCTTACTTTAGTATTGTAGTGTGTGTGTGTGTGTGTGTGTGTGTGTGTGTGTGTGTGTGTGTGTGTGTGTGTGAGTGTATGTGTGTGTGTGTGTGTGTGTGTGTGTGTGTGTGTATACTTATTTCATCCTTATTTTTCTAAGTGTAAATATATTTTTATAGTAATTTCAATAAACATTTTTAATACCTAGTACTTTTATGGCCTATAATTATAGGATTAATTAAATTAAATTGGGATAAATTAATTTAATATTAATCCAGATTTTAAAATTTATATTTATTAGCATGACTTGAGTTAGTAATCATTGATGGGAATTATGTTGATTATTACTTAGTGAGCAAAGTAAAAATGTCATATGAAGTTATTAAAATTATCGCGAGAGAATAATACGACAGTTATAAAAACTAAGTCGGGACGCACGTGTTAGTCATGTCGAGACTAAATTAATGAAATAAATATAAATTAATTTTAAGTTACCCATATGGTCATTTTGAGTGTGCCAATGTGTCCGTAAGGGTCAAAGTAGTAAGAAAAGTGTACCCGGGGGTTTAGTTTGGGTCTCGAGACTATTTTAGGCCAAATCGACACCCGGGATGGGTATTTTGGTCATTAAAATTTTTGGGGTAATTAAACCTACGAAAATCAAGAGGTTATATCGGATGGAAATTAGAGCCTTCGAGGGTTAGAAAAACTTGAGTTGCAGAGAGGCTAAGGAAGGGAGAGGAGAGGGGGTTTCTAAGGGGGAGAACCATCAATCCTACACCGTTCCCACCAATTCCACCACCAACGCGTAGATCGGATAACGAGGAGTGTAAATATACCCATCATCTTCGACAACTCAGACCTTCAATTTTTAGGCAAGTATCTATATTGCTAATCTTGTGTTGATAAGACATCTATGTTAGAATAGGATGAAAAATTACATGTTTTCATGAAGATTTAATGTTATTTGGAAGATTAAATTCACATATTGGGTAGGAATCATGTATGTAAAACATTCGTCGCAAAATTTTGATACCCAGTAGAGATAGAAATCTGGAAAATAATGGAGTTATTGAGAAAGTAAGATAATCTAGGGTTTATATGATAAATTCTTGAATTGAAACCATTTGATGATGATTCTTGGAGATTTATTGAATGTTTTACGTTAGAAATCATCTATACCTGTCTATATAATGTTTATGATATTTGGTTGGGAGTTTGGGATTTTTTAAATGGATATTTGAGGATTAAAATGGAAGAAACCCATAGGCAAAAATATGCAAAATCGCAGCCATACCTGATGGATCGATCGATCGATCATGAATGTCGATCGATCGACTTGTTCGATCGATCGTCCATTTTCTTCGATTGATCGACTCCCCTGCAAATTGTGAAGATATTTTCCTTTATGTTTTGATTTAACCCCAACCTTCTCAAATCCTTGGTGTTGATTAATTAAATATAATAAGAATTAGGGAAGATCAGTAGGGCCGCGATTAAGGCTTGGAAAATGTGATTATGAACGGGATTAAATGATAAATGTACGATTGTTCACCCAGTGAGTTACGATTGGTAATTATATAACGCATGGTTTAAATTGACAATATGATAACTCACGGTTAATACCACCAGTAAGGGGATCACTATAGCTACTGAAATAACCTAAGGCGTGGTGGGGTGACTTAGTAACCTTTTTGTGAGTAGGGAAAGGTAATTTCAATTATACGATGAAAGTGATTACGATAATTATATATTACATAAAACTGTCGAGAATTACACGCTATGTCTGGATCATATGTGTGTAGGTCATGAGTGTACCTATCCTATTGAAATATATATATATATATATATATACATATGTGTGTGAATATATCTATTGTATGAATATTCTATGTGATAAATCATGCCCGCACTACTTGCTATTGCGGAGGTTTTCATGTCGGAACAGTTTTATTCTCTGTGCCCAATGTGGGAATATTTACTTGTACCCTAAAACATAGAACCTTGGTACAACCTATCCGTGAGTGATAGAGAATATAGTCCTAAGGGGCGTGTGTGTATGTACTTACCTCTTAGTGACTTGGGACTATGATTCGCCTCCAATATGTGTGTTTTGTATTAATACAGTTCGAGAGTGATTCTGAACTAGTATTTCCCTTTTATGTACGAGATGTACGGGGACTTGATAGCAGAGTATGCCTACACCATAGATTTATGTGGGGTGACTTATTATTACATATATTGAGTGATAACTATATATACATGTTCTTAATCTACTGTGCTTATGATTAGATGAGAAAGTTAATGATATTAAAGAATAGCTTAAGTGCGTGGGAACTTAAGACAAAAATGAAATAATAACATTGACTCATAAATGTCAGGATTACGACAATATATTTAGTGTGTAATGCGTACGAGCATACAAAAAAAATGTAAGCGGTAACTTAATTCGAACTAGTTAACTGGGTTAGAATTAACTTCGATGGTTTAGCGGCACGTTAGGCGTGCACACTAGTTGAGAGGTGAGAATTCCCAAGTGAGTGTCGAAATACTAACATGTATGTGATATCAACTGGTAAGCATTTTATATACTTGCTAATTTATTTTAAAACTATGTTACAATCGGGCTCTGACCTGTTTCTTGTCATCTCTTCTTTCTCTTGTGAGTCTGTGTGTGTGTGTGTATATTATCAGGTGCCCAGCCACCAGAATGCCAAACTTAGATCGTTGGATTGATTATCATGCTGCAGCTAGTGTGGGAGTTGCAGGTAGTTGCTTTTAGACGACTTCATCCTTGTTATGTCAACTCTTTATTTAGTCATTTTTAGATAGGGCACGTGTCGCCCATTTTTCAGATTCTATATAGTTCAGAGAGACATTGTACTTGCATAATTTTTGCATTCAGTTTTCATTTGGGATTGTTAATATTATTATTGTTCATGGTTTTGAGATATTTTGTTGGAAAATTATTCCAGCCTGTTTGATTCAGTTGAATTGTTTGATATTCATTACTATAACTGCGTTCATTAAAATGGTTTAAGTATAAAATTCATATCATTGAGACTTAATCTATAAAATTAAATGCTTTGACACTTAGCGTAATTATTTACTAGGTGATAAATAAAGAAAATTATTTTTCAACCGTGATGCTAAGAATGAATCAACCGGATACTTTGGTTTAATTTCATAAAGGTCTGATCACCCGGTATTTAATTAGGCGGGGTGTCACAATATTTTTCAGTTATTTATATATAGTTTTCTTTATAACCCCCCCACACCCCATCCCCAATTTCCCATTACAAACCATCCCTAGGCATTCCAATTGGTGTTGGATAACTTTTGTATGGATTTGGAGTCATTTAAGAAGCATGTAGGATTTTAAGAAAATGAAAAACAGGTATTTGCAGCTAAATGTAGCAAGTCTCGACCATATATAACATAAAAGAAGCATAGAAGGTCTTTCCTAAAACAACTAGAAGCAGGTCTTGTAGCCGGGGTCGACCGACCCCAAAACCACGGTCAACCGAATTGATGATACGTAGAGCACTATCCCAGCTCCAAAGAAAAATCACAAAACGTAATCGACCGGCCATTACGCCATGGTTTACAGGTTCCAAGTCTCCACTCACACGGTCTCAAGTCCAAGGTTATTTTACAAAGTGCGGTCGGGCGGGCACCCACCCACGGTCGACCAAGGGCAGCAGGTTTACGCCACCTCTATTTCACTTATGATTTTCTCTCATACTCTATTATTTCCTTCCCTCCCATTTCGTGCCCTAACTATCCTTACACGGACTTCACTCAAATTCAACCAATTTCTACACAATCAAGGTATAATTTCCACCACATTATCTTGTATATCTAGTGTTTGTGGTCGGTAATTGTCATTATTCTTGGGTATTGTGCTTATTTTGATAATTTTTGAAGTTTTTGTGTGAGTGTGTCCCAATTTTTATTCCAACTTGATTTTATGCGAGATTGTTGATGTATAATCATTCATGAAAATAAATTATTGATGGATTATTTTATTTGTTCATGAATGAGGCTTGTGTTGGTTCAAATGGTACTCATACACTCTTATACCACATTGTGTACACCAAATGTTCGCTAAAATGACTAAACCAATTTTCTTTTGAGATTTTTAGCATACATTTGCATATTTTTCACCCGTTGTCACACGTTGACACATTTTTTCGCAACGTGGTATGTTTTCACCTGGTTTCACGCACTTGCGCACACCATTTCAACTTGTTCACTGACTAATTTTAATAACGCTTTATAATTTTTTTGTCTTGCCTAATTATTGGTTTGTATGTTTAAAAATACTATTCGACTAGGTGTGTGCTCTCCTGGGATTTCGAGGGGTTCCGTTGTGAAAGGGAAAATAGGGTTTTCATGCTTATTTTCAGAATTAATAGAGGTCGTTGTCCTACCATTGTGTGTCGGACCTTGATATGTGTCGGATGTGGGGAGTGAAGATATGTGTCGAGATCCTCTGGTGGTCCCAGTTTTTGAGTATTGTTGTAATGGAAAATTTTCTTTTTATTTATTTTTCTTCCTTTGTTTCTTTATAATTTTAGTATATTAATTTTTTAGTATTGCATTGTATTAAGTTGTTTTGTTAAATTATGAAATGGGAAATGATAATATAGTTGTTGGTTATTTATTGGATTTTGATGCGTGTGACCCTCCATTTTTTAAAAAAGAAAAGGTTCACTATCAATTTATCTAGTATATGCACTTCAGTCCCTTTATATTATTGTGACTTACGACATAATTTCTTTTAACTTAATTTTTGTGCAACTATTTTGTTTTTCTTTGGTTTATATAGGGCTTACATTGATGACCTCGGGGATCGCTCTAAATCGGGGTGATTTATTTCTATCCCTTTCTTTTTCATAGTGTCATTAATTAGATTGAGGACAATGTGAGATTCAAGTTAGGGGGTTTGATTAGTCATCTTAATTTCTATTTTATCATCGTGAGCCGTGTGTATATTTATTAATTAATTTTAAAAATAAAAGAATAATAATTCAAAACTAAAAAATTCAAAAAATTCAAAAATTATTTTCTTTATATCTTTTATCTTTATTTGTCCTTTTGCGTTAATTTCCTATGATAAATTTAATAATTTCCCTATCCATTTGCTAATTTAATGACGCATTTTCTATTTCTTTCATATTAGTAAACTTTAGTCCTCAAATTATTTAATATTGAGAATAAATGCGTGAATTAATCCTTGAAAATCCATGAGCATTTGAGCATATTTTATAAATGATTTAGTAGGACAATTAGAACTTGGTCTCGTTGCTTTGTGTACACTAAAATCGAGCTAACTTTGTGCTTTTTTCATTTGTGAGTGTTTATACAATACTCTCTCCTTCTTAAAAACGTTAAATTTGTTGGTAATCTGATTATTCTTTCATTGATTGTTCATTAATTGAGTTCATATATATAATGTGTTACTTGAGCATGATTTTTAAAGTTATTTTGACTCAAGAAGTGCGTAAATTTTAGGAAAGACTCATATTCCCTCTTTGTTATATCATCCATATTGACCTTGATCTCACTTTAAATATTTTCCCTCCTCAATCCCTTTGAGCCTTAATATAACCTTTCGTTTCATGTCCCAAATTCTTATAACCAACTCCTCATTGGAGTTATAAACCATATATATCACCTTCTAAACCTTTATTTGTAATGATACTTGGGATTGAATGATGTTCGTGTTATGTGATTGCAATTAAGTATGTGAGAGTGAAAAAGTAAAGAAAAGAATAAGTGAAAAGGAAAGGAAAAAGTGAAAAAGAAAAAGAAAAAGAAAACAAAAGAAAGATATGAGAAAAAGAAGAAAACAAAATAAAGATAAATTATTTCCATTATGTACATAGTGTTAAATAACCTTAGTCACTTTCAATTGTTATATCCAATGCTTCTTATGAAAATCATATCCAATTTTAAAATTGCCCACAATTTTTCATTATCCCGAGTTTTCATCCACAAAGACCTTTGAATCCGTAAATATACCCTTCCTTTCATAACCTTAACCCCAAACCTACATTACAACCCTGTAAAGTCCTATGTGATCCTAAGGTGAATGAAGTTGGAATGTCATAATAATTGTGATAATTAGTAAAAATGCACTTCACCTCTTTAATGATGAAATTCTTTCATTGATATTGCAAAGTTGTTATTTTATATATAATGTTGTTTATTGATGACATGTGTGCGGCCTAGTTTCCATTTCCATTTACACCGCATGTCCCGTGTGTTACACCATATTCCGAGTGCTTCTATTTTTTGAGTGTAATATCTAGAGAGGATTGAGTGGAAGCATTCTTTAATTGTTATCCAGGCTATAGACATTTTTATTGAATCAAAGATTTTTTACATGTGCATGCACGCCACACACCTGAGGTTTTAATTCCATATAGTTATTCTTTTAATGTTAATAGTTTTGGATTATTGGGCAAAATCTCTTTTGCTTTGTTAATAATATGTTGAAATATCTAGTTGTTGTTTATCTTGGCATATTGGTTGGTCGGACATATTTTGAGGATATTTCATGTTTGTGGATTTCATTCCTAAAAATGCTCACAAGACAACACTCGTCCACTAGGGTAACCTAGGAGTTTAACGGCTTATTTCATAAGCTAAAAGCAATCATTCACCCGCAAAAGAGGCATTTTTATATTTTATGCTTATTTACGTTTTGTATCGCCATCTTTTGGAATAGTTTTGTTTTGTTTCATCACTCGGGTCTAAAGATGTCTAAGTTAGGGGGTGTGATTAGTCATAAATACGTCATATTATCGTCCGTCTTACATGCATTCTGTACATACCCCATTCTGTTACCCCTAACTCTCCTTATGTCCCTAGTGCCTCCGTCCATCACTACAAACCTAGGTCATGTACCGAGTACTGACCTAGAGGCCACTGGGCGCTCCCATGCTCAGTTTGACCAAAAAGTCAAAATATTCATCTCGATAGAGACTTAATGAATCTTCGAAGGGCACTGAATACCCTTACCAACGGTCCATCCCGTGCACGATTCCGACTTACCATGCGGATGAACGATCCGTTTGCGTTCAAAACTTGACCTAGAGGCCACCGAGCGCTCTCGGGATCTATTTGACCTAAGTTAACTCTTCAGATAAACTGAGGTTGAATGAATCTATGAAGGTCACTAAATACCCTTTCCAACGGTCCGTCCCGTGCACGATTCCGACTTGCCATGCGGACGAACGATCCATTCGACTCCGAGAGGTCACCGAACTCTTTCAGGACCCGGTTGACCAAAGTCAACTCCCCAAACTGGGTGAAACTCTTTGGAATGTCAAATTACATCTACTAACCTTTCCAATGGTCTGCCCTGTGTGCGATTTGGACTTACCATGTGGACGAACGATCCGTTTGCGTCCGAACGATTCCCCGTCCAATGGACCGACAAATACTTTCGAGCCATATTTGACCCAAAGTCAACTACCGAACCCGGGAGAGGTCTAAAGGACTTTCCAAGGTCTTTGAATTACCTTTCTAACGGTCTATCCCTTGCATGATTCTGACCAACGGTTTTCCCTTGGAAACCAATTTTCCAAAAAGGCCTGAAACACACTGCCAAATGGCAGGTTCTAGACCCTGCCTATCGGCAGGTGTCGATATGAAGGAACAAGTCTACGCCGATCGGTAGTTACCTTGGCCAATAAAAGGAGGCCTTCACCCCATTTGAAAGGGGATCCCAGATCTGATAAAATTCACTCTCAACGAATCACAGAAACCTCTCTCGAAGGCAACATGATTTCAACCCCCAAATCCCTTTTTTACTTCCACTTTTCATCAGCCTTTTCATCAAACTTGGTGAATTAGTTACTCTCCATCATCATCCAAGTGGAAGGGATGCTCTCCAACATTCAAGATCAAGCTCAAGATCTTCAAGAAGGTCCAACTTTCTCTACTTTATCTTAATTTCTCTTAAACTCTCAATAACTTGTTTTATTACTTAACACTTTTATTATCTCATCTCACACATCATAATATACTTTTTTATTTATTATTATTGCACATCTCTTATTTTCATATAGATAAAACTCAAAAAATAAGAAAAGAGGGTCTACTCATAAATTCCAAATAGGGATTCTCATACTTTTTTCTCAAACTTTTCTCACAATTAATACACTTTTTCTACACACACACACATACACACTCTTACAAATAAGAGATCCCCCATTTGGATTTATGGGATAAATCCCACCCCTCATATTGTATGCGAACTATGTGGACTTTGATGCCTTTATAGGCTACGTAGGCGTCTCGGGGTAAAACCCGAGACTCGAGCCCTCTCTCTCACCTTTTCTTTTACTTCCTATTTTCTCTAAATCTAATATTCCTATATTATATATACTTGCCCTTAGTGACGTATTGCTCCATATGCGTTATCGTTCCATTAGAACGATCAACGCAGGGGTAATCGCGTAAATCTAATTTTTCTAATATTATTCTTATATCTTCCTACGGATGACTCGCTTTATCTTTTCCATGATACAAGTTGAGGATTCCTACCTCCATTATATATATATACACATGCACACATATCACGGGGGTAAATATAAAGGAAAATAGCAAATATCCATGAGAGACCGAAAGGGCGGAATGGGTGCCTAACACCTTCACATTTCGTAACTAAGCCTCCGAACCCTTCTCGAATCATCTTGGTTTCGCATGCACCAGTATGTCTTTGGATGCCATCCTTCGGGATGGCTTCCCCTTTTTTCTTTTGTCTGTTTTGAGTAAAATAGACCGGTGACTCTAAATCTCTCTACATTTTTACACCTCATCTCAAAAGGACGCCGGCCGAAGCGCTCCTGAGAGGGATGCGCAGGACCTGAAGGATCCTCTCCCTTCGCGTGCCCGCCCCAGCGCGGCAAGGATCGGGGATGGCCACAGTGGCAACTCCGCTGGGGACTTGTGTGTGTTTTGAGGGCTTGACTCTATTTACGTGGATGTTATATTTGTTTATGTTTCCCCCATATCTGCATGTTCCCCTTTTCCATGTGTATCCTATGCTTATGCTTATGTTCACACACTTGTAAAAAATTCTCCATGTACACTTCACACCACGTGCACCTAGGATCACATATATCCCCATGTTGCACGCATCACCCATCCATACTTGGTGTACCTTTTTTGGGTACTTATACTTTGCTCCCTGTCGGGCATAATCAAGAAAGGAATTCTCATCATAAGATACTAATAAGAGAATCATACATGATTCACACGACATCACCAAAGAGCATTGTTATTGACCAAATTTTATCCAGTAACTGGAGGGTCACTTTGTGATGGGCGCTGGTCCGGCAGGTCGCAGTTAGCCTAAGCGATATGACTCTCACTTTCCATTGGCCAAGTACCTTCGACGTATATCGAATGGTTCCCCCCCATCGTACCGCTTGATCGAAGTCATGATGGGAGGTATATCACAGGGAATTCGTTCACGTACGCCGATTATATTGAATTCGCTCTCATACGTACCTTCCCCACGAGGTATATGGTGAGACAATTCACGTACACTCAGGTATATCAAATGGGTTGTCCACACGTACCGATTGCCCGCAAGAGCAAGACGTATATCGTGGAAGTCAGGCCAAAGGGGGGAACCTATGCCGATTCACCCAACCAACTGCATACCCGCATATAGGTGTCAAACCTTGGACACGCACTTTAGATTGCCGGTTTCAACCCGAAACTCTACCGAAATTCCGGGTCGGCCTGCCGCCTAATTTTTGCGCATTTTTAAAATGGGACCCTGTTCGTGAGCCTGGTTACAAATCCAAACTGTAGATTTGCATATATTAAAAACCTCACTTTTCCAGGCTCGGATTCTGTCCGACATTGCATTGAGGAGAATTAAATACAAGTGAGAACATAATAATCATAAGAATCATGCTGAGTTCCATCTCCAAAAGAATTTTTCCCTTCTTTATCAAAAATCCAAAAACATTTTTTCCTTCTTTATCAAAATCCATAAACATTTATCCCTTCTTTATCAAAAATCGAAAAACATTTTCCCCTTCTTTATCAAAAATCCAAAAACATTTATCCCTTCTTTATCAAAAATCCAAAAATAGTTCTTCTTTTTTTCTCAAAAATAAATCTCATCCTACGCCTTCTCAGGTCGATTGCAAGCCCTTGTCCTGGCCCCCTATTGGCTTCGGTCTTCAGTCAAATCACCCCAGAGTTTCGTCTGTTCCTATACTACTACTTTCGAGTCCGGAATCTATCCACTTTCCATGGAGAATACAGATCAAGCGCCAGTCATACAGCCGAATCCGACGACAGTCCTATCTCAGCTCGTGTCCAAGATTGACAACCTCCAAACTGAGGTCCGAGAAATGTAACGAAACCATGTTCTAATTCCTCAAGATCCTGAGGCCCTATTCTTTCGTGATATGGGTCCACCCGAGCCTATCTGGGTTCCATAAGAATAGCAGCACGCTCCACATGCCCCCCTGCCAATGGACCGCCGCGTGCCCAGTTCCCAATGCCCAACATTTCCCAGCCTATGGCTAACTTACCTGTGGTCGCTGATCTAAAGGAGGAGGAGTTGAATAAAGTCAAAGACAATCACAAGATTCTCACCAAGAAGTTTAAGCAAGTCAGGATCTCTGGGAATTACATGGACTACAACCACATGTCTCCTTATCCTAAAGCGAGGTAACCCAAGAAGTTCAAGATGCCAAATATCGAGAAGTTCAGAGGGAGTGGACCCCCAATTGTTCATCTTCGCAGTTATCATCGTTCCATGACTCTACCAGGGGCTTCTGAAGAAGTGATGGCCCAATTTTTTCAGCAAACTTTGAAGGATAGTGCCCTCCGATGGTTTTTATCTCTTGAGGAATCCAGAATCCGTAGCTGGGAGGATGTAGCCCGAGAATTCATGTCGCAATATAAATACAACGAAGAGCTTGAGGTCACCCGTCGTGATTTAGAGTTGTTCAAATAGAATCCTGGGGAATCAGTCAGTGACTTCATAACCCGGTGGAGAGAGCAAGTAGCTACCATGACTAATTGGCCATCCGAGGAAGAACAGGTCAATATAGTGAAGAAGAACTTCTTGCCCCATGTTCTAGAAATGATGGGAGGACAATAGTATCCCCACGTTCGAGCCGTCAGAGAGGCTGGAGTGGAAATCGAGGAAAGCCTCGTTAAAATAGAGGTTGAACCGAAGAAGGTGTCCGGACAATTCACCCCTAGAAAGTATGACAAGCCTTCCAGTGCTACAGTTTCAACCATCAATAACATCTCTTCCGAAGGGAATACACTGAGCACCATGCTCCCCTCTCCAAATTTTACCAAGCCCTGTTAAGCCAAAACCTCATCAAACCCTTGGATCCACGTCCGCTGCCAAATTCACTCCCAAGAAATTTCAAGACCAATGCTCATTGCACCTTTCACCAAACTGCTAGCCATACCACCGACCAATGCTTCCACCTCCGAAATATAATCTAAGATCTCATTGACCGGGGTACCATCACCTCACCATCCAATCCTAAGCCAAACACTACTCACAATCCACTTTCGAATCATGCCAATGCCATCCTCTTAAAAGAAAACCCAGATTTCGATCCCTCAACTCAAATCACACCCATATACTCCCCTAAACCTCTTCAAATTTTCCCATATTTCCTCCTACACCCTACTAGCCTTGCTGATCAGGCACTGTCACTCCATACCAGAGTATGCATCGCTTCCCGTACCCGTTCTGAAAATGGAAGTATGGAATTTTCAGAGGTGTTAAACCAACTCCTAGAGTTCGGGCTGAAATTGTCCTCACAGATGGTCATCGATTGCCAGAAGTTCAGCACACTGTTCTTGGAGGCACGAAAGTGGGCTCGAGATTCAGATAAATGGGTGGTAACAACCGACGAAGTCAGCCTAGATGATGTTATCCAGACTATGGCAGAATTATTCAGGCAAACCAACAGCATTTACAGTATCACCGGGTTACTTGATACTTTGAAGCTACAAGGGCGTTTGGTCCCTTCAATCACACATATCCCCACAGAATGGGAGAACTTGTATGAAGAAACCTTTGAAGTTGTGGAATGCATCGACTTTACGTGGAAAGACATAATTGTTACCACCGGATGGGGGGGAGAATTCGAAGATTCAAGTGAAAAATAAGTTTCAGGAAGAACTAGCCCAGTAGCTGACATATGAGGGATGATATCATTTGAAGAAATCCTCGGAGAAATAAATAGGGTGGCAGAACAACCTGAGATTAATGAGAAAATGGTATTCGTATTCTTTCCTTCTTCAATAAATCACGTGACCAGATCAGGGAGACATTACCAGGTTCCAATCTCAGTACCAGCCAATGACAAGGGGAAGGGCGTTGAAAACCTTCATATGCCAGAGATGACCATTGAGGAGGGAAAGATCCTTGATCAAATGAAGAAAACTCAAGCTAACATCACTTTATGGGGACTTTTCATGTCTTCCTAGCTACACAGAAATGATTTAATCAAGATGCTCACTGGACCCAAAGTTCCTCCTTTTACCACACTAGAAGAAGCGGTAAATCTGGTCGGATCCTTAACCTCTACCCGAATGTTATTATTCTCTGAAGAAGAAATCCCCAGAATTGGGACGAATCACAATCATGCACTCAACATCTCAGTCAAAGTTATGGGGAAGGTCATGCCACTCTCCCATGTCGATAACGGATCCGCCTTGAACGTTTGCCCTCTGAGAACCTTCAAGTGTTTAGGCCTGAAAGAAAGAGACCTCGCTCCAACCTTTGCCGCTGTACGTGCCTACGATAATACCCATCGTGAGGTGATGGGATCCATGAAACTTGTAATAGGGATTGTCCCTATAAACCCCGTCGTTGAATTCCAAGTCATAGACATCCCAGCTTGTTTCAACCTGTTGCTCGGATGCCCCTGGCTCCATAATATCAAGGGTGTGTCTTTCTCACTCCATCAGAAATTGGCGTTCTTCGCCGACGGGCAAGTCATCACCATTTTGGGTGACAACGGAAATTTCAAGGGCGCAAGCACCAGCAGTCCAATCCTTGAGATACAGCACGGGTCAAATGATATGCTCCTATCAAAATTTCGAGTTGAGCCACTCCTACTCCTAGTAAGGGACGATTTCAAAGAAAGGGTTTGTCCAGAATATGACCCTTATGGAAATGTCAATGTGATTCAGATATTCAAAAACATGCACTTCGTGCTCGGACTGGGACTAAGGAGAAGCTAACAAGGGATACTCGCACCAATCGAACTGAAGAAAGCTTTCCCTCCTTATGGCTTGGGGTATCAGCCATCGGGACAAGAGCTCAGAATGATCCACCAGTCTTGACCAAAGAGAAGATTAAACTGCACCTGAACTATCTCAGGAGACTCCTTAAATGGACGATTCATCAAAGAAGGCGAAGACTTCCCCTTTTGCAGTTTTCCAGAACCATGGTATGACCACAGAGACAAGAAGATGAAGCCTGGAATGGAGATCTTTTTCCAAGACAGCTACCTATGGGCCGAAAGTTTCCAACACCAAGTACAACTGCTCATCAAAGATACCGAAGAGACTGAGGAAAGTGATTCTGAAGATTCCTTCAACTTACAGATACTAGGTCTGGCACTTTGCATGGTTCATTCAGGCACTACATTAATGGACCCATCCCGTCTGATTAAAGCTACTGATACACCTCTCCTCAACTGGCATGATGCACCAGTTCTACCTCTTGAAATCCCCCCTAACCCCGATGTTTGCCTTATTTCTTCTCCTACTATCTATCCTTGTTCAAATATAATCGAGACCTCTTTTGATGAGGTTCTCAATGTTGTCTTTCCTATCAATGAAATAAACGAAGATTTTGAGTATCTTGTTATGCCTTACATTAATTGTTTAGATTTCAATCGAACTTTTGATGATGATGATTTTACAAATGAACAATTCTTAACTGATCTAAATAAGGTTAATAATAAACAACATAACCATGTTCAAGTTAATGAAGAAGAAACTGTTGTTATTAATCTGGATTCTAATAGCCAACTGCACGAGATTAGGATAGGGGCCACCCTTGACGAGCATGGGAGTGCACAACTCGAAGAATTAGTAAAGGAGTTCGTGGATGTCTTCGCATGGTCGTATGATGATATGCCCGACATTGATCCTGAAATAGTTCAGCACGAGATCCCCACTCTCCCAGATCACAAATCGGTTAAATAAAAATTAAGAAAACTCTGCACCGAATGGTCGCTCAAGGTCAAAAAGAGGTGGTCAAACAGTTGAACGTGGGTTTCATTCGAGTGATCGAATATCCCACATGGCTAGCCAACATTATACCTGTGCCGAAATCAGGAGGGAAGGTTAGAATGTGTGTAGACTACCGAGATTTAAACAAAGCTTCTCCAAAGGCTAACTATCCGCTACCCAATATCGACATGATCGTGGATAACACAGCCAGTCATGCTCTCAAGTCATTCGTCGACGGGTTTGTCGGATACAACCAAATCAAGATGCACCCCGACCACCAAGAAAAAAATGCATTCATTACCCCATGGGGAACCTTTTGCTACACCGTTATGCCATTTGGTCTTAAGAATGTTGGGGCTACATACCGAAGGGCTGCCACAACCATCCTGCACGATCTGATTCACAAGGAGGTAGAGGTTTATGTGGATGATATGCTTATCAAGTCCAAAACTAGAGAAGGTCATGTTCTCTCTCTCTGGAAGTTCTTCGAACGACTACGACGGTATCAGATGTGACTTAATCCACAGAAGTTTGTCTTCGACATTACAGAGGGAAGACTCTTGGGATTCATGGTCAGTGAGAAGGGGATAAAAGCAGATCCTACGAAGCTAAAGGCCATACATGAGATGCCACCGCCCCGAACAGAGAAAGAAGTCTGAGGTTTTCTTGGGAAATTATAATATATCAGCTATTTCATCAGCCAGCTAACCTCCATCTGTGAACCGATCTTCAAGCTCCTCTAAAAGGATTAAACCAAGGTTTGGAATGAGGCCTGCTAAGAAGCTTTTGACCGAATCAATCAATACCTGACCCAACCTCCGGTGATCATGCCACCACAGCCTGGTGTCCCTTTGCTCCTATACCTAACCATAACCGACACTGCAGCTAGGGCTTTGCTAGCCCAATACCTTGAGGACTCCCGTAAAGAAAGAGCCATCTATTACGCCAGTAGCAAATTGGTCGAGTACGAGGTCAATTACACTGCCTTGGAGAAGGCATATGTCGCACTTATCTGGGTCACCCAATAGTTGCGACACTACGTGCTCGCCTTCCCCATCAAACTTGTATCCCGAATGGATCCCATCAAATACCTACTTGAGAAACCCGCCTTATCATGTCGAATGGCCTGATGGTTTATTCTCCTAACTGAGTTTGATATCGTGTACGTCACACAGAAAGCTGTTAAAGGAAGAGCCATCTCTGACTACCTCACTGATTACCCCGTAGAAAAAGCAGATGTCCGAATCTCCGAATTCCCAGATGAAAATATCCTCTGCACCACTCAAGACCGCCTTCGATGGAAAATGTTCTTTGACGGTGCTACCAATAAAAAGGGATATGGCATTGGGATACTTATGATCGCCCTAGATGACTCCCACACTCCCATCACCATTAAATTAGATTTTCCTTGCACCAACAACATGACGGAATACGAGGCATGCACAGTGGGCCTCAAAGTTGCTCTCAAGAAAGGTATTTAATACCTTGATGTCTACGGGGATTATATACTTATCATCGATCAAGTGCTCAGAAAGTGGAAAGTCAAGGACGAAAAAACTCCAACCTTTTCATGACCAATTAGAAGAGCTAGCCTCTCGATTCTGAGATATCACCTTCCATTACCTACCCCGAGCAAAGAATAACCTAGTCGATGCTCTCGCTACCTTGGCCTCCATAGTCGACATGCCTAAGGGAATAACAATGACCCCCTTCCTAGTTAAAAAGCAAGACAAACCGACCCATTGCTACCATATTGAGCTTGTCTCTACCGATGATCCCGAACTAAGCGGTTGCTGGCATTATAATATTTGGTGCCCTCAAACATGGTAGGTATCTCGAGGGTTCCAATAAGATAGATTGAACGACTCTCCGAAGACTGGCCGCCCAGTACATCATCTTTCCTATAACCCTACTCAAGAGGAACTTCGATGGAACTCATCTACACTGCATCGCAGGGGCTGAGATTGAGAAGATAATGCAAAAAATCCACAGAGGGGAATGCGGACCCCACATGAATGGTCACATGCTTGCCAAGAAGATCATCCTACAGGGCTACTACTGGACCACCATGACCCAGGATTACACCGCCTATGTTCGGAGATGCCTTAAATGGCAACAATTCTCCAATCTTCAACACCTGCCTCTGCGAGAATTATATAACATGACCTCTCCCTGGCCGTTCTCCACCTGGGGTGTCAACATCATGGGGAAGGTTACACCAAAGGCTTCAAACGGACATGAGTTTATCCTAGTCACCATCGATTACTTCACCAAATGGGTCAAAGCTGAGTTATACGCAGTACTGAACGCCAAGAAAGTGGCCAAATTCCTCAAGAAGAATATCATCTGTCGAAATAGGGTCCCGCACAAGATGGTGTCAGATTACGGGTTGCATTTCGAAGAAGAAGTCACAGAAGTAGTCAATGAGTACGGGATTCAGAGACACAAATCTTCTCCCTACCGACCTCAGACCAATGGTGCAGTGGAAGCCGCCAACAAAAACCTCAAGGCTATCATCAGCAAGATGACCGAAAGTTGTAGGGATTGGGACGACCGGATCACATATGCCCTCTGTGGCTATCGAACCTCAATCCGAACCTCTACTGGGGCTACCCCTTACTCCCTGGTCTATGGCATGGAAGCAGTCCTACCTGTGGATCTGAAAATACCCTCGCTACGCGTCATGCTCGAAAGCAAAGTTAGTGAAGAAGACTACTGCCAAAGTCGTCTTGATGAACTAGCCCTCCTAGATGAAAGAATATTAAAAGCTCATTACCATATACAGGGGTACCATCGCCGAATAGCGCGGTCATTCAACAAGAGAGTCAAGGACCGCGGTGTCCGAGAGGGAGACTAAGCCCTCAAGGAGATAACAGAACCCATCTGGGACCCTAGAGGAAAATTCAAGCCCAATTGGAGCGGCCCCTACATTGTGAAGAAAATCTTATCCGGCGGTGCCGCCATGCTCACTGACCTAAATGGGGAAGAGATGGCTCGCCCAGTCAATCTAGACCATCTCAAGAAATTCCACCCCTAGTCCGAAATCTCGGCGTGCTACGACTCTTCTCATCCCCCTACTATTTTAAAAAAAATAAAAAATATAAAATAATAATAATAACTCCTCATTTACCTCTACCCAGAACTACGTGGGCTTGATCCTCTGCAAAAAAACAAAAAAAAAAAAACTATTTTTAAACAGATAAAAAACTTTTTCAAAAACCCTAGAGGTACGTAGGCAGCTCATGCACCTCACATGAGTGCGGCCCTTTCTTTTTTTACAAAATAGCATTTCTTTTCTTACCTCCGAGAACGGTGGTTCATTCTAAAGAATACTTGAACAAAAGGATTATGTATGCCTTAGCGATCGGTGTAGATAATTCAAAATTACAAAATTCATCGAAAGGCACAGCTGGATGATCAGAAACTTGTTTATTTCATTAATAAGAAAATTCAGCACGGATTACATAAGAAAAAGGAACAGATAACTCCCTTCCCCTTACTACCATAAAAATCCAAATAAAATCCCCACATCTATTACACAAATAAACTCCCCAGGAGTCCTACCCACAACCACCAGAGGAGCCTGCACCTTCATCATCTACATCCGGAGGTCCCCAAGTTTCCCCTACCTGAATAGAGTGCCGTAAACATTCCATGGATCGATGAGCCTTAAACATCTTTGAAAATACCACAACACCCCCTTCCATGGTGTTAGATAAAACAAATCATCTTTGTCCAGTCTTCACTGCCAACATCTTGTTGACTACTCTCCTCCACAACCACTTCATATAATCCCCAGGGAGATGCCAAACTTTTCAGACAGATTGGGAAGGACGGGTCGACAGTCACTGATTTTCCCACAGAGACCCAAGCAACAGATGCAGGCGCTCAGTCAAATCTTCTACCGGAAAGAAATTTGAGGTCCGAGGGGGCACAACCTGTGCCCAGTCAAATTGGCGCAGAAGCCACCAAGGGAAATAAAAAGAGGTCTATCTAAGACCAACCAGCCGCACATATGAATACTCTCCTAGCTCCAGAATAGGCTACAACCGTCCCCACCAAGGCACTGACCAATACAGCCCACGAGTCCCGTGCTCCACAAGCCAATGCTCCCAGTTCTCAACATATGGGCCAACACTGATGAAGTAGCGTGAAAAGAAGTTGGGTACGGCCGATAAGGGATACTCTGGAGGAGTCCCCAAGCAGAATCTTTCAGACAACCACATGAACATCATCACAGGGCTACCCCTCAAAAAGTCAGAATGGCCTTCTCTCCAGGCATCCAGGCCATTCAGGGTCTCCGCTAGTATCACCGCCGCAAGATTGCGACGATATGACATCCATGAGGTAATGGCTGCAAGTTGTGGGTCCACTTGCACCTCCCTAGTCACCATTAGCAATTTGGAAACCAGACCCAGAACAACGACTCCAGCATAACCAGCATCATCGACTTCCCGCAAATGCACGGACTACAGCACCGTCAGGAGGGAGATCATTCCTCCAGCAACCAATAATCTAGCCGCCGAAGGTGAAATATGAAGAAGCCCGGCCAACAAATCCCTGGGAGAGCAGGAAAATTCGGGAAAAGCCGCAGCAACACTAGGATTTACACCAAGTATGGCAGAAAATTCCTAGTAGGTAGGAAAAACTTCATCCAACCCAAAGCGGAATACATGGTCTTCGGGGTACCAGAATTGTACCGCCGCCGTTAGCATGTTCCACTCAAAAGGCCGATTGCACTACTGGGAGACTCGACGCATGTTGAAAGCATCATAGTCGACATTATAAGAGCACATTGCTTCCAAGGCTTTGAGGTAGTTGACAAACTCAATGCTACCAGGGAGAGCCATCTTGCAAGGCTAAGAGATAGTGGGAAACTAAGTAAAAATGCAAAGGTGTGATGAAAACACCCCACCCTTACCCCTTTTTATACTTGAGAACCCTCACAAGAGACACAATCCCTGCAGAAATAGGAAAGAAACCTACATCACAAGGTACCAAAGGATGAAGAGGGTACCAATCAAAGCTTTGAATTGATGGGACTGGACTAAACTGTCGATAGGCAGGTCAAGGTGCCTCAATAAAAATAAAAATAAATTGACATTCCCAATAGAATTTCAAAATCCCTTTTTCTCCTTATAAAATTTCCCCCTTTTTAATCAAAAACTTTATTTCAAAAAAATCCAAAAATATTCCTTTTTACGGTCTCAGCAGCAAAGTAAAAAGCGCATGAGCATGCATTCATCATTAAATAAAAGAAAATCAAAAAATCCATTGCATTGCATCAATTTGTGTTATATGTTACATCAATTTTGCAAGAAATAAAAAAAAAAGCAAAAACAACGGGACTCAGCCCGAACCCACATTCTTTCTCTCTCTCTCTCAAGAGCTTCCACCCCTGCGGTGTGCTCTCTTCCCCATACGGTGAGACGATGCGCCACCACTACCCGAGCCCGAGTCCTCTCCGGACGAAGAAGATGGCACCAAGAAAGAAGGAAAAGGAACCGCATCCCGAATATGAGCAGTCGTCGAAGATATCCAGTCTCTGATGTCCCTTAGCCAAGTGGTCGACACCCGAACTTGCTGCAAGGAAAGGCCAAATTAGTATCAGAGAAGAAATGACCAAAACAGAAAAGAAAGAAAGAGAGGAACATAAAAGTATACCGTAGGTTGAAGGACCTCCTCTGTCAAACCCAACTCCTCCAGATCCATCGCGTGAGGACGGTGCAACATAGGCACCATCCCTCCATCAGCCCGTCGAATGTACGAAGGGGTATGCAACCGCATAAAAGGAACCTCTGAGGTCTTCGCCGCCGCCCCCACCGATGCCGATGGACTAGTTCCACTGTGGGAAGACCCCACCGCCCGACTCGAACCCGCAGGAAGGAAAGGCAGGGCATCATATATGCTGGGCGCCATCAACAAGCTCATCACAAAGTACATATAATCATATGGTGCAGCGGTATCGGTGTACAATAAGTAGGACTCACCGATCATCACCGCGATCCTCTCATCCTCCGACAATAGTCGCTCCCATCTCATAGACGTAGGAGGCTGCGCAGGTGGAACCACCACCTCCTCCTCAGAAATCTGATGAACCACCCTCTCCCCGAGATATTAGGAATGGCCGAACTCATGTGCCAGTAAATGCCCCATCCGCGCATTCACCCCAGTCGCCCCCGCATCCTGAATGGTTGTCCCCCAGGGATAAAAGGTCACCTGAAAATCTCCAAGTGAGCATAAATCAATACAAGATCAGAAGGAGCAAAAACCAATATTGAAATGGAAAGAGTCTTACCCTACCACTGGTCAGGTCATTCAAGACCCGACGCACCGCCTCCAGGAAGAGAGATCCCTTCGACTGCCAATTGGCCTTACGCCATCGATACAATCGACAGAAGTCCCCAACAGTGTCATCCTTCAAAGCAATCAGCGGGGTGTTGCACCCAATCACCTCGTAGAACTATGTCTCAATTCACAAACAAAAAGAGATGCATGAAAGGAAAATGCGAATGCATGAAAGGAAAAAGAGATGCATGAAAGGAAAATGCTAATGCATGAAAAGAAATTCACAAATTGAAGAATACCTCAAGAAGGTAAGTGGCCCCAGTAAAAGTCTGCCGGCAGCACCGGCTGAATGCATCCAGAGAAGAGTAAAGGGTCGCCAAAGTTAGACTCCCCCAATCATAGAAGGGGATTTTCTAAAACATCCTCAGGTATGGCAAGAACCACAAATGAATAACGTCGCCGCTCGATGCCACCATGAAACCTCCCAAAACCAGCAAAATGAGTAATCGGGCCATCTGCCTCACTTGTAGCCCATCCTCCACATCAATCACCCTGCTCAGCAAAATATCCTTTAGCAGGGACAGCCGGATAGAATCCCCAGAAACTATCCTCCCTACTTCACCAAGTGTTGCATGCACTACCTCCGGTTTCACCCGTAAAGAGCGATCCACCTCTATCTTCTGTCCATCATAATCTAGCCCCAATAATTGTTGCACGTCTATAGGAGTCACAGTCATCTCCCTGAAGCCTAAATGTAAGGTTTGGGTAGTATCCCACCACCTCTCTCCCAAAGAGCACAAGAATGCTGTCGAACAAGGCGTCTCATCCAGCACCGATGCCAACCGCCCAAAACCCGCCGATGATACCATCCAACACACCACATGTGGGAGACGCTCCCAGACATCCCTGAGCCCCGTCGTCCCACGGGCACGCATGTTCTTCAAAGAAATATCAGACTGGAAAAAAGGAAAAGTCTCATCAAAAGTCAAGAAAGAAAGAAAAATCACTAAAAAGATAATAACGCCAAAGGTCGGGTTACTTACATAACCGCCAGGACTCACTCTCAAAGAGTGATGATGCGATGGCTCCCACAGCAAGGTCCTCTCATTCGCAACAGGCTCAAACGCATCAAAGGAGTTCTCACTCCCCAAAGCAAGAGGGGCCCTAGCCCTCGACTCCACATTCGCCCAGCCATCAATAGTCAACCACTCCCGGTGGACTACAGTGCTCACAAAAGCGGCCATTTCTTGA
Source organism: Sambucus nigra (assembly GCA_949130495.1). NCBI lineage: Eukaryota > Viridiplantae > Streptophyta > Magnoliopsida > Dipsacales > Adoxaceae > Sambucus > Sambucus nigra. The sequence goes on along the minus strand of OX422212.1, from coordinate 549,949,794 downwards.
ATATTGGAATGCTAGAACGATTTGCAGAAGAATCGCAGAGAGAGAGAAAGAAAAGAAGCTGTGAAAAAAATGAGGGGATTCGCCCCCTTTATATAGGATGCCAAGCGCCATGCCGATCGGCACTCCCCCTACCATACCGATCGACACTGACCCCTTACCTTCCCGAGGTAGCCCAAAAGTCTGTTCCACTGCCGAATGGCACCCTTCATACTACGCCGACCGGCACCCCCCTTAAATTTCGTACAAAAATTCCCAGAAAATACCAGAAAGCCTCAAAAAATCTTCAAAAAATTCCTAAAAATCCCAAGAAGGATTTAAAGCCTTTTCACCAAGAAAACTCCGCGTTCCCTCGAGCAGAACCCCTCTTTCCCAGCAAAATCCTCAAAAACCAAGTGAAAACTCCTCCCATTAAAGCTCTGGAGGATCTGTAAGGATCACCTGATCACTTCACCAGCGGAATTCTCTTACAGCACCCAAAATAGGTTGTTCCCCCCCGCAAGGTCTCCTAATGAAACAAAAGCTTCCCAAGCTATCAGCTCCCCAGCTCAAATCAAAATCACAAAAGAACTTTCCCCAACAAAATCAAAATTCAATCTTCATCCACTCTTTAGGTCAGAATTGACCTCGGTCTTGGATCGTCACCTGAGTTGGGTCAGAATTGACCCCAGTCCTCGATGATATCGTCACCACTCTTTAGGTCAGAATTTACCTCGGTCTTGGATCGTCGCCTGAGTTGGGTCAAAATTGACCCTGGTCCTCAATCGTCACCACTCTTTAGGTCAGTATTGACCGCGGTCCTCGATCGTCACCACTCTTTAGGTCATAATTGACCTCAATCTTGGATCGTCACCTGAGTTGGGACAGAATTGACCCCGGTCCTTGGTCGTCACCACTCTTAGGTCAGAATTGACCTCGATTTTGGTTCGTCACCTGAGTTGGGTCAGAATTGTCCCCGATCATCGGTCGTCACCACTCTTTAGGTCCGAATTGACCTCGATCTTGGATCGTCACCTGAGTTGGGTCAAAATTGACCCCGATCTTCGGTCGTCACCACTCTTTAGGTCAGAATTGACCTCGGTCTTGGATCGTCACCTGAGTTGGGTCAGAGTTGACCTCGGTCCTCGGTCGTCACCACTCTTTTGGTCAGAATTGACCTCGGTCTTCGATCATCACCTGAGTTGGGTCAAAATTGATCCCGCTCCTCGGTCGTCACCACTCTTTAGGTCAGAATTGACCTTGGTCTTGGATCATCACCTAAGTTGGGTCAAAATTAACCCCGGTCCTTGGTCATCACCACTCTTTAGGTCAGAATTGATCTCGGTCTTAGATCGTCACCTGAGTTGGGTCAGAATTGACCCCGATCCTCTATCGTCACCACTCTTAGGTCAGAATTGACCTCAATCTTGGATCGTCACCTGAGTTGGGTCATAATTGACCCCGGTCCTCGGTCGTCACCACTCTTTAGGTCAGAATTGTCCTCGATCTTGGATCGTCACCTGATTTGGGTCAGAATTGACCCCAGTCCTCGGTCATCACCACTCTTACGTCAGAATTGACCTCGATCTCGATCATGACCAGTCTTAGGTCAGAATTGACCTCGGTTATTAGATCTTCACCCTAGGCTCGCAAATTCGACTTTGACCCGCAGAATTGGTCACCCCCCCAACACCACTTTAGGTCCTCAGAATCGACCTAAACCTTCGATTGTCATTCCATCCCCAGCACACTCCTTAGGTCCTCAGAATCGGCCTCGACCCTCTGAATCGGTAATAATCCCTCAAATGCATCATGTGGTGTCTATTCAACGGTCATCATTTGTTCCAAACTCACCCATCGAGGGGCTCTATAGACACCCCATTCTGTTACCCCCCTAACTCTCCTTAGGTCCCTAGTACCTCCCTCTATCACTACAAACCTAGGTTATGTCCCGAGTACTGACCTAGAGGGCATTGGGAGCTCCCGTGCTCAGTTTGACCAAAAATTCAAACTCTTCATCTCGACCGAGACCAAATGAATCTTCGAAGGGCACTGAATACCCATTCCAACGGTCCATCTCGTGCACGATTCTGACTTTCCATGCAGACGAACGATCCGTTTGCGTCCGAAACTTGACCTAGAGGCCACCGGGCGCTCCCAGGCTCTGTTTGACATAAGTCAACTCTTCAGATCAATCGAGGATGAATGAATCTACGAAGGGTACTGAATAAACTTTCTCATCTCCATCCCGTGTGCGATTCCGACTTGCCATGCGGACGAACGATCCGTTTGACTTCGAGAGGTCACCAAAATCTTCAGGGCCCGGTTGACCAAAGTCAACTCCCCAAACCGGGTCAAAATCTTTGGAAATTTAAGTACATATCCTAACCTTTCCAACAGTCTGCCCTGCGCGTGATTTGGACTTACCATGTGGACGAACTATCCGTTTGCATCCGAATGATTCCCCGTCTAATGGATCGACAAATGCTTCCGAGCTATATTTGACCCAAAGTCAACTCCTGAACCCGGGAGAGGTCCAAAGGACTTTCGAAGGTCTCTGAATTACCTTTCCAACGGTCTATCCCGTGTGTGATTCTGACCAGCGGTTTTCCCTCGGCAGATAATTTTCCGAAAAGACCTGAAACACACTGCCAAATGGCAGGTTCCAGACCCTGCCAAATGGCAAGATATGCAGGAACAGGTCTATGCCGATCGGAAGTTACCTGGGCCTATAAAAGGAGGCCTTCACCCCATTTTCAAGGGGAGCCCAGATCTGATAAAATTCACTCTCAACGAATCCCAGGAACCTCTCTCGAAGGCAGCATGATTTCAACCCCCAAATCCCTTTTTTACTTCCACTTTTCATCATCCTTTTCATCAAACTTGGTGAATTACTCACTCTCCATCATCATCCAAGTGCAAGGGATGCTCTCCAGCATTCAAGATCAAGCTCAAGATCTTCAAGAAGGTCCAACTTTCTCTATTTTCTCTTAAATTCTCTTAAACTCTTAATAACTTGTTTTATTACTTAACACTTTTATTATCTCATCTCACACATCCTAACATACTTTTTTATTTAGTATTATTGCACATCTCTTATTTTCATATAAATAAAGCCCAGAAAACAAGAAAAAAAGATTTGCTCATAAATTCCAAATAGGGATTCTCATACTTTTTTTTCACACTTTTCTCACAACTAAAACACTTTTTCTACACACACACACACTTACAAATAAGAGATCCCCCATTTGGATTTATTGGATAAACCCCACCCCTCGTTTTGTATGCGAACTACGTGGACTTTGATGCCTATATAGGCTACGTAGACGTCTCGGGGTAAAACCTGAGACTCGAGTCCTCTCTCTCACCTTTTCTTTTACTTCCTATTTTCTCTAAATCTAATCTTCCTATATTCTATATACTTGCCCTTAGTGATGTGTTGCTCCATATTCATTATTGTTCCATTATAACGATCAACGTACGGGTAATCGGGTAAATCTTATTTTTCTAATATTATTCTTATATCTTCCTACGGATGACTCACTTTATCTTTTCCATGATACAAGTCGAGGATTCCTACCTCCATTATATATATACACATGCACACATATCACGGGGGGGGGGGGGGGGATATAAAGTAAAATAGCAAATATCCATGAGAGACCGAAAGGGCGGAATGGGTGCCTAACACCTTCCCATTTCGTAACTAAGCCTTCGAACCCTTCTCGAATCATTTTGGTTTCGCATGCACTAGTATGTCTTTGGATGCCATCCTTCGGAATGGCTTCCCCTTTTTTCTTTTTTGTGTTTTGAGTAAAATAGACTGGCGACTCTAAATCTCTCTACATTTTTACACCTCATCTCAAAAGGACATCGGTCGAAGCGCTCCCGCGAGGGATGCCCAGGACCTGAAGGATCCTCTCCCTTCACGCTCCCGACCCAGCGCGGCGAGGATCGGGGATGGCCACACATTCTAGTATAATTGTGTCCAATAATTCCCATATATTATATAACCTTGGGTTTATATATATATATATATATATGTATGTGTGTGTGTGTGTGTGTGTGTGTGTGTGTGTGTGTGTGTGTGTGTGTGTGTGTGTTATTTGAGTTTTTGTAGGTATTGGAATGCTTAACAGAGAAATTTGTGATATTCGACAAGTTTTCAATGTAGTAGGCACTTCAGGGGCATTTTAGTCATTTTAGAGTTCAAGCTTCATTCCCGAACTCTTCACGAAAGTTGTAGTACTTCGAGTCGGATTCACGTGGCCTCTGATGGTTCTTTAATCCAATTCCTACAAACATTTTATGACCATTTTCTCAGGGAGCACCCTCTTGGTTATTAGGATAAATCATTTTCTTTTCTTTTATCCTTATTTCTTTTACCACATATTATATAAGTGTTTTTTTTTTGTATTTGGAGGCATATCTTGTTCTCTTTCATTATATATTTTTCATCTTGTTCTTATCAAGCTTTCTAGTTAAGTTCGAGGAGGTTAGGGTTTTGGAGTGGATTTTGGGTGGAGCTTCTCTCTCTCCTAGGCTTTACCCATTGTGGTTTGTAAGAACACTATTCATCTTCTTCCTCTTTAATCCAAGTTTTCATTTTTCGCTTTCTTGCTTTGTTATTTGTTTACTTGGTCTGTAACCTGGATTTACTTTCTTGCATTTATTGCTTTCATTTAATTAATGTCTTTTTATATGCGTTTCAGGTAACTTTGTTTAGGTTGTAATTGATTGAACTCACCTTGGGTTGATTTGGTTGCTTTTCTTTGGTGATGGGTAATATAAGTTTAATTCAAATGCGTTGTTTTTGATTTTATGCCTACAATATTTAACGGTGTATATCATGTATGAACCGTATTTACGACCTTAGGTGTGTAATTTTGGGGCTATTTGGTAATGACAAAATCATAGTAGGATTTTATGACAATTTACGGCGTGAAAACTCTAGATTTAATTAATTGATGAAATCAGATATAATCTTGGTAGACTTGTCTTCCCATATAACCATTTATACTAATTAACTTGAGGTGAGGGGTATTAGTCACAATCTATTATTTTATTCCTTTTGTAATTGTAGTTTAAACACATGCCTAGTATTATCTTCTCTTTTGTTAACAATTATCTTTTACACTTTTATTGACAAGTAATAAACCAATTAAAGTCTAGCAAAATTTATCTGTGGATTTGATACACAGATTGGCCATTGTACTCCCTTAAAAGAGTGTAGTCAATAGTTTAGGTTTTTGTATTGAGGAGGTGAAACTAACTCAACAACTGGCACACTGTCACTATGCTACTTTTCAACCTTAATCATATACCTCTTTGCGAGGAGATTACACAATAGCTGCCTGTTCAGCTAATTTGGTTGCCCCGGGAAAGTAAATCTCTCCAACCTCTTCATTTTCTTGATCAGTTACTCCATATTAAAAAATAGAGGGACCAAACAGCCTCAACAACACTTGTTCATTCACCATGGATTTGTTGGGAATAACTTTAAACTCCCTGCATGTATTGAAAGGAGTATCCTCGAGGGTAGAATCCTATAAACACAAGGAAGTAAAAGGGGGAATTAGGACATATAAGTCATAAGTACAAAGTGAAAAATCACCCATTGATAAACAACAACACCTACCACATAAGTTGGCTCATTAGGAGGTGGCTTCCTAGTCTCCACTACAATACTCGCCTCTTCTTCCTCACGAAGTTCAACCTGGTTGCGTAAGAAAGAATAGCAAGGGGTATAACCACTACTCATATAATTACTAAAATAAATATCAATAACTATCCCAAAGGAAGAATGCATAGTTACCTCCTGAAGGTTTGAGGCATCCGTTGATATCATGGGGATTTCATGTGATGGAAAAAGTGTTGGGTCCACTACTTGTTCCACAACTTGTTCCAACTACAGTTCACCTTCAACAATATGAGTGTCTTCTATCATGTCAAAGTAAGCCTCAATCTGCAAGCAACAAATGAAAGGTTAGCAGATGCAAAAGAATCAGCTATGAAAAGAGTAAGTATAGAAAGTACCTCCTCATTAGCAGAAAAATCCTCCAAGTTGGTATAGCCAGCAGGAGGAGAAGCAGACTTTTTAGTTGAATATTTTTACGCAGCCTGCGTGTTCGATGACATAGAGAATCATCTTTAATGTCCTCTTGCTCATCCACCTCCTCCTCTTCCCTCTACTTCTCTTCCCTTTCCTCCTCTTACTCAACCTCCTCAGTTTGGCCAACATGGGCTATGATAGGGCAAAGGACTCTCGAACTTGATCTTGCTCTATCTTCCTTCATTCATTTTCCATATAACAACATGCATTACCAACCGTCCTTCATTTCTAATGAATCGAATTTGGTTTTTAAAATCCAATTGGTTCTGATGTCTTTTATATTATTAGACCTTGGAACTAAGTACTATAAGTCATGAGATTTTAATTAAGCAAGCTCTTTCTTGCATCACATTTATCCAATAAGAGTTATTAAGAGCTTAATTTACGTTTTCAATTCTGCTAGAGAAAAAAATACAAGGTTTGCAAATTGACATGTTTGGGACCTAGTTCTCACAGGTTCTAAATAACTCCCAACTATTTTATCTCTATGGAGTTGGTACTTCAGGATCCTATGTTGGTGAGAGTTCATTTAACTATGATGAGTTGTTTTAAAAAACATTTTCATCTTTAACTTCAGAATATGGATCATTAATAAAACAAATAACTCCCATGTCATTTACAATTAAAATAATGGACTTTTGAATATATTTTGTAATAATATTGATAACTCTATAGGCCCCACTATTTTCAAAATATCCTAAGAAATAACCTTATCACCTCGAGCATCAAATTTTGAAAGGGATTCTGTATCTTTGTAAGCATCACATATGATCCCAAAGGTTATAGGGTATTTTAAATTGGTTTTTTTATCATACCAAATCTCGTAAGAGGTAGAAGTTTGATTATGTTGCATGCAATTAGAACCTCCTCAACCTAATAATATCTTGGGATTTTCTTGGCAAGTAACATTTCCTTTGTTATTTCTGTGATTATTCTATTTTTCAGGTCAGCAATACCATTACTATGTGGTGGGGGAACTAAATTCATGTTTATAGGCATTACTGTCACTATATTCAATAACTATTGTTTCCTTAAATTCCCCACCCTTGTCACTACTATCCAAGTTACTTGAGTATCATTTTCATTTTAATCTTTAAAAAAAATAAAACTCCTAAAAAGTGTCTCACTTATGTTTCATAAGAAATACCCATGTAAACTGGTTAAAGTGGTCCGCGATGACCACAATGTAGCTATTACCACATAAGCTATATTTCTTGAACGGAGGTCCATGTGGATTATGTTTAGAGGTTTAGAAATTAAAATATATTTAACTCCCTTTTGTGGTGCTTCAACTATTTTTCTCACTTAACATGGAGCACAAACAACATTTCGATCCCTTTTGATTTTCTGTCTAGTAAAATTGATTAGGTTTTTAAAATTTATATAACCCTATATGTTATGATATGGGTCTGCATCATCCAATCTAGTCAGTTGACAAGTCTAGGATTCAGACTCGGGAATAAATAATTACCAGTTATCCTTAGTTCTTGTAAGGGCACATGTATGCTCAAAAGATCCATTGGATTAGATTTTCCTGTTCTATTCCAAAATATATTCAATTCATAGTCTAAGTTGTCCCCAAAAGCTTCATGTTCAAGAAATCAAGAACGTACTTCTTCATCTTCATCCAAAAAGCTACCCCATTCCACGACTAATGAGATTTCCGATATAGGATAAAGGTAAAGGAATTAGAATGACCTAGATTGAAAAACGTTACTAATGTCGTTTAATACAAGATTAAACTGTATAAGAAACTCCGAGATGTTTGTTGAAGAAACCCTTTTCTTTTGAAAATAAAAATTATAAACAACAAGATGTGTTTACAAAAACTTATGTACGAGAGTAATCAAGACTTTGTAATCAGTTTTAAAACTAAGACAGTTTCAAAAATTCAGCACACTGTAGAATGAGATGAGGTGATGAAGATAATCAGAACACACAGTTTTTTAACGTGGTAAAACCTCTCCCAATAGAGGAAACATCCACGGTGATTTCTAAGTCACAAAAGTAAAAATCCACTAACAACAAATAGCAGTTACAAACAATACAACATACATGCACACAAATCAACCTATTCTAAGTTTAGGAATATACCCCACTTGGTGTCCTTCTAACTTCTCATAGATCTGATTGTTGATGATGTTCTTCCAGTTTGATAACTTCCTTTGCTTTAGCTTCCTTGCGTCGACTCAATAATCTTTGATCTTATTCACAACACCTCTAGTGTAGTAGTGTGTTAAGTGTTTGTGATGTGATTCCTATCAACATGCATGAACTCACACACACTTAGTTTTACAGACAGTCCTAGAAAATTACATATAAAGACTATATGCTGTGATTTTCTTTTCTTTCTTTCTTACAGAATTTAAAACCTTTTTGACCTTTAAATATAACCCAGATTCCACGTATATCTTGCTTCAAAATATTTTTAAAAATTCTGTTTTAAAAATATAACCCAGGTCAAGATCTTAATCAATCTCTGTTTTAAAAATATTTTTGAGATTGAAAATCTCCAAGTGTGAATCCAACTAGGTCAAGGTTAAGTTTCATAAGAATAGAAACCATAAAACATTTTTAAAACTAAATCAGTAAGGATTTTCTTAAATCGAGAAAGAAACATGTAGATCTAGTGAAATGTAACATGCAGAGTGTAGATCTACAATTTCTATGAAGAAGAAATACAGATCTTCACACGAATGTTTAAGTTGGTAATAAGATCACTAATTAAGAGGTTACAGCTTCAATATGAACAACCAAGAAACACCACTCTCTCACAAACACTCAAGGTTGTGTTTGGGGTTGTGTGTATACGAAGGTTTGAATCAGATATGAAGTGTTTTAGGGTTAGGGTTAGGGTTTGGCTAACACAGTTTTTCCTTTCTCTCTCTTCTCTCTTTTCTTTTCTCTCTTCTCTCTCACTTCTCTCTTCTCTCTATTTTTTTTTCTCTCAGAAATGACGACTGCCAAAAGTCTTAAAAGGTTGAGAATTAGAGGGCTTTTATAGGAGTGGAGGAAGATTCTGGAGAGTCGAAGGGAATCAAGGGCTGAGATTAAGTCTTCCTAATGTTGACTTGATCTAAGGGTTATAAGAAGGCAGTGGTTAAGTCGAATGTGATTGGTTCACAGGATAGCACACGGATAGGTTTAAAAAACATGCAAGCCATCGATAAGGATTGATCCAACGATCAGCAAACCACCAGGCAACCCTCTCACATAACAAACACAAATAGATACAACAGAAACGTGACAAGTGTTGGCATATAAGTGGCTTACAAACGCGCGTCAAAGTTAATTACAGGCTGCACCCTGAAGTCTCTAGCGCATTTACATTCTACCCAATCAAACATTCTAATGAAAAATGAATTTTCCAAAATATCAAATTGACCCCACAAATTTTATAATCACACTTTTATTAATGAAAACATTATTTAAAAAATGTTTAAAAAAGTTTAAAAATTCCCAAAAATTATTAAAACAACATTTTAAGGGGAATTTAACACGCAATCAATTTTAAGCAAAATATACACATGTTATGCACTTCTAATGTGTGTAGTGTGATTCAATTTATACCTTCTTGGATTATTGAAGAGGATTAGAGAGATTAAGTCTGAGGCCCTTTGGATTCTAGGTTAGACAACCAATTTTGTCACTATTTTCAAATTAGTTGAGCACTTATACAATATAGACTTAAGCAAGTCAAAGGTATAAGGTGCTTCAATCTACCCCTTTGGTAATATGAGATAAAATCTCCTTTGAGTTAGCTTAAACTCTTAGGGAACCAAAAACAATAAAACCTAGTCCTATACAAAGATACTATCTACCCATTTCCTAGAAAGTCAAAAATTACATAACTCAACTATTTACAAAATTTGTACACTAGAAATGGTAGACAATCAGTAGAAGAGATTCCTAGAAATATGCACACTAAGATCAAGCAGTTTAGATGAAATGTGAACAAAACATTGAACCCGTAAGACTCAAATTTCTCCCCCATTTTGTCTCAAATGGACAAAGGGTAAAAATTAAGGTCTTCAGAGTTTAATCAGCACATACCATACCTATAGAATTACGCAAATACAGAAATCTGTTATAGTCTAAGGGTTTAGTAAACATGTCTGCAAGTTGCAGATCAGTAGGTAGGTAATGGATTTCTAACTCCTTAGTTTCAACAAGTTCGCGTATAAAATGATGTCTTATTTTAATATGCTTAGTTCGCGAGTGTTGAACCGGGTTTTTAGATATGTTAATAGCGCTTTGATTGTCACAATACAATTGTAACTTATCTTCTTTAATCCCACAGTCGCTTAACATTTGTTTTATCCATAACAATTGAGCACAGCAACTTCCAGCTGCTATATATTCGGACTCAGCCGTAGATAACGATGTGCAATTATGTTTTTTGCTACTCCAACCAACTAAATTATTTCCGACATAATAGCAGGCACCTGATGTACTTTTACTATAATCAGTACATCCGGCCCAATCAGCATCAGTATACCCTATGATGGTGCTGCAGGTATCATTTGTGTACCTAAGTCCAAGATTAAGAGTGCCCTTTATGTACTTGACTATACGTTTTACACACGATAAGTGGCTCTCTTTAGGGTTATTCTGGTAACGAGCACACAGATATACAACATACATTATATTTGGTCGTGAGGCAGTTAGATAGAGTAGGCTACCAATCATACTACGATAAAGTGTGGAATCAACTGACTTTCCATTTTCATCTTTACATAATTTAACAGTAGTACTCATAGGCGTTTTGGCAATTTTAGCATTATCTAAACCAAATTTCTTAACAAGATCTAAGGCATACTTAGTTTGAGAGACAAATAGTCCATCAGAATTCGGTTTCACTTGAAATCCTAAGAAAAGATGTAGCTCCCCCATAAGGGACATGTGAAACTCCTTATGCATAATAGCAGAAAAAGATTTAACTTCAGATGTTGAAGTGGACCCAAAAATGATGTCGTCTACATAAACTTGGGCTATAATAATGTTTTTGTCAAAATGTTTGACAAAGAGGGTCTGTTTATTTCCTCATCTCTTAAAACCCTTATCCAACAAAAAGTTGGAAAAGGCGTTCATACCAAGCTCGAGGAGCTTGTTTTAAGCCATACAAAGCCTTTTTTAGACGAAAGACATGGTCAGGGTATTTAGGGTCAATGAACCCTTTGGGTTGTTCTACATACTTTTCTTCAGACAGAATTCCATTGAGGAAGGCAGACTTGACATCCATTTGATAAAGTGTAAATTTTAAGTGACACGTTATGGCGAAAAGGAGTCGAACAGATTCAAGATGAGTGACAGGGGCAAATGTCTCGCTAAAATCCATTCCTTCTATTTGTGAGTAACCTTGAGCAACTAGTCTAGCTTTGTTTCTAAGGATTACCCCATTTTCATCAGATTTGTTCTTAAAGATCCAACGTGTGCCAATAACATTTTTGTTTTGAGGTCGCGGTAAAAGATACCAGAGATCGTGAATGACAAATTGTAAAAGTTCTTCCTGCATAGCAGAAATCCAGTGTGTGTCATTCAATGCTTCATTAACATTTTTCGGTTCCACAAGGGAGATGAAACATTCATAATTAGCATAATTTTTTAACTGGGATCTAGTACGAACTGGCTCATTAGGATTACCGACCACGTTGTCAATGGGATGATCTTTAGAGACCCAGCCAGGTACTTCGGGACTCTCAATAGGTAATGAGTCATCTATTTCTGGTGAATCAGTTTTGAAATCATTTTCAGATTCAACCACAATAGGTGATTCAGATATCTTATTTTCGACAATAGTATCGCTTACAATTACATTTATCGATTCCATAAGGGCCTTAGTACGCAGATTGTATATACGATAAGCATGACTGTTTGGAGAGTATCCTAAGAAGATGGCTTTATCACCACGCGTTTTGAATTTAGACAGATGTTCTCTGTCTTTACAGACATAACACTGACTTCCGAAAGTTCTTAGATATTTCAGATTAGGCTTCTTACCGTACCACAACTCATAAGGGATTTGTTTAGTGTTTTTCCTAAGGTAAACCCTATTAATGATATGACATGCAGTTCTAATAGATTCTACCCAGAAGTATTTAGGTAGAGATTTGGCATGCAACATGACACGTGCCATCTCTTGAAGAGTTCGGTTTTTCCTTTCAGCAATACCATTCTGCTGAGGAGTCTTAGGGGCACTGAATTCGTGTTTGTAACCGTTATAGTTACAATATTCAACTATTCCTGTGTCTATGAACTCTCCCCCTCTATCACTACGAATACGATTGACTTGTGTGTCCTTCTCATTTTCAATTCTTAGTAAGATTTTCAAAAAATTCTGAAACGTGTCAGATTTTTGTTTCAAGAAGGCAACCCAAGTGAATCGTGTGAAATCATCAACCATGACAAGGATATAACTGTGTCCACAAAGACTAACAGTTCTAGAGGGACCAATAAGGTCCATATGGATGAGATCTAGAGGTCTAGAGGTGAGAATGTCTTTAACCTTTTTATGCGAAGTCTTAACTATTTTTCCTTCCTGGCAATGACCACAGACAACACTGGAAATAGGCTTAATTTTAGGAATTCCTCTAACAATATCTTGACTAGACAATCTACCAAGGATATCATAACTTAGGTGACCCATACGATTATGCCAAATTTCATTGTCATCCATTCTGACAATGTTACAGGTTTCAGAACCAGTCTTGACAGTATAACAATTGTCAGGTGTTCTAAATCCGATAATAATGCATTTACCTTTATCATTTAGAATTTTACAATTGTTCTTTGAAAAGGTAACTGTATGGTCAGAGTCACAAAATTGTGATATACTTAGGAGGTTGGCTTTAAGGCCTTTAACTAAAAGTACATTTTCGAGAGTAGGCATTCCCTCTTCTTTTAGGGTTCCTTTACCTATGATCTGGGATGAAACTCCGTCACCAAAGACTACTTTGCCTCCAGCAAATCTGGTTTTGTTTAAGAGTTTGGTTTCATCTCCTGTCATATGTTTGGAGCATCCTGAATCTAAGTACCAACCAGATGAAGTGTGTTCAGCTTTTAAAGTAGTGATAACAATGTTACACTTCATTTGGGGTAAAAGATCATCTTTTCTAACCCAAATAGCTCTAGTTTTAATTTTGCGCAAGTTTGCCCTCATTTGATAAAATTTTCGAGAAACATCTTTTTGTCGAAAAACATTTGGAGCAACAAACTGATTGTTGTGGAAAATTTGAGCTTTTGGTTTAGGAAAGTTTCTGGGAGCCTTTCTCTTAAATGAACACTTAGTTTTGGTCTTTCTATTCCTGTAGTTAGAGTTCTTGTCAGGTTGTCTTGGAAGGACATAATGGTTACGATTTTTCCTAGAATAGTTAAAGTTCTTGTAGACAGAAGAGTTGTACACAGGGGTGTTTAGACGCCTAGCATAACAACCTTCAAAGGAATGACCATAAATGTCACAGTAGGAGCAATATTGATTGCTTGGGGGATGAACTTCCTTAGGAAAACTTCTAAAGATGGGTTTAACAGCATTCTGTTCAGAAGTACTATTCCTAGGAGGGATGGTTTTAAAGGTAGATTCAACCTTTCTGATCAAAGGACAGACGTATTTAGTCTTAAGTGTAGTGTCACCCTTAGAATTACTAGACTCTCCAATGTCTTTCTGTTGTTGCTTTTGATCAAATTCCTTTTTAATAAAATGAAAATCTGGACATGTTTCAATTGGTCTTTTACCCCCAGAAACAAACTTAATAGGTTCAATATTTGTAGTTTGTTCTTAGGGCAAAATCCAATACCGGTTCTATCATCAGAATTGGTCTTGGAGTCAACAACAAAGTCAGTAAAACAATTTGAATTGTTTTCAAACTTAGATTTTTTTTTTTAAAACAGTACCTGTCTTTGTTTTTGCTTCCTCCAGTTCTAATAATGTTCCCTTGTATTTCATTTCCAGGGTTTCATTAGTTTTAGTCAACTCTTTTAATTTTTTATCAAAAGTTTCAATTTCGGATTGATGAGACAGACATTGGTTAGTGTATTCTTCAGCATTCAGCTTCATAATAAGACTTAGATCATCTAATTTCTTAGTCAGGTCTCTAACAGTCTTCTCCGGTCTAGTGCCTTTTTTGAGAGTTTTAGCATACAAAGTATGAATATCTTGGAGGTCATTTGTGTCTGAGTCGCTAAGTGAAGTGTGTGTAGTGACCCCTAACGATTCAGTTTTAGTACACACGCACCCATTTACATCGTCGTTATCGAGATCACTTTGACTCACACACACGGAGCTAGAACTAGCAACATTTTCAGATAATAAAGCATCTAGGCCAGTCAAAGCAGTATTCACACAAGCAGGAGTATGAGCATCATTATCACACACAGGCATATCATCATTGTAAATGATTTTAGCATAAAAGGACATGCAAGGGTCAAGTACATTTGATGACTCAAGTTCCTCTTCATCAGAGTTACTTGAATCATTCCAAGTTTTACAGACATTGGCTCTATTGTGTGTGTTGGCTTTATTCAGATTAACTCTGCAATCGTGAGCAATGTGACCTAGTTTCCCACATCTAAAACATTCAATCTTTTTAAGGTCTCTACTGGGTCTGGAGTTGTTGTCCTTAGGATGTTTGTCAATACCTCTCTCATGAGGTTTGGGATTAGACAGAGTAGGATAATTAGGCTTTCCTTGTTTAGTTGCCTGTTTGTTTCTAAATTTAACAATTTTCTTAAATTGTTTAGACATTAAGGCAATCTGATTATCTAGTTTGTCTATATCACACTCCTCATCAGAGTCAGAGTTGATCAAATTAGTCTCAAGTTTAGATATCTTAGAGGCAAAACTCAAGTTAGAGTTGGGTTGTTTTCTTTGTGAATGATTTAATTGTTTCTTAAAGTCTAATTCCATTTCCACAGTCCTAAGTTTGCTACTGAGTAACTCAGGGGTAAGGTTCTGATCACTCATTTCCTCAATAGCATACCTCTTGCTGTCAAACTTTTGCAGTAATGATCTTAGAATTTTAGAAACAATTTCATTCCTATCATATGTTATACCATTAGCATGCAACTTAGTAACTATATCAGTTAAGTTCATGTAAAAGTCATCAAAAGACTCAGAGTCAGACATAATTAAAGAGTTGTACTGCTGGGTAAGCATTTGAGTTTTAGCAGCTTTAACTCTTGAGTCTCCTTCATGGGCAGTGATTAATGTGTCCCAAGCTTCCTTAGAAGTGGCACACGATGAGATTATCTTGAACTCATACTCATTAATAGACATAAAAATGGCATTCTTGCCTTTATTGTTATTTCGAGAAATAATTTTCTCTTCTTGGGTAAACTCACTTAAGATTTTCTTTACCCTCTCATCACTTCCTTCAGTGGCTGGTTTAGTAGGATAAGTGTATCCATTTTCAATAATGTCCCAGACATCATCTCCTAAAGTCCCTTGGATGAAGGCAACCATTCTTACTTTCCAGTAAGCAAAGTTGTTTCCATCAAAGAGTGGTGGTCTGGACAGATTACCAAAACTTTCATTCATCTCGTCCATAGTTAGGTTTTTCAGAAAACGATTTCAGAAACACAAGATCTTTTTGAAATAAAAGTTTACAGGGCTCTGATACCAATTGAAAAACGTTACTAATGCCGTTTAATACAAGATTAAACTATATAAGCAACTCCGAGATGTTTGTTGAAGAAACCCTTTTCTTTTGAAAATAAAAATTATAAACAACAAGATGTGTTTACAAAAACTTATGTACGAGAGTAATCAAGACTTTGTAATCAGTTTTAAAACTAAGACAGTTTCAAAAATTCAGCACACTATAGAATGAGATGAGGTGATGACGATAATCAGAACACACAGTTTTTTAACGTGGTAAAACCTCTCCCAATAGAGGAAACATCCACGGTGACTTCTAAGTCACAAAAGTAAAAATCCACTAACAACAAATAGCAGTTACAAACAATACAACATACATGCACACAAATCAACCTATTCTAAGTTTAGGAATATACCCCACTTGGTGTCCTTCTAACTTCTCATAGATCTGATTGTTGATGATGTTCTTCCAGTTTGATAACTTCCTTTGCTTTAGCTTCCTTGCGTCGACTCAATAATCTTTGATCTTATTCACAACACCTCCAGTGTAGTAGTGTGTTAAGTGTTTGTGATGTGATTCCTATCAACATGCATGAACTCACACACACTTAGTTTTACAGACAGTCCTAGAAAATTACATATAAAGACTATATGCTATGATTTTCTTTTCTTTCTTTCTTACAGAATTTGAAACCTTTTGACCTTTAAATATAACCCAGATTCCACGTATATCTTGCTTCAAAATATTTTTAAAAATTCTGTTTTAAAAATATAACCCAGGTCAAGATCTTAATCAATCTCTGTTTTAAAAATATTTTTGAGATTGAAAATCTCCAAGTGTGAATCCAACTAGGTCAAGGTTAAGTTTCATAAGAATAGAAACCATAAAACATTTTTAAAACTAAATCAGTAAGGATTTTCTTAAATCGAGAAAGAAACATGCAGATCTAGTGAAATGTAACATGCAGAGTGTAGATCTACAATTTCTATGAAGAAGAAATACAGATCTTCACACGAATGTTTAAGTTGGTAATAAGATCACTAATTAAGAGGTTACAGCTTCAATATGAACAACCAAGAAACACCACTCTCTCACAAACACTCAAGGTTGTGTTTGGGGTTGTGTGTATACGAAAGTTTGAATCAGATATGAAGTGTTTTAGGGTTAGGGTTAGGGTTTGGCTAACACAGCTTTTCCTTTCTCTCTCTTCTCTCTTTTCTTTTCTCTCTTCTCTCTCACTTCTCTTTTCTCTCTATTTTTTTTCTCTCAGAAATGACGACTGCCAAAAGTCTTAAAAGGTTGAGAATTAGAGGGCTTTTATAGGAGTGGAGGAAGATTCTGGAGAGTCGAAGGGAATCAAGGGCTGAGATTAAGTCTTCCTAATGTTGACTTGATCTAAGGGTTATAAGAAGGCGGTGGTTAAGTCGAATGTGATTGGTTCACAGGATAGCACACGGATAGGTTTAAAACACATGCAGGCCATCGATAAGGATTGATCCAACGATCAGCAAACCACCAGGCAACCCTCTCAGATAACAAACACAAATAGATACAACAGAAACGTGACAAGTGTTGGCATATAAGTGGCTTACAAACGCGCGTCAAAGTTAATTACAGGATGCACCCTGAAGTCTCTAGCGCATTTACATTCTACCCAATCAAACATTCTAATGAAAAATGAATTTTTCAAAATAGAAAATTGACCCCACAAATTTTATAATCACACTTTTATTAATGAAAACATTATTTAAAAAATGTTTAAAAAAGTTTAAAAATTCCCAAAAATTATTAAAACAACATTTTAAGGGGAATTTAACACACAATCAATTTTAAGCAAAATATACACATGTTATGCACTTCTAATGTGTGTAGTGTGATTCAATTTATACCTTCTTGGATTATTGAAGAGGATTAGAGAGATTAAGTCTGAGGCTCTTTGGATTCTAGGTTAGACAACCAATTTTGTCACTATTTCCAAATTAGTTGAGCATTTATACAATATAGACTTAAGAAAGTCAAAGGTATAAGGTGCTTCATAGATTACTATCCTTATTTTGACACAACAAAACTTAATATTTTGTTAAATTGTAGAATGTGTTAAAACTTGTGTGTGAGTTGGTTTGGACAAAAATTGAACAAATTCACATGCAATATACTTTTCTTATAAAAAAAATATGTTCATAAAATTTGCATTATTATGTATGTATCTTAAGTATGAGTGTTTGTGGTTGAGAACAATTATTCTTAGGTTGTTTTACCAATATATTTTCAAACTTTTTGAAGGAAAATACTTGTTCAAATTTCTTAACAATAGTGTGACCTTCCTTGCCGCAATTTTGCCTAAATGAAAGACTATTACTAGTACCCTTTGTCCATGTCCAAAATTCCATGGTATTTAGCGCAACCTGAATTGCTTTATGCTCGACGCGAAAGTACAACGCCTCACAACAGTGACACTGTTGCGACAACGTCATATCTTGTGCAAAAGGAGAATCTTCCCAAAAGTTTGCATTGTAAAATGTGGAGATTCTCATTTTCTACAATATCTTTTGTTGCCTTGGGAAGGCAACCTATTTTGTGTGGTTGAGAATGAGTTAAAGTTTTTCGAGGCTTGCGTCCAAAAGTTCAAAAAAAATTTACTTAATTCACTCTCTTCTTACTCACAAAATAAGGTTGAGATTTTCAAGAAAGTTTTTTTATCATTTATCAAGCTAAAAGAAATTTTATTTTCTTAAGATCAAACGCCTTCTTTGTATTTTTGAGATATCAATTATTATCATTCTAGTTTAAAGTTATTTAAGTTTGAGTACTTCTCTCAAGTCTTGAAAAAATATTTTGAAAAACTTGTTCTTGAGAAACTTTAAACATTTTTTGATATCTCAAAAATAGTTTATGAGTTTATTTTTGTCAGATAAATACTTTTTGAAACTTCCCTCAACCTTTAGGACCATCACATTTTTAGATTTTAGATCTACAAGTAGTGTCTTTTCAATTTTTCAACCTGGAAAACAAAATATTTCTCTTTAAACTTTAAAAAAAGAAATTTATTTTGGTGCAAACGTGGCATTATCAATGGAAGTTGATACCTGCGTTGTAGCGAGTGGCTAGAGAATTATACGTGTTTGCTCTTTCATCTAGAAGGTGGAAAAAGTATCTTGTGTAGGTTGTGCATTATTAAGTATAGGAAAGGTTCAAGCGTGTGAGCAACTTCCCTAGGGTCTATTGATTATGCGTATAGATCAAACTAAAAAAAATCACATACAAAAAAATCAATAAGGCAGAATTAGATTTTCCCTTTGAGATGTCTCTAGTTTGATCTTTCCTCAACACGAACAGTATGTGATGATGATTAATCTAGAATGCAGGCTCGATTCACGTCGTGATCTTTTATCGTATTCCTAATATGAATAGTCATGAGCGGAGTGTGGGATCTTCCTTCATGACCATCACCTCTTATCACTTTATCTCTCAACTTCACTACAAAAAAAAAGGTTTGTACTTTATAAGGTTTTTCAATCTGGTGATTGAACTTCCTAAGGTTTTTCAGTCTATTCATTGAACTTATATTGTTCAGAAATACCACTCCACCCCTTTTGGCATTTCATTTTACTCCTAATAGGACTTCTAGTGACCCTTAATATTGGACTTTTAGAGTCAACTCTCTCTCTCTAGAGTATTCATTTCATTATTTAGGATATTATTGAAGTTTCAGTTGCGTTGTTTTTGTTCAGTGGTAGAATATATGACTCAAATTCTTAATAATTTTTTTGCATTATACATACTGGGAGTTAGAAAACAGAAATGATTATGTTGCTTCTATTTGATTTTTTCTGATATATGTACATTGTATAATGCAGTATCAAACATGGATACTGCATTGTATCACCAACCAAGTAAGGGAATGTTGTTATGGGCCACTTGTTGTGAATTTTCAAATATGTCAAAAATAGTGGACTGTGTAAGTGGATTGGTCGGGTCACTATAATGGACTCTGTGGCTGATACAATGGACTTTTTCCTATATATATACACATTATAACATTTCCTTTAGGCCTCGTTTGATGCGCCGTATAAGGGGTCCGGATAGGATTAAAATATCCTATCCAATGTTTGGTATAGTTTGGGATAGGATATGAGATGGAATAAATTATCCTAAGTGAGCTCCTTATCCCATAAGGAATAGGATAAAAAAAAACCACCTCTAAGGTGGTATAAAATTATCCGGTGCCAAGCATGTAAATAAAGTTACTAAGTGTCCTTATTAAGTTAAAGACTCCACAACAATTTGGATTCTTAACCCTCATCATGTATATCTACCTACGGATGTTTCTCCATTTTATAAATATAAGAGGAGACTTCATCACCTATTCTCCCCACTGATTTCCTTCATCACATATTTCATCAATCAGGTTTGAACTCCTACGTGCTTATGCTTATTATTGTACAGATACCTGTTGTTGTATATATATATATATATATATATATATATATATATATATAACTGGTATGCTGGTTATGTAGCAGGTATACATCTATATAATAAGGTAGGAAACTTATGTATGTCATAAGCTTCAAGTATGATGTCATCTTTTTTATTTTTTTTTTGCACTTCCTATTTTGCCCTCAATTCTTTGACTTCCCCCTCTTTTTTTCCTTACCAAATTTGCACTTCAATTCAAAATAGAGGGTACTTTAGTCAAAATCACTCCCTCAATTTGTTCACGTCCTCTCATTTCTCACACAAACCTCTCATTCTCCCTTTCTCTCCTCAGCGAGCCCAAAAAAACCCTACCACCTCTTTCTCTCTCTTTCGTCCCTCGCCGCTCTCTCTCTCTCTCTCTCTCTCACCACGTCTTCTATTTACACATCAGTGGTTTCGGATTTTCTTGGTTTTAGATCTAGGTTTTCTTCAAATGGAGGATCCCCTGTTGAAAAAATCATGTACGAAGGTCTTCTAATGTATTTCTTATTTTCATTTTGTGTTTTGGGGGCTTTTATGTTTATCATTTATAATTTTCAGGTATGCTAGAGGTTGAGGTGGAATCAAGAAGTTATGGGTTTTGCATACAAGAAGCTAAGGTTTAATATACTGTTCTTACATGTTCTTAATACATTTATGGGGAGTTTAATACATTTCTCTTTTGAGTAATATATTTACACTAACTCACATGGGGTTGTATAATGTATCATGGGTTTTAATTGATCTTTGTTTGGATGATGCTAACTCAATGAGGAGATGAGCTGTTGTATCATGGGTTTTTATGTTTACAGTGATGGATTCGGCTCTATCAGTGTAAAAAAAATAAAACTATTGGGTCTTTGTTATATGAGTTTAATTCTTCTTTTAATGTTTAGATTCTCTTTTCATTTTGTGATTGTAGTCTTATCATTTTGATGAATTTGGTGGTGAATCACTGAGGTATGCTTATACTTTATTTTTTTCTATGTTGTTGGTTGTTTGATTATTGTCCTAACTAAGTGTTTCATTTTTTTTTAGACTTTTTATTTTTACTTAGATGTTATGTGCACTACTTGGACCATTTATAAAGCATTAACTCAAAATATTCGGTTGTTTGAAGATCAAAGTGCTATTATGCTATTGTGGAAGCATAAGTAACAATCCCTTAAGGATGATTCTTATTCGGGGGTTTCTAAGTTAGTAAATGGTCTTTTTTGGGCATTTATTTTCTGAACCTTTTTGTGGTTAAAGTTACAAAAGTTATCATCTTTCGTTTTATTTCATTGTTATGAATAACACAACTACCATATGGCTGGTGCTTTACGTTGGTTTTAGGTTCTCCGAGTACTAAACATATGGTTGGTTATCTATATTGAGGTTCATGTGATTAGCTACGTTCAGCTTCATTATAAATGAATGTTTATTGGGAATTTTATTGCAAGATTTAGGTCATGATTTGAGTTCAATACTACACTTGGGGGGTACGTAATTTTTGGGAATACGAATAACTTTCATATATATTTGTATTTGATATAATATTATCTTTCATCAACCTTCCCTTCCCTACGAATGCATATGGTGTCGTCGTTATCTTGATCGAGATTAGTAGGTCAAAATTTAAGCTCTTACTTTACTAACTGAAATATGAATTGTTTGGGTTTTTAGAAACTTTATTTTTAATTGGTACATGTGAATGTCATTCTACCAACTCTATAGCACTTTTATGGCATACTGAGTAGATATCCCACTTGCCCTTATTTGATGAAGTCTAAAGACAAGGAATAGGATAGCAAAAAGAGAAACAATGTTGGTTCTACTGTGTTGGTTTTGTGCTTCCTTTTGATCATTGTTGTTAAAAAGTGAGTAATAACACCTCTGATGTAATAAACAATTTTATGTTGTCGTTTGATGTTCATTATTACTAATACTCTATCTCTTTCTCTCCATATATAGACAAAGTTAGCCTATGTGAAAGTCGCTTACCCATTATTCCCTCTTCAGGGCCTGACTAGAGGTCTCCCAGAGGTTGGATGTGAAGATTAGGACGATATTGTCTTCCTCTCCTTGGACGAGTATTGGATGTAAGGTATAGTTTTGGACACATTGCCTATGAAATTCATGTATTTTATTTACCATTTGATTAAATAGTGACTCCCATAGTATTGGGTCCAAATTCAATTGATTCCAGTTTGCAACAGAATTTTGTGTTCTTGAGTGTTTTCATGTAGGAGTATAGGAAGGGCTGGGATGTGCTATTCCAGTCATATTTGAAGCAATTCTCTAAAGCTGATGGGTTTTCTTTGTATAAACAAACCCATACCACTCTTATATAGATTTTAATGATAGGATTATGGAGTTTGTGAAGGACTATGGTTTGAAAACACCAGTATTGCCTAGACTGTATAAGTAAGTTGATCCATTTGTTTTGCCATCCAGAAGGGAAGGGTGGGGCTGCCCATTGTGGAGGCCATTGCAATGTCTTTGTCGGTTGTCGCTACCAATTGGTCAAGACCCACAGAATACTTGAGGGAGGACAAAGGTAAGCGAGAAAGAAATGATATGATCACTCGCTTATCTCCTCAAATTGTCGCAGGCATTGTCACCGATCACGTGCGAAAACTTCTTCAAAATAGGGTTTCAAAGTTTTGAGATGACGACTTTTTTATATCAAGATTGAAATTGTCATGTTAGAAAGTCAGTGGGCATACAAACAAAATCGCAGAATTCAAGATGTATTACACCAAGTCATGGTCACCGAATACATTACATATCATCAACAATTGTATAAGTTAGCATACAATTGTCTTATTCTTATTGATTAACTTATCATCAACAATTGTATAAGTTAGCATACAATTGTCTTATTCTTATTGATTAACTTATCATCAACAATTGTATAAGTTAGCATTTCTTTGGATTTTGGTCATGCTTTATATAATACATTACATCATCTCTAACTAACTGATTTCACATGAGCAGGGTGGGTTTAATAACATATCGATTGAATCTAATTCAAAGTCAGTGGTTAGCATGATAAATGGCCTCTGGAAACCTCATTTGAAGTCGGGCATTCAAAGGCGGTTGGGCGATGGAAATTTCAAAATTTCTCACATAGAGACAACTTATAAGAGTAAGTACTGCTTGATTTTCTATGAAATTCCTCTTTGATTTTTATGTGCTTTTATTTAATAGATTATTTTGTTATTTGTTTCTTCTGTTCAGAATTAAAGCCATCTTACGGTTGCAATAAGTAACATGGCAGATAAAGGGGGTGGATAGCAGTGAAGGACCCCGAGACCTGCTGCAGGAAGTCTCACAGCGTCGTGAGCCGTCGGCGAGGTAGGAGGGCCTTGGTGGGGGTTGGTTTGACCAGCGACAAGGATCCCAGGAGGAGTCAGGAGACAGAAGCGAGGGGACTAGGGTCGACGGAGGGCTGGACAGCAGTGATGGGCCAATTTCATGAATTTTCTTTAAGCCATAAATAATGTCTGGTATATTATTCAGACTTGATACCTGCTTTTGAGTCGCACCAATCCTCTGATTTTATGGATCATAAGAGCATCCTTCTTGAGTTGGTATATCACCTTCCAAATCCCATTTTCTACTCATTTTTTGCTTTCGAAAGTCCTCTTCATTTTTTAAAACCAAGCTTAAACTAACATTGGCCTTAGATAGATTCTGCCTTAGCTCTTCATTTCCGTGCATTTCTTCTTTGTTGCTAACTGTTATCTATGTTGACATACTACATATTTCTATTATAATTTAAAATGCGAGTCCATTTGGATTGGGTTCATGATAAGATCTAGGACATTATCTCAATTTTTGTTCTAACTTCTACTTAAGGTTATATATCTGATATATTTTTAAGGTTGTGCTCCCATCTCTGATCCGGTTTTCAACGAGCTACACATTCGGATGGTGATGGATTTTCTTAATATTTTGGTGATGGTGAATCTGAGGTGAGATTTGTATTTTTTAGATATATTGTTCTTAAACACACACACACACACACACACGCATATAAGTTATTAACACACACACACATGGAAAGACCTATGATCCTGACGGCACTGAGAAGGGTAGTGGTACCTGATTTCCTTCATGGAAAGAACTATAATCCTAACTGCACTGAGAGGCCTCTGCCAATATGGCTAATAAAATGTCACTCACCGGAAAAAAGATTTGAGGAGAAAAACCAATTATTGAAGCTTTAAGAAGTATGCCATAATTATATGATGCAAGAGGATTTAAAGCGGCAGCTATTTGGTTTACCACCATGATACAAAGAATCTATTCGGGCAATAACATCAAGCTTATCTATGTTTCTTTACAACTATGCTACTCATCAGTTGCATGTCATCTTTGAGGCAGTGACTTTTAGGGGTTCTAACATCGATCCAACGGCTTGGAAAGATAAAAAGTGCAAAGGGTAGTCGAGGTTCCCTGCTAAGGTATGGATTTTCATGAGGAAACTCTGCAAAGCCTTGGCGAAGGGTGCAAAAGGGAGTTGAGGAATTTTTTTAGAAGTGTTCGGCGATCTTCTGAAGGTAAAAGTGAACCAACTAACTTCTACAAAAATGAATCTCCCTTACTCCTACTATTTCCTCACTTATTGTCGTCCAGATACTATAGTAGGTAGCGCAATGAATATTGGCTAATAGAACTATTACTATTTTAATGAAGAAATTACCCATCATGGAGCCTCTGAATGTTCAGAGTATGTTTGTATGTGCATAGTTGTGGGATACAATGATTTTGGGAATTTTTACTATGCTCATGGTGCTCTTGGGGTTTTTTACTATGCTCATACTTGAAAGAGATTTTAATTTTTTACAGTATAAGTTTCTACATTATCACAGCTCAGTTGTTTATAATATTGGCATTTTCATTTTCATTTCAACCCTATAATTTCTTCATATAGTTTGATTTTATTGATATTGTTCTCCATGCTCACTCTCATATCATTTGGTCCATGTAATTTGTGTTAATAACGCGTGTAATAGGTATAGCATGTATAGTTTTCATAGTAATTTTCATAGTTAATGATTAACATAATTTTCATAGTAATGATAAAGTTACTTTTCATAGTTACGCGGGTGTAATTTTCATAGTTACACGTGCATAACAGGTATAATAGGTATAGTTTTCAAAGTAATTTTCATAGTTACATAGGCATAATTTTCAGTTTTTGCTCATCTTTCATTATGTTTTATATCAAGGATTTCTTAGCTCTAAAGATGAAACTACTGCTCTTTCATCCAATGTAGCAGCCTTGAATTATATCTTCCATGCTTTCATTAATATAATGCTAGAAAGATCTTTTGGTTTGTCCATAAATGACACATTTTGGACTTTCCTCAAAATATCCAAATACCTAAACTCAGTTACAAGAATCTATTTCTCATTGTAATGCTAATCTACTTCTTTAATTTGGTGGAAAGTGACTGACTATAAGAAGTTCCCTGCAGCCACTAATATATTGAGGCATCAGTGGCCCCAATTCCAACTTCCCCTAAGGTGCCCACTTGGTTTTCTTAGAAAGATTTGTTATCTGACTACGAACCGACAATCAAAAAAGGACAAGAAGAGCTACTCCAAGTACGCCCAAATAGTTAAGTGGTGAACTTTTGTTATGTTTGTTACTTCATTTTTTGACATTTCATTAAAGACGAACACTTGAGTTCTTTGCCACTATAGGTACATTATAGAATGACAAATTTGGATACTAATCTAATTTGTCTACTTTCCTTTTCTACAAAATTATTTTTTTACTAATTCTTCGGTGTTGCAGCTATACCACGTTGAATCACTATTGTTGATTTATATTTTGAATCACTATTGTTCTTTTACAGCATTATTCTATATACACTGATATGTAGCTTCTTTTTTTGTCATAAGGGTGGTGGATGAGTTATTCCTTGATTCATATTCGAAATGCAGTAAGCCGTGAAGGATGAGGTAAAAAAATGCCCAGAGGTAACTAACAACGCCTTCGAGCTATCTTCCATAATGGCCATATGCAGCCCCTTCCATAATGGCCATAGGCAACACCTGAGTAGATACAATGGGTATTATTGAGTTTTGAATACCTCAACTCCTTGCATAAAAAATTATATTTGTAAATGTAGGACAAAGTTAATTGTTTATTGTAGGGAGTATGATGAAATGAATTAGCTGAATATTATTCTTTGTAAATGCATATGATTGTTAGTCTTCTTTCCAAATTTCACTCTACTGTCTTTTTAAAGCTACTTTCATTTCTAGACTAGACATGGTATGATTATACAATAGAAACTTGATGCAGATTTATGTGTATTCCATTATTATCTCCTCCTTTTTTGCTCATCTAATGTTTTTTTCTTTATTTTTTCAAGTTCGTTCTTGATTTTATTTATTTTTGTTGGTATATTGCTACTATTTGATACACAATTGGCAAGAAGTCTGTTTGTCTTTGACTACTATTCATCCCCTCTTTGAATTAATTACATTACTTTTGTATTTTCTTATCATGTTCAATCTTGATTTAATCTTTTTACGAACAACACATAAGAGACTCAACACTGATTCACCGTTCGGAGTTGTAATCAAGTTCAAGTGGATGATTTGTTCGTATTTTTGTCAATTTTTACTTAAATATGATCTACTTTCACATTAATTATTATTTTGTATTTAACATGAATCTGAAGCACTTGGTTATGTGTCTTGCAATTTGTAGTCCACTATGAGACAATTAATAAAAGGAGTTGTCTAAAATTCCACAAGAATAGTTTCAATAATTTTTTGGAAAAATTATGAACTCTGATTTGAATATATTATTTGCAAGTATTCATATCGAATACCTTGGTCCAATGTTTTGTTTAGGTGTGTGTCATTGGTTGGTTGGCGACGGCGTCATGTCGTAAGCCCAAGTACTAATATTGGGGGTAAATTTATATTTGTGCCTTTAGGAATTGTGTTACCCAATTTTTTTTAAGTTACCCTTTGTTTTGTTGGGGAATGAAATTTTTGCCTTCTTGCAATTGCGTACTTTAAAATTGTTTGTCATTTTACGATTATCAGCGTGCCTTCAGGCACGGGCATACCCTAGTATATATATATATGCAGATACCTGCTACATAACCTGTATATATATACCTGCTACATAACCAGCATACCTGTTATATATATACCTGCATATATATATATATATATACCTGCTAGAGGATTATCAGCGTGTATCCTCTAATGGGTCCATAGACCCATATTTATAAGCTTCTAGTTACAATTTGTATGCGATTGAGAATTTTTTAAATGATAATCTATATATGAGAGTAGCTAGATTCTCACACAATGTTCCAGCATTCATGCGCACCAGGCTGTCTGTTCTTGATGGATTGGACCAAACATGCCCATATCGGTTCTGAGTTGGACAAATTAAGTAGCATTTAGAGAAAGGATCCAGACCCACAAATTTGTCTGGATACAAAATACTGACCCCGATATTTGTTGAGGCTATATATATATATGCAGGTATATATAACAGGTATATATACATATTGTAATTAGTATTAATTTTACCCATATTGTAATTTTTTATATGCTATTGAAGTGTTCAATGCTTATGCTTATTATATGGTATACTTGTTGTAATTAAAATGGTGCTCATGCAATTTTTTGAAAATTGTTAGATATGGAAATTAGCGAAGATGAGGTCATCGCATATATGATGTTCCAAGAGTTGGTCAATTTGTTTATTGTTGGGTATATGTTTTTTATGATTATGTATGGTAGTGCAAATAGGCACTACCAAAAATATATGTTAAAGAACAGAACATTTGTTAGGTATGAGACACGAGTAGAGCATATGAACCGCCTTGTGCGTGAGAGTGATGTGGCATGTATAGATCAACTTAGAATGGATAGGCGAGCTTTTGCTATTTTATGTGAACTTCTTCGTACGGCTGGCCAATTGAAAGTAACTAGAAATTTCATAATAGAAGAAAAGGTGGCCATGTTCCTAAATATACTTACCCATCACACGAAGAATCGTGTGATAAAATTTCAATATCGAAGTTCGGGAGAGACAGATAGTAGGTATTTCAATGAAGTCTTAAATTCGGTGCTGGGAGTACAAGGCCTATTACTTAGAGCACCTGAACCGGTACCAGAAGATTGTACTGAAGAAAGGTGGAAATGGTTTAAGGTACATATATATTATTCAATACGAACATACTTAGCTACAATATTAAATTTTTATGGATACTGATTTTAATAGTTTTATTTGTTTAGGGGTGCTTAGGTGCGCTAGATGGAACATTTGTTCGTCTGAACGTCCCAGAAGTTAATAAACCCAGATATTGAAACAGGAAAGGGGATATTGCAACTAATGTATTAGGAGTATGTGGAAGTGCATTAAAGTTTATATATGTGTTGCCAGGATGGGAAGGTTCAGCTGCAGATTCTAGGGTTTTGCGATATGCCATTTCTAGGAGAAATGGACTTATAGTACCTACCGGTGAGTTATTGTTTCCTGGGTATTTATACACAGTAATAATTTCGTGTATAGATAATTAAGGTGGTTGTTTGTTATTGTAGGTTACTATTATCTTGTCGATGCTGGGTATACAAATGGTGAAGGATTTCTAGCCCCATATAGAGCAACAAGGTACCATTTGTCTGAATACAGTCAGGGTACATTAGCGCCAGCGACCCCTCAAGAGTACTTTAATAAAAAACATTCAGAAGCTAGAAATTGCATAGAGCGGTGTTTTGTCTTATTCACAATTACATAAGAAATGAAATTCCAGTAGATCCAATGGAACAGGCCTTTGAAGAAGAAGAAGAAGAAGAAGAAGAAGAAGAAGAAGAAGAAGAATGGGATGAGGGGAGTAGTTTTCCATTGGATGATTGAATTAGCCAACTTGAAACATCAAACCAATGGTCTGAATGGAGGGATAATTTAGCTGAACAAATGTTTAACGCGTGGAGAAATTGATGACACATTTTTATATATGAGATTGATGTTTATCGTGTTATGTTTTACATTTGTTTTGTAAATAATTTTTTATTTCTTGTAATTATTTTGTATTTGTATAATGTTGTTAATATTTGTGTTCTCTTGTCATTAATTTATTGTTATGAAATAAGAACATATATCTCTATGTCAGGAATGGAAGGTAGCGTGCCTGTTCAAAATAAGGTCAAGGGAAAAGTTAGAGATCGACGTGTATGGACTAGGACTGAGGAAGAATATCTCGTGACAATACTCGAGGAGCTTGTGAGACATGGGTACAGTCGTGACAATGGCTTTAAGCCTGGAACAACGTTGGAAGTGGAGAAAATATTTGAAGAAAAGATGCCCGGGTGTGGTATTAAAGCAAACCCACATATAGAGTCAAAGATCAAAGTTTTGAAGAAACACTTTAATTTGGTAACTGACATGTTGGGTCGTAGTGGTTTTGGATGGAACGAAACTTTGAAATGTGTCGAGGTTGATCGAGATGATCAGTGGGAAGGGTACTTGCAGGTAAATTAGTTAAATTTATTGTTTATCTCTTCATTGAATAATAATACTTTTCACTATTTGACTAACTTAATTTTATTTATTTACTGCAGAGAGAGCCTAATGCAAAGGGACTAAGAAATAAGCCATTTCCGTTGTATGATCGGTTGGGATACGTGTTTGGAAAGGATCTCGCTACTAGTGCTGCAGCTGAGTCTCCTGTCGATGCCATGGATGATATAGATGGTCAGGACGAGGAGAGCATTGACTTAAATGGTGCTACTCCAACACTAGTTGTGCAACCTTCCTCCAGTGGTCCTAACCCAAGTCAGAGAAAGAGGAGAAGAAAAAGCGATACTTGGAGTGTGGGCATGCAAGATATGGCCACAGCTTTTACCTCGTTTGTAGAAAATTCGAACAAAAATTTTGAAGCACTTAGTGAAAAGTTTGGTGAAGATAAAGTAGGAAATAACAGGAAAAAAATGCTTGAGGAGCTTAACACTATGACTACTCTGAATGCAAGGGATCGCGTTTATCTAGCCAGAAAAATTGCCGAGCGAACGGATTATGTGGACATATTTCTTTCGATGTCAAACGAAGACCGTATAGAGTTTGTTGCCCAACTACTTGAGGAGGGATTTTAGAAATTTAAATTATTAACGCTTTGATTTGCAGACCTATGTTTTCGATGGATTAATTTTAATAATTTATTATTTTGACTTTAAGACCAATTTGGATGACTATATGCAGGTATTGATGACCTTGTAATGATGTCAGGTTGCTATATTGATTTTTCAATTTTAAATTTTAGTTTGCTTCATTATGGAGGTATTAAAAAATATGTTATTGAGTTAAAATAAGTGATAACAGTATATTTTTGTATTTTTTTAAATATTAAATACAAAATAAGGGTATTCTTGGAAAACTGGAGATAAATTAATCATATCCGGAGAATTTCAAACACAGGATTGTATTATTATATCCCTTCCCATCTTCTTATCCGGAAGTGTTCCAAACGCAGTATTGGAATACGCCTTATACGATCCATCCTTATCCTATCCAATCCGACTGTTATCCTATCCTATCCGGACCCCTTATACCGCGCATCAAACGAGGCCTTATGTTATAATTCAGTACTGTGCAACTATATAGTTCCATGGCAGATCCAACCACTTAAAATGAACTATCTACTTTATTTATAATTATTTATGCTCATGTCTTATTACACCTATTATGTACATATGCATATCCGTGACAGAAAAGCATCGACGTCAATTGGATATGTGTGATCTCATTGCCAAGGAAAGACGACCACTCACAACCCCACAGTGGAAGTCAATTTAGAGAGGTATGTATCATTAACCCAATTACAAATTCATGTTTCTTTCACAAATTCATGTTTCTTTCACGTAGAATTAAGCAGGTTTGAAATTTGGTATTATAAACACTTCAAATTTTTAGTTTAATAAATACAAATATATACATTATTTTTGGTAGAGGGTAGAGGCTGGAGAGCTTATTGATTAAATCACCATGTGGCAATCCACTCGGGCTCCGAATAATAAACCTCTATTTTTGTCAAGCCTATACCGCTCTTAGTTGTGGCTATTTCTATCGTTGTTTTTTAGTTAATTTTTATGTTTAAAAAAGTTGGTTTTCATGAATAAACAAAGGAGACTCTGCGGAATTCATTTAAAAATATTAAGTGTTTAAAAGTAAATAATATGAAGATATACAAATTTGATAAGCTTTTTAAAGATTGTCATCAATAGGAACTATTTGAAAAGATTTCTTCTTTGTTTACGGTAACTGACACTAAATAAATTTCATTGCAGGTCAAAATCTTTTGTGGACAAGGCAAGACACGTTTTGATGTAGGTCGTATGCTTCAAGATTGCGAGTTTACTTTGCTTAAATTGTTCTATGTTAGGAATATATGGATTTTTATGTATTTATTCTAATGAGATGAGTGAAACTGTGTAGAAATATTTAGTTTGGTGGGCACGATATTGAAATTGTCTAATTTATCTTTGTATGAACTCTAATTTTAGTTGAATGGAAAATTGTGTGTTATATTTGTTCAAATGGGATGCCAAATATGTCATATATTATTTTTAAGATATTTTGTTTAAGAGTATATTGAGCATATTATGGAATGGATGGCATTTTAATTTTGGTGCAAAAATTATTAAAGACTGCTTTTTTCCTGTCTCAAAAGGATTTCATAAATGAGGACCTTTTGAGACGGCATACACCGTCTCTAAAAATAACTTTAAAAGTAAAAAATTTCACCCTCTTAAAAGGGTCCTACAAGCAATGACCCTTTGAGACTGTAAGGACATAAATTTACTATTGAGTCCATGTATTGTTTTCACTTAATTCCGTGAACAAAACTGTGTTTGTAATATGTCATAGGGAAAATTTATTTTGTCACGATCCCACTTGGTCTATGGCGTATTGAAGAAATTGAAGACATTGCGGCAAAGGTTCAAAGAATTAATCATGCCGAAGTTTAATTGGTGCAAGTTTAATCGTCTTTAAAGTTAATTTCATTCTGAGATCACTCGGGTATGAATGCGTATAGTTTATGGTGCTCGGAATTATTTTTATAAAAGATAAGGATGTATTTTTTATAAAGAAAAATGTTTTAAATGTTTTAAATGTGTTTTAAAGGTTTAAACTACGTTTTATGATGATAAGCTCGTAAAAGAGTTTGACATTTTTGGATCTCTCTTTGGAAGAGACGTTTTAATAAAAAAGTCAAACTTTCGCGCTGTCATTCAAACGACATCCAATCTCGTTCGAACGAGATGGGATGTCGCTCGAACGAGTTCCTCAAGTCATTCGAATGACACATTTTTCGAGGC
This sequence comes from Sambucus nigra, assembly GCA_949130495.1. Taxonomy (NCBI): domain Eukaryota; kingdom Viridiplantae; phylum Streptophyta; class Magnoliopsida; order Dipsacales; family Adoxaceae; genus Sambucus; species Sambucus nigra. The sequence continues at coordinate 549,917,307 of OX422212.1, read as the reverse complement.
GGCATTTAAATCCTATTTAAACACTGTTTTCATCATAATTTCGTAAGTGTGCATTCTGGAAAATAGTTTTGCGAACCAGAACCTTGTTTGGACATGTTTTCTAAGGTTTAAAAGTCTTAAACACATCCTTAGAGTTTGCAAAGATCCGAGTTATCATTCTTATATGTTTAAGTGATCTTGTTGCACCATATTTGTTTATTCTACACATTGAACACAAAGGGTTTTATGGTGAAGAAAAGAGAAGGACTTCTTGTTCCACATCGTAGACGAATCAAAGCCATTCGGTGGACACTGAGACATACGTGGATGCATGCATTATGGACAGGTATCGTGGAAGAGGGAATTTCTGCGTGGCCACTATTTAAGAACAGTTGAATATCAAAGGGGCGTCAAGACCCGTGGGGATCGAGTCTTAGTGTAAGACTAATCTATCTTTGTAAAACCATTGTTCATAGTGATTATCTGGTTTGGGTCGTCCGAGGTTGTTTTCCCATTTTGGATTTTTTCCACGTACATCCGGCGTTGTGAGTATTCTTTACTTTACTTTACTTGCTTTAATCACTAGATGCATGTTTAGGATTAATCAAGATGGAACTGGTTTAAAGTAAGAATTGGGTTTTCATAACTTGGTTTGGTGCTTAATTAAAAGTTGAACCTTTTTCGGTAAAAAAATTGGTTTTGTTTAAAACACACATATCGGGCCACTCACACTTTCAAGTTGGTATCAAAGCTAGAAAATATTATTTATTTGTTTTGTGATCCCGTGTGTTTGTTTATCTCTCCTGTGACTGTTTTCTCCCGATGGATTCTCTAAGCTTTGACGATTTACATCTTTTGAATTTAAAGTTTGCAAAATGTATTAAAGTTTTGGAAAAAGAAAATTTATGTTTTAAAAATAAGATTGAATATTTGCAAACGTTTCAAATTCAAAGAGATATTTGTCGTGAGCATTTTAGTTCCTTGTTTAAAGATTTTAATATATTAAAATTGGGCAAAAAGGAGAGTGATGATAGAGTCCTCATTTTAGAAAAAGTGTTATAGGATTTGAGAAATTCTTGTGTTTGTGCCGTTGAGGAAAATATTTCGATCAATGATTTTTTGGCACGAGAAAAGGCTCTTAGGGATAAGTTTTCTCACATTGAGGGGGAGCGAGATAACCTTATAGGGGTTATTGAAAATTTAAAGAAGGAGTCCCAAAAGTTTGAGGATTCTAATCGTTTGCTTAAGTCAAAAGTTTTGAAGTTAAAAAATGATTTAAATGACTCGAGTAGTGATGGTAGATGCTTATCTTATTCTAGTGGTTCGAATATAAAGGCAAAACCATAGTTTGTTTTAGAGCGTCAACCACATCCGAGGGTATTAGAAAAGGTCAACCTAATGGTCCCATTTCTCGTCGTGTTTTCACATGTTCGAATTGTGGTAGGAAAGGTCACCTTAGGAGTTTTTATTTTGATCTTAGAAAAGACCCTAGGAAGATTAAACGTAGTGTCCCATTGGTTCCCAAAACCTGTTTTGTTAGGTATACACCTGTTTGGGTTAGGAAATCCATTTTGGAGATGCTAAATGCTTCGTTGGTTGATTCTAACATGCATGCACATGATTCATCTCTTGCTATTTCTTATGGATAGTTGCTTGCATGTTTTGTCATACACTAGCCCTTGCATCATGGTTTATTATTTTCTAGTGATATGACATGTTTATCTCTTTGTACTTTATTTTTCATTTGTTTGAGTCTTATTTGAAAAATACAAAAAGATTTTGTTTTTTGAGAAAATTTTTGAAAATCCAAAAAGATTTTTCTTTTCTTTGAGTCAAATATGTTTGAAAAGCCAAAAAGATTTTCAGTTTTTGTTTTTGAGTTTACATGATTGATGTGGCATATTGGTGTGCTTGGACCCCCCCTCCCCATCGTTTCATTATCCATGTGGCTAGGACATTTGGTCATTATTATCGATACTTAGAATGATCTTAACCATTGTGTATATGGGTTTGTTTCGAAGTTGATATGCATTTTGATTCGACTTTGTATATATGCCAACATTGCACACATGCACGAGTTTATATGAATGTTTGACTTCTCTTGTATATTTGAATTTGGTGAGGCGTTCTTATCTCAATCTCGTCATCTATGCGTAAGTAAACTAAGGAGAAGTGTGCATGTAAGAACCGTTTACCGTGAGGATTTAAAATTGGTAAAAATGATGAGTGATTCACGTGAAAAGGGCTGTAAGAGTTCAAAATTAACTCGTTGTGAAATCCACCGTTTAAAAGATCCCAAAAGAAAATGCAATATGCTAAAAAAAGGGCCAATAAGATTTTCTCTAAGTTGAGAATGCTAGAAAACTCAAATGAACTTGAAAAGGTATATATATATATGAGGGAGTTTGGTTGGAAAAAATTTAAACGGGTTTGCACATCTAATCCTCATGTTGAAACATTGCAATTAGACGCTATTGTTTGTAGAATCGTCAAAATTATAGGTTTGTGTGCATGTAGTATGTTTAGTTCATTAAGCTCACACTTTAATTGTCATATGGCTATGATAAAGTTTGATGATTTATAGCTATCAATTAGAGCTTCTTGATTGTTTTGATGTGTTAGAATTGTGACTCATTTGTTGTAGTTTCACGCCCATTCATTCCATATCCATGTTTGAGACATCAGTACTATGTTTGCATGTAACTCGCATTTTAAGTTTTTATGAGTTTTTGCATTTTGTGTTAAAAGCCTATTGTTTTAACATTGTTTTGATTATGTCAGGCCCTTCCTGGAATATTTTTGTCGAATTTTTTTCACTCAGCAATACTTTATAATATTTATGGGAAACTGAGAAATTTTTCCAAGTCATGCGAAGTTGTTCAAATGACAACTCATCTCGCGTGAATGACTTCTGTACTTCGTTCGAGCGACTTCCTCATCTCGTTTGAGCGAAGTCCCTGGCTCGTTCGAACGACAGACACATTTGGATCTTCTGATTGGTTTGCAGTCCACTAGTTTAATTTGATATATTTTTTGTACTGCAGGAAGCATTTCTAGACTGTTTGGTTTACATGTAAGTTCTTTTATGTTCCATATTGGTATTTTGCATATGAGTCCGTTTATCACACCTGATTAATTTGCGATATTCTTTGTGTGATTACTTGGTTTACTAGCTACTGATTTATCATTGCTTGATCATATTTAGCTGGTTGTTTCATGATTATCTAGCATTTTTCAATTCTCAAATTGGTATCCACTTGATTCAAATTGGTTTCATATTCTCATGCTAGATATTTCATATTGGTTTATCTTTTCACCGGATTGTCTATTCGAGACAAAAAGGGGGAGAGATGTATGTGACGTAGGGGGAGATTTGTTGAGCGCTTCACTTCTATCGATATCTGGATTTACATATTGTTTGATTATATTTGTTTCAAATTGGTATCAATTAATTGCTCACATGTTTCAAGTGATTTCACATGTATCAAATGATTTGTTCTTATTAGAAATATAAATTGGTATCATTTATTCCTCCATACTTCACTGGGTATATGTTTGTCTGTTTCATGTGTGTAGGTATGCCTCAGTGATTCGAGATTTCAAGTCTACATCACATTCAGATAGGTTATGCTTGCCGGTGCTACATATTATAGTCCATGTCCTGTATTTTTGATTTTGGGTTTATAGGATGGGACTTAGGCATCATACGGCTTGACGGCCCGGTTAGGCAGTTCACTGTTTTTGTTTTGTCCCGGAATAGTCAAAGGGGGAGATTTGTAAGGACAAAAATTTCCAATTGAGTCCATGTATTGTTTTGACTTAATTCCGTGAACAAAACTGTGTTTGTAATATGTCATAGGGAGAATTTTATTTTGTCACAATCCCACTTGGTCTATGACGTATTGAAGAAATTGAAGACATTGCGGCAAAGCTTCAAAGAATTAATCATGCCTAAGTTTAATTGGTGCAAGTTTAATCGTCTTCAAAGTTAATTTCATTCCGAGATCACTCAGGTATGAATGCGTATAGTTTATGGTGCTCAGAATTATTTTTATAAAAGATAAGGATGTATTTTTTATAAAGAAAAATGTTTTAAATGTTTTAAAAGTGTTTTAAAGGTTTAAACTATGTTTTATGATGATAATCTCGTAAAAGAGTTTGACATTTTTGGATGTCTCTTTGGAAGAGACGTTTTAAATAAAATGTCAAAAAAAGTCAAACTTTCTCGCTGTCGTTCAAACGACATCCAATCTCGTTCGAACGAGATGGAATGTCACTCGAACGAGTTCCTCTAGTCGTTCGAATGACACGTTTTTTGAGGCGGCATTTAAATCCTATTTAAACAGTGTTGTCATTATAATTTCGTAAGTGTGCATTCTGGAAAATAGTTTTGCGAACCAGAACCTTGTTTGCACATGTTTTCTAAGGTTTAAAAGTCTTAAACACATCCTTAGAGTTTGCAAAGATCCGAGTTATCATTCTTATATGTTTAAGTGATCTTGCTGCACCAAAGTTGTTTGTTCTACACATTGAACACAAAGGGTTTTAGGATGAAGAAAAGAGAAGGACTTCTTGTTCGACATCGTAGATGAATCAAAGCCATTCGGTGGACACCGAGACATACGCGTATGCATGTATTATGGACAGGTTTCATGGAAGACGGAATTTCTGCATGGACACTATTGAAGAACGGTTGAAGATCAGAAGGAGCGTCAAGACCCGTGGGGATCGAGTCTTAGTGTAAGGCTAATCTGTCTTTATAAAACCATTGTTCATAGTGATTGTCTGGTTTGGGTCGTCTGAGTTTGTATTCCCCTTTGGGATTTTTTCCTCGTACATCCGGCATTGTGAGTATTCTTTACTTTACTTTACTTGCTTTAATCACTAGATGCATGTTTAGGATTAATCAAGATAGAACTGGTTTAAAGTAAGAATTGGATTTTCACAACTTGGTTTGGTGCTTAATTAAAAGTTGAACCTTTTTCGGAGAAAAAATTAGTTTTGTTTAAAACACACATATCGGGCCACTCACACTTTCAGAGACGGCATATTTCCCGTTTCAAAAAAACTTATTGAGACGGTTGTTGTCGTCTCAAAAATCTTTTAAAATGGGGGTCTAATATGACGCCCTTTTTCCGTCTCAAATGGCATCACAAAAGGCTTTTGAGACGGACAAAGGACTTTTTGAGATGGATGGAGCGTATTCTTATAAAGTCATTTTTTTGTAGTGACTGTCTCTCTTTCTCATAAATCTGAATTGTTTTTTTTTTAGTCTCAAAAGTGATGGATGGCTTGAGGAAAAAGAATACTTAGGTGTATATATATAGGCTACGGTAGGTACCCTAAGAAAGATAAGGATGTGGATCCTAATGGGATTGAGAAAGCCTAATCCAACTTGGATTCTAATCCTAATCCATTAATTATAACTAATGCCGCTACATAATTATAATTTCAACTCCACTCCTTAACTCAAAATTATATTTCGAGCTCCTTACTTATAATTACTTAATTCTCCCTATGTTATGGTTATAGATACATGTTAAAAAAATAAATTACAGATAATTTATTTGATTAACTTCTTTAAGTTCTTGGGAAGTTCATCTTAACATATTTGTAGATTTGGATTATAATAATCCATTTGTAGGGTTTGACACATATAAAACTTATAAGCATGTCAAGGGGGTGTCACCAGTCTTTATACCGAGATGTGGATTCCATCCATAAAATGACTTTCACTATACATTAGTCACCATTTCCCAATCTAGAAAGATTATTGATCTAATGATGAATCTCACCCGATAGGTCAAAGCAATAAATAACTAGTTCATGTGTCCATTAACCATATGTGGATTAGAAGCCTTAAGTAAACCTAATAAACATGAGGTGTACATTGTCTTATAAAATCAGTAAAAAGAAAATGACCTCAAAATGGTCCCGTTCAATACACCCAAAGTATAGTAACACGATAAATTAAATCTATATTATTTCTTATAGTCAAGATACACCTATTAAAATATTGTGCTACAACCCTACTAATGTTGTGTCCAGTTGCATCTAAGATTGTGAATGATAAAACTTATATTCCACGAGAATTAGTGATATGATCCTCTGTGTATAAGCCCTAAACTATATACTAGAATACCTAATAAGTAGAATAAAAGACACCAGCAATATATAAAATAATGCAAACATTATGTCCATACATGATTCTCATTAAATAGGAAAAACTGATTTTATTTTAACAATAAATCCATAACTAAAACTATTATATAAATCATGGCTTTAGTATACTGTTCTAAAATCTCCCACTTATACTCAAAGTCATGTTATGATGCAGTTCACTCACATCCCCTCTATGTGACTATCAAAAGACTTGGTTGGTAAGATGTTTGTAAAATGGTGTACCAAGTTGTTCCTTGATGAAATCTTAATAACTATGACATCACCCAGCTACACAAATTCTCGATTAAGATCATACTTACGCTCGATGTGTGTACCTCACTTATGTCTCTTGGGTTTCTTTAAGTTAGCAACCACACCGTTGTTGTCACAATAAAGTGTAGTAGATGATTGAACTAAAGTTACCAATCCTAGATCCATTAGAAAGTTTATAAGCTATATTTCTTCCTTGGCTGCCTCAGAGGTTTCCACATATTCAGCTTCCAGGGTGGAATTAGTAATGCATGATTTCTTTATACTCCTCTAATTCATGGCTCCACGTCCTAGGGTAAACACATATCCTGAGGTAACTTTATAGAATTTCTATCACACTAAAAATCCGAGTTAGTGTACCGAATAGGAACTAGACTCTCTCCCTCGTAAACTAACATATAACCTCATGTCCTTTTTAGGTACTTAAGTATATGCTTTATCGCAGTCCAGTGTTCTTGTCCAGGGTTAGATTGATATTAATTAACTAGGATAACAACAAAGAAGATATCGAGTCTAGTGCATAACATATCATGCATAAGGCATACAACTACTGACCATAAGTGATGTTATTCAGTATATCCATCTTATCAAGTGTTTTAGGACATTGATCATTGGATAGAGATATTCCATGTCTAAATAGGAGGAATCCTTTCTTAGAACCTTTTATGATAAACATAGCAAGAATGGAATTGATATATATTGCTTGTGATAAGCCCAACATCTTATTCTTACGATTTCGCATAAGCTTAATTCCAAGGATGTGACTAGGTTCTCTCAAGTCCTCCATATTGAGTTCATTGGATTTCCACACTTTAACCAAAGACAACATTCCGACATTATTTCCAATGAGAATAATTCCATCCACATATAGTATTAAAAATAACACTACATTTTGGTTACACTTCTTATACACAGAAGACTCATATAGATATTAATCAAAACCAAAAGATTTGATTTCCTAATCAAAATATATGTTCCAAGATCTAGATGCTTACTTAAATAAATAAATGGAATTTTTAAGCTTATGCAATTTATTATCTTGGCCTTGAGACATAAAATCATCTTGCTGCACCATATAGATACACTCGTCAATATTGACATCCATTTGCTAGATTTTTTACTCAAAGGAGATGAAATGGATAAGAGAATCCGGATGGACTTCAACATAGCTACCAGCGAGAAGGTTTCCTTATAATCGATGCCCTATTTCTAAGTAAATCCTTTCATAATAATTTGTGCCTTGAAGATCTCAACCTTTCAGTCCACCCCTCTCTTCCTCTTATAAACCAACTTGCATCCTATGGGCTTTAATACTTCGAATGAATCCACAAGATTCCTGGTCTAATTAGAATGCATAAATTCCATCTGAGAATTTATAATCTTAAGCCAAAGATATGCCTATTTGTCTTGAATAGCCTTATTGTAGTTACAAGGATCAACTTCGAGTGCAACAAGTATGTTGTTAAAAGATTCTCCCATGAACATAAATAATGCGGGTTGACATATAACCCTCCCACTATAATGAGTTAGTACCTATGCTAGTGCAGTAGTGTTAACACGTTGTCTTGTTTCATCCCGTACTGGTGGTGTTGAAGAATCTTGTTGGTTACCTCTCAACTCTTCAAGAACAACCTTACTTCTGGGTTTATGATCCATCATATGATCATGTTATTAGAAATAGGCATTGGTTTTAAAAAGGACCTTATAATCCTTAGGATCATGGAATAATTAACTTTTTGTTTCCTTAGGATTTCCTACAATGAAAAACACTTCTGATTTTGATTATAAGTTACTGGGATCTCTCTTCAACATATGTGCTCGACTACCCCAGATTCGAATATGTTTCATATATGGATTTCTCCCGATCCACGATTCCTTGGATGTAGTAGATACCACCTTTGAAGGTACCAAGTTCATTAAAAAAGTCGAGGTTTCTAAATAATGTCCCCAAAATGATATTAAGAGATCTGTATAACTCATCATAGACCTAATCATATCCAAAAGCTTCGTATTCCTCCTTTCTGCTACACCATTTTAATGAGGTACACAAGTTTCAAACAATTAGGATATGATCCCTTGATCTTCTTGATACTGCCTAAACTCCCCTATGAGGTACTCGCCACTACGATCAGATAGCGGTGTCTTTATACTTTAATCTTTATGATTCTCTAGTTCTACCCTATAAACTTTTAATTTCTCAAAGGCTTTACAATTATGGTGTAATAGGTAAATTTACCCGAACCTTGAGTAGTCATCTATGAAAGTCATAAAATACTCAAAACCCCTCTTGCTTTAGTTATAATTGTCCCTCATAGATCATAATTAACTAATTACAATATTGCTTTGTCTCTATAGCGCTTGGTCGATAAAAGCCTTTTAATCAATTTACCTTCTAAATAGGATTCACATATTGTAAGTGCCTCCACTTCCAATGAGCTTAATTTCCCACTTGCTACCAGTCTATAAATCCTTTTTAGATTAATATAACCAAGGAGTAAGTGCCAAAGATACATTTGGTTTACTAAGGAAAGTTTCATTCTCTTTAAATTTGGTCCAATTAAATTATACAAAATATTAATTTGTTATGTGAGAGAGATAGGATTTATAATATAAAGATTATCAACCAACATACGAGAAAAAATAAAAGATTTATTTTTCTTAATAAACACGAGTTCTGCTCCAAGTATTTCAAGCTCATTGAGAAAAGACATCATCATTGTTAATGTAAAAAATTAGATTGCTTCTAATTATTTAATCACAGATAAATGTAAATGAGACAAAGAATTTTAAAGTGGTTCAGCCTTATAAGAATGGCCTACGTCCACTGTTTCTATTATTGCCAAGTGTTTTGAAATTCTCGATATGTAATTCTATCAAGAAATTTCGGTCCCTTTGAATGAGGGTAATACAATATATTTATAGCCTTGAGGCTATAATCTGAAAGGGTGATACATTAAATGATATACATATGAAAGGGTAATTCATTTAATGCTCTTCAAGCGTGTGCATCAAGATGATAAGCATTCAATGAATAGTTGAACTGTTGATTATCTGGCAATCAATGCTGTGGTAGAGATGCAGCTCGAACCGCCTTAGTTGCTCGTCGTTCAAGAGTTCCTCGGAGAGCTGGAGTTCCTCGAAGCGTTGGAGTTCCTCGGAGTATACTTGTTGCTCGGAGTGAGCTTGACTTGGTTGGGAAAATAGACTTCCTCGTTGCTATTGTGCCACGTAGATCGACACGTGTCTTCTTGTGATTCGTCTATATCAGCATACTAATTTTGGTATCAACAGAAGCCCCCAATGTTTCATATTTCGAATTTTGAGGAGTATGGAACATTCTTTCTCGGTATATGGCAATATTAAATGATCTTCTTGGTTTTTAGGAACATTTCTCCGTATTTGAATTTCCTTCCAAATTCGTTGAATCCGCCTTTTTGCATTTTTATAAGCGCTTCGATCTTCGTGTACTTTTTGTCCTTTTAGCCACCGGTAGCGTAATAGTTTCCTTTTTGTAATCATTTCTTTCGCCATTTCCCAAGGCAAAGTATTTAAGCTTCATAGGCAATCCTATCGTCTTCTACCTTTTCCAATCTCTGTTTTCGAGTTTTCCATAGTCTTTCTCTTTCTATAGTGCGTTCATCCTTTTCTTCGTTCATTGTCAACAGATCTCCCTTTTTCCTGTAATATCTTCTTCCTTCTTCTTCCTTTCTTTTATTCACCATGGTTTATATTATTGAATCTCTTGAGAAATTCCGTTCTGATTTCTCTATTCCATCTTGGGTAACTGTGGAGGATCTTTCTGAGCCTTCAAATTATTTTCGCTTGGCTGAGGGACATTGGTTCCCCAGCCTTTTTATTGCTGAATGTGGATTTTTTTTCCACCAAACCCCTTGTGTTTAGAGTTCTGTCATTATTTTGATGTTGTTCCTGCAAAAATAGCCCCCAACACATGGAGAATAGTTAATGGGGTGCATAGGTTAAATCAAACTCATGGAACTCGTATAGGAATTCCTGAGATTATGTACTGTTATAGATGGGCTGTTCTAGACAATGTTTATTATTTAAAAACTAGATTTTTGAATAGGGCTTTAGTAGTCAATCTCCCTGATGCTAATAGGGATTATTTTGAACACGGGGTAGTTATCAAAAATTGGCAACATGCTCCTTTGGTTGGAGGCGAAGTATATGAAGGTCCCAAATGCCCTCCATATGGCAATGGGATAGGTTATTTTCATTTTATTTTATTTCTGAAACTATGATTTCATTATGTTTGAATAAATGTATGATTGACATTTCAATATGTATTTGTTTGCAGTTGACAGCAAGAGAAAAACTCCAAAAGAATCAGAAGTTAATATCAAGCATTTGAAACATATCTAGAGTTTGCATCAGAAAGTTGCAGACGAGCACGTCAGGTCTGCTTCATACTTGTTGTAGTACAGGAGCTATACATCATCCTTTACTGCTCGTCCTGTGGTCAGCTTTAGTGAACCATTGCCAGCTTCTGAGGATTCTTCACCAGACTCTCACATTCCTCTGAGTCAGAAAATGGGCAAAAGAAGAGTTCCTGCTATCTTTGAGGAGACTGCCTCTGCTGGAGAGGGTAAAAGAAACAAGGCTGATGTCCAAAAGGGGACAAAGAAAGTAGATGCCACCACTTCTGTTGCTCCTCAGAAGGCTGCCGAGAAGCCCCCAGTGGCTCCTAGTAAGAAGGATGCACTTGTGGAAGTGATCACCATTTCCCCAACCAAAAACTCTTCTTTGGTTGAAACTGTTGAAGTGCCACCGAGGAGACTGAAGAAATCCTCCTCGGTCAGTTTTTTCTGAAACCATTCCCCAGCTCCAAGCTAGTGGAGCTGGTGTTCCAACTATTATTCCCCCGAGTTCTGCAATGAGCTCGGTAAAGACTTGGACCATTCCTGAAGTCCAAGGAATTGAGGAAAACATGTCTAGGGATATGCTGACATCCCTATCTACTCGTCACATTGCTTCAGTAAGTTTCTCTTATCCTGAATTTTTCTTTCTTTCCATCAATACAAGTATCTCTGCAATGACTTATCATTATTTTCTTCTTTTTCCAGCTGGTGAGTTGCTTTAACACCATAGTGAAGAAAGATGAAGCGATCAAGGCTTCTAGCTCCTCATCTGGAGTAGAGGATGCTTTACAGGGCTTGGCCCAATCTTTGAAGGATTCTCGTCAAAAGTATGACGAGGATAGGGGTGAATGGGAGAAGAAGTTGGCTGCATCTGAGGCAGAGAAGGTGCAGTTGGGAAATAAGGTGAAAGACTTGGAGTGAGAGAATAAAAAATATGCCGAGAAGCTCACAAGCTTTGGGGAGCTTGAAAATAAGTTGAAATCGACTGAGGAAGAGCTAACCCTTCTGCGAGAAGTAAATCGCCAGAAGGAGGAGTTAGAGGCCAAGTTGAAAGCCTCTGAAGATCTTCTATCCGAGAAGCTCTCCTAGGAGAGAATGAAAAGAAAAGTCGCTGTGAAAAAATCTTTTCGTACCGATTGGGATAAAGGATGGGACAGGGGGGTAGCAGCCATGATGACCCAGGTGCAGTATGGGAGTTTGAAATACTTACAAGATGGTTGGGTTGCTTCCCTGCAAGAATTGAAGGTTAGCGAGGACTCTGAGCTATTTCAACAACATCTTCCTGGCCCCCCTCCTATAATTGAAGATGAGGAAGAAGACGAAGATGCATCCGAGGAGTCTTCAATGACAGTGGGTGATCAAGTCCTTGCTTCCCAACCTATTCAGACAGTTACCGAGGAGATTTCATCTTTGCCTTCTCCTCCTGAACAAGTTACAACTCCAGCCGACCAAATTATTGTTTCCACCGAGCAACCGAGCTCCTCGTCCCAGCCTCCCGAGAAAGTCTTGGGAGACAAGGAAAAGGTGTGAAGTTGTTCGGTATCTATTTTATTTTCTTTTACTTGTACTCTGTATTCTGAATGCTGTACTCCTTTTGATTATGTAATAAAAATCACCTTTTTGTTCCTTTACGTTGTTGATGTTCTGTCTGCTTCTTTTATTAACTCTTGCCTTCTCTTCTTTACTAGTTTATGTCTAGAATGGAATTGCTGTCTGCCAATGATACAAAACTGATGCAGTAATGCCATGCATATTTTAAAGTTGGCCATACTGACCTGAGTGCATCAGAAATTACTGATATCCTTGGTCATGACGCTTCAGACCAAGAAATGGAGGCATATCAATACTTGAAATGTCTTATTGATCGTGCTGTAGCCAACAATGTGGCTTATTACGAAATGATTGAAGACTTAAAAGGTACTCTTTATGAACTTCAGCAGCAGTATAAAGAGTCTTCAGTTCTTTTGCATGAAGGGTATGAGATGAAACTAAAACAACTTGGTGAAAAAGGCTACGACAAGATGCTTGCTGGCTATGAAGTGAGAGAGAGAACATTGAAAGCAGATGCCGAGGGGCACAGGCAAATCGCTGAGCTATTGGAGTAGGAAAATAACAATCTGCAAAAAGAACTAGCTCAGCTGAGCTCTGCTGCTTTGTCTTCCACTTCCTTAGTACCGATCACCGATGAAGGATTTTCATTTTTAGAAGTGGAAAATGCCAAGTTGTGAGAAGAGTTAGAGGCTTTGAGAAGAGCTGGGCCTTCCACTGCTACTCGGGGACGAGGAAGAGGTTCTCGTGGACGAGGAAGAGCTGCTCAGAATGTTGTCGAGGAACCAAGTTCTCGACCTGCTCGGGAAGGATCAAGAGCTCTTAGTCGTACTGTTGAAGAAGCTCGTACTCGATCAACGTTGGAAAATCAAGCATTCCAATTAATGGCTAAGAACCAAGCCTTGTCTGACATGTCAATGAAAATTAGAGAACTGGAATAACAACTCTCTTCAAAGACATCAGCGTTGGCGACTAATGAACATTTCATCCAAAGTCTTCACGAGAAGCTTGAAAGGTTGAAGTTTCAATTTCACAAACAGCCCAGGGAGTTCTGGATGGCTGGATACAACGAAGCTTTATTCCATTTAGATGATCGTATCCAGAATGCCAATAATGAGGGCTACAAGCAAGGTTGGCTGAATGCCTTGGGTGTGCTGAAGCTCGAACAAGGACACTACCTGTGGGACTATTATGATCCTGGGGTACTAGACTTGCCTGTGCCACCTTATAAATTGGACATGGAATGGATCCCAGCTCGTGCCATTCCTCGGAGCTTAATTGCAAAATACCTCAGTGACTACAATCTTCATTCTCAGATCGAGGTATCTCATCCCAAGCATCTACTGGACACACTTTCAATAATGAACGTCAGAATGCTTCGAGATATTAACTTCATTAATTCTCCCCTTTTCCTGGAAGATCCTCCTGCTGGTGAGGAGCCTATATCGAAAGCTGAAGGAAAAAAGCCAATAGAATAGGAAATTATGATGTAATAATTAGTACACAATTTAATATCAATGTAATAAACTTGTGTAATTCATTTTGACTTTAATGAAAGAATTTCATTTTTGTTTGCAAATTTGTATTGCTCTTGTATTTGTCAAACACTTTATATTTGTGCTTGCATAACAATATTGTGCGGTTCATCGACCAACTTAGTAATAAAAAATTACAAGTATTAGTAATATTGCTCGATCACTTAATAATAAAGTAATGAGTATAAAAATGTTAAAAATTCTTCCAACCAACCAAGGTTGTTAAATTGTGCTCGTCAACCAATTATAGTTAATGGGTTTTTATCCCCGACCAACTATACTTGGTACTGTTTAAAATATTTTCTCCTCGTCGACCAACTACAGTTAGTGGATTTTTATCTCCAACCAACCATACTTGATTCAGTTTGGAATATTTTAGTCTTCGAGGAACTTTTGTATTTTCTGTGATAATCTTACTTCCCGACCAACATAAGTTGGCATTTGTGAGCATATCTTGTTTCCTAACCAACCGAGATTGGCCTTTTTAGGAGTCTCGTGTTCGCGCTCTTTTACCAACCGGAGTTGGTCTGAGTTCGAACTATCGTGTTCTCGCTCTTTTACCAACCGGAATTTGTTTGAGTGTGAACTATCATGTCCACTAACTCTTTTACCAATCGGAGTTGGTCTGAGCTAATGTACGCCTCCTAACTAAAGGAGTATGGGGTGTTCTCGCCCTTTTCCCAACCGGAGTTGGTCTGAGTTCGAACTATCGTGTTCTGGCTCTTTTACCAATCGGAGTTGGTCTGAGTTTGAACTATCATGTCCACTAACTCTTTTACCAACCGGAGTTGGTCTGAGCTAGTGTACGCCTCCTAACCAAAGGAGTATAGTTTGTTCTCGCCCTTTTACCAACCGGAGTTGATCTGGGTTTGAACTATCGGTGTTGCTTTTATTGCTGAACAGCATAGTGTTGCACACTAGTATTCCCCGAAAACTTTCAATAAAAGAAAGAAGATGGCAAAATATCATCGTTTTATTCATATTGATGGAACTGCTTTACATTTTACATCACTGATAATACTTGCGTAGGTGTTCATCATTCCATGCATTCTTAAATTCCTCTCCTTCTAGAGTTGCTATGCGGTAAGTTCCTGGTCGAATAACTTCTGTAACTCGATAAGGTCCACGCCAGTTTGCTTCCAATTTATTGTGTTTCTGAATGACCTTCTTTAGCACGTAATCTCCTTCTTTTAAGTCGCATTTATTCACCCTCTTGTTGTAGAACAGAGCTATTCGTTGTTGGTAAGCAACATTCCTAATGACTGCCTCTTCTCTAACCTCCTCGAGCATATTCAAATCCAATCTTCTCATTAAGTCGCTGACTGGGGAATTTAAATTCAACACTCTGTGTGTTGGAAGACCCAACTCGGCAGGTATTACAGCCTCACTTCCAAACGCCAGCATATATGGTGATTCTCCAGTTGCTGCTCGGGGAGTTGTTCGGTAAGCCCACAATACTGACTGTAGCTCATTAATCCAATTAGCCTTAGCCTCACTTAGCCTCTTCTTCAAACCATTTAGTAATGTTCTGTTCGTCACTTCAGTCTGTCCATTGCTTTGAGGATGACCTGGTGCTGAATGAATTTTCAAATGTTTGACTGATGACAATAGGCGGCAAACTCCTCATTATTGAATTGTGTTCCATGGTCTGTGATGAAAGCATGAGGGAGACCATATCGGCAGATTATGTTCTTCCAAATGAACTGGTATACCTTCTCGTATATCATATCAATAAGTGGCTCAGCTTCTACCCACTTAGTAAAATAATCCACTGTAACGACGAGGTACTTGAATCTTCCTCGGGTTGTTGGAAGTGGTCCAACCAAATCAATTCCCCACATGGCAAATGGCCAAGGGGAAGTTATGGGCGTCAACAATGCTTGTGGAGTACGTCGGATGGAAGAAAAACGTTGGCATTTATCACATCTTTTGGCATAGGCTATACAATCAGCCCTCATCGTTGGCCAGTAGTACCCCTGTGTCATCACTCTTTGTAAAAGTGTCCAACCTGCTACATGTGATCCACAAGACCCTTCATGGATCTCTTTAATCAATTCTTTCACCTCGGAGGGATGTACACATCTCTGCAAACCTACCATAATTTCTCATATATACAAAACACCATTAGTTAGTACATACCGAGCAACTTTAAACTTTAATTTATTTGCAGAGAGCTTATCCTCCGGCAATTCTCCCTCCTCAATATATGCCCTGATGGGATCCATCCAAGATGGTCCTGAATCAAGGGTAATAACATTCATCGTCAAATCTTCCTGTATGCTTTGACTTTCTAATACTTCAATTGGTATCATTCTTCGCAGCTCGGTACGAGTAGCTAATGCTAGTCGGGCCAGTGCGTCTGCTCGTGCATTCTCCATTCTTGGTATTCTGATCAACTGAATGGCATCAAATTTTGCCAACAACTCTATCGCCTTTGCATGATACTTGACCATTAATTCTCCTTTAACTGCATATGTACCCATCATGCGATTCACAATTAATTGAGAATCACTGAATACCATCACTTGTTGCGCTTCCATAATCTTTGCTAAATTAATACCTGCTATCATGGCCTCATACTCCGCCTCATTATTGGAAGCTTTGAATTGGAATCGCAGGGCGTATTCCATGTCAATCTCGTCTGGGGTGTTCAAAACAATCCCTGCTCCATAACCTGTTGTGCAAGATGACCCATCTACATACAATCTCCATGTAGGTAACTCGTCTTCAAATTTCTTATCTGACAGAGTTCCTCGGTGAAATATCTACTGTTTTCTTTCATCCTCCCCTGATATTTTTCGCTCCTCGTCGATCATCTCTTCTCGCTCTTTTACCAACCGGAGTTGGTCTGAGCTCGAATTTGATGATCCTTTTACATCCACAAGCCCTTTTACCAACCGGAGTTGGTCTGAGCTTATGTCTGTTGATCCTGTAACATCCACAGGTTGATCAGCGAGTAACTTTTGTTCCTCGGGGGTATTAGGATATGTAAATTCTGCTATAAAATCTGCTACAGCTTGCCCTTTTAATGATGATCTGGTTTCATACACAATATCATATTCACCGAGCTCTATTGCCCAGTACATCAGTCTCCCTGATTTTTCGGGCTTATGAAGGGCTTGTCTTAATGGTATGTCGGTATACACGACGATGGTATGGGCCTGGAAATATGGCCTCATTCTTCTACTTGCCTCAATTAATGTCAATGCCAATTTTTCCAGCTTTGGGTACCTGATCTCTACACCTCGGAAAGCCTTACTTGTGTAATAAATTGGCTTCTAGACTCCATTCTCCATTCTAATCAATGTCGAGCTTATTGCATTCTCCGATACTGCCAGGTACAAGTACAACTTTTCTCCCATTACTGGCCTGGACAACAGTGGAGGTGCTCCCAAATATTTCTTCAAGTCTTGAAAGGCTTTTTCACATTCATCATTCCACTCGAAAGTTTTTCGAAGTGTTTTGAAGAATGGGAGGCATCTATCAGTTGCTCGAGATACAAATCTGTTGAGCGCTGCAACTCGTCCTGTAAGACTCTGCACCTTTTTCTTCGTCGTTGATGATCGCAACCCTAAAAAAGCTTTGATCTTTTCTGGATTCACCTCAATGCCTCGCTGGTTGACGATGTATCCGAGGAACATTCCTTCTCGTACTCCAAATGTGCACTTCATCGGGTTGAGCTTCATCTGGTATTTATCCAGTTGATCAAAGGTCTGACCTAAGTCAACTAGATGATCAGCAGCTTTCTTGCTCTTTGTCAGCATATCATCGACATAAACTTCCATATTGCAATTGATTTGTTCGGCAAAAACCTTGTTCATCAGCCGCTGGTATGTCGCTCCTTCATTTTTCAAACCAAATGGCATAACATTGTAACAATAAGTTCCCCTAGGGGTAATAAAATAAGTACTTTGCCTGTCTTCAGGTTTCATTTTGATTTGGTTGTAACCAGAGTAAGCATCCATGAAGCTGAGCAGCTCGTGTCCCGAGGTGGCGTCCACTAGTTGATCAATTCTGGCCAATGGAAAGTGATCCTTTGGGCATGCCTTATTGAGATCGGTGAAATCAACACACATTCTCCATTTATTGTTTTTCTTCTTTACCATCACCACGTTTGGTAACTAGTCTGGATATTTCACATCTTCAATGAATTGGGCTTTCTGGAGCTTGTCGACCTCCTCTTGTATAGCTTGATTCTTCTCAGGACTAAATACTCTTCTTCTCTGCTTTACAGGTTTGATCTCCTTATTTACATTGAGCTCATGACATAAGAAGTTTGGATTTATTCCTGGCATGTCCTCATGACTCCATGCAAAAGTTTTCTTCCTGTTTCTCAAGAAAGTTATTAACTCCTGTTTTATTGAAACATCCAACGACGAACCTATCTGGGTTACTCGTTCAGGGTGCTCGTCGTCCAGAATAACATTTTCTGTAGATTCCACCACCTGTCCTTTTACAAGTTGGGATTCATCTCTGGGATCAAGTGTTTCAATTTCTGTACCTTCCTCCACCTGGTAGGTAGTAGTCTTTTTCCTTGACTCTTCAAGCTCCTCTTGCTCGGCAGATGAATAATAGCATTCCCGAGCTACTTTTTGATCACCTTTCACAACTCCTACTCCGAAATTTGTTGGGAATTTTAAGCACTGATGTACTGTAGATGGGACTGCTTCGAACTTCTTCAAACCAACTCTTCCCATGATGATGTTGTAAGCTGACTGCACATTCTTATCCATCACAAAGAAGCGTATTCTCTCCGTTCGACAAGCAGGCCAAGTTCTAATGAATATATCCAACTTCATCATCCCAAGTGGAAAAACTTTCTCGCCAGCAAAACCCAGGAGAGGTCTGTGATAAGGTTCCAATTGAGATAATTTCAAATTTAAACTGTCAAAGCATGAGTAGTACATGATGTCCGCCGAACTACCATTATCTACCAAAACCCTTGAAATCACTACTTCTTTCATCCTCATTTTGATCACCAAAGGGTCTTCGTGAGGGTAAAGAACACCTGCCAAGTCGTTTTTTGAAAAGCCAATGACCAGCTTCTCTTTGTTTATCTTCCTCGAGCGATCCTCCTCAGCCAAATTTATTCGCTGAATATATGAACAAGCTTGAGCCTCTCCAAGGTAAGCCTTTCTTTCTGCAGTAAGGTCTCCTCCTCCTGCATCTCCTCCTATAATAACATTACAATCAAATGACCCAAAACGTATGGAAAATACCTCTCGTTCTGGATGCCTTGGTTTCTTGGGAAAATCGGGGTCATCATCTGGATCATCTTCATGGTTTATCTTCTTTTTATCCTCTGCTCGACGAGGAGATCTAGACCTCTCTCTAGTTCGGTCATTATTTCTTCTTTCACCTCCCCGATCCACATACTTTTCTAGCTTTCCTCTTCGAATAAGTGTTTCAATCTCTTTCTGAAGAGCTATGCAATTTTTGGTCATATGACCATGATCCTTATGGAACTCGCAATATTTCTCCATATTCCTTGTATTAGGGTCTGACCTCAGTTTCTTCGGCCACTTTACCTCCTCGCTATTCTTGATTTCTTCCAAGACATGATTAATACCCATTTTCAAAGGAGTATAATTATCGAATTTTTTCAGGACTTCCCATGACGACCTACTATTCTTGGAATGCTTGTCACCGCCATTGCCCTTATGCTCTTTCTTCTTAGATTTGTCGACTTACACCTTGGTCTCTTTATCCATATTCTTCTTCGCAGCCATAGCCTCCTCGGCATTCATGATTTTGGCCGCTTTTGCCATCAACTCTGACATAGTTGTAGGTGGATCTTTGGCCAAAGTGTAATACAACTTGTTAGGCAACAACCCACTCATCAAGACGGTGATTGCTGTCTTTTCTTCATAATCTATGACTTCCAGTTTCTCGTTATTGAAACGAGTTATGTAATCTCTAGTACTTTCACCAGATTTTTGTCTAACACTTAACAAGTGTGCTACTCGTTTTACTGACTTTGCTCCAAAACAGAAATTGCCAATGAACAACTCGGCTAACTGAAAGAAAGTTGAAATCTTACCCCGAGGAAGATTGTTGTACCATATCTGGGCAGATCCCGTAAGAGTTCCTGAGAATGCTCTACATCTCATCTCGTCGGGGACAGCATAGATGTCGGCAACAGCTTGATATTGCTTTATGTGAAGAACATGATCTGTCTTTCCATCATACTTAGGGGTCACTATAGGTGCTTTAAATTTTGACGGGGTAGGGAAATCCACAATAGCCTGGACAAAAGGTGTCCCTTGAACAAAAGTTCGTTGTAGGGGATTCTTTGCCTTAGCCATTTCTCCCAATCTATCCTCCAACCGCTGAATGGAACCCTTACAAGCATCATTTCCTTCCTCGGGCTTGTTGGTTCGAGCAATCGACTGTTCTGAAGTGGCCTCCTGGGATCTATCTTGACGAGCAACTGGTCGTGATTGTGCTGATCCTTCTCTTAGATCTGATGGTTGTCGGAAACTCCTCGACATGGTCTTAGGTGGACTCCTATTCCTTCTAGGGCCTAATCGACTAAAATGAGACACCCTACTCAGTATTTCCAAGGCACTGGGTCTCTCTGGAGAGAGAGTGATACGTTGATCAGTATCTGTAGCCCTTATTGATGAAGTTCGCCCAGGTTGATAAGAGAAATCATCAGATCCCTCATTACGATATGACTCAGTACGCCTAGATTGTGAAGAAAGTAAATAGGTTTACCTCTGACCACTTCGTTGTCCCGAATGTGCAGGTGCACCGCCATGAAGGGTCTGTATGAGTTGCCGCATTGTTTCTTGCATGGCGGTTTATCCTTGAGCCAGATTTGTCATAATCCCAGCCAGATCTAGAGGTGCAGAAGGATTTGGAGGATTTCCAGCATTTCGATTGCTGGATTCCGGATTATCTGCCATTGATGATGAATGATTTTTGGTGAAAAACGATAACAACAGTCGTTTCCCACAGACGGCGCCAATCTGTTGATGTAAAAAATTAGATTACTTCTAATTATTTAATCACAGATAACTGTAAATGAGACAAAGAATTTTAAATTGGTTCAGCCTTATAAGAATGGCCTACGTCTACTGTTTCTATTATTGCCAAGTGTTTTGAAATTCTCGATATGTAATTCTATCAAGAAATTCCGGTCCCTTTGAATGAGGGTAATACAATATATTTATAGCCTTGAGGTTATAATCTGAAAGGGTGATACATTAAATGATATACATATGAAAGGGTAATTCATTTAATGCTATTCAAGCGTGTGCGTCAAGATGATAAGCATTCAATGAATAGTTGAACTGTTGATTACCTGGCAATCAATGCTGTGGTCGAGATGCAGCTCGAACTCCCTTAGTTGCTCGTCGTTCAAGAGTTCCTCGGAGAGCTGGAGTTCCTCGGAGCGTTGGAGTTCCTCAGAGAATTGGAGTTCCTCGGAGTATACTTGTTGCTCGGAGTGAGTCTGACTTGGTCGGGGAAATAGACTTCCTCGTTGCTATTGTGCCACGTAGATCGACACGTGTCTTCTTGTGATTCGTCTATATCAGCATACTAATTTTGGTATCAACAATCATTAAAACATGTTCCCTTGTCGAAGTTCCCTCGGCCATGTTTGTGTTCATGAGTACTTTCATTGAAACCAACCTTGCAGCACAATCTGGATCTCCAAACATAGCTTGAAGTTTAGCATCATGTCATAGGCATATGTCATCAACTGATGGTGATGTTTCTAAACATTCGACATATATGACAAAATGTAACATCATGCCATCTCATTAGCCTTAGTCCATTTTCAGTAATCTGGGGTTTGTTTTTCAGTTAACCCTTCACTAGGTTTTTCAGGACAAATCTCATTAAGTACAAATGTGTACTCTTTAGCAATTAACATTATATCCAAAAAAAATCCAATCAATGTAATTAGGTCCAATTAATTAATTTTCCTTTAAAATGAAAGAAAGCGGATTGAAATATCTTCCTATCTTAGTACTGAGAATCAAATAATGAAATGATTTTTTACAGGAAATAAAACTTTTGAATTCTAAATTAAAATTATGGTTTCCCGTGCCAATTTTATAAGAGTTCATCGGTATCCCAATAACCATTTGAATAGTATTCCTCTATAGAGAACCCACTTTCAAAAATAAATTAGGCAGACTAATACCTTTTAATTTTATTATCTAGGCAAAGACTATATCAAATAAAATTAAATAGCTGACACCTTGATCCCACAAAATAATAGCATTCCTCTTTGGAGAACCAACCATTATTTTATGTTTATACCACCAACTAAGTTTATATTATCCCATATCACATAAACTGCTCCTTTGGGGTCCGCTTATGTAAATAATGAATCCAAAAATTACACTTAAGCATCCATGAAACAAAACAATTCATGTCCTGCAGTGATGTATACTAATTGATCAATTATAGGCAACGGAAAATGGTCCTTTGGGCAGGCCTAATTAAGATCAGTGAAATCTACACACATATGCCAGTTATCATTTTTTTTACCTGTGCCATATTCGCCAACCATTCTAGGAATTTGACATCTTCAATGAACTAGGATTTTTGTAGTTTCTCTACCTCCTCTTGGACATCCATGTTCTTTTCAGGACTAAACACCTTGCGTTTTTATTTTAACGTCTTGGCATCCTTATCAATATTGAGCTCATGGCAGAGGAAATTGGGATCAATCCTGGGCATATCTCCATGACTCTAAGCGAATACGTTTGTCCATTCTCTAAGGAATGCAATTAATTCCTATTTCAGGGATGGTGCTAATGTGGAGCCAATTTGAGTAGTCCTTTCTGGATTTTCCTCATTAAGGATTATACTCTCAGTAGTTTCTATTATTTTTCCTTTGACTATCTCACTTTCATCTTGGGGATCCAAAGTGTAAACTTTTGTTTCTCCATTGGGCTCCATAATGTCGAATTGGTAGGTGGTGGTCTTTTTCTTCAGATCGACCAAGATTTCCTACTCAGCCTAAGTATAATAGCATTATCTGGTAACTTTTTGATCACCCTTGACTACGTCGATTCCAAAATAAGTAAGGAACTTCAGACATTAGTGGATAGTGGATGGGACAGCTTTAAATTTCTGTAAACCTACTCTGTTAAGGATCACGTTATAAGCTAACTGAACATTTTTATATTCTTATTATGAATAAAGAAATGTATCTTCTTTGTTTAGCTTACTGGCTAAGTACCGAATAGCACCTCAAATTTAATAGTTCCCATGGGATAAAAAATTTCCTCGAGAAACCAATCAAGGGACTTTCGTATGGTTCTAGTTGACTAGGCTTCAATCCAAGGCTTTGGAAGAAATTATAAAACATCATATCTACAGAACTACCATTATATATAAAAACTCTGGCAATTATGGAAGCCTGGATTCTAAATTTGATGACCAATGGATCGTTATTGGGATATAGAATTCTAGAGAGGTTGTTTTTATAGAAATTAATGACAAGCTTGTCTTTGTATAATTTCCTAGGTCGATCATCACCATTATTCAAATTGATGCTTTGTATGTAGGCCCAAGCTTGTGCTTCATTCAGGTAAGCTTTTTTCTCGTTAACCTGATCTCCTCCTCCAGGATCTCCACCCGTGATGACTTGAAAATTAAAAGAACCAAAGCTTATTATAGCTACCTCAATTTTAGGTTATTTGGGTTTCTTCGGTAGGTCTCGATCATATTCATAATTATCCTCGTGACCTCGCTTCTTGCCATCTCTAGGCTTACAGGAGGAATTTAACCTTCCTTTTATTTCTCGACTTTTATGCCAATGAGGGATTCAATCTCATTCTTCAAAGTGATGCAATTATCGGTTGTGTGACCATGATCCTTTTGAAATTCATAATATTTGGATATGTCTCTCCTGTTGGGTAGTGCCCTAAATTTCACAGGACATTTCAAATCTTTATTATTTCTAATCTCCTCCGGGATATGATTGATACTGACCATTAGAGGAGTATAAGCTTCTATTTTTTGGGTTTTTCTTCCTTCTTGTGATTATGTCGCTTCTTTTCTGCAAGCTTTGTTGCCAGGCTTTTCTTCACAGCCATTTCATCCACGACATTCATGATTTTTCTAGCCTTAGGGTCTGTGATACGGTTCCAATTGAGATAATTTCAGATTCAAGCTGTCAAAGCATGAATAGTACATGATGTCTGCCTAACTTCCATTGTCTACCAACACCCTTGAAATCACTACTTCCTTCATCCTCATTTTGATCACCAGAGGATCGTCGTGAGGATAAAGAACACCTGCTAGGTCATTTTTTGAAAAGCCAATGACCAGCTTCTCTTTGTTTACCTTTCTCGAACGATCATCCTCGGCCAGATTTATTCGCTGAATATATGAACAAGCTTGAGCCTCTCCAAGGTAAGCCTTTCTTTCTGCAATAAGGTCTTATCCTCCTGCATCTCCTCCTGTAATGACATTACAATCAAATGACCCAAAACGTATAGAAAATACCTCTCGTTCTGGATGTCTTGGTTTCTTGGGAAGGTCGGGGTCATCATCTGGATCATCTTCATGGTTTCTCTTCTTTTTCTCCTCTGCTCGACGAGGAGATCTAGACCTCTCTCTAGCTCGGTCGTTATTTTTTGTTTCACCTCCCCGATCAACATATTTTGCTAGCTTTCCTCTTCGGATGAGTGTTTCAATCTCGTTCTGAAGAGCTATGCAATTTTTGGTCATGTGACCATGATCTTTATGAAACTCACAATATTTATCCTTACTCTTTGAATCAGGGTCTGACCTCAGTTTCTTTGGCCATTTTACCTCCTCGTTGTTCTTGATTTCTTCCAAGACATGATGAATACCCATTTTCAAAGGAGTATAACTGTCGTATTTCTTCAGGACTTCCCATGATGATTTATTATTTCTGGAACGTTTGTCACCGCCATTGCCCTTATGATCTTTATTTTTAGACTTGTCGACGTCCCCCTTGGTGTCTTTATCCATATTCTTCTTTGCAGCCATAGCTTCCTCGGCATTCATGATTTTGGCCGCTTTTGCCATCAACTCTGACATAGTTTTAGGTGGATCTTTCGCCAAGGTGTAATATAATTTATTAGGTAACAACCCACTCATCAAGGCGGTGATTGCTGTATTTTCTTCGTAATCTATGACTTCCAGCTTCTCGTTATTGAAACGAGTTATGTAATCTCTAGTACTCTCACCAGATTTTTGTCTAACACTTAACAAGTGTGCTACTCGTTTTACTGGCTTTGCTCCAAAACAGAAATTGCCAATAAATAACTCGGCCAACTGAAAGAAAGTTGAAATCTTACCCCGAGGAAGATTGTTGTACCATATCTAGGCAGCTCCAGTAAGAGTTCCTGAGAACGCTCTGCATCTCATCTCGTCGGGGATGACATAGATGTCGGCAGCAGCTTGATATTGCTCTATGTGAAGAACAGGATCTGTCTTTCCATCATATTTGGGGGTCACTACAGGTGCTTTGAACTTTGACGGTGTAGGAAAATTCACAATGGCATGTACAAAAGGTGTTCCTCGAACAAAAGTTCGTTGTAGGGGGTTCTTTGCCTTGGCCATTTCTCCCAATCTATCCTCCAACCGTCGAGCTTGTTAGTTCGAGCAATAGATCGTTCTGAAGTAGCCTCCTGAGATTTATCTTGACGAGCAACTGGTCGTGATTGTGCTGATCCTTCTCTTAGATCTGATGGTTGTCAAAAACTCCTCGACATGGTCTTAGGTGGACACCTATTCCTCCTAGGGCCTAATCGACTGAAAGGAGACACCCTACTCAGTCTTTCTAAATCACTGGGTCTTTCTGAAGAGAGGGTGATATGTTGATCAGTATCTGTAGCCCTTATTGACGAAGTTCTCCCAGGTTGATAAAAGAAATCATCAGACTCCTCATTACGACGTGACTCAGTACGCCTGGATCGTGAAGAAAGTAAATAAGTTTGCCTCTGACCACTTTGTTGTCCTGAACGTGCAGGTGCACCGCCATGAAGGGTTTGTATGAGTTGCCTCATTGTTTCTTGCATGTTGGTTTGTCCTTGAGCCAGATTCATCATAATCCCGGGATCTGGAGGTGCAGAGGGATTCAGAGGATTTCCAGTATTTCCAGTGTTTCGATTGCTAGATTCTGGATTACCCGCCATTGATGATGAACGATTTTTGGTGAAAAACGATAGTAACAATCGTTTTCCACTGACGGTGCCAATCTGTTGATGTAAAAAATTAGATCGCTCTAATTATTCAATCACAGATAAATAAAATGAGACAAAGATTTTTAAAGTGGTTCAGCCTTATATGAATGGCCTACGTCCACTGTTATGTTATTGCTGAGTGTTTGGGAATTCTCGAGTACAAGTTCTCTCAAGAAATTCTGGTCCCTTTGAATGAGGGTGATACAAGGTATTTATAGCCCTTAGGCTGTACATGAAAGGGTTGATACATTAAATGATATACATATGAAAGGGTAATACATTTAATGCAGCGTGTGCGTCAAGATGATAAACATTCAATGAATAGTTGAACTGTTGATTATCTGGGAATTAATGCTACGGTCGAGATGCAGCTCGGATCGTCTTAGTTGTTCGTTGCTCAGGAGTTCCTCGGAGCTCTAGAGTACCTCGGAGTGCTAAAGTTCCTCGGTGTATCCTCGTTGCTCGGAGAGAACATGAGTTGGTCGGGGAAATGAACTTCCTCGTTGCTATTGTGCCACGTAAATTGACACATGTCTTCGTATTATTCGTCCATATCAGCATATTAATTTTGGTATCAACACTTAGATTCAACCAATTCACGTATAAAATGATGTCTTATGTTAATATGCTTTGTTCGCGAGTGTTAACATGATTTTTAGAAATATTAATCGCACTTTGATTATCACAATAGAGATGCAATTGGTTTTCTTGAATACCATAATCACTTAGCATTTGTTTAAGCCACATTAATTGAGCACAATAGCTGCCAGCGGCTATGTATTCAGATTCAGCTGTTAAGAGTGATGTGTAGTTTTGTTTTTTACTACTCCATCCTACCAAGTTATTACCTATAAAATAACATGCTCCTGATGTGCTTTTACTATCATCAGTACACCCAGCCCAGTCAGCATCAGTGTACCCAATTATAGTGCTTGGTGTGTCATTAGTGTACCAAAGTCCTAGATTTAGAGTGCCTTTTACATATTTAATGATATGTTTAACAGCATTCAAGTGGCTCTCTTTAGGGTTACTTTGATATCGAGCACATACACACACATCATACATAATATCAGGACTCAAGGCAGTAAGATATAGTAAAGTGCCTATCATACTACGATACAGAGTAGGATCTACAGATGTTCCATTTTCATCTTTAAAGAGTTTTAGCGTAGTACTCATGGGCGTTTTAGCATTTTTAGCACTCTCAAGGCCAAATTTCTTTACTATCTCTAAAGCGTACTTGGATTGCGATACAAATAATCCATCTGAATTTTGTTTGACTTATAGGCCTAAGAAGAATTGTAGCTCCCCCATAAGGGACATTTGAAATTCCTTATGCATAGTTTGAGAGAAGGATTTGACTTCTGAGGCAGAAGTTGATCCAAATATAATATCGTCAACATAAACTTGAGCAATAGTGATGTGTTTGTCAAAATGTTTGACAAAAAGGGTTTGGTCATTTCCGCCTCTTTTAAAACCTTTATCTAAAAGAAAACTGGAAAGACGCTCATACCAAGCTCTAGGAGCCTGTTTAAGGCCATACAAAGCCTTTTTCAGACGAAATACATGATTTGGATGCTTAGGGTCAATGAACCCTTTAGGTTGTTCTACATAGGTTTCTTCAGCCAGTATTCCATTAAGGAACGCAGATTTAACATCCATTTGCAACTGTGTAAAGTCCATGTGGCAAGCTATAGCAAAAAGCAGACGAACAGATTCTAAACGAGTAACAGGAGCAAAGGTCTCGTTAAAATCTATTCCTTCTATTTGAGAGTATCCTTGAGCAACTAATCTAGCTTTATTTCTAATTATTATCCCATTTTCATCAGTCTTATTTTTAAAAATCCAACGTGTGCCAACAACCTTTTTGTGATCAGGACGTGGAACAAGATACCAAACATCATGAATGACAAATTAGAAAAGTTCTTCCTGCATAGCAGAAATCCAATGAGAGTCATTCAATGCCTCATTAACATTCTTTAGTTCCACAAGGGAAACAAAACATGCATAATGTGCATAGTTTTTTAGTTGATATCTTGTAAGCACTGGCTCACTAGGGTTACCAACTACGTTATTTATGGGATGATCTTTAGAAACCTAGTTAGGTACCTCAGGGGTCTCAATAGGTAATGAATTATCCATTGTAGAGGAGTCATTTTCTAAAATATTTGTAGACTCTTCCTCAATAGAAAATTCACCAGTCTTGCTTTCTACAGTAGTGTCACTTACGATTACATTTATGGATTCCATCAAGGTTTTAGTTTGAAGATTGTACACTCGATAAGCTCTACTGTTAGGCGAATATCCTAAAAATATAGCTTTATCTCCTCGGCTCTCGAATTTGGACAAGTGTTCCCTATCTTTGCATACATAACAATTACTGCCAAAGGTTCTAAGGTATTTAAGATTAGGCTTTTTATTTTACCAAAGTTCAAAGGGGGTTTGTTTGGAATTCTTTCTAAGATAAACCCTATTTATAATATGACAAGAAGTATGAATG
Source organism: Sambucus nigra (assembly GCA_949130495.1). Lineage (NCBI taxonomy): Eukaryota > Viridiplantae > Streptophyta > Magnoliopsida > Dipsacales > Adoxaceae > Sambucus > Sambucus nigra. The sequence goes on along the minus strand of OX422212.1, from coordinate 549,888,755 downwards.
GACTCTACCAAAAAATATTTAGGTAAATTCTTGGCATGTAACATAACACGTGCCATCTCTTGAAGGGTACGATTCTTTCTCTCCGCAATACCATTCTGTTGAGGGGTCTTAGGAGCACTGAACTCGTGTTTATAACATTATAGTCGCAGTATTCTACAATACCAGTGTCTTTGAATTCACCACCTCTATCACTACGAATTCTATTCACTTGAGTATCCTTATCATTTTCGATCCTAAGTAGAATTTTTAGGAAGGTTTTAAATGTTTCAGACTTTTGTTATAAGAAGGCTACCCAGGTAAATCTAGTGAAGTCATCAACCATAACTAGGATGTAACTGTGTCCACAAAGACTAACAGTTTGGGAGGGACCCATTAGGTCCATATGGATGAGTTCTAAGGGATTAGAGGTAAGAATATCTTTGACTTTCTTATGAGGTGCCTTAACAATTTTACCTACTTGACAGGAACCACATATAAGATTGGGTATAAGTTTGATTTTAGGAACTCCTCTAACAATTTCCTGAGAGGTCAATCTACTAAGATTATCGTAATTTATATGACCCATTCTGTTATGCCATATCTCATTGTCATCCATTCTGGCAACATTACAGATTTAAGAATTGTTCATGACAGTGTAACAATTGTCAGGAGTTATGAATCCAGTAATTATGCATTCACCTTTTTCATTTAAAATTTTGCAATTTTTCTCTGAAAAGGTAACAGTATGATCCGAGTCACAAAATTGCGATATGCTAAGTAGATTTGCCTTAAGACCTTTGACTAGAAGAACATCTTGAAGAATAGGAAGCCCATCTTCTTGGAGAGTTCCTTTGCCTATGATTTGAGATGAAACTCCATCACCAAAAATGACTTTACCCCCAGCAAAGATGGTTTTGTTAAAAAGTTTAGTTTCATCACCAGTCATATGCTTAGAACATCCAGAGTCTAAATATCAACCAGATGATGTGTGTCCAGCTTTTAAAGAAGTAACAACAACATTACACTTCATCTGAGGTAATAGATCATCTTTTCTAACCCAAATTGCCTTAGTTTTCATCTTGCGCTTATTAGCTCTTAATTGATAAAATTTGCGAGCTTTGGATTTTTGCTGAAAAATATTTTGCGCATGATTTTGAAATTTGTGAAAAACTTGGGCATTTGGTTTAGGAAAGTGCTTAGGATTCCTTCTAGTAAATGTTCTTTTAGGTTTGGTCTTTCTCTTTCTATAATTAGAATTTCTATCTGGCTGTCTAGGAAGTACATAATTGTTACGGCTCCTCCTAGAATAGTTAAAGTTTTGATAGATATAATGATTATAGCTAGGTTTAACGAGTCTCCTAGCATAACAATCATCAAAAGAATGACCATATATGTCGCAGTAGGAGCAATAAAGATTGCTCAGAATTGGGGTCTCCTTAGGAAAGTCTCTAAACAAAGGTTTTATAGAGTTTTGAGGCTGAACTCTATTCCTAGGTGTGACAGTCTTGAATGCAGACTCACTCTTCCTAATAGAAGGGTAGACGTATTTAGCCTTAGGTGAACTTCCATGTTTAGAGAAACTTGATTCCCCAATGTTAAAATTTTGATTTTTTGAATCAAACTCAGTTTTTAGAGAATGAAAGTCTGGGCATGTTTTAATAGGTCTTTTGCCTCCTGACACAAACTTGATAGTTTCAAAAGATTTTGTTTGTGTTTTAAAATTGGGGCAAAACCCTATTCCAGTTGATCATCAGAATTGGTTTTTGATTCAGCAACAAATTCATCAAAACATTTTGAATTATTTTCAAATTTTGTAATTTTTTTGAAAACAGTTGCTGTCTTTTCTTTAATTTGCTCCAATTCTAACAATGTCCCTTTGTATTTTTTCTCCAGAGTTTCATTTGTTTCTTTTAAATCTCTGAGCTTTTCATCAAATATTTTGATTTCACTTTTATGAGTCAAACATTGGGTAGTATACTCTCTAGCATTAAGTTTAACAATAAGGATTAGTTCTTCTAACTTCTTAGTGAGATCTTTCACAATCTTTTCTAGTCTAGTGCTTTTCTTGAGAGTTTTAGCATAAAGTGTGTGAATGTCAGGGAGGTCTTCATTGTCTGGGTCACTAAGTGTGGTGTGTGGAGTGACCCCTAAAGATTCATTTGTTAAACTCACACACCCATTGACATCGTCATTATCGCTATCCCTTTGACTCACACACCCCGAGGTAGAACATGCAACATTCTCAGTAATCAAAGCATCTAAACCAGTATAAACATGATTCTCAATAGTAGGAGTAGAGTTACTAGAAGCATTCTCATTGACATGCATAAGCACATCATCATTATATATGATCTTAGCAAAGAAGGACATGCAAGGATCAAAGACATCAGATGACTCAGGTTCCTCCTTTTCAGAGTCACTTGAATCATCCCATGTTTTGCAAATGTTGGCTCTAGTGTTTTTGTTTTGAGTGTTCAAGTTAACTCTACAGTCTTGTACAATGTGCCCCAGTTTATCACATCTATAGCATTCAGTCTTCTTAAGGTCTCTATTAGGTCTAGTGTGAGAGTCCTTATGATTGTTGTCATGGTTTTTCTCATGAGGCCTGTGATTAGAGGAAGTTGGATAATTTGAATTGCCTTGTTTATTTGCCACTTTGTTTCTAAATTTAATAATTTTCTTAAACTGTTTAGTAATTAAGGCAATTTGATTGTCCAAACTCTCTATATTGCATTCCTCATCAGAATCATAAGTGGGGAATATAAGTTCAGGCTTAGTTATCTTAGAAGAGAAGCTAAGATTGGAATTAGTTTGTTTCCTATTGGTTTGAGTCAATTGTTTCTTAAATTCTAGTTCCATTTCCACAGTTCTTAGTTTACTACTGAGTAATTCAGGAGTGAGATTTTGATCACACATTTCCTCAATAGCATATCTTTTGTTATCAAATTTCTATGGTAATGATCTTAGAATTTTATATACAATTTCATGTCTGTCATAAGTCACCCCATTAGCATGCAGTTTAGTCACAATATCAGTCAAGTTCATATAGAAGTCATCAAATGACTCAGTCTCAGACATAATTAAGGAGTTATATTACTGAATCAGCATTTGGGTTTTAGCAGCCTTAACTCTAGTGTCTCCTTCATGAGCAGTGACTAAGGTGTCCCAAGCTTCCATAGAAGTGGTACAGGATGAGATTCTTTTGAACTCATGTTCATTTATAGACATAAATATGGCATTCTTTCCTTTATTATTATTTTGAGAAACTTGTTTCTCTTCTTGAGTGAACTCACTTAGAGCTTTCTTAACCCTCTCATTACTTCCTTCGTTGGCTGGTTTAGTAGGAAAAATATAACCATTTTCAACAATGTCACAGACATCATCTCCCAAAGTTCCTTGAATGAAAGCAATCATCCTTACTTTCCAGTAAGCAAAATTGGTTAAATCAAAGATTGGAGGTCTGGTCAAGTTACCACATCTTTCATTTTTCTCGTCCATATTTGATTTTCAGAAACACAGGATCTCTTTTGAAAGCAGTTTACAAAGCTCTGATACCAATTGAAAAATGTTACTAAAGCCGTTTATTAAAAATAAACTATTTAAGTAACTCCGATCTGTTTTTTTAAGAAACTCTTTTCGTAAAAACCAAACTATTTGAACACAAGATGTGTTTAACAAATCAGTATGTACGAGATCTATTCAAGAATTGAATAACAAGTTTATAAAGTAGTTTAAAAATCTTAAACTCAGCACAACCAAGAGTGAGATGAGGAGATGTAGAAAGATTATGTTCACAATATTTTTTACGTGGTAAACCCTCACCAATTGAGGAAACATCCACGACTCCCTCTACGGAGTAAAATGAAAAATCCACTAAAATAAATATATGAGTTGCAAACTATATAACTAACATGCAAATAACTCAGTCCTATATAAGTTTAGGAATGTACCCTCTGGTGTCCTTAAACTTCTCTGCAGTTCTGATTGTAGATGTAGTTCTCCCAGTTTGTTAACTTCTGATTTGTTCCAGCACTTTACGTCGACTCTTTATTCTCAAGATCTTATTACCAACACTTTTCGTGTTGTAGGGTGAAAGTGCTTGTGGAAGTGCTTTCTAACACATGCATGCACACACACACTTATTAAGTACAAACAGTCCTAACAAATTACAATAACACTATATGCTGTGATATTTTATTTTTCTTTCTTCTTACAAAACTTTTCACCTTATTTGACCTTTAAATCATTCCCAGAATCCACGGATACCTTGCTTGGAAGACAGACAAGGTCTTAATCAATCTCAGAATTTAGAGAAACTTTTCGAGATTGAAAACCTCCAAGTGAGATTCCAAACTAGGTCAAAGGTTTAGTTTTACAAGAACTAGAAATAGAAAATATTTATTATTGATTTCAAAGTAAACAAACATTTTATAAAAAATAATCAACAATATATTTCTCAAGATGAGAAATAAAATGAAGCTAAGTATAATGTAACATTAATAATTCAGATCTGAAATTTCTATGAAATCAGAAAGTATATCTGAGTAAAACGTTTAAGTTGAAAACAAGATCAAGAGAACACGAGGTTACAGCAACAAAAACAATCTCAACTCAAACTCTCAAGAACACTCAGAGAAGTGTTTTGGATATGGAGGTATTTTGACTAAGTGTTTGAGTTTGGATGGAAGAGGTTTGACGAACAGGGTTAGGGTTTCTAACTCTCTCTCTTCTCTATGTTTTCTCTCTTCTCTCTCTACTCTCTCAATTTCTCAGAGGAAATGAAAATGGCAAAAGTCTTCGAAGTCTGAGAGAAGGGTCGCTTTTATAGGGTGAGGAGAAGGTTCGAGAGGCTGGCTCAAAACCAAGGGCCTGGATTAAGTCAAGCCAAGTTGACTTAGATCTAAGGGTTCTAATAAAGCGGTGATTAAACGAATTCTGATTGGTCTAAAAAATTGTACTGGGATTCACCAAGACAACATGCATAGCGTTGATAGCTAATGATCCAAGGGCTAGGAACGAACACTGTTATAACTTAGTAAAGAAACACAACTTCAGCCAATCAGACGAGGACAAGTGTTGGTCAATAACAGGATAACAAACACGCGTCCAAAGTTAATTAATACCACACCCTCAAGTTTACTCCGCTTTAGGATTCTACCCAAGGTAACATTAGGCTAATATAATCAACAAATGATATTTACAAATTAACCCCAGAAACTTTTAAATCAATTTTTAATTAAGAAAACCTTATTTTAAAAATGTTAATCCTAAAAAATTATTAAAATTCCAGTTTAGGAATTTAAACACACTCAACACATGAACACACAAAATTATGCAATATGATATGCAAAAAATGAATTCTACTGTGTGTGAGTGTTGGCAATAGGTTCTTGATCAAAGCAAGAAAAAGAGATGAAGTAGCAAACCAACTTTTGAGGTTCTTTGGATTCTAGGGAAGACACAATTTTGTCACAATTTCCAAACTAGATGAGCACTTATACAATATAGACTCAAGTGAGTCAAAAGTATAAGGGCTTCAATAACATATGTATTTCCATCCCTTCGAGTATACCCTCTCCGGATGATTCACTCTAAAATGCTATCTCACTAGGTGTGCTCACAAAACCTAGTTTTCCCCAAGTTGGAATCGCTCACCAACTTCGCCTAAAATATAAACGTAGTGGAGGCGGCCATATTCCTTCCCTGAAAGTGAGATAATCCCTCACCCATATATATACCGGACGCTATGACCTGGGGATATACTCGTCCTACTCCTCAAGCTAGGGGATTCACCCACATCGCGCAACCTCCCTTGATAACATTAGAGTATATAAATTGAATAAGTATCTAGTCACTGATATTTAATATCACACAGAATATATACACGTATATATATACTATCACTATACCGTATATATATAACATAAACCCCGACTTTACCGTGTACTCAAAATCCCGTACACTGCGTGTAATTTCCTGAGTCTGTGGTTCGACTCAACGTAATTAATTTTCTCACTTAATAATTTATCGTCTTCCCGAGTCTATGGCCCGACTCTAATATTTTTAACTCACACCTCAATTTATATAATACTTTCCCCGAGTCTATGGTCCGACTCTAATTAAATTAACTAACACACATATTAATTTAATACCTCCCCGAGTCTATCGTCCGACTCTAATTAAATTAATTAAGACAGACATTAATTTAATACCTCCCCGAATCTATAGTCCGACTCTAATTAAATTAATTAACACACCCATTAATTTAATACCGATCCGAGTCTTTAGTTTGACTCCCAGTTAATTAATTCACACATTAATTAATTTACACCAATCCGAGTCTGTGGTCCGATTCTAATAAATTTAATTTACACATTAATTAATTCAATACCTCCCTGAGTCTACAATCCGACTCTAATTAAATTAATTATCACACCTATTAATTTAATCCTACCCGAGTCTACAATCCGACTGTAATGAAATTAATTATCACACTCATTAATTTAATCCTACCCGAATCTACAATCCGACTCTAATTAAATTAATTATAACACTTATTAATTTAATCCTACCCGAGTCTACAATCCGAATGTAATTAAATTAATTATCACACTTATTCATTTAATCCTACCCGAGTCTACAATCCGACTCTAATTAAATTAATTATCACACTTATTAATTTAATCCTATCCGAGTCTATAATCCGACTCTAATTAAATTAATTATCACACTTAATAATTTAATAACTTGTGTCACCCAACCATTATCCCCGGACTCACTCACTTGGCCCATACCTTAATATTTCCCGAGTCTATATTCCCACTCCAATTTAATTACTCTCTCTCAATAATTAATTAAATACTTTGGTGTCACTTAACCAACATACCCAGACTCGCTCACTTGGTCCATTTTACCTCTCATAATTTCATTCCCACATTTCGGCCCACAATGTGTCACACATGCATCTCCATAAAATTTCCAATTATATTTACCTATAATTATCAATATACCCTGAACTCAATCACTTGGCCCAAAATTAAATATTTCCCGAGTGTATATCCCGACTCTAAATTAATTAGTTGATCTCCAAACTTAATTCACTACCTTGGGGTCACTTGACCAATATACCCGAATTCACTCACTTGATCCGTATCTAACTATTTTGGAATTAAATTTCTCAAATCCATCCATTATGTGCCCCACATAAATTCATCCTAGTCCAAATTACTTTCTCCCATAATTGCTAGGAATATTTGTTTCATAATTATTTATCACTTATTAATGTATGAAACTTAACTTTCAACTAAATTCCCCTTTTTATAACAAACTGACCGAACTGCCCAGATTTCGCCATCATCGATCGATCGAGGGGCTCGATCGATCATTCCAGTATTCGTCCTCTCCAACCACTGTCAGCCATAGACGAAACTTAAATCTTTGATTCTCAATCTAAGCCCTTACCCAAACACAAATAACATATCCTCCATATGAGATAAGGGTCTAAACATCCCACATACCTTAATTAATCATCAATATCCATAAATTCCAAGGTTTTACCGATTTGGGTATTATCCGGGTTTCAAATCCCCAATACGAATTTCATTCATATTATCAGCGATTAACCATTTACTCTTACTGGTTTTAACATACGATTCATTCCTCTACATTATAGGATCATGAACAAAATCGCCCTAAATCCCATTAAGGTATATCAATTTCCAAGATCCCAATTTAAATTTTGGTTACACACTCAAAACGAAATTTTGATTTACACATCACTATTATATGAATTGATTATCATAAATTCAGAAATCACAACAGTTAACCACTTGACTGGAATTGTTCGTAGTGTCTGATCCGTTGGTGTAGTCCCTTAATTTGGCTCCAAAATCCCCAATTTGGCTCTTGATTTGTTTTCCCCCAATTTCCCTCTCAAACCCTAGGTTTAAAGGTGTGTTGACTGTTGTTCCCTAATCTCTCAATTAGGTTAAAAATACTAGAATCCCATTTTTGGCCATGTGGGCCTAATTAAAAAGGCCAAACTCACCCGTGTGGGCCCGACTATATCCAAAAATATCCCGAGACCCAATTACTACCCCCGGGTACTATTTTCTGACTATCTCGACCCATCCGGACGCAACCGCACACTCAAAATTTCCATCTGAAATACTTTTCGAATTTTCCAAATTTCGAACTCAAAATGTGACACACGAGATTTTGGACAATTAAACTTAAAAGTCGTCAATTATAAATAATTCGGCTCACTCAATTTAATTCTCCAACTCATGAATTTAAGTTTCTCCAAATTTAAATATTTTTATAACTCCCAAAAATAATTAAATATTAAATCCTAAAAATTACGGGGTGTTACAAAAGGGTACTAGTAATAGTCTTTCATTTAGGCAAAATTGCGGCAATGAAGGCCACACTATTGTCAAGAAATTTGAACAAGTATTTGCTTTCAAAAAGTTTGAAAATATTTTGGCAAAACACCCTAAGTATGTTTGTTCTCAACCACCAACACTCATACTTAAGATACATACATAATAATGCAAATTTTATGAACAAATTTTTTTATAAGAAAAGTATATTGCATGCGAATTTGTTCAATTTTTGTCCAAACCAACTCACACACAAGTTTTAACACATTCTATAATTTAACAAAATATTAAGTTAAGTTGCGTCAAAATAAGGATAGTAATCTAGGTCATGCTAAGTCCTTTACCTTTATCCTATATCGGCAATCTCATTAGTTGTGGAATGGGGTTGCTTTTCGGATGAAGATGAAGAAGTACGTTCTTGATTTCTTGAACATGAAGCTTTTGGGGACAACTTAGATTATGAATTAAATATATTTTGGAATAGTATAAGAAAATACAATCCTATGGATCTTTTGAGCATACATGTGCCCTTACAAGAACTAAGGATAACTGGCAAATAGTTATTCCTGAGTCTGAATCCCAGACTTGTCAACTGACTAAATTGGATGATGCAGACCCATAGCATAACATATAGGGTGATACAAATTTTAAAAAACTAAACATTTTAACTAGGCAGGAAATCAAAAGGGATCCAAATGTTGTTTGTGCTCCATGTTAAGCGGGAAAAACAATTGAAGCCCCACACGAGAGAGTTAAATATATTTTAATATCTAAACCTCTAAACATAATCCACATGGACCTTCGTTCAAGAAAATATAGCTTATGTGGTAATATCTACATTGTGGTCATCGCGGACCACTTTAGCCAGTTTACAAGGGTATTTTTTATGAAACATAAGTGAGACACGTTAAAGGAGTTTTATTTTTTTTTTAACGATTAACAGTGAAAATGATACTCAAGTAACCTGGATAGCAGTGACAAGAGTGGGGAATTTAAGGAAACAATAGTTATTAAATATAGTGATAGTAATGGCTATAAACATGAATTTGGTTCCCCCACCACATCAAAATGGTATTGCTGACCTGAAAAACAGAATTATCATAGAAATAACAAAGGTAATGTTACTTTCCAAGAAACTCCCAAAATATTATTAGGTTGAGGGGGTTCTAACTGCATGGAATATAATCAAACTTCTACCTCTTATGATATTTGGTATGATAAAAAACCCAATTTAAAATACCTTAAAACCTTTGGGATCATATGTGATGCTTACAAAGATAGAGAATCCCTTTCAAAATTTGATGCTCGAGGTGATAAGGGTATTTCTTAGGTTATTTTGAAAATAGTGGGGCCTATAGAGTTATCAATATTATTACAAAATATGTTCAAAAGTCCATTATTATAATTGTAAATGACATGGGAGTTATTTGTTTTAGTAATGATCCATATTCTGAAGTTGAAATGAAAATGTTTTCTAAAACAGCTCATCATAGGTAAATGAACTCTTACCAACATTGGATCCTAAAGTACCAACTCCATAGAGATAAAATAGTTGGGAGTTATTTAGAACCTGTGAGAACTAGGTCCCAAACATGTCAATTTGCAAACCTTGTGTTTTTTCCCTAGCAGAACCAAAAACGTAAATGAAGCTCTTAATAACTCTTATTGGATAAATGAGATGCAAGAATAGCTTGATCAATTAAAAGCTCATGACTTATGGTATTTAGTTCCAAGGTCTAATAATATGAAAGACATCAGAAACAATTGGATTTTAAAAACCAAATCCAATTCATTAGAAATGAAGGAAGGTTGGTAATGCATGGTGTTGTATGCAAAAATTACGTTCCAATGTGGACCAATAAATAAGGCACACCTGTCATCCAACGTGGTCGACTAGCTTACTTGATCATCCTCATAATCACTTAGTCAGCAAGAAGGCCAACCAACTCTAGAAGGAAAACTAATTAGAACATCAATAGTTATACAGGAAAAATATCAACAAGTTGTGAATTACAAGAGTTTGACTTATTGTACACATATGTAAATTCTTGGCAGTATAAATGCGCTCCATATTTAGGGTTTCACAGCCTTATAAGTACAAATTAATCCCTCAACTCGAAAAAGAACTTAAATCATACACATGCTTATTCTACTAAGCTATTGCAAATCTGATTAAATAAACTACAATGGGCGTAGGCTATTATAGCCTAACCATTCTAAATTCCTTATATTTTATGTGTGTGGTTTGAGTTATTTTCATAATTATTATCTCTGATTATAAAATTAGAATCTATTCATTTTTAGACATCAACAAATTGGTGCCGTATGTGGAAACATTTATCTTTGATCGTTCTCTACCAAACCTAGTCATTTAGTTTTCTTAAAGGATTACATGAGATGAATGAAATTTTGAAAACAATAATGAAACTGGATGCAATAATCCTCCTAGCACCATAGCTTTAAATAGAGTTATGATTAAGCTGTCCAAAGGGAAAGAAGAGATGCAGGAAACTATGAGACAATTGGCTCAATCCTTACAAGTCGACTTCTCCTTGCCAATATTTTATTAATTCGTGTTTTAGAAGGGAAATGCTACCTCCTCCCCCTAGGAATAATCAGAACATTTATTCCAAATCTTCACGTTATACTATCACCTAGGGGATAGTTCATAATTTAGATCAATTAATTATTAAGATGGGTTCTCTCTCACTCTTGAATGTCCAGGCGCCCAGGAAAGGTTAAGCAGGGATCCAACCTTTAATCGTCTAGGTCCACGAGTAAATAGATATTATCATCGAGAAGCATATCGATTAATAGAACACCAAACCAAACATTATGAAAGATCAGTTTGATCTAGAATAAGCACCCCGAGGATATGTGCATGCCGAGCAGACTTTTTAAAACGAGTGCTCAGCACAAATGGATGGAAGAGATGATCGAGCTGCTTATAATAGATTTAAAACCAAAAATCCTTTGTGGTAAGGGTTAATTCAGCGATTAGAAGATCAGCCAGGGGAGATGGCCAAAGTAAAGAATTCATTATAGTGAAATTTTGTCAAAGGATCCCCTTTCATCCAAGTTATTATCGATTTTCCTACCTTATCTAAGTTTAAGACGCCGATGGTTACCCCTAAGTATGATGGTAAGACTGACCCAATTTTGCACATTGAGCAATATCAAGATCTAGCTGCTATATATTTTGTTCATGGTGAAATGAGATGTAGAGCTTTTTCAAACACCATCATTGGTTCAAACTAGATTTGGTACAAAAACTTGCCCCAAGGACAATGCTCCACCTTTAATAAACTTGCCGAGATGCTCATAAGCAATTTCTTCTTTGGGGCCAAGCCGGTTAAGAGAGTAGATCATCTTTTAAATGTTCGACAATGAGCTGGGGAAACCACCAGGGAATACATCACTCATTTTAATAATGAGAAGCTAAAAATGGTTGATTATTAGGAAAAGACAGCCATTACATCCTTGATGTGTGGGTTACTTTTAGGAAGATTGTATTATGCATTAGCAAAAAGATCCTCATAAAACCATGACAAAACTCTCCTGGGTTTTGCTGGCGAGAAAGTTTTTCCACTTGGGACGATCAAGTTGGATATATTCATTGGAACTTGGCCTGCTTGTCGAACAGAGAGAATACGCTTCTTTGTGATGGATAAGAGTGTGCAGTCAACCTACAACATCATCATGGGAAGAGTTGGTTTGAAGAAGTTTGAAGCAGTTCCATCTACAGTGCATCAATGCTTAAAATTCCCAACAAACTTTGGAGTAGGAGTTGTGAAAGGTGATCAAAAAGTAGCTCGGGAATGCTATTATTTATCTGCCGAGCAAGAGGAGCTTGAGGAATCAAGGAAAAAGACTACTACCTACCAGGTGGAAGAAGATACAGAGATTGAAACTCTCGATCCCAGAGATGAATCCCAACTTGTAAAAGGATAGGTGGTGGAATCTACAGAAAATGTTATTCTGGACGATGAGCACCCTGAACGAGTAACCCAGATAGGTTCATCATTGGATGCTTCAATAAAACAGGAGTTGATAACTTTGTTGAGAAATAGGAAGAAAACTTTTGCATGGAGTCATGAAGACATGCCAGGAATAGATCCAAACTTCCTATGTCATGAGCTCAATGTGAATAAGGAGATCAAGCTTGTAAAGCAGAGAAGAAGGGTATTTAGCCCCGAGAAAAATCAAGATATTCAAGAGGAGGTCGACAAGCTCCAGAAAGCTCATTTCATTGAAGATGTGAAATACCCGGACTGGTTGGCAAATGTGGTGATGGTAAAGAAGAAAAATAATAAATGGAGAATGTGTGTTGATTTCACTGATCTCAACAAGGCCTGCCCAAAGGATCACTTTCCATTACCCAGAATTGATCAGTTAGTGGATGCTACCTCTGGGCACGAGCTGCTCAGCTTCATGGACGCTTATTCAGGCTACAACAAGATCAAGATTAAACCTGAAGACAGGGAGAGTACTTCTTTTATTACCCCTAGGGGTACTTATTGTTATAATGTTATGCCTTTTGGTTTAAAAAATGCAGGAGCGACATACCAGCGGCTGATGAACAAGGTTTTTGCCGAACAAATCAGTTGCAATATGGAAGTCTATGTCGATGATATGCTGACAAAAATCAAGAAAGCTTCTGATCATTTAGTTGATTTAAGTCAGACTTTTGATCAACTGGATAAATACCAGATGAAGCTCAACCCGACGAAGTGCACATTTGGAGTACGAGAACGAATGTTTCTCGGGTACATTGTCAACCAGCGAGGCATTGAGGCAAATCCAGAAAATATCAAAGCTCTTTTAGGGTTGCGATCTCCAACAACAAAGAAAGAAGTGCAGAGTCTTACAGGACGAGTTGCAGCGCTCAACAGATTTGTATCTCGAGCAACAGATAGATGCTTACCATTCTTCAAAACACTTCGAAAAACTTTCGAGTGGAATGATGAATGTGAAAAAGCCTTTCAAGACTTGAAAAAATATCTGGGAACACCTCCACTACTGTCCAGACCGATAATGGGAGAAAAGTTGTACTTATACCTGGCAGTATCAGAAAATGCAGTCAGCTCGGCATTGATCAGATTGGATAATGGAGTCCAGAAACCAATTTATTACACAAGTAAGGCTTTCCGAGGTGCAGAGATCAGGTACCCAAAGCTGGAAAAATTGGCATTGGCATTAATTGAAGTAAGTAGAAGAATGAGGCCATATTTTCAGGCCCATACCATCGTCGTTTATACCGACATGCCATTAAGACAAGCCCTTCGTAAGCCAGAAAAGTCAGGGAGACTGATGTATTGGGCAATAGAGCTCGGTGAATATGATATTGTGTATGAACCCAGATCATCATTGAAAGGGCAAGTTGTAGCAGATTTTATAGCAGAGTTTACATATCCTGATACCCCCGAGGAACAAAAGTTGCTCACTGATCAACCTGTGGATGTTACAGGATCAACAGACATATACCCAGACCAACTCCGGTTGGTAAAAGGGCGAGAAGAGATGGTCGACGAGGAGCGAAAATTAACAGGGGAGGATGGAAGAGAACAGCAGATATTTTACCGATGAACTCTATTGGATAAGAAATTTGAAGACGAGTTACCTACATGGAGATTGTATGTAGATGGGTCATCTTGCACAGTAGGTTGTGGAGCAGGGATTGTTTTGAAAACCCCAGACGAGATTGATATAGAATATGCCTTACGATTTCAATTCAAAACCTCCAATAATGAGGCTAAGTATGAGGCCATGATAGCAGATCTTAATTTAGCAAAGATTATGGAAGCACAACAAGTGATGGTATTCAGTGATTCTCAATTAATTGTGAATCAGGTGATGGGAACATATGCGGTTAAAGGAGAACTAATGGTCAAATATCATGCAAAGGTAATGGAATTTTTGGCAGAATTTGATGCCATTCAGTTGATCAGAATACCCAGAATAGAAAATGCACAAGTAGACGCACTGGCCCAACTAGCATCAGCTACTCGTACCGAGCTGCGAAGAACGATACCAATTGAAGTACTGGAAAGTCGGAGCATAGATGAAGACCTGACGATGAATGTTATTACCCTTGATTTAGGACCATCTTGGATGGATCCCATCAGGGCATATATTGAAGAGGAGAATTGCCAGAGGACAAGCTCGCGGTAAAGAAATTGAAGTCTAAAGTTACTCGGTATGTACTAACTAATGGCGTTTTGTATAGACGAGGAATTATGGTAGGTTTGCAGAGATGTGTACATCCTTCTGAGGTAAAAGAATTGATTGAAGAGATCCATAAAGGGTCCTGTGGAGCCCATGTAGCAGGACGAACACTTTTGCAAAGGGTGATGACTCAAGGATACTACTGGCCGACGATGAGGGCTGATTGTATAGCCTATGCTAAGAAATGTGACAAGTGCCAACGTTTTTCCTCCATTCGACGAACTCCACAAGAATTATTGACACCCATAACTTCCCCTTGGCCATTTGCCATGTGGGGAATTAATTTGGCTGGACCATTGCCGACCACTCGAGGAAGATTCAAGTACCTCGTCGTCGCAGTAGATTATTTTACTAAGTGGGTAGAGGCTGAACCCCTTATCGATATGACGTACGAGAAGGTATACCAGTTTGTTTGGAAGAATATCATCTGTAGATATGGTCTCCCTCATACCTTCATCACAGACCATGGAACACAATTCGACAACGAGGAGTTTGATGCCTATTGTCAACAATCAAACATCCTGAAGACCCATTCAACACCAAGTCATCCTCAAAGCAATGGGCAGACTGAGGTGACAAACAGAACACTACTAAATGGTTTGAAGAAGAGGCTAAGTGAGGCTAAAGCTAATTGGATTAATGAGGTACAGTCAGTATTGTGGGCTTACCGAATAACTCCCCGAGCAGCAACTGGAGAATCACCATACATGCTGGCATTTGGAAGTGAGGCTGTAATACCTGCTGAGTTGGGTCTCCCAACACACAGAGTGCTAAATTTCAATTCCCCAGTCAGTGACTTGATGAGAAGATTAGATTTGGACATGCTCGAGGAGGTTAGAGATGAGGCAGCCATTAGGAATGCTGCTTACCAACAACGCACAGCTATGTTCTATAACAAAAGGGTGAAGAAATGCGACTTAAAAGAAGGGATTATGTGCTAAAGAAGGTCGTTCAAAATCACAATAAGCTTGAAGCCAACTGGCATGGACCTTACCGAGTTACAGAAGTTGTTCGACCAGGAACATACAGAATAGCAACTCTAGAAGGAGAGGAATTTAAGAATGCATGGAATGCTGAACACCTACACAATTATTATCAGGAATGTAAAATGTAGAGCAATTCCTTCATTATGAATAAAACGATGATGTTTCACCATCCTCTTCCTTTTATTACAAGTTTTTTGGGGAATACTAGTGTGATACACTACACTGATAGTTCGAGTGTGATCAACTTCGGTTGGTAAAATAGCGAGAACAAATTATACTCCTTTGATTAGGAGGCGTACACTTGCGTGATCAACTTTGGTTAGTAAAAGAGCTTGTGGACAAGATAGTTCGAAAGAACCTGATAGTTCGAGCGTGATCAACTTCGGTTGGTAAAATAGCGAGAACAAATTATACTCCTTTGGTTAGGAGGCGTACACTTGCGTGATCAACTTTGGTTGGTAAAAGAGCTTGTGGACAAGATAGTTCGAAAGAACCTGATAGTTCGAGCGTGATCAACTTCGGTTAGTAAAATAGCGAGAACAAATTATACTCCTTTGGTTAGGAGGCGTACACTTGCGTGATCAACTTTGGTTGGTAAAAGAGCTTGTGGACAAGATAGTTTGAAAGAACCTGATAGTTCGAGCGTGATCAACTTCGGTTGGTAAAATAGCGAGAACAAATCATACTCCTTTGGTTAGGAGGCGTACACTTGCGTGATCAACTTTGGTTGGTAAAAGATCTTGTGGACAAGATAGTTCGAAAGAACCTAATAGTTCAAACCCACAACCAACTTTGGATGGTAAAAGGGCAAGAACAACATTCTTAAAAATGCCAATTTTGGCTGGTTAAGAAACAAAATATGCCAACAAATTGGTCGGAAGGTAAAACCATTCCAGAAAATACAAAAATTCCAAACTGAACCAAGTATAGTTGGCCGGTGATCAAATCCCACGAACTGTAGTTGGTCAATGAGGATAAATTATCGACCTTGGTTGGTCGGACACATTTTAAACATTTTAACAACCTGGGTTGGTCGGGGATAAAAATCCATCAATTGTAGTTGGTCGACAACCACAATTTAACAACCTTGGTTGGTTGGAAACATTTTAAACATTTTATACTCATTACTTTATTATTAAGTGATTGAGCAACGTTGATACTTGTAAACTTTTTTGAATGATGAACAACACAATATTATCTTTTTAACAGATACATATGCACAGATGTAAAAGTGTTAGACAAGTACAAAAGAATAGCAATACAGATTTGCAAACAAAAAATGAAAGTCTTTCATTAAAATTCAAAATAAATTACAAGTTACATATATATGCTAACTATTACATTGAAAATCCTATTCTATTGGTTTTTTCCCTTCAGCCTTCGATATAGGTTCCTCGCCAGCAGGAGGATCATTTAATGTCTGGGGAGAATTGATAAAATTCAAGTCCTTCAACATTCTGACATTCATTACTGAAGGAGTATCCAAGAGATGCTCGGGATGAGATAATTCAATCTGAGAATGAAGACTATAGTCACCAAGGTATTTTGAAATTAAGCTCCGAGGAATGGCAAGAGCTGGGATCCATTCCATGTCTAGTTTATAAGGCGGTACAGGCAAGTCTAGTAGCCCAGGAGCATGATAATCCCATAAATAATGGCCTTGCTCTAGCTTTAACATACCCAGGGCGTTCAACCATCCTTGTTTATAACCTTCATTATTGGCATTTTCAAGACGAGCA
Source organism: Sambucus nigra (assembly GCA_949130495.1). NCBI lineage: Eukaryota > Viridiplantae > Streptophyta > Magnoliopsida > Dipsacales > Adoxaceae > Sambucus > Sambucus nigra. The sequence continues at coordinate 549,871,445 of OX422212.1, read as the reverse complement.
TCCAAGTGACAAAGGGCTTCATTGTAGCCTGCCATCCAAAACTCACGAGGTTGTTTGTGGAATTGGAAAGTTATTCTCTCTAGTTGCTCGTGAAGGCTCCTGGCAAAAACATCTTTATTATTCAAAGCAGACTTCGTCGCAGTAAGTTGATCTTCCAAAGATAGGTTTTTCTTGGACATTTCAGACAAAGCCCGATCTTTGGCATTCAGTTGGTACGCTTGGGTTTCCAATGTTGACAGAGTACGAGCTTCTTCAATACTACGAGGAGTTCTTGATCGACCCCGAGCAGTTGAAGTACTTCGTTCCTCGTTAACATCCTGGGTAGCTCTTCCTCTCCCACGAGAACCTCTTCCTCGCCCCCAAGCAGTAGTAGAGATACCAGACCTTCTCAGAGTATCCAATTCTTGCCTTAATTTGGCATTCTCAACCTTTAAGAATGAGAATCCTTCATCGGTGACCGGTACCAAGGCAGTAGAGGATGAAGATTCAGACTCATACTGTGCCAATTTTTTTCTGCAAATTGTTGTTTTCTTGTTCCAGCAGCTCGGCGATCTGTCTGCAGGCCTCAACTTCACCTTTTACGGTTCTCTCCCTGACATCGTATCCAGCAATGATCTTTTTGTGGCCTGTCTCGGAAGAAAGCTGTTGATATCTAGTCTCATATTCCTTGTGCAACAAGGCAGTTGATTCATTGTGCTGATTCTGAAGATCTTCTAAGGTACAATGAAGCTCCTCGATCAAGTCATAGTAGGCCACGTTGTTGGCCACAGCTCGGTCAAGTAAATCCTTCAGGTACTGATAAGCCTCAATTGCTTGTTCTGAAGCATCATGGCCAAGGATGTCAGCAATTTCTGATACACTCAAATTTGTATGACCAGCCTTATAATATTCATGGCATTGCTGCATCAGCTTTGTATCATGTGCAGATATCAGTTCCATTCTAGCCACAAACTAATAAAGAAGAGAAGGAAAGAGTTAATAAATAAAAACAGACAGAGCATCAACAATGAAGAGGAACAAAAAGATGTGATTTTATTACATCATCAACAAGATTACATCGTTTGGAATACAAAGGATAAGTAAAAGAAGAACAGAAAAAGAGTACCGAATAACTTCACACCTTTTCCTTGTCTCCCAAGACTTTCTCGGGAGGCTGGGATGAGGAGCTTGGTTGCTCGGTAGGAATAATGGTCTTATTAGTAGAAGCTGGGATTTGTTCTGGAGGAGCAGACAATGACGAAATCTCCTCGGTGGCTGTCTGGTTGGATGGTGGAACAAGGAATTGATCACCCACTGTCATTGAAGATTCTTCAGATGCAGCTTCGTCTGAAGACTCATCTTCAATAACTGGAGGAGGACCAGGGAGATGTTGTTGAAATAGCTCTGAGTCCTCACTCACCTTCAACTCCTGCAGTGCTGCAACCCAACCATCATGAAAATATTTCAGACTTCCATATTTCACCTGGGTCGTCATAGCTGCCACCCCCCTGTCCCATCCTTTGTCCCAACCAGTTTTAAAGGACGTCTTCACAGTTGTTTTTCTCTTCATTTTTTTCGAGGATAGCTTCTCGGACATAAGATTCTCGGTGACCTTCAATTTGGTCTCCACCTCCTCCTTCTGGCGATTTACTTCTCGCAGGAGGGTCAGCTCTTCTTCAGCCGATTTCAATTTATTCTCAAGCTCCCCAAAGCCTGAAAGTTTCTCGGCATAATCTTTATTTTCTTTCTCCAAGTCCTTCACCTTATTACCCAGTTGTACCTTCTCTGCATCAGACGCAGCCAATTTCTTCTCCCATTTAGTTTTATCCTCGTCATACTTCTGACGGGACTCACTCACAGATTTAATAGCTTTCGCCAGTTCTCCCTCCACAGTGGACGAGGAGCAAGAAGCTTTGTTTGCTTCATCCTTTTTAAGTATTAAATTGAAACAGCTCGTCAACTATAATCATAAAAGGGAAATGAAATCAGAAATAAATATGGGAAATAACAAAGGAAAATATAAAAAGCTCGGAGTAGAGATACTTACTGAAGCCAAATGACGAGCATCCAGAGAAGTAACCACATCCCGAGTAAGGTCTTCTTCAGTACCTTGCACCTCGGGGATGGGTGAAAATTTTGCCAAACTCATCGTAGAGCTCGGAGGAACAATAATTGGAACACCATCTCCACCAGCTGGGAGTGGGGGAATGGCTCCAGAAATACTGACCGAGGAGGATTTCCTCAATCTCCTCGGTGCCTTTTCAGCAACCTCAACCAAAGAGGAACTTTTGGTTGGTGAGATAGTGATTACCTCAACAGGTGCATCCTTCTGCACAGGAGCCACTGGGGGCTTCTTGGCAACCTTCTGAACAACAACAGAAGGAGCATCATCAATTTTCTTTGTCCCCTTTGGGACATTAACCTTGGTTTTCTTCCCATCGCCAGCAGAGGAACTCTCCTCGAAGAGAGTAGGAACTCTTCTCTTGCCCATTTTCTGGCTCAAAGGAATATGAGATTCCGGATCAGAATCTTCAGGAATTTGCACTGGATCACTGGAGCTGACCACAGGGCGAGCAGTAAAAGACGACGTATAGCTCCTGTACTGCAACAAGTATGAGGCAGACCTGATGTGCTCGTCTGCAATTTTCTGATGCAAGCTCCAGATATGTTTCAATTGCCTTATATTAACTTCTGATTCTTTAGGAGTTTTTCTCTTGCTATTAACTGCAAACAAAAACAATTTGAAATGTCAATCATGCATTTATTCAAACATGATGAAGTCACAATTTCGAGAATAAAATAAAATGAGAATAACCTATCCCATTGCCATATAGGGGGCATTTGGGACATTCATACACTTCGTCTCCGACTAAAGGAGCATGTTGCCAATTTTTGAAAACTAACCCATGTTCAAAATAATCCCTATTGGCATCAGGGAGGTTGACTACTAAAGCTCTATTCAAAAATCTGGTTTTTAAATAATAAACGTTATCTAAAACAACCCATCTATAGAAATACATAATCTCAGGAATTCCTATGCGAGTTCCATGAGTTTGATTTAATTTATGCACCCCGTTAACTATTCTCCATGTATTGGGGGCTACTTTTGTAGGAACAACATCGAAATGTTGGCAGAATTCTAAGCATAAAGAGTTGGGTGGAAAAGAAAATCCACACTCAGCAATAAAGAGGCTGGGGAACCAATGTCCCTCAGCCAAACGAAAATAATCAAAAGGCTCAGGAAGATTCTCCAGAGTTACCCAAGACGGAATGGAATAATCAGAACGGAATTTTTCAATAGATTCAATAATGTAAACCATGATGAATAAAAGAAGAAGGAAGAAGAGCTTACAGGGAAAAAAGAGATCTGTTGACAAACAAACGAAGAAAAAGATGGACGCACAGGAGAGAGAAAATCTATAGAAAACTCGAAAGCAGAAATTGAAAAGGTAGGAGACGATGGGATTGTCTCTGAAGCTTAAATACCTTGCCTTGGGAAATGGCGAAAGAAATGATTACAAAAAAGAAATTGTTACGCTACTGGCGGCTAAAAGGACAAAAAGGGCACGAAGACCGAAGCGCCTATAAAAATGCAAAATGGCGGATTCTGCGAATTTGGAAGAAAATTCAAATATGAAGAAAAGGCTCCTAAAACCCAGGAAAGTCATTTAATATCGCCATATACCGAGAAAGAATGTTCCATACTCCTCAAAGTTGGAAATATGAAACATTGGGGGCTTCTGTTGATACCAAAATTAATATGCTGATATGAACGAATAATACGAAGACACGTGTCAATATATGTGGCACAATAGCAACGAGGAAGTTCATTTCCCCGACCAACTCATGTTCTCTCCGAGCAACGAGGATACACCGAGGAACTTTAGCACTCCGAGGTACTCTAGCGCTCCGAGGAACTCCTGAGCAACGAGCAACTAAGACGGTCCGAGCTGCATCTCGGTCGTAGCATTAATTGCCAGATAATCAACAGTTCAACTATTCATTGAATGTTTATCATCTTGACGCACACGCTGCATTAAATGTATTACCCTTTCATATGTATATCATTTAATGTATCAACCCTTTCATGTACAGCCTAAGGGATATAAATACCTTGTATCACCCTCATTCAAAGGGACCGAAATTTCTTGAGAGAACTTGTACTCGAGAATTCCCAAACACTCAGCAATAACATAACAGTGGACGTAGGCCATTCATATAAGGCTGAACCACTTTAAAAATCTTTGTCTCATTTTATTTATCTGTGATTGAATAATTAGAGCGATCTAATTTTTTACATCAACACTAAGAAATTAGAAATCAATTATCTTCCTACTGATCTACAACTCGCATATATGTTTACAAAACCTCTAGATTATAATAGATTCATTTCATTACGAAAATCTATTGGTATGGTTTATGCTGACTAATCTTTTTGCTGTTTATCCAAGTTTTTCCCTTTGTCCATTTGAGACAAAATGGGGGAGAAATTTAAGTCTATTCAATTTGTACATATGCTATACAGCTTGATCTTAGTGAATTATTGCAGGTTCTTTTTGTACTGTTACTCTCAACAGTTGTAATAGGGTATTCAAATGTACTTAGTTGAGTTATGTACTTTTTGATTTCTAGGAATTGGGTAGATAGAATTTTGATAGGAATAAGTTTTTTCTTATTTTCTTGTTGCCCTACGAGTCCTAGATGACTCAAAGGAGATTTTGTCTCATATTTCCAAAAGGGGAGATTGATGCCCTTATACTTTTGACTCACTTGAGTCTATATTGTATAAGTGCTCATCTAGTTTGGAAATTGTGACAAAATTGTGTCTTTCCTAGAATCCAAAGAACCTCAGAAGTTAGTTTGCTACTTCATCTCTTTTTCTTGCTTTGATCCAGAACCTATTGCCAACACTCACACACAGTAGAATTCATTTTTTGCATATCATATTGCATAATTTTGTGTGTTCATGTGTTGAGTGTGTTTAAATTCCTAAACTGGAATTTTAATAATTTTTTAGGATTAACATTTTTAAAATAAGGTTTTCTTAATTAAAAATTGATTTAAAAGTTTCTGGGGTTAATTTGTAAATATCATTTGTTGATTATATTAGCCTAATGTTACCTTGGGTAGAATCCTAAAGCGGAGTAAACTTGAGGGTGTGGTTTTAATTAACTTTGGACGCGTGTTTGTTATCCTGTTATTGACCAACACTTGTCCTTGTCTGATTGGCTGAAGTTGTGTTTCTTTACTGAGTTATAACAGCGTTCATTCCTAGCCCTTGGATCATTAGCTATCAACGCTCTGCATGTTGTCTTGGTGAATCCCAGTACAATTATTTAGACCAATCAGAATTCGTTTAATCACCGCTTTATTAGAACCCTTAGATCTAAGTCAACTTGGCTTGACTTAATCCAGGCCCTTGGTTTTGAGCCAACCTCTCGAACCTTCTCCTCACCCTATAAAAGCGAACCTTCTCTCAAACTTCGAAGACTTTTTTCATTTTCATTTCCTTTGAGAAATTGAGAGAGTAGAGAGAGAACAGAGAGAAGAGAGAGAGTTAGAAACCCTAACCCTGTTCGTCAAACCTCTTCCATCCAAACTCAAACACTTAGTCAAAATACCTCCATATCCAAAACACTTCTCTGAGTGTTCTTAAGAGTTTGAGAGTTTGAGTTGAGATTATTTTTGTTGCTGTAACCTCGTGTTCTCTTGATCTTATTTTCAACTTAAACGTTTTACTCAGATCTACTTTCTGATTTCATAGAAATTTCAGATCTGAGTTATTAATGTTACATTACACTTAGCTTCATTTTATTTCTCACTTGAGAAATATATTGTTGATTATTTTTTATAAAATGTTTATTTACTTTGAAATCAACAATAAATGTTTTCTATTTCTAGTTCTTATAAAACTAAACCTTTGACCTAGTTTGGAATCTCACTTGGAGGCTTTCAATCTCGAAAAGTTTCTCTAAATTCTGAGATTGATTAAGACCTTGTCTGTCTTCCTAGCAAGGTATTCGTGGATTCTGGGAATGATTTAAAGGTCAAATAAGGTGAAAAGTTTTGTAAGAAGAAAGAAAAAGAAAAGATCACAGCATATAGTGTTATTGTAATTTGTTAGGACTGTTTGTACTTAATAAGTGTGTGTGTGTGTGTGTGTGCATGCATGTGTTAGAAAGCACTTCCACAAACACTTTCACCCTACAACACGAAAAGTGTTGGTAATAAGATCTTGAGAATAAAGAGTCGACGTAAAGTGCTGGAACAAATCAGAAGTTAACAAACTGGGAGAACTACACCTACAATCAGAACTGCAGAGAAGTTTAAGGACACCAGAGGGTACATTCCAAAACTTATATAGGACTGAGTTGTTTGCATGTTAGTTATATAGTTTGTAACTCATATATTTGTTTTAGTGGATTTTTCATTTTTCTCCGTAGAGGGAGTCGTGGATGTTTCCTCAATTGGTGAGGGTTTACCACGTAAAAAATATTGTGAACATAATCTTTCTACATCTCCTCATCTCACTCTTGGTTGTGCTGAGTTTAAGATTTTTAAACTACTTCATAAACTTGTTATTCAATTCTTGAATAGATCTCGTACATACTGATTTGTTAAACACATCTTGTGTTCAAATAGTTTGGTTTTTACGAAAAGAGTTTCTTAAAAAAACAGATCGGAGTTACTTAAATAGTTTATTTTTAATAAATGGCTTTAGTAACATTTTTCAGTTATATGTGTGGATATTGTGGTAAAGGTACGTATATAATGGTAGTAAATATTATATACGGGTAATAATACAGTGTGTGATGTATTTACTTTATATAACTTGTGACACGGTTATATGCTACTATTTAAGAGGAATTAATTAAGTTAATTGTGAGATAACTTATAATTCAAGAATCATTATACTCGGGTTAGAGTAGTATGGAAAGGGATGGTTATAGCAGGACTAGTTAGACGGGGTAGTACAACTAGGTGGGTTAAGGTAACCGGTAGGTGTGCACAATAGTGGAGGGGTGAGAATGTCCACAAGGGAGTGCGACACTAACTTAAATATGAAGCGCATTCGTGCATTTTAAATTACTGCAGTTAATTCACTTGCTAAATATTTTCAAAATATGTTGGGTTCTAACCCTTGCTATAAAACTATTTTCGAAACCTTTTAGGTGTCCAGCCACAGGGATGCCAGGATCGATATTCTATTCCAGGGACACGGAGTTACGGCATATGTGGATGGTAGCAGGAGTTTGGATTAGACGCATCATTCATTCATTTCTAGAGTAGGAATCTTGTATCAGTTTCAGTTTTATTTAGGGCATGTCGCCCAGACTTTCAGTTCAGTTTCAGATTAGTTTATTCCTGTGTTGAATATTTGTATTGGATTATTTCACTTTGGTGGTCGGTGGTCGGTGGTTTATTCGACAAATTATTTAATTAATTATTCAGCTGAGTTTTATTCAGTTGTGTGAATGGTTTATATTTATTTCCGCATGTACTGTTTTGTGTAATTAAAAAGTTAAAATTGGCACCAACTTTTAGAATACTAGGTGGTTAGTAAGTTTTAAAAAAAAAGTTTTCGACAGTGATGCTAAGGATGATCTAACTGAGATTCCTGTTTTAATTTGGTATAGGACTGATCACCCGGTATTTTATTAGGCGGGGTGTCACAGATGGTATCAGGTCCTTAGGATCTGTGCGACTTTTCACGTTTCGGCTTAGCAATCTTTGATATAGATCCCTATTATAGGATTATTGTATTCTCATATGTAAGAGCATATACGTTCTTCTGCCAAATTTGTATTTGAGAGTGAACTCATACGATTCAATTCTCATTCCAGATGACGCCCAGGAGAGAGAGAGCAGCTAGGGCAGCAGGGGGAGATGAGACGAGGGAGGCTCGTCAGGGGCAAGTGTTACCGCAGCAACTGCCCGAGATGATTTTGGCAGCACAGGTAACTAAACTAGTGGCGCAGGTGGTTGAAACGATGGTGTTTGCAACGGCAAGGTATATTCCATGGGATCAACCACAAGTGTTAGTGGCACCGGACGTTCAGACTCGCGCGGAGTCGTTGGGGTGGAAACAAGAAAGAGAGGTTATTTTTATTGGAAACCCACCAGAGTTGCGAGGGGGTTTAGATGTAGTGCTAGCGTGTCAAGGAAGAAAGATATCCAGCGTCACCTACGCATGAGAGATTGAGATGAGGTGCGGAAAAAAATGCTAACCACTTTTAGTTTAGTGGGAGCAGCGCTACAGTGGTGGGAGTCGATCACCATAGTGAGGAAAGGGACACACTATCTATTACAAAGTTTTGGGTGCGGTTCGATCGCAAGTATTTTCCTCCAGCGGTTGAAACCGAAATGAGGAGAAAATTTAGAGAGGTGACTCGGGGGGGGACCGTTCAGTGGTTGATTACGAGGAAGAATTCACTCGGTTAGAAAATTTTGTACCAGATGAGGTGAGCAATGAAGAGACAAAGAAAGCCAGGTTTATGGATGGGTTAGTCTAGAGAATCAGACAACATTTAATGGGTAATTCCTCATTCGTAGGTTATACTGATGTCGATAACGCAGCACTCCAGCACTGTCAGGAATATCGCTTCCACGTGAAAGGAAGCGGGAGGGGAGTGGGAACTATCCAGTCGGATAAGGCAGGAGGGAACAATACCAGTGGGGTGTCCCATCAGCAGACTGGGGGAGATCAGGGGCAAGATTTCTGGCAGGGAAATCATGCCAAATGATCTAGAACTGGAGGCTATCGGTAGGATGGCCAGGAATTCTAATAAGGCCGGCATGGAAGGGATCAGGGGTAGGGTGAATGTATTAGAAGGTGTTTCATTTGTGGGGAAAGAGAGATACATGAAGAGAATTTGTCTTAAGCGAGGCAGGGGTCAACTACATGACAAGGTTTTGGATGTACAGCCACTAAAGCAAGTCATGGGCACATTCTGGTAGGGAGAAGATGCTCTGAAACCCGAGGATCAGCCGTCGCAGCTAGAATATGGAGGTAATTATTTTTATCCCATGGGCGTGGAGTATATTTTTGAGTGACAAGGAGGATGTCACAATATAAGACTTATTTTTCACTAGAGTTCGCAGGTAAGTCGAACTTAGTAGGTGCGTTGGCTGTAGCACCATAGTATGTGGATAAACTTTTCGTAGGGTAGCGGAGTTTCCTTGGTGTTCTTCACGGGAGAGTGAAGGTGTACACTGAGTGAAGGTTTGAATTATGCGAGGAATTACTACTTTCGAGAATTATGGGAGTAGGGCTGATAATATTTCCTTAATATCGGCCGGATAGCGATGGAATTTAACTATTGTGGATAGTGGTGTAAAATTTTGGTGTTCGTGACACTAGGGTATGGTTGGTACTAGGTATCACCGGAGAGGTCGTATAGCCTATATATATGTGGATATATATGTTGTATTGCGTGGTGCGATAGCACATGGTGAGGTTTTGTGTTCTCACAGTTTATCCCGGTAAGTGGGGATGTTTACTGAAGTGAATCAGGGTGGTTAGAATTATTTTCGAGTAAAGAGAGATAGCTCGGGGTTTATTTTGCGCAAGGACTAGTGATGGTAAGGGCGCGGTATTTTATGTTGTCTTTGGTAGCATGAAAGTAAGCGTGTATACTTTTGTGTTGAGAGACAAGTAATTATGGGGAGATGTTTGGACGTTAGCACATGGCTTGGGTACCCGGGCAGTAAATATATGTGTGTGTGTATATATATATATATATATATATATATATATATATATATATATATATATATATATATATATATGTGTGTGTGTGTGTGTGTGTGTGTGTGTGTGTGTGTGTTTGTGTGTGTGTGTGTGTGACTACGGGTTCGAAGTTACATTACGTGTTACGACTAGTATAGTCGGGTAGCTTTCGTGCGGTAAAGCACGGGGATAGGGTGTATGGGCACCCAAATTAATTAAGGCAAATTTTGTGATGTTAAGCACGGGTATAGGGCATGTGGTCACCCTGGTTAAGTTAAATGCATACTTGTGTAACGTATGGTTATAAGTCAATGGGACTGTAACAACCCAGGTTTTTGAGCAACTATTTTATACTATTTTGCCTAAGAGGCTAATTTTATAAAATAGGGGATGTTGGAGTAAATATTATTTCCCGTGAGACTTAGGGATAATATTTACTATGTTTTGTCTATTTACCGTTATGAGAAAGTAAATAGCATTATATTATGATATTTTGCGTCGTTATATGTAAAACGACGGTTATGACCTATATTTAAATTTGGGTATAATAGATGAAATAAAATGAAATTGGAACGTAAAAATAGTTCACACTTTCCCGAATGCCAAAATAGGGGGTGCGGTTGTTTTTAGAATAGTCGAGATAGTCGAAATAAGTGCCACGTTATATTTTTGGGTTTCGGGCACTTTTACGCGTTATGGCTCAATTAAGTGGTTACGAGTCATTTTAGTGGTGTATTAACAATTAAAAGTGGGGGTTTATGTTTTTGAGACCCGTATAAGTCCCCCACCCCCTTTATTTTTCTTCATTTTTGGGAGAGAAGCCAAAGGAGAGAGAGAGAGAAGAGAGTTGGGAGAAAATGGAGAGAAAGAGAGAAAATGGAAGATTGGGCCGGATTTCCGTTGCTACCGGAGGTGACCCAAGACTATGAACCTCGAGGCAAGTTTCTTACTTGCTAGATATTGATTTAATGTGATAAATATGCATGTGTAGTTAAGTTTTGGAGGTTTAAACCATAAATGGGTTTTTGTAGATTTTGGTGTTTAATCCATTAATCTTGGGTTTTAATTTGATTTGAGGAGAAATAATTAATGGTATGATGTTTAGAAGTGATTTTATACTAGCATTTGTTGTTGTGGTTGGGCGAAATAGTGGGTAGAAGCTTGGATGGCTCGTTAATGGCCGAAACAGCTTCTCGGAGAAGAAGCTGTCCGCCAGGATCGATCGATCAAACCTGGGGGATCGATCGATCGAAGCCTTCGATCGATCGACGGCCAGGGGTCGATCGATCGACCCCTTCTGAAAAAGTGAGATTTTTCTAGTTTTGTTTTAGCCCTTTTCTTTTAGGTTCAAGGTTTAGGAACCTTCCTTTGGGAAGTAATGGGGAGTCCTAGAGGGTTGTTATTGGGTAGACTAATGTCCTAGGTTAAGAGGGGATATTTGTGCTTACCCGAGGGCTAGTTTGTATAGGTTAATGTTCGAATAATATAGGAGGTTAATCTAAAGATAAATTGGGAGACACTCCAATATGGAGACTCACTTTGAGGGTTTATGAAATAATATGAACTCTTGGAGGCTATTTTGAGGTTAGTGGCACTTTCGGTCTTAGATCATTAATAAAATATGACTTAATAAGAATGAATTGCACATTCTAAAACTTGGTGCTTAATGGCTAAATGAATGGTTTTTGGAAAAGTAAAATTGGAAGTTTTCAAAATGGAAAAAGTAATGTTTTTCATAAATGTTAATTTATGGATACACACCTCTCTAAATCGCTATCATAAGGGAAGTTGCGCGCGTTGTGGTGAAGCCCCCTGGCTAATGAATGCAGGGTGGATATAATCCCTAGACCATGTGAGCGTTTGTGATTGTATATTTTTCTGCGATGGTTAGGAGATTCCGGGTGTGGTCTTGACTATCCCGCAGGCACATGGTCGCTTCCCAACGTTTCGATAGGATCCCAGGATGTCTTGGTGATAGGCCCTAGAAGATGATAGCAATTTAGGGGCGCGCACAGTGGGGAAACCAGGACGGGCGGTCTTAGATTGCGTTATATTATATGATATATAACTATGTTCAATAATGTGGGACATTATTGGTTAAAATGGCTTTAATTTACATTTCCCGGATGGAAGAAGGGAAATGGGATGTTAAATACATTTTCCGGATGGAAGAAGGAAAATGGATGATATGAAATGAAAGTAAAGCATTTTTATGATAATAAAACTTGCTTTAAATTATGTATTTTTCCTGGATGGAAGAAAGGAAATAAAATTTGGTAAAGAAAGTTTTGAAATGAGAAAGTGACATAAAGAGCACGATGAAATGCCACAAAGAGCATAAAAACTATGAATATATTTCCTGATAAGGAATAGAATTTCGAAATGAAATAGTATATGGTGAAAGTAATTTGGTAAATGTTTAATAAAATGTTGTACCATTTATATGTGTTCCTAAATATGAATTAGGAATTGTGACATTAGATGATGGATGGATTTTATTTTATCTTTTCTTTGTGTGGCCGTAGATATGACCTCCCACACTTATGCACACACATACATTTATTGATTATTTCGTGCTAAGGATCTAATGGATCTCAACGATCAACCTTGCCTAAGTAGTAGTGTATCGGGGGGGTTATTTGTTTGGATTTCGCTTCGCGAGACACCCCACGCACGAATAGGGCATAGTGTTGAGACTGGGGAGAAGTTAGCCCTTAGTACTTAGGGTTAACTAGAACATCTCATCATATTGCGCTAGGTTGCTGCTAGAATGAGAGGTGAGAAATATTACTGTTATCTGCGAGAGAATTACGCACTTAACTGTCATGCATTTTAGTCACATGGTAATCATATCAAACCGGGCCCTGACCCGTATCTATATTTATTTGTTTCGGCATATTCTTTGCCGTTACAGGTGCTCTACCGCATGGACACCCGTGTTTACATTTCCATACCAGTTTTCATGGAGCTACAGCATATTGCGGATGTTGTAGGTTACTTGTATTAGACGCTTCTTTCTATTGCACTATAGTTATGTTTAGTATATTTATTCGGGCGTGTTTTGCCCAAGGTATTGCACTCATTCATTATATTGTAAAAATTGATATGTAATACTCGATGTACTGTTTGTATTGGTCTGTTCACCGACAGCTTATTCGGTGATATTTATTATATTGTCATTCTTTATCCATTGATTTTTTGGTATCCACCGTTTTTGCAAATGGGATTGTCTAAGTGTTTTTCTTTACTTTCTAAATTTTTAATTTGACAGTTCGTTTTCTAAAATGATTGATGGTTATCTCATACTATTATTTTAATCGACAGTGATGCTGAGAATGGACCACCTATGATTCCTGTGATTATTAGAGTATTGGGCTGGCCACCTATTATTTTAGTAGGCGGGTTGTCACAGGGACAGATATAGCGAGCTTGGAGACACATGACTAGAGAGTAAAATGAGAAGCTTAGAACATTACGCTCATCTTAATTTCGAGGATGAAATTCGTTTGTAAGGGGGGGAGTATGTAACACCCCGTAATTTTGAGGATTTAATATTTAATTATTTTTGGGAATTATAAAAATATTAAAACTTGGAGAAACTTAAATTCATGAGTTGGAGAATTTAATTGAATGAGCCAAATTATTTATAAGTGGCGACTTTTAAGTTTAATGGTTCAAAATCTCGTGTGTCACATTTTGAGGTCGAAATTTGGAAATTTTGAAAAGTATTTCGGATGGCAATTTTGAGTGCGGGGTTGCATCCAGATGGGTCGAGATAGTAAGAAAATAGTACCCGGGGGTAGTAATTGGGTCTCGGGGTATTTTTGTACAGCCTGGCCCACACGGGGTGAGTTGGGCCTTTTTAATTAGGCCTACATGGCCAAAAACGGAATTCTGGTATTTTTAACCTAATTGAGAGATTAGGGAACAGCAGTCAACACGCCTCTAAACCTAGGGTTTGAGAGGGAAATCGGGGAAAAGCAAATTAAGAGCCAAATTGGAGATTTTAGTGCCAAATTAAGGGACTACACCAACGGATCAGACACTACGTACAATTCCAGGCAAGTGGTTAACTGTTGTGATTTTTGAATTTATGATAATCAATTCATATCATAGTGATGTGTAAATCAAATTTTCATTTTGGGTGTGTAACCAAAATTTAAATTGGGTTCTTGGAAATTGATATACCTTAATGGGATTTAGGGTGAGATTGATTGTGTTCATGATCCAAGAATGTAGAGGAATGAATCGTATGTTAAAACCAGTAAGAGTAAATTGTTAATCGCTGATAATATGAATGAAATTCGTATTGGGGATTTAAAACCCGGATAATATCCAAATCGGGAAAACCTTGGAATTTATGGATATTGATGATTAATTAAGGTCTATGGGATGTTTAGCCCTTATCTCATATAGAGGATATGTTATTTGTGTTTGTGTAAGGGATTAGATTGAGAATCAAAGCTTTAAGTTTCGTCCATGGCTGACAGTGGCTGGAGAGGACGAATACTGGAATGATCGATCGATCGACCCAGGGGCTCGATCGATCGATGATGGCGAAAACTGGGCAGTTCGTCCAGTTTGTTATATAAAGGGGAATTTAGTTGAAAGTTAAGTTTCATACATTAATAAGTGATAAATAATTATGAAAAAAATATTCCTAACAATTATGGGAGAAAGTAATTGGGACTAGGATGAACTTATGTGGGGCACATAATGGATGGATTTGAGAAATTTTATTCCAAAATAGTGAGATACGGATCAAGTGAGCGAATCCGGGTATATTGGTGAAGCGACCCCAAGGTAGTGAATTAAGTTTGGAGATCAACTAATTAATTTAGAGTCGGGATATAGACTCGGGAAATATTTAATTTCGGGCCAAGTGATCGAGTTCGGGGTATATTGATAATTATAGGTAAATATAATTGGAAAATTTATGGAGATGCAAGTGTGACACATTGTGGGTGAAAATGTGGGAATGAAATTATGAGAGGTAAAATGGACAAAGTGAGCGAGTCCGGGTATGTTGGTTAAGTAACACCAAAGTATTTAATTAATTATTGAGAGAGAATAATTAAATTGGAGTCGGAATATAGACTCGGGAAATATTAAGGTATGGGCCAAGTGAGCGAGTCCGGGGATAATGGTTGGGTGACACAAGTTATTAAATTAATAAGTGTGATAATTAATTTAATTAGAGTCGGATTGTAGACTTGGGTAGGATTAAATTAATACGTGTGATAATTAATTTAATTAGACTCGGATTGTAGACTCTGGTGGGATTAAATAAATAAGTGTGATAATTAATTTAATTACAGTCGGATTGTAGACTCGGGTAGGATTAAATTAATAAGTGTGATAATTAATTTAATTAGATTCGGATTGTAGATTTGGGTAGGATTAAATTAATGAGTGTGATAATTAATTTCATTACAGTCGGATTGTAGACTCGGGTAGGATTAAATTAATAGGTGTGATAATTAATTTAATTAGAGTCGGATTGTAGACTCGGGTAGGATTAAATTAATAGGTGTGATAATTAATTTAATTAGAGTCGGATTGTAGACTCGGGGAGGTATTGAATTAATTAATGTATAAATTAATTTTATTAGAGTCGGACCACAGACTCGGATTGGTGTAAATTAATTAATGTGTGAATTAATTAATTAGGAGTCGGACCACAGACTCAGATCGGTATTAAATTAATGGGTGTGTTAATTAATTTAATTAGAGTCGGACGATAGACTCGGGGAGGTATTAAATTAATGTGTGTGTTAATTAATTTAATTAGAGTCGGACGATAGACTCGGGGAGGTATTAAATTAATATGTGTGTTAGTTAATTTAATTAGAGTCGGACCATAGACTCTGGGAAAGTATTATATAAATTGAGGTGTCAGTTAAAAATATTAGAGTCGGACCATAGACTCAGGAAGACGATAAATTATTAAGTGAGAAAATTAATTATGTTGAGTCGGGCCACAGACTCAGGAAATTACACGCAGTGTACATGATTTTGAGTACACGGTAAAGCCAGGGTTTATGTTATATATATACGGTATAGTGATAGTATATATATACGTGTATATAATCTGTGTGATATTAAATATCAGTGACTAGATATTTATTCAATTTATATACTCTAATGCTATCAAGGGAGGTTGCGCGATGTGGGTGAATCACCTAGCTTGAGGAGTAGGGCGAGTATATCCACAGGTCATAGCATCCGGTATATATATGGTTGAGGGATTATCTCACTTTTGGGGAAGGAATATGGCCGCCTCCACTACGTTTATATTTTTGGCCAAGTTGGTGAGCGATTCCAACTTGGGGAAAACTAGGTTTTGTGAACACACCTAGTGAGATATCATTTTAGAGTGAATCATCCGACGAGGGTATACTCGAAGGGATGGATATGCGTATGTTATATGTGTGGATATTGTGGTAAAGGTACGTATATAATGGTAGTAACTATTATATAGGGTAATAATACAGTGTGTGTTTTATTTACTTTTTATAAGTTGTGACACGGTTATATGCTACTATTTAAGAGGAATTAATTAAGTTAATTGTGAGATAACTTATAATTCAAGAATTATTATACTCGGGTTAGAGTAGTATGGCAAGGGATGGTTATACCAGGACTAGTTGGATGGGGTAGTACAACTAGGTGGGGTTAAGGTAACCGGTAGGTGTGCACAATAGTGGAGGGGTGAGAATGTCCACAAGGGAGTGCGACACTAACTTAAATATGAAGCGCATTCATGCATTTTAAATTACTGCAGTTAATTCACTTGCTAAATATTTTCAAAATGTTTTGGATTCTAACCCTTGATATAAAACTATTTTCAAAACCTTTTAGGTGTCCAGCCACAGGGACGTCAGGATCGATATTCTATTCCAGGGACACGGAGCTGCGGCATATGTGGATGCTAGCAGGAGTTTGGATTAGACGCATCATTTATTCATTCCTAGAGTAGGAATCTTGTATCAGTTTCAGTTTTATTTAGGGCATGTCGCCTAGACTTTCAGTTCAGTTTTAGATTACTTTATTCTTGTGTTGAATATTTGTATTGGATTATTTCACTTTAGTGGTCGATGGTTTATTCATCAAATTGTTTAATTAATTATTCAGTTGAGTTTTATTCAGTTGTGTGAATGGTTTATATTTTTTCCCGCATGTACTGTTTTGTAATTAAAAAGTTAAAATTGGCACCAGCTTTTGGAATACTAGGTGGTTAGTACGTTTTTAAAAAAAAGTTTTCGAAAGTGATGCTAAGGATGATCCAAATGAGATTCCTGTTTTAATTTGGTATAGGACTGATCACACGGTATTTTATTTGGCGTGGTGTCACACATTTGTCCATGTCCAAAATTTCATGGTATTTGGCACAACCTGAATTACTTTATGCTCGACGCGTAAGTACAATGCCTCACTACAGTGACACTATTGCAATGACGTCAAATCTTGTGCAAAAGGAAAATCTTCCCAAAAGATTGCATTGTAAAATGTGGAGATTCTCATTTTCTACAATATCTTTTGTTGCCTTGGGAAGGCAACCTATTTTTTATGGTTGAGAATGAGTTAAATTTTTTCGAGGCATATTAGTCTGTCATCTCTCTCTCTCTCTCTCTCTCTCTCTCTCTCTCTCTCTCTCTCTCTCTCTCCCTCTCTCGTAAACCCTAGATAGGGTTTGCATGGCCCTCCCACATACCTCCCTCATGGGGGTAGGCTCTTCTTCCCTCCCTACCCTAAGCCATAAAATCCCTATCACTGCCACC
This sequence comes from Sambucus nigra, assembly GCA_949130495.1. NCBI lineage: Eukaryota > Viridiplantae > Streptophyta > Magnoliopsida > Dipsacales > Adoxaceae > Sambucus > Sambucus nigra. The sequence goes on along the minus strand of OX422212.1, from coordinate 549,853,955 downwards.
TGCAACATAGATACATTCCATGCTAATCATGGTATTCAAGGAATTGCTCAAAACAAGCCTCATTCGATTTCCCAAGTCCTAGATTCACAAAGAAAGAAAACCTATGATTTGCAAAGGTCTCTTCCTTCAAGGGGGAACCTGCTATTCTCTATGAAGATTCAACTGCAAGAAATGGCCACTCCTTTCAAATATACTATTGTTGGAAAGCTTTCACATAGACGTCCATCAATTGATGATATTCGTAAATTCTTCTCCTTTTTACAACTAAAATCTTCTTGTCATATTGGTCTTATAGATCAAAAACATATATTGATCAGGTTGAACCATGTAGAGGATTACCATAGACTTTGGCTAAAAGATATTTGGTATATTCATAGCTTCCCAATGCGATCTTTTAAATGGGACATTGATTTTCATCCCAATAAATAATCTTCGATTATTCCTTCGTGGATTTTATTGCCTCTCTCACCTATCCACATGTGCAATCAGAATGTTGTATTTTCAATTGCTCAAGTTGTTGGTACTCCTCTTAAAGTGGATAATGTAATTGATTCTCTTTCAATGCCCAGTCAAGCAAGGGTGTGTGTCGAAGTATATTTGAAGAAAACTCTCCCTTATAGAGTTTGGATTGGAAACAAAGACAAGGGAACAGGCTTTTGGCAACCAATAGTGTATGAAGATCTCCCTACCTTTTGCTTCTATTGTGAAAAGAAAGATCATCTGCAAGATAACTGTTATATGAAGAATATGGAAGAAAACCAAAAAGAAGTGCCTCAAATCCATATGGGAAAAAAGAAGAAGGAGACTACAAAGGAGTGGGTTCAGAAAACATTTTGGGAAAATGATACAAGCAAGCTCTCAACAGATATATAGAAGAAGGGGAGATTCATATAGATATTCAAATACCTCTTAAACAGAAGAAGCAAATGCTTATAACCTCTTTTCTGCTCAAGAAGAATACAGTAGTTACACATGAAGAAAAGGAGAATTCAAAGGATAGAATCACCAAATAACTTATGCCTTTCGAAGGAGATAATGGAGGAAAGGAAAAAGAGCTGCACAATGGTCAGATAGACTTCCAGCTGCAAGCAGGTGTGTCCATTAATAATACAGTAAACATTGGTACTAATTTAGATAATGGAGATAGCCCACCCAGTCATCAACACTATCCTTCCAATCAAGATAAGGGGGAATATAAGGAAGGACAAGTGGCTGAAGAGGAGCTCAATCACAGTGAAATTTCTAAAAGAGTCTATGAGAGCTCTGATAATAAGGAGACTTATCCAGAAGAGGGGTTTATAACTGTTTCTAAGGAAAAAAAGGCAATAGGGTTGACAGATTCAAAGGGATAACAGGTGGTAATTTCAGAGTTCTCATGTCTCACTAAAACTCTCCTTCTCTCAGTAAGTATCAATGTTAGCAGGAATAATATGGAATATAAGAGGCATCTCAAAAAAGGGGGCCCTGAGAAGGTTAAAAAGGTTAAATAAGTTGCATTCCCCTCATTTTATTGTTATCCTGGAGCCCAAGCAGGAGTTGCACAAAATCAAATGTTATTGTTTAAAACTTGGTTTTGATTGTTCAATATCAAATCTAAACAGTAAAATTTGGTGTTTTTATAAGGAAGAAACTCAGTTAGATGTTGTTTCTGAGATGAACCAACGTCTTACTATTCTACTAAAGAAAAAGACCTGACCATCCCTATGCAATGTAGTTTCATCTATGCAAGCTGCAATAGAATTGAAAGAAGACTATTGTGGGAATATCTATATGAGATTAGTACAGATTCTCTATGGTAATTAGGAGGGGACTTCAACATTGTAGCAGATATGTCAGACAAAACAGGAGGAAATGAGATTAAACTTGGGGAAATGTATAAATTTATTGAATGTATTTAGGTAGATGGAATGATAGATGTGGGGTACAAAGGGTCAAAGTATACTTGGCATAATAAAAGGTATGTTGAGCATAGTATTTAGAGTAGACTGGATAGAGTGTTAATGAATCAAGCTTGTGTGGATCTGAATCTATCTTGGAGTGTCTCTCACTTAAATAAAAGCATGCCAGATCACTCTCCTTTACTTTTAAAAGGAGACCAACCATCAAATTCTATTCTTAGAAGCTTTAAATTTCTGAATTTCAGGTAAAATAATAAGTAATGCAGAGATATTGTAAAGAACTCATGGGAAGAAATAACTTGTCCTAATCCTGTAGCAGCTATTTCTATGAAATTAAAGGGGATAAAAGGCAAATTGAGCAAATGGAGTAAATTGACCTAGGGTGACATTTTCCAAGAAGCTAGAAATGTTGAGGATAACCTCTTAAATGCTGAGATAAAGTATGAACAGAACCCCACAGAGGAGATTAGATAAGAGCTGAATAACCACTACTGACCATAACAAAAAACTTCAAATAGAGACTGACTTTTGGAGCCAAAAAGCTAAAGAAAATTGGGTTGCTGATGGAGATAAAAATTTTGCGTACATCCACAAAGTTGTTAGAGAAAATCAGAAGAGAATGAACATTAAAAGAATTAGAAATAAGGATGGTGCTTGGGTTAATACAAGGGAGGAGATTCATGCAGCTGCCATAGACTTCTTCACAGAGTACTACCAAGCATAAGAGATTCAAGAGACTAACAGCTCTGATCACATTCTAGATGTTATTTCTAATAATCTCACTGAGGAGATGAATCAATCTTTAGTTCAATGGCCAAATATGGAAGAATTGGAGAAGCCAGTTAGAGGTATAAATGCTAAAAGCAGCCCAGGAGTAGATGGTTTTGATGGCCATTTCTTTATTTCCTTCTGGGAGGATATTAAAGAAGAGCAATTAAAGGAAAATTCAGTCCAAATTAGAAGAGGTGCTCATACGTGGAACATAATGTTCTCAGTGAGAGCAACTGCAGAAGATAATATGAAGTGGATAATAGGGAAAGGTGATATAAGCATCTACAAAGATAACTGGCACATAGAAGAATGTAAGAATCTCAAAATAGAGAATGGTAAATCCATTAATTGTTTTTGGACTTCAAGTCACCAATGGGATAAACAAAAATTACAGAGCTACTTTCATCGGGATCTAGCAACTAAGATTCAACACTTTCAAGAGATACAGGAGGACCAATTGGATACAATGATATGGAAACCCAATCCTACATGAGGTTTTACAGTCTAATCTGCTTGGGAGATCTGTAGAATGTCAAAGACGCTTCAGTTTAGTTCAAAATTCATATGGAATAAGATTATTCCATCAAAAATCTTAGTCTTCATGTGGAAAATGCTAAACAAGTATCTTGTAACTGATGACAAAATAAGATCTATAGGCTTTAGAGGTCCTTCTAAATGCCACTATTGTATTCATCCTGTTGAGGATTCCATTGATCACATATTTGAAGGAGGTGATATAGCTCCTCAAGTATGGAATTTTGTAACAAAGGAGTATGGAGTTACGAGGGCCTTTGGTAGTGTTAGATCCCAATTGTCTCAATGATGGTTACATGGTTATAAGTCAGATCCTATTACAAATTATCTAATGCCTGCTCTAGTGTGTTAGTGCCTATGGCTCCACATAAATAAGAGCAAGTGTGAGGGAGTTTCAACTAATGTGTTTTTTATTTTGTATCAGGTTTACCATTTGAGGAAGTTGTATACTCCAAAACAAAATCATCCAAAGAATAACTCTAGAATGAAGATCAAATGGATGAATCCTCCCTCTAGGATTTTAAAACTAAATACAGATGGCAGTGCTCTAGGGAATCCAGGCAAGGGACGTGGAGGAGGAATTTTGAGGAATCAAGCAGGTGACATGGTCTGGGCTTTTTGCTCATCTTTTGGAAATATATCAAATAAGAGGCATAGGCATTAGCTTTAAAGACAGTATTGGAGTTTTTTATGGATCTTAAAGAATATGATGTTCAAATTGAGTGTGAATTAAAAGTTCTTATAGAAATTTTACAAGGGAAAGCTAAAATCCCCTGGAAAATTAGTTGGACCATATTCGCAATCAATCAACTTTTGAAGAGGATTAAATATTCAATCAAGCACATTTATAGAGAAGCCAATCAAGTAGCAGATTTTCTTGCCAAAAGAGGAAGTATAAATGATCTAGAGGTTTTCTCTCATAAGCTTGAAGATTTAACAAATCAAGTAAAAGGGTTCATTAAAGTAGACAAATGGGGCCTTCCAAGTTTTATGAATGAATAGAAGCTCTTGGGATTTTATTCATTCCATCTCTGGTTTAAAGTTAACTTTAATTATCTCTGATTCTTTCCCAAGTTGTGTAAGGATTCTAAAATATAAAGAACCTCATTTAAGTTTTTTTTATCTTTGAGTCCTTTAGAGAATCTCTCTGATGTAAGCCATTTAGAAGAGGCAGTTCTTCTTTTCAGACAACTTCAATAAAGATCTTAGTTAAAAAAAAGTTTTTCGAGGCTTGTGTCCAAAAGTTCTAAACAATTTACTGAATTCACTCTCCTCTTACTCACAAAATAAGGTTGAGATTTTCAAGAAAGGTTTTCATCATTTATCAAGCTACAAGAAATTTTATTTTCTTAAGATCAAATGCCTTTTTTGTATTTTTGAGATATCCATTATTATCATTCTAGTTTAAAGTTATTTCAGTTTGTATATTTCTCACAAGTCTTGAACAAACATTTTGAAAAACTTGTTCTTGAGAAACTTTAAACATTTTTTGATATCTCAAAAATAGTTTATGAGTTTATTTTGGTTAGCTACATAGTTTTTGAAACTTCCCTCAACCTTTTGGACCATCACATTTTAAGATTTTAGATCTATAAGTAGTGTCTTTTCAATTTTTCCTCATGGAACACAAAATATTTCTCTTTAAACTTTAAAAGAAGAAATTTATTTTGGTGGAAACGTGGCATTATCAATGGAAGTTGATACCTGCATTGTAGCGAGTGGCTAGGGAATGATACGTGCTTGCTCTTTCATCTAGAATGTGGAAAAAGTATCTTGTGTAGGTTGTGCATTATTAAGTATAGGAAAGGTTCAAGTGTGTGAGCGGCTTCCCTAGGGTCTATTGATTATGCGTATAGATCAAACTATTAAAAAATCACATACAAAAAAATCAATAAGGCATAATTAGATTTTCCCTTTGAGATGTCTCTAGTTTGATCTGGCCTCAACACGAACAGTATATGATGATGATTAATCTAGAATGCAGGCTCGATGCACCTCATGATCTTTTATCGTATTCCTAATATGAACAGTCATGAGAAGAGTGTGGGATCTTCCTTCATGACCATTACCTCTTCTCACTTTCTCTCTCCACTGCACTATAAGAAAAATACATTTTACAACGGAATCTTTTGAGACAGTTAAAATTTGGGTCTCTAAACTAACCTTTTGTGCGTCAAAAATTAACTGTCTTAAAAATTATTCTTTTTGAGATAACTTTTATTCCCCATATCAAAAGGTAGTATCTAAAAAGACTATAAATGAGTAGCCGTCTCAAAAGATATACTTTATGAGATGGCACAAAATATTTGGATTCCCCCTTGTGAGATTTTAGCTTCCCGCCACACGCACCAGCCTTGTATGCCAAAGAAAATAAACGAAAGTAATAAAGACACAAAAATAAACCTAGCCGTTCTATTTCTCTTTTCACCCGTCGTACGCTCGTCGCTCTGCCCCTAGCCTTGTCGCTCCATTCACCAACTATCTTATGTAACAACGCCCTAGGTAAGTCGTATATGGCTTCTTATGTATTTTTTTTACTCAAGTTAAATATAGATTCTTGTTAGGTGCAATTTCTGATTATTTTTGGTCGTTTTTAGTGGTGATAGGAGGTTGAGGGTAAGCCAATTGAAAACCCCAGCTGTCAATTGGTTGTTGTAGTATATTTTTAAGATTAATTTATGAAAATATTTGTGTTCTTATTTGTGTGAATTGTAGTTAGAATTATTGATATGTTTGTTTGTGTTAATTATTTCATAGCATTTGCAAGTAGTTCATGCCATTAATTTGATTTACTATTCGATTATGATTTTATTCTATGATATATGTGATGGACCCAAATTAATTCAAACATGCATCACCTTTGAAAAAATCACCAATTTTATCCAATACCATATCAAATGCTAAATTGTTAACATTTAAATCACTAAGGTTGTGTTAGATTACAAAGTGGGAAAATGGTTGAGAAATAATTCATTTTTATTAGAGGTGGGAAAATGTGTGGAAAAGATAGGAGTGATTTGGTCTTACTTTTGAAGTTTTCCATGGAAATCAATTATTTGGGTGATGGGTGAGAATTGTTTTCCCTGAAATTGATAAAAACATGGAACACTTTTTATGTTTATAAGCACTGTTTTAATAGAATGCATATGAAATCAAGCACCTTAAAAGTAAAAAAAAAATGAGCTAAAAGGAGTATTTTCTGTGGAAAACAATTCAACGCCAGTCAAACGTACCCCAAGTATTGGGACACAAGCTTCAACATATGAGGTGGTACCCGAAAGCAAGCATTAGTTAAAATTCTAGTTTACACAAAAAATTAACACACACAAAAAAGTAATGTCATGGTCTTTAAAGAATCTAAAAAGATGAACATGATTTTTCATTCTCTCTCTGCCTCATTTAATCTCTAATTACATATCTTTTATTGAAAAGTATTTATAACATTGAAGGAGTATGAGAGGCAGAGGTTGAAGAACATAGAAGAGAATATATCAAAATTGAAAGAATTTGGAGTCCATAAATTGTATTTGGCAATGCGGGATAGTGCTAAAAGTAAGAAAAATAAATAAAAGAGTAATAAAAAATTGGTTGACGATGATGAAGTGTATGTTCCATACAAAGGAGCACATGAACGTAGTGATTCGAGCGGGGATGAAAATGGGTGTTGGTTGAGTTTTTTTACGTATAAATGTTTAATGATGTAGATGCTGAAATGTTGATTGTGTGACTTTTTAATTGCGTTAGATGCTATCACTTCTTAAGATTTGGTGCATTAGTACTCAAATGTTGATTGTGTGAATTTTTAATAGATTAACATGCTTTTTTTCTTGACCTTTTATGTTGATTGTGTGACTTTTTAATGACGTAAATATTAAATTTGATGCGTTGAATTGTTGGGTTATGTTATTATTATTTCAATTAGTTTGATATTGAATTTTTTGAATTTTTTAATCAAATTGTTAAGAATCGTATGTTTTTTCATTATTAGGTATCATGGATAAAAGTTTGTTTAATTTACGTAATCGGTGTTCAAAAGAATACGTTGATGGGATTGAAGGATTTCTTAACTATGCATACGAAAACAAGAACATTGAGACCACAAAATTCTATTGCCCGTGTAAGAGATGAACAAATCGAGTATAATACCACACCCGAAAAATGGTGAGAAATCACCTTGAGATGCATGGTTTTGACAAGACTTATAAGGTTTGGGCTTTTCACGGAGAGACTTTTGGTGGTGTAGGAAGCAATATGAATTCTTTTCGAGATGATATGCTAGTTGATGATATACTCGTTGAATTGAATACTCGAGATAACATGGTTACAATGGTTCAAGAGGGAATGGGTATCCCTCACACATATGACAATATGAGTAATGATGAGGAACGTATAACCTAGGATGTCTTCGAATAGGACAAAAATGTTCCAAGTATTCTAGACTTTTGAAAGAGGCGGGATGCGATTTATATGAAAATTGTCCAGAGGGGGTTACGGAATTGTCTTTTGCTGTTGAAATCTTGCACATGAAGCAACTTAATGGATGGATAAATCATTCTTTCACTATGTTGTTGGGTTTCTTGGGGAGGGGTTTTTTGAGTGTTAGAATTCTCAAGTCTTGCTACCAAGCCACCAAGCTAACGAAGGACTTGGGATTCAAGTACGAGATGTGGGATGCGTTCCCAAACAACTGTATGTTGTTTCGAAATCAAGCTAAGAATCATGAAAAGTGTGACATATGTGGATCTTCCCAATATAAAGATGATGATTTAAGTGTGGGTGTACAAGGCCCGAAGGTAGCCTTAAAGAAAGTAAGATATTTCCCTTTGAAACCTAGATTGCATAAATTATTTTGGTTATCCCATTCAACTCCTCTAATTAAATGGCATGCCGAGGAACGGATTGACGATGGTGTCTAGAGTCATCTAGCAGACTCGCATGCTTGGAAAACATTTGATGAGCAAAACCCGTGTTTGGTGCGAGACAGTCGCAATGTTAGACTTAGGTTAGCTTCTGATGGATTTAATATGTTTAGTAATATGAGCATTAAGCACAGTACATGGCTTGTTATCCTCATTATTTACAATTTACCTACGTGGTAGTGCATGAAGTAACCAAATTTGATCTTGTCTGTACTTATAGATGAACCAAATGGACTCGGAGATAAGATTGATGTATTTTTACAACCATTGATTGATGAGTTGATTGAGCTATGGAATGATGGAGTACGCACTTACGATGCATCTAGAAAGGAGTTCTTTCGGTTGCATGCATCGTTGATGTGGACTATTAATGATTTCCCCGCATATGCCTGTAATACCCCGTATTTTTATGGCTTTTAATTAAGAGATTAATTAAATAAAATTGCTTTTAATTTTGGGATTAATTAAATTAATTTGGGATAATTAATTGGAAATTAATTCAAATTTAAATAACTAGCGAGATGAGAGTTAGTAATTAACTATGATGATAATGTTGAATATTTCTGAGTGATTATGGTAATATGTGATAATTGAATTTATTAAAATTGGCGTAAGTTGAAAATACGGCTGTTTCGATAATTTAGTTGGAACGCGCGTATTAGTCGTGTCAGGACACAATTTAATGAATTTAAAAGTATTTTATTTTTTTGTCATCCTTATGATCATTTTGAGTGCAAAAACGTATTCGAAAGGGTTGAGATAGTCATAAAACACTAGACGGGGATTTAGTTTGGGTCCCAGGGCATTTTTAGGCCTAACCGCCAACCCGGGAGGGTATTTTAGTCATTCGTATTTTTGGTGAATAAGGACCTACGAATTTTAGACTGATATTGTCAGCCAACACTTGATTCCCTTAGGGTTTTCACTACCAAAAATCATCATGGCAGTTAGAGAAGAATAGAGGAGAACTTCCAAGGATTTTCCATGCCCATAACCACTTAGAGGCTTTTGCACCACTGTCACCACCACCGGGTAGATCGAAAAGCAAGGATCATCCCCATACCGTCTACTTCATTGGATCAGAATCTCTATTTCAGGCAAGTGATTTATCTTGCAATAATTTATGGCATATACTTTACATGATAGTTTAGGTTTGAATTCAATTTATGAATAAGGGAAAAATTAAGAAATTGGAGACTTAATAATTGATTTGGGGTAGGTTTGCATGTAGTGGTGATTCTGGAAATGTTTGATGAATGAAATTTTAAATTAAGGGTTAAGAATTATGAAATAATTGAGGATTATGGAAGAATTAGTGAAGAATTAGTGAAGAATTAGGGTTGTAGTGAAATCGATGATTTTTTATCCAAGAAAACGATTTTATACTATAGTTTAATGATTCTTGAACGTTAGAACTTGTGTATATATGTTGGCTTAATGATTAGTAAACTTTATTGGGAGATTGGGACGTTATAAAGGAGGATTTGGGGTGTAAAAATGGTAAAACCCGTAACTGTTTAAGAGAAATCGGGGCAAAAACCTGCTTGATCGATCTATCGATCCAATAATGTCGATTGATCGATCGTTCATTTTCTTCAATCGATCGACCTCTCCTGATTTTTGGCAATTGTTTCCCTTTTAGGTTTAATGAAAATTCCAAAGCCGATATTGATTCTTATGGTGATTAATATAATATGGTGGGACTTAGTTAAGGTCAGTAGGTTTCTAGTTATTGCCCATAAAATTTTATAACTTATAGGATTAAACGTTATAATTATGAGTGGTTACCGAGTGAGGACGGTTTGATATATTTTGATTTGGGACTGAAAGCGGAATGAAAGATAATGTAAGGGTATTAACACTAGGAGAGAGATTTTATATTTGCTTAGATAACCTTAGGAACAAATGGGTGACCTAGTATTCACTTGGGATAGGTATAGGTACCTGAATCCGTATGAAGAGACTTGTCACGTTAAATAAATATTACGTAGAATATCCAGAACGTAAATATTGTGGGTGAGACTTAATATATAAGGGAGGAGTATACCTATATTGAAATTATATATATACTGGTTGTGTGATTTTCTAGTATATATGGATTATTGTGTGTATAACGTACCTACCATACTTGCTATCACGGGAGGTCATTCGTAAGAGGATAGTCTAGTCTCGATGTGACCTTCGAGGGGACTTTAGATTGATACCTCAGAACATTGGACTTGGAAGGTATTATCGCTAAATGGATAAGTCTGCTGACCTTGGGAGCAAAGGTATGTGCGTGACCCATGGGTATGTGAACTATGTTCGCCTCCACTATGTGTGATTTTAATTGAAACAGTTCCTGAGTGATTCGAATCTTGTGATCCTCACGTGCATGATGTACCGGGATTCGAGAGAAAAGTATAAGGGCATCGTAGGTTCTATCCTTGTGGGGTGCCTGATTTTTATATGAGATATTATACTGGTGCATATACATATACTTATGATAGTTGTGTTGTGTTGCTTAGTAGATGTGAATAACTAAGATATTGTAATGGACTAAGAATGTGAGAATTCAATTAACACTTGTGATAAGTAATTTAATGAACGTGAATATGGGTTATGAATATGTTTTATTTGGGTGCTACGAGTAGATACCCTATATTAGAATGAGAATGCAGTAGTGGTGCAAACTAGTTACCTAGCGGCGTAACTTGGATGGGTTAGGGGTCTACGTTAGGTGTGCACATTAGTTGAGAGGCAAGAAACTCATGTGAGATTACGAAACTAACATGTTTATTATATGTGTTGTTTAATATTGTAATTTAAACACTTGCTATATTTTTAAATTGTTTTCACCTCGGTCCCTGAGCCGTTTGCTTCCAATTCTTTTTTTCTTGTAAAACCTTTTAGGTGCCCAACCACAGGGACGCCAAGAATAGGAGTTCCATTATATTATTGACGTGTTGTAGAGCGATGGAAGTTACAGGTTCTCGGTATTAGACGCCCTCACATTTTGTACTTGATTCTACTCTTGGTTACTCATTTGTTAGGGAATGTTGCCCATTTCCATTTAGAGATAGCATTCTCAGACTTTTAGTTTTATTTCATAGGTTAATTTATTTATTCAGACTCTTGTATCGGGACTTTAATTTTACTCTGGTATTATATTGGAGTGTTTACTCCAGGCTCAATTTATTTCATTTCCTTGATTATTCATTTGAAATTGTTTATGTCAATAATGGTTGTTGACTTAATTACTTGGATTATGTTAATTTAATTAGTAAAATTTGGCATCTCTATTTTTAAATATCAGGTGGCAAGTAATAAATTAAGTATCTTCGACAGTGATGCTACAACCGAACCAACTTGATATTTTGTATTAATTTAATAAAGGAGTATCTACCCAGTATTTAATTAGACGGGGTGTTACGGGTGGTATCAGAGCATCAGGTTCTAGTGTCCTTTAGGATCGGTGCGGCTTATTTTGTTTCCAACGTAGCTTTATTTGATATAGAGCCCTTTGTTTAGGATTGTTGATTTCTTTGGTAAGGTTTCGTTCTTCTGCTATAATGTATATGATAGTGAATATTATTTGCATTCGGGTGTGTTCGTGTGCTGAATAATGCAGTATGTCATGCGATTTGGGCGAAACGTAGGAGGCAAAGCTCAGTTTAGGTTATAAGGTATATTTAAGAAAGATGACCGTAGTCGGGGTCACCCCTATTATGGCACGGAGGGCCAGGACGGTAAAGACGGTTAAGGAACAACATATGACTTCAGGTATCACTATGGTAGAAAGTGGGGTCGTATTAGACTCACCCAGCAAGGTTGGATTGGGAGAGAGTCAGACGAAATATTGAAGAGAACCAGCAGTGGAAATTCTAGAAATGCGAAAATGGCATGTGTTAGCCAATGAAGGTAAAATATCCAAAGGCTTGGGTATATGTCGGAGTATGAAAAATCGGGAGTGAAAATTTAGGGTAAGATTTTTCTTGGCTCGTTAGAGAGATGTTTCAATGGTGAGAGGCAACCACTACACTTAGAAGTGGACTGTTTTGTCAAGAGAAGGTGAGTAGGTATGGTTTGACCATACGTTCCTTTATTAGATGTTCATGATAAGATGAGAACGTTGTTCTAAACTCACACAACAGGGTTCGACATAAGTCACTTTGTGAAGAGAAATTTAATTAATTAGCGAACCTTACACCGGATAAAGTAGGTATAATGGAGAAGAGGACATTAAAGTGGGAAAATTAACTTACAAGAAGAATTGCTAGCACTTCCGAGGAATTATTCTTGGACGGTAAATGCATATGGTAACTATATCGCGTTTGGTTAATATAGAGGTGAATGCTTCCTTATGTGGGGAGTTAAAATAATTGAAGAATTTAGTCATAGAGTAAGATTGGGGGGAAACGGTGTTGGTGAAGCACCACAAGGGGGAGACCCATCAGGGGACCCACTTAAATGATTCAGATAGTTGAATTATTACCGAGCGATAGTGATTTCAGTAAGAGTGTTTGAAGCCAGTAGCATGTTTTGTAGGGTCGTTAAAGCTAAAGGAACAATGGAGTTAGTCATCATAGTCGAGACTACCAACGTCCGAGAGAAGGACAACCTTAACATGGTCAGTGTGATTAGAGATAAGTGGAGTATGTGTATAGGTATTTTGTGGGGAGTAAAACCTGTGCGTTAAAACTTTTTTGAAGCAAGTAGAGGAATAAAGGGTATGGTGCCTATCAAGGGCAGTAGTTATTAAAATTTTTAGTTTGGTACGGACAGGTGTGTTAAGTCCAGGAAACATTTGATCAGCCAGGGCGATTGGCAAGATAGAAGTATGAGTTATATCCTCAGATGATGATGTGTGTTGTGTGTGTCTGGAATGAGTTACTACATTTTTATTACTGCTATGTTCACATGGGAGTCTAGTTCAGTGCGTATATCGGCAATGTTATTATTTACGTGAATATTTTTCCTAGTATAGTGGGATTACCTTCAGTGCTATCTGCTGAGGATGAATGGGTGTATTGATAGTGGTATATACTTAATTTAGATTACTCGCTTTAGTGCTCTGTTATACGAGTATGATGTTATCCTAATTATGGTTTTATAAGATGCTTAAGCTGATAGTGTGCGGATATTATAAGTCTATTAAGGTTACTACCTTGGTGTGGAATGTTTTGTTCTGGCAAGGCCCCATCTGCAAGAGGGTCGGACTCGCATTTATAAATTTGTATATATGTATATATATTATTGAGACTTTGAAAGTATAATGGTCTCGAATAATAGTTCCCGGTATATATAGGGACTTTATTGATATGATTCAGAGTGTATTTGGTTTATTGTTCAGCGGAAAGATTTAGCTTGTTATTATCATTAACGCTTAGGATGTGGTAATAAGAAGAATTCATTGTTATATCACCCTTTAGAGATGTGGAAGCAAATAATAATAGTTGTATGTTTGGGGATGGTATTTTGAGAGCCCCGATTATATTTTCATGATGTTTATGGAATGTGATTACCATCAATGTTAAGAGACAGTGTCTTTCGGAAGGAATTCCTTATTTAAGTGTAACTGGGTTAGGAGATATAACTTTGTTGTCAAGAGATGGGAATATAGGGGTATATGTTATGGACTCAGGGCCTAACTGATTTCGATGACCGACAATGCTAGGTAGTAGTGTATCGGGGGGTTCCTTATTTGGATTTCGCTTTGCGAGACATCCCACGCATGAAACTTAGCATAAGGTTGGTAGTAAGGAGATGTTTGGCCATTCGTCCATGATTTGGTTACCTCGATCGTTAGGGAAGTATATAGCTATAAGGGGAAGTTAAAGAAGAAATTACGATATAAGGACAGTAGAGCCATTTGTGTGGTGAGGAAGTATTGATAATTTTGTTTTATTTTAGCGGGTTGAAGGATGAAATGATGATTAGGAGGATTTAGAATTTTGAATTCATGGGGTGATTGAGAATACCCAAATTGGTGTAGCCACGTTGCAAATGCATGAACAATAAAGAGTTTGGAGTACTTATGAAGCATATGTGATGTTTAAAACCCGTTTGCATGATGTATAGGGTGTACGGACACCTCGATTTGCTGGTGTCAGAATCGCCGAAAAAAGAGACATAGATGGGTGAAATTATTACTTGTGGTAATAACGAAATGGAAGTGGTAGAGTGGATTAAGCATCGTGAAAAGGACGACAATCTATAGATTCATGTGCAATCAGAGTAATACATCCAGGATTGGGTGAAGGGTAGTGGGAAGCCATTTAAAAAGAGGGTATCCCTTGAGAAGACAAACATTTTACTACTAAGAACAATTTAGAGCGGAGTTCCACCCAATCGAATGTTGAGGGTGGCTTACGCGTAAATAGAGTGAGGATGTCAATGAGGTATAAAGAGTCCAGATGTGCACAATGTGGTGAATAGTGCACGGGCCGAAAATTTTAGTATACGCCGAAGGAAGAATAGTGTTATTAAGTACCACTTAATGGGAGGAGTTATAAGTGGAAGTCGGTGTTGAGCGGGACATAATTAGTAGTCCCCATAAGCACCACTTATAGATAGAAATCGGTTGGATTAAGGGTATCAACCAGAAACTTGGTGTCGAGACGACGATTCCAGTAGCGAAAGAGTCAAGATGGTAAATTTATTTTATGGGGTGCAATCATAAAGATGAGTAACGAGTTCCTTAGAATGTGTGTAACAGATTGTCAAGAAGGAAAGAAGTTATTATATTAGTGAATGATTTACACTATTATATAATGACCGCGTCGGTATGAGGTCCTACCCAGTATTAATCGGAATGAGGATGAAATACCCGAAACCCACCTTCGATATGGGGTATAAGGAAGTAGTGGGAATATTTTCGTTTTGAGAAAGTTGGATCACCTATAGCCCGAGGAATAAGCGCAAGGCGACTGACGACTGGTGGAGCTGTATGAAAGTAATTTTGGATTCATTACGATCATTTCATTTATTGTAAGTGAAGTATAATATGGTAATGGGGAGAGGATATTACCTAATAGGAAAGTTGTGAGAAAGCATATGTACCTATTTATAGTGGACAAGGTGCTTATTAAGGTTTGTATGGATAAACCTTACTATCCTCCCTCTGGATTCTTAGAGGTGAGCGGATTATCCGAGTTTTTGACTTGTCAGAAGTTGGAGTCTGATGACTATAATGGGTGAACCACCAACCGTCTGAAGTGTCTTTGCCTTATGTAAAAGTCACAATGCTGGGAACAGAGATTCAAATAATGGACAAGAGTAGTCTGATGTTTTATGGTTGCTCCTGGGAGGGGAGTTTTGTGTTTAAATAAACGCAGAAGTTAATACGAAGTGAGGTGCGAGCTCACAATAATATTTTGAGATAATACGACCAATGATGTGTAGGCTATTCTTATTCGAATGTTGTTTAGTAAGAGCACAACGTGATGTGC
The DNA here is from genome assembly GCA_949130495.1 of Sambucus nigra. Classification (NCBI taxonomy): domain Eukaryota; kingdom Viridiplantae; phylum Streptophyta; class Magnoliopsida; order Dipsacales; family Adoxaceae; genus Sambucus; species Sambucus nigra. The sequence goes on along the minus strand of OX422212.1, from coordinate 549,838,403 downwards.
AATTATTGAGGTGTAACTCTCTAACTCATAAAGTGTCAAGATTATTCAACGAGCTTATTGTGAAGTGAGGACTATAGTGATTGAGCCTTTCTTTGTATTTTGTTTTGAGTACAAGAGGATACCTAAGTATTCCAGGTATGCCTATTTTTTCGAATTTCGAGACGAAATTTCATTATTAGGGGGGAAGTATGTAATACCCTGTATTTTTATGGCTTCTAATTATGAGATTAATTAAATAAAATTGCTTTTAATTTTAGGATTAATTAAATTAATTTGGGATAATTATTTGGAAATTAATTCGGATTTAAATAACTAGCGAGACGAGAGTTAGTATTTAACTATGATGATAATATTGATTATTTCTGAGTGATTATGGCAATATGTGATTGTTGATGTAAAAAGTTCGATCATATCTAATTATTCAATCACAGATAAATAAATGAGACAAAGAATTTTTAAAGTGGTTCAGCCTTATAAGAATGGCCTACGTCCACTGTTATGGTATTGCTGATTGTATGGAATTCTCGATTACAAGTTATCTCAAGAAATTTTGTCCCTTTACAATGAGGATTGTACAATGTATTTATAGCCCTGGGGCTGTAATGTGAAAGGGTAATACATTAAATGATGTACATATGAAAGGGTGATACATTTAATGCTCCTTAAGCGTATGCGTCTGAATGATGAGCATTTAATGAACACTCAAACTGTTGGTTATCCCGCTATTAATGCTTTGTTCGAGGTGAAGCTCGGACCGCCTAAGCTTCTCAGTACTCAAGAGTTCCTCGGAGAGTTCTTGTTCCTCAGAGCGTATGAGTTCCTCGGGGAATCAGTACTCCTCGTTGTAGTATGGTTCCTCGGAGCATGTGAGTTCCTTGGAAATGCTTGTTGTTGCCACGTAGACTGCCACGTGTCTTCACTTTATTGATCCATGTCAGCAGACTAAATTTGGTATCAACAGAAGCCCCCAATGTTTCATAGTTCAAAATTTGAGGAGTGTGGAACATTCTTTCTCGGAATATGGTAGCTTTAAATGGTCCTCCTGATTTTTAGGAGTGTTTCCCTTGTATTTATTTCTCTTTCCAAATTTGTAGAATCAGGCTTTTTGAATTTTTATAACCGCCTCGATCTCTGCGTACTTTTTGTCCTTCTAGTCGCCGGTAGCGTAATCGTTTCTTTTTGTAATCATTACTTTCTCCTTTTCCCAAGGCAAGGTATTTAAACGTCTCAGACACTCCCAACGTCTTCTACCTTTTCAAATTTGTATTTTCGAGTTTTCCATTATCTTACTCTCTTGTGCGTTCATCCTTTTCATCGTTCGTTGTCAACAGATCCGCTCTTTTTCTGTATGATCTTCTTCCTTCTTCTTCATTTCCTTTATTCATCATGGTTTACCCTGTTGAATCTCTTGATAAATTTAGCTCTGATTTTTTAATTCCTTCCTGGGTCATATTGGAAGAGCTTTCTGAGCCTTCTGACTATTTTCGTTTGGCTGAGGGACATTGGTTCCCCAGTCTCTTTGTTGCTGAGTGTGGATTTTCTTTTCCACCCAATCCCTTATGTTTGGAATTCTGTCAATACTTTGACGTTGTTCCTGCAAGAATATCCCCCAATACATAGAGAATAGTTAATGGGGTGCATAGGTTAAATCAAATTCATGGAACTCGCATAGGAATTCCAGAAATCATGTTTTGCTATAGATGGGCAGTTGGTGATAACACCTTTTATTTAAAAACTAGATTTTTAAATAGGGCTTTAGTGGTCCATCTCCCGGATGCCAATACGGACTATTTTGAGCATGGAGTTGTTATAAAAAATTGGCAACATGCTCCTTTATCAGGAGATGAAGTGTATCAGGGTCCCAGATGCCCTCCCTATGGCAATGGGATAGGTTATTTTTATTTTATTATATTTATTTTGAAATCATGCTTCTTCCGTGTTTGACAAAATTTGCCACTGATATTATAATTTTTATTTATTTGCAATTGATAGCAAAAGAAAGTGTCCAAAAGAAGCAGACGTGAATATAAGGCACTTAAAACTTATCTGGAGTTTGCATCAGAGTGTTGCCGATGAGCACATTAGGTCAGCCTCGTATCTGCTGCAATACAAGAGCTACACCACTTCTTTCACTGCTCGTCCGGTGATAAGTGATGCAGAGCCAGTACCAGCTTCCACCAGCTCTTCACCTGAATCACATATTCCTTTAAGTGAAAGGATGAAGAAAAGAAGACCTCCCACCTTGTTTGAGAAACCTGCCTCTGGTGCTGGAGAGGCAAAAAGAAGTAAGATTGACGTCCTAGGGGAGGGGACAAAGAATACTGATGCACCTTCCTCGGCTACTCCTGTTGTGAAGGTTGTCGAGAAGCTCCCAGTGGCTCCGAGCAAGTCTGCTGCTCCAGGAGAGGTGATTGTAATATCACCGACCAAGGGTTCCTCCTTGGTTGAATCTATTCCTGCTCCCCCGAGGAAGCTGAAGAAGAGATCCTCGGTCAATTTGGCTGACACCATCTCTCAGCCCTCGATTAGTGGAGTTCCCACTTTCGTTCCCCCGAGATCTGCCATGAGCTCGGTGAAGACTTGGATCATTCCCGAGATCCAAGGTATCGAAGAAAACCTTTCTCGGGATATGGTTACTTCTTTGGCAGCTCGCCACATTGCTTCTGTAAGTCCTTTTACTTTGAACTTTTCATCTTTTCTTTATTATATCTGTCTCTGACTTGCTTTCATTTTCTTTTCATAGTTGGTGAGCTCCTTCAATACAATTTTGTAGAAGGATGAAGCTATTAAAGCTTCAAGCTCCTCGTCTGGTGTAGAGGAAGCTTTGATGGGCGTGAGGTAGTCTTTGGAAGCGTCTCACCAAAAATATGCTAATGATAAGGCAACTTGGGAGAAGAAGCTTTCCTCCACCGAGTAGGAGAAGGATCGAGTTGTGAAGTCTCCCAGGAGTTGGAGAAGAAAATAAAGGACTTGGAAGGGAAGAATAAAAATCTTGACAATAAGCTCAAAAAATGCTGGAGAGCTTGAGAATAAGCTCAAGGTTGCTGAGGAAGAATTGGGTCATCTTTGGGAGGTAAATCGGCAGAAGGAGGAGGTTGAAAATAAATTGAAGATTGCTGAAAACCTTCTGCCCGAGCAACGTTCCTCGGAGAAGTTGAAGAGAAAAGTGGCTGTGAAGAAGTCTTTCCGCGCTGGCTGGGACAAAGGGTGGAATAAGGGGTTGGCTGCCATGATGTCACAAGTAGAATATGGCAGTCTCAAGTACTTCAGGGATGGATGGGTCGCTGCTCTACAGGAGATGAAAGTGGATGAAAATTCCGAGCTCTTCCAGCGACACATCCCTGGTCCCCCTCCAACTCCCGAAGGAGAAGAAGAGGATGAAGCTTCCTCCGAAGAGTCTTCTATGGTGATGGGAGATCATCCCCCAGCCATCCAGCCTGCTATCGAGGAACTTTAGTAGCTCGCTACTTCCTCCGAGAAACCTCCAGCACTTCCCCAGCTACTATATGTTCCTTCCGAGCAACCTACTTCCTCGTCCCAGCCTCCCGAGAAGGTTTTGGGAGACAAGGAAAAGGTGTAGAGTTGTTCGAGTTTCTCTTTATATTTTTCTTTTGTCAAATGTAACCATAAACATGTAACTCTGAATCTTGATATAATAAAACTTGAATTTTTATTCTTGCATACTGTTGTCTCTTCTTCATGCTTAGTTGGTACTTTTATTGATTACTGCTTCTTCTTTATCTACTAGTTTCTGGCCAAGATGGAATTACTATCTGCTCATGATACCAAGTTGTTGAGGCAATGCAATGATTATTTTAAGGCTGGTCACACAGATCTGAGTGCAGCATAAATTGTCGACATCCTCGGCCAAGATGCTTCAGAATAGGCAGTTGAGGCCTACCAATACTTGAAGACCCTGCTTGATCGTGCAGTGGCCAACAATGTAGCTTATTATGATATGATCGAGGATCTCTAGGGCATTCTTGAAGACCTTCAGCAATAATACAAAGAATCCATTGCCCTTTTGCACGAGGGGTATGAGAAGAAGTGTCAGCAACTCAATGCTGACAAGGGGTACGAGAAGCTTTTTGCTGGCTACGAGGTGAGGGAGAGAACTTTGAGGGGTGAGGTCGAGGAGTGAAGATAGATAGATGAACTATTAGAGAAAGAAAATAACAACCTGCAAAAAGGGTTGTCTCAGTTGAAGTCTACAGCTTCCACTTCAAACGCCTTGGTCCCAGTGAATGATGAGGGATTCTCGTTCTTGGAGGTCGAGAACGCCAAATTGAGGTACGAATTGGAGACCTTGAAAAGAGATGGCCCCTCTACATCTTCCCGTGGTCGAGCAAGAGCTCCTCGGGGATGAGTAAGAGCATCTCGAATTCCTATCGAGGAACAGAGGACTCAATCTTCCTTAGAGAACCAAGCCTTCCAATTAATGGAAAAGAACCAGGCTTTGGCTGAAATGTCAGAGAAGATCAGGGACCTGGAAGAGCAGCTTTCGACGCAGAAATCAGTCTTGGATAATAAGGAGCTATTCATCAAAAATCTCCACGAGCAGCTGGAGAGACTGACATATCAATTCCACAAACAGCCTAGGGAGTTTTGGATGGCTGGGTACAACGAGGCTCTTTACCACTTGGATGATCGTATCCAGAATGCCAATAATGAGGGCTATAAGCAAGGCTGGTTGAATGCCTTAGGTGTGCTGCAACTCGAACAGGGTCATTACCTGTGGGATTATCATGATTCTGGGCTGCTCGACCTACCCGTGCCGCCATTCAAACTTGATATGAGCTGGATCCCTACTCGGGCCATTCCTCGATGCTTAATTTCAAAGTATCTCAGCGACTACAATCTCCATTCAAGTGTTGAGATATCTCATCCCGAGCACCTTCTAGATCGACCATCCGTGATGAATATCAGGATGTTAAAATATTTGAACTTCATAAACTCTCCTCTTTCTTTAAATGATCCGCCTGCTGGCAAGAAACCTATCTCAAAAGCAGAGGGGAAAAGACCAATAAAATAGGAATATCGATGTAATAAATTTGTATACATTTCATTATCGATGTAATCTATTCTTGAATTTAATGAAAGACTTTTATTTTTATTCGCAATCTTAATCTCTATTGTCTTGTAAAATACTTTACATTTGTGCATGTATGTCTATTAAAAAGATAACAATATTCTGTTATTTATTTTGTTTGTCGATCAACTTATTGTCGACTAGTCTTGAATTTGTGGTAGTCATAAAAATTACTAAGTTATTCCTCGACCAACTTACTAATAATTTTAAAAAGTCACGGGTATCAATAATTTTGGTTGATCATTTTCTCGTATTCATAAAATATTTGCGACCAACCAAGGTAGTAAATTTCCTTCTCGACAAACTACAGTTAGTGAGTTTTTATCCCCGACCAGCCATAGTTAGTGGATTTTTCCTCTGCGAGCAACTTTTAGCACTTTTTGAAATAATTTTACCTCCCGACCAACTCAAGTTGTCCTTTTTGAGAATATATTTATTTCCTAACCGACATAAGTTGGCATTTTTAGGAATATTTTTATTTCCCGAGAAACATATAGTTTTATTTCCCGTAGGAATACAAGTTTTACTTCCCGGAGGAATACAAGTAGCTTTACTTCCCGGAGTAATACATGTAATACTTCCCGGAGGAATACAGGTAGCTTTACTTCCCGGAGGAATATAGGTAGCTTTACTTCCCAGAGGAATACAGGTGGCTTTACTTCCCGGAGGAATATAGGTGGCTTTACTTCCTGGAGGAATATAGGTTTTACTTCCCGGAGGAATATATTTATTTCTCGACCAACCTTAGCTGGCGTTTTCGAGAAAATTTTTGAGTAGCTCGAGTTTTGCCGAGTTTCGCCGAGTAGTGTGTAGCACTAGTATTCCCCAAAAAAATTTCAATAAAAGGAGAAAATACACATCACTGATAATACTTGCGCAGGTGCTCTGTGTTCCATGCATTCTTGAACTCCTCCCCTTCTAAAGTTGCTATTCGGTAAGTTCCTGGTCGAACAACTTCTGTAACTCTGTATGGCCCATGCCAGTTTGCCTCCAATTTGTTGTGCTTTTGAATTACTTTCTTCAGCATATAGTCTCCTTCTTTCAGGTCGCACTTCTTTACCCTCTTATTGTAGAATAGAGTTGTTCGTTGTTGGTATGCAGCATTTCTGATGGCTGCTTCTTCTCTAACTTCCTCGAGCATGTCTAAATCCAATCTTCTCATTAAGTCACTGACAGGGGAATTGAAATTCAGTACCCTGTGTGTTGGGAGGCCCAACTCGACGGGTATAACAGCTTCACTTCCAAACGCTAGCATATATGGAGATTCTCCAGTTGCTACTCGGGGAGTAGTTCGGTAAGCCCACAGTACTGACTGTAACTCGTGGATCCAATTTGCTTTCGCATTGTCCAGTCTTTTCTTCAAACCATTCAGCAGTGTTCTGTTTGTCACTTCAGGTTGTCCATTGCTTTGAGGATGGCCTGGTGCTGAGTGGATCTTCAACACATTTTATTGATGACAATAGGAAGCGAACTCCTCGTTATCAAATTGTGTTCCATAGTCTGTGATGAAAGCATGAGGAAGACCATATCGACAAATGATGTTCTTCCAAATAAATTGGTACACCTTCTCGTACGTCATATCAATGATAGGCTCAGCTTCCACCCATTTAGTAAAATAATCCACTGCGACGACGAGGTATTTGAACCTTCCTCTAGTCATTGGCAGTGGTCCAACCAAATCTATTCCCCACATGGCAAATGGCCAAGGCGAAGTGATGGGTGTCAACAATGCTTGTGGAGTTCTTCGGTTTGAGGAAAAGCGCTGGCACTTGTCACATTTCTTGGCATAGGCTACACAGTTAGCCCTCATCGTCGGCCAGTAGTATCCCTGCATCATCATCCTTTACAAAAGCATCCGACCTTCTACATGGGCTCCACAGGACCCTTCATGGATCTCTTCAATCAATTATTTCACCTCGGAGGGATGTACACATCTTTGCAAACCTCCCATAATTCCTCGTCTATATAAAATACCGTTAGTTAATACATACCGAGCAACTTTAAACTTCAATTTCTTGGCTGCGAGCTTGTCAATTGGCAATTCTCCCTCCTCAATATATGCCCTGATGGGATCCATCCAAGATGGTCCTAAATCAAGGGTGATAAAGTTCATCGCCAAATCTTCATCTATACTCCGACTAGCTAAAACTTCAATTGGGATTGTTCTTCGTAGCTCGGTACAAGTAGCTGATGCTAATCGAGCCAGGGCATCTGCTCTTGCATTCTCTATTCTTGGTATTCTGACCAGCTAAATAGCAGCAAATTTTGATACCAACTCCATCACCTTTGCATGGTATTTGATCATCAATTCTCCTTTGGCTGCATATATTCCCAACATTTGATTTACGATTAATTGAGAATCACTGAAGACAATAATCTGCTGCGCCTCCATATTTTTTGCCAAATTAAGACCTGCAATCATAGCCTCATACTCAGCCTCATTATTGGAAGCTTTGAATTGGAAACATAGGGCGTATTCCATATCGACCTCGTCTAGAGTGCTCAAAACTATTCCTGCCCCACTGCCTGTTGTGCAGGATGAGCCATCTACATATAGCCTCCATATAGGTAACTCGTCTTTAAACTTCTGATCTGACAGAGTTCCTCGGTGAAATATTTATTTCTTCCTTTCACCTTCCCTTGATATTTCTCGCTCTTCGTCGATCATCTTTTCTTGCCCTTTTTACCAACCGGAGTTGGTCTGAGCTCGAATTTGATGATCCTGTAACATCCACTTTCCCTTTTACCAATCGGAGTTGTTCTGAGCTTGTGTTTGTTGATCCTGTAACATCCACAGGTTGATCAGTGAGCAAATTTTTCTCCTCGGAGGTATCAGGATAGGTGAACTCTGCTATAAAATCCGCTACAGCTTGCCCTTTAAGCGATGATCTCGGTTCATAGACTATATCGTATTCACTGAGCTCTATTGCCCAGTACATCAATCTCCCTGATTTTTCTGGTTTATGAAGGGCTTGCCTCAATGGCATATCAGTGTATACGACTATAGTATGAGCCTGGAAGTATGGCCTCATTCTCCTACTCGCCTCAATCAGTGCCAGTGCTAACTTTTCCAGCCTTTGATATCTGATCTCTGCTCCTCGGAAGGCCTTACTTGTGTAGTAGATTGGTTTTGGTACTCCATTCTCCACTCTTATCAACGCCGAGCTAACTGCATTCTCCGATACTGCTAGATACAAGTATAATTTTTCTCCCATCACTGGCCTGAATAACAGTGGAGGTGCTCCCAAGTATTTCTTCAAGTCTTGAAAAGCCTTCTCATATTCATCATTCCACTAAAAAGTCTTTCGGAGTGTCTTGAAGGATAGGAGACATCGATTAGTTGCTCGTGATACAAATCTCTTGAGTGCTGCTACTCGTCCTGTAAGACTTTCCACCTCTTTCTTAGTCGTTGGAGATCGTAGCCCTAATAGAGCTTTGATCTTTTCAGGATTTTCCTCAATGCCTCGTTGATTGACAATGTACCCGAGAAACATGCATTCTCGTACTCCAAATATGCACTTCGTCGGATTCAGCTTCATTTGGTATTTATCTAGTTGATCAAAAGTTTGACTTAAGTCAACTAGATGATCAGCAGCTTTCTTTCTCTTTGTCAGCATATCGTCAACATAGACTTCTATATTGCAACTGATTTATTCTGCAAACACCTTGTTCATCAGCCGCTGATATGTTGCACCTACATTTTTCAAACCAAAAGGCATAACATTATAACAATAAGTTCCCCTAGGGGTAATGAAAGAAGTACTCTACCTGTCTTCAGGTTTCATTTTAATCTGATTATAGCCAGAATTAGCATCCATGAAGCTCAGCAGCTCATGTCCCGAGGTAGTATCCACTAGTTAATCAATTCGGGGTAATGGAAAGTGATCCTTTGGGCATGCTTTGTTGAGGTCGGTGAAGTCTACACACATCCTCCACTTGTTGTTCTTCTTTTTCACCATCACCACATTTGCTAACCAGTCCGGATATTTAACATCTTCAATAAAGCAGGCTTTCTGGAGCTTCTCGACTTCCTCTTGTATAGCTTGATTCTTCTCGGGGCTGAATACTCTTCTTCTTTGCTTCACAGGCTTGATCTCCTTATTCACACTGAGTTCGTGACATAAGAAATTTGGATCTATTCCGGGCATATCTTCATGACTCCACGCAAAAGTTTGCTTTCTGCTTCTAAGGAAAGTTATCAATTCCTGTTTTAGTAAGTCTTCCAACGACGAACCTACTTGAGTAGTTCTTTCAGGGCGCTCGCCGTCCAGAATGATGTTTTTATTAGCTTCCACCACTTGACCCTTCACGAGTTGTGACTCATCTCTAGGATCCAATGTTTCAATTTCTGCCCCTTCTTCCACTTGATAAGCAGTAGTCTTTTTCCTCGATTCCTCCAGTTCTTCTTGCTCGGCGGATGAATAATAACATTCCCGAGCTACTTTCTAGTCACCCTTCACAACTCGTACTCTAAAATTTATTGGAAATTTTAGGCATTGATGTACTGTAGATGGTAGAACCTCGAACTTCTTCAATCCTACTCTTCCCATGATGATATTGTATGATGATTGAACATTCTTATCCATCACGAAGAAACGTATTCTTTCTATTCGACAAGCAGGCCACGTGCCAATGAATATATCCAACTTGATCGTCCCAAGAGTAAATACTTTCTCGCCAGCAAAACCGAGGATGGGTCTATGATAAGGCTCTAGTTGAGATAGCTTTAGATTTAAACTATCGAAGCACGAGTAGAACATGATGTCTGCCGAGCTACCATTGTCTACCAGTACTCTTGAAATCATTACTTACTTCATTCTCATCTTGATCACCAATGGGTCATCATGAGGATATAGAACACCTGCAAGGTCATTCTTTGAGAACCCAATGACCAACTTCTCTTTGTTAACCTTTCTCGGGCGATCCTCCTCAGCTAGATTTATTCGTTGAATGTACGAGCAAGCTTGAGCTTCATAGAGGTAAGATTTTCTCTCGATAGTAAGGTCTCCTCCTCCTGCATCTCCACCTGTTATAACATTACAGTCAAATGACCCAAGGCGTATTGAAAATACCTCTCGTTCTGGCTTCCTTGGTCTCTTGGGAAGATCGGGGTCATCCTCGGGATCAACTTTATAATTTCTTTTCTTGTTCTCCTCTGCTCGACGAAGAGATCTAGACCTCTCTCTAGTTCGGTTATTATTCCTTCTTTCGCCTCCACGATCAACGTACTTTGCCAGATTTCCTCGTTTGATAAGTGTTTCAATCTCATTCTAAAGAGATATTTAATTTTTGGTTATATGGCCATGATCTTTATGAAACTCGCAATACTTTACCTTATTCCTCTTGTCAGGGTCTGCCTTCATTTTCTCTGGGCAGTTTAATTCCTCGTTGCTCTTGATTTCTTCTAGAACATGGTTGATATCCTTCTTCAAAGGAGTATAATTATCAAATTTCTTCATTGCATCCCATACCGACCTTGCTCTTGAATGTTTGTCATTACCATTGCTCTTATATTCTTTCTTCTTAGCTTTATCACCTTCCACCTTGGTTTCTTTGGCATCCATGTTCTTCTTCGCAGCCATAGCTTCCTCGGCATTCATAATCTTGGATGCTTTTCCCATCAGATTCGACATGGTTCTAGGTGGATCTTTGGCCAAAGTATAGTACAACTTATTGGGTAGTAGTCCACTCGTCAAGGCGATATTCGTTGTCTTCTCTTCATAATCAATGACTTCAAGTTTCTCGTTATTAAAACGAGTTATATAATCTCTAGTACTCTCACCAACCTTTTGTCTAACACTTAACAAATGCGCTACTCGTTTAACTGGCTTTGCTCCAAAATATAACTTCTCAATGAATAACTCGGCCAGTTGAAGAAAAGTTAAAATCTTACCCCGAGGAAGATTATTATACCATATTTGAACAGATACGGTAAGAGTTCCCGAGAATGCCCTACATGTCATCTCATCTGGAACAGCATAGATGTCGGCTGCAGCTTGGTATTGTTCTATATGAGGGACGGGGTCAGTCTTTCCATCATATTTGGGGGTCACAACAGGTGCTTTGAATTTTAATGGTGTTAGAAAATCTACAATGGCCTGGACAAAAGATGTTCCTCGAATAAAAGTTCATTGTAGAGGGTTCTTAGCTTTAACCATTTCCCCCAATCTATCCTCCAACCTTAAAATAAAGACTTTCCATGCATCATTTCCTTCCTCGGGCCTGTTGGTTCGAGCAGCTGATCGCGTTGAGGTGGCTTCCTGGGATCTATCTTGACGGGCAACTGGTCGCGACTGGGCAGATCCTTCCCTTAAGTCTGATGGTCGTCGAAAACTCCTCGATGGGGCTCTAGGAGGACTTTTTCTCCTCCTAGGACCTAATCGATCGAAAGGAGATACTCTGCTTAATCTTTCTAGCGCACTGGTCCTTTCTGGGGAGAAAATGATACGTTGTTCAGTATCTGTGGCTCGCACTGACGAAGTTCGTCCAGGTTGATAAGAAAAATCTTTAGACTCCTCATTGCGATATGAATTGGTACGCCTAGTACGTGAAGAAGATGCACGGGTATTTATTTGAATACTTCGTGGTCTTGAATGGGTTGGTGCACCGCCATGGAGAGTTTGTATGAGTTGACGCATAGTTTCTTGCATGACGGTCTGGCCCTGAGCCAGATTTGTCATTATTCCAGCCAGATCTGGAATATTTGGTGGAGCAGATGGATTTGGAGGGCTTCCAGCGTTTCGATTGCTTGATTCTGGAATATCAGCCATTTGTGATGGATTATTTTTTATGGAAAACTATATTACCAGTCATTTCCCACAGACGGCGCCAATCTGTTGATGTAAAAAATTAGATCATATCTAATTATTCAATCACGGATAAATAAATGAGACAAAGAATTTTTAAAGTGGTTCAGCCTTATAAGAATGGCCTACGTCCACTGTTATGGTATTGCTGATTGTATGGAATTCTCGATTACAAGTTATCTCAAGAAATTCCGGTCCCTTTACAATGAGGATTGTACAATGTATTTATATCCCTGGGGCTGTAATGTGAAAGGATAATACATTAAATGATGTACATATGAAAGGGTGATACATTTAATGCTCCTTAAGCGTATGCGTCTGAATGATGAGCATTTAATGAACAGTCAAACTGTTGGTTATCCCACTATTAATGCTTTGTTCGGGGTGCAGCTCAGACCGCCTGAGTTGCTCGGACCGCCTAAGCTTCTCGGTACTCAAGAGTTCCTCGGAGAGTTCTTGTTCCTCGGAGCGTATGATTTCCTCGGGGAATCAGTGCTCCTCGTTGTAGTATGGTTCCTCGGAGCATGTGAGTTCCTCGAAAATGCTTGTTGTTGCCACGTAGACTGCCACGTGTCTTCACTTTATTGATCCACATCAACAGACTAAATTTGGTATCAACAGTTATTATTGAATTTATAAAAATTATCGTAAGTTGAAAATACAGCAGTTTCGATAAATTAGTTAGGACGCGCGTGTCAGTCGTGTCAGGACCCAATTTAATTAATTTAAAAGTATTTTATTTTTATATCATCTATATGATCATTTTGAGTGCACCAACGTATCTGGAAGGGTCGAGATAGTCAGAAAACACTAGCCGGGGGTTTAGTTTGGGTCCCGGGGCATTTTTAGGCCTAATCAGCAACCCAAGAGGATATTTTAGTCATTCCTATTTTTGGTGAATAAGGACCTACGAATTTTAGACTGATATTATCAGCTAACACTTCATTCCCTTAGGGTTTTCACAACCAAAAAGCATCGTGGCAGTTAGAGAAGAATAGAGGAGATGTTCCAAGGGTTTTCCATGGCCATAACCACCACTAAGAGGCTTTTGCACCACCGTCACCACCACCGGATAGATCAGAAAGCAAGGTTCATACCCATACCGTCTACTTCATTGGATCAAAATCTTTATTTCAGGCAAGTGATTTATCTTGCAATAATTTATGGCTTATACTTTACATGATAGTTTAGGTTTGATGTCAATTTATGAATAATGGCAAAAACAAGAAATTGGAGACTTAATAATTGATTTGGTGTAGGTTTTCATGTAGTGGTGATTCTGGAAATGTTTGATAAATGAAATTATAAATTAAGGGTTAAGAATCACGAAATTTAATTGAGGATTATGGAAGAATTAGTGAAGAATTAGGGTTGTAGTGAAATTGATGACTTTTGATCCAAGAAAACGATGTTATACTATAGTTTAATGATTCTTGAACGTTAGACCTTGTGTATGTATGTTGGCTTAATGATTAGTAAACTTTCTTGGGAGATTGGGACGTTGTAATGGAGGATTTGGGGTGTAAAAAATGGTAAAACCCATAACTGTTTAAGAGAAATCTGGGCAAGAATCGATCGATCGATCATTTTCTTCGATCGATCGATCTCTCCTAATTTTTGCAATTGTTTCCCTTTTAGGTTTAATGAAAATTCCATAGCCAATATTGATTCTTAGGGTGATTAATATAATATGTCGGGACTTAGTTAAGGTCAGTAGGGTCTTAGTTATTGCCCGAAAAATGTTATAACTTATTGGATTGAACGTTATAATTATGAGCGATTACCGAGTGAGGACGCTTTGAAATCTTTCGATTTGGGAATGAAAGAGGAATGAAAGATAATGTAAGGGTATGAACACTAGAAGAAATATTTTATATTTTATGAGATAACCTTAGGAACAAATGGGAGACCTAGTATTCACTTGGAATCAGTATAGGTACCTGAATCCGTATGACAAGACTTGTCGCGTTAAATAAATATTACATAGAATATCCAGAATGTAAATATTGTGGGTGAGACTTAATATATAGGGGAGGAGTATACTTATATTGAAATTGTATATATACTGGTTGTGTGATTTTCTAGTATATGGATTATTGTGTGTATAACATACCTACCATACTTGCTATCACGGGAGGTCATTCGTAAGAGGATAGCCTGGTTTTGATGTGACCTTCGGGGGGACTTTAAATTGATACCTCAGAACACAGGACTTGGAAGGGCTTATCGCTGAATGGATAAGTCTGCTGACCTTGGGAGCGTAGGTATGTGCGTGACCCATGGGTATGTGAACTATGTTCGCCTCCACTATGTGTGATTTTAATTGAAACGGTTCCTGAGTGATTCGAATCTTGTGATCCTCACGTGCGTGATGTACCGGGATTCGATAGCAGAGTATGAGGGCATCATAGGTTCTATCATTGTGGGGTGCCTGATTTTTATATGAGATATTATACTGGTACATATACATATACTTATGATAGTTTTGTTGTGTTGCTTAGTAGATGTATATAACTAAGATATTGTAATGGACTAAGAATGTGAGAATTTAATTAACACTTGAGATAAGTAATTTAATGAACGTGAATATGGGTTATGAATATGTTTTATTTGGGTGTTACGAGTGGATACCCTATGTTATAATGAGAACGCATGAGTGGTGCAGACTAGTTAGCTAGCGACGTAACTAGGATGGGTTAAGGGTCTATGTTAGGCGTGTACGTTAGTTGAGAGGCGAGAAACTCATGCGAGAGTACGCAACTAACATGTTTATTATATGTGTTGTTTAATGTTGCAATTTAAACACCTGCTATATTTTTAAACTGTTTTCACCTCGGGCCCTGACCCGTTTTCTTCCAAATCTATTTTTCTTGTAAAACCTTTTAGGTGCCCAACCACAGGGACACCAAGCATAGGAGTTCCATTATATTATTGGCATGTTGTAGCTGCGGTGGAAGTTACAGGTTCTCGGTATTAGATGCCTTCATATTTTGTACTTGATTTTACTCTTGGTTGCTCATCTGTTAGGGCATGTTGCCTATTTCCATTTAGAGATAGCATTCTCAGACTTTTAGTTTTATTTCATATTTTGGTTTATTTATTCAGACTCTTGTATCGGGACTTTATTTTTACTCCGGTGTTATATTAGAGTGTTTACTCCAGACTTAGTTTATTTCATTTTGTTGATTATTCATTTGAAATTGTTTATGCGAATAATGGTTGTTGACTTAATTACTTGGATTATGTTAATTTAATTAGTAAAATTTGGAATCTTTCTTTTTAAATATTAGGTGGCTAGTAATAAATTAAATACTTTTGACACTGATCCTACAACTGAACCAACTTGATATTCTCTATTAATTTAATTAAAGAGTATCTACCCGGTATTTAATTAGACGGGGTGTTACGGGTGGTATCAGAGCATCAGGTTCTAGTGTCCTTTAGAATATGCGCGGCTTATTATGCTTCCAGCGTAGCTTTCTTTGATATAGAGCCCTTTTTTTAGGATTGTTGATTTCTTTGGTAAGGTTTCATTCTCCTACTATAATGTATATGATAGTGAATCTTATTTGCATTTGTGTGTGTTCATGTGTGGAACAATGCAGTATGTCGTGCGAGTTGGGCGGACGGCAGGAGGCAAAGCTCAGTTGAGGTTATAAGGTTTATTCAAGAAAGATGACCATAGTTGAGGTCACCCCTTTTATGGCATGGAGGGCCAGGACGGTAAAGACGGTTAAAGCACAACATATGACTTCAAGGATCAATATAGTAGAAAGTGGGGTCATATTAGACTCACCCAGCAAGGTTGGATTGGGAGAGATTCAGACGAAATATTGAAGAGAACCAGCAGTGGAAATTCTAGAAATGTGAAAATGGCACGTGTTAGCCAATGAAGGTAAAATATCCAAAGGCTTGGGTATATGTCGGAGTATGGAAAATCGGGAGTGAAAATTTAGGGTAAGATTTATCTTGACTCGTTGGAGCGAAGTTTCAATGGTGAGAGGCAACAACCACACTCAGAGGTGGAATGTATTATCAAGAAAAGGCGTGTAGGTATGGTTTAACCATAAGTTCCTTCATCAAATGTTCAGGATGAGATGAGAACATTGTTTTGAACTCACACAAGAGGGTCGGAAAAAAGTCACTTTATGAAGAGAAATTCTATTAATTAGTGAACCTTACACCGGATGAAGTAGGTACAATGGAGAAGAGGACATTAAAGGGGGAAAATTAACTTACAAGAAGAATTGCTAGCACTTCTGAGGAATTCTGCTTGGATGGTCAATGCAGATGGTAGCTATATCGTGTTTGGTTAATATGGAGGTAAACGCTTCCTTGTGTGAGTAGTTACAAGAATTAAAGAATTTAGTCAGAGAGTAAGACTGGGGGGAAATGGTGTTGGTGAAGCACCACAAAGGGGAGACCCATCAGGGGATCCGCTTAAATGATTCGGATAGTTGAATTGTTACTGAGCAATGGTGATTTCAGTAAGAGTGATTGAAGCCAGTAGCATGTTCCTTAGGGCCGTTAAAGCTAAAGGAACAATGGAGGTAGTCATAAGAGTTAAGACTACCAACGTCTGAGAGAAGGACAACCTTAACATGGTCAGTGCGATCGCAGATAAGTGGAGTATGTGTAAAGGTATTTTGTGGGGAGTAAAACCTGGACGTTAAAATTTTTTCGAAGCGAGTAGAGGAATAAAGGGTATGGTACCTAGAAAGGGCACTAGTTATTGAAATTTTTGGTTTGGTACGGACAGGTGCGTTAAGTCAAGGAAACATTTGATCAGCTAGGGAGATTGGCAAGATAGAAGTATGAGTTATATCCTCAGATAATGATGTGTGTTGTGTGTGTCAGGAATGAGTTACTACATTTTTATTATTGCTTTGTTCACATGGGAGTCAAGTTTATTGCGTATATCGATAATGTTATTATTTATGTGGGATTACATTCAGTGTTATCTGCGGAGGATGAATGGGTGTATTTATAGTGGTATATACTTTATTAAGATTACTAGTTTTAGTGTTGTGTTATACGAGTATGATGTTATCCTAATTATGGTTTTATAATATGCTTAAACCGATTGTGTGCGGATATTGTAAGTATATCGAGGTTACTACCTTGGTGTAGAATGTTTTGTTCTGGCAAGGCCCCATCTGCAAGAGGGTCGGACTCGCGTTTAAATATTTTCATATATGTATATATATATTGTTGAGACTTCGAAAGTATAATGGTCTCGGATAATTGTTCCCGGTATGTGTAGGGACTTTATTGATATGATTCAGAGTGTATTTAGTTTATTGTTCAGCGGAAAGATTTAGCTGGTTATTACAATTAACGCACAGGATGTGGTAATAAGAAGGGTGCATTGTTATATCACCCTTTTGAGACGTGGAAGTTAATACTCATAGTTGTATGTCATGGGAAGAGATTTTGAGAGCCCCGATTATATTTGCATGATGTTTATGGAATGTGATTACCATCAATGTTAAGTGTCTTTCGGAAGGAGTTCCTTGTTTAAGTGTAAGTGGGGAAGGAGATATAACTTTGTTGTCAAGAGACGGGAATATAGGGGTACATGTTATGGATTGAGGGCCTAACTGATTTCGATGACTGACAATGCTAGGTAGTAGTGTATCGGGGGGGTTCCTTGTTTGGATTTCGCTTTGTGAGACATCCCACGCATGAAAGTTAGCGTAAGGTTGGTAGTAAGGAGATGTTTGGTCATTCGTCCATGATTTGGGTACCTCGATCATTAGGGAAGTATATAGTTATAACGGGAAATTAAAGAAGAAATTACGATATAAGGCTAATAGATCCATTTGTTTGGTAAGGAAGTATTGATAATTTTGTTTTATTTTAGCGGGTTGAATGATGAAATGATGATTAGGAGGATTTAGAATTTTGAATTCTTGGGGTGATTGAGAATACCCAAATTGGTGTAGCCACGTTGTAAATGCAGGGACAATAAAGAGTTTGGAGTACTTATGAAGCGTATGTGATGTTTAAAACCCGTTTGCATGATGTATATGGTGTAGGGGTGTAAGCGGTACGGTTTGGTCGGTAAATAGTATATACGAATACCAAAACCAAACTCTGGATGGTAAAACCAAACTGTACCAGTTTACCACCCGGTACACCAAAATCAATACCAAAACCAAACCGGCCGGTATTTCGATTTTTTCGATAAATTCTAGTTTTTTCTGGTTTCGATAAATTCTGGTTTTTTCTAGTTTTGGTAAATTCTGGTTTTCTCTGGTTTTTGATTTCGATTTTTTCTGGTTTCGGTAAACAACACTAAAAGTCCCAAAAAACCGAAAACAAAACCAACTAACTTTTTAAAATATTAAAACCAAAACCAAAACCAACTTTTTTCTGGTTTCGATAAATTCGGTACGGTAATTTTGGTACATTCGGTACGGTACGGTACGGTAATTTCGGTATGGTTTTTTCTGGTTTCGATAAATTCGGTACGGTATGGTAAGTTCGGTACGGTTTTTTCTGGTTTCGGTAAATTCGGTACGGTAATTTCGGTAAATCGGTTTTTTAAATATTAAAACCAAAACCAACCAACTTTTTTGCGGTAATTTTGGTTTCGGTAAGACTGGTTTCTGGTATTTTAATATATGAAACCAAAACCATTTTTTTTCGGACCAAAATGGTACGGTACGGTAAAAACCCGTACCGCTTTCACCCCTAATATGGTGTATGGACACCTCGGTTTACTGGTGTCAGGATCGCCGGAAGAAGAGACATAGATGGGTGAAATTCTTATTTGTGGAAATAACGAAATGGAAGTAGTAGAGTGGATTAAGCGTCGTGAGAAGGAAGACAATCTATAGATTCATGTGCAATCAGGGTAACACGTCCA
Source organism: Sambucus nigra (assembly GCA_949130495.1). Taxonomy (NCBI): domain Eukaryota; kingdom Viridiplantae; phylum Streptophyta; class Magnoliopsida; order Dipsacales; family Adoxaceae; genus Sambucus; species Sambucus nigra. The sequence continues at coordinate 549,819,637 of OX422212.1, read as the reverse complement.
GGATTGGGTGAAGGGCAGTGGGAAGCCATTTAAAAAGAGGGTATCCCTTGAGATGACAAACATTTAACTACTATGAAAAATTTAGAGCGGACTTCCACCCAATCGAATGTTGAGGGTGGCTTACGCATAAATAGAGTGAGGATGTCAATGAGGTACAAAGAGTCCAGATGTGCACAATGTGGTGAATAGTGCACGGGACAGAACTTTTCGTATATGCCGAAGGAAGAAGAGGGTTATTAAGTACCACTTAATGGGAGGAGTTATAAGTGGAAGTCGGTGTTGAGCGGGACATAACTAGTAGTCTTCACGAGCACCACTTATAGATAGAAATCGGTTGGAGTAAGGGTATCAACCAGAAACTTGGTGTCGAGCCTACGATTCTAGTAGAGAAAGTGTGAAGATGGTAAATTTATTTGATGGGTTGCAATAATAAAGATGAGTAACAAGCTCCTTAGAATGTGTGTAACAGATTGTCAAGAAGGAAATAAATTGTTATATTTGTGAATGATTTACACTATTACATAATGAGCGCGTCGGTATGAGGTCCTACCCAGTATTAATCCGAACGTGGATGAAATACCCGAAACTCACCTTCAATATGGGGCATAAGGAAGTAGTCGGAATATTTTCATTTTGAGAAAGTTGGATCACCTATAGCCGAGGAATAGGCGCAAGGGGAATAACGACTGGTGGAATTGTATGAAAGTTATTTTATATTCATTGCGATCATTTCATTTCTAGTAAGTGAAGTATAATATGGCAATGGGGAGAGGATATTACCTAATAGGAAAGTTGTGAGAAAGCACCCGTACCTATTTATAGTGGACAAGGTGCTTATTGAGGTTTTGTGGATAAACCTTACTATCCTCCCTCTAGATGCTTAGAGGTGAGAGGATTATGCGAGTCTTCGATCAGTAAGAAGTTGGAGTCCGATGACTATAATGGGTTAACCACCGACCGTCTGAAGTGGATTTCCCTTGTGTAAAAGTCACAACGCTGGGAACAAAGATTTAAATAACGGACAAGAGTAGTCTGATGTTTTATGGTTACTCCCGGGAGGGGAGTTTTGTGTTTAAATAAACACGGGAGTTGATACGAAGTGAGGTGCGAACTCACAATAATATTGAGATAATAAGGCCAATGATGTGTAGGCTATTCTTATTTGAATGTTGTTTAGAAAGAGCACCAAGATTGTTCAACGAGCTTGTTGTGAAGTGAGGACTGTAGTGATTGAGAATTTCTTTGTATTTTGTTTTGAGTACTGGAGGATACCTAATTTTTTCAGGTATGCCTATTTTTTCGAATTTTGGGACGGAAATTCGTTATTAGGGGGGAAGTATGTAATACCAAGTATTTTTATGACTTTTAATTATGAGATTAATTAAATAAAATTGCTTTTAATTTTGGGATTAATTATATAATTTGGGATAATTAATTCGGATTTAAATAACTAGCAAGACGAGAGTTAGTATTTAACTATGACGATAATGTTGAATATTACTGGGTGATTATGGTAATATGTGATTATCTAATTTATTAAAATTTTCGTAAGTTGAAAATACGACAGTTTCAGTAATTTAGTTAGGACGCGCGTGTCATTCGTGTCAGGACCCAAATTAATGAATTTAAAAGTATTTTATTTTTGTCATCCGTATGATCATTTTGAGTGCACCAACGTATCCGAAAGGGTCGAGATAGTCAGAAAACACTAGTCGGGAGTTTAGTTTGGGTCCCGGGGCATTTTTAGGCCAAACCAGCAACCCGGGAGGGTATTTTAGTCATTCCTGTTTTTGGTGAATAAGGACATACGAATTTTAGGCTGATATTATCATCCAACACTTCATTCCCTTAGGGTTTTCACAACCAAAAAGCATCATGGTAGTTAGATAAGAAGAGAGGAGAAGTTCCAAGGGTTTTTCATGACCATAACCACCACTTAGAGGCTTTTGCACCACCGTAACCACCACCGGGTAGATCAGAAAGCAAGGATCATCCCCATACCATCTACTTCATTGGATCAGAATCTCAATTTCAGGAAAATGATTTATCTTGCAATAATTTATGGCATATACTTTACATGATAGTTTAGGTTTGATGTCAATTTATGAATAATGGCAAAAATAAGAAATTGGAGACTTAATAATTGATTTGGGGTAGGTTTGCATGTAGTGGTGATTCTGGAAATATTTGATGAACGAAATTATAAATTAAGGGTTAAGAATCACTAAATTTAATTGAGGATTATGGAAGAAGTAGTGAAGAATTAGGGTTGTAGTGAAATTGATGACTTTTGATCCAAGAAAACGATGTTATACTATAGTTTAATGATTCTTGAACGTTAGAACTTGTGTATATATGTTGTCTTAATGATTAGTAAACTTTCTTGGGAGATTGGGACGTTGTAATGGAGGATTTGGGGTGTAAAAATGGTAAAACCCGTAACTGTTTAAGAGAAATCGGGGCAAAAACCTGCTTGATCGATCTATCGATCCAATAATGTCGATCGATCGATCGATCATTTTCTTCAATCGATCGACCTCTCCTGATTTTTGGCAATTGTTTCCCTTTTAATTTTAATGAAAATTACAAAGCCGATATTGATTCTTAGGGTGGTTAATATAATATGGTGGGACTTATTTAAGTTCAGTAGGGTCTTAGTTATTGCCCGAAAAATGTTATAACTTATGGGATTGAACGTTATAATTATGAGCGGTTACCGAGTGAGGACGGTTTGAAATCTTTCGATTTGGGACTGAAAGAGGAATGAAAAATATGTAAGGGTATGAACACTAGCAGAGAGATTTTATATTTGCTGAGATAACCTTAGGAACAAATGGGAGACCTATTATTCACTTGGGATAGGTATAGGTCTCCGAATCCGCATGATGAGACTTGTCGCGTTAAATAAATACTACGTAGAATATCCAAAACGTAAATATTGTGGGTGAGACTTAATATATAGGGGAGGAGTATACCTATATTGAAATTATATATATATTGGTTGTGTGGTTTTATAGTAAATGGATTATTGTGTGTATAACATATCTACCATACTTGTTATCATGGGAGATCGTTCGTAAGAGGATAGCTTGGTCTCGATGTGAACTTTGGGGGGACTTTAGATTGATAACTCAGAACATAGGACTTGGAAGGGCTTATCGCTGAATGGATAAGTCTGCTGACCTTGGGAGCGTAGGTATGTGCGTGACCCATGGGTATGTGAACTATGTTCGCCTCCACTATGTGTGATTTATATAAAAACAGTTCCTGAGTGATTCGGAACTTGTGATCCTCACGTGCGTGATGTACCAGGATTCGATAGCAGAGTATGAGGGCGTCGTAGGTTCTATCCTTGTGGGGTGTCTGATTTGTGTATGAGATATTATACTGGTGCATATACATATACTTATGATAGTTCTTTTGTGTTGCTTTGTAGATGTATATAACTATGATATTGTAATGGACTAAAAATATGAGAATTTAATTAACACTTGAGATAAGTAATTTAATGAGTGTGAATATGGTTTATGAATATGTTTTATTTGGGTGTTACGAGTAGATACCCTATGTTAGAATGAGAACGCAGGAATGATGCAGACTAGTTAGCTAGCTGTGTAACTAGGATGGGTTAAGGTTCTACGTTAGGTGTGCATATTAGTTGAGAGGCGATAAACTCATGTGAGAGTACACAACTAACATGTTTCTTATATGTGTTGTTTAATATTGTAATTTAAACACTTGCTATATTTTTAAACTATTTTCACCTCGGTCCCTGACCCGCTTGCTTCCAAATCTATTTTTCTTGTAAAAGCTTTTAGGTGCCCAACCACAGGGACGCCAAGCATAGGAGTTCCATTATATTATTTACATACTGTAGCTGCGGTGAAAGTTATAGGTTCTCGGTATTAGACGCCTTCATATTTTGTACTTGATTCTACTCAGGGTTACTCATCTGTTAGGGCATGTTGCCCATTTCCATTTAGAGATAGCATTCTTAGACTTTTAGTTTTATTTCAGATGTTGGTTTATTTATTCAGACTCTTTTTTCGGGACTTTATTTTTACTCTGGTATTATATTGGTGTGTTTACTCCAGACTTAGTTTATTTCATTTCGTTGATTATTCATTTGAAATTATTTATGCGAATAATGGTTGTTGAGTTAATTACATGGATTATGTTAATTTAATTGGTAAAATTTGGCATCTCTCTTTTTAAATATTAAGTGGCTAGTAAGAAATTAAATATTTTCGATAATGATGCTACAACTGAACCAACCTTATATTCTATATTAATTTAATAAAGGAGTAGCTACCCGGTATTTAATTTGACAGGGTGTTACAATGCCATGTTATCAGGATAGAGCACAAAAGGTACATTTGCTTGTCCTTATTGTAATGAAGACCATAAGACAATGAGATTAAAGTATGGTCAGAAATATTTCAGGATTAAAGAGCCATGATAATCATATTTTATTGCAAAAATTACTTCCTATAGCATCTCAAAGGGTATTGCCAAAACATATTGTCAAAGCCTTAATTGAATTAAGCAATTGCTTTGTGATATTGTTCTCGAATGCAATTACCCCAATCAATTTGGAAAAGTTTGAAGACCGAATGGCTCATACATTTTGTAGCCTTGAGAAGATATTCCTGTCGAGTTATTTTGATTTGATGGAATACTTGCCTATACATTTTCCCAATGAACTCCTAATGGTTGGTTATGTCCTTTATGGTTGGATATATCCAATTAAAGGTATCTTCACACCTTAAATCTCTACGTTGATAATCGAGCACACCTAAAGGCCTCGATCGCCAACTCTGTTCTTTTGGATGAATATATGACCTTTTGCTTATGGTACATTGTTGTGGAATCCAAGTCTAACCAAGCATCTAGAAATTATGATAATGAGGATATGTATGGTCGTGCACTTGGGAAAAAGGTTCCATTTGAACTTGATCAAGTAATATATACGCAAGCTCATCGATATGTTCTTACCAACACAGGGTCAGAGACACCATTCATTCAGTAAGTTTCATTATACCTATTTGGATTTTGTAAAAACTTTTCTTATTGTTTTGTATAAAATAGATATATGACTATGCTTGTATTTTGTAGAAAACATCTCGCAGAGCTTTCATTAATTTACCTTCAAGATTCACAAAAGCATCATGTTAATCGTCTTCACAACAAAGAGTTCCACATATGGTTTAAGGATCATGTAAGTAAAAACATCATAATAAATACTTGAATTATAAATAAGTATTATATTTGTTTATTGACATTTATTTAAAAATGCTACAGGTGAGTAGAATGGTAGCCGATGGCATTGAACTATTCAATGAAATCAAATTCTTGTCTTTAGGTCCCCTCAGAGATGCATTTAGATTCAAAACTTATATTGTTGGCGGTTTTCGATTTCGAACGAAGAAAGTTGATATGCGAAGAAAAACCCAAAATAGAGGTGCCATTATAAAAGCCGAACAAATAAGTTATTCAAGTCGTTGGGACCACAATGACCCGCGAGATTAATCGTTGGGCTTTGGCCATGGACGAATGTTGAAAGAAAAGCTACAATCACAAAATTATAGTTTCTAGAGGCTCAAGTTTCCGCCAGAGTTCCCTCATAACCCTTTTGACCTAGTAAATTGCAATCCCGCCAAAATTAGAACCTACCACTAGTACTACTATGATTCATAATATGAATGGGAGTGAATTTGACTAAGAGGACATTGTAGTAGTCTTTAATTTTCTAATTGTGTGCTATGTATTGTTAGAAGCCTTCTATTTATATAGGAGCAGCAGTTCGAGATGCATAAGTATTTTCACCAAGTATTTCACCTTCTTAATAGCACCAGGAGTAGGCTTTGTGCTTGCATCGAGCTGTGAAATTATTATAGATCGAGATAAAGAGTTTATTCGTGATCTGGATCGTGAACAAGCTTAGGAGTCTGAATTTAAGGTGGTAGAGAGTCAGATTTTGATTGAGAAAACTACTTAGCTTGAACATATTTGTACTAATGTGTTTAACTTTCCAAACCAAGCTTACCAACCTTAAGCACCAAGCTTACCAACCTTAAGCTCGTCTTGGCTTAACTCAATTATACCCCGATCCTCAGGTTTGTAATCTATGTATGAAGGTCAATTCTTATTCTAATCGAGGTTCAACTTGATCATTGAGTTCGCTCAGGCAGCTGGTCAACTTGATCATAGGGTTTGCTTCGGTTGAGGGTCATCTTGATCATCGAGTTTTCTCAGTTTGAGGTTCAGAAGAGGTTTCCCATACACTTAAGTCGAGCTAGTTTTAGGAGATCGTGTTCAAATATTAAGGACGAGCACCAATTTATGTATACTAAGTACATGTGTCAAGTATAATTTTGGTTGAATCTAAAATAGATTTGATCGATTGTCGATATTAAATCTATTGAGTCTAGTTTCAAGTGGGTTTATTTAAAGTTAAATAGGGTGAATGTTATCTGATCTAGCTGAAGCTGGTTTGAAGATGCCGAACCTTGGCTGAATATTCTAACGGTAAAAGATGAGATTATTATTGGTCGAACCTTGATTGTGTTTATTGAAGGTGGAAGCCTAGCTTTGGATTGGTCTGAGTCTTAGGTTTAGGCCGAATCATTGTTTGGGATATTTGAATGATGTCGTAGATCGAATCTCAGTTTCCTTAGTAAAGTGAGGGTGTGTACCCCCTTTTTCGATCGAGCCTTAGTGGAGGTATCTATCTTAAGGAAGGCGAGCCTCTTTAAATCGAGCTTTATTTAAGGTAGTTGAAAAGAGAAAGCCGAGCCTTTTGAGGGGGTCAAGTCCAATTTATTAATGCTCTATCTTCACTAAACAATCCTGTGTTTTTCTTTTTGTCTCCAGATGTTCTTTGAAAAAGGAAATAAATATAGTTTATAAACAAACCATATGCAGTGTAGATTTTCTCCATATTTTATCTCTCGACTTTATGGATCTGTCTTTAGCAATAAAGACTAATAGGAGGACTGTGATGGAAACTCGTGAGGCAATTAGAGAGGAGACGAGTGTACAAATAAGCATAGTGAATTATATGAAAGATGGGACACCATTTTGGATGCTGTTTTATTTGTGTCATGTTTTTAGCAAAGAGGATGGGAGGTTATTCATTTTGTGGGGATTCAAGTGCCCATTTTGAGGAGGTCTGGGACTGAATTTTTTAGGAATGAGGTGAATTTATGTGAAGATGGACACGGGTTTCGTGAGATGGTATTAGGGTGTTGTTGGAGGGAGGTGTGTTCTGATTCATTAGCAGAATTAGCTAGAGTTTTTTCTCTAGATGCTGCGTTAGCTGATGATAAAGGTTTTTTTTGCACATTACACTAATATTAATTTTCTAGTACAACCAGTATCCCATTAAAAAAAATCATTAGTCATTTCTCTTATTGTTTAAACTTGAATAAATTGTTGCCTCGCAAACATATATTGTTGTTATTTTCATTGCTAGCAGTAGTTGTATATGTCTTGAAACTTGTAACTGTAGAAAACTTCTTTTTGTCCATGTTGAGTGTTGACTTGTGTTAGTTTATTAGATTTCCATCATCATGCATAGATTTTCTTTATAAGCTACCCATTCTATAACTTGAGTTTTCTAAGTTTTGAATCAGTCCTATTTTTATTTCTTCTGATCAATCATGGTTTGCAATTTATTAATGCTCTGTCTTCATTATGACTGGTTATATGTAAATGTTGTGTTTGCACATTTTAATGGTATTCTAATGTCATTTTTGTTTATGCGTTAGAAGGAACAACTGTTTTAATTAAAGATGTATCATCACTTGCAACTGTTTCACTAATTTTCAGATCATGCAACGTACCAACTTCTTCATTTTCATCCAGTCAAAATAATAGTTTGCGCTCCCAATAGGTATAATTTAAAAAAACACATTGAACTTCATAAGGTTTTTCAATCTAGTGATTGAACTTCATAAGGTTTTTCAGTCTATTCATTGAACTTCATTCAAAAATACCACTCCACCTCTTTTGGCATTTCATTTTAGTCCTAATAGGACTTCTGGTGACCCTTAATATTGGACTTTTAGAGTCAACTCTCTCTCTCCAGAGTATTCATTTGATTATTTAGTATATTATTGATGTTTCGGCTGCTTTGTTTTTGTTCAGTGGTAGAATCTATGACTCAAATTCTTAATATTTTTTTTTCATTATACATACCGGGAAAAGTTAGAAAACTGAAATGATTATGCTGCTTCTATTTGATTTTTTTCTGATATATGTACATTGTATAATGCAGTATCAGCCACGGATACTGCATTGTATCACCAACCAAGTAAGGGAATGTTGTTATGGGCCCCTTGTTGTGAGGATTTTGGCTCAAAATAGGGCAGATTTGAATCAGTCCACTGTTTGTGGTTTCATTTTCAAATCTGTCAAAATGGTGTACTGTGTAAGTGGATTGGTCGGGTCACTATTAGGGGTGTTCACGGGTCGGTCGGTTCGGTTTTGGGCGGGTTTTTTGAGCCGAACCGACCATGTCGGTTTTGGGAGGAGAAAAACCGAACCGAACCGAATTTGGTGAAAAACCGAACCGAACCGAACCGAACAGGGTCGGTTTTTGGCAGGGCCGGTTCGGTTTACCAGTCGGTTTTTGACAGGGCCGGTTTTTGACAGGGCCGGTTCGGTTTTTTCATTTATTTTAATAAAAAATATTTTTTTTAATACCTAATATAAATATAAAATTAAAAAATATAATATAATATGACAACACTAATATAAATATAATATAAAATATAAAATTAAAAAGTATAAAAATTAATTCGGTTCGGTTCGGTTCAAAATCGGGTTATTTATGCCAAAACCGAAAACCGAACCGACCCTGTCGGTTTTATACCTGATCAAACCGAACCGAACCGACCCTTAAAAAAACCCGGCCCGAAAATTTTCGGTTCGGCTCGGTTTTGTCGGTTTGTCGGTTTGGTCGGTTTTTTTGCACACCCTTAACTATAATGGAGTCTATGGCTGATACAATGGACTGTTTCCTATATATATATACATTATAACATTTTTCTTATGTTATAATGCAGTACTGCACAACTATACAGTTCCATGGCAGATCCAACCACTTATAATGAACTATCTACTTCATTTATAATTGTTTATGCTCGTGTCTTATTACACCTATTATGTACATATGCAGATCCATAACATAAAAGCATCAACGTCAATTGAATATCTGTGATCTCATTGCCGAGGAAAGATGACCACTCACAACCCCCCAGTGGAAGTCGATTTAGATAGGTATGGATCATTAACCCAATTACAAATTCATTTTTCTTTCACAAATTCATGTTTCTTTCACGTAGAATTAATGAGGTTTGAAATTTGGTATTATAAACACGTTTAATTTTTAGTTTAATAAATACTAATATTAACATTATTTTTTTAGAGGGTAGAGGCAGGAGAGTTTATTGATGAAATCACCATGTGACTAGCCACTCGGGCTACGAATAATAAACCTTTGTTTTTGGCAAGCCTATACCGCTATTAGTTGTTAACAATGTTGTGGATATTTCTATCGTTGTTTTTGAGTTAATTTTTATGTTTAAACAAGTTGGTTTTCATGAATAAACAAAGGAGACTCTGTCGAATTCGTTTAAAACTATTAAGTGTTTAAAAGTAAATAATATGAAGATATACAAATTTGATAAGGTTTTTAAAGATTGTCATCAATAGGAACTATTTCAAAAAGATTACTTCTTTGTTTACGGTAACTGACACTAAATAAATTTTATTGCAGGTTAAAATCTTTTGTGGACAAGGCAAGAAACATTTTGATGGAGGTCGTATGCTTCAAGATTGTGAGTTTACTTTGCTTACATTGCTTTATGTTAAGAATATATGGATTTTTATGTATTTATTCTAATGAGATGAGTGAAATTGTGTAGAAATATTTAGTTTGGTGGACACGATATTGAAATTGTCTATTTTATCTTTGTATGAACTCTAATTTTGGTTGAATGGAAAACTGTGTGTTATATTTGTTGAAATGTGATGCCAAATATGTCATATATTATTTTTAAGAGTTTTTGTTTAAAAGTATATTGAGCATATTATTGAATGGATGGCATTTTAGTCTTGGCTCAAAAATTATTAAAGACTATTTTTTTCCTGTCTCAAAAGAATTTCATAAACAAGGACCTTTTGAGACGGAATACACCTTTTCTAAAAATAACTTTAAAAGTCGAATTTTTCACCCTCTTAAAATAGTCCAATAAGCAATGACCTTTTGAGACAGCATATTTCCCGTCTAAAAAAAACTTATTAAGACGGCTGCTGCCGTCTCAAAAAACTTTTAAAACGGGGGTCTAATATGGCGCCCCTTTGCCGTCTCAAATGGAATCATAAAAGGATTTTGAGACGAACAAAGGAATTTTTCAGATGGCTGGAGAGCCGTCTTATAAAGTAGTTTTTTTGTAGTAACTGTCTCTCTTTCTCACAAATCTGAATTGATTTTTTTTTCAGTCTCAAAAGAGATGGATGGCTTGAGGAAAAACGAGACTTAGGTGCGTATATATATAGGCTACGGTAGGTACCCTAAGGAAAGATAAGGATGTGGATCCTAATGGGATTGAGAAAGCCTAATCCAACCTGGATTCTAATCCTAATCCATTAATTATAACTAATACCGCTACATAATTATAATTTCAACTCCACTCCTTAACTCAAAATTATATTTCGTTCTCCTTACTTATAATTACTTAATTCTCCCCATGTTAAGGTTATAGATACATGTTAATAAAATAAATTAATGATAATTTATTTGATTAACTTCTTTAAGTCCTTGGGCAGTTCATCTTAATATATTTGTAGTGTTGGATTACAATAATCCATTTGTAGAGTTTGACACATATAAAACTTATAAGCATGTCAAGGGGGTATCACCAGGCTTTATACCGAGATGTGGATTCTATCCATAAAATGACTTCCACTATAAATTAGTCACCATTGCCCAATCTATCAAGATTATTTTTCTAATGACGAATCTCACCCGATAGGTCAAAGCAATAAATAACTAGTTCATGTGTCCGTTAACCATATGCGGATTAGAAGCCTTAAGTAAACCTAATAAAGATGAGGTGTACATTGTCTTATACACCCAAACTATACTAACACGATAAGTTAAAACTATATTATTTCTTATAGTCAAGATACACCTATTAGAATATTGTGCTACAACCCTACTAATGTTGTGTCCAGCTGCATCAAAGATTGTGAATGATAAAACCTATATTCCACAATAATTAGTGATATGATCCTCTGTGTATAAGCCTTACTCTATATACTAGAATAACTAATAAGCAGAATAAAAGACACCAACAATATATAGAATAATGCAAACATTATGTCCACATATGATTCTAATTAAATAGGAAAAATTGATTTTATTTTAACAATAAATCCATAACTAAAACTATTATATAAATCATGGCTTTAGTCTATTGTTCTAAAATCTCCCACTTATACTCCAAGCCATGATACGATGCATTTAACTCACATCCCCTTTATGTGACTATAAAAAGTCTTGGCTGGTAAGCTATTTGTAAAATGGTGTACCAATTTGTTCTTTGATGCAATGTTAAGAACTATGACATCACCCCGCTAAACAAATTCTTGAATAAGATCATACTTACGCTCGATGTGTGTACCTCACTTATGTATCTTGGGTTTCTTTAAGTTAGAAACCACATAGCTATTGTCATAATAAAGTGTAGTAGACGATTGAAATAAAGTTCACACTCCTAGATACATTTGAAAGTTTATAAGCTATATTTCTTCCTTGGATGCCTCAAAGTTTTCCACATATTCAGCTTCCATGGTAGAATTAGTAATGCATGATTTCTTTATAATCCTCTTATTCATGGATCCACCTCCTAGGGTCAACACATATCCTGAGGTAACTTTATAGAATTGCTATCACACTGAAGAATTGAGTTAGTGTACCGAATAAGAACTAAACTCTCTGCCTCGTAAACTAACATATAATCTCCTGTCCTTTTCAAGTACTTAAGTATATGCTTTACCGCAGTCCAGTGTTCTTGCCCAGGGTTAGATTGATATCAACTAACTAGGCTAACAACAAAAAAGACATCGGTTCTAGTGCATAGCATGTCATACTTAAGGCATACAACTACTGAAGCATAAGTGATGCCATTCAGTATATCTATCTTATCAAGTATTTTAGGACATTCATCATTGGATAGAGATATTCCATGTCTAAATAGGAGGAATCATTTCTTAGGACCTTTTATGATAAACATAGCAAGAATGGAATCGATATATATTGCTTGTGATAAGCTCAACATCCTATTCTTACTATCTCGCATAAGCATGATTCCAAGGATGTGGCTAGCTTCTCTCAAGTCCTCCATATCAAGTTCATTGGATTTCCACACTTTAACCAAAGACAACATTCCAACATTATTTCCAATGAGAAGAATTCCATCCATATATAGTACTAAAAATGTCACTACATTTTCGTTGCACTTCTTATACACGGAAGACTCATCTAGACATTAATCAAAACAAAAAGATTTGATTTCCTAATCAAAATATATGTTCCAAGATCTATATGCTTACTTAAATACATAAATGGAATTTTTAAGCTTATGCAATTTATTATCTTGACCTTGAGATATAAAATCATCTTACTGCACCATATAGATACACTCGTCAATATTGACATCCATTTGCTAAATCTTTTAATCAAAAGAGCCAAAATGGATAAGAGAATATGAATGAACTTCAATATAGCTACCAGCGAGAAGGTTTCTTTATAATCGATGCCCTCTTTCTAAGTAATCATTTCATAATAAGTTGTGCCTTGAAGGTCTCAACCTTTTAGTCCACCCCTCTCTACCTCTTATAAACCCACTTGCATCCTAAGGGATTTATCCCTTCGTATGGATCCACAAGATTCCTGACCTAATTAGAATGCATAAATTCCATCTGAGAATTCATAATCTTAAGCCAAAAATCTGCGTCTTTGTCTTGAATAGCCTCGTTGTAGTTACAAGGATCAACTTCAAGTGCATCAAGTATGTTGTTAAAAGATTCTCCCATGAACATAAATCATTCGGGATGACATATAACCATCCCACTATAATGACGTAGTAACTATGCTAGTGCACTAGCGTCAACACATTGTCTTATTTCATCCCGAACTGGTGGTGTTGAAGAATCTTGTTGGTTACCTCTCAACTCTTCAAGAACAGCTGTACTTCTGGGTTTATGATCCATCATATGATCCTATTATTAGAAATAGGCATTGGTGTTAACAAGGACCTTATAATCCTTAGGATCATAGAATAATTAACCCTTAGTTTACTTAGGATATCATATAATGAAACACACTTCTGATTTTGATTATAACTTACTAGGATCTCAGTATATGTTCTCGACTACCCCAGATTCGAATATGTTTCATAAATGGATTTCTCCCAATCCATGATTCCTTGGATGTATTAGATACCACCTTTGAAGGTACCAAGTTTATCAAATAAGTCAACATTTCTAAAGAATGTACCCAAAAGGATATTGAGAGATCTATATAACTCATCATAGACCTAATCATATCCAAAAGATTTATATTCCTCCTTTCTCCTACACCATTTTAATGAGGCATACAAGTTGCAAACAATTAGGATGTAATCCCTTGATCTTCTTGATACTGCCTAAACTCCCCTAAGAGGTACTCACAACTACGATCAGATAGCGGTGTCTTTATACTTTTATCTTTATGCTTCTCCACTTGTACCTTATAAACTTTAAATTTCTCAAAGGCTTTGCACTTATGGTGTAATAGGTAAATGTACCCGAACCTTGAGTAGTCATCAATAAAAGTCATAAAATACTCAAAACCCCTCTTGCTTTGGTTATAATTGTCCCTTATAGATCATAATGAACTAATTACAACGTTGCTTTGTGTTTATAGCGCTTGGTCGAGAAAAGCTTCTTAATCAATTTACCTTCTAAACAAGATTCACATATTGTAAGTGCATCCACTTCCAATGAGCTTAATTTCCCACTTGCTACCAATCTATAAATCCTTTTTAGATTAATATGACCTAGGCGTAAGTGCCAAAGAAACATTTAGTTTACTAAGGAAAGTTCCATTCTCTTTAAATTTGGTCCAATTGAATTATGCAAAATATTAATTTGTTATGTGAGAGAGATAGGATTTATAATATAAAGATTATCAACCAATGTACGAAAAAAATAAAATATTTATTTTTCTTAATAACCATGAGTTCTGCTCCAAGTATTTCAAGATCATTGAGAAAAGACATCATCATTAAAACATGTTCCCTCGTCGCTGTTCCATCATCCATGTTTGTGTTCATGAGTTCTTTCATGTAAACCAACCTTGCAGCACGATTCTGATCCCCAAACATAGCTTGAAGTTTAGCATCATGTCATAGGCATGGGTCATCAACTGATGGTGATGTTTCTGAACATTCGACATAGATGACAAAATGGAACATCATGCCATCTCATTAGCCTTGATCCATTTTCGATAAGCATGGGTTTATTTTTCAATTGACCCTTCACTAGGTTGCTCAGGACAAATCCCATAAAGTACAAACTTGTACTCTTTAGCAATTAACACTATATCCAAATTTCTTTTTCAGTCAATGTAATTAGGTCCAATGAATTTATTTTCCTTTAAAATGAAAGAAAGTGGATTGAAAGATCTTCCTATCTTAATACTGAGAATCAAATAATGAAATGATTTATTACAGGAAATAAAACTTTCTGAATTCTAAATTAAGATTATGGTTCCTCTGCCAATTTTATAAGAGTTCGTCGGCATCCCAATTACCATTTTAATAGTATTCTTATATAGAGAACCCACTTTCAAAAACAAATTAGGTAGGCTAATACCTTTTAATTTTATTATCTAGGCAAAGACTATGTCAAATAAAATTAAATAGCTGACACTTTAATCCCACAAAATAATAGCATTCCTCTTTGGAGAACCAAACATTATTTTATGTGTATACCACCAACTAATTTTAGATTATCCCATGTCACATAGACTGCTCCTTTGTGGGCCGCTTATGTAAATAATTAATCCCAAAATTACCCTTAAGGAAGCTTGTACTGACCACCACATTAATTAACATTTCTCATTGGAGAACCTACTTGTTATTAAAAGTCTACAAATCACTGATGTAGAGCTTGGGATTTTCACTTAGAAAATTTCCTCTCCCACTTAGTAATTTAAAAAGATTTGTGAGGGTTATCAAAAAAAATATATGTCCAATTTTTAACTAATTTGAAAAGGCTAAGACATTTGATATATTTCTAAAAATACTGAGATACCCTTATTTTAATATATCAAGCAAATGTGTGATGAGTAAAAATTTCAAATATCCTTGATCGTAATTTAAAAAAATGGACACTCGATTTTTATTTTCTAACTACACATATTAATGTTCATAATTCAAAAAAATTATAAATTATTCACACTAGGATCTACATGATCTAAGTTCGGTCATTTTTCCATATTGTCAATAATTCTAAGGGAACAGTTAACACATATTAACAACCCAATGATTAAAACATGAATAATAACGACATAAATTAACATATATAAGGAAATCAAGATAAATAAGGATTCCTGGGTATTGTAGTCAAGATGCAACTTTGTTGTAAATAGGAGTCCTCAACAGTCCTTCTTGAACACAAACACTTCATTGCCACTACGTTGGGATGACACGGGGTTCCACCATGCACTGTTTTACACTGCGCAAACTGATTACTGTGCCAAAAATAGCCTCCGATCACCAATCTGGTTTCACAATCCTCTATTGAAAATCACGATCAAAACAACAATAGATTAGACATGTCATATGCCTCCTTGAAAGAATTCACATACTAGATCAATATTACATTCATCCGGAATAAAAATAAATTAACCACGAATAAATCATTGTCGGATACGATCACATAAGATATAAACATAAATATATTACCATTATGGTGGGATTAGATCGCTACAAAATAGAAGTTACCACGGATCTATATTTTACCCAACATCCATGCATATATACGATTATTTTAATTGGATACGTGGTATCAACAAAGATTTGATACCAATTGTTGGAGAGACTGCCCGAGGGTCTATTACTTATGCATATAAATCGAACTACATAAAAAACTTTCGCATACAAAAAACTCTACAAGGTGGAATTAGGGTTTACCTTCGAGATCTATCAAGTTTGATCTCATCTCAGCACGAACAGTATGCGATGATGATTAATATATAACGCATTCTTAATGCACCTTATGATCCATTATTGTATTCTCGATATGAACAGTCATGAGCAGAGTGTGGGCTCTTCCTTCATTACCACCCTCTCTTCTAACTTTTTCTCTCCGCTACCTCTTTTTCTCACGAATTCAAATTAGTTATTTTTAATCTCAAGGCTGAAGAATTTTTTGAGTAAAAAGGATCCTTATATATATATATATAGGCTATGATAGGGACCCTAAGAAGAAATAAGCGTGTGGCTCCTAATAGGCCTGAGAAAGCCTAATCCAACCCGAATTCTAATTCGAATCAATTAATTATAATTAATACCACTACATAATTATAATTCCATGTCCACTTCTTAACTCAAAATTATATTTCGATCTCCTTATTATTAATTACTTAATTCTCCCCACATTAAGGTTACAAATACTCGTTAATAAAATAAATTACTCATAATTTATTTGATTAACTTCTTTAAGTCCTTGAGCGGCCCAGCTCAACTTATATGTAGTGTCGGATGAACATAATCGACTTTTAGTGTTTAACAAATAGAAGACTTATAATCATCTCAAGGGGGTATCACCAGTCTTTATACCGAGGCGTGGATTCCATCCATAAAAGACTTTCACCAAACATTAATCACCATTACCCAATCTATTAAGATTATTGATCCAATAATGAATCTCACCCAATAAGTGAAAGTAATTAATAACTAGTGCATGTGTCCATTAATTATATCCAGATTAAGATCCTTAAGTAAACCAAATAGACATGAAGTGTACATTCTCTTATAAAATAAGTATAAAAACAATGACCTCAAAGTGTTTCGGTTCAATACGCATAAGTGTACTAGCACAATAAGTTGAAACTATACTATTTCTCTTTATAGAGATAAACCTACTAAAATATTATTCTATAGCCTTACTAATGGTGTCTCTAGTTCCATCGAAGAATGTGAACGATAAAACTTACATTTCACAAGAACTTGTGATCTAATCCTTTGTATGTAAGTCGTACTCTACACACCAGAACACATACTAAGCAGTATAAAAGACATCAGCAATATATAAATAATGCAAACATTAGGTCCCTACATAATTCTCATTAAAATAGGAAAAACTAATATTATTTTAACAATAAATGTATAACTAAAACCATTACATAAACTATAGTTTTACTCTACTGATCTAACATCAAATCTATTTAATCATTTCTTCTTTTTTGTAAAA
This sequence comes from Sambucus nigra, assembly GCA_949130495.1. Taxonomy (NCBI): domain Eukaryota; kingdom Viridiplantae; phylum Streptophyta; class Magnoliopsida; order Dipsacales; family Adoxaceae; genus Sambucus; species Sambucus nigra. The sequence goes on along the minus strand of OX422212.1, from coordinate 549,802,108 downwards.
GTTTACCAATATAGTGGAAGGTGTTAGTTTGGTTTGAGTTTTTTCCCATAAAGGTGTTTCCTTCATACCAATCCTCATCTCTAATGCATAATTTACTATTATGTATTTTGATTTATCTACATGCTTCATGAACATATATTGTTAAGTTAAATCAACTTGTAAATCACTACTTTGCCACTTACATATTAAAAGTAACTTTTACCCAAAATTTGGATTAAAGCAAACATTTCCTTCTTTTTGGTAATGGTTTTTAAATTTGGCTAGTCCCTCTCTGCATGCATATTCTTCTAATTGGTATTAAAGCTAGCTGTTTTTCTTGTTAGGTTTAATCACCTAGAGGTAGATCTTGTGTCTGTAGAAATTGAATGCTTGTTTGAGATGTTTGAAGGTTCACCTTGTAGCACGTCCTATATGTCTCATTCTAGACCTTATTCCCAGTCCGGATTTATTTATCATCCTTCACTCATAAGTAAATCCAAATCTAGGGATGATGATAGTGAAAATTTTCATTTCTTAACTCCTAATGGTAATATGATAAATTATATAAAGATTTTTTGAAACTTTTTAAAGAGAATACCTTAATGTCCTCCAAACTCAAAGAATATAAAAACGAGAATAGCCATTTACAACTTAAAGCATCTATGGTTGATCACCTTCAAGTTGACCATGCTCACTTGAGTAAGGAGTTTATGTTATTAATAAAAGAGGCTCCAATTACTGATTGTAGCTCAATAAACATTTTAAAAGAAGAAAATGAAGCTCATCAGAAAGAAAGAAAAAGGTCAAAACTCTCGAAAGAAAAAATTTAGAGTTTTATAATAAATTTATACTTTGAAAAGATGAAAGTAATTTTTTATGCATTTTGAAATATCAAAATCCTATCCTCTTCGAAAACTTAAAAGTGTTAATGTTTCTTTTTTCATATCATTTAGACTTTTTGGATGAGTTAAAAGATAAGAACATTGCTTCAAAATAAGAGGATAAAAATTTGATTAATTTTAAAGAAGATAATTTTTTTCTACATCTCTTAAAAATTAAAAATTGATCTTCTTTTATGTGAAGAGTTCAAAATTGTTTTGGAAATGAAATCTGAAAATCTTGAAAATGATTTGATTTTGGCCAAAGAAGTAAGAATTAATTTAAAGGCGAGTTCACAAAAATTTAAGGATATTACTTTGATACCAACCCAAAAAGGTTATGATAAAAGAAGGTTAGATTTTGACAAGTTTAATGTTTCGGCCTTCACTAGTGAAATATTTTTTATAAAATCATCTTCTCAAAAAGTAACAACAAACATTGTAAAACGTCCTTTGAATACTCAGGATAAAAAGATAAATATTATGAATAATTTTGAAAAGAAATATAAACTTGTCTATCTCAAGTTTGATAACAAAAATCATGTGCCTCACTATAAATGACCTAATAAGAACTTTGTTTGTTCTCATTGTCATAAAAAAGGCCACACAAAATATTTTTGTTACAAGTTGATGAAAGGTCAATATCTTGAAAACATTTTTCCCAAGCCTAAAACCCAAATGTCTAAATCAAAATCATTTAAATATGATCATTTTAAGAAAGGTGTTTATTTGAGGAATTTGTTTTCATAAACTAAATTTATTGTTGAACCGTGGTAAGAATTTTATAGGGAACAAAAAGGGTAAAAAAATTGACTTTAGGAAATTTGCGCCTAAACTAATTTAAAGACAAATTTGGGTTAAAAGAGTCAAAATATTTTTTATCATGTGGATAACGGAAAAAAAAAAAGAAAAACGTAAGAAACATATGCCTAATGCCCCTATGAACCCAAGGCTCCTCGTGTGTGTCATGTATAGTCTAGGAAGGACATTTAGGGAGAAATTAAAATTGAGAATAAGAAGATTCTAAAATTGGTCCCGTCCATCCCTAAGGCTAGATGTTGTTTAATTTGAGGTCATCGACTTATTTATATTTTACCTTAATATATCTTATGTTAGGTTAGCTAATTTTGTTTCATATGTGAGTTTATACTTCATGTTTATCATTATTGATGACTCATATGTGATTTGTTTATATTTTTTATTTGCTCTTGATTAATTTCTTGAATAAATTAAAAGACTTTGTTTTAGAGACTACTTTATTTTGGATTTCCAAAAATATGCTTAGGATTTCACATGTATTTTATCTTTCATTTGATCCATATATGTTATGTCTTATGCATGTTAAAAGTATATTTTTTTTACCTTACATATATACACTTTGCATTTGGTTATTATCCCTTGATAACATAGGTTTTACATATTTTTTTAGCCTTAACCCTTTTTTTCTATAGATTGATTATCTTAGGATTGCCTTGGTTATCTTTAATGATTTGAGTCTGTTAGAACATGCTTAGGATTATGTTATTCATGTACATATATTTTAATCACGTGTTACAATCCTTTGTGATTGTATATATCGTATTATGTAAAATTCAAAAAAGTATTCTTTTGGTACAATCACGTTTTGAACCTTAAGATGATATACTCCATGACATACTTTTCTATATCAAAATGGCTTATTTGATCATTTTTTCGTTAGTTTGAGAATATAGCAGGTGCTTCGTGAGATGAATTCTATTTTTTTAAGCCTTATAAACTTTGAGAAAATTTATATATTGATAATACATTATCATATATTGTTGTACTTTACACTACACTACACATTGAGTATATGTCACTTTATGAGGAATGCCATATATTTTAGATCTTCTAATAACCTTTTAAAGCTTCAAAAGACATGTAAAAGAGTGTATAACTCCTATATGTGTGTGTGAGGATTCTTTATCACAATTTGGAGAAGTTGAAAAAAATTATGTTATATCTAAAAAAATTAAAGATGTGATTAGGCCTACAAATTTGATTGGATGATGCTACCTTTAAAAATTTTAATTATTATTTAATCTTTATAATGAATGAGTGAAATCTGCAACATGCAAAACAATTTGAACTTAACAATGTCTCAAAGATTTTCATCTATTTAAAATTGGGTGACACCAAATATATGAGACAAAAGTTTTTACAGAAAATTGATAATTTGAAGGGAGGAAAAGTGATAGTTAAAAATGATCTTAAATAGGGTGTTGGGGATTTCACTTGAGCCGAAGCTTTGCATTCTTTGTTTTATGATTTATTATCTTAATTGAACCTGAACTTGGACCTTTCTGTCAATAATGTTCATTTTTTTTATTTTGTACACTTGAGATATTATCTTATGTTCTTAGTTAAAACTCCCATAATTTTATTAGACTTTTATAGATAATCTTTTCTTAATTATGAACATTGGGCATAGTACTCCAACTTTGGTAATTGTGATAACAATGCTTATATTTTTTACTTATCAAAGATGGGTCTTGGTGTGGTTCTCTGATTATATAAATGTTAATTATGCCATGTAAACCCTTTATTTGAGATAATATGTTGGAAACTCGATTTACATTATTTGCCTCACATCTTATTCTCTTTCCCCATTTTGTATATCTTGCAAGTTATTTTATAAAGATTTATTTGAAAATGCATGGTTAGAGATATCAATTTTGTTGAGTGATAAAATTTTACTGATACATATTTGCATGTATGTAATTGTTGGTTTAGTCTAGACTTGTTGTTAGTTATTCATTTCCTAGTCTAGATTGTGTTAGCATATGATTTGATATTATACCAAAAATTTCTATATAGGTCGATATCTTAGTTCTTGCATTAGGATAAATGTGCTATCTTAACCAAATATTTTTTTATCATCACTTGTATTGAAATTATTTGATAGGATGCTACATTTGAATGTCATATCTCTTAATATATCCTATATCCTTGGTACTTTCTATCCATATTATCACCCATGCTTCACCATTGGATCTTGGGAATATATTTCTTAGATACGTATCTTGTAACATATTTAGGTGTATATAAATAGTGTTTATAACCATGAGTTTTAGAATTGCCATGCGAATACGTCGCTACCAACTTCTTATGCTTCTTATACTCATAACTCATATGTGTTTTACATTATATTTAGTACATAGTGAGAAATCCAACATGATATCTCGATGATGATATTTATATATTTGGCTTGTAATTTCACTATTGATATTATTCGCCTTTATATCTTATTTCATATGATTCATATCTCATATTACTCAATGCGCTTATTATGCTAACTTAGCATCTCCGTCATGTCTTCGAACTTCTGTTCCCTAGTCACTCCCTATAGTTACGTTTGATATGTCCATTCTTTTATATTTCTTGACCACTTTATCTTTTTTTTGCAATAAAATTTCATATACATACAAAAGAAAGTTATATATGACAAAGGACGATGGAACATTTTGTTATATTTGACAAATGTTAGATCTTTAATTAGAAAGAGTTATTTTGTGATAAATAGATTAATGGGATTGTGGTGACATATATATTTGGCCATACTTTTAGTTGTGTTATCTTGGATGCCTTATATATATTGTTATCACATATATATTTAATCATATTCCAGCTTAACTTTCATCTTGATTACATATTGGGATATATTAGTTTTAATCCTTAAATAATCTTTGCCCACACATTCCTTCAGTTCTTTTTAAAATGCATTGACCAATTTGATAAACACAAAATCTACACTTCGTTTTTGAAAACGTAACAACGTGGTTTACATCACAAAACTGACTTGTACTAAGCATACTAGATTTAAGGCATTTAACTAAAAGAACGCCACTTAACACGAGAAATCTTGTCTCTTTAATTGTTCATTTCCCTGTGATTTGGGAGGAATCGCCATCACCAAACATAACATTTCCACTAAGGTAGATAGTTATTTTTTTATAAAAGTGATGCATCCTCGGTCATATGCTTAGAACAATCTGAGTCTAAATACCATCTAGTTGAGGTGCTGATGTTAAAGAAGTCACAATAATATTACACCTCAATTGGGTCAATAACTCATCATGGCTAACCTATATAGGCCTTATTTATTAAAAAAAATGCCTTTCTTGTGGTTTTTGTTTGATTCTAGAGTTATTCTTTGTCTCCCCATTTTTATGTTGATTGAAATTTTATCTTGGGAGAACATAACTATTACACTTCACATGAGGGTACTTAAATTTTACGTACACATGTGTGTTAAGTATAATTTGAAAACATTCCCTCTAGTGTGCCTAAGCACATCACATTAAGAATAATACTTAGCTGAATTAGGTTGTAATCTATTGACTAGATTTATAAAAATAGGCTTCACTTTATTCTCCATTAGAGATTTGACTTGATTTTTTTGGCTTATTCTCGATGTCTCTTATGGGAGGGAACCTATATTTAGGTATTTTCCACTACTCATACCTAGGAGGTTTCACAATCTATGTCACTTTAGATACTAAATTTTGAAAGACATGATTTTATAAAACTTCTTACTTCTTAAATGTGGGTTATTTTTTAAACTTTTTTATGCTTTGGCAAATGTGGTAACCTTACTTTTAGAAACTTATTATTGATTTGAGCTTCCTCAATAGGCATTAAATTTTCTTTGTATATTTGTTCCAAAATATGGTTTGAATTAGTCAAGCCTTTAAGTTTATTTTGAAAATTAAGTTTCTCATTCTCAAAGTTTTGACATTGACTATTATATTCCTCGTCACTTTTCCTTACTTGCTTATTCAAAGTAGGGGTGCACATGGTTTGGTCCGCTTCGGTTCCACTACGGAACCAGAACCAAAACCGAAATTGATCGGTTCCATGGTTTTGGAACCAGAACCAGAGTCAAAATTGGTCGGTTCGGTTCGGAACTGAACCATCGGTTCTCGGTTTGGTTCATGGTTCTGGTTCTTGGTTCTAGTTTGCGATTCTGGTTCGCGGTTTGGGTCGTGGTTCTGGTTTGCGGTTCTAGTTCGCAGTTCTGGTTCGCGGTTTTCATTAATGGTTCTGGTTCGTGGGTTGGTTCTCGGGTTGGTTAATGGTTCTAGTTAATGGTTCTGGTTCATGGGTCGGTTCTCGAGTAGGTTCTTTGGTTCGGTTTTTTGGTTCGGTTCCATGGGTTCGGTTCACGGTTCGGTTCGGTTTGTTTCAGGTATAAAATCGAGAATCGAACCGAACACTTCGGTTCTGAATTTTTTGGAACCAGAACCAACCCGTGGAGAAAAAAAACCGAACCAACCCAACCCACGAAGGTCGGTTTGGTTCGGTTCTTCGGGTTAACGGTTTTTTTGCACACCCCTAATTCAAAGCATCAACCTTATAAGACAACCTTTTAATTATTTTGTCAAATTTTGAACATTTTTTTAAAGTTTAAACATATAATACCTAATAGCCAGGAGAGTCATCTTAACTATCACAATCACAAATGAGGTGTACGCAGTAGTGTCCCCTATATGTTTATTTTGAAAATCTACAGGACTCACATGACCATTCAATTCTATACTGACGCATATAGTTTCCTTTAGATGAACAAACCCATCAATAATAGGTTTATCATTCACAATACCACAAACATCAACAATATCAAAAGTTATTAAACCACCAGATTCACATTCAGACATGCATATATCAGATTCATTTTCAATCACTTTAGCAAAGAATGACATGCAAGATTCATTATTTTTTTAGGGGTCTGACTCATCATCATCAGAGTCAAATGAATCATCCCATGTCTTAGTGAAATGGGATTTTTGAGTGGTCTTTATTTTTTACTTACACTTATTGTCATAATGCCCATAGTTGCTACACTTGTAATGCTAGAATTTAGATATGTCATGTTATGGTTTCAAATTGTCTTTATCCTTATTGTTAAGGAGGTGAGATATCCTTTCATCTGACTTTGGATATTGACTACCTTGTCCATTGAAATTTCCATGCTCAGCACCATCTGCATTTCTAAATTCTATTCTTCTAAAGTTCTTGTTAAACATTTCTATCTCATTGTCTAAGGTTTCATGATCCATGTTAGGGTATTCTAAGTCAAATGAGCCAAATCAGATGAGAACACCAGATTTAACTCATTATTCCTTTCAGAACTAGAACTAGTCTTTAGGAATATTTTATATTCAAGTTCCATTTTCACAATTCTAAATTTATTACATAACAATTCAAGAGTCAAAGCTTTTATCCTCGAACATCATAATCATATTGAACTGATGTATAAGGAGTTGTGTTTTATCATCCTTGACACACTTATTATCTTCATGAACAAAGATTAGTGCGTCCCAAACTTGTTTAGAAGTGGAATATGCAGAGATCCTTTTAACCATAGTCTTATTGACAATCATAAAAATTGAATTATTTCCTTTATTATTATATTGAGGTTGTATTTTTTCTTACTTCGAATATTCACTTATAAGTCTCTTTACTGCCTGATCACTACCTTAACTAGGAGATCCAGTTGGTCATACGTACCTATTTAAGACCATATCCCAAACATCACCCCCTAGGGAAACTTGGATGAATGAAACCATCCTAACTTTCTTGTACGGAAAATTTCTTCCATCGAAGATAGGGGAAAAAATGAAATACCCTGTAATTTTATCGATTTTATTTAATGGGATTAATTAAATTAAATGGGATAATTATTTGGAAATTAATCCGAATTTAAATACTAGCAAGACGAGAGTTGGTATTTGATTATGATAATAATGTTGAATATTACTGAGTGAATATGGTAATATATAATTATTGAATTTATTAAACTTTTCACGAGTCATAAATACAACAATTCGAAAATTAGGTTGGGATGCGCGTGTCAGTCGCGTCAGGAATCATTTTAAATGAATTTAAAAGTAAATTATTTTCGTATCATCCGTATGGTCATTTTAGTGCGCCAACGTGTCCGAAGGGTCTAAATAGTCAGAAAACACTAGCTAGGGGTTTAGTTTGGGTTCCGTGGCATTTTTAGGCCTAACCGACAACCCGGGAGGGTATTTTAGTGATTTTGATTTTTAGAGAACTTTGACCCACGAAATTTAGGCTTTACTTATCATCCAATATTAGGGCCATTATCTGTTAAAATCAAGTAGTGGGAAACGTGAGAAGAGAGGAGAAGTTCCCAGGGAGTTTCCAAGGCCATAACCACCACACACCACCACTATCGTCGGATTTGTGACCGGAGAGAGGAAGAGAACCAACTCTTATCATCATCAATGGATCAGAACATTGAATTTTCAGGAAAGTGATTTAATCCATTAATATTCAGTAAATAATTTATCCATGGTAGTGTACGATTTGATGATAGACATGAAAAATATTGAAACTCATGAAACTTAGAGATGAAACTTTAATTCTGGGTAGGAATTATGTACAGTTTGATTCTGTAAGTATTCTACTAAAGAAATCATAAACCATCCTTAGTTCAATATGAATTTATGAGGAGATGTATGATAATTCTTTAAGAAAATAGAAAAATAGCATTTTTCATGAAAATAGGATGATTTTATCCATGAAAAGTCTAATTTATGATGATTTAAGAATTCTGGAACGTTAAGAATCATGTAATTAGGTTGTATGATTACCCAATATGCTTAATTTAGGATATAACATCTTGTAATGAAGAATTGGGACAAAAATAGGACTGAAAATGAAGAAACCCGAGACCTGCACCTCCTTGATCGATCGATCGACATTCATAGGACGATCGATCAACCTCCCCATAAACTGTGACCTTTTTCCCCTTTTTGGATTCAAGAGATTCCGGCCATTGAAAGTTGTAGGTGGGGATTGTGTGAATACATTAGGACTTTAGGGAGACCAGTAGGGATGTAATTGAAGCACGGAACATATTAGATTTGGTTTGGAACGTAGTGTTGAACTTATGAGAGTCCGACCAGTAATTTACCATTAAAAACTTCGAGAGCATGACTTAAATTTGTATGAGTAATAAGTTAGGGTTTGAGGTAGAAATATGGACCTCGGAGTATTGAATTGACATGTGGGATATGTAGGAGACTTAGTAACATTTTTAGGATAGGTTTAAGTACTCAAAACGATACGACGTGAGGTTTATTGGCAAAACATATTATATATAAGTTAGAATGATAATGACGTACGAATAAGACTGATGGTATTGGGCAGAAAATATAACTTTAATAATATAATTACCTAAGTTGTGTGAATGCTTAGTATATGGACTATTGTGTGTATGACATACCCACCATACTTGTTATCACGGGAGGTCGGCTTTCGAAATAGGACCATCTGATATTTGTGTGCCTACTGGGGGATTTAGATTGGTACCTTAAGGACATAAGGCTGTGAATGACTTATTTGTGAGTTGATAAGTCAGATGACCATGGGAGCGTAGGTATGTGTGTGACCCGTGGGTATGGAAACTATGTTCGCCTCTAATATGTGTGATTTTATTTATTGAAACGGTTCCTGAGAAATTTGGAACGCGTGGTCCTTATGTACGTGATGTACCGAGATTCGATATCAGAATATGTGGGCATCACAGCTTAGCCTATGGGTGCCATATTGTAGATATAATTTGAGAATGTTATACTTGTACTTGTAACTGGCTCACTGTTAAATTTGTGAATACGAATAATTGAGATATTTGAATGGGATTAAAAACATGAGAATTTATATCGTAATTGATGTAATAATCTGATTAATGTAAGGGTGAGTTATACGCTGAATATATTAGATTACTACGAGTAGACCTCAATATTATATTCTAAATACAAGTAGTGGTGCAGACTAGTTAGTTAGCGGCATAACTAGGATGGGTCAAGGGTATACGTTAGGCGTGCACATCAGTTGAGGGGTGAGGAACTCATGTGAGAGCACGTAACTAACTTGTATAAAATATTTATTGTTGAATGCAATTAAACACTTACTATATTTTCAAACTGTTTTCACCTAGGGCGCTGATCCGTTTTCTTTCTAATCTATTTTTCATGTAAAACCTTTTTAGGTGCCCAGCCACAGGGATGCCAAACATAGGAGTTCCATTACATTGACGTGTTGTAGCTGTTGTGGAAGTTACAGGATTTCGGTATTAGACGCCTCTACATTCTGCACTTAATTCTATTCAGGGTAACTCATCTGATAGGGCATGTCGCCCATTTCCATTTAGAGACAGCATTCTCAGACTTTCAGTTTTATTTCAGTTTTGGATTTATCTACTTTATTCAAACTTTTTTATTGGGATTTATTCAGTATTTGGGTTATTCAGGGGAGTTTTACTCCAGACTCATTTTATTTATTCCATTATTATTCTGTTGTGGTTATGAGGTGGATGTTGTATGGTTAGCTTAATTTAATTGGTTCCATGTTAATTTAATTTAATTTAATAAAATTTGGCAACTCACTTTTTAAATATTAGGTGGCTAGTAATTGTTGAAAATATTTTTTACGGTGATGCTATGAACTGTAAGGACATTTTTGTCCATTATCAATTTGTATGTCGTTCGCCGTTACATACTTGAAGAAATTCAAGATCGTATCTTCATCAACAGATCCGAATATCAAAGAAGAAAGGAATCAGATTTTTTGTCAGCCGGACCGGTCCATCTGTTTTAAAAAGGAACCGATCTGTCCCGGACCGATCCGCCCCTTTTAGAAATAGAACCGCTCCGCCCCCAGACCGATCCACCCTCTACTCGGACCGATCCGCTTTGCTCAGAAAACCAGTATACCCCGGATAGAATGCGAACCGAACAAGCTCCTTGAAAAAACGAACCGGTCCGACCTCGGACCAATCCGCATCAATACTGGACCGGTCCGCCTGGGATAAATTCATACAGAGCCGTGAGTTTTTATATCTCTTTTGGTTTCCTTATTTAAATCCATCTTCGAGGAGTTTGTTTTCAAGACTGTTGAGACGCTTTTGAGAGTCCTTTTCTTCAAGTCTTCATACCTTTTTGAGTCCCAAGACTCATGTTTAATTCACATACCATTGCTAAATCCTTCTGAATCCTTTGGAACCCTAGAACACAATTTTATTATTGTTCATACCCTTGTGTAGAAGTCTTCTCTCTTCTTCATTGCTGACCAGCTGGAGTTCCTGCGGGAGATTCCAGCCGACACAGTTTCTAGCCGTTGCTTTGAAGGTTTGACGAAGACACCGTGCGTTACACTTGTGGGTGATTATCAGGTTGTATGTAAGTCAATGGTCTTGTAAATTCTTCAAAATTCTAGAAATAAAAGGTTTTGCCCTTCGAGGATTTTTCCTTAACTTTGTGTCGCTTGTTTTATTTGTTTATGAGATTGACACTTGCACTTTAAATGCATGATTAGGGGCTGAAATTAAATAAGTGTGATAAATTGGAAATTTGTGAAGTTAATCAATTATCACACATTATTCGCACTTTTCAAATTGGTATCAGAGCAGGTTGCACTAATTTATCGCGTATTCTTATTTTCCGCAAAATTGTGTGATATTGATTTTTTCAAAACAGTTTTGTGAAAAATTCGCATTTTTTCCTATGGAGCACTTATATAATCAGATGCCTATTTTTGACGGGTCTAATTATGCCTACCGGAAAGCTCGTATGAAATTGATTTTAAAATCTATTGACGAGCGTGTTTGGTTGCTTTGCGAAAATGGTTGGACTCCTCCCACGGTCACTGTTAATAACATCACCACTTTAAAACCCGTGTCAGCCTGGACTGAGGATGATTATAAATTGTCCAATTTTAATTCCCGTGGTCTGAGTGCTATTTCTGGAGCTGTCACTCCGGATGAGTTTCGTCGAATTATGACGTGCACCACGTCTAAAGAGGCCTGGGATGTTTTGAAATTGACACATGAGGGTACGAACGCGGTCAAAGACTCAAAATTACAAAATCTGTCCACCCAATTTGAGACTATTACCATCTCTGAGTCTGAATGCTTTGATGAGTTTTATGCACATTTGTCGGACATTGTTAACACTTGTTTTAATTTGAGTGAGGTGATTGATAACACGCGTGTCGTTAAAAAGATTTTGAGATCTCTTCCAAAACGCTTTATTCCTAAAGTCACTGTTTTGAACTCTTTGGGAAATTTGAAATCACTTAAGTTGGAAGAACTTGTAGGAGATCTTCAAACCTATGAGATAGACATGTTTTCCAAAACCATTAAGGCTAAGGATAATGGAATTGCTTTAAAGACTCATTTTAAGAAAAAGAAAGAAAAAGTTAGTGACGGTGCTGAGGGTGATGCGGGAGATGAGTCTGATAAAGGTTTGGGACATGGGATGGTTGTCGCTTTTTCTAGTCGTGTGAGCACACCCACTTTATCTCACAAGATTGCACACGAGAGCGATGATAGTGATTTGTGTTCATCAAGTGAGGGAGAAAGAGAGGAGGAGAGTGGAGATGAAAGTGAGCTCCAAAAAGCTTTTAGAGATTTGTACACCGAGACCTTGAAAATAAAGAAATACAATCGAGATTTTGGTCGTCGGGTTTTAGATTTGGAGAGAGACAAGGAGTTTTTGAGAAAGGAGAAGTGTGATTTGACCAACACGTTGTCTAGTCTGATGAGACGTGTATCCCAACTTGAGAGTGATCTCGAATGTGCCCGGGAGGTCAAAGTCAAGTTTGAGAACGTACCTAAGAAGGTTGCAAAGGTGGTTCTTAAGGGTAAAGGTGAGAAGTTTGGAATAAGTCATGACGGTGCTTCTTCTTCCCAATTAGCACCCGAGTCGATTCCCACTTTAGTGTTAGATTCAAATAAGTCTCACCCTACCCCACATAGGCTTCCCATTCCTATTAGGAGAGCACGTCCTAGAGTTTTTGAGAGAGGTGTTCCTAGGCCTATTTATGTTTGTTCACATTGTAAGAGGAGAGGTCACCTTAAGGAATTTTGTTTTAAGTTGGGTTATGTGGCACGTTTTGCTTCTACCCATGTTTCTGGCACACCTGCACCCACTCATGATACTTTACATGCTCCCGGAGACTACATGAGAGAGTTTGCACATTTAGGTGAGCAAGTTAAATTTTTAGTCAAAACGTCACAAGAATTGATGGAGGTTTTTCATAAGTTGTCACGACCTTTGGAAAACCCCTCTGCACCTAATGATTGATGTTTGACTTGTTTACTAGCATAGGAAAATTTTCATGATGATATTGTTTGACTATTGCTAGTATATATCATTTTTGTATGTTTTATTTTTTAAAATTTTGAAAAATACAAAAAGATTTTATTTTGATAAAATTGATGAAAATCCAAAAATATTTTTGTATTTTGTTTGCACCGTTTATGGATGGACACTTAGGATGACCGAGTCACAGCATCATTCCATATTTTCATGTGGTTATTTAATAGTCTTTTGAGACAATAGGTCAATTCATCCTCATGCTTTATAATGTTGGGAGTCATTAAGATGTAATTAAGTGTTACTTCCTACATTTTTTACTCATGTTTCCTTTAATGCAAACATGCACGGATTTATTTGATTATTGTGCTTGTCTTATCACGTGTTGGTTGGGTGTTTTCACTTCAATCTTGTCCTTAAAACGAACCAAGCGCGATATATTTTGATAAGAAAATTGTGCATATAAAAACCGTTTTGTGGGTCTGTGTGTTTTGTTTGAAAATGGGGAAGGGCTGCGAAAGGTTCATTTTGCCTTTGCGAATACTAAGCCACCGCTAAATTGGACCTAAAAAATGGAGGAATTTTATTATCCGGAGTCCAAAGAAGTTTAAAAGAGACCGAAAAAATTTAAAGGCAATGAAAAGAAATTCATGCCAATTATGGGCCATTTAGGTTTTTGCACCAATTCTCCAAAGTTTGAGAATTTAGTTTTTACACCTCTAAAAGAACATATATTTGAGGGAGTTTGGTTGGAGAATTTAAAACGGGCTTGCACGTCCTTAAAATGCTTGAAAATGCGCTACATTGTTTTGGACGTTATTGGTGTGGAAATCATTTTGACTTTGATTTCTTGATTTGCATAAGACGATGTCATCTAAATTCAACAATCTTTACACCTAAGGATACTTTTGATGTTCATTTGTTAGGAGTACACATATGCATCGTGCACATATGATTGATTGAGTTGATTTACCTATCGAATGTGTTCACACCCATTCATTCCATTTCCATAACTTGGTTGTTTGAGTCTAAATCCATGGTGTGATTATTGTAGCATATTTTTTTCAAATGTATCTTATCTTTGTATGAAAAATTGAAAAATCAAAAAATAGTTTGTGTATTTGTTTCTGAGCATCTCCTTGCAAGAGCACGTTTACCATATTGTTTGATGCCATATTTTGTGTACCGTGACACCCCGATTTTGCTTATTTGATTCATTCTTCTCATTTGGGGACATCATAAAAAGGGGGAGAAAGAATTATCATTTTATGGGGGAGTTTTTGAGATTTAGCTTATGCTTTTATCATAAATTGGTTTATTGCATTTCAAACTCGATATGTCACGTGGTATTTGCTTTGTCTCATGTGTGTAGGAACTTCTTTGATCTCTGAATTGCACACCCTGATGAGAGAAGTGTTGAGATTCCTGAAGATTCAAAGAGCAAACGATGAAGTCTTATTCATTTGTATCATTCCAGTTTTGGGTTCATGGAAGGGTAGATTTGTATAGGCATTTTGATATTTGATATTTCGAATGTTTGTTTTTATGTATGTACCGGCATAGACATAGGGGGAGATTTGTAAGGACATTTTTATCCATTATCAATTTGTATGTCGTTCTCCGTTACATAGTTGAAGAAATTCAAGATCGTATCTTCATCAACGGATCCGAATATCAAAGAAGAAAGGAAACAGATTTTTTGTCAGCCGGATCGGTCCGCTTATTTTAAAAAGAAACCGGTCCGCCCCGGACCGATCTTCCCCTTTTGGAAAAAGAACCGGTCCGCCCCCATACCGATCCGCCCTCTACTCGGACCGATCTGCTTTGCTCAGAAACCAGTATACCCCGAATCGAACGTGAACTAAAGAAGCTCCTTGAAAAAATGAACCGGTCCGACCTCGGACCGATCCGCATCAATACCGGACCGGTACGCCTGGGATAAATTCGTACAGAGCCATGAGTTTTTATATCTCTTTTGGTTTCCTTATTTAAAGCCATCTTCGAGGAGTTTGTTTTCAAGACTTTTGAGACGCTTTTGAGAATCCTTTTTCTTCAAGTCTTCATACCTTTTTGAGTCCCAAGACTCATGTTTGATTCGCATACCATTGCCAAATACTTGTGAATCTTTTGGAACCCTAGAACACAATTTTATTATTGTTCATACCCTTGTGGAGAAGCCGTCTCTCTTCTTCATTGCTAACCACCTCGAGTTCCTGCGGGAGATTCCAGCCGACACTGTTTCTAGCCGTTGCTTAGAAGTTTTGACGAAGACACCGTGCGTTACACTTGTGGGTGATTATCAGGTTGTATGTAAGTCAATGGTCTTGTAAATTCTTCCAATTTCTAGAAATAAAAGGTTTTTCCCTTCGGGGATTTTTTCTTAACTTTGTGTCGCTTGTTTTATTTGTTTATGAGATTGACACTTGCACTTTAGATGCATGATTAGGGGCTGAAATTAAATAAGTGTGATAAATTAGAAATTTGTGAAGTTAATCAATTATCACACGTTATTCGCACTTTTCAAATTGGTATCAGAGCAGGTTTCGTTAATTTATCACGTATTCTTATTTTCTGCAAAATTGTGTGATATTGATTTTTTTAAATCAGTTTTGTGAAAAATTTGTATTTTTTCCTATGGAGCACTTATATAATCAGATGCCTATTTTTGACGAGTCTAATTGTGCATGCCGGAAAGCTCGTATGAAATTGATTTTAAAATCTATTGACGAGCGTGTTTGGTTGCTTTGCGAAAATGGTTGGACTCCTCCCACGGTCACTGTTAATAACATCACCACTTTAAAACCCGTGTCAGCCTGGACTGAGGATGATTATAAATTGTCCAATTTTAATTCCCGTGGTCTGAGTGCTATTTCTAGAGATGTCACTCCGGATGAGTTTCGTCGAATTATGACGTGCACCACGTCTAAAGAGGCCTGGGATGTTTTGAAATTGACACATGAGGGTACGAACGCGGTCAAAGACTCAAAATTACAAAATCTGTCCACCCAATTTGAGACTATTACCATGTCTGAGTCTGAATGCTTTGATGAGTTTTATGCACGTTTGTCGGACATTGTTAACACTTGTTTTAATTTGAGTGAGGTGATTGATAACACGCGTTTCGTTAAAAAGATTTTGAGATCTCTTCCAAAACGCTTTATTCCTAAAGTCACTGTTTTGAACTCATTGGGAAATTTGAAATCACTTAAGTTGGAAGAACTTGTAGGAGATCTTCGAACCTATGAGATAGACATGTTTCCCAAAACCATTCAGGCTAAGGATAATGACATTGATTTAAAGACTCATTTTAAAAAAAGAAAGAAAAAGTTAGTGACGGTGCTGGGGGTGATGAGTCTGATAAAGGTTTGGGACATGGGATGGTTGTCGCCTTTTCTAGTCGTGTAAGCACACCCACTTTATCTCACAAGATTGCACACGAGAGCGATGATAGTTATTTGTGTTCATCAAGTGAGGGAGAAAGCGAGGAGGAGAGTGGAGATGAAAGTGAGCTCCAAAAAGCTTTTAGAGATTTTTACACTGAGACCTTGAAAATAAAGAAGTACAATCGAGATTTAGGTCGTCGGGTTTTAGATTTGGAGAGAGAGAAGGAGTTTTTGAGAAAGGAGAAGTGTGATTTGACCAACACGTTGTCTAGTCTGATGACACGTGTATCCCAACTCGAGAGTGATCTCGAACGTGCCCGGGAGGTCAAAGTCAAGTTTGAGAACGTACCTAAGAATGTTGAAAAGGTGGTTCTTAAGGGTAAAGGTCAGAAGTTTGGAATAAGTCATGACGGTGCTTCTTCTTCCCAATTAGCACCCGAGTCGGTTCCCACTTTAGTGTTAGATTCACATAAGTCTCACCCTAACCCACCTAGGCGTCCCATTCCTATTAGGAGAGCACGTCCTAGTTTTTTTGAGAGAGGTGTTCCTAGGCCTATTTATGTTTGTTCACATTGTAAGAGGAGAGGTCACCTTAAGGAATTTTGTTTTAAGTTGGGTTATGTGGCACGTTTTGCTTCTACCGATGTTTATGGCACACATGCACCCACTCATGATACTTTACGTGCTCCATAGACTACATGAGAGAGTCTGCACATTTAGGTGAGCAAGTTAAATTTTTAGTCAAAACGTCTCAATAATTGATGGAGGTTTTTCATAAGTTGTCACGACCTTTGAAAAACCCCTCTGCACCTAATGATTGATGTTTGACTTGTTTACTAGCATAGGATGATTTTCATGATGATATTGTTTGACTATTGCTAGTATATATCATTTTTGTACGTTTTATTTTTTAAAATTTCAAAAAATACAAAAAGATTTTATTTTGATAAAATTTGTGAAAATCCAAAAATGTTTTTGTATTTTGTTTGCACCGTTTATGGATGGACACTTAGGATGACCGAGTCACAACATCATTCCATTATTTTCATGTGATTATTTGATAGCGTTTTGAGACAATAGGTCAATTCATCCTCGTGCTTTATAATGTTTGGAGTCATTAAGATGTAATTAAGTGTTACTTCCTACATGTTTGACTCATGTTTCCTTTAATGCACACATGCACGGATTTATTTGATTATTGTGCTTGTCTTGTCACGTGTTGGTTGGGTGTTTTCACTTCAATCCTATCCTTAAAACGAACCAAGCGCGATATATCTTGATAAGGAATTTGTACATATAAAAACCGTTTTGTGAGTCTGTGTGTTTTGTTTGAAAACGGGGAAGGGCTGCGAAAGGTTCATTTTGCCTTTGCGAATACTAAGCCACCGCTAAATTGGACCTAAAAAATGGAGGAATTTTATTATCCGGAGTCCAAAGAAGTTTAAAAGAGCCCGAAAAAATTTAAAGGCAATAAAAAGAAATTCATGCCAATTATGGGCCATTTAGGTTTTTGCACCAATTCTCCAAAGTTTGAGAATTTAGTTTTTACACCTCTAAAAGAACATATATTTGAGGGAGTTTTGTTGGAGAATTTAAAACGGGCTTGCACGTCCTTAAAATGCTTGAAAATGCGCTACATTGTTTGGACGTTATTGGTGTGGAAATCATTTTGACTTTGATTTCTTGATTTGCATAAGACGATGTCATCTAAATTCAACAATCTTTACACCTAAGGATACTTTTGATGTTCATTTGTTAGGAGTACACATATGCATCGTGCACATATGATTGATTGAGTTGATTTACCTATCGAATGTGTTCACACCCATTCATTCCATTTCCATAACTTGGTTGTTTGAGTCTAAATCCATGGTGTTATTTTTGTAGCATATTTTTTTCAAATGTATCTAATCTTTGTATGAAAAATTGAAAAATCAAAAAAAAGTTTGTGCATTTGTTTCTGAGCATCTCCTTGCAAGAGCACGTTTACCATATTGTTTGATGCCCTGCTTTGTGTACCGTGACACCCCGATTTTGCTTATTTGATTAATTCTTCTCATTTGGGGACATCATAAAAAGGGGGATAAAGAATTATCATTTTATGGGGGAGTTTGAATTTTGGGGGAGTTTTTGAGATTTAGCTTATGCTTTTATCATAAATTGGTTTATTGCATTTCAAACTCGATATGTCACGTGGTATTTTCTTTGTCTCATGTGTGTAGGCACTTCTTTGATCTCTGAATTCCACACCCTGATGAGAAAAGTGTTAAGATTCCTGAAGATTCAAAGAGCAAACGATGAAGTCTTATTCATTTGTATCATTCCAGTTTTGGGTTCATGGAAGGGTAGATTTGTATAGGCATTTTGATATTTGATATTTCGAATGTTTGTTTTTATGTATGTACCGGCATAGACATAGGAGGAGATTTGTAAGAACATTTTTATCCATTATCAATTTGTATGTCGTTCGCCGTTACATAGTTGAAGAAATTCAAGATCGTATCTTCATCAACGGATCCGAATATCAAAGAAGAAAGGAATCATATTTTTTGTCAGCTGGACCTGTCCGTCTATTTTAGAAAGGAACCAATCCGTCCCGGACCGATCCGCCCCTTTTGGAAAAAGAACCGTTCCGCCCCCAGACCGATCCGCCCTCTACCCAGACCGATCTTCTTTGCTCAGAAACCAAATACCCCGGATCGAATGCGAACCGAAGAAGCTCCTTGAAAAAATTAATCGGTCCAACCTCGGACCGATCCCCATCAATACCGGACCGGTTCGCCTGGGATAAATTCATACAGAGCCGTGAGTTTTCATATCTCTTTTGGTTTCCTGATTTAAATCCATCTTCGAGGAGTTTGTTTTCAAGACTTTTGAGACGCTTTTGAGAGTCATTTTCTTCAAGTCTTCATACCTTTTTGAGTCCCAAGACTCATGTTTGATTCACATACCATTGCTAAATCCTTGTGAATCCTTTGGAACCCTAGAACACAATTTTTTTATTATTCATACCCTTATGGAGAAGTCTTCTCTCTTCTTCATTGCTGACCACCTGGAGTTCATGCGGGAGATTCCAGCGGACACTGTTTCTAGCCGTTGCTTTGAAGGTTTGACGAAGACACCATGCGTTACACTTGTGGGTGATTATCAGGTTGTATGTAAGTCAATGGTCTTGTAAATTCTTCAAAGTTCTAGAAATAAAAGGTTTTGCCCTTCGGGGATTTTTCCTTAACTTTGTGTCGCTTGTTTTATTTGTTCATGATATTGACACTTGCACTTTAGATGCATGATTATGGACTGAAATTAAATAAGTGTGCTAAATTAGAAATTTGTGAAGTTAATCAATTATCACACGTTATTCGTACTTTTCATGAACTGGACCAACTTGACATTTTGTATTAATTTAAATAAAGGAGTAGCTACCCGGTATTTAATTAGTCAGGGTGTCACAAGTGGTATCATAGCGTCTGGTTCTAGGGTCCTTAGGATCTGTACGGCTTATTATGTTTCCCCGTAGCGTCCTTTGATATAGAGCCCTATATTTCAGGATTATTGTACTCTTTTGTGTATGTTACGTTCTTTAGCTATTTTAAGATATTAACTCTGTACTTATAAAACTTCTCTCTCATTTCATATGCCTCCTCGACCTGCACAACTAGTTCCCAGGGGTGCCCAGCCCGAGCCTCATCCTACACTAGTTTACGGTTCTATGAACGCTACTGAAGTTGTCTCCATTGTAGACCAGGTGGTTTATGTCGCGTTAGTGGTTGTGTAGCAGGCACCACCTCAGGCACCAGTGGTAGCCCCAGTCCATGCTTATGCATTCTCATCTGCTTGGGAACGTGTCTATGATGCCTTTCAAAAGTCACAACCTCCAGAGTTTACAGGGAGCTCCGACGTTGTAGTGTCGAGACAGTGGAAAAAGGACATCCAAAGACACTTGAGGATATATGAGTGTACAGATCTGCAGAGGCAAATACTGGATACGTTCAAGTCGGTAGGAGCAGCATTGCCGTGGTGGGAATCCACTACCACCGCCGAGGAGAGAGATATTCTTTCTATTCAGGAGTTCTTGGTATGGTTCGACCGCAAATATTTCCCCTCAGTAGTTCAGACAGAAATTAGGCAGAAATTATTGAACCTTAAGCAAGAATGGAGGACAGTGGCAGAGTATTAGGCCGAGTTCACTAATTTTCTGAACATCGATCCCGATAAGATCCCAACTGAAGAGAAGAAGATCCAAAAGTTTATGGATGGGTTGACATGGAGGATTCGTCAGCACCTGCTAGGTAATCTCTTGTTGGCCACCATTCAGATGTGGTTAACATAGCATTACTTCATTACCAGGACCATCGCATTTATTTGTCAAAGGGTAAGCGAGCAGGAGAGTCCAGCCAGTAGGGCACGACAGGGGGTAATGGTACCAACGGGGCACAGTCAGCTCATGTTCAGCACATGCAGGGTGATCAGAGTTCCCAACAGAGGGATTACAATAGATTTAGATTAGTAGGTTTCAGACATGTCCAGGGAGATTTTAGGCATGGCCAGCAGGGTCAGCACGGCCATCAGGGCCAACAGTAGTTTCAGCAGGGCCAGCATGGCCAGGGTAGGGATAATAACGGCCATCAGGGCCGTGGGTAGCAGGGCCAGAGAGGGGGAAACTTTTTGGGGAAATGTTTTATATGTGGCAAGCATGGACACAAACTCCAGGAGTGTCCTGAGAGGGGCAGGACCCTGCAGCAGCAGCAGCAAGGTGCTCGACTGGAGCCCCAAAGACCGATATTTCCCGCTGCCCTCCCAGCACCACCATAGATGCCAGCATTGCCATCTATCCCAGCAGTCCCAGTTCAGCAGAGACAGCTTCAGTACGGTCGAGTTTACCAGCTTTAGCAGGTCGTAGTCCTGTAGGATTCACTCGCGATTAAGGGTATGTTTTCTATTTAGGGGACTATAGGGCATATTTTATTTGACACGGGAGCCTCAAATTATTTTATTTCCACGAGATTTGCAGGCGCTGTGGGATTATTAGATACCGCGGAAAGCACTACCGCTTTTATAGATTCATCATTTATTAGAGGTTCTGTGATTTCCTTTATATGTAGAGGCGTGGGTGTAGAGATTGGGATATTTACTTTACCCGATGATATGCTAGTGTTAGATATGTCCGAGTATGATGCGATTACTGGTATGGATTGGCTGGTTACGTATAGAGCCATGATTGATTGTTATGGCAGGAGTATTATTTTTACCATACCCGGTCAGGAGATGTTCCTTGTGGAGATGCCTCATCCTGAAGGAGGATCGTTCACTCACTTGTACTACATAGAAGAGGAGACGTCTAAGAAGGTGGTGATACCATTCGATTCGATTCTAGCCGTTAGGGAGTTCGCTGATGTATTCCAGGATATTTCGGGATTACCTCCTAGTAGATAGATAGACTTTGTTATTGATTTGACACTGGACACTCGACCGATAGCCCGCGCACCTTACCGTATGGCTCCATAGAAAATAAGGGCGCTACAGGATCAGATATAGTAGTTGTTGGGTCAGGGGTTTATCCGTAGGAGTACTTCTCCATGGGGTGCTCCTGTGTTGTTTGTTAAGAAGAGGGATAGATCTTTGAGGCTGTGTGTCAATTACTGGGAGTTGAATAAAGTCACGATATGAAATAAGTATCCGTTACCCCGAATCGATGACTTATTCGACCAGTTGAGAGGAGCTTCCTTCTTCTCGAAGATTGACTTCAGATCGGTATACCATCAGTTGCATATCAGGGAATAGGACGTCTCGAAGACTGCCTTCTTGATGAGATATGGTTCCTACGAGTTCAGGGTTATGCCTTTTGGCCTAACCAATGCCCCAGACATGTTTATGGACTTGATGAATAGGGTGTTCAGAGAGTTCCTGGACCAGTTCATCATTGTCTACATTGATCACATTCTGGTTTACTCCCAGACCGAGGAGGATCATATCGAACACTTGAAGCATGTTTTACAGACACTACGTTAGCACGAGTTACATGAAAAATCTGAGAAATATGGGTTTTGGCTGAAGGAGGTTCAATTTTTGGGGCACATCATTTCTGACAAGGGGATATCTGTTGATCCGGGGAAGGTATTCGCGGTGAGGGGAGTGGGAACATCCCATAACAGTAACAAAGATACGTAGTTTCTTGGGCCTAGAATGATACTACAGGAAATTTATTCAGGGACACATCTGACTCGCAAGGGAGTGCCATTTATCTGGAGTGATGCTTGCCAATTGGCTTTCGAGGAGTCAAAAGACAAATTAATCTCAGCACCAGTGTTAGCATTGCCCAGGCTAGGAGTGGAGTATCTAGTCTACACTGATGCGTCCTTACTAGGAAATAGGGGTGTACTGCAGCAAGAGAGTCAGGTTATAGCTTATGGTTCTCATAAACTTAAGCCTCATGAGAAGAATTACCCCCACCCACGACTTAGAGTTAGCAGCAGTCATATTTTCACTTCGAATTTGGAGACATTATCTCCTGGGGGAGAAAGTCCATTTATTCACAGACCAAAAGTCATTACAGTACCTCTTCACACAGAAGGAGATGAATATGCGTTAACATCAGTGGCTCGAGTTTGTGGAGGACTATCAGTTCGATATCCAATAGCACCCAGGGAAGGATAACGTGGTAGCAGACGCGTTGATCTGTAGACCAGCAGGTGAGGTGGCGTGGAAGGAGTTGGGACAACAGGATGCAGTGGCCCAATCTTTTATGTCTGTGATGATAATTACGCTCAGATCATTACAAGAGTTTACAGGCCCAGGCAGCAGACCCGTTATGTCAAGAGCAAATAGTATGATTACTAGAAGAAGGGGCCTAGTCTTATACCATTAGTTCAGACAGGGGCTTACGCTTCAATGGGAGATTAGTTATTCCTGAGGGGGAAGACTTGCGACATGAGTTAATGATAGAGTCACACGGTTCTCGATTCGTGGTACATCCTGATGGGGATAAGATGTACCAAGATATGAGGCGACAGTACTGGTGGAGCGGGATGAAGAGGGATATTACCGAGTTCATTTCGAAATGTGCCACTTGTCAGCTAGTAAAGGTGGACCATTAGAAACTGGCAGTACTTCTACACCCATTAGAGGTTCCTATATGGAAATAGGAGAGCATTTCTATGGACTTCATCATGGGGTTACCTACATCGTAGAGAGTTTATGACTCCATATGGGTAATCATGGATCGGTTGACCAAGGTTGCTCACTTTCTGCTTGCCCGGACAGACTTCACTATGGGATAGTATACCTAGATCTTCATAGCTGAAATAGTAAGACTCCATGGGGTGCCTCTCGATATCGTGTCTGACAGGGACAAGATATTTGTGTCACAATTTTAGGAGAGTTTCCAGGAATCCATGGGTACGAAGTTGCGGTTGAGTATATCATATCACCCACAAACAGATGGGCAGATCGAGCGGATGAACCAGATGATATGTTGGGTATGTGCATCCTCGACTTTGGAGATGGTTGGGAGCAGTATCTTCCAGTGGTGGAGTTTGCCTATAATAACTCCTACCAGTTCACTATTGGTATGGCTCCATTTGAGGCGTTGTACGGTAGGCCTTGTCGTTCCCCAGCATGTTGGCTAGAGGTGGAGGACAACAAGTTACTTGGGCTGGAGGTGATTCAGGATACTTTGACGAGGATAGAGATGACACGGAGCCGTATTTGGGTTGCTCAGGACCGACATAAGAGTTACACTAATGCCAAGAGGTCCTTCCGAGAGTTCAATGTGGGGGACAAGGTGTTGCTCAGAGTGTCTCCTATAAAAGGAATTATGCATTTCGGGAAGAAAGGAAGTAGGCACCTAGATATGTGGGGCCATTTCTTATCATCGAGCGGATTGGGCCAGTTGCGTATAGACTTGGGTTACTGGAACACTTGCATAGGTTTCATGACGTGTTCCATATTTCCTCACTGAGGAGATATCTTCAAGATGATTTGGACCATACTCACATTGCTTTAAAGGATATTGATCTACATCCAGATAGTTCCTATGAGGAGGGGATGGTTTCTATTCTAGAACATACAGAGAGGAAATTGAGGTCGAAGATATTACCGTTAGTGCGTGTTCAGTGGCGGCATCATAATACCGAGGAGTCTACCTAGGAGCACGAGGATGAGATGCACGAGCGTTATCCAGAGTTATTTTTGCCAGGTATATTTTATTTCTGAATTTCGGGACAAAATTCTATTATTAGGGGGGAAGTTAGTAATACCCCGTAATTTTATCAATTTTATTTAATGGGATTAATTAAATTAAATGGGATAATTATTTAGAAATTAATCCAGATTTAAATACTAGCGAGACGAGAGTTGGTATTTGATTATGATAATAATGTTTAGTATTACTGAGTGAATATGGTAATATATGATTATTGAATTTATTAAAAAATTTGCGAGTCATAAATATGACAATTCGGAAATTAAGTTGGAACGCGCATGTTAGTCGTATCAGGAATCATTTTAAATGAATTTAAAAGTAAATTATTTTTTTATCATTCGTATGGTCATTTTGAGTGCACCAACGTGTCCGGAAGGGTCGAAATAGTCCGAAAACACTAGGCGAGGGTTTAGTTTGGGTCCTATGGCATTTTTAGGCCTAACCGGCGACCCGGGAGGGTATTTTAGTCATTTTGATTTTTAGGGAACTTTGACCCACGAAATTTAGGCTTTATTTATCGGCCAATATTAGGGTCATTATCAGTCAAAATCAAGTAGTGGGAAACGTGAGAAGAGAGGAGAAGTTCCAAGGGAGTTTCCAAGGTCATAACTACCACTATCGTCGGATTTGTGATCGGAGAGAGAAAGAGAACCAACCCTTATCGTCATGAAAGGATCAGAACATCGAATTTCCAGGTAAGTGATTTAATCCATTAAGATTTAGCAAATAATTTATCCATGGTAGGGTAGGATTTGATGATAGCCATGAAAAATATTAAAACTCATGAAACTTTAATTCTGGGGTAGGAATTATGTGAAGTTTGATTCTGGAAGTATTCTATTAACGAAATCATAAACCATGCTTAGTTAAATACGGATTTATGAGGAGATGTATGATGATTCTTGAAGAAAATAGAAAAATAGGATTTTTCATGAAAATAGGATGATTTGATCCAAGAAAAGTCTAACTGATGATGATTTAAGAACTCTGGAACGTTAAGAATCATGTAATTAGGTTGTATGATTACCCAATATGCTTAATTTAGGATTAAACATCTTGTAATGAAGAACTGGGACAAAAATAGGACTGAAAATGAAGAAACCCGATACATGCACCTGCTTGATCGATCGATCGACATTCATAGGTCGATCGATCGACCTCCCCAGAAACTATGACCTTTTTCCCCTTTTTGGATTTATGCGATTCCGTCCATTGAAAGTTGTAGGTGGGGATTATGTGGATACATTAGGACTTTAGGGAGACCAGTATGGATGTAATTGAAGCCTGGAACATATTAGATTTGGTTTGGAACGTAGTGTTGAACTTAAAAGAGTCCGACGAGTAATTTACCATTATAAAATGGGAGAGCATGGCTTAAGTTCATATGAGTGATAAGTTAGGGTTTGAGACTGAAATATGGACCCGGAGTACTGAATTGACATGTGGGATATGTACGAGACTTAGTAACCTTTTCGAGATTGGTTTAAGTACTCGAAATGATATGACGTGAGATTTATTGCCAAAACATATAATATATATGAGTTGGAATGATAATGACGTATGAATAAGATTGATCGTATTGGGATAAAAATATACCTTTAATAATATAATTACCAAGTTGTGTGAATGCTTAGTATATGGACTATTGTGTGTATGACATACATACCATACTTGCTATCATGGGAGGTCGGCTTTCGGAATAGGACCATCTAATCTTTGTGTGCCTACGGGGGGATTTAGATTGGTACCTTAAGGACATAGGGATGTGAATGACTTATTTGTGAGTTGATAAGTCAGCTGACCATGGGAGCGTAGGTATGTGCGTGACCCATGGGTATGTGAACTATGTTCGCATCCAATATGTGTGATTTTATTTATTAAAACGGTTCCTGAGCGATTCGAAACGCGTAGTCCTTATGTACGTGATGTACCAGGATTCGATATCAGAGTATGTGGGCATCGCAGCTTAGCCTATGGGTGCCATATTGTATATATAAGTTGAGAATATTATACTTGTACTTGTAACTCGCTCACTGTTAAATTTGTGAATACGAATAATTGAGATATTTGAATGGGATTTAAAAATGTGGGAATTTATATCGTAATTGATGTAATCATCTGATTAATGTAAGGGTGAGTTATGCACTGAATATATTAGATTACTACGAGTATACCCCTTTATTATATTGTAAAGACAAGTAGTGATACAGACTAGCTAGTTAGTGACATAACTAGGATAGGTCATGTATAAAATATTTACTATTTAATGCAATTAAACACTTGCTATATATTTAAACTTTTTTCACCTCGGGCTCTGACCCGTTTGCTTTCAAATCTATTTTTCTTGTAAAACCTTTTTATGAGCCCAGCCACAGGGATGCCAAACATAGGAGTTACTTTACATTGACATACTGTAGCTGCTGTGGAAGTTACAGGATTTAGGTTGTAGGAGGGTAGTGAGACTGGGGTCTATGAATAACTGGAAAGGGTGAGGCGTGACCCACTCCAATGGACGCTGCCTGCAAGGTCTTCAAGGTCTCCTGGTGCAACTTCTGAAGAAAACTTCTCCTTCTGGTAACAATGGAACTCAAACTTCAACTCACTCCCTGCAAGAAGATGAACTTTCACAGCAAAAATAGTAATTTTCTCAAGGGAAACACCTGAGAGTGATGGCTGTCAGTGGGGAGTGAAGGAACAAGGCACTCAACACTATGAGAATGATCAGGGAGAGAATACTTAGGTAGGTCTGGTGATATTTCGGCAGAGTAATAGTGCCATTTCTATTGTCTATCTCTTGACCTTGCCCAGAGGTCTATTTATACTAGGGCGTTAGGTGTGAGTTGGCATTTTTTGGGCGCCAAAACTGAGAGAGTTGGTGGGGAACAATATCTGAAGTGTACCATTTGTCCTTACCTGTAGGCAGCCTGCCTGTCCCCTCTGCAGGCGCCACCTGGCGCCGACCAAAACTCAAAAAGCACATATGTCCCCTAATGGAGACAAAATATCAGATTTGGTAGTTATCTTTTGAAACGGTAACTTGTGGTGCAATTTTGCAAATCTTGAGAGAGGAGACCTTAAGGACTCATCTCCTATAAAAGTGTTATTTTTCTTGAGAGGGACCTCGAGGACCCCTTCTTTTGGAAAAGTCATTTTCTTGTAAAGAGTTTATTTCTTGTGAGTAGCCAACTATTTGGCTGCTCACTTCACTTGTGACCAAGTGTCAGTGTGCGTAGTCTCGAGCGACTTTTGGGTCTTCCTACTAGTATTCTCTCAAACCTATAGTGCTAAGTGGTTGAGCTTTCTCAACATACCTGGTCCCTTAGCCGCCAAGCCAAAACTCCCAGGAGGTCCCAACGCGCCTGTTCGAGCCCTGCTTGCTCGACTAGGCAACCTGTACAAGAAAGTAAAGTGTTAGTGTTGTTGTTCATTTAGAGACTGATGTTTCATGATGAGGAGTTGTTCGCGATAGCTACTTCCTCAATATGAGTTTCTGTCGAAACCCCTGCAGCAGCATTTCTCGAATAACATTTATGTAGTGACCCTTGCAGTGGCGCTGAGCCTTGTAGTGACGCTGACTCTCTCGACTGTCATTACTGCAGTGACCCTTGCAGCGACGCTGACCCTTGCAGTGGTACTTCTCAATTTTGGACTTCTGTGGTGACTCTCGCGGGCACCTCTCGAATGTTATTGCTGTAGTGACCCTTGTTGTAGTGGCGCTGACGCTTGAAGCGGCACTGACCCTTGCAGCGGCGCTGACACTTGTAGCGGCGCTGGCACTTGGAACGACGCGGACACTTACAGTGGCGTCGATCCTTGCAGCGGCGCTGACACTAGCAGCGGTGCTGGTACTTGAAGCGGCGCTGACACTTGCAGCGGCGCGGACACTTGCGGCGGCGCTGGTACTTGAAACGGAGCCGACACTTGCAGTGGCGCGGACACTTGTGGCGGCGCTGACACTTGCAGTGTCGCCGGCACTTGAAGCGGTGCTGGCACTTGGAACAGCACCGATTCTTGCAGCGGCGCTGACCCTTGCAATGGCGCTAGCTTTCGAAACGACGCAGACCCTTGTGGCGGCGCGGACACTTGCAGCGGCGCTGGCACTTGCAGCGGCGTTGGCACTTGCAACGGCGCTGGCGCTTGTGGCGATGCCGACCCTTGCAGTGGTGCGGACACTTGCAGTGGCGCCGACCCTTGTAGCGGCGCTGACACTTACAGCGGCGTTAGTACTTGAAACGGCGTCGACACTTGCAGCGGCGTAGACACTTGCGGCAGCGCTGACACTTGTAGCGGCGCAGGCACTTGGAGCGGCGCTAGCACTTGCAGCGGCCCCGACACTTGCGGCGGCGCTGACCCTTCCAACGGCGCTGGTACTTGAAGCGGCGCCGACACTTGCGGCGACGTAGACAATTGCGGCGGCACTGACACTTGTAGCGGCGCAGGCACTTGGAGCGGGGCTGGCACTTGCAGCGGCGTCGACACTTGCGGCGACGCTGACCCTTGCAGCGGCGCCGGTACTTGAAGCGGCGTAGACACTTACGGCTGCGCTGACACTTGTAGCGGCGCAGGAACTTGTAGCGGCACTGGCACTTGCAGCGGCACCGATACTTGCGGCAGCGTTGACCCTTGCAGCGGCGCCGGCACTTGCGGCAGCGCTGACACTTACAGCGGTGCAGACACTTGAAGCGGCGCTGGCACTTGTAGCGGCGCCGACACTTGCGGCGGTGCTGACCCTTACAGCGCCGCTGGTACTTGAAGCGGCGCCGACACTTGCAGCGGCACCGATACTTACGGCGGCGCTGACACTTGCAGCAGCGTAGACACTTGTAGCGGTGCAGGCACTTGGAGCGGCACTGGCACTTGCAGCGGCGTCGACACTTGCGACGGCGCTGACCCTTGCAGTGGCGCTGGTACTTGAAGCAGCGTCGACACTTGCAACGACGCCGACACTCGCGGCGGCGCTGACGCTTGCAGCGGCACAGACACTTGTAGCGACGCCGACCCTTCCAGCGGCGTAGACACTCGTGACGGCGCTGGCACCTGAAGCGGCGCCGGCCCTTGTATCGGCGTAGGCACTTGAAGCGGCGTGGACACTTGCAGCGGCGCTGGCACTTGAAGTGGTGCTAAACCTTCCCATGGCTTTTGGACTTCTGGGTGACCTTCGCGGGCACCTCTCGGATGTCATTAATAAAAGAAGCATTTTTATTTTATTTTTTTGCTTTTTTTATTGATAGACACCCATCTACATAGGTATTAGATGTCTCCACATTCTACACTTTATTGTATTTAGGGTTACTCATCTGATAGGGCATATCGCCCATTTCCATTTAGAGACAGCATTCTCAGACTTTCAGTTTTAATTCAATTTTGGATTTATCTACTTTATTCAAACTTTTGTATTAGGATTTATTAAGTATTTGGGTTATTCAGGAGAGTGTTACTCCAGACTCATTTTATTTATTCCATTATTATTCTATTGTGGTTATGACGTGGATGTTTTATGGTTAGCTTAATTTAATTGGTTACATGTTAATTTAATTTAATAAAATTTGGCAACTCACTTTTTAAATATTAGGTGGCTAGTAATTGATTAAAATGTTTTCGATAGTGATGCTATGAACTGAACCAACTTGACATTTTGTATTAATTTAAATAAAGGAGTAGCTACCCAGTATTTAATTTGTTTGGGTGTCACAGATATTTAGGCTACCATTTTCTCATCCATGTTTTATATCATACTCGATTAAGAGGAATAGGATCTAAAATAAATTTTAAAAATAAAAGCTCTAATACCACTTGAAAATACCTCATAGACTTTTAAAAAAGTTAAAAGTCTTTAAGGTCCATTTGGCAACTCAATTCCAAGCCATGGAAATGGAATTCGAAGGCCAATTTTAATTCCAAGGAATTGAAATTTTTCTTCCAATTCCAATTCCAAGCCTTGGAATTGGGTTGCCAAACAGACCCTTAGTGTAAATAGAAAATCCTTTTGAATAACCCAATTTGATTTAAAACTCAAATGGTTTTAAAAAACACAAGATGGGTTATAAGATTCACTAAAAACCTAAGTTTAGTTGTATATATGAAATACTCGTATTTAATGTTTAAGAACTAAAAATTAAATCTAGTAGTATGTTGGCCAATCACATGGTATAGACAGATATAAGACATATTCAAAAAAAAACACCAGATTTAACATGGTAATACTCCAAACTGGGTGGGGAAACATCCATGGCCTCCTCTATGAGACAAAAAAAATACGCTAGAACAAAATAAAGATTAAAAATGTAACAAAAAGTAACAATATATATATAATTAAATTAGAAATCGCCTTTATATATCTTATCGTGTTACTTTGTTGAAGATTCTTGATCATCCTCAATCCTTGGTCTATGGAAGTTCCAACTCTCCGAATAATCAACAAAAATGGATAGAGTGAATGTGGTTTGTGTGTGTTATGTAATGTACAATTTAAACTATTTAAATGCAACACTAAAAACTCAAACCAACCTTACGATTACAAATATGTCCTATGAATCACAATAATTAGAAGTTTATCCTCTCTTAAACTCTGAATCAAATACAACAGTTTTAAGTCAGTACTTTCTGAACAAACTTTTAGACCTAGAGATTTATACACAAAACTTAGTAAATCTAGTCAAAATAGAAGACCTAAAATATTTTAAGAGAGCCTTGTTAAAAAATAGATATAATGTTTCTACTTGAGAAAGATTACATTTAAACAAATAGAATTATGGATCTTAAATAATATTCAACATGAAAGTTAAGATCGATAATCATAACATTGTTTCTTATACATGCAATGTTTGACAAAGACTTTTTAAGGAAGATGTATACAAAATAACGTAAAATAAAACCTAACTAGTGTGAGATGTGTATAGTTAAACGAATGTTAGGATTTTGATTTTTTTCCTTAAATTTTGTGGATGTAAACTTGGGATCAAACAACCAAGGTTTGATTTCTTTAAGAATCATATTATAAGAAATACACGTGTTTAAGATCTGATATATCTCTCTCATTCACTCAAACCCCCTTAATTCTCCCCCCATTTCTCCCTCTTTACCTTTCTCTCTCTCTCTCTAACACGTTTTGAGATCACACATTTAAGGTTTACCTATTCTCTCTTACATTTATCTCTCTATTCTCCCTCTTCTCTTCTCTTTTCTCGCTCTAAGACTGGAAAACTATTCTCAAGGTTAAAAGTAAGAGGGTTTATATATGAGAGGTAAGGAGAATATAGAAACTGCTAAAACCTTGTACAAATGAACGTCTTGGATCAATTCAAATTAGGCGGGTTAAATATAATATTGTGAGATGAAGCATATAAGGTATGCTCGACTGAAAACAATTGTTCACCAATATCCTTCTTACTAATTGGTTTAGACAGTTTCATCCTAATTACTCATGAGAGCTATTGATCAAATTGATCAAATGGCTAAAATTAATTCTCCAAAATTGTGAGTGTGAAGAAACACACACACTTTTAGGCTAAACCAACTCACTCACCACGTGTTAAGTAACCAATTAGATCTACATGTGCATATAATAAAACCAATAATAATTAACCAACTAATTACCGATTTTTTTTTATAAATGATAAAAAAATGTTTAAAAAAATCATTTAAATTAGGAAAAATTAATCAAAATAACAAAAATATAGTACATATATTTTCACCAATTGAATTTTTCTAATTTTTAGCATGAAAAATAAGTCAAACTATTTCGTATATTTGCCTGAATATTATTTAAAATATAGGAGAAATTGTAGAAAAAAAAATATGTGAATTGTGTGCACCAATACACTTGGTTATTTTTACCGTTTACCCTTTTTTGGCCTTACAATTTCATAGAATTTATATTTATATGCCTTGAATGTTGTACTAGGGACAATTTTTCAAAAACTATCAACGTTTTTGCCCAATATATCCAAACATGTTGAAGAACCAGTGCGTATGGAGTCAAGCAAACCTGGTAAGTCAACTATTTTGTGTGTTTCGATATCCCCCTTTGGATATTTATGACAAAACCCGTTTCCATGGCTCCAATAGGCCCGTAAAAACTCATGCTCGTGGCTCCAATAGGCATGATTGTAACTACCAATCCCCATAACTGTGGCCTCCTTTAACGTAGCCGCGGGGCTTTTTTGCGCACCTACATTATAGTTCGATTAAAATGGTGTACTTAGACTGTTCCTCTTCCAAATTTAATTTCTTGATCGACTTATCTTCAGCTGAGTTTTGACCCAAAAGGACTCTACTTAAGGAAACATTATTTGACATGATGGGAGGAGACTTTGTATCTAATGTATGATTGCTTATATTTATTATTTATTATATATCTATCATCTCTTAATTAATTATTTCATGATTTTTTTGTTGATTAATTAATTAATTAAGGACACCGAATTTTACGACAACGTGGATTTAATTTTGATAACTAGATCATGATTTTTCTAAAAAAATCATGTTATTATTCTTTTTTAAAATTGAATTTAATCAGGTAATTAATTTAAGGTATAAACTAAATTATAGTTTCCAAAAGTTTTTTTCATAAAAACAGTTTTAATTTTGGAAAATAAGAAAAGAAAGACGAAATAATTTAATTTATCCAAGTAAATTGGAAAAATATCGATGATTTAATTCCCACGTTTATAATCAAATATTTTTTTTGTCAAAAATATCCTCAAGTTCAAAAATACCCCATGGTCTCCATCAGTGTTTTAAGAATGTAACGTGATTAGTTCCTTGTGTCATATTTTTCTTTCCGCCCCAACAAAGGGAATTAATCACGGTATCTAGTATTCTTAAAACTCTCAAATGATAATTCTTTAAAATTGAATATGGGTGAGTTTGGTCCCACCCAATGGGAAAGCTCTACACAAGAGGATTCAATTCTAAGGAATAAACTAATATTATACAGTTAAATATAATTAATGATATCATCTCCAACGAAGTCACTGCCATTAATTGTGGGGCCAAAAGATTCCTGTTATTCGATTGTGTTGTATATATGTTTCTTGGATTGTCTGAATAACATAATTGAAAGATGAAACGTCTATCTAGTTAAGGTTGAGGTAATTTAATCTCCCAACTAGAAGTCTCAACTATAATTGGAGGTAGAGAGATGCTAAATTAAAATTTAATTCTCATATATTCAATTGGAATATAAAGTTTTCAGTCATCGTTCTAAATTTTAAAATATGGATTCAACTTCCACTCATTGTTTTAGTCTTAAAATAAAAAAATTAATTGAAATAAATTTCAAGGACTCAAAAATATAAATTAGATATTGTCCTAACTACGGAGAATAATAAACTTATCTAACCCATGATTCCCTGTAGTATTTTAAAGTAGTTATGTGATTAATTCAACATGTAAGCTTTGTCTTTCCTCCCCAACGGGGGGAACTAATCATGATATTTTAAAATCCTTAATAGGTATTTTTTGAAGTAAGTGTTATATATGTTCGATCCCACCAGTGGCAATGTTCTATTTGTACATGTTTAATATTAAAGAATGTATTAATGAGAATTTTTAAACGTCGACATTAGTTGATGATGATCAAGTAAGAATTTTATTCTTAAAAAGATTTTCATCATAGGGTGAACAAAGGAATCTTTGGATTAGAAATAAATGAGGAAACCAGGATCCATTTTGTAATCCAGTAGTGAGTATCAACGAAAAGCAAAGGATGGTATTAGTTATTAGGAAGAGTATAAATTCTTTTCTGAAAGAGAGGTATAAGGATAAGGCTAAGTCTCAGGTACAACTTTATAGGTTTAAAAAAGTTCATATTCCTCAGTAAGCATAAAAAAACTGTAAGTCAAGTGTTTTTACTCCAAGTAATTAAAACATTGATATCAATGTGTCCTGTGTCACTATCATTATAAAGAAAAAAGGCAAGGTAACAATTTTTATCTTATAATGTAGAAGCATGATGTCTTGTTCGGTCTATAAGAACCTAGTATGTAGATTAGGAGCTACAAATAAGGTTCTTAACTAATTGTAGAGGTTCTATGTAACTGAAAAACTATATAAAAGAGATATGTTCCTAATAATGGGCAATGAGAATAAGGGAATAATATTAGCAATAGAGTATCTATTTTATCTTTTAGTGGAGACATATAGATAATATTAGAAAATTACTTTCAGTTGCGTAGTTTTAGAAGAAAAGTTACTTTCAATCTCAAAATTGGTTTTGAAAAGATATTCAATTAA
The DNA here is from genome assembly GCA_949130495.1 of Sambucus nigra. Classification (NCBI taxonomy): domain Eukaryota; kingdom Viridiplantae; phylum Streptophyta; class Magnoliopsida; order Dipsacales; family Adoxaceae; genus Sambucus; species Sambucus nigra. The sequence goes on along the minus strand of OX422212.1, from coordinate 549,767,289 downwards.
TATTATGAGATTTGATTTTATCAAAATTGTGAAATATTTTATTTGTGCTTATGCATTTGAAAATAATTTTTACATTCCAAGGTCTGTCTCACCAATACTACCAAAAATTTAAATGAATAATACTAATGGATAATTGTTAAAGATAAAGTTTCCTTCTCATTTCAACCAAACACAATTTTTGCACTTACACTTAGATCATTTTACTTTAAAATGAATTCAAAGACTAATATAAAATTGAAAATCGAGTTCATTGATAATTGAGCCACTTTCAATTTATGAATCCTATTTTGAAGGTAAAATGACCAAGACGCCCTTCACGACCAAAACCTGTAAAGCCAAAAATGTGTTGTAAATGGTTCATTTTGATTTGTGTAATCCTATAACTATTTGGTGAAAAGGAGATTATGAATACTTTATCTATTTCATTGATAAATACTCAAGGTGTTAGTGTGTTTACCATATGCACCACAAGTTTGAATCCTACAATTAGTTCAAAGTGTATAAGACTAAAGTGGAGCATAAGTGGGGTAAACTAATCAAAACCTTATAATCTCATTGTGGGTGTGCATACATATTGGGATAGTTTTGGAATCATTCATAAGAGGTGTGGGATTATATACCAGTTTTATGCACCGAGTACTCCACTATGGAATAGTGCAGTGGATAAAAGGATGGAGACTTTTTAGATATGATAATGTCCAGAGTTAGTTAGTCAGGATTGCAATATTCTTGCTGGGATTTTTTTATTAAGAGAGAGATTTATACATTATGAATATAGTTCCATTTAAATTGGTTTCTTCAACTCCCATAGAACTATGGAGTAAGCTCAAGCTCATTCTAGGATAAATTGAAATGTGGGGGCGCCTGACACTAGTGCTGCAGAAGGAACCATGGATGTTAGAATCAAGGAAAGAAATAGGTCTCTTTATTGATTATCCTAAAGGTACTAAATGTAATTTATGTCAGATTATGAAGCACAAGAAGGTCATTGATTATTTAATAAACCATTGTCCCAAGAGTAAACTACATTTACAAGAGATTATGAAGGAACATCATATTATCGATGTTTTTTAGAAACCCGTACAAGAAATGATACAACTTAATATAGTTAATTCATTACCTATCGGTAGTAGGAGAATAACTGATCATTAGATAATAAATGTCACTTATAATTAATCATGAATGGTGCCACATTGTAGTGAGAGCATCAGGAGACATCCTGACATGTTAGTGTTCTTAATTGAACATTTTGGTGGGATCCTAGGGGAACACAAACTGAATCATAGGAACTACAAAGAGGCATCAAACTACTTGAATGTTTATGTTTAATCTAAGACTACGGATACCAAGATCGATTATATGCATTCGAGTAAATTTTGGGAGCTTTTAGACTTGTTGATGGGACAAAAATCATCGGATACATGTTAACCTACAAGAAGTTAAAATATAGATAATTAAGAAGGTTGAAACCTTCAAAGCATGGTTGGTCGCAAAAGGGTTTCATAAAAAATAAAGAGTGTGAGTGTGAGAAAAATTTCTCCAGAGTAACTATGCTAAAGTCTATTGAGATTATTTTAACATCAATAATATTTTCTTGAAAGATGGTCGTGACGAGTGCATTTATATGATGCCACCTAAGGGATTCACATTAAGAAGTCAAAAAAGAAAAATATGTAAGCTTGAGATTTCCATTTATGGACTCAAGATAACATCAAGGTTTTAGAACATTCGGTTTAATCAGATAATCATTTTACTTTGTTTTAATCAAAGATCAAATAATACTTATTTGTATAAGAGGCATGACAGAAACGTGGTGGTATTTATGGTACATTATGTGGATGATATTCTACTAATCAAGAACGAGGTAGGTATATTATCTTATATAAGCGTGTGGTTGTTTAGGTTGTTCGATGTGGAGGACTTAGGACAGCCAGTCACATTCTTAGGATCAAGTTTTTTCTAGATTGAATAAAAAGGATGTTGTGCTTATACCAAGCCACTTATATCGATGGTGTGCTCACAATCTTAGCGTGAGGGATTCCAAAAAATGATTTGCTCATTTCAAGCATGGAATCACTCTATTTAAGGAGCAGTTTCCTCAAACACTTGATCAGATAGAGAGGATGCATAATGTACCTTATGCTTCGACGATTAGCATCCTCGTGTATGCTATACCACGTATAAGCCCGGGCATTTTCTTTGTCATTGGCATACAGATTGCGTGTTGGTTTACTTAGTAAACGGTCTCATACCTTTTAGGTACAAAGACACTTTTCAGTTAGATTAGGATTACAGATTTTCGACCTCAAGATATGTGTTTACTATAGGATGTAGAGCTATAAGTTGGAGGATTATAAAGAAATTTATGTATTTCTGACTCCACCGTGGAGGCCAAAGTTGGTGCCACTCCGTAGGAAAGTGAGGATTATATGTGTCTCAGATACTTCTTTAGTGACTTAGGTGAGGATCCTTAAGTGCACTTGGCTATTACACTTCATTGTGTTTATAGTATGAGGATTTCAAGTTCAAGAGAAACCATAACCTATAAAAAGGGTTAATTACATGAGCATGAGTTTCACCTAGTTAGAGAGAATGAATAAGGGAGGTAATAATTTGTGACCAAGGTTTTATCAGATAAAAATTAATTAATCATTTTACAACTAGGGTTATAGATTTTCATGTATATGGATTGAGAGTTAGATGCATTGGCACATGGTTTTAAAACTAGGTGGAATATTATTCTGGTTTTATTCTTAAAACCATGTAAGAAGTTTATTTTTCAATAAATGTACGTTAGGTTCATTTTGAAAAATGAATCATGCTTATGAGAATGCCTTATATTTGTTTTAAATATATTGTATATATGTCGGTCAATTGAAATTAGTAGGAATTTTGGTGAGTTGGTTAGACCTGATCACGGAAGATTGTAAGGGCAAATATTTTAGCTTAGTCTTTTTCTTCGTAGTTATTTGCACTTGGCATATTTGGCCTATCCCATTACAAATTGATAGGCATTGACGCGTCAAATCGAACTCCAAAATATCCAAGTTCAATACTCCTCTATATCTCATGGAGTATAAATCTTTTAGGAGTTCTTATTTATTTACATTTATATTTAGCATGAATATTTTATAAAACCGAGGTTGGATTTCTTATGTTTTAAAAAACAAATTGTCCTCATTTAAATGAGATTAGTATCTCATTCGAATGAAATTGGTTTTTCATTTTTAGCTCATTAGATCTTTGCCTAAAACGAACTTCGAACAAGACTCCCCTACATAGCATGTCCTACTTCGTTAGAAGCTCATTAGAATTTTGTTCAAACGATATTACTTTTTCGCTCGAACGAACTGTGGTTTTCGTTCAAACGAGATGCTATTATAATTTGAACAAACCTTATTTTCATTTGAACGAGCGACCGCCTCAAAATTCATGTCAGACCTATAAATACTTCTTTTGACTCCAAATTTCATAAGACTTTTAATAAAAAAACATTTCCTCCATATCTGTTACAAAAGTTTTCATCTTTGGTGTTTATAAAACACTTTTGATCCCTAACTTTGCATCCTCAAATATATTTTGTGAATCGTTTTGAAACCCTAAAAGATGAGTATCTTACATACATCTTGTAGATAGGATTCTCTAGGGCTGACATTTTGACTCAATTGATCACGACTGGAGAAGGATAAAGGCTGAATCGGTGGATAATAAGTGTGGATCACCACCAGTGGACTGCTCTGGATTTGATTACTTTAGGATTTTTGTAAGTAGGTTGTCTTGTAAAACTTTCTAAAGTGTTGAATAAAGGTCTTTCCTTGAAAAGGGATTTTTCCTTATCTGCTGTGGTTGATTTTTCTTTATTTGTTGTGGTTGATTACATCTTGAAAGATGGATTTTAATGGATAATTCGTATAATAAAATGCCCATTTTTAATGGTTCCAACTATGCATATTGGAAAGATAGGATGAGGTATACTTCAAAAGCCATTAACTAACATGTTTGGTTAGTTTGTGAAAGAGGGTGGATACCACCCACAGTGGATGTAGATATGTCATTGACCCTAAACCTGTCTCTCAATGGACAGAGTATGACTATAAGTGGAATAATTTTAACTCTCGTGGATTAAGTGGTATTTCTGGAGCTGTCACTCCTGACAAGTTCCATCGCGTTATAACGTGCACCACATCAAAAGAATCTTGGGACACCCTCCAGTTCACACACGAGGGTACCAATGCTATAAAGGCATCCAAGCTAACATTTCACCCCCGAATTTGAGATCATTACCACGATAGAGTCCGATTCCTTTGATGAATTTTATGTGTGTTTGTTGGACATAGTGAATTCTAGTTTTAATTTGGGTGAGAAGATTCCATAGATGATAGTTATTAAGAAAATTTTGATGTCGCTCCCTGCCCTATTCCTATGGTCACCGTACTTAATTCGTTAGGAATCCTATACTCTTAGGTTAGAATAACTTGAAGGAGATGTTCAAACATATGAGATTGATAAGTTCCCTAAAACTATTAAACCTAAGGAAGTAGGGATTGCATTAAAGACTCAAACTAAGAAAAAGAAGAAAGATAAATTTTGTTAGTCCGAATCTGAAGTTGATTTTGATTTTGATGACTTGGACCATTTTACAAAAGATTTCTAAAAGTTTCTCAAATTTTCTAAAGAAAATTCATCCAAATTTTTTTTTTTTGAGAAAAATAAAAATAAGGGCAAGAGCAGGGAAGAGAAAGAAGAAGATGTAAGGTGTAAGGTGTTATGAATGCGAAGGTAAAGATCACAAGGCACATGAGTGTCCCACTAGGCTTAAGAGAAAGGGTAAGAAAGTTGATAATAAATCCACTCTTAGTGATAGTGACCTCGAGTCGGTTGATTTAGGGGGAGAATCATCACAAAAACCATGTGTTGTGTTCATGGCTATTCACATTAGCACTTCTAGTTTTTTCCACACCGATGAGGACATATCTAAATGTGAAAGGATCGAAGATGTTTTGAGTCATTCTCAAGATAGTGAGAGTGACGATGGAAATTCGAGTGAGGGAGAAGGTGATCTTTAAAAGGCGTTTAGTGATCTTTACACTGAGACTTGGAAAACTAAAAAGCTAAATAAATATTTGTCTCTTAGGGTGTTAGATTTGGAGAAGGAAGTTAAAGTTTTGAGAGAGTGTGAGGCATCTGTGATCCAACTCGAGAATATGAAGAGTTCTGTATATGAGCAATTGATTGTTTTAGGTAGGAAAAAGACCAGTTTGACCAACACCATGGCTAGTCTTACGGGAGATCTTCAATCTTCATTGAAGACTCGTGAGAAACTTGATGCCCGTGTATTTAAACTCGAGAGGGATCTTGAATGTGTCAGGAGGTCAAGGTCACTTTAGAGTACACATCAAAGAAGAGAGAAAAGATGCTTCTATGTCCCGCATCAGGTAATGTTGAGAGGTAAGAAATAGGTTATCACAGTGCATCCACTTTCCATGCCGCACCAGAGTCGATTCTCGAGTTTGTGTTGGATCCTTATGGTACTCAACCTAACCCACCTAGGAGAGCTCATCCGAGATGTTTTAAAAAAGGTGGACCTAAGTTCATTTATGTTTATATCCATTGCAAATAAAGAGGCCACCTTAGAGAGTATTTATTTAATCTAGGGAGAGTTTCTTATAGTTATGTTCCCCGATATGTTGGCACACGAGTTCCCACACGCACTCCCACACATGTTACTCTGCAAGCTTTCGCACATCATTTGAGAGATTTTGAGAGTTTTGGAGAGAAAGTAGAGTATTTAGTCAATACTTCACAAAACTTGATGGGGGAATTTCTTAGGACGTCATCTCCTTTTGAGAACTCCTTTGGGCCTAATGATTGAGGTTGTGACTTATTTCTATAATAGGGTGATTTTCATGCTCATATCTTGTATCCCTATTGCTAGATTATACTATCATTGTATTTTTTTATTTTTTTATTTTGATAGTTTTAGAAAAATCCAAAAAGTGTTTATTTTTCTGAAAATTTTTGAAAAATACAAAAGGATTTTTGGTTTATTTTAAGAAAAGGTGAAAAGGGCAAAAAGATTTTATTTTGATAAAATGTTAAAAGAAGACAAAAAGAGTTTTGTATTTTTTCTACACCGTGTATGGATGAACATTAAAGATGTCTGAATCGCGCATTCATTCCATATCTACGTGATTATTTTGTAGTGTTTTGAGACATGACATCATGTCAAATATATGCTTAATAATGTGTCGAGTCATTACGTTGTGATTTGATAATTACTTGCTACATGTTTAACTAATTTTCTCCTTTAATTCACACGAGCACGCGCTTATTTGAATATGGCACTTACCTATCGCTTGTCGACTATAGTATTTTCAACTCAATTTTCTTTAATACGAACCATTTGTAAAAAATGAGATAAAAAGTTGTGTATGTAAGAATCATTGCCTGGATTTAAATCATTTTTTTCAAAAACATTATTAAATGTAAATAATGGAAAAGGGATACGAAAGATAAGAAGTCTTTACATTAAAAGTCACCATTTGCAATGAAAAGAACCTAAAAATATTAGAGGCACATAAAAACAGAAGTTCCAGACCATTTGTTTTAACAACGATGCTCCCTACACATGAGCATTAATTTCTTCAAAATAACTGAGTGTAGTCTTATTTATGTGAGATTTTGAGGGAGTTGAGTTGAAGATCATTGGGTTTACACAAACTATAAAAATATTGAAAATCACTACATAGTTTTGGGCATCATTGGTGTGATAATTACTTACGGTCTTGATTTATTGATTAGGTTAAGTTAATTTCACATGAGTTCACAATCTTTTACACCTAAGGTAGACTTTAAGATATTTCATTAGTGGTATCTTAATCCTTCGTGCACATGTGTTACGATTGTCTATGTTGATTAACCTATGGAATACGTTCACACCCATACATTTTTCTTCTATGATTCGAATATTTTTGTGTTAAGTCATGGTGTGTTATATTTATAAAATCTTATACTTGAGAAAATTTTGAAAGTTTTCAAAAATAGTTGGTGAGGCCTTTGAGATTATCAGTACATGTTCGTTATTTCTATATCTTTGTGATGATATCTTACTTCTTATATGTGATGATTTATACTTCATGTTTAGCTTCTATTTCAGACAAAAGGGGGAGAATAAATTAAGGGGGGTGAGTTTATTTTATGGGGGAGAAGCATTATAATTTTTATTTACGAGTTTTTATTTTGTATTTCAAACTCTATGCATCATGGGTATTTTCTTTATTTTATGTGCGTAGATATCCAGACGAAGAACATATTACATCGCATGAAGACAAAGTTTCCCATTGAAAGAACAAGATGAGATTGAAGACAAAGTTTACTTATTTCGTTCCATTTCTAGGGTTCGGGAAGGGTGTTGGGATTTTTTTTGTCATAGAGAGGTAACTTTAGTAATTTTGGTTTCGATTAGTTTTATACCAGAATAGCCAAGGGGGGAGATTTGTAAGGAAAAATATTCTATCTTAGGATTTTTATTTGTAGTTAGTTGTACTTGTCCCGTTACAAACCGGCACGTCGAATTTAACTCCAATATCTCAAAGTTCAAGACTCCTCTACATCTCATAAATATATAAATCTTTCATGATTTATTATTTACTTACATTTATATTTGGGATGTATTTTTAATTAAAAAATGAGACTGATTTTTTATGTTTTAAAAGAAAAAAAATTGTTATCGTTCAAATGAGATTGCTATCTCATTCGAATGAAACTGGATTTTCATTTTCTAGCTCATTAGATCTTTGCTTCAAATTAACTTCGAATGAGAATCCTCTTTATAGAATTTCCTACTTTGTTAAAAGCTCGTTAGAAGTTGGTTCAAATGAGATTGTTGTTGTTCGAACAAACTGTGGTTTTCGTTCAAACGAGATGTTATTCTCGTTCGATCGAACCTTATGTTTTTTTCAATGAGCCATCGCCCTGAAATTCATGTCAGAAGTATAAATGCCTATTTTGACTCGAAATTTCATAAGACTTTTGATAAAACGTTTCCTGCATATCTATTATAAAAAAAAAATCATCTTTTGTGTTTATAAAAACTTATGATTCACAACTTTACATCCGCAAATATATTTTGGGAATCGTCTTGAAGACCTATAAGATTAGTATCTTGCATACATATTTTAGAGAGGATTTTCTATGTCTGACAATGTGACCCTATTAATCATAACTGAAGAAGGAAGAAGCCTGAATCGGTGGATCACTGCATGTGGACTGCTCTGGATTTGAGTAGTATTCTTTAGGAGTTTTTTAAGTAGGTTGTCTTATAAAACTTCCTAAAGTGCTGAATATAAGTTTTGCCTTGAAAATGGATTTTCCCGTATTTGTTATGGTTGATTTCATGTGTAGTTTATTTTTAATGATTGGAACGATTATCATATGCCAGCCTAATTTAATCAAAGATTAAAATTTGGTAAATTTGGACTTGTGTTTGGGGCATTTAATTAAATAAGTTAATCCATTAAGATTGTGTGCACTTTCAAAGTGGTATGAGAGCATCCACTCTTACAAAGATCGAATTTCGTGTTCTAGTTCAATTGAATAATTCACAGCCTATATGGGGAGTTGGCATCTCTTCGATAAACCTATGAGTATGATCTTAGTAGTTTATTTTGACTACATAAAAGTTTCTAATGGTTCAAAAGCTTGTCTACATCAAGAATGTATTGAATGGAAGATTCTCAATCCTGAGGATTATGAGGATTGGAGTATCCAAATAACTATTATTTTGCTTATTCTGGATGCGTTGGGTATAAATCTTTTCAACTTGGGAAATCATTGTGTGGGTATGTATGAATTCATATTTGTGTCTGAGAGACGATATGGATTATGATACCCCTTAATAAACTTATACCTTTTATAACTATCGATAATCCAGTAAAGAATCAAATAAGTTAAGTTTGAGATCAAGGAATACATAAGAGGTTGATAAAAATCAATTGTCAATTAATTGAATTTCACCAAGCACATATTGTATGATTTACACGGGTAATCATATTATGATCTATCTAACATTACAAAAAAGAAATCATTATTCAAGTAATTATGACATAATTAAATTGAAGTGAAATTGTAATTATTAGTGTAATTAATTATAATTAAATGAGAAATGCAATATATTTACTTTTTGAAGAAAATTTAATTATTAGTCTTGGGTACCTAATATAGTTTGTTACCAAAATAGTAGGCCCAAACTCTTTAAAAATCATAATGGGCACAAATCCACGTCGTGTACCTATTTATATATAGGTTAAGGGAAGGGGTTTAAAATGCATGTGACATTTGCTAGGATTAGAGAAGGAGAGAAAAAAAATACTATTCACATTTTTTTTATTAGAGGTGAGGAGAGAGAAAGTGATTTCTCTCATAAATCATCAAGTTTCATCGCCAAGAGTGCCCACACACAAGACTTACTTTGGAAGAATCATATCCTAGAAGATCTAGGGCATTCTAACAAGGATTTGAAAGAGAAATAAAATCAACCTCTTCAACTTTTACATTATATTATTCTCCTCATTCGAATCACCAACAAGTTTCTCAAAGGTATTATGATTTGAACCATAGATTCGTTCTTTGAATCTAATTATTTTTTCTTACTTTTAAATAGTGATCAATCGAAGTTCTTAGGACAATAAAGTCTTTTGAAAACTCAATCCCTAACAGAAGAAACAGTGAGTTTACGATCCACATTTCAGTATAGATTTGATGTTATCTTTTATTATTCTTCTATCATATTATTTTATTTAAAACTCATATTTTTTTGGGTGTGATTTATGTACAAGATTGAGTTAAAATGGAAACACAAGTAGACATGGTTTAATAGTATTTCTCTCATATACATTCTTACATGACTGTAATAGAGATATTAGTGTATTTTATATGTTATAATACCCAAACGGAAGGCTAAATGTGCATTTCAAGGCGATGGATGACGCCTCCATGGCTTTTTTGTTTATATTAGTTTTGTAGTTTTTAAAACTTTATTCTTCTTCTTTGAACATTAATACTTTATTTTCACACACTAATTCATGCCTTGGGAAATGGTGAATAATCTATGAGAAAATATTTATGATTTTTATTTCATTATTTACTCAAGAATCAAACTAGAGATACCCTTTCTTGAGGTGAATAATGTTTTACAAAATTATATAACTCCAAATTTTATTTTAAGGATTAAATATATTTTTAGCGAATGATTCCTAATGGGTAGTTCATTTGAAAGCTTGCTATGTAATTTATAAAGTTTTTTATTAGTGCAATTTTTTTTAAATGTACTTATTATAATCACAATTGTGACAAGATTCAAATCAATGATTTTAATGCATCTAAATAAATTTAAGTAATTTAAGAGGATTCTTAAAGCTTAATTTTGACAAACTTATTTTCTGCACTTCACTCAGTTTATCATTTTTACTTGCATTTTATCTTATTAGTTGTTCATTAACAAAAATCATCCCTTGAAAATCATTTTAATAATGGAAATGTTATTTCCATGAGTTTTCACTTTTTGTTTCTTACTCTTGAGGGTGAATTGATACCCTCACTTTTGACTATACTATAACAACCCACATATTTTGGAATTTAGGTTATTTGAGTCCCAATACTAGGATATGAGAGTTTGTATAGTTAAAATTCCCTTTTCAACATGTGACATAAATAATACATAAATTAATTTTTTTTTCCAAATAATATTAAGAGATGAGATAAATGACAATAACAAAATGCATCCAACATAAGATCCAATAATAAAATAATCTCTAATATAAAACATCATAAGTCTCGAATAAAATATCTAAACAATTGTGAAAAAATCCAAATATTTGTCTCATAAATAATATGATCAAAGGAAATATAAACTCATGCATAACAAAAAAACTCTAGATGCAATTCCTGCTAACTCCAATCCAAGAAGATGTAACAATCCTAATCTGAAATGTTAGTCCACAATAATTATTAGCCACACCCACCATAAGAATAGCAGCTACGTTATCCCAAATAAGGTTGCATCAACCAAGTTAAAAGTGCTTTATGAAGTAAATATTAAAATAGAATATTTTAATTAACAGTTAACATTTAAATAAAGAATATTTTGAAATTTTCATAGTTATAATTGATTGATATCAATTATCTTTTTCTTAGTAACACCACTATAGTCTTCCATGGATTTGATCCAGGACATCCTTAAAGGTTTTCAGAGATTCCACCATGCTACCTTATGTTTGTGCTTTCATGAAGCTAATGTGCCTGCAGATGCTCTTGCTGCTTCTTTAGTGTCGTGTCCTTTTCTTACTCAATATTTTGTACAAAATATGTGTCTCTTATTTTTGTTTTTTATCATAATGTCTATAATTTAGTTAGTGTTCGGTATGCAGTAATTAGCATCACTTGTAAAATACCCATACTATAAGTAAAGCTTATTTTTTCCTGGAAAAAAAAAGTCTAGGACCCCCACATATAGTCTTTTATATCCAGTAAACACTATACCCTCACATATCGCAACTCACACATACATTCCCATTAGTATATCCAGACAACTTAAGCCCCCACATACAGACTCCTTGTAGTCAACCAACACTAGACATCCTACATACCATAATGCCCTCATAGTCAATAAGCTTTAATACATATCATTTATTTGATACAAATATCTAAACATAACCTCATCATATATAATCATAGGAATCATTTATCTCCTTTTCCCATTTTACTCGGGGCTTAACATATAATCACCTCTCATCCAATACATAAAGATCATGAAGCAACATGTATCCCCTAGTTCATGCCTAAAAAATACGTAATCAGAAACACAACCTTCTCCAATCCCACACTTGCATAAAAATTACAACATATAATTTGATCACAAGATAAGTGTCCCAACCACCACGTATATTACCAAATCATATAAATATATCCCAGTGTTAACTTGTAAAAGCCAATAAACTTAATGATATTAATATAGAATTCGAGAAATATAAAAAATATTCTTTTTTCTATGAGAAGGACATCTTCTTTTATTTCAAATATATAGGTCAATTACATGTAAATTAAAAAAATTATAATTTGATTCAGAGATCCAAACACCATATTTTAGTAGTCTTATAATTTACAATTCTATTTTCATATGAGATTAGGTCTATGTAGGCCCCTTTTTTTTCTTTCGAATGTGTTTTAAAGATGACAAAACCAACTTTCTTTTTGAAAAATCTTTTTCCAAATTTTAAACTGCACCAAGTGTGTGAACCAATTTTAGTTAAGCCCAATTTTATCTTATTTAATCCTAAACATGTATCTAGGTGATTAAAGCAAGTAAGATAAATAAGTTCACAAAAGGCGATGCTGGATGTATAAGGAAACCACTAAGGGAAAAAACCTCGGACGGTTCAAGCCAGATAATCACTATGATTTGGTATTACAAAGTACAGACGATAAACTTACTCAAATACTCGATCCCCCATAAGTCTTAACGCTCCTCTGATCCTTCAATCACTGCTCCACAGTGCCCACACAAAAGTCCTTCTACGATGATCGTCCGCAAAACACGCGTCCACGTATGTCTTGGTATCCACCGATGCATCTTGAAAACGTCTATGATGTTGAACACGAACTCCTTTGCTTATTCACCGCAAAACCCAACGTTCAAAGTGATGAACAAACTCTAATGGTGCAAGCCAAGATCTCTATAGCATAAGAGTGAGAAAGCTCCGATCTTTAAACTCTAAGGATGTTTTTAAACTTTGAAAACCTTAAAAAACTTATGCAGAAAATGTATTGTACGCAAACTAATTTTTTTGTTTTGCAACTTACGAAATTCTAAGTGAAACATGCCTTAAATAAGAAACTTAAATCGGCGCATCGTTCGAACGAAATCTGCATGTCGCTCTAACAAAATGTCCATGTTGTTTGAACTACATGTACATCTCACTTGAAAGACTTGCAATGTCGTTTGAACCATGAAACTCAAGAGTTTGCAAAATACACAACTCTAAACGATCCTTATCTTAGAATAAACGAAGTTTAAACATTGTAAAACATTTTTTAACATTATAAAAACATTTATTTCTAAAAATAACAACCTAAAACAATTTTTGAGTCCCATAAACATTACGCATTCATACCTAAGCGATCTCGAAATGCAATGAAGATGTGAAACGTGTAACAAATTAATCTCGGCATGATTTATCTTTGAAGCTTGGTCGCAAAGTCGTCATAAACTGTGTGGGATCATGATAATAAAAAATCTATCTATGACTCAAAAATAATATTTTGTTCTAGGAATAAGTCAAATACATACAATGGACTCAATTGAAAATTTTGTCCTTACAAATCTCCCCCTTTGACTATTCCGGGATAAAAACTAAACAGTGAAATGTCGAAGTCGGTCCGTCAAGCCTTATGACTCTAAATCCCATCCCATAAAACCCATAAAGTAAAAAAATATAGGACAAGACTAGTAATGATAGTCCGTCAACATGAACTGTCTGAATGTGTTGTAGACTTGAAATCTCGAATTCTTAAGTGTACCTACAGACCTGAAATAGACAAACACCCAGGGAAGTATGGAAGTACAAATGATATAAAACATTATGATACCAATATGAAATATTAATACCAATATGTAAAATCAAAATCAAATAACTTGTTAGACGTGTGAGCAAGATTGGATAACATGATACCAATTTGTGTAAACTAATCATGAAGGCATATGATACCAAGAATGATACCAATGTGTAATGCAATAAACATATATGCTCATCAAACAAAACTCTCCTCCTACATTATATACATCTCTCCCCCTTTTTGTCTTGAAAAGATAATAAGTGAAAAGATAAAACAATTTATCAATATATCTAAAATAAGAATAATCAATGAAGTATATCTAGATAAACATGAAACAACCAGCTAATAATTATCAAAAGATACCAAATTCGTAGCTAGCAAACAACAATCACATAAAGGAAATCATCAAAAATAGTAATGATGTGACTAAATAAATAATGCAGCAAATCTATCATGTATAATCAATATAAAACTATATATCAACTGCCGAGAAGTACCCAATTGCATTATATCTTCTGAGGTTTCTATGTTTCTCAACTTAGAGAAATTCTATTGGATTTATTTTGGCATATGATTCTTTTTATTACCTTAATTTTTTCTTGGCTCTTTTAAATGGTGTCTTTCACGACGTGATTATCATTCACTCGCAGCCTTTTCTCGTGAACACTCATCAATTTTTTCAATTTATGCATTATTAATACTCACGATAAACGGTTCTTACATGCACACCTCCTCTTAAATTTACTTACGCATAAATGAAAAAATTAATATAAGAACATCTCACCAAACTCAAATATGCATGAGATGTCAAACATTCATATAAACTCGTGTATGTGTGCAAAAATGGCATATATACAAAGTCGAATCCAAATGCATATCAACTTCGAAACAACCCCATATAGACAATGGTTAAGATCATTCAGCACATCAATACATATGACCAAATGTCCTAGCCATATGGATAACGAAATGATGGGGTTCCTAGCACACCAATATGCAACATAAAACATGAAAAACTCACCACACAAAAACAAACTGAAAATCTTTTTTTGCTTTCTAAAAATATTTTTGACCCAAAAATAAAATCTTTTTATATTTTTTTCAAAAATATTTAAAACAAAAACAAAATCTTTTTGTATTTTTTCAAATAAGACTCAATAAATGGAAAAAATATAATACAAAAGATACACATGTCATAACACTAACAAGATATAAATCATGATGCAAAGACTAGCATATGACAAACATGGAAACACAATCATCCATTAGATATATCATGGGAAGAATCAAGTGCAACTAAATAAGAACCATGAAGTTTAATTCCTAAAGCCTCTAAGTCTGATTTCCTAACCCCAAGTAGGTGTCAAATTACACATGGGGGTTTTGGAAACCAAAATGATTTTATTCCTTAACTTCCTAGGAGCATTCTTAAGGTCATGGAAAAAACATTTAAGGTGACCTTTCCTACCGCAATAAGTACAAGAATAAACATGGTGGGAATGATTACCAAAAGGTCGACATCTCCTCACGTTCCTACTGGACTCTCTCACACGATTGGTATTGGTTTTGGGAATAGAAATAACTCTATCATCGCAGCCTATACCAAACCTATCTCTATTGATTTGGACAGTACCTAACATCCTATTTAACTTCTTCTATCTAGCCTCGAAATCAAACTTCACCTTACTCGAGTCTTTCAATCTCTCTTCTAGCTCACTAATCCAAGGCACAAGAAAACGCCTAGACTCCTCAAACTCTAGAACCTCTTTCTTTAAAGCCTCCATCAAACCACGAGGACTATCACTCTCCTTCTCCACATATTCTATCTTCTCCCTAAGATTCTGCTCTCGTGCCTTAAGATCCTCAAATAAAGCATCATTATTCTCTATGGCACTCTCATTCAACTTAGATTTCAATTTTAGGTTTACCATTTTCACCTTTACCGCTTCCGCATATAACTCACTAAAGGCAACTTGCCACTCTCCTACCTCAATTTCATCATCTTCACTAGCTTCACCCTCACTCTCTTGGTATTCACACTCAATGGCCTCGAAAGTGTCATGCACATGAGAATCTTCATGGGAAGATTTATCGTCACCGCGCACATGACATGACATGAATGCTATAAAGTTACACTCAATGGACGAACTATCTTCCTCTTCGAGTTCACTATCACTTAAGGTGACATTATATGCTATCGGTTTCTTGCCCTCCTTCTTAAGTCTAATGGGACACTCGAAAACCTTGTGACCATATTATTCACACCTAAAACACTTATCCAACTCAACCCTCCTGACATTCTCACTCTTATCCTTAGGGGTGGTATCTACCTTATTGTTCTTGAATTTTTCAAGTCTTTTGGCATCTTTCGATTGCTTTTGGAACTTTATAAACTTTTTGAACTTCTTTGCCAACAAGGCTACATCCTTAAAATCAGAATCATAATCATCATCTGAAACTTTTGTTTCCTCCTTCTGGGCTTTCAAAGCAATGACCTTTTCTTTCTCTAGTACTTGCTTGGAGGTAAACATATCGAGTTCATAGGTTTATAGGTCACCTACAATATCTTCAAGTTTCATCGATTCAAGCATAGCCAAGGAGTTCAAAATGGTCACTTTTACATCAAACCTACTCGGCACGACGTTAATATTTTCTCTATGACACAGTTGTCGGGTATTTTCTCTCCTGAGTTGAAATACGAGTTGACAATATTGGACAACCTAGTATAAAACTCATCAAATAACTCACTCTCTAACATCTTAATCCTCTCACACTGTGTATTAAGATTTTTTAGCTTAGGCGCTCTAACTGTGCTCGGTCCTTGATGAGTAAGTGTAAGTATATCCCCAGCTTCTTTCGAAGTTTCACACGTTATGATTCCATTATAATCTTCTGGTGTGACATGTGAGGAAATAACATGAAGAAATTTAGACTTGTAAAGTGTAAATCTATGTTCGGCTTCGGTCCATGACTCAACGGGTTTTAAAGTAAGTAGCCTTACCTTCTCGTGTAACTAGTGGATTTCAACCCTTTTCGACCGCTAACCACACACGCTCATCAATTAATTTCAAAGCACTTCTCATTAGCATTTTCTAATAACCATAGTTAGTGCCATAAAAAATAGGAGCTCTAGAACTTTAATAGTTTTAGAAATTCATCCCTAAAAACACAAGGGATCAACATAATAAAAAATATGTTTCTAGCTCTGATACCAATTTGTAGGACCCTTTTTTCTTTTGAACGTATTTTAAGGATAACAAAACCAACTTTCTTTTTTAAAAACCTTTTTCAAAATTTTAAACAGCACTTAGTGTGTGAACTAATTTTAATTAAGCCCAATTTTATCTTATTTAATCCTAAACATGCATCTAGTTGATTAAAGAAAGTAAAATATATAAGTTCACAAAAGGCGACGCCGAATGTGCAAGGAAACTACTAAGGAAAAAAAATCTTGGACGGCCCAAGCTAGACAATCACTATGATATGGTATTACAAAGTACAAGCGATAGACTTACTCAATGACTCGACCCCCCACAAGTCTTGATGCTCGTCTGATCCTTCAACCACTCCTCTACAGTGCCTAACCAGAAGTCCTTCTACGATGCTCATCCACGTATGTCTCGGTGTTCACTGATGCAGCTTGGCAACGTCTACGATGTTGAACACGAACTCCTTCATTTTTTTACCGTAAAACCCAACGTTTAAAGTGATGAACAAACTCCAATTGTGCAAACCAAGATATTTATTTCATAAGAGTATG
This sequence comes from Sambucus nigra, assembly GCA_949130495.1. NCBI lineage: Eukaryota > Viridiplantae > Streptophyta > Magnoliopsida > Dipsacales > Adoxaceae > Sambucus > Sambucus nigra. The sequence continues at coordinate 549,749,918 of OX422212.1, read as the reverse complement.
AAATCTCCGATCTTGAAACTCTATGGATGTTTTTAGACTTTGAAAACCTTTAAAAACTTGTGCAGAAAATGTACTGTATGTAAACTGATTTTCTGGTTCTGTAACTTACAAAATTCTGATTGAAACAGGCCTTAAATAAGAAACTTAATTCGGCGCATCGTTCGAATGAAATCTACATGTCGTTGAAATGAAATGGCCATGTCATTCGAACGACATGTACATCTCGCTTGAACGACCGACAATGTCGTTTGAACCATGAAACTCAAGAGTTTGCAAAATACACAACTCTGAACAATCCTTATCTTAGAATAAACGAATTTTAAACATTGTAAAACACTTTTTAACATTTCACAAACATTTATTTATAAAAATAAGATCCTAAAACATATTCCAAGTCCCATAAACATTACGCATTCATACATGAGCGATCTCAGAATGCAATGAAGACATGAAACATGCACCAAATTAGGCCTGTAAACGGATCGAATTCAAACCTGATCAAGATAATCCAAATTCAGATCCGTTTATGTTAAACGGATTCGGATCCGATCCGATTATTCGACGGATTATCTATTAGGGTTCCGAATCCGTTAAGAATCCGTTAATCCGATCCATTTATCTGATCTGATTATAATATCATAAATAACTTTTATAAATTTCAAAATAAAGTATATATAATAAATAACTATTATAATATACATTTCAAAAAATATATTGAAATAACTAATATAATATAAATTATTATTATAAATAAATACAACATATATTCATATAGGACTATTATAAATAACAATTAAAATATATATTTAAAATATTAATAAATTCTAAATACAATATATATATATATATATATATATATATATATATATATATATATATATATATATATATATTAATTAAAAATATTATATATATAGATATATATTAATCGGATCAAAATATTAACGGATCGGATCATATGAATCCAAATTCGCTCCATTTAATAAATGGATAATCGGGTAATCGGATTTCACGCGTGATCAAAATCCGTGTAAATGGATCGAATTCGGATTCAGATAAAATCCGATCCGTTGACAGGCCTACATCAAATTAATCTCGGCATGATTTATGTTTGAAGCTTGGTCACAACGTTTTCAATAACCTTTATGGCATAGATTTTGTGGGATCGTGACAATAAAAAATCTATATCTGACTAAAAAATAATGTTTTGTTCCGGGAATAAGTCAAATGCATACAATGGACTTAATTGGAATTTTGTCCTTAAAGTCTAATCAAAGAATATATCGCACTAAGTATGTGAATTATTCATTTATATAAATACCAAGTAGCATGTTCAATTATCTACCCATAATTCATCTTCTTTATAATTTCTTAATCATAATTGGATTTTAGGTGTTCATAGCTAATTTTCATATTTAATTTACGATTTTAACAAAATAATCATAATCAAATTACGTAACTCACATTCCCAAAATCTGACAGCATTACAAGTATTGAGTGATTTTCCCAAAAAATTATAAAAATAAAATTAATTAGGTTTATCTTTCCCTAATTAATTTTTTAATAAATTCCAAAAGTCACACATGATTAGGATTTAGGAAACATTTAATTCATAAATAACTTAAGGTGAAAAGTAGATAATATTCTTTCCTTGTAATAATTTTGAAAAGTTGATCTTCATTCCAAAGCTTCAATCAATTCTTTTTCAGATTCTACAAAATTTAAGTGTAAGTTCTCCTCTCTTCTCCTTGAGTTGTAGTTTATATACTTGCTATTTTCCTAATGTCTCGTAACTCATCAAACACATACATAATGAATACGAGATTAACTCTTCTCAAAGTCTTAACTTGATTCCCATGGATGCTCAAAACAACACAGAGTCCCCAGGGTTTCTACCCAAACCCCAAAAATACACCCTAATTATATAAACATTCATTTAATTAGCACAAAAATCCCAAAAATTATTTAAATTAAGCTTTTCTCATTTAGTTTAATTTTTCACACCACATATTATTTTAATTAATTCTACCAATTAAGTATTTAATTCATTATCAAAAAGTATGGGGTATTACATATAAATCTCGCTAGAATTTTGTAGGTAAATAAAGAAAATTTTGGTGAACATGTTTGCCTTATAACGACATCAACCAAAAAAAAAAACTTTCAATGCTAAGGTAACCTTATGTATTAAACTTTTTATTCCCCTACTCCCTTTAAATCTTGTTTTAACTCTTCATAATTGGCCTCCAAATCAAACCCAAACGCTTCCAAAGTTTTTCAAATGGATTACCCAACCAGTATGCCAAATTCCCAACCCCTTTAACATCATTTGGGGTTCTAAATTTTCCCATGAGTCCAACCCAAAATCACAACCCAATAACATAACATAACATATTTCATCCCGTAAATGATATCCCCTAATTTATCCCGAAAAATATCCAATTTAATTTATCCAACTAAATCATTTTTTTTAATAATTAAAATAAGTATTTAATTATTTTCTCAAATTATATTATTTCGTTAAAATTTGGGGGTATTACAATTCAAAATTATATTTGTACCTTTGGAAAAAAATATACATGCTATGAATGCTCATATATCAGTATAATATGTATAATTTCAAATTTGATCACTACTGTAAGCATCTAATATAATTTAACATGCATATAAGAGTAAAAGGTAAGTGATAAATATAATATTCAACAATAATGGATTGGAGAATCGTGGGAAATCCAAAGAAACGCATAACGTGAATATTAGAATAAACAATAACATATAAAACAACTTTCCTGATGAATTAGTACATAAAATTTGGGAAAGTAGTAAATTTTACAAAACATAAAAATTTGAGTTACCATTACAAAGAAGTAATGAATTACGCCATGATTTCAAAACAGTTGTTGGAATTTTAAAGAAAATCTAAAATGAGATATCTTGTATTATTACTAAAAATGACAAAGTTGGGGTTTTTAGTGACTAAATGACTTTCGATGGCCAAAAAATACCTTTAATCACAACCAATAATGTTGAGTATTGATCCTTGCAAACATTTTCAAGAAACTCACTAAATTTTGTTAAATTCTGGATAAGTTTAAAATTTTGATCTCAACTAGTTCGTATTGGTGATAAAAAGAAAAATATAATTGAAACTGTCGCTAATGGGGTCACATACGGAACCATTTTTAAGAAGATATAATGACAAAAGTAAATCGTTGTAAAAAACCTCAGTGAAGGTTCCAAACATACATAACATTTTAAAAAAATTCAATGACAAAAGGAAATCATTACGAAAATGTTACTAAAGGTCCCACGCATACATATTTTTAAGAAGATTTTATCATAGTAAACACCATATAAGGAAAAATCATAAGATCTCAAACTTAAAACTTGATACCATATGCTAGACCATTCTTATCACTACCTTTAATTAATCAAAAAATCATTAATTGATTATAATTAGGCATGTAATATGTTCTTAATTACATGATCTAAAGCCTTTATATTTTCATGAATTGTGCCTAAATTAATAGATTGAGAATACATACCTTGGTCCATATCAATGTGCTTAAAAATGTGGGGCGCGATCGAGGCGTGGAGGTCAAGCCTTAAACCTTAGAAGCCTAGGCGTGTCTTAGGCGTAAAAAGGCGTGGAAAGGCGTTTAGGCCTTTTTTTAATATATTTTAACATTTTTAACTATAACAATGCTATTAAAAATACTAAAATGGCGCATATCTTAAAATATGTCGGAATATAAGCAAACTAAAGTATTGTTTTTTAAAATACTAAGAAAAAAATAAAAAGAAAAAGAAAAAACACGCGTTTTTTTGGACTAGAGGCAAAGAAGTTTGGGATACCATTTGTCTTTTGATTATTTTGAATGAGACATTGGTCCGATTTAAAAAAAAAAGCCTTTAAAAGGCGATATTGTTTCACTAAAGTATTTTTGTTTTAAAAAAAATGCGTCTTTAGCCTTTTACTAATAATAATGCGTAAAAAGCTTAAGGCGAGGCGTTTCGCCCAACCCTCAAGCCTATGCACGCCTTTTAGAATATTGGTCCATACCTTTGATCTTCTTTGATTCATAAAGCTTCCTTGAATCCTCTTGACTCTTGGTGGAGAAAACCTTCTTGTCTTGATAGAAAATAAAATGAAATTTTGGGGTTTCTCTTTCTTATCCTATATCTTTGATGTGTTGTTTTTTGTGTAGATTACTGATGAAATTCGTTTACTATATATAGGAAGAGATGTAACCCGAATTTACTAGTTAAAAATGGATTCTACCATCTATCATAGTAGATTTTGATTAGGAAACTATCCTACCATCAATATCTTTAAAATTATGATGGCTTATCCAAACGAATCCATGTCAAATATGAAATCTTATATGGACTATATTAAACAAGTCACTAACATAAATTATCAATTAATTAATTTTATATTTCATTAATCCCAAAATTAATTAAATGGTTAAAACAAACCCATCCTACATATACAAATAATACAAATGATATTTAGTTAGAGAAAATTTTAACAATGCCAAATACTTTTGCACATGTATTTACTTTTCACATAAAATAAATTCCACATATACAATTAATGAAAATGTCCTGAAGTTTAATGGTTCGCCTGGATAATAATTTTCAAAATTATTTTAATGTTCTAACCATTTCCTACAATATCATCCAAAATTATAGTTTCCTAACTCATATAACATTAAAGCAATGCACGACGAGACATTGGAAAAAGTTTGAAATATATATATTTATACTTCCACTTGAAAGGGTGAAACCACAGTGGGACAATGTAAAATGGACTAAGCGGGTAACCGTCTAGCACCCAAAAGTGTTTTGGATAGTGGGATCCACCTTAGATGGGTAATAGTTTATTGCCCAACAAGTTCAACTTAATGAAATTAATAATCATGAGCTCAAAATAGTTTATATCCCACGAATAAATTAATATATAAATAATACTTCAAATGTTGGGCAATTAATATTTTAAAGGCTAGGCACTCTTAGGTGGTTGACATTTACTCACCCACCTATGTGGAGCCCAATTATACAATGTGTAAACACAATGAAAATTTGCATTTACATTAAAAAATTACATAGTAAATGTGTAATTTTTCTTACCCCATCATGAGAGGAGAAAATGTAAATTTTAACATTTATATTTTCCAGTTTGGTTGGCCTAAAGGACAAAGAGGAATCTTAAATATGCCACACACATTAGTACGTTGTTCGGCCTTTTGATAATTTTGATATGGTTAGATCAATTACAAGCTTTCGGGAGAAATGATTATTTTATTTTATTTTAACCTAGGACTACATGTGAAACGATTTGTATACATTTGGATGAAATGGTGCACGACGTAGTTAGTATACAACAAAGGCTCATTATTTGACGCATGCAAGCTTTTAGATTCTTAGAATATGTTGAAGAATGGCCTACATGTGTAATATCTAAGGCCTTGTTTGACTGTTCAAAAATTCTAAATTGACTCATCAATTTATTAGCTCATATACAAATTGACCCATAAATCGTGTTTGGTCTCACAAATGAAATAATTCATTGATTGTTCCAATTTAGCTCATATGTAAAATCTGAAATTGGATCATTTCACAAAAAACGTGAAATGCATTCATTTGAAATAAGATCACATAAAGTACATCAGACTATTCCCCCCCCCCCCCCCCCCTCCCCTCCTTCTCTCCCTCTCTCTCTCTCTCTCTCTCTCTCATTCACTCAAGTTATTTTAATTTTTTTTCTAATTGAACCTTAACATTAATTTTAGATTACCAAATATTATGTAAAATTATATTTAAACTCATTTCAAATTCACTCATTTACCATTCACTAAGGCCCAGTTTGGTTGCGCAAATTATTTGATTATGTAAATTGGTTCATTGTGAATTAGTAAATTGTAAATGAGTGAATTTGAAATGAGTTAAATCTAATTTTAAACAATGTTTGGTAATTTGAAATTGATGTTAAGGTTCTATGAAAAAAGATAAAAACAAATCAAGAGAGAGAGGGGGAGGGAAAGAGGGAGGGGGAGGGGGGACTTGCACTTTATGTGACTCATATTTCAAATTGATTCATTTCATATTTTTTGTGAAATGATCCAATTTCAAATTTTGCACATGAACTAAAATTGGGCAATTAATGAATCATTTCATTAATGAAACCAAACACAATTAATGGGACAATTTGTAAATGAATCAATTTATTAATGATCCAATTTACAATTTTGGGACAACCAAACGGGACCTAATTTATAGTGAACTAATTTATATAATCAAATAATTTGCACAATTAAATAGCGCCCGAATAGACGGACCTTTTTCTAAACATGATTTTCCTCATGTATCCAGAACTAAAATATCTTAATAATATCCGAAACAAAAAAGATTGGAGGTGGAAGCACGTGCGAATAAAAATATACAAAGTTGTTTGTTTGCGTGGCATGAGAAATTTTCAAATGCCTAGCGATGCTCTTAAACATATTCCTACATCTAATCATTTGTAGACCTTCGGATAGAAGTGGTGCACGACCTAATAATTATTCAATAAACGGCCCATTATTTGGCCCGAGAAAGCTTTTAGATTCCAAAACATGTTTCAAAATGGCCCACATGTGTAATATGGGTGGACTCTTTTTCTAAACATGACATCTTTCATGTTCATGTATATATCCACAACTAAAATATCTTCATGGGTCACAAGAAAAAGATGCTTGGACGTGAAAGCATGTGGTAAATAACAAAAAAATGACAAAAAACTACAAAGTGATTGGACAAATTCTTATATATGTGGAGATGTTACATAGGCCTATCTCTGAAACGATTTATAGACCTTTGGGTAGGATTAGTGCACGGCCTAATTATCATAACAATTAAGACCCATTTTTAGGCCCAAGAGAACTTCTACATTCTTATCACATATCAAATAATGACCTACAGGTGTAAAATGCGAATGGTTGGGCTTTATACGAAATATGAGTTCCCCATGTATCCACAACTAAAATATCTTCATGGGACCCAAGACAGATAGGGACGTAAGCTTGTGGACGTACTGTTCGCATCCTCATAAACTTGGCCCGTTATTCTTTGCCCTACAATTTCTAAGCTTCTACCTATCAACAATACATAAACTCTACAAAATATTATTTCTCATAGTTTTATGCAATTTTTTAGCCCTAAAAATATCCTAATTTAATGAAAAATACTTATTCAAATTGTGTTATAACAATTACTCATTCAAGTTATATTTAAGCGGTAAAATATCATAAAACAAAAATTACAACAATTAAAAATAAAAAAATAAGTATTTCAGCAATTAAAACAAGGTGTTCCAAATTATATTATCAACAATTAAATTATTGAAGTTATTCACCAAATATGCAATAACTCAATAACAAAATAATCAATATGGTTCGGAAATTTAACATTGAAGCTAATTTAACATTTTAATCATTCAAATATTTTACATTGAGCCGACCCCAAATAATTGAAAAAATAATTTGTTGAGTTTAGTTTAAACATTTTACATTGAAATGAAATATTAAACTAATTTAAACATTCATTAACTTAGGCGCTGAAAAATAAAACTAATTTAAATGTTTATATTAATTTAAACATTGTTGTTAATATATATTTAACAAATATCAATATAAATGTTCAACTAAAAAAAAGTTACTTGCGCTGATTGAGAGAGAGAGAGAGGTGCTGCCAGCTAGGGAGAGAGAGGAAGGGTTGTTGTCGCCAGAAGGAGGGGAAAGGCGGTAGGGAAGGGAAGGCGAGGCAACGACGGCTTGGGCTAGGGGAGGGAGGGAAGCGGGAGGGGAGGAAAGGAAAGGAAAGGAAAGGAAAGGAAGAAGAAATAGAAAATGAACAAAGAAGGTAGGGTTTAAGTGGAATGGAACGCATATCTTATTAAATATGTCTTGTTTACTTAAGCTTTAAAATGACATAAAACTCAATGCCTTTCAGTATGAAAACTTACACAAAAGTCGAATTTTTTTTAACATGTATCTCGAAAAAAAATTCAAAAAACTAGGATGGGCAGCCGCTCACTCTCGAGACCACCTAGGTATGTCCCTGCATGTACATACAAAATGATACATATGCATGGAAGTGTACATGCGAGCATATGATTTTAATTTTTGAGAACTACGTGGATATATAAAAAAAAAATGTGTATCCATGTACCAATTTGCATCTATAAGAGAGCGCACAAAATTACCTTGCAATTTCAAAGAGGTAGTATCGCTAAAGTGATTTCATTTTTACAAATCACACATCATCAATAACTAGCTAAGGTAACCAAAGAAAATTAGAAACTTAACATGTCTATGAATATTGAAAAAAAATGTTTCATTTGCTTAACTCTCTAGTCGGTAATTTTTTGGAATCAATGACATCAATATGGTATACATGATTTTTCAATAATGTATACATTAAATTTATAATGTATACACGGATTCAATTTATAATTTTGGGATTTTTTTTAATTTGTATGTGGAATTTAAAATACACATATTAAGTTTGTGAATACTCTAAATTTTAAAGTATGCATTAAGGGGTAAGAGATGTTAATACCCAAAAAATATGTAAGTGAATTGGAGTCAAAAAATATTATTTGTAAAAATCTTTCAAAAAATAATTACGGTGTTATTTCATCAATGTTGAATCAATTGAGAATAGTAAAAATGATATAACATGAAGTTTGCCACTAGAAAACATATTCTTCAATGTATGCAACTTTATCTTTTTACAAGAAATATGCATATACAAATATTTTCAGAAGAAGGTGGGGTAAATAAAATTCTAACATGACGAAACATAATAAAAATACCTTCTACATCATCCATTGGTCACTCCACACATATGAATGAATATACTCAAATAATTTTAAAAATGAATATTTTAAAAATGATTATTTAAAAATTATTATTTTTAAAAAATATTCTCAAATAAATAATATTTATAAATGAATATACATATGAACGTGTATGTATTCATTTATACTTTAGTCTAATAATTATGGATATCTTACATTGACACGTAAAGATCAATTTTTATTTTTTCAGTGAAAATGTAACATAAGATCACAATGTAAAGAATTTGAGACCCCAACTTAAAATTAGTCACCCTAAAATACAAGTAACCCAAAACGTTTTTAGGGCGTCAAATTAAAGGCAATATAAGCATTACTACTAGGAGTGGCAATTCGGGTCAACGGGTCGTGTTTCGGCCCGACCAGACCCGACTCGACAAGATTTTTTCGGACACGAACACGACACGAATAAAAAATAACACGGTACGACAACCATAATTTCTTAAATTTCACGCCTAAAAAACACGATAACACGACACGACTCATAATTAAGACACGAACACGACACGACTTCGTGTCAAAAAAACACGACACGAACACGAATCATCGTGTCAATTTCATATCAATTTCGTGTCGTTCCGTATCGTTTATTCGTATCGTTTCTAAAATTATCACCCCTAATTACTACGGCTATATCCAAAAGAAAAGAAGAAATATTGGCTTGCATGCATGGCGACATTAAGACTTGCATTTCATGTGTCGTTCACGTGAACATGGAGCCCAATAACAATCCTACGTGTGGCAGCAGGAGTCATCCTCTTATTATGTCGATCAACATCAATCAATGGCCTAAATCACATATGGGGGAGAAGTGGTGGTCCACAACCTCATATATCTTTTAAATGGAGAGCCAAATTACCTCAAACGACCATATATATATATATATATATATATATATATATATATATATATATATATATATATATATATATATATATATATATATATATATTAGTATTGTTCGTGTCCGTGCCGAAGACACGGAAAAAAACATTGGCTCCCCCTTCCCCAGCCCACCCCCACCCCATCCTTAAACACAACCCTCCTCCCTCTTAAAAAAAAAAAAACCTTTTCTAAAAAAAAATTAAAAAAAAAATAATTTTAGCGTGACATTTCATGCATGACCGTGTACCCAAAGATGTCATGCGTGTGTGTGTGTGTGTGTGTATGTGTGAGTGTGTACGATTGACCTCCCAAATCTGTGCGTGCTGTAAGGACATTTTTGTCCATTAGCATTTTATATGTCGTACGCCGTTACACCGTTGAGGAAATTCAAGAATCATATGCTCATCAACGGATCCGAATATCAAAAGGAGAAAAGAAATCAAGGGAACATACCGGACCGATCCGATCCAGATAAAAGAACCGATCCGCTTGCTGAGTTGAGACCAGTACACCCCGGATCCATAACGAACCGATGAAGGCAAAACGGCCGAACCGATCCAATGCCAACCCCGGTTTCAGAAAAAGAACCGATCCGAGTTTACCGGACCGATCCGCCTAAGGGACCGGACCGATCCGACGAGGATAGACTCTGCCAGATCGTGTAGCAGATTTTTTAGGGTTTTTGACTCCTTATTTAAACCACGATCAGTAGTTGGTTTTCTTAAGACTTTTCAACGATTATCAGAGCATATCAACCCTAAAGTCTTCACCTATTGAGTCCTATGATTCTAGGTTTTTAGATTCACACATCTTCCATATCCTTGTGAATCAAGTTTGGTAACCCAAAGAACACCATTGCTGTTGTTCAACCCTTGTGAAGTGGACCGTTCCTTCCTCTTCATTGCAGCCCTACTGGACAGGGATAGTTCCAGCCGCCAGCCCTACTGGAAAGGGTTTCTTCCAGCCGCGACTACAGAATTCGATACCCGAGGGTAATTCTTAGTCAACCTGTATTTCATTGTAATCCGATTGTAAACCGTCTTTTACAAATTATAGTGATATACAAATGGTTTTGCCCCTGTGGGGTATTTTTCCTTAAACTTTGTGTGTTGAATATTTATTGCATGATTTCATATTGTTTCAATCACACCTAGTTGCATGCTTAAGGTTAATTTGGGTTAATAATGGTATTTATTATATTATTTCTTAATTGAACGCAAGCGCCAACTCTTTCAAATTGGTATCAGAGCAGGTTACGCTAATCTATCGCGTATTCCTTCCTTCCGCAAAATTTTTCTAAAGATATCAATTTCTGAATTAAATTGATTTTTGAAAAAGTGCGTGTTCAAATGGAGAAATCATATTATAAAATGCCTATTTTGACGGGTCAAATTATGCTTATTGGAAAGCCCGTATGAGGTCGGCTTTAAAAGCCATTGATGAACGTGTCTGGATTTTGGTTGAACGAGGATGGACTCCTCCCACCGTGACTGTTGATAATGTGACCAACTTGAAACCTGACATTACTTGGACTGATGAAGAATTTAAATGGTCATCTTTTAATTCTAAGGGTCTAAGTGCTATTTCTGGGTCTGTCACACCTGATGAGTTCAAACGCATAATGACGTGCACCACGTCAAAAGAAGCATGGGATATTTTGCAACTTACCCATGAAGGAACAAATGCTGTTAAAGAGTCAAAACTGCAAAATTTAACAACTCAATTTGAAACCATCACCATGCATGAAAATGAATGTTTTGATGAATTTTATGCTAGGCTTTCTGACATTGTTAATACTAGCTATAATCTTGGTGAACATATTCCAAATGCTAGAGTTGTCAAAAAGATTCTTCGTTCCCTTCCTAAGCGTTTTATACCTAAAGTCACTGTGCTAAATTCCTTGGGTAATTTAAATACTCTAAAATTGGAAGAACTGGTAGGAGATTTACAAACTTATGAAATAGACATGTTTCCTAAATCTGCCAAGCCAAAAGATAAGGGAATTGCCCTTAAAACCCATGAGAGAAAAAGTGAGGGGTCGGCAAGAAAGAGAGTCGAGTCATCTAGAAAGATAGAAACATCTGATTCTGAATGTGAGTTTGACATAGATGATTTGGCCTTATTTGCTAAAAACTTCAAGAAAATTATGAAATTTAAGAAAAATGGGAATTTCAAAGATAAAAAGAATTTTCAGAAAAATAAGTTTGAAAAGAAAGATTTCAAAGAACCCCCTAAAGACAGTGAGAGGTGTTTTGAGTGCGACGGAAAGGGACACAGAGCGTTTGAGTGTGCCACTCGTCTGAATAGGGAAAAGGGTAAAGCTGTCCTAAATGCTACCCTTAGTGACGACAGTGAGGTCGAGTCGGTGGACTCGGGAGATGAGTCACCGCATGAGCGTAACTTCACCGCGTTCATGGCTAGTCATGTGAGTACTCCTAGTGCATCTCACGACGATGAGATTGCTACTTCACAGGGACACCTCGACAGTGAGAGCGAAGAGAGTGAGGGAGAGGAGGAAGGTAGTGAGGACGAGAGTAACCTTCAACGCGCATACGCTGAGTTGTATAATGAATCTTTTAAAACTAAAAAGCGTAACAAAGCCCTAGTGCTTAGGATCACCGCGTTAGAAGAGGAGTTAGGAGAAATGAGAGAGAGAGAGTCCTCCACCTGCACCGCCATGAGAGAGAGAGAGTCTGCCTGGGTTAGTAAAGAGAATTTGCGTAAAGAGAGAGAGAGCAGTTTTGAGAAAGAGAAAGCGGATTTGACTAAATAAGTGGCTAGTCTTACGAGTGAGCTCCATTCCTCCCTGGAGACTCGGAAGAAACTTGAAGCCCTTGTTGCCCAGCTTACTCATGACCTTGAGAGAGCTAGGAAAGTTAAGGTACAAATCGAGGACAGATCTGGAAAGATGGGAAAGATGCTCCTCGGTCCTGCTTTAGGTTTTGGTGACAGGCAAGGAATAGGTTTTGATGGTGCCTCCACATCCCAAATTTCACCCGGACCAATTCCTGAGTTTACTACGACTCCTTATGGCCGTCATAAAAAACCAAGAAGGAGAGTTCGACCAAGAAAAGCAAACCAAGGTCCTCCTAATACTGTGCCCTTTTGCTCCCATTGAAAAAGAAATGGACACCTTAGGGATGATTGCTATAAGTTGGGTCGGACACGACGTACGTTTGCTCCACCACATCAGACTGATGAGTTTGCCAGTCTGAGAGAGCGTGTTGAGTTTCTAGCCGCCACATCTCAGAGTTTGATGGAGGAATTTCGACGGATGAACTTACCATCAATGAATGCGCCCCGCATTCCGGCTAAAACCAACAACAACAAGGGAATACAAAAAGGTACTTATTCTTGGGTTCCTAAGAAAGAGAAAAAGGCCCTTGTTGTTCATGTTGCTCTCAAAGCACATAATACCTCTCAGTGGTATTTTGACAGTGGATGCTCCAGACACATGACAGGTGATGCCTCATATTTTACCCATCTTGAGGATTATAATGATGGGAGAGTCACCTTTGGAGATGGTAGCAAATCTAGCATAGTTGGACGAGGTACAGTAGAGTTACCAGGATTTCCAAAGCTAGAGAACGTGTTGTACGTCAAAGGTTTGAAAGCAAACCTTCTTAGCATCAGCCAGCTGTGCGACGATGACTTTGCAGTAAAGTTTGACCGGGAAGCTTGTAAGGTCTATAATCAAGCCGGTAAACTTTTAGTGCAAGGGGTGAGGACAGAGGATAACTGCTATGGGACTGAGCCCACATCCTCACTTGTTTACAACAACGCCACGATCACTCCTATGGATCTGTGGCACCAACGTCTAGGTCATGTGAACGTTAGAGACTTATCTCGTTTAGTCAAAAAGGACCTAGTACGTGGCTTACCATCACTTGGAAAGCCAACTTCCATGATTTGTGGACCCTGTCAGTTGGGAAAACAAATCCGTAGCCCTCATAGGAAGTTGAACTCAATTACCACCTCCCGTGTTCTTAAGTTGATTCACATGGATCTTATGGGTCCTACTCGCACGGAGAGTCTAGGTGGTAAGAGATACATTCTCGTGATGGTGGATGATTTCTCTAGATACTCTATTGTCAGTTTTCTAAGAGAGAAATCAGATGCTGTAGAATTTTTAACGACCAAGTGTCGTGTCCTGCAAAATCAACACGGTGTCACTATTAACAGAATACGTAGTGACAACGGCACTGAATTTAAGGAAGCAAAAGTGGATTTGTACTGTGATAGCCTTGGGATCAAACATGAGTTTTCTGCTGTGAGAACTCCTCAGCAAAATGGGATTGTTGAGAGAAAGAATAGAACGATCCAAGAGATGGCTAGATCTATGCTTCTAGGTCGTAAAATTTCTAGGAGATTTTGGGCAGAGGCAGTGTCTACTGCATGCCACACGGTGAATAGGGTTTATTTGCGTCCACACACACTACAGACACCTTATGAGTTGTGGACCGGCAAGAAGCCCAACCAGGCATATTTCCGTGTTTTTGGGAGTAAATGCTACATCCTACGGGATAAAGAGCAATTAGGAAAGTTCGACTCCCGGAGCGACGAGGGAATATTTCTAGGATATTCATCGAATAGTAGAGCATACCGGGTATTTAACCTGAAGAGCTCTAAGATTATGGAATCAATAAACGTCACCGTGCAAGATGACGAACCTCTGACGGTTATTGATCCTAATCTTCAGTGTGAGGATGAGGACTGTTCTGACAGTGATTTTACTGTTCCTCTCCCACACTCTGTGGACCCTATTCTGTGTTAGGGGACACACCTGCTTGGGTTCGCAAAAGTCATGATCCTTCAGCCATTGTTGGCGATCCCACTCTAGGGGTCAAGACTCGTGCTCAACTAGAGAACGTTGTTAGTCATCATTGCTACACGTCCAAAGTCGAGCCCAAGAACCACAAAGAAGCTCTCAAAGATGAACAATGGATATCTGCTATGCAGGATGAGTTGATTCAATTTAAGAAGAGCAATGTCTGGGAACTTGTCCCCCGACCTAGTGATACTAATGTTATTGGTACCCGGTGGATTTTCAAGAACAAAATGGATGAAAATGGTACCATAATCAGAAATAAGGCTAGGTTGGTCGCTCAAGGCTACACACAGATAGAGGGTGTAGACTTTGGGGAGACATTTGCTCCTGTTGCGAGGCTTGAGTTCGTCCGTCTTCTACTCGCCATCGCATGTCATCTGCACTTCAAGGTTTATCAGATGGATGTCAAGAGTGCCTTTCTGAATGGCATTCTACAGGAAGAGGTTTATGTGGAACAACCAAAAGGGTTTGAAGACCCTAAGCACCCTGATCACGTCTACTATCTGAGGAAAGCCTTGTATGGTTTGAAGCAAGCACCCCGTGCTTGGTACGAGAGGCTTACTTCCTATCTCTTAGCTCGTGGCTTAAAGAGAGGGGGAGTAGATATGACGTTGTTCGTCAGGAGAGATGACGGTGCTATTTTGGTAGCCCAGGTCTATGTGGACGACATAGTCTTTGGATCCACATGCTCCCAGCATGCTCATCACTTTGAGGAGGAGATGAAAAGTGAGTTTGAGATGAGCATGGTTGGTGAGCTTACATTCTTCCTTGGTCTCCAGGTTCGTCAGCTAGAGGATGGGATGTTCATCTCCCAATCCAAGTATGCTAGAGACCTAGTGAAGAAATTTGGTTTAGACTCTGCTAAACATGCACGTACACCTATGAGTACTTCTACCAAGCTTAGTAAGGACACTTCAGGCAAGGACGTAGAGCAAACCTTGTATCGGAGTATGATAGGCAGTCTTCTCTACTTGACTGCTAGTCGTCCCGATATTGCCTTTAGTGTTGGAGTCTGTGCGCGTTATCAGGCGTCTCCTAAAGAGTCACACTTACTTGCTCTAAAACGTATTATCAAATACATGAGTGGGACTCGCTCATACGGTATTTGGTATTCCTTTGATACCGATGACCGTTTGTCCGCCTATTCGGATGCCGATTGGGCCGGGGACGTAGATGGATGTAAGAGCACTTCGGGTGGGTGTTTCTACTTTGGTTCTGCTCTTGTCTCTTGGTTGAGCAAGAAGCAAAACTCCATCTCTTTGTCCACTACGGAGGCTGAGTACATCGCCGCCGGGAGTTGTTGCACGCAACTCATGTGGATGAAGCAAATGTTGGAGGATTATGGGATTTCACAGGACACCATGTTCATTTCCTGTGATAACACGAGCGCGATACACATATCCCGCAATCTTGTCCAACATTCGCGCACAAAGCACATCAGGTTACGCGAGCACTTTATACGTCAGTTAGTTGAGGAGAAGGTCGTAACCCTGAGTTTTGTTCCTACCGACCGTCAGTTAGCCGATATTTTCACGAAACCTTTAGATGCCCTTAGATTTGAGAGTCTTAGGAAATCTTTAGGGATTTGCACAGTTGACTGAGGGGTTGTTCTATGTCTAGAATAGGATGCTTCTTCATGTTCATATCATATGCTTCCTATTGCTAGTCTGTTTATATGTACCATTACTTAGTTGTACAGTTTTGTTTTATTCTTGTTGCTTTTTATATTTCTTTTGAAAAATACAAAAAGATTTTCCTTTAAGAAAAATTTTGAGAAAAAGCACAAAAAGATTTTGTTTTGATAAAATTTTTGAAAAATTCTAAAAGAGATTTGCCTTTTATGGATGAGCATTTAAGATAGCCAAGTCACAACTTCATTCCATTTATCCTTGTGACTGTTTTATAGAGATTTGAGAGGCTACATCATTTCATCCATGTGCTTAACATTGATTGGAGTCCTTGAGATGTAATTAGTGATATTTCCTACATGCTTGACTCCTATATCCTTTCTTGCACACATGCACGACTATATTTGATTGTTGCACTTGTCAATCTCATGTTGGCTTGAGTGTTTCCATCTCAATCCTGTCTATACAATGTATAAAATGCGATAAAATTTGACAAGATTGGATTGCATGTAAAAACCGTTTTGGTGAGACTGTGTGTACATTTTCATAACGGGGAGGGGCTGCGAAAGTTGATTCTTACCCTTTGCGCAAAAGCCACCGTTACAAAGGACCTAAAAAATGGAGGAATTTTAATATCCGAGGTCCTAAGAGGTTAAAAGAGCCCGAAAAAATTTAAAGGCAATAAAAAGCAATTCATGCCAAATATGGGCCATTGTAGGTTTCACCATCAATTCTCCAAAGTTTGAGAATTTAGTATACCTCTATTCAAAATATAAATTTGAGGGAGTTTTGTTGGAGATTGAAAACCGGTTTGCACTTCCTTGAAAGTCCTGAAAAATCATGAAAATCATTTTGGACGTTATTGGTGTAGAAATCACTTTGAGCTTTGATTTGTAGATTTGATATAGTCAATGTCTTATATTTCCAATCTTTTACACCAAAGGAAACATTTGAGTTCATTCATTAGGAATATCCAATATTCATCGTTCACATATGTCATGTTTGTATGCTTTGATTTTCCTATCGAATTTTGATCACACCCATTCATTTACGCCATCACCGACTTGGTTGTTTTATGTTCATTCATGGTGTGATTTTATGCCTTGTGATATCCCGCACTTGCTTATCTGATTTATTTCTCTCTTTTGTCTATCTGGGGACATCATAAAAAGGGGGAGAAAGAATTATCTTCTTATGGGGGAGATTTGAAATTTTGAGTTTTGTTCATAAATTGGTATATATGTTTGTCTCATTTCAAACTCGATATGTCACTTGGTATTTTGCTTTGTCTCATGTGTGTAGGTACTTCCTTGATAATTGAATTGCACACCCTGATGAGAAAAGCGTTGAGATTCCTGAAGATTTGAAGATCAAACGATGCAGTCTTATTCACTTGTACTCTTTCAGTTTTGGGTTCATGGAAGGGTAGATTTGTATAGGAAATTATTTATGATTGATAATTCAGATGTTTGTTTTTATGTATGTACCGGAATAGACATAGGGGGAGATTTGTAAGGACATTTTTGTCCATTAGCATTTTATATGTCGTACGCCGTTACACCGTTGAGGAAATTCAAGAATCATATGCTCATCAACGGATCCGAATATCAAAAGGAGAAAAGAAATCAAGGGACCAGACCGGACCGATCCGATCCAGATAAAAGAACCGATCTGCTTGCTGAGTTGAGACCAGTACACCCCGGATCCATAACGAACCGATGAAGGCAAAAAGGCCGAACCGATCCGATGCCAACCGGATGGATCCGGTTTCAGAAAAAGAACCGATCCAAGTTTACCGGACCGATTCGCCTAAGGGACCGGACCGATCCGACGAGGATAGACTCTGCCAGATCCTGTAGCAGATTTTTTAGGGTTTTTGACTCCTTATTTAAACCACGATCAGTAGTTGGTTTTCTTAAGACTTTTCAACGATTATCAGAGCATATCAACCCTAAAGTCTTCACCTATTGAGTCCTATGATTCTAGGTTTTTAGATTCACACATCTTCCATATCCTTGTGAATCAAGTTTGGTAACCCAAAGAACACCATTGCTGTTGTTCAACCCTTGTGAAGTGGACCGTTCCTTCCTCTTCATTGCAGCCCTACTGGACAGGGATAGTTCCAGCTGCCAGCCCTACTGGAAAGGGTTTCTTCCAGTCGCGACTACAGAATCCGATACCCGAGGGTAATTCTTAGTCAACCTGTATTTCATTGTAATCCGATTGTAAACCGTCTTTTACAAATTATAGTGATATACAAATGGTTTTGCCCCTGTGGGGGATTTTTCCTTAAACTTTGTGTGTTGAATATTTATTGCATGATTTCATATTGTTTCAATCACACCTAGTTGCATGCTTAGGGTTAATTTGGGTTAAAAATGGTATTTATTATATTATTTCTTAATTGAACGCAAGCGCCAACTCTTTCACGTGCGTGTGCGAATGTGTGCGTGTGTAAGAGGGTGATGGAGAGACAACCTGGAATTGACAGACTTGGAGGCGTAGGGCGGCGACAGCGGAAGGAGAGAGCAAAATTCAACGAGAGGGGAGTGAATGAAAGAGGGATTTTTACAGAAAAGGGAAACGACGAAATGAGAGAGAGGGAGAGAATGAGTAGGACCGGTAGGGTTTGGCAAATGGGTGTAATGAGAGAAGTGATCTCAACCCTTCATTTCGTGCCTAGGTGGCGTTGATCTGAACCGTGAAGTGTCTTCCCATTTTATGAATAGTGAAAACACTATTGTAACTTTTATATATATATATATATATATATATATATATATATGGGATAATGGTGTTATGAATAGTAACTTATACATGATAAACATTCATGGCATTTTATGTGTTGCATGCATACATATGCATGTATGCATGCATACATATATACAATATTATTTTTTTATTTTTTCAATAATATATTTTTTTTAAAATAAATTTTTTTAAAATTTTTTTTATAAATATATTTTTTTTTAAGTTTTTTTTTTTTTAAAAAGGTTGGTTATTATGGGCTGAGTTTTATCACGGGGGAAAATTTATCGCCGTGCCCTCGGGCACGGGCATCCGCTAGTATATATATATATCAGACAGGTTCCTGTGCACACTAAGTTTGCACATTATTTTTTTAAAATAGTAAAAAAAAATATTTTTGCGCTGATTTTTTTGTATAATATTCAAACATTTTAAGGGACCCATATAAAAAAATTAGCTTAAAATTTTTTTATTTACATTTTTTAAAAGAATTGGTCAAATTTTCGCTATTTTTAAGCACTTTAAAAGCTACGAAAATTTGACCGATTTTTTAAAAATAGCAAAAAAAATAAAATTAACTGATTTTTTTATATGGGTCCATTGAAATTTTTAAATATCATTTAAAAAAAATCAACACAAAAATATTTTTTATATATATTAAAAAAATTAGTGTGCATCAGCACATGTGCAAACTTAACGTGCATCTGCTTTATATATATATATATATATATATTAATGAATTTGAATAAGGGGTGATATGGTTTGATTCCAATTAAAGGCATATCTCTAGAATGTGGGTAATAGGAAATATGGTTGTCTATATATGAGTAAGTCTATCATCAACCAAACACACCATGGTCCACCAATGTGGAGAAGACAACTACATCACGTGTGCCAAGTTATGGGACCTCTGATGAATCTAATTTCGATGTCCAACCCAAAGGAAACATATGCTCGGTTGGGAAGAAACATAATTACCCCTACTATATTCTTTCTACTATTATTATATTTTGACCATTATAGTAGGGATGACCAACGAACTATAGACACAATTAAAATAATATAAAGTCAGATAAATTGTAAATTCAATCTGAATTTTTGAGGTATTTTGCAATGTCGGATCCACTATTCTAATTTTTGTAATATTAATCTCTTTTTCTGGGTATAAAATAATTTGAATCAATCATCAAGACCCGGTAAGAAACTTGACGAAATTGTCCAATCAATTACATTTATAATTATAACATGTTTTTAACCAGACTAAATGAACTTAGCGCCAATTACATTTCATCAAATTGTTACCGTAGCCAAGAAAACGAAAAAGAGAGAGGAAATGTAAATAAAAACCTCGCCTTCCCTCTTTTCATCAAATTGTTAGCGCCAATTACATTTCATCAAATTGTTTCCATAGTGGGCGAGTTGCCCTTGTACAAACCTCGTGGACCATTTCAAACACTAAGAGAGGTTTTTTTTTGGGTGTTCAGAATTTTAGGTAGGTAAGAAATGTTTTTAAATTTCAATATTTTTTGTTCTTCAACCCAAACCCAAAGTCTAAATTTGTATTTTTCAGACTCTGGGAGGGTGTGTTTATTGTCAAATTCGTTGAACGCCCATTTTCGGATACAAGAGTCTTGCACGGTATTTGGATTGGCACCAAACTGTTGTGGAGATATGGTTTGATTAATTGCAAGACAAACTATTCTTGAACTAATAAAAAAGATTAATATGTTGGAGAAAGAGGTTGAGAAGAAGATGAAAAGGGTGAAGAAGTGTGGGTTTTCTTAGTACTAGTGTATATGTTCCTAACTAGTGGGGATAATGGGGAAACAGAAAACATCAAACGTAACTGCACCTCTGTTCAGCTATGGAATCAAATATATTTCTATTTCAAGCAATGTGTACATATGACTTGATAATTAAACATCATCTCGTATCGTGTCTGGCATTACATAAGAACCCATTAATTGTTAATTACAACATCATAACCCATTGACCACCATCCATACTGACTAAGACAATGCATCTATATTCATCCATAAAACATCTAGTAATGTCCAAAATTTGGCTCCTAGGTAAGATAAAATTTGAATATCCTCCCAAAACACTAGCACCTAAATGAACAACCTAATCTCTCCACCCACTCCAATAAAAAACCCACATGAACACCCCATTTACAACTAATCTATAACCTTCCTCGCCTTCCCTCTTTTCGTATACAGGGATTACTCACCATTCATTGCAAAATTTTGTTGACAGAGAGCTTTACAAAGAAATTAAATGTCCTTATTGGCAACTTTGAAGCCTTCTTTTTAGGGGTCCCAAAGCCTAAAACAATTGTTTCTTGTTTTATTTAAGAATGCTACTCAATAACACCAATATTGTTTCCCATATATGACTTGCTTTTCTTCTCTCATTCCCTAGCTATGTTATAAAAAAGTCACAAGTAATAGCATCGCTTATTGACGAACGCAAGCTTTTGTTAGAGCTAGGGTGTTTATATATTCCATCAATCATAATGATTGAAAAAATAAGCGCATAATTTTATAAAATAATTGACACAACCGACTTACCATTGACACTGACTTGCACTTCCTTTTGTTGTGTCCTTGTCTCCCACAATATTTTCATTTGAAGGCTGGTAATGTTTTTTCGATAATTTTATAAGAATCGAGGTGTATATATATACAATTTTGTACTTGTGCGTATTGGTCCACATTTTAAAAGTGCAAATCGGACATATTTCACCTGCCAGTGAGTCCAAAAAAGAGAGAGCGTGTCTCTTGGCTCACCGCCAGGTGACACATTTTCGATCCACAATCTTAAAATGCTGATTAGTCCGCACAAGAGCAGTACTGTATATATACAAGTCAGACTCCTATAAGGGACACTGTTTAAGGCCAATTTACGAGATTATTTTTAAAAAATAGTAAAAAAAGAAAATTTGAGCTGTTTTTTTTATATGATGTTTAAACATTTCAGGGAACTCCAAAAAAAATCAGTTCAAAATAAATTTGTTTGCTATTTTAACAAAATTAGGTGAAAATATGTCAGTTCGTAAGTAGTTTGAAACTAATATAATTTGATTATTTTTTTAAAATAGCAAAAAATCATTTTGAGTTGACTTTTTTTTTTGTGTGTGTGTGTGGGGGGGGGGGAGTTTACTTGCAATGTTTAATACCCATATAAAAAATTCAACTCAAAAAAATTATTTTGTAGTATAGGTTCGTAAATTTTCCTTAAACAATGTTCCTTACCGGAGCCTCTGTGTGTGTGTGTGTGTGTGTGTGTATATATATATATATATACAGAAAGGATCTCATGCATACCCAGTTTGCATACCCTCCGTGCGGACCATTTTTTTAAAATAGTAAAAAACATAATTTCGGGTTGATTTTTTTTTTATGATTTTTAAACATTTCAGTAGGACCATAAAACAAAATTCAGCTCAAAATGAATTTTTTTGCTATTTTAAAAAAATCGGTCAAACTTTGTCCGTTTTTAAGTTGTTTTTAACTGACAAAGTTTGACCGATTTTTTTAAAATAGCAAAAAAATTCATTTTGAGTTGAATTTTTTTTTATGGTCCTATTGAAATGTTTAGAAACTATAAAAAAAAAATTACATCAAAAATATTTTTTTTACTATTTTATCAAAATTGGTCCGCGCCAGCGGTATGCAAACAGGGGTATGCATGAGAACCGCTCTCTCTCTCTCTCTCTCTCTCTCTCTCTCTCTCTCTCTCTCTCTCTCTCTCTCTCTCTCTATATATATATATATATATATATATATATATAAAGAGAAGGAGATGGATAGAGAAAGATTTGTTTAACTTGAAAAGTTAGATTAATTTACATCGAGAAAAGTTAAATTAATTTACATCGAGTTTGATCTTAATCGAAAAGATCGTGTCGTGTTATATCATATCATATTAAAAAGTATTAAGCTCATATATTCATTAGAGTTGTGCACAATTTTTATCAATCATAATAATTGAAAAACTTAGAGAATTATTTAATAAAATAATTGACACAATTGACACAATTGACTTACCGTTGACTCTAACTTGGACTTCTTTTTGTTGTGTCCTTGGCCCCAATAATATTTTCGTTTTAAAGAAGGTTGGTAACATTTTTTTGACAATTTTATAATATATATAGTGTAATTTATCCGCGTCCGCTGCAATGAACACGAGTGTGATCCGAAACCCCCCTTACCCCCACCATGGCAGACCACTAGTTAAAAAAGCGCTGCTGCCATGGTGGAGGGGTGGGAGGGGGGTTGTAAAAAAAATCGATCGATACGTGTATCCGTTGCCGCTGGCGCGGACCAATTACAACATAGAAATTAAAATCAATGGGTTGTTAGGGGTTTTTTGTTAAGGACCATTAAAAAGTCCGCTTTTTAGGTCCACTTGTGATCCTTTCCCAATATATATATATATACGGTGAGACTCTCTAACACACCAAAGAACACACGTCATTTATCCTCACTTAAGTGTAACGAGTTGGCCCGGGTTATTAAAAAAAACTCGACCCAAAATGTTATAACTCATTATATTTAAGTGATAATAAGTGATGTGTGTTCTTTCACATGTTGGAGAGTCTCACCATGTGTGTGTGTGTGTGTGTGTGTCTATATATATATATATATATATATATATTGAGAGAGAGAGAGAGAGAGAGAGAGAGATAAAGAGAGTTGTGTTTATATTTAAAAATCAGAATAATATACATCGAGCGTGATCTAAATCTAACATATTGTGTTGTGTCATATCATGTTCATATTGTCATATCATATTCATATTAAAAACTATTCAGCTCATATTTAATTCATTAGAGTTGTGCATAATTCTTATCATATTGTATATGGTTGTCTATTTTACCAGCGTCTCAACGGGTTAATTTCCTAAGACCCAAATGTAACAACCCGGATTTTTTAAATGGGAATTTTTAAATTAATTTTGGAAATCGAAGAAAAATGAAATTTTGGATTTTATAAATTTTATAATTTAAAGTGTTGGTTTTTATATTTGAAAAATAAATTTTCAAACGGAATTGGAATCGGAATTAAAATGGAGTTTTAATTGAATTTTTATTACTTAGAAGAGTCCTCAAAATATAAAACTCTCTAAGAGTCCTCAAAACATAAAACTTTCTAGTAAAAATAATATTTTTAAAAATTCGACTGTCCGATCAAGCTCAATTTTTGTCAGCAGTCCTGTCTCGCCATTCGTTACAACATACTAAAATTTCAAGCGATTCTAACGGTTCGATCGTTCGTAATATTTTTTCGAGTATTTGTATTTGATTAGGACTCTAATTCTTTTTGGTATATAAACATAAAGTGACGAGTTTAGATCTTTTAAAACACATTTTAGCCTTCTCAAAAATCAGAATCCTCTCATCTTCTTCAACCTCAAAACCCTAGACCCATTCTACATAACTTTCAACTCAAGTTTTGTCAAGATTAACCTGATTTTCTCAAGACGCGTCAAGAACGAATCTTTGTCAAAATTTTAGAGGAATACACATTCAAGATCAAATTTCTAAACCAACTTTTATTCAGGCATGTTGACCCGATTCTTTTCCTTTAGTGTTATGTGTCTTGATTATAGCCTCCATTAAACTCATGTTTTCTAAAATAAGATATGAATATAAAGATTGAAGAGATAAATTTCGGGACTGTTTTACATGAAAAAAAATTAATGATACCGAATACTTATAACTGTGTATTCTTTGGGTTGTGTCGGTGTAGTCGATTTTGCTATGGGCATGTGCATGTAGAGGAGCCCTTTTAAAAGTAAATTTTGATATTTCATGTGAAAATCCTAGTTTAATTTAATTTCTTGTGTTGGAAAATAAGGATCATGATAGGACTTGCATGTAGCGATTATTCTGAAAATCATAATATTTAGGTGTCTTTGATTTCCACTTTTTAAATTGAATTATTTAAATGGGAATTTAGTAATATTATGAATGTTGTTATAATTTGGAATTGTGTTACTCTATGAAAATATGATAATTTTCCGCGAAGATTGGGAATGGTAGATAATTGGTTTTCACCCTTGTTATAGTACACTTGTTAGGTATGGGACTAGTAAGTGGGCCTTAATTACGATTTATGCTAATTAGGTATGTGACTAGTTAGTGTAAGTCTATGCGGGTTATATAATTTGGGGTGGGGGCTGATTTTCTATATTATACCTTTGTTGTGATAGCCTAGGATTGATATCTAGGTGGAGTGAAATTTTGTAATCATTCTTTGCTTAGGATAGGATGATATTGTGTTTTGGGAACCCTTAGTTGGGACTAAAGGTTATTTTGAGGATTTTCATATCGCTTTTAAGGGTGGGGGAAATTAATGTGATTTATGAAAACAAGGAATGTAGAATTTAATATCGCAGGACTAAAACGGATATTAAAAAAATTTATTGGCGACATAATGTGTCTAGGGCCGACAGTTTGAACGGGTCAGAGGACGAGTTATGTCGTGTCGTGTGTGAAACCTTGTCATATCGCGAGGGTCGCAGGATAAAAACGGACCAAACGGCGGACTTGATAAGGGGACGGGAGCGTGCGTGGAACCTTGTCATATCGCGAGGATCGCAGGATAAAAACGGATCAGAAGGCGGACTTGACAAGGGGACAGGTATTGGTAATATTCTTCACGGTTAAATTAAATAAAAGTTAACATTGTTGGGAAGGTGGGTTAATTAAAATTATATTGGTGTGGCTTTTATGAAAACCTGGTAGGTAATTGTGAATTTACTTATGGTAATTACTAATCTCGAAATTAAAAGATTCTATTGTTATAGTCGATATATATAGCACTATTTTCTGGGTTCAAGGACCCTATTTGAGGAGAGTAGCCGATTTACATGCTCGGGGCTTTGGCTCTATCACATGCGTTGACTAATCTTTTTCAGGATTTTCGGGAGTTGCTGCATAGGATTCATTGGAGATCTTTTGGAGGTGCAGCTGGATTTATGTTACTGCTTTAGTAGTTGGATTTTCTCTTTCCATTCAGTCGTTTTATTTATGAGACTATTTTGGAGTTATTGGGCCTTTTTGGTTCCAAAGTTGTTTTAAGTTTCAGTTGGATTGATTTATTTCATTATTGAGATGTTGGGAGATTATGTGATGGATTTAATCGCATTTTGGAGCTTTATCGGTTGAATGTCATTTCATATTTGGGTTTAATTAAAATAAATTATATTGTGGATTAAAATTTGATGTCTCATAAATGTCACATGCTAAGGATGGTATTTTATTTACTCACGCCCGACTTAGTTTTGGTGGCGGCCGATGCCAGAAATAGGCGGGGTGTGACACCAAATACCATTAATGATATAACTCATTAATTGATATATAAATTCTTGTCATATTTTTATATGATGTGTCATTCTGATAAATCTTGCTCAAACAATAGTACAATTAGATTGCACAACTCACTTATGTTTGGAACAAGTTTTCTTCCAAGTGGCTTTGTTCAAAGTCTAAACGTGGATATTATTTCTACGGAATAGTTTTTCTTTCTTTCATCTTTGAATTTTCTTTCTCCTTTTTTTGTTTAAATTTTTATAGAGTTTGTCATGTTCCATTGGACATACATAGTATTTTGACATGTTATTTAATTAGGTGTTGTTATGAACAATATCAACACCGCAATTAACCAAATAGAAATAAATTTTAGATGAAAAATAAATGACAAGCACATAAGAGAGACACACAAGATTTAAGGTGGTTCATCCAATATAGTCTACGTCTAGGAGTGTGAAAAAAAATTACCTGAACTCAAAACCGGACCGAATCGGCCCGAACCAAGTTGAAATTGACGGTTTGTTTTAGCCCGGTTCGACCTATAATTGAAAGATTTAGAAAACCGATCATGTCGATTTGGTCGACGGTTTAGACAAGGAAAAAAAACTGATTCAAACCGAACCGATCTGTCACCAATATTTATATTAAAAACCCTTAAGTGACTTAAATTTTTATATCCAAAAATCATTAACCGACTTCAAAAATCGATCAAAAATAAAAAAATCGACCCTAAACTGATGTGGCCAGAAATCGACGATTTTTCTCATCCTCAATTTGATTTCGGGTTGACTTCATCCAAAATCAAACCGTTTGGTTCGGGTGGAAAACATGGTCCAAAACCGAACCGACCGACCCGTGAACACCCCTAGCTACGTCCACAGGATGAAGAGTTTAATTTCATAATGAGAATAAGTCGGTGTTCCCAATCCAGTGTATCCCACTCATATGTAACTCGATGAGAAACCCCCCCACACAATACAACTTGAGTAAACCTACCATACATGAAACACTTATACTCACACCATTCTTCCACCTTTGAACAACACCCATAGGTGAGAGGGAAAATTCCTCATCTTTCGCCCCCAAACCATACCTTTGGAATAAGACTCTCTCTCTCTCTCTCTTTCTCGTGTGCGCGCGCGCAATTTATTATTGGTGTTTGTATTTTATCCTTGTTACGAGGGTCATACTTATTAGCAAGCAAATAACAAACATGTGGTGGATAATGAAGCAATAACATGAGGTTAATAATGGTTAATCCACTTATTACTCAAAAGTTTCCACGTGTCCATCCAACTTATGACTCACATTGCTCCACCTAACATGGTGTTCCAAATGCCCGACCTAACTTGTGGGTTAAATTGGTCCACCAAACTAGTAAATCAAATTATGCCACTTGTTTAACATATAATGGGTGGCCAACTTTAACAATTTCCATCTTGGCAATCCATGATATACCAACAATAAGACAGTATCCGAAGTACCACAACTAAGATTGTTCATTGCCTTTTCAAAGGTCTAATATATGCGTGGAAAATTGCCCTCGCACTACACCAAAACAAGTCGATGGTCACGATTTTGCCCCGTGATCAAGGCCTGTAAGTCCAGATTTTGGACTGTAACCATATTCAGGGTGACAAAATTATAGGTCACGGTCCAAAATTGTGACCTCATATTAGGGTCACGGGCCTGTGGGTTATATTAATGTTGATTAGCTGGTCACGATTTTGGAACATGACCTAGAGGTCACGGTCCAAGACAATGATCCCTAGTGTCAAAATTTAAAATTATAAAATATATAGTCACAATTTTTAAGCTTGAATATATATTTTACAATTTTAAATTGTCACATTAGGGGTCACGATTTTGGATCTTGACCAAAATTGTGACAAAATTTTAAAACATTATATTTGGTCACGGTTCTTAGACGTGACCAAATATTATTATTTATAATTTTGTCACAGTTTTGATCACGGTCCAAAACTATGAATAAATTTTAAAAAATAAAAATAAATAAATTTTAATTTTCTGCATCCAATAAAAAACTATTCATTTTCCAAACCTATTTACATATACAGAAATAAATATTTAGTCATTATACTAAATATAAAATAATAATACAACAAAAATTAACTAATTAAAGTCATCAAATTATACAACACAAATAATAATACAATGCATGCTTACATGAATATGATAATAACATCGCAATATCCTAATCGAAATCCAATGCAGTGATTGTTTCTTTCCAAAAAATAAGACTTCAAAATGTTCCTTCTCCAACTAGGCCTACAAACAAGACTTTAAAATATTCCAAACGACAAGTAACAAATGACTTGAATCCCAAAATAACTTCGAAACGCATACTTAGCAAAAAAATGTCATCAAAGTCCACGTAGTTCATAAGATGATCAAGGTTTGGGTCTAACCCATAATTCGAATATATAGTGTCTCTTTTTATTTATGAAAATATATATGAAACGTGTTGAAAGTGTAGAAAATTATTAGAGCACTCTAAATTGGGAGTTGTGGTATAAGCCCTATTTCTTGAGTTTTTTATTTATGAAAATATATGTGAATGTATATATGAGCTAAAAATGGAATAATAACACAAAACAAAGTAGAATTAGTGGTTTAAGAATAAAAAAAAAAAATAGAATTAGTGTTACACAAGTTTATTCCTATTCATTCTAAATTGTCTACTTGATTAATTCCCTTAAGGAATAAAGTGCCTTACATAATTAGTCCATCTGTCAATTTCAATGACATAAATTTAATAAGAAGTTTCAAATAACTTTTTAAGAGTATATCATGGGGTATTCAAACATAAAATCTTCTCATGGCAATAATTTTACATTTTCATACTTAGAATTTCATCAATCAAGTATTTGGTATCAAGGGTATTACTCATGGAGTTATATGAATAACTATATGTAGCATGGACTTTCTCATATTTTAATTAAATTGTTAACACTATCTCAATTAATCAATATATATTCCAATTGTCATAAATCCAAGAATAAGTCTAAAACCTTAACAAGTCTATTCTACATTACATATACAATTTCTAACAATAAATAGGGTCATATTTCAATATAAAACATGTGAGAATAATCGCACACACACGCACACACACACACACACATACATACATACATATATATATATATATATATATATATATATATATATATATATATATATATATATATATATATATATATATATATATACACACACACACACACACACACACAGTGGCAAGTGCCCCACCTAGGATTTCAAAAAAAAATTGTCATGTACATTGATAAGGATGAATGTTTAACTGTGTAAGTCAATCAACAAACCCATTTCTATATTCAACTGTTATGAGCTCCAAATAATTTGCAAATGAAACATATTGAGCAACTGAGTAATAGCTAAAAATAGTATACTTCAGAATTCTTTACGCTATATCTTTTTAAAAGTTTAATATTTATATAATTTTTTTAACTAACTTGAGGGTTTTTGAAAAATTATTTTTCATGCATTTCAAACATCGACTCAATTTGAGTTTATTATATTTGATAAAATATTTTTAAAACTTCTAAAAAGGACCTTAAAAAATTCACCAATAAGGCAAGATTACGCACCCGCAAGTTCTTTCGAGTGTTCCACCCAATAATATTTTTTGGTTCCGCCACTGTGTGTGTATATATATACAAGCGCGCACATACACACACACGTGCGCGCGCATTGAAACACACACACTTTGAGACAAACGCATATACTAACTGAAACATATACACATTTAAACACACACACACACACACATTGAAACACATACATAAATATACACACACCGAAACACATACATGCATTAAAAAAACACTAAAACATACATACACTAAAATGTATACTATAAGAGAGAGATATGGAGATGTATCCCTGTGGTGGTCGTCGATGGAGAGAGAGAGAGGGTGTGGTGATCGTCGCTAGTAGAGAGAGGGATAGGGTGAGATCGTCAGTGGAGAGGGTGAGAGTTTAGCAAGAGACAGATAGAGAGAGAGAGATAGAGAGAAATATAATTGGTGGGTGTAATATGACACCAATTTATAGCTTTAAAATGGTCGTGACCCATATTGTGACCAATGGAATACTGAAACTTGGTGACGGCTCTAAACTATAACCCATATTATGACCAATTAAATATCGAGACATGGTCACGATTTTAGGTTACAGTGACCATGGTGGCAATTATAGTAGGAAATTCGGCATGTAAAGGGTCATGGGTGGGTCACAGTTCTGGACCGTGACCCCTCTATTCACAGCTCTAGACCGTGACTATCACCTTATTGATGCCACCCTTTAACCTGATCACATCATTAGTCATAAAACTTTGGAAGGGGTCACGATTTTGGAATGTTACCAACTGGTCATGGCTCTGAATCATGACCAATTTACTATGACAATTCTCGATATTTGGTGCAGTGTCGGAGTATGCACCTCCTCGTGTAAATATACTGCACCTCCTCGTGTAAATATACGCATTGTACCTTCCAATTTTTAACTGCTCTTCTTGGACATCTTCTGAAGTTTAACACATGGATTAATGCCTAAATGTAGCTACAACCAATTGAATATACCCATCGACTCCGAAGATGGACCTCGACTAAACCCCTTTACTATCAAGATTTATCTTCCCATCATCTGTCCGAGCATACACCCCGCTTATCGATTGTAAATGATAACGTTTGGAATGTCTTCCATACTTGTGCATCTTGTTCCCATAACATATCATTGAGATCAATCCAGATAACTTTCGTTAACAATTGCGTTTTGGCCTAGCAATCACATTCTCCCATATTTCTCCGGTTTCCATCCTTCCATCAACCTTAATACACAACTTATGTTAATAGGAATGACCTCCACTTTACATCACCAAGAGAGAAGTATCCATTACTATTTAAATCCCTTCACCTCGCAACATTTCTAGCAATGGTTGAATATAAAATGACCCAAGACTTCCTAATGTTAGTGGTTTAACACTGAAGTCTAAATACCGATGTGACACCCCGTAAAATTTATGGCTGGATTGATGAGGTCAAAAAATAAATAATAAAGGGGTCTAAATAATTGGATATTATTCTAAGAATGAAATAAAATAACCAACATGCGTAAGCTAAATAATTGAATACAATGATAAGAATAAACTAATATAAATATCTGATATGCTAATCACCAACAGTAATAAAATCTAACTATAAAAATGCATACTATCTCAAATTAACTAACACATCTTAAGTCATAACTACTACAATATCCAAATCGACTGAAAAGTAAATGAGAATAAAAGAGTGAGCATGCAGGCTCGACACCTACATCCTATATGAGCAATAATTAAAGAAAGTGCAAGATAAAATTTCACTGCTAGCCTATGACTTAAAAAATAAGGTTCAATAACTATGTTAATAATAAGCTTACAAAGAGTAAGAATATAACTGAGTTTGGTTTATAGTATAATTATACATCCTCCTCTCGTATTTTAGTTAATTTTCAGTTAACTCGACCCAAACAACCCTAAATGTAACATGCATCTAATCCCAAACCCAAGTGAACTGCAAGATTAATTTTTATTCTTCTTAATTAAATATAATTAAAGGTTCCATGATAATGCTAGTCTATACATCTCAAGTATATGAACATACAAGGAAAAAAATTCTCTAAGTATAACATCCACATAAGTACAGTCCCATGTACATACAAAATAAATGGGCTACGCTCAAGCCTGCACATAACAAAGGCTTATCCCTATCGCCTTCGGGGATCACTCGTGCGTACTAGTTATAGTTATAGGTCATCCCACACCTATACTATCAAATAATCAAAAAGGGATAAATACTACACTTTCACACCAATCATATAGCCCCATAGCCCAAGCTATATAGGAGGATCCCCCGTTAATCCCCTTAGGATATAACAGGTAATTTCAGCACATAGTGTTCGAGGTAAAAATGGTTAAAGTAAAGCTCGTCTCTATCACCAAGGTACCAACGTGATCAACATCATAAGCATCCCTTAAGGATGTCCCCTAGTACGTCTCCCACAAGCACTCACACGTGGTATGTATTGCACATATGTTCAAAAAATAGCAATCACATCACACTAGGAGCACTAAGTCTTAAATCAGAATCCTGAATTTAATCTATCTAATTTCATTAAAAAATAAAGATCCAAATAAGTTCACATCCATTCAACTGAAGTCCCTAGTTCATTCTAACGAGTTACCGTATCTCATCAGAATGACCTCCCTAAGTCATTCGAACAAAATCCCCATTGTCGTTCAAATGACCTTAAATCTCATTCTAACGAGAACCCTAATATCTTTCGAATAAGGGCAAAATCTCGTTTGAACGAGATGAACTCAAGTCATCTCCTCAAGTAACCCAATTCCACCATTTTAACCTAAACTCCTATCTTAGAAGCCTCTGATAAAAACCAATACCATTATCCTTTAGATATAAGTGGTTTAACAAAAATCCTAACCTATATCCCTTAGTTTTACACAATTCAAACATAAATTAAATGGGTTTATTTCACATTCACCTCAAGAACCCTAATTTCATAATTATAGCCATTTAATATCATATTTATACCAACCAATGAAATTAACAAAGGGATTTTATATGATTTAAGGCATATAGCAAGATTCTAAAAATTATAAACCACTCAGATTTATAAGGATTTCTACTAAAATCAATGTACTTCATTAACATGGATATTAACTTCAATTATATCATTAAGTTAATTACGAATTTAAGTAATTGATTACTAAAATCAGATTATAAACTTAGTTTATTTAGATTCAAATTAATAAATATACTATCACACAAAAATAATTAGATTGCTATACTAGGTAAACTTGCCTTAAAACCAAGGGTTGAATCCAAGCCAATTGACTTCCAAAGCTCCCTCTCTCTTGAGTGCCTCTTCTCTCTAGCCTTAAGGGTTCCGATCAATTGTGTAGACTGAGTTTTAGGTTATGACTAATACCCTCCTAATAGTATTACCCACGAAATTACCCTTAGACCGCCCCATATGGGCCTCAATCGAATTACCTCAAATACCGTTTCACTTGGCCCAAAATACTAGCCAAGCCATATACTAACCTAGTGGAATTAAACCCATTATTTTGAGTCATAAACGGACATTCAAAATGTCCCCAAAACCAACTCGAAATATAATACCATCCAAACTAGTATTTTATCCGATACGAGTCCAAATATCAATCATTTGATTATTATTAATTAGGTGCCACACGACATTATAAGAAACTACGTCATGATCGGTGGTAATATTGAGGGAATAAGCTAAAGAAGAAAACTCCCAACACTTGTCTCTGACTTTTCCATAGTCGCCCATAATACACAATCACTTTCAAATATTTAATTAATGAATTATTGTGTGTAATTTTATTTCCACAATTAAATTATAGAATATATATAAAAGATAAATAATGACATCAGATGTCACAACACACACATAAGGTGATTTTCATAATTTAAATAATGTACATAAAATGTGGAGTATTATAACTCACCGGGATCTCTGATATCAATTGTTGTGCACAATACCCAATCAACTAAATAGAAATCATTTGTAGATGAAAAATAAATTACAAGCACATAAAAGAGACATACAAGATTTAATATGGTTCACATAATATAGACTACGTCCACATGATGAAAAGTTTAATTTCACAATGAAAATAAATTGGTATTTGAACAAACTCACACACTCTCAACTATTAAACTCTCACTAGAAAGATATACACTTTTTGAATCCTTCCAAACTCTTTGCACACTTTCTTAAATATATTTCATGTACCCACTATGGTTTATCCCACATAATACATCTAGAGCACACCTACCATACATAAAACACTCATATTCACACCATTCTTTAATCTTTAATCAATACCCATGGGTGAGAGGAAAAATTTCTCACATCTCACCCCAAATTCTCACCTTTATAAGAAGACTAACCATCTTTCTATCTCACATTATTGTTGGCGTTGGTGTATTTTATCCTTCTCACGAGGGTCTCATTTATAAGTAAGCAAATAACAAATATTTGTTGAAAAATAAACCAGCACGTGGTTAATAATGGCTAACCAAATTGTGGTTCACAAGATTCTACATGTCCAACTTGTGGCTCACATTACTCTATTCAACATGTGGGCCAAATTATCTACCAAACTTGTGGCTTAAATGCTTCCACTTGTCTATCATGTAATGAGTTTCCAAATTTATCGATGGTATGTGTATGTGTGTGTATTAAGGGATATTATTGTATTTTATAAATTTTGAATGGGCCAAGGGTAATTAAATACCTAAAAATTTCAGAAATTCAATAATGGAGGTTTATTTATATTTTTTTTCATCCTTGCAACATCTGCCTTGATTTTTTATGATTATAATATTTTCATCAATCATATATAGTGAATATAATATTTACATAAAATAATTTGTCATCTTTTCAAAGTAATTTCTCATAGAATATTTATTGTAACATGACAAGAGAGTATGAAAAGTCCCCATGATAAGGAGAAGTAAACTCGACCTGACCTTAACTGTGCAAAATTCTGATAGCACTAACGATAAACATAAATTAGTTGACATTACTTCTCTTCAATGAAATCATTAAAAATCAAATTAATTTAATTACTATTAATGATTTGATACGATTTGATTCACCGGTGTTGCCGAAGCATGTTCCATTAATTCTACAAGTCCCTAAAATTCTAATTATTCATTTTTGTGAGCTTAGAAATCTCAACAGTGAATTCTCATATTTTTAGGAAGCAGAAATAACCTTTAGTAAAAATGCATTTACTCCATCCTCAGAAGTCCAAATGATGTGATTCAAAGTTCCTTGGAAAGCTAAGATGCATATCTTTCCAATGATATATGGCTCATAGTCATATTTAAAGTGTATAAGTTCCAGCAACCATTTGAAATCGGTTTAATATTTCTGGCATAATGGTTTTGTTCAATGTACCTAGCCATATTGGACGG
The DNA here is from genome assembly GCA_949130495.1 of Sambucus nigra. Taxonomy (NCBI): domain Eukaryota; kingdom Viridiplantae; phylum Streptophyta; class Magnoliopsida; order Dipsacales; family Adoxaceae; genus Sambucus; species Sambucus nigra. Next base: position 549,714,556 of record OX422212.1, on the reverse strand, counting down.
AGTGTCATTTATTTTTATCTCTTTCCTAGGTTGCTTATTAATTATTATTCACCCACCTATTGGTGGAGGGTTATTCCAAGAACCTATATAAGGGGTGGCCATCTATGAAGTAAAGACAACTTGATTTCACAATATAAATAGACTTTTAACTTTAGAAGTGGAATCTTCTTCTCTTTCTCTTAGTCTGTTGATGGATTTCGATTGACGATGAGTGTTTCTCCTTCTCTTTAGTGGACTTTCTTGAAGAATGAGTGTGTTATATGAGTGATGTCTTGTGTTATCTCCTTCTCTTCCATTTACCTAGTATCAAATTGGTATTAGAGCTTTGGTTGTGATGGCTAACCGTCATCTTCGTGGTCCGAATGTTGATGCACAGGTATGCGAATGAGACTTGCTTGACATTAAAATGGACGATTTAAAGAGACAATTGCAACAACTCCAAGATCGCTTAGTGCATTTTTAAAATCAAAATCATGATGAATCACGTCATGGTTCTGATAATAGATTGTAACAAGATGAAGAGGATATTAACCCCTTTTATAATGCTTATGAACAAGCATCGAAAAATAAGGCTCCATTTGATTATAGAGGTGGAAGAAATCAGTCCTATTACCGTGATTATGCCAAGGTGAAAATTCCATAATTTGAAGGTCAAATGCATGGAGATGAATTCATTAATTTTCTCAATATTGTGGGGAGAATCTTTGACTATTATGAACAAGCGTCGAAAAATGAGGCTCCATTTGATCATAGAGGTGGAAGAAATCAATCATATTACCGTGATTATGTCAAGGTGAAAATTCCATAATTTGAAGGTCAAATGCATGGAGATTAATTCATTTATTTTCTCAACATAGTGGGGAGAATCTTGGACTATTACAAAATCCCAAAAATTAGAAAGGTAATGTTAGTTGCTATAAAGTTGAAGAAGCATGCATCAATTTGGTGGGAATGATTGAAGAATCAGCGTGAAAGTGAAGGTAAAATAAGGATAATCACTTGGGAGAAGATGAAAAAATAGTTGAAGAATAAGTTCTTATCTAATCAGTACTTATAAGATGCTTTTCATAAGTTTCATAATTTCAAGCAAAAAGAGATGTCCATGGAGGAGTATTTAAGAAAGTTTAATCATCTTATGATGCGTTGTGAGGTATCTGAATCAAGCGAACAAACCATTATGTGTTATCTTGGTGGAACGAGGCCTGAAATTACAAATGTTTTTCAACTATAAACTTATTGGACTTACAACGATGTGTTCAAGCTAGCAATGACGGTGGATAGACAACTCAAGGAGAAAGATAGTGTTCGAGCATGGAGTCATAATGGTGGTTCTAACTAGGGGAGTATTTCTACTTCCAAGCCTTCGAAGATATCTTTCAAGTCATCGTCAACGGAAGATGTGAAAGGCAAATCAATTCAGCCCAATTCTTCAAATTCTAAGTCTCGCCAATCTTCCAAATGTCATGGCTTTGGGCATATTACACCCGAATGTCTAAATCGTAAGATTGTGTCATTAGTGAAGGAGGATGCTAGTTAATATGTGGATCCTATTGCTAGTGATAAAGATGAAAATGAGGGTAAAATTATATATGAAGACTAACATTACATTAAAAAAGGGTTTTTATCACCTTTCATCGTAAGGACTTATCATGGTAAAAAACATTGACAACAAAATACGACCGTGACAACTTATTGTAATGGTCGTGTCAGGGCCAAAGATCGTAACACCCTCTCTATATTTTGTTATCATGATCATGTCAAGGTTTTTAACCGTGAAAATAAACCGATATTGTTTAAATCCTATCCACAAAACATATTTTTTCTCTCTCAACCACTCTCCTCTCTCAGCCACACTCCGCACTCTCTTAATCACCTGTGTTCTCTCTCAAGCACCGACATTCTCTCTTAACCTCCGATGCTCTCTCAACCACCGGTGTTCTATCACCATTGGCGTTCATAGATAAAAATCAAGGTATGTTGTGCCCCTTCTTCATTTTTGGTAAATTTATTCTCTTTTGTAAAAAAAAAAAAGATGCCCCCTCCTTCATGCAAACATCAAGACTTGGGACAACCTTATAACATCACTATATTAATTGAATAAACAAATCATAATGTTCTTGAATGAGATTTCCTTCTATTTTTTACCCATCCATATGCCAAGATTAAGAATAATAATAGGTAAATCATTAGACAATCTAAAGTTCTAAAGTTTGAGGCTTTGGTTAGATCTTTATGTATGAGTTGAGTGGTATTTATCTCTTTCTTTAAATACTTTATTGAGGTATGATGGAAGTGGGTGTCTTTTTTGTTGTAAGAAAATGATGTTATAATAATTTTTACCATGCCTTTATATTACATTGTAAGAATATATGTAATGGTGATTTTTTTTTGTTAATATGATGCCAGTTTTCTGTTATTGATTCTAAAGATGAAACGGTTTCTTGATTCCCTAGATTTTCTTCAAGACATTGGGAAAATAAACTGTAAGTTTAAAAATATTTTGTTATTAGTTTAGAACTTTAAGTCATTGGGTAAAATGGGTTTTATTCGTTTCTCAATCCAAATTATGATTTTTTACTCATGCACAAGTTTCAATTATATGTTTTTTTTATTTGAATTTAATCTGTGAGAAGCCTTTGTTATAAATCTCTCGATCTTGGAAGCTACTTGATAATATTAAACTAGACCCTTTCATTTGATTTTATTATTTGGTATTTATCAATTTTATAATGTGTGTTTTTAGGAATATGATAGGGTGTAAGTTGACTTTTAAAAAGAGAATCAAATGTGTTTAGCTATTTTTTTACTCATGCCCTAGTTTGTGTCATAAGTAGAAGGCAGATTCTTCAAGTAGGTTTTAGATATTTTTATGGAAGAATCAAATCGTTTGTATGTTTAGTTGATATGTTGTTTAGGCAAATTCAAATCGTTTGTTTGTTTAGTTGATAAATCGTTTGTGTATTCCTTAGGATAATTTAATTTCTTTTTAATTCGAATTTCAATTCACAAATATTTGTATTTTTAATTATTTTTGAACTACCAAACACACCATTAATTTATCCAATTCATTTTGTTAGAGTATGTTTGGGAAACCTAATTCCATGCCTCAGAATTATAATGTTTAAAAACATCACTTTATTTTCCTAATTCAAGTCACATTGGATAATGTGATTTGTGGTGAGGGTATTTGGGACCCAATTTTATGATTTGGAATCCCAAGTCCATGCATTGAAGTTAGAAATTTGAAATATTGAAACCGAACATGTTCAAAATTTGAAATATTGAAATGGATCATGCTCATAATTTGAAACATTGAAACCGAACATGTTTAAACTCACTATTTAAATTCATTTTTTGTTCAAATGCACTAGGTATTATAGTATATAACCTAGGGTTCTTTAATTTTTCACATTTTTGTTGATATTAATCCATGAGTATATGCTTTTTACCCATAATAGGTGGTTGTTCGTAGTAGTTGTGATGGGATATCCTCTATACAACGAGTGGATGGGTGAGATAAATATACTAGGGGATGCGTATCGTAGAGGTGCTGATGAGTTTGAAAAATTCACAAAGAGGTGTCTTAATGATGAAGAGTTACCGTCTTTGTGTGCACATTATAGGAATGGTAAGGTATTTTAGTGGAAAACAGTTGAACCACATCTTCTTAGATGGTATATGTAAGATAATTATCGGTCGTGGATTTTTCACGGGGAAAATACATGTTCCCTTTATCCCCTAGAAACCTTCAAAACAATAATAAAGTAGGATATATGTATAAGGTCAAGATGATAATGTAAATCATAATATGTTAGAGGATTTAGTTGATGAGGCTTATGAAGTTAATGAAGTGGAAGAAAATGAGGTCCTAACTATGTAAAAGGTTCAGATGTTCATGAAGTTATTGGGATAAACCTTGACGACCTCTATTAAAGTTTAAAATTTAAGGTGACCTAACCGTTGTACCCTGGTTGTGGCAAAGATCAAACAACTTTTCATGTCATGGTTGGTTTTCATACTTTGAAGACCTAATATAGTTTATTTAGTAATAGTGCGATAGGAATTCTGAATTAGGTGAAGGGCGTGCTACCCAAGACAAATACGTTTCCAAATAGTTATCCTAGTATGAAGAATAGTTTGAAAGGTTTTGGAATGCAGTATAAATTAATTCATACTTATAGGTATGACTGTATACTATATCGAAAGGAGTGTGAAAATCTCAATCAGTGTTCAGTATGCGAGGAACCTTGATATGTGCAATCAAATGACAAGGAAGTCATGCTTTAAAAAGTTCCTCAAAAAATATTGAAATATTTCTTGCTAGGCCTATATTGAAGCTATTTTTCACAGTATCATGATAGCGAAGGCCATGACATAGCATGCTAAGGCAGAAGTTGAGGATAATCCCATGTGTCATTCTATTGATTTTATAGTTAGGAAAATGATAAATTGTGATTATCTTGATTTTGCTTGGGAACAGTGTAATATTTGTTTGGTAATATCAAGAGAAGGTTTCAATCCACTTGGAAATCTTAGCACTAATCAGAGTGTATGTCCCGTGATCCAAGCACCACTCAACCTCCCTCCTTCAGAGTGTATGAAACTCGAATTTTATATGTTGTCTTTGTTGATAACTAGCCTAAAGGCACCAAGTGAAGACATTGATGTCTATTTGTCTCCTTTGGTAGAATAATTAAATGAGTTGTGGGTAGAGGGTGTGAAAGCGTTTGACTGTTGTAAAAAAGAAGAGTTTACACTGAAAGCTATTGTTGATACCAAAATTAATATGCTGATGTGGACGAATAATACGAAGACACGTGTCAATCTACGTGGCACAATAGCAGCGAGGAAGTTCATTTCCCGACCAACCATGATTCTTTTCGAGCAACGAGGAACTCTAGCGCACCGAGGAACTCTAGCGCTCCGAGGTACTCTAGCGCTCCGAGGAACTCCTGAGCAACGAGTAACTATGGCGGTCCGAGCTGCACCTCGGTCGTATCATTAATTGCCAGATAATCAACAGTTCAAATATTCATTGAATGCTTATATTCTTGACACGCACGCTGCATTAAATGTATTACCCTTTCACATGTATATCATTTAATGTATCGAACCTTTCATGTACAGCCTCAAGGCTATAAATACCTTGTATCAACCCCATTCAAAGGGACGGGAATTTCTTGAGAGAACTTGTAATCAAAAATTCTGCAAACACTCAGCAATAACATAACAGTGGACGTAGGCTTTATTCCTAGCCGAACCACTTTAAAAATCTTTGTCTTATTTATTTATCTGTGATTGAATAATTAGAGCAATCTAGTTTTTTACATCAACAGATTGGCGCCGTCTGTGGGAAACGACTGTTATTATCGTTTTTCGCAAAAATCATTTGTTATCAATGGCAGATAATCCAGAATCCAGTAATCGAAATGCCGGAAATGCTGAAAATCTTCCAAATCCATCTGCAACTCCAGATCTGGCTGGAATTATGACAAATCTGGCTCAAGGACAAACCGCCATGCAAGAATCTATGAGGCAACTCATTCAAACCCTTCAAGGCGGTGCACCTACCTATTCAGGGCAACAAAGTGATCGTGGGCAATCACGATCCAGACGTACTGGGTCATTTCGCAATGGGGAGTCTAATGATTCTTCTTATCAACCTGGGCGAACTTCATCAATACAGGCTACGGATACAGATCAACGTATCACTCTCTCTACGGAGAGAACTAGCGCTTTAGAAAGATTAAGCAGGGTGTCTCCTTTCAGTCGATTAGGACCAAGGAGGAATATGAGTCCACCTAGAGCTCCATCGAGAAGTTTTCGGCCACCATCAGGTTTGAGGGAAGGATCGGCACAATCACGACCAGCTACTCGTCGAGATAAATTTCAGGAAGCTACATCAGAGCAATCAATTGCTCGGACTAAGCGGCCTGAGGAAGGAAATGAAGCATGGAAAGGTTCCATTTAGCGGTTAGAAGATAGACTGGGAGAAATGGCTAAAGCAAGAAACTCCTTACAGAGAACTTTTGTTCAAGGGACACCTTTTGTGCAAGCCATTGTGGATTTTCCCTCACCATCGAAATTCAAAGCACCTGTGGTGACCCCCAAGTACGATGGAAAGACGGATCCTGTACTTCATATAGAACAATACCAAGCTGCTGCCGAAATCTATGCCGTTCCCAACGAGATGGGGTGTAGAGCATTCTCAGGAACTCTTACCGGATCTGCACAAATATGGTACAATAATCTTCCTCGGGGTAAGATTTCAACTTTTATTCAGTTAGCCGAGCTGTTCATTGGCAATTTTTGTTTTGGGGCAAAGCCGGTAAAGCGAGTAGCACATTTGCTAAGTGTTAGACAAAAATCAGGTGAAAGTACTAGAGATTACATAACTCGTTTTAATAACGAGAAGTTGGAGGTCATAGATTACGAAGAAAAGACAGCAATCACTGCTTTGATGAGTGGTTTGTTGCCTAATAAGTTATACTACTCTTTGGCCAAAGATCCACCTAAAACTATGTCGGAATTGATGGCAAAAGTGGCTAAAATCATGAATGCCGAGGAGGCTATGGCTGCAAAGAAGAATATGGATAAAGAAACCAAGGTGGAGGTCGACAAGTCTAAGAAGAAAGAGCAGAAAGGTAATGGTGGTGACAAGCACTCCAAGAATAATAGGAGGACATGGGAAGTCCTAAAGAAGTACGATAATTATACTCCATTGAAAATGGGTATTAATCACGTTTTAGAAGAGATCAAGAACAGCGAGGAAATTAAGTGGCCAGAAAAATTGAGGACAAATCCTGATCTGAGGAATAAGGCAAAATACTGTGAGTTTCACAAAGATTATGGCCATATGACCAAAAATTGCATAGCCCTTCAGAACGAGATTGAAACGCTCATCCGAAGAGGAAAATTGTCAAAATATGTAGATCGCAGGGGTGAGAGGAAGAATGATGATAGAACTAGAGAAAGATCTAGATCTCCTCGTCGTGCCGAGGAGAAAAAGAAGAGGGACCATGAAGATGATCCAGATGATGACCCCGATCTTCCCAAAAAGCCAAGGCAGCCTGAACGAGAGGTATTTTCTATACGTTTTGGGTCATTTGATTGTAATGTTATTACAGGAGGAGATGCAGGAGGAGGAGACCTTACTGTAGAAAGAAAAGCTTACCTCAGAGAGGCTCAAGCTTGTTCATATATTCAGCGAATAAATCTGGCCGAGGATGATCGTCCGAGGAAGGTAAACAAAGAGAAGCTAGTGATTGGTTTTTCAAAAAATGACCTGGCAGGTGTTCTTTACCCTCATGATGATCCTTTGGTGATCAAAATGATGATGAAAGACGTGGTCATTTCGAGGGTGTTAGTAGACAACGGTAGTTCGGCAGACATCATGTATTACTCATGCTTTGATAGCTTGAATTTGAAATTATCTCAATTGGAACCTTATCACAGACCCCTTCTGGGTTTTGCTGGCGAGAAAGTTTTTCTACTTGGGACGATCAAGTTGGATATACTCATTGGAACTTGGCCTGCTTGTCGAACAGAAAGAATACGCTTCTTTGTGATGGATAAGAATGTGCAGTCAGCCTACAACATCATCATGGGAAGAGTTGGATTGAAGAAGTTCGAAGCAGTTCCATCTACAGTACATCAGTGTTTGAAATTTCCAACGAATTTTGGAGTCGGAATTATGAAAGGTGATCAAAAAGTAGCTCGGGAATGCTATTATTCGTCTGCCGGGCAAGAGGAACTTGAAGAATCAGGGAAAAAGACTACTACTTACCAAGTGGAGGAAGGTACAGAAATTGAAACTCTTGATCCTAGGGATGAATCTCAACTTGTAAAAGGACAGGTGGTGGAATCTACATAAAATATTATTCTGGACGACGAGCATCCTGAACGAGTAACCCAGATAGGATCGTCGTTGGATGTTTCGATAAAACAGGAGTTGATAACTTTCTTGAGAAATAGGAAGAATAATTTTGCTTGGAGTCATGAAGACATGCCAGGAATAGATCCAAACTTCTTATGTCATGAGCTCAATGTGAATAAGGAGATCAAGCCTGTGAAGCAGAGGAGAATAGTGTGTAGTCCCGAGAAGAACCAGGCCATACAAGAGGAGGTCGAGAAGCTCCAGAAAGCCCAATTTATTGAAGATGTGAAATATCCAGATTGGTTGGCAAATGTGGTGATGGTAAAGAAGAAGAATAATAAATGGAGAATGTGTGTTGATTTTACAGATCTTAACAAGGCATGCCCAAAAGATCATTTTCCATTGCCCAGAATTGATCAGCTAGTGGATGCTACCTCGGGACATGAGCTACTCAGATTCATGGATGCATATTCTGGATACAATCAGATCAAAATGAAGCCTGAAGACAGGGAAAGTACTTCTTTTATTACCCCAAGGGGAACTTATTGTTATAATGTTATGCCTTTTGGTTTAAAAAATGCAGGTGCAACATATCAGCGGCTGATGAACAAGGTTTTTGCCGAACAAATCAGTTGCAACATGGAAGTCTATGTCGACGACATGCTCACCAAAAGCAAGAGAGCTACTGATCATCTAGTTGACTTAGGCCAGACCTTTGATCAACTAGATAAATACCAAATGAAGCTCAACCCGACGAAGTGTACCTTTGGAGTACGAGAAGGAATGTTCCTCGGATACATCGTCAATCAACGAGGTATTGAGGAAAAACCAAAAAAGATCAAAGCTCTTTTAGGGTTGCGATCCCCAACGACGAGGAAAGAAGTACAGAGTCTTACCGGACGAGTTGCAGCGCTCAACAGATTTGTATCCCGAGCAACTGATAAATGCCTCCCATTTTTCAAAACACTGCGAAAAAGTTTTGAGTGGACTGATGAATGTGAGAAGGCCTTTCAAGATTTGAAGAAGTATTTGGGAGCCCCACCATTGTTGTCTAGGCCAATAACAGGAGAAAAGTTGTACTTGTATCTGGCAGTATCAGAGAATGCAGTCAGCTCGGCGTTGATCAGATTGGAGAATGGAGTCCAGAAGCCAATTTATTACACAAGTAAGGCTTTCCGAGGTGCCGAAATCAGGTACCCAAAGCTAGAAAAATTGGCACTGGCATTAATTGAAGCAAGTAGAAGAATGAGGCCATACTTCCAGGCCCATACAATCATTGTATATACTGACATGCCATTAAGACAAGCCCTTCACAAGCCAGAAAAATCAGGAAGATTGATGTATTGGGCCATAGAACTCGGTGAATATGATATTGTGTACGAACCCAGATCATCATTAAAGGGGCAAGCTGTAGTAGATTTTATAGCAGAATTCACATACCCTGATACCCCCGAGGAACAAAAGGTACTTGCTGACCTACCTGTGGACGATACAGGATCAACAAACACAGGTCCAGACCAACCAAGGTTGGTAAAAGGACTTGTGGATGTAGAAAAATCATCATATTCAAACCCAGACCAACTCCGGTTGGTAAAAGGGCGCGAACGGATGACCGACGAGGAACGAAGGATACCCGGGGATGATGAAAGAAAACAGATGATATTTTACCGAGGAACTCTAACAGATAAGAAATTTGAAGACGAGTTACCTACATGGAGATTATATGTAGATGGATCATCCTGCACAGCTGGTGGTGGGGCAGGGATCGTTTTAAACACCCCAGATGATATGGACATGGAGTATGCCTTGCGATTCCAATTCAAGGCTTCCAATAATGAAGCTGAGTATGAGGCCATGATAGCAGGTTTTCATTTGGCGAAAGTTATGGAAGCACGGCAAATAATTGTTTTCAGTGATTCTCAATTAATTGTGAATCAAATGATGGGAATATATGCAGTTAAGGGAGAATTAATGGTGAAGTACCATGCAAAGGTGATGGAGTTATTGACAGAATTTGATGCTATTCAATTGGTGAGAATACCGAGGATGGAGAATGCTAGAGCAGACGCATTGGCCCGATTAGTGTCAGCTACCCGCACCGAGCTGCGAAGAACGATACCAATTGAAGTATTAGAAAGTCGGAGCATAGAAGAAGATCTTACGGTGAAGATTATTACCCTTGATTTAGGACCATCTTGGATGGATCCTATCAGGGCATACATTGAAGAAGGAGAATTACCAGAGGACAAGCTAGCTGCCAAGAAATTGAAGTATAAAGTTGCTCGGTATGTGTTAACTAATGGTGTTTTGTATAGACGAGGAATTATGGCAGGTTTGCAGAGATGTGTGCATCCATCAGAAGTCAAAGAATTGGTTGAAGAAATCCATGAAGGATCTTGTGGAGCTCATGTAGCAGGTCGGACACTTTTGCAAAGGGTAATGACACAGGGATATTACTGGCCGACGATGGGGGCTGATTGTATAGCCTATGCCAAGAAGTGTGACAAGTGCCAACGTTTTTCCTCCATCCGAAGAACTCCACAAGCATTGTTGACACCCATAACTTCACCTTGACCATTTTCCATGTGGGGGGTTGATCTGGTTGGACCATTACCGACGACCCGAGGAAGGTTCAAGTATCTCGTCGTGGCAGTGGATTATTTTACTAAGTGGGTGGAAGCTGAACCACTAATTGATATGACGTACGAGAAGGTATATCAGTTCATTTGGAAGAACATCATTTGTCGATATGGTCTCCCCCATGCTTTCATCACAGACCATGGAACACAATTCGATAATGAAGAATTTGCTGACTATTGTCATCAGTCGAACATTTTGAAGTATCATTCAGCACCAGGCCATCCCCAAAGCAATGGACAGACTGAGGTGACAAACAGAACATTACTAAATGGTTTGAAGAAGAGGTTAAGTGAAGCTAAAGCAAATTGGATCAATGAGCTCCAATCAGTACTATGGGCTTACCGAACAACTCCCCGAGCAGCAACTGGAGAATCACCATATATGCTAGCATTTGGAAGTGAGGCTGTAATACCTGCTGAGTTGGGTCTCCCAACGCATAGAGTACTGAATTTTAATTCCCCAGTCAGCGATTTGATGAGAAGACTGGATTTGGATATGCTCGAGGAGGTTAGAGAAGAGGCAGCCATTAGGAATGCTGCTTACCAACAACGTACAGCTCTGTTCTACAACAAAAGGGTGAAGAAATGTGATTTAAAAGAAGGGGATTATGTGCTAAAGAAAGTCATTCAGAAGCAAAATAAGTTGGAAGCAAAACTGGCATGGACCTTACCGAGTTACAGAGGTTGTTCGTCCAGGAACTTACAGAATAGCAACTCTAGAGGGAGAAGAATTTAAGAATGCATGGAATGCTGAACACCTGCGCAAGTATTATAAGTAATGTAAAATGTAAAGCATTTCCTTCATTATGAATAAAACGAGGATGCTTCACCATTTTCTTTCTGTTGAAAGTTTCTTGGGGAATACTAGTGTTGTACACTACGCTGCTTGATAACAAGAAGAAGACTATAGTTCAGACCCACGATCAATTCCGGTTGATAAAAGGGCGAGAACAACTTAAATACTCCTTTGGTTAGGAGGCGACACTAGTGTGATCAACTACGGTTGGTAAGATATCTAGTGGACAGCTCGCAAGAGCAAAAAAAAACTACTCCTTTGGTTAGGAGGCGACACTAGTGTGACCAACTACGGTTGGTAAGATATCTAGTGGACAACTCGCAAGAGCCAAAAAAAAAACTACTCCTTTGGTTAGGAGGCGACACTAGTGTGACCAACTACGGTTGGTAAGATATCTAGTGGACAGCTCGAAAGAGCCAAAAAACTACTCCTTTGGTTAGGAGGCGACACTAGTGTGACCAACTACGGTTGGTAAGATATCTAGTGGACAGCTCGAAAGAGCCAAAAAACTACTCCTTTGGTTAGGAGGCGACACTAGTGTGACCAACTACGGTTGGTAAGATATCTAGTGGACAGCTCAACGAGCCAAAAAGTTCGAAAGAACCACTACTACTACCACTGCTACTCCTTTGGTTAGGAGGTGTACACCAGCATGATCAATTACGGTGTTGGTAAGATATAAATATACTCTCAAATTACAACTTATGTTGGTCGGGAGGTAAGATTATTACAAAAAGTTCTTTGAAGAACAAAATATTCCAAAATATACCAAGTATAGCTGGTCGGGGATAAAAACCCACTAACTATAGTTGGTCGACGAGGACAAATTATTGACTTTAGTTGGTCGGACACATTTTATGAAAATATTTGAAATTGAACCAATTATGACTGGTCGGGGATAAAAACCCATCAACTGTAGTAGGTCGACAAACATTATTTGTCCACCTTTATTATTAAGTGATTGAACAACCTTGATACTTGTAACTTTTTATTACTAAGTTGGTTGATGGACAGCACAATATTGTTATCTTTTTAACAGATACATAGATAAATATAAAGGTGTTTTATAAACACAAAACAATAGCAAGATTTACAAACAAAAATGAAGTCTTTCATTAAAAATTCAAAATGAGTTACATATTACATGTATGTGCTGACTATTACATTAAGATTCCTATTCTATTGGTTTCTTGCCCTTTGCTTTTGAGACAGGATCTTCGCCAGCAGGAGGATTTTCCAGGCAAAGGGGAGAATTAATAAAGTTCAAGTCCTTCAGCATTCTGACGTTCATTATTGAAGGTGTATCCATTAGATGCTCTGGACGAGATACTTCGATTTGGGAATGAAGGCTATAATCACCGAGGTATTTTGAAATTAGGCTACGAGGAATGGAACGAGCTGGGATCCAGGCCATATCCAATTTGAAAGGTGGCACAGGCAAGTCTAGTAACCCTGGAGCATGATAATCCCATAAAAAATGCCCTTGCTCTAATTTTAACACGCCCAGTGCGTTCAACCACCCTTGCTTATAACCTTCATTGTTGGCATGTTCAATACGAGCATCCAAATGAACAAGAGCATCGTTATATCCTGCCATCCAGAATTCCCTGGGCTGCTTATGAAATTGAAAAGTTAATCTATCCAATTGTTCGAGAAGATTTTTAGCAAAAAGATCCTTGGTATGAAGAGCAGACTTCGTTGCAGTAAGTTGATCTTCCAAGGATAGATTTTTCTTGGACATTTCTGACAAAGCACGATCCTTAGCATTTAATTGAAACGCTTGAGTTTCCAAAGTAGACTGAGTGCGAGCCTCTTCAACATTGCGACTAAGAACTCTTGATCGGCTCCGAGAAGCAACTGGAGAACTTTGCTCCTCGACAAATCTTCCTCGTCCCCGAGAACCTCTTCCTCGTCCCCGAGCAGTCACAGGAATAACAGACTTTCTCAAGTTATCCAGTTCTTGCCTTAGTTTGGCATTTTCAACCTCTAAGAATGAGAAACCTTCATCAGTAACGGGCACTAGAGCAGTGGAAGATGACGCTGCAGATTCATATTGAGCCAACGTTTTCTGTAAATTATTATTTTCTTGTTCCAGGATCTCGGCAATCTGCCTGCAAGCTTCAACTTCACCTTTTAGGGTCCTTTCCCTAATATCATATCCAACAATGATCTTTTTATGGCCTGTTTCAGAAGAGAGCTGCTGATATCTATTTTCATAATCCTTGTGCAACGAAGCCATTGATGCATTGTGTTGATTTTGAAGATCCTCTATGGAACCATGAAGTTCCTCGATCAATTCGTAGTATGCCACATTATTGGCCACAGATCTATCAAGTAAATCCTTCAGGTACCGGTAAGCCTCAACTGCTTGTTCTGAGGCATCGTGACCAAGGATGTCGACAATCTCTGATACACTTAGGTCTGTATGACCAGCTTTATAATAACCATTGCATTGTCGCATCAACTCAGTATCAGGAGCAGATATCAATTCCATTCTGGCCAAAAACTAATAAAGAAGAGGAAGCAGTAGTTAATAAATAAAAGCAGACAGAGTATCAATAATGAAGAGGAACGAAGATGTATTTTATTAGATCATCAAAAGGTTACATTGTTCGATTACAAGTAATGAAATATAGAAATAATGTCGAACAACTTCACACCTTTTCCTTATCTCCCAAGACTTTCTCGGGAGGCTGGGACGAGGAGCTCGGTTGCTCGGTGGTAACAACTGTTTGATCAGCAGGAATCTTTTCGGCAGGAGGAGGCATAGAAGAAATGTCCTCGATGACAGAGGGTTGAGAAGCAGAGACTGGGTCACCCATAGCCATAGAAGATTCATCTGAGACAGGCTCATCTTCTTCTTCTTCCACAATTGCTGGAAGAGGACCAGGGAGGTGTCGTTGGAATAGATCAGAATCGTCTTTGACCTTCAACTCTTGCAGAGCAGCTACCCAGCCATCGTGGAAGTATTTCAACTTCCCATATTGGACTTGGGATGTCATAGCAGCAATCCCCTTATCCCATCCTTTCTCCCAACCAGCACTGAAAGATTTCTTGACTGCAACCTTTCTCTTCAATTTCTCCGAGGAGAGTTTAACATCCAATTTTTCTTTTTGGACCTTGATATCTCGCAGGGTAGATAACTCTTCCTCTGCCTTTTTCATCTTGTCGTCACATTTTTGATGTTCGACTTCTAAGCCTTTCATTTTATCTTCCAAATTCTTGGAGGTTTCAGCCATCTTCACCTTCTCAGCTTCAGCCACAGCCAACTTTTTCTCCCAAACAGCTTTTTTCTCAACATACTGTTGACGAGATTCCTTTAAAGATTGGGTCAAACCCAGCAGAGCATCCTCTACACCTGACGAGGAGCTTGAAGCTTTAATAGCCTCATCCTTCTTCACAATATTATTGAAACAGTTCACCAGCTGAAAGATGAGAGAAATAGTAAAGTCAATACAAAATGCAAGTATTCAGAGAAAGAAAGAAAAACCAGAAGTATGAGAAATTTACTGAAGCAAGGTGACGAGCAGCTAAGGATGTTAGCATATCCCTAGGAATTTTTTCATGGAAGAACTTGGAAGAATGATGTTTGGAACATCAATACCACCAACAGGTAGAGAGGAGGCAGTTTCAGCCGGAGTAACTAAGGATGATTTCCTCAATCTCCTCAACGGGAGTTCAGAACCTTCAACCAAAGAAGTCTTGGTCGGAGAGATTGTAATTACATCTACAGGAGCACTTTTCTTGCTCGGAACCACTGGAGGCTTCTCGGTAGCTTTAGAAGACCCAGCATCCACCTTTTTAGTCCCCTCTGGGACATCAGCTTTGCTTTTCTTGGCCCCAGCAACAGAAGTAACATCATCAAAGAGAGCAGGAGGAGCTCTTTTCTTACCCATCCTTTGACTTAAAGGAAGATGAGAATCTGAAGATGAACCTTCTGGAGTTGAAGCTGGTTCAACAGGGCGAGCAGTATAAGAGGTTGTGTAACTCTTATACTATAGCAGATATGAGGCAGACCTGATGTGTTCATCTGCAACGTTCTTGTGCAAACCCCAGATAAGTTTCAGATGCTTGATATTAACCTCTGATTCTTTTGGAGTTTTTCTTTTGCTATCAACTGCAAATAAATACATAACGAGATATCAATCATACATTTTGTCAAACATGATGAAAGCATAATTTCATGAGAAAAATAAAATGAAAAATAAACCTATCCCGTTGCCATATGGGGGGCATCTGGGACCATTGTATACTCCATCACCAACTAAAGGGGCATATTGCCAATTTTTTATAACCAACCCATGTTCAAAATAATCTCTATTTGAGTCAGGGAGGTTAACTACAAGAGCCCTATTCAGAAACCTAGTTTTTAAGTAATAAATATTATCTAGAGTGGCCCACTTATAGCAGTACATAATCTCAGGAATCCCAATACGAGTCCCATGAGTTAGATTTAATTTGTGCACCCCATTAATTATTCTCCATGAATTGGGGGCTATTTTTGCAGGGACAAGATCAAAATATTGATAAAACTCAAGACACAATGGATTTGGTGGAAAGGAAAAACCACATTCAGCAATAAAAAGACTGGGGAACCAATGTCCCTCAGCCAGACGAAAATAATTTTGAGGTTCAGAAAGTTCCTCCAAGATTACCCAAGATGGGATGGAAAAGTCAGAGCGGAACTTTTCAAGAGATTCAATAATGTAAACCATGATGAATAAAAGAAGAAGGAAGAAAATCTTACAGGAAGGAAGGACGTATGTTGACAACGAACGAAAACAAGGATGAACGCACAAGAGAGAAGGAGAAAATAGAAAGCTTGAATGCAGAAAAGTGGAAAACGTAGAAAACGGTATGGTTACCTAAGAAGTTTAAATACTTTGCATTGGGAAGCGGCGAGAGAAATGATTACCAAAAAGAAACTACTGAACTTCCGGCGGCTAAAAGGATAAAAACTGCACGGAGATCGAAGCGCTTATAAAAAATTCAAAAAAAAGGCGGAAGCTGCGAAATGAGAAGGAAATTTGAACACAATGTTCCTGAAACCCAGGAAAGTCATTTAATATTGCCATATACCGAGAAAGAATGTTTCATACTCCTCAAAGTTCGAAATATGAAACATTGGGGGCTTCTGTTGATACCAAAATTAATATGCTGATGTGGACGAATAATACGAAGACACGTGTCAATCTACATGGCACAATAGCAGCGAGGAAGTTCATTTCCCGACCAACCATGATTCTTTCCGAGCAACGAGGAACTCTAGCGCACCGTGGAACTCTAGCGCTCCGAGGTACTCTAGCGCTCCGAGGAACTCCTGAGCAACGAGCAACTATGGCGGTCCGAGCTGCACCTCGGTCGTATCATTAATTGCCAGATAATCAACAGTTCAAATATTCATTGAATGCTTATATTCTTGACACGCACGCTGCATTAAATGTATTACCCTTTCACATGTATATCATTTAATGTATCGAACCTTTCATGTACAGCCTCAAGGCTATAAATACCTTGTATCAACCCCATTCAAAGGGACGGGAATTTCTTGAGAGAACTTGTAATCAAGAATTCTGCAAACACTCAGCAATAACATCACAGTGGACGTAGGCTTTATTCCTAGCAGAACCACTTTAAAAATCTTTGTCCTATTTATTTATCTGTGATTGAATAATTAGAGCAATCTAGTTTTTTACATCAACAGCTATGTTGATTTAGGCAATTCATGATTTCCCAACTTATGGGACATTATCTAGTTGAGTAATTCATGGTTATTTGGGGTGTCCTATTTGTGGTGAGGAGACTGATTCTCAACATCTCAAGGCTAGTGGGAAAATATATACCATTCCCATTGGAGGTTTTTACCCATTGATCATAGTTTTATATTTGAAAAAGGTTCCAATTTTTTATCACCCAGGGTTGAACATAGACTACCCTTGAGAAAACTTTCATGTTCTGAAATTGAGAGTAAATCTTCTAATTGTGGACCTAATATGCCAGGAAAGAATTCTAAATTGAAGAAATCCAAGCATAAGAAGACCCTAATTGGGAATGAGATGGAGAAAAGAAAGGCATGGTCTAGGAGGCCAATTTTATTTGACTTGACTTATTGGAAGGGTAACCTGGTACATCATGTATAAGATGTAATGAATGCAGAGAAGAATATCACTAAAACATCTTATGGGCACATTCCTTTGGGGGAGTCATTCGAAGGATGGAGAAAATGCACGATGTGGCCTTAAATTGTTAAAACTTAAACTATAGTTGTGGTTGAATGAAGATAGTAGCGGAAGGAAAATAATTCCCTGGCGCATTTACTTTAATGAATGAGGAAAGAAAGGTGATTTTAGACACAATATATAATTTGAAAGTTTTCTCTAATTTTTCATCCTACTCGCAAAGTATTGTTAATTATGCCTCCCACAATTTACATAAGTACGTGTCTCACGATTGCCATGTGATCACACAATTGGTTCCTTCGTTGTTTAAGTAGTGCTTCTCTAAGCATGGGGATTTACAGAGGGCCATTATGCAAATTAGCATCTGCTTCATACTGTTATGTTAAAAAGTAAAATTCTCTTGATTGTTTGGCTCAATTTTGAGAAATTTATTTATTTATATTTGTGCACATATAATTGTATTTTTTTTATATATTTAAGATGTATTTTATATAATTTTAATATATAAAATCAAAACAAATTAATTTGAATTGATCATTAAACTATTTTTGTTATGAAACATGCTTTATGTATTTATAATTTAAATATTTTTATATTAAACTTTGTTAAGTTTATAATTGTTCCAGTTTTTCATTAATATTTTTACATTTTTTATAAAAAAATTTCTTGATTTTAAAAGTGTTATATTAACATTTGATTAAACTTTTTTTTGTTTAATTATCCACTTTAACACAACATTAAAACAACAAAGGTTTCTTTACGAGGAGTGTTGTTTTGTTTTGAGCCAAGTGGAAGTTTTTGGGCTTAGCGTCTTGTGCGTTCGACACACACGATGTCATTACATGTGTGTTTGCAGGCGCTTGTGTATTCGATTGTTGTATCCCCATTAATTTTACCTTGTTGCTCCTACTCTTCATTAGCCTTTTTGCGCATGTACCCTCCATTTTACTATTTTAACTTTACCCTCAGCCGCCTGAGGTTGATTACATTTTTGGCCTTATGGTTCTAGGTATTTACGACTTATACCGGGGTCCTTTCTTGGAGCCTATAAATAAAGGCGTTGGGGTGTTGAAAAATTCAGAGCTTTGATTTGTAAAAGCTACCGAAACTCTACTAAAATTTTACTCTCTTTCTCTCTCTAAAAATCCTAAGCATTCTACCTTTCTTTTGAGAGACTTCACTTAACCAATACACTAGTACACTATATTGATTTTCGTAACCACCTTGTAAGGTCATTTACTGAGTGTATGGTTTGAAGGGATTGTGTTGGGTGTCGGTTCTTGGCTCATCTATTCTTAAAGTTCTGTATTACAAAATGATTCAAGGTTTCGATTTAAAGTTATTTGGGTTTGAAGGGGGAATACTTGACACTGCTTTGGATCGTTCATGTTGGAGCTCAGAATTTCTCCTCGTCTGACTTTTAATATTTTTTGAAGAAAAACTCTACTGGTAACCTCTTAGAATGACTCTTATACTTTAAACATGTTTATATATATATATATATATATATATATATATATATATATATATATACACACACACACGCGTGTGTGTGTGTATATGTGTTAATCCTTGTAAGTTCCACACTAGTATTGAGTAATTCTTGGATCTAAACTTCTTTTAGGTCATTTGTGTTTAATAACTGAATTCTTGAGTTTTCTGGGAAGTTAGTTTGTTTGGGATCGTTGCATGCCAATTTCTATAAAAAATAAGGGCTTAACCAAACTGAGTTTTTGAACCTTTATCTTGTGCTATTTAATGTACTCAATCTTTACATAATATAAACTAATTCTCGTTTAAAGTTGATAAGAGTTAAAACTGGTCTTAGATAACTTATTAGCTTGGTAATATTGAACTAAATAAATTTTTGAGAACCTATTTTTTAAGCCTGCCTATTCTTGATCTTGGTTAAACAATAGATATGAGATATTTTATTGTGTGGTTATTAATTTAAAATAGAACTTTATTTATACAAAACCAAATCTAAAGTTTCTTTTATTCGTGTTGGTTTGAAAATCGGATCCCTGTTACTGTGGTTGATTTTTTTATGTAAGTTTTATAAAACAAGTTTTATTTATATATAATCTAAAACCTATATAAATCTCTTACATATCTTAAACTCGTTAAGGTTTAGTTGTGTAAAACATTATATGGGGATTTACTTCCCCCTATTTTAGTTTGGTCATTTACACTTAATTGAATTTATAGTTAGGTTTAATTATTATTGTTGATTAATTAATTACTAAAGAAGGCCTTGTGTGTGTCTTATGATTTAATCGTTCATAATATTTTTATGTTTTAATCAATCCAACTCTTATTATTAATTATTATTATTGTGTGCAACTTCACTGGTACTCTAGTGTTGAGTGTGTTCTCAAGTTGTCACTTCCTTGATGTGTTTATTACTACTTCAAATAGTTTATGGGGTTATTTAGGTTAGCCTTGGTATACTTGTTTGTATTATCTTAACTTGTTCATTCACACTTGTAATCTGTAATTTGTACTTAACATTGGTATCAGTGGACTTGGGTGTGTGCATGGTCATAGAACTAAAGGGTTTTCACTTTGCTGGTTTCCTCCTGAACAAATATTATGTATGATCCACTTTTCCTCATCCCATTCTAAAGAAGATTTACTTAAAGAAACATAATTATTTTTCACTTGTGTGTGTGAATGGTTTCAATTTATAAACTACCAAAGGTTTTTTATCAAAGAGTTAAAAGAATTTTCATATCTAGACACTTTAGTGTGTTAGGTTCTTTCAAGTGGTATCAGAGTAACAAGATTACTTTCTAAAAGTTTCTTTTCTTTAAGATCTCGAACTCTTTGTAAAACCTTTTAAAAAAGTAGGTGATCATAACGGTAGTTCTGTACATCGTCACATGTTTGATGTAAACAACTTTGCTTACTGGAAATTAAGAATGGTTTTCCACCTTCAACAATTGGGTGATGAGGTATAGAAATGGTTGAAACTGGTTTTTCTACCCTTACAACACCTACTGATGAAGGTGATGCTCTATTTTTTGTTAAAACCCCCCTTTCTGAATAGTCTAAGGAGGAAAATCAAAATTCACAATACAACAATAAAAGCAAAAATGATATTTTTCAAGTAATGAGAAATTTGATGATTTTTATCTTAGAATTCAAGACGTAGTTGATCAATCACATGCTAATGGAATTGTCTATATTAATTCTAATTTTTTTGATAAATACTTAGATCTCTTCCTGATAGTTCTGACATGAAAATTCATATTATGGATACATTAGAAGACAGTGACATGACACCTCAACTTTTGTGTAGTAAATTAAAAACATATGAATTGCGAACTATTTTAAAATAAAATAAAATAGGCAAAACACTTGCACAACCTACACTAAAAAATGCCCTGATTTTTAAATCTAATTTAAATAGTCTTGCTTTTATTTCATCCTTGACTATTTTAGAATAATCGTCTATTACACTCGAGTTGTTGGACAATGAAATTTATTTGTTTTCTAAATACTTTAAGAGTTTTGTTAAGTTTAGAAATAATTTTTCTTCAAGAGAAGGTCAGCCTAGTTATACTCATAAGCCTCTTGAAAAACAATTTGAGAAGGAACATAATGAAAATAATAATCTTACCAATGATATTAGTTATATTCAATGTAATAAATGTAATGAATTTTGTCACTGTGATAGTGAATATTTTTCAAAAAGGCAACCTTAAATTAAGGCACACATTTTTAAAACATGGGATGATAGTTATGACAGTGATAATGATGAAGAGCATTTTTTTAATGGCATTTACTTTTATATGTGCCATTGAATATGATGATATTTTTGATAGGTTTTGTATTTTATCAGATGATTTTGATTTATTGTTAGACAACTATGAGATGCAATTTGATAATATTTCTATGTCCATTGCACATTATCACACAATTATCACAGAAGACTATCCTTTAATTGATGATTCTATTGATTCATTTAATGAATCTGTTCTTCTTAGTACTACTAATCATATTGAATCTTATGGTTGTCCTAAAACTAATGATTTCCCTTTTTGAGGATAACAATGATTTAGTCAATGATTTAGAAAATTCTAGATTGCTTGATAAAATTGATGGTTTAAATAAATAAGTTAGATTAATCACTAATGAATCTACCATGGATGTTAAAGAACTAGAATTTGATATTGTATTACTTGAGAAAAGGATTTGTATGTTGGCCGAAACTAATCATTTACTCGAAGTAAAACTCAAGGCTGCTTCAAATGATTATGATGAATCTCAAGTAGAACTTAAAGATTCTTTGAAATGTTTAATAGGTTTTTCAAATTCCAGTATAGTTGTCAAATCCTTGAATAAATATGTAGAAGAACATTTTCTTTTGAAAGGAATTGGTTTTACTGGAGAAACTTTTGATGAAACTATTTTTGTTAACTTCATTGAAAGTTGTCCAGGACCACCTATTGTGAAAATGTCCATCCCTTATGAGAAAGTTGAAATTCAATGTCTTGAAAAATAGCCCCTTAAGTAGATTTACCGTTGTACTTTGTATTATAAAAAGGGACATTTAGATAAATTATGTTACAAACAATTAAATTTAAACATATTTTGAAAATGAATATAAGCCCACCAAGTGTAATAAAACTGGATTTTTTGATAGAAATATTTTTCATTGTAACTTTTGTTCTAGATCTAGTCACTTGGAACAATTTTTCTTTAAATGTTAGAATCTAAATAGAAAAAGGGAGAATGTTAATCAACACAACATTCATGTTACTATCAAACCCAATTCTAGGCAGGTGCTTAAGTGTAATTTTTATTTTAAAAATCGTCATTTAGAATAGTTATGCTATAAACGTTTAAATTTAAATAGGCAAAGTGATAAAGCTAATATGCCCATGATCTCTTTTTAAATCTAATGTTGTTAAGAATTGACCACCACTTAAGTCTGTTCCTGCCCATACAAAAACTATTTTTCTAAAATTTAAGACTAGTTGGATTAGAAAAGGAGGCTTGTGTTACCAAATGAGGTGTAACAATGTCCCTAACTAATTTGTTGCAGTTTTGTTTGTTAGTACATTTTATTCGCATATATTATTGTACTAACTTTTGTTTTGTAGGTTTCTTCCCTACCCTTTGTCCCTTTCAGACAAACAGGTGGAGAATTTGAGACTTTATATTATATTCGTCTTTTATAGTTGTCTTTGTATTTTATGGTCATTTTTAGGAACTTATGTCGTTAGTTGATTTATGTACTCTTGTTATTTTAGGACTCATATTGTTAGTTGAGTTATGTATTGGTCCTTCTCTATCCATGTTAGAGTCTCGGTTTGCTTTGTCTCAAAATTGGCCAAAGAGGGAGATTGAAATTTTCTTTCTTGCTTGGCTTAATTTTAAGAAATTTATTTATTTTTATTTATCCATATATAATTATATTTTTTATTTATTTAAAATATATTTTATATAATTTTACAATATAAAATTAAAAAGTTTAATTTGAATTAATATTTAAACTAATTTTGTTATTAAACATGCTTTATGTATTTATAACTTAAAATATTTTTTATATTAAACATTATTGAGTTTATATTTGTTCCAGATTTTTATTAATATTTTTTATAAATTTTTTTCTTGATTTTAAAAGTCTTAAATTAACATTTTTTTAATTATCCAATTTAACACTACATTAAAATGGCAGAGGTTTCTTTATGAGGAGTGTCATTTTGGTTTGAGTCGGGTGAAAGTTTTTAGGCCAATTGCCTTGCGTGTTTAACACACGCGATGACATTACGTGTGTGTTTACAGGTGCCTGTGGATCCGACCCTTGTGTCCCCATTAATTTTATCATTTTCCCCTTACTGTTCATCGACCTTTTATGCATGTACCCTCCATTTTTCTGTTTCAATTTTATCCTCCGCCGTCTGAGGATGATTACATTTTTGGTCTTATAATTGTGGGTATATGCAGCTTGTACCGAGGTTCTTTCTTGGGGACTATAAATACAGGTGTTGGTGTAGAAAAATTCAGAGCTTTTATTTGTAACAACTACCGAAACTCTACCAACATATTTACTCTCTTTCTCTCTCTAAAAATCCTAAGAATTATACCTTTGTTTTAAGAGACTTTACTTAACCATCACACTGGTACACTATATTTATTTTCGTAACCATCTTGTAAGGTCATTTACTGAATGTATGGTTTTAAGGAATTGTGTTGGTTGTCGGTTCTTAGCTCATCTGTTCTTAAAATACTGTATTACCAAATGATTCAAGGTTTCAGTTGAAACTTATTTTGGGTTGAAGGGGGGTTTGGTTGACGCTGCTTTGGATCGTTCCTGTTGGAGCTCAGAATTTCTCCTTCTTCTGACTTTAATATTTTTTTGAAGAAGAACTTTACTGGTAAACTCTTATAAGGACTCTTATACATTATACATATTTATATATATAACTAATCTTTCATACACACACATGTGTGTGTGTGTGTGTGTGTGTGTGTGTGTGTGTGTGTTAAGCCTTGCAAGTTCCACACTGATAATCAATAATTCTTGCATCTAAACTTCTTTAGGTCATTTGTGTTTAATAATTGAATTCTTGAGTTTTCTACGAAGTTAGTTTTTTTGCGATAATTGTATGTTAATTTTTGTCACCAATTAGGTCTTAACCAAACTTAGTTTTTAAACCTTTGATCTTGTGACATTTAATCTAGTTAAGCGTTATATAATATAAACGGATTCTCATTTAAATTTAACAAGTGTTAAACTGGTCTTAGATAACTTGTTGGCTTGCTAATGCTGAGCCAAATAAATTTTTGAGAACCTGTTTTTTTAAGCCTGCTTGTTCTAGATCTTGGTTAGACAAAATAGATCTAAGATATTTTATTGTGTGGTTATTAATTTAAAACAAAATTTTATTTATATAAAACCTAATTTAAAGTCTCTTTTATTCCTACAAGTCTAAAATTAGATCCCTATCACTGTGGTTGATTATTTTTGTTTAAGTTTAATAAAACAAGTTTTATTTATATATAATCTAAAATTTATTTAAATTTCTCGCTTATCTTAAATTGTTTAAGGTTTAGTTTGATTTCAGTTGTGTAAGACATTATCTAGGGATTTATTTCCTTCTGTTTTAGTTTGGTCACTTACACCTAGATGAAATTATATTTAGGCTTAATTATTACTGTTGATTAATTAATCACTAAAGAAAGCCTTTCGTGTGTCATATAATTTATTGGTTTATAATATTTTTATGTTTTAATTAAACCAACTCTTATAATTAAATGTTGTTGTTGTGTCCAACTTCACTCGTACTCTAGTGTTGAGTGTAAGGTTATGTGTCTTCAAGTTATCACTTCCTTGTTGTGTTTATAACTGCTTCAGATAGTCTGTGGGGTTGTTTAGATTAGCCTTGGTATACTTGTTTGTATTGGATTAACTTGTTCATTTACACTTGTAATGTGTAATTTGTACTTAAACATCGGTATTAGTGGACTTGGGTGTGTGCGTGGTCCTGAAACTAAGGGATCTGGGATTTTTCACTTTGTTGGTTTCCTCATGAATAAATATTGTGTATCCTTCAATTTTCCTCATCCAATTCTTAAAGAAGATTTACTTAAAGCATCACCATTTCTTTTTACTTGTGTTTGTGAGTGGTTTTAATTTATAAACAACCAAAGTTTTTTTTTTATCAAATAGTTAAAAGATTTTTCATATCTAGACACTTTAATGTGTTAGGTTCTTTCAATTGATTCCTTTTTTGTTTAATCAATGCTTTTATAAGCATAAGGATTTATGGAGGGCCGTAATGAAAATTAGCATCTACTTCACACTTATATGTTAAAAAGTAGTCAATCGAAAGCACATCATGGCTGCAAAAGTAGCTATAGTTGAAGCGATTTGTGTATTAGAGAAGTTTTTTCGCCCATCAATTTTTAACATCATTATTCACTTGTGGGTACACTGATGCGATGAGGCACCTCTTTACTGCCCAGTTAGATATAGATGGATTTACCGATTTAAAAGGTTGATGAAATTTTTTAAGGATTTTGTCAAGAATACACAATACATTGAAGGATCAGTTGAACAGGAATATATCACCATGAGTCATCAATCTTCGCTTGAGAATATATGCCCGACCCAAGCATTGTAGATAACAGTGATGAGTTTATCGATGAGGGTGGCCATTCAATAGGCACACGAGTGAAATTAACAAGTTTATAGTATGAACAAGTAGCTCGTTATCTATTTGAAACTCATGAAGATGTCGAAGAATGAAAAAGTAAGTTTATGTAGTCCTTTTACAATATTTTAACTTTTATACCTGATCAACTTCATGATATGTTCATCACAGTCAATGTAGGAAATACGATACGTGTGGGAACAGTAAAAGAATAAGAATGATGGAACAATCAGACAGTGAATTTATGATATGGGTGTCACATGCGGTAATTAATATGAAAATGTCTCTCGCTATTGAAGAATTGCAAGAAATCTTTAAAACTAACCTAATTAATTTATCTATAATCTCAGCTCTTAAAGATGGGTGATGCAACATCAATGCTTGCTCATCTAGCCAGTTAACCCAATTTTATGGTACATGAGTACAAAAAGTATCGATTGAATGATTATGTGTTCGTTGCAAGGCTGTACGAGGAAAATAATAATGTATAAAACTCGGGCATTTCATATAAGGATCTTACTTATTTTTGAGCGATTGTGAAAGAAAAAAGCTCGTTGAAGCTGAAATGACTTACTATGGTGTCAATTGAAATATATTTGAATTAGACTATATAAGTTTAAAAGAGGTTGTGTTTTACTGTGATTGGCTAAGAGTTGAGGACAAAAATATTTGTAGAGTTGATTCAGGTACCAATTTGATCATGGTTGACTTGTCTAAGATGAAGAGCAACGAGCATGTGAGAGATGAGCCATTTATTTGGTTTTTTAAAAATATCAAGCAAGTGTTTTACTCGAAGTATATTAACAACGAGCTGTGGTTAATCGTCTTACACAGGCCAAAGCATCTAACCAGTAGCATGGATAACTTGGCCGCTCCTATCAATTCATTTTGGATGATAACCCAATTTTAAAACACTTTTTAGATTTATAGTAAGGATATCAATTATTTGAAACAATTCTTAGTTTGGTTCATGATATGGATTTATATTCTTCTAATGTCGTTGTTAATTTGTATTCTTCTAATGTCATTGTTGATTTATCAAAGTTTAATGCTTTGTTGGATATATTATTATTGGATGACAGTTCAATGCTT
Organism: Sambucus nigra; assembly: GCA_949130495.1. Lineage (NCBI taxonomy): Eukaryota > Viridiplantae > Streptophyta > Magnoliopsida > Dipsacales > Adoxaceae > Sambucus > Sambucus nigra. The sequence continues at coordinate 549,687,809 of OX422212.1, read as the reverse complement.
TATTTATTTGGATTTGATCAGTTTTTGGCGATGTGAATCAATCTTTGTTGTTTAGTTAGTTAATATGTTAATTTGGATTTTAATCAGTTTAAGTATTATTTAAAACAATTATTAGTATGGCTTATGATAAATGTCGTCGTTAATTTATCATGTATATAATCTAACAATGTCAAACTAATTCATTATTTATATTTCTAACTCATCTTCTTATATATATATTTCTATTAATAACATTTTTTTACAGGATATGTCTTCATCAGGGCGTCAGGGAAGCGGTGGTGAGGAAGGATCATCTAATATTAGTCCCCTAAAGTGGGGCAAGTTGGGGATTGTAGTGGAGAACAAGACGGCCTTCCAAGCTAGGGCCTTGAAATTGGACAAAACGATTATTAGCTCCGAGTACAGTGATTGGAAGAGGGTGCCCCTAGAAGCCTAAGATGGCCTCCGTTTGGGGGGCATTATAGGTATATGATCGACTCAATAATATCTAAAATTTATTTTATAATTTAAATACTACTAAGTCACTTTCTTTTTTTCTATATTTTTTGGATAGGAACAATTCGACTTTCCCCCAGAATCACGCAACGCCACGTTGAAGCAGTAAAATGTGGAAGAAAAATATGCGTGCACAGTATTTTGGCAAGGATCGGGAGTTCCTCTTATGGTGTAGGGACACAGTACCCAGAAGGAGATAATCTCTTTGACAAACTGGCAACAGTTTGTTAATAATGAGATATCAGATAGGCAGTTGTCCTCTCGTGGATTGTTGAGGGCAAACCAGGCTAAAAAGGTTGACGTGGCACTCCTCTGGGCGTACGTCTTATGTCGAGGTGGAGCATAGGATGGCAAATTTTGAATGTTATTTCATTTTACATTTATTGTATTCTATTTGGTGTTAATTATATACTAATTCACTAATTTTGTATTATTTTATTTGAGGAGACGGGGAGTGGTCCTGGGGGTAAGCCACATATTCGCGATGCCTATGTAACGATTTAAACGAAGAAATGGAAGGATAAGGAGGTCAACCCGACCGTGACAACCACTATTGTAATTTATAATTGTATTTATGTTATTAATTTATTATTTATAATCTCATATTTTTTTGTTATTTCATTTAATCACATACCCTTTTTTATTTCTGGATAAGCTTAAAGAAGTCCACAACTCGTAGAGTGATGCCGACAAGGCATATTTGAGTATGGGTGAACTTATCCAAGTGCTCGGGAAGGATCATAAAGTCCTTACTCAGGGTGTTAGATCTCAAGTGGGGAAGTCGAAGCTCATTGGGATCACGTCAAGCAACAGTGGATTGCCATGCAAGGTGGACGAGTTGAAGACCAATTCAGACCAAAAGTTTGATAACATCGAAAAAACATTGAATAAAATATTTTTAATGATTAATCAAGCTCTTAAAGTTTGAGATGGGAGTAGTTCAGGGAAGGGCAAAGAGAAAGTAGTGGATGAAGGGATCACTACTCTGTCTTTCTCACCCTCATCGATAGACCCTTTATCTCCATTTGGCTTATTCACCCCCCCCCTTCCCAACTGTCTAGACTCCATTTATATATTTACTAGATTTATGGTGAGGCGATAAAATTACCAAGGGCTGATAAACCCGAGTATACACCCAAGTTTCTGGGTGCATAACCATCTGCTACAGCCTCACAAGGCTCGGTTCTACGTCACTGACGTTGTGGTGGGAAAACAAAATGAAGTCCTATGGTTGAATGAACAATGCGGCGTCCGACATGTTGAGGGCGATATCGGTTCTTATATTGTGTGGCTTGCTTTGCTCCTCCAACCTGAGAATCAATGAATATTTATTTTTTATGTAATAATTTATATTTAACAGTCAAATTCAGGCTAATATATCGTGTTTCTTATTTATATTTGCTTAGTGATTAATTATTATTAATATTTTGGTTGATTGCTGTTAGTTATTCTTAAAATATATCATTTATTGTTCCAATAAGTTAAATAATATAATGTTGGGCAGTGGCAGTGGTCGTGGCCATACTAGCTAGCAGTTTTCATATTCAGCTGCCCAGTTTTATCATGGACTTTGATCGTGATAATTCCTTGACAAGGCTTGTCAAGGACTTGTCAAAGTCAAAGTCCATGAAAAGTTTTCCATTGTTAAGGACTTGTGAACTTATCACGGACTTTGATCGTGACAAGTCCCCGAAAAAGGAAACTTATCACTGAGTTAGACGTTGATAAGTCCTTGACAAAGGAAACTTATCGCGGACTTTAACTGTGACAAGTCCTTGATAAAAGCAGTTGTCACCCCCATTTCTATCACGGTCTTTGACCATGACAAGTTAGACTTGTCAAGGTCTATGATCGTGACAAATAGGCTATTTTGGTGTACTAAAAGGTGAATCTCTTGTTATTAGAAGAAGTTTAAATGCAACCCATGTGGATGAGGTTCAATGGCTTCGAAACAACATCTTTCATACCCGTAGTACTTCTCATGGCAAGGTGTGCAATGTGATTATTGATGGAAGTAGTTATGAGAATGTTATAGCTACTGAAATAGTGGAGAAACTAAAGCTCAAGATGGAGGAGCACCCATAACCATATAAGCGGTCATGGCTTAAGAAGGGAAATGAGGTAAAAGTCAACAAAAGATGATTAGTTTATTTTTCAATTAGTAAAGTTTATCAAGATGAAATTTGGTGTGATGTTGTACCTATGGATGCGTGTAATTTACTACTTGGAAGACCTTGGGAGTTTGATAGAAATATTCGACGTATAATAGGTTCAAGAATACTTACACTTATCATAAGGATGGAGTAATATATATATATATATATATATATATATATAATATGAAACAAAGAACGCTAAAAAATATTATAAAGAAGATATTAAATACACACCTAAATATATACAGACACTGACATGATGACACACACGATATAATATTTACATAAAATACTATAATACTAAAAATAAATAACCTATAATAAAAATAAAAATAAAAGATAAAAATAACTAAAAATGACACAACCTAAATAAAATATACATCTATATTAAAAATAAAAGCAATAATACCACACACACATTGAGCAATTATAGGACGGGCTAGGGATGGATTGGGATTTGGTTTTAGCTCATTTAATCGCATCTTTACTGCATCTTTGCCTTAATTTTATGCTTTTTAAATCTGCAAGTGGCAATTGACCTACAAGATAGACGTGAACACGCATAAGACCAATTTTACCGAGAATTATCAATTAAAAACAGTCTATTTGGGAATTTATTTAAACACTTTTGGGTGCTTATCAGTGTGCAATGTGGTTATTGATGGAGGTAGTTATGAGAATGTTATAACTACTGAAATGGTGGAGAAACTAAAGCACAAGATGGAGGAACACCCATAACCATACAAGTTGTCATGGCTTAAGAAGGGAAATGAGGTAAAATTCAACAAAAGATGATTAGTTCAATTTTTAATTGGTAAAGTTTATCAAGATAAAATGTGGTGTGATGTTGTACCTATGGATGTGTGTAATTTAATACTTGGAAGACCTTGGGAGTTTGATAGAAATATTCGACGTGATAGGTTCAAGAATACTTACACTTTTTTGTAAGGATGTAATTAAAGTTACTCTATACCCTTCGAAGCCCGAGGACTATAGTACACCATTAAGGAGAAATGAAGACCAATTACTTTCAAAGGAAGAATTTGTCAAAGATATGGAAATGGATGAAAATGCTTTTGTTTTGGTTGTAATGGAGGAAAATGATGAGAGGTTTGAAGTCCCACCCGAATTACAACCTTTACTTGCTGAATTCTAAGACATGGTCCCTGAGGAGATTCCATTCGAACTTTTATCGATGCGAGACATTCAACATTGCATTGATTTTGTTCGAGGAGCTATGATTCCAAGCAAAGCAATATATATAATGAATCCTAAATAGTATTAAGATCTCCAAAGGCAAGTGGATGAAAATTATTGCAAAAATATTTGATTCGAGAAAGCATGAGTCCTTGTGATGTCCCAGCGTTCCTTGTTCCAAAGAAAGATGATTCTTGGAGGATGTGTGTGGATAGTCGAGTTGTGAATAAGATCACCGTGAAATACCTCTTTCTTATTCCTTAACTTGATGATCTTATTCACCAACTTTGTGGGGCAGAGGTATTTTCAAAGATTGATATTTTAAGTGGATATCATTAGATTCAAATGAGATCAGGGAATGAGTGGAACACTACTTTCAAGACACGTGATGGATTATTTGAATGGATGGTGATGCCATTTGGTCTATCGAATGCTCTGAGTATATTTATGCATCTTTTGCATCACATATTCAGGCCTTATATTATTAAGTTTGTTGTGGTTTACATCGATGATATTCTTGTGTATAGAATATATCAAATTGAACACTTCGAATATCTTTGAATTGTTCTTATTGTATTGAGAGAGCAGAAGTTGTATGTCAATTTAAAGAAGTGTGACTTTTTGACAAATAGCCTAGTCTTTTGGAGTTATGTTGTCTTAAATGATGGAGTAAAATTATATCTAAGTAAAGTAGAGGAAATTACTAGCTAGTCTATTCCTAGTTCGATTCATGATGTACAAAGCTTTTATGGTCTTACATATTTTTATAGAAGATTTGTGAAGAATTTTAGCTCTATTATTGCTACTATTACTGAATGCTTAAAGGGAGGTTCATTCCAATGGAGTAATGAAGCACAAAAGAGCTTCGAGCTTATTAAAGAGAAAATAGTTGACGCTTCTGTTCTTTATCTTCTAGATTTCAACAAGGTATTCGAAGTTGACTGTGATGCTTCAAATATGGGGATTGGTGCTGTGATAAGTCTAGAGGGAAAGCATATTGCATAATTTAGTGAGAAGCTAAGTAATTCTTATAAAAAGTTTTTGACTTATGGTAAGGAGTTCTATGCTATTGTGTGGACTTTGGATAAGTGAATACACTACCATATGCCAAAGGCTTTCATTCTATTTTCTGATCATGAAGCACTAAAATATATGAATAGTCAACATAAGCTTAATTCCAGACATGCCAAATGGGTGGAATTTGTACAAGTGTTTACTTTTATATCAAGTACAAATCGGGTGTACAAAAATCAAGTGGCAGATGCATTGAGTCGAATTCATTACTTGATTATGTACATCCAAATGAAAGTTTTGGTGTTCTAAGTCTTAAAGGAACTTTACAAAGATGATTCTTTCTTTGGTCAAATTTTAGAAAAGTTCATGAATGAGATGTATCAACAATTTCTATTGTATAATAGCTATATATTCATAAATAATCAGTTGTATATCCCAGAGTGTCATTTGAGAGAGGCTATTTAAATCAAATCTCATAGTGGTAGGCTTGGTGAATAATTTGGAAGGGACAAGTCTCTTTCTCTTGTTAAGGAGAATTTTTACTGTCCAGAGATGAAACATGATGTTGCTAGACATGTGAAGAGGTGTAGAACTTGTCACATTGAAAATATTCATTCTTAAAATACGAGTTTGTATACTCCTTCACAGTCCAATTCATCTCATCATCTACAAACTTATGGGTAAACCGAAGTAGTGAATCGAAGTTTTGAGAATTTATTGAGAAGTTTGCTGGGAAGTAATATTCGAAAGTGGGATCTTGTCTTAGCACAAGCCGAGTTTGCTTACAATAGGTCTTCTATTCAAACTAGGGGTGATAGTCCTTTTAAAGTTGTGTATGGCATAAACCCAATCACTCTGTTGGATTTATTTCCACTTCCAACATCAAAAAAATTTAGTGGTGATACCAAAGAACAAACTAATAACATCAAGAAGTTGCATGAGCAAGTCCGAGAGAAGATAATCAAGAAGAATGAAAAGTATCAAACTTAAGCCAACAAGCATCGCAACTAGCTGCCTTCAAAGAAGGTGATTTGGTGTGGATTCATCTTCGAAAGGAGAGATTTCCTCCTGAAAAACATGGAAAGATGAAGCCGAGAGTTGATGGTCCTTTTAGAGTTCTTAAAGGGTTTGGATACAACGCTTACAAGATTGAACTTCCAGGTGAGTATAGTGTTTCAGCAACTTTCAATGTGTCGGATCTTTCACCATACCATGATGATGAAGTTGAGCTCCATTCAAGGAAGAATCTTTTTCAACTAGGGGAGAATGATGCCGGAGCATGTTCCATTAATTCTACAAGTTCCTAGAAGTATAATTATTAATTTTTGTGAGCTTGAAAATCTCAATAACCAATTCTGTATTTTCTGGTAGTAGAAACAATCTTTAGTAAAACTGCATTTACTCCCTCCTCAGAAGTCTAAATAATGTAATTCAAAGTTTCATATAAAGCTAAGACACGTATACTTCCAATGACATATGGCTTATAGTCAGATTCAAAGTATATATGTCCCAATAATATTTTGAAGTCGGCTTGATACTTTTGGCAAAATAGTTTGTTCAATGTACCTAGTCATGTTGGATGAAGTGTCATTTATTATTATCTAGTTTTTAGGTTCCCTATTAATTATTATTCACCAACCTATTGCTGGAGGGTTGTTCTATGCACCTATATAAGGGGTAGCCATGCATGAAGTAAAAACAAGTAAAGACAACTTGATCTGATAATATAAACAAACTTTTGTCTTTAGAAGTGGATTCTTCTTCTTTTGCTCTTAGTTTGTTGGTGGGTTTCGATTGACGACGAGTTTTGCTTCTTCACTTTGGTGGAGTTCCTTGGAGATTGAGTGTGTTATCTGATTTATCACTTGTGTAATCTTCGTCTCTTCTATTAACCCAGTGTCAACCGATCTTTGCTTAACTAAAAAATTAAGGATATTAGTTGACATTTTTTAATTCGATACAATTTCTAATCACATACATTAAAAAAATTATAAGCATGTCTATAAGTAGTTGGAGCATATGAAAGAAAAAAACTCTTTAATTTTCAACCAGAGCATAATTGTAATTTTGAAAGGGAGAATCATGTGCTCGAAATATCCCACCCTTTGTTATAGTTTCCCTACCATAGTTAATTTGGTTTAAATCCGTTGGTTTATATAAATAAGCAAGATTCATACGATCATAAAGATATTTGTTTTCATGCATGGGGTCCTGTATCACGCCCTTCACTTAAAATCTAAAAATTAGAATTTTTCACTGATTAATCATGTTTACTAAGTATGTGATCTAATAGGTCCTATGATTATTAGTTACTCCACCAAGTCCTGTTAAAAAAATTGATTCAAAAGGGCCTATTTAGTCCATTATCTTTTTTGAAAATTGATTTAATCCCGAGTCTACATGATGACATGTTTGAACCTAAATATTTTAAGCAAATATGTAATAACACCAAACAAAACTTTCCTTAAAAATGTCATGAAAAATGAACATCACTAAAACCGATGTCACTATCGGAGTCTTGACTGCAGGGGTATATAAAGTATTGTACAAATAAATCACTCTAGGAGTATTTTAAATATTTCACAAATTTACAGGACGTGAAATCTCTTCACACATCACCAAGCCCTTAATTATTAGTTATGAAAATGTGTGAAACTATATTTGGAATTTTGAATATGTGACTTTCAAATTTAATTCATAGCAGGTACTGGACATACACATGTCTCCCTTAATAAAATACTATTTATCACGATTGGTTGCTTATATTGTCATGAACACAGCAATTAAAACTGGATCTCTTGATGATTACGTGATATTTGATATGTTATTATAGCAGGGCAACTAGTGAAAACTACAATTTAAATAAAGGATCATCAGAACTTAATCAGATTTTATGGTATCCCAAGAACAAGAATCACCGGGGATGGGGTATGTATAATCCAATTATAGTTTCCCAACGGTCTTACATGTGATTCTTGGCATGTAACATAAACGTTTTCCCCGAATCACGAAATATTGTTTACTATAATTTATTTAATTAGTACCATGTTGATAACAATTTCCCACGAATTAGGGGCCTAACGTCAGTTAATATATATTTTCCAAAATTTATTGACATTCTTTTAGCTATTACCAAGAACTCGTTAAACTTGCATGACTTAATCCTTATCTTGTGAAGCCCAAGATTGATGTTCTAGTCTTAGAGGTTTTTTTTTTTCCTGTCTGAATATGACTCATTCAGAGTTAAAAGTTATCAATTTTTTTTAAATGATTAAAACGCTAAGAAATATATTTATGATTAAGAAATAAAATTATATTTGAATCTGAAGTATGAATTCAAATTCAGATTTCAAACTTCAAATTTCAGATTCAAATGAAAAGTTAAATGCGGACTTGTAGAGATTAAAAGCACACACAAAATCACAAAAACAATTAGCTGATCAAAATTATTTTTAACACTTAATTAAACATTTTAGAATACACTTAATTGTTTTTTTTAAATCTTTATGGGTTTGCTCATCTATCTTTATAGACTTGTTTAATCCGTCCAAGATCCTCCCTTTTGACATTTGTGCATAATTACCCTCAATTTTCCAATGACATCCTCCATTTATTGTTTATTCATTTTGTCTTGCTTGCATTGGTCTTGCTTTTCATTTTTATTAATTCCTCCCTAATGTTGCTTAGTTACCACAAACTTTTAGTGTACCTTTAGTTCAATCTTTTGTGCATTCTGGGAATTTAAATAGCGAAAACATCTATAAAGTCTTTTAATTCATATCAAAACTAAATTTGTATGTAAATTTACTAATTTAGAGTTCATGAAAATAAAAAAATAAAACTCAAACCAAGCAAAAATAAAAGTATTGGGGTAACTCCGATTCAAAATATCCACCACCTTTATGCATCATGATCTTTAAGAACAATGTAGTTGAATGACAGGAGCGGGGATCCAGAATTTTGTCTCTAATCTATGTTGATAAATATTAAGGCCAATCTTGAATTTTAGTTCACTCTATTGGTTATGTAATAACCAATCATCCTTTTGAACCCACCGAATCTATTGCAAACTCGAAGAACTAAGTCGGATCCGACCGTATTTTATTGACAACGTGAATTATACCTCACAACGGGTCGTGCCGGTTCTTTTCCGGTCGTGTCGGAATTTTATTGATTTTGTTTCGAAACAAGTAATTTTTTCATTGTGGAAAAAAACCATATTCAAATACGATCCGTTATTTTAATGTGCCGTATCGTGTTAACTTGTTGTCATCTTAAAATAATAAATTATTTTAAATCATTTGTAGTTTGACATATTATCTCTTCTATAAACACAACTAGACATATTAATTCATTGACATTACTAATTATCTCATTTAGTAATTTCATTAAGATTAAATTGATATTAAGCTACATTAACTCTTTATAATTCCCAACAATATATCTTATTTACTTAAATTAACGGGTCTTATCGGGTATTAACGGATCAAGAGAGTCAACACTATCCTCGTCCGTTAGCTATCGTGTCTTAACGGGTTGACATTGATGTGACCCGAAACCATTAAGTGGTCATCCATTAACTCATAACTTTGTATCGTTTCGTATTCTGTTAACGTATCATGCCTCATTTTGTCGAGCCTGACAGGAATACAAAACCCTCAATATTTTATTGACTTTTTAGATTTGAAATTAAACTATTTAAACATAAACAAATATAATATAAGATTATTTTTTATTAGGGATATATTTGTTCTACTTTAAAAGTGATTGGGTGACATTTGTTGTATTGAATTTTTTGGGGCCATTTTCCAATGGAAACAGATAGAATCCGATTCAATCCGTTTGCTTCTTCCTTTTTGTAACACAAATGCCTCATTTGCCCTTTCAAACTTTGTGAACAAAATCTTTTTCGTTTTCAATTTCTATTAAAAATACCTTTTTTCTTTTCGTCCATATATATACAAACTGTTTTTTTTTCGCTCAAGTTTTTATTTATTCAAAAAAACAAAAAATCGTTTTTCTTTTCCCCTTCTGCCCCATTTTTATTTATTAAAAAATAACAAACTATATATATATATAGAGAGAGAGAGAGAGTCAAACTCATGAACATACTAAGTTTGCATATTAATTTTTTTAAATAGTAAAAAAAATATTTTTTAGTTGATTTTTTTTGTGTGATATTTAAAGATTTCAACGGACCCATGTAAAAAAAATCAGTTCAAATTTTTTTTTCTATTTTTAAAAAATCGGTCAAACTTTCGCTGCTTTTAAGCACTTTAAAAGCTGTGAAAGTTTGACCGATTTTTTAAAAATAGGAAAAAACGTTTTTTTGAGGTGATTTGTTTTACATAGGTCCATTGAAATGTTTAAATATTACATAAAAAAATCAACTCAAAAATATTTGTTTTAATGCTATAAAAAAATTGACGTGCGCTAGCACTGTGCAAACTTACTGTGCACAGGAGCCTTTCTCTCTCTCTCTCTCTCTCTCTCTCTATATATATATATATATGTATATATATATATATATATATATATAGAGAGAGAGAGAGAGAGAGAGAGAGCGAGAGAGAGAGAGAGAGAGAGAGAGAGGCTCCTGTGCAATACACACACACACACACACATATATGATAACTATTTTTTTTGTTTTTTCATCTCGGTTTTATTTATTAAAAAAACAAAAATATTTTTTTTCTTTTATTTCTTTCTCCCCATTTTTAATTATTAAAAAAGATAAAAATGTTTGGCCCTTTTGGTCACTGTTTTTTGGTTGTTCAAAAGCCTTCTAGACTTTGTTAACAAAACCTTTTTGTTTTTAATTCCTATTAGGGGTTTTCGTTTTTAGTAAATAAACAAATTATTTTTAAAAAAAACGTAGTTTTACTTTTTTTTATCTTAATATTTATTTATTAAAAATAACAAAAAATCAAATTATAACACATTCTAATGTTTTAAATTGCATTCATTCAGATTTGTATTATAAATTTAACACATGTTGATATCTAATTTAGGTTTGATATTTTGAAATAATCTTAGCATAAGTTACCCAATATTTATAATCACAGATAAATATATTAGACTAAAGAAATGAGAAATGGTGTAAAGAGACACATATGGTGCCTACATCCACGGGGGATAATATTAATATATGGTTTAGGGTTTAGTAAAAGTCTCTCAGTAACACTTTTTAGGGTTAAAACGAGATGGTTATGACCCAGCTAAGAGAAGTAAGAGTCTATTTCTATTAGTTGGAAGTTGAGGAGATGCAATACCTTTATACACTAGGTATTTATATCTTTACACAATAATAGGCAACTCGATATTTATTCACGTGCATGCGCATTATGACCGTTGAATATCCCACCGTGTCTGTTCACCTTTATGGTGGTGGTCGACTAGGTGGCTGGCCACAAAATATTTAAGCCAACCAAGTCTATACAATATTTGAGGATTCAATGATAGCGTTGAGAGATGTCACTACTTTACTGGTCCACGTGGCTTAGTTATCTTAGGCTACAACAAAAGCCCCTAATACTTTATTCTTGACGGGGTACTGAAAGGATGGAGTATTCTTCCTCAAAAGCTGCTCGAGGCCTTGGATAGGTCCTAGTTGGATTAACCTTACAGACTTGTAAATTTCTACCTGTCACACTAATACGGTGGAAATTTTGTAAATAGTAAGAAAAATAGCGAACCATCTAAGGGTACACTAGGTTTTTTGACGTCTGGAGAAATGGAACACCGTCAATATCTAAAATGTCGATACGTTTAATCATTTCAAATTTGGAGCGTAAGGGAGGTCATCACACCTATAAAAGGTCTTTTCCCCCTCTATCGCATTTCACCTTTTATTTCAAACCCCCCCCCCCCCCATTACCGTTGAGCTTTCCATTCATTATTGAGAAGGGAACTGTGGATGAATTTTAGTCTTCACTAAGAGAATCTTTTTCTTCTCGTATTTTCCTTTTTGAGTTTTTACTATGGTTTATGTTGTGGATGATAATTCTTTATCGGAGTTTAGAATAGTACGTAGGATTCCTGAGTGGGTAGGAACACAATTAGTCTCCGGTCCATAGGACTTGTGTGCTTTAGAGAAAGGCCATTTGGTTCCCACTATTTTTATTGCAAAGTGTGTAGTGACTTTCCCGCCCAATCATTTGCTTCTTGAATTTTGTTAAGAATTTAATGTGGTCCCAGCCCAAGTGGCTCTAAATACGTGGAGAGTAATAAATGGGGTCAACCGTATTAATGAACTGTTTGGAACTAATATAAACATAACAGAGATGATGTATTGTTATAGTTGGGGGACCACTGATCACAATATATATTATCTAAAGACAAGATTCTCCAACAGGGAGTTGGTGGTTAATTTGCCTGATTCCAATAAACATTATTATGATTATGGTTTAATTATTAAGAATTGGAAGTTTGCACCTCTTCCCAAGGGTGAAGAATACACTGGGCCATGTTACCCTCAAGAAGGGCATTGTATAGGTCGGTATCCTTATTATTTCTATATTTTTCTACTTTGCTCTTTTCAACTAATTCTTTTAGTGATCAATATTTTTGTGTTTGTGTTTAAAAGAGAGAAAGAAGAAATATATTCCTCCTGAATATGAGGTGAATTTTGGTGATTTGAAGATTGTGTGGTCCATCCACCAAAGACATGGAGTACCTCATCCTCACTCGGCTTCAGTGTTATTAGATTACCAGAGCTCAATCACTTCATTTGTTGCTCGATCGACAAAAGACATACCAATAACCCCCATAGACTTAGAGGAGTTAACCTCATCTTCCTCGATCGCTACTTTAGAGTCTCCTTCTCAGTTGGAAGGGAATATTACTATTGGAGTTACCTCATCCTCCTTTGAATCCTTTGATATAAATTTGGTGTCGACGGCTACCCTATCTTCAGAAAAGATGGTGAAGAGAAATATCACTAACATTCTCACTAGAACTAAGTCTACTTTATTGGTTGAGAAGAATAATATTAATGAGGGCAGTTACAAGCGCCTTATTGTGGTGGTTCCTGGTGAGGTTAAAACACGGGAACCTTAATTTAACAGATTTATCAAGTTGCCTGCCAACCGCTAAGAATTGCCGGGAAAGAGCCAAGTCGTCCAGATTGTTGTTACTGTTAGTACAACTTCTATTGCAGTGAACCCTGATCTCGCAAGGGGATTGATATGTTCAAGGGTCCTTCCTGCTGATGAATTTACTCTTGCTGCCCTTCCAAGGGAAAGACTTTTGGAGAAGGCTAACCATAATTTGGCCTTAGTAATTATATCATCTCTTGACTTTAATTCTTTATATATGCATTAACTCCATGGGTTACTAACTTCCTTGACTTTCTTAAATTCTACAGTTTTTAGTTAGCTATGACCAAATTCTGAGAAAAGACGACCAATTGGGGGAGTCATCGACAGATGTTGAAGCTTCCTTTAAGGGCTTGAAAGATTACCTAGATGCTTCCAAGAGGGTCCATGTGAGGGACCCAGAGAAGTGGAAATGGATCACGGAGAATGTCGATAAGGATAAAAATAATGCACTGAAGGCTACCAAAGAAGCTGCTAAGAGGATGAAAAGACTGCGACTAATGTGGATGGAAAGTATTAGGGTTTGAAGGAAAAAAATTTAAAAATAGAAATATGATGCATATACCCGAGGTTAAGACAAGGGATTTTCTATAGTTGTTGTGTAAGTGGAGTTTTTGAAGAAGTCATCCTTAAAGAAAAGATGGGATGCTTCTCTGAAGAAGGTCAACACAGCTTTAGACTTCAAGCTGTTTCAGTAGTAAACCCTAGTACTCCTCCTATGGTTGAGGAGGATATGGGTGATGAAGAAATAATGGTCAAATCGTCTTTGGCCCCTGAGATGGCAGTGATACGTTTTTATCCTAAGGAGAAGTTTTCTCAAGACAAGGAGAAGGTGTATGCATCTAGGATTATTTCTATAATTTTTATCCTGTAATACCACACCTTGTGAAACCGAAATAGTTCTCCTTTTTATGTATTCACCTTAATAATTTTAATGAATTTTCTCTTTCTTTCATACAAATGATGTTGGATCCATCATAAGCACACTTAATAGTATTGAGTTATTTTAACCACTAGTAATAATACTAATAGTGGATGTAGGCTTTTCTCATAGATGAACCATTTTAAAAACCTTGTTTGTTATATGTTTGCCTTGCCTGATTATCTTTACTTATCTGTGATTATAAATTTGGACCCACTCTACTTTTAGATATAAACAGATTGGCATCGTCTGTGGAAACGTTTATTTTTCATCGTTCTCTACCACTTGTTTTATTTTTTTTCCTTTAAGAAATGACTGACCTAGAAAACAGCCTTAGAAAATAAAGGCAACTCTGTTATTCCATCTTCTCCTCTTAGTGTGGCAGATCTCCAGGGAATTTTACTCAACCTTGCTAAAGGGAAATAATCCATGCAGGAGTCAATTCATTAATTGGCTTGCACATTTTAGACAAATCAAGCACTAAACCATCCTGGAGGGATATTCCACCCCCATCAGCCATAAATGAGAGAAGTAATCTCTCCAGATTATCTCGCGACAGATATTACCGTCCTAGAGCAACATCGTCAATTCGATCTATAGATTATTATGAAGGTCGATCTTTCTCTAACGAACGATCGAGCGTGTTGGAATGCTTGAGTAAAGAATCTTCCTTTAATCGTCTAGGGACCCGAGCAGCCAGAGGTTATCACAGAAAGCCAGATCGATCCGATGAGAACATAAAAGGATCTATGAGGTCTAGGGCTAGCATAAGAGGCTTTGTGCGTGCCGAGTAGACTTTTCAGGAAGAAAGCTCAGCACATGTGCATAGTAAAGTCACCAAAGCTTCTCCAGCCAAGTTTAAGCCATAGGAACATTCCTGGAAAGGATCCATACAATGGTTAGAAGATTATTTGGGAGAAATGGCTAAGACTAAAAACCTTTGCAGAGGAGTTCTGTGAAGGGATCTCCTTTTATTCAATCCATTGTGGACTATCCCATACCTTCTAAATTCAATTCAGCAGTTGTCACTACCAAGTATGACGGGAAGATTGATCTAGTCCTTTACATTGAGAAATATCAAGCTACCGTTGACATATACTCTATACCCGATGAGATGTGTTGATGAGCATTCTCGAGTTCCATTATAGGCCTAGCCCAAATATGGTACAACCTACACTAAGGAATTTTTTTTAGCTTCCATCAGTTGGCCAAGTTATTTATCGATAACTTTTATTTTGGGGCCAATCCAATCAAAAGTGTCACTCATCTCTTGACCATCGTCAAAGACCTACAAAAAGTACCCAAGAGTAAATCACTCGCGTTAACAATGAGAAATTAGAATTGGTTGATTACGAAGAGAAGATAGACATTGCAACACTGATGAGTGTGTTGGTCGCCAAGGACCTTTATTATGCTCTAGAAAAGAATCCTCCCAAGACCATGACGAGTTTATGGCTAAGGATGGGAAGATAATGAACGCCGAAAAGGTTATGGCTACTAAAGAAGCTCCAGAGGTGAAAACTGAAAGTAAAAAGAATTTAACTAAAAAAGATCAAAAGATAAAAAGGTTGATAAACTCAAGAAGTATGATGAGTATACCCCCTCACTAAAGGTGTCCATCATATATTGGAAGACATTAGGGCAACAAGGATTTAAATTGGACTAGAAAACTGAAGTCACCCCCCAACAGGAGAGATAAATAAAAATATTGTAATTTTCTCAAAGACCATGGGCACACCAAATTTGTTGATCGAACTGGTGGTCGGGACAATAAGAAGGTTCGAGTCACCTAGTCGAGGAAAAGATAATGCAAAAAGGGCACGCAACAATATTATGAGGACGATCTAGACCCATTGAAGGAACCTAAGGAGCCTGAATTTGAGGTAGGAATGATTTCTTTTGGATGTTATTTCATTGTAGGAAGAGACGCTGGTGGAAGAGATAAGATAGCCAAGAGAAAGTCTTATCTGAATGAAGTTAAGTTTTATCCTTCTATTAGATAGATTGAGATTTCTGAATGCATAGATGGTCAAACTAGGAAAGTCAACAAGGATAAATTAGTGATCGGGTTGTCCAAGAATGATCTAAGCGGAGTACTTTACCCCCATGATGATCCAGTGGTCATCACTTGCAGGGTTCAACATGGCAGAGTAGAAAGAATCCTGGTAGACAATGGTAGTTCAGTAGATGTCATGTTCTATAAGTGTTTCCGTAGCCTAGGGCTATGAGACATTAAACTAGAACCTTATCATATGCCTCTCATTCGATTCTCTGGAGGAAGAGTTTATCCCTTGGGGATAATCAAGTCGGGTGTCCTGGTCGGCACTCAACCAACAAGTAGAAAGGAGATGATTTGCTTCTTTGTGTTAGATAAAAATATTCCTTCAGCATTTAACATGATTATTGGCAGAATTAAAATGAAGTTGTTAGAAGCAGTGTCATCTACAATACATCAGTGTGTGAAATTTTCTACTAACTATGGAGTCGGTGTAGTAAATGGAAATCAGATGGAAGCTAGAGAGTTCTATTACACCTCCATTGATCAATAAGAAGTCTAGAAGAGTACTACCACCTATCATATTGACACACTGAATCTTAAAAGACTTAGTCAAACGACAGGTTATGGAGGCAACAGAGACCATTGTGCTTAATGACGAGTAGCCAGAAAGAACCACTCAAATTGGCTCGAACTTAACACATTCTCTCAAATAAGAGTTGATCGCATTCCTGAGAAAGCAGAAGAAGATGTTCGCTTGAGCCATGAGGATATGCTAAGAATTGATCCTAATTTCATCTTCCATGAGCTCAACATCTATAAATACTCTAAGCCGATCAAGCAGAAGCGTAAAATATTTAGTCCCTAGAAGAATATGGCCATCTAAGAGGAAGTGGAAAAATTATATAGAGCACAATTTATAGAAGATGTAAAATATCCCAGCTGATTGGATAATGTAGTGATGGTAAAAAAGAAGAATGACGAGTGGGGCATGTGCATAAACATCACTGACCTCAACAAGGCATGTCAAAAGGATCATTTTCTTTTACCAAGGATTGATTAGTTAGTAGATGAAAATGCAGGTTATGAGTTACTTAGCATCATGGATGCTTATTCTGGTTACAATCAAATTGAAATGAAGCCAGAAGATAAGGAGATCACTTCCTTTATCACTAGCTGAGGAACATATTGCTACAATGTTATGCCTTTTGGGCTAAAAAATGCTGGAGCAATATACCAAAGTCTGTTGGACAATGTATTTGAAGAGCATATTGGTAAGAACATGGAAGTGTATGTGGATGACATTCTCACCAAGAGCAAGGTTTCTGCCATTCATATAAAAGACTTATCTCAGACGTTGAACCAGTTGGAGAAGCACCAGATGAAACTCAACCTGACCAAATGCATATTCGGTGTACAAGAAGGAATGTTTTTGGGGTATATTGTAGAAGGTAATAGAAGTTAATCCTGATAAGATAAAGGCTTTAATCAAAATGCAATCTCCCACCTAAAAGAAAGATGTGCAGAAACTAATGAAAGAGTAGTAGCCCTCAACTGTTTTGCATCCCGAGCAATAAATAAATGTCTTTTATTCTTCAAAGTGCTAAAAAAGATCTTTGAGTGGAATGATAAATGTGAGAAAGATTTCCTGAAGATGAAGAATTATTTGGGGTCTCTGCAACTACTCTCTTGACCAGTTTTGGGAGAGAAGTTGTATTTTTACTTGGCTATTTCAGAGTCATTTGTTAGCTCGACTTTGATTCGACAATAAGGAGGAGTTAAAAAGCCTATTACTAAACCAACAAATTATTTCGAGGGGAAAAAATCAGGTATCTTAGAAAAACTAGGACTTGAACTTATTGAAGCCTCAAGGAGGATGAGACTATATTTCCAGGCACACACTATTATAGTATACACTGATTTCCCCCCATGATAAGCTTTGCACAAACCCAAAAAGTCAGGAAGGTTAATGTACCGGGTAGTTAAACTAGGGGAATATGAGATTGTCTCTGAGCTAAGGATTGCATTAAAAATGTAGGCAATAGCAGAATTTATTGAATAATTCACATATGCAGAGGTGACCAATAATACCAGTTTGTCTGTCCAGGATACTTCTTTGGAGGAGAGCTCAGTTCAAAAGAAAACTCAAAAGAAAACTGAGATTATCACCAACCAACCAGAATCATCGGTTGCCTAAGAAAGAGCTCAGTGATTGGATGAACAAAGAAAGAAGGTATTCAGATATGAAGTGATATCAGAAGAAGACTTCAACAACGACAGTCCAATGTGAAAATTGTTTGTGGATGGATCTTCATGTGCCACTAGCAATGGAGCAGGACTTATCATCAACACTTTATATGACTTAGGTGTGGAATATGCTTTGCGATTTAAGTTCCAAGCTTCCAACAATGAATCCAAGTATAAGACGTTAATTATAGGTTTGAAACTTTCTTTTTCACTGGGTGCCAAGCGGGTGATAGCACACAGTGATGCTAAGCTCATTGACAATCAGATGCTTCAGATATATGGAATTAAAGGAGAAATTATGGTAAGATATTAAATAAATTTATGGAGGTTATCTCTATGTTCCTTACAATTAAGATGGTCCGGATCCTAAGGGTGGGGTGGAAAATGCCCGAGTAGATGACCTTGCCCGGCTAGCCTCAGCAACTCGGATAGAATGCAAACAAACCATTCCAGTAAAGAATCTCACACATAGAAGCATTGACATGGAAGTCATCGACATTATAAATATAGAACTGGGTCCTTCATGGATGGAATTGATCAAGGACTACATTGACAAAGGGCTTCTTCCATCAGACCAAAAAGAAGCCAGAAAGTTAAAATACAAAGCAGTTAATTATGTTTTAAAGAAAGGCATTTTGTACAGAAGGGATAATATTGTCTCCGTACTTCCTTACGTTCATCTAGCCGAAGTAAAGGATTTGATCAAGGAGATACATGAAAGTTGATGTGGAGCTCATTCAGCCGGTCGATCATTAGTATAATGAATAGCTATGCAGGGCTACCACTGGCCGACGATGAAAGAAGATTATGTTTCTTTCATCAAGAAGTATGATAAGCGTCAGAAGATCACCACGATCCATAGAAGATCGGGGGATGCCCTCACTCTCATCACTTCTCCCTAGTCGTTTGCTATTTAAGGAATAGACTTGGCCTGTCCATTATCAACCACTAAAGGAAGGTTCATGTATTTGGTTGTAGCAGTGGATTACTTCACCAAATGGATGGAGGTAGAGCCTTTGGTTGATATGCCTTATTAGAGGGTTTTTCAATTCACATGGAAGAAGATCATATGTCACTATGGGATTCCCTACGCTTTCATCACTGACCATGGTACTAAGTTTGATAACGATGAGCTTTGAGGAATATTGCATTCGATCCAAGATTCAGAAGCTTCATTCAGCACCTGGACATCCATAGTGTAATGGTCAGACATAGATTACCAATAAGACTTTGCTTGATGGGTTAAAGAAAAGTGTAAGGACATATTTTATATTGTCCTATTTACTTTAGAGTATGTCGTATCCGCTACAACCGTCGAAAAAAAAGTTCAAGTCCAATCATGCATCAAGAGAATATCAACATCCTTCAACAGAAAATCCTCTGCGAGATAAATTTTGGCAAGGCTCTGTTTTAGTCCCTTAATAGTTCATTTAAAGTGTTGGGATAATTTTTCTAAACTGTTTTAAATATCTAAGGCTTCATTTTTCGTCAAAAGAATTTATTCTAAGTGTTGAAATGGAGTTTTATTAAAAGTGTTTTTGATATTCTAGTCGATCGAGCGACATAACATTGTCGTTCAAGCAATAATGCAATGTCGCGTGATGTACTCATTTAAGCGAAATCAGAGCTCGTTCGAGAGACATCCTATTTTCGTTCAAGCGAAACTGTCGACTCAATTTTATTATATATACCTGATTAAATGAGTCATTTTTTCTTAAGAACACCTAACGTTTTCATTTTACGAAAACTGCAAACTGTGGAATTTTTTTGTCTTCTTCATTTAGGGTTTAAACTTTGTTTTTCAATTCACAAAAATCACTATATTTTAGTGAATTATTTTGGAACCCATGATACGATCTTGTTGAAGTTTCTCTTGTAGAAGGGTAAATCTATGACTGACGAATGTGTGTCATTGGGAGTACTTGTGGGTGTTCCTAGCTAATACAGAGCTGCGTGTTCTTATGGGTTGCTGCGGTTAATCCATTCCTGACTCTAGGTTGCATGTCTTTGTGAGTGTCTGCGGATATTCACTACATATTTCATTATGTATGTAAGTTGCGATTTACTTTTGCATAGTGAAATAAAAAGGTTTTCCCTTTGGTTTTTTTTCCTGAAATCTGCGCGTCAACAACTTATTTGTGATGATTTAATTTTACCCTCCTAGATGTAAGTGTTAGCATTTAAATAAAATTAGTTTAAAAATTGACTCCAATTAAATAAGTTTAAATTGGAATTTGTGACTTGGTTGAAATTGATTTCACATAACACTCTCAAGTTAGTATCAGAGATTTTTAAGTGATCTTACCTTCTTAAATTGGTATTAGAGCGGGTTTCTCTAATTTATCGAGTGATCCTGTTTTCGAATTTTTTGTGTGATACTAATTTTTTTTTAAATCTGATTTTGAGATTTCGCAATGTTTCCAAACGAAACTTATATAATATGCTGTCAGTTTTTGACGGGTCTAATTATGCCTATTATAAAACCCGTATAAATTCTCATTTTAAAACAATCGATGAATGAGTTTGGGTTTTTATGAAAGAGGGTGGACTCTGCCCACTATCACTGCTAATAATGTCACGAATTATAAGTTTGTGACCGACTGGAGTGAGGACGAATTTAAATGGAGAACTTTTAATTCTCGTGGGCTAAGTGCAATTTCTGGAGCCATCACCCCTGATGATTTCTGATGTATTATGACATTTATAACTTAAAAAGAACCGTGGGATAATTTACAACTTACCCATGAAGGCACGAATGCGGTCATAGAGTCTAAATTACAAAATTTAACTACTCAATTTGAAACAATTAGCATGCTTGAATTTAAGTGTTTTGATAACTTTTATGCACGATTATCTGATATTGTCAAAACTAATTTCAATCTTTGTGAGCACATTCCTGATGCACGGGTGGTTAAAAATATTTTTTGATCTCATTAGAGCCCCACATGTCAATGGCGAGGTCGTCCCGATAAGCCGATACCGAAAGAGCATCACCAGATAAGCACCATCTTAGTACTCTGCCACAGTCGATAACAGGAGTGATCAGTTAATCCGACCTCGGCCTGATTCGTCCAGCCGAGGTCATACTTATGACAGCATGGGACCATCCTATAGGAATTAGCAATCTCGTACCCTCTCAGGCCGAGGTTGCAGCAGACGATATCCAGCAGCACGAGCATATGCAAGTACAGAAGAGGTATGCCCACATGGACAATTCTGTTATAACAAGATCATTCCTTAACATGAGGTAATGTTACACCATTATTGCGCCCATGTGCCAAGGACATGTGTCTATATCTTATTGGGAGTTTCCTTATGCACATGTTGGTTACATGGTTGGAGGGTACATTACACCACCCAAGCCCTATATATACACTTCATCTTCTCCATGAGAAGGGATCCAAGATTCATAACCCTAACATAACTCTGTCTAATTGTATATAAGAGAGAGAGAGAGAGAGAGAGAGAGAGAGAGAGCTTTGAGTGTTGTATTCATGGCCAATAGTGCTTTTGTTTAGTGGATTTCTCACACACTCACACAGTGCATGTAGGCCTAATTGGTTGAACCACTTTAAATCACCGAGTTCATCCCCTTATCCGCATCCCCTTCTTTTACATACACGTATATTAATCCCCATTGTTGTGTTGTGATTGAGTTTAGGCTATTCATAGTTTTATCTTAATTTGGTGGTGCTGATCATAGCATCATCAGTCTGGCGCCGTCTGTAGGAATGAGGATAGACATCTCTTCCCTATTTTTAGCTTATACTCATCAGAGTCAATGGTGGTGAACCTGTCCTCCCTCTTTGTGTAGTTATTTCACCATTGAATGAGTTCTTGTTGAGCATTTAAGCTCTCATTCTCCATCTCATAGCTCAAACAGCTTACACCAATGGCAATGGATCCACCTCCTCCACTTGAGAATCAACTGGTTCCACCACATGAAGGTGGTTCAAGATCCAACCAAGCACCACCCCAGTCGGAGAGGCTGAGGTGGTGATTGCACTCCACTCCCTCATAGCTAGCCAACAGCAAATGCAAAACCGGTTTTTTATGTTTAGCCAGAATTTCGTGGCTAGAACTGGCGGCGCTGGAGAAAAATTTATAACTCCGGCTCCCAGAGAAGGTAAACCAGGCCAGCAAGCAAGGGGACCACCCCAGGCTCCAGAAAAATGCCTTCCACCGTGTCATAGATGGAGAGACGTTGTCGACCCTAGGAGTTTATGCCTGGGGAGGCAAGGTCAAGAACTTCGTGATGACTTGGTCGGGGATGACCTTGACGACGAAGAGGAAGAGTTTGAATGTTGGGAACCCCATGATATATCCAGAAGAACAGTGCATCCTATTCGATAGAGGAGGAACCAAGGATGGAGTCCCAAACGAGAGTGCAGGCCCAGCTGGGACTGTGGACCAAGGCAATCAGCCTTAGACAGGCTAAGCAGAGGGTTGTCCTTTGATAGGCTCGACCCTCAGGGAAATCTGAGGAACCGTTTGTCCAGGTCAAGGAGTGTTATCGGTTCAAGAAGAAATGAGAGGAGAGATGACTGCTTACCTCCCCAGGATCGAGAGGAGAAAAGATAGGTCATTCGCCAACCTAAGTGTTTAGAGAGGGTACACTCGGCCCATCCAGCTAATAGAGAACGATTAGTTCGGTCAGACGATAGAGAAGGGGCTGGGGAAAATGCTATCCCTGCAAAAGCTGACATTGTAGCAGACAAGCCCGGGAATGAGTCCATACAGAGGTTGGAGAATAAAATAGGGGATATCATAAAAAGTTGAGACCCCTTGCAGAGGGGATATGCTGAAGGATCACCATTAATGCCAAAGATACTGAACTATCCAACCTCGACCAAGTTCAAACTTTCATTAGTAACTTCAAAGTATGACGGGAGCATGAATCCGATGCATCACGCGAAGATGTATCAGTCAACCTCCGACATCTATTTAATATCAGATGAGATGAGATACTGAGAATTCTCAAGCACATTGATAGGGGAAACCCATGTATAGTTCACCTCCCTTCCTAAGAACTCTATAGGAAATTTTAAGCAGCTGGCCGATTGTTTTATCCATAACTTCTACTTTGGGGTAAAACCTAGGAAATAGATGACCCACCTGTTGTACATCAAACGGGGAAGAACGAGACTCTGAGGGAGTATATAGCCCGTTTTAACAAGGAGAAGCTGAAAATCGACGATTGCGAAGAAAGTATCATGATGACAACCCTTATGGGAGGTCTTCAGAAGGAAAACAACTATGTAAGCTGGCCAAGGACCCTCCAAAGTCCATGGATGAACTCGTGGCTATGGCCGAGAGAGTCATGAACACAGAAGAGGCAATGACCGCCAAAGAAGATGAAGAAAAAAGAGCCCAGAGTGATGGAAAGAGTCAAAAGTACAAGGGGAAGGATAGCAAGAAAAAGGTCTATATACGACAAGTTTACGGATTATATTCCTCTAACAGTTAGCTGTGAGCACATTCTGAATGAGATAAAAAATGACCTGTCTCTTAGGTGGCTGGAAAAGCTGAATATAGCTCCTCACAAGAGGAATAGAAATGTTTGGTGAGAATTTCACCAAGATCAAGGGCACATCAATAATAAATTCTTCGCCCTGAAAGATGGGATAGAAAAAATGTTGAAATCTGGCATGTTGAGGAAATACGTTGATAAGGACGGATTAGGCCGAGATGACCCCAGAAAGAGGATAAATTATAAGTGCATAGAGGACGCTCTAACTAAGTGTGATGAACCTTCGGATGATGACAGTGATGATCTAGATCTCCCACAAAGGATAATAACGTCCCCATAAAGAGGCTCAACGTGATCTCATTTGTTTGATCTACGGAGGACCAGAAGGAGGAGGCTCTGAGGTGGACGATCGCAAGGCGCACGTTACCGAGGCTAAGGCAATAACCCAGGTTGAGGTTGTAAACTCAGCCTCTATTAATGTCAAGCCCGAAAAGAGAAAGAAAGTGGATATGGAAACCCTCATTGTCAGCTTCTCAATATTAGATTTCAAGGGTATCCTAGCTTCTCATGATGACCCGCTCGTTATGACCACCAAAGTACATGGGTGTGAGGTGCTGAGAATCTTGGTTGATGGAGGAAGATCTACAGATGTTATGTTCTGGTCATAATTCAAAGTCTTAGGAATTAGCCGATCCAAGCTCATCCCGTACCATCATCCTCTGATTGGATTTAGTGGAGAAAAGGTTCACCCTCTAGGGATGTACGAAATGGATGTCATAATGGGAGACGAATGGCCAAAGAGGCTAACCAAGAAGATTAACTTTTTTGTGAAGGATGATAATGTCTTCTCGTCTTATAACCTCATATTAGGATGAGTAGCTCTCAAAGAGTTTGAGTCCGTGCCTTCAACGGTCCACCAAATGATAAAATTCTTGACTCCATATGGGGTAGAGGAAGTATAAGGTAACCAAACGTCGGCATGAGAATGCTACTTTAACTCAGAAGAGGAGAGAGAAGCACACAAGAAAGAAACCACCACATACAACATTGACACCCTTGATCCCATAGACGAGATATAACTTAAGAAAGGGGAGGCCGCGAAAGAGGTATAATCCATCGTCCTCAATGAGGACAAGTCGAAAAAAAATGTGCATGTTGGCAAAGCCCTAAGACAGGAGATCAAGGATGAGCTTATTGAATTTTTGAGGAAGAGACAAAGCGTCTTCGCGTGGAGTCACGATGACATGCCTGGGATTGACCCAAAAATATTATCTCATAAGTTGAACGTTGTTGATTGTGCCAAGCCGATAAAGCAAAGAAGCAGAATCTACTCGAAGGAGAAGTATGAGGTCATTAGGGACGAGGTCAAAAAGCTGGAGAAGGTAAAGTTCATCAGAGAAGTGATATACCCTGAATGACTTTCAAATGCTGTCATAGTACCTAAAGACAATGGCAAATGGAAAATGTACGTGGACTTTACTGATTTGAACAAGTCTTGTCCTAAAGATAACTTCCCTCTCTCTTGAATTGATCAGATGGTAGATGCTACTGCAGGGCATGAATTGATGAGTTTCATGGATATATACTTCGACTACAACCAAATTTTTATGGACTCGGCCGATGCAGAGAAGACAAACTTCATCACCGATAAGGGCACCTATTGTTATAAGGTTATGACCTTTGACTTGAAGAACGCCAGGGCAAAATATCAGCGGTTAGTGAATAAGATGTTTGAAGACAAAATTAGAAAATCTATGGAGGTTTATATTGACGATATGTTGACCAAGAGTCTGAAGTCCGACCTTAAAAAAACTTTCAACACCATGGACGAGTATAAGATAAAGCTCAATTCATCCAAGTGTGTCTTCGGTGTCGGTGCTGGTAAGTTCTTGGGTTTCATTGTCAATCAGAGGGGTACAGAAGCCAACCCAGAGAAGATAAAGGCCCTACTAGAGATGAAGACACCAAGGAACATTAAGGAAGTTTAGAGGCTGATTGGATGAGTAGCCGCATTAAACAGGTTTGTCTCAAGAGCCACTAATAAATGTTTTCCATTTTTTAAGATTCTTAGAAAGTCTTTTGAGTGGGACGAGGAATGCGATAATGATTTTATGGTGCTAAAGTATTACCTCGGCTCTCCACTTTTACTGTCTTGTCCTGTCCAAGGAGAGAAATTTTACCTTTACTTAGTTGTGTCTGAGTCGGCTATCAGCGTCGTGATAGTACGAGATGATGAGGATATACAAAGACCAGTGTATTTCAATAGCAAGGCTCTCCAGGGGGATGAACAGAGGTATCCTAAGATGGAAAAACTAGCCTATGACCTCATCCACGCTTCAAGAAAGATGAAGCCTTATTTTCAAGCTCATACAATGGTTGTCTTGACGGACTCTCCCCTTAGGCAAGTCATCCATAAACCTAAGAAATTAGGTAGATTGATTACCTAGTCCATTGAGCTAGGAGAATACGACATAGTCTATCAGACGAGGGTGGCAATCAAGGGGCAAGCCCTAGAAGACTTTGTGGAAAAGTTCACTTGGGCTGAGGCCGATAACGAAAATGAAGACAACCTTAAAAGGTCAACTGAAACCCGTATCGAACCTTCAAAAGACGAGATAAGCATGGTGAGACATCCAACAGTTGAGACTAATAATTTTTTGCTAAAAAATGGAGTTATTAAAGAGGGGCCATTTTCAGAAGGGGCAATATGGAACTTGTTTGTTAATGATTCATCCTGTAAAAATGGGACTGGAGCAGGCCTGACTGTGTCAACCCCGGAGGGAACATATATAGAGTACGCGTTGAGGTTCAGTTTTAAGGCTTCCAACAATAAGTCAGAGTATGAGGCCCTCATAGCCAGAATCTCCCTCTCTAGAGCCCTCAACGTCATCCAACTTTTAGTCCATAGCGACTCTCAGCTTTTGGTTAATCAGGTCCTGGGGATTTATGAAGCCAAAGACAACAAAATGGCAAGATACCTAGCAAAAGTGAAGAAGATGATGAACGACTTTGGTGAGATCAAAGTCAAAAAGGTGCCTAAAATGGATAATAGTTGAGCTGACTGTCTTGCAAGGCTAGCCTCGCCAACACGGACAGAGACTAAGAGATAGGTGCCAATAGAAATCCTTTCTCGGCCGACAATAGTGGAGGAGGATGCGAAGCTAGATTTTTGCCTCAATTTAAACTTGGGACCATATTGGATGGACCCCCTTATTCATTATATTAAAGAGGCTAGTTTGTCAGAGTCTAAGGCCGAAAGAAGGAAGTTGAGATACAAAGTCGTTAAGTTCTTTATGCTAGGGGACGTGTTATACAAGAAGGGGTTTCTTCTGCCTCTGCTCAGATGTGTCCACCCAACCGAGGTAGATTATATTTTTAAGGATGTTCACGAAGGATTTTGATCAAGCTATATTGGGGTCCGAATTGAAATCACTTGGGTGTGGATCATTACGTAAACATAATTAATATGGTTAATATGAGATTAAACATCATTGATTTGGTGAATATGAGATGAAACATGATTAGTTTGGTGATCTCAGACCTTAAACATCAATAATTTGATAAATAAGAATTGAAACATCATTAGTGACATCCTAAACATCATTTGGTGGTATGTGCTGTGATATGGAGAGATGTGAGTATTGTGATATGGTAATATGTGAGTGATTTTAACGTGAACCCAAACATCATTAGTTGGTGGTATCGTACTTCAAAAGATAGCAAGAAGAATATAGAAAAAAGTGGAGAGAATCTGTAAAACAAATAATCATCCATTTATAATATCCGAGGTTATAGAAAAAAATAGAAAATTCAGAAATACAAAAGGCTAAATGCCTTAACAAGAGAAATAATCCAGGAGCCTTCAAATCCGAACCTCACCCTCAGCCGGGGTCGACCCATCACACACATGAGCAGTCTCGTTAACTCCAATGTTGAGGACCTCAGTACCATCATCATGGTCATCCAACTCCTCATTATTTTCTGTCACCTCCAGAGGGCTAGTCTCGATAGGGGTAGCAACAGCATTTTCAACCTCGACTAAAGCAGCACCGAGACGAGGGTCAACAAAACCAATACCGATGAAGTCATCCAGAGATAGGATTCTTGTCTCAGCATGTTTAAGGGAAGCCCATCGTCCAGTAACCCTAATGCGCCTTTACAGATAATCAAAGCTGAAGTCCATAAATTAATCGGACACTTTGTAGTCGATAATGATTTTGTCTTTCGCCTCGGCCAGGGCAGCTTTAACAGCGGTATCAATGCTGGCCTTTATGCTCTTGTCCTTATCCTTGAGAGCCTTCTCATGGCCGGCCTTCAGATTGGTGACCAGGTTCCTCTCCTTCTTCAGTTCACCCTTGACCTTCTTAAGATCAACATTCCAGGCTTTCTCTAATTTCTCAACATCTTGGACCTTTTGGATCAATGGAAGATTCTTCAGGGTCTGGTTGGCTAAGCGGTGAAGAGAAATCGCACCCTACAACACAAGAAGAAAAAACTTAAGTACGAGTCATAGCAAATGAAGAGACAACACTTGTAAATATTTGTGAAGTAACCTGGACAGTTCTATGAAGGGAAAATTTGACCAATAAAGGGATGTCCATGGACTGGAGGAAATTCTTATCATCCTGTGAGATCGTGGAGCGGAGAGTGTCGGCATCCTTCAGACTATGACTTATGATGTTATCAAAACTTATTTTCAACTGCGACAGACAAGAAGCGAGAGAATTATCTGTTGAAATGGGGATAGAACTATTAGAACATGGTATTTTGGAAGGTCGGGTAGAGGTTGGGTCAGTCGATGGAACCTTCCTCTTCTTTCCAGCACCATCGACCCTACTGGAGATAACGTTCTTCTTTAGTAGGGAAGTTGGAGGAGCGACTTTGTTACCACGTCTATTAATGATCTTGCTCAGGTTAGGCGCCGACATCTTCTAAATCTCGTCCAAAATTCTTTCTGGACGCTCTACAAAAGAAAATCTCAGAGTCAATGTATCGGCTATACAAAAGTACGAGGCATCACTTATCAATAATAACAAAATAACTTACGAAGTTCAGTCAGGGGGTCACCCCCCAAACCTATCTCAGCAAGGTAATATGGGGTCATTAGATGTTCAAACCTCACAAGACGAACTTTGTCACCTTGGCTATAAAGCTTGTTTATCTTCTCGTAGGCTTCAGGTTTCAAGCCCGGGTCAGTTTTAGCAGATATAGGAACCTTGGCCCACTTTAGAGGAGTCCTAGGCGCGGATGTCCCACAGGCTTGGTTGGGGACGAACTCCTAAGCACCTGAAATGAAGAAGTACCGGGGTTTTCAGTCATGATCGGAGGTTTAAGTTACAAACAGTATTTTCTTTTCAGACTTCCTGGCTATAAAATGGTAGTAGCCTAGATGAGCCTTAGAAGACGATGGAATATAGCAACTAAGAAATATGTGAACTGGAAGGTTGGTTTTATGTACAAAATTCTAAAGGATGATTGACCCAATCATCACTCTCCATGCATTCGTAGACAGTTGAGAAGGGGTAAGGTTTATATTGGCAAGGATGCCTCGGAGTATGGGATGAATAGGCAGACGAAAACCTAACTTAAACATCTTCTCATAGATGTAGATCTCGCTGTCCCAGTTGTCAAAGGATCTCTCGTTCTCAAGAGGTACCCTCATAGAAATAATGGGATCTATTTTGTAAAGGTGTTTGAAGACTAAGAGGTCAACCTCAGAGACAGTACTCTCATATTCAGTAGCGATGGAAGTATCAATTTCTCTCTCCTCATCAGTACCAACTGAAACCTCGGCCTAATGATTGCCGGGGGTGCCACTAGGGAACCTCTCAGCAAACTGGGCCCATTAGCAATCGATAGTGGGATGGAATTTATTCGAGGGGGGAATGCGACGTTGGGTTCTAATATTTCTACAGACTCAGAGTCATATGATGACTCAACTCCTCTAGAAGATGAGTTGCGAGAGGAAACCTCTTTAACGTCAGACCCTGTACTTTGTGCAGGGGAGCATGCCATAACCTCTTCACGTGAATCCACACTCTCGACTTGCTGAGAGGTGGACATGGAGTAGGCCACAGAGGACTCTGACATTGGTTCATAAGTCTCAACAACTTGGGGGTATACTACAACCAAGGGTGGTGGAAAGATACGTCAGACGGGAAAAGCCTCAGCCTTTCGACTCTCGACTTAGGCTTCCTATATTTTCCTAATCTTATAAAAGCATTTCTCTATAAGATTAGGGAAGTCCTCTGCTAATTTATATAAGGGTCGTCGCATCCGAAGTACGAGGCTACACTGAAATAGGGTGAAATTAGGAAAGGGCAAACAACTTAAGGTTTTACTATAGTTTGACTTAAGGATCAAACCTTGGAAATTCGAAAGGTTTTCCCTAAGAACACCAAGAACAAGTCTAACCTTGGACACCGAAGATGGTGATCAGAGCTTCTCTTAAAGAGCTTTCTCTCGTGTCCTAAGGTCATCAACTAACGCACTCTCATCGACAACCTTGGCACGCTCCTTTAAACTTTCTTCTAACTTCCAATTTGTTCTTTTTAATTTAATAGATTCTTCATATAATTCTTGAAAAGCAATTTGAAGTTCACTCACATCAACCTCTTCTTTATTTTCTTTCTTTCTCTCTCTCTCTCTCTCTCTCTCTCTCTCTCTCTCTCTCTTATTCACTCTCACAACCATAAAAAACAAGGGAATCATAAACTTTGACCTCGAAAGTGTCATATATTTGTATATATTCATGGGAAGATTTATTATCGGTGCTCACATGACTTGCCATGAACGCGATAATGTTACGCTCAATGGGGAAAGCGGGTTTTCTTATCACTATCACTAAGGGTATTGTTTACCCTCTTTCCTTAGTTTAGTGGGGCATTCAAAATCCCTATGGCCATAACCCTCACAACCGTAACACCTATTAGACTCCCCCCCCTATTGAGGTTTTAATTAAAAAAATTAGGGATCTTTTCATCTTTGTCATGCTTAGATTTTTCAAATTTCTTAAAATCATTTTTAAATTTATCTTTGTTAAATTTAAGAAATTTACGAAACTTCCTAGCAAACATAGCCATATCTCCTGAGTCATTATCACTCTCGTCATCCACAACATATTTTTCCTCCTTACGGGCTTTTAAAGCAATGCCGTTATCAATTTTCTTTTCGGTTTTGGAGGGGAAAATATCTAGTTCGTAGGTTTGCAAATCACCTGCTAGTTCCTCAAGTTTGGTAGAGTGTAAGGTGGGTAAAGAATTTAAAATGATCGCCTCAGGGATAAATCTATCGGGTAGGGACCTAAGAATTTTCTTTACAACTCGGTCGGCGGGTATTTTCTCTCCTAAATTAAATGAAGAATTTACTATATCAGAGAGTCTAACATAAAACTCATCGAATGTTTCTTTTTCATTCATTTTGATGGTTTCAAATTGAGTGGTGAGGTTTTAGCGTTTAGAAGCCTTAATGACACTAGTTCCCTCGTGAGTGAGTTGTAATATATCCCAAGCTTCCTTAATGGTTTCACACGTCATGATACGTCGGAATTCATCCGGTGTGACCACGTTAAACAAGGCATTTCAACCTCGGGAATTAAAGTTAGCAAGTTTAAATTCATTCTCACTCCATCTATCTGCGGGTTTGGGAACATGCCCATTTTCTACCAAATGTGTGGGTGGGAACCACCCGTTAACAACTGACAACCAAACCCTCTCATCTATAGACCTAAGTGACAAATACATACGAGCTTTCCAATATGCGTAATTAGAACCATCGAAAATAGGAAATTTTGAAAATGGGGAAAATTCCACATTTAACTAAAAATCTAAAAAGGACCTTAACGCAATAAATTAGCGCAACGACTCTGATACCAATTTTAAGAATGTGATAGGACCCCCAATTTTAAAAACATTCACTTTAATTTCCTTTTACTGCGAAATAAAGATGGTTACTAACAAAATTTAATTTTCCAAAATTTA
This sequence comes from Sambucus nigra, assembly GCA_949130495.1. Classification (NCBI taxonomy): domain Eukaryota; kingdom Viridiplantae; phylum Streptophyta; class Magnoliopsida; order Dipsacales; family Adoxaceae; genus Sambucus; species Sambucus nigra. The sequence continues at coordinate 549,656,237 of OX422212.1, read as the reverse complement.
TTTAATTTTCTTTTCTTTAAAAGATGGAAAATTATGGTGAACACAAATTTTAATTTCTTACCAAATTAAAATTAAACTTAAAGTGAAATTAAATTAAACTACCATATATAATTTCAACTCAAACAAATATTAATTCTAATTCAAGTTCTAAATATGCAAACACGATAAAGCATTTTTCCAATTAAATTTCATGACTTGAATTAAATTAACTTACAATAAACTTATCCAAATAATTAAACAAGCACCATATTAATCAAGATTGAGAATTAAACCAAATTTTATTTTTTTACCTAAGCATGCATCTAAGGTGAATTTTGCAAGATAAAATAAATTCACAACCACTATGTCACGATGTACGAGGAAAACCCAAATGGGAAAAGCCTCGGACGACCCTAGCCTTAAGTCCACTAAGTATGGTTTTATGATTACAAGACAAATGACTTAAACAACTCGATGTGACTCCGTCCAATCCCCTGACGCGTCTTCTTGTAACTACCTCCGCCTAGTCGACAATCCCGGACTCCACCGAAACCTTAGAATCCACCAATGAGGTCTTTTGGACGACCGTCAATCCGCACTCAAAGCCTTTCTCCTAGTGAAAACGCCGCAGCAACAAACAAACTCTTCTTCTTTAAGGGATGTAGAAGTAAACCCAAACAGTAGAAATTAATTCATGAAGGCTTGAAAACACAAAAATATAAACTTTTGATTTTGAAAATTCTCTCTCAATATTTCTCTTTCAAAGTGTGTCAAAAGTTATCTAAAAAAGTTTGGTTCCTGCAAATATAAAATATAGGAAAAGTTAGTGGGAGCAAAAGTAGTGGGAACATGGAGAAAACTGCCAAAAACATTTTCCGCCAGAAATCTCGTTCGAACGAGATTTTCATTGGAACGAAGTCTCATTCACACGACCATCTAACGATGTTCCAACGGATAAAATGGGAAAACTCGTTGGCTAACTCGTTCGAACGAAATTCTCGTTCGAACGACAATTTTATCGTTTGAATGAGAATTTTAAACGAAATGTCAGAATGTGTATTTTTCGATTTAAGCCCAATTTTTTTTTATTAAAAGTTCTAAAATAACCTTCTGAAAATAAAATTTATTTTAAAATATAATTACACCCATTATAAAATTATTCCAAGTCTCCCTATATGTATAAAAATGTATTCATACCTTTTGGAGACTATGGAATCAATTGACGTTGACGTGGAAATATGGCACTTGAAACTCGACAGTGATGAAGCTTTACAAATCAGGACGCTACGTCTTCAACAAACACGTCATAAGCTTGGATGGATACACATGAACTCTATCCAATGACTCAAGTGTTTTTGTCCGGAATTGAGCCAAAATATAAGGGACTCAATTGAAAATTTGTGTCCTTACATAAACTCTTTGACCGGATAGCTCAAATCTCACCAGGATAGTGGGGTTGGGGTAGAATATAAGTCAAAAGATGATAATGGTCCTCCATTGGTGAGGGATATGGAGTAGCAATATTATCACTGACCTTTTCCTTAACATTTTATTTCTCCTTCGCCTTCCCTTATCCTTAGTCCCACATCCTAACTCTAGTTTGACCCATGTGAACATATGATTAGTCGTGTTTAGAGATTATCCAACGTCGAGTCTGTCTCATATTTGTACATGTAGACCATTAAAGATAAGGCATTTTGGCCATTAGCAAGGCCCATCAGGTTCAACTTTCTTATCCATGAACTGATACCCCAAGTACGACCTTTTTTTTATCATGGCCCAACACTTGGCTCAGTGAATCCGAACACAAAGATACCTTATCAATATCACTTTGGATGATATGCACCCCCTTTAGCCTCTCCTGAAATAGTATAAAACATGTCATTATACTTGAAAATTAATATTAATAAATTACTAAAATTGACACATAGTTTAAATTTCTACTCGAGAGTCTCCGCGATCTTCGAATTATTACTCGCTCCCTTATTTTGTCAAACCTGTACATAAAAGTTCATATTATTTAGATTTCCCCTTGGGGCACTCCCAACCTCCTCCACATATTAAATTATCATTAAAATTTGATTAAAACATTAAACAAAATATGATCAATTTAACCAATATACTTACCATTCCATATTCCACCTCCGCCTAACTTCTCCGACCAGAGTAGTTCACATCCACTTTCTTCGCCTGATTAGTCCTCCCCGACTCATGGGTAGCCAACTAGATATCAGACGCCTCAAAGTCTATAAACCTTTTCCAGTTGGCCAACGTCACTGGCTCCGTATCTGAGACTTCATCTCTCCATTTCAGTACGGACTATTGTTCCTTCCTGAGATAGCACTTATGTAGATATTTCCTCCACATTTCCCACTACTCTCAAATCATGAACAAAATATTGACCTGCTGTTCAGGGAGAAAGTCTTATTATTTTTGTCCAATAAACATATTAAATAAGAAAGCTAGTGAATTAACATTCCACAAACATATAATAAATTTTTAATTTAAAGTCATATATTTAATATTCATATTGAGATTGTGATTCCTTTAGCACCCCAAAATGGCCATATTTAAATCCTTAGTCACGTTCCTCTAGTTATCGTACCCCGGTCCAATTATTGCTTTCATTATCTCTCACGATCTAATCATAAAAACCTATCTTATTATGAACAATGCAACTAATGGCGCTGAAAATAACCGGTTTTTTGTTTGACGAATCCTCATCCACCCACTTTGACAAGGGGAACGATGGTCACCTACACCTAAAGTAGACATACGATGCAAAAGAATAGGCTTCATTAGCATATAATATATAACATAAATCAAAGGAAAATATTCATTAACAATATAAGAATTTAAACAATACAAAATATATTTCTTATTTTATTTGCATAACATAAAAATAACATAATAAATATCATATTAGTTTAGTCCCGCATGACGTGATCATAGATTTTTTTGGGCAGTTTTGTTGTTACATTACATTTTCACTCATTGATGCCCTATTTTAAGCTTAAGCCTTAGATTTTTAAAATTTCAACTCAATTTACACCTCGTGATTCCCATGATGGAACGAGTTTTTTTGGGCAGTTTTATTATTAAATTACGTTTTCACCACCTAACACCCTATTTTCAAGCATAAGCCTTAGATTTTTTAAACTTTTACCCAATTCCCACTGCATGAGTCACACGACTGAACGAGTTATTTTAGTTCCGTGTGACATGAACATGCCTCTTTTCTAGCATTTTTATTGTTAGATACATTTCTGCCCCCTAACGCCCTATTGTAAGTGCGAGAACACTCGCAAAGGGTGATTTCAACAAAAAATTGCAACACCAATCTTAAATATGTCGAAGCAACTTTTAAACCGATTTTATCTTGTTTATCCTAAGCATGCAACTATGTGATAAAATAGATAAATCAAACCATGCGAATAACTCAGGCCAAGTTTCAGGAAAAAAATCAAAGGGAAAACCCTTTATTCACTTACAAATTTATAAGAGAGTTTACTTACAGACTGCTTGATCCCCCACAAGCATAACACATTATTCTTTAAAAATTTCTAAGGAACAACTATGACGCTCGCAAGAGTCACATGACCAGAGTCCTCTAAATTAGCCTCAACCTTCGTCTTCAGCTGTGCATCCTCACAGGTATCACAAGTCAGCAATGGAGAGCCTCTCCACTAAGGTATATGTAAGAGATATAAAATTTTTCTAGGGTTCTAAACTAATTCACAAGAACAATATTCAAGGATGCTTTTTTGTGAATTAAAAAAGTGTTTTTAAACACAAAAAGTTGAAGAACTTTTGTTGGTGATATAAAAAAATGTTTTTTGCAAAAGTCTTAAATAAAATGATCCACGAAACAAGTATTTATAACAAACCTTAAGTCGGCGGGTCGCTAAAAAAAACTGGATGTCACTCGAACAAGATCTGATGTCGCTCGAATGAGGACATTTCATGACATCGCATTGTTGCTTGAACGACGGTGACTTATCGCTCGAATGACCTGAACATCAAAAAACTTTTTATAAAACTCTGCCTCAGAACTTAGAAAAAATATTTTGACTCAATAAAAAAATTTGTTCATCTTTTTTATAAAAATTAAACATCCCAAATATAATTTTATGATTTAATTCAAACTCTAAATCGTTTTATACCTTTCTGGATGTCAGGAAGTCTTTAAACTTGGAGATGCTTGAGTTAGGTTTGTCTTCTTGATGCGGGATGATTTGTAACGGGATACGCCCAACTAGCCTAATGCTATGCTATGAATAATATCAGAAAATTATTCTTACAAATCTCCCCCTTTGGATATTTTGGTACAAAACAAGAAAATAAATCGAGAACCAAATTAAAATCAAAATCTCCTATTACAAAAGGTACTAACACCCTTCCTAACCTTAGAACGAAACAGCATAAGTTTCTTTGTCTTCAAACTTTTTCTTCCCTTTTCCACACATTGTCTTCATGCGTCTGTCTTGAAATTCTAAAATGAGTACCTATACACATGAGACAACAAACATATACCTTCGTGACGCATCGAGTTTGAAACAAAGTAATCATAAATAAATTCTCCTCCATAATTCACACTTAACAAAAACTCCATTTTAATTTGCTCCTCCCCCCCCCTTTGTTTTTTCGAAATAAATAAATATACAAAGAAGTAGAAACAATAAAAGTTAAATACGGAGCATCACGACGAAGAAATGATATCATTACAAAAGATATAAATCAAGCATATGTAATCATCATCTCAAAGGCAAATAAACCAACTATTTTTGAAAATTTTCAATTTTTTCAAAAAATGCAAATTTCACCAATACAATAAAAAACACTATATAATATATGCAAAATATATCAACGAAAATTCGGCACACATATATAAGTATAAATGACCACAAACCACAACACAAAATACGTAAGTCATACACACTTGCATAGCATTAATGTGTCCAAATGCGTGGAATGGAGCGAATGAGTGTGAACTAGTAACAAAAAAATTATAACCCAAACACTCAAATATGTTCAAGAAGTTATAGTTGACCACAAAACTTTATCAAACTTAGCTTTAGCCTCAAGTGACAATTAGAATTGAACTTCATGAACAAAACAAGCACAATGCACACCAGCCTAGAGTATTAATGATTCTACAAATCAATAGCGTCTTGACAAAAATAAGCTTAACTATTATACATTGTCAATGGGCAAACCCATTGATATTTGCATCCAAACTCCCTCAAAATAATTCTTTTATTTTATTTTGAATGAATATATCAAACTAAACAAATTAGCCCCTTTTTGTCATATTATTCCTTTTATTGCCTTAACTTTTTCTCGGGTTCTTTTATACGGTGGCTTTCACGATGTGATTATTATTCACTCGCAGCCCTTTCCCGTGCTCACTCATCATTTTTTCATATTAAACAAATTCCTCACAGGCAGCGGTTCTTATATGAACAAATTCTCCAAAGTCAAATAAACACATAGATGACAAGATTGATAGGAGAACATCTCACCAAGCTGAAATGTACATCATGAAGTCAAAATCCAATAAGTTCGTGCATATATATGTGGAGGCATGAACAAAATCGAATCCGTAAAGCATGTCAAGTTCTAAATAACTCCATAAACATGGTTAAGATCAATTCAAGTATCCAAGGTTATAACCAAATGTCCTAGGCACATGAAAATTGCGTAATGAATTTGATTCAAACATACCAATATGCCACACCAGATGTGTAAAAATAAAATACACAAAGGATCGAAAATCTTTTTGGATTTTTCAAAAGTCAAAATCTTTTTGTATTTTTCAAAAATATATAAAACCAAAAATCTTTTGGTATTTTTTCAAATATGACTCAATGAAAAAAATATAAGAAAAAAAGTATACTTATCATAACACTAGAAAACATATATCATGAAGCACAACTAGTGTATGACAAACATGCGAACACAATCATCTATATGATATAGCGAGAGAAGAATCATGTGCAGGCAAACAAGCATCAACTAGTCTACCATCTAGTGCCTCTAAAAGTGATTTCCTATCCCCAAATAGGTGTGAAACGATGCATGGGGGTTTCTGGAACCAAGGAAACACTAGACTTCAATTTCCTAGGACTCTTTCGAAGATCAAAATAAAAATGCCTAAGGTGACCTTTCCAGCCAAAACGTGAACATGCGCATATACGGGGAATGGTACTTATGGGTTGAATTTTTCTAATGTTCTTAGATTTAGTTGACCCTTTAAAATAAACAGTGGTCTTGGCTTTCACACTCGAAGCATGAGAACAAGACTAGCCAGTACCATCACTTAACAAACTACTTGAGTCTTTTAAATTATTTTTCAACTCCAAATTTTTTTACTCAAGCAAATAATTAAACTCTTACAATTTTAGGGGCGTCTTTTTCAAATTTTTAACAATTCCTAAAAGGGTATCTCCGTCCCCCTCAATAAAAGCAAACTTTTCCCTAAGAGTGTTTTCACTTTCCACAAAATCATCGATTAAAATATTTTTGTCCTCTTTGGCACAAACACAAACCCTAGAATTTCTAAAGCCTCCAATTCTTTTTCTAAAAATAGGACTCTACCATCACTCTCCATTTTGGAAAATTTTAGAGCACTAAATTCATGGTCCAAAGCAAAAAAGTTCTCACGATAAAAATCACTTTAATTTTGAACTATTTGCAAAAGATCCATAGCGGATTTAACGATCTAGATCGTCATGACTATGAGAATCCATCGAGAGTAAAAATAAGCACAGGAGCGATGAAAACACAATCACCCAAAAAGGAGGTAAACAAGATCAAACACAATAAATTAGTGCAACCTCCTATGATACTAATTTTAAGTGCAAGATCAATCGCAAAGGGTGATTTCAAGAAAAAATTCCAACATCAATTTTAAATACCCGGAAGCGACTTTTAAACCGATTTTATCTTCTTTAGCCTAAGCATTCAACTATGTAATAAAACAGATAAATTAAACCACACAAATAACTCAAGACAAGTTTCAGGAAAAAAACCTGAAGGAAAAACCTTTATTCACTTAGAATTTTACAAGAGAGATGACTTACAGACTACCTGATCCCCTACAAGCATAACACGTTATTCTTCAAAAATCTCTAAGGAACAACTATAGCGCTCGTAAGAGTCAAATGATCGCAGTCCCCCGGATTAGCCTCAGCCTCCATCTTCAGCAGTGAATCCTCAGATGTATCACAAATCTGTAATGGAGAGCCTCTCCACCAAGGTGTATGAAAGAGATACAAAACTTTTCTAGGGTTTTAAACTAATTCATAAGAACAATATTCAATGATGCTTTTTTTGAATTAAAACGGTGTTTTTAAACACAAAAACTTGAAGAACTTTTGTTACTTATATGTAGAAATGTCTTTTGCAAAAGTTTTAAATAAACTGATCCATGAAACAGGTATTTATAACAAACCTTAAGTCGGTGGGTCGCTCAAACAAAAACTGGATATCGCTCGAAGGAGATCTGATGTCGCTCAAACGAGGACATCGAGCGACATTGTATTGTCACTTGAACGATTGTGACTTGTCACTCGAATGACCTGAACATCAAAAAACTTTTTATAAACTCCGTCTCACTTAGAAAAAATATTTTGACTCAATAAAAATCTTGTTCGTCTTTTTGATAAAAATTAACCATCTCAAATATAATTCTATGAATTAATTCAAACTCTAAATCGTTTTATACCTTTCTGGATGTCGGGAAGTCTTCAAACTTGGATATGCTTGAGTTCAGTTTGTCTTTTTGATGCGTGACGATTGGTAATGGGATACGCCAAACTAGTTTGATGCAATGCTAGGAACAATGTTAGAAAAATTGTTCTTACACCTATTTTCATGTACAAGTCTTAAATTTCTTTAATTTTAACCCAATTCTTATCCGTTGACTCACACGGCTACATGAGTTGTTTGTACAAGTTAGTTTAGTCTCGTGTGATATGATTGTGCTTCTTTTAGGTTAGTTTTATTCTTAAATTCTGTTTTCACCCCTAAAGTCCTATTTTCAAGCTTAACCCCTAGATTTTTTAAATTTTGACATAATTCTCACCCCCGTGAGTCACATCACTAAAAGTTAGTTTAGTCCCGTGTGATATGATCTCACCCCCCAATCTCCCTGTTTTCAAGCTTAACCCTTATATTTTTCAAATTTTAACTCAATTCTCACCACATAAGTCACACAACTGCATGATTTTTTTTCTACAAGTTATTCCCATGTAATGTGATCGTGCCTGTTTTTATGCACTTTTGTTATTAAATTATGTTTTCACCCCCTAAACCTTAGAATTTCCACCCCCTAAAATTTAGAATTTTTAACATTTGAGTATAACAACCCATATTAAATTTAACAAACTATAAATTAAAAATTGGAATCGACATTACATTTAATAAACTATATACTAGAAATTACAAATTGTAATTGTCACTGTCTACCCAACTATAATTACTAAACTAGATCCAGATTATATTAACCAACCTGAATAAATCTACTTATCTAAAGAATCTAAAAATTTCTTAAGTTCGGTTTGCCATGCAAAAGCGATTGATTGTCAGCAGGAGATGTCAGGTGATCCACACTAGTGGTTAGATGCTTTGGCGCCTATAAGATGACTTGCCACGATTCATTATTGATACACTCCGAGTAAAACACATACTTGAGCTTTTTGAATGAACAAACAAATGGCTCATAATTCATATTATCCTTGCCCTTCATCTTGGACAAGTCTACTATTTTCATATTAGTAGCAAAATTGAGTTTACAAGAATTATTATCCTTAACTCTTACTTAATCACAGTAAAACACAATCTCTTTGAAATATATATGTTTTTAATTAACCATAATAAGTCAATTATACTTTAATGAGATTTTAATCCTTAACACTCACCATGAAATACGTAAGAGCCTAATATGAAGTGTCGTTGTTTTATAAGATAGTGTTTTGCTCGTCCAACCTTAACGATAATACATAGCCATTCAACCGATACTTTTTAAACTCGTGTGCCATGAAATTGGGTCCGTTGGCGAGAAGAGAAAGCCTTGATGTGGTATCACCCATCTTTAACAACTGAATTATTGTATACATACATTAATTGTCTATTTTTTAAAGCTTGTAATAATTTATCATTTAAGAAGGGATGTTAGACGTAATAATTACCTCTTGTGACATCCAAAGTCTTAATTCATCATCTAAATATGAAACATCCTTTCGCTTTTTATTGTGCCCAGATGCAATATATTTTATATATTGAATTGAAAAATTTATCAAGAAGTTGATTAAGTATATTAAATAATAACATAGAGTAAAATTACAACACATACTTAATATATCCATTTGTCGACATCTTCATGGATTTTAAACATATGACGAGCCACTTGCTCATATTGTAGACCTGTCAGTTTAACTCATTTACCCATGACTTAACCCCCCTCATCGATCAACTCATCTCCATCGTCTACAAATCGCTCACGGTTTGACATAGAGCTTCCAATATTTGGTCCGGGAATATATTTCCTAACGAACACATATACCTCTACAATACTGTATTCGTCCACGATGGATCTTTTAATTTACCTCTAATTATTAACATACTCTTTGAAAAATTTCATCAACCTATATATTAAAGTATTAAAACTCAGCAACCCATATATTAAAGTAATTAAAGTAAATTAAGCTTTTGTCAACTTATATTAGCAAGTGTACCTTTCAAATTGGTACATCCATCGATATTTTAGTGGGCCACAAAGAATCATTTCAACGCATAAGTGCACCAACAAGTGAATACTAATGTCAAATAATGTGAGGGGGAAGTATTTCACCTATACATATCTTGCTTCATATAGATATGCTTTTGCAGCCATGTTGTGCTTTCGATTGACTACTTTTTCACACAATAGTTTGAATTAAAGGCTATTCTTCATAATGGCCCTCTATAAATCCTTATGCTTTGAGAAAAAAATGCTTAAACAACAAACGGGTCAATTGCATAATCACATGTCAATTATGAGATTTGTACTTTTGTAGATCATGTGTCCCATAGCTCACAATCCTCTGCAAATTTGATTAAAAATTAGTGGGAACTTTCAAATTCTGTAATGTGTCTAAAATCAAATTTCTTTCTTCGCTCATCAAAGTATATGCCCCAGGGGGGATTATATACCTACTGCTACTATATTTTTTCAACCATAATTGCATCTTTATTTTCAATAGTTTAAGATCATGTCTTGCCTTTCTCTATCCTTCTAATGACTTCCATGTAGGCATGTGCTCAGAAGATGTTTGATGATGTTCTTTTTAGAATGCATGATATCTAGTACATGTTGCAGGGGTTACCCTTCTAGTACGACAAGACAAATAATATTGACCTTTGAGACTATGCCTTCCTTTTCTCGACTTCATTCTTAGCAGGGGTCTTTTCATGCTTGACATTCTTGAATTTAAGATTCTGCCCGGGCGCATTAACTTCACATTTAGAAGCAGTCCTTTTAATTTTCAAATCTGAAAGATTTCTTGAAGGTAGCCTATGCTCGACCCCACCTGGAAAAAGTTATCACTTTTTATAATCAGAAGCTATGATCGATAGTCAATAATCTCCTATTAGAATACTAAATAATCTTGTTATTTTCGTTAAGATGTTAAGATCAACTTTCCTCTCCACAAATAGGACACCCAAAGTAGACGTGAACATTACATCATGAGAAAATCCCACAAGCTAGGAAATCATGGATTGCCCAAATCAACATAACATTCAACGTGAACTCTTCTAGTTCTCAGGAATAAAATATTTCCATGCCCGCTTCCCATAACTCTAGTTATTATTCTACCAACGGTGCCAAGTAGACATCAATTTCGTCAGTTGGTGCTTTTGTCCCAGGTATCAATAAAGAAAACCTCAAAAATTCTAGTCCCATGCACAACGAAGGAAAGAGATTTAGGGGCGCTAAGATCACAGACCATACACTTTGAATAGTTCTTAGCTTATCAAATGGATTGAACCCATATATTGATATTTCCAAAACAAATATTATGTTGTCTGTTACTAAAATTTGGTTAATTAAAATTTATGCCTTTGCAAATGGTTGAGTCGAAATATGACGCATGAGATTATCCCCTAATCCTTCCCTATTGTGCCAAGTCATTACCTCCGCTATCCATCAATAATATCATGAACCTCGGACCAATAGGGAAATATTTCAATACTTTTTGAGTCATTTTCAAAAGTGCGCCTCTCTTATCATTCGAACCATATTCCGGTACATATCTAGGTTCCCTGCATACCAAATAATGATCATGATTTTTGTACTCCTTCTAGAATAGTATGCAATTATAATTACAAGAATGAATCAATTTATACTTCATTCCTAAATATTTCAAACTTTTCTTCATGCTCAGATAGTTATTTGGTAGTGTGTTTTGTTTGGGGACAAAATTCTTCACTAAATTCGAGATTTCAGTAATGCTATTGCCAAATAAACCAAAACGGCTCTTAAAATAATGCAAACTGACCATGGAATATAAATTTGTGTGATCTTTATCGCAGTTAGGGTATAATGGTTGGGTCAATTTGACTTTCAAACTTAGGTAGTCATCATTAAGGTTTATTCTATCGCCATCATGAGAGCTAGAGCCTCCACCAAAAGATTTATTATCTTCACTATCAGGATCCTCATTGTCTTGCAACATATGAACTTCGTAAGCATTGCCTATTATATCATCTAACATATTATATTTTATGGTATCCTCATATAATTCCACTTCTATCCTACTTGACATTTCTACAGAAGGTTGTTCGAGGACATAGGGACAATGTATTTCCCTATAAAAGACCCACACTCGGTAATCATCTTGCATACCCAATTTAAAAAAATATAATTCGGTAGTTTTCCATTCAATAGTTTACCATTTCTACAACGTGTGCAAGGGCAGACAAACTCTTCATTATTGAGATATCTCTTTGCGAATTTTACGAACTCATTAGAACTTCTACAGTACACATCCCCGAGTATATTAATCTCACCCATCCACTCTTTGATTAGAGGATACCCTATCACAACTTGTAAGAATTGTAATCTACTATGTGTAAACCAATGGGGTAGTTAAATCATTAGTTAAATAAAACTCAAGAACAAATAATAGATAACCCAACAATGTCTTAACTAACAACCTATTTAACAATAATATAACAACAACCCAACAAAAACCTCTCAATAATTTAAACTTCATATACAACCCAATAACAACCTATTCCACATATCCATACCAAATTTGTTTTAATTCTACTCTATAACCTAATCAAATCTAACTTTCAAAACTAAGGTTCATTTCAAGAATGGTAAAAAAAATTCAAGAACGTTCATTGTGTTCTTTTCCAATTTCACCTAAAATCTTTCATAAGTTTAAATAAAAAACACAAATTATATTTTTTAACCAAAATGATTATATTTATAATAGTCAAACACATTATAATAAAGGTCAAAGAAATATCAAAGTCAAATATTCACATTGTAATGAAGAATGGTTTGACTGTTGAAATCTAATTTTTGAACAAATTATTTCCAACCAATATGAGGGCCATACATGTATATACAAATAGATTACAAAAATAAAACACATTATAATGAAGGCCAAACAAATTTCAAAGTCAAATATTCACATTGTAATGAAAAATGGTTTAAATGTTCAAACCTAGAATTTGCAAAATTTAGTTTCAAACAATATCATGGACACACATGTATATACAACTACTTTACAATAGTCAAACACGTTATAATGAAGGTCAAATAAATTTCAGACTCAAATATTCACATTGTAATGAAGAATAGTTTGAATGTTCGAAGCTAGTTTTTGCATAATAAGTATCGAGGCCATACATGTATATATAACTAGTTTAATACCCATATTAAAGAACTACACACACACACACACAAAATATATATATATATATATATACAAGGAGGTTTAACAGCGAACCTCATTTAACTGATGAAGGAGCGTACCTCTTAAAACAAAAGAAAAGAGGCTAAATACATAAGCTGAGCAGTCAAACTACCTCACTATCTACGCCTGCCCTCATTTGACAATAGGTCATCCAAATGTTGAGCTACAAAATTGTCTTTGTTTTTTTTTTCTTTGAATAAAAAATCCATTTGGTAAGTAGAGTAGATGTGGAAAAATGGTTATTTGGTAAGATTGAATATCATTCGCCTAATAAAGCAAAAGGCACAAATATACTTAACCCATTTGCCTCTCCAATATCAGTTTGACAGCACATATCTTTCTTTTGTTTGTAGTAAGGAAAAACCTATTCCATTTGTTTCACACTTTTACAAGCCATTTCGGACTCATTCATCTCCATTCATCTTCATCAGGTATTTTTTCTTCCTTTACAATCTTAAGTGTTATACCTTTTTTTTGTTAATTGTTATACGCCTTTTTTGGGGGGGTATTGCTAATTTTTTTTCATCCCCAAACCAATATTTACCATTTATATTCCTTATTTTACTTATGAGATGATCTAATTTGTGTTTATTTATTTTAATTTTTTACAAATCACACATCATATACATGAAATCTTTAAAAAAAATTATAGAAAAAAAATGTTAATTTTAAAGAATCTAGAAAAAAAATAGACTAGAGATTAAGCAAAATAGATTTACACATAATATATCTACAATCCACAAAAAAAAAGATTCTTAACTGATTTTGTCTTCCAAAAAAAATACGTTAATTTTCTTTTTTAATAATGTTTATTATTTGTATTGTTATTATTTATAAGTTTGATCTAAAATGGATAATGAGGAAATTGAGCAACAAAATGGAGAAAATTGACAATGGGATGTGTGTGTGTGTGTGTGGGGGGGGGGGGGGGGGGTATGGATTTTAAAAAAGTGAAGAAAGAGATTTGGAATACACTCAACAAGTAGCACCCGAATTGAAGCCTAAATTGCATCAAGAGTTTAAAATGGTAAAAGATGTTAAAAAATTCTATAATGATTCTGAGAGAGAATCTGGTTTTAGTGTTAGAAATTGGTCTGAAAAAAAGAGACACGGAACTGATGAGATCATTAGGAAAGAGTTTGTTTGTTGGAAACAAGGGAAGGGTAAACTTCTTGCAGACAATGAGGTGGAAATGCATCGGGGATCGATGAAAGTGGGTTGTAATGCAACACTTGCTGTTGTGATGTCCCAAAATGGTTTATATGAAGTTAGTGTATTTGTTGAGGGTTATTGTCACCCATTATCCACTCCAAGAAAAATACATTTGCTGCATTACCACCGCGAAGTATATAGTGCTAAAAAATCATTGACCCAACAACTAGCCATGATTAATATTCCAAAACATCAACAATTTAATTTACTTAGGTTGCAAGCGGGGGCTTTTGAAAATATTGGGTTTACCCAACAAGATTTGTATAACCATTCTAGGGATAAACGCAAAGAGTTGAAGGGGGACGATGGGGATATGCTTCACGAGTACTTGTTATTAGAACAATAAAAAAACCCGTCATTTTATTTTAAGATTGAGACAAATGATGAAAATAAAATTAAGCATTATTTTTGGTTGATGCCACCTCGAGACAGGCATACACTTTTTTGCGGATGTGGTCATTTTTGACACAACATACAACACCAACCAATATGGTTTGATATTTGCGCCACTAATGGGGGTTAATAATCATGGTCAAACAATAATATTTGTTTGCTGATTGAGTGGAAAAACCAAGCGTCCATGTAAATACGTTAGTCGTTGTTATCGTCTTCCAATCGCAATACAAAAACCAAAACTTTAACTACACTCTTATGGAGTATAGTGGCGAGTCTGGGTATCGAATCCACAGGGAATGCTTGATAGATTTTAATTGATCTATTATTTCAAAAAATAAAGTGTAAAAGATGATGATTGAGTGAGAAAAGAAAAAGGGAAAAAATAAAGAAGTCAACTAAAACTAATTGGAAAATTAAGGTAGGGACATAATCCTCCAACTCCTAGTATGTTTACCGGAGTTAAAACTAGTTGTGAATTGGATAATTTATTAAATCCGGTCTTTATTAATCCTAAGATTCCATAAATGAGCGATCGTAACCCGCACCATATGAAATTAAAGGCAAGAACAAAGCGGTGTCGTTATAGCTACACTCGCGCCGCACTCTTAAGCATCCCGGTTACCTAGGGAAAATGAGATCAAAAGTCCTACGACGATTGTGATCACTACACAATACGATTCAATCATTTATTTAATTCAGGGAACTAATTTTACACACATGCAAATCACATTGGGTTGGGTTCATGCATCATAACCTTTAAAAACCTAGCCTAACATGGTGAAATTAATGAAAACTACGTTATCTACGTTTCATGAACTCATAATTGCTTGGAAAGAGAGATTAAATATGAGAAATAATAATAAAAGTTATGGAATTTTTTTTTACTAAGATTGCACAACAAGAACATGCAAGAAGAAATCAAAGGTTGAAGAAAAACTAGAAAAACTCTTGAATTAAAGGTGCAAAATATGTAAATTCTTCTCCTAGATGTTCCTCATTGATTAAGAGCGTTTACATGAATGAAATATGAATAAAAATAGTCCTAATGACTAAATATATAGGCTAGAGGTATTTTATAAGAGTCCCTAAAACATACAAGTCTTTTGGCTAAAAGATAAGGGCAAAATAAAAATCCCGCATCTGACAATTTGTCACACTTAGAAAGAATGACTAATTTGGTAACGGATTTGGAGCATGACTAAAGGCCGGATTGGTTCGTTTTATATTTAATTTGGATCGATTTGCTTCACGAATTTTAGACAGTGAGTGTTGATGCAAAAAACTGGACCGAATCCCATTTTTATGATCACGGATAAACAGATAAAAGCAATCCAATCAAGCACATGAGAGACAAAGATTTTTAAAGTGGTTCGGCTATATGGAAAAGCCTATGTCCACTGTTATTTTATTCCCAGGGTGTAGAGAGAAAAAAGTGTGGATCTTGTGTATGGTGTCTCTCATCCTTGGTTTTTTTGGATCTCTCCTTTGGCTAAGGGAATACATGTATTTATAGTGATGGGAGATAAAGAGATTCATTGAATGTATACATTTATACATTATGTCTACATTCAATGAATCTAATTGTTGAATTGCTTGGTATGCTATGTGTTGTCATCTACAGTATAAATGTACATTAAGGCTCATTAAATGCGCTACCATCTTCATTAATGCACATTAAATGCATAGTTATCCTTTGATCTTCCTGGTTGATACGCCGACCAACTCTCCTCGGGTGCCGACTATCACTCCTCGGGTGCCGACTAACACTCCTCGGGTGCCGACCAACTCTCCTCGGATGACGACTAACACTCCTCGAGTGCCGACCAACTCTCCTCGGATGCCGACCAACTCTCCTCGGGTGTCGAATATTACCACATAGGATGACATGTGTCCTTTTCTGATTGGTCCTCGTAGATAGAGAATTTTTGCGTTAATAGAAGCCCCCAATGCTCCATGCTTGATGGTTTACTTGAAAGGATGGAGTATTTATTCTGCAGTGTTGCTCGGTGCTCGTGAAATTCTTGATCTACCTTCTTGATTTGTTCAACATAAAGTGCATTATCTCCTGGACGACATATGATGCAGGCTGATTGACGGTTGCTAATATTTCTTTTGAGGAACTCCGTGTGCTATGTATCACCCCTGGGAATTTGGATACAACCATGCTATAGTATGCATCTTGTAGCTTGTAGCTTGTCATAATCTTCAAGTATGTTGATTGGTTTGCTAGCCGACCAACTGCCTCCTGTGCCGAGTAACTGAGTGCTAACTTCACGTGCTTGATTCTTCTGATTTATGATCCTCTGAATACTTTATCCAGTAACATACTAGCTTTGAACCCAACTCTTCAATCTGATTAATACCAAGATAGTGGTGGACTTCGAAACATTTTCACACAACTTCTTCTTCATTATTCGTCGAGACAGTAGTAGCAAAGATCTCAGTGCTGTAGATGCTGATTTTGACTTCTACCTCTGCTCGGGGACAAGCAAAAGGTTCTCGGGGACGAGCAAGAACTGCTCGGGTAACTGTCGAAGAACAGAGAACTCAATCTGCTTTGGAGAATCAAGCCTTCCAACTAATGGCAAAGAACCAGGCCTTGGCTGAGATGTCCGAGAAGATCATGAGTCTTGAAGAGCAACTTCCTGCTCGGGGACGAGCAAGAGCTTGTCGGGGATGAGCAAGAGCTGCTCGGACAGACCATCTGTGATGAACATCAGAATGTTGAAAGATCTTAATTTCATAAATTCCCCTTATGCTTTGGATGATCCTCCTACTGGCGAGGAACCTGTTTCAAAAGAAGAGGGAAAGAAACCAATAGAGTAGGAATCTCAATGTAATAGTTAGTATAAATTTTCATTTTCAATGTATTTTGTTTTTGATTTTAATGAAAGACTTTCATTTTTGTTCGCAATCTTAATTGCTATTATCTTGTAAAATACTCTACATCTGTGCATATGTATAAGTTAAAATGATAACAATATTGTGTTGTTCATCGACCAACTTAGTAATAAAAAAGTTACAAGTATCAGTAATGTTGCTCGATCACTTAATAATAAAGTAATGAGTATAAAAATGTTTAAAATTTTTCCAACCAACCAAGGTTGTTAAATTGTGCTCGTCGACCAATTATAGTTAGTGAGAGTTTATACCCTACTAACCATACTTGGTAAATTTTTGTCTTTTTCATAAAATGTATCCGACTAATCAAAATCGATAAATTCTTCTCGTCGACCAACTACAGTTAGTGGGTTTTTATCCCCGACCAACCATACTTGGTACAGTTTGGAATATTTTTTCCTCGTCGACCAACTACGTTGATACAGTTTGGAATATTTTTTCCTCGTCGACCAACTTCGTTGGTACAGTTTGTAATATTTCTTCCTCGTCGACCAACTACGTTGATACAGTTTGGAATATTTTTTCCTCGTCGACCAACTACAGTTAGTGGGTTTTTCAGGTGAGAGAAAATTATTTTTTATATTGATCCCTTCCTATTCCCTATTTGGAGAGATAAAAATATGGCGAATGATTAAAGTTATTACCAAATTTATATCAAAAATCAATCAATTTGACTTTATTGACATAAATGGAAGCTGAACCAAATTAAGTATATAGTTCATAAAAATGAATGCAAAGAGACTCAAACTTGAAGAGAGAAAATAGACCTGGGTCATGATTTCCATGAGAAAACTTTTTATTGTATTTAACCTTTTCATATTCTTTTATTAAAAATATGATGGGAGTTTGAATAGACATCAAAGATTTTACAAAATTTATAATGAAAATTATCAAATCTTATCATCGTCGTATATATTGGTATATGTAATCATTTAAAATATTTATTCCATGATATAAAATTGAAACTTGAGAATCAAGCAAAAAGTTATGATTTATGAAATCTACTATTTTTCAGATTTCTAAATAAGAATTAATCTAATAGTTATGATTTAAAAATCATGATATGCAACATTTTGCAGATAAAAATTGGACAATTAATTTATGTATATAAACATGAAAATCATGATTGAATAAAAAGATGTATGTATAATTGATTATACGTAGAGAAAATAAAAACTTAGCTTTTGATGGAGAACAATGCTTGTAACACGTTCCCACAGACGGCGGCAATCTGTTGATGCAAAAAACTGGACCGAATCCCATTTTTATGATCACAGATAAATAGATAAAAGCAATCCAATCAAGCACATGAGAGACAAAGATTTTTAAAGTGGTTCGGCTATAAGGAAAATCCTACGTCCACTGTTATTTTATTCCCAGGGGTTTACAATAGCACAATGTGGTGTAGAGAGAAAAAGGTGTGGATCTTGTGTATGGTGTCTCTCATCCTTGGTTTTTTTGGATCTCTCCTTTGGCTAAGGGAATACATGTATTTATAGTGATGGGAGATAAAGAGATTCATTGAATGTAGACATTTATACATTATGTCTACACTCAACGAATCTAATTGTTGAATTGCTTGGTATGCTATGTGTTGTCATCTACAGTATAAATGTACATTAAGGCTCATTAAATGCGCTGCCATCTTCATTAATGCACATTAAATGCATAGTTATCCTTTGATCTTCCTGGTTGATACGCCGACCAACTCTCCTCGGGTGCCGACTATCACTCCTCGGATGCCGACTAACACTCCTCGGGTGCCGACCAACTCTCCTCGGATGACGACTAACACTCCTCGGGTGCCGACTAACTCTCCTCGGATGCCGACCAACTCTCCTCGGGTGTCGAATATTACCACGTAGGATGACATGTGTCCTTTTCTGATTGGTCCTCGTAGATGGAGAATTTTTGCGTTAACAGTGAGTTTCAAGGCTCCGGGCCGGTTCGGTTCTTTTTCCTTACAATTTTCTCTCAACTTCTAATGACCAAAACTTCTTCACCGTAGATAGAATTGAGGTACCATTTTTTTTCAGTGCTCTCGTAATTGAAAGCTATTCAACTTTCCAGTTGTCCCCACCTCCGGACTAAGGTTGAAAAATTATGAAAATGCCCTTGAACTTCCCATTTCTTGGTTTCTTTCATAGTTTTGAGTTCTCTTTCGCACTTTCTTGCATGAAATACCTGTAAAACACATAAGAGATACACAAAATATAAAATACTTGCCAAAAAGGGTTAGTAGCATAAATATGAGATAAATTCAAGCTATTTACCATGCACGGGATCATAAAAGTACCAAAATTAAGGAGATAAATGTGAATAATTTATGCCTAATCAAATCCCCTTAACTTAGAACTTTGTGCGTCCTGAGCAATGTAAAAGAATAAGAGTCTGGGTTAAGGACCCTTCAAAACTTTATTGGGATATAATACATTTTTCTCGGGCAAGAGATTACATTTAGCGTATGCAACAAGCCTTTAAACCCCTAGGTTACCCTAGTAGGATGAGTGGTATCTCGTGAGGTTTTGCAGTGAATATACCTACAAAATTCATTTTTGACTCAAAGAAAAATCAAAATACTTAAAAATTGTACAATTTAAACTCCCCAAAAATAGTCACCTTAAATTTTTATTCAAGAGTCTCAAATCATAGTGTGTGTGTGTGCATGTGCGAAGCCAAAAATCGAACCGCTAACTTCCACCAATGGATCACTACGTTACTTTTCGAAAATTCGCTTTGATTTCAAAATCTGATGGATACACTCATAAAGGAATCACTCGGAAATGTGGTTTATTCTCTCGGTATGCGTGATAAAAAGAGTAAATATGATGGACAAGAATTCAAGCACATAAAATTGAAAAGACATAATTTATTTAGTGAAATGATTTCGTCATCGGAATACGGTCATAGGGAAACGGGAAACATCATCTCTTTTTCACGCCATGTAATCTCTTTTATTATCTATTTTGCCTTAGCTCTCCATGCAGTAGACTATTTCGCAATTCGAACTCGGTTAGGAATTTCTTGGGTTTAAGGTGTATTTGGGTAAAATGAAAATGGTGGGGACTTCGAAATTGGAGAATTCATTTATGATGTCCATTTGTGCTTTTTTCGGGCTCTTGTTCATTTTCTATTTTTTTTCTTTTCTTATTTTTCCTTTTTCTTGTTATTTTTGTTGAGCATTTCTCTATTTTTTTGCCCCTTTTCATTTTCACACAAATTGGACTTAATTGCTGAATTTTTCGATTTTCTCAATTCCGGGCTATATGGTTTATTTAGGTGATCAAACGAAAGAGAAATTTTATTAGGCTCAATTTGGTTTGCAAAAAAGGATTTTTTTTTCACAACTTTTTATGGCTAATATTTTTGGGTAACAAACTATAGCCTAACTTTATTTATACGAATTGCGAGTTGCTTTACCATATACACCTCGAGATTAATTTAATTAAGAAACATTTTAGTGCGCGCTATTCAAGACAATATCTCACACATTTCCCGTAACAGATCAAAACAAAAAAATAGAGATCATCAACCACTTATTAAAATGCTGAAAAGAACTTTGAGTTAATCATAAACTCGGATTGATTTAAAAACTCGAAAAAAATCGATAGGCTCAAAATCTCACCGGGTTGATTAATCTCCACACTTATTCGTTAAGTCGTGAATTTTCGTTCAATTTCCATCTTTGGTCAACTTTGTCTTTGTGCATTGGATTTTTACAACTTGAGATAGAAAAAATGTGACATTTTTGAAGCTTTTAAATTTCAATTTTTATTTATTTTGAAGAAAAATATTTATGACTTTTTCAAACTTTTTCAATTTTTTGGCAAATTTTTGAAATTTTCTAAAAAAAACATAATTTAGAACGAACATGTGATCAGATCAATGAATCCAAACAATAAACGGGAAGAATATCCCACACCCCCTAACTTAAATGTTGCATTGTCCTCAATGCGAATCAAGAACACAACATAAAGAGAGAAAAAGAAAGATATTACCCAAAATGGAGGGATCCCCGATAAGTACGAGTCTATTGAATCTACAAAACATGTTAGAACCAAGCATAACAAAAAAAGTAACAAAAACTTTAACTAATTACTCTAAACTATAAAAAAAGGAAAAGGAAAAAAAGCTAATTATGTACAACCTACAATTTGAACTTCTAATAAGTTATACACTAGAAGTCGAAAAATTTGAGGGTCCACCCAAAATACAATTTGACTTTGAGGGATAATTGGTGTACCGTCATTTTCATGCATGCCTTCCGGAAAATAAGAATTCCGTTTGAACAACGGAAGGCATGTGTGAGGTGGAAAAAATGAACCATCACCAATTAAATTTTTTAAAGGGGTAATGGGTGATTTGGATGCAAAAGGGGACAAGTACAATTGGGATCCAAAAAAAATAGAATCACTTCCCAAAGATTTTCAAGTAATATGGAAAGTGGGGCACACAAAAAGGGAGAGTCCATATTAGAAAAAAATTCAAGTAAAGTGTCCTCGTCAGTAAAAGGTTTAAACGTTGCAAAAGTTTCAACCGACTCATAGGAATCTAGCGGTACTTTTAATGGTTCAATAATGGTGAACGAAAATGGTGATGAAATAAATTCAACCTCAAGTGATTCGTCAACACATGGAGATCGAATTTGAAGGGAGAAAGGCTCAATTTCAATGAGATGTTCTTCAAAAATTTGAGGTGACACACAAGTCTCAACATCCTCTTTGTTTTTCAAATTAGAACGCATCTCATCGCAAAGTGAGAACATTTCTGTAACAAGATCAATATCCATCGCGCTTTGGGTGGAAAGAAAATCTAGTAATTGTTTGATTAGAAAAAGCATTCTTTCTTCTAAAGTAGGATCCCTTGACTCTATAACCTCGGAAGAAAAGTCATCATTGGATGTTAATAATGCATCCAACTCTTGCTCCCCAAAATGATTTTTTCCCGATATTTGTTTTCAAGCCTTTCATATTCATGAATTAAAAACCACCCACTCATTTTAATAGGTCGAGGCGTAGATTCTTGAAAATAAAAAGATTGAAAACTATTCCCATACAAACCATTATAATTACCGAACTCACTATAAAAAGACATGATTACTGAATAGTTTGTAAACGGACAATTTAAGTAAAGAGGTGTGCGGTTGAGGATTCAATGTTTCTTAGCGCTTAATTGTGCAAGCCTGCAAAAAAAATAAAATACAAAAGAAAAAATATCTTACGAAATAGTAAGTCAATTATAATCTATAAAAAAACACTCCCCTGCAACGGCGCCATTTTGATCGAGTGGAAAAACTGAGCGTCCGTGTAAATACGTTAGTCGTTGTTATCGTCTTCCAATCGCAATACAAAAACCAAAAATTTAACTACACTCTTATGGAGTATAGTGGCGAGTCTGGGTATCGAATCCACAGGGAATGCTTGATAGATTTTAATTGATCTATTATTTCAAAAAATAAAGTGTAAAAGATGATGATTGAGTGAGAAAAGAAAAAGGGGAAAAATAAAGAAGTCAACTAAAACTAATTGGAAAATTAAGGTAGGGACACAATCCTCCAACTCCTAGTATGTTTACCGGAGTTAAAACTAGTTATGAATTAGATAATTTATTTAATCCAGTCTTTATTAATCCTAAGATTCCATATATGAGGGATCGTAACCCGCACCATATGAAATCAAAGGCAAGAACAAAGCGGTGTCGTTATAGCTACACTCGCGCCGCACTCTTAAGCATCCCGGTTACCTAGGGCAAACGAGATAAAAAGTTCTACGACGATTGTGATCACTACACAACATGATTCAATCATTTATTTAATTCAGGGAACTAATTTTACACACATGCAAACCACATCGGGTTGGGTTCATGCATCCCAACCTTTAAAAACCTAGTCTAACATGGTGAAATGAATGAAAACTACGTTATCTACGTTGCATGAACTCATAATTGCTTGGAAAGAGAGATTAAACATGAGAAATAATAATAAAAGTTATAGAAAAAAATTACGAAGATTGTAAAACAATAACGTGCAAGAAGAAATTAAAGGTTGAAAAAAAACTGGAAAAGCTCTTGAATTAAAGGTGCAAAATATATAAATTCTTCTCCTAGATGTTCCTTCTTGATTAACAACTTTTACATGAATGAAATATGAATAAAAAGAGTCCTAATGAATAAATATATAGGCTATAGTTATTTTAGAAGAGTTCCCAAAACATAAAACTCTTTTGGCTAAAAGATAAGGACAAAATAAAAATTCCGTATCTGGCAATTTGTCACACTTAGAAAGCGTGACTAATTTGGTAACGGGTCTGGAGCGTGACTAAAGTACGGATAGCTCCATTTTATATTGTATTCGGATCGATCCGCTTCACGAATTTTAGAAAGTGAGTTTCAAGGCTCCGGACCGGTTCGATTCTTTTTCATTGCGATTTTCTCTCAACTTCGAGCATAACTTCTTCATCATAGATCGGATTGAGGTGCCGTTTTTTCCAGTGTTCTTGTAATTGAAAGCTATTCAGCTTTTCAGTTGTCCCCACCTCTGGACTAAGGCTAAAAAATTATAAAAATGCCCTTGAACTTCTCATTTCTTAGTTTCTTTCATTATTTTGAGTTCTCTTTCGCACTTTATTGCATGAAATACCTATAAAACACATAAGAGATACAAAAATAAAAAAATAATTGCCAAAAATGGTTAGTATCATAAATATGAGATAAATCTAAGCTATTTACCATGCACGGGATCATAAAAGTATCAAAATTAAGGGGATAAATGTGAAGAATTTATGCCTAATCACTTGCGCATTCTTGAGTGATGGGACTATTAAATCTTTTGTTTGGTTATTCAACATGTTTCTAAAGGCTATTCCAGGTGATGCTCCTAAGATGATAATAATTGATCAAGATGCCGTAATGACAAATGCAATTTCAAAAACACTACCGATGACATTTCATAGATATTGTAGTTAGCACATTTTAACCAAATTTTTAGAGAAATTAGATTCAGTTAAATATAGTGGTTACTATAAGGAATTCAAATTTTATTTGGGGATCAGAGTTAATGGTTGAGTTTGAGGTGAGGTGGACGAAACTTTTTAACAAAAGTGGTTTGAATGACAATAAATGGCTAAACTCAATTTATCAAATTCATTCAAAATGGGTGCCGGCTTTTGTGAATCATATTTTTTAATTGAAAATGTCGATTAGCCAACGTGTGGAAAGCTCCCACTCCTTTTTAAAAAAAATATTTCAAAAAATATTTCATTGGTTGAATTTATGATCCAACTTTGGAGGGGTCTAATGCGTCAATGTCATGAAGAATTAATGGAGGATCATAAAGATTTCATTGAGAAGCCTAAGTTGAAAATCGTCCATGACTTTTTGATACATATGGTTGATGTGTCCACAAATAAAATTTTCTATAAATTTCAGGATGAAATCCTGGATAGCTTCATGTATAAATTTGAGCTTATTAAGGAAGATGAAAGCCATTGTTTGTATAAGATTCAGAAATCAAACATGCGAGTTATAAAATATGGATGGGTATTTTTATTCGATGAATGTATTTGAATTTGGATGAATGTATTTGGAAGGATATTTTTATTTGGATAAATGTATTTTTATTTTTATTTGAATGATAATTGACAATTGAAGTGGACTTATTTGGATACTATTATTTTTATTTGGATATTCTAAATTCAAATACATTAATTGATAATTATTCATCTGAAGATGATTACATTTTTTTACCTAGTTATTTAAAAAGTTGAATGACGTATTTGAATTTAGATGACTTTATTTTGAAGTTGGATGAATGTATTTAAATTTAGATGCTTTGATTATCTAGTTGGATTAATGTATTTGAATTTAGATGATTTTGAAGTTGGATGTTTTAATCTGATTTAATCTGATTTTGAAGTTTGATGTTGGATGAATGTATTTAAATTTAGATGCCTTAATTATGTAATTGGATTAATGTATTTGACTTTAGATGATTTAAAAAGTGTCAAATGTTAAAAGGCTTTCACATGTTAAGCAGGATTGAGAAGAAATTGAAAAGTAATAGTGAACAAAATATTAAGACATGTTACTGCTTGTCTTCAAAATAAAGAAGCTGATTTTTTTAAAAGGGTGAGAAATGGGTTTTAAATAGGAGGATGGTGTGGACCACATATGAAAAGGAATGGAGAAGTTTTGACTTTTCAAACCATTTAACTTTGTCCTTTGTTTTTTAAGAGACCCATCTCCTAAGTCCGTCTTTGGCACCCGCCAGAGAACGTCTCTCTCTCTCTCTTTCTGTGTGTGTGTGTGTGTGTGTGTATATATATATATATATATATATAAACCTTATGCTTGAAATAAAATGGAAGTTTTTTTACCCATGAAAAGAGAGATATCTGGGTTGAAGAGAGAGAAGAGGGAAAAGAAAAAAGAGGGGTGAAAATAGGGTTTTATTTTGGTTTGGGCACTATCAAAAGTGTACGAACCTATCACGGTCCTTGACCGTGTCAAGGATCCATGTCATGACCTTGTCACGATTAATGACCAGGACAAAGGCTCTTTTGAAGAATTGAGATAATTTTGGGCTATTGGTGTAGTGCAACACCTTTCATCTCATCTAACGAAATCGTGACCATAAAGATGTTACTGACTTGTCCTAAGTTCTTTATATCACGGCAGTAATAACTCATGACTTATTTATGTAAGCATGTTAACCTATCAGCACTCAAATGAAAAAGACACCTCACCTCTCAATCCAAATGAAATAATCAACTACAAATGCTCTACTCCGAACCATAACTATAACATATTAGTCCCAACTTTAAGACTATAATGTGAGATACCATATACTATCGTACAACTACAACATAACTGTAATACCCCATAATTTTGAGGGCTTTATATATGAATATTTTATAAAATTTTGATAATATTATTTTTTTATTGATCGGGATATTGATATTATATTCATTTTAATTTAAAATGAATCGAATATTTAAATTCAAATTTAATTGGCTTTTGGACATTTTGTAATCGTTTAAATATGTAAAGTGATAATTTTGAATTAAAGGGCAATATAGTAATATGCATTAGCTTAGGATTAAAGATAGGGTTTGATAGAGGGGATATATAAGGAATATTATGGGTGATTATAAGGAAGGGAAGATGGAAAACAAATGACAAAAACGACAACAAAAGAGTAAAAAATGTGTGGAGTGAGAAGAGTAAATTTGGAGTGTTTAGATCTTCTTTTTGAGTGCTTTCGGATGAGATTTGAGAAAAACTCAAAACATATACCTGACCTAATTTTTGGTGTAGAATCCAAATCTGAAGTCGGATTGGCAGTTTAGAGAATGCTTGGATCTGAATTTTTTGGATTTTCAAAACAGGCCTAGAATGGTGGATTTTGACTCACTTGGGGTAGTTTCGTTCTCTCGTGGTTAATTTAGTGTGCTAAACTCATTCAATCTTGATTGTATATTTATATCCATGCTATGTGCTTCATTTATACGTATTGTATGCTCGTATATTATTGCACGCATTTTGTATGTGTTATTTTCATGCCGTGTAGTTTGGGTAACAAGGCTAGTTGATTTTACGAGCATGTTAGGTTATAGAAATGGGTAGAAAACATGTAAAATTGATTTATGGGAATTGAATATGAAATTTATTATTGGAGAATGCATAGGCATTCCTTATCCAAACCACCCGCTGGACAGGGTGTTTTGTCGACTACAATTTTGTTTATTATCCAAAGGCTAGACCATGGACTCCGGTTGGAAAGTATACCAAAATTTTATGGTGGTGATGTCGAGATTTTATGGAGGTAATTCTAGGTTATGATAGGCCGTGTGCCCAAGTTATGTTATTTATTTTGGGGGGCCATTAGATTATTCTGAGGATAATTAACTCGATATTGGATTGTAGTCCATACCATACTGTGAAAAATGCGTCGAAAATTTTGATATGGGACAATGGGTTGTGTAGTGCCGCGGTGAGATCATAGGTGATGATTATATTATTGGGATTTAGTTTGAGTGTTCATATTACATAAACTCTTCTATATGATTCGCACACACACGAGTATGTGTAGTTACACTTGGAGCATTTATATGAGCTACCGACTTTCCCGCTCACCCCCCCATAGTTTGTTGTATTTAAGGTTTGATGCAAGATGATATTTATGGTATCGTTGGGATTGAGAACGTCACTAGACGCTCAAGATATTTATTTTAAAATTTAAATGTACCGCTTTGTTTATTGTAAATTATTTTGTAAAAAGACATTTGGGATTTAATAAAATTGAGACATTCTATTCAGTTGATTTATGTGTTTATTCTTCTGAAAATTGTTGCCTAATCCAAATGGTATTTTTATTAAAAAAAATCTACAATTTTTCAATATTTTCAGTAGCACTTCCCGGGCTATTACAAAGTGGTATCAGAGCATATGTTATTCTTATTCTCGAGATTGGAGTTATTGGTTCGTTACGTTGTCGGTTGAGAGAGATTTTATTTATGTGTCTCTTATTTGGGTGATGTTGAAATGTTCTTCAATTTAATGGAAGAAAATTTTGGGGTGAATTTCGAGCACAAAATTCCTTTTTAAGGGGGAAGTATGAAATACCCCTTATTTTGAGGGCTTTATGTATGAATATTGTATAAAATTTTGATAATATTATATTTTATTTATCGGGATATTGATACAATATTTATTTTTATTTGAAATGAATGGAATATTTAAATTCAAGTTTAATTGGCTTT
The DNA here is from genome assembly GCA_949130495.1 of Sambucus nigra. Classification (NCBI taxonomy): domain Eukaryota; kingdom Viridiplantae; phylum Streptophyta; class Magnoliopsida; order Dipsacales; family Adoxaceae; genus Sambucus; species Sambucus nigra. Next base: position 549,628,021 of record OX422212.1, on the reverse strand, counting down.
TGGACATTTTGTAATCGTTTAAATATGTAAAGTGGTAATTTTGAATTAAAGGACAATATAGTAATATGCATCATCTTAGGCTCCAAGATAGGGTTTGATAGAGGGGCTATATAAGGAATATTATGGGTGATTATAAGGAAAGGAAGATGAAAAACAAAGGACAAAAACGAAATCAAAAGAGTAAAAAATGAGTGGAATGAGAAAAGTCAATTTGAAGTGTTTAGATTTTCTTTTTGAGTGCTTTCGGATGAGATTTGGGAAAAATCAAAACACATACCTGACCTAATTTTTCGTATAGAATCCAAATATGAAGTGGGATTGGAAGTTTAGATAATGCTTGGATCTGAATTTTTTGGGTTTTCAAAACAAGCCTAAAATGGTGAATTTTGACTCTCTTGAGGTAGTTTCTATCTCTCGTGGTTAATTTATTGTGCTACACTTATTCAATCTTGATTGTATATTTATATCCATGCTATGTATTACATTTATATGTATTTCATGCTCGTATATTATATTCGTTCTTGCACCCATTTTGTATGTTTTATTTTCATGCCGTGTAGTTTGGGTAATGAAGCTAGTTGATTTTACGAGCATGTTGGGTTATAGACATGGGTAGAAAATATGTAAACTTGATTTATGGGAATTGAATATGAAATTTATTGTAATTAAGAGAATGAAATTCTGATGATTATTATTGGAGAATGCACATGCATTCCTTAGCCAAACCATCCGTTGGACGGGGTGTTCTGTTGACTACAATTTTGTTTATTATCCAAAGACTAGACCTGGGACCCCGATTGGCGAGTATAGAAAAATTTTATGGTGGTGATGTCAAGACATTATAGCGGTGATTCCAGGGTATGATGGGTCGTGTGCTCAAGTTGTTATTTATTTTGGAGGTCCATTGGATTATTCTTAGGATAATTAACACGATAGTGGACGATAGTCCATACCGTACTGTGAAAAATGCGTCGGGAATTTTGATATGGGACATTAAGTTATGTAGTGCTACGGTGAGATCATAGGTGATGATTATATTATTGGGATTTTAGTTTGAGTGTTCATATTGCATAAACTCTTCTATATGATGCACACACACACACGAGTATGTGTAGTTACACTTGGGGCATTTATACGAGCTACTGAGTTTCACGTTCATCCCGCCATAGTTTCTTGTATTTTAGGTTTGATGCAAGATGATATTTATGGTATTGTTGGGATTGGGACCGTCACTAGAGGTTCAGGATATTTATTTTAAAATTTAAATGTACCGCTTTGTTTATTGTAAATTGTGTTGTAAAAAGACATTTGGGATTTAATAAAATTGAGACATTCTATTCAGTTGATTTATGTATTTATGCTTTCGAAAATTTGTTCCCAATCTAAATGATATTTTTATAAAAAATAAAATCTCTAATTTTTCAATATTTTTTAGTAGCACCTCCCGGGGTGTTATAATAATGCATTCTTATCCATACATTAAGGATATAACTAGGATAGTTCCCAAGTATCATCCGAATAATAAGATATATACAATATCGTAATAAGCATAATATGTGACACTATTTCCTTATATAACATGTTCATCATTGGACTAAGTAAAATATATAATTCTCATTAACCGCGTGAAGTTTTCAACCTTCATGGACATTCTCCCGACTCTATTAGTAAATTCGTAGGGGTTTCACACTTAACGGATTCAAAACATTTAGACACACAAACGAATATGGGGATCTCTAATAGTGGGGACTGTACATGTGTCACTTGATAGTGACCCTATAAATTATTGACTAAATTATAAGCAATCTCTCTCTTTCTCTTTTTTGGGTTAACCACCAGGTTACAGATGTCCAGTCCGCACTTTTAATATGCGAGATAGTCCGCATTAGAGCAACATATTAACAATGCGGACTCTCCCATATATTAACAATGCTCACCGAATATATGTTATTTGTCGGTGTGCCCAGGAAAGAGAGAGTGTGTGCCGATAATTTAGCTGATAATTTGTGGGTTCATCGTCAGGTGACGCATGTTCAGTCCGCACTGTTAATACGTGGGATAGTCTGCACAAGTATATATATATATATATACAAAAAGTCTCCTGTAAGGACTCCTTATGGTCCACACTCCGGTACATACTATTTTTTTAAAATAGTAAAAAATAAATTTTTTGATGAAACTTCATGGATATGATCTCCATGGTGTGAATATCATCTCCAATTTTTTTCGTTAAAAAATTCTATAAAAAAACCGTTGAGATGAGGTGATATGTAAAAAAAATAGTATAAATATGCATTTTCAACCATTTAAATGTTGGGTCGGCGTCAGCCGCTTTATTGATTGAATTTTTTGATGAACTTCTTGAATATGACCTTCTCACTATCGAAATCATATCCATGAAGTTTCATCAAAAAATTCAATTAAAAAGTGGGTGAGATGATCGTCAATATTTCAACGGTCGAAATGCATATTTATACCATTTTTTTACATATCACTTCATCTCAACGATTTTTTTATTGAATTTTTTGATGAAAAAAATTGGAGATGATCTTCCTACCATGGAGATCATATCCATGAAGTTTCGTTAAAAAATTCATTTATTTACTATTTAAAAAAAATGGTATGTACCGGAGTGTGCACCATAAGGAGTTTTTACTAGAGACGACCTCTCTCTCTCTCTCTCTCTCTCTCTCTCTCTCTATATATATATATATATATATATATATATATATATATATATATATATATATATATATATATATATATATATATATATATATATATATATATATAATAATGCTCCTGTGCGGACTAGTCCACATTTTAAGAATGCGGACCGGACATGTGTCACCTAACGGTGCGCCTAGAAATTATCGCCTAAATTATAGGCAAACTCTGTCTTTTTTGGGCTCACCGCCATGTGACACATGTCCGGTCCGCATTCTTAAAATGCGGATTAGTCTGCTCTCGCAGGACTGTATATATATATATATATATATATATATATATATATATATATATATATATATAGAGAGAGAGAGAGAGAGAGAGAGAGAGAGGGGGCAGGCTCCTGTGCACACTAAGTTTGCACATTAAGTTTTTAAAGTAGTAAAAAAAATATTTTTGAGTGCTGGCGCACACTAATTTTTTTATGTGATATTTTAACATTTCAACGGACTCACATAAAAAAAATTAGCTAAAAAAAACTTTTTTTGCTATTTTTAAAAAATCGGTCAAATTTTCGCAGTTTTTAAAGGGCTTAAAAGCATAGAAAGTTTGACCGATTTTTTAAAACTAGCAAAAAAAGTTTTTTTGATATGATTTTTTTTATATGGGTTCCTTGAAATGTTTATATATCACACAAAAAAAATCAACTCAAAAATATTTTTTTTACTACTTTAAAAAAGTCAAACTTAGTGTGCAAACTTAGTGTGTACAGGAGCGTGCCTCTCTCTCTATATATATATATATATAACCATGTCGGGGGACATCAAGGGCGTGGACAAAAAGATGAAAAGTAAATAAAATGATATTCCAAACATGGCAAAGTCGATTAAGGTTGTAATTCTTTGGAGGATGCCCTTATACTGGGTAGAAAATTAAATGAGCTAATATTCAGGCAAGACTGCCAAGTCCCTGCCGTAAAACGCAAGTTGTTGTTATGAAAGAGTAACAGATGGGGAGAGGGAAGACAAATCCTGCTACACTTGAAGTTTTTTTTATTTATGTTTAAAGGATAATCAATTGTTAATATTAACAGTGATGATGTTAATGATTCTAAATAATACAATTTTTATGAAAGTGTGGGTGTTTTAGTTAGAGGGATGTAAATTGAGAAGGTTTTCAAGTGATATACTTGACAAACTACTATCTTTACCTACGAATATGATTGTTTGAAACCTATCACCTTAAACTTACTAAGATGTATACGTGGGCAAAAAAATTTATAATGCCCGCATCGCGTATATTGATGCGAATTGTCTGAATCAGGCAGATCACATGGCATGTTTCCATTAAGCATATCACACGGCCACGAATAAAAGCCACAAAATCATCAAAGTTGAACAGCCTTACGATCTGATTCCCCTTTATCCAATTTTTAACTATTGCCGGCCTTTATGAGTGTTTCAGGTCGAATACTGTCCCCCCACTTTTATTTTGTAACTCATGTGACCGACCACTAAACCCCGGTTGACCTGTCACCGCTACCATGTCCTCTATTCTCACCATGCATAAAACCAAACAGTAAGATCAACCCAATTCTTAAAACTTATCAAACCCTTTTGAATCAAAGAAAAAAAAAAAACTGCAAAACCTGAAAATGGCAACAGAAGGGCTAGGATTTGAGATAACAGAGCTTAGGTTGGGGCTTTCATGGGGTGGTGAGAAAAATGAGAGGAAAAGGGTGCTTTCAGATTTAATTGTTGGTGATCAGAATAGTTCCAATGCTGGTGACTTTAAAAGTGAAGCAAAACACCAAGTTGTTGGGTGGCCACCGGTGTGTTCTTATAGAAAGAAGAATGGCTTTAGTGGCAGCGAAAAAACGAAAATGTATGTGAAAGTTAGCATGGATGGTGCCCCTTTTCTACGTAAAATTGACTTGAAATCCCACAATGGGTATTCTGATCTCCTTGTGGCACTTGAGAAGTTTTTTGGTTGTTTTGGGATCGGTGAGTTTTCTCGTTTCTCTTGCTGTTACTTTTTAGTTTTTTTCCATTTTTGTTTTATCTTGCTAGCTAGGGTTACGTATTACCAATACTGCTAATATTTAAAGAGTAATATGAAATGAGTTAAATGTGATGCCTTAAATTGTGTCAAAATAGTTTCCCCATAGAATTAACTACATGTAAAATGGTATTAAATCCGGGTTGTGGTTTGATCAGCTCTTCCCATGAATCGGGGAAATATAGGCCATACGAGTTTATAGCTTAACGCATGTTTTGAGAATACATAACGATTTCTCGTGCTTATATATAAGTTTGTAATTACAAATTGTTATTGAATTGTTTTATAATTATTTTTTCATGAACATGCAAAAAGACACGTTTGAAAAATTATAAACATGGTTTTGAAAGTAATACCAAGCTGGTTACTGAATTTGAGTCACTGCATTAAATTGATTTTCATCTAAAAACTGCAAAAATACTAATTGCCTTGTTCGCTTAAAGAAAGAAGAGAGAAGTGAAGAAAATTTAAAACTAATGGATTCTTTTAAAGCTGAGAGTATTTCCAATGTGTACAATAATTTTTAAAATTAATCATATAATCAGTTCCCAACACACAGTATTATTGACTAAATTTGGCCTCCAAGCAATAGCGGAATAAATTTACAATGCGACTTTGCAATGGTTTTGCATATTTTATTAAATCTTTCAATAACGAGGGAGATATCGCCATCTTAAATCCTGAAAAAAAAAGCGTGCTTTTCTCCAATTGTGTGTCTTATGTTACTATTTTTCTAATAAAACCACAACTGTAACTTACTTAAATTTTAACAAATATCTTATGTTACTATTTTTCTAAAAAAAAACCCAACTGTTACTTGAAATTTAACAAATATCTAGGATGCCCATTATTTTCTCAAAACTAGAAGGCAACCAGGGTGTTAGAAAATCGCCAGGTTCTATACAACGACTAGACACACTTGTCCAAGTCTGATTCATGGGTCAGACTCACTACCTAGGCGCCATGGCGGGGCATTTCGGTTTTTAAATTTGGGACAGGATATTAATAATTTTCAAAATCCGGGACAGCAAACTAAAAGCCCCCTGAAATAATTGAATTCCCGGGGTACCAAGGTCATAGTTGTGCTTCTTATAGCTAAATCATTGATTCCAAAATAAAGTTCTTTCTATCAAACTATTTTTCCATTTTTTTCCCCCACCTACTTTTTGAGTTTTTATTTTGAGTACTTCTACAGTGATTGAATTTTTGACAGAATTTTGGTGGACAAACTGACGTGGCGGGCATTTATTGGTTGGTTTCTAAGTCCTACTGGCGTGGACCCCAAAAACCAGCCAATAAAATCCCGTTATGTCAGTTTGTCCATCAAATTTCGGTCAAAAATTCGGTCACAATAGCATTTTTGTTTTATTTTACTTTACTCCCTAGATAGTTGCATAAATAGACTTAGTCCCTAGGGTAAGTCTAATTATGTTGTTATTTTGATGGAAAAAGAAAATAAATATATATTCTAAACAAGTAGGGTAAGTCTTGTCTTCAGTGTTATCTGAATTTAATTATCCTCAATTTCTCACAAGACATGCCTGAATAAGTGGCTAATTGAAGGGAAAAAAATTTGATCCTTGATCATACTTGTTTTAGTTGTCATCATTTAATGTGTGAAGTTGAGAGAAAACGTAATAAAATCCATAACTTTGATCCTTAAAGTGAAGATCAATAAATTTGGACACAAACGTAATGCAGAAGCGACAAGTGGTTGTTGGAGTATTGAACAGTTATTTTTTATATTCTCCTGAAAATACCATTTTCTCATTCAGAATGTTATTGTTATAAATTTTTTTTGATAATTTTAGGATTTAAGTTCCAATACTGTAGTTAAACAACGAATGTATTAATATTCTGCAAAATTTTATTGACAGCTGATGCATTAAAGGATGCAGACAGTTGTGAATACGTTCCCATCTACGAAGACAAAGATGGCGACTGGATGTTGGTGGGAGACGTTCCCTGGGAGTAAGTCTCTCTTAATTTTCTAGTTACCTTTTTATTCGTATTTTTTAATTATAGAAAAAATAAATGGGAAACATGGTGAATATACTCAAACTCTATAATAAGTCATGTTAATGACACTCGTTTTTAATGAGTTCACGCGTGTTACATTTATTAATATAAATACAATTATATTTATTAATTTAGATACGGTTGCAAGTTATAATTACAACTATGTTCATCAAATGTAATTGTATTTACATTAATAAGTATAATTGTATCGTTTGAAGTTATCATTAATAATTTAAAAGTTTATGAGTTTAAGATACTAACAAAATTATCATTTTGAGTCATAGTATAAAAATAGACTTTCAGGAGATTTATTAGTCACTACAAAATTGATAAAATACTCATTGGATAAAGTTTAAATTACATTATTGAGTTAGAATTTTCCACTTATATGGAGCAATCACCATTTTTTTTTCTACTTCCACTTTCACATTTGATGTTTTTGTGGGTAACATGTCAATAGTGGGTCAAAATTGGAATGCATTGTGCAACATTAATGTTTGCTTAAAAAAGAGAGGACTTTAGGCTAGTCAACTCTGCGTGTTGTGCGGGCAAATACTTCCATTTTCTCGGTTGGGAACCAATTAGCTAAATAATCACGTCTTGTCGGAACTAAACTAGTACTAACTAACTTTGCATAATTACAATGGAGGGTATATATCCTTTCATAAATTGTATGAACTTGGTTAGAGAATACAATAGCATAGACGAAAAGGTTTGCCATTTGGTGGAAAACGGGCTTAACAATCAATCAGGCCGGTCCCGAGATTTTAGGGGCTCGAGATGAATTCTTGATTTGAGAGCCCCATATTTAACAAGGGATTTTTTTATTAATTTATAAATTGTAGGGTTTTTTACCGAAAAGATGCCGACTTATTTTTCGGAATTGCGACAAATTTAAATGTTCGTCCGTTCAGTTTTTACAAATGATTTTTGAATCAATTGGAAAATAACGCTATATATATATATATATATATAATTTTGGGGCGCCCTAAAATGCATCGAAATCGGGGGGCAAGATGGCCGCCTCTCTCGCCTCTCCTCAAAATCGACCTGCAATCAATTCAAGCTTTTTTCCCCTAAAGTTGTGACAAGGTCTGTTCCTTGATCTACATATTTACAACCCACGAGAAATTGATCCTAATGATGTCTGAACGGATTGACAAACTACAAAAAATTTACAATATAAGCGGGACAAACTACTTGATTTTTTGTACTATTATTTTATAATTTTGAAAAAATTTGGGATTGGGTGGTTGATATTTAAGGACGGCAAAGTATTATGCTTATTTAAAAAAAAAAAGTTTTTATAGAGTTAGTTTTACTATGTCAGTGGGATAATCGCAAGTTCAGCCATATCAACATAAATTATACCCTAAACATTGAATCTATAACGTATCAATTCGTGGGGTCTTGTAGAGTCACCCACTTTGCTATTGCCTAGGGCTGCCTCACACAACATGGGTCCCTATGCTTAATACTCTTGTGTGGTAGCCTTGATAGTGGGTGCAACCTATTAATACCTATTTCAATCTCATCAAACCGACATTTTAAACAACTGTAAGATTTCGTTTGAATGTGTGTCATCATCAAGATTTTGACATCCAATATATACATGTATCATGATATTATAATTTTAAGTTACTATACCGATTATTATTTGATGGTACCAAACCTAAAAATAAAATTAATTGCTCTCATTTTCAGGATGTTTACTGAATCTTGCAAGAGGCTGAGAATCATGAAGAGATCAGATGCAAAGGTTATTGGACTTCACACTAAATAATTTCGGAAGGATCCTATCACCAAATATGGATGATCATATATAATTGCTTATGGAACCAACCGTTGGACTGCATTTTCTTTTGTCTCTGTGACAAAAATCATGCTTTTTTTTTTTTCCTCCTATTTTTTGTTTCTTTTGATTGAGTAGATAATTCCCGTTTAAGTTTGTGTAACGTGTAATTTATATATTAGGCTGGATAGAACCCTGGATATATATATATATATGAGTACTGCTAGGCTTACACGCCCTTAGTACACATTTAGTACACATTGCTAAGTGGCGGTCTTTTATTGGATATTTGTTTTTCTTTTTGGGAAGGAAAATGATATATACACCGAAACTGTGCATCGAAAATTTACCGAATGTGCTTATGATGTGGGTCCCGCCAGGGTACAACCCCTTAAAGCACAATTTCGGTAATTTTGGGATAATTTTGGGGTAAGTGCATCGTGACCCTTTTGGGAAAATATGCTATAGTTTTAATAAGATTTTTTGATTTTTTTTATTTAAAAAAATTATTTTATAGAAAAAATGTTTTTCACAAATTAGAAAAAATATATTGTTAAAAAACACTATTTTAATATAACAATTTTTTTTTTGAGAAAAACTGTTTTAAAAAATAAAAGTTAGTTTAGTATAAATAATTTTTTTTTTTTACATTTTAAAACAGTTTTAAGAAATAAAAAAATTGTTTTCAATATTGTAAAATAAAAATAAAAATTAAGTTTAAAAATAAAGGGTGTTGCTGGCACGAACCTTTAAAAATAAGAGAATATTGGGTAAATGGGTGTTTGAGGGACTAAATGATTGAAAAATAATTTTAAAAAAACAAGTTTAAAAATAAAGGGTGTCGCTGGCGCGGACCTTTAAAAATAAGAGAATATTGGGTAAATGGTTGTTTGAAGGACTAAATGAGTTAAAAATAATTTTAAAAAACTAAGTTTAAAAATAAGGGGTGCCGCTGACTCGAACCTTTAAAAAGAAGAGAATATTGAGTAAATGGGTGTTTGAGGGACTAAATGAGTTAAAAATAATTAAAAAAAGCAAAAGAATAATACTAGACAACCCGAGAGATAGTGCCGGGCTAATTAAAAAAAATTAAGTTAAAAAATAATGGGTACCGCTGGTGCGCACCTGTAAAAGGAAGAGAATATTCGGTAAATGGGTGTTTAAGGGACTGAATAAGTTAAAAATATTTTTTTTAAAACAAAAAAAGTAATTAAAAAAATAAAATAATTATTCTAATAATTATTTTTTTATTATTTTTATCTCATTTCACATCATCTTAACATTTTTTCTTTTTTTTTGTAAAGCAAAGGATGTGTTGTTTTGCTTTATTAGTGCTGTCCACCTAGGCACCCTGTACTAAGTATGTACTAGGGGCCGGGTAGAGCAGCATTACTCTCTCTCTCTCTCTCTCTCTCTCTCTCTCTCTTATATATATACTAGGGTATGCCCGTGCCTGAAGGCACGCTGAACAAAACAAATTTCTTTAAGAAAATGACGACGATATTCGGGGAAAACTAATAGTATAACATAATAAGTTTAACTTTTTTAAATAAATGGACATAATTTCTTTTGTTTATATGACTATCCACTTGTTTAAGGTGTAGAAAACACTTCAACAACAAAAAATAGTGACTCATACATCACCTATTTAATAATATTCTATAAAAACATCATGTACAAAACTTAATAATTAAAAAAAACGGATAGGGATCCCTTTGTTTATAAGACAATTTGTCATGTTTAATGAAAACAAATACTAATAAATACATTATCACTTCATAGTAGACATCGTATAAATAATTAAAAAGAACTTAATCCATAATGGATTATAATTAGCGCCACATCCAAATGAGTACAACATGCCCTCTATTAAGGCGTAGCAAAAGAAATTATGTCCATGTGACGGACTAAACCTTTCTTTCAATATGATGGAATAAACTTTGATAAATAACAATGAGAAAAGTAACAACATATGCTAAAAAATTAAACAAAAAATACAACATGACCCCTATTAAGGAGTAGCAAAGACTACGAAACCACTAACGGAACATGCCTTTTCCTTGCAAATTGTCTAGAATTGCTGTAAACGGAGCTTTGGTGATGCATTATAGAAAATTGTGACACTTCCCTAGTAGAATTTAATATAGACATAGAGAAATACAGATTCCTGAGCGAGCTATGGCAAAGTAGCTGCAGCATATGTCCTGTGTTGATAGGTGAGTGTCGATTTCAGCATATCCCAAAGTGATGCCTTTTTTCATGTATAAAAACAAAATAAACAAAGAAGTAAGAAATATAAATGCTAATTGGCATCAAGATCACTTTTTCAAGTGAAATCCTACTATAATAAAGATATTTCAATCTCAAAAATTAAATATATAACACCAAATAATAGGCTCATGCTCAATCTCACCCGTGCGGGGTCGGGTGAAGTGATTCAGTGTGAATCTGTGATTCGTAGTGAAATACATCAAGTTATAAAAAATAGTTAAATATGTAAAATCCCCCGTGCTCCAAATCTAATGATTTTAGTATCATTGAGAGACGAACCTTGCGTGTATAGAACATGTTAATAATCTCATTTCTAATGATATGAAGAAAGAGACTTTGCTCTTGGAGACTGAGAGCTCTCTCAGAAGTGATTACATATGAGAAATGATTACATGATTACATGGTTTGTAAGATTCCGTCTAACATCCAAAGGGCTCCCTTTGAGAAGTAACTATTGCTGACCTTTGTAGCTGCTACAGCTGTTCTACCTGTGGCTGATATAATTAATTTGGCGGTATCCGAAATATGGTAACTTTGGTCTACTATTTTAACAGCTTCAACCCCTGCAAATATCTTATCTGTGAGTCCAATTCTCTCGCTCAAATCAGCCAAATCTTTTGACGTTCTATGCACGCATTGGGGAAGGCAAATGCCTTTACTCTTTTTTGGTTGATTTGAGCGAGAGAATTGGACATAAAATCGATCATGAAAAGTTATAAAAAAAAGTAAAGTAAAAACTTAATAACATACCAGTGATTATTTTAAAATAAAGTAAAAAATATCAGTGTGTTCAGCTTCACAGTGAAATAACCACCGACACAATTAACATTCAACAAACCTAAAATAAAATGCGTAGATTTTAACGATTTATCCTGTCAACGTAAAAATAAAATGCAGGGATTCCAAACATAAAGAATTATGTTTGGAACCATATATTGTAGCTGAATAAAAATCACAACTCATGTACATTAGCTAAAAACCTTAAGATGGGATTCAAACCCAATAGTTGGTAGTGATCTTGGGACCATATACTTGGAAAACAATAGTTGGTAAATGTGAATGTGAATCGATCTGCTCACAACACCAAAGTCCTAGTATTTGTTCTGTCATAGTCAATGCCTCAATGCGAATGTGAATTGATCAAGAAAATGCAATAGAAAAAACATATCCGATTAGATCTATCCGAATAAACTAAGTTTAGAATAAAATAAAGAAAAAACATGATTAGATCAAGAAAACTACAAAAGAAAAATAGAAATCTCGAGTTTTATACCTCAATGAGAACTTGAATCGATCAAGTAGAGACTAATGAAAACTATTGATCTAATTTCTATTTAAAACTACATAATTAGGGGCAAACTCGACATATATCAAACAACTTTAATTATACCTATAGAACAAATCAGTCAAGAGAAGTTCATGCTATCTGCCATAAAAAGTAAACCTACAACAGTCAAAAACAGATATTACAAACTACAGCAATTAAGAAGTCAGAACATATACAAAATTGTTACCGCATATAAAATTGACACTGCCTCGTTCGTATAGACAAAATTGATACTGCCTCATATTGAAATACAAAGCCAGAACCTATACAGATATTGATACTGCCTCATTTTGACAAAATTGTTACTGCATACAAAATTGTTGGCTACTTTTCGTAACTCATATTCGCTTTGGAGGCACACGACACTGTTGATCCTCTTGAAAAGGTAGTTGCAAATCTTGCAGCCATCTTGAAGTCTTTGGAGATCTCAAATGTAAAATTTAAATTGGGAGGGGGGGGGGGGGGGGGGGGGGGCACCCTTTTAAGAATTATAGTGGAGAAGGGTTAAATAGAAAAGAGACCCCATCTCTCACTTTGTATTTCAAGTTTCTCAACAATAATGGAAGTTGTCCTTGAAGAAACACTTAAGACTATCAGATTGTGTCCATGAAACGTACCTTGAGTCAATATCTGTACATTAGAAGAAAAAAGATGTAAGCTGTAACATTAAACCAAAAAATAAAATAAGGAGAGATAATAACAACTTAACAACATCAAGCCCAAAAATATTAACACAATCGTGAAAAAATAAAAACAAATATATACTGCTATTCTTTATAACCTGCTGACTCATTAAACCCTCCACCTGCTTCCTCCAAAACCACCATCCTAAACTAACCTTTTAGCTCCTACCTAAACTTCTAACCCGTCAACTAACCACCACCTGCTCTTCCACCTGACCCCGAGACCCTTAAACCCTGACCCGACCACCAATATGACCTATTTAATTTAGACCCATCTTACCACTCCAACTCATCTATATCCTAATACAGGTTAACTATGAAAATTTCTTTTATGTGCAACTTTTTGTGGTAGGCGGTGTGAGCCAAGGCTGCGACCTAGAGAGAGTGGGAAGATGATATGAGTTTAAATGAAAATATTAACCTTGAATAGAAAAAATAGAATAAAACCATAGATGCATTTTAGAGGCGGTATTTGAGCCAAGAATAAATAGCATAATTGTAAGTGATTGTGCTTAGCTCTACTGGTTCAATTGGAACTCAGACACTGGACATAGTTGTTGAAAATCCAAACAAATTCAGTTTTTTAGCACTTGCTGCTGGTTCAAATGTAACTCTTCTTGCTGATCAGGTTAAGAGATTCAGACCGCAATTAGTTTGTAGCGTTTTTCCATCCTCCTTGAAGCTTTTTGTAGCGTTTGACAGGCTGTCTTGACCTTGCCCTCATTGAAAGGCAGAGGGAAGTTGATGTTGATGATGTTGGCAGGCTGTAGAAGCTTAATGACCTGCAGTTCATACTTGGGCGACTTTCCTGCTAGCACAGCATCCCGCTAAATCCAGTATGAGATTCCTGCTAGCACAGCATCTCTCCAGAATGTGACCTGCAGTTCTTAATGACCTGCAGTTATTACTTGATTCCATGCTTTGGTCAGGGGAGGATAACCTTTGAGTAAATTTAGAAATTACAATACTTGAGACTCCATTGCTTATGCACTCTCTAAAATTAACTATGGTGCCAACTTCTAATACATTAGTACACAATCCACATCATTTCTATAAAGAATAAGCTGTAGATGTGTCAGGAAAAATAAGGAATTTATCTTTGAAAAATGACTAAAATGGGTAATGAACAAAGAGAAGCAACTTGAAGTTAATCAAGTCACCACTACATATTCCAAAAAAACACCATCAACAAATAGTATCAACATACTGAAATTATACCTCCAACTAACATGGAATGTTTAGTTGATAAACACAAAAAATAGTATGGAATGTTTAGTTGATAAATACAAAAAATAGCTAATATTAACATTTTGAAATTATACCTCAAACGACCGCCATTACCTACTTCTCCAATAATCACGGACAACCCGATTCAGTCAACACCCAATATATCTCAGTTGTCTCATCCCATAATAGCTCAAGAACATTTGTAGTTGCTAATAACTGCCACGCGCATCTATAAAAAATTTGTAAATCTGAGTACCAATGTATTAATGCATATACATGTAAACAACATACAAAAAAAATTAAACTAACTGAGTTGGTCCCTAAATTTATATTATACACACACACACAAAACTATTAAAGTCAAATACCTATTAAAATAAACACGTTTTACCTTGTGGTGAGCAAAATCAATATGGGAAGGATCGGAGATACATTCTCCATGAGAGTATCATATCCATAAGAACAAATCCCGCTGAATGGTGACCGTTGAAAACTGAGGTAAATCAATCTCATCCAGTAACCTAAACAATTTCCATTAAAAAAACTCAATTAAAACATCCCACGATCACACAATCAATACAAAAACAATTAATTTTACATGGGAGGCTTGGTAACATGTGCTCCTTGCAACCCATTCTCATCCGGCCAAATAAACAACAAACTCTGAAACAATTAGTTTTTTTAGAGTCGAAAATCTCCATAAGTAAATCAAACACAAATGGGTTTCTTTGTTGTAGTGTATTATGTTAACAATGGCCGACAGTGGTCGTCGTATGAAGAGAACCCTTTCGAGCCATTCTGAAACTCCTAGTGCCAACGTCTTGAAACCCCCACGCTCAAAAACCCCCAAACCAGACTACAAATGAACAGCTAAATAAATACATCAAAAGAAAAAGTCTTCAAAATATCTACCAAATAAATGAAAACAAAATTTCAGATCAACAAAAAAAGGGCATACCTGTTCATTTGATGGGTTTATTTAATTGTTGGAGTCTTAGAAGCAGCTAACGCTAAGAGAGAAAAATACACACAATTTCAGATCCAAAAAAAATCGAAATAAAGTTAAGAGTCTACTTGATTTGAATCGTGGACTCATCAATCAAAAATTGAAATATCTAAGAAACAAATAAGAGAGAGTTTGAGGGGGGCGAATGATGGAGAGGGAGAGGAAGAGGAAATCACATGAGAGAATAGAACAGGAAACTCACCAAGACAGAGAGAGGGGCGGATGAGTGTGAGGGAGAGGGAGAGTAGGGCTTGTGTGTGATGATCAGATGGGAGGGAGGGTGAAAATCGGGAGAGTTTATTTGGTATGGAGGGTTTGAGCGTGTAAAAAGTATGTGAGATAGTTTGATTTAGATAAGTTTACAAATTTACCCTAAATTTTGAATTTTAAAGTAGATGGGGAATGAATGGGAGTGTGTGAAAAGAGGGGGAATCCAAACTTGTAAGGGGTAAAATAAGGAGTGTAGGAAAAACTTATATTGCTGACATCATCAAACAATCTTATGACATATACAAGTTTCATACTTTATTATATATATATATATATATATATATAGTTTGAAATTAGGACAAGTTTGAATTAAATTCCAGTCTTAAAATATAAAATTGGAGCTCTTAAACAGTTTCTCACTATTATAATTTCTCAAAAACTTAATAAAATAGTCTTACGGTCTTACTTATCCAAACAGTATATTTGTGTAGTTCGAATACTATTAATGTCGCGTAAAGTCCATTATAAAATCTCTTCTAAAGGAGATGGTTCATTCCTTTTTTTCTAAAGTCAAGAACTGCAGTGTTTCAAGAGATTTTAGTGACTTCTTTGGTATTACAGTGAACAATCCCCCTCAAAGTTTTCCTTTTAAACTTAACAATAATGGCTGCTCTAGAGGAAATCCAGGAGAAAGTGGTGCAGGAGGTATTGTGAGGGATTGTAGAGGAAAGTTCATCTTTGTTTTTTGTGTTATTCAAAACAATTTTAATTAATTTACTAAATATATATACTGTACATAAATAAAAATCTAAAAAATAGAAACAAATTTACAGGGCCAAATGCATACTTAATCGATTGAGACAAGTGCTGAACATTCTGTCATTAGTACAAGATTTGTCCCGTAGTGGTGCTCTATGAATTCAATGACAATCGTCTCCGATGATACAATAATCATGATTTACAATAGTAGCACTTTAATTTGTAAATTACAGTCGAATCAATAATGAAGAAAATCCCTTTTATGAACATGAAATGAGACTGCCTGAAAAGCAACAGAAAAAAAGAAACACAAAAACCCTAATTATAACTTTGGAAATAAAGGCAAGAACCCTAGCTGTGGAATTGGGAGAGTAAGGATTCAAGAACAAGTTTCAAGAAATAACTAAGAAGTTATCCACGCAAGAGTTTTGTTTTATAACTTTATTAGTCTAAGCTATTTCTTAATTCATTGTTTCTCGTTTCCCATGTAGAAATTCTTGAATTATAGAGATTTGTGATGATTTGATGATGCAATTAAACTATATTCAATAAGGATTTGATTAATTCTTGTATCTCAAATTGACAATTTTTTCAAACGGGGTCCAAAAACAAAAATGTCATTTTTATGCACTGTGTCTAATAATTTATTTTCACACAAAAAAAAAATAGGTTGAAGATGTATTTTAAGTATATGAAACTATTTTAAATCCACCTAATATAACATAATTTAGGATTACGAAATTTCCTAAGGGTTACTAATAAATTTCAACACTAATTTATAGTTTAGGTGAATTTGTCAAATACGCATATAAAAGGAATGGAGTACAAAGTCACTTGCCTTGAAAACGTGTCCTAAGAACTCCTTGAAATTTGACTTCGAAATGGCTTTTGAAATAGTTTGGTGTTTGGTCTGTAAATGTAGGAAATATTTGGTGAAAATTGAAATTTATAGATGGCTTAGCAATTTCGAGATGGTGGGAATAAGGGCTTGGTGTCAACTGTTATCAATTGGTAAAAAAATTAATGATGTCCTCATGTTGTCGGCGGCTTAAAACTGAGAAGGAGGGCCACATCGTCTTTTTTCTATCCCAAACATGAAAAGAATGAGAGAGAAAGGAAAATTCTACCCTGTTTAACTATGACCGCCACAAATAATAAGGGAGTTGCCCCTTTCTTTCATTTTCCGTTTTCTCATTTCTCCCAAAACAGTGCAGTGTCCACAAGGCATTTAAAGAATAAGTTTTCCTTCTCCCAATAATGCAACGTCAAAAAGTAAAATCAAAATAGATATTTTTTTTATTTCCTAGAATTCGATGTGGTTCGCCCGGCCTATTACATTACTCTGAGTTCAATAAATGACCCTAAGACTCTGTTTGGTTCGCGATAATATTTTAGATGGATTGTGATTATTAGGATAGTGATTATTAGGAAACCTTTTACTAGGATTCTAAATCCTTTCTTACTGTTTGGCTAACCAATGAATTCCTATTGGGAATACAAATTTTGTGTTTGGTTCATACATGAAAAGTGAAATGGGAATGTACAATATATACCAATAATACGCTTTAGCAATGGATTCATAGTTCACATTTTGTGTCCCTGTTGTTAACTCTCTCTCTTGAAACAAATAGAAAAACTTTCAAGTTTTCTTCTTCCTACTAACCATGCATGATGTTCATGGAATTCCCACTTTAGTTACTATAGAGAAGGATAAAGTTGGGAGAGCCCTCCCACCCTCTTCACATGACAACTCCAAAGAGGAGGAACATCAACTACTTCGAAGTAAAGAAAAGCAGAAGGACAATCATGCAACCTATGAAGATATGGATCTAGAAAACCAGGTAGCTACCCCGGCACCCATAAGCAACACCAATGGGACAACCTCTGAGACTATGGGGGAACAAACAAAATAACATAGCGATGGTGATGCTAGCCGGGCGGGAATGGAAGTTGACAAGGAAATACCCCAAAATGTGATGTCCTATAAAGATGTAGTGAGCAATAAACCCATCTCCAATTCTGACATCTTCTTTGATGACGAGAACTATTTATGGTCAGACGAGGAGGCAGATGTTGCTATAGAAGGTAGCTCTCGGCAGTTAATGGACCTCAACACTAGTCCGGTAGAGGAAGAAGATGATCCGCTTTGTCCTGTCATCTCTATTCCACCCAAGTACGTGGAAAAGCTTAGAAGGAAATGGAATGATAGTGTGGAAGTTAGTCTACTCGAAAAATCCATTGGTTTTAAAGCCTTATGTTCAAGGGTACACTACAGGAATATTGATTTTTTTCGGCATAAATTAAATGCCGAGAAAAGCACTAAAAATGCCGGTAACACTTTTTGCGGCACTTTTGCCGGCATTTTCACAAGTGCGGTAATAGCCAATGTGGTAAAAGAACAACGACATTTTAAAAAATGCGGCAAAAACTTAGCGACACTTTTGACGGCATTTCCACAAGTGCGGCAGCCAATGTGGTAAAAAAAACAATGGCAATTTAAAAAATGCCGCCAAAAGTTAACGGCATTTTTAAGCATTTATATTAATGCTGGTAAAAACCTTTTAGCGACATTAAAAAAATGTTGGTAATAACCTTTTGCAACACTTCTTAAACGTTCAACAAACTTTTGGCGGCACTAAAAAATAACCGAGAATGATAATAACGACATTAAACAAAATGTTAGTATTATTTTTGCAATATATGACTGCGAAGAAGTGTTAAAAAAAATCATTTATAAGAAGTATTGTATTTATGTGCAAATACATTGCCATGACATTAAATTAAGAGGGCAGTAATCAAATTAAAACGTCATTAAATTAAAAACAATAACATTCATCGTAAATAAACATAATTATGCTTGGAACAATTATCCATCCAAAAAATAAAATGTATCACGTGTCCAATAAAAATAAGCGGAAAAACATGAAGCGAAACAAAATTTTATATAATGTACGATCCTTCTTCATCAAAGTCATACATCCTCTTCGACCTAAAAATTAAAAAGTCAATCGTTAGTCATTGATACTTATATTTTAGCTACGTAGACCAACAAATATTTATCCATAGTTAAGAGGAAAAAACGAAAGAAATCAATGAAAATATATAGAGCAAAAAAAAGAAAAAGGAAGAAGAAAAAGAAGTATACATTGAAAGCAATTCATACTTACAGGTATACACAGTGCAATAGGATTCACTGAAACGTTGAAGGGATCAGGTGCATCCATTTTCATAATCTTCTTAATCACCTAAGCTGCAAAAAAATGAAGAGGAATATAAACAAATATAACTTCATAAGCACGTTGTAAATTGATATCACCAATGAAAGACAATAACCTTATTCTTACTATCATTTTAAAATGACCCCGTACAAAAGACAATAATCTTGGTTGAAGACAATAATTATTCTTACTATCATTTTAAAATGACCCCGTACAAAAGTCAATAATCATTGTACAAAACATGAAGTTAGGTTTTCACCCTCTAACGACATATTTTTAAGTCTAATCTAGATATTTTCAAATTATCGTCATAGTCACAAACCGAGAGACTCGTGACTACGCGATCAGTTCTTATAAGTTACATTGATCCCGTGCAAGATGTACATGCCTCTTACGGGGCTGTTCGAGACCAATTTGAGTTTTCACCCTTTTAATGATGTATTTTTAACCCTATTCTAGATATTTTCAAATTATCATCATATTCTCAAGCTTGGAGTCCCACGACTATGTGGTCAGTTTCTACGAGTTACATTGGTCCCGTACGAGGTGTTAATGCCTCTTACGAGGCCGTTTGGGAGATGGTTTGAGTTTTCACCCTCTAACGACATGTTTTTAAGCTTAATCTACATATTTTCACATTATCATCATATTCTCAAATCGAGAAACACATGACTACACGGTCAATTCCTACAAGTTATATTGGTCCCGTGCGAGGTGTTCATGCCTCTTACGGGGCCGTTTGGGGGTTGATTTGGGTTTTCACCCTTTTAACGGTTTGTTTTTAAGCTTAATCTAAATGTTTTCAAATTATCATTATATCCTCAAAGCAGGAGACCCGTGACTACGCAGTCGGTTCTTACAAGTTACATTGGTCCCGTGCGAGGTGTCCATGGCTCTTATGGTGCCGTTTGGAGGGTTGGTTTGGTTTTTCACCCTTTTAAATGCTTGTTTTTAATCCAAAGTATAGGTGTTTACGCTTAAATCATTTCTTACGATTCCATTCACGATTCGGTTCGTAGGGTTTCCGATTCATGATTCGATTCACAATTTGAAAACTATGATCAGGACCTATTTACTCTATAGAATAAGTAATATAAGAAGTTTATGGGTAAGTAGCATACCATCAATAAGAGGATAAACACACTCTTCAAACTTTGAGAATGAGGGAGTACCATCACTCCTATACACATTAACAAAAATAAAGGAATGTGTGCCAAGTTGGACCTGCACCATGTCACAAAGAAGCATTAATAAAAAGAATGACTTCTTGAAAGATGAGGAAATACACTAGAAATTATAAAAGATAATGATTATATGAGTTTATTTCTATCAGCATCTAACGAGGAAGAGGCATCTTCGTAATGAAAGATGTTATCAACATTATATAGTGAAAAAAACGAAGATACATTCAAAATAGTTTTTAGTTCACTTTAGTTGTCAATATTTATGTAAATGTATAAATTTTAATTAACCTTGTTAATCATGTTCCACTGCCCTACTGGTGGATCAACTATACTCTCTCGCCCAGTCTCGTGATACTTAATCTGGGAACACCAAAGTGGAGGTTAGAGTCGAAATAACTTAGAGGGTAAAGATAATGTAGTCATAATTGGATAAGGTAGGAAATGGATACCGTTGGCGATGGAAGGACTCGTGCATCAATTGAAGTAAGCGCGACCCTCACTTGCATCCTAAATTCATCTTTTGCAATCTTATCAGTATTGTAATTGTTATTCCTTACAATCTGCAAGCATATTCAATGTTACATAGAAAGAATGGTTCGACCAAACAAAAAAAATTAAGAGAGGAATTAATATTAAGTATTATGGTCATAACAATGATATCGCAGCATACATCTCTCTCCTCAAACTAGTTATGCTAAGTATTCATACCTCCATTATACTGGTTTCCCTCAAGCTAGTTCGAATATATTATTTTGGGAGATTTACCATTAATCAATTATATTCCATTAATCAAACATTAAAATGGAAATTGAATTGGACCACCGCAAGAACTAGCTAGAGGGAATTGATACTTTCAACATGGCATCATAGAACTGGGATGAAGATTTAGGCAACGACTCAAACTGAATTCAGTAGTCAAAAGTTTAAAAATATTATCTGACGACGTTTGGATAGGTTAATGACCTCCTTTATCTCATGTATGTGTTTATGATACACAAATATATGCAAATATTTTATTGCATTTCGAGCATAAATATGAAGGTAGGACTAAGAAGATGAAATTAAAAGTAGATTGACCTGGGTAAGGAAGTATCTGATAACATTAGCAGTATTACCTCTCCAAAGAGCAATGATGCCTTCATCTTTCATAGTACTGGCAAAGCAATCAGAAATTCCCTTGTATGGTTCGGACAACTTGCCAGATTTAAGCATCTCATCCTGATTTTGAATCAAAATCTTAACTCTCTCAATTGGAGCAACAACAGTCTTGGATATTGTGATCCATCAGCTATGTTTGCAAACCAAGGCAGCGACCTGAAAAGGATGATTGATTTCAATTAGGAGTATTAGCAAGGGAAGATCAAGCTAGAAAAAGGCCTATGTGTTTCTAATCAAGATTTGAAGCAGGTTTGGCAAATCTTAGAAAACTAAGACTAATCCATAACTATATCTCCTTTCATTCCCAGCTCTGCTCAACAATCTTCCATAACTATTTCTAGTGTTGTTGGTCTACTCAAAACACTCTACCCTTATTGTAGCGCGGCTGCAATTCAATCGACAATCATGACTAGTGGTAAATATCTTTGTCACTTTAGTGTCATCTAGATTTACTAAGGGTGAGGGTGCATTTATTTTTTGTTTAGAGGCATATCTAACTGGGCGAGGACGTGTCATAGTTGGAGGAAAAACCACTATTCTTTTTTTTCTTGCTCATGAACATGTCCCGTACTTCAGCGATAAGGGAATTGTCTACTCTGCTCGAGCCTAAAAAATTCCAGCATGCAGAAGTGCTGCTGCTGGCACACTGTTGGCCTAAATTTTGTCCTTATCTGATGGTGAGAGAATAACTTCCATTATTCCCATGAGTGAGTTTGCTGAAGATCAGTATATTCTATCACTAGGGGCAATTAGATACCACCCCTTGTTATATAATATCTCGATCCATAAGACGTAAAATTAAACATATCGACGCTTCAACTGTTTTCCCCGGATAAGCTTATTTAGCCTTTACAAAATTGACATCTATACCCTCTTAGTTGTGGAATATTAATACTATTAGTAATATCAGTCTTCTAAACACAGACATTGTGTACCTTATGAAATCAAGTAATGCTTAAGTTAGACACATGGTATTAGTCTGGTCAAAGTTTATTTTTGGCATCATTAATTTTGAAGTGACATAAAATTATTTCTTGGAGTACTTATCGATTTCTTTGATATAAATGTATATTCCTTCATTCTCTGTTTTCCATTATACTCCATTTGGTTTACTGATTCGTTAAGGGGAAAGGATAAGTAAATAGACAATAAATATAAGAAGAAATGTGAATACATAAAAGAGAAGAAGGAATGATCCCGCTGAAAAAATTCCCTCCCATATATAAGCCTTCTAACATTATACAACTACCAATAGTGAATGAAATTTCACCAGATAACATGTTAGAAACATCTAGTTTATCGATATTTATCAAATTTCTGACTTCCATGGGAAGGGAACCACTCAGATAAGTTTAGGGATATTGATAAGGATGATAGACCTATAACATCTCGGGGTATGATGCCACTTAGGTTGTTTTGAAAAACATCCACTACCAGTAAATTTTGACATTTTCCAAGAATTGGTGGGATTCTTCCCTCAAGATTATTTAGTCCTAAATCCAGTTCGATTGACAAACTCAGATTCCCTAGAGAGGATGGAATGTTTTCGGACAACTTGTTTGATAAGAGAATCAGTTCCTATAGGTTTTTAAGCTTCCTAATATCAGCAGGAATAACGCTCGTGAGCTGGTTATTCCTCATAACTAAACCCTACAGGATGAGAATATTCACTATTGTGTTTGGGATGCTTCTCTGTAGCTGGATGTTTTCTACATACAACATTTGAAGTGTTATTGAAAGATTACCAATGGATTGCGGTAGCATTCCTCCAAAATTGCTATCGCTGACATCGAACATTTGTAAATTGGTGGCATTGGTCAAGGAGGAAAGGAAGCTCAAGTCATTGGGTCTGTCGCTACCTATATGGTTGGCGCTGATGCTCAAGTCCGCAAGCTTATGCAAATTTTCCAATTAGGAACTTTTCCTATAAGTTCATTGCTTCCCATTTCAAGATACTGGAGGTTTGATGCATTTGAAATTTTACTTGGAATGTGTCCTGTAAAATGGTTGTCAGCAATAAGAATGTCTTGGAGATTAGGAAGAGTGATCCCCAAGTCTTAAGGAAGACTCTCCTTAAGTTGGTTTATGGATAACAAAACTTTTGATAGAATAACGATTGAAAATTGAAGCAGGGATGGTACCAGACAATCAAACTTTGGTAAACATTGAGAATTCACCAAACAGACCAATGCATACGTGACAGATTATTGCATTAGTTAAACTCTGTCACAAAACCATCTAGAGTCAATGTTCTTACAAACTTGATTACAATTATGCGCTCTATGGGTGGTGTTTCTTTAGGCACTAGATAGGTTAACTTTTATTAATTACTGAATGTATGAGTACAGTTACTTAATTTTATTACATATAATATTTTATGTATTCTAATTGATAGGTTCTTGGCAATGCTAATGTTGACCCTATAGCATTATCACAGTTGCAACCGTTGACATCCGAGGTTTAGTCGAAACACCGCTCGCAATCTTTGGTGAAGGCATCACCACAAATCATATCGCGATCTCAACTTCGGAACTATTGCGAGGTTAGTATATTTTCTGGAAGATTTTAAAGTAAGAGCCTTACTTAATATTTCATTGTTTGATGCATATAATATCCATGATATATACACTAGTTATACTCATGCCAATGGCACAATTATGAGGTTATCTATGTTGAAATCAATGGAAGGGATTTATTAATGGTTTAATTTGGCTACTGTTGTTGTTGTTTTAGGGTAATTATAAATACTAAAACATGTTGGCTTCATGAATAAATAAAGGAAACTCTGCCGAATTGTTGTGAAAATAATAAGTATGTTAAAAATGATTATAACGAAGTAAATTAAGCAAGTTATAATTAATGTAGGTACAAATCGTTCTAGAACATATTTAATGAAGTTAATAGAGATGACATGATAAGATGAACTGAGATGAGGAGGACAATAAAATAACTAATAACTTTTCTATCACCTTATATGAAAGACAAATTCTGTCATTTGGATTTTGAATGTAAATGTAAATTTGTTTCAGACGTGGATTACTTGGATTTTTCATAATGTTCGTGAAGGAGAAGGTTGATCGAGTAAGATGAGGTTTTCTATGTTGAAATTTGTGAAAGTGATTTATGGCTCAATTGGGTTATTGTTATTGTTCTTGAGTTTAATTTTAAATGTTAAAACAGGTTGGTTTCATGAATAAATAAATGAAACTCTGTTGATTTTTTTTTTCGAATTTACAAGTGTGTCGAAAATGAATACCATGACTTTTATTTATGGTTTGTAAAATTTTCCTGTAACCAGGTCTACAGTGTGAGGCTTATGTTTTTTATTTGGGTTGGGTCACAAACTTCATAAGCTATATGATAATATATTTTGCCAATATATTATATTTTTTTTATACTTTTATAATTGAAAATTTATTTTGTCGTTATATATATCAATGTTTTTCGGTTTTCTCATACAAGTTGTTCGTTTGAAAATATTGAATCTAATTATTCCCTCTTTCAATTTTTCCCTTGTTGAATTTTAGGAGTGGATGACGACGAATAAGGCAAAAAATACTAACTAATCGAAAAGTTTGACTTGGGAAGTAAGTCCCTAACCACTTTTCATTTTTCTTTTGTGAATCACTTTTACATTGGCTTATTTAGTTTTTAATACTTATTTTCTTTCCTTTTGCAGCTGGTTTTGTCATGCTTATGGTCATGGATATCTTATTTACTATTTTGAATAGTACTCTAGCATTTTTTTTATGATAGTTTATGTTCATATATTATTTGGAATGTTTTGGAACAATTTTTTTATCTTATTTTGCCACTACAAATACCTCCTAAAGCTTCACCCTAGAACCCAGAAAGCGTAAGTGAATAATATATTTATACAAACACAACACAATTACAAAAGTTCAAAAAGATGGAAGCATGATATTAATAGAACCAAGTACCAACTATAAATTTCTGATAGGCAGCTACTATTAGAGGGCACAGTAGGAACCCACAGAGAAGAGAATCATATCTATTTGTATTGTATAGGTGTTTGCATAATTACATACGTACTAGGCTCAAAACAGTCTAGAATTCGGTATCAACTTCAATAAGTTTTGATCACCAAATCAATCATAGAGATACCAACTAACTATAAAGCGTACTAATTTGAAGATCCAGAAAAATAGTATGCACTTACCACTTCACCTTCTCGATGATATGTAGTCAATTATCTCCTCTAGTTTCTTAAAGCACTAGTTTGAACCCCTTTGACAGGAAATCATCTCTATGAGAAGCAAACTCCAAAATTGGAGCTATTTAGTGACATCAATGCATATAAGAAAAGATCGATACAATCGTCAACTCTTTTAAATCTTAAAATATGTACATGAAAAGCGTGTGGATTTTAGAATTGAAATAATATGCATCCAATACTTTATGCAAATAGCAGATATATAATATAAGGGGAACATAAACAAAATCAATTTTGACTTATTTCCATGGCGGTTCCATCTCCATCTCCAACTCCCAACCAATCAATGGATCTAAAACCCTCCAATTCTTTCTGGAACAAACTATCCACTTATTTTCCCTGCCCCGATTCCAATTTTCTCCTCAAAATTTCAAACCTCTACCAACGCACCACTCGCGCCACCTCACGCAGGCGCAGAATCACTCTCCCTCTCCCCCTGCCTTCAAATTCACCAGATTCTATAATGGTTTTGTCTAAGGCATCTAGAGTTTTTGATGTTTTGGAGGATATTTTGGATCACATCTTTTTAAATTTGCATAGTATCGAGAAGAACTTACAATTTTGGCAATCTAGATCAGAGGGATCTAGAGCTCAGAAAGTATACTTCATGATGTTTGAGAGAGGGACATGTGCATTTATTGATGGTACAGTTCAGTAAATACGTGATTGTGTTACTGAGGGTGGCATGGAACGCCTCTACTACTCGGCTTCTACTCACATATCCGAGAGGATAACTATCTTAAGTAGATTGAGATTTGCCCTGGATATATTTTTGGCATAGGCTTATATGAAGGTTGACCGACTTGGGGAGAAATTAGCCAAGGATCCAGAGAAGGCGCTGCCCTTTTTACCAGTCACTCTTAATTATTTTTTTTTAAAAATTGGAGTTCTCAGTTGGCCATTTACATGCAATACGCCAGAGTGATTCTTCTGTTGATGGTAACTATTCGTTCCATCTTATGTTTAAGAGTCTGCCAGAAGTAAATCAGGAAGGCTCTCAGTGGACTGATTGTGAGATTAGGGATGCTATCAACATGATTTATCAAAATCTACACAAATTGGATTCATACTTATCTTCCCTTATTGCCATACACCAAAAACCAAGGAAATTAACTTTATAATGGATGCACTACACATGCGGGCTTGTCGGCATCTCAGTTTGTTCAATATGGCTACTACATCATAGTAGATTGATTGGAAGTTCTGACATTGGCAATTGGATTCGTGAGGCAAAGGACTCTAAAGTTGGATTTTGGAGTGATCATGTAGATCAACCGCTTTTGTCTATAAGAGATGAGCTTTTCGACACATTTTGAAAGAGGCACAAAGGTGTAATGGAACTTGAAGAAGTTCAGTTAACTGTTAACTCTCTGCACATAATGTTTTTGAATTTCAGTGAGCAGACTAAAGGCCAAAAGTTTCTAGTAAATTCTACCGACCAGGAAATGCTTGAAATAGTTATGACTAGGTATGAAAAGTAACTAATGCATCCCATTCAGAGTCTTTTGGGGGGAGAACTTTTTCGTGCATTACTTATCCAGATTCAAAAGCTAAAATTGGATATTGATATGGAAATGGAAATGCTTGAACTGGACCAGATACTCAAGGCCGATGAGATAAACTTTGCGATTATAGCTGCTTTACAAGCTTTCTTTCTCTCCCTTATTATGCTCATGTTAGTGCGTGCATGGTTCAAATAGGACACGAGAGAAGAATGCAGGGGAAGGATAGCTCGGCTCCAAAGAAGGCTACTAATAGTGGAGGTTAAAAAAATGATTATGCAATTCCAAACTTGCCTAGATCAAGGATTTGAAAGAAAGACTCAATGCATGTTCGGATTGATTTTGTATAGTTTAGATCGCTTGTACCGTGCTGTGGAGAGGCATGCTAAGGCAACTGGCAAATGGCAATGTTTGAAACAGGATATTATGGATCTGGGGAAACCAGGCCTTCAAACTACATATAAGCTCACTGTTACTTCGCGTATGGAGAGGGTCTATGATTGCTTACTTCCTTCTTCAAAATGCCAATAGCCCAAACTCCCATCTCTCTATTCTCGATTTCTTGCTCAAAAAATACATGTTTCAAGGTTTAAGCTTCAAATTTGCATTTTACTCTCACAAGAGGTACTTTTTTTTGTGATGTTTCGAGCAGTTGATTACTACTGTTGTTGCTCGCATTTGGTTAAGTGACAATGGGTAGGCCATTTTACTCTCACAAGAGGTACTTTTTTCATGTGCTAGACGATTCTTCGCATTAGTTCCCCCACCACCATTGGGCATCTTGACAAGGCTTCCAACACAGACATTTGACTCAAAAAACTTTGTCAAGCCACAAACTCCAACACTTTTTATTGTTTTCCTCTTAAGGTCATACCAAACAAGCCTTTTATTGTCATGTTCTAGAAGCACTTGCTCACCGCTCTTTGAATATGCTCTAGGTAATACAACCTGAAAAGACCTAATATCATTGGGTTGTGCAACTGAAATCAGCTTAGTGCATTCTTTAAATGATGCTCTACCTAAATTCTATTCTCAAGTAAAAATCCGTGTAAAGAAATTTCAAGTATAGTCTATTCTTGAGTGCTAATATACTAAGACTTCATAGTCTACAAAATAAATAGCACTTAAAAAATCAAGTAATAGGGAAATAATCAAGACTATAAGGGTCTCACCTATGAATAATTGACGATAAATGTGCAGTTGGTAAACCTTTTGATACAAAACGAACAATAAAATCATCGCCAAATTTCTCATACATGATCTTTAGAGTCAATACGATTTCTCCAAATAAAATAAACTGCCAAAAGTCCATCACAATCAGGGAATTAGTTTAGCCCCATTAAACATATCATAAAGTTTTCTACTAATGAAGAATATAGATGGATAAAAAGCTACTTTATCCCCTGAACATATACAACAACTTTCAGGGGGAAAAAAGTAAATCAAAATCGAAGGTGTGAAAATTACAATGGAAGTTCATTGCGAAAACCTCACTAATAAAACTTTCGAAACCAGGCCCCTGAAAAACACTCACCATTTTAGTACATTTGAGTAGTTCGTCTCACGGTTATAGATGAAGTCAAGATTAATTACCTTTTCTTCAGTAACGGACCTAGCACACCAATCTTTCATTAATCCAATAAATATTTGGACACAAGCCTACATAACAGAATAGGAAAGAGATGATATTCAATAGAATAACACTAAAAAATATTTTAAATTTTCTAAAGAATTGGTAATAAAAGCAATAAAAACAAGTGTAGTGATACACTTACCTACAACAAGTATCGAAAAATTACCGAAAGTGTTTTACATGAGTTGAGCATAGCATCCATCCACAACTTTGTTGAGATATACCAATGAGGTGTTACTAATCAACTGTGTATGACAAAAAAGAAACCAAGCTCAAATTATTAGTTCAGCCACTCCATATATAACTAAAAGAAGATTACAAATTTAAATGATCAGATTCAAACTTACTTCAGTAGCATCCTTAGTAATTTCAATTTTGTTCCTGGCCATAATTAACTGCAAATCAAATAATAAATTGTTTCTAAATCATCAAGATATCAAGGATATGTTTGATAGTGATCTTTATATATTTTTTTTCCTTACTAAGGATGTGTTTGATAGGAAATATTTGCAATGCCAAATTTGATGGATTCCATATTTTTCAACTTTTATTGTGTTAATTTACCTTCTATACAATCCAGTAGTATAATACACAATACTACTATGAGAACCCACATTTCATTGCCTTCTATACAATCAAGGAAAAAGGTCAACCTCAAATTTAAGAGTACGTTACTCGTGGAATGCATAATATTTCATGATATAGCAAGTTATAAGAAACCAAAGTGGTCTAGGGGAAAACATCTTTACACAAGAAAAATAATGTTAATATGACCAAATGAGACCTACATTATCTTAGTGTTAACCTCAAACATTTTCTCTATAAACTCTTCCCTGAATAGATGATGAGGATGCAAGAAAGGCATATAAGCCAATAACTTATTAAATCACATTTATGAATTAACCGTGAAAAAATAGGAAATATTCATACCTCGAAGATCCTTCATTCTGTTTTCAATCCAAAGTTAAATTAGACAAAAAATATAAATATCATTAGACTAACAAAGTAAATAAAACATCTGAAGTGAAACGCCTTGTGTATACCTTAAGAGCCTCTAAATCAAATCTAATTGTGGAAACCTCATCCTGAATGCGAAAACAAATCAATACACAATGTAAAATTAATCAAAACTTAGAAAATGAATAATTTAGTTTCGAGAAAACAGGACCTCTAGGGTTTGAATAGAAGTTTCATTCATGGAAAATAACCATATATGTAGAAAAATAAAGCTATCCAATAATCCTAAAAAATAAATACGATAAAGAATATGATAGAATCCAATTAGAATTATAACTCTTACAAATATATTTTAAAGCACAAGCCAAGAACAACAGAGTATATTGGCTCCAACCATCATCCAATTCCCACACCCACTATCCACACACACAAACACACACGCACAAGCACATTATCTTGACTTTTTGTGGAAAAAAGTGAGAATTAAACCTGACAATATGGGTTTTTGAGGATGAACCCACTTAAAATAATTTGATCGGGGCCCATCAGTTATGTTTGTGGGTCAGAATGGTTTGAGCAGTAAAATAAGTTGATTTAGTAATGGGTTAGTAGCGGGTCATTCTGGGTATAACCAAACCTTACATTAAAACCATGAAACCATATCTCAGCTACAACAAAATGGTGACCTTTCTCTCTCTAAAACCATGTGGCACCAAATATCAAAACTGATGGACGGAACCATCAAAACCATCCATGTGGTATTTATCGCCTCTCTGTTTCTATATCTTTTTCTCTATATATCGTCTTTATCTTCTTTTTGAGTTTATAGGAAATCAATAACTAATTTCTTCTAAGATCGATTAAATTTGATCTTGAGAAAATTGATTACCATCTGATTTTGACAAATAGATTTCATAAATTATTTTCAATCTCGATTGTGAATTTATTACACGGTCGCAAGTTAACGGTTTGACCCAATCCGAACCTGTATTGGATTGACCCAAATCCGACTCGGGGTTAGCCTATACCCATTTTTTACCCGCCCATACCGGCTCGTTTTTTGGGTCTAGTGAGAATAAAACCAAGAGGAAGAAAAGGGACTTTATAGAATAAAATAATGTAAATTGTAACAAGTTAGTAAAACGCAAGCTAGACAAGCTTTTCTTAGAAATTTGTCTATCATATGCAATTGCAATACCAAAAATCTGAACAAATTTGAGTAAAATGTGTAAAAAAAATAATTAAAAGAAAAAACAATTATATCAAGAGATCTTCCAAAGCCATCTCAGATATTTCCAGTTTGTTTAATATTTCTGATTTTCCAAACGTGTAAATTGTTCTATATTTCTGTTTTTCCTCCATGATTATAGAACAATTTAAAGGAAAAAACAACTGTAAAATCACCAATCAACTATATTAGGGAAAATGTATGGAGTAAGAACTACAATGAAACATAATTCTAGCAAAGTGAAAAAAAACAATCTAAAGTAGAGATAACATAATCTGCAATAGAAACCCAATTTTAAAATCCAAATGCATACATATCAAACCCCAAAAATAGAGATCAAACCCATAAAATTAGAGAAATCATAAAGCCCATACAAAATCCTAAAGAAAACTACTCCGAATTGAGAGATTATACCTTGCTAGAGAGAGAGATGAGAGATATAATATAATATACCTAAAAATTGAAAGAAAAACAAATTCCAACAAATCAAACGAAGTTTGAACCCAAAATAATCATATTATGAACCCAATTTTAGAGTGTCAAATAGAAAGCAAAAAAAAATATTAGAATCCAAAAAAACTGAGAGATTTTACCTTGCTA
This sequence comes from Sambucus nigra, assembly GCA_949130495.1. Taxonomy (NCBI): domain Eukaryota; kingdom Viridiplantae; phylum Streptophyta; class Magnoliopsida; order Dipsacales; family Adoxaceae; genus Sambucus; species Sambucus nigra. The sequence goes on along the minus strand of OX422212.1, from coordinate 549,596,288 downwards.
AAAGTAGGAGTGCTCGACGGTGAGAAATTTGATGGTCAGCAGCGGGAACCTTGATGGTCCGTGGAGGCAGCTGTTGCTGGTCGGCTGTAGTCGGTTTACAATATGGGGATGCAAGTATTTTCGAGAAACTGATCGAGAGAGAAGGGGAGATCTAACCCGCTCAGAAAAAGGAAGAAAAAAACCCGCTAAAGATCCCGCCAACTTAAAAATTCCAAGCCTAATTTTAGCGTAAATTTTTTGGCATTTGCTTTAAAATACCGCATACTTTTTTACTTTTTCTAAAAAGTGCAATAAATTTATGGCATTTATAAATAAATTCCGTAAATTTTTTGCATTTAAAAATAAATGCAGGGATAAATTTTTTCTGGGCATTTCTTTTAACTGCCGCAAAAAAATTGCCGGAAAAAAATTAGTTTTCTTGTAGTGGTACCATCTCTTTGGAATCTGCAAGGAGATTATGAGGTTGTGGAATTAGAGGAAGGGCGCTCCCTTATTAAATTTATGATGAAAAAAGATTACAACAATGTGCTGACAGGAGGACCATGGGTCATTAATAACCATTACCTAATTGTTGGGAAATGGATTCCCAACTTCAACCCACTAGAGTCAAATAGAGTCAATACTGCTTTGTGGGTAAGACTTCCCGGTCTCCCTATTGAATGGTTTAATGAAAGAATTATTTTTCACATTGCAAGTAAGTTAGGAAGGCCCATAAAGACGGATTACAACTCAGCCTCATCCACTATAGGTAAGCATGCAAGAATTTGTATTGAAGTGGACCTCTCTAAACCTTTGATTCCCTGCTACAAACTAGATGGACGAAAATATAAAATTGAGTATGAATTCCTACCATACATTTTTTTTAAATGTGACAAGATTGGCCACAAAACTGTGTGTTGTAATACCCCATAATATTATTGATTTTTATTTAAGGGATTAATTGAATTAAATGAAAATTAATTGGGAATTAATCCGGATATAAATACTAGCGAGATGTGAGTTCGTATTTGATTATGATATTAAAATTGAAAATTGTATGAGTATTGAAAATATTTAAATTGTCACGAGGCAGAAATGCGACAATTTGTGAAACTTAGTTGGAACGCGCATGTTAGTCGCGCCAGGAATGAAATTATTTAAATTAAAAAGTGAATTATATTTTATCAACCGAATGGTCATTTTGAGTGCACCAACGTGTTCGAAAGGGTCGAAATAGTCAGAAAACACTAGCCGGGGGTTTAGGTTGGGTCCCGGGGCATCTTTAGGCCAATCCGGCAACCTAGAAGGGTATTTTGATAATTTTAAAAATAAGGGAATTAAAACACACGAAAATTATAGTTTATATTTATATTTTTAAAGGGTCCACTAAGGCCATTACTATCCAAAAACATTAGAAGTGGGCTACGGGAGTTACCATAGGGTTCCAAACCAAAAACACTCACCACCATCTAATTGGAAAGGATTTGTGATCGGAAAAAGGAGAATCAACCTTGAATCATCGACAACACATCTGTAGAACAAATCTGAGGCAAGTGATTTGATATTTTTAAGTGCATTGAATATTTCTTTCATGTTTAGTGTAGGAACTATTTTGTCTTGAAAGTTTTGAGGAAAACTAATAAAATTGTTGGAGAAACTCTAAATTTGGGATAGGATTTGCATGTAGAATGACTATGGATGAATTTAGTATTCGAAGACTTAAATATGATGATTTAAAAACGGATTTATGATGAATAATTGGGCACATTAAAATTCTGGGTTCATGTTCATAGGGTTTGGGGTAAAATTAGGGGATTTATGATAATTACATGTTGTTTAGGAGGATTTGACCCCAAAAATATGTTAAGAAACGACCTAAGAGGGTTTAGAGAAGTTTAAGAACATTAAAATGCTATTGGGGTGATCTTAGGATGAGTTTAGAGAAGAGAAAAATTGAGAAAGATGAACTTGGAATTTTCTGGGCGTATTCTGCCATCTCATTAGAAGACCTGCCCATGTCGTTCGAACGACCTCGTTCGAACGAGACTTCTAACGAGATGACAGTACCCCTTCTAACGAGTTGGTAGTTCGTTCGAAGCCATTCGTTCAAACGACCTCATTCGAACGAGATTTCTAACGAGTTGACAGAATGCCTTTTTAGGCCTGATTTTATTTAAAACTTCCAAAAGACTTATATAATTGAGTGGAATCCTTCCCTTGTTGATTTGTGGATATAGTTGTGAGATTGAAAGTACGTCGAGGATTAAAACTTAGAGTTTTGTAGTAAACTTGATGATGTTTATGTGTTAGGATATAAATATCTAAAACTTCGACGTGAGGAGAGTTGATAACTTTAATACATATAAATCGGGGACTTGTAAAAGTGTAACATTAAATGACGGTATAAGAGTGAGAAATATACCTCTATTAATATTATGGGATACCAAAGATCTGTGAATGCTTGGTATATATAGTTATTTGTGTATAATATACCTACCATACTTGCTATCACGGGAGGTCGGCATTCTATCAGAGCCATCTAATCTTTGTGTGCCTACGGGGGGATTTAGATTGGTACCTCGAGGACATAGGTCAGAGAAGGACTTATTGAGAAGTTAATAAGTCTGCTGATCATGGGAGCGTAGATATGTGCATGACCCATGTGATGTGAACTATGTTCACCTCTATTTTGTGTGATTTTTGTTTATTGAAAAAGATTCTTGAAAGATTCGGAATACGTGGTCCTTATGTACGCGATGTATCGGGATTGGATAGTAGAGTATGTGTGCACTGCAGCTTAGTCTCGGGGTGCCAGTATTGTATATTTATGATGAGAATAATATACTGCTTATTGAAATGAACTGTCATGAATAAATGTAAGTGTGAATAATAGTAACCTTTTTGTAGAGTTAAAAATGGGCAAATCTCTAGTGAATAGCATGACTAACATGGGAATTAAGAAGGAAAGTAAAACTCTCTATTTAAATTAAGACGTCAGGACTTAAATCGTGAATCGTATAGAAATGTTAGATTGTGTATTGGGCTAGTTAGATATGGTAATAACTAGAACGGGTACGGGTACGATAGGAGTGCACAATTAGTTGAGAGGTGAGGAACTCATGTGAGTGCACGCACTATCATGTACTTTATATTCACTATTTAATTATATTAAACCACTTGTTGTATTTTAAACTGTTTTCACAATCGAGCTCTGACCCGTTTGATTTCAAATCTATTTTTATAAAAACCTTTTTAGGTGCCCATCCATAAGGACACCAAGCTTAGGAGTTCTATTTTCGTGATGTGCTGTAGCTTCTGTGGAAGTTACAGGACTTCGATAGTAGACGCCTTCACCTTCTTTGTTGACTCTATTCCAGATTTACTCATTTGTAAGGCATGTCGCCCCATTTCTTTTAGAGACATCTCATTTACTCAGTTTTCATTTCATATTTTGGGTTGTAATTAAATTAATGATTCAGACATTTATTTGTTACTTCAGTATTTGAATTGTCGTGAGGTGTATTCCTCCAGATTTAGTTTATTACATCGTTATTTATTTATGACTGTGATGTGGTTGTGATATCAGTATTTCATAATTTAAATGGATGTCATGTTAATCGGATTTAATTAAAATTGACAACTCACTTTTTAAATATTAGGTGGCTAGTAATTATAAAAATGTTTTTGATAGTGATGCTATGAACTGAACCAACTTGGCATTTTGTATTAATTTGAATAAAGGAGTAGCTACCCAAGATTTAATTAGTCAAGGTATCATATGTGTCCCCTTCATGCGCCTTAACAGATGCAAAACCTTTCACCGAAAAACACTATTTAAAAATTTACTAGGACTTCTCAGGAAATGATCACCAATAACGGCTCTATTGGCCCTATTAGAACCGAGGGCAATCAGGTAAATGAGAGAACTTACGTGGACAAAAATGAGGATCACTTTGGGCCTTGGATGTTAGTCCAACGAAATCAGAGGTATCCGTACTCTAAATCTAGTTCTAACGTATCAAAAGATATGCATGGGAATTATAATAACAGGTTCTCTGCTCTTGACAATAGCAGTTATAAGAAACCATATGGAAATAGTAGTAGAGTTACTGGGAGAGGCCAAGTGGGTACGAAGAAATCGGGATAAGGAAGAGAGGTCTCTACTAGCACGTCTATGGCCCGTACGTTGTCACACAAGATCTCTGGCGACTGAAGGGACCAATAAGGCTAATTATTAAGGCAAAAAGGCTTCAGTATATTATAAGATATCATCCAATCAGACCTGGATGCAAGTTGGGCAGTCTGAACTACATACGACAATCCATCTATCAATCAACCTATGCCTATTGACACACTTAATTGTCAGATGGGTGCGCTAGTTTTTATTGATCCACTACGAACTCCCTTTTTCACAGCAAAGGTCAATACCACTCCCATTAATGTTAATCACGCTAAAAAAAACCCATGCTCAATAACAATTTAAGGACAAAAATCTCGTCCCCTGATCTCAGTCAACTCTTACAAAAAATACTAATAGAGCCCACTTTCAGCCTCGCGATGCTAGGACATGCGTAAGTCAAATACAAGTTCCTGTTGGCGGGGGAAGTAGTGATCAAATTTGTGAGCATGGTGGAGGAAACATGAGAGATCATATGTAGTTGGAATATCCCCCACACTCAACTGTAAGTATCTAGAATAATTCCACTAGCAGGAGAAATGGACTCGTGGATAACGAGGATGAAGGAAATCCAGAACGTACAGATTGTACTCCTGAAGATAGCAAACTATCCCCGATGGCTGAGTAAGGATACTGCCCATTTTCTTAAATCATCTTCCATTAATAGTTACTATAATTTAGAATTGTCGTGGGTCTTATAAAACTCTATTCAAACCTACACTAAAAGAGTTGGTAAATATTTATACCCGTGATATTAAGGTCATCCTTAAAACCCATATCCCTATTACTAGTGTCGTGGACTTTTTCAATAGCCTGGGTCTCACCGAGTAAATTGTTTCTGAACCCCTTGGGTAGTCGGGGGTATTTGGGTTACGTGGAACCCTCATACTATCCAGATTTAACCTCTGGCCATTTCTCACCAGGCCATTCATGTTACAGTTAAGAAATCTCACTACGATGAGTGGTTGTTCTCGATAATCTATGTTAACCCTCTCCCGCACTTGAGAAAACAACTTTGGGAGAACTTGTCAGACATTGCGGAATGCATGAAGGTCCCATGACTCTTTGTGGGAGACATTAATGACCATATGGATGCCTCAGAGAAGAAATTCTAATCAAAATATGTGGTTACAACTAAATGCTCTAGATTCATTGACAACATCAATAATTGCAATCTGTCGGACCTGGGGTGTAATGGGCCTAGGCTTATTTGAACCAACAGCCAGAATGGCTTCGCTAACACTATGATCCGGTTGGATAGGTTTCTAGCAAATAATGACTGGAGATTATTATACCCGAATGCTTTTGTCGATAATAACATGCCTAGGACTGCTTCTGACCATTTCTCGATGGTTCTTCATTTTGAAGGTACTGTCTCTAACATGAAATTTCATAAACCCTTTAGATTCCTTTCTTTTTGGTTTGATAGGAAAGAGTTCAAAGAGCTTGTAAATAATATTTGGAATAGCCACTCCAATCTTGAGGATAATATTAACACTTGCACGACATCCATTAAAGAGTGGAACAAAAATATTTTTGGTAATATTTTTCAAAATAAAAAACGTATCTTACGGTGCCTTAAGGGTATTCCGAAAGCGTAGGAATTTTTTTTTCTCACATAGTCTTGATAAACTTTAAAAAAACCTTTGATCTGAGTTTAACGATATCTTAATTCAGGCGGAGAAATTTTGGCGTAAAAAATCTAGGATCCAGTGGATTAGTGAGGGAGATAGGAACACAAAGTTTTTTCACACTTCCACCATAATTAGAAGAAAAGGAACATAATTGACCGACTCGTGATAAATGGTGATTAGATGGAGGATAGTACCAACCTTACCGCCCACATAAATGCTTTCTATAAAAATATTTTCCAAGCTGAGTTTTCGTATGATATAAATAGTCAAATGGAAGATTATCCGCATTTTGAATTTGAGACTAGGGATAACACTAGTCTCACATGCCCCGTTATAATTGACGAAGTCAGGCGTGCCACTTTTAGCATGAAAGCGAGTAAAGCCCCGGGACTTGATGGTATCCAAACAATGTTCTATCAACACTTTTGGAGTAACACTAAACTTAATCTGTTTAATTTTGTTAATAAGTGCTGGAGACAGGGTGAATGCCTGGCCAATATGAATAATATCTATGTGACTCTGATCCCTAAACTTGATAACGCGGAGAATATTAGTCAATTCCGCCTTTTCACTCTTTGCAATGTTTCGTATAAAATCCTTGTGAAAGTGATAGTTAATAGACTAAGTCCCATCCGGTGTCGGATTATTGACCCACGCCAGACTAGTTTCCTCTTGGGTAGATAGACTTATGACAACATCATTATTGCCCAGGAAATTATGCATACCCTTATGAAAAGAGGTAAGGCAGGTGGGGTCATCCTCAAAATTAACCTTGAAAAAGCTTCTGATAAAGTTAGCTGGGACTACCTCGAGGAAGTCTTAAAATGGTTCAATATGGAGAGTGGATTTAGAAACTTGATTATGAGTTGTGTGAAGAATACCTCCACTACTATCCTTTGAAATGGCTCCCTGTTAACCAATTTTACCCCCACGAGGGGCCTTAGACAGGGTGACCCTCTCTCACCTTACTTGTTTGTGATGTGTATGGAGTACCTCTCTGCTAGCATCACTGGAAAAGTGGGTAAAGGCAAATGGAAAGGGATTAAAGCTTCCCCAAATGGTCCATGCATTTCACACCTTTTCTTTGCAGACGATCTTATCCTTTTTTCTAGCACGACGGTTAGATCTTGTGAGACCGTAATGGATACACTTGATGAGTTTTGTCACATTTTGGGGCAGAGAATTAGCTACTCCAAATAAAAAAAATTGTATCGCCGAATATCCCTAGAGCTCAAGCTGTGGAACTTAGTAATAAATTTGGGATGAGTCTCATTGATAATTTGGGTACCTACTTGGGTGCCAATCTTGCTCACGGCAGATTCAATACTGCTTACTTTCGGAATGTAATTGAAAAAGTGCAAAAGAAGCTCACTGGGTGGAAAACCAAATTGCTTTCATTTGCGGGCAAAACCACCCTTGTCCAATCTATCACGTCTATAATCCCTACATATAATATGCAAACCACTTCGTTTCCCATAAAAAATTGTGATACACTTGATCGTCTTAATAGAAATTTTATGTGGGGAAGTAATGAGAGTAACAAAAAGATACATCTTGTTAGTTGGGATAAAGTCGGTAGGCCCAAAGACAGGGGTGGGTTGGGCATTAGAAAGGCCCATGATAATAATAAAGATACGATTACAAAACTAGGTTGGAAAATCATGAATAATAGTGGCTCCTTATGGGCCAATGTCATCACAAAAAAATATAAAGTTAATCCTAACCCTAGATTGTGGTGTAATAAAATCAAAACTTCCCACATTTGGCCTAGCATTTTTAAATGTAAAGAGGTCCTTATCAAGAACACCAAATGGAATGTGGGGAAGGGAAATAATATTAATATCATGAAAGACTGTTGGTGTGGGGTTGCTCCTCTTACCTCTAGAGGAGGCCAAAGCCCTATTTGTGATGAGATTGTTAGCACCCTCCTAACTGATAATGGTGATTGGGACCTAATTAGGATTCGACAGAAGTTCAATGACACTATTGCGGATGAAATTATTAATACATCGATCCCTAAACGGGAGGTTTGGTAGGACAAAACCTCTTGGAAACCTAGCAACAAAGGTAAGTTCTCTATCCATTCTTAATATAATAACATCACCTTGGGGGAGGAATCCACCCCCTAGAAAGGGTGGAAAAATATTTGGAAACTTGGTATTCCTCCTAAATTGAAGCACTTTGTCTGGACCCTTCTTCATGGGAAATTAAGCACGAATGTCAATAGAGAAAGACGGGGCCTTACTACTGATAACTCCTGCCCTAGATGCTCTTGCAAGGAAAATCTCAACCATCTTTTTAAATACTGTTATTTTTCTACCCACGTCTGGAAAAATATCAATGCTCCCATCACTCATATCCAAGGTATGTTCACTGATTTTAACTCTTGGGTGACAGCTAATGTGTGGAATAATGCGAATAATAATTGGTATGTGACTTTCATCTCCTACCTTTGGTGTATTTGGAAAACCCGCAACAAACTTGTTTTTGATAATGTTAGCACCACCTTTTCTATGGTTAATAAGTTTATTCTTGAACTAAATCGAGATATCTTCGAAGCCTATAATAAGATTATTAACCATGAAGGGGAAATTTCTAGTACGTCCACCAATGCTAGTGATTGCATTTCAAGTACTTTTATCATCCAAATGGACGGGAGTTTTGACATCAATAGTGGGATGGATGCTTTTGGTGGTATCTTGCGGGATGAAGAAGGAAGCTGGATTATTGGCTTCACTAGTCGTATTCAGGGAACGGTAAGCCCCCTTAGAGCTGAGCCAGAAGGAATTTTCCACGGTTTGAATATTGCCTTCAGGGAGAAATGAAGGGGAGTCTGCCTCAAGATCGATTGCCCTGAAGTCGCCCAACTATTGGAGTTGGAAGACAAGGGGAACCACCCTCTAGCTAACATTATTGAAGAGTGTTGTGAGCTCGTCAGTTGCCTCAATGAAAATGTCATCCACATCCCGAGAGAGAAGAACATCCAGGCGGATTGTATGGCTAAAATTTCTAAATTCTACCATGAGCTTTATGAAGAATATAAGCATATCTCGGAGCGGATCCTCGTGATGCTTGAACGTGCCGACCTTGATAACCCCATGTTTTAATGTTCTTGCTTGTTTCTTGTTTTCTTTTCCCTTTTGTAACCGAAAAAGAGAGAAAGAAAAATTCTACCTGTTTAACTATAGTCGCCACAAGTAATAAGGGAGTTTCCCCTTTCTTTCATTTTCTATTTTCTCGTTTCTCCCAAAATAGTGCAGCGTCAACAAGGCATTTAAGGAATAAGTTTTACTTCTCCCAATAGTGCAGCGTCAAAAAGTAAAATCAAAATAGTTATTTTTTTTATTTCCTAGAATTCGATATGGTTCGCTTGTACTACCAAAACCCCACGGCCTATTACATTACTCTGAGTTAATAAATGACCCTAAGACTCTGTTTAGTTCGCGATAATATTTTGGATGGATTGTGATTATCAGGAAAGTGATTATGAGGAAACCTTTTACTAGGATTCTAAATCCTTTCGTTCTGTTTGGTTAACCAATGAATTCCTATTGAGAATCAAAATTTTGTATTTGGTTCATACATAAAAGTGAAATGGGAATGTACAATATATACCAATAATACCCTTTAGCTATTATACACACACACACACACACACACACACACACACACACACACACATGTATATATACACAATATTATAGTTCATTGTTTATAAATGTATGAACTCAAATATGTTTTTTTTAAAATATATATTTTTCAATATTTAACAAATATAATATTTTGTTATCGATATGTGTGACTTATATTGTAAGTTAATCAAATTAATTATTGCATGAGTAAAAAAATGTTTAAATAAAATTTGTTCAACTTTAAATTTTAGTACAAACTATAATAATGAAATTTTCTTTACAAAATAAATATTTTGATTTTATAGGTAGTTCTTATAATTTAATATTTTTAAGGGGATTTTTGTCTTCACAAAAATTATTTAAAAGGATTCCCATGGGAAAGTAAGAATTCCACCTATATTGGATGAATTTTGATTCCACCCACTTTCCCACAACGGAGGTTATCTGAGTCCATTGGGGTTCCCATTCTCATGCAACTTAACATATCACCAAACGCAGTAATCTTACACTGTTCCAGGAATGTTCAAAAGGAATCAAATTCCACCCAACTTTATCAGGAACCAAATGGGTCATAATGGTTATATCCCTCTTTTATTAACACCTCTTTTGTTTTTACATCTCCGTAATTTCCATTTTATTAATAACCGTACTGCCAATCATGTATCCAGTGATTGGAATTGAAGATATCCTCCCGCTTTTATATTAATTCGACACATCAATAAAATAAGCCATGGATATGACACAAAATCATTAACCCATTTCCATTAGAGTGTAGTTATTTAAATGTATCATGTCTTTTGCGTATATGTCTAGACTTAACATTATACATATGACTATATGCTCTGCTAATTCCCGATTGACAATCAAAATGTACGTAAATTATAGGCACAAATTTAGACCACATTGGAATATCCTCTAAAAAGTGTCTAAGTCACTCTGCTTCTTCTCCAGATTTATCTAAAGCTATATATTCATATTCCATAGTGGATTTAGTAATACAAGTCTGTTTTGAGGATTTCCAAGAAACATCATCATTACCAACTGTAAATACATATCTACTTATGGATTTAGAATCCTTCAAATCAGATTTCCAATTACCATCATTGTATCATTCAAGTATGGTTGGATATATTTTGTAGTGAAATCCATGATTAAGGGTATATCTTCAATATCTAAGAACCCTCATCATGGCTTTCCAATGGTCTTCCCCTTGATTACTTGTATACCCACTCAATTTGCAAACTGAGTAAATAATATTTGTCCGAGTGCAGTTCATAAGATATATTAAATTGCCTATGATACGAGAGTACTCTAATTAAGATATAACGTTCCCGGTACTTTAAAATGAAAATTTGAGTCAATGGGTGTTTTAGTTAAGCTATCACTACTTTTATCGAACTTATCAAGTATCTTCTCAATATAATGAGCTTGTGACAAAACAAGTCCATCTAATGTTTTAGAAATTTTAATATCTAGTATAACATCCACAATACCCATATCTTTCATATGAAATTTACTAGACAAGATTCTCTTAGTATATTTAAATTCATCCTTATTACTTCCAATAATAAGTATACCATCCACATAGACATAACCACTTTGAGTGTTTTAAATGTAAACACATTTATCACACTCATTTATTTTAAATCCATTTGACATCATTACGTTGTAAAATTTCTCATGCCATAGTTTAGATGATTGTTTTAATCCATAAAGATATTTAAAACGTCTGCACACTTTCCTTTCTTGTCCTGGAATTTTAAACCCTTTTGGTTGTTCCATATATATATATCTATTCATTTAACTCGCCATTAAAGAAGGCAATATTTAAATCCATTTTATGTATCTCAAGATTACGTAATGTTGCAATAGATATTAAAATTCAAATTGATGTTATTCTCATAACGGGTGAGTAAGTATCTAAATAATTCAATCTTTCCTTTTGCTTACAGCCTTTAGATACAAGTCTAGATTTGTATTTTTCAATTTATCCATCCACTTTTAATTTTCTCTTGAATATACACTTGCATCCAAGAGATTTATTACATGGTGGGAGTTCCATCAATTCCTAAGTGTGTTTTGCATGACAGATTCAATTTCACTATTAACAACGACTTTCCAGAAAGGAGCTTATGGAGTTAACATTGCTTCTTTGCAGCTACTAGACTTAGTTTCTAACATATAAGTTAAAAAAATCTAGACCAAATGACTTTAAAGTATTTGTCCGTGCTGCCTCTAGGTTTAAACTTATCATCTTTTTCTTAATGACTACTAGATGCAGTGTCACAAGTTCTCTTAAAATAACTTGAATTAACCACTTTATTATTAGAAAATATATCTTCGAAGAAATATGCATTTCTAAATTCAATTATAGTGTTTATGTGTATGACAGGAAACTCAGATTTGTTTACAACAAATCGATATTCACTATTATTAATTGCATAACCAATGCATGTGTAATAAAAAAATTATCCTAGTTTAATCCTTTTAGGATTCGGAATCACCACCTTTGTAAGATACCACCACACTTTGAGGTATTTGTAAGAAGATTTTTGACCTTTTCATAATTTATGTGGTGTGTTATTTGTTTTCTTATAAGGTAATTTATTAAGAAGGTAGTTTGCGGAAAGAAAATCTTCACCCACAAGTTCTGAGGTAAATCCAAACTTATAAACATAGAATTCATCATCTCTTTTAGAGTTATCTTCTTGTGTTCAACAATACCGTTCGATTGACATAGGTAAAGAATGATAGTTTGATGAATAATTCCATGTTTTGAACAAAAATTTTCAAAAGGGGAATCATATTCGCCACCTATATTACATCAACCAACTTTAATCGTTTTGCTAAGTTGATTTTCGAGTTCAGTTTTGTAATATTCGAAGACATTAACAACCTCATCCTTTATTCGAAACAAGTAAACATAACAATATCTTATGAAATCATAAAGAAAAGAAATCAAATACTTTTTCCCACCTCTTGTTTGAACAAATTTCAAACCACATATATCATTATGCATTAACTCAAGAGGGTTTGAACTTCTTTCACCATATTAAAAAAAAATTTAGTTAAATTCGATTCCACATACGTTTCACATTTGTAATATGAGTCAATACTAAATTTAGGTATTAATTCTAAATTAATTGATCTATAAATAGTATCATAATTAACATTACATAATCTACCGTGTCATAGATTATAGGAATCAAGAAAATAAACAGAAGATACGTTCTTATTATTATTAATAGGCATCACAGTCATTACATTGACTCTAAATATCCCATTACTCAAATATCCTTTCCCCACATACATACCACTTTTAGTGACTAAAAATTTGTCATATTTAAATACTAGTTTAAATTCCTTATTGCTAAGCTAGGATCCCAAAACTAGGTTCTTTCGACTGTCTTACACATGAAGCACGTTGTTGAGAGTTGGTTTCTTACTCAAAGTCATTTTGAGTATAACTTTTCCTTTTACTTCAACCTAAAAAGTAGAAGAATTTCCCATAAAACTTTACTCCTCGTGATCAGAGTGTTAGTAGGAAGTAAACATATTCTTGTGTGAACATATATTTTACAAATGGCCCTAGTGTCCACCCACCATTCTCTAGTATTTACCACCATATTGACTTTAGACACCATGAACAAAAGAATCAAACAAGTAATATCATCTGAAAGGTCCTTAAATTCAATGACATTGACTTGTGTGGGCTTATGTTTCTTATTTCCTTATGTAAGGATAAATTTTTTATAGAGTCAATTTGAACGTATTTTGGTTTATTCCATGTTTGGATAAAACCTTTGAGTCATTGGTTTGGAGTTAAGTATATTTGAAATTTTATGCCTATGACATGTTTGATTGAATATGTAGTGGCCAAGATATCATGTCCACATCATCGTGTCGATTATCGTGCCTTGTTTTTATCTTTATGTTCCAATGATCTCTCAGGTATGAATGCATATATTTTTTATCCTTGGGTATTTAATAATTGGGTTTTGTTTGTTCCAAAGTGTATTTAAACTATTTTTAAACTTGTTTTTAGAAAATTTTTCAAGTTGTTCGAATGACATTATTATATTCGTTTGAATATGACATTGTATCTTATTAGAACTTGATCTAATAAAAGTCAAATGAGGCAAACTTGGATTGCTCTGGCTTGTCGTTGGAAATCTCGTTAGTAGTTGGTTTGAATGAGAACCATGTCTTCGTTCGAACGAGTTGAGGTACTTTTTTCAAATGAACCAGGACATTTTTCAAGAATTAGGTTTTCAACAAATGTTTCATCCTTAACTCATTTTGGGAAAATCCTGCATAAATAGTTCGACGGAGCATCAGTTTTTCTAAAAATGGTTTTCATTGCTTTTGAGTTCTAAAACTCTTCCAAAAAGTTATCTAAAGGTTTTGGTTTTCTATGATTAAGTTTTCAAAACAAAACCCTAGTTTACGCCTAATATTTAAAGATCCAAGTGTTTCATCATATATTTGTTTTGAGATCTAATTTTTGGGAATCAAGATTTATTCTCTTAATCTTGTTGAGAATCATTTCATACGGTGGACTCTGTTTTTCTTGTTTGCACATAGTCGATTTTGTATTATGGTGTTGTGGTGAAGAAGTGATGGATTGCGTGTTTCAATCCGTAGACGGTTTGAAGAGAGAGAAAGCAGGGGTTATATAGATACAGTCGTATCTTAGGGCAAGCACACAACTTCACTTTTTACCAAATTTTGTTTTGATTTAATTTAAAGTGGAAATGCAATATTAATTGAAGCCAAATTCCAAACCAAATAAAAAAGAAGAAGAAATATAGGAAAAATCCATTTCGGGCAAAACCTTTGATTTAGCACTGTTAAGAGCTTGACAGATACTTAATGACTTATCAACTTCTTAGATATCCACTAAGTATTACGTGGTAGAGTCATCAAATCTTCAACATAAAATGGTACAGTCCATCACCGTGCACAGTAAGAAAATCTTGCCTTTGTATCCACCGATTAACCTCAAGAATCTCATTTCCTTTTTTCTTAAGCCGTAGTGTCTCGACTCCACAAATCAGCAGCAGAGAAGATCTCTACAAGGGCTTTAGAACTTTTATTATGTTCCTCATAATTTAAAAAAGTGATCATTAAAGATCCAATGGGTTTGGATAAAAAACAATGGTAGAGTTTAATCATGAACAAAACTATAAAAAGGCTTGAACAAAAGTCCAATCCCACATCTCTATTGTAACACACCGTGATTTTCAAAAACCGAAAATGACTCATTTTAAAATTAAGGTCAAAAAAATATTTCCAGTTGATTTAATTATTTTTGGCATTTAAAATGTCGGTTTTGATTTATCTAAAACAAGGTTTTAATCGAAATTGAAGTCGGGGTTTAATTGTGGAAACTTTTTTTATATATAAAATGTAGGGGACTTGGGCTGTTCAGGTCGACCGCCGAACCATTTCTCCTCGACAATAGGATGCATGTGGGACTCTTTGTTTAATATTTGTTTTTAACTTCAAATTTTTTACTTTCACCTATTAATTAATCTCAAGATTTAGACTTTTAAAACACATCTTAGCCTTCTGAAAAAGAAGTAGACTCCCATGTTTATACCTCCTCTCATCTACAAAACCTAAACCCCATTTAAATAAACTTTCAACCCATGTTTTGGAGAGCTATATTGGGTTTTCTCAAGATACATCGTATTTTCATTATTTTCTCGAGAGGAATGCAACCATCAAATCAGATTTTTAAAATGACTTTTTATAGGCATAAATACTTCTATTGCTTTCCATTGGGTATTATGTGATTTAAATGTTGCATAAACACTAATAATTATCATTTTCCTAAAATCAGTTAGAAAGACTAATTAGGGAAAGTGAAACTAAATTTGGGACTAATTTTATTCAAATCTGTAATAGGAATTAAGACTCAAAATCCTTGCATGCTTAGATTAGAGGATGGAATTCCAATGGGATTTATGACGTTTGCATGTAAAATAAATCGTTTGAATTTTATAATTTGAATTCGACTCGTGAAATCATGTTATTTATGTGCTACTTGTAGAATATAAACTTATTGTTGTACGCCCCCGAAATATGCATCTAAATGAAAATTTTATAAATTGTTAAAAATCAGAAGTGTTTAATTAAAATTAAAATTAAACGAACATATATTGATTACATTGGAGTCTTGGAATTTAATTGGAAGAATTATTGTTATAGGGTGAAAATATGCCATATGTGATTCGTTAATCATAATAAAAAATTTACACCGTGGGGATGAAGAGATTGTTGGGGTAGTTATTGCTCTCACCTTACTTTTAGGTTTCTTGCTAGATATGGGATTAGTAGGTAGGCATTGATTGTTGGTAACACTTTCTAGGTATGGGACTAAATAGTGTAGGGTTTTACGGATGGATGATTTCGAGATGGGGTTGAATTGCACGTCATTTTTGTTGGGTCGTGAGCCTAGGTGCGAGGCTAGATAGTAAGTATTGTTAGGTATTCTTCCTAAATTATAAGTTAGGATATACTTGTGTTATAGAGGCTTCTAGGTATGAGACTAGGGGTGACTTTGAGGATTCATACTCACTAAAAGGGCGGGGCTAATAGAGAATGATGCGAATTTAATAATAAATTGATAATTAATGTCGAAGACTTAGAATGGGTATTAAAATGAATTTGCGTCGCTAATATGGGTAGGGCTGACAGAATACGGGTGACTGGCTATAGCGACGTGGGTGTGTGTTGGTGTCACGAGTATGTGCTGGGATGACAGAATACAAGCGAACTGGCTATAGTGACGTGTCATGCGTGAAACCTCACGACTATATGTAGTGCTAACGAAATTGGGTGAACTGGCTATAGTGAGGGGAATATGTGTGGGGTAGAACTTAAGCGGATCAGGATTATATGCAGGACCCGTAATTGGGTGAGCTGGCTATACCGGTATCGTCTAAATAAGACAGATTGAATTAATTGCATTTAATTGTGGAATCTAAATTTTAATTTATGTTTAAGTATCAATATTGGACTAGAAGATTAGGGTGGCTTAGTTATGTGGGTAGATAGTGGTAGTTTATTTTTACTCGCATTATTTATAAATATATATCGTTTAATTTAAAATACTCTATTGTAATGTTTATCATATATAATGTTATTGTCTGGTTTTATGGACCCTAATTAGGATGAGTAGCTAGTATTCATGCAGTGGGCTCTGACCCATTGCGTTGACTAACATTTCAGGTATAGTTGTTGGAGTAGCTGGATGGGATGGATTGGAGATCTTTGGAGGGCAACTAGAGTTTTATTTTATTTCTTTAGTAATTTAGATTATTTTTTATTTCATCTTTATATTATGAGAAAGTTATTTATGGTTTTGGTGGTCTAATCAGTTCTACAGTTGTTTATGGTATTTAGTCAGATATTTATTGTTGGATTATTTCATTTGAGTTTTAATAAATTGGAGATGGATTTATTTTGGAGATTAGCGTGGTGGTGGATATTTTTTATTACATTATATATATATTTGTTGGATTTAATTGCATTTTATCTTGTGGATTAAAAATTTAATGTCTCATATTCCTATCACATGCTGTAATGATAGTTTATTTAGTGATACCCGGCATAATTTACTGCGACCGACACCAGAGTGCGCGGGTGTTACAGATGGTATCAGAGCATGGTCTATGGTCTAGTAGGTTGTGAGTCTGTGTAGCTTCCGCATTATCGATCTTTGATTCCCTTGTACTCCTTAAGGTATTGGGTCTAACATACGTATAAGATGTGTTTCTTGGAGATATTGAGCTTCATGTTAAGGCCTTTGTAGGCATTGCGGTTAGAACTACAAATCCTGATGTGAGGATACTTAGAATTGATTTTTAATACGAGATTTATTGTGGAGATTGTTAGAATATATTTTGCAGGTCGTTAAAATTTATTTTGGAGAAAAAATTGATTTTGCGATTGTTAGTATGGATCTTAGGTATTTTTAGTATTAATGTGGTGACGTGATTTAATTTGAGGAGTTAAGTGTTACGATGACTTTTGGAGAGAGAATCATGTCGTCATTTCCACATATATATATATATATATATATATATATATATATATATATATATATATATATATATATATATACAGAGAGAGAGAGAGAGAGAGAGAGAGAGAGAGAGAGAGAGTCAAGCTCCTATACATGCCAACGATAATTACCGCTGCCGCGGATCCATTTTATAAATAATTTTGAGTCGAGTTTTTTTATGTGGTATTTAAATATTTCAGGGAAGCCATATAAAAAAATCAGGACAAAAAACATATTTTTTTTATGTTAACCGTCAAACTTTTGCATCTTTTAAAGTTCTTTAAAAGATGCAAAATTTTGACCGATTTTTTTAAAATAGCAAAAACGTTATTTTGAGTTTATGTTTTTATATGGGTCTATTGAAATATTTAAACATCATATAAAAAATTCATCCAAAAAAATAATTTTTTTACTATTTTAAAAAGCTTGTATGTACCGTTGGTATGCATCGTTTGGTATGTACAGGAAACTCTCACTATATATATATGATATGTATATTGTATGTTATTCACGGGGTAGGTGCGTGTAGGATTGGGTGTATGGGCACCCAATTGTGGCATTCTACGGGTAGGCATACACAAACCTTATTTTATTTACGCGATTTTACGTCTATGCTTTGCCAAATTTCAAGGACAAAATTCCTATACTAGTGGGGGAGTATGTAACACCCCGTGATTTTTAGAACCGAAAATGACTCGTTTTAAATTTAAAGTCAAAAAATATTTTCAATTGATTTAATTAGTTTTGGAATTTAAAAAGGTGATTTTGATTTATTTGAAATAAGGTTTTAATTGAAATTGAAATCAGGATTTAATTCTGGAAACATTTTTTTATATATAAAACGTGGGGAACTTGGGTTGTTCAGGTCAACTAAACCGATTCGGCCCTGGGGGTGAACCGCTTCGTGCTGACAGTAGGATGTGGGTGGGTATCTTTGTTTAGTATTTGTGTTTAACTTAAACTCTTTTACTTTCACTTATTAATTAAGATCGAGGTTTATACTTTTAAAACAGATCCTAACCTTCTCAAAAATCAATAAACTCCCATGTTTATACCCCCTCTCATCTACAAAATCTAAACCCCATTTAAATCATCTTTCAACTAAAGATTTGGAGAGTTAAATCGGGTTTTCTCAAGATCGTTAAAGAACGTGTTTTTGTTATTTTATCGAGGGGAGTGCAACCATTAAATTAGATTTTTCAAATGACTTTTTATATGAATGAATACTTATATTGTTCTCCTTTGGTATTATGCATTTTAAATGTTACTTAAACAAAAATAATTATTATTTTTCTAAAATCAGTTAAAAAGACTAATTAGGGAAAGTGAAACTAAATTTGGGACTGATTTTATTCAAATATTTAATACAAATAAAGACTCAAAACCCTTGCATGCTTAGATTAGAGGTTGGAATTCCGTTAGGATTTATGATGTCCTCGTGTTAAAATAAATCGTTTGAATTTTATTAATTGAATTCGACTCGTAAAGTCATTTTATGAATGTGTTGCTTGTAGAATAGAAATTTATTATTCTATGCCCTCGAAATTTTCATATGAATAGAATTTTTATAAGTTGTTAAAAATCGAAATTGTTTAATTAGAATTAAAATTAAACAGATGTACATTAGCTAAATTAGAATCTTGGAATTTTTTTGGAAGAATTGTTGTTATAGGTTGAAAATATGCCACACGTGATTCGTTAATCATAATAAAAATTTGACACGGCGGGGATGACGAGATTGTTGGGATAGTTATTGTTCTCACCTTATTTTTAGGTTCCTTACTAGGTATGGGACTAGTAGGCAGGCATTAGTTGTTGATAATGCTTTTTAGATATGGGACTAGATAGTGCGGATTTTTATGGATGGATGATTTCGGGGTAGGACTGAAATGTACGTCATTTTCATTGGATTGTGAGCCTAGGTCCGAGGCTAGGTAGTAGCCATTGATAGGTATTCTTACTAAATAATAGGTTAGAATATGCATGTGTTTTGGAGACCTTTACGTATGGGACTAGGGGTGGTTTTGAGTATTCATGCCCAATAAAAGGGTGGGGCTAACAGATCATAATGATAACTTGATAATTAATGCCTAAAACTTATAACGGGTATTAAAATGAATTTGCATCACGAGTATGTGCAAGGTTGACAGAATACGGGTCCATTGTCTATAGTGACATGCGTGTGTGTTGGCATCACGAGTATATGCAAGGTTGACAGAATATGGGCGAACTGACTATAGTGACGTGTCATGTGTCGAACCTCACGAGTACGTGCAGTACTAACGAAATTGGGCGAAGTGACTATAGAAAGGGGAACATGTGTGGTGTAGAACTTAAGCAGGCCAGGAATATGTGCAGGACCCATAATAGGGTGAACTGACTATACTGGTGTCACATAAATAAAACAGATTGAATTAATTAAATTAAATTGTGGAATCTAAATTTATACTGAAGTATCAAAATTGGATTGGAACATTGGGGTGGCTTTGTTATGTGGGTAGATAGTGGTGGTTTATTTTTGCTCGCATTGTTGATATATATATATATATATATATATATATATATATATATATATATATATATATATATATATATATATCATTTAATTTAAAATACTATATTATGATGTTTATTTCATATAATGTTATTGTATGGGTTTACGGACCCTAATTGGGAGGAGTAGCTAATATTCATACGATGGGCTCTGACCGATTGCGTTGACTAACATTTCAGATTAAGTTGTTGGAGTAGCTGCATAGGATGGATTGGAGATCTTTGGTGGGAGATGGAGTTTTATTTTATTGCTTTAGTAACTTAGATTGTTTTCCATTACGTCATTGTATTATGGGACAGTTATTTATGGTTTTGACGGGGCAATCGGTTCTATAATTGTTTATAATTTCCAGTCAGATATTTATTATTGGATTATTTCATTTGAGTGTTAATAAATTGGGGTTGGATTTGTTTTGAATATTAGCATGGCGATGGGCATTATTGATTGGATTTTATATATATTCGTTGGATTTAATTGCATTTTATCTTGTGGATTAAAAATTTAGTGTCTCGTATTCCTATCATATGCTGATAATGATAGTTTATTTATTGATACCCAATGTATTTTGGCGGCGGCTGACGCCAGAGTGCACGGGGTGTTACATCTATTTATAGAAAATTTGCTACAAAAAGATAGGGAATAAGATTTAAAAAAGATTTGTTCAAAAAATAAAAACACGCATACTTGTTTGAATGAACTGCCACCTCGATCGAACGATGTACCCAATCTTGTTCGAATGCTTATCAACAACACTTCGAACGACAATCTAGAGTGTAACCAAAAGGTGACATTCCATATCTCATTGGAATGAAGGAACCTTATTCTAACGACCCTTCACAACTCATTCGAACGACATGTCAATCTCGTTCTAACGACTTAGGAGTTTTTTAAAAATTCTTTAAATATTATTTTAAAATGCATTTTGAAAAGTTATGAATGTAAACTCTTTTAAGATAACCCCTTAAAAATTAATGTTTTATCAAACCACCTCATAACTCTTCTCGGATATTATCGTTATTCTTCAATCTTGCACATGTCACCAACATTTTTTCTTGAAGACCTGATTATTGTCATCAAGGTGTAGTGGGATGTAACGGGATAAGACAAATAAAAATAAAATGAGCAATTATAAATTTTACTCTTACAAATCTCTCCTTTGGCTATTCTAGTACAAAACACAAACCGAAGCCAAATTGATGCCTAAGACTAATACAATGAATTCCCTCCCATATCGAGAAATGAAAATGCATAAATATATAAGTTTTCAACTGAAAAGTATTCATCTTATATGGTCCATGAAATAATCATAAAATTGGAATGACCTACACATATGAGATAAATAAATGTCGTAATGCGTAAGAGTTTAAAGAAAAAATAAACTCCCCCTCAATTTGTTCTCCCTTTTTTTATTCGTAATAAACAAAGGGTTAGAAGCTAAACATGAAATGTTAGTTTCACGAAAATCCAAAAGAAATAGCATCATAAAGATAATCAATTAAGCATATGCGATGAAATTTTGAAAAAGAATACCAACTCCTTTTGAAATTTTACAAAATTTTGAAATATGAAATAAATATATCTATAAAAGTAAAAATAGGTACACATATAATACACCATGGAATAAAACTAAACTAACAAGAATCATGAAAGCAGAATATAATTAAGTGAACATTTTCCATAGGCAAATCAACATATGAATTCATAACATAGGTGCACGAAGTTAATGAGACACTTCTAAAGAAAGAACTTAATTTCAACCTTAGGTGTAAGAATGTTGAATATAAATGAAATTGACTCGACTTATACAACATGCCATGAATTTAAATGCTTCTGAAATCAATAATGCCAAACTATTTAATATTTTTCAAGAGATTCCGTTGTGCAAACCTATTGATCTTCTACTTTATAACACTCATATTTAAAAATTCACTCTTAAATTTTTGAAGATATCAAAATGCTCATATGTAGCGAAGCATCAATGAAATAAAATGGCCTTAACACTTCTGTTCTTGTGTACTGCTAATCTTTTAGGCTATTTTTACAAATGGTGTCTTTTAACGCAAAGATAAATTTCTCCTTCGTAGCCTCTTTCTATTGCTTAACATACACAAATTTTCCAGGAAATGAAATTAATGGTTCTTACAAGTACAGCTTATCTCTAGTACATTTGGTTCGTTATTAAACACTATTGAGCTGAGAACACCGCATTCGACATATGACAAGTAAGTAAAATACTCATAAAGTTTGTGCATGTGTGCAATAAAGGTGATAAAAAATTCTAGCAAGAAGAAAGTAATCATCAATGAGCATCGAAATGTTATCCATGCATTATTAAGCACACTAAAGAAATGAAGCCATGTATTAAAACACCATAAAAAATCACATTAATGGATGAAATGTAGGGGTGATTCGAATGTCTTAAATGTACATCCATATATGGTGAAAAATGAAAATACATAAATCTTTTTTTCATGTTAAATTTTTTATCAAAAATAAAATATTTTTGAATTTTTAAACTTATCTAAGGAACCGAAAATCTTTTTAAGGTTTTCAAGATTGTTCAAAATAAATGTAAGTATAAACATAAAAATACATAATAATACAATATAGAATGAAGGAAAAATTATAGGAACATGGTAATCACCCTATGATAGATAAAGTACCCAAACTCAATCATTGGTCCGAGAGGTGTTCTCAGAAGGAGTTAACATCACTTGAAATTCCCCCATCAAACTCTGTGAAGTTTTGACCAAAATATCTACTTGCCTGAAAAAATCTACAAATTTATTCGATCGTGTGTGGGAGAATGAGTAAGATCATGTGTGAAAGTGCGTGCAAGAATACATATATGAAGTCGTATGAGAGCATTTCGGTGAACATGCATGTGAGAAACTCTCCCTAGTTTAAAACAAAACTCCCTAAGGTGACCTTTCTGTTTGCAATGGGAACAAACATAGATAGGTTTGGGTCTAGTTTGATCAAAAATCCTAGGATGCGTTTTCCTTGATGGGTTAGGTCTCTTTGGTAGGTTACATCGAGGCCCATAAGGATCCATAACAAACTAGGGAACCAGTTTGGGTACTGCATGGGAAGTGGAAGTACCATCATAACTTATTCCTTGTATCTCCTCAAAAATTAAATTGGGGCCGAAGAACATATTCCCTACCTTCGTTGATGTATCCTATATAGTAACCTTGTCCTCCCGAGCATGTTCGAAATTTTGCTCGATTTAGGTTAGATAGGCTTCAAATTTCTCACAAGTCTCTAATGAAGCATGAAGATCTCTTGTTAGACTAGCCACAGTGTTAGTCAAATCTGTCTTTTCCTTCCCAACCATAATTAATTGCTCACACAAAAAAACTTTCAGATTCTTGATTTGACTCACCGATGCCTCACTTTCTAAAAACTTTCACCTCATTCTCTAAATTAGACACCTGAAGAGTCAAACTTCTATTTTTCTTTTTGATTCTCAAAGACACTTTATAATGTTTGTCGTAGGCATGTTGAAGTCCACCTTTTCTATTACTCGTATTCTCATCACCACTCTCAACGCTTTAGAATGGTTTGATAAATTATTGAGGCTATCACATTTAAAAATGTCCTCACTGGCGTGGAACAAACTTTACTAATGTGACTAGCCAAGAACGCAAGACAAGGTTCATGTGGTGATTCGTCCCCTGAATTCACCGACTCTACATCAATATCGCTTAGAGTGAATTTGTATATAGCTTTGCCTTTCTCTTGTCTCTTTAGAGTAGTGGGACACTCATGGGCTTTGTGTCCTTTATCTTCACATACAAAACATCCCACTTTCTCTTGTCTCTTTAGCGTAGTAGGAAACTTATGTATGTCATAAACTTAGTTGATGATGTCATCTATTTGAGTCTTTTCTACATTACCTCTTTTACCCCTAAATTTTTTTAATTCTCAATATTTTGACACACTCTAATTTTTTTTTTTCATTTTCTTTAAAATTCAAACAACAAGGATAAGTGAGTAAATTCTTAGCACTATCCGAAACCTCTCATTTCGGTCATTTTTGCGCACTTTTTTCCACTTTAATTTGAACGTCCTATTTACCAATACACAATAATACACGATTCTCTCTTCCTCTATCTATTAATTCAAAACAACCCTCACTATCACAACCTCCATCACCCATCTCTCATTTCACAACCCTCCCTCTCACACCCAGCGGCTGCCATCACCTATCTCTCTAAGGTCCCCTCATCGGGTTGGGCAAATCTGTTTGAAATAACTGGGGTTAGCTCCACCAAATCCCAAAGGTATTACTCTCTCTCTCTACTTTTATTGAAATTTTTTGCTTTGAATCATTAATCTAAGAACATTTTGTATGTATAACACAGATCTTTTAAACTATTTGACAGATCTGAAAACATCTTAAAGGTACCCAGTTCTCTCTCTCTCTCTCTCTCTCTCTCTCTCTCTATATATATATATATATATATATATATATATATATTGAAAATTTTCGCTTTGAATCATTGATCTAAGAACATTTTGAAGGTATAACACAGATCTTTTAAACGATTTGACAGATCTGAAAACATCTTAAAGGTACCCAATTCTCTCTCTCTCTCTCTCTCTATATATATATATATATATATATATATATATATATATATTGTCTTTTCAATTTATAATAACATTAGGAAAGAAATAACCAACAATTCCCATTAAGCATCTAAAACGGTAAACTCTTTGTATCCTATTCTTGCTTCCTACACTTAAAAACCAGGGGGGGAAAGAATAGTAAAAGACAACTAAAAAGGCATCAAAATTAGGTTTTAAACCGGTTTTCCCCTGTTAGTTAAACCAACCAAATTCTAGAAACTAATCAATTCTCTTCAACAGAGGAAGCAGGCGAAGAAGAAGCAATGTTGTTGTTTTCCTCCGTGTTTTTTATCATACCATCAATATACCACTTAAAAAAAGCCTTCCTCGAGGGCCTTTCGCATCCACAGATGGCGGCAACACTCGATCGCCTCAGGAATTTTGATGTTTGCTCTTGAGATCCCTTTTCTTAGGGAAGTGAGATGGTGGAGGGGGAAAAACTAATGAATTGGAATTTTAGATTTTTTTTTTTGTCCAAGCCATATATTATTTTGTACGAACCAAGCCATATATTAATTCATATTCATCTTTTTTAATCTGTGTGTTATTTTTCCAGATAACTTAATTTTAGAGGACATGGGTCGATCTATGTTTGGTTGAATGCGTCGATGAGATCTCAGCCATTGGTGGGTTTAGGAGGGTCCACGTGCCAATTGGAGATATTTAGTGATACACGTGGCGTTTGTAGTGATGTTTGGGAGATACCATATATCCCATGTTTTGTTTTATTTTATTTTAATTTGTAAGTTTAGTCACCACAATCACTATTTCCACCTATGCAAACGAGCATGGTGTTGTATACACCTTTAACTAGAAAGAAAAAATATATGAGAGTTACTCTAATATTTTAGTTCTGATCCTAAAAAAATAATTTATGTTATGTTATTTCCCAATATTTACTCTGTTTTTGTCTCTGTACATGTATATTCCCGTCGCAGTTTTTTTAGAACTAGTTGTGAGTTTTTACTGTTTACATTTATTTAATTTGACTTTGACAACTTTCATGGAAGAAAAAACAAATCGGAGTAGCCTCATAGTTGGTAGATAAAATTGTGTAAACTCAACATATAAACAATTACTACGTCATTTACAAATGTATTTGTTTTAATTGGATGTGAAAAAATATAACATTTAAATTATATAAACATAAATGTAAAAATGTCATTTGTCACCCAAAGGGTATGGGGAAAGATGGGAGGGATGAACATAAGGTCACAAATGTCATTTATCACCCAAAAGGTGTGGGAAAAAATGGGAGGGGTGTGGGGATAACCCCTCCCTTATTCCTTGATGTGTATTTTTTTTAAGTATGGGACATGATAAAAAGTCTTTTCAAGTGTGGTCATGTGTGTGACTATTCGTGTTTCTTCTTACAATGTATACATGATTTTTTAATGCATACATGTTTTTTTTATATTGTATACATAACTTTTGTAATATAAATGTAAAATTTTATAATGAAAAATGATGACTTACCGAATGTTCTTTAAGGGTATTATATTATGGTGTGGATCTCTCTAGGGCACAATAAATGATTTTCTTTGCTGCCATGTTGGGGTTTTTAAAATTGTATTGATATTTATTTGGCATTAGTGTGTCGACATGAGTGGAGTTTTAGATTTTCTTTGCTGCCATGAACTACATCGCTCTGCATATGAATTTCTTGACATGAGTGTGTTGACATATGCTTTTAGTTTAGCGCATTCGCGTCGTTGTGTACTTTGAAAATTTTGCCATTTTGTAATTATCAACGTGCCTTCAGGCATGGGCATACCCTAGTGTATATATATAATTTCTTTGAGATCAATTTGGCACCGGGTTTATTCTCATCCTAAAAAGGAAAAAAAAATTCCCTACAAAGGCTTTCGTTCTTGGTTTGTGGTGTGCGTACGAAGGAAAGGCCTTTGTATGTTTGACGGTAGCTGAGACTCATTGGTGGTTTTCGAGACTGCGGTGGATTCTGTAATTATCTAGTAGGCGAAGGTTGAAGAATGAAGGAGCATCAAGGCTTGGAGGGAGTTGAGTCGTTATTGTAAGTCCTTCTGTCATGTCTTTGAAAAATTTCATAGTTAGTGGATTTGTAGGCTGGGATCGTCTGCGGGTTTTTTCATTGTGGGCTTCCTCATACATCGCGCCTTGTGTTTTTTGATTATTTATTTTATCTTAAAAAACACCTAGATGCATGCTTAGGACTAAAAAGATAAATTTGGGTAAACCACAACTTTGGTGTTAATTTTAGTTTAACGTAATTCAAGTTCACATAATTAATTTGACAAAATGCATGCTTAATTTTGTTTGGATAATTATAACGCGAATTGAATTAATTTTGTTTGATTTTGATTAAAAGAAAAATTCAAATGTTTGTTTTGGTTAGTTTTAATTAATTTTAATTTTAAAGAAATTAGAATTTGGGAAATTTAGATAGTTAAATTTAAAAGAAAATTTAAGTTTGATATCTTATGTGAACCATCCTTATTTGGAATTTTAAAATTGACTTATCAAGTGGTATCAAAGTGTTTTTCTCCCTATCAAGTGGTATCAAAGTAGGAATGCTAAATTATAGCGTTAATATCCTTTGTAAAAAAAATTGCTTTAAAAATGGAAAATTTACCTTTTGCAAAATTTCATATTTTTTATGGTTCCAACTATGTGTATTGGAAAGCACGTATGAGGTCGGCTCTTAGATCCCTAGATAAAAGGGTTTAGCTTTCGGTAGTTGAAGGGTTGACACACCAACATTCTTAGAAGGAGAGGTTCGTGTACCTAAACCTGTTGAGAGATGGAGTGAGACTGAGGTTAAGTTATCTAATTTTAATTCCTATGGTTTAAATGCCCTTTTTAGTGCAGTCACACCAGATGAGTTCCGCCGGATTATGATGTGTGAAACGTCTAAGGAGGTATGGGATATTATCCAACTCACCCATGAGGGAAAAAGTGTTGTGAGAGCTTCGAAACTCCAAAACCTCACCACTCAATTTGATACCATTAAAATCCTAGAAAGTGAGACGTTTGATGAGTTCTATGCGAGATTGTCAGATATTGTGAATTCGTCTTTTAATTTGGAAGAAAAGATACCCGACAACCGTGTTATAAAGAAAATTTTGAGAGCTCATTACCCGAACGATTTAATGCTAAGGTGACTGTTTTAAATTATTTAAACACTTTGAACTCTACGAAACTTGAAGAGCTTGTAGGTGACTTACAAACCTATGAAATTAACATGTTTACCTCCTAGGATGAGAAAAATAAAGATAATGGCATATATTTTGTGGTCATCCCGATCAAAGATGCGTGTCGCTTCCTTTTCTCCCTCTTATACCTCCCGAACAGGAGATGGGAAAGGAAGGGGGATCGAAAGGTCTCACACCCTATATGGGAATGCTTCGGCCGTCTTTAGTGCGGGTAAAATGTAAAAAGATGGAGTCGCCAGCCTATTTTTCCCCAAATAGGTAAAAGAACATGTCTCTTCCTCGAGAGAATGGCATCAAAGACAAAGTGATGCATACGAAACCAATAGTTTGAAGGGTTTGGGGGCGGAGTTACGGAATAAGAAGGTGTTAGGCACCCATCCCGCCCTTTTGATCTCTCATGGGATAGTGTTATTGTTTCTATTTATTTCTTCATGAAATGTATATGCATGTATATACAATGGATATCGGAACCCAAATTATACCATGGAAGAGATAGAGTGAGGTCATCCACAGGAATGTTCCCAAAATAATATATACAAATTATGATTTATGCGTTTATTGTGATATTGTACGTTAAAATGGAACGATAATATGTATTGGATGAAAATCTAATCATAATCATAAACATAAAATGTATAATAATTCAAGAATATGAAAATGGGGAATTTTGGAAAATTGAAAATTTGGACAAATTGAAAAATTGGAAGATTCAAAAAATCGGACTCGCGTCTCAGGTTTTAATCCGAAATGCCTACATAGCCTATAAAGGCATCAAAGTCCACGTATTTTGAATGCGACATGGGGGTGGGGTTTATCCGATAAATTAGAAAGGGATTTTATTATGTGTGTGTGTGTGTAGAAAAATATGTTTTAGTTTTGAAAAAGTGTGATGGATAATCCTGTTCGAAATTTATAGGTGTAATCCTCTATTTATTTGTTTTGATTTTTTAGAAAATAACGTATGTGCAATATACTAATAAAAATGTAGATATTAATGTGTGTGAACTGAAGTACAAACTATATTATGAATCTAATGTAATTTATGCAAAATAAGGAATTTAATGAGAGGGGAAAGGATTTGGACCTTCTTTGAAGCTTGATATTTGATCTTGGATGAAGTCCCTTGAATGTGAGATGAAGATTGGATGAGAGAGAATGTGATTTTGCCAAATTTGGTATGAAAAGGATGGGGATATAAGCTTGAATGGAATGGGGAACTTCATTGATTTCGAGAGAATGTTGCTGAGATAACTGATGTTGAGGAATCTTTGGTTTGTCTTGGAAATGAGGTCATGCCCTCTATTCATAGGGTGAGGGGTGGTACCGATCGGCATTGCTCTAGTCTTGCCCATTGGCAGGTAACCCTTAGCATACTGATGATAGACAGGGAAATGGACCTGCCAATTGAAAGTCTCGTGCAGATTTTTCTAGAAAAATAGTCGTAGGACGTAATTCGTAGATCCGAATCTCATAGGGGTATACCGTTAGAAAGATAATTCATATACCTTCAAGAGTCCTTTGGACCGCTCCCGAGTTTGGGAGTTGACTTTGGGTCAAATGTGGCTCAAAAGCGCACGTCAGTCCTTTGGATGGGAGATCACCGAACAGACATGGATCGTTCGTCTGTATGGTAGGTTAAAATAACACACGTGGTGAATCGTTGGAAAGGTTGGTAGTTGTACTTCGATATTCTAAAGAGTTTTTCTAGGTTCGTAAAGTTAACCTTGGTCAATTGAGGCCTGAAAACACCCGATGATTTCTCAGAGTAAAACAGATCGTTCATCCGTAGCATAAGTCAGAATCACACATAGGGTGAACCATTGAAAAGGGTATTCAGTGACCTTCGGATATTCATTTAGTCTCATTCGAGCTAAAGAGTTGACCTTGGCATAACGGAGTCCGGGAGCCTCCGGTGGCCTCCGGATAGATTTTTTGGGGGAAAACCGATCGTTTGTAGGAACGGTTATTCCATTTCATGCACAGGGCAGACTATTGGAAAGGGGTTTCAGTTCCCTTTGAAGATTCAAATAGCTTTCACTCTGATGATGAAATTGATTGGGATCAAATCGGGGCGCCTCCGAATCAATTTTTGCTAGTAAAATGGTCCGTTCGTCTGAACCGTTATGCTGATTGGCGCATGGGGTATACCGTTGGAAAGGGGATTCAGAGCCCTTTGAAGATTCAAAGAGATTTCATTGTCATGATAAAGTTGACCGAAGTTAAAAGGCCTGGGAGCGCCTGATGGCCTCTAAATCGATACTTGGAGTATGACTTAGGGTTTGTAGTGAAATGAGGAGGTCCTAAATACCTAAGGAGAGACTTAGGGGGTCCAAGAATGTGGTGTCAGAAGCTTTCAAAGCCCAGAAGGAGGAAACATCAGTTTCAAATAATGAGTTTTAGATTAACTAGGAAGATATGGCTTTTTTTGCTAGGAAGATTAGAAAATTTCTTAAGACTAATAAAGAGAAACTTAAGAATGATTGTAAGAATTTGAGAAGTCTAAGCATAGTAAAGTCAAATAATTCCCTAAAAATCACAATGAAGGTCTTAATAGGGTTGAGTTAGATAGTTGTTAGGGTTGTTAGGGTTATAGCCATAAGGCATTCGAGTGTCCCACTAAACTAAGGAAGGAGGGCATGAAACCAATTTCATATAATGCCACCCTTAGTAATAATGAACCTAAAGAGGGACCCAATTCCCCCATTGAATGCAACTTCATCGCATTCAAGGCATGTCATGTGAGCACTGATAATGAATCTTGCCATGAAGATATTCCTTTACATGACACTTTCGAGTCCATTATTTGTGAATCCTAAAAGTTTGATGGTAGAGAGAGTGGAGAAGAAAGTGATAATGAAGAAGAGGAAGAGGAGAGTAAACTTAAAGTAGCCTTCTGTGAGTTGTATGTGGAGTCGTTGAAATTAAAGAGGGAAAACTTGAAGTTAGAAGCTTGTTTGAGAGAACGTGCCAAAGAAAATAAAGAGAGTGTTTTGGTAAAAGATCTTAGGGAACGTGAGAGATCTCTTGATGAGAAGCTAGAGTACGTTGAAAGTGAGAGATATAGATTTAGAGGTTTAATGGAGGATATGAAGAAAGAGCTTCTCGAGTTTGAAGAGAGTATATGTTTACTTGATTGAGTCTAGAATTGTGTAACTTGAAAAAAAATTAATAGGCTCAAGTCTGGTCAAATTTGATTTGGAGTGTAGGTTGGAGAAATTAGATAAAATCTTAGGAACCATCCCAATTAAAAATGACACGTGTGGTATTGGCTTTTATACTCAAAATGCTTCCAATGATAAAGCCAAAACCATGTGTTGGAGAGAATCTTCTACGAATACTAGAAAAGATTGATCCTTAGGTAACACTTCACATCGTGTTTTCACTTGCACACACTGTGGTCGGAAGGGGCACCTTAGAAAATTTTATTTGATCTTAGAAATGGCCCTGAAATATCAAAGGGTAGAGTCACTAAGGTCACCAAATCATGAGAGTGTCACGTTTCACTTATATGGGTTAGGAGATCAGATTTGGAGACTTTACATGATAAAGTTTACGATTCTCCTTTACTTTCACATGATTCCTCACTTGCTAAATCCAAAGGTTGATTGTGTTAGTTCTATTTTCATACACTAGCTTTTGTGCTACATGATATATTCTTGATAGTTGCATGTTTGTTTGTCATTGTCTAGTCTTTGATTCATTATATATGTGATGGTAGAACTATGACTTGTGTATCTTTTGTATTTATTTTTATTTATTGTGTCTTAGTTGAAAAATACAAAAAAGATTTTTTTTTCTATTTTGTCTTTTTGAATATCCGTGTGTTTGTATAAAAATTTGAAAAACTCAAAAAGATTTTCAGTTTTTGTGTATTTGAATTTTACACATTTTATGTAGCATATACTTGTGTTTGAATCCAATATCATGCCCGCTTCCATGTGGCTAGAACTTTTGGTTAAGATTTTCAATCCCTAAAGTGTTCTTTATCATGCATACATGGAGTAGATTGACTTTGACTTGCTTAATGGATTCTATTTTATATGTCTCGATTCACACATGCACGAGCTCATTTGATTTCTAACTTCACGTGTATATTTGAGCTAAGTGAGATGTTCGCCTATCAATTTAGTCATCTATATGTTACTATGACTATGGAGGATTTGTGCATGTAAGAACCGTTGCCCGAATTTAAAAAAATATAGAAAAATATTTATTCGGTGTAGTTGTTTATCAATGCAATCGGGTTGCAAAACACAAAATTACTTTTCGTGAAAAGCCACCATTGAAATATGGCCTAAAAATGTGGCATTGTTAAAATTAGCCAAGGCCAAAGTAGTTGTGTTTGATACGAACTTCAAAAGAAAAGAAAAGGAAATATTATGTATGAGGAAGTTTGGATGAATATGTCATCGGGTTTTCACAATGACAATGTATCCTAGTTATGTTATTTTTGTCATGACTCAATTGGTTTCTAGAATCCTCAAAATTCTAGGCTTATGTGCACTGTGTATCTTTGTTCCTTGAGTTCACTTTATATTGTCACATGAGGCAATATTTAAGTTTGATAAAGTTTTGTAATCAAATAAGAACTCCGTGAATATGTTTAAGTGATTGGGTCTTAATTCTTTTGTTACTAATACACACCCCTTCACTTCCGTTTACCACATGTATTTAGACACATTTTTTACATATGAGTGTGGAAAGCATAATGTATTTTGTGCCATGTGTGGTGTTTATACCTATGTATATATGCATGTGCGATATTGGTATGTGTGTGAGTGTGTGTGTGTATGTGTGTGTGTGTGTGTGTGTATGTGTGTGTCTGTGATATTGTGTGTTTTGAGACTTTGCCTTACTATCTAATCCATGTATACATCTTGTCCAAATTAGTATCCATCGTGTTGCGATTCTATTTGATATCACATGCTTATGTTTAGTACATTTTAGTTGATATCATTTTTATCGCATCGTAGTTGGTATCTATTGTTGTTTTTGTGGATTAGTTGATCTTTTATTGCTATGTTGCTTACTTATTCTTATCACTTTATTCAACATAGCACGATATAATTGTTTTTCCATTATTTATATACCTTATTTTATTTAGAGGGAGGATTTGATTTAATAGGGGGAAATAAGTCATTTTATGTTGTTTAATCTTTGTCTATTCCTAAAAAAAGGAGGATAAATGGTATCTAATCCTTTTAAACTTGGGGAGATCTATCTTAGGGGAGTTTTTGTTAGGTAGATCATGTTAGACAAAGTGGGAGTATTTATTTAATTATTTTATTTATCTTGTTATATTTCCTATGCGTTTAATGGTGTGTTTAAGTGTGCAGGATTTCATCTTTAGTGGCATTATTTTAAAGTGGCAAAGCAATTAATCCCATGTTTTGAATCAAGTGTTTGTATTTTTTTATATTGGGCGGGTTTGTGTCCTTTTAGAAAATCTTGATGGCCCATAGGATTTTTTATTTTGGGTTTTGTTCCAGAATAGCCAACGCGGGAGTTTTATAAGGGAAAATTTCCAATTGAGTCAATTTGTAGTATTGGATTAATTCCATACAAAACTAATTGAGTTATAGGATATATGGTTGTGGTATCCTTTCAAGCCTATGACAATTTTAAGTTGAAGATGTAGCGGCCTAACATTGTGAAGATTTCATTGTTGCGGGTTTTGTGCCATGTTTCACGTCATCAATAATTCATGTCCAAGGTCTTTAAAGGTATGAATGCATTTAATATATATAGAGTCTTGGATATATTTTTTACGGGTGTCCTTTTATAAACATTTTGTCAAAACAACTTTTCATTTTCTCAGAAAATCATTTTAGAACTTTTCATAAAAGTTTTTGTGATTCAAAAAGTATTTTTTGGATTTTCTTCATTTGAATGAACTTCTAACGATAATCAAACGAGCTTCGGATGAACTTTTGCCATTTTTTTCTGAAATTTCGTTAGAAATCTCATTAGAACTAAGTCGTTCAAATGAGATTCAAGCGAGAATTAGTGACTTTTCTCCAAAATCTCGTCAGTATATCATTCCAAAAGTGTCGTTTGAACGACTTGGGCAGGAACAGTTTTTTTGCCAGTTTTTTTTATCAACTTTCCATTTCCCCTCTACTTGTTACCAGTTTTAATAAGTGCGGGAAGACAGTTTTTACAACAGACTTTTAAGAGTTTTCCTTAGACTTGAGAGCAAAAATACTTCCATTCAATAGTCCCATTTTGTGTGTTTGTTTTTCATGATTGAAATTTTACCAACACACTT
Organism: Sambucus nigra; assembly: GCA_949130495.1. NCBI lineage: Eukaryota > Viridiplantae > Streptophyta > Magnoliopsida > Dipsacales > Adoxaceae > Sambucus > Sambucus nigra. Next base: position 549,562,147 of record OX422212.1, on the reverse strand, counting down.
GTTTACATCCATAGTTTAAGTTTGATCCAAGTTCTACTTATATATATAATTGATTTGAGATCAATTTCTCATCGGGTTAATTCTCACCCCCAAAAGGACAAAAAAATTCCCTACGGAGGTTTCCGTTCTTGGTTTGTGGTGTGCATACGAAGGAAAGGCCTTTATATGTTTTGACGGTAGCGGAGCCCCATCGGTGGATTCTGAGACTACGGTGGATTCTGTAGTTATCCACTAGAAGGGAGACGAGTCGTTGTTGTAAGTCCTTACGTCGTGTCGTTGTAAAATTCCATACTTAGTGGATTTGTAGGTTGGGGCAGTCCGAGGTTTTTCCCGTTATGGATTTTCCTCGTACATCGCGCCTTATGTGTTGTGATTGTTTATTTTATCTTGCAAAACACCTAGATTCATACTTAGTACTAAAAAGATAAAATTTGGGTAAACCACAACTTTGGTGTAATTTTGGCGTTAATTTCAGTTTGAGTAATTTTAGTTTAATGTAATTCAAGTTCACATAATTAATTTGACAAAATGAATGCTCAAGTTTGTTTAGTATAATTATAACTTTTATTGAATTTATTTTATTTAATTATGATTAAAAGAAAAATTCAAATGTTTGTTTTGGTTAGTTTGAATTAATTTTAATTATGAAGAAATTTAAATTTGGGAACTTTAAATTGTTAAATTTGAAAGAAATTTTAAGTTTGATATCTTGTGTAAACCATCCTTATGTGGAATTTTAGAATTGGCCTATCAGGTGATATCAAAGCATTTTTATCCCTATCAACAAGCGTTCCCAGCATTGGTACCCTTGTGAGTGAGCTAGAGAGTATCCCATACTTCGTTAGATGAGGTGCACGTTATGATGCGACAGAACCATTAGGGATGACAGCTCCCTAATTGCACACTAGCCATGAGATTTTAATTACTCCATTTAAAAACATCATCTGTACAGGTAGTGATAGGTTTAAGACTTTTAGCATTGTTGTTAGTCACAGTGGGTGGTTCCCACCCTCTTTCAGAGATAAACCAGACTCACTCGTCAATCGGCTTTAATACCGACCTCATTCGAGCATTCTGATATTCGCAATTTGACCAATCAATAAATTAGAATAACCAACTCTGATATCAATTTGAGAAAGCAGGGTTTATACGGATACACTTGTATCTTAGGCCAAATACACAACTTCACTTTTTTACCAATTTTTATCTTGATTTAATTTAAAGTGAACATGCAATAATAATTGAAGCCAATTTCAAAGAAGAAGAAGAAGAAGAAGAAGAAGAAGAAGAAGAAGAAGAGGAAGAAAAATCCCTTTCAGGAAAAATCTTTAATTCAGCACTATTTAAGAGTTTAACAGACACTTAACGAATTATAGAATACTTAGAGATCCACTAACTATAATGAAGTAAAGTATTTAAATCTTCAACATAAATAGTACAGTCCAGCACTTCCCATATCAAGTAGAACTTGCCTCGGTATCCATTGATCAGTCTCAGAACTCTCAATTCCTTTCTTCTTCATCCGTAGAGCCTTGACTCCACAAATCAGCTCCAGAGGAAATCTCTACAAGGGTTTTAGAACTTTGATCGTGTTCTTCTTGATTTGGAAAAGTTATCCTTAAAGATGTAACGAGTTTGTATAAAAACAAATGGTATATTTTTATCACAAAAAGAACTCTAGGTAAATTTATTGCAAAGAGATATGGATTACAGATTTAGAAAATATAATTTTAAAAAACAAACACGCATACTCATTCGAATTAAGTAAGTAATCTCGTTTGAATGATGTTCCCAATCTCATTCGAACGGTTTCCAACAAAATTTTGAAGGACATTTTAGAGCGTATACTAAAGTTGACATTTCAGATATGATTCTGACGAAGGAACCTCGTTTTAAGGACCGTTCACAACTCGTTAGAATGTCATGAAATCTTCTTCTAATGAGTTAGCGAGTTTTTCAAAAATTCTTAAAAATCATTTAAAAAAAATATTTTGAAAACTTTTAAATGCAAACTCTTTTAAAATAACCACTGGAAATTTAAAGCTTTACCAAACCACTCCATAACTCCTCCCGGGTAAAATTGGAACGAATGATATTCAATTTTGCATATGTCACCAATGTTTCATCTCTTAAAGACTTGATAATTGTTATGAAGGTGCAGTGGGGTGTAACACGATAAGCCAAATAAAAATAAAATGAGCAATTATAATTTTTGCTCTTACACTGAGCCTTATCGGTGGATACCGAAGCGTGTGTGGAGCCACACGTTGTGGCAGTTGTAAAAGTGAACTCCTGCATATCCTTGTGTGAAGGTTGATGGAGCGAATAGCATCAAGTCTTGCAAGTGTGTCAAGTCTGTGTTGTATGTCTACTATACGGCCGTCTACTTATAATTCGATACATAGAGAATTTGCGTGATTGGATCATCAGAGGGTTTTCCCATTGTGGATTTTCCTCGCATATCAGAGTGGTGTGGTTTGTTTCTTTATTTTTTTCTTGTTCTCACCCAGATGCATGTTTTAGGACAAGATAAATTTTGGTAAGTCATTTAACACAAAAAAAATTCAATCCGTGCTAAGTTTTATATGGGTAATTCGTTTGGGTGAACATAAAATTAAGAAATTTTAAAAATGGTTCTTTGATTAAATTTGCACTCTTTGTTATATATTATAACCCCTTGCTATACAGGACTCTCAAGTGGTATCAGAGCAGTAATAGTAAGTTATTGTATTAGATCCGTGTTTAGGCATGAATATTAGAAGTTTTCATATGGAGGGTGAGTCGATTTCTGCACTACCGATGTTTGATGGGTGTAATTACACGTACTGAAAAGGGAATATGAAATCAACACTTAAGGATATATACGAATGGGTTTGTTTCAGTTATTAAGGGGTGGTACCCACCCTCGACTTTAGTGGGTGAACTTCAAGTCGCTAACCCGTAGAAAGTTGGAATGAGTATTAGAAGAAATTGGCTAATTATAATTCATGTGATTTAACTGCCTTGTTTTGTGTGGTCACACCAGAGGAGTTCCATCGTATCATGACGTGCAAGACATCCAAAGAAGCTTAGGGTATACTTTAACTAACCCATGAGGGAACTAGTATTTTTAGGGCTTCCAAACTACAAAACCTCGCCACTCAATTTGAAACCATTAGAATGGAGGAAAGTGAATCCTTTGATGAGTTTTATTCTTGATTGTATAATATTATGAATTTGTCGTTTAACTTGGGAGAGAGAATAACCTAAATCCATGTAGTCAGGAAAATTTTAAGGTCCTTACCTCAAAGATTTAATTCAAAATTTATAGTTTTGAATTCCTTAGGTAGTTTAGGCTCTACGAAACTCGAAGAGCTTGTAGGTTATCTTCAAACTTATGAGCTCGACATGTTTTCATCCAAAAAGATGAAGAAAGATAAGGGCATTGCTTTGAAAGCCCGAAAGGAGGAATCACGTGTTTGAGATGATTATTATAACATCAATTCTAATGATATGGACATGTTTGAAAAGAAGTTTAAAAAATTTCCCAAGTTTAAAAAGCAATTGAAAGATGAGAAGAAAGTTGAGAAAAGAAAGTTTAACGAGGCTATGAAATTATCTAAAAATCATAATGATAATTTTAAGAAAGATGAGTCTAATAGATGATTTTGGGTACGAGGGTTATGGCTATCGGGCATGTGAGTGCCCCACTGAGCTAAGGAAAGATGGGAAGAAATCGGTTGCATACAATGACACACTTAGTGATAATGAATCTAAAGAGGAACCCGATTCCTCCTTTGAGCGTAATTACAATGCATTCATGGCTAGTCATGCAAGCCTTAACAAAAATTCTTTCAATGAAGATAATTCCGAGCATGACACTTCCGAGTCCATTTTGGTTAAATCCCAAGTGAGTGGTGTAAGGAAAAATTTCTTAATCGAGTCAATTTGTATGTATTGGCTTATTTCCTTTTTTGGGAAAAACTTGTTTGAGTGATGGTTTAGAACTTGAGTTGTTTGCCTTGCAAGCCTATGACATGTGATTGGAGTTTGTACCCGCCAAAGATAAAGAAACATAATATTTCAAGATGAGCTTCATCTTTAACATCTGAGAGATCTCAATGAGGTATGAATACATCTTTATATTTGTTTTAAAATGATTTTATTCATTTTAATATTTTTTAGGAGAAAAATAATCTTTTCACAAGGTCGTTAGAATGACATTTGTATGCCGTTCGAATGAGATATAGTACCTTATTAGAAAAACTTTGAACGAGATCAATTTTAGAAAAACTTAGCCTATCTGGAATCTTGTTGGAAATACCATTTGAAAGATGTTTGAACGAAATGTTATGCTTCTTTAAAATGAGATGTACCAGGTCAGAACGAGCCGATAAATTTTGATAAATTGGAGATTTTTCATATTGCTTTTGATCTTTATCTCGTTTTTAACAAACCTTCTATAAATATGAGATCGAGGTAGATTTTTTAGATGAGACTTTTCCATGATTTTTAAGTTTCCAAATTGGTTTAAAAAGATATCCAAGTTTATGTGTTTGTGTTGAGAGAAAGTCTTCAAATTCAAGACCCTAGTTTATACCCATGTTTGACATTAAAAAATCATACATACATATGCCATTTTGAGATCTCTCAGTTTTTCATCAAAGTGGTTTCTCTACATACTGTGAGCATTTCCTGGGGTGGATATCATGTTTGGTGTTGTGTGGGGGATGGATAGATCACAAGATAAGTAAGATCAGTGGGATACCGAGATGTGGGAAAGCCCCTGCGTAGTGTGGCTATTAGAAGGCATCTAATAGTTACTCTGACAAAGGTAACAAGGGAAAAATAAGCACATCAAAGCTTTAAGACATCGAGTCTATAAGTAAATTTAATTTGTTCTTATAACTAAACCTATATCATAGTGAACTTGTGAGGATGGTCAATCCGAGTTTTTTCTCGTACATCATAGTGTTGTGATTTACTTATTTTACTCTTCCTTATACTCGATGTGTGCTTAGGTCAAAACTAAAGTTAGTAAATTATTTGACACAACACTTGTGGTTTTTATAAATTGATGCAGGTTAAATAAAATTTATGAAAAATAAATTTGGTAGTGCTTTCATATAACCGTAGGGCACATAGCTTTCTCAAATTAGTGTAAGAGAGGGATGAATTAGTTTGATATGTAAGATCCCTATTTTTGTGCATGTTTACGATTTATATGGATTTTAACCGAGAAGAAGGTTTCGTTATTTGACCTCCATTGTTTGATGGGACAAACTATCCCGATTGTATGTGATTTTTCCATAAATCAATCAATGAGAACATTTGGAACTCAATTGAGTATGGGTGGACTCCTCCCACCGAAGGTGGTGCTCTTAAAGCATTCACCTCTTGAAACCCGACCGAAAATAATTCCTCAACTCTTAATTCTAAGGGAGTCAATGCTATTTTTTGCACTGTGACCGCCGAAGAGCTTAGATGCATAATGACTTACGATAGCACGAGAGGTGCTTAGGATATTTTATGATCCACTCACGAGGAAACAAATATTGTAAGGGTTTCCATTTTATAAAATCTAATGACAAAGTTTGAGGCGATTAAGATGCTAGAGAAAGAGTCTGTTGATTGCCAGACATTGTATATTCCTCATTTAATTTAGATGACTCAATTCCCGAGTCTTGAGCCAAGCCAAAAATTTTAAGGTCATTTCCTGAACGATTTAATGCCAAAGTCACTCTCTTAGATTTTCTAGGTGGTATTGAAACTATAAGAGATCAAGATTGTATAAGTGACCTTCAAACCTATGAGATGAACACGTGTCCTCCAAAGAAAAAGAATGATAAGAGGGAAATTTCTTCGAAAGCTTGAAAGGAGGATACGTCGAATCTCGATGGTGAAAGTGACCTTGATGCTGAAGAGATAACTAGGTTTAGTACTAAGTTTAAGAAGTTTCTCAAGCTTAGATATTACAAGAGTTTTGGAAATAAACTTAAGAACTTTAATGTCTGTGATAGGAAGAATATGTATTGTCCTAAGAAGATGGATAATTGGGATAAGTGTTTTGAATGCCAATGTTTAGGGCATTATTCTCGTGAGTACCCCACTAGACTAAGGAAGGATAGAAAGAAACCTAAGGTATACAATACCACCCTTAGTGAAAGTGTGTAGGAAAAGGAAGGTGATTCCTTCGTAGGGTGAAACCACACTGCGTTCACGGCTCATCATGTGGGCTTAAATGAAGTGTAATCATGTGCATGAAGGTTCTGAGTTCAACTCTTTAGGTTCCCAAGATAGTGGGGATAGGAATTATGAAGAAGAAGTAGAGGTGAAGGGGGATAATGAGCTTTAAGTGTACTTTGGGGAGTTATATGCAGATTAGTTAAAGTTAAAAAAGGATAACTTGAATTTGGAAGTCAAGATAAAAGAACTTTCCATAAGAAGTGATGATTGTAAATTGATTGAGGATCTTGGGGAAAGTGAGAGGACTCTTAAGGAGAATCTCGAGTATATTGAGGGTGAGATAGATAGCCTTCGAGGTTTGATGGAGGATTTGAAGAATGAGATTCTTGATTTCGAAGAGTATGGGCATTCTCTCAAGTCTATGATTGTGGAGTTAGAAGAGAAATTAAGATACTCGAGTAATGTCAAATGTGATTTGGAATCAAATGTTAGGCACCCTCCATATCGAAGATGATAAGTGCGGTAATGTCAAGTTGGATAAAATGTTAGGCACCCTCCATATCAAAGATGATAAGTGCGGGATTATCTTTGATAATCCAAATGCTTCCTCCATATCAAAGATGATAAGTGCGGGATTGTCTTTGATAATCCAAATGCTTCCACTACTAAAGTTAAGAACAATATTTTGAGAGAGATAACTATTGCTAAGGACATTAGAAAATGTCAACCTAAGGGTAACATTCCTCGTGCCTTCACTTTCACACACTATGGTAGAAAAGTTGACCTTAGGCATTTTTTTAATGATTTTAAAAAAGATTTGAGGAAAGCTAAGGCTAGTGTCACTAAGGTTCTCCTATTTCGAATTCATCATATTACACCTATGTGAGTTAGGAGATCCAATTTAGAGGCTCTAAATGTTAGTCTTGTTGACTCTCATTTACATTATCCATCCCATACTATATCTTACGAGTGATTGTGATTTCGTGTTTGTCATACACTAGTTTTATATTGCATATAATATGTTATTGCTAGTGTTATGATGTGTTTATCATTTGTATTTTGATTTTCCATTTTGTTAGTCTAATGAGAAAAATACAAAAAGATTTTGTTTGTATATTGAGTCATTTTGAAAAATGTTTGAAAACTCAAAAATATTTTTAGTTTTTATGTATTTTAGTTTTACATATATTATGTGCATATCGGTGTGTTTGAATCTCATTCCCTTCATGTATCCATGTGACTAGAATATTAAATTATGATTTTCATTACTTTGATTGTTCTTAATCATATTTGCATGAGTACTTTGAAATTCATTTGCATGATGGATTCACTTTTTATATGCCTTCGCATACACTTTGCACAAGCTCTTTTGTATTTTAACATCATATGTCACATGAGCTAAGTGATGTGTTCTCGTAAACAATCTTGTCATATTCATAATTTTTTTAACTATGGGGGGGTGGTGTATTTAAAAACCAGTGCCTTTGAGTTTTAATGCTTTATTGAAATATAAGTATGTACGAGAAAGGGCTACAAAAGAATAAATCTCCTTTGAGTGAAAGGCCATCATTGGGAACAACCTAAAAGATTGAAAGGCAATAAAAATAAAAATAAATTATCAAGGATAAATTTTTTACATTAATGCTTCAAAAATTAGATATCTTCAAAACAAAAGGATAGAGAAAATGAATTTTTTAGGGTGTCTAGTTGAAGATGAATGGGTTTGCACAATAAGTCCTAGTTGATAACAATTGTTTGGATGATATTGATTCGAGAATCATCAAAATTTCTAGTCTAGTGTGAATTGTGTTTGTTTATCCTTTTGAGTTCTTTATTTCACACGTGAGGCTAAATCGAATGTTGATAAATTATTACAGTAAAATAGATCCACTGCAAGATATATTTATTTATTTTCCTTTATAATTCCCATGATTCTCTTAGGGGGGATTTGGTGTTATTGGGGAGAAATGATTTATTATTATGCAACTTTATACTTTGTCTATTCCTGAATAAAAAGGCGAAGAAATGATATCTAACTCTTTTTATGTGACGGAGTTTTTTAACTTAGGAAAGGATATCATTTGTTATGTAGAGATGTTTACACAAAGGGGGAGGGTTTTTCATATGTAACTTATATATTGATGTATTCTCTTTGCATTTGAAGGTGTGTTTAAGTGTGCATGTTAGTTATGATGTGACAAAGGTTTACAAATGAGCAAAGCTACTAAAGTTTGGGTTGGTCAAGCGTTTATACACTTTTACCTTTTTTGCGTTTGTGGATTGAGTCTTAGTGATCTTGAGGGAAAACTATATTTTTATTTTGTTCCGAAATATCCAAAGGGGAGATCTATAAGGACAAATTTCTAAATCGATCAATTTATATGTGTTGGCTTAATTCTGTGTTTGGACAAAGCTTATTTCAGTCATAGGTTAGGAATTGAGTTATTTGTCCTTCAAGCCTCTGACTTTTTATTGAAGTTTTTAGTAGCCAATGATAAACAAACATCATGTTTCAAGCTGAGTTTTGTTTACACTATTCGAGGGATATCAATGATCCCTGGATTTTACTTTTGGTGTTAGGATTTTATTATTTGTTTAAAAATGATTTTATCCATTTTAATATTTTTAGGAGAAAAATATTCTTTTCACAAGGTCATTAGAACGACATTGGTATGTCGTTCGAACGAGATATAATACCTCGTTAAAATAGCTTGGAATGAGACTTCGAATGAGCTCAATTTTGGAAAACACTGGCCTCTCTGGAATCTCATTCGAAATGTCATTTGAAAGATGTTCAAATGAAATTCTATACTTCATCCAAACGAGATGTACCTCATTCAATCGAGCTGATAATTTTTTGATAAATTCGAGATTTCTCAAACTGCATTTGATGCTTATCTCATTTTGAACAAACCTCTTATAAATAATAGTGTGGAGCATATTTTTTAGATAATACTTTTCCAAGCTTTTTACGTTCCTAAATATATTTAAAAATCTCTTAAAGTTTATGCAGTGGATATTGTGTTTGGTATTGTGCAGTGGTTGGACTGGTCATGGGACACGTAAGATCGATGGGATACCGACACGTGGGAAAGTTCCTACATTCCATGGCTGTTGGAAGGCGTCCATCAATGACTGTGAAGAAGCTAACAAGGGATCAAAAAGCGCGTCAAATCTTGAAGGTGTCAAGTCTATGAGTAAGTCTAATTTGTTCTTGTAACTAGACCTATATCGTAGTGGACTTGTGTGGTTGGGTTGTTAGAGGTTTTTTCATTGTGAATTTCCCTCATACATCATCGTGTTGTGATTTACTTATTTTACTCTTTCTTATACTCACCTAGATGCATGCTTAGGTCAAGAATAAAATCGGTAAATTATTTTACACAATACTTGTGTTTTTTCTAAATTGGTACAAGTTAAATAAAAATTGTGAAAATAAAATTTGGTGGTGTTTTCATACAAACCCTATGGCACATATATTTCTCAATAGTGAGAAAACGAATATAGAACATTTCAAGTTGCCTTCTGTGAGTTATATGTAAAGACAATAAAAGTTTAAAAATTTAACTTAAAGTTGGAATCTAGGATGATTTAAGGTGTTGTAGGTAATGATGAGACTATATTGATTAAGGATATTAGATCACGTGAGAAAACTCTAAGGGAGAATCTCTCATTTGTTGAGGGGGCGAGATAAACTTCGAGGATTAATGGAGATTTTGAAGAAGGATACCCTAGTTTTTATGGGTATCTTCACTTGCTCATTTCTAGGAATGTGGAGTTAGAGAAAAAATGAGTGACTCTAGTAATGTCAAATTTGTTTGGAGTCTAGGTCGGATTAGTTGGATAAAATGTTAGGTGTCGTCCGAATCAAATATGACAATTGTGGTATTGACTTCGATCTTCCAAATGATTCGGCTACTAAAGACAAGACCACGCTTTTGAGAGATTCAACCATTTCTAGGAACATTAGCAAAGGTCAACCTAAGGGTAACATTCCTTGTGTCTACACGTATACACATTGTGGTATAAAAGGTCACCTTAGGCCTTTTTGATTTGATCTTAGAAATAGTCCTAGGAAGTCTAAGTTTAGAGTTACTGAGGTTCTCAAAATCTAAGAGCGTCATGTCACACCTACGTAGGTTAGAAAAACAGATTGGGAGGCTTTACATGTCAGACTTGTTGATTTTCAAATTCCTGCACATGATATTTATCATGATAGATCTAATGGTTAATTATCTTCGCATGTTTAAATGTACTAGATTTTGTACTTCATGTTATATGTGTATGATAGTTTTATGTGTTTTGATTTTTTATGTATTTGGTCTTATTGAGAAATTCAAAAATATTTTTGTTTGTCTTTTGAGTTTTGTTTTCATATGGTATTTTTGTATAAATGTTTAAAAAACTCAAAAATATTTTTTTGGGTAATTTAATTTTACACATTTTGGGTGTAATTTTATAAAAATATTTTTCGTTGTATTTGAATACAATTCCTTCCACGTCTCCATGTTTCTAGAACATTTGATAAGAACTTCAATGCTTAGATTGTTATTAATAATGCTTGCATGTAGTGGTTTGACTTTGATTTTCTTAACGGATTCACTTTGCATATGCCTCATCACACTCATGCACGAGATCTTTTGAATGTTAACTCCATATGTTACATGAGCTAAGTGAGGTGTTATACTAACAATCTTGTCATGTACATATATATTTGATTAAGGGATTCGTGCATGTAAGAACCATTTCTCGTGAGTTTGTTATTTCATTGAAAATATGAGTGTGCTTGGGAAAAGGTCTATGAAGGAAGAAATCACCATTAGCAAGAGTTTAAAAAATTAAGAGGCAAAAGAAAAGAAAATATTGTTAAGGCCAATTTTATTTCATTAATTCTTCAAAAGTGTGAAATCTTCAAAATAAAACGAGAGTGAAAAAAATGATAAATCTATAAGTTTTTAAGGGTGGTTTAAGTTGAAGATAAATGGGTTTGTACAACGAGTCCTAGTTAATTCATGTTTGATGCTACTGATTCGAGAATCATCAATATTTACTAAACTAATGTGCACTGTCCTTGTTTGTCCATTATGAGTTCACTTTATCTGTCACTACGAGACTAAATCTTTGTTTGATAAAGTTAATGCAGTCAAATAGAAGTCCTTGGACATTTTTGAGTAATTGAGTCATAATTCTTTTGTTTCTAGTTCACGCCCTTTCACTCTGTTTACCACATGTTTGTTTAGACACATTGATACTATGATAGTGTGGAAATCTTATTGTGTTTAGTGTCTTTTATGGTGTTTATACATACAAACATATATATATATATATATATATATAGGGAGAGGTTCAAAAGTGAACCAAAAGAATGAACTTTTTAATGAACCTACTAAGATATTAAAAATTGATCCTTAATTTCTTGTTGTAGTTGGTCCGCGCCAGTGGTGGGATTGAAAAATTATTCATTGCTTCTAGCGCGGACCAATTATAACAAGAAATTAAAAATAAATTTTTTAATGTCTTAGTAGGTTCATTAAAAAGTTCATTCTTTTGGTTCACTTTTGAACCTCACACTATATATATATATATATATATATATATATATATATATATATATATATATATATATATATATATATACACACATTAGTGTGTCATTAGTATCTTTTTCATATTTATATATATGGTATCTTTTCGTTTTGAGTTTTTGCATTTGCATTTAATCCATGTATGTCACATGTTCTATTTAAGTTTTAAAAGGTTTCAAATTGGTATGCTATATGATTATAGTGATATCTTTCGTTTCTTTTTTTGCTTTGGTATTTCACACTTCTTTGTGTATTCAAGTTGGTATCATTTTTGCATTAAAATTAGTATTAATTGATTCATTTCTTGGATTAATTGCTTTTATGTTTCCAAGTTGTTTGTTATTGCAAGTTATATTACACATCTTTACATGATATATATGTTTTTTCCTTAATACCTACCAATGTTTCATTTAAGGGGAGTTTTGGTTATGTTGGGGATAAATGATATTATTATGCATCTTTCAATTTCTTTATTCCTCAACAAAAGGGGGAGAAATAGAATTTCAATCTTTATAGTTTAGGGGAGATTTGTTTCTTAAGAGGGGATGTCTTAACTTAGGTAGAGATTGTTTGACAAAAGGGAGGGTTTATTCTATGCGGTTAATATTGTTATATATTCTAATTGCTTTTGAGTGTGTGTTTAAGTGTGTATGAGGGTTTATTCTTATACAGATTATATATTGTTTTAAATTCAAGTTACATTTGAAGGTATGTTTAAGTGTGCAAGTTTGCAATAATGCAACAAAGTAACGGTGCCAAAAAATCTTTCAAAAGAAGAAAATTTACTCATTTTGTGTGTCGGTCAAGTTATAATTTTCCTTTTGGGGGTTGGGAATTGAGCCTTGTACATGAGCTTGATGGTTCATAGATTTTTATTTTTTATTTTTCCTAGAATATCCAAAGGAGAAGAATTGTAAGGACAAATTTTTGATAAAGTCCATTTGTATATATTTTGGCTTATTTAGTGTTTAGACAAAACATTTGAATCATGGGTTAGGACTTAAGTATGTTTGACCTTTCAAGCCTATGACATGTTTTATTAAAGACCTAGCGGCCAAGATATCATGTTCACATCATCTTGCTGAGTTTTCTATTGAGTTTTCATCTTCATGTTTTCGAGGATCTCTCATATATGAATGCGTATATATTTATCCTTGGATATTTAATAATTGGGTGTTGATTTTTCTAAAATATTTTTAAAAAAAAATTGAAACTTGTTTTTAAAAAAAATTCCAAGTCATTCGAATGATTTTATTGTATTCATTAGAATGAGATATTATACCTCCTTAAAACATGATCTAATTAACTTCAAACGAGGAAAAATTTCCCTTCTTCGATTTTTCGTTGTAAATATCGTTAGAAGCTAGTTGGAATGAGAACAGTGTCTTCATTTGAATGAGTTAGGGTACTTCGTTCAAACGAACTAACGCATTTTTCTGAAATATTTTGTCTTCGGATGCTTAATCCTTAACTAGTTTTGGGAAAATCATGCATAAATAGTGCGGTGGAGTAGCGGTTTTTTATAGAATTTTTCATCGATTTTGAGTTTCAAAACTCTTCCAAAAATCTATCCAAAGGTTTTGATCTTCCATGATCAAGCTTTTCAAACCAAAACCCTAGTTTAAACCCAATTGTTTAAAGATCTAAGTATTGCATCATATGTATGATTTAAGATCTAATTTGTGGGCACCAAGGTTTATTCTCTTCATCTTGTTGAGGATTGTTTCGTACGGTGGAATCCATTTTTACTATTTGCATATGGTGGACTCCGTGTTGCAGTGTTGCAATTGAAAAGCAGTGGATTTTTGTGTTCTAATTCGTAAACGGTAGCTAAGCCTTATCGGGGGATAATGAGATGAGTGTGGAGTCATATTATGGAGGTAACACGGGTGGACACCTGGGTGTTATTGTGTGGACGTTGAATGAGCAAAAAGCATCAAGGCTTGTGAGTGCATCAAGCTTGTGTTGTAAGTCTACTATCATCTCCTTTGTAATTTCATACCTAGTGAAGTTACGTGGTTGGTCCGTCCGAGGTTTTTCCCGTTATGGATTTTCCTCTCACATTGGTGAATTGTGGGTTGTTTCTCTATTTTATTCTTATTCTCAATTAGATGTGATGATGCTAGAAATAGCACCACCGGTATGCGGTGTTAATGAGCTCAAACTAGCAATAACAATGGCAACATAAAGTGTAAGTATCTAGTAGAGGGAGGTGAGGAGAAGAGGAAGAACACTAGTATATAAGTGGTTCAACCAATCAGGCCTACATCCACTGTGAGTGTGTGAGCAATTTCACTAGATGAAGTCACTAATGGCCATAGATACAATCTCTGAAGCTTTCTCTCTATATTGTATAAACCAACAGAGTTTCATCTAGGGTTACCATTATCGATCCTTTTACAAGGTAGAGGAAGACCTATATATATAGTGCTTGGGGGATGTAATGTACCCCCCAAGCATGCAATGAGAATTTGCATGAGGATCGAACCAATATGATGATGACACCTGGCTGACCTTATGTAGATAATGATGACCACAATATTCCCTCACGTGAGGGGAATAATTCGGTTATAACTGATTTGATCACATGTTCCAAACCTTACATTTGCTTTCATATGCTCAGACTTGTGTCCTTGACTGATGTAATCTCAACCTGGATGAGTACGATGTTGGTAAAGTCCGATAATGTTGTTTTGTTTTGTTAATAGCTATGATGACCTCGGTCGGGAAGATTGGTCGAGGTTGGGCACAAGGTCAGATGTAACATTGGTTCCCCCTAAGGCACTGCTGACCTCAGCTGCTGCAGAGCCAAGGTTGGTAGTAGAGAGACGACCTTGCAGAATACGACCTTTCTGATGGCAATTGTGAGCTTCTTGTCAACTTAATTGTGAGACAGGTCGAGGTTAGTGACTGTGAGTACAAGGGTGACCTTTGGGCATATCAATCGCCTCCTAGCCCTTAGTCTCCTATGTGAGTAGGTGATTGAGGGGTATGTTAGGTCGAGGCTGAGTTTCTTTTAGTGCATTGGGGTGTGATGTGATTCCTTGACATATGTCACTCACTGAAGTGACTAACGTATTCCCCAAGGTGTTGTTATTCCTGGAAACATATTTTAAGTTTCCAAGGGTAATGATGCGAACATTGGAAATCATGCCCCATCATTGATAAGGTTTAAAACCATCTTCTTTTTCCTTATTTTCTCTTTCAATTTTCGTGCCTAAGCTTGTCTGTAACTATGATTTCCCTCAAACCATCACTTGTTGGCTGCGATTGAAGGTTCTTCACCTGTTAAGTCTCTTCCTTCTTCCATCGCACTCAATCAGGTATTGATCCTAGACCCTTCCTTTTCCATTTCTGGTCATTGCTTTACGTTTTAGTTTTTTGGTGACGAACCAAATCTCCACTGTTTGGTGGTTATTAGGTCAGGTTTGGTGGGGTTAGGCATTTTTGGGACCATTCTAGGCTGCTTCGAGGTTATTCTAGCCAATAACCCCTTCCTTTCTGGCTTTCGGCTAACTGTCGGTCACCTTCTCCGGTGACCTGGCCTTGAGTGTTCTCGGTGTTCTTATTAGAAACCTTTCAACTTCCACCCTTTGATTTTTTAATTTGGGTTCCCTACGTTGTGTACCTATTTGTAGTTTTGAGTCATTCCCTTAAGTGTAGTGTCACCTTCCTTACGCTCAGACCCCTGTACCAACTTATAAAAGAGTTCCCATCTCTTCGTGAGAAGCCCTTTGAGAATATTAGGCAGATAGAGCTATCCCACGAGGAATCTTGTAGGGTTGAGGCCTTTCCCCTTAGACCAATTGTTCCTCCACCATTGAAGATTATATACCCTGAGCCTGTAGGGCCTTCTGAAGTCCCTGAGGTTCCTGAGCCAATGTCTGAGTTATCTTCCTCAGATCCCATGTCTACCTCTGAGGCTTCTGAGTCTGTAGACTCTTTCCAAAAGGCTATGGATTGATCCCCCAAGGGGAGTGTTGTCTCTAAGGAAGCAGAGGTTTCTGACCATTCCTCATCCCATCAAGAGGCTATCACCTCTCGTAGGTCTTCGTCCGTTGAAATATTAGATCCCAGTGTGTTAGTTCCCCCTCCTATTGACTCCATTCCTTTGTCAGATGCTACTGGTGTTGAGTTTACTTAGATGTTTCCTGATGGTGCCCCATCTGAGACTCAGACTCAGACTATTGATGATAATGATAACTATAGACACCTCATTCTGTTACCCCCTAACTCTCCTTAGGTCCCTAGTACGTCCACTCATCACTGAACCCTGATCACGTCCCGAGTACTGACCTAAAAGCCATCGGGCACTCCCCGGCTCAGTTTGACCCAAAAGTCAAACTCATTATCTCGATCGAGACTCAATAAATCTTAGAAGGGCACTGAATACCTTTTCCAACGGACCACCCCGTGTGCGATTTCGACTTACCATGCAGACGAATGATCCGTTTGCGTCCGAAACCCTACCTGGAGGCCATCGGGCGCTTCCAGGCTCTGTTTGACCCAAGTTAACTCTTCAGCTCGAATCATTTGGTTTCGCACGCACCAGTATGTCTTCGGATGCCATCCTTCAGGGTGGCTTCCCATTTTTCTTTTGTCTGTTTTGAGTAAAATAGACTGGCGACTCTAAATCTCTCTACATCTTCACACCTCACAAATCGACACCGGCCGAAGCGCTCTCCTGAGAGGGGACGCGCAGGACCCGAAGGATCCCTTCCTCCCTCCACAGTGGGGATCGGGGATGGCCACAGTGGTGACTCTGTTGGGGACTTTTTTATTATATTTTGAGGGCTTGATTTTATATACATGGATGCTATATTTGTTTATGTCCCCCCCCCCCCCCCCCCCACATATCTTCCTATCCCCCTTTCTCACATGTATATCCCATGCCCATGCTTATATTCACACACTTGTAGAAAATTCTCCATGTACACTTCACACCACGTGCACCTAGGATCACATGTATATCCCCATGTTGCACGCATCACCCATCCATACTTGGTGTACCTTTTGGGGTACTTGTACATTGGCTCCCTGTTTGGAATAATCAAGAAAGGCATTATCATCATAAGATACTAATAAGAGAATCATGCACGATTCACACGATATAACCAAAGAGCATTGATATTTACCAAAATTTACCCATTAACTGGAGGGTCACTTCGTGATGGGCGCTGGTCCGGCAGGTCGCAGTTAGCCTAAGCGATATGACTCTCACCTTCCATTGGCCAAGTACCTTCGACGTATATCGAACGGTTCCCCCGCATCGTACCGCTTGACCGACGTCATGACGGGAGGTATATCGCAGGGAATTCGTTCACGTACACCGAGTATATCGAATTCGCTCTCACACGTACCATCCCCACGAGGTATATGGTGAGGCAATTCATGTACACTCAGGTATATCAAATGGCTTGTCCACACATACCGATTGCCCGCAAGAGAAAGACTTATATTGTGGAAGTCACGCCAAAGGGGGAACCCATGCCGATTCACCCAAAGAACTGCATACCCTCATATAGGTGTCAAACCTAGGACACGCACTTTAGATTGCTAGTTTCAACCCGAAACTCTGCCAAAATTCCAGGTCGGCCTGCCGCCCAACTTTCGCGCACTTTTTAAAACGGGACCCTGTCTGCGAGCCCGGTTACAAGTCCAAACATAGCTCTGCATATATTAAGACCCCCCACTTTTCCAGGCTCGGGTCCCGTCCGGTATTGCATTTAGGAGAATTAAATACAAGTGAGAACATAATAATCATAATAATCATGCTGAGTTCTGTCTCTAAAAAAAAAAATTTCTCCCTTCTTTATTAAAAATCAAAAAACATTTCTCCCTTTTTATCAAAAATCCAAAAATAGTTTCTTCCCTTTTTTCTCAAAAATAAATCTTATCCTACGCCTTCTCAGGTCGATCGCACGCCCTTGGCCTGGCTCCTTATTGGCTTCGATCTTCAGTCAAATCACCTCGGAGTTTTATTCGCTCCTCTACTACTTCTTCCGAATTTGGGATCCATCCATCTTCCATGGAGAATGCAGATCAACCACTAATCATACAACAGGATCTACCGACAGTCCTAGCTCATCTTGTGGCCAAGATTGACAACCTCCAAGCTGAGGTCCGAGAAATGCAACGAAACCAAGTTCCTATGCCTCAAGAGCCCAAGGCCCTATTCCCTCGTGCTATGGGTCCACCCGAGCCCATCTGGGTCCCGGAGGAATATCAGCACACTCCACATGCCCCTCCAGCTAATGGGCCGCCGCCTGCCCAGCTTCTAATGCGAAACATTGCCCAGCCTATGGCTAACCTGCCTGTGGTCGTTGATCCAAAGGAGGAGGAGTTGAGCAAAGTCAAAGAAGATCTTAAGATGGTCACTAAGAAGTTCGACCAGGTCCGAATCTCTGGGAATTACATGGACTACACCCATATGTCTCCTTCTCCTAAAGCAGGGTTACCCGAGAAGTTCAAGATGCCAAACATCGAGAAATTTGGAGGGAGTGGTCCCCCAATTGTTCATCTTCACAGTTATTGATGATGCTAGAATTAGCTCCACCAGGTAAGGTGTTTTCAAGCTCAATCTAAGAACAATAATGGCAGCATAGTTACATATAAGGTAGGAGAATGGGATGAGGAGAAGAGGAGAGAGCACCAGAATATTAGTGGTTCAGCCTAAATTGGCCTACGTCCACTGTGTGTGAATAACCTCACTGTAATAAGGCACTGATGGCCATGGATACAATACACATAAGCTCACTTTCTCTCTTTACTGTGTGTATAAGACAGAGTTTCAGCTAGGGTTACCAATTTTGGATCCTTTTCAAGGTAGAGGATGACCTCTATATATAGTACCTAGGGGGTGAAATATACCCCCCATGCATGTAATGTGCATATGTGTGTTTGCCTCACCAATATGAGAAAGCCATCTGTCACTATCACAAGTAGAGAATGATGATGAAATATTCTCCCCGCGTGTGGGGAATAATCTTGTTATACTGATATGTGTCCACGTGCCCTTATCCAAATGTCAGCAGATGCTCGGATATCGTGCTTGGTGTATGACCTCGGCCTGGGAGAGGCCGAGGTTGGTAAGTCTAGATGCTCGTTCAGTCCTAGATAACCATGGAGGTCTCGGCTTAATCCTAGCCGAGATAATGGACAAGGTCGGCCTGAGCCGAGGTTGAGCTGGTGTGTTTGGAGCATCGACTAATGTCTTGATGAGGTTGCAGGTGGCTTCTTACGAGCTCGGCCTATATCTGGCCGAGGTTGCCCTTCCAAGGTATACGAGAATGCTGCTGATCCTTGTGATTCATGCGACGTCCCTTCGAGAGGCTGGTGGTAGTGTCTGCATGGGCTGAACTTGCTATGGCCGAGTGCTGATGCCATATGCCCAAGGCTTGTCCAATGTCGACCACGATCTCGGCCGAGGTTGGTGTCTCCAAACGAGGTCACATTTGGGGCATATTAATCACCCCCAGCCCTTAGTTACATGTGAATCAGGTGACTATGGGGTCTACAACTACGAGGTCCTATTGCTCTATGACAATATTCTTTTTCTGACACTTGTCAATTACTGAAGTGGCACGCGTGTCTGACAAGGGTAATTATGATGGTTGTCTGTTGGTCTCTCAAGGCAATGATGGGCCTTGGGGAGTGTGCATTCATATTTAAGGGTAAAATTACCATTTTCTCCTATCTTCTTCATTTCTCTCCTTCTCCGAACTTAGCCATTTCTGCAACTCTCTCTCTCTCTAAAAGAACTCGTGATTGGAAGTACATTTGGGGGATTCTTTACTGGGATTCCTTCCTTGATTTTCCTCGCTTTTCCTTAGGTACCCCTCGTTATCCCTTCCTCTCCATTTTTCTGTCCGTCTTGCTCTTTGCATTTTTTGATTGGTTCATGCATTTTTCGGTGATCTCATGCATTTTCTGGTTAGCTTATGAGTTTTTCGGTTGATTATCCATACACTGTTCTTGCTCAAAAACCTAGCTTTGATCTTTAGCCAAATCACCAGCGTTGTTTGTTACTTATGAGAGTTGGGTAAGTGTATAGTCTGCCTCGTATGCTCAGACCCCTTTAACAACTTCTTGAGGAGCTCCCCTCCCTTAGGGAGAAGACTTTAGAAAAAATCAGACAAATAGAAAGAGCCCAGGAGGAGGCTCGTAGGTCACAAGAATTCCCTATTAGACCCATCTTTTCACCACCCCTGACGGTGATATATCCTGACCCCTCGCAGTCTTTCAATCAGGCAGAGGTTCCTGTCGATCCTATACCAATGTCTGAGTCTGAGTCTTACACCTCAGACCCCATGTCCGTGGATTCCTTCCAGGAGGCCATGGACTTCTCAATTAGGGAAGATCAGGCCCCTGATCAGGCCGAGGTCTCCAGTCGGGCCTCATCTCATAACAACTCAAGCACCTCAGCCTCTTTCTTAGAGGTTGAGATCGTCGAGCCGAGTGTGGCCATTCCACCACCACTTGATGCCATTCCTCTATCAGCCTTCACCGGTGCCGAGTTCGCTCAAAGGTTCCCGGGTAACCCATCAACATCTGCTCCGGTCGACGTTGAGCTAGATGATGATGACGTTGAAAGTGATGTCGACGTCTCTGAGGCGGCCGATATCGAGAGTACTGTAACTGAGTTAGAAATCCTTTGCTTCAAATATTTGTATTCCATTAGTCCCTTCATAAAGCTAAGAAGACCTCTAAGGGAAGAGAGGGCTTTTCACGGCCGAGACGGTGAAATCTGCTTGTACGAGCAGATGTTCAAGTTGGGATTTCATCTGCCCATCCATCCCATTATCAAATCTATCCTTTCCTTTATCAATTTGGCCCCCTCTAAACTATCCCCTAATGCCTGGAGGGTCATAATAGGGGCCATAGTCTTATGGAAGGTTGTCCACCACTCAGACCTCCCAGTTCAGGTCTTTGTAGGTTGCTATGTCCCTTCCTCAGCCAAAAATCATCCGAGCTACTATCATTTGTAGCTCGGAAGCCTAAAAAAAGATACTTCAAATAACTCAGACTTCTAACCACAACTAGAAGCCAAGATACTTTTTTGCTTCTGGACCATGGGAATTTGGCCCATGTGCTCCCTCGTCCATTCTAGAGCCGAGGATGCCCCTGAGGTGGGGTAAGGTCACAATGTCTATGAGGGCTGACCTTGGCCTGAGTCCACAAAATCTTCAGAAGGTGAAATCTCTTCAAGATCAGGGGGTACATGGTCTGTTCGTTAGGTTCGAACACTTGATGACCCCTCACTACCTCTCTGAGACGGGTTTGGGTGGAAGTCCTCTTTCTGAGCTTGGTAAGCGCTTTCTATTTGAAGTTGAACCTCTGAGTTTATTTATGTCTAATTTTCTAACTCAGATCTATAAATTTTGCAGAGCGTCCAAAGGATATCTCAGACGAACTCTGGGAAATGGATGCTCCTAGCTTGACGAGACTTGTAAAGAAAGCAGGCCTTAATGCTCCTCCCCCAGCTCCCTTTGCCTCAAAGCCCCAAGCCACAAAGAAGAGGGCTTCAACTGAACATGCCCCTGAGGATCAGAGGCAGAAGAAAAAGAGTGTCGATACTGCCATCCCCATCTGTTCAGCAGACGCCTTGTCGGCTCGTCTAGAGCAGTTGAAGATTGTTGACAGCATAGTCGGCCATAGTCTGCAGGCCCTAGATTCCTTCGGCTCTACAATGACCGAGGCTAACAAGCGCTTCTTCCAGTCCCTTGATACTCCTTTGCCGGTTGATTTCGGCATCCACAGATCCATCCAGGTATGACCTAATATTTCTTTGTAATTTCTAAGTGTAACCTCTGATTTATCTTTGACTCATTTCTGATCGTAAAATATACAGGGCCTAGCAGCGATGCACCACCTCTCCAATTGGACTCTGGGGAAGTTACCCCTCATCTAGAAGGGTCAAGAGGCCGAGAAGGTCCAAAGTTCTTTGAACATAAAAATTAATCGGCTGAAGTCTGAGTTGGGTGAGTCCGACAAAAAGGTGAAGGGGATGGAGAAGGAGGTTTGTCGGCTTAACAAGGACCATGCTACGGCTCTGAAGGCTAAGGAAGATTTTCTGCAGCAGAAGGTCAGCTCGGCCGTGAAGGCATCCCTTGATGATGCCTCAGAGGGGATAATAGCCGAGTACAAAAGTTCTGATGAGTTTATGGGCTTTACCTTTGAATACCTCGAGAGAGGTATCAAGGCTACTACCAAGTGGGCGGCTGTCAAGGAGAAGGAGGCTGGCACTTTGAAATTCTCTGACTTTATAGGCCTTGGCTTTGCTAATCCTCAGCTTTCCCAGGCCCTTCAGGAGGTTGAGGAGGAGTCTGTCACGCCTGCCGAGACTGCCACGTTGGATGACATAGAGGTTGGAGGGGCAGACCACCATGATGACGTTGCCGAGGTGACCAACATCGTCCAACTTAATCAAACCGAAGGCACCAGAATTCCTCCCTCAAACCCTTAAAGAGAATCTCTGAATAGTTTTGTAGCCCCTGAAATTGTAATTCCTGCAGATTTATAATTTCTGAATGAGAATGGCTCTTACTTTTCCATTCTTTGTAACCTCTGAATATTTATAATCTCTGAATGTGTTATTCTCTGAATGTGTTATTCTCTGAAGAGGACCATATTCTTTTGTTGTATGTATGTCGTGATGTTTTTGCTCTAAAGCTTATGCAATGGTGTTTACTTGAACCAAATTAGTGGTCTGAGCTCAGACCTCGTCACCATTGAATGGTGTTATGAAGGTCTGAGGTCTCCACCTAAGGTATTATCCCCGCAATTAATCTCACCAAATTAATGATGTTAAGGGTCTGAGGTCATCCCATTATGGTGTCTGAGCTCAGACCTCGTCACCACTGAATGGTGTTATGAAGGTCTGAGGTCATCACCTAAGGTGTTATCCCCATTAATGAATCTCACTAAATAAATGATGTTAAGGGTCTGAGGTCATCCCATTATGGTGTCTGAGCTCAGACCTCGTCACCACTGAATGGTGTTATGAAGGTCTGAGGTCATCACCTAAGGTGTTATCCCCATTAATGAATCTCACCAAATTAATGATGTTAAGGGTCTACGGTCATCCCGTTATGGTGTCTGAGCTCAGACCTCGTCACCATTGAATGGTGTTATGAAGGTCTGAGGTCATCACTTAAGATGTTATCCCCATTAATGAATCTTATCAAATTAATGATGTTAAGGGTCTGAGGTCATCCCAATATGGTGTATGAGCTCAGACCTCGTCACCACTGAATGGTGTTATGAAGGTCTGAGGTCATCACCTAAGATGTTAGCCTCATTAATTTCTGATATAAGTGAAAAATGATGCAAGGACCACCATGGGAACTGATCTTTTTATTAATAACCTCTTCATGACAAGATGGTACATTTACACAACTTCATGCAACATCATATGTAATACTTCTTTAGGTGATCAACATTCCATGGATTAGCGAAAGGTTCTCCTTCTAGATTTTCTAGTATGTAAGTGCCAGGCACAACCTATTCTGTCACTTTGTAGGGACCGTGCCAGTTTGGGTGGAGTTTGTTTGCTTTCTGTAAGGTCTTCTTTAGCACTACGTCTCCCACTGCAATGGGTCTTGACTTCACCCTCTGGTTGTAAAATTTCGCTGCCCTCTGTTGGTAGGCTGCCTGTCTGACCTCTGCGTCCTCTCTTCTTTCTTCGATAAGATCTAGGTCTAGCCTCCTCTCTTCCCCATTATTATCAGGGTCATAGGTCTGAATCCTATGAGTTGGGAGCCCTACTTCTGTTGGTATGACGGCCTCTGAGCCATGTGCCAACATGAACGGGGTTTCTCCTGTCAGTGTCCTTGTCGTGGTTCTGTAGGCCCATAACGCAGCGTAGACCTCTTTAGTCCATCTTCCCTTCGCATCTTCTAAGCTCTTTTTTATTCCATTGAGAATTGTTATGTTTGTGACCTCGGTCTGACCATTTGCCTGAGGTCGGCCAGGAGATGAGAAGAACTGCTTTATTCCTACTCTTAGGCAACACTTTTCTAAAGAGGAATTATTGAACTGGGTCCCATTGTCCGAGATGAGAGTATTTGGGAGGCCATATCTGCATATGATATTCCTCTAAATAAATTGGAAGGTCTTCTGCTCTGTGATCGTTATCATCGGCTCTGCCTCCACCCACTTTGAAAAATAGTCGATGGCAACTATCAAGAATCTATAATTGCTGGCAGCTCTTGGCAGGGGCCCTACTAAATCAATTACCCATACTACAAATAGCCATGGAGAAGTGATTGACGTCACAGGCTGATGAGGTTGATGAGGGATGGCGGCGAACCTCTGGCATTTATCACATTTCCTCATGTAGGCTGCAGCGTCCTTGGACAGGGTTGGCCACCAGTACCCCTGAGTGATGATTCTTTTGGCCAAGGGTCTTCCCCCTATGTGGCTAGAGCAAGAACCCCCATGGACGTCCTGTAAGACCCGAGGAATTTTTGTGGGGTGCACACATCTGAGGAGAGGTAGCAGGAATCCTTTCTTGTACAGGACGTCTCCTACTACCGAGAACTTGGCAGCCTTATATCTCAATTTCCGCCTTTCTAGCTTGGATTCAGGTAGCTCTCCTTCTCTGATATATCTGAAGATGGGGTCCATCCATGAGTTTCCTAAGTTCAAATTGTGAAAAGGTTATATAACTCTTCTTTCTCAATGGTTGCCTTCCCCAAGACCTCTATCGGAATGGTCCTTCTTACATCTGTCTTCGTTGCCGAGGCCAACCTCGCCAATGCATCTACGTGGCTGTTACTTTGTCGAGGCACTCTCTTCAGTCTTGCCTCTTCAAAATGTTCTAACATTGTTCTCACCCTTTTCAGATATTTGGCCATCCTTTCATCTCTAGCCTCATAGATTCCCAATACTTGATTGACAACTAACCTTGAGTCGCTGAAGAGTAGGAGTCGCTTTACGTGAAGAGTCTTTGCCAATGAGAGACCTGCTATCATGGCCTCATACTCGGACTCATTGTTAGAAGATCGGAAGTTGAATCTCAAAGCATATTCAATGTTGGCACCATCTGGAGCTGAGAGTATCAACCCCGCACCACTTCTATTGTCGCAGGAAGAGCCATCAACGAAGAGGCTCCAAATATCCGTACCTGATGAGAAGACCCTTTCTGTCATGACTTCTTTTTTGAAGAGGTACCGATCTTCCTCATTCTCCTCAACTTGGTTCGAGACCCCGTTGGATGCGATCTCTTCCTGATCTTGGAAGATGTTTGGTGTCGTCTCTTTTGAATTTCGGAAGACACCACGGTTTTCAACACCCTCTAGGCCATTCTCTGCCTCGGCCTCTTCCCATGTAAACTCAGCGACAAAGTCTGCGAGGGCTTGCCCCTTGATGGTCGTCCTAGGTTGGTAGGTAAGATCGTACTCCCCCAACTCAATGGCCCATGTCATCAATCGCCCGGACTTCTTAGGTTTATGTAGGACCTGTCTTAGTGGGGAGTCAGTGAGGACAACCATGGAGTGGGCCTGGAAGTAAGGCTTCATCTTTCTCGAGGCATGTATCAAGGCGTAAGCTAGATTTTCCATGTGAGGGTAATTTTATTCGGCCCCTTGAAGGGCCTTATTGTTAAAATATACATGCCTTTGGATTCCAGCGTCTTCCCGTATTATGGCTGCGCTGATGGCTGATTCGGAGACTTCCAGATACACATACAGTTTCTCCTCTGCCACAGGCCGAGACAGTAATAAGGGAGACCCTAAATAAGACTTGAGCTGGTTGAAGGCTTTTTTGCACTCTTCTTCCCATTGGAAGGCCTTTCTTAGCACCTTAAAGAATGGAAGGCACTTGTCTGTTGCCCTAGAAACAAACCTGTTAAGGGAAGCCACTCTCCCCGTAAGACTTTGAACATCTTTGATACTCCTCGGTGTCTTCATATCAAGTAAAGCCTTGATTTTTCTCAGGGTTCGCTTCAATCCCTCTCTGGTTGACGATAAATCCTAGGAACTTCCCAGCTCCTACTCCGAAGACACACTTCCCGGGGTTGAGTTTCATTCTGTATGAGTCCATAATGTCGAAGGTCTTTTCGAGATCCGTTACATGAGTGCAGGCCTTCAAGCTCTTTGTTAGCATATCATATACATACACCTCCATAGTCTTACCTATTTTCTCTTCGAACATCTTATTAACAAGACGCTGGTATGTTTCCCCTGCATTTTTCAGGCCGGAAGGCATCTCTTTGTAGCAGTACGTCCCTTTGTCGGTAATGAAGGCCGTCTTCTCCAAGTCTTCTGCATCCATGAAGATCTGGTTGTAGCCTGAATACGCGTCCATGAAGCTCATGAGCTCATGTCCAGCCGGAGCATCCACCATATGATCTATCCGAGGTAAGGGATAGCTGTCTTTTGGACAAGATCTGTTCAGGTCAGTGAAATCAACACACATTCTCCACTTCCCATTGGCCTTGGGCACGATGACTGCATTTGATAACCATTCTGGATATGTGACTTCTCTTATAAACTCATCCTCTTCCAATTTTTTTACCTCTTCTCGGATGACATCGTACTTCTCCCTGGAATAGACTCTTCGTCTCTGTTTGATTGGCCTGGCATCTTTGGTCAAGTTGAGCCTGTGACTCATAACTTCAGGGTCGATGCCGGGCATGTCTGCGTGACTCCATGCGAAGACACTCTGTCTCCTCCTGAGGAAGTTTATTATCTCTTCCTTGATTTCTGCCTTTAGGGCTTTACCGACCTGGATGGTTTTTTTCGGCTCGTCTTTATTGAGGACGATGGATTCTACCTCTTTCGCAACCTCTCCCTTCTTCAACTTTGTCTCATCTCTTGGGTCAAGCGTATCAATGCTATAAGTGGTGGTTGCCCTCTTATGGGCTTCTCTCTCTTCGGCCGAGTTGAAGTAACATTCTCGCGCTGTGGTCTGGTCACCTTGCACTTCCCCTACCCCATAAGGAGTCGGGAATTTTAGCATCTGATGGACCGTTGACGGCACAGCTTCAAACTCTTTAAGGGCCACCCTTCCTATGATGAGGTTATAGGCCGAAAACACGTTCTCGTCCATGATGAAAAAATTTATCTTCTTGGTCATCCTCTTAGGCCACTCATCACCCATCCGTACGTCCATCTCATACATGCCCAAGGGATGGACCTTTTCGCCACTGAAGCCTATCAATGGGTGATGATAGGGTACCAGCCTTGCTCTGCTAAGACCTAGGCTCTTGAAGCAAGGCCAAAACATCACATCCGCCGAGCTCCCCCATCTACGAGGATCCTCTGCACCTCGCACCCATGCACCCTTGTTGTTATGACCAGAGGGTCATCATGGGGGGCTAAGATACCCTTGAAGTCAAGTCTGGAGAACCCAATTACGAGGGTGTCCATGTCTACTTTCTTCCTCTTCTGCACTGTATCGGAAGATGTTAGATTCACAACTTCAAGCTTGGCCGCTGACCTGGCCTCCGCTACGTGAGCCTTCATATCATCTACTTCAGAGACACCTCCTGCAAATCCTCCGCATATGGTGTCAACACCAAATGAGATCATACCAACCCTCTTCACCGGGGTGTTGTCATCTTTCGGCGGAAGATTCGAATCGTCCTCATCATCACCTTCTGAATCATCGTCTCTTCTGGTTGGGACATTGTCACAGAAGCTGTCATTTCTCCTTTTCTTAGGGTCATCTCTTCCACCCTTGGGAGCCTTACCGTCCACATACTTCCTCAACTTTCCAGATTTTAGCATCTTTTCAATCTCATCCTTTAAGGCGAAGCATCTGTCTGTGACATGGCCATGATCCTGGTGGAACTCGCACCATAGGTTTTTGTTCCTCTTATGTGGTGGGGCTTTCAGTTTCTCTGGCCATCTCAGAGTCCTGTCATTCTTAATCTCGTTGAGGATGTTCTCTCAGCTTATAGTCAGAGGAGTATAGTGAGCGAACTTGTCATCACCCGACCTCTTCTTCCCATCTTTCTTGTTTTGGGACTTTTCACTGCCACCGCGATTCTCATCCTCATACTTGGCGGCCATTTCCTCTTTCGCATTCATTACTTTCCCTGCGGTTACCAGGAGCTCTGCCATAGACCTAGGGGGTCTTCCGCAAGTTTCCACAACAGCTTCCCTTTCTGTAGACCCCCTATGAGGGCGGTCATGGCTATGTTCTCTTCATAATCTTCGACCTCCAACTTCTCTTTGTTGAATCTCGCTATGTAGTCTCTTAGGCTCTCATCCTTGCCCTGTTTGACATACAGCAGGTGAGTAGTCTTCTTTTGAGGTCTCACCCCAAAGAAGAAGTTTTGGATGAATCGTTCAGCCAAGCCTTTGAAGTTCTCAATTGAGTTCTTCGAAAGGGAGGTGAACCAACTGTGCGTTGCCCCTATTAAGGTCCCAGAGAAGGCCCTACACTTCATCTCATCGGGTATCGAGTAGATGTCTGCTACCGACTGGTACATCTCGATGTGATGTACAAGGTTAGTGCTACCATCATACTTGGGAGACACTGTAGGAGGCTTGAACTTAGCTGGGGTTGGGAAGCCCACTATCCTAGCCACAAATGGAGAGCCCTCTGAGTAACCCCTTTGTAATGGGTCCCTGCTTTAAATGAGGTCTCCTATCTTCTCCTCAAGGTGCTAGATAGAGTCATTCCACGGTCTTCTGCCATCGACCTGGTCGAGGTTGTCCCCAGCCACCTCCATGGGATGGACCGAAGGTTCTCCTGTCGCGGCACGTCGGTTGTTGACCTCTTCCTGTTCCCTGCCTCTTCTTTCATAGTGTCGGCCTTGATTTGGCCGACCAGGCATGTTCCCTCTCCGAGAGCCTGTTGCGCTTCTTGATCTCAACAATCTCTGTCTTAGTTCATTCACTGGGCCCAATCTCTCAAAGGCTGACCCTATGCTCAACCTATCAAAGGCTGACCCTCTTTGTTGATCCTTTTCACCTCTTCGGTCGACACAACCTTGAATTTGCTGAAGAGGTCGTACAGTGTTATTTGACACCTCATACGGCTCCCAGCAGTCTTTCGAGGCTTCTTCCGCCTCTAGATTGTCATACCTGTCCTCTGGGAAAGGGTTTCCTTGCCTCCCCAGGCGTAAGCGCCTAGGGTCAGCAACGTCCCTTCTCCGTTGGGGTGCAGGCTGGTCCTTCATTGGTGCTTGGTCCCCTGGCATCAGGATGAGTCTGAACAGCCACCGGAGTGATCATATCCGGTGAGACTCCAGGTGGCCTCATCATAGTTTGGCTGAGCTGTGCAAATTGTTCCTGCATAGCTTGTTGTGTTGCAGCTAAAGACCTCAAGGCTGCAGCTACCTTCGCCATTTCGAACTGGGACGGCGCCTGACTGGAACTAGTCCCTCCACCTCCAGGTGGCGGAAGAGGCGGTGTTAATTCTGGTGCCATATGTTAACACTATAGAGCTTGAGTAGCAGATGAGCTTAGTACCTCAAAGGACCTCTTTCAATGGTGAAGCAACTCCACGCAAGGGGTGGTGCCTTGTTCACCACCAGAGTCTTCGGTGAGGTTTAGCTGAAGAAGAGGAAGAGATAGCTTCTCTCTGTTCCCACAGACGGCGGCAAAATGATGATGCTAGAATTAGCACCACTAGGTAAGGTGTTTTCAAGCTCAATCTAAGAACAACAATGGAAGCATAGTTACGTAAAAGGTAGGATAATGAGAAGAGGAGAAGAGAAGAGAGAACCAGAATATATATTGTTCAGCCTAAATTGTCCTACGTCCACTGTGTGTGAATAACCTAACTGTAATAAGGCACTGATGGCCATGTTTACAATACACATAAGCTCACTTTCTCTCTCTAGTGTGTGTATAAGACAAAGTTTCAGCTAGGGTTACTAATTTTGGATCCTTTGCAAGGTAGAGGATGACCTCTATATATTGTACCTAGGGGGTGTAATATACCCCCCATGCATGTAATTTGCATGTGTGTGTTTGCCTCACCAATATGGGAAAGCCATCTGTCACTGTCACAAGTAGAGAATGAAAATGAAATATTCTCCCCGCGTGTGGGGAATAATCTTGTTATACTGATATGTGTCCACGTGCCCTTATCCAAATGTCAGCAAATGCTCAGCTATCGTGCTTGGTGTATGACCTCGGCCTGGGAGAGGCCGAGGTTGGTAAGTCTAGATGCTCGTTCAGTCCGAGGTGACCATGGAGGTCTCGACTTAATCCTAGCCGAGACAATGGACAAGGTCGGCCTGAGCCGAGGTTGAGTCGGTGTGTTTGGAGCATCGACTAATGTCTTGATGAGGTTGCTGGTGGCTTCTTGTGAGCTCGGACTATATCTGGCCGAGGTTGCCATTCCAAGGTATACGAGAATGTTGCTGATCCTTGTGATGCATGCGATGTCCCTTTGAGAGGCTGGTGGTAGTGTCGGCCTGGGCCGACCTTGCTATGGCCGAGTGCTGATGCCGCATGCCCAAGGCTTGTCCAATGTCGGCCATGATCTCGACCGAGGTTGGTGTCTCCGAGCTGAGGTCACACTTGGGGCATATCAGTTATCATCGTTCCATGACTCTACTAGGGGCTTTCGAAGAGGTAATGGCCCAACTGTTTCAGCAAACTATGAAGGACAATGCTCTCCGATGGTTTTTATTTCTTGAGGAATCCAAAATTCGTAGCTGGGAAGATGTAGCCCGAGAATTCATGTCGCAATACAAATACAACGAAGTGCTCGAGGTCACCCGTCGTGATTTAGAGATGCTCAAACAAAACTCTGGAGAATCAGTTAGTAACTTCATAGCCCGATGGAGGGAAAAAGCAACTATCATGACCAATCGGCCGTCTGAGGAAGAACAAGTCAACATAGTGAAGAAGAATTTCTTGCCCTACGTCCGAGCAACCATAGGAGGACAGTACTAACCCCACTTTCGAGCTCTCAGAGAAGCGGGAGTAAAAATCAAGGAAAGTCTTGCCAAAATAGAAGTTGAACCGAAGAAGGTGACCGGGCAGTTCACCCCTAGAAAGTATGACAAGCCTGCCAACACTACAGTCTCAACCATCAATAACATCTCTCTACCAACCACATCATGGGCACCGGAAAGCCGCCCTGCCCCTGTCCGAAGGGAATACACTGAGCTTCATGCTCCCCTCTCCAAAGTTTACCAAGCCCTGTTAAGTCGAAACCTTATAAAACCCTTGGATCCCCGTCCGTTACCAAACCCACTCCCAAGAAACTTCAAGACCGATGCTCATTGCGCCTTTCACCAAACAGCTGGCCATACCATCGACCAATGCTTTCACCTTCGGAACGTAATCCAGGATCTCATCGATCGGGGTACCATCGCCCCACCAGCCAATCCTAAGCCAAACACTACTCATAACCCACTCCCAAATCACACCAATGCCATCTTCTTGGAAGAAAACCTGAATTTCGATCCATCAACTCAAATCACACCCCTATACCCTCCTAAACCTCTTAAAAGTTTCCCATATTTCCTCCTACACCCTACTAGCCCCGCTGATCAGGCACTGTCACTTCTTACCAGAGCTTGCATCACTGTCCGGACCTATTCTGAAAGTGGAAGTATGGAATTGTCAGAAGTATTGAATCAACTCCTAGAGTTCGGGCTGAAATTGCCCTCACAGATGATTATCGATTGTCAGAGGTTCAGTACGCTATTTTTGGAAGCGCGAAAATGGGCCCGAGAATCAGATAGGTGGGTGGTACCAACCGAAGAAGTCATCTTAGATGATGTTTTCCAGATCATGGCGGAAGCATTCAGGAAAGCCAACAACATTTGCAGTATCACCGAGTTACTTGACACTTTGAAGCTACAAGGGCACCTGATCCCTTTACCCTTACACATCCCCACAGAATGGGATGACCTATATGAGGAATACGTTGAAGTTGTGGAATGCATTGATTTCACGAGGGAAAATAGAATTGTTGCCACCGGATGGGTGGAAGAATTCAAAGTTTCAAATGAATAACAAGTTTCAGGAGGAAATGGCCCAGTAGCCGACATATGTGGGATGATATCATTTGAAGAACTCCTCGAAGAAATAGATAGGGTGGCAGAACAACCTGAGATTGACGAGGAAATTGGATTTAAGTTTTTCCCTTCTTCAGTAAATCACATGACCAGATCTGGGAGACATTATCAAATTCCAAACTCACTACCAGCAAATGACAAGGGGAAGGGCGTTGAAGACCTTCCTATGCCAGAAATGACCCTCGAGGAGAGCAAGATCCTCAATCAACTGAATAAAACTCAAGCTAACATCACTCTATGGGGGATTTTCATCTCTTCCCCGCAGTACAGAAATGCTTTAATCAAGTTTCTCACAGGACCCATAGTTCCTCCTTCTACCATACTAGAAGAAGCGGTGAATTTGGTCGGGTCCTTGACCTCCACCCGAATGCTGTCATGTTCTGAAGAAGGAATCCCTAAAATTGGGGAGAATCACAATCATGCACTCAACATATCCATCGAAGTTATGGGGAAGGTGGTACCGCTTTCGCTTGTTGATAACGGATACGCTTTGAATGCCTGCCCACTGAGAACCTTCAAATGTGTAGGCCTGAAAGAAAGCGGCCTCGATCCAACCTCCGTCGCTGTGCATGCCTACTATAATACCCATTGTGAGGTGATGGGATCCATAAAACTTGCAATAGGGGTTGGACCTATAAACCCTATCGTCGAATTCTAAGTCATTGATATCCCGACCTGTTTCAACCTGTTGCTCGGACGACCCTAGCTCCATAGTATAAAGGGCGTCTCTTCCTCTTTCCATCAGAAATTGAAGTTCTTCATCGATGGGCGAGTCATCACCATCTTGGGTGATGACGATAACGCCGAGGGTGCAGGAACCAGCAGTCCAATCCTCTAGATACAGCATGGGTAAAATGATATGCTCTTATCAGTATTTCGAGTTGAGTCACCTCTACTCCCGGCAGGGGACGGTTTCAAAGAAAGGGTTTGTCCCGAATACGACCCTCATGGTAATGTCAATGTGATTCAGATGTTCAGAAACATGCACTTCATGACCGGACTGGGGCTAGGACAAAGACAACAAGGGATACTGGAGCCCATCGAACTGAAGAAAGATTTCCCTCCTTACGGCTTGGGATATCAACCATCAAAACAAGAGCTCAGAATAATCCGCCAGACTCGATAAAAAAGAGGGTTAGACTGCGTTTGAACTATCTCAGGTGATTCCTTAAATGGACGATTCATCAAAGAGGGCGAGGATTTCCCCTTTTGCAGTTTTCCAGAACCATGGTACGACCGCACAGACAAGAAAATAAAGCCTGGAATGGAGATCTTCTTCCAAGATAGCTACCCATGGGCCGAAAGTTTCCCACACCATGTACAACTGCTCATCAAAAATATCGAAGAGACTGAGGAAAGTGATTTTAAAGATTCCTTCAACTTGCAGACACTGGGGCTGGCACTCTGCATGGTTCACTCAGGCACTGCATCACTGGACCCTTATCATCTGATCAAAGATGCTGATACACCTCTCCTCAACTGGCATGCTGGGCCAGTTCTACCTCTTGAAATCTCCCCTAACCCCAATGTTTACCCTGTTTCTTCTACTGTTGTCCATTCTTGCTCAAATGTAATCGAGACCTCTTTTGATGAGGTTCTCAATGTTGTTTTTCCTATCAATGAAATAAACGAAGATTTTGAGTATCTTGCTGTGTCTTACATTAATTGTTTGGATTCTAATCAAACTTTTGATGATGATGATTTTGCAAATGAACAATTCTTAACTGATTTAAATAAGGTTAATAACAAACAACATAACCTCATTCAAGTTAATGAAGAAGAGACTGTTGTTATCAATCTCGGTTCTAGTAGCCAACTGCGCGAGATTAGGATAGGGGCCACCCTTGAC
Organism: Sambucus nigra; assembly: GCA_949130495.1. NCBI lineage: Eukaryota > Viridiplantae > Streptophyta > Magnoliopsida > Dipsacales > Adoxaceae > Sambucus > Sambucus nigra. The sequence goes on along the minus strand of OX422212.1, from coordinate 549,528,555 downwards.
GAGCATGAGCACGCACAACTCGAAGAATTGCTAAAGGAGTTCGTGTATGTCTTCACATGGTCCTACAACGACATGCCCGCTATTGATCCCAAAATAGCTTAGTATGAGATCCCCACTCTCCCAGATTCCAAGCCAGTTATAAGAAAATTGAGAAAGCTCCGCATCGAATGGTCGCTTAAGGTAAAAGAAGAGGTGATCAAACAGTTAAACGTGGGTTTCATTCGAGTGATCGAATATCCCACATGGACAGCCAATATTGTACATGTACCGAAATCAGGAGGAAAGGTTCGAATGTGTGTGGATTATCGAGATTTAAACAAAGCCTCTCCGAAGGATGATTATCCGCTACCCAACATCGATATGATCATGGACAACACAGCCAGTCATGCTCTCAAGTCATTCGTCGACGGGTTTACCGGATGCAATAAAATCAAGATGCACCCCGACCACCAAGAGAAACCCGCATTCATAACCCCATGGGGAACCTTTTGCTACACCGTTATGCCATTCGATCTCAAGAATGCTGGGGCTACCTACCAAAGGGCTGCCACAACCATCCTGCACGACCTGATTCACAAAGAGGTTGAGGTATACGTGGATGATATGATTATCAAGTCCAAAACTAGAGAAGGTCATGCTCCTTCTCTACGAAAGTTCTTCGAACGACTACGACAGTAGCTGATGCGACTTAATCCAAAGAAATGCGTCTTCTGCGTTACAAAGGGAAAACTCTTAGGATTCATGGTCAGTGAGAAAGGGATAGAAGGAGATCCCGCCAAGATGAAGGCCATACTTGAGATGCCACCACCCCAAATAGAGAAAGAAGTTCGAGGTTTTCTTGGGAAATTATAATATATTAGTCGGTTCATCAGTCAGCTAACCTCCATCTGCGAACCAATCTTCAAGCTCCTTCGAAAGGATTCAACCAAGGTTTGGAACGAGACCTGCCAAGAAGCTTTTGACCGAATCAAATAATATCTGACCCAACCTCCAGTTCCAATGCCACTACAGCCTAGTCTCCCTTTGCTCCTATACCTAACCATAACCGACACTGCAGCTGGGGCTTTCCTAGCCCAATACCTTAAAGACTCCCACAAAGAAATAACCGTCTATTATGCTAGTCGCAAATTGGTTGAGTACTAGGTCAACTATACTGCTTTAGAAAAAGCACGCGTCGCGCTTGTCTGGGTCACCCAAAAGTTGCGACACTACATGCTTGCCTTCCCCATTAAGCTTGTATCCCGAATGGATCCCATCAAGTACCTGCTCGAAAAACCCGCCTTATCTAGCCGAATGGCCCGATGGTTGATGCTCCTAATCGAGTTCGATATCGTGTACGTCACATAGAAAGACTTTAAAGGAAGAGAAAACTCTGACTACCTCACTGACTACCCTATATAAGAAACAGATGTCTGGATCTTCGAATTCCCAGATGAAAATGTCCTCTGCACCGCTCTAGACTGCCTTCGATGGAAAATGTTCTTCGATGGCGCTTCCAACAAAAAGGTATATGGCATTGGGATACTTCTGGTCTCCCCAGATGACTCCCACACTCCCATCGCCATAAAATTGGATTTCCCTTGCACCAACTATATGATAGAATACGAGGAATGCACAGTGGGCCTCAAGGTTGCTCTCATGAAAGGTATTCAATACCTTGATGTATATGGGGATTCTGCCCTCATCATCGGTCAAGTGCTGAGAAAGTGGAAGGTCAAGGACGAAAAGCTCCAACCCTTTCATGCCTAATTAGAAGAGTTAGCCTCCCAATTCTAAGATATCACCTTCCATTACCTGTCCCGAGCAACGAACAACCTAGCCGATGCTCTCGCCACTTTGGCCTCCATAATCGACATGCCCTAGGGAATAACAATGACCCCCTTCCTAGTTCAGAAGAAGAACAAACCGACCCATTGTTACCATATTAATCTTGTCTCCACAGAAGACCCCGAACTAGCCGATTGCTGGTACTATGATATATGGTGCCTCCTCGGGTACGGTAGGTATCCTGAGGGTTCCAACAAGAATGACCGAGCTACCCTCCGAAGGCTGGCCGCTCAGTACATCATCTGTCATAAAGCACTACTCAAGAGGAATTTCGATGGAACTCATTTGCACTGTATCGCAGGGGCTGACATTGAAAAGATAATGCAGAAAATCCACAGCGGGGAATGCGGGCCCCACATGAACGGCCACATGCTTGCCAAGAAGATCATCCGACAGGGCTACTACTGGACCACCATGGCCCAGGATTGCACCGCCTATGTTCAGAGATGCCCTAAATGCCAACAGTTCTCCAATCTTCAACACTTGCCTCTGCGGAAATTATATAACATGACTTCTCCCTGGCCGTTCTCCACCTGGGGTATCGACATCATATGTAAGGTTATGCCAAAAGCGTCAAACGGGCATGAGTTCCTCCTGGTTGCCATCGATTACTTCGCCAAATGGGTCGAAGCTGAGTCATACACATTATTAAATGCCAAGAAGGTGGCCAAATTCATCAAGAAAAATATCATCTGCCAATATGGAGTCTCGCACGAGCTGGTGTCAAATAACGGCTTTCACTTCGAGGCAGAAGTCACAGAAGTTGTCAACGAGTATGGGAATCAGAGACACAAATCTTCTCCCTACCGACCTCAAACTAATGGTGCAGTTGAAGCCGCCAATAAAAACCTCAAAGCCATCATCAGCAAGATAATCGAAAGTTATAGAGACTGGGTCGACCGGATCCCATACGCCCTCTGGGGCTATCGAACCTCAATTCGAAACTCTACTGGGGCTACCCCTTACTCCTTGGTCTACGATATGGAGGCAGTCCTACCCGTGGAGCTAGAAATATCCTTGCTACGTGTCATGCTCGAAAGCAAGGTTAGTGAAGAAGACTGGTGTGAAGGCCATCTTGATGAGCTAGCCCTACTGGATGAAAGAATATTAAAATCTCTTTATCACATACAGGAATACCATCGCTGAATAGTGTGTTCATTCAATAAAAGAGTCAAGGACCGTGGTGTCCAGGAGGGGGATTTATCCCTCAAGGAGATAATAAAACCCATCTGGGACCCCAGAGGAAAATTCAAGCCCAATTGGAGTGGCCCCTACATTATGAAGAGGATCTTATCCGGCGGTGCCGCCATGCTCGCTGACCTGGATGGAGAAGAGATGGCTCGTCCAGTCAATCTGGACCGTCTCAAGAAATTCTACCCCTAGTCTGAAATCTCGGCGCGCTACGACTCTTCTCATCCCCCTTCTATTCTAAAAAAAACAGAGGTACGTAGGCAGCTCATACATCCCACATGAGCACGACCCCTTCTTTTTCACAAAAATATATTCTTTTCTTATCTCCGAGAACGATAGTTAATTCTAAACATCTACTTGAACAAAAGGATTATGTAGGCCTTAGCAATCGGTATAGATAATTCAAAACACAAAATTCATCGAAAGGCACAGCTGGATGATCAGAAACTTATGTATTTCATTAATAAGAAACTACAGTACATATTATATAAGAAAAAGGAACGGATAACTCCCTTCCCTCCACTACCATAAAAACCAGCTAAAATCCCCCACGTCTGTTACATAAACTCCCCAGGAGTCCTACCCACAGCTACCAGAAGAGCCTGCACACATCCTAAGGACCCCAAGTTTCTCCTGCCTGAATGGAGTGTCGCAAACATTCCATGGATCGATGAGCCTTAACCATCTTCGAAAAGACCACAACACCCCCTTCCATGGAGTCAGATAAAACAAACCATCTTTGACCAGTCTCTACTGCCAACATCTTGTTGACTAATTTCCTCCACAACCACCTCATATAATCTTTGGGGACATGGCAAACCTTCCCGACAGACTGAGAGGGACGGGTCGACGGACGCCGATTTTCCCATAGAGACCCAAGCAACAGAGGCAGATGCTCAGTCAAATCCTCTACTGGAAAGAATTTTAAGGTCCGAGGGGGCACGACCTGCGCCCAACCGAATTGGCGTAAAAGCCGCCAAGGGAAATAAAAAGAGTTCTGTCTGAGACCAACCAGCCGCACATATGAATACTCTCCTAGCTCCAGAACTGGCTGCAACTGCCCCCACCAAGGAACTGAACAATACAACCCACAATCCCCATGCTTCACAAGACAATTCTCCCAGTTCTCAACATACAGGCCAATACGGATGAAGTAGCGTGAAAAGAAGTTGGGTACAACCGACAAAGGATATTCTAGAGGAGTTGACAAGAGGAATCTTTCAGACAACCACATGAACAAGATCACAGGACTACCCCTCAAAAAGTCAGAACGACCTTCTCTCCAGGCATCCAGGCCATTCAGAGTCTCCGCCAATATTATCGCCGCATGATTGCGACGATATGACATCCATGAAGTAATGGATGCAAGTTGTGGGTCCACTCGCACCTCCCCGATCACCAATAGCAATTTTGAGACCAGACCCAGAACAACGGCTCCAGCATAACCAGCATCACCTACTTCCCGCAAATGCACGGACTGCAACACCGCCGGGAGGGAGATCATTCCTCTAGAAACCAATGACCTGGCCGCCGAGGGCGAGATATGAAGAAGCCCGGCCAACAAATCCCTAGGACAGCGGGGAAATTTGGGTAAAGCCGCAGCAACACCGAGATTCACACCTAGTATGGAAAAAAATTCCTCGTAGGTAGGACAAACTTCTTCCAACCCAAAGCGGAATACGTGGTCTTTGGGGTACCAAAATTGTACTGCCGCCATCAGCATATTCCACTCAAAAGTTCGATTACGCCACAAGGAGACTCGACGCATGTTGAAAGCATCATAGTCGACATTATAAGAGCACATAGCTTCCAAGGCTTCGAGGTAGTTGGCAAACTCGGTGCTACCAGGGAGAGCCATCTTGTAGGGCAAAGAAATAGTAGGCAAGTGGATAAGGATGCAAAGGTGTGATGAAAATACTCCACCCTCACCCCCTTTTATACTTGAGAACTCTCACAAAAGACATAATCCCTGCAGAAATCGGAGGGAATCCTACCCCACAAGGTACCAAAGGCTGAAGAGGGTACCATTGAAAGCTTTCAATTGATGGGACTGGACTGAACTATCGATAGGCAGGTCAGGGTGCTTGCCGATCGGCAACCCCCCTATTTTTGGAAATTTCCCTTTTTTCTCTTTTGACAAAAAAAACTCAAATAAATTGATATTCTCAATAGAATTTCAAGAATCCCTTTTCTTCTTATATAATCCACCTTTTTAATATAGAATTTCCTTCAAAAATTCCAAAAACATTCCTTTTTACGATCTCAGTAGCAAAGTAAAAAGCGCATGTGCATGCATTCATTCATCATAAATAAAAGATAATAGTAAAAAAAAAATTACATTGCATTGCATATATCTGTTTTCTGTGTTACATCATCTTGCAGGAAATAGAAAGAAAAAGCCAAAAACAACGGGACTCAGCCCGAACCCACATTCTCTCTCTCTCTCTCTCTCTCAAGAGCTTCCGCCCCTGCGAATCGCTCTCTTCCCCCTACGATGAGACGACGCGCCCCCACTACCTGAACCAGAGTCTTCCCCGGATGAGGCTGACGGCACCAAGCAAGAAGAAACAGGGACAGCATCCCGAATGTGGGCAGTCGCTGATGATATCCAATCCCTGATGTCTCTCAGCCAAGTGGTCGACACCCGAATTTGCTGTAAGGAAAAGGCAAAATCAGTATCAAGCAAAAGAAATCAAAAAGAGGAAAAGGACCGAAAGGTTTACTGCAGGACGAAGGACCTCCTCTGTCAAACCCAGCTCCTCCGGATACATCGCAAGGGGACGGTGCAACATTGGCACTATCCCTCCATCAGCCCACCGGATGTTGTACGAAGGAATGTGCAGCCGAACGAAAGGGACCTACGATGTCGCTGCCATCGCAGGTGCCGACGAACCACCACCAATGTGGGAAGACCCCACCGCCCGACTCGAACCAGCAGGAGGGAAGGGCAAGGCATCATGAATGCTGGGCGCCATCAACCAGCTCGTCACAAAGTCTATATAATCATACGGCGCGGTCGTATCAGTATACAAAGCATATGACTCGCCGATCATCACCACGATCCTCTCATCCTCCAACAACTGTCGTTCCCGCCTCATAGACGTAGGAGACTGCGCAGGTGACACCACCACCTCCTCCTCAGCAATCTGATGAATCACCCTCTCCCCGAGGTACCAGGAATGGCCGAACTCATGCGCCAACAAGCGCCTCATCTGCGCGTACACCCCAGTCAATCCCGTGTCCTGAATAGCTGTCCCCCAATGATAAAAGGTCACCTAAAAATCCATAAGACAAGCATGAGTCGATATAAGATCAGAAGGTGTAAAAACCAAGACTAAAAAGGAAAAGACCTTACCCGACCACTGGTCAGGTCATTCAAGACCTGACGCATCGCCTCCAGGGAAAGAGATCCCTTCGACTACCGGTTGGCCTTACGTCATCGGTACAGTCGACAGAAGTCCCCAACAGTGTCATCCTTCAAAGCAATCAGCGGGGTGTTGCACCCAATCACCTCATAGAACCACGTCTGAATTCACAAGCAAAAAGATACGCATAAGGAAAATGTGAACGCATGAAAGGAAAATGCAAATGCATGAAATGAAAATGCGCAAAATAAAGAATACCTCAAGGAGATACGTGGCTCCAGTAAAAGTATGCCAGCAGCACCGGCTGAATGCATCCAGAGAAGAGTAAAGGGTCGTCAAGGTCAGACTCCCCCAATCATAGAAAGGGATGTTCGAAAACATCCTCAAGTATGGAAGAAACCACAAATGGACAACGTCGCCGCTCGACGCCACCATGAAACCTCCCAATACCAACAAAATGAATAACCAGGCCATCTGCCTCACTTGCATCCCGTCCTCCACATCAACCACCCTGCTCAGCAAAACATCCTTCAGCAAGGAAAGCCGGATGGAATCTTCAGAAACTATCCTCCTCACATCACCAAGTGCCGCATGCACCGCCTCCGGCCTCACTCGCAAGGAGCGATCCACCTCTATCTGCTCCCCGTCACAATCCAACCCCAGTAGTTTTTGTGCATCTATGGGAGTCACCGTCATCTCCCCGAAGCCAAAATGAAAGGTGTGGGTAGTGTCCCACCACCTCTCCCCCAAGGCACACAAAACTGCTGTTGAACGAGGCGTCTCATCCAGCGCAGCCGCCAACCTCCCAAAGCCCGCTGATGATACCATCCAACACACCATGGGTAGAAGATGCTCCCAAACATCCTTAAGCCCCGTCGTCCCGCGGGCACGCATTTTCTTCAAAGAAATATCCGACTGGCAAAAGGAAAAATTCAGTCAAAGGTCAAGAAAAAATCACCCAAAAAGAAAGGAATGCCAAAGGTCAGGTTACTTACATAACCACCGGGAATCACTCTCGAAGAACGATGACGCGATGGCTCCCGCAGCAAGGTCCGCTCATCCGCAACCGGCTCCAGTGCATCAAAGGCATTCTTATTCCTCAAAGAAAGAGGCACCCTGTCCCTCCAATCCATATTCGCCCAGTCATCAACGGTCAACAATTCCCGATGGACAGCAGTACTCACAAAGGCGGCCATTTCTTGAAGATCGGAACGTTAGAACAATTCGCAGAAAGAAATCGCAGAAAGAGAGAGGGCAAGAAGCTGTGAAAAATGAAAGGGATTCACCCCCTTTATATAGGAGGCCAAGTGCCATGCCGATCGGCACAGACCACTGCTATACCGATCGTCATTGTCTCCTCATCTTCCCCAGGCAGCTCAAAAGTCATGCCACTGCCGAATGGCACCCCTCAGTCTATGCTGGCGGGCACCCCCCTTAAAATTTTGTACAGAAATTCCCAAAAAAAGCCAGAAAACCTCAAAAAATCCCCAAGAATCCCAGGATGGATTTTAAACTTTTTCATCGAAACAAATTTCGCATTTCTTCAGGCGAAACCTCTTTTTCCCTAGCGGAACCCTCAAAATCCAAGCAAATGACCTCTCGAACGATGCGCCTGGACCCCCTAATCACCTCATCATCAGAGTTTACGACCTCAAACCAGTTATCTCCCCAACGATCAACTCCCCCGCTCAAATCAAAGGCAAAAGGCCCCCCCAGCCATTGGCTACCCGATGCGAAATAATATCTCATGGTATTTTTCCCAGCAGAATTCAGAAGAATCACTCGCCCGAGGCGATCTCTCCCAAAGGACGATCCAAATCTTCGCCAGCTCATTCATCGTTCCCCAGCGGAACCTAAAATCCAATTCTTATTCCCCAGCAAAACCTCAAATCCAATTCTTATTCCCCAGCAGAACCTTAGATCCAATTCTTATTCCCCAGTGGAACGCTTTTTCTTTTCCCAAAGGAAATGCAATCACTCTTGGGTCAGAATTGGCCCCGGTCTTAGATTGTCACCTGAGTTAGGTCAGAATTGACCTCGATCCTCGGTAGTCACCACTCTTGGGTCAGAATTGGCCCTGGTCTTGGATCATCACCTAAGTTAGGTCAGAATTGACCTTGGTCCTCGATCGTCATCACTTTTGGGTCAGAATTGGCCTCGGTCTTAGATCGTCACCTGAGTTAGGTCAGAATTGACATCGATCCTCGGTCGTCACCAATCTTGGTTCAGAATTGGCCCCGGTCTTGGATCGTCACCTGAGTTAGGTCAGAATTGACCTCGGTCCTCGATCGTCACCACTCTTGGGTCAAAATTGGCCCCGGTCTTAGATCGTCACCTAAGTTAGGTCAGAATTGACCTCGATCCTCGATCGTCACCACTCTTGGGTCAGAATTGGCCCCGATCTTGGATAGTCACCTGAGTTAGGTCAGAATTGACCTCGGTCCTCGATCGTCACCACTCTTGGGTCAGAATTAGTTCCGGTCTCGAATCGTCACCTAAGTTAGGTCAAAATTGACCTCAGTCCTCGGTCGTCACCACTCTTGGGTCAGAATTGGCCCCGGTCTTGGATCGTCACCTAAGTTAGGTCAGAATTGACCTTGGTTCGATCCTCGATCGTCACCACTCTTGGGTCAGAATTAGCCCCGGTCTCGAATCGTCACCCGAGTTAGGTCAAAATTGACCTCAGTCCTCGGTCGTCACCACTCTTGGGTCAGAATTGGCCCCGGTCTTGGATCGTCACCTAAGTTAGGTCAGAATTGACCTTGGTCCTCGGTCTTCACCACTCTTGGGTCAAAATTGGCCCTGGTCTTGGATCGTCACCTGAGTTAGGTCATAATTGACCTCGATCCTCGATTGTCACCACTCTTAGGTCCTCAGAATCGACCTCGACCCTCTGAATTGGTCATCCTCGCTTCCTTAGGTCCTCAAAATCGACCTCGACCCTCTGAATCGGTCACTCTCTCTTAGAAGCATCATGCGGTGTCTAATCGACGGCTATCATTTGTTCCAAACACACCCATCGAGGGGCTCTGTAGACACCTCATTCTGTTATCCCCTAACTCTCCTTAGGTCCCTAGTACCTCCACTCATCAATGAACCCTGGTCACGTCCCGAGTACTGACCTAAAAGCCATCAGGCACTCCTCGGCTCAGTTTGACCCAAAAGTCAAACTCTTCATCTCGATCGAGACTCAATGAATCTTGGAAGGGCACTAAATACCCTTTCCAATGGATCGCCCCATGCGCGATTCCGACTTACCATGCAGACGAATGATCCGTTTGCGTCCGAAACCCTACCTAGAGGCCACCAGGCGCTTCCAAGCTCTATTTGACCCAAGTAAACTCTTCATCTCAATTGAGGCTGAATGAATCTTCTAAGGGCACTGAATACCCTTTCCAACGGTCCATCTCGTGCGCGATTCTGACTTACCATGCGGACGAACGATCCGTTTGACTCCGAGAGGTCACCGAATGATTCTCAGGCCCAGTTGACCAAAGTCAACTCCCCAAACTGGGCCAAACTCTTTGTAATGTCTAAGTACACCTCTTAACCTTTCTAACGGTCCATCCCGTGCGTGATTCAGACTTACCATGCGAACGAACGATCCATTTGCGTCCGAACGATTCCCCGTCCAGCGGACCGATAAACGCTTCCGAGCCACATTTGACCAAAAGTCAACTCCCAAACTCGGGAGCGGTCCAAGTACTTTTGAAGGTCTCTAAAATACCTTTCCAACGGTATGCCCCGTGCACGATTCTGACCAACGATTTTCCCTCGGCGGCCAATTTTCCGAAAAAGTCTGAAACACACTACCAAACGGCAGGTCCCAGAACCTGCCTATCGGCACCTTCCTGCCGGCAGGAAGGAAGGGCTCTAAGCTGATCGGCAGTCCCCTGGATCTATAAAAGGATGCATTGGCCTCATTTGCAAGGGAGCTCAGATGAGAGGCAAATCACTCTCAGCAAACCCCCAGAAACCTCTCTCGAAGGCAGCGTGATTTCAACTTTCAAATCCCTTTTTCACTTCCACTTTTCATCATAGCTTTCATCAAACTTGATGAATTAACCACTCACCATCATCATCCAAGTGTAAGGGCTGCCTTTCAACATTTAAGATCAAGCTCAAAGTCTCCAAGAAGGTCCATCTCTCTCACCTCTCTCTTCTTAAATTTGCAATAACTTATTTTATTACTTAAGCACTTTTATCATCTTAGTTCACATATCCTAACATATTTTTTATCTAGTAGTTTTGCACATCTCCTATTTTCATATAAATAAAAAAACCCAAAAAATAAGAAAAAGAGGGTTTGCTCATAAATTCCAAGTAGGGATTCTCACACCTTTTCCACACTTTTCTCACAACTAAAACACTTTTTCTACACACACACACACACACACTTACAAATAAGAGATTTATCCATTTGTATTTATGGGTTAAACCCCACCCCTCGTTTATATGCGAACTACGTGGACTTTGATGCCTTTGTAGGCTACGTAGGCATCTCGGGTAAAACCCGAAACTCGAGTCCTTTTCTCACTTTTTCTCTTATTTTCTATCTTCTCTTTATCTCATTTTCCATTATATTCTATATAATTGTTCTTAGTAACGTATTATTCCATATGCATTATCATTCCTTTATAACGGTCAACGTAGGGGTAATCACGTAAATCTTATTTTCTACACCAATCTCACATTCCTACGAATGACTCGCTTTGTCTTTTCTATGATACAAGTCGAGGATTCCTACATCCATTCTATATATACACATGCACACATATCACGGGGGGAAATATAGAGGAAAATAGCAAATATCCATAAGAAACCGAAAGAGCGAAATGGGTGCCTAACACTTTCCCATTTCGTAACTAAGCCTCCGAACCCTTTTCGAATCATTTGGTTTCGCACGCACCATTATGTCTTCGGATGCCATCCTTCGGGGTGGCTTCCCCTTTTTTTTGTCTGTTTTGAGTAAAATAGACTAGCGACTCTAAATCTCTCTACATCTTCACACCTCACAAATTGACGTCGGCCGAAGCGCTCTCCCGAGAGGGGACGCGCGAGACCCGAAGGATCCCTTCCTCCCTCCGCGATGGGGATCAGGGATGGACACAATGACGATGAAGGGAGTGAACTTGAGACTTCCAAGGTTGATGGTACTGAGACATTTGTCACTAAATGTGACCTCATTGTCTTCAAACATCTGTATGCCATTCCTTCTTCCATTACCTTAAGGAAACCTTGAAGGAAAAGAGGGATTTCGATGGTCGAGAGGGAGAGCTCTGCGTCTGCGAGCAACTGTTCAAACTCAGCTTCCGTCTCCCAATTCACCCCACTATTCGAGATGTTCTTTCTTTTATCAACCTTTCTCCTTCTTAACTTTCCCCCAATGCTTGGAGGGTCTTGGTTGGGGCCATTGTACTCTGGAAGGTGGTTCATCATACCGACCTTCTAGTTAGGGTATTCTTACCTTGTTACATACCCCCACCTGCTAAAAATCACCATGGATACTATCACTTTGTATCCAGGAATTCTGAGAAGAAGATGCTGCTTGTGAATCAGACTTCTAACCACAATTGGAAGCCTCGGTTCTTCTTTGCCTCAGGGGCTTGGGAGTTTGGTCTTAATGAGGCTTGTGGAACATTTGTTCCAAGGACACCCCTGAGGTGGGATAAGGTCTCCCTCTCGGCCAAAATCAACCCTGGATTGAGCATAGACAATTGTAATTATATTGAAGATCTTCGTAGTTAGGGAGAAGATGGTAAACTCATCAAGTACGAGCATCTGATGACCCCTTACTATTTATCTTAGACGGGTCTTAGAAGTGGACCTTTAGCCTAGCTTCGTAAGTATTCTAGAAAAATCAATTTTGTAACTAATATGCCCTAAATGTACCACCTCGGCTCAGAGGCATCAACCTCGGCCATTGGTATGGCCGATGTTGGAAGGGTCTTAGAACAATGACCAACGGTCTCATCCCAAGCAAGGTCGGCTATGGCCGACGTTACTACCAACCTCGTCAAGAGAGGCCCTCATGATCCATGGGAATAGTTGTTCATCAGGCCATCCAAGGGATGACAACCTCGGTTGGGAGTAGGCAGGGGTTAAGGCCAGCTTCGGTAGGGAATCAACCAATGTTCCTAATATGTTCCAGCTTAACCTCGGCCCAACCGACCTTATGGTATCACCTACCTAACCTCGGCTCCACATAAGCCGAGGTCATCATGATTAATCTCGAATTAGATGAGAGTTAGACTTTACCAACCTCATACTATTCCAGGCCGAGGTCGTGACCAGACAGATGGTCGAGCTCTTATGCGCATACGTGTGGCTGGGAACACATGTACCCAAATCAGTTATAACAAATCATTCCCCTCACGTGGGGGGAATATTTCATCATCATTCTCTACATGTGACAGTGACAGATGTCTTCATCATATTGGCTAGATCAACACACACATGCTCATTGCATGCATGGGGGGTACATTACACCCCCCAGGTACTATATATACATGTCTTCTCCTTCTTGGAGGAAGACTCGAAATTAGCAACCCTAGCTAAAACTCTGTCTAAATGCACAATAGAGAGAGAAAGCTTGAGAGTTTGTATATATAACCATTAGAGACCTCATACAGTGATACATATCATACACTTGCACAATAGACGTAGGCCTAATTGGCTGAACCACTTATATTCCGGTGTGAATCCTATTCTCCTCACCTACTTCTACTATATACCTTTATACTGCCATTGTTAACACTGAATTGAGCTTACAAACACCTTAAAAGGTAGTGTTGTTTCCAGCATCATCATTTTAGCACCGTCTGGGGGAAGCGAGAAGCTGTCTTTTCCTCTTTATTCGCTTAACCTCACCGGAGACTCTGGTGGTGAACCAGGCCTCCCGCCCTTGCGCGAAGCTATTTCACCATTAAAAGAGGTCCTGTAAGGTATTAAGATCATTTACTACACCGGCTCTTTTGTGTTAACACATGGCACTGGAATTACCACCACCTCTTTCGCCGCCTGGTGAGGGAGGGCCTAGCTCCAGCCAGGCACCGCCCCAATCCGAAATGGCGGAGGTGGCCGCATCCTTGAGGTCTTTGGCTGCGACGCAATAAGAAATGCAGGAGAAATTTGCATAGCTCAGCCAAAATATGATGAGGCCACCTGGAGTCTCACCGGAGATGATCACCCCGGTAGCTTCTCAGCCCCATCTTGATGCTAGGGGACCACCCCAGGCACCGCGAAAAGAGAAACCTACACCCCAGCGGAGGAGGGACGTTGTTGACCCTAGGCGCTTGCACCTAGGGAGGCAAGGAAAACCTTGCCCTGTGGATAGGTATGATGATCTAGAGGCGGAAGACGTCCCAGAAGACTGTTGGGAGCCATATGAAGTTTCGAACAACACAGTTCGTCCTGCCAACCGGAGCCAAGGTTGTGGAGGCAGAAGAGGAGAAGAAGCCCAACAACGAGGATCAGATTTTGATCGATTGAGCAGAGGGTCGGTATTTTAAAGGTTAGGCCCGGTAAATGACCTAAGACAGATGTTATCAAGGTCGAGAAGTGCAGCTAGATCACAATGGGAAGAGGGGCAACGTCAGCCTCATCAAGGCCGACCCCATGCAGGAAGAGGTAGAGACCAGGAAGAGGTCAACAGCCGACGTTGTGCTGTGGTTGGTGAACCCTCAGTTCACCCCTTGGAGGTGGCTGGGGACAACCTCGTCCAGGCCGACGTTGCAAGACCATGGAACGACTCTATTCAATGTCTTGAAGAAAAGATAGGAGACCTCATCAAAAGCTGAGACCCATTGCAAAGAGGTTTCTCGGAAAGCTCCCCCTTTGTGGCCATGATAGTAAACTTTCTGACCCCCGCTAAGTTCAAACTGCCCATGGTCTCTCCCAAGTAAGACGGTAGCACCAAACCTGTACACCACATTGAGATGTATCAGTCGGCAGCGGACATCTATTCGATACCAGATGAGATGAAGTGTCGTGCTTTCTCCGGGACTTTGACAGGAGCAGCGCACATCTGGTTTACTTCTCTTCCAAAGAATTCAATTGATAATTTCAAGGGCTTGGCTAAACGATTCATTCATAACTTATTCTTTGGGGTAAGACCTCAAAAGAAGACCACCCATCTGCTGTATGTCAAACAGGGGAAGAACGAGAGTCTAAGAGACTACATCGCCAGGTTCAACAAAGAAAAACTTGAGGTTGAGGATTATGAAGAGAATATTGCCATAACTGCCCTCATAGGAGGTCTTCAGAAGGGAAATTTATTGTGGAAACTTGTGAAAGACCCTCCAAATTCCATGGCGGAGCTATTGGCAACTGCGGGGAAGGTCATGAACGCTGAAGAGGCTATGGTCACCAAGTATGAGGATGAGAATGGCGGTGGCAGCGGAAAATTCCAAAGAAAAATTGATGGAAAGAAGAGGTCAGTTGATGATAAGTTTGCACGTTATACCCCTCTTACGGTTAGCTGCGAACACATCCTCAATGAGATCAAGAATGACCGATCCCTAAGATGGCCAGAGAAGTTGAAGGCTCCTCCATATAAGAGGAACTAAAACTTATGGTGTGAATTCCACCAAGACCATGGCCATATAACAGACAAGTGCTTCGCCTTGAAGGATGAGATCGAGAAGATGTTGAAGTCAGGAAAGTTGAGGAAATATATTGATGGTGAAGCTCCCAAAAGGGGAAGGGAAGACCCCAAAAAGAAGAGACATGACAAATGTCATGAGGACACCACAACAAGAAGAGACAATGGCACGGATGACAATGATGAGGACGATTCGGACCTCCCACCAAAAGACGATAACATTCCGGTGAAAAGAGCTGGTATGATCTCCTTTGGTGTTAACACCATATGTGGAGTACTCGCGGGAGGTGGCTTTGAGGTGGCTGACAGAAAAGCTCATGTGGCAGAGGCCAAATTAGTGGCCAAACTTGAAGTGGTAAACCTCTCGTCTTCCTATACTACGCAGAAGAGAAAGAAGGTAGACATGGATACTCCCGACTCGACTCGACTTCAAAGGCATCCTAGCTCCACATGATGACCCTTTGGTGATCACAACAAGAGTTCATGGATGTGAGGTGCAGAGAATTATTATAGATGGAGTAAGCTCAACAGATGTGATGTTTTGGCCTTGCGTCAAGAGTTTAGGTCTTAACAGAGCTAGGATAGTACCCTATCATTATCCGTTAATGGGCTTCAGGGGTGAAAAGTTCTATCCACTGGGCATGTATGAGATGGACGTGCAGATGGGTGATGAGTGGCCTAAGAGGTTAACCCGGAAGATCAATTTTTTTATTATGGATGAAAACGTCTTCTCGGCCTATAACCTCATCATAGGAAGAGTAGCCCTTAAGTAGTTTGAGGCAGTGCCATTAACGGTCCATCAGATGCTAAAATTCTTGACCCCCTATGGGGTAGGGGAAGTGCAAGGTGACCAGACCATAGCAAGATAATGCTACTTCAACTCAGCTAAAGAGAGAGAGGCCCATAAAAGGGCAACCACCACTTATAACATTGACACACTTGACCCAAGAGATGAAACAAAGTTGAAGAAGGGAGAGGCCGCGAAAGAGGTAGAATCCATCGTCCTCAATGAGGACGAGGCAGAAAAAACCGTCCAGGTCGGTAAAGCCTTAAAGGCAGAAATCAATGAAGAGCCGGTAGACTTCCTGAGGAAGAGGCAGAGTGTCTTCGCATGGAGTCACGTGGACATGCCAGGCATTAACCCTGAAGTTATGTGCCACAAGCTAAATGTGACTAAGGATGCTAAGCCAATCAAACAGAGATGAAGAGTATACTACAGGGAGAAGTGTGACGTTATTCGAGAAGATGTTCAACAGTTGGAAGAGGCTGAATTCATCAAGGAAGTGATATATCCGGAGTGGCTATCAAATCCAGTCATTGTGCCCAAGGTCAATGGAAAGTGGAGAATGTGCATAGATTTTACTGAATTGAACAAGTCTTGCCCAAAAGACAGTTATCCCCTACTCCAAATTGACCAGATGGTAGATGCAACTGCATGACATGAGCTCATGAGCTTCATGGACGCATTTCAGGCTACAATCAGATCTTCATGGATGCTAAAGACTCATAAAAGATAACCTTTATTACTGACAAAGGGACGTGTTGCTACAAGGTGATGCCCTTCGGATTGAAAAATAAAGGGGCAAACTATCAACATCTGGTGAATAAGATGTTCGAAGACCAAATAGGCAAGACCATAGAGGTGTTTGTATATGATATGTTGACGAAGAGCTTAAAGGCATGCACTCACATGGCAGACTTGGAAAATACCTTAAATACCATGGACCTGTACATGATGAAACTTAACCTGGCAAAGTGTGTCTTCGGGGAAGGAGCTAGGAAGTTTCTTGGATTCATCAGCAATCAAAGAAGAATAGAGGCGAACCCTGAGAAAATCAAGGCTTTGCTTGACATGAAGATAATAGGAGTATCAAGGACGTTAAGAGGCTCACTGGAAGAGTGGTTGCACTCAATAGATTTGTTTCCAGGGTGACCAATAAGTGTCTCCCATTCTTCAAGGTGATTATAAATGCCTTCCAATGGGATGAAGACTGTGATAAGGCTTTCAACCATCTCAAGTTCTACCTCGGGTCTTCCTTGCTCTTATCTAGGCCCAACGTAAGAGAGAAATTATACGTTTATCTGGCAGTCTCTGAATCATCTATAAGTGCATCCATAGTACGGGAAGACGTTGGGATCTAAAGGCCCATATACTTCAATAGTAAAGTGCTTCAAGGGGCTTAGCTGAATTATCCTCGGATGGAAAAGTTGACCTATGCCTTGATACACGCTTCAAAGAAGATGAAGCCCTACTTTCAAGCGCATTCTATGGTCATTTTCACTGACTCCCCACTGAGACAAGTCCTCCATAAGCCTGAGAAGTAGGGTAGGTTAATGACATGGGCCATTGAGTTAGGGGAATATGACCTCACTTACCAGCCTAGGACGACCATCAAAGGGCAGGCGCTTGCAGACTTTGTTACTGAGTTTACATGGGAAGAGACCGAGATTGAGAATAGATCAGAGACAGCAGAAGGGTCAAATAGCAACATCTTTCGACACCCAGAAGAGGTTATGACCAAGGGATCCAGAGATAGGACAACCGCGAATGAGGAAGACCGGTACCTCTTCAAGAAGGGAATAATGTTAGAAGGTGGGTTCTCATCAGATAGAGACATCTGGAACCTCTTTATCGACGGGTCATTTTGCGAAAGTGGGAACGGTGCAGGGTTGATACTCTCATCCCCGGATGCTACTAACATCGAATATACCCTAAGGTTTAACTTCTGGGCATCGAATAACGAGTCAGAATATGAAGCCATGATAGCAGGTCTCTTATTGGTAAAGACTCTGGGAGTAGGACGACTTCTACTTCATAGTGACTCAAGGTTAGTTGTTAATCAAGTCTTAGGGGTTTATGAGGACAAAGATGAAAGGATGGCTAAATACCTGAAGAGGGCGAGAACGATACTGGAAGGCCTCGAAGAGGTAAAGATGAAGAGAGTACCTCGGCAAAACAACAACCACACAGTGCCTTAACAAGGTTGGCTTCGACAACAAAGACAGATATTCGTAGAACAGTCACTGTTGAGATCTTGCCCAGAGCAACCATTAAAGAAGAAGAGGTTAGTAACCCCTGCCTCAATCTGAACCTAGGGGATTCATGGATGGAACCCCTTATTAGGTATATCAGAGAGGGAGAACTGCTGAAATCAAAGCTGGAAAGGAGGAAATTAAGATACAGAGTTGTGAAATTCTCCATAGTGGGAAACGTCCTGTATAAGAAGGGATTCCTATTACCTCTCCTCAAATGCATTCATCCCATGGAAGTTACCCGCATCTTACATGAGGTATATGAGGGTTCTTGCTCCAGTCACATAGGATGAAGACCCTTGGCCAAAAGAATTATTACGCAGGGGTACTGGTGGCCAACCTTGGCAAAGGATGCTACAGCTTACGCAAAGAGGTGCGACAAATTTCAAAGATTATCCATAATCCCCCATCAACCTCATCATCCTATGACGTCTATCAGTTCCCCTTGGACATTCGCAGTATGGGGGATTGACTTAGTAAGTCCCCTGCCAAGGGCCGCAAATAATTACCAATTTCTGATGGTTGCCATTAATTACTTCTCCAAGTGGGTAGAGGCAGAGATGATGATCACGATTACAGAGCAGAAAACCTTCCAATTTATTTGGAAGAACATCATATGAAGATATGGCCTCCCAAATACCCTCATTTTAGACAAGGGAACCCAGTTCAAGAATTCTTCCCTAGAAAAATATTACGAAAGAGTTGGGATAAAGAAATTTTTTTCTTTTCCTGGTCGACCTTAAGCAAACGGTCAGACCGAAGTCACCAATAGAACAATCCTCAAAGGTATCAAGAAGAGGTTGGAGGAGGCTAAGGGAAGGTGGACTGAAGAGGTTGATGTTGTTCTTTGGGCCTATAAAATAACGGCTAGGACACCTAAGGGGGAGACCCCATTTATGTTATCACATGGCTCAAAATCCATCACACCCACATAGGTAAGACTCCCTACTCATATGGTTCAAACCTACGACCCCGAGAAGAATGGAGAGGAAAGAAGACTCAACCTAGACTTGATTAAAGAGAAAAGGGAAGACGCAAAAGTCAGGCAAGCAACTTACCAGTACAGAAAATCAATGTTCTACAATCAGAGGGTAAAATCAAGGCACATAGCTGTAGGAGACCTGATGCTGAAGAAGACATTACAGAAGGAGAATAAGCTCCACCCAAATTGGCATGGTCCTTATAGAGTAATCGAGGAGGTTGTACCAGGAACCTACAGGCTAGAAAATCTCAAGGGGGAACCTTTTTCCAATCCCTGGAATGCTGATCATCTCAAGAAGTATTACATATTATGTTCCAAGAGTGAGTAAATGTATCATCTTAGGAAGAGATTATTAATGAAAAGATCAGTTTCCATGATAATTATTGGTTCATTGTCCTCCAGTGGTAGAGTTTATGAGGATAACATCTTAGTTGATGACCTCAGACCTTATAACATCATGATTTGGTGACAAGGTCTAAGGTCAGACATCATACTTGGATGACCTCAGACCCTAAACATCATTAATTTGGTGAAATTATTTATGAGGATAACATCTTAGTTGATGACCTTAGACCTTATAACATCATGATTTGGTGACAAGGTCTGAGGTCAGACATCATAATTGGAAGACCTCAGACCCTTAACATTATTAATTTGGTGAAATTATTTATGAGGATAACATCTTAGTTGATGACCTCAGACCATATAACATCATGATTTGGTGACAAGGTCAGAGGTCAGACATCATACTTGGACGACCTCAGACCCTAAAAAACATTAATTTGGTGAAATTATTTATGAGGATAACATCTTAGTTGATGACTTCAGACCTTATAACATCATGATTTGGTGACAAGGTCTGAGGTCAGACTCATAATTGGATGACCTCAGACCCTTAACATTATTAATTTGGTGAAATTATTTATGAGGAAAACATCTTAGTTGATGACCTCAGACCTTATAACATCATGATTTGGTGACAAGGTATGAGGTCAGACATCATACTTGGATTACCTCAAACCCTTAACATCATTAATTTAGTGAAATTGTTTATGAGGATAATATCTTAGTGATGACCTCGGAACTTATAACATCATGATTTGGTGACAAGGTCTAAGGTCAAACATCATAATTGGATGACCACAGACCCTTAACATCATTAATTTGGTGAAATTATTTATGAGGATAACATCTTAGTGATAACCTCGGACCTTATAACACCATGATTTGGTGAAAAGGTCTGAGGTCAGACATCATACTCGGATGACCTCAGTCCCTTAACATCATTAATTTGGTGAAATTATTTATGAGGATAACATCTTAGTGAAGACCTCAGACATTATAACATCATGATTTAGTGATAAGGTCTGAGGTCAGACATCATACTTGGATGACCTCAGACCCTAAATAACATTAATTTGGTGAAATTATTTATGAGGATAACATCTTAGTTGATGACCTCAGACCTTATAACATCATGATTTGGTGACAAGGTCTGAGGTCAGACTCATAATTGGATGACCTCAGACCCTTAACATTATTAATTTGGTGAAATTATTTATGAGGATAACATCTTAGTTGATGACCTCAGACCTTATAACATCATGATTTGGTGACAAGGTATGAGGTCAGACATCATACTTGGATGACCTCAAACCCTTAACATCATTAATTTGGTGAAATTGTTTATGAGGATAACATCTTAGTGATGACCTCGGATCTTATAACATCATGATTTGGTGACAAGGTCTGAGGTCAGACATCATACTTAGATGACCTCACACCCTTAACATCATTAATTTGGTGAAATTATATATGAGGATAACATCTTAGTTGATGACCTCAGACCTTATAACATCATGATTTGGTGACAAGGTCTGAGGTCAAACATCATAATTGGATGACCTCAGACCCTTAACAACATTAATTGGTGAAATTATTTATGAGGATAACATCTTAGTTGATGACCTCACACCTTATAATATCATGATTTGGTGACAAGGTCTGAGATCAGACATCATAATTGGATGACCTCAGACCCTTAACATCATTAATTTGGTGAAATTATTTATGAGGATAACATCTGAGTTGATGACCTCAGACCTTATAACATCATGATTTGGTGCCAAGGTCTGAGGTCAGACATCATACTTGGATGACCTCAGCCCCTTAACATCATTAATTTGGTGAAATTATTTATGAGGATAACATCTGAGTGATGACCTCGGACCTTATAACATCATGATTTGGTGAAAAGGTCTGAGGTCAGACATCATACTTGGATGACCTCAGACCCTTAACATCATTAATTTGGTGAAATTATTTATGAGGATAACATCTTAGTGATGACCTCAAACCTTATAACATCATGATTTGGTGATAAGGTCTGAGGTCAGACATCATACTTAGATGACCTCAGACCCTTAACATCATTAATTTGGTTAAATTATTTATGAGGATAACATCTTAGTTGATGACCTCAGACCTTATAACATCATGATTTGGTGACAAGGTCTGAGGTCAGACATCATACTTGGATGACCTAAGACCCTTAACATCATTAAATTGGTGAAATTATTTATAAGGATAACATCTTAGTGATGACCTCGGACCTTATAACATCATGATTTGGTGACAAGGTCTGAGGGCAGACATCATACTTGGATGACCTCAGACCCTTAACATCATTACTTTGGTGAAATTATTTATAAGGATAACATCTTTGTGATGACCTCGGATCTTATAACATCATGATTTGGTGACAAGGTCTGAGGTCAGACATCATACTTGGATGACCTCACACCCTTAACATCATTAATTTGGTGAAATTATATATGAGGATAACATCTTAGTTGATGACCTCAGACCTTATAACATCATGATTTGGTTAAAAGGTCTAGGTCAGACATCATTCTTGGATGACCTCAGACACTTAACATCATTAATTTGGTGAAATTATTACATGGCAAAGAAAATCATCCAATAAATAATTCAGCAAGATAAGAAATAAGATCCCTCCTTAGAGGTTGACAGATTAAGTTACAAATGGAAAAAATATAAAGTAACATTGTTCATTAGAGGTTACAATTAATTGAGAGTTACAAAAGATTGCATATAGCTTCACACGAATTTAAGTGTTTGTAGCCTCAGGGTTAGTTGACATGTCTGTATTTCCTTGGCCGAGGGTGGTCACTTCCACCCCATCATCTTGAGCACCGACATTTTCAGTCACGGTGTCTCCTTTAGGGGCGGTCTCAGTGGGTGCAGCACCTCCCTCTTCTTCAACCTCCTGCAGGTCCTAGGCAAACTCAGGGTTGGCATATCCCAGGCCGATAAAGTCAACAGCTGTAAGGCTTCCTGATTCGTTCTCCTTCTTGGCAGCCCACTTTCCAGTTGCCTTGACCCCTCTCTACAGATATTCAAAGCCAAAGCTGACAAACTCATCAGAGACCTTGTACTCCTCCAAGATCTTCTCGGAGGTATCATCCAAGGCCACCTTGACAGCCACATCGACTTTGCGCTGAAGAGAGTCAGCCTAGGCCTTCAGAGCAGTGTTATGATCTTCCCTCCGCTTGTCCATATCTTTTTGCATCCCCTTCACGCTTACCTCATCCTTCTTTAGAGCATCTTTCAGACGTTCCACTTCAGCGTTTAAAGCGGCCTCAATCTTCTCAGCCTCTTGGCCCTTCTCTATCAAAGGAAGCTTCCCCAAGGTCCAGTTGACATAGTGATGCATGGTGAGAAAACCCTGCAGAACATGTGCAAAGATGTCAGACTAAGGTCTGAAATAGTTCAAATGCCGATGTTACACATTCAGAAGCTATACTTAAAGGTCTTACTTGGATGGTACGATGAAGGGAGAATTTAACCAGCAGAGGCTTATCCATGGACCGACAAAAGCGCTTGTCAAACTCAGTCATGACACCGTCGATGGCATCCAAGGCCTTCATACTTTGGCCAATGACACTATCACTAATATTTAATTGCTCAAGGACGAGCAATCAAGGCATCCTCAGAATAAATAGGGATGGCACGATCCCCCCTTTCTTCTTTTGCCTCTGATCCTCAGGAGCAAGGTCGGCAGCCTTTCTCTTTTTGGTGGCCTCAGTCCAGCTTTTTTTTACGAACTTTGTTAGACTGGGGGCGGCCATCTCCCACAACTTGTCAGATATTTCTTTTGGGCACTCTTCAAGATTGAAAGGTCTGAGTTAGAGAATTATATATACATAAATTCAGAGGTATAACTCATTGAAATAAAAAACACTTACCAAACTCTGTCAGAGGACTTCCCCCTAGATCAGTCTCAGAGATGGAGTAGGGGGCATCAGGTGTTCGAATTTACAAGCACACCTTGCTCCCCCTGATCCTAAAGGTCTTTGACCTTCTGAAGATTTTATTGGCTTAGCCCAGGATCGGGCCTAGCAGCCATTGTAACCTTTCCCCATCTTATAGGTATCCTCGACTCTAATGAGGAAGAGGGGGCACATGGACCAAATTTCCATGGCCCTGATGCAAAGAAGTAACGTGGCTTCCAGTTATGGTTTGAGGTTTGGGTGATCTGAAACATCTTCTTATTTGACTTCCGAGCCAAAAAATAATAATAGCTCGGATGGTTTCTGGCAGATGAAGGGACATAGCACCCTGTATAGACTTGGACAGGAAGGTCTACGTGATGAACAACCCTCCATAAGACAATGGATCCAATTATCACCCTTCAAGCATTGGGTGACAACTGGGAAGGGGCTAAGTTGATATAGCCAATATAGACCTGATGATGGGATGGATGGGTAAATGAAATCCCAACTTGAACATCTGCTCGTATAGGCATATTTCACCATCTCGACCGTCATAAGCCATCTCTTCCCTCAGAGGTCTCCTGAGTTTATAAAGGGGCTTATGGAATATAGGTATCTGAAGGACAAGAGGTCTACCTCACTGACTGTACACTCAATATCGACCGCCCCAGAGATGTCAACATCACTCTTAGCATCATCATCATCATCTAGCTCAATGTCGGCCCGAGCAGACGATGGGGCACTACCTGGAAACCTCTGAGCGAACTCAACCCCTGTGACTACCGAAAGAGGAATGGCTTCTAGAATTGGTGGAACAACCACACGTGGTCCAATAATTTCAACCTCTGAGGAAGAGGTTGATGTGCTAAAACTTTGGTGAGACGAGGCCCGATTGGAAATCTCTGCCTGATCAGGGACCTGATCTTATCGAATTGAAAAATCTATGGCCTCTTGAAAAGAGTCCATAGACATAGGGTCTGAGGTGGATGACTTAAACTCTGACATTGGAGAGGGTTCAGCTAGTACCTCTGCTTGGTTAACTGGTTCGGTTGGTTCAGGGTATATGACCTTCAGAGGTGGTGGAAAAATAGGTCTGAGGGGGAACGCCTCTGCCCTACGAGTTTCCTCTTGGGCTTTTTCTATTTGTCTAATTTTATCTAAGGTCTTCCCCCTAAGAGAGGGGAACTCCTCTAAAAGTTGGTAAAGGGATCTGAGCATATGAGGCAGACGCTAGACTTATTGAATCGCCTAAATTACAAATAATATTGGAAAATGGAATTAAACATCAAGCTATTAAACTTTGAACAAAAACGACGAAGAACAATTAAGAACAGTTCGCCGGAAAAACCAATAGTTTCACCGAAAACCTCTTGAAGATCACCGAAAAATGCAAAAGCAAGAACAAAGGCATAAAAATGAAGAAGAAGAGATGGCAAGGGGTACCTGAAGAAAGGTGATGAGAAGAAAGGAAGGAATCCCAAGTAATGACCACCCAAATTCACTTCAAATGCACTTCAATAGAGTCATTCCATGGTTTGGCAATGTCGTCCTGGACGAGGTTATCCCCAGTCGCTTCTAAAGGGTGAACCGAGGATTCCCCAGCTGCTGTGCAACATCGACTATTGACCTCCCCCTTACCACAGTCTCGGCTTTGTGGGTTCGGCCATGATGAGTCCGATGATCACCACCTTCTCTTTGTGATGGAGCTATGCTTCATGACCTAAATCACCTTTGCCTCAAATCATTAACTGGGTCGAGCCTTTCAAAGGCCGACCCTCTACTTAAGCGATCAAAATTTGACCCTCTATGTTGTGCATCTCCATCTCGTCTTTCACACTGACCTTGGCTCTACTATAGGACGAACAGTGTTGTTTGAGACCTCATACGGCTCCCAATAAGTTGTCGGGGTATCTTCTGCCTCAATGTCATCGTACCTATCCTCAGGGCAAGGGTTTCCTTGCCTCCCCGTGCGTAAATGCCTAGGGTCAGCGACATACCTCCTCCGCTGAGGAGTAGGTTGGTCCTTACGTGGTGCCTGGGGTAGCCCCCTGGCCTCATGCTGTGGATGAGCATCTGTCGAAGTAATCATCTCGAGTGAGACCCTGAGTGGTCTTATTATTATATTTTAGCTTAGCTGGGCAAATTGATCCTGCATTACTTGCTGAGTTGCAGCCAAGGACATCAAGGTTGCTGCCACCTCAGCTATCTCGAACTGGGGTGGTAGTTGGCTAGAACTGGGTGCTCTAACACCAGATGGTGGAGGACGCGGTGGTAACTCCGGTGCCATATGCTTAATCTTTTGGTGAAAGGATTATAGAGCTTGAAAACCTTAAGGAACTTCTTTCAATGATGAAATATCTACTCAAGAAGGGTGAGGCCTGGTTCACCACCAGAGTTTTCGGTGAGGTTAAGCAGCAAAAGAGGATGAGATGAATCTTTTCATTCCCACAGACTTTTTGATACCATATTTAGTCTGTTGAAGTGGACCAATCACTTGAAGACATGTGGAAGCCTACCTACCAAATACAAATACTTTAGACGAGCAACTCAAGTGTACCGAGCAACTCAAGCGCCCCGAGCAACTTAAGCGTACCGAGCAACTTAAGCAGTCCGAGCTACTTAGCGTGCAGAGCATCCAAATTAAGAGAATCAAAAGACAGCTACGCATTAAATGCGCATTATTATCGTACAGATGTATATGTCTACTAGATAAAAGCGCATTATCCTTTCATATGTACAGACTCAAGGCTATAAATACATTGTAACCTCCTTATAAGAAGGGGACTTTTGGATCTCTTGGTAAATCTATTAGCGAGATTCCAAATAAACAGTTAACAATACAAAAATAGTGGACGTAGACCATTTTCATCAGGCTAAACCACTTTAAAAATACTTTGTCTTATTAATTTCTTTATCTGTGATTGATTAATTATAGATAATCTAACTTTTTACTTCAACAGATTGGCGTCGTCTGTGAGAAACGACTGTAGTTTGCATTTTTCACCAAAACAATTCATCATCTATGGTTGATAATTCGGAATCCAGTAATCGAAACATTGGGGTCCCTCCAAACCCTTCTACTCCCCCAAATATTCAAGATCTGGCTGGTATAATGGCTAATTTAGCCAAAGGGAAAACTGCCATGCAGGAAACTATGCGTCAACTTATACAAATTGTTCAAGGTGGAGTGCCAGCCCAATCAGGACAACGAAGTGTTCAGAGAAATACCCATTTGCCTTCTTCAAAAACAAGATGAACGCTATTCCCGGAGGTCTCTCAATCTAGATGTACTGACTCATATTGTACTGAAAGATCTAGTGATCCATCATATCAACCAGGCTGGACTTCATCAGTACGAGCTACTGATTCCCACCGAAATGTCACTCTCACCCCAAAAAGGACTAGTGCTATAGAGAGGTTAAGTAGAGTATCTCCTTTTGATCGATTGGTCCCTAGGAGGAATAGAAGTCCTCCTAGGATTGCATCGAGGAACTCTCAATGACCATCCGACCTAAGGGAAGGCTCTGCTCAATCACGCCCAACAGCTCGTAATGAAAGGTCCCAAGAGGAAAAATCAATACGATCAGTTGCTCGAACCAATAGGCCCGAGGAGGGAAACGAAGCATGGAAAGGCTCTATTCAAAGGTTGGAGGATAGATTAGGGGAAATGGCTAAGGCCAAGAATCCTCTACAAAAAACTTTTGTCCAAGGAACACCATTCGTACAGGCAATTGTGGATTTTTCCACACCATCAAAGTTCAAAGATCCTATGGTGACGCCTAAATACGATGGAAAAACTGACCCTGTCCTTCCTATAGAACAATACCAAGCTGCTCTCGATATCTATGCGATTTCAGGTGAGATGAGATGTAGGGCATTTTCAGGAACTCTCACTGGGTCAGCCCAGATATGGTACAACAGCCTTCCTCGGGGGAAGATTGTGACTTTCTTTCAACTCGCAGAGCTCTTTATAGGGAATTTTTGTTTTGGAGAGAAACCATACAAACGAGTAGCACACTTGTTGATTATTAGACAGAATCCAGAAGAAAGTACTAGGGACTACATTACTCGTTTCAATAACGAGAAGCTTGAGGTAATTGATTACGAAGAGAAAATAACAATTACTGCTCTGATGAGTGGGCTGTTGCCAGATAAGTTGTACTACACTTTGGCCAAAGATCCACCCAGGACCATGGCAGAACTGCTGGCAAAGGCCGCCAAAATCATGAACACTGAGGAAGACATGGCTGCGAAGAAGAATACAGACACTAAGGAGACCAAGGCTGAGGCTGGTAAAATCGAGAAGAAGGATCAGAACAACAATGGTGGCAACAGGCAGTCGAAAGGTAAGTAAGCGTTGGAGAAGATGAGGAAGTATGGAAATTATACTCCCTTAAAAGTGGACATAAATCACATTCTAGAAGAGATCAAGAGCAGCGAAGAGCTAGCCTGGCCAGGGAAAATAAAGGCAGATCCTGATAAAAGGGATAAGTCCAAATATTGCGAATTCCACAAAGACCGTGGTCATGACCAAATATTGCATAGCTCTCCAGAATGAAATTGAAGCACTCATCAGGCGAGGAAAATTGACTAAGTATGTTGATCACCAAAATGGTGGAAAAAGCAGCGAACGAGGAAGGAAAAGATATAAATCTCCTCGTCGAGCAAAAGAAGACAAGAAGAGAGACCATGAAGATGATCCAGAAAATGACCCCGATCTTTCCAAAAGACCGAGACAGCTAGAGCGTGAGGTATTTTCAATCCATTTTGGGTCATTTGAATGCAATGTTATTATAGGTGGAGATGCAGGAGGTGGAAATCTGACTGCAGAGAGAAAAGCTTACCTCAATGAGGCTCAAGCTTTCTCGTACATATAGTGAATAAACTTTGATGAAGATGATTGCCTGAGGAAGGTGAATAAGGACAAACTGGTCATTGGTTTCTCTAAAAACGACCTGGAAGGTGTACTATATCCTAATGATGACCCATTGGTGATCAAGATGAGAATGAAAGAACTGTTGATTTCATGGGTGCTGGTGGATAATGGTAGCTTAGCAGACATCATGTTCTACCTATGATTTGACAGTTTGAATCTGAAGTTAGCCCAGTTGGATCCCTATTATAGGCCCCTCCTCTGCTTTACTGGCAAAAAGGTTTTTCCACTTGGGACGACAAGTTAGATATGCTTATTGGTACTTGGCCTTCTTGTCGAACAGAAAGAGTACGCTTCTTCGTAATGGATAAAAATGTTCAATCAACTTACAATATCATCATGGGAAGGGTAGGTCTGAAGAAATTCAAAGCAGTACCATTTACTTCACATCAATTTTTAAAATTCCCAACCAACTTTGGATTGGGAGTGGTGAAAGGCGATCAGAAAGTAGCTCGGGAATGCTACTATTCATCTGCCGAACAGGAGTAACGTGAAGAATCCAAGAAGAAGACTATCACCTATCAAGTGGATGAAATAGAAGAGACAGAGATTAAAACATTAGACCCTAAAGACGAGTCTCATCTCGTGAAGGACCAAGTCATGGAAGTTACAGAAAATATCATTCTGGATGATGAACACCCAGAACGAACGACCCAAATTGGTGCATCATTGGATGAATCGATAAAAAAGGAACTGATAGCATTTCTAAGGCGCAGAAAATAGACTTTTGCATGGAGTCATGAAGACATGCCAGGAATAGACCCGAATTTCCTTTGTCACGAGCTCAACGTGAACAAGGAAATCAAGCCAGTGAAGCAGCGAAGAAGAGTGTTCAGCCCTGAAAAGAACCAAGCTATACAGGAAGAAGTAGAGAAACTACAAAAAGCCTTTTTTATTGAGGATGTCAAATATCCTGATTGGCTAGCAAATGTGGTGATGGAAAAGAAAAAAAATAACAAGTGGAGGATGTGTGTAGACTTCACTAATCTTAATAAGGCATGCCCAAATGATCATTTTCTTTTGCCTTGAATTGATCAACTGGTGGATGCTACCTCGGGGCACGAATTTTTGAGTTTCATGGATGCTTATTCTGGTTACAACCAGATTAAAATGAAGCCTGAGGATAGGGAAAGTACCTCTTTTATCACCCCAAGGGGAACTTATTGCTATAATGTTATGCCTTTTGGACTTAAAAATGCAGGTGCAACATATCAGCGGCTGATGAATAAGGTGTTTGCAGAGCAAATCAGTCATAACATGGAGGTTTATGTTGACGATATGCTGACGAAGATCAAGAAAGTTGCTGATCATCTAGTTGATCTAGGTCAAACCTTTGATCAACTAGAGAAATGTCAAATGAAGTTGAATCCCACCAAATGCATATTCGGAGTACGAGAAGGCATGATTCTCGGATATATTATTAACCAACGAGGTATCGAGGTGAACCCTGAAAAGATCAAAGCCCTATTAGAGCTGCGATCTCCAACTACGAAGAAGGAAGTGCAAAGTCTCACAGGGCGAGTCGCAACCTTTAACAGATTTATGTCACGAGCAACAGACAGATGTCTTCCATTCTTCAAAACACTCCGAAAAAAATTTCAGTGGAATGATGAATGCGAGGAGGCCTTTCAAGAATTGAAGAAATATGTGGGGACACCTCTATTGTTATCTAGACCAGTGATGGGAGAAAGATTATACTTGTATCTGGCGGTTTCAGAGAATGCAGTTAGTTCGGCATTGATAAGAGTGGAGGACGGAGTCCAAAAACCGATCTATTACACCAGCAAGGCTTTCCGAGGAGCAGAGATCAGATATCCAAGGTTGGAAAGTTAGCACTGGCCCTAATTGAAGCGAGCAGAAGGATGAGGCCATACTTCCAAGCCCATACTATAGTGGTGTATACTGATATGCCATTGAGGCAGGCTCTGCATAAACCAGAGAAATCAGGAAGATTGATGTACTGGGTAGTAGAACTTAGTGAATATGATATAGTTTTTGAGCCTAGATCATAACTTAAGGGGCAAGCAGTAGCAAATTTTATCGCAGAGTTTACTCAATCTGATACCTCTGAAGAACATGAGTTTAATATAGACCAACCCGTGGATGTTACGGGATCATCAAATTTAATCCTCGACCTACCTCCATCCATGGACGATCAAGAGAAGATAATCAACGAGCAGCGAGAAGTGACATAGGAAGACAAAAGGAAGCATCAAATATTCCACCGAGGAGTTCTGTCTGACCAAGAGTTTGATAATAAAGTACCTGTGTTGAATCTGTATGTGGATGGCTCTTTGTGCACTACAGGCAGTGGAGCAGGAATTATTTTAAACAGTCTAGATGAGATTGATGTGGAGTATGAACTGCGCTTTCAATTTAAGGCTTCTAATAATGAGGCCGAATATGAAGCAATGATCATGGGACTAAGTCTGGCTAAAACCATGAAGGCAGAACATGTCATTGTATTAAGTGATTCCCAGTTAATTGTAAATCAAATTCTGGGGGTGTATGTAGTAAAAGGAGAATTAATGGTTAAGTATCATGCAAAAGCAATGGAGGTTGTATCGAGTTTTGATGCAGTTCAGTTGATTAGAATATCGAGATTGGAGAATGCAAGAGCAAACGACCTAGCTCGGTTAGCATCAGCCACATGCACCGAGAAACGAAGAACAATCCCAATAGAAATCCTGGCTGGTCGGAGCATAGAAGAAGATTTAATGATGAATTTCATTGGCCTTGACTTGGGACCTTCCTGGATGGATACTATCAGGGCCTATATTAAAGAAGGGATTCTGCCACCTGATAAACTCGCAGCTAAGAAACTAAAGTTTAAAGCTGATCGTTATGTATTGACCAGTGGTATTTTGTACAGAAGGGTAGTTATAGCAGGATTACAGATATGTGTCCATCCCTCCAAAGTTAAAGACTTAATTGAAGAGGTTCACAAAGGATCCTGCGGAGCACATGTAGCAGGTCAGACGCTTTTGCAGAGGATCGCAACACGGGGGTATTATTGGCCAACGATGAGGGATGATTGTGCATCTTACGCTAAGAAGTGTGATAAGTGCCAACATTTCTCTTCCATCCGAAGAACTCCCCAAGTATTGTTAATGGCCATAACATCCCCTTGTCCATTCACTATGTGGGGGATAGACTTGGTCGGACCACTTCCAACGACCAGGGGAAG
Source organism: Sambucus nigra (assembly GCA_949130495.1). NCBI lineage: Eukaryota > Viridiplantae > Streptophyta > Magnoliopsida > Dipsacales > Adoxaceae > Sambucus > Sambucus nigra. The sequence goes on along the minus strand of OX422212.1, from coordinate 549,497,140 downwards.
ATTCATGTACTTTGTGGTTGCTATGGATTATTTTAATAAATGGGTGGAAGCTGAGCCTCTTATTGATATGACATATGACAAGGTCTGCAGATATGGTCTTCCCCATACATTCATCACCGACCATGGAACCTAATTTGACAATGAGTAATTTGCTGCCTATTATCATCAATCTAACGTATTGAAGATCCACTCTGTGCCAGGCCATCCCCAGAGCAATGGGAAAACTGAAGTGACGAACAGAACCCTATTAAATGGTTTGAAAAAAAGGTTGGATGATCCAAAGGGAAATTGGATCAACGAGCTACACTCTGTGTTTTGGGCCTATCGCACTATACCACGAACATCAACTGGGGAGTCTCCTTACATGTTGACATTTGGGAGTGAGGCAGTCATACTTGCTGAATTGGGTCTACCCACACATAGGGTGCTTAACTTCAACTCCCTTATAAGTGACTTAATGAGAAGATTAGACCTAGATATGCTCGAAGAAGTTGGGGAAGAAGCAACAACCAGGAATGTAGCATATCAACAACGAATAGCTTTGTTCTACAATAAAAGGGTGAAGAAGTGTGATTTGAAAGAAGGGGATTATGTGCTGAAGAAAGTGATCCAAAAGCATAACAAACTGGAAGCCAACTAGCATGGACCTTACAGAGTAACTGCAGTTGTTCGTCCAGGGACATATAGAATTGAAACTTTGGAAGGAGAAGAATTCAAGAATGCATGGAAAGCAGAACACCTGCGCAAGTACTATCAGTAATTAAAATTCCTATGTATAAGAGTTTCTTCAATGTGAATAAAGTGATATTTCGCCCATATTTCTTGCTTTGTTTAAATTTTTTAGGAATATTAGTGCTATGCACTACCCAAACCCAAATTCAGAGCAACACACCACCAATTTACCACTAACTCTGGTTGGTCGGCAATTCAATTACCACCAACTCCGGTTGGTCGGGAACACTGTACCACCAACTCCGGTTGATCGGGAACTCATAACCACCAACTTCGGTTGGTCATCAATTCAATTACCACCAACTATGATTGGTCGGGAACTCATTACCACCAACTCCAGTTCGTTGGTAATTCATAACCACCAACTCCAGTTGGTCGGTAACTCATAACCACCAACTCCGATTGGTCGGCAATTTAATTACCACCAACTCTGGTTGGTCAGGAACTCTGTACCACCAACTCCAGTTGGTCGGTAACTCATTACCACCAACTCCAGTTCGTCGACAAATCAATAACCACCAACTTCGCTTGGTCAGGAACTAAATACCACCAACTCCGGTTGGTCGGTAAATCAATTACCACCAACTCCGGTTGGTCGGTAAATCAATGACCACTAACTCCGATTGGTTGGTACCAAACTAGGCAAGAAGCTGGATGACCTCCCGGGGCATCCACTGTCTAGGCAACTAGGTAATCCATACGAGATTACTACAACTAAGCAGGAACATGGGATGAAAATCATTCCATTGCTTAGGCCCAAAGAGTGACAAGTCACTATAATCAAACAACAAATGGGATAAGTATAGTATATACATATATATTTGCCAACCAACAAACAAGGAAATTCTACAAATTATCTCGAAGAAAATGCAATGGCAAAAGATAAACTTTTTCTTCATTAAACTAAAGCAGATTACACAAGATATGAAGTCTAATTCATTACATCAAATATCCTATTCTATTGGTTTCTTTCCCTCTGCTTTTAAAACAGGTTCTACCCCAGCTGGAGGATCATCTAATGCATAAAGGGAATTTATAAAGTTTAGATCTCGCATCATTCTGACATTCATTATGGATGGTTGATCATGCAAGTGTTCTGGACGAGCTATCTCAAAGTTTGCATGAAGACTGCAATCACCGAGATACTTAGAAATCAGGCATCGAGGAATTGCACGAGCAGGAATCCAACTAATATCAAGCTTAAAAGGAGGCACGGGCAAATCGAGCACTCCAGGCTCATAATAATCCCATAAGTAGTGTCCTTGCTCCAATTTTAGCACACACATAGCATTCAACCATCCCTTCTTGTACCCCTCATTATTCGATTGCTGCAATCGAACATCAAGATGGTACAGAGCTTCATTATACCCAGCCATCCAAAATTCCCTAGGATGTTTGTGAAATTGATAAGTTAACCTCTCAAGTTTCTCATGGAGTTTCTTCACTAGAATTTCTTTACTTTCCAGAGCAGAACTTTGATTAGAAAGTTGCACAGTGAAGTTCAGAATCTTCTTAGAAATTTTTGCCAAGGCTTGGTTCTTCTCCACCAACTGAACGGCTTGATTCTCTAAAGACGACTGAATTATCACTTCTTTAATAGTGACCCGACCAGCCCTTGCTCATCTACGAGAAAATATTGCTCTACCACGAGTAGATGTGGAGGGCCCAGCTCATTTCAAAGTTTCTAACTCATCTTGTAAGTTAGCATTTTTTACCTCCAAGAAGGAAAAACCTTCATCATTAATGGGAACCAAGGCTCCCGAGGAAGAGGCACCAGATTTGAGTTATTTTATTTCCTCCTGCAAAGAAATGTTCTCCTACTCCAACAACTTGGCAATATGTCTATGATCTTCAATTTCAAGCTTCAGAACACTCTCCTTTTTCTCATGAGCAGAAATGAACTTGTCATATCCCTTGTCAGCACTCAATTGTTGGTACTTTTTCTCATAGCCTTGATGCAGAAGTGTGGTGGATTATTTGTACTGCTGTTGGAGTTACTCGATCCTTCCTTGGAGATCTTCAGTCATCTCGTAGTAGGCCACATTGTTGGCTACAACACGATCAAGTAAGCACTTCAAGTATTGGTAAGCTTGAACTGCTCGGTCAGAAGCACCTAATCCAAGGATGTCAGTTATCTGGGCTTCATTAAAGTCTACATGGCCAACTTTGAAATATTCATTGCATTTCTTCATCAACTCTGTATCATGAGCTGATAAGAGCTCCATCCTGGCCATAAACTAGCAAAGAGAAGAAATAAAAAAAATCAACAACGATGCGAACAGAGCAAGTAAGAGAGAATTTCCAGACGAATAACAGAAGTTCAAATTTTATTCATCATAATCAAGGAAAACATAGTTCAAGGTTACATTCATGAAAACAGCAAAATAAAAAACCCGAACAACTTTTCACCTTCTCCTTATTTCCTACGACTTCTTCAGATGTTTTGGATGAAGGTATTGGTTACTCGGAGAGCAATGGTAGTTGCTCGGTAGATGTGCTGGCTGGTTGGAGTTTCTCTCAGGGTTGGGAAACAGCAACAATGGGGATCTGCTCTCCTGTCATCAAGGAAGACTCATTTGAAGCTGCTTCGTCATCTTCTTCTTCTCTAGGAGAGGGCGAAGGGCCATGAGTATGCTACTAAAACAACTCAGAATTCTTAGCAACCTTCAGCTCCTTCAAGGTTTCTACCCATCCATCCCTAAAATATTTGACACTGGCATACTCCATTTGAGAAGATATGATAGCCACACCCTTGTTCTAACCCTTGTCCCAACCAGCACTAAAGGATTTTTTAGCTGCAGCTTTCCTTTTTGCTCTCTCCGAGGTGGTCCTTTCCCTAAGGAGCTCCTCAACAGACTTCAGTTTTTCCTCTACCTCTGCCTTATGTTGCTCGATATCTTAAAGCTTAGCAACTCCTCAACAAACTTAAGCTCGACCTCAAGCTCCTTGTTACTATGTTCAGCTTTCTTTAATTTATTTTCCAACTCTTTGGAGGCAGTTTCAGCGTGATCTCGATTCGCTTCAACAGACTTCAATTGCTTCTCCCAAGCATCTTTGTCCTCTTCGTACTTCTGACGAGATTCCTTCAAAGACTGGGTTAGTCCAGTAAAATCTTCTTCTACTCCACCCGAGGAGCTTGAATCCCTGATAGCTTCATCTTCTTCAAAATGTTGTTGAAACACGTCACAAGATGAAAAAAGAAAGAACTTTAAGTCAATATATGAACATAGTATTAGAAAATAAAGGACTCAGGTTAACACTACTTACTGATGCAATGTGTTGAGCAGCCAGAGTAGTAATTCTCTCACGAGAAAAAGTATCTTCAATGTTTTGGACCTCTGGGACAGTCCAGGATCTTACCAAGCCCACAGCAGAGCTCGGAGGAACAAGACCTGGAACACTACCTTCAATATTTGAAGGTTGAGAGATAGGTTCAATATTTCTCTCACAAGAGATTCTTTTTAATCTCCTCACAGGATCAGGAGCATTTTCAATTAAAGATGTTGTCTCTATTGGGGAGATAACAACAGTCTTACTCGGAGGCACATGGGGCTTCTTGATAGTTTCTGTGGCAGCAATGGAAGGGGGTACATCTGTATTCTTTGTCCCTTCATCTGGGACATCTTGTTTACTCTTCTTTGCCTCATCGGTGGCAAAGGCAAACTTGTTAAAAAAAGCAGGAGCTTTCTCCTTCTTCATTAAATCAGTAATAGGAATACTCAAGTCAAAGGCAGAACCTTCCACACTGGTTTCAGAGGTTGGTACCTGATCAAGATCAACCACCACTAGACGAGGACGAGTAATGAAATATGAAGTGTAGCTTCTGTATTGCAGCAAATAAGAAGCAAATCTAACGTGCTCCCCAGCAACAGATTGATGCAAGCCCCAGATAAGTTTTAAATGCTTTATATTAACCTCAGTTTCTTTTTGAGGTTTCCTTTTACTATCAACTGTAACAAATAAAATCAAATGTCAGTGATGTATTTTATCAAATACAAAGAAAATAAGATTTCAAAAATAAAAACAACCTATCCCATTGCCATAAGGTGGACACCTGGGACATTGGCATACATCATCTCCATTTAATGGACCGTGTCGCCAATTTTTCATCACAACCCCATGATCAAAATAGTCCCTATTGGCATCAGGAAGATCTTTATATACTCTAAAATGCAAAACAGGGCATTTATTATGCTTTGCAATTAGCCTATCCATATGACACATCATTTATTGATAATTATTACTGACAAGTGGCATTGGGTAATTATTACTCAGCTATCTTAAAGGTGTCTCTATTTGTGAATCTGTCTCTTTGATTTCCAAAGAACTCAGTTACGCTTTTCAAGTATTTGACTTCCTCAAAAGTGACAACTCGTCATTTCCAACGTACTTCTCTCTCCCTCTTTTCATCCCTCCTTGTAATGAAAAATAAAGTGGAATGGTTCCATGTCTCACTACCCTTTGAAAACGTGAAGTTTGCAGCTGTAAAGTTCCAATCCCATGGGTCTAAAGGGTTTCCAAAGAGGAATTTCTCCAGCGATAGATTCTAAAGGACTGCTACTGATGGGTCTTAAAACAAATAAGGAAAATGTTACTGGTATTGATTGTTTGTCTTATTGCAATTTAAGACTAATGCATTATGGCCATTGATATAATCATAATAAACATTAAGAAGGATTTTTTACAATCAATCATATGATTTTTTTTTTACATTATGGCCATTGATATAATCACAATAAACATTAAGAAGAATTTTTTTACAATTAACATTGATGTTGGTCCAATTTATAATAGAAAATGTAGTTATTTAATCATCGAGCATTAGAAACATATGTACTACATAGTGCATTATTGTTGTAATGGTTTTTCGAAATGATATTTTTTTAAATTATAATATTTTATATCACCACATGTTGTAATTAAATAACTACAAGTTGTGTTTTTAATTAAAACCTCGCTCTTCAATGCAAATGTAAATAAGAAGGATATTTTTGTTACAAATTTTTTAGATATATTTTTTCTTATGTTTCGTACATTGCGCCTCTCTCGCGCATCGCGCGGGCTTACAACTAGTTGACAACTAAAGCTCTATTCGAAAACCTAGTTTTTAAATAAAGAGTATTATCACTGATAACCCATCTGTAGCAATACATAATCTTTGGAATCTCCAAATGAGTTCCATAAAGTTGATTCAACCTATGTGCGCCATTAACCACTCTCCATGTATTTGGAGCCACTCTTGCAGGTACAATATCAAAATATTGGCAAAACTCCAAACACAGGGGATTTGGCCGGAAAGAAAAGCCACATTCGGCTACAAAAAGACTTGGGAACCAATGTCCCTCAGCCAAAGAAAAATAATCAGAAGAACCAAAAATTTCTTCTAAGATAACCCACGAAAGGATTGAAAACTCAGACTGAAGTTTATCTAACGATTCAACAAGATAAACCATGGTGAATAAAGAGAATAAAGAAGAAGGAAAAAAATCTTACAGAGGAAATAGAGATCAGTTGTCAATGAATGATGGAAAAAATGAAGGCACAAGATAGAGAGGAGATGAAGAGTTCAGAGATACAGATTTGAAAAGTGAAAAAAGATAGGATTTCTATCACACTTCAATACTTTACCTCGGGAATAGAGAAAAATAATGATTACAAGGAAAGACGTTTGCGTTTTCGGTGGCTAAAAGAAGAAAATGGCACAAATATCGAAGTGATTGTGAAAATTGAAAATATTAGGCTTGATATTATTCTCTCAAAAAGGAATTATAAAATTTTCCTAAAATCCATGAAGATCAGTAATCCAAATAGTTTTCAAGCAAAATGTTTCACACACTTTTTCAACCTCAACTGTGAAACATTGGGGACTTCTGTTGATACCATATTTAGTCTGTTGAAGTGGACCAATCACTTGAAGACACGTGGCAGCCTACATGCCAAATACAAATACTTTAGACGAGCAACTCAAGTGTACCGAGCAAGTCAGGCATATCGAGCAACTCAGGATCCCCGAGCAACTTAAGTGTACCGAGCAACTTAAGCGGTCCGAGCTACTTAGCGTGCAGAGCATCCAAATCAAGAGAATAAAAAGATAGCTACGCATTATTATCGTACATATGTATATGTCTACTAGATAACAACGCATTATCCTTTCATATGTACAAACTCAAGGCCATAAATACATTGTAAACTCCTCATAAGAAGGGGACTTTTGGATCTCTTGGTAAATCTATTATCGAGATTCCAAATAAACAGTCAACAATACAAAAACATTGGACGTAGGCCATTTTCATCAGGCTGAACCACTTTAAAAATCCTTTGTATTATTAATTTCTTTATCTGTGATTGATTAATTAGAGATAATCTAGTTTTTTACATCAATAATGTTAATAACCTCAAACTGACAATAACAATGGCAGCACAAAGTGTAAGTATCTAGTATAGGGAGGTGAGGAGAAGAGGAAGAACACTAGCATATAAGTGGTTCAGCCAATCAGGCCTACGTCCACTGTGAGTGTGTGAGCAATTTCACTAGATGAAGGCACTAATGGCCATAGATACAATCTCTCAAGCTTTCTCTCTCTACTGTATAAACCAACATAGATTCAACTAGGGTTACCATAATCCATCCTTTTACAAGGTAGAGGAATACCTCTATATATAGTGCTTGGTGGGTGTAATGTACCCCATAATCATGCAATGAGAATGTGCATGAGGATCGAACCATTATGATGATGACACCTGCTGACCTTATGTAGATAATGATGACCACAATATTCCCTCACGTGAGGGGAATGATTCGGTTATAACTGATTTGCTCACGTGTTCCAAACCTTACATGTTCTTACATATGCTCGGACTTATTTCCTTGACTGATGTAATCTCTACCTGGACGAGTACGACATTGGTGAAGCCCGACAATGTTATTTTGTCTTGTCAATAGCCATAATGACCTCGGCCGGGAAGACTGGCCAAGGTTGGGCACGAGGTGATATGTAACGTCGGCTCAAGCAGAGTAGGATGTTGATAATAACCTGCCCCCTTTAGGCGCTACTAAACTCAGATACTTCAGAGCCGAGGTTGGTAGTAAAGAGCCGACCTTGCAAAATATGACCTTTCTGATGGTAGTTGTGAGCTTCTTGTCAACTCGGCTGCGAGACAGGTAAAGGTTAGTGACTCTGAGTACGAGAGTTCACTTTGGACATCTCAAGATGCGTGTTTTAGTAAAATATAAAATTTAGTAAATCATTTAACACTACAATTGTTTAATCGGTTCTTAGATTGATTTAGTTAATTCGTTGAATTGAACTTAAAATTGAGAAGATTTTGAGTGGTTTTCTTAGTTTTGCACCCTTTGCCATATATTATAACCCCTTGCAATATTGGATTCTCACCTTGATTTTTTCATTGATGTCAATGCTTTACACAATGTTTTGACTTATCACAAACAAAGTATTTGCCTTCGAACTTTTTAAAGTTCCCACCTTTTGGTCCATTCAAATCGCCATATTGGTTCACACGATTTTTTTCTTATTCTTTGTACTTTGCCATTCTTCCAAAATATGTGCTTCGGATTCCATTGGATTTCTAGTTTTCTTTTTGGATGTAAGATTATGTTCTTCAATCATCAGTCTTTCAATTACATCCTCAGGTCACATTTTTTTACGTTTACATTTCAAACAATTTTTGAAATCTTTCCAAGATGGTGGAAATTCTTCAATCATTGCAGCCATTTGTAATGATTCACCCATTCCGTTTCTTCAGAAAATATTTTATGAAAAATAGTTAAATCACTTACACCTAATTCATGAAAGTCTTTGAATCAACCATTTTAAAATCCAAGAATCTGCTGACAATGAATTTCTTCATTCTGACATTTTTCATTTTGTATTTTTTTTCCAAAGACACCCAGACCTCTTTATCTATTTTAATAGGTTTGTACACATTATAAAATTTCTTTTTTAGATTATTTAGAGCATAATTCTTATATAAAAATCAGTATGTTTCCATGCATCCACTGGATCAATTACTTGCTTAGCGATCTCACCTTCTTTCAAAGATGGTGCCTTATCATTAAGGAATTTTTCCAAGTTTAAAGTTGTTAAATAATATAACATTTGATGTTTCTAACATTTAAAATTAGTCCCTTTGAACTTTTCAAACTTTTCACCATGTCCAACGTTTCTTGGTAAAACAACAATAGGCAAAGCAGAAGTAGAAGCCATTTCAATTTTGAAAATAAATTATAATAATTATTTTACCACAAGATATATGTGTGGACAGATTATAGAAATATAACACATTGTTTTTATTCAATAAAGCTAAACTTTTTTTGATAAACAATCATTGTATGTAAATATATTTTAGAAATAATCAACAAAGGACTTTACGTTATTTGATTTACAAAAAACATATAAATGTTACATAGGAAAATTTCTAAAAACTATTATTATAAAAATGTTTATTTAATTAATTAATACTAAAACTCAATCTAAAATTAAATAACTGTAACAAAAATCTCATCTTAAGATTGTTATCGAAGTGACTTTTAATTAATTTACACAATATATAAACAGTAGTTAATACATGCATAATAATCCAAAAAGCATAAACAAAGCTACAATAACAAATGAAGAATTAATTGATTGAGGAAAGTGTTGAACAATCTGACCTTAAGACAAGATTTGTCCCACACTCGTGCTCTACTAACTTAATGACAATTATCTTCCCAGATATAACACTCACGACTTGTAATAGTAGCACTCCAAATTACATGTTACAGTCAAACCAACAATGAAGAAAATCTATTATATGTACACGAAATGGGACTGACTCTAGACATAAATTATGTCTAGAAAACATAGAAAAATGAAACACATAATTGGAAGTTAAAAAGTAGTTAAAGTCGTTCCTAACTATCACAACCGTTGAAACAAAAAAATGGTATAAATGGAATTAATAATTGGGCCAGAAATAAATAAAATATACACCAAAAAATTGGACTCGAAAATTAAATAAAAGGTCCAATAAAATTTTTCCCCAAAAGTTAATACTTTTGCCATGTCAAAGCCCAAAATCCATGACCCACGCCCTTGCCCGTGCTCGAGCCGGACCACACTAAACAAGATCGAGTCGGGTCGGGTGGACGGCGCATGTGTGTGGGCTTGGAATCCAATCAAATCCCATGTAGGTCTTTCCTTCTTAAAAGAGTTGGGATAACCCAAGGGCACCAAATCCATAAGCCAAAATGGGTCCTTATAGATCACACACATTTCTTATATTTTATCTATGTGGGACTTTGGCTTTAACATAACATTTCAACCAAGTTCCATATTTCAAATGGGTACTCTGAGATACAATATATCATTCATTAATTTATGGTTTTACACATGTGAGTACATTGCATTATACTCCTTGCGAAGGATAACACGTTATTATTTTGAACCATCTCGAAAGACGTGTGAGTCCCATATTAAATCAGCATTAAAGTTAACCAAACTCTGATTTTGTCAACTCAATTAAATACCAAAAATTCCAACATTTTTTAAATACAAGGGTTATGTTTTTAATAATGAAGTTGAACTTAATACTTTGCTCACTGGTATTTTTTTTAAAAATAGAAGTACCAATCATCTTCAAGTAGAATTGGATTCTTTATTGCTAGTTCATATATTCAACAACAAGACCACAACTCCATGAAATCTTCTCAAGTTACTTAACAAATACCTTCAATTTCTTGAGTCGATGGATGTTCAAATTGTGCACTGTTATAAAGATGCCAATACTACTACAAATTGTCTAGCAAAACCATGGGTGTGATGTAAAAGAGTTTGTTTCTTTGGATACTATCCCTAGTCTTCCTAAATAGGTAGATGGTAGTTTTAGATTAGATTTTGGTGGTTTTCCCAATTTTAGAATTAAATGATGTCCTCATGTATTTTTAGATTATTTATAAATCCATTTGTCTATTTTCTTTTTAATTTCCTCTATCTCTTGTCATTGCCACTTATGAAGGGCTCTTCTTCCTATTTCTAATAAAATCTATATTTAGCTTAAAAATCTATAAATTTTGGGGATTGACATATGCTAAAAAAAATTCAGTTCAAATTTTTTATTGATCATAGAAAAAAGTAAAATAAGAACTAGGTATAAAGCAATAGCCCATAGTTTCCAATCATGATACCTTTACTGATCTTATAGGTGATCTGAATGATGAGAAATAGATGATAAATATGATTATCTTGCTTCCCTCCAAAGGTCTCTAAAAACCTTTCTAGGATCAACTGAAAGCATCGTATCTTCTAGTATATGATCCCCCCAAAGTAAGCCTTATATTGGGCACTCCCGAAGATGAAAACTTTGTGAAATATTAGAGAAATCACTTTTCCTATCCTCACTCTTTCACAAAATATAAGAATAATTTATTTTCTCTCCCTCTCTATCCTACCATATTGGATGTGTTGCTTAAACCCTAGGTTAGACCAATATATATAGGTATAATACACGGTATTGGGCTAAAATGTGTTTATGAAGAGTTTAGACCTACTACTTAGGTAATGGACTATACTAGGGACCCAAAACTAAATAATTAAATTGGCTTCCAAATAGTTACTCAAAATTCTAAAATTACATCCCCGTAATTTATTTAATTTCTCTATTTAATCATAAATAATTCCACTAAATAATCACTTCACTTTAATTTAATTATCTCAAAATCACTCTGAATAGTGTGGTCTTGTTTGCAAAGTTAGATAGTTCATAATATGATTCTCTTGTAAAGCATATAATGCCCTTTGGTAAAATTCAATTCACTACTAATCGATTTTCACCAACGTCTTGTGTGTTCCTTAATCTCAATCTTAACTCATACGATACTCTACTAGATTGTAAAATCCATTGATCAGGTATACTCGTTGAATAAAAAATTATTAGTTTATCAAGTTGGTATCACAATTAGAGATATCTCCCAAATACAGATTCCTCCGGAATATGATCTCATACATATTCACACAATGATTTCTCTACTAACGTAGATTTAGACACAATGAATTGAATCACGTCCATAACAATCAAAGAAATAACTACGTTAATATTCCAATGCTTATATTCCTAGGGATTGAGAATCTATGCATCATTTGCATACGTTGTGAGATTGTGTAAGTATAACCTTGTCTGAATCTAGACTAGAATATTATTGTTGTCCTATTCAGTACATTCATTATGTACCAGTACGATCCACTTTGAACTATCAAACAATTTACTAAACTGTGACACCCCGACTAATTAAATACCGGGTAGCTACTCCTTTATTCAAATTAATTCAAAATGTCAAGTTGGTTCAGTTCGTAGCATCACCGTCGAAAACATTTTTATAATACTAGCCACCTAATATTTAAAAAGTGAGTTGTCAATTTTAATTAAATTCGATTAATATACAATCCATTTAAATTACAAAATACTGATACCACAACCACATCACAGTCGCAAATAAATAATGATTTAATAAACTAAATCCGGAGGAATACACCTCACAACAAACCAAATACTGAAACGAACAAATACAAGTCTAAATCCTTAATTAATTACAATCCAAAATCTGAAATAACTGAATAGATAAAGTATTAATAAAAGGAAATAGGGCGACATGCCCAACAGATGAGAGAATCTGATAATATAGAGTCAAGATCGAAAATGGAGGCATCTACTGTCAAGGTCCTGTAACTTCCACAGCAGCTACAGTACGTCACCTGAATGGAACTCCTATGCTTGGTGTCCTTGTGGCTAGGCACCTAAAAAGGTTTTTACAAAATAGATTTGAAAGAAAACGGGTCATAGCCCGATTGTGAAAACATTTTAAAATACAGCAAGTGGTTTAATATAATTAAACAGTGAATATAATATACATGATAGTGCATGTACTCACTTGAGTTCCTCACCTCTCAACTAATTGTGCACTCCTATCGTACCCGTACCCGTTCTATTTATTCCCATAATTAACTAGTCTAATATAAAATCTAACATTACTATACGATTCACGATTTCATTCCGGCATTTCCATTTAACAGAGTCTTACATTTCTTCTCGGTTTCCCATATTAGTAATACTGCTTACTAGAGGATTTCCATTTTTATTTTTACGAAAACGTTGCTATTAAATATACACACATTTATACATGACAGCGCATTTCAATTTACAGTATATCATTCTCATAAAAAATATACAATACTAGCACCCCGAGGCTAACCTGCGGTGCACACATACTCTGCTATCCAATCCCGATACATCACGTACATTAGGACCACGCATTCCGACTCTCTCAGGAATCGTTATCAAATAACAACAATGACACATAATGGAGGCGAACATAGTTCACATCACATGGGTCACGCACATACCTACGCTCCCATGATCAGCAGACTTATTGACTTCTCAAGAAGTCCGTCTCTGACCTATGTCCTGGAGGTACCAATTTAAATCCCCCCCGTAGGCACACAAAGATTTGATGGCCCTGATCGAACGTCGACCTCCCATGATAGCAAGTATGGTAGGTATGTTATACACAGATAACTACATATACAAAGAATTCACACATCTTATATATATTAACATTTTAATAGAGGCATACTTCTCGTTTTTGTATCATCATTTAATATCATACGCATATAAGTCCCCGATTTATATACATTAAAGTTGTCAACTCTTCTCACGTCGTAATTAGGTACTCGTTTCCTATTTCATAAAGGTCATTCGATTTACTACAAGGTTCTAAGGTTAACTCCTCAACGTACTCCAATCTCCCAAATATACCCACTAGTCAATAACGGAAGTTTATTACTCCATTAAATAAGTCTACGGGACATTTGAAATAAAATTAGGCCTAAAAGCCATTATGTCAACTCGTTAGAAGTCTAGTTCGAACAGGTCATTCGAACGAGTTCGTTCAAATGAAATGCTTCGAATGAACTACCAACTCGTTGGAAGGGATATCGTCATCTCGTTAGAAGCTCGTTCGAATGACCTGGGCAGGTCTTCTAACGAGATGGCAGTTTGTGCCCAGAAATTTCCTAATTCGTTTTTCTCAATTTTTCTCCTCTAAATTCACCCTAAGATCATTCCAATCGCATTTTAATGTTCTTAAACTTCTCTAAATCCTCTTAGGTCGTTTCTTAACATATTTTGGGGGTCAAATCCTCCAAATCAACATGTAATTAACATAAATCCCCAAATATTACCCCAACCCTATGAACATGAACCCAGAATTTGATTGTGCCCAATTACTCATCATAAATCCGTTTTTAAATCATCATATTTAAGTCTTCGAATACTAAATTCTTCCATCGCCATTCAACATGCAAATCCTATCCCAAATTTAGAGTTTCTCCAACAATTTTATTAGTTTTCCTCAAAACTTTCAAGACAAAATAGTTTCCACACTAAACATGGAAGAAATATTCAATGCACTTAAAAATATCAAATCACTTGCCTTAGATTCGTTTCTTCTGAATTGATGTTGGTGAATGAAGGCTGATTTCTCCCCTTTCTCTACAAAATTCTCCCAGGGATGGTGATGGTGGTTGGAGGTTTCTTTTGGAACCTCTTCAAACTCTCCCTTTAACTCCCGTAGCCCTCTAACTCACCTAATGTTGATAATGGAATTAGTGGGTTCATTAGTAATACTTTATTTAACCCTAAAATTCGTGGGTTTTAATTCTCATATTTTTAAAATTACCAAAATACCCTTCTAGGTTGCCGGTTTGGCCTAAAAATGCCCCGGGACCCAAACTAAACCCACGGCTAGTGTTTTATGACTATTTCGACCCTTCCGGACACGTTGGCGCACTCAAAATGACCATTTGGTTAATAAAAATATAATTCACTTTTTAATTTAAATAATTTCATTCCGACGCGACTGACACGCGCATCCCAACTTAATTTCTAAATTGTCGTTTTTCAGTCTCGCGACAACTTTAATATTTTCAATACTCATGTATTACCATACATACTCAGAAATATTAAATTTTAACATCATAATCAAATACCAACTCACATCTAGCTAGTATTTATACCCGAATTAATTCCCAATTAATTCTCATTTAATTCAATTAATCCCTTTAATAAAATCAATAAAATTACGGGGTATTATATACTTCCCCCCTAATAATAGAATTTCATCCTGAAATTCAGAACTAAAGAGTACCTGGTAAAAATAACTCCGAGTAGCGCTCGCACATCTCATCCTTGCGCTCCCATGTGGACTCCTCGGCATTATGATGCCGCCACTGAACACGTACTAATGGTACTATCTTCGACCTCAGTTTTCGCTCGCTTTGGTCCAAAATAGCAATCGGCCCCTCCTCATAGGAACTATCGGGCTGAAGATCGATGTCCTCCAAAGAAATGTGAGTATGGGCCAAATCATCCCTAAGATATTTCCTTAGCGATGAAATATGGAACACATCATGAATCCTATGCAAGTTCTCCGGTAAGTCTCTATGCGATTGTCCCAATCCTCTCGATGATAGAAAATGGCCCCACGTATCTTGTTTCCAGTTTCCCCTTCTTCCCAAAACACATGATCCCCTTCATCGGAGATACTCTGAGTAACACTTGGTCCCCCACCTTGAATTCTCTGAAGAACCTCTTGGCATCAGCATAGCTCTTCTTCCGGTCCTGAGCTACCCGAATACGGCTCCGTATCATCTATGTCCTTACTGAAGTGTCTTGAATCACTTCCGGCCCAAGGAGTTTGTTATCCCCCGCCTCTAACCAACATACTGGGGAACGACAAGGTCTACCGTACAACGCCTCAAATGGAGCTATGCCAATGGTGAATTGTTAGGAGTTATTATAAGCAAACTCCACCAGTGGA
The DNA here is from genome assembly GCA_949130495.1 of Sambucus nigra. NCBI lineage: Eukaryota > Viridiplantae > Streptophyta > Magnoliopsida > Dipsacales > Adoxaceae > Sambucus > Sambucus nigra. Next base: position 549,481,539 of record OX422212.1, on the reverse strand, counting down.
AGGTACTGCTCCCAACCACCTACAAAGTCTAGGATGCACATACGCAACATGTCCTCCAACATCTGATTTATCCGCTCTGTTTTCCCATCAGTCTACGGGTGATATGTCGTACTCAGCCGTAACTCTGTACCCATGGCCTCCTGGAAACTCTCCCAAAATCATGAAACAAATATCTTATCTCGGTCAGACACGATATTTAGAGGCACTCCATATAGTCTCACTATCTCTGCAATGAAAATCTGGGCATACTGTCCCATAGTGTAATCTGTCCTTACGGGTATAAAATGAGCAACTTTGGTCAATCGGTCCACAATTACCCATATGGAGTCCTGACCCCTCTATGACGTAGGTAACCCCGTGATAAACTCCATGGATATGCTCTTCCATATCCACGTAGGAACCTCTAATGGCTGTAGAAGTCCTGCCGATTTCTGATGGTCCACCTTTACTATCTGACAAGTGGCACATTTAGAAACGAACACGGTGATATCTCTCTTCATCCCGCTCCACCAGTACTTTCGTCTCATGTCTTGGTACATCTTATCCCCACCAGGGTATACCGCAAACTGTGAGCCATGCGACTCTGCCATTACCTCATGTCGCAAGTCTTCCCCTTCCAGAATAACTAGTCTTCCATTTAAGAGTAATCCCCCATATGAACTAACGGTATATGACTCAGCTCCCTCTGCTAGTAATCGAACTATCTGTTCCTGACAGAACGAGTCATTTGCCCGAGCCTTTATCACTCTCATAACAATCTGCGGTGTAACAGTCATCACATACATGAACGTTCAGGCCACTGCATCCTGGTGTCCCAACTCCTTCCACTTAGCTTTCCACACCTCGGCCACCTTATCCACTAGCCTAAGACTCAACGCGTCTTCCACCACATTATCCTTCCATGGGTGATACTGGATATCGAACTGATAGTCCTTCACAAACTCAACCCACCGACATTGACGCATATTCAGCTCCTTCTGCGTGAAGAGGTATTGTAGAGACTCGTGGTCTGTTAATAACCGAATTTTCTCCCACAGGAGATAGTGTCACCAAATCCGAAGGGCGAATACGACTATCGCTAACTCCAAGTCATGGGTGGGGTAATTCCTCTCGTGAGGCTTAATCTTACGGGAATCATAAGTTATGGCCTAACTCTGCTGTTGCATCACACCTCCAAGTCCTTGCAAGGATGCATCGGTGTAAACTAAATACTCAACTCCCAGTCTGGGCAATGCTAACACAGGTGCTGAGGTCAACTTGTCCTTCAGCTCATTGAATGTCAACTGACAGGCATCGCTCCAGATGAATGTCACACCTTTGTGAGTCAGATGTGTCAAAGGACCCTCTATCTTTGAGAAACCCCGAATAAACCTCCTGTAGTATCCTACTAGGCCAAGAAACTACGGATCTCAGTCGGTGTCGTGGGCTCTCCCCACTCCCTCACCGCGGATACCTTCCCCGGATCAACAGATATCCCTCGGTCTGAAATGATATGCCCCAAAAACTGAACCTCCTTCAGCCAAAATCCACATTTCTCATACTTTGCATAAAGCTCGTACTGACGTAGCGTCTGCAAAACCTGCCTCAAATGCTCGGCATGCTCCTCTTCTGTCTGGGAGTAAACCAGGATGTCATCAATAAAGGCGATGACGAACTGTTCTAGGAACTCTCTGAACACCCTATTCATTAAGTCCATAAACACGGCTGGAGCGTTGGTCAAGCCAAAAGGCATAACCCGAAACTCATAGGAACCATACCTTGTCAAGAAATCAGTCTTCGAGATGTCTTGTTCCCTGATACGCAACTGATGGTATCTCGATCGCAAATCAATCTTTGAGAAGAAGCAAGATCCTCTCATCTGGTCAAATAAGTCATCGATTCGAGGCAACGGATACTTTATCCGTATCGTGACTTTATTCAACTCCCGATAATCTACACACAATCTCAACGATCCATCTCTCTTCTTTACGAACAACACAGGGGCACCCCACGGCGAAGTACTCCTCCGGATAAACCCCTGAACCAACAACTGCTCTATCTGATCCCTTAGCTCTATCATCTCCGCTGGAGCCATACGATAAGGTGCGTGAGCAATGGGCCGAGTGCCCGGCGTCAAATCAATAACAAAATCTATCTCTCTACTAGGAGGTAATCCAGGTATATCCTGAAATACATCAGCGAACTCACTAACAACGGGAATCGAACCAAGTGGTATTACCACTTCCCTATAGGTCTCCTCATCTATGTAATACAAGTGTGTGGACGATCCTCCCTCGGGGCGAGGCATCGCCACTAAAAACATCTCCTTCCCGGGAATGGAAAAAATAATACTCCTACTGAAACAATCAATCATGACTCGGTATGCAACTAACCAATCCATACCAATAATCGCATCGTACTCTGTCATCTCTAATACTAGCATATTAGCAGGTAAAGCAAATCTCCCTATCTCTATATGCACACCTCTACAAATAAGGGAAATCACGGAACCCCTACTCAACGGTGAATCTATGCAAGTAACCGTGCTCTCTACGGTGTCTAACAACCCCAAAGTGCGTGCAAATCTCATGGGAATGAAATAATGTGTGGCCCTCGTATCAAATAAAATATGCCCCATAGTCCCCTGAATAGAGAACATACCCTCAATAGCAGGTGGATCCTGTGGGACTGCGGCATGCTGGAGCTGATACACTCTCCCGTACTGAAGTTGTCCCTGCTGGAATGGGACCGCTGGGATGGGTGGTAATGCTGCCACCTATGGTTGTGCTTGGAGGGCGATGGGAAACATAGGCCTCTGTGGCTCGTTTCGAGCATCCTGCTGCTGCTGCGGTGGGGCCCTTCCCCTATCAGGACAATCCTGGCGTTTGTGACCAATCTTGCCACAAACGAAGCACTTCCCTGGGAAGTTTCCCCCTCGCTGTCCTTGCTGCCCACGGCCCTGATGTCCGTTACCATTCCTACCTTGACCATAATGGTCCTGCTGAAACTGTTGCTGCTAACCATTCTCGCCCTACTGGCCCAGATTGTCATTCTGACCCTGATGGCCATGTTTGAAACCTCCCTGAACATTCCTGAAACCCCCAGATCTAAATCTCTTAGGATCTCCCTGTTGGGAACCCTGATCACCCTACCTGTGCTGACGCTGAGCAGATTGTGCCCCGCTGGCACCATTCCCCCTGTCCTGCCCCGATGGCTGGACTCTCCTAATCTCTTACTCTCAGACATGTGAAAGCGGTGGTCCTGGAAGTGAAGCAGTGTTGCGTTAACCACATCAGAATAAGTGGCCAACGAGAGATTTCCCAACAAGTGCTGACGGATCCTCCAGTCAATCCATCCATGAACTTCTGAATCTTCTTCTCCTCAGTTGGAATCTCATCGGGAACAATGTTCAAGAGATTAGTGAATTCGGCCTCATACTCGGCCACGGTCTTCCCCTCTTGCTTGGGGTTTATTAACTTCCTCCTAATTTCAGTGTGAACAGCTGATGGAAAATATTTGTGGTCGAACCGCACCCAGAACTCCTGAATATAAAGGGTGTCTCTCTCCTCCACGGTGGTAATGGACTCCCACCACTGCAACGCTGATCCTACTAGATTAAAATTAGCCAGTATCTTCTTCTGAACATCCGTGCACTCGTACATCCTTAAGTGCCTTTGAATGCCGTTCCTCCACTGACTGGACACAACAACGTCGGAGCTACCTGTAAACTCCGGAGGGTGTGCTTTCTGAAAAGCATCACGAACGCGTTCCCAAGCAGAGGGGAATGAATGAGCCTGAACTGGCGCGTCTACCGGTGCCTGAGGTGGTTCTTAGGGGTGGGCACGGTCCGGTTTGTTCCGGATTTTGTCTATTTTTTGGACCGGACCGAATATTCGGTCCTCAATTTTTTTGGACCGAGACCGGACCGATTAATTCGGTTAACCTACTAATTCGGTCCATGCTTTTTTCGGTCCGGTCCGGTCCGGGGTAAAATTCAGTCCTGACCCTATTTTATATATATGTACATTTTATGAATGTTTTTATCTATTTTTCTCCCAAATAAATATACAAAAAAATAATACTCGAAACTCCAAGTTATATTTAGATGGGTTTTTTTAACCCAAATAAAAAAATGTCTATACATATATAAAATGTTCCAAATTAAATTCATAAGTTATATACATTAATTCAAAAACTATACATAAGAAACACAATAACATTATTTTTATTATATATATATATGGGAATCGGTTCGGTCCGGTCCAAATCGATCTTTTAATATAGTGGACCACGGATCGGACCGGTTTAATCGATTTTTAGTTTTTGTGAACTGATTTTCGGACCGGTTTCAAAATAGCCTTGATTTTCGGTTTGGTCCAATCGGTCCATTCGGGTCGGTCTTTTTTTTGTCCACCCCTAGTGGTTCCTGCTGCACAACTGCGAGGGCGACATTTACCATTTGGGCTACAACAGCTGCAACCTCTGTGGCATTCATGGTGCCCTGAACTGGTGCAGGCTGTGGCTCGGGCTGAGCATCTCTAGGAACTCGCTCTGCACATCGTGGAGGCATCTTAAATGAGAGTAAAGTCTTATAAGTTTGCAGTTATTATCTCAAAATAGATTAAGAGAGAAACATACATAAAAGAATACAACAGTCCTAACATATAGGGCTCTACATCAAAGAAAGCTCAGCGGAAACATAATAAGCCGTACAGATCCTAAGGACACTAGAACCTGATTCAATGATACCACCTGTGTCACCCCGACTAATTAAATACCGAGTAGCTACTCTTTTATTCAAATTAATTTACAATGTCGAGTTGGTTCAGTTCGTAGCATCACTGTCGAAAGCATTTTTATAATACTAGCCACCAAATATTTAAAAAGTGAGTTGTCAATTTTAATTAAATCCGATTAACATACAATCCATTTAAATTATAAAATACTGATACCACAACCACATCACAGTCACAAATAAATAACGATGTAATAAACTAAATCTGGAGGAATACACCTCACAACAAACCAAATACTGAAACGAACAAATACAAGTCTGAATCCTTAATTAATTACAATCCAAAATCTGAAATAACTGAATAGATAAAGTATCTCTAAAAGGAAATAGGGCGACATGCCCAACAGATGAGAGAATCTGATAATATAAAGTCAAGATAAAAAAATGGAGGCGTCTACTGTCAAGGTGCTGTAACTTCCACAGCAGCTACAGTACGTCACCTGAATGGAACTCCTATGCTTGGTGTCCTTGTGGCTAGGCACCTAAAAAGGTTTTTACAAAATAGATTTGAAAGAAAACGGGTCATAGCCCAATTGTGAAAACAGTTTAAAATATAGCAAGTGGTTTAATATAATTAAACAGTGACTATAAAGTACATGATAGTTCATGTACTCACTTGAGTTCCTCACCTCTCAACTAATTGTGCACTCATATCGTACCCGTACCCAATCTAGTTTTTCCCATACTTAACTAGTCTAATATAAAATCTAATATTACTATACGATTCATGATTTCATTCCAGCATTTCCATTTAACAGAGTCTTACATTTCTTCTCGATTTCCCATATTAGTAATACTGCTTACTAGAGGATTTCCATTTTCATTTTTACGAAAATGTTGCTATTAAATATACACACATTTATACATGACAGTGCAATTCAATTTACAGTATATCATTCTCATCATAAATATACAAGACTACCACCACGAGGCTAACCTGCGGTGCATACATACTCTTCTATCCAATCCCGGTACATCACGTACATTAGGACCACTCATTCCAAATTTCTCAGGAATCGTTATCAAATAACAACAATCACGCATAATGGAGGCGAACATAGTTCACATCACATGGGCCATGCACATACATACGCTCCCATGATCAGCAAACTTATTAACTTCGCAATAAGTCCTTCTCTGACCTATGTCCTGGTGGTACCAATCTAAATCCCCCCGTAGGCACACAAAGATTTCATGGCCCTGATTGAACGCCGACCTCCCATGATAGCAAGTACGGTAGGTATGTTATACACAGATAACTACATATACTAAGCATTCTCACATCTTAGATATCTCAACATTTTAATAGGGGTATACTTCTCGTTCTTGTATCATCATTTAATATCATATGCATATAAGTCCCCGATTTATATACATTAAAGTTGTCAACTCTTCTCACGTCGTAATTAGGTACTCGTTTCCTATTTAATAAAGGTCATTCGATTTACTACAAGGTTCTAAGGTTTACTCCTCAACGTACTCCAATCTCCCAAATATACCCACTAGTCAATAAGGGAAGGTTATTACTCCATTAAATAAGTCTACGGGACATTTGAAATAAAATCAGGCCTAAAAGCCATTCTGTCAACTCGTTAGAAGTCTAGTTCGAAAAGGTCATTCGAACGAGTTCGTTCAAACGAAAGGCTTCGAATGGACTACCAACTAGTTGGAAGGGATACTGTCATCTCGTTAGAAGCTCGTTCGAACGACCTGGGCAAGTCTTCTAACGAGATGGCAGTTTGTGCCCAGAAATTTCCTAATTCGTTTTTCTCAATTTTTCTCCTCTAAATTCACCCTAAGATCATTCCAATCGCAATTAATGTTCTTAAACTTCTCTAAATCCTCTTAGGTCATTTCTTAACATATTTTGGGGGTCAAATCCTCCAAATCAACATGTAATTAACATAAATCCCCAAATATTACCCCAACCCTATGAACATGAACCCAGAATTTGATTGTGCCTAATTAGTCATCATAAATCCGTTTTTAAATCATCATATTTAAGTCTTCGAATTCTAAATTCGTCCATCGCCATTCTACATGCAAATCCTATCCCAAATTTAGAGTTTCTCCAACAATTTTATTAGTTTTCCTCAAAACTTTCAAGACAAAATAGTTTCTACACTAAACATGGAAGAAATATTCAATGCACTTAAAAATATCAAATCACTTGCCTTAGATTCGTTTCTTCTGAATTGATGTTGGTGAATGAAGGCTGATTTCTCCCCTTTCTCTACAAAATTCTCCCAAGGATGGTGATGGTGGTTGGAGGTTTCTTTTGGAACCTCTTCAAACTCTCCTTTTAACTCCCGTAGCCCTCTAACTCACCTAATGTTGATAATGGAATTAGTGGGATCATTAGTAATATTTTATTTAACCCTAAAATTCGTGGGTTTTAATTCTCATATTTTTAAAATTACCAAAATACCCTTCTAGGTTGCCGGTTTGGCCTAAAAATGCCCCAGGACCCAAACTAAACCCACGGCTAGTGTTTTCTGACTATTTCGACCCTTCCGGACACGTTGGTGCACTCAAAATGACCATTTGGTAGATAAAAATATAATTCACTTTTTAATTTAAATAATTTCGTTCCGACGCGATTGACACGCGCATCCTAACTTAATTTCTAAATTGTCGTATTTCAGTCTCGCGACAACTTTAATATTTTCAATACTCAGGTATTACCATACATAATCAGAAATATTAAATTTTAACATCATAATCAAATAACAACTCACATCTCGCTAGTATTTATACCCGAATTAATTCCCAATTAATTCTCATTTAATTCAATTAATCCCTTAAATTAAATCAATAAAATTAGGGGGCATTACATAAACCATTAGGTAAGTTCCTGTAGTGAAGATAAACTACTAAGATCATACTCACATCTTTGTCGATGGGAACCTAACTCCCCCATCTAGGTTGCGAACTATTCTATTGAACTAGAACTGGAATTTCGATCTACTTTGATCAAACCAAGCTCAACTCACTAGAATTTTTACTTAGTTCAATTGACTGACATATATACAATATATCCAAGACAAATATAAGGCATTCTCACAAACACATTTTTATTTTAAAATTGAACCTCAAACATCTTTGTTAAAAAATAAATGTTATACATGGTTTTAAGAATAAAACCCCAATAATAATAAAATGATATTTAATTTACGTGTCTCGCTTAGTTGGTGCAACAGCCTCACATCACTTAGCGACATTTATCAAAAAATTTGTCTAGTTTCACACCCCGAGCTAAGTCTAAATCAGACCATAATGGGACACTAGCCTCGGTTTACATGTTAAGCTTTAAAATAGGCAAATCAAAAGCCTTGTTTCAATTGCCCAATAAACTCATCAAATGATTGAACTTTCCAAATATTCACAAAATTAAATGTGCCACGCATCACATTCTTTCAAAATCGATAATTATGCATGTTGGAACTAAACATCACCTATCGTCATGTAAAATTCCATAGCTAAAACAAAATTTATGGAATCTATTGTGATGTTTGCTACACTAACTATGAAAGTTGTAATTATACAGGTTCGTCATCAATTTTTTTGGACAAAATCTCACAACTTCCACAAGTTAAATCTCTACATTATCACTTTATATTATAAAGAAGTGAAAATAAAAATTATAACCATCTTATAATTAATCTATAAGAAATTATTTGCCTCTAAATCACTTAGATTTCTCAGCACCTAAGGATTCAAGGAAATTAAAGGATACATGAACTCAAATATCTCAGTAAGATAATGTATAAATGATTCGTATCGAATATTGCACTTATATACCCTCGAACTTAAGCATTTTAGCCCCCTCGGGTACTTTAATACCTATAATTATGCTCATTAATCAGACAATCTCCGTTTTATATGATGACATGTTATTTTAGGTATTATTGAGCTTTTATAGGTGTTATGGTGCTCAGTATGAAGTTTGAACGCATTCCGATAAAATTTTGTCACGATTTGCAGGTTCCGGGGCATTTTTGTAATTTCACACTTTGAGATTTTTGCCCCAAGTATTCATGAAAGTTGTACCGAGCCAAGCTTCGCGTGTCCATGAACGGTGCATGAATCGGAGTCCGAACGAAGGAAACACAAACCCTTAATCGGGAAAGAATTATAAGACTTTATTTATTATTATTATTTTATTAATATATTAACAATCTATTTAATTCACTCTATGTCATTTTCTCTTTCATTTTGCAGGAGCTTCCATGAGCGATTTTCTTTTGTCCCGGGATTGTGCTCGGGTTTTGGTTTCATCCGAAATTCGAGCTTTTCGTCCCAAATTGAAGCTTGGGTTGCGTACGGATATAGTTGTGGGTCAGTTGGCTCGGGTTTTCGGAGTACCCATTTTAACCATTTCCATAGCTTTGGCCATTTTTGGTGGGTTTTGAATTGATCCATTTGAGACTTCATTTTGGGCATGGGTTTTGACAATTATCATGGTCCGAGAGTGGACCAAACACACACGAGCTTGGATCGTTCTTGATTTGGGTTTTGGCCAACACACAAATGGTGAATTTTGGTTTCTACCACATGGAGGTCTTAGTTCTCGTGGTTATGCAGTGTAGAAGTCTTGGGTTTCTGTTGGGAATAGTGTGATGGCCATTGTAGGAGATCTCAGCATGAGCTGTGAATTGGTGTATTGTCCCAGCCGCCGCGGTCGACCGGGAAATCAAGTTTTACACTACGACATAACTAGTATGCTCCCCCCATTTGCAGAGGTCGGCTGGTGCCCTGTTTTGAGCCGACTTCTTTTTGCTGCTTTGCCCCTTTTCCTTATTTCATTTTATTTTTCTATTTTTTCACTTTTAATTAAGAGACTTATCCCTTTTTTATTTATTTTTTCCTTTTTCTTTTCTTGGTTTTTCCCACTTAGTATAAATACTAGACTTAGTTTATTTTTGTGGCCTCTCTCTTAATATCTTCATTTGTAACTAGTGTTTAGGTTAAAAATTGAGAGCTTCTCTCTCTTAGGTCTTTTCCCCATTTTTTTGGTTTGTAAAGCACTATTACCTCTCCTCCATTAATATAAGTTCCAATCTTATTTATGCTTTGTCCCTTCTATTTATTGTTTATTTATTTATTTCCTAGTTAAAATAGTTGTAGTTGTTTATTTTTTTCTTTAATTAGTTAATTAGTTGCTTTAATTATTATTTAGTTGTTTCATTTAATTTATCATGTTGTGTGAGTAGTTTATCGGGTTGGGATTGCGTGTCCGCCATTAATAGACATCGAGCTCCGAAAATTAGATTCCGTTTAAAATTGTATTTAATTGAAACCTCGTGAATTAAAATGGAATTATTATGCTTTTAATTCTCTTTGTCACGCAACGTTCGTGTTTATAGCAATAATTCGATTTTAAGTCGCGTGTGACCATTTTTGATTAAATGTTTAATCTCACATCGTTGCCTTAAATTCCTTCATGTGTGATGTTTATGTTTAACTAAAAATGCTCGGTTAAATGTTTTCAAACCAAAATTCTAATTTCGTGTGTTTAGCCCACGGTGGTGAAGCGATCCCGACCCTCGTTTTCTTAATTCTTGTTTAGAGTAAACTTCTTATTTTTTTCCTTTTATTTACAACCACCCATCACCTTTTACAATTTTATTCCTGAATTAATAAACCAATTAAATATTGTCGAACACTCCCCGTAGATTCGATACCCGACTTACCGCTATACTTGTATCGCAAATGCCGTCGTAATTTATGTTTTTGTATTAACGCGGTGAAACGAATTCAACGATTATCATTTTGATGCGATGCTACTTTTCACGCCTTAATCAATAAACTCAAAAGCATAAAGTTTTTAAGAAGGACTATAAGGACAAATACATACAATCTCATATGATAAAAATGAAATAATAAAAATTATGATGGATAAAATATCTCTACAACAACTAAATATCATAAAAATATTTCAACATGAATAAATTTATCATAACATCCATGGTACATATAAAATATTAACCCTCATCATAATGACATGATCATAATTCAAATGAATATCATCTGTGGGGGCATTTTTGGCTAGAAATATAGGTGTATGTGGTTAAAATCCTACTGGTATTTACAGTACAATCAAAGTCAAGAAAAGTAAAAGCATGCAGAATCACACAATAATAAGATGTACTTGGTTCAGCAATGTACCTTTGTCTTTGGGTGTTTCTCTTATCTTTATTAATCATCCCTTGATTACAAAGATTACAGGCCCTTTTTCCCCAAGGGTGAGGGTTACATATATGGAGAATAGAAAGAGGCTGAGCCGTATGGGACTTCGTGACCTTAAATAGCTATCATGACTTGATCAATTGTAACTAATTATGAGATCTCCTTGTGATAGGAACATCTTGGGGTGGTGTTCCTTTCTGATGGGTCCCCTGCCATCCTCTTCACTAAATTGAAATATTTTCAATCATTAATCTTGTTCAAGACTCTATATATCAGATCCTTAAAAATGGTACTAATAATGCAGTGAACCTTGTTGGGACCTGCCTTGTCGCCTACCCTGGATACTCCATTCTGCTTCCTATCCTCTCCTTGGGAGCACCCTATTTATCCCTCTTCTTAATTATTTTTGGCTAACTATTATCCTAATGAGTCTAGGCCACCACATGGAGCACCCTACTTCTTAATTCTTTACATTAGATTATCTATAGTGTAAGACTCCTTCTTAGGAAGGGATTGTTATAACATGGAGATGCTCAGCAAGTCAATTGCAAATGAGTCCACAACCACTTTCTCGGAGCAATCCACCAATTTTTTTGTAGGTTTCCTAATATCGTCAAGCGTACAAACGTAATGTCTCCAGGGTCTTCTTTTTCATTGTCAAAAGCGATTCTATCCTTTTTTCATGGGATATGCTTGTCATGAATCTAGGAATAAAGGCCTCTACGAGGTGGTTAAAACTAGAGATTAATTGGCATGGTAATTTTTTAAACCAATTATGTGCAATGTCCACTAAATTAAAGGCGAATATGCAACACATAAGGGACCTCATTATTGCTCTATAGGGTCATGGCTTGTCGATACTCACAATATGATCGGTCAGTCTTCTAATCATAGATCTTAAAATGCTGTAGGATGAACTTCTTGGGAGATTTAGGATCCTCAATGGATATAGAGAAAATGTTACTTCATCTGACTAATAGTGGATCTCTTGTCTAGTTCCTTAGTGGATTTGGATCCTCGATGAGATGGATTCTCATCCATATCTCATCAGGTGAGATTATGGAGATATTTTTTGTTATGATGATTGCCCTCATAGTCCCTTCTATGTGACGATCTCTTAGTACTGGAGTGATCCTGATCACATCCTGAACTCCTTTCTCATATGTGAGTCCTACTCTCTTGAGATATAGGGGTATGGGCATGTTTTTTGAATTTTCCTCTTGAAGCTCCTGCTGCATTCTTTGCAGGAAAAAAGTGGGGATTTTTCTCTTGTTGAAGGTGTGGCAGCCTCCTATTGATAGAGTCATTGTTCATAGACATATATAACCCATGAAATCTGATTTAACCCTGTTGCCTTGTTCCTTTCCATAGATCGTTCTTCTTGTGGATGATAGCATGATCTTGGGGTGTGAATATTCCTAGTAGTGTGGACCTCAGACCTAACTCAAGGGGACTTGAGTTTATCCTAATAATTTTACGATCTTCCATAGGATGGCAATCATTGGATGTTTAAGTGAAACATAGTGGCTCGTTGGCTTTTCTGGGCTAAACGAAAGAAATAGCTTCCCATAAATGACACCAATTATAGGAGGTAAAAATCCCACTCGTATTTAGCCAATATAATTAAATCCAAGAAAAATAACAACATGCCAAATCACACAAGATAATAATGTATGTGGTTCAACAATGTGATGACATCCCCTGGTGTTGCTCTTCTTTTTATTAATTGTCACCTTATACAAAGATTACATGCTCTTTTTTTCCAAGGGTGAACATTTATAGAGAGTGGAAAGAGGTTTATCCGTTTGGGATCGTGTCTCTTTTTGGATTGTATCCTAATAATCCCCCACTATAGTTCTATGACTACAGACCTTAAAATTTACCTAATTTCTTGTGACCCCCAAGCATCCACTACATGATCCTCCACAGCCCTTATGGCACTAAAAGGATAATCCAATATGCGTTGTCTTGTTCTACAATTATTCTGCCTAGTCATTTTAAAATTATCTATGGAATCCTTGTTTACATAATAAGGTAAGCATTTTGCAGTCCTATTCGTCAAATCTTTAACCTTAATCGATCTCTATCACAAGGGAAATCTTAGAATGCAACCAATTTTTAAACCTTAGGAGGTACGTCAAACTACCAGTTTACTAATTTTCTCAAACCTTAACCATAAAGCAATAATTTAGTTAAGCCCATAAATTTTGCAACCTTTTGAGGATATATCTTGCCTCGATAATGCCATTAAGGTTGTGCGTCTCCTAATGGTCCTTGACCCTCTATACTCTAAAGCCAAAAAAATACATTTCACAATGTAGTATCATTTATATAACTTCTATAAGGGCATATTTTCCATAGTCCCTAGTTAACATTGATTATGTCTTATCCTGTTACAACCTTCAAAGGAAGTTTACGTTCATACGTTCAAGAAGATGGATCCGAATCAAGAATCTTCAACTTCTACGCAACATGAGGTACACTTTGGTATATTTTTTTTTGAGTTGCTTAGATTTTTTACTAAGTATTGGGATATTTTTCTAAACTGTTTTAAATCAAAATGAGGGATTTTTCTAACTTCAAAATATTTTTTGAAAAACCTATAGGCGGAGTTTAGAAAATATTATTTTTCGCTCCAGTCGTTCAAACGATATGCTCTTGTCATTCAAATGGCATGATTAAACGACATACTGATGTCGTTAGATAGGTCGCGCGATACCTCATTTCTTTCGTACATCAAACGACCACGTACTGGATTGTTTTTTTATATGTCATTTCTTGGGTCATCCAAAAGTCATCTTAATGTCGTTTAAAATACATAGGGAAGTCGTTCTAATGATATACGCCGCCTCAACATTTTTTGTTAGCCTATAATTACCTTTTTGTGAAGATTTTCAGTTAAGACTTTTACTTTATGAAAAATGCAGAACTGTTACAATTAAGTCTTCACTTTTTAGGGCTAAAAATCTTTTTGATTCACACAAACACATCCCAATGACTTTTGTGAATCATATTTGGAATCCAAACACTTATGTCACAAAGTTTACTCTTATGGAGTGTTATCTCTAATGCTGACTTGGGGATACTCAAGGGTATTCACTACTGAAGGAGGAGTTGTTGTTCTTATGATTCTCGAGGGAGTCATTGTTGGTTCTAGGTTGTGGTCTATGTGAGTTCTTGCGAGAATTCGTTGCAAAATTATCTAGTGTTTTGTAAGTCACGATTTACAAACATTATTGAAATAAAGGTTTTGCCCAGCGGGGATTTTTCCTGAATTTGATTTCTCCTGAAATTGCTTTTGTGATTGTTTGCCTTGCATGTTTGATTCCAATCACCTGGTTGCATGTTTAGGGTCATTAAAATTGAAATTTGGTGTGTTTGAGATTGACAACTAGTTAAATAAGTTAATCTATTGAAATATTATAAAATCTCAAATTGGTATCATATTTCACATTCTCAAATTGGTATCAGAGCAGGTTTCACCAAAATATCGTGAGATCCCTTTCCGTAAAATTTTGTGAAATCAATCGTTTTGAAAATTTTAATTTTTTGAATAATTACACTATTTCAATAGATAACTTATATAATCTGATGCACATCTTTGATGGCACAAATTAATTCTATTGAAAAGCCCACATGAGATCTTGTTGGAAATATATCTATGATAGAGTTTGGCTCGTATGTGAAAGAGGGTGGAATCCTCCCACTGTCACCGTGAATAATATCACCAATCCTAAACATATGTCTGATTGGATGGAAGATGATTATAAATGGAGTACTATAACTCCCGCGGCCTTAATGCTATTTCTGGAGTTGTCACCCCTGATGAGTTATGTTGTATCATGATGTGAACCACGTCTAAAAAGGCATGGTATATCCTCCAATTGAAACATGAGGGAACCCATGTGGTTAAGGCGTCGAAATTACAAAATTTGACCTCCCAGTTTGAGACTCACTATGTTAGAGTTTGAATGTTTTTATGAGTTTTATGCTAGGTTGTCAGACATAGTTAACCCGAGTTTTAATTTGGGTGAAAAAGTTGAGGAATCGAGAGTTGTTAAAAATATTTTGAGGTCATTCCATCCCGTTTTATTCGTAAGGTCACTGTTTTAAATTCACTGGGGATATTAGATACACATAGGTTAGAAGAACACGTAGGAGATCTTCAAAATTATGAGATTAACATGTATTCTAAAATCGTTAAGCCTAAGGGTAGAGGAATAGTTTGAAAGACTCAGGTTAAGAAAAAGAAAAATGAGAGATTTTGTGAGTCTGATTCTGAGGGTGAGGTTGATTTAGATGACTTGGCCTTATTTGCTAAAAATTATAAAAATTTCTCAAATTTTCCAAAGAAAATTCGTCCAATAAAAAGATTTTTTAGAAAACCAAAAAAGAAAGATGAGGCCAAGGAGAGGGGTGAGGAACAGGTGAGATGTTATGAGTGCGAGGGTAAAAGGAAAAAGTATTTTGAGTGTCTCATTATGCTAAATAGAAAGGGCAAGAATATTTCTAATACTGCCACTCTTAGCAATAGTGACATCGAGTTGGATGATTCTGGGATTGAATCACCACGTGAAAAGTGTGCTGCCTTCGTGGCTAGTCACGTAACCACATCTAGTTTGTCCCACAACGATGAGGACACATGTAAACGTGAGAGACTCAATGATGTTTCGAGCCATTCGAGAGATAGTGAGTGTGAAGATGAGACTGCAAGTGAGGGAGAAGGGGATCTCTAAAAGGCGTTTAGAGATTTATGCACCGAGACGTTCAAGAGGAAAAATTTGGAGAAGGAGTTACATATTAAGGTGTTAGATTTTGATACAGAGATAGAAGTTTTGAGGGTGTGTGAGGCATCGGCGAGGCAACTCGAGAAGGTGAAGGTTTCTTTATATGAGCAGTTGATCATCTTAGGTCAGGAAAAGAGTGAATTGACCAACACTACGGCTAGTCTTACGGGACATCTTCAATCTTTATTGGAGAGTCATGAAAAACTTGAAGCCCATGTAGACCAACTCGAAAGAGATCTCGAACGTGCTTGGTAGATCAAGGTGACTTTAGAGGACACATCTAAGAAGGATGAAAAAATACCCATTGATCCCACTTTGGGTAATGTTGAGAGACTAAGAATAGGTTATGATGGTTCGTCTACTTCCCACATTTCACCAGAGCCGGTTTTTGAGTTTGTGATAGATCCATATGGCTCTCGAACTAACCAACCTAGGATTTCGTTTTCCCATAGGAGAGCACATCCTAGACATTTTGAGAGAGGTTTTCCTAGGCCCGTTTATGTTTGCTACCATTGCATGAAGAGATGACACCTTATGAATTTTATTTTAAGTTGGGTAGTGTGTCTTATAGATATTTACCTCGTTATGCTACTACACATGTTCTTACATGCACTCCAACACATGATACACCACACGCTTCCACACATCACAAGAGAGATTTTAAGCATTTTCGAGAGCAAGTTGAGTATTTAGTCAAAACTTCACCCGATTTTATGGATGTTTTTCATAGGATACCGCCACCTTCTAAAAACTCCTTTGGATAAAATGATTGAGGTCTAGACTTGTTTGATAATATACAATGATTTTCATTATGATATTTTATGCCTACTGTTAGTTTGTACTATCATTGTATTTTTGTTTTTTACATTTTGATATATTTTTCAAAAAAAATTTAATTTTTTTTTGTAAAAATACAAAAAGATTTTATATTTTTTTGAGGAAAAATTTAAAAGCCAAAAATATTTTATTTTTATAAAAAAACACAAAAGGATTTTTGTATTTCGTTTTACACCGTTTATGGATGGACATTTAGGATGACCAAGTCACAACATCATTCCATTATCCATGTGACTGTTTGATAGTGTTTTGAGATGCATCATCATTTTATTTTACGCTTTAGAATGTTTGGAGTCATTGAGATATTATTAGTTGTTACTTCCTACATGTTTGACTCATGATTTCCTGTAATGCACATGTGTGCGAATTTATTTGATAATTGTACATGTCTATCACATGTTGGTCGAAGTATTTTCATCTCAATTCTATCTTTAAAATGAACCAAATACGATAAAACTTCACAACAAAAGTAGTTCATGTAAGAACCATTACCCGTGAGAATTTATTTAATATTGAACAAATAATTACTGTACATGGGAAAGGGCTACAAGAGAATAATAATCTCGGCGTGAAAGCCACCGTTTGAAAAGAGCCCAAGAAACTATTAAGGCAATAAAAAGAATAATATGCCAAAAAGGGGCCAAATAGTTTAGTTTGATCACCTTAATAGAAAAATAAAAAGAATTATTATTTATGAGGGAGGTTGGATAAAATAAAACAATAGATTTGCACGTCATGACAAAGTTTTGAAAAAGCATTACCTAGTTTTAGACATTATTGGTGTGAAAACTATTTTAGACCTTGAAGTGTTAATTAGATTGAGTCAATTTCATATAAATTCACAGTATTACACCTAAGGACGATTTTGAGTTCATTCGTTAGGAGGATCCATATCTATCGTGCACATGTGTTATGATTGTTTGAGTTGATTTTCTTACCAAATTTCTTCACAAACATTCATTTTATTCCCATGATTTGGTTATCTTAGTGTAAATTCATGGTGTGTTATTTTTGTAAATTATTTTTGCTTGAAAATTTTGAAAAATCAAAAATAGTTTGTGGAAGCTTTTGAGTACATCCTTGCATGAGCTTATTTGATATATGTTTGAGATGATTTTCTATGTTTGTCATGACACTCCAATTTATTATTGTTTACTATTTTCCTTATCTATTTCGAATAATTAAAAAGGGGGAGAATGAATTATGAACTATAGGGGGTGAGAGTTTGAATTATGGGGGAGATTTGAGATTTAACTTGTTTGACTTGATATTGGATTTATGGTAATCCCAATTCAAAGTCGATACGTCATGAAGGTATTTGCCTTGTTTGTTGTGTGTAGGATTTTGACGATTATTTGGAAAGCACACAAAAAGAAAAGCAAGGAAATAAAAAAAGCGAAAAGATTTAAAGATTTGAAAGTTCAGGATTTTTAAAGACTTGCATAGTTAGCATCTTTCTACTTTGGGGATCATGGGAGGGTATTCATTCGTATAGAACATTTGTTGATAATTCATATTGTTTTTATTTTTTACCATCATAGACTTAGGGAGAGATTTGTGAGGACATATTTTCCATTGTCCCTAGTTTACATTGAGTAAGTGGTATCCCGTTACAACCGTCAAAGGAAGTTCACATTCATAAGACAGATGCGAATATCAAGCATCTTCAACATCTACGCGACATGAGGTATACTTTGGTATAGATTTTGTTTTGAGTTGCTTAGATTTTTTACTAAGTATTGAGATATTTTTCTAAACCGTTTTAAATCAAAATAAGGCATTTTTCTCACTTAAAATATTTTTTGAAAGACCTGTAGGCATTTTTTTGAAAATATTATTTTTTTGAAAATAGTAGTGTCGTTCACACGACATGCTCTTGTCATTTAAATAACATGATTGAACAACATACTGATGTCATTAAATAGGTCGCTCAATACCTCATCTCTTTTATATATCCAACAACCATGTACTGAATTGTTTTTTATATGTCATTTTTTGGGTCGTCAAATGACAACTTAATATCATTCAAATGACATAGGGAAGTTGTTCGAACGATATGCGCCGCCTCAAAAAAAAAATTTAGCCTATAAATACCTGTTTCGTGAAGCTTTTCAATTAAGACTTTTACTTTACGAAAACTACAGAACTGAATATTATTTTTTTGCGATTCTTTTGATTCTCGAGGGAGTCATTGTTGGTTCTACTCTGTGGTCTATGTGAGTTCTTATGGGAATTCATTGCAGATTTCTCTAGTGTGTGTTGTAAGTTGCGATTTTTAAACAGTATTGAATAAAAGGTTTTGCCTAGCAGAGATTTTTCCTGAATTTGATTTCTCCTGAAATTTCTTTTGTGATTGTTTGCTTTGCATGTTTAATTCCAATCACTTAGTTACATGTTTAGGTTTTAATTAAAATTGAAATTTGGTTTATTTGAGATTGACATCGAGTTAAATAATTTAATCTATTGAAATATTGCAAAATATTATATTGGTATCACATCCCACTTTCTCAGCTTCCTCTTATGTATTAGCTTATCCTACAAATATGACCAATAATCTAGATTTAGAAGGTATCCAAATCCCAAGGCAAAAATGTTTTGTGAACTCTCATTGCTTCACCATCCTTTATGATCAAGTACTTATTTGTTTATAAAGGTTAGGTCTGAGGCCTTACATTCTCCTCACTTTAAGAAATTACATTTGTAAAACCCCGTATTTCTACATAGTTGAGATTTAATTAATTCGGTAATTAAGTTATTTTATTTTAAATTACACGAGTGAAGTAATTTTATTAAATTGAATAATAATGTGATTATTAAATATTAATCATTAGTGAATAATGATTAATATTATGAGTTATATTTACTGAATAAATAGTAAATTATTAATGATTAGAAATTACGTCATAACGAGTGATATGGGCGTAATTGGAATTTACCTCAATCGGGAGTCGCGTGTAGACAAACTTGGGGTCGAGATGGGATATTTATTTAGAGTGAATCGAACGATGATTTCGAGGTCATAGATGTGTTTGAAAGGGGTAAATTAGTATATCCGAGGATGTTAATTGAGTCACGGGACAATTTTAGACTAAACCGGGACCTTAGGAGGGTATTTTGATCATTTTATACGAGGGAGTTAATAAACCTACGAATTTACAAACTTTTTCTCATCTTATAAGGGTTAGAGGCTAGGGTTAGATGTTAAAAAACTCATAAAAGCCATTGGAGATAGAGAGAGAACAATTGTGATGCCTAAGAGAGAGATTTTTAGGAATTTGGCATGTTGTCTTGCACCATTAACGAGTTGGGAGTGAAGATTGGAAGAGAAGACAGAACATTTAACATCTCATCCACGAAATCAGAACATCCAAATCACGGCAAGGTTTTATATATATATTATTTGAAGTTATACTACCTATGTGCATAGGGTTTGATTTATTTGTGAATAAATTGATGATCTTGAAAAGAATTAGTGGATTAAACTCATGTTAATGGAAGGATTTCCATGTAGTTTAATTTGATGTTGTAGAGGATTCAAAATCAGTGAGTTTATGATTATCTCTACGAAATTAATCTAGGTTTATGTTGAAATATAGAGGAAGAATATAAAAACCTATGGCTTTTGATGATTTGATGATTTAATCTATTCTTGATCATGAATCGTAATGTTTTGATGTGAAATTTATGTTAGAAATCATCCTAAAACATGTAGAAAAGGTTTGGTATAGATGGTTTTGATTTTGGTGAAGAATCATGTAAGACACATATGTAAAAATGGTGAAAAACTCATATAAACCAACGAAGAAGACGACCTGCAGAAAATCGAATCGGTTCGGCCTGCTCTCGAATCGATTCGGCTGCCCAGAAAAGATGAGATATTTCCTTTTGAGCCTAGAATGACTAAATTATTATCGGTGAAATGTTTAGGACTTGATTGAAAAATTATGAGCGATATTTTATAATACAGTAGGTCCATGATAGGGTGATGGTCTTTGACTTTTGAGGTAATTAAAGTGATTTTTAAATAAAATTAATTGTGATGTATTTTAATTTGAGAAGATGAGATTAAACTTATGGGGAAGCGTGGGTGAGCTTAATTGGATAAACTAGTAGGGTAAGGAAGACTTAACTAATAAAAGAAAGTAAGGGGTAACTAGGACCCTTGGAGTAGAGAATAATACTCGAATAATACGATAGTGAGTTGAATCATAATGTAATAAGTACAGAGAGTATGTGAGTGAATTATTCTACGTACGAATGACGATAATTAGGTTGTGTGAATACATAATGAATATGTATATATATAGGTTGTGTGTGTACCTATGTAGTTGATATTATGAGTTAGCATACCTATGCTTCTGGCTATCACTAAAGGTTCTCACATAGTGGGCGATCCTACCTTGACGATTCCAATGAGGTATAACTTAGGGAAGCTCACTATGTGATGTGTATTAGTGAGACCGGAATATCATATGGGTATGTTAGGTATGTGCGTAGCACAAAGGCTTAGAACTATGTTCGCCTCCACCATTGTTATTTGATTTTTGGATTCGGGGAGACATGCCGAACCAATAGTCCTTATTTAGTACAAGAGGTACTTGGACTGATAACAGAGTATGCTATTGTTTCACAGTGGTCCTATTTGAGAGATACCGTACCGTTATATTTATTAGATACATATAGTTCCTATTTATTACAAGAGGTACTTGGACTGATAGAAGAGTATGCTATTGTTTCACGATGGTCCTATTTGAGAGATACCGTACTGTTATTCTACTTTTGTGTGAAAATAGACTAATAGATAGTGTATATCTAAAGAATGAATTAAGTAGTGAAAATTAATTAATTGAAAATGACAAGATGAATGAAATGTTAATTTCAACTCTTAACATACGAGAAATGTTAATTCAGTTTTTGTACTATGTAGGGGGTTCGGGGACTTAAAGATGGGAATAGTCCAGATAGTTACATATGTCTAGATAGCTTGGGTCACATATCTAGGTGGTCTAAGCAGAGAACATTAGGCAAGAACAATATATGAGAGGTGAGGAAACTTAAGAGAGTGTACATGAACCTAACATGTGTAATCAATAACCAATTTTGAACTGTTATAAACTCTTGCTAAATATTTTCAAAATATTTTGAGTAATAACTCTTGCTATAAAATTATTTTCAAAAACCTTTTAGGACGCCAGCCACAGGGAGTCCAGACTTGACATTCTGTTCCAGGGACACGTAGCTGCAGCACAGGTGGATGTTTATAGGAGATTTGTTTAGACGCCTCATTTTCTCGTTTCATAGTGTAGGATCTTATGGCAATATTGCAGTTTTCATTTGGGCATGTTTCCCCATTCATATTTTATTTAGTTCATATTTATGTTGGATTCGTTCGGTTTGGTTTAGCCGATGGTTTATTCGGCAAGGCTTTATTTATCTATATCTTGTGATGGATTAGACTCTATATTGGTGTATGATTTATTTTCGTTTTCTGCATGTTGTTCTCTGTATAATGAAAGATAAAATTGGCACCGATTTAATTAACTAATGGGTGATTAGTAATTAATTTGGTTTTCGATAGTGATGTTAAGAATGAACCAATTTGGAAATCCTGATTTAATTTGATAAAGGACCGATCCCCCGGTATTAAATTAGGCAGGGTGTCACAACATTCTTTAATTAAGAATAAATGTGACAACCCGAATATAATTATGATAAATTATACTTAAATCATGCTTATCTTATGTGATATGAATAATATGATATTAGTATATCTAATGTTAAGTGATTATGTTTATTATAATCCTACTTTCATAAATGATGAAAGGTCGAATTATTTACAAACACAAATTTTGTTGTTTTCGATGGAAAGGTTCCTGTTAGAGACTAGTTTTGACCTTTATAACATTATAAATGACTTGAGGTGAAAACTAGGTAGTTGTAGACATGTGAGTTAGGGTTGTAACACAACAAACGGATCATCAAATGGATGTCCGAGTAAAGCGTTATACTGAAATTACGAACAAAGGGCAAAGTTGTCCATTCCCTTTAAGTGGTATTTTGTCCTTTATTAAACCAAATGTTTTAAATTGATTGGTTGGCTTGGGAGGTAGCCTTGGCCGACTTAAAACCCTCCCTCTAACATATTTCTTCAGCAAAACAAAGGCTAGGTTCAATTTCAAGTGTTGTTAGCTTGAGGAAATAGGAAGTTGATGTTTAGGAAGAAAAAGTGAGGAGAAAAAGTGTAGAAAAATCCGTGGAAATTACGTAAAAGCCCTGAAGGTAATCATAATTGTAATTCTTGTTATTTATCTTATATTACTGATTTATATGATATAAATCATCATAAGTTTACGAAAGTTTCAGCCCTTTATGTATATGTATGGTTAGATGCAAGCTTATGCTAAGTTGAGTGTAGAAACCCTTAAAATTGCTTTGTGTTGAAACCCCTTGTATTCAAATCTGCATATCTCCTTGTGTGATTACGGGAATTGAGAAATTACAATTGGAAATGAAATTAGACTCATATATTCATATAATATCTGAAAATTAGAATTTATATCCTTTTGGTTAGTCTGTAATGATGATTTCAAGTTGGTGCATAGTTGTTGTTTGTATACTTGATTTCGGTATGACCTGAGTTTGGTCAAGATTTTGAGATAGCAAATGAAGTCCAAATAGTATGAAACTTTAATTATGTACTATTCAGTATGTATACTGAAAGTGAGTTGAAAATCATGGAAAGTTATACTGGAGAAAAATTATGAAAATTCTTGGAAGTTGAAGGAACAATAGAGGAGCTTGTAGGGAAGATTTCTTGTGTTGTAGAGAAATGGTCATAACTTGCCCTAGAAAGCTTGAAAAATTACACCGTCACTTGTAATGGATAGTATATTCATATATGTTTTCATATTGATGAGGTTGGACCCCTGTATTTGTACAGTTTAGGAATATAGGATGGGTAAGTATGTAAGACCATAATTTCAGGCCATACTGGGTACCCCTTGAATGAATGTTTGTATTTCGTCCTTAAAAAGGGTACTTTGAGTACATGTTTCATGTGTATATACATTGAGGAGTATAATTTCATTTTTACTTGACTTTGGTTATAAATTAATCATAAGTTATTTCCTACGGTTGAATGTGCGTAACTTTATCAATATGTACATCATTGTTTGCCTTTACCTATGTTTTATGGAATGTGACTTAATTGGAATTATATTGTTGATGTATAGCCATGGAAAGTTACATAATTATGTTTGGATAATATTTATGATTGAGGTTCAGTACTGATTTAGTTGTATTGACAGGTGTAAGGCCTAATCAACCCAGTTCAGCTCCACCAAAAGGAAACCTGAATACGTAGTTGTCAACTAAGGTGAGTGTACTCACTGGAATGATGTATTTGTATACTGTTACAAATGTGATCATAATGTTATGAATATAAAATTGTTCATTTAGATTTACCGAAATGATGGGTTACTCCTCGACCAGGAATGGGGGAGATTTGTCTATTAATGACAAGGGGTTACTCCTCGACCAGGAATGGGGGAGAATTGTCTATTTAGACAAGATATGTGAATCATGATTCGAAAAAGTTGGTCATTCATTTTGAATGAGCCGGATAAGTTAATACATAAGTATATGGACATGATTTATTGCATTTAAATTCATGCAGTAGTATAGTAGTGATGCATTCACTGGGCTATTTTGCTCACGGTTCCTATGTTCACATTTTTCAGGTAACGCGATGTCACTGCCAAATCTAGGAAGTCGGTCTAGGTTAGCCAGGAATGGGAGAAACAAAGATTTTGTTTAAATGTAAATGATGTAATTAAGTTAAATTATCCTTCAAGCAAGTTTGTATAAGTATGACTACTCTGATGTTGCAAAAAGGTTTTTTAGTTATATGGATTTACAATGATGACTCTGAAATCAAAACTCGTGATTATGGTTTGATTAGATTAATTATGGTTTGACTCACTTTGACTTTCAAACTTAATTATAAGTAACTGGGTTGGGGTGTGTCAGCTTTTGGTCTCAGAGCCTAGGTTTTAGAGGTTCTGGAGTGAGAAGAGTCTAGATTTGGCACTGAATGTTAGAAATATATTTTATTTGATACTAACGATTATGTTAGGAAAGATATGTATATCTGCATGTTGTTATATCATTGATTCATTTTAGATATAAGAGAATGGAATGAGGGAATGTGAATGTGGAAATAGAAGATGAGGCTTCAATCATGGCAGCAGAGGCAGAGGTTGAGCAACCATTTCATGGAAATATAGAACCTGACCCCGAACAATTGACAGACATGCAAAAAATGGCACGTGCTATGACTCTAATGGCAGAGAAACAAGCTAGATTTATGGCTCATGTGGAAGAACAACAGACCAGGCAACTGGAGGCACAAGCCTTGGCTAGGGCTGAGGAGGTGATACACCGGGAAGAAAGGAGTACTTCACATGAGAAATTTATTAAGATGAACCCACCCTCATTTGAAGGAGCAGTTGATCCAGCAGAGGCAGAAGTATGGGTTAAAGAGATTGAACTTATCTTTGGGGTGATGAAGATGCCTGACAATCAACGAGTGACCTTGGCGACATATATGCTAAGAGGAGAAGCTAAGTACTGGTGGGATGCCACAAAACATTTGTTTATTACTCCATGAGGTGAGAATCTGATCTCATGGGATGCTTTTGTCAAAGCTTTGTATGATAAGTATTTCCCCCAATGTATCAAAAACAAAAGGAGAAGGAATATTTCATGTTGAATCAAGGGAGTATGACAGTTAGAGAATACGAAGCTAAACTTACAGCTTTATCTTGGTTTGCTTCGAGGTTTATACGGAATGAGGAAGATATGTGCAGCCGATTTCTCGATGGGCTGGAGTTAGTCATTAAATCTAGATTATCGGCTTTAGAGACTTCTAACTATTCCTCCTTGGTGAACAAAGCCATGCTAGTAGAAAGGGACGTGAATGAAGCTAGAGGGAATCGAGAACGAGGTGTAAAGAGAAGCAGATTTGGTCCAAATTATCAAAAGAGTAGTGGCACAGAATATTCGAGGTTTGGAGGGCAGAAATTCCAGCATGGTAGAGGCATGGGAAGTAGTTTTCAAAGGGGTGAAGCTAGTGGTGGAAGAGGTTCAGGAGTTTCAGCACAAGGAGATTCGAATGTTTGTTTCTTTTGTGGGGCATCAGGTCATATAAAGAGAAATTGCCCAAAGTTACTGAGTATAGAATGTTTCAACTATCATCAGAAGGGCCATCTGAGAAAGAATTATCCGATGTTATCAAGAGCAGTTTCAGTCAGTAGTATGGGGCCTCATAAAGGATCCTCTCCAGGCAGTGCCACCAGGGGAAGAGGTACAGGACAAGCAAGTGGATCGAAGGCAGGAGGAAGAGTGTTTGCGATGACATTGCAAGATGCCCATGCTATACCTGAAGTGGTTATAGGTAAACTTTTTATTTCAAACAAAGATCTATATGCACTCATTGATCCTGGATCTACGCATTCATTTGTGGCATTAGATATTGTTTCATATTTGGGTAGACCATGTTCATTCCTCAATTGTGCCTTATATATTTCTACCCCAATGGAAAGTGTAATTCTAGTTGAGCACGTTTATAAAGATTGTGTCTTACGAATGGGTGAGAGAGATTTCTATGTTGACTTGATACCGTTGGCCATTCAGGATTTTGATATTATACTGGGGATGGATTGGTTATCATCGTATCATGCTTCCATTGATTGTTTTCGAAAGGAAGTTACATTTTATCTTCCAGGTGAACCTGAGTTTCAGTTTACAAGAGAAAGGAATGTTGTCCCTAATTGTCTTATCTCAGCCATTAAGAGTAGAAAGTTATTGAGTAAAGGCTGTATAGGGTATTTATCTTATGTTGTTGATGTTAGTAAGGAAAAACTTAAAGTTGAAGATATACCAGCGGTTAGAGAATTTTCTGATGTCTTCCCAGAAGAATTGGCAGGATTGCCACCCGATCGGGAAGTAGAGTTTTCTATTGAATTAGTTCCAGGTACTGGTCCAATTTCTCTTGCTCCATATAGAATGGAACCAGCGGAGTTGAAATAATTAAAAGTGAAATTACAAGATCTGATAAGCAGAGGTTTCATTCGGCCTAGTGTTTCTCCATGGGGAGCACCGGTGTTATTTATGAAAAAGAAAGATGGGACAATGCGATTATGTATTGATTATCGGCAACTGAATAAGGTGACCATTAGAAACAAGTACCCTCTACCTCGTATCGATGACTTGTTTGACCAATTACAGGGGGCCACAGTATTTTCAAAGATTGATTTGACATCAGGTTACCACCAACTGAAAGTGAAGGATAGCGATATTTCCAAAACAGCTTTTCGGACTCGATATGGGCACTATGAGTTTTTGGTGATGCCATTTGGATTGACTAATGCTCCAACAGTTTTTATGGATTTGATGAACCGAGTATTCCACCCTTTTATTGATTCCTTTGTGATTGTATTCATAGACGATGTGTTGATTTACTCGCGTAGCATGGAGGAACATGAGAAACATTTGAGACTTGTATTGCAGATTTTGAGAGAGAAGAAATTATTCGCGAAATTCAGCAAGTGTGAGTTTTGGTTGAATGAAATTGTGATTTTAGGGCACGTGGTCTCGGGAGATGGGATTTATGTTGATCCAAAGAAAGTGGAAGCAATTGTTAAATGGTAAAGTCCTAAGAATGTGACAGAAATTAGGAGTTTCCTAGGATTGGCAGGTTACTATCGCAGATTCATTAAGGGATTTTTAGCAATAGCATTACCACTGACAAATTTGACTCGTAAAGAAGTGAAGTTTGTATGGGATGAAGAATGTGAGAGGAGTTTTAAAGAATTAAAGAATCGATTGGTTTCAACCCCTATACTTACTATTCCATGTGGGAATAAGTCTTTTGTGATCTATACAGACGCTTCATTTCAGGGGTTAGGATGTGTTCTTATGCAGAATGGGAAGGTAATCGCATATGCTTCCAGACAATTAAAGACGCATGAATGAAACTACCCTACACATGACTTGGAGCTAGCGGCCATTGTTTTTGCGTTAAAGTTATGGAGACATTACTTGTATGGAGAAACTTGTGAGATATTTACGGATCATCAAAGTTTGAAATACTTGTTTACACAGAAAGAACTGAATTTGAGACAGAGGCGTTGGATAGAGCTGATTAAAGACTATGACTGTACCATTCATCATCATCCTGGGAAGGCCAATGTGGTAGCAGATGCTTTGAGTCGAAAATCATCAGGGATGCTTGGTTGCATACGGTGTTCCCGTGTTGGAAATATTCTTCACTTGGCATCGATGGGGATTGAATTGAAGTTTTTAAAAAGTGGAGGATTATTAGCACATGTCACAGTGAGACCTTTATTGGCCGAGCGCATACGAAATTTGCAGACCAGTGATCCATTCCTTGAGAAGAAGAAACAAGATGTCCTGGATGGTAAAGAGAGTGACTTTGAAATTAAGAATGATGAATTGTTGTGTTATAAAAATAGGATTTGTGTACCTAATGATCCACCCTTAAAGAAAGATATATTAGAAGAGGCACATAGTTCTATTTACTCTATGAATCCGGGAGGTACCAAAATGTACAGAGATTTGAAAGAATATTACTGGTGGAACAATATGAAACGTGAGATTGCAGAGTTCGTAGCTAAATGTTTAGTATGCCAGCAAGTGAAAGCAGAGCATCAGAAGCCGGCAGGATTATTGCAGTCTTTGCCTATTCCGGAATGGAAGTGGGAGCATATAACGATGGACTTTGTTACAGGATTATCCCGGTCACCAAAGGGGCATGATTCTATTTGGGTGATTGTAGACCGATTGACGAAGTCAGCTCATTTTCTCCCAGTTAAGACGACCTACACTGTTGATAAGTATGCACGTATGTACGTTGATGAGATTATCCATTTACATGGGGCACCGGTGTCAATTGTATCAGATAGAGATCCAACGTTCACTTCTAAGTTTTGGCCCCGTCTCCAGAATGCCATGGGCACAAATTTGAAGTTCAGCACTGCGTTTCATCCACAAACTGATGGGCAATCAGAAAGGACGATTCAAATATTAGAAGACATGTTACGAGCCTGTGTATTTGACTTCAAAGGTAGTTTGGATGATCATTTTCCATTAATGGAATTTTCATATAATAATAGTTATCAGTCGACTATTGGTATAGCTCCTTATGAAGCTTTGTATGGGAAGAAATGTAGAACGCCTTTGTGTTGGGATGAAGTGGGTGAAAGGAAAATGTTGGGTCCTGAATTAATAGATGTGACGACTGAAAAGATCAAAATTATTCGGGAACGGATAAAGATAGCACAAAGTAGGCAGAAATTTTATGCAGATAAGAGGAAGTATTCATTAGAATTTCATAAGGGAGATTTTGTATTCCTGCGTATTTCACCATGGAAAGGCGTTATGAGATTTGGCAAAAAGGGGAAACTAAGTCCAAGATACATTGGACCATATGAGGTGCTGGAAAGAATTGGGCCCCTGGCTTATAGATTAGCATTACCTCCAGATTTATCCCGTTTATATGATGTGTTTCACGTATCGATGCTTCGTAAGTATTTGGTGGATCCATCTCATCAGTTGAAAACTCAACCAATTGAACTGAAGGAAGACTTGCCGTACATCGAGGAACCAATGGAAATTATTGATCGTAAGGAGCAAGTATTGAGAAATAAAGTTATTCCCTTAGTTAAGGTTATGTGGATGATCCATGGATTTAAAGAAGCAACTTGGGAAACGGAGGATAGCATGAGGAAACAGTATCCCCATTTTTTTGGTAAGTGACCTTTATATTAAATTTCGGGGACGAAATTTTCTAGGGGGGGAAGTTGTGACAACCCGAATATAATTACAATAAATTATATTTAAATCATGCTTATCTTATGTGATATGAATAATGTGATATTAGTATATCTAATGTTAAGTGATTATGTTTATTATAATCCTACTTTCATAAATGATGAAAGGTCGAATTATTTACAAACACAAATTTTGTTGTTTTCGATGGAAAGGTTCCTGTTAGAGACTAGTTTTGACCTTTATAACATTATAAATGACTTGAGGTGAAAACTAGGTAGTTGTAGACATGTGAGTTAGGGTTGTAACACAACAAACGGATCATCAAATGGATGTCCGAGTAAAGAGTTATACCGAAATTACGAACAAAGGGCAAAGTTGTCCATTCCCTTTAAGTGGTATTTTGTCCTTTATTAAACCAAATGTTTTAAATTGATTGGTTGCCTTGGGAGGCAGCCTTGGCCGACTTAAAACCCTCCCTATAACATATTTCTTCAGCAAAAAAAAGGCTAGGTTAAGTTTCAAGTGTTGTTAGCTTGAGGAAATAGGAAGTTGATGTTTAGGAAAAAAAAGTGAGGAGAAAAAGTGTAGAAAAATCCGTGGAAATTACGTAAAAGCCCTGAAGGTAATCCCAATTGTAATTCTTGTTATTTATATTATATTACTGATTTATATGATATAAATCATCTTAAGTTTACGAAGGTTTCAGCCCTTTATATATATGTATGGTTTGATGCAAGCTTATGTTAAGTTGAGTGTAGAAACCCTTAAAATTGCTTTGTGTTGAAACCCCTTGTATTCAAATCTGCATATCTCCTTGTGTGATTACGGGAATTGAGAAATTACAATTGGAAATGAAATTATACTCATATATTCATATAATATATGAAAATTAGAATTTATCTCCTTGTGGTTAGGCCGTAATGATGATTTCAAGTTGGTACATAGTTGCTGTTTGTATAATTGATTTCGGTATGTCCTGAGTTTGGTCAAGATTTTGAGATAGCAAATGAAGTCCAAATATTATGAAACTTTAATTATATACTATTCAGTATGTCTATTGAAAGTGGGTTGAAAATCATGGGAAGTTATACTGGAGAAAAAGTATGAAAATTCTTGGAAGTTGAAGGAACAATAGAGGAGCTTGTAGGGAAGACTTCTTGTGTTGTAGAGAAATGGTCATAACTTGCCCTAGGAAGCTTGAAAAATTACACCGTCACTTGTACTGGATAGTATATTCATATATGTTTTCATATTGATGAGGTTGGACCCCTGTATTTGTACAATTTAGGAATATAGGATGGGTAAGCATGTAAGACCATAATTTCAGGCCATACTGGGTACCCCTTGAATGAATGTTTGTATTTCGTCCTTACAAAGGGTACTTTGAGTACATGTTTCATGTGTATATACATTGAGGAGTATAATTTCATGTTTACTTGACTTTGGTTATAAATTAATCATAAGTTATTTCCTACGGTTGAATGTGCGTAACTTTATCAATATGTACATCATTGTTTGCCTTTACCTATGTTTTATGGAATGTGACTTAATTGGAATTATATTGTTGATGTATAGCCATGGAAAGTTACATAATTATGTTTGGATAATATTTATGATTGAGGTTCAGTACTGATTTAGTTGTATTGACAGGTGTAAGGCCTAATCAACCTAGTTCAGCTCCACCAGAAGGAAACCTGAATACGTAGTTGTCAACCAAGGTGAGTGTACTCACTGGAATGATGTATTTGTATACTGTTACAAATGTGATCATAATGTTATGAATATAAAATTGTTCATTTAGATTTACCGAAATGAGGGGTTACTCCTCGACCAGTAATGGGGGAGATTTGTCTATTAATGACAAGGGGTTACTCCTCGACCAGGAATGGGGGAGAATTATCTATTTAGACAAGATATGTGAATCATGATTCGAAAAAGTTGGTGATTAATTTTGAATGAGCCGAATAAGTTAATACATAAGTATATGGACATGATTTATTGCATTTAAATTCATGCAGTAGTATAGTAGTGATGCATTCACTGGGCTATTTTGCTCACGGTTCCTATGTTCACATTTTTCAGGTAACGCGATGTCACTGCCAAATCTAGGAAGTCGGGCTGGGTTAGCCAGGAATGGGAGAAACAAAGATTTTGTTTAATTGTAAATGATGTAATTAAGTTAAATTATCCTTCAAGCAAGTTTGTATAAGTATGACTACTCTGATGTTGTAAAAAGGTTTTTAGTTATATGGATTTACAATGACGACTCTGAAATCAAAACTCGTGATTATGGTTTGGTTAGATTAATTATGGTTTGACTCACTTTGACTTTCAAACTTAATTATAAGTAACTGGGTTGGGGTGTGTCAATAAATATAAACAAATAATATATAAATTGTTGAAATAAATGATAATACGTGTCTTTCATGGGCAAGTGGATTGTTCCATGTAATGGTTTCCTCAAAGAACATTGATCAGTCTTAATTTGCAATAGTTTCCCCCTCTTGTCTAGTATCCACACATGAACCTCTTTGTAGCTTAAGTATCCCAGAAACTTATAGTGTATCATGACAAATAACATGGTTGTGGTCTCTAATATACTTTTCAAGTGATGAAATATGTAAAATGTTATGGACATTTGAGAAGTCGTGTACTAAAGATAATATACACTACACCAAAATGGGAAAATTGTCACCTTTCAGCCGGCCAGCCTTGTCAAGGTCATTGACCGTGACAAAAAACACGCGTTTTATGTCACGGTCATTGACCTTGACACGACCGTGACAAATAATTATCACGGTCATTGACTGTGACAAGTCCGTGACAAATTTACTTGTCACGGTCAATGACCGTGACAATTATTGTCACGGTCAAAGACCTTGACACGACCGTGACAATGTTCCCAGCAAAAACCCTATCCCTCTTCTTTTTTCCCTCTCGCATCTCTCTCTCTCTCTCTCTCTCTCGACGCTGCTCTCTCTCTCTCTATACTTTCAGGTCCATTTTCTCTCTCTCTCTCTCTCTCTCTTCCATTTATATATATATTTGTGTGTATATTTATGTGTGTATGTGTATATATATATATGTGTGTATGTGTGTGCGTGTGTGGGGGGTGGGGCAGGGTGGGGGTAGGGGGTGGGGCGGGGTGGTGTGGTGTGTGTGTGTGTGGTGGTGGTGGTGGAGGGGGCAGGGGGTGGTGGAGGGGGCAGGGGGTGGGGCGGGTGGGGTGGTGTGTGTGTGTGTGTGTGTGTGGTGGTGGTGTGTGGTGGTGGAGGGGGGCAGGGGGTGGGGTGTGGGTAACTATAATTTTGAATATAATAGTTATACTTATTAAAAATACATTTTGAATAACCCATAAACTCATCGTTGGCTCAATTCCATTTTGAATATAATAGTTATAATGATAATTAAAAATTAGGGCTCAAGTTATTAGATAAGATACTCACATAGCGCTTTTGGTTAGGGAATGCCAACATCCTAGCAATTTACGTATTGATTCCCGCATTCCAAAACATGGTACACTTCCGTTCCAACACATGAAAATTTGCTTTTTTAAGAGGAAAAAGATAAATTATAGTGAATTTATAATGTGCTAAAATCTAAGAATAAACTGATAAGGAGGTTTTAAGAGAAAATCCTAAAAGGCTAGGAGATACTTATTAAAAGTATTTATATACATAATTCTCATATAGGAAATATAAAAAATGAATAAAAAAACTCTCATATCTTGAGAATATTAGAAGATATTTATTAGAAGAATATTATAAAAAATGATCCACGTTTCAGGTAACATTAGGTAGGACCCTATGTTTTCGTATTGTATTTGATGTTATAAAAAGAAATCATTTCACAAACACAAAAGCACCCTATTTAAAAATAATTGCATTTGATAGTTCATTTTAAATTCATAAAAAAATCTACTAACATTGTTGTTGTAGATACAACAAATTCTTGATCACAAAAAAGCCTTCAGTTCTTAGTATTTTATGACTAACATCATATGATTTTGAAACAAAGAATACATACCTTGAAAGATGCTCAGCAGTACTGGCTTTAGTATCTTCGAATTTGAGATGAGAAAGCACTTGTTGATTATAAAGTGACTGTAAACAAGACAGATGAACTATGAGTTAACAATTATCATAACCATAATAAGATAAATTAGACCTAAACTTAATTAAATCTTACATATAATTTAAACAAGATCCCAAACATGACTCCCACATCGGGAAGGGGAGGGGGTGGGGGTAGGGGTGGGTGGGGTTTTGAATATTATTTACATTCAAAATAAATAATTGATAATAGTTGGATAATAATTGGATAATAATTGATATTTTCATTCAAAATAAATATTTCATTTAAAAATATTGGATAATAATTGATATTTTCATTTAAACATAATATAGACGGAACATTTTTGAATGAAATATTTATAGACGGAACTTACACATACGTTATAATATAGACGAAACATTTTTTTATCTGTACTATTAATTCAATTAATTCAATTAGGTAAAACGAAATGTGTACTATTAACATTTTTTTTATCTATACTAATAACATTTTTTTTACAGCAAAAATGTCTCCTTCAGATGTTAGGGCGAAGATGATGATGTTGTTTATGATGATGTCGTCTAGGTTCGGTGGTAGCGGAGGCGACGAGAGCTCTTCCGCCCCTAGGCTCCCCAAATATGGAAAATTTGGGATTACCGTCGAAAACAAGTCGGAGGTTTTAGCGAGATCCCTCGAGCTGCTAAAGACGGTCATCGGCCCGGGGTTTATGAGTTGGAAGGAGGTGCCGTATGAGCTCAAGTTAGCTGTTTGGGCAGCACTACAGGTAATTTATATGAATATTTCAATTTATATTTCAATTTATATTTATATTTATATTTATATTTATTCGCAACTAACATTGTATTTGTTGGACAGGAACAATTCAACTTGGATCCAAAGCTACGCGATTCCATCTTGGAGCAGTTGAGGGAGCAACACAAGACGTGGAAGAAAAATATGCGGACACGATACTTTGGAAAAACACGAGAGTCCATTTTACAAAGGCGCGAATCCGTCCCGCCCAAGGAGCCGATCTCATTGGCACAATGGCAAAAGTTCATTGACAATGAGATCGAGGATCGACAATTGGCATCTCGCCAATCGGGGAGGGAAAATCGGGCTAAAAAGACGGACGTGCACTACTCCGGCTGGACCTCTTACGCTGAGGTGGAGCATAGGACGCAGGTAAGATTTAATTTATCTATAACTACAGAAATATATTATTGGATATTATTTTACTTTGCGGGGCCGATACTAATTTTGCTTTACTTTATTTTATTTCAGGGGGTAGGGAGTGGGCCAGGAGGTAAGCCACATAGGCTCGATACTTATGTGGATCTTCGGACGAAGAAGGGGAAGGACAAGGAGGTATCCCCGAGCGTCGCGGCAACGATTGTAAGTAATCCGACAGTTTAATTATTGTTAATTACGTTATAATTTTTTAGTTTACTTATTTTACTAATCATGTGCTTTTTGTCGCTTCAGGCAAAGCTTAAGGAAGTGCATGAGTCACAGTCTGATGCCGACAAGGCATCTTTGTCCACAGACGCACTCAACCAAGTGCTTGGCTTTGATCGCAAGGGGAGGACAATGGGAGTGAGCTCGCGGGTGGCCAAATCTAGGATCATCGGATTGGAGACGAGCGACACCGGCTTGGCTCGAACGGTGGATTCACACGACGCGAAGCTGTCCCGTTTGGAGGCGACGGTCCAAGATATGTACGCATTCATGAAGCGTACGTTGGGTGGAGGCCGTAAAGGGAAAGGGAAGGAGAAGGCGGTGGAGGAGGAGGTGCGGGAGGACGAGGCGCAGGATGACGAGGATGTGGACCTCGCTGCTTCATCACCGACACGTTCGTACTTCGACGATCCACTTCCCTATTTGACGCCCTCCAACAGACCATTGTCGACAATTGGTTGGCCGAGCATGTTCATATTGGACGTATTTGATGGCCAGCGGATAGGGCGGGGGTTGAGGGACCCGAATATCATCGAGGGTGGAATAGTCCATGGACGTGTGCTTCAAGAGATGGAGTCCCGGGTGCTCGTCACGGATGTCATACCCGGGAAGGAGAACTCCCTATTGTGGTTGCGCGAACAATGCGGCACAACGTATATTAGTGGGTGCGTCAATTCGTATGTCGTGTGGCCTACTCACCTCCTGAGTTTTATCCAAGACATGTAGTCACATTATTTTCAAGTTTGTCCATTTTAATTATATTTGGATTATATCGTCATGTATATTATTTTTACTTTGAATATTTGAATTATACTGTCATGAATATATTTGGATTATATCTTTAGTTTGTGTTGGATATATGATGTTTGGAACAGGTATAACGTTGCTATAACAGGTACAAATATACTGCTGGGCAGTGGCAGTGGCCATACTGCCCAGCAGTTTTTTTTTAAATCTGCCCAGAATTGTCACGGTCAATGACCGTGACAATTTTTTAAAAAAAGGTCACGGCTTTGTCACGGTTATAAACCGTGACAAACGTGTCACGGTCATTGACCTTGACACAACCGTGACACAAAACGCGTGTTTTTTGTCAAGGTTGTCAAGGTCAATGACCGTGACAAAAAAAGTTATCTCGCCTCGAAATGTCACGGTCGTTGACCTTAACAAGGTGGATTTGTCAAGGTCAATGACCTTGACAAATGGGAAGATTTGGTGTAGTGATATAGTCAAGAATACCAACCTTCACTTAAAACTCAAAAGGCCCCACATACCACAAATACATTTTGCATTTCCTTTCGAATCTCATTACTCCATTTTAAGGTGAAACATTAGGGAATGCATGTTCCTAACCTCAAAACAAAAGTGTCTTAATATGATGTATATGTAACGTTTTTTATCTTCTTTGTAGGGGGTGTCCCCGCCAAAGGGTGGTTAACTTAGTTAAGCAGATTGATTGATTCGCGAAGAAAGAGAATGAAGGCTGCCCTACAGACCCACCTTGAAGACTCTTCATAAAAGTGGCTCAAAGGACCCACCTCGAAGATTCTTCACAGAAGTGGCTTGAAGGACCCACTTCAAAGATCCTTTATAGAAGTGGCTCAAAGGACCTACCTAAAATATTCTCCAATAGACCTCGTTCAAAGGATCTAATTCATAGATCAAAGTCACCTGGATGACAATAGTTTGTAATAAGTAATAGAATATTGTGTCATTTACTTTATCTTATAAATGTATGTTGAGTGAGGTTATTTGATACCCACGAGGGACCATGCTTGTTGACATTTAATACTTAACGGTGTTAATTCCGGTCTTGATAAGGGGTTACGCCTCACTTAATACTAACTGTATTTAAATAACCAACATCTTACATTCTTAAAATAATCCACAGCCTTTCCCTAATAATAATCAGATTGTTTGTAGACATATTCACAACCTTTTGTCCTTATATCTTATTTTCACACATTTTATCGCAACACAAATGAAATTAACATTGCCTCCCATTTGAGGTCTCATCAAGTTCTATTTTAATGTTTGCATGATAGGGTATGGTATTCAAACTTCACCAATCATAGGTGATCTTCTTAGCTTCAGGAAGTCCAATATAAATGATAGAAACATAATTTTAGTTTGATTTAATGAATCTATTTTATCATCATTTAATGGATGGAAGGTTGTGAAGAAGTATAATTATGGAACCATGTACTTTTTAATGATTTTAAATCCCAAGGTAAATATGGTTGAGAACTAAAAAATTTACTTTGGGACTTGGATTCAAATGATCTCGATTATCTACAGTTAAGGTAATTACTTTATGTAATGTGTAGTCTTCATGATAAGAAATTATGAAGAGTTTTCCAACCAATCCATAATTACCCAAATAGGTTACGTATTCTCTAAAATACCCGGTACCTCTCTTTATATTTTCCCATGATTTTTCCCTTCAAGTTATTTTCTTCATTGTGCTACGACGGTGCATAGAAAACTAGGATAGATGGGCTCCCTTTAATGCCATAACCTTTAAGTCATCCTTTTGTAAAACACAAATTATTGTTAATACTCAATGTTTCATGGTCATTAATTTTGAAGTCTGACTTTCTTTATATTTGCACTTCCCAACCAAATTTATATAGACTTAGGGCTACGAAATGAGGTACCATTATTCGTTCAAGGAACAATTGTTCCCATTTATATTCATTAAAAGATCCACAACCTTAATGGATTCAAATCTCCATACCCTTTTAGTCCAAATTCCTTATAATAATCTCCTACCTTATCAACCTCAATATTTTTATTGAACTTATCATATTTAAAAATCATCCACTAGATTTACATTACAATAATGATACTTTCTAGAATATTCGTACTCATTTATAAGATTTAAATACCTAATTTTCCTTTTATCCATGTGGGTAAACAATTAGGTTAAGTTATTATGCTCAGTATATTTCACAAATCTCCCCATATAGGTAATGTTTCCAATTTTCAAAGAGAATCCCATGACTCCTAACTCAAAATAATGGGTGTGGTAATTTTGTTAATGTGGCTACAATTTTCTATCGACATAGCCTATTACTTTACCATTTGCATCAAAAAACAAGATTGTGTCTTAAGAAATCATTATAGATAATGATGATCCCACATTTGAGTATTCAGGAATTCAAAGAGTTAAGAACCTATTACATTCCCTCGTGTAAGGGATGAGGTCCCAAGGTCTTTTAAAGACCTCATCCAGAACATCATTGACCATCATAGACCATGGTCAACTTTTGAATAATCCTACGGTAGTGCCAAAGATCCTAAAGACATCTCCAAAATTATGGCACTCAGTTTTTCCATAAAACCTCAAGGTTCTAGCTCACATACCTTAAAACTTATTACCTCTAGTCTCGTATCAATTTTGTGGACCTCAACATGGAAAGAATTGACCTCTGTATGGACCACAAACTCTCATCCATGGTTGATCCTAATTATGCATCACATAAACATGCTCAATCCTTTTTAGAATAACGTCTTCCATTTCCAGGCCCCTTAGATCACTAGCCTGGCTTCTCTAGCGGGTAGAAGGTAAAAGAAATATTCTACCAATTTCCACCACTCTCTCCCAGTAGTATTGAATGCTCACATCCACATTAAATGCTCCATCAACTACCTTAATGTGATACCCCATAAAATCCAAACCTAGATTGATCAGGTCCAAAAATAAATAATACATGAGTCTAAACAATTGAATACCATTATAAGCATGACTGAAAATAAAAGGAACTAATATAAATAAGATCTAACAAATATAGTGAGGGAATAAAACCATAAACTCTAATACTGTAAGCCAATAGTAATTAAAATCCATCACAGTACATTACAAATTATCTCAATTATAAACCCACTCCAAATCAATGTAAACACTAATATAATAATCCGATCTATTTCGATATGTAAATTGATAAAAGAAGAAAGAGCATGTAGGCTTGACACCTACATCCTATGTACGAGCATCGACTGAATAAAATGTAAGAGAGATTAGGGATGAGGCTACAATGGCGAACTATGACTTCAAAATAGATTTCAACAACAACATTAACAACAAGTTTATACATAATAAGACTTTAACTGAATTTAGGCTACAATCATAATCGCATATCTTCCTCTCATATTTTTTATGTTTAAGTTAACCCAACCCAACAGTCCTAAATATAACATGTGATTTCTAATTCTAACCCCATGTGAATCCAAATTTAATTGTAACTCTTCTCATTTGATTATAATTAGGCGGTTACATATTAAATCACAGTGTATACATCTCTTTATAATAATAATAATAATAATAATAATAATAATAATAATAATAATAATAATAATAATAATAATAATAATAATAATAATAATAATAATAATAATAATAATAATAATAATAATAATAATAAAGTAATGACAATCTTAAAGTCTAATTTCCAGATAGGTATGTTCCCTGAAACATACAAGTAAATAGTCTATGTACAAGCCCAAACATAATGAGTAATGCTACACGTCCTAAAAATATTCCCTAAAAACCTCCCCCAAAATGCATTAAGTGTTTGTACCATATATGGGGTCGCACCCTAATGTACAAACACTTAATGCTTTTTTGGGGGAGATTTGGGAGGTATTTTTGGGACTCATATCATTATTCACACATAATATTCGAAGGTATATCCACATCGTCTTTGGGGATCACTCATGCATACTAAGTATAGTTATAGGTTGTCCCTAACATATAAGATCAAGGCATCAACAATGGATAATCAATACACTTTCCCATCATAACATACGACCTCAATATCCAAGGCTATATTCTATAACTCTCCCGTATATTCCCCCTCGAGATACAGGTACGCACGACCTCAATACCTAAGGCTATATGCTAGAACTCCCCCTAAAATATTCCCCCTTGGGATACACGTACTCCAATCATAGAATTAGGGTAAAGTACCAATGTAAATATAGTCTCTGCCACTGGGGTACCAACACGATCAATCATCATGCGTTCTCCATCAAAATCCTTCCTTGCACTTACCCCACGAGTACTCACACACCACAGTATGATTTGAACATCAAACTAAGAAAATTATCGATAAAACCAACTCTAGGGATTCAGTAACACTATCTGATGCTAATGTATTATCCTTACCTAATTTTACCCCAAACTCTAGGCATTCACCCCAAACTCGTTAGGTTACTTATTATTAATATAAATCAATCACATCACTGATTCCTTATGTATTTAACTTATTCCAATAATCATGTAAGGAAATTCCCACACTTATGTCCATTGAACATCACAAAATAACTCCCTAAAGGAATTCTTCCAAAACCTGACTTCATTTGCCCGATTGAATCGATTCACCTCTGGTGTGAATCGATTCGCCCCTGTATGAGTGAAGCTTTATAACAACATGGTAATAACGGTCAATTATCCAATAAAACCAACCAAAAATCCCCTAAAATTCATCAACAAACCATCTTCTTCAAATATAAGTTATACATCGACATAATTAACCCATATCTACATGTTTTAAACAATTATAATATGGAATTAAAGGTTAATTTTATATTTTTAGAACTAGAACACTAACTTCATAATTTAATAATTCCAATTCAATTCTAATTCGGTATTAATATTAAATAAGGGGATTTTGTTAGATTTGTTAACATGATTCACTATATAGCAATATCATTCTGAGTTCTAAGGCAGGATTCATGGAATTTAACATCATTTTGCTATATGTCATTGACATGTGATTAAGGGTTTATTTAATCAATTAAACTAAATTCGAAATTAAGGTTTTTTTTTATTACAAATCAGATTGATAAACATGTTAATTTAGATTTCAATGGGTAATTAACAAAATAACACAAACCCAAATTTAATTTCTAAACTATATAAACTTGCCTGATCCAAAAATTGATGAATTCTAGCTTCCAATCTTCAATTTCTCCTTCCCTCTTATTGTGCCTCTTTGCTTAGTTTTAGATGTTGTAATGTGATATTAGGTTTTGCAACTTAAGTAATTATAAGAGTTAACCACAAAATTGGACTTAACCGTAAAATTGGACATAACTAAAAAGGTTCAGAACCTATTCCTAAAGACTCAAAACTTGGCCCAAGTCCAATACTTACACAACGGACTTAAATCCAACCATTTAATGGGTGCTAAGAATTTAGTCAAACCAAAAGATTAAGTTCTTTTATGGGAAATGTCGAAATGAAAGAAAGCACCTATAATTCTTTTAGATTATAAAAATATCATTATACTCTGCAACCCATATAAATTTAAGTTCTTGTATCTTAACTTGGTTAATGCCATTGTGATCATTGAGAACCCTTTAAAAAATATCTTATACAAAGCAGAAAATCATAGGAAGTTTCGAACCCGAGTTACCACCACAATAGGTGTCTTTTAATTAACAATGGCCACAACCTTTTCTTGGTTCCAAATACAATTCATTATTCTTCATAATGTGATAGAGGAAGGCCGACTCCTTAAGTTAAAACTCACACGTCATAATCTTACCATACTATTTCAACTTACTATGGTTCCCAAAGACTCCATAGAGTTCTTCCTCTAAGTTTTTCTTAGACTTAGATTACACTAAAATATCATCAATGAATATAATCATAGACTTGTCCAAGAAATGTTTACACGGTTTATAGATTACATTCGTAATGGTTGCTAAGAATTTAGTCAAACCAAAAGACATCAATACAAACTCATAGTGCTCGTATGTCATATACGATAAGGTCATCCAAATATGAGACCTCGTAAATCCATAACTAGATTGATCAAGGGAAAATATAAATAATACTATATTAAAAAATTATATCATTATAAGTATGACTGAAATAAAATAAAGCAATGAATACTAATTGTAATAAAATAAGTAAAATAAATATAACTTTTATACCAATCCAAAAACCATCACGAATAAAACACCATCCCTAGAATAATAAGTCTCACAATAATATCAAACTATGAATATAAAAATAACTTCACCATAATAAATCTCAAATAAAATAATTTGACTCTCTAACTATTAGAATGCACATGCAACTGCAGAAAGCAAATACGATAAATAAAGATGAGCTGGTAGGATTGACACCTATATCATGAGACTGGAAGCTATAATGAATGGTTGAAAACTAGGGTTGTGGCAGTTGTTGTTATATAGGACATGAAAAACAGTTCCACAAATATGGTTAAATCTAACAAATCTGTAATGAGTAAGAATTTAAAACTAAATTTGGGCCTCAATAATAATAATGTTTCTTCCTCTCATATTTTAGTTATTTTTATATTAACACAACCCGAACAATCTAAAAATAACAAGCAGGTCTAATCATAAGACCAAGTGAACCCAGTGATATATAATTATAAATCATCTCAATTGTTTATAATTACAATGTTCCATTAATTATTATCACGTATGTACATCTCTTGTATAATCTCAGTAAAGGAAATATAATTACATAAGTTGAATATCCTATTGATCTTGCCCCACTTATATACAAACAAATGGGCTATGCTCAATCCCACACATAAAAGCACAAAGGTCCATCCCTATTGCCTTTAGGAACCACTCATGCGTATTAGGTATAATTAATTATCGTATCATCCCTATAATCTCAAAGAAATAATAGAGGAAAAATCACTAAGGATATGGGTATGTCAGCAATAGGATCGAAGTAAATAATACTAAGGTAAGCCCATACGAATCACTGGGATACCAGTGTGGTTATCTTGGTACATGCCACATCAAATCCCTCATAGTACATCCCCTACGAGAACACACACGCACACACTCGGTATGATTGCACATAAAATAAATAAACAGTAATCAATTATACTCAAGGATTACTAAAACAATATCTTAAATCTCAGATTAAATATCTCTAATTAATTAAGAATTAATTTTCATACTATAGTAAAGTCGTTTGAACAAAATCCTCAACTCGTTTGAATGAAAACACATATGTCGTTCAAACTAGAAGCAAAAGTCGCTCGGACCAAAACTCCTTATCGTTTAAACAAGATTCCTTATCTCATTCGAAAGAACTCCCAATCATGTTCGAACGAGATCATATTAGATCAATGGGAAAGGAACTATCAAAGATGGTGGACTCCCATTACATAGTGAGGTTATTTTAGTCAAAGTGCTTAAGACTAATTTGCTTAGTATTAGTCAATTATGTGATGTTGGCCAAAATATTTTGTTTTCACAAATTGATTGTAATTTTTTAGATAAAAGTGACAAATGCATCATGAGAGG
Source organism: Sambucus nigra (assembly GCA_949130495.1). Lineage (NCBI taxonomy): Eukaryota > Viridiplantae > Streptophyta > Magnoliopsida > Dipsacales > Adoxaceae > Sambucus > Sambucus nigra. The sequence goes on along the minus strand of OX422212.1, from coordinate 549,438,285 downwards.
GATCTAGACTAAAGGAAAAGTGTTATAAAGTCTGAAATCCACTCATGTAAATTGATAAGATTGGATGATGTAAGCATATTACCCATCCCAAAATTTATTCATGGGTTACACAAAAATAATCAAGTTTCATACATTATTTGTGGCACTGGCTAAGTAGGAAAGAGAGTAAAGTCTCCTCATGAAAAAGTAAAGGATAATCTTATTTCTAAACTCCTTGAATTAAACGAAATATCATGGGGGAGATTAAATACATCTATCGCTTGCTTGCAAAATCATTACATTCATGAACTAGTTTAGAATAAAGATGTACATGCTTATTTGTTCATTAAACCTTTTAAATTTTAGATTTAAGTATTTGCACAAGTCTATTGGAATGTATGTTATGGACTTAATATTAAAATTGTCTAGAATTGTAGTTGATGTGTATTAGTCTCTGCTTATAATGGCCCTCTGAGGTTTTATGGCATGGTTACTTGAAGATTGATAAAAGACACCTCTTAAATCTATTTAATATAGGAGTGACACGAGACTAGATACTTGACTATTATTTTTTTATAGTTAATCTTTTTATTTTTCTCATCTCCACATGATATCCCATGTCTATTTGAGACAAAACGGGGGGAGGGAGTACAACATTAATAGTATTGAGACTTTAATCATATTTATGATTTAACGATTTTTTTTTCTTTATTATTTTCTATTAGATCTTAGACTTGTTCTTCTGATTTTTTTTTTCAAGTTTAATACAGGAAATTGCAAGAAGGTGTTAGGGTATTTGATGTATAGCTGAGTCATGTGTTTTTCAAGTTTAGAATTTGATGTATGGGAATAGGATACTTTTTTTCTTCGAAGAGTTCCCATGATGTAATCATGAAGTTTGGTTACAAATATCTAAAGGGGAAGACTGAAACACCCAAATTATGAGGAGTTCACTTGGATGGTTGGAATCCATATTAATTTTGGTTTTTCAAGTTTGAATATTTTTGCAAAATCATTTTCTAGTTTTTGAGTGAGATACACTCATGTATTTCCTAATCAAATTCTAGGTTGTACACTACTCAATCTATTTTGTATCATTTTGGCGGCATGGCCGAGTGATATGGCGGGGGACTGTTAATCCTTTTTCCCCAGTTCAAATTCGGGTGTCGCCTAATCAACAAAAGACTCGAAATCTCATATTATGTTCTGCTGATATAACTCTCCAAATTATTCTCCAGCAGAAGCCATAAGAAATGGATTGTTGATACTTTTTTGCTTCTAAGCATCTGATCTAGAAGTTTTTAAAAGTATTGTAAATTTTTGGATCTAAGAGTCAAGGAAAGATTCAAATAGTGGAAGGACTATCAAGACTTTTCGATTCACTTCTACTAAGTCAATCAACATTCAATTTTGATAAAAGGGTAAGAATGTAACATAGCACCAAGTGGAGGCACAAATCACTTCTTGCACATTTTTACACATTACACATTTTAAGCACTAGTGCATTTCATATTGGATTTAACTTAATGTGTCCAAAATTTTCCTTAAAATTAAATTTGGGTTAGTTTTTTTGTTAAAAAGATATTTCTTGATTCGAAAATAAATTTCCTGAATTCCAAATTATTTTTAATCAACTTTTGTATATTAAAATGATATTTTTGTGCACGTTGTTTGAAAGAAACACGAGTGTGTTTTCTTCACCTCACTAATCTAGGTGCATTTCTGTCAGGAGATAAGGTATATAATCTGATGGTTTTTAGTTTTGATCCAAGTGAACTTTGAATATACAATAGGATACTTACAACACATATTTTGGCATAGGTTTAGACAGTTTTGTCTATATTTCTATCGATTGTTCCGTTAGCTTTCGATTAGAATATATCATTGCATATTTTTTATTTGACCGTTAGTTCTATGCCTCCCCTTTCTTTTTAACCGCAGATTCATTAAATATTCAATAGATTAATTCCATTCGTTTTTATCTCCATTTGTTGACCGGTTGGGAGAGTCTTAAAGCATTACATTTATTTTTTGATAGAATATTAGGTGGTTTTTGGACAGTTTTACGTGCTTCTCAACTAATTTTCATTAGTAATTTATAATTTTCGCTGATCAAGTATTATTTTAACAATATCAAGAGTTAAATTGAAAAATAAATGTGAACGTTAAGTATCAATGGACTAAGAGACTTAATTATGTATTACATCTATGATATTCCGTTAGTTTAATAGGATTAGATGGGTCCTATCCCATCCATTGGATTAAGCGATGAGAAGGATTTCCAGTAAACCAAATTCAGCCACATGATTTCAATTATTTAGGTAGCTTTAGGTCAGAGAGAAATTTAAACGTACATTTATTTTTAGAATAACTGCTAGTGGCATAGGTGTGTGCATTGGATTGCCCTGACTGGATATTAAAGCCAACTCTCTTTGACCGGTCTTGCTTGTGCAAAATATAACCTTAACCGGATACAATACCCACTTAACCAGATATTACCTTCCGTACATCCTTGTTCTGACCATTAGATCTTAAGTCTTCATCTCCAATGGTTTCAGACACCGTCATATCTATTCTATTAGTATTCATTTAAAACCATTATAACCGGTTGTCCCTTTGCTATCCAATTTCGTTCATTTGTGAGATTGGTTATCCATTCAGCTTTAATTTTGACGGGATGAATTTTTAGACAAGTTATCTTATTTTGTAAGTAGCAATCGTGACCATTATATCTTTGGGTTTCGATAAAAATAAGAATCAATTATTAAAAAGTTTTTCAGATTTTTTTTATACACATTTAGTTCATATATTTTTGTTTTTCCTCAAACACGCATTTAACTAAAATTCGCGCTAGCAGCACTCCTAGTTCCATAGCGCCGGAGAGCCTCACTGGAGCTCCTTCTTTTGAGTATTTTTATGCGACGAAGGACTTTTTGAATCAAAATAAAAAGACTTGAACTAAACGTGTATTAAAAAAATATTCAAATAACTATTTGGTATATACCCCTAAAAACAATCATAGTCATTCTCTTAGGGTTTCTAGATCATTCTTTGTTAAGGTTGGTCACCCTATTTTTATAAAGAGTCTCATACTCATACCTAAAGAAAAACTCTCCACGAAAGAAGAGGATGTAGAGAGGGAGTTTTTGCCCAAACCGAATTTGAGAGAATGAGTAAGATTAATGAAGGTGTAGAAGAGGATTTTGAGTGTATATTTTTCATCTTAAACACTCGTAGTTATTTCTTCTAGAAATAACAATCTTGAAATTAGTTTTTCACTTTTTCTTAATATTTAATCAATAAATATTGAAAACTTGATTTCATATTTATCACTTCCACGTCGCTAAATATAGTTTTATCTTTATCAAAAGTGAAAATGAGAAATATGTCTTTGATTTAAATATTTTATAAATTTCATATTTGATTTTACTTGTATATTTTATGATTTTAGACATGAAAAATATGCTTTGTGTATGTTCTATTAGAACTGAGTTTTTCTATGTAATATCTTTTTAAATCATTTAAAAAGAATTTCGAATCTGATTTTTTTAAATATTTTTAGGATCTGAAAATAAAAATCAAGATCTAAAAATCTATTATGAAATCCTAAAAAGTTAGTGAGAGTATAAACCTTTTTTTAGGGATTTACATTTGATTCTGTAGATCTGATTGTATACTGATAGGAATATTGTATTTGTAAATCTGCATATAGATTCCTATAATTTGTTAGGAATTGGTTGTATTATGTGTGCGAGTGTGCATTTAGATTTAAGTGCTATCTAGTAACTCACTTGTTCACAAAAGACCCAACACAACACTTTGCACATAAATCCACTCTGGTTGTTATTTATAGAATTTATATTCTAGTAGACTGTGTGAAACAAGTGCAAGCATTTATAACAGGAGAATCGAGGAGGAAACATAAGCTTGAGTTGTTTTCGCATTTACAAGATTTTTTGCATTTTCTGAAACTTTTTTTCTTATTTGTTATACTTATATTGTCTTTGTTTTAAGTGGATTTTTTTTGTATCGTAGCGGACACCATGGATGTTACCCCACCCTATTTGGGGCTTTACCATGAAAAAAATCTCATGTTGATTTCTTGTTTACTTTCCTAATTATCTGATTATTTACAACTAAATTGTTAGTTAATCATATTTTAAAATTTAAATGAGGATTTCAAGAATAAAAATATCTTAGGTTATTTTGAAAAATAACTTGTTGTTACATCTTGTAATAGCATTTGACATTCATATTTTCGTCAAGAGAGATACCTCACTAAAGGAAATTCAGATAAAAACTATTTCAGTTTTTTCAAGTGGTATTATAACTTTCAAAATATTTTAGGATCTTATCCTCTTTATCTTCCATGATAAAATGTACTAGGGAGTTGATAATCTGAATTGTCCTCCTTTCTTTGATAGAAACAATTTCCCTTATTAAAAAGTAAGGATCATTACATCAAAAACCAAAAATGGTCACAGTAAATGGGTCAATGTCAAAACCTGTGACCAGGGGGGTCACGGTCCAAGCCCGTAACCCTTGACTATTCATCACAACTAAATCAGTGACCAGGATTTAAGGTGAACTTGTTAGGGGGATGGTCACGGTATAAACTCGTGACTAATAGGGTCACGATTAAAATTTGGGACTCCCCCTTGACCCATGATGGTGCTAAATGTCTTGCGCTTTTGGTCAAACTGGTGGTCACGGTCACGACGTGTGACCAACCAATTAGCAATTGCCGTGACCAAGGATATTTTGGGGTCAAAATTCACTCTATTTTGGTAATGAAGGTGGTCATGGTCTATAATCGTGACCCACCCGTGACAATTACCAGTGAACATTGGTCATGGGCTATAATCGTGACCCCTATACTATTTTAAAATGGTCACTTTTAGGATGGCCACGATTTATAACTGTAACCAACTCTCGAGCTTTCAATTGGTAACATATTGCATTACAGGTATGGACGGAAATCCTTAAATTTTATTTCACTCTTGGTAAAAATTAGGATACTCTTCTCTATCTCAACGACTTCTCTCTCTCTCTCTCACCCTCACCCTCGTTCGCTCTCTTGCTCTCTATCCATAAGGCACTCCTTTCATGTTGTATGTGCTTGTGTCTGTGTGTGTGTGTATGTGTGTGTATGTGTGTGTGATCTCTATGTTTGTGTGTATGTATTCAGTGTGTGTGTGTGTTCAGTGTGTGCGCACTTGTGTATGTTATGTGTGTGTGTTCAGTGTGTGTGTTTTTGTATGCGTGTGTTCAGTGTGTGTGTGTGTGTTCAGTGTGTTTTGTGTGTGCTTAGTGTGAGGTTGTTGAATTTACGCATGTGTTCAGTGTGTGTGAGGGTGAATTCACATTCGTTTGAAATCGTGGTTGGTTTTTGTATTGATATTCATAAAATGAAATTATATTAAATTATTGTTAGAAATATGACCCTATTTATTCCTTAGAAATTGTATATGAAACCCTTGATGTGGAATTGTAGATGAAAACAAATGTTTTATAACTATATTCTTGGAAATCAATCAAGTAGACAATTTAAAAGGAGTATAAGATAATCTTGTGTTGGTTGTTGGGTTGATGGTTTGATATAGATGATGGATACTTAAAACGCTCGTTTTATTAATTCTTTATAATAAACTTTAAGTAAATGGTGTAGTGTTTGAATAAAATCATTTGTTGTGTCTTTACACACTTATATATATATATATATATATATATATATATATATATATATATATATATATATATATATATATATATATTCTCGGGAAAAATGAGTCATAATAGTAATTATTGGAAAAAAAGAGTACGATAGGGTGCAATTTGACTACACTAACATATATTTCATTAGTGCTCGCCATATAGAGGGAACTCCAATTTATAAGTATGGTAATAGGAAAATTGAGCAATTTATTTACCTTACAAATCATGGAGTTCATCTCTCGCAAGACTACCTATTCAATCGTATTCTGAGTTCATGTCACGGACCTTTATACGTCAATCATGGAAAAGCTTCCGCCTACTTGGCCGCGTGCAAAATTTCAAAGACTTTAAAAAACTAATACTGATTGGATAGAAATCAAACACATCGAGCATTTACAAGTTGTTGAAAAGGTACACACACAAACACACCAAATGTTTCTAAATGTTTTTTAATGTGTATATATATATATATATATATATATATATAGAGGCAGACTCCTGTGCACACTAAGTTTGCACACTAAGTTTGCACATTACTTTTTTAAAGTAGTAAAAAAAATATTTTTGAGTGCTGGCGCACACCAATTTTTTTATGTGATATTTTAACATTTCAACGGACTCACATAAAAAAAAATTAGCTCAAAAAAACTTTTTTTGCTATTTTTAAAAAATCGGTCAAACTTTCGCAGTTTTTAAAGGGCTTAAAAGCATAGAAAGTTTGACCGATTTTTTAAAACTAGCAAAAAAAGTTTTTTTGAGCTGATTTTTTTTATATGGGTTCCTTGAAATGTTTAAATATCACACAAAAAAAATCAACTCAAAAATATTTTTTTTACTACTTTAAAAAGGTAATGTGCAAACTTAGTGTGCACAGGAGCCTGCCTCTCTCTCTCTCTCTCTCTCTCTATATATATATATATATATATATATATATATATATATATATATAGAGAGAGAGAGAGAGAGAGAGATTGTAATTTCTTACATAATTCTCTAAATGTTTTTTATTGATAGGAAATGTTAGACAAAAATTACAACAACCTACAAAATAGAGGAACACCGCCAAATGAGCATTCTTCTACACCGAAAGCTCAATTCTCAACTCCTCTAATGTATCAATACTATACTCTGACGAAGATTCATTTTACTCCAACTCCCACTCCTCCAACTCAAGAAACCCCTGCTAATCCAACATCCCCAACTTCTGCTATCGAGGGATCCCAATCTAGCCCTAAGATGTGAATTTGTTTCTCCATTGGCTGGGATAATCCAATCGGTGATAAAGGTGACATTCATCTTTTTAAAAGCCATTGTTTGTCTCTTTGAAGTATGGATGTGGGTATTGAGGGCACAAACAACTGGAAGAAGGTTGATTATACCTTAAAGGATGATATTTGGGATCAACTGAATAAGACATTTTCATTCCCAATCGGTTCAAAATCGAAGGTTCTTTCCAAGTTAGCTCATTCTTTGAAAACCTATTGAAAGAACCTTCAAACGAACGTTTTCCCCAAGGAGGCAACGAGTTCCAATATTTTAGGGATGAAAGACAAAGTTCCCTAAAATATTGAAATACCTACTCACTAATGGAACGACTTCTTGGAGAATAAGTCTAGGGAGGAAAAACTGAATGAGAGGGTGAGAAATAAGTTGAACATATCCAAAAAGGTTGATACCCAAATACTCGGGGCAAAATCTTATGATGATATTAAAGGTGCAAGGGTGGAACAGACAATGGGACTCAGAAATAAGGGAACGAATCTAATCATGTCAACTTGTACTTGCAAGCCCGATGACAAAAGGGACCAATAAATTTCCAGATAGACAGGCTTCGACTTTGGTGAGTTTTAATTCAGTTATCATATATATATATATATATATATATATATATATATATATATATATATATATATATATACACACACACGTTATAATATTTTTTAGTGTTTAAATCGTAGTCCTAAATATAGTATTATGTTATAAAAAATGATAGAGGGAATGTCCAGCAGTCAGTCTGAGTGAAACTCCAATGACATTCAATTAGATGCCCTAAGAAAGTTGTTAGGGATGGACTATAAGGGGAGGACAAGAGGTTTGGGATCACATATGCTAAGTACGAGATTATAGCACACTGCACCTTTTTTAGACGAGAAAGGTGTTGAAAGAAGGTGCCAAGACGAAATGAGAGGTGTTAGAACTTCAGAAGGACATGTCACTCCTGACGAATAAAATCCAAAGATTGGTCAAACTCTCAAGTCAACAACAGTGTTACCTCCCTTAGATACCTCGAACATTCTCTTATCCTTGTCCTTGAAAATATCCCTCCTAAATTCCTCCTCCTGGAACGTTCCCCTCACAAATTGCTACCCCAGGAACATTTCTTGCATCATTGTCATCCACGCACCATGACTTTGGCGAGTCATATTATGTACAAAACTTGGCCGATACTAGGATTATTGGCATGTGCATTCTCATTTAAAGTTGAGATCTCTTGTACAGTTATACACGTTCTTACGGCCACCTATTATAAAAGCACAGAGTCATACATAAGCACTTTTGTGTACCTCCATCAGTTAAGTGGCATTCCTACACCTCTCACGAATACTGTTTTCATACCTTAGCACCTATCTTTTTTTTAAAGGATTGTCAAACTAAGGTCTCCATTCAAGTTCTTAAAGAACTGAAAAGTAATCAAATAATGTTAAGAGCAATTATAAGAATATAATTAAGGAGTCATAAAAATTAAGTGTGGTATCTAACACCTTCCTCACTCGTAACTCAGCTCTTGAACCCACACAATAAGAATCTTTAGACCAATTGAAGACTTAAACTTGCCTTAGGATTAGCCCGAGAGAGCTAACTCAAAACTTTTGTTTATTTTATATAAAATAAACTGGCGACTTTGAATAACCTACAAACCCCTAATACGAATATAGACACTTAGGCCCAGGCCTAAAGAAGGGGCATTCACTAAAAATTGGATATGGTATCAAACAGATTCCAGAAGAAAATAATCGACCCGCATTGAACTGATAACCTGACCTCAGGGGGAGCGACGGAACGAGATCCATCGTGAATAATCCCCCCCCCCCCACCCCGAGCACATCATCGCTCGGGGACCATAATATTACAATGGGTGCGACACTCAAACTCTTATATTTAATATATAACTAGTATTATCAATTAGCATAAATGGGACTTCACTTATACCCCTTTTTTGGTACAAAATCGTCATTATTAAGTGTCACTTTATTTAAAGGTTTCCCATATCTCTATAACTTCTAGTTCTTTTTCTATGATCATAATATCTTATCGAGCTTTTCATTTCCTCCTTTCTTAAATTTTGAGTACTATTTTCATATTTATGATTTGTTTATTCTTTATTTTAACCAGTATCATTACGATGTTCAGTTAATTTATTTATTTATTAAAATTATTTTCTTTTAAGTTTTCTAAATGTTCAGATGTAACGTGTCCCATTTTCTTAATATATAATAAATGTAGTTGCTTATATAGTTTTTTCTATTTATGAGTTTAACATTATTTATTACCAGAAGTTTAGTTGTATCCAATTTATCTAATATGCAAAAATTTTGATATCACCTTATGCCTAATATCATATTAGTTTTAATTTTTTTACAATTTCATTTAGTAGCATCATTAATGAATTATTTTGTTCAAATATTATTTGTAAAGATGTAGAGCTATTCAAATTATAGATTGTATTACTTCGGTGTATTTTATCTTTATATATCTTCTAACTGAGGTTCCAAATAGAAAATATGCGAAAAATTTACCATAATACCAATTATAAAATATAAATGCACACACGAAAATTATATGGTAATATGTGTAAAACTAAAACAAATAGGTTCGACTATTGTAAATTATTTAACATTAGCAAAATGATGAAATAAATATATCTAACGTACTTTAAGTATTTAATCGACACATGAATGGACACACTTGCAATGATTTAGGGTCTTGAAAAATTATAATTATAATATATAACTAAAATTGAGAGCGGAACGCATTGTCAACATTCATCGCTTCTACACGATGACACATGTACAATTTTAATGACTCTTATTAATTCAAATTAACTTAATCCCTTAAAAATCAAAAAGTCTCTATCTATCTACTCTTTGAATTCCTCATTAATTAAGGCCTTTTTATTTTCCAAAAACCTTAATTTCATTAATTTAAGTATCTCATACGATGGTTTTCGAATATCATTGTTGCATCAAGAGCAAAACCAACACGGTATACCCTTATTTCATTCATTTAAGCATCCCATACAGTGTTTTCTCCATTTTATTTACATTCTTTTATTTATAAAAATGGTTTCAATTATAAAATGGTCCCTCCTAAATCTATTGGGTACTCGAAATCCTTTATTTGGAGTATGTTCGGTTTTCAAAGGCCCTCTATCTGAAGATAAGGGAGATTACCACAAGTATTTTATCACATCAGTATCTTGCTTATTTTTTTCCATTTTTTTATTAAAGAATTTTATTGGTCCCTTTTTTCATTCTTTAGTGGGATTTATAAAATGATTGCTTTGATTGATTGATATTGGATGAAGTAATATCCATGTACATATCCCTATATAAATTGGTTTGGATTATGTTAAGATAGCTTGGTATATTTTTGTTGTTGATATTGTAAATAGTTATCATCTATTATTTAGTAATTTTCTTTGTTCTAATAATATGTATGATGCTATTATATGTTGATTTAAATAGTTTTAGTTGATAAAAACTCAGTTTAATTAATGTTATAAATGTTGAATGATTAATTATTGGAACTAGAGAGAACTTGCAAGACTTATTCAGAAATTCGAGGTATGTGCAACTTATTGATCTTTTATCTTCAATATATCAAATAATTAGTAGAATTGCTTGATTACAATAGTATTGGGTCAACTTAAAAAAGGAAAGGAAAATCAATAATTTCTTCAAGATATATCCTATCGAATCACACTCCATCTATGAACCACATCACACCACCTGAGAGAAGGCCTCTTTCACTCTCTCTCAAATGGAAAACGAACAATTAGTAAGTTAAATTTTTTTCTTTTGTAGTTTAGATAGATTAACAGAATTCCACTTTTATTTAATGATTCATTGCATATTTAACGATTTGTGGATTTTACAAATATTTTTTTATAACACAACAACAGTAGAGCAAGTTATTATGTAGTTGACCGATCAGAGATGAATCGCTAACAAGGAATCGATACATATCTTGAAATCATATGGGTTTTTATAATAGATCTTCTTGAGTATGTTTTTTGGGTTCTTTTCAATAAAGTATGGTTGCTTTGAGGAGTGTATTTTAAAAAATGATATTGAGCAGGAAAAAAATTATTACGAAATATGTTATTAAATATAATTAATTTTATAGTATGGTAGCATGGGTAGCTTCGGGCGTGTATGGGAGATTGAATAGATAAAAGAAGGGAAAGAAAGATGGAGGTGTAGGGCTGTGTGTGAAACAAGTGAGAGAGGACAATGGATACCTAGACTTAAGTGCAAGAGTATGTATTATATAGATAATATAGATTAATTAGTAATTAAAGGTGTAAAAAGATTAATTGATACTTTTTTTATTCGTTTCTTATTAATTCAAATTTTCTATTCAAGTTTTCTTTTTTATTTGAAGTCTAATTAAATGTCTCCTAAGAACTGTGCTAAATGTATACTGAGACATAGCACCAATAGTGACATACTATTTTTATCACTCAAAAAATAAAGTAAATAATTCCCCCTATGTTCCTATGATTATATTTTCGTAAATTAAAAAATATAAATTTATTCTCATGTGAATGTTTTATTTTTTTGTGCATTTGTGATTGTGGCTTTTGCATAGGGGTAAAAATTTGTGCGTTGGGTTATGTTTGGGCATGACACCAAATACGAAGTACCATTTAGATACGATCCCGCTACAACAGGAAATCGTTTTCTTTCCCAGAGATAAACAAGGATCATTTAAACATGACATAACTAACACAATTAATTATTTTTACGCAAATTAAACAAAGTAATATTCAAAAACACGATTAAAACAACGTCCTAATATGAGTCATAATTTACATAAATAAGACGTATCGTATAAATTTTCGATCAATTTTGGACGAATTCATTGTATCATGCCTAAGGTGGACCCCTACTTTTGGATCCCTTATTTTTCAATCATTCACCATAGAATTTTAAGCAAAATCATAATTTCAATTTTAATAGTTTAAATATTGCACAAAAAATTACTATACATTATTTATGTAACTAATTCTATAATATTTGTTAAAATTGACATCACAACCTCGCATCAACACTTGTTGCTCTCACATGCTGACGCATGTACACTTTCTTAAGCCATATATTAATTTTTTATTATCTAGATTGATAGAGACTGGAATACCCTCCCCAAGTATTTCAATTAAATTTTGAATAAATTGTAATGAAGAGAGGTCTGATGATAATTGTAGGAACATTATGGGTTAGAATTGGAATTTTGAGAAACTAATAAGAAAGGAGGGTTCGTACAAGGTTTGGACCTCATTCAAAGTAGAGGATCGAGAGAGGTTCACGTGAGGTCCCACTCCTTGGAGTAACAAATTAGCATAGTATGGTTATTGGAAAGCTCATGCGAGTTGTGTAGTAAGGATAGCTTAAAAATTTATGGGACGCAGGATGTGCAGTCTTAAGAAAGAATTGACTTTGGTGATTAATGTGATGGTTGGTCATATTACAGTTCACATTAGATTAGAGTTGATCACTACAAAAGGTTGCTCGTGGAGGCGCCATCATGCCGTGGGTACTAGGTTGGGTAATATTGGAAGTTATTTGGACATGACCATCAAGTGAGTGGAGACTCGGAATCGATTATGTGACGTTCATGGTCAACGAGATGGTGAGTGTTAGAGCATGTCTCATCTTGATTATTTAGTGTCAACCCCCGTATGAGGGCGCGTAGTGTGACCTTGGTATTGGGGACTTATATGATCTTGTCTTGGAGGATTTCGATGGCATAAAATAGAAGTTGGTGAACCCCGTAAGCATAAGAATTGACGATCGAGAATTTTGGGGATGAAATTCCCCAAGGAATACAAGTTGGTGAACCCCGTAAGCTTAAGAATTGACGATTGATAATTTCGAGGATGAAATTCCCCAATGAGGAAAGTTTGTAATACCCACCCCAAATATTTCAACTGAATTTTGTATAAATTGTAATGAAGTGAGGTCTTATAAAATTATAAAAAAATTATGGGTAAGAATTAGAATTTTAAGAAAGCAATAAGAAATGAGGGTTCGAACAAGATTGACGTCGCTTGAACGAGGTTTGGACCTCGTTCAAAGTAGGGGATTGACTGAGGTTCGCATGAGGTCCCACTGCTTAGCAGTCCCAGGTCGCTTGAAAACACATATCGAATGCGATGCCATAGTCGTTCTAATGAGGCTCAATGTCGTTTGAATAACGCATTTTGAAATTGTGTTTATCAGATTGTCCTTGTGCACTATCATATTTTTTGCCCTTAATTTGGTGATCGTTGAGCTCTAGTGAGCCCAGATTGGGAAAAATGGGATTTATACTATTTTAGGATTTTTTTTAAGGCTTGGTTTGGGTCATTTGGGCATTTGGGAAAATAAAAGAAAATGGAAGAGGGTAAGAGAGGGTGAAGAAGTCTACCACCATTGTTGGCTTATCTCCACCATCCCACCACCATTTCACCACCATAAACCACCACTTTATTATAATATTCTACCATGTTCAAACCTATAACACCCATTTCCACCATTGTTGAAGTGGAGCTACGAATTTTAGAGAAGTGTTGGGGGATCTATGGAGAAGATAACTGAAGCTTTTAGGGAGTTTGAAGGGGTTTTGGCTTGAAGCTTGACTGGAACACATATGGAGTATTTTTGGAGGATGTATGTGGTAACCCCTTGAGACCACCTTTGGAGGTCGATATTTCTACTCCTACACCAACCTTCTTACCACCATTTGGAGCCTTTAGCGGTGAAAAATCTTACTCTTAGTATTAAGATTCTATTTTGTATATTTGTAGTCTTGTTGTTTAATTACATGAGTATGATGCATTTTCTTAAATAGTAAACATAATGTATGGTAAGTAATAAACGTTTTTATGAAACAAAAAGGTTACAAAAAGGTTATTTTATTGAGTAACAAATGATGAGTAAATATTTTAAAGTTTCTTAAAATGAAGAATGGGATTTTATGAAAATGGTGTATTTTCTAGATAATTGTTATAAATATTTTATGAAACAAAATGTTTGAAAATGATGATTGATTTTGCTAAACATTGGTGAAATAATGTTTCAAAGTTTCTTACAAAAAAATATAAAGTTTATCAAAGTCGAACATTTGTTGAGTTTAAGTAAGTATAAATATCTTTTATGACTTGAAAGTGCATTTTTGAAACTATTGTGAATTTCTAAGAATGAAATGTATGTCTAACCCATTTTATAGGATTTTTAGAGTAAAATCCATCTTCTCATGCATATAAACTTGTAGCATTTTGATAATAAATATGTGAACAAGTTTAAAGAAGGTTTGTTAAGTTCAATCAAGAAATAATAAAAGTCGAAAGTTCAGTCTTTAAAGTGCGTAAAAATGGGGTTAAAGGTGTGTTGAATATAAGGTTGTAAGACTACATATATTGATAAAAAGGAAATGGTATTTTCTCATAAAGTATACTTTAAGTGTAATTAGATTTCTTGAATAACTAAGTAAAAAAAATCTAATTTGGAAATATGGTTTGTAAAGATGTTGGATAGGTGTTAATGGTTACACATTTAAAATTTAGTGTGTGTAACTTAATGTTGTTTGAAAGATTAACACTTATAAATTTAAAAAGGAGATAATGGAATAAATAGGTCTCCAACTTGAGAAGAATGATACTCGAAATATTAAAAAGCTGTTAAAGTGTTGAAAGTACTTAAGAAGTAGTACGAGTAACTTAAGGGTGTCTTGAGAAAAAAAACACTTGTAAAATGGAGGAAATGATAGTTTGGAAACTTATAATAGATTTTTTTTTTGTGTATGTATGTCGTTGTCTTCAAAAGCCTAATCTCAAAATCCCTTGAATACCTACAAAACTTATTAAATAACTGGTATTGCAGTAAGTACGGGTATCAATCGAATTTTCAAGGTGCAATAAATAACGTGAATGCTTGCAATTTCAATTTTTTTATTAAAACCTTTTATATATATATATATATATATATATATTTATATTTTTAAAAAAAATAATTTCAAGGGAGAATTAAATAATTAATACTAAAAATATGAATTAAATAAATAACTAAAAATAATACGCAACCAAGTTTGATAAATGTGAGAATATTCATGAGATGGGATTACACCGCGCATTCTGTTATTTTTTATTTCATAATTTATTGAATTGAAATATTTGGAGATAATATTAAATTTATAATCTAACTCTCATTATAATCACAAACTAACACTTAATTAAATTGCCACTACTTTGCAAAATGAATTTATACTCTCTTTAAAGAAATCACCTGCTAAGATCGATTTATAAAAAAAATATAAATCTGATAATCGTAAATCCGAGTTAATATTCAAATTTATGAAAAACCTATCTCTAGTTTGATTCCAAAATTAAATATTAAAATAAAATTAATTCACTATCTCCTCATATATAATTTAATGTGCGAGTTAAAAATAAATTTTCCTAGAAATCTGATAATCAACAAAATTAATTAGTTAAATTAACAGCCTTCGCAGTTTCATCCCACCCCTTAAACGATGTGATTAGCCGAACATATTTAAATAAGCATGGACAATAACAATAACATCAATAAACATTGAAATAAAGAAAAAATACGATACGCAAAGTCTCCTTTTCGAATCGCGATCTTGAATTGCATCACAAGTTCTTTACAATCAACTCACTTGATTACAAAAATAAAAGCAAAAACTAAATCTAAAAATTTATTCTAAAGCTAGACTGATTTTTTTGTATTTTTCTAATTTTTATTTTATTTTTCTAAACTGTAAAAAATATACATTGACTTTCTCTCTGCATTATCCCTCTAAGTCCTATGTGAGAGTCTCCTTTTAAAAGAGATGCCCCTCCTTTCTTTTTAAGAGCCACAAATTTGTTTAATAAAAGATTTTCTCAGATTTTCTTTTTTTGCTAAGTCAAATGGACATGTTGGTTTATTTGGTCAAGGTTGGATATGGCAGGTTGGAGCTTTCGATTTTGTAGGTGATTGAGTTGGGCTTGGCTTCCAGGTATTAGGCAAGTCTGGTAATGGGTTAACTTCCAGCTGGCTTCCGGGTTTAATGGAATTGGGTTCACGGGTCTCGTGTTGTGTTGGATTGGAAATGGGTATCCAATTTTAGGATGGATTATTAGCTCACTTCACCGGAGTAGTAGATGATGGGAACTGAGTTTGTCAGCGGTTTCAGATTTTAAGGGTTAGGGGGTAGGAGATGGACGACTATGGTTGGATGTGGAGTTGGTTGGAAACAGGTGGTGGATGTATTGAATTTGGTTATGGAGTTTTTTGGGTGAGAGATAATCGTGGGGAGAGGAGTGAGAGGATAGAGAAAGGTTAAAGGTAAGAGAAGATAAGGATATTAGGGTGTAGATGGGTGTACTATACTAAGGTGTGTGTGTGTATAATTTGTACTAAAAAGAATAAATTAAAAGTAAGTAAAGTATTTACAATCTTTAATAAAATCTAGACTAAAAACTAAAATTTACTAAAACTAAAAAAAAACTTAAATTCTTAACAACTAAATTACCACAAGACTCAAAATAAAAACAAATAAAACAATAATAATAATACAAAAACTAACCTATTAAATTTAAAAATAAATAGAATAAAATAAAAATAAACCTAATAAAATAAACACGCCTATAAAGAATAGAACACTCGATGCACATACTAAAAATACGCAGATCATGATATTTACAATTATACGCACACAAATAAAATATAAACTAAATCCTAAAAATATACACGACTAAAATAAAAAAATCTAAGAAATAATAAAAGTACCAAATAAACACACACAAGATCGAGTGATGACTTGGGCTCGGTTTAGGCTTAGGTTTGGTACGAAACTGGGCTTGGGGCATCGAAACTCATCTGAGCATGCTCAAACGGGACTTCGATCTTCACGGTTGCTTTGATTTTCTTCACTAAATGCTTCTGACCGCTATTTTGTCGCAATCCACTTGATTTAGCACATTTTTATGTTGCGACTGCATATTGACCAGTGAAATAATAAAATACGACATAAGGCCAATTTTAGTAAGAAAGAGCGACTAAAATGCCTCTACTTAGGGTATAAAATAGATAATTTTGGGTGCTTATCGAAAACAAATGGGTAAAATAGTAATTTTACTTAAAGCGGAACATTTTTTTGAAATAAAAATATTAGAAAAGATCTTACACAAATTAATCCTAAATGAATATGATTTGGAACAAAAACAAAGTTAAAGTGTAAAGGACGTTAAATGATAATTTAAAAGTGTAACATGAGTTAGGGTGAAAGCCCGGGTTTAGCTTCGATCGGGTAAAAAGGAAAAGAAGAAATAATGTGGACTTGTAAAATTTTAAAGTACATAAAAGGAACTCGGATTACACCGGAATAATTAAGGAGGTCCCAAAGCCCTGGGGTAAAATGCCCAAAACCACTTTCTAGAGCATATGGTCGCGTCGTCGGCGATATGGAGACCGTTAATGTACGTGGTTTATTGGAAGATTTCAAAAAAAGATAAAGGATTAAGGACCATGTCAAGAAATGAGTTGTGTGGTAAAAATTCAATAATACAACCTAACTTGAACGAATTAATGGATATTCCGGTAAAGGTTAAAGTGGACAAGAAGTGTGTAACTTGAGTAATGTCTATGAAGTAAATGAACGATAAAGTATAATGGTTAAACAAGTGAGTTAAGCAACCTAATAAGGTTTAACCATAATTAACACAAGGGTGTGTTTTGAAAGGTTTTCAAATGTTAATTAAGTATTTTCTAACACGGTATTCGCATGTGTTGAAGGGTGATTTTCAAATGAAAATATTAAAGTACATGGGTTTAAATAAAAAGGAAAATTACGGTAAAGAAATGGTTTTCGGTTAAATAGAGTGTGGTTGTTTCAAGCACTTAACCGTGGGTATTAAATAAAGGTGTAAAGATCAAGTTAAGAGAGAACGAGTCCTTTATGAGAATAGTTTAAATTATTCGGATTAAACAATATTTTCTGAAGTAAAACACTTTCATGCATATAGTGTATATCTATATATGTACAAGGTAATTGCATATACATGTAGGTGTAACGTGTTAGAGTCTTTGAGTCTTTTTCTGCCATTCATTTCTATACTGTATTTTATATATTCCCACTGGGAATTGGCTCACGCCCTCATCTTTTTTATGACAGGTTGGGTGCAGGTTCATATTTGGAGAGCGTTACATAGGTAAGTATCCATTTAATTTCATGTTAGTAGCTCTATATTCTTGGATTTTAAGGATGCTTCCCACGGTTCATTCACGTAGTTTGAAATTAAAATTGTCCTGGAAACATTATATAGGTTGTCTCATTGCACTTCACATTTAATGCTCGGGTTGAAACGAGTTAACTAGGGTAACCCATAAATTTGAATTGGGGCGTTACAAATTGTATCAGAGCTCTAGGTTTAAGGTTCCTTTCGAGAGTGACGTGGTGAGGTTAGCAGTGGATCTTTTGACGTCGGTGTTGGGTTTGGACCGGTCACGCTAGTTTTTATAATGGTTCAGTTCGTGTCCTTTACGATAAAGTTAAAGAGGTTAGCACGACAAGCAAGTTTGTGTCAGGTGGCACACGATCAAATCGATATTTGTTAAATCGCTTCCTCGCTTATGATTATATGTTAGTAATTTACGGGTGTCCTTGCAAGCTATTGGTTATGACACCATGGTTCTTAGTGTGAGATACTTGTGTTTAATCCATGATGTCGTAAAATCTTTTGAGATGTTAATATAATGAGATGATGCCCATCGGGCAAGAGGCACGAATTGCGTATAGTTAATAGTAAGGGTTTATAGTTAGGATGTCGTGACTAAGCAATGATGATTGATGAATAAAATGTACATAACCCCTTGGTGTGGCGTTTAAGGGTGGTTAACGCCCATAATGTAGTTAGGCAAAGTCAAATCCTTTGGTAATAACGTAATCGGTGGATAATCGACGAGCAAGTAAATTTGTATGGATTGAAGTTTGAGGTTAGGTAAATTCAGTCATAGTTGATAGGATTTTATGCTTGTGGCTGAGTACTTCAGTAGCTGCTGGCCAATGAATGTATCTCATAAGCGGTGATTAGAATTATAGATCATTTATGGCAAAGGTATTACGTATGCAAAAATGATTGTTGAGGAGGCTAGGGACGAACTCTAGATAGTCTTCTATGATGGGGTTTTAAAAAATATAATGTGACTTTAAGGAATATGATCTTTAGTGATTTCAGTGATGCAGACCTAGAGGTTTATAAGTTGTAGGTGACATCCTGTTTCCTACCAAATCCTTAGTAGCGTTAGTTGTGGTTTGTACGTAGCATGTGATCAAACCCATTTGGAACAAAAATAAGATTATTATCTAAATGTAGAGACTCATTTTAGCCACCGAAGTAATGTCTAGGTGTATTATGAGTGTGGTTTAAAGGTATACTGGAGTGCCCGTAGGACTAAGTGGGTGTGGCGTCATTGGGGACGGGAATTAACTTGTTGTGACGTCCTGAGGTGTTCTATGGTTAAGGTATGCTATGTGTGGAAGCTCGTAGACTAGGGTATTTGTGAGCACCAAGTAATCACGGTGTGGGTATTGAAAGGTTTATGGAGCACACCTATAATGATAAAGGTATGGATGATGAAGTCTTGTCGGGTCTTGAGGACGGATATATATAATGTGTTTAGTTTCATTAGGATACCAATTAAGTCTGGTGTAAAGGAGCATTAACATCCTAGTAATAACTATATTGTGGTTCAGGTGATTATCTCTGATTGCTGGTCAGGGTTTAGAAGACGCGTATAGTGTATATGCTAAGTGTGGCTTCTCAAATCGACGCAAATGGGTAGTGTAATCCTTAAGATAAGATGATAGATTATCTCACTATAGGCATGATGCTATAATGTCATGAAATGACCAATATTGGTGTTGTGACACTCGGTTTCGAGGTATGCTAGGAAATGTAGTCGAGATTTACGTTAATGACGTCGGGTGGAGACTTGAAATGGCAACCAAGGTGGGGTGATATCAAAGCATCATAGAATGTTTGTGTGTGTCGACGATATATGCTAAGATAGTCTTAGCAAGGAATGGACAAACTTTTAGAACGTCCTGCCAAGCCGGTACAGATTAGGAGGCGTAGCCCTGCATGGTACTTGCTACCCTTAGGATGCTAACTATGACCGATGTGGTCTCCACGTAAATTCAGTTTGGGTAGAACTCATAGTGGCAATCTCATGTAGTAAAAGGACACAATAAGTTGAATGCCTCTCTTGAACTGAATAAAGTCGGCGGGAATTTAGGATTTTGATCACGATGTGAGAAAATAACCTAGATGTAGTAGGTTGGTGACATCATCACCGGTAAGTGGACTAGGTCAGTGTGAGAAAGGGCATTAGGCATTCTCCAATCGAAATAGTTCTCAGGTGATAAGGAGGCGGGGGTAGGGACTTACTCCCGAGGAGGGAAGACGGGCATTGACTTCCTATAGAATTACGGGTTCGTATGTCGCCTTCGTGTACGAGAATGAATGGTTGTGATTTGATTCGTCATGGTTGGTGACCCAAGCCAGGGTATGTGGCTACGATTAGTATCCGACGAGAACATTAGGGATGAGTGATATGACTTCAAGCCTTTTGCGTAGGTTCGCTTTTGCAAATAGTAGGATGACAAGTGTGGGTGGGATTTTCTCGGAACGATTGCTTATTCCTTTGGACTCTTATGTGTCCCTATCAATTTCGATAATCATGGATTGGTATTTTCACATATATGGTACTCTAATTTTTTCTATGTCATGGAATGGTGCGGTTGGGATTAGTAGAGCACAATGATCGAATACGGTCAATGCATCTTGTTAACTAGGTGAATCCTATCTGAGGAATTCTTGCTATTGCATAAAGTTATATGTATAGGTGGTTTCACTTTAGACCACATGGTTTTCTCGTAGTATTGGATTTTGTTAGGATTAACGAACTTTCGACTGGCCGACACAACAGTCAATGGCTTTAGTTGCAGAGAGCGGGATGATGATTTAAAGATATGGTACAGTGTTAGAAATCGAGGAAAACTTAGCATACAATTTTTTTTGCCACGGTGAGTGGATGAGAGCGAGACTCTAGCGAGTGATCAAAGGTGAAACTCCAAGAGAAGTACTTGGGTTATACAAGTGACATAGCGTAAGGTGCAAGACGAACGCATTGTGATGACTTGGTAAGAGTATTACTTCTTGGAGTAAGAAATTAACATAATATAGTTATTGGCAAGCTCATACGAGTTGTATAGTCATGATAACCTGAACATTTATGGGACGCGGGATATGCAGTCCTAAGATATAATTGACTTTGATGATGAATAGGATGATTGGTTCTATTACGGTTCATGTTAGGTGAGTGTTGATCGCAATAGAGGGTTGGTCGTGTAGGCACAATCATGCCTTGGGTACTATCTTGAGTAGTACTAGAAGTTGTTTGGACATGATCATCAAGTGAATGGAGACTCGTAGTCGATTATGCAACATCCATAGTTAGCGAGATGATGAGTGTTAGAGCATGTCTCATGTTGATTATTTGGTGGAAATCCCCCTATGGGGGAGCATAGTGTGACCTTAATATTGAGGACTTTGATGATCTTGTCTTTGAATATTTATATGGCCTAGAGTAAAAGTTGGTGAACCCCGTAACCTCAAGGATTTACGAATCAAGATTTTTTAGGACAAAATTCCCCAAGGAAGGAAGTTTGTAATACCCTCCACAAATATTCCAATTTAATTTTTTGTAAATTGTAATGAAGTGAGGTCTAATGATAATTGTAAAAAATTTTGGGTAATAATTAGAATTTTGAGAAAGTAATAAGAAAGGAGGGTTTGAATGATATTGGCATTTCTTGAATGAGGTTTGGACCTCATTCGAAGCAGGGGATCGAGCGAGGTTCGCGAGAGGTCCCGTTGCCTAACGGTCCAAGGTTTCTTAAAGGTCCCCTTAAGACACGTATTGAACGACGTGACATAGTCATTCAAATGAGGCCCTATGTCATTTGAACGACGCATTTCAAAATTGTGTGTCATTTGATTGTTCTTGTGCATTGCCACGTTTCTGGCCCTTGATTTGGTGAGCATCGAGCTCTAGTGAGCCCAGATTGGGCAAAACGGAATTTTTACTATTTTTAGTGTTTTTATAAGGCTTGGTTTGGGTCATTTGGGCAATTAGGATGAGAGAAGAAGATGGAAGAGGAAGAGAGAGGGTGGATAAATCTTCCACCATCCCACTACCATAAACCACCACTTTGTTATAATATTCTACCGTGCTCAAACCTACAACACCCATTTCCACCATTGTTAAAGTGGAACTACGAATTTTAGAGAAGTGTTGAGGGATCTATGGAGGAGATTACGGAAGCTTGTAGGGAGTTTAAAGGGGTTTTGTCTTGGAAGCCTGAATGGAAGACATATGGAGTATTTTCGGAGGATGTATTTGGTAACCCCTTGTGGCCACCTTTAGATGTGGAGGTTGCGCCTCTTGCACCAACCTTCTTACCACCATTTGTAGCCTTTAAAGGTGGGAAGTCTTACTCTTAGTATTAAATCTCTATTTTGTGTATGTGTAGTCTTGTTGTTTGATTACATGAGTACGATGCATCTGATTAAATAATAAAAATAATATATGGTAAGTAATAAATATTTTATAAAATAAAAATGTTGCAAAAAGATTATTTTGTTGAGAAACAAATGATGAGTAAATATTTTAAAATATCTTGAAATGAAGATTGGGATTTTATGAAAATGGTGTATTTTTTAGAAAATTGATGTTAAACATTTTATGAAATGAAATGTTTGAAAATGATGGCTGATTTTACTAAACATTAGTGAAATAATGTTTCAAAGTTTCTTGCAAAAAATTGTTAAGTTTATCAAAGTTGAACGTTTGTTTGAATTTGAAGATGTAAAAATATTTTATATCACTTGAAAGTACATTTTTTATAGTTTTGTGAATTTCTAAGAATGAAATGCAAGTCTAACCCATTTAATAGGATTTTTAGAGTAAAATCCATCTTCTCATGCATATAAACTTTTAGTATTATAATAATAAATCTGTGAACAAGTTTAAAGAATGTTCGTTGGGTTTAAACGAGAGATAAGAAAAGTAGAAAGTCCAGTCTCCAAAGTATGTGAAAAAAGAGTAAAAGGTGTGATGATTATAAGGTTATAAGGCTACATGTATTAATAAAAAGAAAATGGAATTTTCTCATAAAATTAGACATTATGTGTAATTAAATTTCTTAAATAAATAATTAAAGAAATATTTAATATAGAAATATGGTTAGTAAAGATTTTGGATAGGTGTTAGTGATTAAACATTAGATAGTTAGTACGTGTAACTCAATATTGTTTGAAAGATTAACACTTGTGAATTTGGAAATGAGATAATGGAATAAAGAGGCTTCCAGCTTGAGAAGAATGATACTCCAAATATTAAAAAGGTTTTAACGTGTTGAAAACACGTAAGAAGTAGTATGAGTAACTTAAGGGTGTTTTGAGAAAACAACACTTGTAAAATGGAGGAAATGACAAGTTTGGAAATAAATGGGTAAAATGATAATTTTACTTAAAGTGGAACATTTTTCTAAAATAAAAATATTGAAAAAGGTGTTACAAAAATTGGTCCTAAATGAATATGATTTGGAAAAAAATCAAAGTTAAAATGTAAAGGATATGAAATGATAATTTCAAAGTGTAACATGAATTGGGGTGAAACCCCGGGTTTGGCTTCGGTCGGGTTAAAAGGGTAAGAGGGAATAATTTGAATATTTATAAAATGTTAAAATACATAAAGGGAACTCATATGATACCGAAATAATTAAGGAGGGCCCGAAACCTTAGGGTGAAAGACCCAAAACTACTGGCCAGAGCATATAGTGGCGTCGCCGGTGGTATGTATCCGGTTAAAGTACGTTGTTTGTTGAAAGATTTTGAGATATGATAAAGGAATAAGGATTATGTTAAGAAATGGGTTGTGTGGTTAAAATTTATTAATACAACCTAACTTCAATGAATTAATGAATTTTTCGATAAAGGTTAAAGTGGACAAGAAGTGTGTAAATTGATTAATGTCTATAAAGTAAGTGAAAGGTAAAGAATAATGGTTTAACGGGCGAGTTAAGAAACCTAATAAGGTTTAACCATAATTAACACAAGGGTGTATTGTGAAAGGTTTTCAATGGCTAAGTAAGTATTTTCTAACACAGTGGTCGTGTGCGTTGAAAGGGTGATTTTCAAATGAAAATATTAAAGTACATGGGTTTAAATAAGAAGGAAAATTTAGGTAAAGAAATGGTTTTCGGTAAAATAGAGTGTGGTTGTTTCAAGCATTTAACCGTGGGTGTTAAATAAAAGTGTAAAGGTCAAGTTAAGAGAGAAGGAGTCATTTATGAGATTAATGTAAATTAATCGTACTAAATAATATTTTCGAAGTAAAATAGTTTCATACATATAGTTGATATCTATATATGTACAAGATAATTGCATATACACACATGTATAACGTGTTAGAGTCTTATTTATGTCATTTGTTTCTTTACTATATTTTGTATGTTCGCACTGGGCATTATCTCACACACTCGTCTTTGTTATGAAAGGTTGGGTACGGGTTCGTATTTTGAGAGTGCTAGACAGGTAAGTATCTATTTAATTTCACGTTAATAGCTCTGTATGCTTGGACTCCGGGAATGCTATGACACCCTGCCTAATTAACCCGGGTGATCAGTCCTAAATTAAATTAGAACATGTTTTTCAGTTAGTTCATTCTTAGCATCATTGTCGCCCTTTTAATTACTAACCACCTAAGTGAGAAAATTAGAATGGTGCCAAGTTTATCTTTCCTTAATTTAATGAAATACTCATGCGGAAACAAAATAATTTAAACAATCATAATTAACTGAAATCAACCATTCACAATTTAAATAAACTGACCGAATAAACCATCGGTTCAAATCCAATAAAAGTAAAGACAGATAAAGATAAATCTCAACAAGTCTGACATCAGCTAAATAATGTTGTGAGCAACATGCTCGAGTAACTGATAGGAAATTTCTATACTATCAATGAAAAGGAATTAGGTGTCTATCATACTCTCACAACATCCACATATGCTGCAGCAACGGATCCCTGGAATGAGTCAAGTCTGGCGTCCCTGTGGCTGGACACCTAAAAGGTTTAAAAAAAATATTTATAGCAAGGGTTAAAACCCAAAATATTGGGAAAATATTTAGCAAATAATAACCTGTAGTAATAAATATGTATGCATGCTCTTCATATTTTAGTTAGTGCCGCACTCCCTTGAGGACATCCCCACCCCTCCTCTAATATGTGCAGTACTAACGCCTTAAATAATTTCTGTAGTTATTTATCCCATAACTAGATAACCGATATAACCCCTTGCAACCACCCTACTCTAATCGAGTATGCAATAATTATGATTTCTAAGTGATTATCAACATTAACTTAATTAATCATTCCCCTTTTTAAATTCATATAACTTTCACACCTGTTATACATATAATACAATTCACGGCCTGTATTAATTTATTCGTATATAATTATTTATCTCATTATATACGTATAGTCATATTACAACAATCACACATATGTTGAAATAATAATTAATCATGAACATCCTCCCAAGCAATAACTAATCGGATGTATATTCTCTAAAGTGATATCCCACTAGGTGTATTCACATAACCTAGTTACCCCAAGTCAGAATCGCTCACTAACTTGGTAAATAACATAAACATTGGAGGCGTTCATATTCCTTCCCTGAAAGTGAGATGCCCCTTACCCATAAAATAGACTCTAAGACCTGTGGATATACTCGCCCTACACCTCAAGATAGGGGATTCACCCTCTATGCCCAACCTCCCCTGATAGCACTAGAGTATATATAATAATAATATCTAGCCACTGATATTAATGCACACACCATATATATATATATATATATATATATATATATATATATATATATATATATATATATATATAGAAATAAAATACCCTGGCTTTACCGTGTACTAAGTCCATAACACAAGCCAACACAAATTATCATGAGTTTATTGTCCAACCCTGATTATTAATTAATTTGCACATGAATTAATTAAATTACTTTTGATATCACCCAACCAATATATTCGGACTCTCTCTCGTGGCCCAAAAATAAAACAATACACAAGTCTGAATCCCCGACTCCGAATTAATTAACTTTCAATCTAAATTAATTTAACACCTTGGTATCGCTCATCCAATATACCCGGACTCGCCCACTCGATCCATATTTAATTATTTTGGAATATTTTTCCCCAAAATTAACCATCGTGTGTCACCCATAAATTTCCTCCAAATTCCAATTACTTTCCCTCATAATTGATTATAATATATGTCATATATTTATTTCTCATTAAATACGATGTGGGGGAGAAATTTAAATTAAATTTCCTTTATGTACTAAAACAGGCCGAACTGCCACAAATCCTCGACCATCGTTCGATCGATCCGAGCCATCGATCGATCGATTGAACAGGTCTTTGTCTTCTCCAAAGACCTATTTCTGCCATGGACGAAATTCTTAAATCCCCAACTCCCTCTACAGTTTAACACAGGTCTTAACATCAAAATAACACATCAAGAACATCATAAGGAACCCCCATAAAGTCCCCAAACCCCATTTAATTTCCATTCTCTCCTATTTTTCTGAATTGGGGAAAAACCTGTGTTATTCGTTAACCCGTCTCAACACTAAATTACTATCTCAAATTCGTTCATAATTCATCTAGGTTTCACATCTGACCAGTTACACATAAATCTCAACTTTTATCATGCATCGCTACAAGAATTTGTAATCAAGCGATTGATTTATAAAAACTCCATTTTTGTACCCTCTTTACCCCAAAACGAACTTTGATTCCCACATCACACAAATATGAATCGTAATACAATTAAATGTTACAGCAAGTTAACCACTTGTCTTATAGTTTCGTAGGTTCTGATACGGAGTTGTGATTCTCAAGGTTGATGATGAAATCCCCTTTGGCTCTTTTCTTTGTCCCCCAAATTGGTTCCCCGTGCCTTTAACTGCTCCTTAGGGTATTCTCTCCCACTATTTATTTTCCACCATCAAATCATCCGTTCCCCTTTTCCCTTTAATTAAGTAATTAGGCTAAATCCCGTTTTTAGCCTAATGGACCAAGCCCAAGTGACCTAAATAACCCCGTGTGGGTGTGGCTATGCCTAAAAATGCCCCGAGACCCATTTACTACCCCCGGGTACTCTATTCCGACTATCTTGGCCCTTCCAGACTCAACCGTGCACTCAGAATTGTTATCCGGATAAGTTTATAAAATTTCTTATCTCCCGCCTAACTTAGTCTAGAACCGACTCCCGATTGAGATAAGTAAACCCCACGTCATTAATATTCTTAAGACGTAAAATAAATAGTACTATTTACTTAGTAAATTAATTTCCCATAAATATTAACCAATTGTTCACCCGATTAATATTTATATCAAAATTTCATAATTAATTCCATTAAATTACGACACACTAGTAATTTAAATTTTTCCCGAATTAATTAACTATTAAATGCATAAAATTACGGGATGTTACATACTCCCCCCTACAAAGGAATTTCGTCCCCGAAATTAGGTCGTACCTATGGTGAATAGCTCTGGATATTGTTCCCGCATATCCTCCTCCCGCTCCCAGGTAGACTCGTCAACGTTGTGATGATCCCACTATACTTTAACTAGTGGAACAACCTTGGATTGTAACTTGCGCTCACTACGGTCCAGAATAATCACCGGTCTCTCCTCATACGAGATGTCTAGCTGTAAATAAATTTCCTCGAGTGGAATGTGCCAGAAGGCCCTCTCGTTCCTTCGATATTTCTTGAGTGATGCCATATGGAACACGTCGTGTATCCACTGAAAGTCTTCCGGAAATCCCAGTCTATATGCTACCGGTCCCACCCTCTCAATAATAGGAAAGAGTCCCACATACCTTGGTGATAGTTTACACTTCTTATCGAACCTCATCACCCATTTCATTGGGACACCCGGACTAATACCTGATCCCCAACCTCTAACTCCACGTGTCTCCGCGAAGCTTCAGCATAACTCTTATGCCTATCCTGAGCTATCCGAATCCGCCCTCGAATCCGATCTATCTTGGAATATGTCTCCTGGATAATCTTCGGTCCCAATAACTTGTTGTCCCCTACCTCTAACTAATAGGCGGGTGAACGATAAGGTCTCCCGTATAGTGCCTCGAACGATGCCATGCCAATTGTGAATTGGTAAGACTTGTTATACGTGAACTCTACCAAAGGAAGATATCTATCCCATCTGCACCCAAAGTCTAAAATGCACATCCTGAGCATGTCTTCTAGAATCTAATTGACCCTCTCAGTCTGCCCGTCAGTCTGTGGGTGATAGGTTGTACTTAAACGTAGCTCTGTACCCATGGCCTCTTAAAAGCTCTCCCAAAAATGGGCCACAAAAACTTTGTCTCTATCAAACACAATATTTATCGGCACCCAGTGCAGCTTAACAATCTCCTCTATGAATAGCTATGCATAACGCATCGTCTCGAAGTCTGTGCGAACCGACAGGAAGTGGGCCACCTGGGTCAACCGATCCACAATGACCCATATGGAGTCGTGACCCCTCTGCGATGTAGGCAACCCTGTAATGAAGTCCATGGTGGTGCTCTCCCACTTCCATACGGGATTCTCTAGTGGATGTAGCATCCCTGGGGGTCTCTGATGATCCACTTTCACGAGTTAAGACGTGGTACATTTCGAGACAAAATCTGCTATGTCCCATTTCATTCCTGCTCACCAATATTGTCTCCACATATCCTGGTACATTTTATCCCGATTGAGATGTATCGCAAATCTCAAACCATAGGACTCTGTCATAACAGTGTGCCTCAACTCCTTATCCTCTGGCATAATTAACCTCCCATTTCGGCGTATGCCTCCTTCCGAGCTGATCAAGTAACCCTCAGCTCCCTCAGCTAACAGTTGGCGTACCCTATCCCAGCAGATCTGGTCCTCCGCCTGAGCCCTCAAAACTCTCATAATGATCTCCGGTGTGATGGATAAAGCTGACATTCAGGCCCTGGCTACATCATCCTCATATTGAAGCTCTCTCCACTTTGATTTCCAGACTTCTGATATTTTCCCAATCGATCTTCGTCTCAATGCGTCTGCCACCACATTATCCTTACAAGATGATACTGAATATCAAACTGGTAGTCTTTCACGAATTCTAGCTACCGCCTCTGCCTCATATTCAGATCCTTCTGTATGAAGAGATACTGAAGTGACTTTTGATCCATGAATAAGGTGAACTTCTCTCCCAGTAGATAATTTCTCCATATCCTCAAAGCAAAAATGACCGCTGCTAGTTCTAGGTCGTGAGTGGGGTAATTCCTCTCGTGGGGCTTTAGCTTTCTGAACGCATAAGCTATAGCCCTCTCCTCCTGCTGAAGCACACCCCAAGTCCCTATAAGGATGCGTCGGTGTAAACCCGATACTCTAGTCCTACCCTAGGCAAAGCAAGTATGGGTGCAAATGTCAACTTGTCCTTTAGCTCGTCGAAGGCTAATTGACAATGATCACTCCAAATAAAAGGCACCCCTTTCCGAGTCAGATTCGTCAAAGGGTGGGTCCGCAATTTTTTAGAACCTCTTAATGAATCGCCTGTAATAACCTGCCAATCCCAGGAAGCTACGCATCTCGGTTGGTGTTGTAGGCTTCCCCCACTCCCTCACTGAACTTGGCATAAAGCTGGTGATCCCGCAACGTCTGTAGAACCATACGCAGATGCTCTGCGTGCTCCCCCTCAGTGCGCGAGTAGATCAGGATGTCATCAATGAACACGATGTCAAATTGGTCGAGATACTCTCTGAAAACCCTATTTATGAGATCCATGAACACTGCTGGCATATTGGAGAGCCCGAATGGCATCACCCAGAACTCGTAAGATCCATATCGCGACAGGAAAGCGGTTTTAAGAACATCCTCCTCTCGGATACGCAGCTGATGATACCCTGACCTAAAATCGATCTTGTAGAAGTAATACACCCCTCTCAATTGGTTAAATAAATCATCAATCCTAGGCAATGGATACTTATTCTGTATTATCACTTGTTCATCTCCCTATAGTCCATGCACAACCGAAGTGAACCATCCCGCTTCTTCACAAACAACACCGGTGCACCCAATGGCGATGTACTGCACCGAGTGAAACCCTGACCTAGGAGCTGTTGAATCTACTCTCTCAGCTCACTCATCTCTGAAGGGGAAATATGGTAAGGTTCTTGAGAAATCGGCCTCGTCCCCGGTGCTAAACTAATTATAAACTCGATTTCCCTGCTGGGTGGCAACCCTGGTATTTCCGGGAACACATCCTCGAATCCATCACTGCCAAAATCGAATCCAACTGAACTACAACCTTTTGTGAGGTCTCCTCCTTGATATAATACAAGTGTGTGCGTGACCCTCCCTCAGGTAGAGGCATCGCTATTACGAACATCTCCTATCCCTGAATGGAGAACACGATTGTCCTATCGTAACAATCTACAGTCGCCCGATAAACTTCCAACCAATCCATACCTAGGATGAGATTGTATCCCTCCATATCTAACACTAAAAGGTCCGCCGCTAAACTAAGCCTTCCAATCAAAATGTCCACCCCCCGACAACTCGAGTGAATCAATGCCCCGCTACCTATTGGCGACTCTACACACATATGGAGACTACTTGCGGTCTCTAGTAACCCGACCCATTTAGAAAATTTAGATTTAATGAATGAATGAGATTCTATTGTATCAAAAAGTATCCTACCCTCATGACCATGGATGAGAAAATTTAATGAATGAATGAGATGCTCCTGTATCAAAAAGTATCCTACACTCATGACCATGGATGAGAAACATACCCTCAATCGCTGGAGGCACCTGCTGTGCTGGAGGATAGGGAACATCCCGGACGTTATACACATGACCTTAGTGCATTTTACCCTACTACTGTGGGGCTGGTGGAGCTGGTACTACTGGCGGCATCTGTCCCTGCTGCCCTTGTAGGGCACCCTATTATTGGGCTTTGCCCCTCTGCGGGCACTCCCTCTCGAAGTGTCCTGTCTGGCAGCAAACAAAACAGCATCTCTAAATGTCCCCCTGTCGTTGGCCTTATTGGCCCTGATGTGGATGGCCCTGTTGGCCTCCCCCATTATTCCCTTAGCCCTGACGGCCCGGAGGAACCTACTGCTACTGATTTGGGACTCGCTGACCCTACCTAAATCCCTGCCCTCCCGGGAGAAACCCACCAGGCCTAAATTTCTTAGCTTGATTCCCTTGTTGACTGCTAGCCTGCTACTGATTACCACTTATGTCACCACCAACAACTGCCTTGCCCTGCTGGATCGGATCCGCTACCCTCTTACTCCATTTCGCATGTAAGCGATGATCCTAGCAATATACGAGAGAGGCATTAACGACATCTGTATACGTCACCAACGCCAGATTACCAATCAAGTGTTGCCTGATCCTCCAGATCAGGCCATCCACGAACCTCAACTTCTTTCTCTCCTCGTTGCTCACCTCATTTGGCACAAAGTTCGCCAAACGGGTGAACGCCTCCTTATAATCCGCCACTGAACGGTCACCCTAAACTAACTCTCTAAACTTCTTCTTATCTCTACCTCTACCACTGGTGGAAAGTATTTGCGGTCAAACTGCACCCAGAACTCAAATATCGTCATCAAATATCTCTCCTCAACGGTGGTAACTGATTCCCACCACTGTAAGGCTGCCCCCGACAAACGGAAGGTAGAAAGCATATGTTTCTGCACATCGGTACACTCAAGCATGCGTAGGTGTCGCTGAATATTTTTCTTCCAATCACAGGCCTCTACTACATCGGTGCTACCCTGGAACTCTGGTGGGTGACACGTCTAAAAGGTCTCCCTAACTCGCTACCAAGAAGGTGGTCCTACTAGAGCCTGAACTGCTGGTGCCAATGGAGGCGGTGACTGGGGCTGTGGAAAATGAGCTGCCATAGCTCGCATCGCTGTCTCAACTGCCTAGGCCACTATCACTTCCACCTGAGTAGTGGAGATAACCTTGGGTGGTGGTGGTGGTGGTGGTGGTGGAGGTGCCTGTGGCTCTTGATGAACCTCCTTGAACTCATCCCTAGCCTCAGCCCTCTCCACTCTCTGTCTTTTTAGTGGCATCTAAAAATAGATCAATTCGTATAAGTACACAATTATAAAAAAATATAATAGCCAAAAAACGATATCCCAAAAGCGAAAAATGAATCAACAGTCCTAATAATAGGGCTCTATATCACCCGAACGCTACACTAAAACGTAGTAAGCCGCACAGATCCTAAGGACACTAGAACCTGATTCTCTGATACCATCTGTGACACCCCACCTAATTAACCTCGGGTGATTAGTCCTAAATTAAATTAGAACAGGTTTCTCATTTGGTTCCTTCTTAACATCACTGTCGCCCTTTTAATTGCTAACCACCTAAGTGAGAAAATTATACTGGTGCCAAGTTTTATCTTTCCTTAATTTAATGAAATACTCATGCGGAAACAAAATAATTTAAATAATCACAATTAACTGAAATCCGCCATTCACAATTTAAATAAACTAACCGAATAAACCATCGGTTCAAATCCAATAAAAGTAAAGACAAATAAAGATAAATATCAACAAGTCTGACATAAACTAAATAATGCTGTGAGCAACATGCTCGAGTAATTGATAGGAAATTTCTATACTAGAAATGAAAAGGAATGAGATGTCTATCAAACTCCCGCAACATCCACATATGTTGCAGCAACGGATCCCTGGAACGAGTCAAGTCTGGCGTCCCTGTGGCTGGACACCTATAAGGTTTTAAAAAAAAATTTATTCCAAGGGTTAGAACCCAAAACATTTGGAAAATATGTAGCAAATGATTAACTTGCAGTAATGCATGCTCTTCATATTATAGTTAGTGTTGCACTCCCTTGAGGACATCCTCATCCCTCCTCTAATATGTGTACTACTAACACCTTAATTAATTTACCTAGTTGTAGACACCCCATTCTATTACCACCTAAACTTTTCTTAGGTCCCTAGTACCTCCCTTCATCACTGCAAACCCAAGTCATACCCCGAGTACCGACTTAGAAGCCATCGGGCTCTCCCAGGCTCCATTTGACCAAAAAGTCAAACTCTTCAGATCCACTGAGACTGAATGAATCTTTAAAGGGCACTGAATCCCCTTTCCAATGGTCCATCCCTGCGTGATTCTGACTTACCATGCGGACGAACGACCCTTTTTCCCCGAAACTCGATCAAGAGGTCATCGGATGCTCCCGAGCTCCGTTTGAACTAAGTCAACTCTTCAGATTGACCAAGATTCAATTAATCTTCAAAGGTCAGTGGAACCCCTTTCCAACAGTCCACCCTATGCACGATTCTGACTTACGGTATGGATGAACGATCCGTTTTACTCCGAGAGGTCACCAAATGCTTCCAGATCCCGGTTGACCAAAGTCAACTCCCCTAATCGGATCAAACACTTTGTAATGTCTGAGTACATCTCCTAAACTTTCCAAGGGTCTTCCCCGTGAGCGATTCGGACTTACCATGCAGACGAACGATCCGTTTGCATCCGACGATTCCCCGTCCAAAGGACCGTTGAGAACTTCCGAGCCACATTTGACCCAAAGTAAACTCCCGAACCCAGGAACGGTCCAAAGGACTTTCGAAGGTCTCTGAATTACCTTTCTAACAGTCTACCCCATGTGTAATTTGGATCAACGGTTTTCACTCTGCGACCGATTTTCTGAAAAGTCTAGAAAGACACTGCCAAACGGCAGGTCCCAGACCCTGCCTATCGGCAGTGTGCGTAAACACACCTGTCGTTTGGCAGGACCAGGGCTATACTGATCGGCAATGCTATGGGCTTATAAAAAGGAGGTCTTGTCCTCATTGCAAGGGAGCTCAGATCTGAAACATATCACTCTCAGCAAATCCAGAAAACCTCTCTCGAAGTCAGGGTGATTTCTACATCCAAATCCCTTTACCACCTTCAATTTTCATCATCCTTTTCATAAAAGTTGGTGAATTCATTACCCTCCATCATCATCCAAGTTCAAGGGCTTCTCTCCAACACTCAAGATCAAGCTCAAGATCTTCAATAAGGTCCAATTTTCTCAATTCTCTCCTTAAATTCTCATAAATTCGCATTAATTTGTTTTATTATTTAGCGCTTTTATTCTCTCATCTCACATCTCCTAATATAATTTTTACTTAGTTTTATTGCACATCTCTTATTTTCATACAAATAAAAACCCAAAAAACAAGAAAAGAGGGTTTGCTCGTAAATTCTAAACGGGAATTCTCACACTTTTCTTACACTTTTTCTCATAACTAAAACACTTTTTCCACACACACAAATAAGAGAATCCCTCTATTGGATTTATGGGATAAACCCCACCCCTCATTTTTCATGCGAACTACGTGGACTTTGATGCCTCTATAGGCTACGTAGGTGTCTCGAGGTAAAACCCGAGACTCAAGTCCTATTTTTTACTCTTTTTCCATATTCTATTTTCTCTAATTTCAATTCTCGTAGATTATATATATATATATATATATATATATATATATATATATATATATATATATATATATATATATATATATATGATCTTAGCGGCGTATTATTCCACATACATTATTGTTCCATTATAACGATCAACGCAAGGATAATCGCATAAATCCTATTTTCTAATATTATTTCTATGAACCTTCCTACGGATGACTCACTTTATCTCTCCCATGATACAAGCCGAGGATTCCTATCTCCACTATATATACACATGCACACATATCACGGGGAAAATAAAGGAAAATAGCAAAAACCCATGAGAGACCATAAGGGCGGAATGGGTGCCTAACACCTTCCCATTTCGTAACTTAACCTCCGGACCCTTTTCGAATCATTTTGGTTTCGTATGCATCAGTATGTCTTTGGATGCTGTCCTTCGGGATAACTCCCTTTCTTTTGTCTGTTTTGAGTAAAATAGGCTGGCAACTCCATCTCTCTACATTCTCACCTCATCAATGACGCCGGCCGAAGCGCTCCCTAGAGGGACACGCGGGTCCTAGGATCCTCACTCTACCCGCCCGCCACGAGGATCGGGGATGGACACAGTGGCGACTCTGCTGGGGACTATATGTTTATTTTGAGGGATAGAGTCTATTTACATGGGTGTTTTATTTTCTTATATATCCACCTATTTGCATGTTCCCCTTTACTACTCATGTGTACCTCATTCTTACGCTTCTATTCACGCACTTACAAAAAATTCTCCACGTACACTTTGCACCACTTGCACCAAAGATCACATATATCCTCATGTTTCACACATCACCCATACTTGGTATACCATTGGTACTCATACTTTGCTCCCCGTTTGGCAAGATTAAGAAAGACACTCTCATCATAAGATACTAATAAGAGGATCTTGCATGATTCCCACGACATCACCAAAGAGCATTGTTATTGACCAAATTCTGCCCAATAACTGGAGGGTCACTTCGTAATGGGCGTTGGTCAGGAAGGGCGCAGTTATCCTAAGTGATATGACTCTCACCTTCCGTTGGCTAAGTACCTTCGATGTATATCGAACGGTTCCCCCACATCGTATCGCTTGACCGAAGTCATGACAAGAGGTATATCGCAGGGAACTTATTCACGTACGTCGAGTATATTAAATTCTCTCTCACACGTACCATCCCCACGAGGTATATGGTGAGGCAATTCACGTACACTCAGTTATATCAAATGTCTTGTCCACACATATCGATTTCCCGTAAGAGTAAGACGTATATCGTGGAAGCCATGCCAAAGGGGGGAACCCTTTTCGATTCACCAACCAACTGCATACCCTCATATAGGTGTCAAGCCTAGGACACGCATATTAGATTTTCGATTTCAACCCGAAACTCTGTCAAAATTTCGGGTCGGCCTGCCGCCCAAATTTTCGAGCATTTTCATAACGGGACCTTGTCCGTGAGCCTGGTCACAAGTCCAGCCATAGCTTTGCATATGTTACAAACCCAATCTTTCCAGGATCGGGTCCCATCCGGCATTTCATTTTCCATTTAGGAGAATTTATATAAGTGAGAACATAATAATTATAATAATCATGCTGAGATCGTCTCCCAAAAATATTTCCCTTTTCTTTATCGAAAATCCAAAAACATTTCTCCTTTCCTATCAAAAATCCAAAAAAAATATATTTCTCTTCTCTTTATCAAAAAGCCAAAAATATTTTGTCTTCCAATATCAGAAAAGGAAAAAAATGTCAAAAATATTTTCATCCCCTTTTTCTCAAAATAAATCCCACGCCCTTGGCCCTGCTCCTTATTGGCTTCGGTATTCTGTCAAATTACCTCGGAGTTCTGTCCGTTCCCCTGTTACTTCTTCCGAGTCCAGCATCCATCTCCTTTTCATGGAGAACACAAATCAAGCACCCATTGTGCAGCCAGATCTGAAGATAGTTCTAGCTCAGGTCATGTTCAAGATTGACAACCTCCAAACTGAGGTTTGAGAGATACAAAAAAATTAGGTTCCCGTTCCTTAAGATCCCGAGGCCCTATTACCTTGTGCTATGGGTCCACCCGAGCCTATATTGGTTCCCGAAGAATATCAGCACGCTTCACGTGCCCCTCCTGTTAATGGGCCGTCGCCTGCCCAGCTTTCGATGCCAAACCTTGCTCAGCATGGGGCCAACTTGCCTATGATCATTGATCTAAAAGAGGAGGAGTTGAATAAGGTCAAAGAAGACCACAAGATGATCACTAAAAAGTTTGACCAAGTCAGATCTCTGGGAATTACATGGACTACACCCACATGTCTCCTTATCATAAAGCGAGGTTACCCGAGAAGTTCAAGATACCAAATATCAAGAAATTTGAAGGAAGTGGACCCCCGATTATTCGTCTTCATAGTTATCACCATTCCATGACTCTCGTAGGGGATTCTGAAGAAGTGATGGCCCAAATGTTTCAGCAAAATTTGAAGAATAGAACCCTCCGATAGTTTTTATCTCTCGAGGAGTCTAGAATCCGTAGCTGGGAGGATGTGGATCAAGAATTCATGTCACAGTACAAGTTCAACGAAGATCTTGAGGTCACCCATCGTGATTTAGAGCTGCTCAAACAAAACTCTAGGGAATCAGTCAGTAACCTCATATCCCGATGGAGGGAAAAAGCAACTACTATGACCAATTGGCCTTTCGAGGAAGAACAAGTTAGCATAGTGAAGAAGAACTTCTTGCCCCATGTCCGAGCAACCATAGGAGGATAATACTATCCTCACTTATGAGCACTCAGAGAAGCGGTAGTAGAAATCGAGGAGAGTATGGCTAAAATAGACGTTGAACCAAAGAAGGTGTCCGGACAGTTCCCCCAGAAAATATGATAAGCCTGCCAGTGCTACAGTCTCAACTATCAATAATATCTCTCAACAGACCACTTCATGGGCACTAGAAAGTTGCCCTGTCCCAGCCCGAAAATAATACACTAAGCTCCATGCTCCCCTCTCCAAAGTTTATCAAGACTTGTTGAGCCGAAACCTTATCAAACCCTTGGATCCCCATCCTTTGCCAAATTCATTCCCAAGAAACTTCAAGGAAGATGCCCATTGCGCCTTTCACCAAACAGCTGGCCATACCACAGACCAATACTTCCACCTCCGAAACGTAATCCGAGGTCTAATTGACCAGGGTACCATTGCCCCACCAGCTAATCCTAAGCCAAACACTACTCACAGCCCTCACCCAAATCATGCCAATGACATCTTCCTAGAAGAGAACCTATAATTTGATCCCTCAACTCAAATCACACCCATACACTCTCCCAAACCTCTCCAAACCTTCCCATATTTCCTCCTACACCCTGCTAGCCTCACTGATCAGGCACTGTCACTCCTTACTAGAGCATGCATCGTTGTCCGCACCCATTCTGAAAATGGAAGTATAGAATTACCAGAAGTCTTAAACCAACTCCTTGAGTTCGGGAAGATATTGTCCTCACGGATGATCATTGATTGCCAGAGATTCAGTACGCTGTTCTCGAAACCATGAAAATGGGCTCAAGATTCAGACAGTTAGTTAGTATCAACCGATGAAGTCAGCTTGGATGACATTGTCCAGATCATGGCAGAATTATTCAGGCAAACCAATGATATTTGCAGTATGACCAAGTTACTTCATACTCTAAAGCTACAATGGCGCCTAGTCCCTTCACCCTTACATATCCCCACAGGATGGGAAGACCTGTATAAAGAAGCCGTCGAAGTTATGGAATGTATGGACTTTACATGGAAAGACAGAATTATTTCCACCGGATGGGGGGAAGAGTTTGAAGATTCAAATAAAGAGAAAAATGGACCGGTAGCTAAAATGTGTGGGATGATATCATTTGAAGAACTCCTCGGATAAATAAATAAGGTGGAAAAATAACCTGAGACCGACGAGGAAACGGGACTTATGTTCTTCCCTTCTTCAGTAAATCACATAACCAGATCAGGGAGGCAATACCAGATTCCAAGTTCACTACTAGCCAATGAGAAGGGGAAGGGCGTTGAAAACCTCCCTATGCCAGAAATTACCCTCGAGGAAAGCAAGATCCTCGATCAACTGAAGAAAAATCAAGCTAACATCACCATATGGGGCTTTTCATGTCTTCCTAGCTGCACATAAATGCTTTGATCAAGCTGCTCATGGGACCCATAGTTCCTCCCTCTACCACACTAGAAGAAGCAGTAAATTTGGTAGGATCCTTGACCTCTACCCGAATGCTATCCTTTTTCAAAGAAGAAATCCCCAAGATTGGGACGAACCACAATCATGCACTCAACATCTCCATCGAAGTTATGGGGAAGGTCGTACCATTCTCTCTTACCGATAATGGATCTTCCTTGAATGTATGGCCACTAAGAACCTTCAAATGTTGAAGCCTGAAAGAAAGTGACCTCGCTCCAACCTTCGCTACTGTACGTGCCTACGATATTACCCATCGGGAGATGATGGGATCCATAAAGCTTATAATAAGGGCTGGCCCTATAAACCCTTTTGTCGAATTCGAAGTTATTAACATCCCAACTTGTTTCAATCTGTTTCTAGGACGACCTTGGCTCCACAGTATCAAGGGTGTGTCTTACTCATTCCATTAGAAATTAAAGTTCTTCGCCAACGGACGGGTTATCACCATTTTAGGCGACAACGATAATGCCAAGGTGCAAGTACCAGCAATCCAATTCTTGAGATACATCACGGGTTAAATGATATGCTCCTATCAGGATTCTGAGTTGAACCACCTCTACTCCCGACAGGGAACGACTTCAAAGAAAGGGTTTGTCCAGAATACAACCCTCATGGAAACATTCAGATGTTCATAAACATGCACTTCGTGCCTGGACTAGGGCTAGGACAAAGACAACAAGGTATACTTGAGCCAATTGAACTAAATAAAGCTTTTCCTCCTTGTGGTTTGGGGTATCAACTGTCAGAATAAGAGATCAGAATGATCCGCCAGTCTCGACCAAAGAGAGGACTAGATTGCATCCAGACTATCGTAGGTGACTCCTTGAATGGACGATTCATCAAAGAGGGCGAAGACTTCCCCTTTTACGATTTTCCTGAACCATGGTATGACTATAAAGACAAGAAGATGAAGCCTGGAATGGAGATGTTTTTCCAAGACGGCTACCCATGGGTCGAGAGTTCCCAACACCATGTACAACCGCTCATCAAAGATATCGAAGAGACTAAGGAAAGTGACTCCGAAGATTCCTTCAACTTACAGACACTGAGGCTGGCACTTTACATGGTTCATTCAGAGACTACATTATTGGATCCATCCCAACTGATTAAAGTTGCTGATACACTTCTCCTCAACTAGCATGCTGCGCCAGTTCTTCCTATTCAAATCCCACCTTATCCCAATGTTTACCCAATTTCTTCTTCTTTTGTTGTCTATCCTTGCTCAAATGTAATCGAGTCCTCCTTTGATGAGGTTCTCAATGCTGTTTTTCCTATCAATGAAATAAACGAAGATTTTCAGTATCTTGTTGTGCCTTACATTAATTGTTTAGATTCTAAATCAAATTTTTGATGATGATGATTTTGTAAATGAATAATTCTTAACTGATCTAAATAAGGTTAATAATAAACAACATAACCGCGTTCAAGTTAATGAAGAAGAGACTATTATTATTAACCTCGGTTCTAGTAGCCAACATTGAGAGATTAGGATAGGGGCTACCCTGGACAAGCATGAGCGTGTGCAACTCGAAGAATTGCTAAAGGAATTTGTGGATGTCTTCGCATGGTCCTATGACGATATTCCCGGCATTGATCCTAAAATAGCTCAACATGAGATCCCCACCCTTCCAAATTACAAGACAATCAAACAAAAGTTGAGAAAGCTCCGCACCGAATGGTCACTCAAGGTCAAAAGAAGAGGTGGTCAAACAGTTGAACATAGGCTTCATTCATGTGATCAAATATCCCACATGGCTAGCCAATATAGTTCCTGTGCCGAAATCAGTAGCGAAGGTTCAGATGTGTGTAGACTACCGGGACTTGAACAAAGCCTCTCCAAAGGATGATTTTCCATTACCCAATATCGATATGATCGTGGAAAATACAGCTAGTCATGCTCTCAATTCATTCGTACAACCAAATCAAAATGTACCCAGACCACCAAGAAAAGACTGCGTTCATCACCCCATGGGGAACCTTTTGCTACACTGTTATGCCATTTGGTCTCAAGAATGCTGGGACTACCTACCAGAGGGCCGTTACAACCATCCTGCACGATCTGATTCACAAATAAGTTAAGGTCTATGTGGATGATATGATTATCAAATCCAAGACTAGATAAGGTCATGTTCCCGCTCTCCGGAAGTTCTTCGAACGACTGCGACAGTATCAGATGAGACTCAATCCATAAAAATGCATCTTCGGTGTTACAAAGGGGAAACTCTTGGGATTCATGGTGAGTAAAAAGGGGATAGAAGCAGATCCTACCAAGCTAAAAGCATTACTTGAGATTCCACCTCCCCGAATAGAGAAAGAAGTCTGAGGCTTCCTTGGGAAATTTCAATACATCAACTGGTTCATCATCCAACTAACCTCCATCTGCGAACCTATCTTTAAACTCCTCCGAAAGGATTCAACCAAGGTTTGGAACGAGGCCTGCCAAGAAGCCTTCGACCGAATCAAATAGTATCTGACCTAAACCCTGGTACTCATGCCACCACAACTTGGTCTCCCCTTGATCCTATACCTAACCATAACCGACACTGCAGCTGGGGCTTTGATAGCCCAATACCTTGAAGATTCCCCTAAAGAAAGAGCCATCTATTATGCCAGTCACAAATTGGCCAGGTACGAAGTCAACTACACTACTTTGGAAAAGCCACGTGTCGCGTTTATTTGGGTCACCCAAAAGTTGCGACAGTACATGCTCGCTTTTCCCATAAAACTTGTATCCCGAATAGACCCCATCAAATACATGCTTGAGAAACCCGCCTTGTCCAGTCGAATGGCCCGATGGTTGATGCTCCTAGCCGAGTTTGATATCGTATATGTTACGCATAAAGCCATGAAGGGAAGAACCATCTCTAACTACCTCCCCATGGATGAAGCCGATGTCTGGATCTCTGAATTCCCAAATGAAAACATCCTCTGCATTGCCCAGGACAGTCTCTGATGGCAAATGTTCTTTAATGGCGCTGCCAACAAAAAGGTATATGGCATTATGATACTTCTGATCGGCCCAGATGACTCCCACACTCCCATCGCCATCATGCTGGATTTCCCTTGTACTAACAACATGACTGAATACGAGGCATGCACGGTAGGAATCAAGGTTGCTCTTAAGAAAGTTATTCAATGCCTAGACGTCTATGGGGATTCAGCCCTCATTATTGGTCACGTGCTCAGAAAATGGAGAGTTAAGAACGAGAAGCTCTAACCTTTCCATGCCCACTTAGAAGAACTAGACTCCCAATTCCAATACATCACCTTCCATTACCTACCTCGAGAAAAAAATAACCTAGCCGACGCCCTTGCTACCTTGGCCTCCATGGTCGACATGCCCAAAGGAATCACAATTAACCCTTTCCTTATTCAAAAGCAAGACAAACAAACCCACTATTAGCACATTGAGCTCATCACCACAGAAGATCCCGAGCTAGCCAATTGCTAGTACTATGATATCTAGCTCCTCCTCAAGCATGGTAGGTATCCTAAGGGTTCCAATAAGAAAGATCGAGCAACCTTTTGAAGACTAGCTGCTCAGTACATCATCTGTCATATAGCACTGCTCAAAAGAAACTTCGATGGAACTCTTCTGCACTGTATCGCAGGGGGTGAAATTGAAAAGATAATGCAGAAGATCCACAACGGGGATTGCGGACCCCATATGAATGATCATATGCTTGCCAAGAAGATCATTCGATAAGGTTACTACTGGACTACCATGACCCAGGATTGCATCGCCTATGTCCTGAGATGCCTCAAATGCCAATAATTTTCCAACCTTCAGCATCTGCCTCCGCGTAAATTATACAACATGACCTCTCCTTGGCCGTTCTCCACCTGGGGTATCGACATTATAGGGAAGGTTACACCAAAGGATTCCAAATGGGCATGAGTTCATCCTAGTTACCATTTATTACTTCACCAAATGGGTTGAAGCTGAGTCATACACAGTGATGAATGCAAAGAAAGTGCTCAAATTCATCAAGAAAAACATCATCTCCCGATCTTTCTTTTTCACAAAATACTATTTTTTTCTTATCTCCGAGAACAACAGTCCATTCTAGCATAAACTTGAACAAAAGGATTATGTATGCCTTAGCGAACGGTATAGATAATTCAAAAGCACAAAACTCATCAAAAGGCACAACTGGATGATCAAAAACTTGTTTATTTCACTAATAAGAAATTTCGATGCATATTACATGAGAAAAGGAACGGATAACTCCTTTCCCCCTACCTTCTTAAAAAAAGCCAAAATAAAATCCCCTTGTTTATTCCCCATTACAAAATAAACTCTCCAAGAGTCCTATCCACATGAACAACATCACCAGGAATAATCTCTCAGACAACCACATGAACAGCATCACAGGACTACCCCTCAGGAAGTTAGAACGACCTTCTCTCTAGGTATCCAGGCCATTCAAAGTCTCCGCCAGTATCACCGCCGCAAAAATTACGACAATATGACATCCAGGAAATAATAGCTGGAAGTTATGGGTCCACCAGTAGTTCCCCAGTCACTAGTAAAAATTTTTATACTAAGCCCAGAACAATGGCTCTGGCATATCCAGCATCACCAACCTCCTGCAAATGCACGAAATGTAACATCACTGAAAGGGATATCATTTCCCCAGCAACCATTGGTCTAGATGCCGAAGGCAAAATATGAAGAAGCTCGACTAACAAATCCTCAGGAGAACGGGAAAACTTAGAAAGGGCTGAAGCAACACTGGGATTTATCCCCAGCATGGTAGAAAATTCCTCGTAGGTAGGACAAACTTCATCTAACCCAAAGCGGAATACATGGTCTTCGGGGTACCAAAATTTCACCACCGCCATCAACATGTTCCACTCAATGGGCTGATTGCACCACAAAGAAACTCGACGCATATTGAAAGCATCATAGTCGACATTATATGAGCACATTACTTCCAAGGCTTTGAGGTAGTTTGAAAAATCAATGCTACCATGGAGAGCCATCTTGCAAGACTAAGAAATAGTAGGCAAGTAAGTAAGAATGTGAAGGTGTGATGAAAATACTCCACCCTTACCCCTTTTTATACTTGAAAACCCTCACAAAAAATATGACCCCTGCAGAAATTGGAGGAAATCCTACCCCACAAAGTACAAGAGGCTGAAGAGGGCACTAATCAAAGCTTTGAATTGATGGGATTGGATTTGATTGCCGATAGGCAGGACAAGGGTCTTGCCGATCGACAACCCCCTATTTTTGGAAATTTCCCTTTATTTTTTGTCAAAATCAGAAGATCAATAAAAAATAAATTGATAATCTCAACAGAATTTCAAAAATCCTCTTTCATCCCTATATAATTTCTCATTTTTAAAAATTTCCTCCGAAATCCCAAAAATATCTCTTTTTACGGTCTCAACAGCAAAGTAAAAGCGCATGTGCATGCATTCACCATTAATAAAAGATAATAAAAAAACCCCATTGCATTGCATATATATATTCTTCCGTGTTACATCAAATTTTGCAGGAAATAAAAGAAAAGAAAAAAATAACGGGACTCGGCTCGAACCCACATTCTCTCTCTCTCCCTCTCTCTAAGAGCTTGCACCCCTACGATCTGCTCTCTTTCCCCTACGGCGAGACGGCGCACCACCGCTACCCGAGCCAGAGTCCTCCCCAGACGAAGCAGACGACACCAAGAAAGAAGGAACTGGGACCGTATCCCGAATATAGGCGGTCACTG
Organism: Sambucus nigra; assembly: GCA_949130495.1. NCBI lineage: Eukaryota > Viridiplantae > Streptophyta > Magnoliopsida > Dipsacales > Adoxaceae > Sambucus > Sambucus nigra. Next base: position 549,393,725 of record OX422212.1, on the reverse strand, counting down.
AAGATATCCAGTCCCTAATGTCCCTCAGCCAAGTGGTCGACACCCGACTTGATGCAAGTAAAAGGCAAAATCAGTATCAAAGAAAAATGTATCAAAATAGAAAAGAAACCAAAAAGAGGAAAAGAACTGAAAGGTATACCGCAGGATGAAGAACCTCCTCTGTCAAACCCAGCTCCTTCGGATCCATCGCATGAGGACGGTGTAACATGGGGACTATCCCTCCATCAGCCCGCCGAATATTGTTTGAAGGAGTATGCAATCGAACGAAGGGAACCTCTGAAGTCATCGACACCGCAGACGCCAACGGACCACCGCCGCTGTGGGAAGACCCCACCGCGCGACTCGAACCCGCAGGAGGGAAAGGCAAGGCATCATATATGTTGGGTTCCATCAACGAGCTTGTCACAAAGTCCATATAGTCATACGACGCAGTCGTATCAATGTACAACAGGTAGGACTCACCGATCATCGTCGCGATCCTCGCATCCTCCGGTAACAAGCACTCCCGCCTTATGGACGTAGAAGGTTGCGCAGGTGGCACTGTCACCTCCTACTCAGTAATCTGCCCAACCACCGATTGACACTGCCTCTTTACCTTCCCGAGACAGTCCAAAAGTCCATCCCACTTTCGAATGGCACCCTCTGTATCATGCCGACCGACACCCCCTTAAAATTTCATACAAAAATTCCCAAAAAATACCAGAAAATCCTGAAAAATCCTCAGAAAATTCCTAAAATCCCCGAAAATATATAGATCATTTTTGCCAAGAAAATTTCACATTCCCTTAAGTGAAACCCCTATTTACCTAGAGGAGCTCTAAAAAGCGCCAAGTGAATTCCCTCCAGGCAACATCCCAAGAAAATCTCTAAGGATCGCCTCCTATACCCCAAAGGTCTTAAACCTCCCCGAGCAATAATTCCAATACCTGGACCACCTAATCACTTCCCCAGTGGAGTTTACAGCATCAAAGTCTCCAAAAGACACAAGGATTTCCCTAGCCATCGGCTCCCTAGCTTAAAACAACATCGCAAGGTAATTTTCCCAAGCAAAATTCGAAAGAATCATTCTCCCTAGGCAATGTCTCCAAAGGACGATCTAAATTTTCCCTAGCTTATTCACTATTCCCCAGCGGAACCCAAAATTTGATCCTTATCCCCCGTAGAATCCCTAATTTTCCCAAAGGAAATATACACCTCTCTTAGGTCAGAATTGACTTTGGTCTTGGATCATCACCTTAGTTAGGTCAGAATTGACCTCGATCCTTGGTCGTTATCTCTCTTAGGTCAGAATTGGCCTCGGTCTTGGATCATCACCTTAGTTAGGTCAGAATTGACCTCGGTCCTTGGTCGTCACCTCTCTTAGGTTCGAATTAACCTCGGTCTTGGATCGTCACCTTAGTTAAGTCAAAATTGACCTCGGTCGTCGGTCGTCACCTCTCTTAGGTCAGAATTGATCTTGGTCTTGGATCATCACCTTAGTTAGGTCAAAATTGACATCGATCCTCGGTCGTCATCTCTCTTAAGTCAGAAATGACCTCGGTCTTGGATCATCACCATAGTTAGGTTAGAATTGACCTCGATCCTCGGTCGTCACCTATCTTAGGTAAGAATTAACCTCGGTCTTGGATCGTTACCTTAGTTAGGTCAAAATTGACCTCGGTTCTCGGTCGTCACCTCTCATAGGTCAGAATTGACCTCGGTCTTGGATCGTCACCTTAGTTAGGTCAAAATTGACCTCGGTCCTCGATCGTCACCTCTCTTAGGTCAGAATTGACCTAGGTCTTGGATCGTCACCTTAGTTAGGTCCAAATTGAACTCGGACCTCGGTCGTCACCTCTCTTAGGTCAAAATTGACCTCGGTCTTAGATCGTCACCTTAGTTAGGTCAAAATTGACCTCGGTCCTCGGTCGTCACCTCTCTTAGGTCAAAATTGACCTTGGTCTTGGATCGTCACCTTAGTTAGTCAAAATTAACCTCGATCCTCGGTCATAACCTCTCTTAGATCCTAATTGACTTCGGTCCCTGATCATCACCTTAGTTAGGTTAAAATTGACCTTAGTCCTAGGTCGTCACCTCTCTTAGGTCATAATTGACCTCGATCCTCAATCGTCACCTTAGTTAGGTCAGAATTGACCTTGGTCTTGGATCATCACCTTAAGCCCATAAAATTGGCTTCGACCCACAGAATTGGTCATCTCTACTTAAGCCCGTAGAATTGGCTTCGACTCGCAGAATTGGTTATCTCAACTTAAGCCCGCAGAATTGGCTTTGACCCGCAAAATTGGTCATCTCAACTTAAGCCCGTAGAATTGTATTTGACCCGCAGAATTGGTCACCCTCACCTTCAAGCCCGCAGAATTGACTTTCGACTTGTAGAACCAGATACCCTTATCTTCAGGTCCTCAGAATCGGCCTCGACCCTTTGAATTGGTCATACTCTTTCAAAAAACATCATGCGGTGTCTATTTGACGGATATTATTTGTTCCAAAATCGCCCGTTGAGGGGATCTATAGACACCCCATTCTATTACCCCCTAAACTCTCCTTAGGTCCCTAACACCTCCCTTCATCACTGCAAACCCAGGTCATACCCCGAGTACCGACCTACAAGCCATCGGGCGCTCCCAGCCTCTGTTTGACCAAAAAGTTAAAATCTTCAGCTCGATCGAGACTAAATGAATCTTCAAAGGACACTGAATCCCTTTTCCAACAGTCCATCCCGTGCACGATTCCGACTTACCATGCGAACGAACGACCCGTTTTCCCCAAAACTCGATTAAGAGGCTACCGGACGCTCCCGGGATCCATTTGACCTAAGTTAACACTTCATCTCGACCAAAACTAAATGAATATTCAAAGGTCACTGAAAACCATTTCCAACGGTCTACCCCATTCGTGATTCTGACTTACGGTACGGACTAACAATCCATTTTACTTAAAGAGGTCACCAAATGCTTCCAGGGCTCGGTTGACAAAAGTCAACTCCTCGAACTGGATCAAACTCTTTGGAATGTCAAATTACATCTCCTAAACTTTCCAATGGTTCACCCCATGCGCTATTCGGACTTACCATGCGGACGAATGATCCGTTTGCGTCCGACGATTCCCCGTCCAAAAGATCGATGAGCGCTTCCGAGCCATATTTGACCCAAAGTCAGCTCCCGAACCCAGGAACGGTCTCAAGGACTTTCGAAGTTATATGAATTACCTTTCTAACAGTCTGCCCCATGTGCAATTCAAATCAACGGTTTGCACTCTGCGGCCGATTCTCTGAAAAGTCCAGAAAGACACTGCCAAACGGCAGGTCCCAAACCCTGCCTATCGGCAGTGTGCCTAAACACACCTGTCGATTGGTAGGACCAGGGCTATGCTGATCGACAATGCTCTGGGCCTATAAAAAGGAGGTCTTGTCCTCATTGCAAGGAAGCCCAGATTTGAAACATATCACTCTCAGTAAATCCAGAAAACCTCTCTCGAAGTCAGGGTGATTTCTACATCCAAATCCCTTTCCCACCTTCACTTTTCATCATCCTTTTCATCAACCTTAGTGAATTCATTACCCTCCATCATCATCCAAGTGCAAGGTATGCTATCCAACACTCAAGATCAAGCTCAAGATCTTCAAGAAGGTCCAATTTTCTCAATTCTCTCCTTAAATTCTCATAAATTTGCTTTAATTTGTTTTATTATTCAGTGCTTTTATTCTCTAATCTCACATCTCCTAATATCCTTTTTACTTAGTATTATTGCACATCTCTTATTTTCATACAAATAAAACCCCAAAAAATAAGAAAAGAGGGTTTGCTCATAAATTCCAGATGGGAATTCTCACACTTTTCTTACACTTTTTCTCACAACTAAAACACTTTTTCCACACACACAAATAAGAGAATCCCCCGATTGGATTTATGTGATAAACCCCACACCTCGTTTTGTACGCGAACTACGTGGACTTTGATGCCTCTATAGGCTACGTAGGCGTCTCGGGGTAAAATTCGAGACTCGAGTCCTATTTTTTACTCCTTTTTCCATTTTCTATTTTCTTTAAATTCAATTCTCGTAGATTACACACACATATATATATATATATATATATATATATATATATATATATATATATATATATATATTGATCTTAGCGGCGTATTCTTCCACATACGTTATTGTTCTATTATAACGATCAACGCAAGGATAATCGCGTAAATCATATTTTCTAATATTATTTCTATGAACCTTCCTACGGATGACTCTCTTTATCTCTCCTATGATACAAGACGAGGATTCCTATCTCCACTATATATACACATGCACACATATGACGGTGAAAATAAAGGAAAATAGCAAAACCCCATGAGAGACCGTACGGGCGGAATGGGTGCCTAACACCTTCCCATTTCGAAACTTAGCCTCCGGACCCTTTTCGAATCATTTTGGTTTCGTATGCATCAGTATATCTTTGGATGTTGTCCTTCGGGATGGATCCCTTTCTTTTGTCTATTTTGAGTAAAATAGACTGGCCACTCCATCTCTCTACATTTTTCACCTCATCAATGACACCGGCTGAAGCGCTCCCGAGAGGGATGCGCGGGACCTAGGATCCTCACTCTACCTGCCCGCCGCGAGGATCAGGGATGGCCACACTAGTTATTTATCCCATAACTAGATAACCGATATAGCCCCTTGTAACCACATTACTCTAACCGAGAATGCAATAATTATGATTTCTAAGTTATTATCAACATTAACTAAATTAATTAATCCCCTTTTTAAATTCATATAACTTTCACACCTGTTATACATATAATACAATTCACGGCCTGTATTAATTTACTCGTGTATAATTATTTATCTCCTTATATACGTATAGTCATATTATAACAATCACACATATGTTGAAATAATAATTAATAATGAACTGTGACATCCCGCTCTCCGAAATAAGGGGTGGCCATCCCGATACCTCGACATAACGGAATCATGAATGGATATCATCCTCAGCATCATAACAATAATTAGGTATATGGGTAAGCCACTACATAAATCAGGAAGCAGGTTGTCAAAATTTTGATTAAATAAAGATTTAAGAAATAAATTTAAACAACCCAAATCTGACGAAAGTGGAATTTCCATGGAACATATAAATAATTATCCAAAACAATATACAATAAAAGAACCGAATAATATGTCGGTCCACAGTTACATCACAGTGTTTCACAATCTAATATATGCTACATACTACATCCATTAACAATTACAAAATATGGGCCACTAGCCCGAATGTAAGACCCGATCATAACTAGATTCCAAAGAGGAGGGCGTCTAACAACTTCCTGTAATAATCCGCAAGGTCATACATCTCATCAAAAGCATAAGAAGGGAAATTCATAATGGGCACCCTTGCGGAGGAGAACCTGAGCGGATACAACAATATGCACAGCATAGAAAAATGAACGGGTCAGGGCCCGATTTATATATGATTCCCAGAAGAGTAAGAAACATGATAGATGCGGACAATGAAGCGTAAAATAATATGAAATGAGAATCTAACAACCTAATCATAAAACATGTTAATGCAATTATATAAGTTTCTAACAATTATGAAATTAGGCAAAAGAAATTAAATAAATTCTCATTTCTTCCCATATCTTATCATTTTCCATTCCTTAACAGGAATATAATTACCATCACATATCTTATGGCAATTTACATACCTCAAGTCCCACTTGAGTTAGAAAGGTTATATTCATATACATATAACGTTTCTAAGACCGCCCCTCCGAGTTTCCCCACTGGGCGCGCCCCTAAATGACTATCATCTTCCAGGGACTATCTATACAAGACAACCTGGGCACCTATCGCACGTCAGGAAGTGGCCATATGCCTGCGAGTGAGTCATAACCACACCCAAAATTACCTCACTAGCGCAGAAAAATATATACAAACCCCGCATATGGCCAAGGACTATAGTCAGCCTACATTCAATAGTCAGGGGACATCACCTCATGCGTGAGCCTCCCTTATGATAGCATTTAGAGAGGTGTGTTTAAGTAATTTAACAATTACCAATTAAATTCTCATTTTCATTACCATGCATCTCATGTGTTTCATTTTACTTGAAACATTTATCTTTGAATTCTTTCTAATTCAATTTCATCATATAATTAGGTCCCGAAGTTTTCTCTAAACAATCTCCCCAAATCTCATAAGTCTCAAGGTTTTATATACCTCAAAAAGGCCTCTAAAATCTCCACATATGGGCTTAGAATTCTATTTTCCAATTTATCTACCATTAGAGAAGTGATGCCTAAACATCACTTTAAATACCCTTGAATTAACCCCAAGTGATCCCATTCAACTATAGGGTAACGACCAAACTCAACTAAAACTCTAGGATCCTATGTTTACTTCATTCAAGAAGGGTCTTAGGTTCTAATCCTAAGGGAAAGGGTCAAAATTAGAAAAGAAAAACAAAAAGAAAATGCAGGATTTTCGAATCGATTCGGACTAGGACAAATCGATTCGGCCTAGCCGAATCGATTCGATCAGGAAAACAAACATTCGTCATAACAGCCGAATCAATTCGGGGGATGACTGAATCGATTCGGTTCACCAGACCTGGACACTGCCTCTATGAGAATCGATTCGGCCAGGAGCCGAATCGATTCGGTCCTGCGAATTTTGCCAATTTGGCTATGGAGTCTTGGACTCCTAATCTCTTCCAAAATCAACCAACCCAAACCCTTATCATTTATTGCTACTAATTGGGGATAAATACATCCAACAACCATAACTTCACCATAAATAACCATTCAAATCAATCTCCAACATTCTAAGCCCATAAATCAATTAAAAGCCCAAAGTTTCTTAAACCATGAATAACCACAACTATCAATGCAAATTACTCTACTTAGATCATAAAATAGCAAGTAGAAAACTTGCCTCAAGCTTTCAAATTCATATTTTTGATGAAGTTGTATGCAAGAACAATCACCCAAGCTTCAATCTCTCACTTTCTCCCAAGGTTTTCTTCTTCTCTTTCTTTCTCTAGGTTTACCAATTTAATTAGGGCAATAGTGACTTAGTTCAAGACATAAATCGTGGCTTAGATTAAAATTCCAGCTTAAGTGATTTACATGCGGTAAAATAATACGCAATTTCTCATTTAAGTTACTACCAGTCGAAAGTGACCGGAAACTAGAAATACAATATGGTACACAATTTGACTATCACGAACCTCCCGGAACTAATGGTACCCTCCAAATTATCATTTGGAGATTTTATAATTTATTTTAGGTTCCGGTTCCATTTTAAGCTAAATGTCATTTTTAAATCATATGACGTTACCAAACATAATATAGCCACATTCACCTCTACATACGGTAAATATGCGACATCATAGTAGATATTAACTTTCCTTTCTTAAATTAATACCTACTCTACAAATCAACATCTTTATCTAATCACTATAATTAGCAGATTAAATATAAAATAGTATCTCAAAAGCGAGGGTTGTTACATACTTCCCCCCTTATGAGAATTTTGTCCCCAAAATTCAAGCATACCTCGTATAAAGAGATGCGGATATTTCTCCCGCATGTCATTCTCGCACTCCCACGTAGATTCCTTGGCATTATGGTTACTCCATTGAACCCGCACCAAGGACAAGACACGAGATCTCAATCTACGCTCACCATGCTCTAATATAGCAACCGGTTGTTCTTCATATGAAACATCGGGTTGTAAATCAATATCCTCGAAATGAATGTGCCAAAGCGCACCTTCACATCTCCTGTACTTCTTTAGGGAGGAAACATGGAATATATCATGAATTTGTTTGCAATAACTGGAAATGGTCCAACAAAGCGCGGCACAAGTTTCCCCTTTTTACCGAAACGCTTTATCCCTTTCATGGGCGACACTCTAACCAAAACTTGGTCCCCAATATCCAATTCCATGTGTCGACGACCCACATCGGAATAGCTCTTTTGACGATCTTGGGCTATCCGAATGCGATTCCGAATCAACTCAATCTTCGAGGAAGTATCTTGGATCATTTCAGGCCCAAGAAATTTACTATCACCCACTTACAACCAACAAGCGGGTGATCTACACGACCTTCCATACAAAGCCTCATAAGGTGCCATTCCAATTGTGAATTGGTAAGATTTGTTATAAGAAAACTCAACCAATGGGAGATATTGTTCCCAACCACCTTTGAAGTCAAGCATACACATGCGAAGCATATCCTCCAACATTTGATTTACCCTTTCAGTTTGGCCGTCTGTTTGAGGATGGTATGAAGTTCTTAACCTCAATTAGGTCCCCATCTCTTCTTGGAAACTCCTCCAAAAGTGGGAAACAAAAATTTTGTCTCTGTCGGAGACTATATTCAAAGGCACCCCATGGAGTCTCACCACCTCCTCGATGAATAAGCGAGCATACCGAGCAGTGTCATAATCTGTCCGCACAGGTAGGAAGTGTGCCGACTTTGTCAATCGGTCTACAATTACCCAAATAGAATCACACCCGCTTTGTGATCTCGGCAAGCCTATGATAAAATCCATCGATATACTTTCCCATTTCCACACGGGGATCTCTAACGGTTGCAACAAACATGTCGATTTCTGATGATCAATCTTGACCAGTTGACAAGTAGTGCATTGGGACACAATTTCCGAAATATCCCTCTTCATACCCAACCACCAATACTGACGGCGCATATCCTGATACATTTTGTCCCCACCAGGATGAACCGTAAACCTAGACCCATGAGATTCGGCCATCACTGCCTGCCTCAAATCTCCTTCCTCCGGAACGATGAGTCTTCCATGGAAGCGTAACCCACCCTCGGAACCAATCAAGTAGGACTCCGCTCCCTCGAACAGCAATCGACGAATATGGTCTTGACACTCCTTATCATTTCCTTGAGCTTCTACTACCCTTGCCACAATGGTAGGAGTAACAATCATTACCGACATGAATGCTCTCACCATCTCATCCTCCTGAGTGAGTTACTTCCATTTAGCTTTCCAAACCTCAGCTAATTCTCCATTAGGCTTCCTACTCAAGGCATCCGCTACCACGTTGGCCTTACCCGGATGATAATGAATATCAAATTGATAATCTTTCATGAACTCTAACTATTGGCTCTGTCTCATATTCAAGTCCTTCTGTGAAAATAAATATTGTAGCGATTTATGGTCCGTGAAAAGACTAAACTTCTCTCCCAAGAGATAATGCCTCCATATTTTCAAGGCAAAAACAACTGCGGCTAGTTCTAAGTCATGCACCGGATAGTTTCTTTCATGGGGCTTCAACTTACGGGAAGCATAAGCGATAGCCCGTCTCTCTTGCTGAAGGACACCTCCTAATCCTTGAAGAGATGCGCCGGTGAAGACTAGATATTCCAATCCTGGTTTTGGCAATGCAAGGACCGGAGCTGAAGTCAATCTATCTTCAAGCTCATCAAATGCAGCTTGGCAGGAATCATCCCAAATAAAGCTCACCCCTTTTCGGGTCAAGTTTTTCAAAGGTCTTGCTATTTTAGAAAAACCCTTGATGAATCAACGGTAATAACTAGCCAATCCCAGAAAACTACGAACTTCGGTAGGTGTCGTGGGCTGACCCCACTCCCTCACCGCAGCTACCTTGCTTGGATCCACAGATACACTCTAGGACGTCACCACATGACCCAAAAAATGTACTTCCTGCAACCAAAAGCCACACTTCTCGAACTTGGCATACAGTTGATGGTCCCGTAGTCTCTGTAGGACCAACCTCAAATGCATAACATGATCAGACTCCATTTGAGAATAGACTAAAATGTCATCGATGAACACAATAATAAATTGGTCCAGGAAATCCCGAAAGACCCTATTCATGAGATCCATAAATACAGTAGGGGCATTGGTTAGTCCAAAGGGCATAACCAAAAATTCATAGGACTCGTACCTCGTAAGAAAAGCAGTCTTGGATACGTCCTCCTCTCGTATCCTCAATTGATGATACCCTGTCCTCAAATCGATTTTGGAGAAGTACATCGCTCCTCGAAGTTGATCAAACAAGTCATCAATACGAGGTAAAGGGTATTTATTCCGAATGGTGACCTTATTCAATTCTATATAGTCCACACATAACCGAAGAGAACCATCTCTTTTCTTAACAAACAATACTGGAGCACCCCATGGCGATGTGCTACGCCGTATAAATCCCTGCTCCAACAAATTTTGAATTTGATCTCTTAGCTCCCTCATTTCAATAGGAGCCATTCGATATGGAGCCCTCGCAATAGGCCTCGTTCTCGGCGCTAAATCAATCATAAATTCAATCTCTCGGCTAGGAGGTAAACCCGGTATCTCTCGGAATACATCCTCAAAGTCTTTCACAACTATAATGGAATCCAAGGGAACGACTAAATACCTAGAAGTCTCCTCGGCAATGCAATACAAATAAGTACAAGTACTCCCCTCTAAACGAGGTAAAACTACCAGGAACATTTCTTGTCCCGACACGGCGAAGACTATACTCTTCCCGTAGAAATTTACAATAGCACGATATTTCATCAGCCAATCCATACCCAAAATCACGTCATACCCGACCATATCCAGGACGAGTAAATCGGCCTCAAAGCATAAATTACCGAGAGGGATTTCTATATTTTTACAAACAAAGAAGATGAGTGAACCGTCACCCATAGAGGACTCCACACTAGTAAAAGTTATTTCGGCAGATTTAATCAACTCAGTTGTCTGAGCAAAGCTAGTAGAAATAAACGAATGTGTTGCACCGGTATCAAATAAAACATGACCCATATGTCCCTGAATAAGGAACTTATCCTCAATGGCTGGCGGTGCAGGTGGAGCTGGAGGAAGCATAACATCCTGAATATGGTAGACCCTACCATATTGTAACTAACCCTGTTGTAGAGGAGCAACTGGGTTAGGCACTTGTGGAGGGAATTAAACGTACGGCTTCTATGGAGCTCGAAGAACCTGTCCCCCGATCAACTGAGGACATTCCCTCTTATAGTGACCCGCTTCCCCGCATTGTAAACACCGACCTATCATATTCTCAGCATTTCAACCACGATTGTTTCTAAACTGATTTACACCCTGGCCCTGCTGGCCTCTGCCCTCCTGACCACCACGGACAACTTGCTGTTTTGGGTCACCCTGACCTTGCCTCTAATTTTGGTTCCCCGAATTAAACCCACCAAAACGCTCAAAAACTTTGAAACTTTCTTTTCTTTGGGAGTCACTTCATCCAGTACGAAGCTTGCTAACCGGGTGAATTCCTCCTCATATTTCGCTACTGACCTCTCCCCTTGTACAAGGTCCTACAACCTCCTTATCATCTCCCCTTGAATTGAGGGAGGAAAGTACTTACGACCAAATAAAACCCAAAATTCAGATATCGACATTGTATCCCTTTGTTCTGGAGTAGTCACGGACTCCCACCAGTGTAATGCGGCACCAACCAATTTAAAAGTAGCAAGGACTTGTTTCCTGTCCTCACCACACTCCACCATACGTAGATGGCATTGAATATCCTTCTTCCATTGATTCGCCTTTATAACATCCGAGCTCCTGTCAAATTACGGGGGCTGACCCTTCAGAAAAGATTCCCTAGCTCTCTCCCATGAAGAAGGTCTAGTAGGAACTTGGGCATCTGGTGCTCTCTGCTGAGCCTGTGGCACTTGTTGGGACACTGCTGTCATGGACGCATTAACGGCTTGAGTCACTATATTCGCCACATCCGCGGCATTAAATGTTCCTTGTGGCGGCAGAGGAGGACCAACATCCTCATATAAGATCCTATTGCATCTCGCTGGGTGACCTCTTTTAGGCGGCATCTGAGATAGACAAACAATAGAGTTAGAATTTCACTTAAAACAATCTATATTTGCAGAAGATCGTAAGCATAAACAACAAGTAGTCCTAACATTAGGCTCTATGTCAAAGAACGCTACGGTAGAACGTGACAAGTCCACAAGATCCAAAAGACTCTAGAACCTGATGCTCTGATACCATCTGTGACAACCCGCTCTCCGAGATAAGGGGTGGCCAGCCCGATACCTCGACATAACGGAATCATGAATGGATATCATCCTTATCATCATAACAATAATTAGGTATATGGGTAAGCCACTCCATAAATCAGGAAGTAGGTTGTCAAAATTTTGATTAAATAAAGATTTAAGGAACAAATTTAAACAACCCAAATCTGACAAAAGTGGAATTTCCATGGAACATATAAATAATTATCCAAAACAATATACAATAAAAGAATCCAATAATCTGTCGATCCACAGTTACATCACAGTGTTTCACAATCTAATATATGCTACATACTACATCCATTAACAATTACAAAATATGGGCCACTAGCCCGAATGTAAGACCCGATCATAACTAGATTCCAAAGAGGAGGGCGTCTAACAACTTCCTGTAATAATCCACAAGGTCATACAGCTCGTCAAAATCATAATAAGGGAAATTCATAGCGGGCGCCTTTGCGGAGGAGCACCTGAGCGGATACAACAATATGCACAACATAGAAAAATGAACGGGTCAGGGCCCGATTTATATATGATTCCCAGAAGAGTAAGAAACATGATAGATGTGGACAATGAAGCGTAAAATAATATGAAATGAGAATCTAACAACCTGATCATAAAATGTGTTAATGCAATTATATAAGTTTCTAACAATTATGAAATTAGGAAAAAGAAATAAAATAAATTCTCATTTCTTCCCATATCTTATCATTTTCCATTCCTTAACAGGAATATAATCACCATCACATATCTTATGGCAATTTACATACCTCAAGTCCCACTTGAGTTAGAAAGGTTATATTCATATACATATAACGTTTCTAAGACCGCCCCTCCGAGTTTCCCCACTGGGCGCGCCCCTAAATGACTATCATCTTCCAGGGCCTATCTATACAAGACAACCTGGGCACCTATCGCACGTCGGGAAGTGGCCATATGCCTGCGAGTGAGTCATAACCACACCCGAAATTACCTCACTAGCGCAGAAAAATATATACAAACCCCGCATATGGCCGAGGACTATAGTCAGCCTGCATTCAATAGTAAGGGGACATCACCTCATGCGCGAGCCTCCCTTATGATAGCATTTAGAGAGGTGTGTTTAAGTAATTTAACAATTACCAATTAAATTCTCATTTTCATTACCATGCATCTCATGTGTTTCATTTTACTTTAAACATTTATCTTTGAATTCTTTATAATTCAATTTCATCATATAATTAGGTCCCGAAGTATTCTCTAAACAATCTCCCCAAATCTCATAAGTCTCAAGGTTTTATATACCTCAAAAAGGCCTCTAAAATCTCCACATATGGGCTCAGAATTCTATTTTCCAATTTATCTACCAAAAGAGAAGTGATGCCTAAACATCACTTTAAATACCCTTAAATTAACCCTAAGTGATCCCATTCAACTATAGGGTAACGACCAAACTCAACTAAAACTCTAGGATCCTATGTTTACTTCATTCAAGAAGGGTCTTGGGTTAATCCTAAGGGAAAGGGTCAAAAATAGAAAACAAAAACAAAAAGAAAATGCAGGATTTTCGAATCGATTCGGACTAGGACAAATCGATTCGGCCTAGCCGAATTGATTCGGTCAGGAAAACCAACATTCTGCATAACCGCCAAATCGATTCGACGGATGACCGAATCAATTTGGTTCACCAGACCTGGACACTGCCTCTATGAGAATCGATTCGGCTAGGAACCGAATCGATTCGGTCCTGCGAATTTTGCCAATTTGGCTATGGAGTCTTGGACTCCTAATCTCTTCCAAACTCAACCAACCCAAACCCTTATCATTTATTGCTACTAAATGGGCATAAATACATCCAACAACAATAATTTCACCATAAATAACCATTCAAATCAATCTCCAACATTCCAAGCCCATAAATCAATTAAAAGCCGTAAGTTTCTTAAACCATGAATAACCACAACTATCAATGCAAATTACTCTACTTAGATCATAAAATAGCAAGTAGAAAACTTGCCTCAAGCTTTCAAGTTCATATTTTTGATGAAGTTGTATGCAAGAACAATCACCCAAGCTTCAATCTCTCACTTTCTCCCAAGGTTTTCTTCTTCTCTTTCTTTCTCTAGGTTTACCAATTTAATTAGGGCAATAGTGACTTAGTTCAAGACATAAATCATGGCTTAGATTAAAATTCTAGCTTAAGTGATTTACATGCGGTAAAATAATACACAATTTCTCATTTATGTTACTACCAGTCGAAATTGCCTGAAAACTAAAAATACAATATGGTACACAATTTGACTATCACGAACCTCCCGGAACTAATGGTACCCTCCAAATTATCATTTGGAGATTTTATAATTTATTTTAGGTTCCGGTTCCATTTTAAGCCAAATGTCATTTTTAAATCATATGACGTTACCAAACATAATATAGCCAAATTCACCTCTACATACGGTAAATATGCAACATCATAGTAGATATTAACTTGTCTTTCTTAAATTAATACCTACTCTACAAATCAACATCTTTATCTCATCACTATAATTAGCAGATTAAATATAAAATAAAATCTCAAAAGCGAGGGTTGTTACATGAACATCCTCCCGAGCAATAACTCACCAGATATATATTCTCTAAAGTTCTATCCCACTAGGTGTATTCACATAACCTAGTTACCCCAACTTTGAATCGCTCACTAACTTGGTAAATAACATAAATATTGGAGGCGGACATATTCCTTCCCTAAAAGTGAGATGCCCCTCACCCATATAATGGATGCTATGACCTGGGGATATACTCACCCTACTCCTCAAGTTAGGGGATTCACCCTCTACTCGCATCCTCCCCTGATAGCACTAGAGTATATATAATAATAATAATATCTAGCCACTGATATTAATGCACTTGCCATATATATATATATATATATATATATATATATATATATATATATATATATATATATATATATATATATATATATATATATATATATATATATATATAGAGAGAGAGAGAGAGAGAGAGAAATAAAATACCCCGGATTTACCGTGTACTAAGTCCGTAACACAAGCCTATACAAATTATCATGAGTTTATGGTCCAACCCTGATTATTAATTAATTAAATTACTTTTGGTATTGCCCAACCAATATATTGGGACTCGCTGTCGTGGCCTGAAAATAAAATAATACCCGTGTCTAAATCCCCGACTCTGAATTAATTATCTTTCAATCTAAATTAATTTAACACCTTGGTATCGCTCAGCCAATATACCCGGACTCGCCAACTCGATACGTATATAATTATTTTGGAATATCTTTCCACAAAATTAACCATCGTGTGTCACCCATAAATTTCCTTCAAATCCCAATTACTTTCCCTCATAATTGAATAGAATATATGTCCTATATTTATTTCTCATTAAAAAAGGTGTGGGGGAGAAATTTTAATTAAATTTCCCTTATATACTAAAACTGGCCGAACTTCCACAAATTCCCGACCATCAATCGATCGAACAGGTTTTTGTCTTCTCCGAAGACCTATTTCTGCCATGGATGAAATTCTTAAATCTCCAACTCCCTCTACAGTTTAACCCAAGTCTTAACATCAAAATAATACATCAAGACCATCATAAGGAACCCCTATAAAGTCCCCAAACCTCGTTTAATTTCCATTCTCTCCTATTCTTCTGAATTGGGGAAAAACACACGTTATTCGTTAACCCATCTCAATGTAATACCCCACATTTTTGATGATTTAAATAATTAAGGGATTATTTATTACAACGGGATTAATTAAATTTAAATGTGAAGAATTAAATTGTTAATTAATTTGGATCCAATAAAAATAAATATTAACTAGCGTGCTAAGGGTTAATACTTATTAGTTTAATATTACTGTGCAATATTTAATATGAAACTATACACTTTGATAAATTATCGAGAGATAATAATTCGACAGTTTACTAAATTAAGTCAGACGCACGTGTGAGTCGTGTCGGGACTAAATTGGTGGAATAAATATATCAATTATTTTTAGTAACTCGTATGATGATTTCGAGTGTACTGTTAAGTCCGAAAGGGTCGAGATAGTTGAAATAGTATACTCGGGTGTTTAGTTTGGGTCCCGGGGCAATTTTAGACCTAACCGGCACCCCAAAAGGGCATTAGGGTAAATTGGATTTTTAGGCCTAATTAATGGACGAAAATTAGGATTTAATTTATCAGCCAAAACATTTGCATTAGGGTTAGAAAGCTGGAGAAAGCAAGAACGGCCATAGGAAGTGTGAGGGAAAACCTTTGCCAAGAGAAGAGGGTTAGATCGACATCACCGTGCACAACCACCACCACCACCGTGTAGATCGTGACGAGGGGAACACACATATACCAACAACATCCAGATATCAGACTACTCACTCAAGGCAAGTGTTTATAACTTGCTGTATTTTGGTATTAATTTGATTCATGTTAGTGTAGGGTTATTAGGATTATGTTATAGGTTATCAAAATGGTGAAATTGATGAACTTGAATGTAGAAATAAGTTATGTGATGTATTAGATTGAAACCCTTAATGTATGAAGACTGGAAATCACGTTTTAAGGAATTGATATGTAGAACAAATCTGGAAATAATGGCTTCCTGAACATGTATTGGAAGAACTAGGGTTTTGATAAAATTAAATTGGGGATTTCATATTTTATGAACGATTCGTAATAAATTGATGATCCTAGGATGTTAGAAATCATGTGTTATTGATGGGGTTAAATGTAGAACTATTTATTTGGAGTTTGGGGTGTTGATTGAGAAGGTTTGAGGTTAAAAATGGTGGAAAATGTTGAAACCCCAAGGTAGGGGATGAACAGCGAATTGTCGCGCGAAGTCGCTCGAAGTCGTTCGAGCGAGATTGCAATCTCGCACAAAGTCGTTCGAGAGACATGTGGAAGTCGTTCAAACGACTTGCCACCTCGTTCGAGCGACAGAGTGGAATTTTGAAATTTTCTTTTAGGACCCAGTTTTGAGTTATCAGTTCAGAAATGAGGGAAATATTTTCCAAATAATAAACTTATGTAAGGCAGGATTTTGAAAGAAGTATGAGGAACTAAATGCTTTAATAAGCTCGGTACGGAGAGAACACACCGTAGAGATTTCGAGGGGGATAATAATCCAAATAACTAGTGAGGAATGTTGAAATCAATATGTTTAGAGAAGCATATATGTAGGTGAGGGGAAATAACGATATATTAAAATAGGATGTGTGTATACATATTATGTATTATTACTATTAAAAGCACTAATGGGTGATAAGCCGGGGTGTGAAAATCTTATTATTATAAGTTTACTAATGGGTGATAACCCAGGCGTACAAAAGCATATTGTAAGTGTACTAATGGGTGAAAACCCAGGGTTACAAGATTATCTAAATAAGTGTACTAAAGGGTGATAACCAGGGGGTACAGTATGTTGACTAGGTGCACTAATGGGATATAGCCCGGGGGTACAGTATCATGTTATATATATATATATAGGGAAGAAGTGACTATATGTATATATGTATGAAAATTGTAAATTAATCTAGTGGGAATATTAATGAATGTGGGCATGGAAATTTGTTAAGAAAATTCTAATCGAATATTTGACTTATTATGGAAACGGAAAATGTATTAATTAGCTTTTCGATATAGGCTAATTGGTTAACGAATTGTATGGGCGATACGGGCGTACTCATAGTAAGGGTAAATACTATTAGGATGGATTCAGACTAGTTATATTGGGAGATATAGCTAAGGAGAAAATTTAGATGCGTGTTAGGCGTGCACATTAGAAGACGGGTGAGAATCTCAAGAGAGAGTTCGAACTAACATGTACTTGATACTTGCTTTACTGCAAATTTTAAATACTTGCTTAAACAAATATTTTTACACATCGGGCTCTGACCCGTTTCTTGCATCTTCTCTCTCTCTCTTGCTATATATATGTATTATATCAGGTGCTCAGCCGCAGGGACATCAGGGTTAGAGTTTCGAATTGTGTGGTATGCTGTAGCTGATGTGGGAGCTACAGGACTTTGTTTAGACGCTTCGACTATTTCATTCCTATTCATTATGAAATTTCTTTAGGGCATGTGTCGTTCCTTCCTTAGACAGTTTCAGAGATTATGTTTACTCTATTTCTCGTATACTTTCATTTGGATTGTTGGCTACTGTTGTTTTGGTTTTGAGTTTTGAACTGGAATGTTTATCTAGACTTATTTATTTCAGCATGTGATTCTGATGCAGTATTTGTATTAATTAATTGTGCATGGATGTTTCATATTAAATTACTTAGTTTGGTAATTAAATGGTCATAAAAAAAATGTGTTTTGACACTTAGCTTAATTATATTAGGTGATTAAATAAGTTATTGCGTTTTCGATAGTGGTGCTAAGAATGAACCAACCGAACATTCTGTTTTAAATTTTATAAAGGACTGATCACCCGATATTTAATTGGGCGGGGTGTCACATGTGGTATCAGAGCATCAGGTTCTAGTGTCCATTAAGATCTGTATGGCTTACTATGTCTTCAGCTTTGCGTCCTTTGATATAGAGCCCTATTTTTAGGACTGTTGTGATATTATATTTTGCGGTTACGTCTTCAGCTATTTGAGATTTTGAAATAACTGTGGACTAATAATATTCTTTCTCGTCTCAGATGCCTCCTCGACGTACACCAAGAGACCGACAGGCTCAGCCAGAACAGTCGGCCATACAGGCACAGGGGACAATGAACGCAACAGAAGTTGTCGCGATCGTTGCACAAGCGGTAAATGCAGCCTTAGCGGTGGTGCAGCAGGCCCCACCTCAGGTTCAGGCAGTAGCACCAGTTCCAGTGCATCCGTTTCCCACTGCATGGGAGAGAGTTAGAGAGTCCTTTCAGAGGGCTTGTCCCCCATAGTTCTTGGGCAGTTTCGATATGGTTACCGCGAGTCAGTGGAAGAAGGACATACAACGGCATCTTCGTATGTATGAGTGAACAGACGTTCAAAGGCAGGTTTTGGCTACCTTCAAGCTGAGAGGGGCAGCCTTATAGTGGTGGGAATCCACTACTACAACCGAGGAGCGAGATGTGATGACTATCAACGATTTCTGGGTTCGATTTGACCACAAGTATTTTCCTTCCTCCGTCAAGACTGAGATGAGACGGAGACTTTTAGACCTCACCCAGGAAGGGAAGACCGTTGTGGAATACGAGGAAGAGTTTACACGCTTGACAAACATGGTACCGGAGAAGGTGTCTACTGAGGACAAGCGCATTCAGATGTTCATGGATGGCTTGACTTGGAAGATACGACAACATTTATTGGGTAACCTTTCTCTACACTTATATACCGAAGTTCTGAATGCAGCCTTATTGCATTGTCAGGACAATCGCTTTCATGCTAAGGGAAGCAAGTGAGGGGGAGATCCCAACCAGCTGGGAAAGACAGGGGGAGGTAATTCCAGTGGAGTACCAGTTGAGCAGAGTCAGAGGCAGGGTTCCCAACAGGGGAGTCTTCTAAGAGGTTTCATTCTGGAGGGTTCAGGCATGGTCATGGGGGTTGGAGACAGGGCCACCAGGGCCAACCACAGGGTCAGCGAGAAAATCAGCAGCAGGGTCAATAACAGGGAGGACAACAGGGCCAGCAGGGCCAAGGTAAAGCTGGTAATGGCCAATCGGGCCGAGGCTACTAGGGGCAGAGAGGAGGAAACTTCATTGGAAAATATTATACTTGTGGCAAGACTGGCTATAAGAAATAGGAGTGCCCGGATAGGGACAGAGTTCCTCGACAGCATGGTGCTCACCAGGAGCCCCAAAGACCCATTTTTCCCGTCTCCCTACCAGCGCCAGCTCCAGTTCCATCTTTACCCACAGTTCCGATGCAGCAGGGATAGCTGCAGCATGGACGTGTCTATAACATCCACCAAGCCGCAGTTTCGCAGTCACCACCCGCAGTGGAGGGTAAGTTTTCTATCCATGGCACTTTGGGTCGCATCTTATTTAACACGGGGGCATCACACTCTTTTATGGACACTATCTTTGCAAAGGCCACAATTGTTGTTAAGAATGGCAGAGAGTACAATGACTTGTGTAGACTCACCACTGGGTAATGGGTCATTGATTTTCTTTATATGTCGGGGAGTAGGCATAGAGATTGGTAGTTTAATCTTATTGGCTGATATGTTAGTAGTAGATATGTTCGAGTACAATGCCATTATTAGTATGGATTGGTTAGTCGAGTATAGGGCCATGATTGATTGCTTCAGTAGGAGTATAGTGTTCGCCATTCCGGGCCAGGAGATGTTCTTGGTGGCGATGCCTCACTCGGAGGGAGGGTCATCCACCCAATTATTCTATATATAGGATGAGACCTCTGCAGTCGCGGTTCCACTTGATTCGATTCCGATTATCTGCGAGTTTGCTGATGTATTTCAGGATACACCGGGCTTACCTCCGAGTAGGGAGATCGAGTTAGTGATAGACTTAGCACCAGACACTCGTCTGATAGCACGTGCACCTTATCGTATGAATCCGGTAGAGATAAGGGAGTTAGGGGATCAAACATAATAGTTATTGGGACAGGGCTTCATCCGTAGGAGTACCTCGCTTTGGGGTGCCCCAGTTCTGTTTGTAAAGAAAAGGGATGGGTCCCTACGGCTTTGTATTGATTATCGGGAGCTTAACAAAGTCACGATACGGAATAAGTATCCATTGCCTCGGATCAATGACATGTTTGATCAGCTGAGAGGAGCGACCCACTTCTCGAAGATAGATTTGAGATCCGGGTACCATCAGCTACGCATTAGGGAGCAGGACGTGTCCAAGACTGCCTTTCTGACGAGGTATGGATCGTATGAATTCAGGGTTATGCCATTTGGGCTAACCAATGCCCCAGTAGTGTTCATGGACTTAATGAACAGAGTATTCAGAGAGTTCCTAGATCAGTTCGTCATCGTCTTCATAGATGACATCCTAATTTATTCCCGCACTGAAGAAGAACATGCCGAGCATTTACGTATGGTCTTGCAGACCCTACGAGAGCATGAGTTGTATGCCAAATATGAGAAGTGCGAGTTTTGGCAGCGGGAGGTACAGTTTATGGAACACATTGTGTCAGAAAAAGGGGTATCTGTAGACCCTAGTAAGGTGTCAGCGGTAAGGAAGTGGGGACAGACCACGACACCGATGGAGGTGCGGAGTTTTCTAGGATTGGCCGGATACTACAAACGGTTTATTTGTGGATTCTTGAAGATTGCGGGTCCGATGACAAATTTGACTCGAAAGGGTGTAGCGTTTGTTTGGGACGATGCATGTCAGTTGGCATTTGATGAGCTGAAGGACAAGTTAACTTCAGCACCTGTTCTAGCACTTCTCAGAGCATGAGTGGAATACCTGGTCTATATGGACGCATCATTATAGGGGCTTGGGGGAGTAATCCTGCAAGAGGAGAAGGCCATAGCTTTTGCTTCCCGAAAGCTTAAGCCTCATGAAAATAATTACCCCACCCATGACTTAGAGCTGGAAGCAGTTGTGTTTGCGCTTCAAATTTGGAGGCATTACTTGTTGGGGGAACATTTTCACTTATTTACAGACCACAAGTCACTACAGTACTTGTTCACTCAGAAGGAGTTGAATATGCGTCAACGCCGGTGGCTTGAGTTTGTAAAGGATTACCAGTTCGAAATACACTATCACCTGGGGAAGGCTAATGTGGTTGCTGATGCATTGAGCCGCAGGCCGGTCGATGAGATGGACGAGGTGTGGAAAGATAAATGGAAGGAATTGGGACATCAGGATGCTGTGGCCCGGTCATTCATGTCGGCGATGACAGTTACACCTCAGATCATTACGCAAATAGTACAGGCACAGCCAGCGGATTCGTTCTATCAAGATCGGGTTAGGCAACTTTTGGTCGGGGGAGCCGAGTCTTATTCAGTAAGTTTTGAGGGTGGGTTGCGCTTCAATGGGAGGCTCGTTGTTCCAGAGGGGGAAGACCTTCGATATGAAGTAATGACGGAGTCGCATGGGTCCCGATTTGCGGTACATCCCGGTGGGGAAAAAATGTACCAGTATATGAGGCGGTAGTATTGGTGGAGCGGGATGAAAAAGGATATCACAGAGTTCGTATCCAAGTGTACCACTAGTCAGCTAGTGAAAGTGGACCATCAGATACCACCAGGTTTACTCCAGCCATTGGAGATTCCTACCTGGAAATGGGAGGGCATTTCTATGGATTTTATCATCGGGTTGCCCACTTAGCAAAGGGGGCATGATTCTATATGGGTTATTATAGATCGGTTGACGAAGGTAGCCCACTTCTTGCCCGTTAGAACAGACTACACAGCGGGACAGTATGCTCAGTTATTTATTGCAGAGATAGTGAGATTGCGTGGTGTACCCCTTAACATCATGTCAGATAGAGGCAAGACATTTGTATCTCATTTTTATGAAAGCTTCCAGGAAGCTATGGTTATCGAGTTGCGATTGACTATAGCGTATCACGCGCAGACCGATGGGCAGACTGAATGCACTAATCAGATGATCGAGGACATATTGCGCATGTGTATCCTTGATTTCGGGGGAGGTTGGGAGCAGTATCTTCCACTGGTAGAGTTTGCTTATAACAAATCCTATCAGTTTACGATTGGCATGGCCCTGTTCAAAGCATTGTATGGTAGACCTTATCGTTCCCAAGTTTATTGGCTAGAGGTAGGAGACAATAAGATACTCGGGCCAGAAGTAATTCAGGATACGTCGAGCAGGATCAAAATGATTCGAAATCGCATACGGGTAGCCCAGGACAGGCAGAAAAGCTACGTCGATGCAAAAAGGTTCTTCTGTGAGTTCGCAGTGGGAGACCAGGTTTTGTTGCGAGTATCTCCGATGAAGGGGGTAATGAGATTTGGGAATAAAGGGAAGTTGGCTTCGAGATATGTGGGGCCATTTCCTATTATAGAGAGGGTCGGACCAGTGGCATACAAATTGGGATTACCGGAGCACTTGCATCGTATCCATGATGTGTTTCACATTTCGTCACTGAGGCGATACCTTCGAGATGATTTAGCACACACTCACATTGTAATTGAGGAGATTGAATTACATCCAGATAGTTTATATGAGGAGAGACCGGTAGCTATTCTAGATTATAGTGAGAGGAGGCTAAGATCAAAGGTAGTTCCACTTGTTCGGGTGCAGTGGCAGTATCACAATGTGGAAGAGTCTACTTGGGAGCATGAGGCAGATATGCGTGAGAAATATCTAGACTTATTCATACCAGGTATGCCTTATTTTTTCAAATTTCGGGACGAAATTCCTTTGTTAGGGGGGAAGTATGTAATACCCCACATTTTTGATGATTTAAATAATTAAGGGATTATTTATTACAACGGGATTAATTAAATTTAAATGTGAAGAATTAAATTGTTAATTAATCCGGATCCAATAAAAAAAAATATTAACTAGCGTGCTAAGGGTTAATACTTATTAGTTTAATATTACTGTGCGATATGTAATATGGAACTATACACTTTGATAAATTGTCGAGAGATAATAATACGACAGTTTAGTAAATTAAGTCAGGCGCGCGTGTGAGTCGTGTCGGGACTAAATTGGTGGAATAAATATATCAATTATTTTTAGTAACTCGTTTGATGATTTTGAGTGTACCGTTGACTCCGGAAGGGTCGAGATAGTCGAAATAGTATACTCAGGTATTTAGTTTGGGTCCCGGGGCAATTTTAGACCTAACCGGCACCCCAAAAGGGCATTATGCTAAATTGGATTTTTAGGCCTAATTAATGGACGAAAATTAGGACTTAATTTATCAGCCAAAACATTTGCATTAGGGTTAGAAAGATGGAGAAAGCAAGAACGGACATAGGAAGTGTGAGGGAAAACCTTTGCCAAGAGAAGAGGGCTAAATCGATATCACCGTGCACAACCACCACCACCAGCACCGTGTAGATCAGGACGAGGGAAACACATTTATACCACCAACATCCAGAAATCAGACTACTCACTCAAGGCAAGTATTTATAACTTGTTGTATTTCGGTATTAATTTGATTCATGTTAGTGTAGGGTTATTAGGATTATGTTATAGGTTATCAAAATGGTGAAATTGATGAACTTGAATGTAGAAATAAGTTTTGTGATGTATTAGATTGAAACCCTTAATGTATGAAGACTGGAAATCACGTTTTAAGGAATTGATATGTAGAACAAATATGGAAATAAGGGCTTCTTGAACATGTATTGGAAGAACTAGGGTTTTGATAAAATTAAATTGGGTATTTCATATTTTATGAACGATTCGTAATAAACTGATGATCCTAGGATGTTAGAAATCATGTGTTATTGATGGGGTTAAATGTAGAACTATTTATTTGGAGTTTGGGGTGTTGATTGAGAAGGTTTGAGGTTAAAAATGGTGGAAAATGTTGAAAACCCAAGGTAGGGGATGAACAGCGAATTGTCGCGCGAAGTCGCTCGAAGTCGTTCGAGCGAGATTGCAATCTCGCACAAAGTCGTTCGAGCGACATGTGGAAGTCGTTCAAACGACTTGCCATCTCGTTCGAGCGACAGAGTGGAATTTTGAAATTTTCTTTTAGGACCCAGTTTTGAGTTATCAGTTCAGAAATGAGGGAAATATTTTCCAAATAATAAACTTATGTAAGGCAGGACTTCGAAAGAAGTATGGGGAACTAAATGCTTTAATAAGCTCGGTACGGAGAGAACACACCGTAGAGATTTCGAGGGGGATAATAATCCAAATAACTAGTGAGGAATGTTGAAATCAATATGTTTATAGAAGCATATATGTAGGTCAGGGGAAATACCGATCTATTAAAATAGGATGTGTGTATACCTATTATGTATTATTACTATTAAAAGCACTAATGGGTGATAACCCGGGGGTGTGAAAATCTTATTATTATAAGTGTACTAATGGGTGATAACCCGGGGGTACAAAAGCATATTGTAAGTGTACTAATGGGTGATAACCCAGGGTTACAAGATTATCTAAATGAGTGTACTAAAGGGTGATAACCAGGGGGTACTGGATGTTGACTAGGTGCACTAATGGGATATATCCCGGGGGTACAGTATCATGTTATATATATATATATAGGGAAGAAGTGACTATATGTATATATGTATGAAAATTGTAAATTAATCTAGTGGGAATATTAATGAATGTGGGCATGGAAATTTGTTAAGAAAATTCTAATCGAATATTTGACTTATTATGGAAACGGAAAATGTATTAATTAGCTTTTCGATATAGGCTAATTGGTTAACGAATTGTATGGGCGATACGGGCGTACTCATAGTAAGGGTAAATACTATTAGGATGGATTCAGACTAGTTATATTGGGAGATATAGCTAAGGAGAAAATTTAGATGCGTGTTAGGCGTGCACATTAGAAGAGGGGTGAGAATCTCAAGAGAGAGTTCGAACTAACATGTACTTGATACTTGCTTTACTGCAAATTTTAAATACTTGCTTAAACAAATATTTTTACACATTGGGCTCTGACCCGTTTCTTGCATCTTCTCTCTCTCTCTTGCTATATATATGTATTATATCAGGTGCTCAGTCGCAGGGACATCAAGGTTAGAGTTTCAGATTGCGTGGTATGCTGGAACTGATGTGGGAGCTACAGGACTTTGTTTAGACGCTTCGACTATTTCATTCCTATTCATTATGACATTTCTTTAGGGCATGTGTCGCTCCTTCCTTAGACAGTTTCAGAGATTATGTTTACTCTATTTCTCGTTTACTTTCATTTGGATTGTTGGCTACTGTTGTTTTGGTTTTGAGTTTTGAACTGGGATGTTTATCTAGACTTATTTGTTTCAGCATGTGATTCTGATGCAGTATTTGTATTAATTAATTGTGCATGGATGTTTCATATTAAATTACTTAGTTTGGTAATTAAATGGTGATAAAAAAAATGTGTTTTGACCGTTAGCTTAATTATATTAGGTGATTAAATAAGTTATTGCATTTTCGACAGTGGTGCTAAGAATGAACCAACCGAACATTCTGTTTTAAATTTTATAAAGGACTGATCACCCAATATTTAATTGGGCGGGGTGTCACATGTGGTATCAGAGCATCAGGTTCTAGTGTCCAGTAATATCTGTACGGCTTACTATGTCTTCAACTTTGCCTCCTTTGATATAGAGCCCTATTTTTAGGACTGTTGTGATCTTATATTTTGCGGTTACATCTTCAGCTATTTGAGATTTTGAAATAACTGTGGACTAATAATATTCTTTCTCGTCTCAGATGCCTCCTCGACGTGCCCCAAGAGACCGACAGGCCCAGCCAGAACAGCCGGCCATACAGGCACAGGGGACAATGAACGCAACAGAAGTTGTCGCGATCGTTGCACAAGCGGTAAATGCGGCCTTAGCGGTGGTGCCGCAGGCCCCACCTCAGGTTCAGGCAGTAGCACCAGTTCCAGTGCATCCGTTTCCCACGCATGGAAGAGAGTTAGAGAGTCCTTTCAGAGGGCTTCTCCCCCATAGTTCTTGGGCAGCTTCGATGTGGTTACCGCGAGTCAGTGGAAGAAGGACATACAACGGCATCTTCGCATGTATGAGTGCACAGAGGTTCAAAGACAGGTTTTGACTACCTTCAAGCTGAGAGGGGCAGCCTTACAGTGGTGGGAATCCACTACTACTACCAAGGAGCGAGATGTGATGACTATCAACGATTTCTGGGTTCGATTTGACCACTAGTATTTTCCTTCCGCCGTCAAGACTGAGAATGGTGCTAAGAATGAACCAACCGAACATTATGTTTTAAACAGTGGTGCTAAGAATGAACCAACCGATTTGACCACAAGTTATTGCGTTTTCAACAGTGGTGCTAAGAATGAACCAACCGAACATTATGTTTTAAATTTTATAAAGGACTGATCACCCGATATTTAATTGGGCGGTGTGTCACACTCAACACCCAATTACTATCTCAAATTCGTTCATAATTTGTATGGGTTTCGCATCTAACCAGTTACACATAAATCTCATCTTTTATCATGAATTGCTATAAGAATTTCTAATCAGGAAATTGATTTACAAAAAACCCATTTTTGAACCCTCTTTACCCCAAAATGAATTTTGATTCCCACATCATATAAATATTAATCGTAATACAATTAAATGCTACAACAAGTTAACCACTTGCCTTATGGTTTCGTATGGTCTGATCCGGAGTTTTGATCCTCAAGGTTGATGATGAAATCCCTTTGGCTCTTTCCTTTGTCCCCCAAATTGGTTCCCAAGGCCTTTAACTTCTACTTAGGGTATTCTCTCCCACTATGTGTTTTCCACCATCATATCAATCGTTCCCCTTTTACCTTTAATTAAGTAATCAGTCTAAATCCTGTTTTTAGCCTAATGGGCCAAGCCCAAGTGACCCAAGTACCCCCGTGTGGGCCCGACTATACCTAAAAATGCCCCGAGACCCATTTATTACCCCTGGGTACTCTATTCCAACTATCTTGGCCTTCCGGACTCAACCACGCACTCAGAATTGAAATCCGGATAAGTTTATAAAATTTCTTATCTCCCACCTAACTTAGTTTGGAACCGACTCCCTATTGAGGTAAGTAAACCCCACGTCATTAATATTATTAAGGCGTAAAATAAATATTACTATTTACCTTGTAAATTAATTTCTCATAAATATTAACCAATTGTTCACCCGATTAATATTTATATAAAAATTTCATAATTAATTCCATTAAATTACGGCACACTAGTAATTTAAATTTTTCCCGAATTAATTAACTATTAAATGCATAAAATTATGGGGTGTTACAGATGCTTCCCACGGATGCTTCCCATACTTGGAACTTGAAATTGGAATCACATGCTAAATAAGTGAAACGTTAATTAAAATAGAATTGTACTAGCAACATTATATAGTTTGTCTCATTTCATTTGACACCTAACACTCGGATCGAACCGCATTGACTACGGGTAACCCATCCGGGTCGAGGCATTACACAGATAAATATGTATTTGGTCAATAACTACATTTAGTTGGTTCATATATAGGAAGTTCATGTATAGAAGTCTAAATGTGGTGTGTTTATATTAAATGTAATAGATACATATATTTTGGTAGTCAAATTTTAGAGATACTATATATATTAATGTAATGTTAACATTTGAAGTGAAGTCATAAAAAGTTAAAAATATTGTGAGTAGTAAATAAAAATTCTCTCCTTATATTAAGTGTCATCTCTCAAATATTGAGTGTAACAGTGTATTTTATTATCTCTCAAATTTTTTTTTGGAAGTCATGTATTTGGATGAAGGGGTTTACAGAGTGTTCTCAAGTTAAATGAATATTTTATCTATTTGAATGAAGGCTCTAATAAAACTTCTTTTCATGTCTGAATTTTTGGGGTGTGATGGTTTGAAATTCTTTAGTAGGTTTCCTAATTTGTATGTTTGCTTCATGTAAGAGGCCCTTTTCTATGTGGGCTTTAGGTGAAAATAATTTTTCAAAACCTTTTTTCGATTTTAATATGCACCAATTTTGTGAACCAATTTTACTTAACCCAATTTTATCTTATTAATCTTAATCATGCATCTATCTGAGATTAAGAAAGATAAAGTAAATAAGGTCCAAAAATGCTGATGTACGAGAAAACTACTAAGGAAAAAAACCTCAGACGACCAAGGCAAGACAATCACAATGACATGGTTTTACAAAGTACAAACATTAGACCTACTCAACGAATCGATCCCCACAAGCCCTGAAAGATTTGATCTTGTAAACACAAACAATAAACAAGTGCATAAAAATTTATTGGTTGTGTTATGTATTTTATGTTAAACACACCTCAAAATTTTGAGCAAAAGACGCCTTAAATTAAAACTTTAAGTCGGCGCATCGTAAAAATGAAATGTGTATGTCGTTCGAAGGATATAGCTATCTCTTTAGAACGAGATGTCCATGTCATTTAAACGAGAGTCACATGTCGTTTGAATGACTGATGATGTCGTTTGATCCTTCAAAGCGTAAGGGAAAGATCCATACGACTCTAAAATGTATTTATCTTAGAATAAAGGAATTAAAAATCATTTTAAACAAAATATCATCCTTACGAAATATTTACCGAGTCCCATAAACATTATGCATCTATACCTGAGAGTATCTCAGAATGTAATATGATATGAAGACATGAAACATGCAAAAAAAAATGGCATGATTTATCAGTGAATCTTATCCGCTACCTCTTCAAAACAATGCCATAGACTATGTGGGAATCGTGACAAGTAAAAATCTATCTATGACTCAAATTGATTTTTTTTCGAAATAATGCTAATACATATAAATTGACACTCTTTGGAAATTTGTCCTTAGAAACATCCCCCTTTGGCTATTCCGGGATAAAACCAAAAAAGTGAAATGCCTAAGTCGGGACATCAAGCCGAATGACCTAAATCCCATCCCATAAAATCAAAAAGAAAATACAGGACATGATCTAGAAGAAAATGTCGGACCACCAGTATGAACATCTTCATATGATATAGTCGAAAATCTCCAATCTTTGAATAATCACTACACACATGAAACAAACAAATACCAAATAAAGTATGGTGGTACGAATGATATATAAAATCAATATGATACTAATATAAAATATTAGCAAAAATCTCCCCTTACATCACACCTCCCCTTTTTTTGTCTCGAATAGATAACTAGAAAGAAAATTAAACATATAAACGCATATCTAGAATGAGAATAATCATATGAAACATATCTAGATAAACATCGTGTAGCCAGCTAATATGAATCAGAATATCTCAAATCATAGCTAGCAAACAGCCAAAAATATTAATATCAGGAATGATGTGACTAAACAAAATCAATGCAGTGTAAGAATCAAAGCATGATAAAACGATATCGACTGCATGTAAACTATCCAAAATAACCCAAAAGTACCAAAACAGTGTAATAGAAGCATATATATGAAGCTGGTATAATATCAGAAAGAACAATAAAATCCTCTTTGGGTCGTTTGAACGACATAGGCATCTCGTTTGAACCAGTAAAGAAAGAACCTGAAACAGAATGACATCGCGCGAAGTATCTAAGAAATGACCTATCTCGAGACCCTTCTATCGACCTATATCTGAAACTTTTAATACCTCCTTACTTAGGTCGCTTAGTTAAATCTTTGAATGTCTTGGACTTATTATTTGAACGACATCCAGAAGTCGTTTGAACGACGTCAGAAAACTTTTATTCCAACTCTAAAAATATACAAGATTTGCCCAGGGAAAGAATTTGCTCAAAACAGCAACTAAAAATACGAAATAGTAGAAAAATTGACTCAAAATAGAATATATTACTTGCTAACATAGTATCAATTTTCCTAAACATGGATACAGAATGAATAGTCATGAACTACAATAAATGAATCACAACTTAGACACATTGAAACGATCAAGAAGGTCTAATTGATAGCTAAATATCATCAAACTAAGTTTTATCCATATGTGATAATTAATATATTGAGCTAAATGAACTAAACAAACAACATGCACACAAATCCAAAATTTTGACAATTCAACAAACAATGGCATCATGACATGATTTTTCAACATAGGATTCGTGGTGCAAACCCATTGTACTTTTCCATTCCACACCCTCAAATATTGATAATTCCTTTTTTAATTTTTTTTAGGACTCTACTTTATCTCCTTAGAGAAATCCTATTGGCCCCCTTTTTGGCATATGTTTCTTTTTATTGCCTTAATTGTTTCATAGGCTCTTTTAAACGGTGGCTTTCACGGCGAGTTTATTATACTCTCACAGCCCTTTCCCATTCACACTCATTATTTTTTCAATTAAACAATATCTATCCTCACGGACAACTATTCTTACATGCAAACCTCCTCTTAAGTCTAATTAAGCATAAATGACAAAACTGAGAGGACAACATATTACCAAACTCATATATACATGAGAATTGAAACATTCATAAAATCTGATGCATGTGTGTGCGATAGCATATATACAAAGTTGAATCCAATTACAAATCAACTTAGCCATTAATCAATGGTTAAGATCATTCTAAGCATCTACAATTATGGTCAAATGTCCTGGTACATGGATAATGAAACGATGGGGGTCCAAGGACACCAATATGCCACATCAAACATGTAAACTCATGACACAAAAATAAATCGAACATCTTTTTTTGTTTTTCAAAACATATTTTTTACTAAAAAAAACATTTTTTTTTTTTCAAAAATATATAAAACAAAATATCTTTTTATATTTTTCCAAATAAGACTTAAATAAAAGGAAAATATAATACAAAATGATAAACATGTCATATCAATAGAAAATATATATCATGAAGCAAAGACTAGCGTATGACAAACATAACTAGCATAATCATCCGTAAGAAATATCATGAGAAGTATCATGTGAAAGCAAACAAGAGTCATGAAGTTTAATTCCTAAAGCCATTAAGTCTGATTTCCTAACCCAAGTTGGTGTGTAACGACATATGGGGATTTTGGTAACCAACAAAACTTTGTTCTTAATCTTCCTAGGAGCATTTTAAGGTCATAACAATAACGCCTAAGGTGGTCTTTCCTACCGCAATGAGTGCAAGTGTAAACATGGCGAGGAATGCGACCTAAATGTGGACCTCTCATAACGTTCCTAGTTGGCTCTCTCACACTATTGGTATTTCTTTTAGAATGGGAGAAATTCGATCATCAAAGCCTATACCCCACCTATAATCCTTAATTTGGACGGTGCCTAAAATCCTATCCAACTTTTTTCAACCTAGCCTCCAAATCAAACTTCACCTTACTCGGGTCTCTCAATTTCTCCTGAAGCTAACTAATCCTAGACTCAAATAAATGCCTAGACGCCTCAAACTCTAGAATATTTTTATTCAAAGCCTCCATCAAACCACGAAGACTATCTATCTCACCCTTAACATATTCTAGTTTGTCTCGAAGAGTCTTCTCTTGTGCCCTATGATCCTCAATTAATGCATCATCATTTTCTACGGCACATTCCTTCAACCTAGCGTGAAACTTCAAGTTTTCCTTCTTCACCTTCACCGTTTCTTTATACAAATAATTAAAGGAAACTTGAAACTTGCTCACATATTTCTCCTCCTCCTCCTCCTCCTCCTCCTCCTCCTCCTCCTCCTCACTAGCTTTACCCTCACTCAATTGGGACTTACAAACTATGGCCTCAGAAGTATCATTCACATGAGTATCTTCATGAGAAGATTTATTATCTTCTCTCACATGACAAACCATAAACATGGTATAGTTGCGCTCAATGGGGGAATATTCTCCCTCTTCCGGTTGACAATCACTGAAAGTTGTATTATATGCAATCGATTTCTTACCCTCCTTTTTAAGTCTAGTGGGGCACTCTGCTACCTTATAGCCATAACACTCACAATCAAAACACCTATCCGACTCATTCTTCTTATAATTCTCACTTCGATTCTTAGGGATGTGATTGGACTTGTTGCTCTTGAGTTTTTAAAGCCTTTTGGCATCATTCGATTGCTTTTGAAACTTAAGAAAGTTTTTGAACTTCTTTGCCAACAAGGCTACATCCTCAAATTCAGTGTCGAAATCATCATCCAAAACTCTAGTCTCCTCTTTTAGGGCTTTCAAAGCATTTCCCTTTTCTTTCTTTGTCACTTACTTGGAGGTAAACACGTCAAACTCATAAGTTTGTAAGTCACCAAGAAGCTCTTCTATTTTCGTTGATTCAAGTAAACCCAAGAAATTCAAAATTATCATTTTTTATCAAATCTACTAGGCAACAACCTTAAGATTTTCTTTATGACTCGGTTGTCGGGTATTTTCTTTACCAAGTTAAATGACCAGTTGTCAATATGGGACAATCTAGTGTAAAACTCATAAAACGTCTCACTTTCTAACATCTTAATCATCTCAAATTGGGTAATGAGCTTTTGAAGTTTAGATGAACTAATCGTGCTAGTTCCCTCGTGAGTAAGTGCAAGAACATCCCAAGCCTATTTTGGCACCTCACAAATCATAATAAAATTATACTTTTCCAGGGTGACAATTGAGGAAATAACATTTGTAAGGACGTGATTTTATAAACGTCGGTTAAGAATCTATGTGTCATAGATCACAATTAGTTTGTCTGATACCGCTACATTCAACACGTCAACACGTTCATCCATGATGGCCTCGATCTGGATCCAAAGTTATCCCATTATCTTCATATGTGCATAGTGCATCATCATTAAGCATCGTGCAACATTCATCTTCAAGATTCAACATTCCCACTACTTTACTCACATCGATGGTAAAATAATTAATTTGGATTTTTAATGATTACATAATTATTTGGGAATTTTTCGAAATTTTTATTAAGCTTTCAAAATGTTTTCCTTCACAGAAAGAATTCTTTTCTAAGTGTAGAGGAAAGGAAAATTTAACGCTGGCGTCGTTCGAGCGATAGAGCAACGTCGCGTGAAGTCGTTCAAACGACGAGCTTTTTTGGTTTGAGCAATATCCCTCTATTGTACGAGCGATGCGCCGCCTCAAATTTCATATAAATACGCATGTAATACCCCGTATTTTTTATGGCTTTTAATTATGAGATTTATTATAAGTAATTTCCTTTAATTGTGGATTAACTAAATTAATTTGTAAGGACATTTTTGTCCACTATCAATTTGTATGTCATACGCCGTTACATCGTTGAAGAAA
Source organism: Sambucus nigra (assembly GCA_949130495.1). Taxonomy (NCBI): domain Eukaryota; kingdom Viridiplantae; phylum Streptophyta; class Magnoliopsida; order Dipsacales; family Adoxaceae; genus Sambucus; species Sambucus nigra. Next base: position 549,359,911 of record OX422212.1, on the reverse strand, counting down.
TTCAAGATCACATCTACATCAACAGATCCGAATATCAAAGCATCTTCAAAATCTTAACCTCTACAAGAATGAACTTGGTAAAGTTTTGTTTTTAAGTCCATTAAAGTTTCATACTTATTATTGGGAAATTTTTATAAAATATTTTTATAAAAATAAGAAGTAAGTTTTTTCAAGCAAAATGAGGTTTTTAAAAGATTTTTTCTTTTCTGGTAAACCGGACCGGTCCGCCCATTTTAAATGAACCGATCTGCCTCCAGATCGATCCGCCTTCATACCGGACCGATCTGTTTTTCCAGAAACAGTAAACCCCAGATCGCAGGCAAACCGAAGAAGCCCATTTTAAAAATGAACCAATCCGAGGTCGGACCGATCTGCCTCCAAAACGGACCGATCCGCTTTGGATAAATTTGATCAGATCCGTGAGAGTTTTATCCACCAACTCATATTTCCTATAAATATACCTATTTCGGTGGTGTATTTTCTAAGTCTTTGAGAAAACATTTTTAAGAGTTCAAACACAACAAGACTTCATTTTTTGATGTGCCAAACATCTTTTTGATTCACACACAAAAATCCCAATTACTTTTGTGAATCTTTTGGAACCCTAGAACACAAGCTTTGTTATTGTTCAATCTTTGTGGGGATGTCTTTGCAACCGAGGGTTGCGTGTCATTACTGAGGGAGTCTCTACAAAGTGTTATGGCTATGTGTCATTGAGGAGAGTTGCAGTTCTTCCTTTGTTGTTTGGGATGCGAGTCCTTGGAGGGTGCTGCATATATTCTCTTGCTGAGTTCAAAACTGTGTGTCTTTGTGGGTTGGCTGCACGTTGATCCATTGCATATTTCTCTATGTAATTGTAAGTTTCGATTTATATATTCATAGTGAAATAAAGGTTTTACCCGAAAGGTTTTTTTTCCTGAAATCTATGTTTCAACATATTTACTGTGTTGCATGCTTTACTTTTGATGGGTTGATCTAGATGCATGTTTAGGGACTGTATTTATTTGATTTAAAAGTAGACTCTAATTAAATAAGGGTTACTTGGAAACTTGTGAATTTAATTTAATCAATTATCAGAGTCGCACTTTACAAATTAATTTGGGATAATTAATTAGAAATTAATTAAGATTTAAATATCTAGCGAGACGCGAGTTAGTATTTAAATAGGAAGATAATGTTGAATATTACTGAATAATTGTGTTAATATGTGATTATTGAATTTATTAAAATTATCGTGAGTTGAAAATACGGCAGTTTCGGTAATTTAGTTGGGACGCGTGTGTCAGTCATGTCAGGACCCAATTTAATGGATTTAAAAGTATTTTATTTTTATGTCATCCGTATGAGCATTTTGAGTGCGCTAATGTGTCCGGAAGGGTCGAAATAGTCAGAAAACACTAGCCGGAGGTTTAGTTTGGGTCCCGGGGCATTTTTAGGCCTAACCAGCAACCCGAGGGGGTATATTAGTCATTTCTATTTTTGGTGAATAGTGACCCACGAAATTTGAAAGCTTTATCAGCTAATAAGATAGATCCTTAGGGTTTCCATCACCAAGATTTACATACGGCCATTAGAGATGAAGTGGAGGAAGTTACCAAAGGAAAACCACCATCTTTGAACTTTTTGCACCACCGTCACGACCACCGGATAGATCAAAAAGAGAGGAGCATTTCTATACCATCTACTTCAAAGGATCAGAATCTTCATTACCAGGCAAGTGATTTAACTTGAAATAAATTAGTTCATATAAAATCCATGTTAGGTTAGAATTGGAGAATAACCTTGAATAATGATAATTGAATGGATTTGAAGAATTGAAATCATAATATGGGTAGGTTTTGCATGTAGATTAACTTCTGGGATTTTAGTAGCCACGAAATCATGAACCATGTGTAGAGAATTATGAATTTGTAATGAATTATATAGTGTTCTTGTAGAAATAGGAGAACTAGCATTTTTATATGATAATTATAACGTGTGCTCCAAGAAACTGTAGATTGAGGAAGATTTAATGACTCTAATAATGTTAGAAATTATGTAAACATGTTAATTTGATGATTAGTACACTTGGTTGAGAATTTTGGACGTTAAAATGAAGAATTAGAGGTGTAAAATGAGGAAACCCGTAACTGTTTAAGGAAATTATGTGCAAATACCTGCTTGATCGATTGATCTACTCAAGAATGTCGATCGATCGACTCATCGATCGACTCATCGATCGATCGACCTCTTCTAATTTTTTGTAATTGTTTTCCTTTAAGGTTTAATGAAAATTTAAAAGCCGATATTGATTCTTAGGTGATTAATATAATATTGTGGGACTTAGTTAAGGTCAGTAGGGTCTTAGTTAGTGCCAAAAATGTTACAACTTATGGGATTGAGCGTTATATTTACGAACGATTACCGAGTGAGGACGGTTTGAGATATTTCAATTTTGGGACTGAAGGTGGAATGAAAGATAATTTAAGGGATTTTATATTTGCTTAGATAACCTTAGTAATAAATGGGAGAACTAGTACTCACTTGGGATATGTATATGTACCCAAATCCGTATGACGAGACTTATCGCGTTAAATAAATATTACGTAGAATATCCGAAACTTAAATATTGTGGGTGAGACTTAATATATAATGGAGGAGTTTACTTATATTGAAATTGTATATATACTGGTTGTGTGATTTTCTAGTATATAGATTATTGTGTGTGTAACATACCTACCATACATTCTATCACGGGAGGTAGTTCGCAAGAGGATAGTCTGGTCTTGATGTGACCTTCGGGGGGACTTTAGATTTATACCTCAGAACATAGGACTTGGAAGGGCTTATCGCTGAATGGATAAGTCTGCTGACGTTGTGAGCGTAGGTATGTGTGTGACCTATGGGTATGTGAAATATGTTCGCCTCCACTATGTGTAATTTTTATTGAAACTGTTCCTGAGTTATTCGAAACTTTTGATCCTTACGTACGTGATGTACCGGGAGTCGATAGAAGAGTATGAGGGCATCGTAGGTTCTATCCTTATGGGGCGCCTGATTTGTATATGAGATATTATACTTGTGTATATACATATACTAGTGATAGTTTCGTTGCGTTGCTTAGTAGATGTGAATAACTAAGATATTTGAATGGGCTAAGAATGTGAAAAATTTAATTAACACTTGAGATAATTAATTTAATGAATGTGAATATGAGATATGAATATAACTTGTTTGGGTGTTAAGAGTAGATACTCTATGATAGAATGCGAAACCAGGAGTGGTACAGACTAGTTAGTTAGCGGCATAACTAGGATGGGTGAAGGGTATACGTTAGGTGTGCACATTAGTTGAAAGGTGAGAAACTCATGTGAGAGTATGCCCTAACATGTTTATAATATGTGTTTTTTAATTGTAAATTAAACACTTGCAAGATTTTTAAAATTTTTTCACCTTGGGCTCTGACCCGGTTGCTTCCAAATATATCTTTTTGTAAAAACCTTTTTAGGTGCCCAGCCACAGGGACGCTAAGCATAGGAGTTCCATTACATTGACGTGATGTAGCTGCTGTGGAAGTTACAGGATCTCGGTATTAGATCCCTTCACATTCTACACTTGATTCTACTCAGAGTTACTCATCTGTTAGGGCATGTCTCCCATTTCCATTTAGAGATAGCATTCTCAGATTTGTAGTTTTATTTCAGATGTTGGTTTATTTATTCAGACTCTTGTATTGGGATTTTATTTTACTCTGGTATTATTATTATTGGAGTGTTTACTCCAGACTCAGTTTATTTCATTTCGTTGATTATTCATATGAGATTTTTTATGCGATTGAAGGTTGTTGATTTAATTACTTGGTTGTTGTTAATTTAATTAATAAAATTTGGCATCTCTTTTTAAAAAAAAAATATTAGGTGGCTAGTAATAAATTAAATGTTTTCGACAGTGATGCTACGACTGAACCAACTTGATATTCTGTATTAATTTCATAAGGGAGTAGCTACCCGGTATTTAATTAGTCGGGGTGTAACAAGTGGTATCAGAGCATCAGGTTCTAGTGTCCTTTAGGATCTGTGCGGCTTATTATGCTTCCAACGTAGCTTTCTTTGACATAGAGCCCTACGTTTAGGATTGTTGAGTTCTTTGGTGAAGTTTCTTTCTCCTGCTATAATGTATATGATAGTGAATCTTATTTATAATCGGGAATGATCATGTGCTGAACAACGTAGTATGTCGTGCGAGTTGGGAGAACAGCAAGAGGCAAAGCTCAGTTGAGGTTATAAGGAATAATCAAGAATGATGACCATAGTCGAGGTCACCCCTATTATGGTACGGAATGCCAGGACGGTAAAGATGGCTAAGGCACAACATATGACTTTCAGGAACCACTATAGTAAAAAGTGGGCTCAAATTAGACTCACCCAGCAAGGTTGGTTTACGAGAGAGTCAGACGAAACACTGAAGAGGAGCAGCAGTGGAAATACTAGAAATGCAGAGATGGCGTGTGTTAGCCAACGAAGGTAAAATATCCAAAGGCTTGGGCATATGTCGGAATATGACTAATCGGGAGTGAGAATTTGGGATATAAATTTTTCTTAGCTCGTAAGAGCAGAATTATAATGGTGAGAGGCAATCACCACACTTAGAAGTGGTATGTTTTGTCAAGAGAAGGCGCATACGTATGGTTTGATCATAAGTTCCTTCATCAGATGTTTAGGAAAATATGCGAACGTTTTTCTGAACTCACACGAGAGGGTCGAACAAAGGTCACTTTGTGAAAAAAAATTAAATGAATTAGCGAACCTTACACCGGATGGAGTAGGTGCAATCGAGAAGAGGACATTAAAGGAGAAAATTAACTTATAATAAGAATGGTTTGCACTTCTGGGGAATTCTTCTTGGATGGTCAATGCAGATGGTAACAATATTACGTTTTGTTAATATGGAGCTAAACTCTTTCTTGTGTGGGGAGCTACAAGAATCGAAGAATTTAGATAGAGTAACACTAAGGGAAATGGTGTTGGAGAAGCACCACAAGTGGGAAACCCATCAGGGGACCCATTTAAATGATTTTGATAATTGAATTATTTACCGAGCGATGGTGATTTCAATAAGAGTTGTCAAAGCCAGTAGCGTGCTCCTTACGGCCATCAAAGCTAAGGGAATAATAGAGGTAGCCATTAAAGTCGAGACTACCAACATCCGAAAGAAGGACAACCATAACACGGTCAGTGTGATCGGAGATAAGTGACATATATGTAGAGTATTTGTGGGGAATGAAACCCGTGCGTTAAAAATTTTCTCGAAGAAAGTATAGGGATAAGGGTATGGTGCCTAGAAAGGGCAATAGTTATTAAAATTTTCGATTTAGTATGGACATGTGTGCTAAGTCCAGGAACCATTTGAGCTGCCAAGGCAATTGGTAAGATAGAAGTATGAGTTATATCCTCAGATGATGTTGCATACTGTATGTATCAGAAACAAGTTACTATATTTTTATTATTGCTATTTTTTCATGAGAGACGAGTTTAGTGAATATCTCGGCAATGTTATTATTTATCTGAGTATTTTTCCCTAGCATAGAGGGGTTACCTTTAGTGTTATCCGCGGAGGAATAATGGTTGTATCGATAGTAATATATACCTTATTGAAATTTCTCATTTTAGTGATGTGTTGTACGAGTATGATATTATCTTAATTATGGTTTTAGGATATTGATTAAACCAATAATGTGCGGTTATTACAAGTCTATCGGGGTTACTACCTTGGTGCATAATGTTTTGTCCTGGAGAGGCCCCATCTGCGAGAGGGCCGGGCTCACGTTTATATATTTGTATATATGCATATATAGTTTGTTGAGACTTCAAAAAGTATAATGGTCTAGAATATTGGTTCCCGGCATGTGTAGGGAATTTACTGATATACATCGGAGTGTATTTGATCTACTATTTAGCAGAAAGATCTAGCTGGTCATATTAATTAACGCTCAAGATATTGTAATAAGAAGAGTGCATGGTTATATCACCCTTTAGAGACGTAGGAGTTAATACTCATAGTTGTGTATCTGGGGATGGGATTTTGAGAGCCCCGATTATATTTTCATGATATTTATGGAATGTGATTACCATCAATGTTAAGAGACAGTGTCTTTCAGAAGGAGTTCCTCGTTTACGTGTAATTGCGAAGGAGATATAACTTTTTTGTCAAAAGACGGGAATATAGGGCTACGGGTTATAAATTGAGGACCTAACGAATTTCGATGATCGACAATTTTAGGTAGTAGTGTATCGAAGGGGTTCCTTATTTGGATTTCGCTTTGCGAGACACCCCACGCATGAAACTTAGCGTAAGGTTGGTAGTAAGGAGATGTTTGGCCATTCGTCCATGATTTGGGTACCTCGATCGTTAAGGAAGTATGTAGTTATAACTAGAAGTTAAAAGGGAAAAGGACGATATAAGGCCAGTAGAACCAGTTGTGTGGTGAGGAAGTACTGATAATTTTGTTTTATCTTAGCGGGTTGAAGGATGAAAGGATGTTTAGGAGGGTTTAGTATTTCAAATTTGAGGGTGATTGAGAACGCCCAAGTAGTACAACCACGTTGCGAATTGAGGGGTAATAAAGAATTTAGAGTATGTATGAGCGTCTATGATGTTTAAACCCATTTGCGTGATGTATAGGGTGTATGGACACCTTGATTTGTTGGTGTCAGAATCGTCGGAAGAAGAGACATAGAAGGGTGAAATTTTTACTTGTGGGACTATCATGATGAAATGGAAGTAGTAGAGTGGATTAAGCATCATGTGAAGGACGATAATCTATAGATTATGTGCAAACAGAGTAGCACGTCCAAAATTGGTTGAAGGGCAGTGGGAAGCCATTTAAAAAGGGGTATCCCTTGAGAAGACAAATATTTAACTATAATGGACAAATTTGGAGCGGAGTTCCACCCAAATCGAATGTTGAGGGTGGCTTAAGTGTAAATAGAGTGAGAATGTCAATAAGATATAAAGAGTCCAGATGTGCACAACGTGGTGAAAAATGCACGGGTCAGAACTTTTGGAATACGCCAAGAGAAGAAGAGGGTTAATAGGTATCACTTAACGAGAAGAATTATACGTGAAGGTTGGTATTGAAAGGGGTATAGTAAGTAGTAGATCGGTTGGGGTAAGATGATCTTCCAGATAATTTTTAATCAAGCCAACAATTCCAGAAATGGAAGAGTCAAGTTGGTGAATTTCTTTGAGGGGTTACCAACTTATAGATAAGTAACGAGTTCTTTCGAATGTTTGGAACATTGTGTCCAGAAGAAAATAAATTGTTATATTCTTGAGTAAATTATACTATTAGATAGTGAACGCACCGATATGTGGTCTTATCAGCATTTTTCTGAACTAGGATGGGATCCCCGAAACCCACCTTCAATATGGGTATAAGGAAGTAGTGGGAAAAGTTTCATTTGAGAAAGTTGTATCATCGATAGCCCGAGGAATAGGTGCAAGGTGATTGACGACTCGTGGAACCGTATGAAAGTAATTTTGGACTCATTGAGACCATTTCATTTACACAATGGATATCGCTAGTAAGTGAAGTGTAATACGGTAATGGGGAGAGGATGTTACCTAATGGTAGAGTTGTACGAAAGCAACCGTACCTATTTATAGTGAACAAGGTACTTACAGATGTTTTGTGTTAATGAACCTTACTATCCTCCCTATGGATGTTTAGAGGTGAGAGGATTATCAGAGTTTTCGATTAGTCAGCAGTTGGAGTCCAATGACTATAATGGGTTAATCACTAACCGTCTGAAGTGGCTTTCCTTGTGTAAAAGTCACAACGCCGGGAACAAAAATTCAAAGAACGGACAAGAGTAGTCTGATGTTCTATGGTTTCTCCCAGGATGGGAGTTTTGTGTTTAGATAAACGTGAGAGTTGATACGGAGTGAGGTGCGAACTCACAATAAATTATGTATAGGCTATTCTTATTCGAATGTTGTTTAGATAAAATGTCAAGAGTGTTCAGCAAGCTTGTTGTGAAGTCAGGGTGGTAGTGATTTAGCCTTTCTTTGTATTTTGTTTTGAGTTCTGGAGGATACCTAAATTTTTCCAGGTATGCCTAATTTTCTGAATTTCAGGACGACCTTCTGTTATTAGAGGGGAAGTATGTAATACCCCGTATTTTTTATGGCTTTTAATTATGAGATTTATTATAAGTATTTTCTTTTAATTATGGATTAATTAAATTAATTTGGGATAATTAATTGCAAATCAATTCAAATTTAAATATCTAGCGAGACGAGAGTTAGCATTTAAATGTGATGATAATGTTGAATATTACTGAGTGATTATGGTAATATGTGATTATTGAATTTATTAAAATTGTCGTGAGTTGAAAATACGGTAGTTTCGGTAATTTAGTTGGGACGCGTGTGTCTGGCGTGTTAAGACGCAATTTAATAGATTTAAAAGCATTTTATTTTTATATCATCCGTTTGAGTATTTTGAGTGTGCCAAGGTGTCCAGAAGGGTCAAACTAGTTAGAAAACACTAGCCAGTGGTTTAGTTTGGGTCCCAGGGCATTTTTAGGCCTAACCAGCAACCTGATGGGGTATATTAGTCATTTCTATTTTTGGTGAATAGTGACCCACAAAATTTCGAAAGCTTTATCAACCAATAGGTTAGAGCCTTAGGGTTTCCATCACCAAGATTCACAGACGGCCATTAGAGATGAAGTGGAGGAAGTTACCAAAGGAAAACCACCATATTTGGACTTTTTGCACCACCGTCACGACCACCGGATAGATCGAAAAGAGAGGAGCATTTCTATACCATCTACTTCAAAGGACCAGAATCTTCATTACCAGGTAAGTGATTTAACTTGCAATAAATTAGTGCATATATCATCTATGTTAGGTTATAATTGGAGAATAACCTTGAATAATAATAATTGAGTGGATTTGAAGAATTGAAATCGTAATCTGGGTAGGTTTTGCATGTAGATTAACTTCTGAAATTTTAGCAGCCACGAAATCATGATCCATATGTAGAGAATTATGAATTTTTAATGAATTATATAGTGTTCTTGAAGAAATAAGAGAACTATGGTTTTTGTATGATAATTATAGCTTTCAATCCAAGAAACTGTTGATTGAGGATGATTTAGTGATTCTAATAATGTTATAAATTATGTAAACATGTTGGTATGATGATTAGTACACTTGGTTGAGAGTTTTGGACGTTAAAATGAAGAATTAGAGGTGTAAAATGAGGAAACCCTTAACTGTTTAAGGAAATTCTGGGCAAATACCTACTTGATCGATCGATCGACTTAAGAATTTCGATCGATTGACTAATCGATTGATCGACCTCTTTTCTTCAATCGATCGACCTCTTCTGATTTTTGGTAATTGTTTCCCTTTAAGGTTTAATGTAAATTTCAAAGCCGATATTGATTCTTAGGGTGATTAATATAATATTGAGGGACTTAGTTAAGGTCAGTAGGGTCCTAGTTAGTGCTGAAAAATGTTATAACTTATGGGATTGAGCGTTATAATTACGAACGGTTACCGAGTAAGGACGGTTTGAGATCTTTCAATTTAGGGACTAAAAGTGGAATGAAAGATAATTTAAGGGATTTTAGATTTGCTGAGATAACCTTAGAAACAAATGGGAGACCTAGTATTCACTTGGGATATGTATATGCACCTGAATTCGTATGACGAGACTTGTCGCGTTAAATAAATATTACGTAGAATATCTGGAACTTAAATATTATGGGTGAGAATTAATATATAACAAAGGAGTTTACCTATATTGAAATTGTATATATACTGGTTGTGTGATTTTCTAGTATATGGATTATTTTGTGTATAACATACTGATTCGTATCAAATATATCATATTTCTCCCCTATTTCTTTATGCATTCTAGCGCTTTTACAGTTTTAAATACCTATATTTATGCTCATTACAAGAAAACATTGGATTTGGATAGATACATGTTTTGCAGGGGTTAATTGTGCTTTTGTAGGTATTGGAATGCTAAAAGTGAGGATATGTTGCATTTAGGTGAAGTTCCGTCATCGGACGCTATTTTAAGGGAATTTTAGTCAATTCACACTTCTTGTCTAGCTCAAGGAAATTCCATGGATGCGTAGTTCATTGAGTTAGCATCGCGTGACCACAAACAATGCGTCGTTTGGAGTTTGAACGAAGAAGCTATGCCCATTTTCGTAATGGACCTTTTGCCCCTCTTCATGAACCAAAGGAGGCCTGAAAATAGAGTATCGGTCGATCGTGTCCCTGGGACCGGTCGACCTCGGTTTCATATTTTGCCGTGGGAAGGAGGCAGTGGGTGATCGAGTGGAAAACAGAGCGTTCGTGTAAATACGTTAATCGTTGTTATCGGCTACCAACCATAATAAAAAAAAAGCTAAACTTTAACTACACTCTTGCGGAGTATAGTGGCGAGTCTAGGTATCGAAACCATAGGGAATGTTTGATAGATTTTAATTGATTTATTACTTCAAAAACTAAAGTGTAAGAGATGATGATTGAGTGAGAAAGGAAAAAAGGGAAAAATAAAGAAGTTAACTAAAACTAATTGGAAGAATTAAGGTAGAGACACAATCCCCCAACCCTAGTGTATTGCAGTTATAATATTAATCATAAATTTAATCGATTAATTTGACCCAGAATTTAGTACTCCAAAGCATTATGTATATGAGGTTCAAGCTCGCATCATACTTAATCTGAGGACGAGTAAATCGGTATCGCGATAGTGACACTCGAATTGCATTCTAAATCATCCTGATTACCCAGAGGCAAACGAGATATAAAGATATACAATTGTTGTGTTCCTACGCAATACGGTCGTAATCAATCACTAAATTCAGAGGATTAATGTTATACACGTGCAATTAACACATCAGGCTGGGTTCATGTATCCCGAGCTTTAAAAACCTAGCCTAACATGAGAAATAATAATAAAAGTGCTGGAAATAAAAGTTACCAAGATTGAAGAACAAAAACATGCAAGAAGAAATCAAAGGTTGAAGAAAAACTTGAAAAGCTCTTGAATTAAAGGTGCAAAATATGTAAATTCTTCTCCTAGATGTTCCTACTTATTATGGAGCTTTTACATAAATGAAACCTGAATAAAAAGAGTCCTAATAACTAAATATATAGGTTAGAGGTCGTTTAGAAGAGTCCCCAAAACATAAAACTCTTTTGGCTAAAAGATAAGCACAAAATAAAAATCCTGTATCTGCCAATTTGTCACACTTAGAAAGCGTGACTAATTTTGTAGCGGATCTGGATCATGACTAATTTCGTGCATGACAAATGGGCGGACCGGTTCTTTTTCCTCAGCTTCGGTTCGGTTTGGGTCTGACAACTTTTTTCTTGGATTTCTTCTCAATTTCAAATTGGCATAACTTCTTCACAGTAACTCGGATTGAGGTGTCATTTTTTCCAGTGTTCTTGTAATTGAAAGCGCTTCAACTTTCCAGTTGGCCCCACCTCCGGACTAAGGCTTCAAAATTATGAAAATTCCCTTCAACTACCCGATTCTTAGTTTCTTTCACTATTTTGAGTTATCTTTTCCATCTTTCTTGAATGAAATACCTATAAAACACATAAGAGATACACAAAATACGAAATACTTGCCAAAAAGGGTTAGTAGCATAGATATGAGACAAATCCAAGCTATTTACACCGCACGAAATTATAAAAATACCGAAATTAAGGGGATAAATGTGAAGAATTTATGCCTAATCAAACTCCCCTAACTTATAACCTTGCGCGTCCCGAGCAATGTAAAAGAATGAGAGTATGATTTAAATACCTTTCAAAAACTTTTATTGGGATAGAATACCTCTTTCATGGGCAAGAGATTGCATTTAGCATATGCAACAAGCCTTTAAACCCCTAGGTTACCCTAGTAGGACGAGTTGTGTCTCGTGAGGGTTTGCAGTTAATATACCCACAAAATTCGTTATTGACTCAAAGAAAAAATCAAAATACTTAAAAATTGTAAAATTTAAACTCCCCAAAAATGGTCACCTTAAAATCTTATTTAGGAGTCTCAAGTCATAGTGTGTGTGTGCGAAGCCAAAAATAGAACCGCTAACTTCCACCGATTAATCATTACGTTACTTTTCAAAAATTCATTTTGATTTCAAAATATCACGGAATGCTCTCACAAACAAATCTCTCAGAATGTGACTATTCTCTCGGTATGCGTAATTTATAAAGAGTAAATATAATGGATGCAAAATCATGCACACAAATTGAAAGACGGAATTTTTTGGGTGGAAAGATCTCTTCATCGGAATACAGTCATAGGGAAACGGGAACCATCATCTCTTTTTCACGCCATGTAATCTCTTTTATTATCTTTTTGTATTTTAACTCTCCACGCGGTAACTAATTTCGCAATTCAAACTCGGTTAGGAATTTTTCGAGTTTAAGGTGTAATTAGGTAACATGGAAATGGTTGGAAAATTCGGACTTGGAAATTTTTCTTATGATGTCCGTTAGTGCTGTTTTTTGGGCTATTGCTCATTTTCTCTTCTTTTTCTATTTTTATTTTTTATTTTTTTCACACTTTTCTTTTCTTGCTATTTTTTGTTGAGCATTCTTCTATTTTTTTTCTTGCCCCTTTTTGTTGCACTTTTCGAACTTAAATTATGACTTTTTCCATTTTTCACAATTCCGGACTATTTGGGTTTTTCGGGTTACCAAACGAAAGGAAAAAATATTCGGCTCAATTTTTGGGTTACAAAAGGGATGATTTTTCACAACTTTTTATGACTAATATTTTTGGGTAACAAACGATGGCCTACTTCATTGTCCGAACTACTTATTAATTTACCATATGCGTCTCGAGATTAATTTAATTTAGAGATTTGTAGCGCGCATTTCGAGACAACATTCCATTTTCCATAACCGATCAAAACAAAGAATTGAGATCATCAACGACTTATTTAAAATGCTAAATTAGAACTATGAGTTAACCATTAACTCGGATTGATTTAAAAACTCAAAAAGATCGATAGGCTCGAAATCTCACCGGGTTTTGTTAATCTCCACACTTATTCGTAAAGTCGACAATTTTCGCACAATTTTTATCTTTGGTCAATTTCGGCTATGTGCATTTGATTTTTACAACTTGAGACAAAATATTTGTGACATTTTTGAAGCTTTTAAATTCCAATCTTTATTTATTTTGAAGAAAAATATTTTTGGCTTTTTTTCAAAAATTTTCATTTTTTTTATTTTCTAAAAAAAACACACTTGGAAAGAACATGTGATCGAATAAATGAATCGAAATAATAAACGGAAAGAATATCCCACACCCCCTAACTTAAATGTTGCATTGTCCTCAATGCGAATCAAGAACCCAACATAAAGAGAGGAAAAGAAAGATATTACCCAAAATGGAGCGATCCCTGAAAAGTATGAGTCCATTGAATCTACAAAATATGTTAGAACCAAGCATAGCAAAAAGAATAACAAAAACTCTAAACTAAAAAAAATAAGCTAACTATTGTACAACCTATGATTTTCAAATTCTAATAAGTTATACACTAGAAGTCGAAAAATTTGAGGGTCCACCCAAAATACAATATGGCTTTGAGGGATTAATGGTGTACCCTCACTAGGATGCATGCCTCCCGAAATATAAGGATTCTATTTGAACAGCGAAAGGCATGTGTGAGATGGAAAAAATAAACCATCACCAATTAAAAAATTTAACGGGATGATGGGTGGTTTGGATGATAGGAGGGACAAACACAATTGAGATCCAAGAAAAATATAATCACCTCCCAAATATTTTTCAAGTAGTATGGGGAGAGGGGCACACAAAAAGGAAGATTCCATATTGAAAAACAATTCTAGCAAAGTGTCTTTGTCGGTAAAAGGTGTAAATATTTTAGAATTTTCAACCGACTCATAGGAATCTAGCGGTACTTCTAATGGTTCAATAACGGTGAATGAAATTGGTGATGAAATAAACTCAATCTCAAGTGATTCATCATCACTTGGAGATTGAATTTCAAGGGAGCAAGACTCACTTTCAATGAGATGTTCTTCAAAAATTTGAGGTGACACACAAGTCTCAACCTCTTATTTGTTTTCCAAATTAGAACGCATCTCATCGCAAAGTGAGATCATTTTCGTAACAAGATCAACATCAATTGTACTTTGGGTGGAAAGAAAATCGAGTACTTGTTTGATTAGAAAAAAGCATTCTTTCTTCCAAAGTAGGATTCATTGCCTCTATAACCTCGGAAGAAAAGTCGTCATTGGATTCGAATAATGCATACAACTCTTTCTCCCAAAAATGATCTTTTTTCCAATATTTGTTTTCAAGACTTTCATACTCATGAATTAAAAGCCACTCACCCATTTTAATAGGTCGAGGCGGAGATTCTTGAAAATAAAAAGAGTGAAAACTATTCCCATATGAACCATTATAATTACCGAACTCACTATAAAAAGACATGATTACCGAATAGTTTGTAAATAGACAATCCATGTAAAGAGGTGTGTGGCTAAGGATTCAACGTTTCTTGGCGCTCAATTGTGCAAGCCTGCAAAAAAAAATTAAAAGAAAGAAAAAAATATCTTGCGAAATAGTAAATCAATTATAATCTATAACAAAACACTCCCCGGCAACGGCACCATTTTGATCGAGTGGAAAACCGAGCGTTCGTGTAAATACGCTAATCGTTGTTATCGGCTTTCAACCACAATACAAAAAAAAACTAAACTTTAACTACACTCTTGCGGAGTATAGTGGCGAGTCTGGGTATCGAATCTACAAGGAATGTTTGATAGATTTTAATTGATTTATTACTTCAAAAAATAAAGTGTAAAAAATGATGATTGAGTGAGAAAGGAAAAAAGGGAAAAATAAAGAAGTTAACTAAAACTAATTGGAAAACTTAAGGTAGAGACACAATCCCCCAACCCTAGTGTATTGCAGTTATAATATTAATCGTAAATTTAATCGATTAATTTGACCCAGAATTTAGTACTCCCAAGCATTACGTATATGAGGTTCAAGCCCGCATCAAACTTAATTTGAGGATGAGTAAATCGGTATCGCGATAGTGACACTCGAATTGCATTCTAAATCATCCTGATTACCCAGAGGAAAACGAGATATAAAGATCAACAATTGTTCTGTTCCTACGCAATACGGTCGTAATCAATCACTAAATTCAGAGGATTAATGTTATACATATGCAATTAACACATCAGGCTGGGTTCATGTATCCCGACCTTTAAAAACCTAGCCTAACATGAGAAATAATAATAAAAGTGCTGGAAATAAAAGTTACCAAGATTGAAGAACAAGAACATGCAAGAAGAAATCAAAGGTTGAAGAAAAACTTGAAAAGCTCTTGAATTAAAGGTGCAAAATATGTAAATTCTTCTCCTAGATGTTCCTACCTGTTATGCAGCTTTTACATAAATGAAATCTGAATAAAAAGAGTCCTAATGACTAAATATATAGGTTAGAGGTCGTTTAGAAGAGTCCCCAAAACATAAAACTCTTTTGGCTAAAAGATAAGCACAAAATAAAAATCCCATATCTGCCAATTTGTCACACTTAGAAAGCGTGACTAATTTTGTAGCGGATCTGGAGCGTGACTAATTTCGTAGCGGATCTTGTGCGTGACAAATGGGAGGACCGGTTCTTTTTCCTCAGCTTTGGTTCAGTTTGGGTCTGAAAGCTTTTTTCTTGGATTTCTTCTCAATTTCAAATTGGCACAACTTCTTCATCGTAGCTCGGATTGAGGTGTTATTTTTTCCAGTGTTCTTGTAATTGAAAGCTCTGAACTTTCCAGTTGGACCCATCTCCAGACTAAGGATGCAAAATTACAAAAATTCCCTTCAACTCCCCGATTCTTGGTTTCTTTCACTATTTTGAGTTATCTTTTCCATCTTTCTTGCATGAAATACCTGTAAAACACATAAAAGATACACAAAATATGAAATACTTGCCAAAAAGGGTTAGTAGCATAGATATGAGACAAATCCAAGCTATTTACACCGCACAAAATTATAAAAATACCGAAATTAAGGGGATAAATATGAAGAATTTATGCCTAATCAGTGGGCTTATGCTTGAAGGACCGGTCGACCGGTCCCCTGGACACGATCGACCACGCATGCCAAATATTTTGGACTCTTTCCTCTTTCTTTCCTTTTTCCTTTACTTTTTCCCACTTACTATAAATACCCATTTTTGTTGTAATTTCATAATAATTAGTTTGTAGGATAGTTTAGATAGGGTTTGGGAGTTGAGAGCTCATTTCTTCTTCCTCATTTGGTGTGACAACAATTGGGTTTGTAAGATTGATCTTCTATATTCTCTCTCCATTAATATAGCTTGCATTTCCTTTATTCTTTCTTTCTAGATTAATTTACATGCTTTCATATTTAGGTTTACATGCTTTGATTACTTGCTTTCTAGTGTAGATTTATCGCGTTTCTTTACCGCATTTTTACCATGCTTTCTAGGTAATTTAAATTAGGTTGTGTTTGAATGGCACTCACCCGGGTTAACACGTTCCTTTTCTTGGGTAATGGTGTTTACGAATTTATTTCGGGTGCGTTGTCCTAGTTATTACACCTAGGAGATTTGACGGGGCATAGCATGTATGTCCCATGCTTATGACCTTTCGCGCGTAATTTTCGGGATATTTGTTGACGCCAAAATCTTATTAGGCTTTTATGAGGATTTAGGGGCGTGACAACCCTTGATGTAATTAACTATTGAAACGAGACACATTTGTAATAACTCGTCGACCCATGTAACCATTTTATACAAATTAAATCGGGTGGGGGATATTCGACGCAACCTATAGGTTTACTCTCTTTCTTAATCTAGCTTTCTTTTTCCTCGCCTAGATTAATATTTCCCTTTCATGCATCTTTTCTTTTTTAGTTTGTAATTTATCTTTTACACTTTTATTTCTGGAATATTAAATTATATAAATTCTAGCAACTTGTCTCAGTGGATATTTTGATACCCGACTTACCGTTGTGCTTGCCTCGCAAGTCTAGTAGTAATTTAGGTTTGTTTTAGTTAGTAGGCGAAACGAAAACAACGACCGTGCAAATTACACGCGCACGCATTTCGCACTTTATCAAAATGGCGCCGTTGTCGGGGATGAGTTTGTTTTAGACTTGATTTGATTTAGTATTTCATAGTATTTTCTTTATATTTGTATTATTTGCTAATATTTTGCAGGACTTCCACATTTGAGCACTTAGAAATGCTCGAATTTTTCCCGCGCGCACCTATTTTGTGGAAATCACCACTTGGAGCCATTTTTGGGGTAAACATGTCTTATTCCAATTCTTTCGGTAATCATTGTTATAATTCTCAAAATTCTCGACCTATGACTTTCGGTGAATACTTAGAATCCCAAAGTATAACAAATTCAAATATGACTTTGGGCGAGTATAACGAAAGTCAAAATTTAAGCTATTGGAATTTTGATGATGATGATAATGATTTTGGGCCTTTACCTCCTTATAATAGGAATTTTTAAATGAATTCGAATAGTTTTCAAAATTCCTATCATAAAGAGGTTTCGTTTAAGTCTGATGGTAATTTTCAAAGTTTCCATTTTCATGCATACGCACCTCGACCCATGACATTTGGTGAGGGATTGCGTATGTATGAGAATGAGAAAATTGAAAATCGTTATCGGAAAGAAAATCGTTCGTGGGAACATAAGTTGGATTTATTATTTGAGTACGACGACGATTTTGCTTCCGAGAATTTCGAGGTCGAGGAATGTTTTGAACCAAATGATGTACTTGTGCCTACTTTGGAACAAACCATTCTAGACTTTGTCCATGTCGTAATAGATATTGAGAGTGAGGATGAAATTGACGTAATATCTATTTGCAATGAAATGATTTCTTCTTTGGTCCCTAAAGAAGAACATTTCATTGAAAATGATATTATTTCCTTCGAAACTCAAACTTCATGCGATGATGATTCATCTCATGAGTTTGAATTTCTTTCATCCCCATTTTCATTCTCAATTATCACACCGTCAGAAGTACCCGATGATTCGGTGTTCGCCGATGAGGAGTACTTGCTCGAGTCGCCCTCCAGAATCGCATCTTTTCCTTTATGTGCGCCGCCTCCCATTCCAATTTCAAAATCCTTGGGAGGATATTCGACTTTTCTCGGTCCCCACATATTTTTGTCACCCGTTGAATCCAAACCCCCCATCGTCCTTCCAAAACTTTTAATTGGCGATGGTTCATTTCTTCCGCCTTACACATGCCTTCCCTTTTCAAACGGAATTCATATTTTTCGGAGGGCATGCTTGTTTGTGAGGGTACACCGGTTACCCTCCAAAGTCAAATCGTTTTTACGGTGAACCCTCAACTATTTAGTCTTCTAGTGTACAGTTAGTGTGAAGCCTAAATAGTAGGTTGTTTATAGTTAGCTTTTTATCATTTCTTTCCTTTTTAATTTAGTCTAGTGTAATTAGTTAACTTTTTATTATTTGTTCTTGCTATGCTCAGTACGAACTATTTTGTAGATTCTTTGGACTTGTTATTATAGAGATCGCTCCAATTTTGGGTAATATCGCTCTTTGCCTCTCTTTAACTTGGTTCTTAAATCACATTGAGGACAATGTCAAGTTTTAAGTTAGGGGGTGTGGGATATTCTATCCATTTCTTTATTTAGTCCATGTTTTTGCTCACATGTTAGTTACTTAGTAGGCTTTTCTTAGAAAAAATCAAAAATTTCAAAAAGATTTTTTTTTCTTTTTTCTCTTTTTTTGGGCATTTTGCCTTTGCTTCCGACGATAAATTTCAATAATTACCCGATCCAATAGACAACCCAATGATGCATGTTCTCGATTTTAGAAGTTATTAGACTTTAGTCTCAATTATTGATATTATGAATAACTACATGAATTAAACTTTAATCCCATGAGCACATGCACTTTCTTATTTTATTGATTTGGTTTAAGATTTTTATAACTCGGTAATCTTTTATTGCATTGTATATACTTACCCCGAGTAAGCTTTGTACCTTTCGTCATTTGTGAGTGTATACACTATTCTTTTCTCATTGAAAACGTTGAATTCGTTGGTAATCTCACTATTCTTTCATTTGACCGTTCATTAATTGAGTTCATTCTTGAAATGTATTACTTGAGCATAATTTTCATATATTGTTTTGATTCGAGAATTGCGTAAACATTTAGAAATGATCATAGGCCATCTTTGTTATAACACCCATATTAGCCTTGACCTCACCCTTATATGTTTACCCTCGTTAACCCCTTTGAGCTTAAATATGGTCTTTCGTTTCATAACCCAAATCCCATAACCAACTCCAAATTGGAGTTATAAACCATACATACACCTTCCACACCTTTGTTTGGAATGTTGCTTGGGATTAAATTATGTGGTTGTGATGTCAGTTGCAATTTAGGCATATGAGAGTTTGATTAGTAAAGAAAAAGAAAGCAAGAAAAAAGAGAAAAAGAGAAAGCAAAAAGCAAAAGAAAACAAAAGAAAACAAAAGAAAAAGAAGAAAAGAAAAAGAAAGAGAAATTTGTAAATGTTGTATATAGTTCGAATAAGCTTTGATTACTCTCCTCGATGATATATCTAATGCCTGTTACGGAACTTGTTTTCCCATTTTGATATTGCCCGCATTTTCCCATTATCCCGAGCTTTCATCCTAAACACTTTGAATCCGTACATATATATCCTTCGTTTCTTACCCTAACCTAACCTACATTACAACCCTATTAAAGTCCTATTCGATCTTAGGTTGATGTAATTTAAAAGTTAAAATAGTTTTGATAATCTGTGAAAATGCATTTCGCCTCTTTTAGTGTGTGGTATCCTTTCATTGAGATTACAGTTTTTCAGTTTATATATAGCGTTCTTCATTTGTGACATGTGTGCGGCCTAGTTTCCATTTAGATTTACTCTTTATGCCCTCATGTTCCGTGTGTTACCTCCCTGTTTCGAGTGAATTCACTTGATGAGCGTAATGCCCGTGAGGATTGAATGTATGCTTGCTTTAACGCTTATCCGATTTATATAATTTTTTCGCCAAATCACACTTTCCACGTGCTAACTCCCCTCCCACATTTTAAGGTTTCATTCTATGAGGTGCATTCTATAATGTTAATGATTTGGACTTTTGCTTGAATTAATTCACTTTGCTAATAATGCGTATGAAATCATTTTTCGCTATTGTTGGGCTTGTCGCATGTTGGCTTGGGCATATTTTGAGGAAACCATGTGATGTTTGTGGGTAACATTCCTGAAAACACTCACGGGACTACACTCATCCACTAGGGTAACCTAGGGATTTAACGGCTTATTGTATAGGCTAAATGCAATCACGCTCCCTATGAAAGTGGCATTTATATTTTGATGCATATATACGTCTTGTACCGCTCTCTGTGGTCTGGTTTTTTTTATTTCATTACTAGGGATAAGAAATGTTTAAGTTAGGGGGTGTGATTCGTATCAAATATTTCATATTTCTCCCCTATTTCTTTATGCATTCTAGCGCTTTTACGGTCCTAAATACCTATATTTATGCTCATTAACTAGAAAACCTTGGATTTGGATAGATACATGTTTTGCAGGGGTTAATTGTGCTTTTGTAGGTATTGGAACGCCAGAAGTGAGGATCCATTGCATTTTGAAGAAGTTCCATCGTCGGACGCTACTCCAAGGGCATTTTAGTCAATTTACATTTCTTATCCAGCTCATGGAAATTCTACGGATGCATATTTCGTTCAGTTAGCATCATGTGACCGCAAACGGTGCTTCGTTTGGAGTTCGGACGAAGAAGCTATGCCTGTTTCCGTAATGGACCTTTTCAACCTCTTCATGAACCAAAGGAGGTCTGAAAACAGAGTACCGGTCGACCACGTCCCTGGGACCGATCGACCGTGGTTTCATATTTTGCCGTGGGAAGGAGACAGTGGGCTTATGCTTGAAGGACCGGTCCACCGGTCCCCTGGACGTGGTCGACTGCGCATGCCAGATATTTTGGGCTCTTTCCTCTTTCTTTCCTTTTTCCTTTACTTTTTCCCACTTACTATAAATACCCATTTTTGTTGTAATTTCATAATAATTAGTTTGTAGGATAGTTTAGTTAGGGTTTGGAAGTTGAGAGCTCATTTCTTCTTCCTCAATTGGTGTGACAACAATTGGGTTTATAAGGTTGATCTTGTATATTCCCTCTCTATTAATATAGCTTGCATTTCCTTTATTCTTGCTTTCTTAATTAATTTACATGCTTTCATATTTAGGTTTACATGCTTTGATTACTTGCTTTCTAGTGTAGATTTATTGCGTTTCTTTACCGTGTTTTTACGATGCTTTCTGGGTAATTTAAATTAGGTTGTGTTTGAATGGAACTCACTCAGGATAACGCGTTGCTTTGCTTTGGTGATGGTGTTTACGGGTTTATTTCGGGTGCGTTGTCCTAGTTATTACGCCAAGGAGTTTTGACGGGGCATATCATGTATGTCCCGTTCTTATGACCTTTCGGGCGTAATTTTTGGGATATTTGTTGACGCCAAAATCTTATTAGGCTTTTGTAGCAGCAAGGAAGTTCATTTCCCGACCAACCATGCTTCTCTCCGAGCAACGAGGATACACCGAGGAACTATAGCACACCGAGGAACTCCAATGCACCGAGGTACTTTAGTTCTCCGAGGAACTCCTGATCAGCGAGCAGCTATGGCGGTCCGAGCTGCACCTCAATCGCACCATTAATTGCCAGATAATCAACAGTTCAGATATTCATTGAATGCTTATATTCTTGACGCACACGCTGCATTAAATGTATTACCCTTTCACATGTATATCATTTAATGTATCGAACCTTTCATGTACAGCCTCAAGGCTATAAATACCTTGTATCAAACCCATTGAGGGGGACCGGAATTTCTTGAGAGAACTTGTAATCAAGAATTCTGCAAACACTCAGCAATAACATAACAGTGGACGTAGGCTTTATTCCTAGCCGAACCACTTTAAAAATCTTTGTCTTATTTATTTATCTGTGATTGAATAATTAGAGCAATCTAGTTTTTTACATCAACAGATTGGCGCCGTTTGTGGGAAGCGACTGTTACTATCGTTTTTCGCAAAAATCATTTGTTATCAATGGCAGATAATCCAGAATCCAGTAATCGAAATGCTGGAAATGCTGGAAATCCTCCAAATCCATCTGCAACTTCAGATCTGGCTGGAATCATGACCAATCTGACTCAAGGACAAACCTCCATGCAAGAATCTATGAGGCAACTCATTCAAACTCTTCAAGGTGGTGCACCTACCTATTCAGTACAACGGAGTGATCATGGGCAATCACGATCCAGACGTACTGGGTCATATCGCAATGAAGAGTCTAATGATTATTCTTATCAATCTGGGCGAACTTCATCGATACGGGCTACGGATACAAATCAACCTGTATCTCTCTCCGGAGAGAACCAGCGCTTTGGAAAGATTAAGCAGAGCATCTCCTTTCAGTCGATTAGGACCAAGGAGGAATATGAGTCCACCTAGAGCTCCATCGAGAAGTTTTCGGCCACCATCAGGTTTGAGAGAAGGATCAGCACAATCACGACCAGCTACTCGTCGAGATAAATCTCAGGAAGCTACGTCAGAACAATCAGTTGCTCGGACTAAGCGGCCTGAGGAAGGAAATGAAGCATGGAAAGGTGCCATTCAGCGGTTGGAGGATAGACTGGGCGAAATGGCTAAGGCAAGAAACCCCTTACAGAGAACTTTTGTTCAAGGGACACCTTTTGTGCAAGCCATTGTGGATTTTCCTACACCATCGAAATTCAAAGCACCTGTAGTGACCCCTAAGTATGATGGAAAGACAGATTCTGTACTTCATATATAACAATACCAAGCTGCCGCCGACATATATGCCGTCCCCGACGAGATGAGGTGTAGGGCATTCTCGGGAATTCTTACCGGATCTGCACAGATATGGTATAACAATCTTCCTCGGGGTAAGATTTCAACTTTTATTCAATTAGCCGAGTTGTTCATTGGCAATTTTTGCTTTGGGGCGAAGCCGGTAAAACGAGTAGCACACTTGTTAAGTGTTAGACAAAAATCAGGTGAAAGTATTAGAGATTACATAACTCGTTTTAATAACGAGAAGTTGGAAGTCATAGATTATGAAGAAAAGACAGCGATCACTGCTTTGATGAGTGGTTTGCTGCCTAATAAGCTGTACTATACTTTGGCCAAAGATCCACCTAAAACTATGTCGGAGTTAATGGCTAAAGCGGCCAAAATCATGAATGCCCAGGAGGCTATGGCTGCGAAGAAGAATATGGATAAAGAAATCAAGGTGGATGTTGACAAGTCTAAGAAAAAAGATCAAAAAGGTAATGGTGGTGACAAGCATTCCAGGAATAACAGGATGGCCTTGGAAGTCCTAAAGAAGTATGATAATTATACTCCATTGAAAATGGGTATTAATCATGTTTTGGAAGAAATCAGGAATAGCGAGGAAATCAAGTGGCCAGAGAAACTGAAGACAAATCCCGATCTGAGGAATAAGGCCAAATATTGCGAGTTTCACAAAGATCATGGCCATATGACAAAAAATTGCATAGCCCTTCAGAACGAGATTGAAACACTCATCCGAAGAGGAAAGTTTTCAAAGTATGTAGATCGCCGAGGTGAAAGGAAGAATGACGACAGAACTAGAGAGAGATCTAGATCTCCTCGTCGTGCAGAGGAGAAAAAGAAGAGGGACCATAAAGATGATCTAGATGATGACCCTGATCTTCCCAAGAAGCCAAGGAAGCCTGAACGAGAGGTATTTTCCATACGTTTTGGGTCATTTGATTGTAATGTTATTACAGGAGGAGATGCAGGAGGAGGAGATCTTACTGTAGAAAGAAAAGCTTACCTCGGAGAGGCTCAAGCTTGTTCATACATTCAGCGAATAAACCTGGCCGAGGATGATCGTCCGAGGAAGGTAAATAAAGAGAAGCTAGTGATTGGTTTTTCAAAAAACGACCTGGCAGGTGTTCTTTACCCTCATGATGATCCTTTGGTGATCAAAATGAGGATGAAGGATGTGGTCATTTCAAGGGTGTTAGTAGACAATGGTAGTTCGGCAGACATCATGTACTATTCATGCTTTGATAGCTTGAATTTAAAATTATCTCAATTGGAACCTTATCACAGACCCCTTCTGGGTTTTGCTGGCGAGAAAGTTTTTCCACTTGGGACGATCAAGTTGGATATACTCATTGGCACTTGGCCTGCTTGTCGAACCGAAAGAATACGCTTCTTTGTGATGGATAAGAATGTGCAGTCAGCCTACAACATCATCATGGGAAGAGTTGGATTGAAGAAGTTCGAGGCAGTTCCATCTACAGTACATCAGTGTTTGAAATTCCCAACGAATTTTGGAGTTGGAATTATGAAAGGTGATCAAAAAGTAGCTCGGGAATGCTATTATTCGTCTGCCGAGCAAGAGGAACTTGAAGAGTCAAGGAAAAAGACTACTACTTACCAAGTGGAGGAAGGTACATAAATTGAAACTCTTGACCCTAGGGATGAATCTCAACTCGTAAAAGGGCAGGTGGTGGAATCTACAGAAATTGTTATCTTGGACGACGAGCATCCCGAACGAGTAACTCAGATAGGATCGTCGTTGGATATTTCAATAAAACAGGAGTTGATAACTTTCTTAAGAAATAGGAAGAATACTTTTGCTTGGAGTCATGAAGACATGCGAGGAATAGATCCAAACTTCTTATGTCACGAACTCAATGTGAATAAGGAGATCAAGCCTGTGAAGCAAAGAAGAAGAGTGTTTAGTCCCGAGAAGAACCAGGCCATACAAGAGGAGGTCGAGAAACTTCAGAAAGCCCAATTCATTGAAGATGTGAAATATCCAGATTGGTTGTCAAATATGGTGATGGTAAAGAAGAAGAACAACAAATGGAGAATGTGTGTTGATTTCACTGATCTCAACAAGGCATGCCCAAAAGATCATTTTCCATTGCCTAGAATTGATCAACTAGTGGATGCTACCTCGGGACATGAGCTACTCAGCTTTATGGATGCATATTCTGGCTACAATCAGATCAAAATGAAGCCTGAAGACAGGGAAAGTACTTCTTTTATCACCCCAAGGGGAACTTACTGTTATAATGTTATGCCTTTTGGTCTAAAAAATGCAGGTGCAACGTACCAGCGGCTGATGAATAAGGTTTTTGCCGAACAAATCAGTTGCAATATGGAAGTCTATGTTGACGACATGCTCACCAAAAGCAAGAAAGCTACTGATCATCTAGTTGACTTAGGCCAAACCTTTGATCAACTGGACAAATACCAAATGAAGCTCAACCCGACGAAGTGTACCTTTGGAGTACGAGAAGGAATGTTCCTCGGATACATCGTCAATCAACGAGGTATTGAGGCAAATCCAGAAAAGATCAAAGCTCTTTTAGGGCTGCGATCCCCGACGACGAGGAAAGAAGTACAGAGTCTTACCGGACGAGTTGCAGCGCTCAACAGATTTGTATCCCGAGCAACTGATAAATGCCTCCCGTTCTTCAAAACACTGCGAAAAAGTTTTGAGTGGACTGAGGAATGTGAGAAGGCCTTTCAAGATTTGAAGAAGTATTTGGGAGCCCCACCATTGTTGTCTCGGCCAATAACTGGAGAGAAGCTGTACTTGTATTTAGCAGTATCAGAGAATGCAGTTAGTTCAGCATTGATCAGATTGGAGAATGGAGTCCAGAAACCTATCTATTACACAAGTAAAGCTTTCCGAGGTGCAGAAATCAGATACCCAAAGCTAGAAAAATTGGCATTGGCATTAATTGAAGCAAGTAGAAGAATGAGGCCATACTTCTAGGCCCATACAATCATTGTGTATACCGACATGCCATTAAGACAAGCCCTTCACAAGCCAGAAAAATCAGGAAGATTGATGTACTGGGCAATAGAGCTCGGTGAATATGATATTGTGTACGAACCCAGATCATCATTAAAGGGACAAGCTGTAGCAGATTTTATAGCGGAATTCACATACCCTGATACCCCCGAGGAACAAAAGGTACTTGCTGACCTACCTGTAGACGATACAGGATCAACAGGCACAGATCCAGACCAACCAAGGTTGGTAAAAGGACTTGTGGATGTAGAAAAATCATCATGTTCAAACCCAGACCAACTCCGGTTGGTAAAAGGGCGCGAAAAAATGACCGACGAGGAACGAAGGATACCCGGGGATGATGAAAGAAAACAGATGATATTTTACCGAGGAACTTTAACAGATAAGAAATTTGAAGACGAGTTACCTACATGGAGATTATATGTAGATGGATCATCTTGCACAGCAGGTTGTGGAGCAGGGATTGTTTTAAACACCCCAGATGATATTGACATGGAGTATGCCTTGAGATTCCAATTCAAAGCTTCCAATAATGAGGCTGAATATGAGGCTATGATAGCAGGTTTTCATTTGGTGAAAGTTATGGAAGCACGGCAAGTAATTGTTTACAGTGATTCTCAATTAATTGTGAATCAAATGATGGGAATATATGCAGTTAAAGGGGAATTAATGATGAAGTACCATGCAAAGGTGATGGAATTATTGGAAGACTTTGAGGCCATTCAATTGGTGAGAATACCAAGGATGGAGAATGCTAGAGCAGATGCATTGGCCCGATTAGCATCAGCTACGCGCACCGA
The DNA here is from genome assembly GCA_949130495.1 of Sambucus nigra. NCBI lineage: Eukaryota > Viridiplantae > Streptophyta > Magnoliopsida > Dipsacales > Adoxaceae > Sambucus > Sambucus nigra. The sequence continues at coordinate 549,333,154 of OX422212.1, read as the reverse complement.
GATGCGAAGGACAATACCAATTGAAGTACTGGAAAATCGGAGCATAGAAGAAGACCTGATGGTGAAAATTATTACCCTTGATTTAGGACCATCTTGGATGGATTCTATCAGGGCATACATTGAAGAAGGAGTGCTACCGGAGGATAAGCTCACTGCCAAAAAGCTGAAGTATAAAGCTGCTCGGTATGTACTAACTAATGGTGTTTTGTATAGACGAGGAATTATGGCAGGTTTGCAGAGATGTGTGCATCCATCAGAAGTTAAAAATTTGATTGAAGAAATCCATGAAGGATCATGTGGAGCTCATGTAGCAGGTCGGACTCTTCTGCAAAGGGTGATGACACAAGGATATTATTGGTCGACGATGAGGGCTGATTGTATAGCATATGCTAAGAAGTGTGACAAGTGCCAACGTTTTTCCTCCATCCGACGAACGCCACAAGCATTGCTAACACCAATAACTCCCCCTTGGCCATTTTCCATGTGGGGAATTGATTTGGTTAGACCACTGCCGACCACCCGAGGAAGATTCAAGTACCTCGTCGTTGCAGTGGATTATTTTACTAAGTGGGTAGAGGCTGAACCACTAATTGATATGACGTACGAGAAGGTATATCAGTTCATTTGGAAGAATATCATTTGTCGATATGGTCTCCCACATGCTTTTATCACAGACCATGGAACACAATTCGATAATGAAGAATTTGCTGCCTACTGTCATCAGTCGAACATTTTGAAGTTTCACTCAGCACCAGGCCATCCCCAAAGCAATGGACAGACTGAGGTGACGAACAGAACATTATTAAATGGATTGAAGAAGAGGCTAAGTGAGGCCAAAGCAAATTGGATTAATGAGATACAGTCAGTTTTGTGGGCTTACCGAACAACTCCCCGAGCAGCAACTGGAGAATCACCATACATGTTGGCATTTGGAAGTGAGGCTGTAATACCTGCCGAGTTGGGCCTACCGACACACAGGGTGTTGAATTTCAACTCTCCGATCAGTGATTTGATGAGAAGATTGGATTTGAATATGCTCGAGGAGGTTAGAGAAGAGGCAGCTATTAGGAATGCCGCTTATCAACAACGAACAGCTTTGTTTTACAACAAAAGGGTGAAGAAATGCGATCTAAAAGAAGGAGATTATGTACTGAAGAAAGTCATTCAAAAGCACAATAAATTAGAAGCAAACTGGCATGGACCTTACCGGGTTACAGAAGTTGTTCGTCCAGGAACTTACAGAATAGCAACTCTAGAGGGAGAAGAATTTAAGAATGCGTGGAATGCTAAACACCTACGCAAGTATTATCAGTAATGTCAAATGTAAAGCATTTCTTTCATTATGAATAAAGCAAGGATGTTTCACCATTTTCTTTCTGGTTGAAAGTTTTTCGGGAATACTAGTGTAATACACTACACAAAAAGTGCTCTAAGGAGCCAACCTCCTTTGGTTAGGAGGACAGCTCTAAGGAGCCAAAAAGTGCTCTAAGGAGCCAAAAAGTGCTATAAGTAGACAAAAGTGCTCTAAGGAGCCAACCTCCTTTGGTTAGGAGGACAGCTCTAAGGAGCCAAAAAGTGCTCTAAGGAGCCAAAAAGTGCTATAAGTAGCCAAAAGTGCTCTAAGGAGCCAACCTCCTTTGGTTAGGAGGACAGCTCTAAGGAGCCAAAAAGTGCTCTAAGGAGCCAAAAAGTGCTATAAGTAGCCAAAAGTGCTCTAAGGAGCCAACCTCCTTTGGTTAGGAGGACAGCTCTAAGGAGCCAAAAAGTGCTCTAAGGAGCCAACCTCCTTTGATTAGGAGGACAGCTATAAGTAGCCAAAAGCTCCAAGGAGCCAAAAAATATTCCTTTGGTTAAAAGGTGTACACCAGCATGATCAATTACGGTTGGTAAGATAAAAATATACTCTCATATTACAACTTATGATTGGTCGGGAGGTAATATTATTACAAAGAGTTCTTTGAAGAACAAAATATTCAAAAATACACCAAGTATAGTTGATCGGGGATAAAAACCCAATAACTGTAGTTGGTCGACGAGGACAAATTATTGATCTTAGTTGGTCGGACGCATTTTTATATTCGAAATCGAACCAAGTATAGCTGGTCGGGGATAAAAACCCATCAACTGTAGTTGGTCGACAAACATTATTTACCCACCTTGGTTGGTTGGAAACAGTTTGAACAATTTATATTCATTACTTTATTATTATTAAGTGATTGATCAACCTTGATACTTGTAAATTTTTATTATTAAGTTGGTTGATGAACATCGCAATATTGTTATCTTTTTAACAAATACATAGATACATATGCACAAATATAAAGGTGTTTGATAAACACAAGACAGTAACAAAATTGGCAAACAGAAAATGAAAGTCTTTTCATTAAAAATCTAGAATAAATTACAAGTTACATAAATGTACTAACTGTTACATTGAAAACCTATCCTATTGGTTTCTTTCCTTTAATTTTTGAAATAGGCTCCTCGCCAGCAGGAGGATCCTCTAGGCAAAGAGGAGAATTAATGAAATTAACATCCCTGAGCATTCTAACGTTCATCATAGAAGGTGTATCCAAGAGATGCTCAGGACGAGACAATTCAACCTGAGAATGAAGGCTGTAATCACCAAGGTACTTTGAAATCAAGCTACGAGGAATGGAACGAGCAGGGATCCATGCCATGTCCAATTTGAAAGGTGGTACAGGCAAGTCTAACAATGATGGAGCATGATAATCCCATAAATAATGCCCTTGCTCCAATTTTAACACACCCAGTGCATTCAACCATCCTTGCTTGTAACCCTCATTGTTGGCATGTTCAATATGAGCATCCAGGTGAACAAGGGCTTCATTGTATCCTGCCATCCAGAATTCCCTTGGCTGTTTATGGAATTGGAAGGTTAATCTATCCAATTGTTCATGAAGGCTTTTGGCAAAAAGATCCTTATTATGCAGAGCAGATTTCGTCGCTGTAAGTTGATCTTCCAAGGATAGAATCTTCTTGGACATTTCTGATAGGGCCCGATCTTTGACGTTTAACTGGAATGCTTGAGTTTCCAAAGTAGATTGAGTACGAGTCTCTTCAACATTGCGACTGAGAACTCTTGATCGGCTCCGAGAAGCAACTGGAGAACTTTGCTCCTCGACAGCTCTTCCTCACCCCCGAGAACCTCTTCCTCGTCCCCGAGCAGTTCCAGAAACAGCAGATCTTCTTAAGTCATCCAGTTCTTGCCTTAACTTGGCGTTTTTGACTTCTAAGAATGAGAAACCTTCATCAGTAACTGGTACTAATGCAGTGGAAGATGAGGCAGCAGATTCATATTGAGCCAACTTTTTCTGCAGATTATTATTTTCTTGTTCCAGGATCTCGGCAATCTGCCTACAAGCTTCAACTTCACCTTTTAGGGTTCTCTCCCTAATGTCGTACCCAGCAATGATCTTCTTATGGCCTGTTTCTGAAGAGAGCTGCTGGTATCTATTTTCATAATCCTTATGCAACGAAGCCATTGATTCGTTGTGTTGATTTTGAAGATCCTCTATGGAACCATGAAGCTCTTCAATCAAGTCATAGTAAGCGACATTGTTGGCCACTGCTCGGTCGAGTAAAGCTTTCAAGTACTGATAAGCTTCAATTGCCTGCTCTGAGGCACCATGGCCAAGAATATCAGCAATTTCTGATGTACTAAGGAATGTATGACCAGCCTTATAGTATTGGTGACATTGCTGCATCAGCTCGGTATCATGTGAAGAGATCAATTCTATTCTAGCAACAAACTAAGGACGAGAAAAAGACAACAATCAACAAATATAAATCATCAACAACAGAGTTGAGCAAAGATGTATTTTATTAGATCATCAAAAGGTTACATTGTTCGATTACAAGAATTGAAAAAAGAAATGATACCGAACAACTTCACACCTTTTCCTTGTCCCCCAAGACTTTCTCGGGAGGCTGGGACGAGGAGCTCGGTTGCTCGGTGGTGTCAACGGGTTGATCAGCAGGAATCTTCTCGGCAGGAGGAGGCATAGAGGAAACATCATCGACTACAGAGGGTTGAGAAGCAGAGACTGGGTCACCCATAGCCATAGAAGACTCATCTGAGGCAGGCTCATCTTCTTCTTCTTCCACAATTGGTGGAGGAGGACCAGGGAGATGTTATTGGAATAGCTCAGAATCGTCTTGGACCTTTAGCTCTTGCAGAGCAGCTACCCAGCCATCGTGGAAGTATTTTAACTTCCCGTATTGGACTTGGGATGTCATTGCAGCTATCCCTCTCTCCCATCCTTTCTCCCAACCAGCACTGAAATGTTTCTTGATTGCGACCTTTCTCCTCAACTTCTCTGAGGAGAGTTTCACCTCCAATTCCTCTTTTTTGACCTTGATATCTCACAGGGTAGATAACTTGTCATTTGCCTTTTTCAGCTGGCCATCATATTCCTGATGTTTAACCTCTAAACCCTTTACTTTCTCCTCCAAATTCTTGGAGGTTTCAGCCATTTTCACCTTCTCAGCTTCAGCCACAGCTAATTTCTTCTCCCAAACAGCTTTTTCATCAACATACTGTTGACGAGATTCCTTTAAAGACTGGGTCAAACCCAACAGAGCATCCTCTACGCCTGACGAGGAGCTTGAAGCTTTGATAGCTTCATCCTTCTTCACAATATTATTAAAACAGTTCACCAACTGAAAGATGAGAAAAATAGCAAAGTCAACACAAAATGCAAGCTTTCAGAGAAAGAAAGAAAAATCAGAAATATAAGAAATTTACTGAAGCAAGGTGACGAGCAGCTAAGGATGTCAACATATCCCTAGGAATTCTCTCATCAATACCATGGACCTCGGGTACGACCGAGCTCATTGCAGAACTTGGAAGAGTGATGTTTGGAACATCAGTACCACCAGCAGGTAAGGAGGAGGCAGTTTCAGCCGGAGTAACTGAGGATGATTTCCTCAATCTCTTCAACGGGCGATCAGAGCCTTCAACCAAAGAGGTCTTGGTCGGGGAAATTGTAATTACATCTACAGGAGCAGTTTTCTTGCTCGGAACCACTGGGGGATTCTCGGCAGCTTTAGAAGACCCAGCATCCACTTTTTTAGTCCCCTCTAGGGCATCAGTTTTACTTTTCTTGGCCCCAGCAACAGAAGTAACATCATCAAAGAGAGCGGGAGGAGCTCTTTTCTTACCCATCCTTTGACTTAAAGGAAGATGAGAATCTGAAGATGAACCTTCCGGAGTTGAAGCTGGTTCAACAGGGCGAGCAGTATAAGAGGTTGTGTAACTCTTATACTGTAACAGATATGAGGCAGACCTGATGTGTTCGTCTGCAATATTCTTGTGCAAACCCCAGATAAGTTTCAGATGCTTGATATTAACCTCTGATTCTTTTGGAGTTCTTCTTTTACTATCAACTGCAAATAAATACATATTGAGATATCAGTCATACATTTTGTCAAACATGATGAAAGAATAATTTCATAAGTAAAATAAAATGAAAAATAAACCTATCCCATTGCCATATGGGGGACATCTGGGACCGTTGTATACTTCATTTCCAGCTAAAGGGGCATATTGCCAATTTTTTATAACCAACCCATGTTCAAAATAATCTCTATTTGAGTCAGGGAGGTTAACTACAAGAGCCCTATTCAGAAACCTAGTTTTTAAATAATAAATATTATCTAGAGTGGCCCACTTATAGCAATACATAATCTCAGGGATCCCAATACGAGTCCCATGAGTTAGATTTAATTTGTGTACCCCATTAATTATTCTCCAGGAATTGGGGGCTATTTTTGCAGGGACAAGGTCAAAATATTGACAAAACTCAAGACACAATGGATTTGGTGGAAAGGAAAAACCACATTCAGCAATAAAAAGACTGGGGAACCAATGTCCCTCAGGCAATCGGAAGTAATCTAAAGGCTCAGAAAGAACCTCTAGAGTTACCCATGAAGGAATGGAAAAATCAGAACGAAATTTCTCAACAGACTCCACAATATAAACCATACTGAATAAAAGAGAAGAAAGGAAAAAGATCTTACATGAAGAAAGGAGGTCTGCTGACAACTAACGAAGGAAAAGATGAGCGCACAAGAGAGAAGGAGGGAATAGAAAGCTTGAAGGCAGAAAATTGGAAAACGTAGAAGACGGTATGGTTACCTAAGAAGTTTAAATACTTTGCATTGGGAAGCAGCGAAAGAAATGATTACCAAAAAGAAACTACTGAACTTCCGGCGGCTAAAAGGACAAAAATTGCACGGAGACCGAAGCGCTTATAAAAAATTCAAAAGAAAGGCGGAAGCCGCGAAATGAGAAGGAGATTTGAACACAACGTTCCTGAAACCCAGGAAAGTCATTTAATATTGCCATATACCGAGAAAGAATGTTCCATACTCCTAAAAGTTCAAAATATGAAACATTGGGGGCTTCTGTTGATACCAAAATTAATATGCTGATGTGGACGAATAATACGAAGACACGTGTCAATTTACGTGGCACGATAGCAGCGAGGAAGTTCATTTCCCGACCAACCATGCTTCTCTCCGAGCAACGAGGATACACCGAGGAACTATAGCACACCGAGGAACTCCAATGCACCGAGGTACTCCAATGCACCGAGGAACTCCTGATCAGCGAGCAGCTATGGCGGTCCGAGCTGCACCTCAATCGCACCATTAATTGCCAGATAATCAACAGTTCAGATATTCATTGAATGCTTATATTCTTGACGCACACGCTGCATTAAATGTATTACCCTTTCACATGTATATCATTTAATGTATTGAACCTTTCATGTACAGCCTCAAGGCTATAAATACCTTGTATCAAACCCATTGAGGGGGACCGGAATTTCTTGAGAGAACTTGTAATCAAGAATTCTGCAAACACTCAGCAATAACATAACAGTGGACGTAGGCTTTATTCCTAGCCGAACCACTTTAAAAATCTTTGTCTTATTTATTTATCTGTGATTGAATAATTAGAGCAATCTAGTTTTTTTTCCCTTTCATGCATCTTTTCCTTTTTAGTTTGTAATTTATCTTTTACACTTTTATTTCTAGAATATTAAATCATATAAATTCTAGCAACTCGTCTCAGTGGATCTTTCGATACCCGACTTACCGTTGTGCTTGCCTCGCAAGTGTAGTAGTAATTTAGGTTTGTTTGTATTGAGTAGGCCAAACGAAAATAATGACCGTGCACCTTACACGCGCACGCATTTCACACTCTATCAAAATGCCATTAAAGATGATTAGCCTATAAAATTTATACTATACTCAGTCAGGTTGGAATAGTGGAAATAGTGAGATATATGAGACAAGACTAGTTACGGAGGATTAGGTAGATGGGTCATATATAGTTTTATAAGGCGTGCACATTAGTTGAGGGGTGAGGTGTACTCAAAGGAGTGTGCGACACTAACTTAAATATGAAGAGGATTTGCATTATAATTTCTTGCATTTAAATACACTTGCTAAGTATTTTCAAATGTTTTGGGTTCTAACCCTTGCTAGAAAATATTTTCAAAAACCTTTTAGGTATCCCTCCACAGGGATGGTAGACTTGATTTCATTCCAGGGACTCGTACCTGCAGCATGTGTGGATGTTGCAGGATTTGTATAGGCGCATCTATTTTTTCTATTCCTAGTGTAGGGATCCTTTTCAGACTATCTCGAGCATGTCATTCACAACTTTATTCAGTTTCTTTTCAGATTGTATGGGATTTATTACTCTTTACTAGTTTGGTTTGATTTTGGTTTTAGCCTATGGTTTATTCGGCAAGAATTTTATTACTCTATGTATTATTGGATTCTATTAGACTTGTGGTATGACGAGTTTTCCTTCATTGTGTTGGTTATTTGAATTCGTATTATGTTGTTGGTTTGGGCTTAAATAAAAGATACAATTTGGCACCATGTCTTTTGAATACTAGGCGGTTAGTAAGTTTTCGATAGTGATGCTGAGAATGAACCAGATGAGATTCCTGTTTAATTTGATATTGGACTGATCACCCGGTATTTTATTAGGTGGTGTGTCACGCAACCCTCTATCGTTCGAGATACGCGCCACCTTGATTTTTGTATAAATAGCAGTGTTCTATATGTACACGTTTTTTAAGTCTTTGAACCTCCGTTTACTGCAGAACTGCTGCATATTTCAGACATCATTTTTCAAGGTTTTTAAACCTTTTTTTTATTCACGAACCCTTCCCAAATACATATGTGAATCTTTATAAACCCAAGATTGGTTTTTCTTCTCATCTAGAGTATTCTTGTGGAGAAGAAGGTTGTTCTCCATTGTTGACTTGGAGCTCTTATGGGATCTCTTATTGACAACAATGAACCGACGCTTGTGGATATTCGTATGTCACTATATTTCTCTGTAATTGTAATTGTTACAAATTATAGTGAAATAAAAATGGTTTTGCCCCTTTGGGGGATTTGTCCTCATATGTGTGATTGACTTGCATGCTTGAATATATTTAATTCGTCTGTCACATTTATTTGCAAGAGTTAGGTTTTTTGGGATAAAAATTGGAACTTAATTAAACAAGTTAAAACATTGATTACTGGGGTACGCTCAACATTTAAACATTTAGAATTATAAAGTACAAGTCTATGTTCGGCTTCAGTCCATGACTCAAAAAGTTTTAAATCAGTGGTCGCTCCATCTCTCGTGACTAGTGGTGTCCACTATTTTTCAACCGCTAACCAAACATGCTCATCTATGGCCTTAAGTGCACTTCTCATTCGCATTTTTCAATAAGCACAATTTGTGCCATAAAAAATAGGAGTTTTTAAAGCATCAAAATTTTCAAAATTCATACCTACAAGCACACGGGATCACTCACATAATAAAAAAAGTGTTTCTAGCTTTAATACCAATTTGTAAACGAACCTTTTCTATGTGTGCTTTAGGTAAAAATAATTTTTCAAAACCTTTTTCCAATTTTAATATGCACTTGTTGATCCTAAACATGCATCAATGTGAGATTAAGCAAGATAAAGTAAATCAAGTCTACAAAATGCTGATGTCGAGAAAATCACTAAGGAAAAAACCTCGGACGACCCAACCCTGACAATCACTATGATACGGTTTTACAACATACATACAGTAGACTTAATTAATGACTCGATATCCACAAGCCTTGATGCTCTTCTATGCTTCAACCGCTCCTTCACAGTGCAATGCAAGAGTCTACCTACGTCAAGTCCACAACACAAGATTCCACGTGTGCCTCAGTATCCACTGATACAACTATGACAACTGTCTATGATTCAAAACACGGAGTCCACCGCTTCTTCACCGTAACATTCAACGAAACAAGTATTTAACAGAGATGAACAAACTCCAGATGGTGCAAACACAAGATCTCTAAACACAATGGTTATAAAAGCTCGGATCTTGTAAACACAAATGATGGCTTAAATTTCAAAACTTTTGTAAATAAGTGCAGAAAAACGTATGGGTTCTGTTATGTATTTTATGTTAAGCACACCTTGAAATTTTGAGCAAAAGACGACTTAAATAAAAACTTTAAGTCGGCGCATCGTTAAAACGGAATGGGTATGTCGTTCGGATGATATAGCCATCTCGTTAGAACGGGATGTCCGTGTCGTTTGGACGACAGTTACATGTCGTTTGAACGACTCATGATGTCATTTGATCCTTCAAAGCGTAAGGGAAAAATCCATACGACTCTAAAACGGATTTATCGTAGAATAAACAAATTAAAAACATTTTAAAAATCATTTTAAACAAAATGTTATCCTTATTCGAGTCCCATAAACATTATGCATCCATACCTGAGAGTATCTCAGATTGTAATATGATATGAACACATGAAACGAGCACAAAAAAACACGACATGATTTATCTTGGAAGCTTTGCCGCTACGTCTTTAAAACAATGTCATAGACTAACTGGGAATCATGACAAGTAAAAATGTATCTATGACTCAAATTGATTTGTTCGAGGAATAATGCCAAGTATACAAATTGACACTCTTTAAAAATTTGTCCTTACACTTCACGCATTAGTAATGCACTATATTTACACTTGCAATTTCCCAGATATAGATAGTAACATGTTGTGCTAATTATGTTTGTTAAAATATGTTTTGTATAAATTTGTAATATTATGTATTAAGATTTTGTAATCTATTTGATAAGTTCATTTTGACTGTTTTAGGCTTAATTTACATCGTTGTTTATGTACTTTTAAACATAACATTTTTTCATAACAATTTTTATATATTGATTTAATATTAATTTTTATCTATTTAAAATAATGTAAAGATATTTAGGCACATTATCCACCATTAAAATATCGTTCTTTTATATTAAATATATTTTCGATATACCTTAATTATATTCTCCTTTAAAATGTGACTTTTCAAAAACTATCATTTTAAATCCACAGAACACATGGGTTACAAACTTGTGCATTATACACTTCAAAGACAAAATTAACATAAACTCAATGATGTAAAAGGCTTAAATGTATAATTTACTATTAATAGTGATATGAAACCGTGTACTCGTCTCATTTGTCTGATGTTAGCGTGCAATTTACTAGATTAGTTGTATTTGGTTCATTTACGAGTCCGTAAGACGGTACCGTTGTTTTAGGTATATTTGATTGGAGTGTTCGCTGTATTAGTTGTATTAGCTCTAAATTTCTGTAATCATTGAACCTTTGTAAAACCATGAGCGACCACAAAATCTGTTTAAAACCATGAACTCAATCTGTCATTATTGAGCTCATCAATAAAAGCAACGTAACTTTCTTAGGCTCTAGAGTTGAATATTGAGTACATGAACTTGAGGTCATCAAAGATAAAAATTAATATAATATCACATATTATTCCTACAACCATTTTTCACAATTATTATTTGTACTCAACTCAAGAATACTCAATATTAAAAGAAAAAATTGGGAATTATCTTATCAAAATTACATTTTAAACTAACATCTTTCTAATAATCTGTCATTACATTTTAAACTAATATGTGGATCATCATTACTAACATCTTTTTAAAAGAAATAGTCCATAGAATCAATCGATGCCATATTTCTAATAATCCCAATTTTTTCATGGATGAGAATTAAAATAAAATCACTTAATGTTGAGATATTTAACGCTTAGTTCTTAGCCTAAATATACAAAAAAATAATAGTTTTAATTTTTTATAAATAACATAGAAACTAAGACAAAAAAGTGAGATTAATTTGACAAAATAATGACATTAGTTCAAAAGAGTGACTTCAAAATTTTATATTACGGCACAAATATTGCAATAGTTGTGTTAATGCCACGTAAGCACCAACAATCGCATTAGTGTCAAGAATGATGTGGTAGTCTCAAGGTATTATTTTTTATCAGTATTGTTATAAAAATCGCTGAAAATAACTGACGTGACGCGAGCAATTCATTGACAAAGCTACCTTATTAACGGGTGCTAACATGACACTTCCATATGAGTAACCCTTCGCCAATGCTAATATGGGTATTGTGTAAAGTAAAATCACTACATTAATATAAGGATGAAATCTTAATTAAAATAATAATAAATTTAAAATTAAAAGAAATTATGTGAGATTAGGATTATATTTATTTGAATCATTTTCGTGAATTGAGAATAACAATGATCCCCCCTCATATAGTTCACGGTAAATGTATTTGTGTCTAGATCACAATATCACGTTGAAATTCCCTATTAAAAATTTGTCTTATGGGCTTTTGAATAATTTGTCTTATGAACTTTTAAATAAGGGACATATATTATATAATTTCTCGAATATTTTTTAATACACGTTTAGATCATGTTTTTTTACTTTATTTTAAAATGCCTCTCACCACATAAAAACACTAAAAAAAAGAACTCCGGTAAGGATCGCCGAAGCTCCGACAATGGGAGGGGGGAAGGTGGGATGGGAATGCCGGTAGTATGGATCTTTAAAAATAAGAGAATATTGGTTAAATGATTGTTTAAATGATTTTTTAAAACAAAATAAAAGAGTTTGAACTAAACATGTATTAAAAAATATTTGATTTTTTTTTAAAAATTAATCCTTTAAATAGACTATATATTCCAAAAAGTCTTCACGTAAAAGTAAATAAATAAAGTATTTATAATTGCATCCAAATCACGGATATGATGATGCCATCAAATTTCGAAATCTTTAAAGTCTTTCAGATGAAGAAAGAGAACCGAAAATGGTGAGACAACAGAAATGATGATCTATAATCATATTGTGGTGGGTGCCCAAATTCTCTATACGTAATTGTTAGGCAAAGGGGAAAAACATTTCATCATGCCCAGATATTATGTTGTACCGAATTGGGAAGGGGCATCAAAAATACACCCATGTGAGTGACACATTCCATTTTCCAAATTAAGACATTTAGGTGTCTTTAATCATATAAGATATTTTCTTATTTTCACACTTTATCATGTATTTCGGTTTTCTAGTGGCATAAGATTTTTTGTACAGAGGGACAATAAAAGGGAAAACACGTGTCATATTTAAAAGTATTTTTAGAGAATGCTTTTACAATCAAGCACAATTTAAACATTTAAAAAATATTAAAAATAAATCTTTTATGAAAATATGTATTGTCTATCATGCACACCCTTAATTCCCTTAATTAAATAATAATTCTAAGTTGACTCTCATTTTCGGCTCATTGAGTTCGACTTGCTGATGAGTACTAGTGTTTGGACCCCACATCAATGAGGACCCGTATTGAATCGTGTTTGGACCCCACATCAATGAGGACCCGTATTGAATCGTGTTTGGACCCCACATCAATGAGGTACAGTGGGGTCCAAACACGATTCAATACGGGTGCGATATATCAGCGAGTTGCACCCAATGAGTCGGGAATGAGAGATAGCATAGAAGGAATCTTACTTAAAAGGTTTGCTAGAAAACTAGGTAGGAAAACCACATGGTGGTGCACAAGGGTACTAAATAAGTTTTATTTAATTAATGGGATATTGGTTATTAGTTTTCAAAAGTAGAACCAAAGTAACTATTACGATTATTATTATTTTTTGGTTTATAAAATTTTGATCCCTCCCCCAAAGTGGACAATAAATTAATGTTGGTAGGATATTTTTGCAAAATTAATGTTTAGTACAAGGGAAATAGACACATTTTACACCTAATTTACCTTATTTGTTGTGTTTTAAAAGCATCTTATATATTTTATGACATTTTTTCTCCTTTTTAAGAGAAATGGTATAGTGAGACGACCAACCCAACAACCTAAAACTACATGCAACCATCGGCGATCGCGTATCGAGGCTCCCTAGAAAGTCATTAGAGTCTTATCCTAATGTCGTTATTCTCACTAGAACTGTGGTCATCCCAACCCCAGATACGGTGAGCATTTTTTCAGGTCTCGTAGTAATGGTTCATCCACTCGATGGTGGTGATGCACGCATGGTCTCGTAGTAAGGGGAGAGAGGTTAATTGTTCAGTGGTATGATGATGTGAAACTCAGAGTAGCCAATAAATTTTATCAAAAATAGAAAAAAAATCATATACAAGGAAAATTATGAGAACAAAACAAAATAATAAAAAAATGGGATTTAGTTACGGAGAGGGAAAAAGTTAGGCACCCCATCAACCCTTTCAATCTCTAGTGGGTATAAAAATAATTTTTCATGTGCGTGAATAAGTTAGTTGAATAAGTCTATAAATAAGTGAGTGTGTGTGAATAAGTGTGCAAAAGTGCAAGTATTCAAGTGTGTGTACATAATGTATGTGTATAGTAAAGACTTGACATGATGTCATCATGTAAAGGGTGAGCAAAAGTAGCCATGTGGATAAAATAAATTTAAGAAAACTTGTATTAGTGATGACATCACTATGAAGGAGTGAGTATGAGCTGCCACTGGGACAGTTTTGGAGGTGGATTAGGTTTGGTCCCCAGTTCGATCCCTGACACTGTCAAAATAATGCTTGGCCAGTGAAAGACATGAACCGCAAATGAGAATTAGTGGAGGTGCGCGTAAGCTGGCCCCAACACCTCATGGTATGTTACCAAAAAAAAAGAGTACGAACTGCCGCTAAAATGCAAGAGTTGATAAATACAAAAAAGGAGTAAAGATAAAGAAAAGTGTATGAGCAAACTTGTAATAGTCGTGACATCTCAGTGAATGAGTAAGTACAAGAAATTAAGAAACAAAGTGTGATATAATAGATAGAATACTTAGAATCATTCAAATAAAGGAACATGATGATATGTACAAAACTAGACTTTGATTCCGGAATAGAACCCATTGCTGGGTGAACTTTAGACAAACTCAAGTCATCAGAAAAAATATGATAGAGATAATAATAATTTTGTATTTCATACAACTTGGTTATATTGGGGGATCCATACATGGTTTGAGTGATCAGTGCTCCCTCTTGTAAAGGCTAGGTTTGGTCGCTCATATTGGCAAGTACTCTTGTTGATGAAGTTAAATTAATTGAAGTAATTGTAGTCCACATCGAATAGACTAAAGTTAGATGATGATCATTAAAAGAGAACATGTCCCAAAAACATGACACATTACAAAGAATTCCCAAAATTACCCTTGAATCTAGTAAGCTACCTACTTAATGTTTCATTAGCACCTAGTTGACCATTAGAAGTGCTGTCGACCAGAGATAGATCATTCGGAATCTCTATAATACATGCATATCCTAACGAGTAACTTCCTTAGTAGAAAAAATCCTACAAGAACTCAACCATTACAGTCAAGATTGACTCCAACAAAATTGGACCGAGACATATACAACAATTGTAGATGGCTAGGATTTTGTACTTCTAAACATAAGACCCAAACTTATGAGAAGTTAATACCCGTGTAATTAAATGTTGATCAAGTATAAATATAAAATTATACGAAATATTTAAAACAAATCAAATACCATTCTCGACATGAACAAATGAAATGAAACAATAACAATATAAAGATCCTCAATGTTAACCCATAATTGAATACCCATAGTCAATTAAAGAGATAGAATAATGACTCAACAATAATATCACAATACAATTCCCAAAAATCTTTGGATAATATAAGCCAATTAAATCTCAACATACAAACTAAAGTATCGCCAATATCATGTAAGACTGAAAAGTAAAAAGATAACAACTAAATAAAATAAAGAACCACAATGTATCTCATATATAGGGTGAGAGAGATGAATAATATTGTCTGCTAGAACAAGGAAGCTATACGGAAGATCGAGTCCTAGCACCTGAGTTTCACGTAAATTGACGGGTCAAAACCCCAACAAGTAACTTATCTACGTAGGTTAAAGCAATTATATGCATAGATGACAAAGTCATAGTTTGATAATTTAATGATCAACCCAACCCATAAACATAGTTTCAAAATGTATTAGAATAATCTAATTCATTTAGTTAATTACTTATTTTCAATATTTAAGCAAACATAACCGACATGCGCCCTTTTCTCTCGACCATCTCATAAATATGTGGTACATGAAATTTAAATTATTACAATGCATTAGAATTATCTTAATACATTTTGTTAATTAAACAACACTTAATCAGCATGTGCCCCTTCCTCTCAACCATCCCATAAATATGTGGTACGCCAAATTTAAGCAGTCACATAAATCTTGGTCTTCTGTTACGCAATTTTGGAATAACACATCATATTAAATCATAAACATAACGTTTCATGCCCTGATGCCACCTGGTATTCGCATGGCCGGGAAGTTACATATCACAATATCGGGGTGTCCCTCCACAATGCTCACCCATTAATTTCCATTGCATATGTTAATTTAACATTAACATTTATTTCACATGTTCAATTGACATTGACATTTTAACACATTTTATACACTCCGACCAATCTACTAAAAACCTAATTACGCACCCACGAGTATTATCATTTAGAATCATTATAAATCTAGTCCATTTTATAAGGAGTTAAGGGATCGGAATCATTATGTATAACATTTCATAAAGTATCGTATAACAAAAGGAAAAACAGTCCTTAAACTCTTTTCTTTTTTTGTGCCTCAATTGATTACGAACTCTTCATCCTCCAGCTACAAAAATGTAAGCACCTTTCCTTTTTATTATAATTGATAGAACCCATGAACTCCCTCTCTCTTTGTCATTAAAGTTTCCACCAAAACTTATAACCATAAACCCAATGAAAACTATTTCTACCTACAACTACAATCGTCGGCCCTCTTGTAAATCACTACAATCCCAATGCTACTCTTTAAAACCTTATAAACCCTACTGAGCAGACCATTCGGCCACCTTCCCCAATCCTAATTGTTAAAAAAATCAAACCCCTAACCCAATATTTTTAACTCAGCGCTGAGATTGTAGATGCCAAACATTAATTAAATTTCAATCCTAACTCAGCTTCAACAAACAAAAACTTCAGTCATTAATTAAGAAAACTTAATCCTTAAGCCCACATTCAAACATTTGAACATTATCATTTATACTTATTCATAATTTGAACAAAATGAGATAAATTACCAAAATTTAAATAATTGACTAAATAAACTTTAAAATACTTATTTCACCCTTATTGAACGTTATATTAATTTTTTTTGGTATTCTTACCCATAAAATTTTCCAAAATTAAAACCAGTTGTTTTCATCATTAATTTAAATTATTAGTTAATTTAATATTTTTAAAATAGTGGGATATTACATTCTTCCCCTCTAACAAAAAGAATTCCATCCTCGAAATTCATATAAAAAAAAATCACATATCTGTTTTAAACTAAAAATCGATATTATTGCCTTATTGTATCCTCTCGCTACCAAATGGATTCATACTCACCATGGTGACCCCATCTAATATAATTTCTTTAGTCCTCAAAACCTGGACACTATGATTTAAAATACGAGTTGACTCCTCGGTTTATGGAAACATCGACATCTAATTAGATATCGTCTAAGTCTATATGTTGATACGCAACCTCATCCCGTAAGAATATACGAAGCATCGATACGTGAAACACATTATGTACCCGATTTAGATGATCTGTAATCGTTAAACAATAGGCGAGCATCCCTACACGATCAGTGATAATAAATGAGCACATATACTTTAGAGCTAACTTGTCCTTCTTCCCAAAATGCATCACCCCCTTCACGGGTTTCGCCTTGAAAAGTACCTGATCGCCGACCTGAAGCTTCACGTCCTCCCTATTCATATTCGTACAACTCTTTTTCCTATTTTGTGCGATTTTCTCCGAAGTCTCCTGGACAAACTCAACCCCCAAAATCTACTCTCTTCCGAATACAATCAAAACATTGGTGACCTACACAATTCCTCTTAAAATTCCTCATACAATGCCATAATAATCAATTTTTGATAATAGTTGTTATAGGCAAACTCAACCAAAGGTAGGTGCGTCTCCCAACTACCATTGAAGTCTAATGCACATGCCCAAATCATATTCTATCTTGCTTGCCCATCTATTTGAGGATGGTAAGACGTACTCAAATGAAATCTAATCCCTATAAGCTCATGGAAACTGATCCAAAAGCGAGATACGCAAGTCAGATCTCTTTCTGAGATAATCGATAATGGTACCCTATGAAATCAAACAATATCTGCCACATCTAAACGTACATATTGCTCTGTCCTAAAATCCGTATGAATGGGAAATGAGTGTGAAATCTTCGTCAAAATGCCCATTATAACCCAAATAAAATCATGTTTCCTTGCGGTAAAAGGAAACCCGATGAGGAGGTTCATCAAAATGCTATCCCACTTCCACTCAAGAATAGGTAAGGGTAAAAACTTCCCTGTCGATCGCGAATGATTCACCTTCACCATCTGACAAGTTCTACATTAGGACACAAACTTAAAAACGTCCTATTTCATCCCAGAACACCAATCTTATCTCTTCATATCTTAGTACAATTTATTCCTATCGAGATGTATTGAAAACTATGATACATGGATCTCCTACATGACAACCCTATGCAATTCCTCATTTGACGGCACAACTAACCTCCATCTTATATCAAAATCCATTAGCTGATCCTGCAGTGTAAAGAGGTACACCAGTGTTAAAAAGCTTGGCCATTCTCTTCTTGCAAAACACATTATCTAATTGCGCTCGAACCACTCGTATAAGGATATCGAAAGATACGATGAGCATCCTTATAAATGCATCAGCTAGCTTGCCAATTACCTGAAGTGAATCCATGTCGATTAACTGAAGAGAAGTAAAATTGCTTTTAGACTGTCGACTCAAGGCATCTTCTACCATATCGGCCTTCCCCAGGTGATATTGAATTATAAACTGGTAGTCCTTCATAAACTCGAACCATTATCGTTGTAGCATGTTCCAATCTTTTTATATGAACAAATGCTTGTGACTCTTATGATCTCTAAGGATCCTGAACGTTTCACCCCATAAATAATGTCTCTAAACATGTAGTGAAAATATAATAGTTGCTATGTCCCAGTCATGATTCGAATAATTACCCTCGTGGGGTTTAACTTTCGAGATGCATAGGCAATGGGACGATCCTCCTGCATAAAAACTACACCTAATACCTATAAGAAAGCATCGGTGTATACCACTTAGTCAACCCCACTCCTAGGTAGAGACAAAACTGGAGTCTAAGTCAACTTCTCCTTGAGAGTGTCAAAGGCATGTTAACACTTATTAATCCAAAGAAATTAAATCCCCTTTTAGGTCAAATCAGGCAACGATCCCATAAATTTTAAAAATCCTCGAATCGAATGAGCCTTTAATAATATTTGACTAATAACAAAAGGTACGAACCTTCGTAGGTATCATGGGTATCCCAAATCAAAAAGGTCAACACATTATTTGGATTCGCCGATAATCCTGTCTCTGAAACTATATGGCCCCAAAACTGCATCTCTCATTTCCAAGACTCATATTTCTAAAATTTTGGATACAACTTGTGCTCTATAATATCTAAAGTGAAACTCTAAGGTTCTCAATAAGATCCTCTTCGGTCCATGAATAAATTAAGATGTCATCAATGAAGACGATGATGAATTGATCTAAATACGGTCGAAACATCCGATTCATCAAATCCATGAATAGGATGGGGATGTTGGTCAACCTAAATAGCATGACTCTGAACTCTTAGAAAACATAACAAGTCAAGAAGGTAGTCTTTGGCACGTCCTCCTCACATACCCTTAAATGGTGGTATCTCGAAGCCCAAGTCATCTTAAAAAAGAAAGAAGAACCCTTTAGTCAATCAAATAAATCATCAATCCCCAAAAAAGGATATGTATTCCTCACTGTCACCTTGTTCAACTCACAACAGTCAAATCACAACCATAGTGAACCATCTCGCTTCTTCACAAAAGGAATCGAAGCTTCCTATGACCACATATTACAACAACTACTTGATTTTCTCTCTCAACTCTCTTATTTCCATAGTAGCCATCTGATACGGTGCCTTGACAATTCTTATCATGTCAAAATCAAAATCAATCATAAAGTAAGTCTCTCGATTTGGCCATAACCTTGTCACCTTTTCAAAGACGTGTGCAAAATATCTAACAATCAAAATTGAATCCAGTGAAATGGCAATCCTTTCATGCATCTCGTGATCGACAAAATGCAAGTGTGTCATAGCACCACCCTTTTTGGCCTAGGCATAGCCACAATATACATCTATTAACCTAGAATAGTGAAAAGGATCGTTCATCCCCTACGACCTATATAAACCTGATATCTCACCAACCATTCCATACTCAAAATCACATAATAAGAGTGGGTTTCTAAGAGTAATAGATCAGCCTCAAAACATAATTCACCAATGTAAACCTACACTTAATCACAAATCTCCAAAACATAAATAGATATGTCTAATGCAGTAACTATCAATAATGATCTATCACAATGTCTATGAAGTAAACTAATAATCCCCATAAAACTATGTGATACAAGAAAGTGTAGACATCAGTGTCAAACAAAACTCATTATAAAGTTCTGAAACAAAAATTATATTGTACACCACTTGGACCTGTCCCTAAACCTAAAACTGGGACTGTGCAATGTGATAAACCCTTCCATACTGAAGTCGGGATTATTAGGTTTACTTGAGGCTCTTAATCCGAATATGATTGATGGACACAAGCACTAGTTATTTATTACTTTGACTTATCGGGTGAGATTCATTATTGGATCAATAATCTTGATAAATTGGGTAATGGTGATTAATGTATGGTGAAATCTTTTATGGTTGGAATCCACGTCTCGGTATAGATATTGGTGATACCCCTTTGAGATACTTATAAGTTTTATATGTGTCAAATCCTTTAGGTGGATTATGTTAATCCGTCACTACAAATAAGTTAAGTTGGACCGCTCAAGGACTTAAAGAAGTTAATCAAATAAATTATCAATAATTTATTTTATTAACGCGTATCTGTAACCTTATCATGGGGAGAATTAAATAATTAATACTGAGGAGCTCGAAAAATAATTTTGAGTTAAGGAGTGGAGTTGCAATTATAATTATTTAGTGGTATTGATTATAATTAAGGCACTGTGATTAGGATTCGGGAAGGATTAGGTTTTCTCAGGTCTATTAGAAGCCACATCACAATCTCTCCTTAGGGTCCCTACTGTAGCCTATATATAATCACCTAAGTCTCATTCTTTCTTAACCTAGCCGTTACTCTTGGATACTCAAAAGACCCGAGTTCATACTTGTGAAAAAGAGAGATAGAGGAGAAGAAAGAGGAGATAAGAAGGTGGTCACGAAATAGGAACCCGCCCTCTACTCGTGGTTGTCCATATCGAGAATACAGTAGAAGACTGTGAGGTGAATCGAGCTATCACATATTTGGTTCGTGATAAAATGAGATCAAATCAAAGAAATATTGCAGGTAAATCCTAAATCCGCCTTGTAGGATTTCACGTATTTGTAGTTCGATCTATACGCATTTTCCATAGAACCTTGGACTTCCGCTCCAACAATAAACATGTGGTACGTCAAATTTCAATCGTTACAACGTATTAGAATTAAACAACACATGATCAACATGTGCCCCTTCCTCTCAGTCATCTCATAAACACGCGGCACGCCCGATTTAAATAATCATATAAACTTCGGTCACCCGTTACATAGTGCCGGAATAACACATCACATTAAATCGTAAACATCACATTTTTATGTCTTCACGTAACCTGGTATGTTCATGGATGCGGATTTATATATCACAATATCTTGGTGTCCTTCCACGGTGCCCACTCATTTATTTCCATTTCACATGTTCATTTAACATTGACATATATTTCACATATTCATTTTGACATTGACATTTTAACATATATTTGTACACTCCGCGAAATCTACTCAAAACCCAATTACCCCACCCGTGGATATTATCATTTAGAATCATTATACATCTATTACATTTTATAAGGAGTTAAGGAATCAGGCTCATTATGTATAACCTTTTGTAAAATAAAGCATTTAAGTAAGGGTATATTAGTTTGATTGAGGATTTTGAATCATCACAACAATCCATCTCTATACGCTATGCGTGGGACGTCTCACCGAAGTGAAATTCAAACAAGGTACCCTCTTATACACTTCCATTTAGATAGGATAATTGCTAAGACAAATTAATTATGGTTTGTTATGCAAGAGTAAGACAAGGATTTAAACATCTATGTGTGGGATCTTCCAGCTTATCCAACACTACTATCCAATAACGAAATCAACAACTAATAATTTCTCATACTCCTTCTATTTCTTACATAACAAAACGTATATCAACAATAACATGGTCTCAATCATGGGCTCATATTGTGTCCTTACACAAAAGGGGACATCTAATTATCTTACAAAGGGTATTACATCATAAGGAGTTCCATGAATATATCAAGTGTCCCAAGTCATTTATAATATTAATACATAATTTCACATAGCATCAATATAGTCCTCGTGATAAATATCACCTAATAAGGATGAGAGTGTCAAAAGTACTACTCCTAATGCGCTAAATATAACCTTATTAAGCACGAAAATTTATAGGATTTCAATAAGTATAAATTTAAGTCTGTAACATAAAGTTAAAGTTTCAATCATCAAATTTTAAAAATGGGTATAGTTAAGTTCCATATAAAAATAATGCTCAACAAGTAATACCGAATGTTTAAAATTATTTAAATTTACACGATAGAGATGCAATTGGAAATACCCAAAACCCCAGGGGATACTCAATAATTTTTTGCATAAAAAATTATTTAGGTAGATTTATCAACTATGCAAATTAAAGGAGAAGAGTAGAAAGTTACTTGCCTAAAAAATGTGTCCCGAAATTAGTTCCCGAGTTGATGGAAAATATTCCCTTCGAAAGCCCCACGCTAAATAGGTCTCTAAATGCTCTTTTAAAATATAAATAAAATTTTAGTCTTGAATTGGGTGAAATTTAGGTGGAGGACAAATTTTATTTTGGTATTATAATAGGTGGGTGACTGGTGAAATTCCATGAAAGAATTAATAGGTGATGATTTGTTGAGGGACAATAATAATGTTTGGGAGTAAGAGAGGCTAAAATTTATCCTTAGTTACTTCACATGTCAACCCGTAAGCCTCGTAAATTTTCCTCTTGATTACATCAAAACAAAAGAAAACACGAGTCTCTTACAAGATCCTCCCTACGCCTTGACTTCAGCGCCCCACCTATCCTTTATTTTTTCATCTATCTTATTCCCATACCAAATGTAAAACCCAATTAATGGCGCCGACTGAAAGACCTCGAAAGGCTATAACTCTAGGCCTTAAAATTGTTGCTTAGTCATTTCTTTGTTAGTAGCTATTACTGCCATATAACAAAAGGAAAAATAATCCTTATAAACTCTTTGGAACCTTTTTGGTACCCGTCTAATAAGATAAGGCAATAAAAAGTTGTATATTTTTTCTTGACGGGACCCACAACAAGAAGGTATATCATTTTAATACACTAGGTATAGAAAAAGGGTATGAAAGTGTGTCTTTATAGCTTTATCCTTCTTTTTATGTTCCTCAAATGATTACAAACTCTTCACCCTCCAACTACAAATATTGTAGGTCCTTTTCCTTCTTATTATACCTGATAGTGCCCATGAACTCTCTCTCTCTCTCTCTCTCTCTCTCTCTCTCATTAAAGTTGCCCCCAAACCTTTTAACCATAAACCCAATGAAAACTATTTCTTCCTTCAGCTACAGTCGCCATCCCTCTCTTCTATTAGTGTTACAATCCCAATACTACACTTTAAAACCTATAAACCCTGGTGAGAAGACCATTTGGCCACCTGCCCCAATCCTAAACATTACAAAAAGAGAACCCCTGGCCCAAGATTTTTCACTCAGCATCAAAATAGTAAATGCCAAACATTAATTAAATTTCAATCTCAACTCAACTTCAATAAATAAAAAGTTCAGTCATTAATTAAGAAAACCTAATTACTTAATCATTAAGCCAACATTTAAACATTTGAACATTAACATTTGTACTTGTTCTTAATTTACCCAAAATCAAATAAAATTACCAAAATTTAAATAATTAACTAAATAAACTTTAAAATTCTAATTTCACCCATATACAACATTACATTAATTCCTTTGTCATTTTTACGCATAAAATTTTCCAAAATTAAAACCGAATGTTTTCATCATTAATTTAATTTATTATTGAATTTAATTATTTTAAAATAATGAGGTGTTACAAGAAGGGCACACGTTGATAATCAATATAGGGCGTACGCTTCTAACCATTGATTTGGACTCTCAGCTAGTAATCCAATACTCCAAGTTGATCATTCAAATAAGATATCTCCCCATTTATTCTCCTCGTGGACGTAGAAAAGAACGACTTATTGAGACACGTTACATGTATTATTCGTTTACTTATTTTATCATAGGGGAAATTGGTGTATGTACTTATTATAAATTAAGATCCTCTAAAATTTGGTGTTGTCTATGGAAAATCTCGATCCCACCACTTAATTTTTCATTTTCTTCTATGATTAATCCCCAATTATATTTTCTTTGAGATCCAATTTAAGAGGAGAGATCACTCACCTCCTAAATATCATTCCTCTCATGATAACACAAAATTTAAAAGGCATGAAGTTGTGGTGCCGCGGGCCCCGAGTAATGATGCTCGAGGGGGATAACGGGATGCATGGATGCCATAACAGTGCATTTCACTATGTGCAAGGGAGGTTTTATGCATTGGTCTGCGTGCAATGTGATTTAGAATGTGTCCCCTACAGGGATGCGAGATGTTTGTCTCTCGATCCCCCGTTTCCTCCTAAGGTCGGGATCAGTTTTTTATGATTGCCTTCGAAGATGTTTCACAGCATATCCATTTTTTATTACACGCCCCTATTTAGGACTAAGCCTAATTCTTCATGCGTGGATTTTTCAATTGTTTAAATTTGATAGTTTATTTTATATAAAAATAAACAAAATGGATCGGGTCAGCCCTTTCAGGGTAATTATAAGTTGTTTGAGGCATACGAATGATCTAAAGATTCTATATGTGGGTTCGGGATGGGTAACAAGTGGGGAAGGTATTAGGCCCCCCAATTATTGTATATTCTTCCTTATCTATATACTTATTATCTCATTTCACATTTAATATTACTTCTATTTTAATCTAGAACATGTTAGGAGAAATTAGTTTGAGAATCCTTTACAATGTAGATATATGCTTAGGTATAAAAATGGTGTTTGTAAGAGGTGTGGAACGTCACTGAAACTAGTGTGGGTACAAAAGAGTGCTTGTGTGCGAATATGTATTTGGGGTAATGGGTGATCATTAGTATGTATGTATGTATGTATGTATGTATGTATGTATGTATGTATGTATGTATGTATGTATGTATGTATGTATGTATGTATACGGGTACGAGAAGACTCAACTTATATAACGGAGGGGCTGTCAATATATGTGTATACATGTTTGAACATTTGTATTATGTTAATACATGTGAGGAGTTTAAGACCTGTCTCGTTTGAAGTGTGAGATAGGGATAAGAGATGGAATCATCTCTATGGAGATAATATATTGACCGATACATTATCGAGGCTTGTGCCCATGAGAAGGACTCGGTATAGCGCCAACGTACCCGGGTACCCACGAGATCAAAGCCTACATAGTTCGATTGTTATGGTGAGCCTCATGGAAAGGTTTCTAATGTGATGTGTGTGAAAGTGTGAGGATTTGGCTTGAGAGGGGGAGACTTTATATGTGACCTAGAAGGCTAAATCTCGTGGGTTTTAGAATGGGAGTGGACCCAAATTCACCGACAAAGATATTCATATTAATCGTGCGATCACTAACTCAAAGGTGTTGTTGAACCTTTGTGTTAGTTTATAAGAGTAATGTATAGGACGTTAGATATCCTTTACTACATTGGGGTTCATGGATGAATGGGAGTTTTTATTGTTAAGGACTGGAGTGGACCGAAATTCATCTCTATAGATCTATATATCCCTTATCAAAATGGCTAAAAACCTGGAGGTATCATAGGGCCTCAAGCTAATCTGAAGTGATGGATATGATCACTTGGTGTGAAAAAATGGGTTTAGATTAGATATAAAGGCATACCTAATATATAATATGTCTAGAGATGTATTATAAGGCTTTGGTTCACTAGAGTGCAGTGTAAGGAAAAATTTCACATCGAGTCGATTTGTAACTGTGACACCCCATAAAATTTAAAAATAGATTGATCTGTTTTACATTCAAAAAGTACTCGGGTATAAGCAAATGAGTATTATTCTAATTATGTAAGAAAATGAAATAAACTAAAAAAGAAAAATTGAATATCTCTACAAAAATATATCCTAGTACTTTTGTCAAAATCTATATGCCAACACAACTACTATAGGCTAAATAAAATATATAAATACGAATGTATATCTATCCCCACTATAACGAAAAAAAAAGAAATGGTAGATCTGGAATGCAGGTTAGTGACACTTACATCCTAATATTGATCTGCAACAGAAGGATGAATGATAATAACACTATCGATTAAGGATGCCGAGCGGGCGACATCGGTTCTGAAATGTTAAATCCACGACGTTAACAACAAGTTTAAAGAGAATAAAAGTATAACGAAACTTCTAATAAATCATAACTATGCATTTGTCTCTACCTTATTAAAATATTTTAGAATTTCCCTACCCTGTAATCCTAATGTCATGCGCATTTAAGATATTGAATCCCAAGTAACATTATGGTTAAGTTTTATTCTACATGTATTTAAATAACCCGTTGAAATTTAGAATAACATTACTCTAATCAAGTCACGTATTATGAAGCTATTAAGATAGTCTTAGAGTATAAGTATCACATAAGTAAATCAAGTAACAAAGGCCCAGCTCTAATGACTTTGGAGATCACTCTCGCATACTAACTGTGGCCATCGTAGGAAATCTTCAAGTGGAAGGGGGTGGAGGATCCCTCATAAGATAGCGGTCTTGCGCCCTTTTTCAGGGCACTTCGGTTGTCGTCGGTGTGGAGTAAATATAAAGAGATAGAGTCGCCAACCTATTTTGCACAAAATAGGCAAAAGAACATGTTCCCACTTCGAGAGAGCGTCATCAAGGACAAACTGATGCATATGAAACCAGTAGATTGAAGGTTCGAGGGCTAAGTTACTGAATGAGAAGGTCTTAGGCACCCATCCCGCCCTTTCGGTCTCTCATGGCTTAGTGTAATTATTTTCCTTTATTTTTCCCTGAAGTGTGTGCATGTTAATATATAATGGAGATCAGAATCGTTCAGCTCATACCACGGGAAAGGTAGAGTGAGGTCATCAATAGGAATGTTCCCAAAATAATATATATATATATATATATATATATATATATATAGAAAATACGATTTGTGTGTTTATCGCGATATTAATCGTTATTATGAAACGATAATACGTGTTGGATGAAACACAAAAAAGCATACAATGTAATGCAAGAATATGATAAATGTGGAAATAGGAGATTTTAGGAAAATTGGGAAATTTTTGAAATTGAGAAAATTGGAAAATTAGAATTTGGGAAGTTGAAAAAATTAGAAAATTGAAAATTTGGAAAATTGGACTTAAGTCTTAGGCTTTAGTCCTAAATGCCTACGTAGCCTGTAAAGGCATCAAAGTTCACGTAGTTCGAATATAGCATGGGGGTGGGGTTTATCCCATAGATCCGAACGGAATTTTATTATAGATGTGTGTGTGTAAAAAATGTGTTTTTGATTTTAAAAAAGTGTGATGGATACTTCCGTTTGGATTTTTATGGGTGTAACCCTCTTTTTTGTTCTGTTTTTTTTTTATAAAAAATAAAGTATGTGCAATATACTAATAAAAATGTAGATATTAATGTGTATGAACTAAAGTAGGAACTAGATTATGAATCTAATGAAATCTATGCAAAAACAAGGAATTTAAAGAGAGAGGGGAGGAATTAGGCCTTCTTTGAAGCTTGATCTTTGATCTTGAATGAACTCCCTTGAATATGATATGAGTTTTGGATGAGAGAAAATATGATGTTGCCAAATTGGGTATGAAAAGGATGAGAATATATGCTTGAATGGAACTTCACATGGGGAACTTCACCGATTTCGAGAGAATGATGTTGAGATCACTAATGATGATGGATCTCTAGTGTTTTGCTTGGAGTGAGGTAATGATCTCATTTTATAGGGTTAGGGGGTTGTTGATCGAAATTGCCCTTGTCCTGCCTAACGACAGGTGACCCTAGACATACTGTCGATAAGCAGGGATCTGGATCTGCCAATTGGTAGTCTCATGCACATTTTTCTAGAAAATGGTCATAGAACGTAATTCGTTGATCCGAATTGTGCATGGGTCATAACGTTAGAAGGTACTTCAAAGATTCCTTTGGACTGCTCCCTAGTTCGGGAGTTGACTTTGGGTCAAATGTGGCTCGGAAGCACATGTCGGTCCTTTGGAGGGGAGACCGCCGGACAGAAATGGATCGTTCGTCCACATGATAAGTTAGAATCGTGCACGGGTGTGACGCGATAAAGAACTTATCTCAAAAGTGCGTTCCCTCTAGGCTCAAGTGCAAGCCTGTCGCATTAGTAGTAATCTGACAAGTCGGGATCGTCTCCACAAGGATAAAAAATTAGCAATTAGGAATTGTGTAGAAAAAGTTATTTATCCTTCCGATGGTTTCTCAAAAGAAAAGAAAAGATGATTGATGGGTTGAAATATCCAAAAAAATCAACTACGTGCACAAAAACACTAAGAATTGTAAGAAATTAGATATGAATATGAGAGAAAATAGGGTGGAGTACATTCCCTCAAACCTTAGTAAATTATCGTATAGAATACTAGAATTGTAAATTGAAATTCTTGACTAAATCCAGTCTTTATAGATCCTAAGCATTATATATATGAGGGAACTAGCCCGCATCATATGAAATCAAAGGTAAATACAAAGGGTTGAATGGAAAATTACACTTGCATAGTCTTGTTAAACATCCAAAATACCTAGGGCAAGAGAGATTAAAAGATCGGCTATGTTCGTATAATTTCCATACACGATTCGGTAAATATTTAATTTACCCTCTATTTTCTACATGGGTAATTTACCTCGGAATGAGTTCATGTACCTCAACCCTTGAAAATTTAGCTAGACATGGTTTTATTAGAAAACAAATTCATAACAATGCATGTAATTATGGATCTAAGAAACATTGTAAAAAGAAAAATTACAAAACAAGTCATAATTGAATTGAAAATATAATTAAGATAAAATAAGAGAATGGGAAATTGATACTTGTAATCAGCACTAGGTAAAAGAGATGAAATTGAATCCAGAATACTTCTTGTTCCTCAAACTTACAAACTAGGCCTTTTCTAAGAATATGAAATTTGTCTACTAAAAACTCTCTAAAATCTGACTCTCTCTTCTCTAAAATTCGACTCCCTTGGAAGGATGTAGGGCTTGGCCTTTTATAACACCAACTAGCACGAATTAACAGCTAATATCGATGGGCTGCGCAAGATATTCCAAGATTTGCACCTCTTCAGCTCCATAATTAATTTCAGAAATTCGAACAGCCGAACCGGTCCGGATCCCATCGGATCGGTTCGTTTTTTAGTAATCGCATCGGTTCTTTTTTATTTCCACCGGACCGGTCCGGATGCTATCGGATCGGTTCTGTTTTCATCGGTTCGGCATCAATCCGGGGTCTACTGGAATGGTGTCATTTCGAATTGGTCCGAGAAAACCGGATCGGTCCGATTTTCTTCCATTTTAACTTTTTCTTTTCATCTTTGACTGGTCATAACTTTTGATCTCGAGATCCGATTTGATTGTCGTTTCTTCTGATGCTCTTGTGAAACAAGAATCTTCAACTTTCCTTTAGGCTTCAATTCCGAACTACAGGTGTAAATTTACGCTTTTGCCCTTTGACTTGTCTTCCTTTCTTTTAATTTCTTTCTTTCTTTTCTTGCACTAAATACCTATAAAATCCATAAGAAATACACGAAACTCGGGGTACTCGTTAGAAATAGTCAATGGCAATGATATGGGATAAAAACGATTCAATTAATTTGTTTGAGATTTCAAAATCACTAACTTAAGGGGCTAAATTCAGAAGAATTTATGATTTGTCAAATCCCCCTAACTTAGAACTTTGCACGTCCCGGGCAATGTAAATGAAGCTACCCAAAGTTCTATTCTTGAAATTTCTTTTATTTAACTAACATTCCACTTTCGCAGGCATGCGATTGCATTGAGCATATGCAATAAGCCTTTAAACTCCTAGGTTACCCTAGTAGGACGAGTTTTGTCTCGTGAGGGTTTGCAGTGAATATACCCACAAAATTCTTTATTGGCTCAAATAAATATCAAAATACTTAAAAATTGTACAATTTAAACTTTTCAAAAAATAATCACCATAAATTCATATTCAAATGTCTCAAACCATAGTGTGTGTGTGTGCAAAGCCAGAAATCGAACCGTTAACTTCCACCGATTGATCATTACGTTACTTTCCAAAAATTCATTTTGATTCAAATGCTCACGGGATGCTCTCTCAAACGAATCTCTCGGAATGTGGCTATTATCTCGGTGTGCGTGATATAAAGAGTAATTATAATGGACACAAAGTCAAGCACATAAATTAAAAGACGCAAATTTTTTGGGTGAAAAGATCTCTTCATCGGAATACGGTCATAGGGAAATGGGAAACATCATCTCTTTTTCATGCCATGTAATCTCTTGTATTATCGTTTGTGACTTAGCTCTCCACGCAGTAAGTAATTTTGCCATTCGGACTCGGTTAGGACTTTTGGGTTAAAAAGTGTAAAGGGTAAAAATGGGAATGGCCGGAATGTTCGGAATTAGAAAATGTCCTTATGACGTCCATTAGTGCTTTTTCGGGCATTTGCTCATTTTTCTCTTTCTTTTTCTATTTTAATTTATATTTTTCACGCTTTTCTTTTCTTGCTATTTTTATTGAGCATATCTATTTGTCTTTTTTTTTCTTTCCCCTTTTTGTTGCACTTTTCGGACTTAAATTCTAACTTTTTCCATTTTTCACAATTCCGGGCTATTTGGGTTTTTTCGGGTTGTCAAACGAAAAGGAAATATTTTATTAGGCTCAAAGTGGGTTGCAAAGGGATAATTTTTTCACAATTTTATTGTGGCTAATATTTTTGGGTTAAACAAAAGAGGGCCTACTTCATTGTCCAAATTGCTAATCACATTACCATACGTATCTCGAGATTAATTAAGTTTAGAGATATAGCACAAATTTTGAGACAACAATTCACACATTTCTCATAACCGATCAGAACAAAGGAGTGAGATCATCAACGACTTATTAAAATGCTGAAAAGAACTTTGAGTTAATCATAAACTTGGATTGATTTAAAAACTCATAAAAAATTGAAAGGCTCGAAATCTCACCGGGTTTGATCAATCTTCACACTTATTCGTTAAGTCGTCAATTTTCTTTCAATTTCTATCTTCGGTCAATTTTGGCTTAATGAATTTAATTTTTTACAATTTGAGACTTTAAATAAAATAAAGGTGATATTTTTGAAAAAAATTAAATTCCAATTTTTATTTATTTTGAAGAAAAATATTTTTGGCTTTTTTTAATTTTTTTTAATTTATATATATATATATGCGAAGTTTTATGAATACACACGTGTTATCCCCCCTAACTTAGTCTTTTGCATTGTCCATAATCAAAAGGACGATAAAGCTAAATAAGACGAAATAAGGAGTGCGATAAATAAAACAAACAAAGTACGATAATAAAACCGTGTAGTACAACATATCTGTGGAAATAAAAGATAAAAAAAGGACACCATAACATAATAGAACATAACATAACTAGAGAAACAAGGCTGCCTACGGGGCTTGTGGGTGGTGGGAGCTACCGGGGGCATTGGGGTCATAAGGATCATAAAAATACGCAGGAAGGGAATGGGGAAATAAATGAGGTGTGGATTGAAGAGGTTCAATCCTCGGGAAAAACAGCCTGCAGACGACCGGATTGATTCGGGTTTAGAACGGACCGGTTCGATTTCTTTTTTATTTTAATTCTTTTTGATACCGGATCGGTTCCTTTTTTAGGGCCGAACCGATCCGGTTTGTAAAAATGCCAGCTTTTTCCTGCTTTACTTCAGTGGCCACTTTCATCTTGATTTCTCTACCCCAACGCTCCCTCCTATGCAATTGGACCTCAAAATCCTCAAAACTCTCATCGAAACTCAAAACGCTCCTGAGACATGTGTTTGATCCCTATCCCTGATAGTGATACACAACTATGACTTCCTAACTAGCCTAACATCCTATGACTACTATACACAACATTCACCCCATACACGTCGGGGGTGCGACGACCTCACCTTTCATGCTCAATCAATCCCCATAAATGGGGTCCGACAACTAGATCGTGTCGGCTTTCATTACAACTACTTCCAAATACGGCTTGAGACGTTGTCCGTTAACCTTGAATGTGTTTCCCCCTTTTTGATCCTCTAGTTCAACAGCTCCATGGGGGAATACTTTCTTCACAATGAATGGACCTGACCATCGTGACCGCAATTTTTCGAGAAACAAGTGTAACCTCGAGTTATAGAGTAATTTTTGTCCCGAATGAAACTCCTTACTTCGGATGATTCGGTCATGAGCTCGTTTCATTCGTTCTTTTGAGATTTTAACACTTTTATACGCATCATTGCGTATCTCTTCTAACTCATTCAACTGAAGTTTACGTGTTTCACCGGCTTTTTCCATGTTAAAGTTCACCCTTTTGATAGCCCAATATGCTTTGTGTTCAATTTTAATAGGAAGATGACAAGGTTTTCCATATACAAAGCGAAATGGGGACATCCCAAGGGGATTCTTGTATGCAGTTCGATAAGCCCAGAGCGCATCATTCAATCTGAGGGACCAATCTTTCCTGTTAGGGTTGACTGTCTTTTCCAAGATATGCTTGATTTCCTGATTGGCTAGCTCGGCCTGACCATTTGATTGAGCGTGATAAGTCGTTCCAACCTTATGGACGACTCTATACTTTCGCATTAGCTTTTCCATCGGCCTATTGCAAAAATGAGTGGCATTATCACTGATTATAGCCTTAGGAACTCCGAATCGAGAAAGTATGTGTTCTTGAATGAACTTTATCACCACCTTATTGTCATTCGTCCTTGTAGCTATGGGCTCTACCCATTTTGAGACGTAGTCTACTGCGACGAGGATGTATAGAAAACCAAAAGAGGGTGGAAAAGGCCCCATGAAGTCAATACCCCAACAATCAAACAACTCCAAGACAAGTATGGGGGTCAATGGCATCATGTCACGACGAGTAATAACTCCCATTCTTTGGCATCTATCACATGATTTGCAAAAAGGATTCACATCCCAGAAGATTGTGGGCCAAAAAAGACCGCTTTGCAAGATTTTCGCAGCAGTTTTATTTTTGGAAAAATGGCCTCCACATGCTTCCGTATGACAAAATAGAATAACCCCTTGAATTTTTTCATCAGGTACACATCTTCGGATGATTTGATAAGCACAATACTTAAACAAATATGGATCATCATAAAAGAACATGCGTGACCAAGTAATGAACTTCCTTCTCTCTTGTGGAGTCCAATTGGAGGGAACGACTCTAGTGACAAGGTAATTTAATATATCCGCAAACCAAGGAAGAGAATAAGTAACAAATAGAATTTCATTCGGAAAATACTCATCTATGGGGATGGGATCAATAGGTACGTCGGACGAGAGTCGTGATAAATAGTCAGCAACGACGTTTTCTACTCCTTTCTTATCTTGAATCAAGATATTAAACTCTTGTAGGAGTAGGGTCCACTTGATTAGGCGTGATTTAGCATCTTTCTTGGTCAGAAGATATTTGAGGGACAAGTGATCAGTGAAGCAAATAATGGGCGACCCAACAACGTAAGAGCAGAATTTATCGAGAGCAAAAATGATCGTTAGTAGTTCTTTCTCCGCAGTGGAGTAGTTAAGCTAGGGGACAGATAATGTCATACTAGCATAGTAAATAACATGAGATTTCTTGTCTTTTCTTTGTCCAAGAACAACCCTAATCGCATAATCACTTGCATCACACATAAGCTCAAATGGGAGTGACCAATCGGGAGCTTGCATGATAGGAGCAGAAATTAGCATGCTTTTGAGTCTATCGAAAGCTTCTTGGCATGCGTTATTCCATTCAAACGGAGTGTCCTTCATGAGAATATTACTCAAGGGTCTAGCGATGGCGCTAAAGTCTTTGATAAATCTTCGGTAAAATCCAGCATGGCCTAGAAAGGACCTCATATCTTTAAGTAATTTTGGCGGGGGTAACTCAGCTATTACTTCTATTTTTGTTCGATCAACCTCAATTCCCCTAGATGAGACTATGTGGCCCATAACTACGCCCTCAGTGACCATAAAATGGCATTTTTCCCAATTGAGGACTAAGTCTTTTTCCACACACCGGAATAAAACTCTTTCAAGATTAGCTAAACATTATTCTAAAGTGGACCGAAAACGCTGAAATCGTCCATAAACACCTCAAGTCCTTTTTCTATCATGTCACTAAAGAGAATCAACATGAACTTTTAAAAAGTTACTGGCGCATTACATAACCCAAAAGGCATACGTTTGTAGGCAAACGTACCAAACGGACATGTAAAAGTCATATTTTCTTGATCAAGTACATCCACTTCAATCTGATTATAGCCAGAATACCCATCTAGGAAATAATAGTAAGGATGGCCCACTACTCGTTCAATCACCTGGTCGATAAATGGCAAGGCAAAATGGTCTTTTCTTATTTCGGCATTGAGCTTTCGGTAATCAATGCAAACACGCTACCCAGTGGTGGTGCGTTGAGGTATTAATTCACCCTTAGTGTTTTCAACCACGGTCATACCCGACTTCTTTGGAACGACCTGAATTGGGCTCACCCATTTACTATCGGAATTGTGCACGAGGAGGACCATTGGAAAGGTTATTCAGTGCCCTTCATAGATTCATTTAGTCTCATTTTAGCTGAGGGGTTGACCTTGGTCAAACGAAGCCCGGGATCATCCGGTGGACTCTGGATCGATTTTCAAGGGAAAAATGTTCGTTCGTTCGAATGGTTATGCCGATTTATGCACATAATGGACCATTGAAAGGCAATTTCAGTTCCCTTTGAAGATTTGAAGAGATTTCACTCCGATGACAAAGTTGATCGGGATCAAATCGAGACCCGGGAGGTCCCGGTGGCCTCCGAATTGATTTTTGATTGTAAAATAGTTCATTCATTCGAATCGTTATGCCGATTTGTGCATGGGGAAAACCATTGGAAAGGGGATCCAGAGCCCTTCATATATTCAAAGAGCTTTTACTTTGACGATAAAGTTGACCGGATTCAAACGGGACTTGGGAGAACCTGATGGCCTCTAGATCGGTACTCGGAGTGCGACCTAGGGTTTATTGTGAAATATGTAGGTTTTAGGGACATATGGAGAGACTTAGGGGGTACTAGAATGTGGTTTATACATATCCACTCGACGGGTGATCTTGTAACAAGTGAATGCCATCGAATATACACCACATGATAGAGGTTGGTTCAGCGAACATAAGGGATGAGGATGAACGATTCAGAGGGTCGAGGTCAATTTTAAGAACCTAAGGGGATGCTAGTGATGGAAGATTCTGAGTACCTATGAGGGGGTGATGACTGAGGTCAAAGGTAGGGAGTAACGAATTTTACAGGTTTAAGTCAATTTTGAGGACCTAAGTCGTAGCGACCAATTCTGTGGGTCGAAGACAATTCTATGGGCTTAAGATATGGGTGATAAATTCTACAAGTCAAAGCTAATTCTGAGGGCTTAAGTAGGAGTGACCGATTCTGCGAGTCAAAGCCAATTCTGAGGGCTTAAGATAAGGGTGACCAATTTTGCTGGCCAAAGCCAATTCTGAGGGCTTAGGATAAGGGTGACCAATTCTGAGGGCTTAAGTAGAAGCGACCAATTCTGAGGGTCGAAGATACCAATTCTGTGGGTCGAAGCCAATTCTACAGGCTTAAGTAGAAGTGACCAATTCTACAGGTCGAAGTCAATTCTGCAGGCTTAAGTAGAGGCAACCAATTCTGCAGGTCGAATCCAATTCTACGATCTTAACCAGAAGAGACCAATTTTGAGGGTCGAAGCCAATTCTGCGGGCTTAAGTAGAAGCGAACAATTTTTTAGTTCTAAGCTAATTCTGCGGGTTTAAGTAGAAGCGACCAATTCTGCGGATCGAAGCCAATTCTGCAGGCTTAAGTAGAAGCGACATATTCTACAGGTCGAGGCCAATTTTTGGGGCTTAAGTTTTCTTGGGGAAATTTTAAGACTCCACTAGGGGATATATATCTTGTAGTTCTTCTAGGAATTTATGGAAGCATTTGATTTTAGGTTCCGCGGGGGAAGCGATAATGATTCGAGAGTCGGACGTTTGTCAGCTCAAGAATTTTTAAATTTTATGGTGTCCTTTAGAGACATTGCTGGGGAGGCATGAAATTGATTTTAGGAATTCCGCTCGGGGAGATAAGGGTTATGTCGGGGAAATGAGTGTGGTAATAATATTTTTCTTGGTAGACAAGGTTATCAAATCCATTTTGGAATTTTGGAATTTTTTTGAGATTTTGTTGCATTTTTTTGGGTTTTTCTTACGAAATTTCAAAAGGGGTACTGACTAGCATAGAAAGAGAGGTACCAAACAATAGTGTTGATCAATCTTTTGGGTTACCTCGAGCAGGTGGAGGGACAATGTTGATGTTTCTATGTCGAATATGCGTGCCCGAGGGACAATGAGGCTTAAAGATGTTTGGGAGCTCCTTCCATCTGTGGTGTGTTGGATGGTGTCATAAGATGATTTCGGTAGATTGATGTCTGCTCTGGATGAGACGCCACATTCTACGGATATTCTTTGTGATCTGGTGGAGAGGTGGTGGGAAAACACCCAAACATTTCATTTTGGCTTTAAGGAGATGACGGTGACTCCCATAGACGTGCAGCAGCTGATGGGGATGGATTGCGATTGTATGCAGATTCAAGTGGATAGGACTCTGAGGGTGATGCCAAAGGCAGTGACGATGGCATTGAGTGACGTCGAGAGGGTGGTATATCAGGACTCTTTTCATTTGTCTCTTTTGAGAGAGTTGTTGGTGAGGAGGAGGATTGATGATAGTGACAGGTGGCAGGTGCGTCAAATGGCTCGTCTGTTCATTTTGTTGGTGCTGGGAGGTTTTCTAGTAGCGACAAGTGGCCCTTGTGGTTTTTTCCATTTTTGAGGGTGTTTTCGTACATCCATCCGTCTTTATGGCTGGGGGGAGCCTGACCTTGGTGACCCTTGATTATTCTCTGGATGCATTTAGCTAGTGCTGTCGGCAGACTTTTACTGGATCCACGCACCTTCTTGAGGTATTCTTCATTTTTCTCCTTTTCCTTTATGCATTCGCATTTTCCTTCATGCGTTTTATTCTTAATTTAAAAAATACTGACCCTTTGTCCTTTGCAGATGTGGTTCTATGAGGTAATTGGATTTAACACCCAATTGATAGCTTTTAAGGGCGAGTCTGTTGGGGACTTCTGTCGGATGTACCGGTGGCGAAAGTCCAACCAACAGTCAAAGAAGTTTCTTTTCTCTGGAGGCGATGCATCAAGTATTAAATGGCATGACGAGTGAGAGGGTAAATCTTTCTTTCTTTCTTAAGACTATCTTTCCTTTGATGACCCTTTCCTGATATTTATCTTTTGTTCTTGCTGGGAATTTACAGGTGATCCTCTATCCATGGGGGACGGCAATCCAGCATAGGGGTTGATAGGGGGACATGCTCAGATGCGACGTCTGCTAGCGCATGAGTTTGACTATTCTTGGTACCTCGGGGAGAGAGTAGTTAGATAGATTTTGGAGAATGAGGTTGCGGTGCCACCGACGGAGCCCCTAATGTTCATGAGGCGGGTGCGAGAGATGTCTGGAAATAATGATGAGTGAGCCTTACTCGTTATATACCAAACGGTGGTGATGTATGATTATATGGACTTTGTGTCGAGATGGTTGATGCCACCCAGCATATATTACGTGATTCCTCTTCCTCGCGCGGGCTCGAGTCAGCAGGTGTGGTCCTCCCACAGTGCAGGTGGTGCGATGACATCAGTGGCGACGACGACTTCAGAAGCTCCCTTTGTACAGCTATGCTCGCCTGGTTATAACATTCATAGGTAGATGGAGGGTCGGTGCGTATGATGCACCGTCTTAATGCGATGGACCTGGAGGAGTTGGGCTTAACAGTGGAGGTCCTTCATCCTGAGGTATACTTTTGTCTCTTTGTCTTTTGATTTCCTCATTTCTTCCTTTACCTCAGACTGACTGATTTGCTCTTTTCTGTTTTCTTTTGTAGCACATTCGAGTCTCCACCACTTGGCTAAGGGATAATAGGGATTGGATATATTTGGTGATTGACCACATTAAGGATGCGATTCCGATTCCTTCTTGTCTGGTGTCGTCTACCTCTTCTAAGGAAAGGTCGGGCTCTGGGAATGGTGGCATATTGTCTCGCATCAGAGGGAAGAGGGTGTGCCACAAGGAGGGAGGCTCTTAGAGAGAGAGAGAGAGAGAGAGAGAGAGAGAGAAGAGAATTTGTAGGTGGGTGAGATAGATAGAGAAAGAAAATGTGGGTGAGAGAGAGAGAGAAAGAAAATTGGGTTCAGGCTGAGTCCTGTTGGATTTATTATTTTGTTTTCCTGTAAAAACCAATGTAATACAACAAAAATACATGCAAATGAAGTTTTTGTTAATTTCTACTAATTAATTTATTTTTGAGTGGTTAATGCACATGCTCTTTTTACTTTTCTGCTGAGACTGTAAAATCATTTGAGAAGGATTTTATTTTAAAATGGGATAAGTAAAAAAAAGGAAATTCGGAATTCCCTTAGAATAAAAATTATTTTTATTGATTTTTTATTTTATTTTGGTAAAAGAGGAAAAAGGGAATTTTCCTAAAATAGGGGGTTACCGATTGTCATGACCCCTGTCCTGCCTATCGGCATATCAATCCAGTCCAATCAACCCAAGGCTTTCATTGCACTTTCTTCAATTGCTTGGTACATGGCGGGGTAAGTTTTCCTCCGATTTCTGCAGGATTTCTTATCTTTGCTTGAGAGTTTTCAAGTATAAATAGGAGTGTGGATGGTGCTTTTCTGCACACCTCCAAATTATTTTTCCTTTGCATCCTTCTTTGCTCACTTTCTTCTTCTTTTGTTATATGGCTCTCCCTGGTAGTGTTGAGTTTGATAACTATATAGAATCCTTGGAAGCAATGTGTTCCTATAACGTTGACTATGACGCTTTCAACATGTGGCGAGTCTCTTTGTGGTGCAACTGACCCATAAATTGGAATATACTAATGGCAGCCGTGGAATTCTGGTACCCTAAAGACCATGTCTTTCGCTTCTGGTTGGAAGAAATCTGTCCGACTTATAAAGATTTTTCTACCATGTTGGGGATAAATCCCAGCATTGCGGAGGCTATGCCTAAGTTTTTCCACTTCCCTACGGAGGTGTTGGCGGGACTTCTCCATATTTCACCCTTGGCAGCCAGGTCGTTGATCATAGGAGGAATGATTTCTCTTCCTGCGATACTGTATTATTTGTATTTACGAGATGTCGGTGATGCTGGTCACGTTGAGGCCGTCATTATGGGCTCGATTTCAAAATAGTTGTTGGTAACTGGGGAAGTACTGGTGGACCCCCCAACTTACAAGTATTGTTTCTCGGATATCGTACCATCACAATCTTACGACGGTGATACTGGCGAAGACTTTGAATGGTCTGGATGCTTGGCGAGAAGGTCGTTCTGACTTTCTGAGGGGTATCCCTGTAATGCTGTTCATATGGGTGTCAGAGAGGTTCCGTGTGGTGGTCCCACCTGAATATCCTTTGTCGACGATGCCAAACTTCTTCTCATTCTATTTCATCAGTATGGGCTAGGGCATTGAAAGCTGGGGAAACTTGTTCGTGGAGCACGGGGCTCGAGGTTTGCGCTGGTCAGTGCCTTAGTGGGGGGAGATATTTTCCATTATCAAACTTGGGGAGTACCAATATGTCCTGTTAGTAGGCCTCAGGCAAACCTCGTTTTACTTTTCCTGGTGGCTACTGGGCCAATTTGGTTGGGAATAAATTGTGTCATCGCAGATGATAAGTAGCTTTTTGCGTGGTCATTGTACGGTCGTTGTCTTCAAAAGCCACTCTCAAAATTTTCTTGAGTACCTGCAAAACGTGTCTAAAAATAACTCGTATTGCGGTAAGTATGGGAATGAATCCAACTTTTAAGGTGAAACAATTTATGTGAAAACGTGCAATTCCAATTTTTTAATTAAAATATTTTTTTGATATTTTTTAAAACAATTTCAAGGGAGAAAATTAACTACTAAATGCTAAAACTATGAAATGACTAAATAATGAAAAAGGAATGTGCAACTGAGTGTGAAATAATGTGAGAGGGTCAAGAGATGGGATTACACTAGGGAGAAGTCGCTACGGGCTCAAGGTCAAGTAACTCACAAACATCCTCAAGGGTAATGGTGAATTCCCCCATAAAGCAATGAATGTGTGGGTTGTAGTGTTCAAACGGGAGACCATGACCTGTAGTGCAACATTATTCTTGGATAGAGTGAACTCCCCAAACTAGGTGGCACGATGAAGTCTAACCTTTGTGTGGGCAGCAACATAAATGGACTGGATGTAAGTGCTCTAGATAGCAAAGTGGGATGGGGAACCACCAGGACCTCAAAATCAATGTGGGAATGGGAGAAGTCACCTCGGTCAATAAGAAACCTCATAGTTACCTCTGGAGGGAAGAAACCCCAAACGACAGAATCTTCGTCTTCATCACCCGAGAGAAAGGGGTCAAACTTGGCACTGAAAATGCAAGTTTTGCAAGCACCCAAGAAATCATCACCTTTTCCAAAAATAAGAGAGCGGCGATAAAAAGGAGTTTCTCTTGATGAGCTTCCATAAAGGCGGTGACATCTAAAGTAGGGGCATGAAGGGTGGTGATGCCAAGCGGAGCAGTGGTGGTGGGAACTACTGGAGCGTCTGGTGCAAAGGAAGTAGCCATAGGGGAAGTCTGGAGTGAAAAAATATCGAAAGAAGAAATAAAAGACTAGAAATGATGGAGTAACAAAGGATGAAGTTGACTAAGGTAGAAAGAAGCAGGTGAAAATCTTGAACAACAATGGTGGAATAGCACATTCTCTCTCTAAAAGCTCTGGAGGCGATGATAGCAAATGAAAGTGTGAAACACAAAATGGCTAAGTGTTGGAGTATTAAGCGCTTGGAAATCAAGTGGGCGATTGAACTTCTCACAAAAGAACGTGTTGACGTCAAAATAATTACAAATTGACACGTGGACCTTCGGGGAGTTCTCTGATAGTTGAAAAGAAAATCTCACGTCATTAATGAGGTGACACTTGGGAAAGAGAGTGTTGCTTTCAAAACAAGTTAAGTTGTGGCGCTAAATTTTTTTAACTACGTTGGAAACCAAAAGGCCTAATTAAATACAGTCCTCACAGTGCAAGCCCAAATGACGATGCAACGGATTGAAGATGCATCAGGGAAAATTTTCACTTCAAAAGGAAGGGTCCTCACAGCACATATCAAAAAGTTTACGATGTCCCCTTGCCATAACTCTGAATAGAGTTAACTCTGATTCAGCTATATCGGGGAGAATTTTCCTTTTTGAACAAGTTAGAATGTGCATGGCTGCAATTTAGCTACATTGGGGAGAATTTACCTTTGGAGAAAGTTGAAACGAGGAAGGCCGCAACTAAGAGAAAAAAATGGAGAGAATTCCTTTCACTAGGGAAGTCCTAAAGATAATGTCCCCTCATTAAAGGTTCAGTCCATAATGGAATGAAATGAAGAAGATCGGGGAGAATTTTATTTTGGGCAGTCAGAACGATGATGAAAAAAACACAAGTACTTTGGGAGAATTCTATAAATAATGAAGAAGACGGAACGACTGGTATCTAACACCAAAAAAAGTTACGATGTCCCCTTGCCATAGGCCCAGGTAGTATGAACCCCTAGTTCAGGTACATAGATGAGAATTTGAATTTATTCAAAATAGAGATAAAAGTAGCACAAGAAACAAAGACGGAGATAGAAGAATTTTTTCTAGCAATAGAAGACGGTTCATCAGATTGAGAAGTTTTTGTGCAGACATTTCTTGTGCTCATAACAAATCTCTACATGAAGGGAAAAATGTATGGAGCTTGAAAGTAATATCATAATTAGAGAAAGATTCCCCAATTAATAAAAGAGACTCAAGAGAAGTAAGCAACATGAATACAACAGGCAGCTGAGCCAAGCAGCTTAGTGATGCTTCCGAGTGAGGAAACCGACCGAGAGAACCTCTTTTTTGTCTTCCTTTTTTGTACTTAGTCAAATTGTATCTTTTAAATAGATTTATTATAATGTTGTAACGATTGTAGTAATGAGTGTGAGGTGAACGTTACTCGCAGGAGACCAGGCCTGGTAGGGTCTGGGAGAGCTTACATGCTTTATCGAATGACACCTCATCATAGGAACTTTAGAGGACTTGGTTTGGAGGATTGAGAAGTAAGGTAGCGATAAGGATTGTCTTGATCATATTAGATTCAGCTGGAAAAACACCGAGAGATCTTTCATCGTGGAAGCTTGTGTATAGTAACCTTGAGTTCCATCGAAACTTAAGCTTTGAGCAAAAAATCCCCGACCAAATCTCACATTTACTTTAGATGATGTCACCAGCCAGCTAAACACTATCCAATTCAAACTCGAGAAACCACCATGGTATTAGGGCTCTCAGATAGTTTGGTGAGCCACCTTTATGGTGACAGTCCCCTATTACACAGTGGTTAGGCCAAAGGCATGTCCTGGGATTTAATGATAATGACGTAGGGTGTGCTGACTCATTATGAATTTAATTGTTGTGATGTAAAGTGTTATCAGGATGTGTTTCATGTGCATGTGGACTGTGAAGTCTTAGAAAGGGTGTGGGACTAATTATGGGACTTAACCACTTCTAAAAGGAGATTAGTTCTTTCTAGAAATTTATTTCTAGAGAGATAATATATCAGAGAGGAGTTATTACAAACCAGAGAGTTTTACTCACTCACCATTGCCATTTATTCTGAAGCTTTCAATAGCTCGCCAGAGATCTATTAGAGGTTATTAGTGTGTTGGTTGCGTGCCAAGGTGTATCTAGGGTGTTGACTTCTCTTTCCCTTTGAATGAGTTGCTTCTGAGTTTACTTTATCATTATTTGAGTTATACACGAGATACTTTTTTGTTCAATATGAGTGTTGTTATATATAATATTGTGAGTTCACTTATCTTTGTTAAAGAGTTATTGGGTTATCATTTATCATCATACCTATATGGGATACGCCACTACTAGTATTACTATACTCACAAACTTCAAGAGGAATAACCTCTTACAATTAGAATCTCCTTCAGAGAGCCATTTAATCATTGAATTTTGCTTCCAATAAACCTCTTCCTTCTTTAGGGCATTGTTTAAATCCATTTTAGTCTTTTGGAGTTGAGTCCTATTTAATTAGATCATTCTCAAAAGAATTCGCCAAAATAAGGAGCTCATCTTCCAAATCTTGAATATTTTGAAATATGTTCCTAAAACATCTTTATTCCAAGCTTTGAGTTCCACCTTTAGTCTTCTTAAGTTTATTAAGAAATCCACCATTAGAACTGCTACAACAAGTTCAATCTAAGATTTGGAAGATAGTAGATAAGAATTGAGCGTGGTGATTCCACACTTTTTGAAAGATAAAGGGGTTAGGGTGAGTATCCAACTGAGTTTTAATGGATAAAATTAGGGGAGCATGATCACTGCATTACTTTGAGAGATGGGAGATAAAGCAATGATGATAGGTAATAGACCATTTAAGCTTGCATAGAGCCTTGTCGAACCGAGGACGTATAGCATCCCCCTCAACTCTATTATTATTCCAAGTGAATCTAGAACCTTGATATCCTATATCAAAAAGGCCACAGCTAGTAACACAGTCATTAAAATCTCCCAATACCTTTTGATCAATCAAGTTACCACCAACTTTTTTACTTTGGTCTATAACCACATTGAAATCTCTTATGAATAAGTAAGGTAAATTACTATAAAATTCTTATAAGATACAAATCACTCCACAAAGATCTTCTTTCCTCTTTTGTGCATTTTGTATACACTAGAGTTAACATCACCTCCCATTCCAAGTTCTCATGAGACAGCTTAACAGTAAAAAAATACTCCTCATCAAGCACTACTGAAACATTCATCCCCATCTTCCACATAAACCAAATTTTATTTGATTTATTATGGATTGCTTCATTGAAATGGAATTTATAAATTTACTTTTCAATTTTTAAACCAAAAACTTTTGTCTTTAGAGTTAATAAAGCATGTAAGCAAAACTTCTTAATCATCCTTTTTAGTCTCCTACAAGTAGGCTTATTATCCACTCCCTTGGCATTCCATCTTAGGAAATTAATCACTTTTTCTAATGTAGGTGGGATTTAGTGATATATTTTAATTGAGCTATAGTGATTCTTTTAAATAATGGATCAACATGTTGCTTCTTGGATCATTCCTTCCCCTCTTTTGTATCAGTGATTATAGACAACTAATTGGCCTCCATATCTATATTTTCTCCTTTCTTCTTCAATTGGAAAACTCTATACACTTCCATTTCTCTTTAAACCAAGTGGGAAAAATTTGTAGTTCTTCTTGAATTAGTAAATTGGCGTCCTTCTCTAGACCATTCTCTGATAAATATCCCGTTTGCTTGGCCTAATAAATCTTAGTCATGCAATTTAGTGGATTTTGGAGTTAACATTAATTGATCAACTAAAAATGCTTCTTGGGAAGTATTTTCACAGTGTTTGATCTTTTGGATATGATTGGAAATTATTTTCGTTTTTTCAGGGATAATGATAAGTCTAAGGTTCATACTTGTCTAGATTAAATCAATATTTAGGATTATAGGATTGGGATAGGAGAGTTTTGTGAAGAAGGTTAGATGATGGTAGGGTTGTCTTTAAGAACAATGGGCTTTAGGCTTGAGGTTTAGATTGTTATTTTATTGGTTGAAGTGGAGGGATTATAGTTGTTCTTTAGTAAGTTATTGGTTCTTTAGATTGTTTTGGTAATGTGATTCGAGCGAGTTATTTTATAAGGAGCTGAGGTTATTGTTTTGAATGGTGAGTTTATTTTTAGTTCTCTACATTGTCTTCTCATTTGTTAGTTTTCAGAAAAATGCAAGAGCTAACATCATAACCTTTCTTCATACAATGAAGATAATATGAAGGAAGGTTT
This sequence comes from Sambucus nigra, assembly GCA_949130495.1. Classification (NCBI taxonomy): domain Eukaryota; kingdom Viridiplantae; phylum Streptophyta; class Magnoliopsida; order Dipsacales; family Adoxaceae; genus Sambucus; species Sambucus nigra. The sequence goes on along the minus strand of OX422212.1, from coordinate 549,288,236 downwards.
TTATATTGGACTTCCCGCCAGAATCTAGATTCTCCTATTCTAATACATACCCTTGTTGGTTTCTCGTTGAATAAACCTAACTCAATGCAAACCCTAGCTAGACTAGGTCTTGTTTGAGAAACAGTTGAAGCATTAAACTTTAAAGATTTCCCTGTCAACTAAGCAATTGAGAACAACGATGATTTTGCAAAGAGATGGATAAATAGGTTAGGAAAATTGATCTACGCTGGAACAATTGATGTTTCTTCCTATATTCTTCATTGAGGTGTCCATTTGAAATTTATCATAGGATACCTTCCAAAATACCACTAATCGTTAGTCCATAATCGAATAAAATCCTCCTCATAGTTTATTCTTATTAGTATGTGCTTATTGTTAATCAATTTAATAGTGCATGATTACTTAAGATTGACTGTCAATACCGTCTTTTGAATCTATCCCATAGGTGGCCTGCCATGTCGAAACTTTTCTATAATCGAAAAGTTGAAAGGTTCATCAATGACTTATATATCTTCTTGTGAGAATATGACAGCTGGTTCACCTCTAAAAGTGGCAGGAGTGTTGAGTTCAACATCCCGCAATGTCTTATTGAGCAGTACACTAGCAAATGAATGTGACCAAACATTAGTAGGATTTGGAGGTTTGGGGTTTGAGGTATTGCATTAATGGCATCCGCCATGTAAACCTTAGAGGGGTTTAAACGTGAGGGGGAGAGAGAGAGAGAGAGAGAAATAATGGATTGCTTTATCACCTAGATGCATGATTAGGGCAAGATAAAATTTGGTATTTTTTTACACAATTTTTGGTTTATATTGGTGCATCTTTAAAATCGAATTAATTATTTAATTGGTTAAATTAATTAAAAAATTAAATTTGGTACTCTATTATGCTAGCAACACCTAACGTACTTTATCAAGTTTGGTATCAGAGAGGGTTCACTAAGTTATCATATTTATCCTTGTTTAGTGTGGTTTTATTGTTTTTGTTTATTTCACATGATGTATCCTCAAATTTCTAAGTCAACAGATATTTTGAGTAATAAGGACGATTTTAATATACGAGAGAAATATATTGAGATTCATAGTCTCGCTGAAAGTTTGAATCGTTTAAATTTGAAATTTGCAAAAAGAGTTAACTTTCTTTAAAAAAAAATTGTGCTTCAAATATGAAATTGAATTTATGCTAAATATTCAAACTCAAGGATATATTATATATCAAAATCTCAAGGACATGGAACGTGCTTTCCATAAATTAGAAGTGTCCAAGAAAGAGGGTGATGCGAGAGTCTGTGTATTTGAAAGTGAGTTAGCGGACTCGACGAATTTAGAGGCTATATTTGAAGAGCGCATCATGGAAAAAAATGATAAATTAATTGAAGATTGGAGGGGACCTGAGAAGAGTCTTAGGGATAATTTCTCTTATATTGAGGGGGTCAATATAACCTGAGAATGGTTAAAAATATGAAAAAGGATTCCCTGAAGTTTGAAGAGTCTAAATCTTGTCTTGACTCTAGAATTTTGAAGTTTGAAGATGAATTGAGAGAATAAAGTCACGTCAAATTTGATTTGGAATCTAGGCCAAAGAAGTTGGATTAAATTTTAGGCACTGTCCAAATTAAAAATGAAAAAATTAGAATTGACTATGACTATACTAATGCTTCCGCTACTAAATTCAAGACCAAAATGTTAAGAGATTCAATCGTTGATAGCGACGTTAGAAAATGTCAACCCAAGGATAAACTTCCTCGTGTTTACACATTCACTCATCATGGTAGTAAAAGTTATCTTAGGAAGTTTTGTTAAGATTTTATAAAATGTCCTAGGAAGTCTAGATCTCGTGTCACCATGGTTCCCAAAATCCAAGGCGTTAAATTTTCATCTATTTGGGTTAAAAAAAATCAAATTTGGAGACATTGTATGTTAGACTTGTTGTTTCTCATATGCTTTCATATGATTCATTGTGTGCTATGTCTTACGAGCGATTGTCTTTACATATTTTCATACACTAGTTTGTGTTCCTCATGTTATATGCTTTGAATAGTTGTATGATGTTTTTGTCTTTTGTATTTTGATTCTTCATTCTCTAGTCTTATTAAGAACAATACAAAAAGATTTTTTTTTCTTTCAAGTCGTTTTGAAAAATGTTTAAAAAATTAAAAAAGATTTTTTGTTTGTTTTTTAGTTAGTTTACACATTTTGTGTGGCATATTGGTGTGTTTGAATCCCATCCATTCCATGTTTTCCATCTGGAAAGAATATTAGAGTATGGTTTACAATGCTTTGGATTGTTTCTTAATCATGCTTGCTTAGAGTTGTTGGAATTTAGTTTTCTTAATGGATTCATCTTTCCATATGCCTTCGCAAACACTTGCATGAGATATTTTGTATTATAACTACTTATGTTGCATGAGTAAAGTGAGGTGTTACCCTATCAATTTTTCCATATATATAGATATCTCTATGATATTTGTGCATGTAAGAACCATTGCGTGATTTTGTTCATAATTTGAAAACATATGAATGTGCAATGGGAAAGGGATATGAAGGATGTGTTCTTCCCCGATCCTCGAGGCGGGTGGGCGCGTGATGGAGGATCCTAGGTCCCACACCTCTCTCTGGGGAGTGATTCGACCGGTGTCATTTGGGTGAGGTGAAAAATGTAGAGAGATAGAGTCGCCAGTCTATTTTACTCAAAACAGACAAAATAAGGGGAGCCATTCTGAAGGACAACATTCAAAGACATGCTGATGCATATGAAACCAAAATGATTCGAAAAGTACGGCTAAGTTACAAAATGGGATGGTATTAGGCACCCATTCCGCCCTTACGGTCTCTCATGGGTTTTTGCTATTTTCCTTTATTTTCCCCATGATATGTGTGCATGTGTATATATAATGGATATAAGAATTGTCGACTTGTACGATGGAAGAGGTAAAGCGAGTCATCCATAGGAAGGTATAAAAATATTAGAAAATAGGATTTATGCGATTATCCTTACGTTGATTGTTACGATAGAACGACAACGCATTTGGAATAATATGCCACTAAGAACAAATATATGTATATATATGTAATCTAGGAGAATTGAAAGAAGTAAAAATAGGACTCGAATCTCGGATTTTACCCCGAGACGCCTAGATAGCCTATAGAGGCATCAAACTTCACGTAGTTCACATGAAAAATGAGGGGTGGGGTTTATCCCATAAATCCAGCCGGGGACTTCTCTTATTTTTGTGGGTGTGTGTGTGTAGAAAAAGTATTTTAGTTATGAGAAAAGTGTAAGAAAAGTGTGAGAATTCCCGTTTGGAATTTATGAGCAAACCGTCTTTTTCTTATTTTTTGGTTTTTTATTTGTATGAAAATAAGAGATGTGCAATAATACTAAATAAAAAAGTATATTAGGATATGTGAGATGAGAGAATACAAGTGCTAAATAATAAAACAAATTAATGCAAATTTATGATAATTTAAGGAGAGAATTGAGAAAATTGGACCTTCTTGAAGATCTTGAGCTTGATCTTGAATGTTGGAGAGTAGCCCTTGAACTTGGATGATGATGGAGGGTAGTTAACTCACCATGTTTTATGAAAAGGATGATGAAAAGTGAAGGTTGGAAAGGGATTTGGATGTGAAAATCACGCTAACTTCGAGAGAGGTTTTCTGGATTTTCTAAGAGTGATGTCTATCAGATCTGGGCTCTCTTTTGCAATGAGGTCAAGGCAACCTTTTTATAGGCCCATGGAATTGATGACCGGCATAGCCCTGTTCCTGCCAATCGATAGGTGCATTTAGGCACACTACCGATAGGCAGGGTCTGGGACCTGCCGTTTGGCAGTGCCTTTCAGGTCTTTTCAGAAAATCAGCCGCAGAGCGCAAACCGTTGATCTGAATTGTTCACGGGGTAGACCATTGGAAAGGTAATTCAGAGACCTTAGAAATTCCTTTGGACCTCTCCCGGGTTTGGGAGTTGACTTTAGGTCAAATGTGGCTCGAAAGCATTCGTCGGTCCATTAGACGGGGAATCATCGGATGCAAACGAATCGTTCGTTCGCATGGTAAGTCCGAATCATGCACGGGGTGGACCGTTGGAAAGGTTATGATATATAATTAGACATTATAAAGAGTTTGATCTAGTTTGGGGAGTTGACTTTGGTCAACCAGGCCCTGGAAGCATTTGGTGACCTCTCAGAATAAAACGGATCGTTCGTCTGTACCGTAAGTCCGAATCACATACGGAGTGGACCGTTGGAAAGGGGTTTGAGTTTCCTTTGAAGATTCATTCAGGCTCAGTTGAGTTGAAGAGTTAAATTTGGTCAAACGTAGCCCGGGAGCGTCTGGTGGCCTCTATATTAAGTTTCGGGGAAAATGGGTCGTTCGTCCGCATGGTAAGTCAAAATTGCGCACGGGATGGACCGTTGGAAAGGGGATTCAGGTCCTTTCGAAGATTCATTCAGTCTCAGTCGAGACGAAGACTTTGAATTTTGGTCAAACCGAGCTTAGGAGTGCCCGATGGCTTCTAGGTCAAAACTCGGGGTATGACTTGGGTTTGTAGCGATTTAGGGAGGTGCTAAGGACCTAAGGAGAGTTTAAAGGGTAACATAATGGGGTGTCTACAAAGGAAGTAAGTCTCATTTGCATGAAAATACACCATTGGAAAGTGACTTTGAAAAAAAGAGGCAAAACAAAAGAAAATATTTGCCAAGGCATATGTTTAGAAATTGATCATCAAAATGTGATATCTTTAAAAAGTGAGAAACATGTGATATATATTTAATTTTTATGGGTGTTATAAGTTTAAGATAAATGGGTTTGAACAATGAGTCCTAGTCCATCATTCATGTTTGACGCTATTTATTTGAGAATCAACAATATTTTTTTGCTTAAAAAATATATCCAATGCTAAATATAAGTTTGATAAATTAATGATATCTAATAAAACTCCTTGGACTATCTTGAGTGAGTGGAACATATTTTTTCTATTTTACACCCCTTCACTCCGTACCACATTTCATTTAGACATATTTATGTCATACGAGTTTTGAAACAGAGTGAGGCTAGGGTACGTGTTTTAGATATTGGGTTAAAGGACTCTAAAAATGTAGAGACTATGGTGAAAGAATGTGCGCATAAGATAATGATAAATTAGTAGATAATTTAAGGGCGCATGAGAAGAATCTTAATCATAAGTTCACTTACATTAAGGGAGAGTGAGATAACCTTTTAGAAATTATTGAAAATACGAATAAATAGTCATTAAAGTTTGAGGAGTTTATGTCTTTTCTTGAATATAGGATTTTGAAGTTAGTTTATGATTTAAGAGACTCAATTCATGTCAAATTTGATTTGGAATCTAGGTCAGAAAAGTTGGATAAGATGCAAAGAACCGTCCAAAAATATGCTAAAGTTAATATTGACTTCTTTAATCCGAATACTTCCACTGCTAAAGCTAAGGCCATGTGTTTAAGAATGTCAAGTGTTCCCAAGGACACTAGAAAATATCAACCCAAATGTCATATTCCTCGTGTTTACACATGCTCACATTGTGGTTGGAAATGTCACCTTAGGACATTTTTTTAAGATCTTAGATGAGGTTTTAAAAATTCTATATCCTATATCACCATGGTTCCCAAAACTCTAGGAATTAAGAATTCATCTATTTTGGTTAGGAAATAATATTTTGAGATATTGAATGTTAGAGTTATTGATTTTCATATGCTTGAACATGATTGATCCCATGTTATATCTTACGAGTGATTATGTTTGCATGTTTTTCGCACATTATCTTTTATGCTTTAAGTTATATGTTATTTCGAGTTGTATGATGTTTGTGCCTTTTGTTTTTTGATTTTTCATTTATTAGGTCTATTTGAAAAAATACAAAAAGATTTTGTTTGTCTTTTGAGTCTCTTTGAAAAATGCTTGAAAAACTCAAAAAGATTTCTTATTTGTTTATGTAGTTTGGTTTTACACATTTTTTGTGTCATATTAGTGTGTTTGAATCACATTTTGTTCGATGTGGCAATGACATTTGATTATGATTTAAAATGATTTGGATTGTTCTTAATCATGATTGCATGGAGTTGTTTGAATTTGATCTTCTTAATGGATTCACTTTGTATATGCCTCCACACACACTTGCACGATCACTTTTGGAATTTAATTACTTATGTGTCATGATCTAGGTGAGGTTTTCTCCTAAAAATCTCATCATGTACATATTTATTTAATGGGGGAATTTGTGCATGTAAAAACAATTGTCATGAGTTTGTTATTAATTTGAAAAAAATATGAGATTTCAATGAAAAAGGGCTATGAAAGGAGTAAATCTCCTTTGCGTGCAAGCCCACCATTGGCAAGAGCCTAAAAGAAAAGTGAGTCAAAAGAAAAGAAATAATTTCCAAGCTCGTGTGTAGAATAGGTCATAAAAATATGATATCTATAAAAAGAAAAGAGATAACAAAATGATATATGTTTATTTTGAGGGTGTTATAAGTTGAAGATCAATGAGTTTGCACAATAAGTACTAATTAATATTTTATGCTATTAATTTGAGATTTATCAATATTTCCTAGGCTAGTGTGCATTGTGTATGTTTTTCCATTATAAGTTCACATTTATTTATCACTTGAGGCTAAACATAAGTTTGATAAATTAATGTGATCATATAGATCTCCTTGGACTATCTTGAGTGTTTGGGACATATTTATGTTCTTTTCTAGTTCATACCCCTTCTATCCGTAACACATTTGATTTTGACACATTGGTTCCATACGAGCATGGAAAGCTATTTTTGTATCTTTTGTGGTGTGTTTATACCTATATATTATGATGTATGCATGTTTTGAGTGTTTGCATCACATTTAATCCATGTTTGTCATATTTGTTTACATTAATATCATATGCTTCATATTTTTATCTCATTGATATCATATGCTCATTTATTTGTATTATTTGTACTTGTGTTTCCATTTTTATTTATCGTTGTTGTTTCACTTCACATCGCGTGATCTCCCCGTTTTCCTTTATGTTCATATGTTTTACATTAAAGGGGAGAAGATGTTTATATTGTGCACCTTTACCGTTTTATATTCCTGAGCAAAAGGGGGGAGAAGTATATCCTAAAGGAAGTAGTATGCTCTAAGGTGGAGACATTTAACACGGCGGGGGGGGGGGGGGGGGGGGGGTATTTTTCATATGTGGTTTATGTTTGTTGTAGTCTCTTTGCATTTGAAATGTGTGTTAGGCGCGCAGGTTTAGTGATGATGCTGAAAAGTTTCCCAAGACCAAAGTTACTCAAGAATTTATATCAGTCAAGTAAGTTTATACTTTTCCCTTTTGGGGTTGGGATTAAGTCTTTTTAGAGCTTAACGACCTAATAGTCTTTTATTTTTGGTTTTGTCCCAAAATAGACAAAGGAGGAGATTTGTAAAGACAAATTTCACACTGAGTCCATTTGTAATATTTAATGTAAAATTGTAAGTTTACCTTTATTCCATTTGGACAAAACTATTTGAGTCATACATTGTGATTTTAGTTAGTGTTTCCTTCAAGCCTATGATGCTCACTTAAGACCGTAGCGACCAAATAAAAAGACGTCAACGTCATTATGAGTTTAGTTTCGCGTTTCATCTTCAGCAGCCTTGGGATATTGATAAGTTATGAATTCATATTATGTTTGATACTTGGATACATGTTTGGGTGTTAGTGTTTTCAAAAATTTTACTAAGGCTATTTTTTGAAAAGGATTTTTGTAGAAAAATATTTTTTGTTTTGAATGTCGTTCGAATGAGTTTCTTCTATTATTCAAAAGAATTCATATGTTTTGTTCAAACGCATCTTTATCTCATTCCAATGAGTTGGGGAATGTCATTTAAACAAGATTCAAACGATCTTAGATTAAAATGTTTTATTTGGCAAAATGTTCTCATTCAATTCTCGTTCAAACGAGGTTAGCCAGGTCTTTCGAACGACATTGTATTAGTTTGAACAAAACAGATAATGTCGTTAGAATGAGTATATAATTTCGTTCAAATGACTTGTGTTGGATTGAATGCCACCATTTTTTTACTGCTTTTGTTTATATATTAAGGGCATTGTAATTAGTTTTAAGAGTGGGGATTTGTGAAAATGATTTTCCAAGATCATATCTAAGCCTCCAAACCCTTAATTTACAAGGATAAGTTTGAGAAACAAGTTTCAATATCTTATGTTTGCTTGAGATCTCCTATGTTCTACACAAAAAAACGTTTACTCTTCATGGAGTACTATTTTGAAGTGCTGGATATCATGTTTAGAGAAGTACAATGGCTATAACTAGCTAAGGAATGGAAACACCGGTGGGATACTGAGACGTGAGAGGTGCATGTATTATGATTACCATTGTAAGGCATTTATCGGGGAGTGTGAACAAGGTTCAAGGAGAAAATAAGCACTTCAAGGATTGAAGGCTTTGAGTATGTGAGTAAGTCTAATATATCCTTGTATGATACCTATATCATAGTGGATTTGTAGGATTAGGTCTTCTGAGGGTTTTTTCGTTGTGAATTTTTCTCGTACATCACGGCATTTTGTGTTTGGTTTATTGCATTCATTTTAATCTTTCAATATCACCTAAATGAATATTTAGGGAAAAATAAACTTTGGTAATTTGTTTACTCAACATTTGGTTTATATCGTTGCATGTTTAGAATTGGATTAATTGTTTATTTGGGTAAATTAATTGATAATTTAAAATTTGGTATTTAATTACCCTAGCAGCAGTCAACGAATTTTCTCATGTATCTCGATATTGAATCTACATACCCAAGAGGTCTTAGGATCAAAGTCAACATAGTTATAACTAACGAGGCATATTTACGGGTATAGGCAATGCGATACAAGGTATATACAATGTACAACATTATGGTGTTTATGGAGATTAGTCCTTATATAACATTTCTGTTATGAGTAGAAGTGCATATTTATATGTTAAAAATACACAATAAAAGATAGGTGTTTGATAAGTATTCTAGGGAAACACGGATTCATGGGTGCCCTCATTGATACGGGAATGTTCGCTTGGATAAATGGTGAAGAGTATTCCGATTTTAGACTTTGGTTTTAGGAAATTTTTAGGGTAACTCGATTCATGGACATTTCCCTAAGATTGTTTAGAAAATTATGTTTTCAAGTAGTACTTAGTTGTATCGATTTTGAATAGCATTATTTAACATATGAGTACGTTATTAAGCTGAACAAATAAAGGTGTTGGGTAAAAACCAAGTTTTAAAAAATAAATGATATAAAATGCATACCCGGTCCCTAATGGGATCTGGGCTAAGTGGTTTAAACAAATATATATACGGTTCTATATCAAAATATATACTTATGATATTGACCCCAATTTTCTTCAGACAAAGTTTCTGTAACATTGTAGCGCGGGTTGAGTTTTTCTTGGGGGAGTGTACCTTATTAGGAGGCATCATTTAGTGAGAGCTTCGTTTGGAAGAGATGACTTTTGTAAGTGGCACGCAGAGGTTTAACTTTGATTGTTAGAGGAAGTGACTTTTCAGAAATTCGAGAATTCGTTAAGAATTTTGGAAAAATTTAAGATATTTAGATAATTGGTGTGGTCATCCGGGTTGGATTTCTCCGGATTGGGCTGGCCCCAAGATCGAGATAGGAGGTAAGGGAAAAAAGTCCCCCTCTCTCTCAACCCCTTTTTTATGCGCGCGTGGGTGATGTAAGGACTAAGCTACAGAATGGAAAGGTGTTCACCAACCATTCCGCTGTTTCAATCTGTCATGTGCGATGTTAATGTTCTCATTTTCTCCAAAGAATGTTGTGTGTGTATATGTGTGTAATATAAGTAACGGGATATGGGAATTATCCAACTCATGTCATGGAAGAGACAGATTAGACTCATCCATAGAAGTGTAACCAAAAAAATCATATACATATGATGTAATTGTTCATCGAATAACAAATCGCTATGAATGAGCGAATGTTCACGTCGGACGAAACCCAAATATATAGGAGTTCAAGACTCACAAACATAGATATAATAGAATATAAAAGGCATAAAAATGGAAAGGGAGGACTCGAATCGCGAGACTGAACCGAGACGCCTATGTAGCCCAAGGGACATTAAAGTTCACGTTGTTTGAATATATAATAAGGGTGGGGTTCAACTCATAAAGCCAAATTTAAGACTCCTCTTTGAGTGTTTTTGATAAAAATATGTACAAGTGTGAAAATGTGAGAAAATGAGGGAGTCTTACTTTTAAACTTTATAAGTAAACCCTCTTTTTATCTTTTTTGGGTTTTTCACGAAAATAAGTTACGTGAAATACTAATAATAAAGAGTGGATATTATTTGATGAGAGATAATGAAACAAAACTAAAGAATATCACAAAATGAGAATAAGGTGAATAATGACACTAAGTGAACAAACTAGAAAAGAGATGGGGGTGGACCTCCTAAAAGAATTTTTTTTACTAAATTTAGGAGATGTGTAGGATGATTTTAGTATTAATATGAGAGTGGTGCAATACGAAAAGTTAGGTGGCTAAATTTAGTTGGAAATTAAGGTGGGTGAATGTTGAAAAATGCGTTTTTTGGGTAATGAGTATGCTTTGATTTTGGGAGAATATTTTTCTAACTGCTGAAAGGGACGTCTTTCAGGGGTGGGGTCATGTGATCTTTATATAGTGAATTTTTAGGGTTAGGGGTGTCGATCCGCATGTCCCCCTGGCTTGACTATCGCCATAGAGCTTGCTTGATAGGAAGGAAAGTACACCCTACCGTTATGCCAGCTGATTGGGGTACCTATAAGCAGTTCGGAACAAACGTTTTTGAAAAAATGGAAATAAAATGCAAATTGGAAGTTCAAATTGTTCACTGACAGGACCATTGGAAAAGTAATTCATATCCCTTCAAGAATCAATTGAGCCACTCCCGAGTCCGAGAGTTGACCTAAGTCAAACGATGCTCAGAAGCGCCCGATGGTCTCTTGATAGGGGTTTTAAGAATAAAATGGATCATTCATGATAATCATGAGGTCTATTCATGCATGACATGAACTGTTGGAAAGATAAATTAGTGCGCTTTCATATTTCAGTGAGCTTCACTTCGTTTGGAGGTTTGATAAAGGTCTAACGGGGCCCTGGATTTCCCGGTGGCCTTTTAAAGTAAAACGGATCGTTCGTGCGAATTGCAAGGTTGATTCGTGTATGACATGGATCTTTGGAAGGAGGATTTAGAGCCCTTAAAGTTTTTATTGAGCTTCTCTTAGGTCCAAGAGTTGATCGGATTCAAACGGGGCTCGAGAGCACCCATTGGCCTCTCGATTAGTACTTGGAGTAAAAGGGACCGTTCATGCGAACCGTGATGCCGATGCACACACAGAATGGACCATTGAAAGGGGATTCAAATCCCTTTAATATTTCATTGAGATTTACTCAGTTCGAAGGGTTGAACGAGGTCAAACGAGGCCCGAGAGAACCCGGTGGCCTCTAACTCAGTACTCGGAGTAAGACCTAGAGTTTATAGTGAATGCAGGAGTGTTAGAGACCTAAGGAGGTGTTTGGGGGGTACTAGGATGGCGTATCTATAGAGACCCTCGATGGGAAAGCATAGAACAAGTGAAGCTCTTCGAAAGATAGACACCTCATCGATGTTGGAGAAGAGGATTGGGTTCGGTTATGCGGACTTAAGGGACGGGGTTGATCAATTCAGAGGATGGAGATCAACTCTTCGGACATGAAGATTGGGATGATAAATTAAGTGGGTCGAGGTTGATTCTGAGGGTTGAGATGACCAATTCAGCGGTCAAGGTCGATTCTAAGGACCTAAGGGCTGAGATGACCAATTTAGTGGGTCAAGGTGAATTGTGAGGACCTAACGATTTAGAAGACCAATTTAGTGGGTCGAGGTTGATTTTAAGGACCTAAAGAGTGAGGTGCCAATTCTATGGGTCGAGGTAAATTCTGTGGACCTAAAGAGTGAGGTGACCAATTTTATAGATTGAGGTCAATTCCACGAACCTGAAGATGTGGTGACTGATTCAGTAGGTCGCGGTTAATTTCTACGGACCTAAAGATGTGGCGATCAATTTAAAGGGTCGAGGCCAATTCTGTGAGCCTAAAGAAGTGGTGACTGATTCATCGAGTTGAGGTCAATTTTACGAATCTAAAGATATGATGACCGATTCAGTGGGTCGAGATCAATTTTACAGACTTAAGGAGTGAGATGACTTATTCTATGGGCCGAGGTCAATTTTGCGAACCTAGAGAGTGAGGTAACCAATTTTGTCGGTCGAGGTCAATTTTGCAAACCTAAAGATGTGTCGACCGATTCAACAAGTTTATGTTAATTCGACTGACCTAAAGATTATGATGACCAATTTAGTGGGTAAAAGGTCGATATTGTGACCCTAAGGAGTGAAATGACCAATTCAGCGGATCGAGATCAATTCTACAGACCTAAGGTTATAGTTTATGGGAAGTGGCTCTGTTGGGGAAAGCATTGAGTATTTTTGTGCAGTTGCACCATGAATTTTTAATTCCTCTAGGTAGTATGATGATGATGAGAGTGAGTGTCGATGATCCTGTTGGGGATTTTGGAGATTTTACAATCGTTTTGTTCCTTTAAAAGGGATTTTCCTCAAAGAATAATGTTCTTGACTTTAGTAGGGATTTTCTAGGAATTTTTATGAATTGTTCAGGAACTTTTTAATTTTTTCAGAATTTTTGAGATAAAATTTTGAGGGTACTTACGATAAGTAGGTTTAAGGAGGTGCCTATCGGCATAGGGCATGGACTCTTGGGCTTCTCAGGGAAAGGGAAAGGTCTCTGTCAATAAGTAGGACCAGGGGACTGTCGATCAACATAACCCTTAACTTCCTATAAAAGGGGCAACCCTCTTTATTTTTTCACACCTTTAAGGGATAAAATCTCACTTTCTCTTTCTAGAAGTCATTTTCGAGTCCATTTCTTCACAAGATCTAAAATGGCATGTACTTTTGGCACTAACAATGACGAATGTATATCCGTTGATGATTAAGAATGTTAGAATGGCAGGCTGCGGTGCCGCTTACTCTAGGTAATAAGAATGCGTGTGACTACTTTGAGTCAGTGAGTGACGAGAGGACTTTGCTGCATGATCCTTCGAACCATCGGTCGATGAGGGTGAAGAACCTTAATGGCTATGTTAGTATTTATCTTTTGGTTTTCCACCTTTCTTTTCCTTTATATTTTTATGATAATGAAGGGATTTCTTTGATCTTTCGTAGATTGACATTGCTTCTTCGAGCATCCAGCACCGAGGGACGATGGGGATGAAGGATATATGAAACTATAAACCCAAGGAGATATAGTGGATGGTGGTGACCATTGGTTTTGGTACATTAATGGGTGCATTAGATGAGACGCTGTGCTCTGCGACGGTATTATATATATTTGGCGAGAGATGGTGGGACATGACCTACACATTTCGCCAGGGGATTGGTGAGATCACACTTACTCCCTTGGATGTCTTGCAGTGAACAGGATTGGACTATGCTGGTCATCAAATCGTAGTGGATCGTACTCTAGGAGTCACAGAGGCGGTGGTGCGAGATGTCTTGGGGAAATTGGAAGAATTGTGTCTAGGGATTCTATCCATATGTCGGTACTGAATGAGGATCTGTTGTCTAGGCAGATTAATGATACAAATGGGCGGTGAGTGTGACAGGTATCCTACTTATTTATTTTGCTTTTGCGAGGGAGATTTTTGGAGGCAACGAGTGGCGACGTCATTCATCTATAATTTTTACCGTATTTGAGAATCATTTTGGATATCCACCTGTACGACTAGGGGAGCTTAACTTTAGCATCCCTTTATTCTTCTTTGGATGCCTTCAGTTGGTGTTGTCGACAAATATTCACAGGACCCAAGTATCTTTTGGAGGTGATTTTTTAGTTCAGTTTCCTCTCTTTTTTTTCTTTCGATCTTTTCATTTCTTCTGATTCTTGGTGTTACCTTTTGTAGACATTGTTTTATGAGGTGATAGGGTAAAATTTGGGGTTGGTGTCCTTAAATGAGATCAAGCTAAGAGAGTTCTACAGGATTTACATGTAGAAGAAGTCTAACATGCATTCGAACAAATCCCTTTCCCTGAAGGATGTGCAGGTGGCACTGAATGCCCTATCGAGAAACCAAGTTAGGTTTTTGATCCTTGCCTATTTTTTTAAGTTTTTGCTTTTGAGTAGATTACTGAATCTTTTTTGGGGAAATAAGTGAGCTTTTAACCTTGGAGTCTTCCTTTGCAAGTCGTAAGAGCTACGGGCGTGCATGCGCATATGAGGTAGTTATTAGCAGACGAGTTCAGATATGTATGGTACCTCAGGGAGAGGTTGAGGTTCCACCATCGGTGCCCCCAGAGTACATGAGGTGGGTGAGGTAGATAACGGATCAGGCCAGGGCGACGGCGATGGAGGGCGAGCCCTATATACTCTACACTGATATGATGGAGGTCTACGACTATCTTTATTTCGCGACTAATTGGTTGATGTCATCATGCGTACATGACGTGGAGAATATGCCTCCACCTTGCTACTATAACTAGGAGAGGTACTAACGAATCGACAACATTGGCCAAGAATTCTGGAGGAGGCGCGATTAGCAGCGGCGGGAGAGGATTTTTTTTTCCAGATATCTACTCCCTCTTATTTTTTTTTCCGGTTGAGTAATGGGGAAGTGGTGTTGTGAAAGACTGCGCCTGGTAGCCCATCCTGAGTATTCTATATTAGTTGTTCCTAATTTCTTTACTATACCCTTCTTCAATTTTGGTCATTCGATGGAAAATTGGGTTAACTGGCTTGTGGAGCATGGGGCCTAATGCCTTCACTCATCTGTACTATGGTAGGGAGACTTACAACCCCTTTTGCAGTAGAGGGAATACCGATATGTGCGGTTAGTTGGTTTTCACCAGACATTGTTTTTTTTTCCATTGTTAGTTCTGTGCCAAGCGGGGTGGGAACGTATTATGCCTCCCCTCATAACCAATTTCTTTCTAGTGGAGGACTTAATCGATTCCTTAAGGATAATACAAGAGCCTTTATGTTAGCTTCGTTGGTCATCTACCCATCCATCATAATCCGTGGGAGAGGTTAGGTTTCTATCCGAGGATTATTTAAAATGGTTATGAAAACGGGTGGTTGAAATTATTTTGGTAGAGGTGATGGGATAAAGATGGCTTGTCATGTTTGATACCATGGAGGAAGGTGTTGTGGTTTTCTCAAAACTTATTAAGTCTTACCATCACATGGAGCGCATTTGGAGAAATAATAGGGAATGGGACACCTGGGGGTCTCTAAGGACAGGTAATGATGATGACGCGAGGCCATCTGGCAGCTGAGGATAAGGTTTCGAGGAGTTGTCTTTAGGTAAGTGTTTGGTATGTTTTTGGATTTTTTGTGAATCTTGTTTAATGGTAGGTAATGGAAGTATGTATGAAGGTTATTAAGGTTAGTGGTTTGTTTGATACTCGTCGTGGATATTTCGCTTAACAACCTTATTACTGATAATGAAAGAAAAGTGATTTTAGCATATTTTGTTGTGTTTCTTTGATAAATTTTGTATTTGAACTCTCTATACTGGTCACTAAGTCATACATAATCTTTTTGTTCGTCTAAATGATGGGATGGACGTCATTCTCGGGGGAAGAAAAAAATAGTGTTTGTAAGAAAGAATGGATCGCGCCCATGTGTGCTTTATGGACTGCCTACGTACCTATGTGGGTTTTAAAAAAATTTGAGCTTCATTTTGAAAAGTGTGTTTTGAGAGGATCAGGTTCCACGTAGTTCTAAGTAAGTAGAAATGAAGATATTTGTTTTAGGATAGAAGGGGGATGAGAAGAGTTGTAGCACGCCGAGATTTCGAATTAAGGGTAAAATTTCTTAAAATGGTCCCTGTCGATTAGATGCGCTAAATCTTCTCCGTTGAGATCTGTGAGCATAGTAATGCCACCTGGAAGGATTTTCTTCACAATGTAGGGGCCACTCTAATTAGGTTTGAACTTCCCCTAGGATCCTAGATGGGTTCTACGATTTCTCTGAGGGAAAGATATCCTTCTTGGACACTAATATCCTTGACCTTCATATTGAATGATTGTCTGATTCGAAAATAGTATCCTCATCCATAGTACAAATCTTTTTGTCTTTTTTTTATCTGTGAAAGCTCATCGTAGAATCTCTGATGTCAGTCTTCCTCATTAACTTTGCTTTCGAGCATAACATACAAAGAAGACAATTCTAGTTAGATAGGGAGAACCTCCTTCATGCCATATACTAAGATATGGGGGAAGACCCTATGATGTTTATGCCCCAGGTAGAGAAGGGCTAAGGAGAGGTCATCTTGTACATCTCTCTAGGAGGCAAGTGTTGAAGGTTGGCAAATTATTAGCATTTGAGGCATCTACGAACATAAGCAGTGCATACTTGGATCATGGTGGTCTAATAGTACCATTGACGGGTATTTTTTGGCACGCATGTGACCGTTCATGTGGGGTATGCATTCCCCATTATGGTTTTCTGCATTATTTCTTCAATTCCAACCCTTACTGTGCAACGAAAGTGGGTTCCATCAAAGTTTCTCTTGAAAATTGCTTTATCGTAGATGATGTATTGGGCAGCAAATTTGTGAAAGGTCTCACACTCTTTCTTATCTGCATCTCAGGGATACCTACCATGTTTGAGAAGGCACCAAATGCCATAGTACCATAATCCTGCCATGTCAGATGCTTTTTTAGCGGCGAGATCGATGTGGTAACAGTGGGTGGGCATAACTTATTTTTGAACTAGAAAAGTGGCCATTATTATTCTGTCAAGCATATTGACCATGAAGGCCAAGGTTGCTAGGGTGTTGGCTAGGCTATTCTTCGAGTGCGAAAGGTAATTAAAGGTGACATATTTAAATTAGGAGGCGAGCTATTATATATGGTCATGGAAGAGTAGGAGCTTCCATTTCCTGAGAATTTATCCAATAAAGAGGGTAGAGTCCCCATAAATGTCCAGGCATTTTATTCCTTTCTCGAGGACGATCATAAGCCCTACAGTACGTGCCTCATATTCTATCATATTGTTGGTGCAAGGGAAGTCTATCTTGATGGGAATGGGGGCGTGAGAGTCATTGGGAGCAATACCATACCCTTTCTTATTGGCGTCTTCGTCGAAGAAAATCTACCACATGAGGTCCTCTTGAGAGGTGCATAGGATGTTTTCATATGGAAATTTGAAAACCCAGATTTCGATTCCTTGTATGGAGTAATCAGGAAGACAATTAGAGATGTCTCACCCCTTAATGGATTTCTACGTGATGTACATAATGTCAAACTCGAGTATCAACATCAACCGGTGGGTCATTCGGTTGACAAAGCGGGTTTTCTAGTAGATATTTTATGGGATCCATTCTGAATACCAATTTGATGGTAAATACAAGAATGTAGTTTCATAGTTTCTGTGTAACCTAGACTAGGGCGACACACGCTTTTTCTAAGGCAGTTTAGTAAACCTCGTACCCGACTAGATTTTGACTAGTGTAGTAGATCTCTTTTTCTTTGTAGGATTCCTCAATATATTGGTCCAGAAAATCCCTTGTTGCAGTATCAATGATAGTCAAGTACAAGAGGAGGGGGAGACCTGGATACAGAGGCATAAGCACTGGAGGTCGGGTGAGGTATCGCTTGACATGATCGAAGGCTTCTTGGCATGCCTCTTTCCAAACATTGGTTAAGTCCTTTTGACGAATTTTGAAAATGGGTTCATAGTAGAGGTCAGTTGGATGATGAACCAACTGTTGTATTACAACTTACCTAAGAATTCTCATACTTCTTTCTCCATCTGAGGTGGTGGTATATCAAGTATGGCTTTTAGTTTGATGGGGTCTGCTTTAACTCCTTCCTCACTGACCATGAATCCAAGGAGTTTTCCTTTAGTGACACCAAATACACATTTATGTGGGTTGAACCTCATTTAGTACTATCGCAATCACTCGAAGAAGTTTCTCAGGACAGGGATATAACCCTCTCAAGTCTTCAACTTGATGATCATGACATCAACATGGACGCTGACTTATTTATACACGAGGTCGTGCAGGATGGTTGTAGAGGCCCTTTGATAGGTAGCCCCGGTTCTTTTTATCCCAAATGGTAGTACTGTGTAGAAAAACATTCCCCATGGGGTGATGAAGATATTTTTCTCCTAGTGGTAAGGGTGAATCTTAAGCTGGTTATAGCTAAAAAAATCATCGACAAATGACTTGAGAGTATGACTGGCCATGTTGTCTATGATCATGTCGATATTAGGCAAATGATAATTATCTTTTGAGGATGTCTTGTTCAAATCCTGAGAGTCGAAGTGCGTGTAAACTTTTCCTCCTAATTTCGACAGGAGGATGACATTTGCAAGCCATGTAAGGTATTATATTATACTGAAGAAGCCCACGCTCAACTATTTGACTACTTCTTCTTTGACCTTGAGGGACCATTATGTCCACAACTTCCTCAATTTTCTCTTGATGGGTTTGCTTTTTAGGAATGCAGGGATTTTATGTTGAGCTATCTCTAGATTAATACCGGGTATGTCATCATAGGACCATTCAAAGATGTCCATGAACGTTTTTCAAATCTCTTCGAATTGGGCCTGCTCATGCACATTGAGGGTGGACCTTATTCTAATCTCATGCAGATGGCTACTAGAATTGAGATTAATAACAAAAGTCTCATCATCATTAGTTTGAATGCGGTTATGTTGTTTATTATTTTCCTTATTGAGATCAGTTCAGAATTATTCATTTACAAAATCATCATCCTCAAAAGTTTTATTAGAATCAATGCAATTAATGGAAGGCACAACAAGATACTTAAAAGCCTCATTTATTCAATCTTGGGAAATATAACATTGGGAACCTCATCAAAAGAGGCCTCATTTACGGTGATATCACAAATAGGAGAAATAACAAAAAATTTGGGGATTTCTTGAAGAAGGTGGATAGTTGGTTTAGCTGGGCTTGAGTAGGCTGGATTGAAATGGCATTCCAGTTAAGAAGAGGTACTTCAGTAGTAGAAATCTTTGCTGATGTGTTCGACGATGAAGCTTCTTAGCAAATCATGCAGAGACTTAACCCCAATGTCTAGGTTGAATGATTCATCGGTGTGTTTACCCTCCTATTTTTTTAGTGTTTTCCATGGTTTCATCAGCCAGAGGTTCCACCTCATGTTTCTGCTCCTCATCCTATGTGTTTTTATCTTAAAATAATATCTCTAGCCCCGATTTCATCTTTTTGTCAGCGGGGTCATACAATGGCTCAAAGAATTCACAAAAGGGGAAGTCTCCACCCTCTAATTCACTACTTGGGCATTTGAAGTCATCACCCCAGCTAATGGAGATGATATCTTCCTGACAAGAGTAGTTAATGCACTCAACAACCTTCGCATTTTCATCATACAAGTATTCCCACTCAATAGGTAAGTGCAGGACTAAAGGAACCAGACAACCCTGGAGTTTCAAGTTCATGAGCAATTCGAGGATGCTGCATATCTCCCCCTTTTGGCAAAACATATCTAACATGGTCTGGATGACATCATCCAAGATGATTTCTTCTATGGGTACTACCCATTCATCTGATGCTCGAACCCACTTTCGAGCTTCTATAAACAGGTTATTAAACCTCTTGAGTTGATGGTCATTTCTATGGGCAGTTCCATCCCAAAACTTTGAAGTTGAGGAGAGCAAGAATCCGACGAAGTCCTGCAGTGAATGGGCCGCCTTAGCTTACCCCCATTTTCTGCAATTGTTTTCTCAGAGCCCAGGGGATTTCAAAACTTTGGATTTAGATCCTAGAGGATAAAACTAGCTTGAAATGATCCAAAATGGAAGCCTTTTGGACAACATTCTTCTTGCACAAGAAAGAATTCATTCTATGCGGGAAGACTGGCTTCTTTGCCGTGAAAGTTTACCTAGATAAAGCCTATGATAGAGTAAGCTGGAAGTTTCTGTTGGAGACTTTGCTTCAGATTTAGTATTATGGGTAATTCCATGGCTCCCTCCTCTGATCAGATGCAAATGGTAATACATGCTCATCTAAGGAGTGGCAGAGCTTGATCAGCAAAGATCGTGGCATTTAGGAGAAAGGATGGACAAACTTTGTGGATTTTGGGGTGAGATTGTGGATGTGTCAGGCATATTAATAGGCGCGATTTGGGTAGAAGGGTTAAAGTCTGGGTTATTTTCTAGGAAGATGTCATTCAGTTTAGTTCCATGTGCTAGAAGATGGTTATGAGTGGTGTTGTCTTTAAGGCTAGCTGATTGAGAGAAGATGTCCAAGTTCATAAGGCCTTGGATTACAATTTTGAGGTGAAAACACTGGTTGGTGGTGTGGCATGGGACTTAGTGAAAGTCTGAGTAAGCATCATATGTGAAGTTCTTAGGAAGAGGATTTGTCAATGGTCGGGGTTCCAATGTCTTAATGAGGTTTCGGGATAACGGGGCATGATAGACTTTTGAGAAGGGAGCGTGGGGGTTGGGAGACTTTCAAGTGCCCAGGAAGTGGCAGGTTAGGATATTTTGCTAATTATAGATACAGAGGTACTGGCCAGTTTGTCATACTTCTTTGGCGCAAATTTCTCGATCAACCTTTTCAGTTTAGACTCCACCTTATGATTATCAGCCCCTTTTTCAATCTCCACACCATCCTCTCGGAGGGCTCTAAAGTGTGGGTAGCAATATTATCCCATCGATGCGTAGTTATTGGCCAACGAATTCTCATTCACTATACTCACTTGTTCTTTTTCTTATGGTCGATTGGTCATGGTGGAAACTTTTTCTCTTCATCTTCCAATGAAACTACTGAAAGATTCCCCGAGACTCTACTTAAGTAGCTTTAGGTCTTTGCATATGACCTCCAGTTCTTCATTGTATTGTATTGGGATATAAATTACCTGGCCACATCCTCCCAGATACGGATTATGGATTCCTCGAGGGACGGGAGGCACCTAAGAGAACTCTCTTTCAGGTTTTATTGAAACATTTGGGACATTTTCACCTCTGAAGACCCATGGAGGGTTATAGCTCGGTGATAACTGGGTAGATGCATAATTGAGGGCCCGCTGCCTCTAAATTTCTCGATGTCTGGCATCTTGAACTTTTCCCATAATCTAGATTTACGATAGGGAGACATGTGGGTATAGTCCATGTAGTTTTTGGAGATCTTGACTTGGTCAAATTTCTTTGACAGCATCTTGAGTTCTTCCTTGACCTTGTCAAGTTCTTCTCCCTTAGGGTCCCTAGGAATTGGAAAATTAGCCCCTGGCCGGGCAAGGTTCAAAATTAGTAGTTTATCGAGTGGCAACCCATTTGCAGGCGGGGCACATAGAGGATGTTGATACTCTTTTAGGACCCAAATTAGTTCTGGGGCAGGTGGATCTATGGTATGAGGAAAGAGGATTTCAGGTTCATGAGCTTCAAGAGTTTAAGCTCAATGCCATTGGATCTCTTGGAATAAGCTTGATGGTTATCAATTTTGGCACTGAATTGGTCAAGGATATCTACCAGATCTGGTTGAACATTTGATGTTTGGTATAAATTCCCCATTAACAGCTTGCAAAGGTTGATCTCAAATTCATTGGAAAAAGAAGAGGAAGCAATAAATCTTGAGGGTGACTTTATGGAAGACCGAAGCCAATAGGGATCTTGGCCAAAATCTGGATATGAAATCAACTTGAGAGGGAAAAATGATTATGGTTTATGTTTGGAGGAAAAAGGGAGTATTTTTGGTATTTTCTTTTGAAAAGGGGGGAAATTTGTTTTTGGTATTTTTGTTTTTGAAAAAGAGGGAAAAAGGAAAATCCTCAGCATGGTTATTATTATTATTATTAGGTTCTAATTGTTTTATATATGCCTAAATGCAACAATTTTTTTAACAATACCCGTGCCTAAGGAAAAGATAGGATATAAGATGTAAAATTGGGTTTGACTTGTTTCGAGCAGTAGGGTGACCTATTTTAAAAATGGGTTAAATATGGCTAAGATTCGAGCGGTAGGGTGACCTAGAATTTCGTCAGAGTTTCGCATAGTAACCAGCAAACTATATATGAGTATCCTAAGGTAGATGCCTATATTAGGTTTATGCATTTGGCGGGTTAGTGGATGGGTTCCCTCCTTTGGCATGACTTCCACGATATACCTCTTCTCTATAAGTGAAATCATTCATCATTATGTGCGAACAAGCCATTTGAAATACCTAAGTGTACGTGAATTTCATCACGATATACCTCGTGGAGATGATACATGTGAGAGAGGATTATATATACTCGACATACGTTGATGAGTTCCCTTCTATATACATTTCATCGTGAGTTCGATCAAACGACACGATGTGGGGGGAACCTTTCTATATACGTCAAAGGTACGAGGTCAATATAAGGTGAGAATCATATTGCTTAGGTTAACCATGCCGCGTAGGACCAACACCCATCATGAAGTGACCCCTCAGTACGGGATAAAATTTTGGTGAATATTTCCATACTCAGGTAATGTAGTGTGAAAAAATGCATGAGTCTTGATTAGTATCTTATGGAGATTTTTTGTTTTCTAAATAAAGGGAGTACTATCACTATGGGGAAGAATATATAAATAATATGAGATAAGAGGAATAATCATGGAAAGTAAATCTAGCAAGTAGATACATGGATCATGGGAACTATACAAAGCATGGTGATTGAGTGTGAAGCATGTGAATGTACAAGTGAGTGAGATATATGTCCAAAGTAGCAATAGGGTGAGTGGAAAAAGTATTTGAATATATACAAGTGAATGTGTGTGCTAGTGATACTAAGAATGGATAATTTACAAGTGGTTTGTGAGATGTGTAAGTGAGCATTGGGATATATACAAGTGAGAAAATGTGAGGGTGTGTGCTAGTGAAAATGAGCATAGATAATCTAGAAGTGGTGTGTGGAGTATGTAAGTAAAGGTGGGACTATCTACAAGTGCGAGTGTGTAAAGTGAGCATGGAGAATATATAAAAATAACCATAAGGTTAAGGTTAAATATAGTGAGAAAGTATAAGGGAGTAAAGAGTGACATATACATGAGAAGAGAAGCATGAGATAAAATATACAAGATGTAATAATAAGAGTAAAAGGAAACATAAAAGTGGAGGCATATGTACGCATATAGAAAAGAAGGAGAGTAAATAAGTAACACCCAGGTAAAAGTATATTATAGTCCTTTAAAAACGTTCCCTGCAAAGTCGCCAATATCGCCATTTGGGTCAAATTCCTCCTATATGGGCCAACCCCCGAGATCGGGACTGGGTTTTTCCATGAGCGTGTGGGTGATTCGAGGATATGGAGGTCTTCTTTCTGCCACTCATGTTGGAATAATCACGGGATGCCTCGGATATATAATTAGCCATCATAAAATGGAGATAACACGAGGGATGGAGTCGTCAACCTATTTTTCTCAAAACAAGAAAAAAAGTGTGACCTCCTTAAGAGAATGGCATCAAGGTCATATTGATGCATGTGAAACTAAGTGATTTAAAAGTTTGGGAACTAAGTTACATAATCAAACAATTTTAGGCACCCATTCTTCCCTTTCAGTCTCTCATGGGATATGTTAATCTTTTCCTTTTCTCTAAAGCGTTATTTGTGTGTGTACATGTGTGTAATATAAGTAACAAGAGAAGGGAATTGTCTCACTCACATCATGGGAAAGACGAATCAGACTCTTCCATAGGAGTGTAACTAAAAATAATCATAAATATATGATGTAAGTGTTCACTGAATCACGAATCGTTATGAAAGAGATAATGTGCATGTCGGAAGAGACACGAATATGTAAGAGTTCAAGAATCACGAAAAAATATATAATATAATATAAGAGTCATAAATATGGAAAGGGGGAATTGAATCTTGGGATTGGCTCGAGACACCTATGTAGCCCAAGAGACATGAAAGTCCACATAGTTTGAATATATCATAGGGGTGGGGTTCAACTTTCAAAGTCAAATTTAAGACTCCTCTTTGAGTGTTTTTGAGAAAAATGTGTTCAAGTGTGAAAATGGGAGAAAATGGGAGAGTCTTACTTTTGAAATATATAAGTAAACCATCATTTTTTTTATCTTTTTTATTTATGAAAGTAAGTTATGTGAAATACGAATAATAAAGAGTGGATAATATTTTATGTGAGATAATGAACCAAAACTCGAGGACATCACAAATTGAGAATACGGAGAATAATGACACTAAGTGAATGAGCTAGAAAAAAGATTAGGGTAGACCTCCTAGAATACTTTTGTTGCTGAATTTGGGATATATGTAGGCTGATTTAGTAGTGGCATGTGAGTGGTGTGATGTATAAGGTAGGTGGCTAAATGTAGTAGGAAAGTGAGGTGGGAAAATATTGGAAAATGGGGATTTTTGGTAATGAGAATGCTCTGATTTCAAGGGAATGTTTGTGGATTGCTGAAAGGAACCTCTTTTAAGGGTGAGGTCATGGGCTCTTTTTAAAGTGACTTTTTAGGGTTAGGGGGAGTGCCAATCAGCATTCCCCCTGGCCTATTTATCGGTATAGAGCCTAGCGTCCTGGTCAGGGCCCTTGGAAAGTGCACCCTACCGATATGCGGGGGTCTGGGGTGCCTACAGGCAGTCTAGAATGGACTCTTTTCGAAAAATGAGCATAAGATGCAAACCAAAAGTTTGAATTGCATATGGCCAGGGACCTTGGAAAGGTAATTCAAATACCTTCAAGAATCCATTGAGCCACTCTCGAGTCACTGAGTTGACCAAAGTCAAATGGGGCTCGAAAGAACCCGATGGTCTCTAGACAAGGGATTTTCAAAGTAAAACGAATCATTTGTGCGAACCGTGAGGACAATTCACAGACGGTATGGACTGTTGAAAAGGGGATTCAGTGAAGTTAGAGATTTAATTGACATTCACTTGGTGTAGAGGGTTTATCAAGATCTAATGGGGCTCGAGATCACTCGATGGCCTTTCGGAGTAAAACGGGTCATTCATGTGAATCGTGTGGCCGATTCACGCATGACATTAACCTTTGTAAATGGTACTTAGAGACCTTAAAGGTATCATTGAACTTATATCGTATTGGATAGTTAAATGGATTGAAACAGGTCCGGGAGTGCCCGGTGGCCTCCAAATCTATACTCAGAGTAAAAGGGATTATTCGTGCGAAACTTGAGGCTGATTCGTGCATATGATGGACTGGTTGAAAGGGGATTCAGATCCCCTAAAGGTTTTATTGAGATTCTCTCATGCCAGAGAACTAACTAGAGTTAAATGGGGCTCAAAAGCATTCGGTGGCCTCCAAATCAGTACTCGAAGTAGAACCTAGGGTTTACGGTGAGTGGAGGAGTGTTAGGGACCTAAGGAGGTGCTGGGGGGGGGGGGGTCACTAGATAGGGGTGTCTACACTAGGGGTTAAAGAAAGTTAGAAAATGGGATCAATGTTGGGTTTTGGGATGCATTTGTAAATATGGTGAGGCCTGTAACTATAGTTGTCAGGTCAAGGCCACTGATTATGAGGTTGATAGTACACGACACGTGTAGGGTCGGTTCAGTTGTGGAAAGATGCGTGTATGGGTGGATCCCTTTTAGGGGGACAACAATCTTTAAATGATCAACCTTGAGATTTATGGTGTGATAGTGTGATCATGTAATGGTTTTTAACCACGTGGTTCTTTGGATCAACCATGTGGATGATGAAGTGAAGTTTGATGTTCTGGTTTTGTCTTGGTATTTGGAGAATTTCCATTTGCATACCCCTTTTATTTATATGAACATTCCTTAGTACATTATAGTGTGACCCTTTATTTAATGATATTTTTATTTTTTACTCATTTTGTTTTTTTGTGTTTGATGTATGATAAATACAAGTCCCGATTACAAATTGGGATGTCCATAGCAACCCACATACTTGAATCAACTATCATAGATATATCCACGAATCTCGTTTTTAGGAGTGCCCTATCATAAATCCCACTTCAAGCTTGATCAACATGTATGGGGAGTGTCTGGTAAAAGATAACAATGAGTTTCAATGTTACGCTAAAGTAAATATTAGCCTCAAAAGGCAGCTGAGTGGGTGATCAAAAGTCCATAAATACATCATGTATAGTCAAGGCCATAGGCAAAGAAGGATGGTTCATTAACCATAAACCTCACCATATCCTAATAATGGAAAGTAATCCAGATCAAGTGTCCACGGTAAGGTCATTGAAATGAGTGTGATGACAGATGTCGGCTAAGACCTTGATGAGTAAGTAAAATTGATCAACTAGTTGCATGATGTCATGCAAGTCAACATGGAACTCTTAATTTTACTCATCAACAAAGAAAAATCCCATATCAAGAGGATTTACGGGACTTTATACAAAGGTATTTAGAAGGCCAATTATAGACTAGCCGAGTTCGCATACCCAATAACATGGCTAGGAAAGATTTATCTCTTATGACAACCTCTCCATTCTTTCAAAATATTGACACCTTATATACATAAAAAAAATTCTAGTTTTTAATTTCACCAGATATAATTGCTCCCATACATCACATTTGCCATTATCGACAGTCTATGTCCCTATGGTATCATAACGATGCACTCATGTTTTATGCTTGTCTGTGAACATAGTGGTGTACTAGGCAAGGGATAAAAACCTTGTATACTATTTTGTTGAGGTTATATCTGGGCCAGGGAATTTAGTAATAAAGATGCACATCACATAGATTCATAACATGGACTAATTAGATCATAACTTTTTGATCATGTCTTTTGTCTTCTAGAACATGCAGGGTGAGGATATTTAGGGAAAACCAGTGATATAACAGGAAACTTAGGTTCCCACTATATCTTATATATAGTAACCTTAGTCACACTTCCTAAAGTCAAGACCCACTTTCTAAGAGAGTTTTATAGAGATAAAGTGTGAGTTTGAGAGGAAAGTCGTGATGCCTTATAAGGTGGTCACACCCTAGTAAGTGTAGAGCCAATAAATTGGGTGGTGAAAGGTGGTCAAACTCATCCTTAGACCTACAAAATCCATTTTGAGCTTTAAAGCATAAAACTTACTCCTTTGGGTAAGGAAAACTCTTCCTCGTTTACTTTATTCCACTAAAATTAATTTCCTTGAGTTTATTTACAAGATGATCCCCCTTTAATGTTAAATATGAAATTCTCCACCACCTCCGAATATTAATCCATGGATAACTACCATTAATTTCATGTCAACACTAGATAGGTTTGTACCATTAACATTTTATCATTTGTTTTCACTTTGGTGGTTTTGTTTTGATAATAGGATAACTAATGTTCTTGAGATATGTGTAAGAGTATAATATACTCATGTTCCTCCGGTTTGTTGGGTTATTTTCATTTCGTGAACAAAAATACACTTTGTATAGATGGTATTTTTCATTTTATTAAGCTACCCTAAAGTTCAAGTCACCTCTTTATTAACAATTCACAATGATAACATTTTGGATGAGGGTATAATGACTTATGTGAATGATACGTGATATTGATTAAATATGGGTTCGCAAACTCCAATTAAATATTTATTTAATCAGAGTCAAATTTTATCCAAATTAAATTCAATCCTAAAACATGCAACTACGTGGGAAAAATCAAACCATCATAAATAATTGCAGATTTCAGAAGAAAAAAAATAAAAGGGAAAACCTTTTTTTATTTCACTAATTAAAATAAATCGCAACTTATATACATAATGAAATCTGCAATGAATATCACGCAGATACTCACATAGACACGCTACCTAGAGTCAGCATTGGATCAACCACAGTAGCCCACAATAACACGCAACTCCAATTCAATAAGAAAAACCCACAAGTACTCCCAAATGACACGTGGTCGTCAACCATAGATTTACCCTCTCTACATGAGAAACTTCAACAAGATCGTATCTTGGGTTCTAAAAATAATTCACAAACTATTAGGATTTTTGTGAATTGAAAAAAAAAAGTTTAAACCCTAAATTAAAGAAGACAAAAGTATGTTGTAGTTTGCAGTTTATGTGTATAAAAAAACGTCAGGTCTTCTTAAGGAACAATGACTCATTTAACATGCTATTTATTAAAAAATTGAGTCGGCAGATTGCTTGAACAAAGTACAAATGTCGCTCAAACGAGAAGCAATGTCCTTTAAACGACATCGCGTGACATCCTTGTGTCGCTCGAAAAACATACTGATGTCATTTGAACGACCACTATGACAAAATGACTTTACCTCAATACTTAGAAAAAAATCCATTTGATGAAAAACAACGCCTCAGGTGATTAAAAAACAGTTTAGAAAAAATATCCCAACACTTTAAATGAACCGTAAAAGGACTAAAATACAACCTTACCAAAATTAATCTCGTAGAGTATTTTCTGTTGAAGAACGTTGATATTCAGATCCGTCTCGATACATAAATGAACTTTGAGTAATTTTTTTATGCTTGTAGTGGTATACGACATATACGAATGTAAACCAGGACTTATAAAATACGTCTTTACAAATATTCCCCTATGTCTATACCGGTACAAACTAAAAGCATCCAAATTATAAAATCAAAATGCCTATACAAATCTAATACCCTCCTATGAACCCAAAACTGAAAATTTACTAAAAATGCAAGTCTTAAACTTTCTTCAAAAATCTTCAACTTTAAATCTTCAAATCTCTTTGTCACCACCAAGGTGTGCAAAATAATGATCTTCAAGTTTTGTACCTACACATATGAGACAAGAACCAAATACCTTCATGACATATCGATTTTTAAATGAGATAAACATAAATAAAAACAAATATCGAATCTTAAATCTCCCCTATAATTAAAACTTCCCCATTAAATCATAATTCGTTATCCCCTTTTTATTTTTTCGAAATAGACAAGGAAAAAAAATAAACACGGAGTGTCATAAAAAGAAAATCAAATAACTACGATCATCAAGGGTATACTTGAAAGCTTCCACAAACTATTTTTTTTTTCAATTTTTTCAAACAAAAATGGAAAAATAATTTTACAAAAATCACACACCATGAATTTACACTAATATAACCAACTCATGGAAACGGAATGAATGGGTGTGGAGAAATTCGATAGGAAAATTAATGAAACCAAACATAACATATGTGCACAATGAATACGGATATCAATGAATTCATATTACATCAACTCGATCTAATCGACACATCAAAGTCTAAAATGATTTCCACACCAATAACGTCTAAAACTATGTAATGCTTTTTCAACACTTTGTCATGACTTGCAAACCCGTTGATTACTTTTCCATCCGAATCGCTTCATAAATAATAGATCTTTTTGTATATTTCTAAACAAATTCAACAATATTTTTTTAAAATATATGAAAAATATAAATACAAAAATGGTACATACTAGCAATAGACATAAAATATCATCCTATGCTAGTAAACATGTCTAAACCTCAACCGTTAGGTGAGGTGGAGTTTTCCAAAGGTGGTGTCATCCTATGAAAAACATCCATCAAATCATGTGAAGTTTTGACTAAAAACTTAACTTGCTCAATAATATGTGCAAACTCTCTCATGTAATCATCCAGAGCATCCAAAGTATCATGTGTGGGTGAATGTGTCGTGAAAACACGTGTAGTAGCAAAACATGACACATTACCCAACTTAAAGCAACATTCCCTAAGGTGTCCTCTCTTCTTGTAATGGGTGAAAACGTATACGGGCCTGGGAACAACTCTCTCAAATCGTCTACGGTGCACTCTCCTATCCAAAATGGGACGCCTAGATGGGTTGGGTTGAGAGCCATAAGATCAATCACAAATTCGGGAATTGGCTCGGGTGCAACGTGGGAATTGGATGCACCGTCATGACCTATTCCTAGTCTCTCAACATTACCCAAAGAGGGACCGAGGAGCATCTTTCCAACCTTCTTAGAAGTATTATCTATGGTGACCTTTACCTCCTTGGCACGCTCAAGATCTCTCTCAAATTGTGACACACGGGCTATAAGTTCACTCTTTTTTTTACCTACGATGATCAACTGCTCACTCAAGGTAACCTTCACCTTCTCAAATTGACTCGTCGATGCCTCACATCCCCTCAAACTGTCAATCTCTCTCTCCAAATCAATCACCCTAAGACCTAACTCCTTATTCAATTTCTTAGTCTTTAAACGCAATTTGTAGCTCGCTATCACCCTCACTAGTGCACTCACTCTCACACTCTCTAGAAACACTAAAACTATCCTCGGGGGCCTCACGTGTACAAGTATCCTCATCATCGTGGGACAAACAAGGTATGCTCACGTGACTAGATAAAAAGGAAACACACATCCCATGAGAAAATTCATCCCAGGAATCCTTCACCTCTTCCTCACTATTGCTAAGAATGGTTGGCATGGCAATCTTTTTTCCCTTTATCTTTAGCCTAGTGGAACACTCAAACACCTTATTCTCCTTACCATCACACTCAAAATATCTCTCATCTTTCTCTTTATCTTTGTCACCCTCTTTCTCACCGCTCTCTCTAGCCTCCTACTTTTTTTTATTTTTCTCAAAAAAAATTTATTAGAAGAATTTTCATTGCAAAATTTGAGAAACGTTTTTAAAAAATTCTCAAGAAAGGCCATATAAAAATCAAATTCTCCCTCAAACTCGGACTCACAAACTTTCCCTTTATTTTTTTTATCTCTCTTGGACACTTCCTCTCCCTCCCTAGACTAGGATCTAAGTGCTATCCCTCTATCCTTAGCCTTGACAGTGTCAGGAAACATGTCAATTTGATATGTCTGGAGGTCTCCTACCAGCTCTTCTAACTTTAGATTGCTCAAATTTCCTAACAAATTTAAAACAGTCACTTTAGGGATAAAACATCTAGGCAGCAATCTCAAAATATTTTTAACCACTCGTGCATCAGGAATGTGCTCACCAAGATTGAAACTAGTGTTGACAATATCAAATAAAGGTGCATAAAAATCATCAAAACACTCAGATTTAGGCATGGTTATTGTTTCAAATTGAGTAGTTAAATTTTGCAATTTAGACTCTTTGACCGCTTTTATGCCTTCATTGATAAGTTTTAAAACATCCCATGCTTCTTTCGATGTGGTTCACATCATGTTTCGTCAGAACTCTTCAGGAGTGACGACACCAAAAATTTCACTTAGCCCACGAGAATTAAAAGTAATCCACCTAAACTCATCCTCAGTTCAGTCTACTAGGGGTTTAAAATTAGTAACATTATTAGCGGTGACAGTGGAAGGAGTCGATCCTCTATAAAAAATAACCCAAACTCACCCATCGATTATTTTTAAATAGGATTTCATACGAGCTTTCCAGTAATCATAATTAGACCCGTCAAAAATTGACAGGAGATTATATAAGTTCTCATTCGGAAACATTAAGAAATTTTAAAAATCTGATTTAAAAAAAAAATCAATATCACAGAATTTTACAGATAACAGGTCAAACGCAATAACTTAGTGCAACACACTCTGATACCAATTTGAGAATGCTATGTGATATTGATTAAATATGGGTTCAAAATTTCGAATTAAATACTTATTTAATCAGAGTTAATTTTTATCCAAATTAAATTCATCCTTAAAACATACAACTACGTGGGAAATATAAAACTATCATAAATAACTGCTGACACACAGATTTCGGGATAAAAGCCAAAAGGGAAAACCTTTTTATTTCACCTTGTAAAATAAATCGCAACTTACATACACGATGAAATTTGTAATGAATATCACACAGATACTCACATAAATATGAAACCTAAAGTCAGCAATTGATCAACTGCAACAACCCACAAGAACACGCAGCTCTAATTCAACAAGGAACACCCATAGATTTACCCTCTCTACATGAGAAACTTCAACAAGATCGTATATTGGGTTCCAAAAATAATTCACTAAACTATTGGGATTTTCGTGAATTAAAAAACCAAAGTTTAAATACTAATTGAAAAAGACAAAAGTATTCTGCAGTTTGCAGTTTCTGTGTATCGTAAAACGTCAGGTCTTCTTAAGGAACAATGACTCATTTAACATGCTATTTATAAAAAAAAACTCAGTCGGCAGATTGCTCGAACGAAGTACAAATGTCACTCGAACGAGAAGAAATGTCATTTGAACGACATCGCGCGACATCCTTATGTCGCTCGAACGACATACGAATGTCGTTTGAACGACAACTATGACAAAACCAGTTCGCCTCAGTACTTTGAAAAAATTCCATTTGACGAAAAACAACACCTCTGGTGATTAAAAAATAGTTTAGAAAGTTTTTCCCAACACTTAGACAAAAATATCCCATCACTTTAAATGAATCATTAAGGGACTAAAATACAACCTTACCAAAATTATTCTCGTAAAGGATTTTCTGTTGAAGAACGTTGATATTCGAATCCGTCTCGATGCATGAATGAACTTTGAGTAATTCTTCGACCGTTGTAGCGGTATACGACATACACTAATGTAAAACAGGACTTATAAAATATGTCTTTGGGTACCCGAATTTAGAACCATGGGCCTGGACGAGTATCCCAGTCCTGGCGGCCCAAAGTTCGGGCCCCTCATCTCTTATATTGATTCGGTCTCCCCCACGTTCCCACAATTGGAAGTTATAGGGGAGATGGAAAACGTGGAGAAACCCATCACCTCCACTTACCTACATGTACATGTATATATTAAACCCTAGGTCCGGGGAAAAAGGACAAGTTCTATTCTCTGTAATTACTCTTCGGAGTATATAGAAATAATATCGACTGCACCACCGTGGACGTAGGCATATCTTTGCTGAACCACGTACATCCTTTGTTGTGTGATTGTCATTTTATATTCCTTGTTCTCACTTGGTGAAAGCTTTCTTCT
This sequence comes from Sambucus nigra, assembly GCA_949130495.1. Taxonomy (NCBI): domain Eukaryota; kingdom Viridiplantae; phylum Streptophyta; class Magnoliopsida; order Dipsacales; family Adoxaceae; genus Sambucus; species Sambucus nigra. The sequence goes on along the minus strand of OX422212.1, from coordinate 549,255,329 downwards.
TATTTATTTGTGTTGCATAATAATTGTCACCACAATTGGCGCCGTCTGTGGGAAACATTTGTCTTTCCCTGAGAAGAGCCCACACCAAGAAAGGAGTTTAAGATGTCTGGTCACAGCAGCAATGCCCCTCAGGCAGGAGATATTCAAGAGCCACCTGCTCCTCGCAGGATTAGGTCTGAAGTTCGACATTCAGATCAGAGAACTCGCCTAGAAAGGCCAGCCTCAGAAGAAAGTCAGGGACCAACGAGGTCCACGAAAATATCCAGATTGATTGATGCGCATGAGGAAAGACTCCACGATCAGAGAGAGTCTTCCCGCAGATACGAGGCTAAGAACGCTCACTTGAGAAGAAGGCTGGAAATACTGGAGAGGGAGCTTCGTCCTGATAACAGGAGACGCCCATACCACACTCCTAGCCCTCAGGCGAGCAAGTCTCGCAGTCGAGGAAGGATCCCTAGGCGAGAATCTCAAAAGGTCGAAGGAGGCGAGTCAGACGATGACCTCCGCGAACAGCTGCGAAGAGATCGCCACCACCAGATCCCTGCTCGTAGCGATGAGAACATACGAAATCTAGTCTGCAGAGAGATGGACCAACATCCTGCTCACCACGGAACAAGATCAACCAGATAACTCACAAGGCGAGCTCTCAAAACCCAGATGAATTCACCTTTCGCGAGGGAAATCGAAGAGGAAGAAGCCCCCAAAAAATTTACCATTCCAAGGTTCAAGATTTACGACGGAAATACTGATCCCATCGATCACGTCAGGCAATACCGACAGGCCATGACCCTCTGAAATCACCGAGATGCCCTGATGTGTCGCATTTTTCCCTCGAGCCTGCATGATGTAGCGCATAAGTGGTTCGAAAGGCTCCCCCACCGGTCGATCAAGAATTTCAAATCCCTAGCCGAACTTTTTACGGCCCGATTCATTACCAGTAGCTCCCATTCCAAAAGGATGGATGCTTTACTAACAATGAAGAAAATGCCTTAAGAGACCCTCCGAGACTACGCGAAGAGGTACTGGGAGTTATTCAATGAGAATGAGGACTGCGCAGAGGAAGTGGCAGTGGCCTCCTTCAAGATTGGGCTCCCTAATTCTTCCCTCCTATAACAGTCCCTAACGAATAAGGAAGCTGTGACTATTAACGACCTAATGGCTCGAATCGAGAAATACGCAAAGGTGGAAGATGTCACCCACCCTAATACAGGATAAAACGGTCGAGCTAAGCTCACTACCAAGGGAAGTGAGAAAACTGAGAACCAGAAGAAAGGAGGAAAGAATGGAGGTAAAAATGGCTCCAAGAACGAAAGAAACCATGACGCGTCGAAAGTATTCCAGGTAGTCAACACCGTCTTCAAAGAATCAATTTACAAAATTCTCGCGAAGATCAAAGATGAGCCCTTCATCAAGTGGCCTAGGAAAATGGGGGGAGACCCCTCGAAGAGGAATAATGCGTTAAGATGCACTTTTCACAAAGAGGGAGGACATAAGATCGAGCACTGCAAAGCTCTTAAGTCTCACCTCGAGGAGTTGGACCAGTCCGGGCATTTGAACGACTTTGTGGAAAAGAGGGCAGAGAAAGTGGCTACCAACAGAGAGGCAAGACCCGACAACGTGCTGGAGGATGATGCTGGACATGAGTTCGCAGTAATCCACGGAGTATCTGACGTCAAGCAGATACAAAGGAACTCAGCTCGAATGGAAATGAAAAAACTTACAACGGTAATGCAAGATTTTCAAATCGATCCAGCAAAATCACAGCCAGGATAGCGTCGACGAGCATAGGACATCAACTATAACATGCATATAGTTTTCACGGATGAAGATTTGGTGGGAGTAAGGACCCCACATCATGATGCCCTGGTCATGACACTCAGGATAGCCAACTTTGACATCGACAAGTTGCTCATTGATCAAGGAAGTTCATCCGAAGTAATGTACCTCAACCTATTACGGAAATTGAAGTTGAGCGTCGCCGACCTATTTCGAAAAAATGACCATGCCCCTGGGAAAGATAGTGCTGCCAGTTCCTGCTGGGAACGTCTCCAAGATGATTGAGTTTTTGGTAGTTGACATCGAATCACCGTACAAGGCCATCCTCGACAGAGGATGGCTTCATGCGATGAAGGCGGTCTCCTCGACCTACCATCAGAAGCTCAAGTATGTAACCGAGCGAGGAGTAATGGAGATCCACGGCGACCAAGTGATGGCGAGGAAGTGCTTCATAGCAGCCATCCGACCAAAGCCAGAGAAGAAGGACGGGAAACCCAGCGAGAAAGTTGAAGAGGGTGTGATACCTTCCAAGTAGCAATTAAAGTATGAAAGACCTGGAGTAGAGGAGACCAGGCTCCTCCCCTCCGAGCATGTCGTTGAGGACCTGGTAGAAGTTATGGCAAAAGTTGGTGACAGTAGCAGAGTCTTCTTGATTGGAGCATCTCTCACCGACCAAGAACAGACGGAGTTGACGACCTTGCTGAGACACAACATAGATGTTTTCGTATGGGAACCATACGAGCTACCTGGAATCGATCCTAGTATGGTCTATCATCAGCTGCACGTTGACCCCATATTCAAGCCAATCACGCAGAAGGTACGGAGAACTGCACCCGAGAAGGCTAAAGCGATCGAAAAGGAAGTTAAAAAACTACTGGATGTAGGATCCATACGGGAAGTGCAATTCCCCAAGTGGTTGTCTAACCCAGTAGTAGTTCCGAAGAATAATGGGAAGTGGAGAGTTTGCATCGACTTCACTGACCTCAACAAAGCATGCCCTAAGGATAGTTTCCCCTCCCGAAATAGACCAACTAGTAGATGCCACTGCAGCCCACGAGCGAATGAGTTTCCTGGACGCATACTCAGGATATCACCAGATCCCCTTGTATGCCCCAAACCAGGACAAAACGGCGTTCATCACGACAGTTGGGTTATATTGCTACAAGGTCATGCCATTTGGGCTCAAGAATGCAGGGGAAACCTATCAGCGGCTAGTCACCAAAATGTTCAGGGATCAAATGGGAGACACAATGGAGGTCTACATAGATGACATGCTCGTTAAGAGAAAGAAGAAGGTAAATTACCTCTCAGACCTGTCAATGACCTTCGGAATCCTCAGGATGTACCGAATGAAACTTAATGCGAGCAAATGTTCCTTCGGTGTCCAGTCAGGAAAATTTCTTGGGTACTTGGTCAGTAAGAGAGGCATAGAATCTAATCCAGACCAGATTGATGCAATCAACAGGGTACAACCCCCTCGAACAATCCGGGACGTGCAGAAGCTCACTGGAATGCTCACCGCATTAAATCTCTTCATCTCCAAATCCTCCGAGAAGTGCAAACCTTTTTTCTAGCTTCTAAAGGGGAGTAAACTGATAGAGTGGAGCGCAGACTGCTCGCGAGCTTTAGACGAGCTCAAGTCCTACTTAAGCTCTCCACCGCTGCTTGTCATACAACAGCAAATGGATTCTTTATACTTGTACCTCTCGGTATCCAATCACACTGTCAGCTCTGCGTTAATATACGAGGTTGTAGGAATCCAACACCCCGTTTACTATGCGAGTAAGACCTTATTAGAGGCCGAGCAAAGGTACCTGCCATTGGAGAAGTTCACCTTTGCACTTGTAATAGCCTCGAGGAAGCTGAAGCATTATTTCGAAGCTCATACTATCATCATCCTTACATCGCATCCCCTTAAGGCAGTCCTAAGGAAAGTGGACTTGTCGGACAGACTGTCTAAGTGGTCAGTCGAGCTCGGTCGGTTTGACATCCAATTTCAACCAAGGACAGCTATCAAGGGTCAGATCCTTGCTGATTTTATAGCCGAATTCACGGGCGAGGAATTCTCCGACCAACCTCAACCAACAAAGAAAAAGAAGAACCAAGCAACAGAGAGAACCTGGAGACTCTTTGTTGATGGAGACTCCAACTCAAAGGGGGCAGGGGTAGGCATTGTCCTCATCACTCCAGAAAACACAATCCTCGAACCAGGAATCTGGCTTGGATTTACAGCCTCCAATAACGAAGCAGAGTACAAAGCCCTAATAGCCAGTCTCCAAAAGGTACAAACTCTAGGAGCAAAACGTTTACAGGTGTTCGACGACCTCAACTAGTCTCCAATCAGATAAGTGGAGATTACAATGTAAAGGATGAAAGAATGGCAGCCTACCTCGCTTTAGTGATAGAATTGATGTCAAGCTTTGAAGAGATCAACATCCAGCAGTTTCCCAGGGGGCAAAACAGTCATGTTGATGCCTTAGCAGCCTTAAGTTCGGCAGTTGACTCTGACCTTAAGAGGGTCATCCCCATCGATTTCCTCATTTGTTCGAGCATTAACCACAACAGCAAGTTACCAAACGTGGAACAAGTACTCCAGGTGGGTTCAGTCCCCAGCTGGATGGACCCCTTAAGGGGCTATTTAAAGGATGGCACGCTCCCAGATGACAAGAAAACTGCCCACCAGATAAGAGTCAAAGCTGGTCGCTTTCACTTATCCACAGGAGGCGACTTGTATAAGAAATCCTTCTCCGGTCCCTACCTTAGATGCATCCACCCAGGTGATGTTGAGAAAGTGCTACACGAGCTTCACGAAGGAATCTGTGGAAGTCATATCGGAGGAAGGTCTCTAGCCTTTCGAGCAATGAATGAAGGCTATTGGTGGCTATACATGCAAATGGACTCCGCAGTATATGTTCGCAAATGCCTGAAATGCCAATTCCACGCTCCTATGGACCACCAACCCACCAGCGATCTGAAGTCCCTGTCCAGCCCATGGCCCTTCGCCCAATGGGGAATGGACATCGTGGGACCGCTGCCTACCGCCGTCGGCAATCGCAAATACCTATTGGTTGCAACTGACTACTTCACCAAATGGATCGAGGCTGAATCCCTGGCGAACATCCGAGATGCTGATATGATAAGGTTCATATGGAGAAATATAATCACTCGATTTGGAATCCCTAGAACCATCATCACCGACAATGGAAAGCAGTTCGAAAGTGGCCCCTTTCAAAACTTCTGTAACGAACACGGGATCAGACACCGCTTGAGCTCGGTGACCTACCCTCAGAGCAATGGCCAAGCTAAAGCTTCCAACAAAACTGTGATCGATGGATTAAAGAAGCGATTACAGCGAGCCAAAGGCGCATGGGTAAAAGACCTACCCCATGTTCTAGGGGCGCACCGAACCACTCCTCGGCGAGCAACAGGAGAAACCCCATTTTTTCTTACATATGGCATAGAAGCAATAATCCCACTAGAAGCAGGTTTGCCAAAAATGAGATCCAACCTTATCGACCAAGGCCTAAATGATGAAGCATTGCTCGCTGAACTCGACCTAACCGACGAACGTAGAGAGCTGGCCCTGGTGAAGCTATCGAACTATCAGCAACAGCTCGCGAAGCATTACAACAAAAGGGTTAGCCCGAGGACATTACAAGTTGGGGACTATGTTCTAAGAAAGGTCCTGGGCAGCACAGTGAAGTCGTCAGACGACAAGCTAGGCCCAAACTGGGAAGGACCCTTTAAAGTAATTAAAGATGATCTGCAAGGTGCCTATCACTTGGAAACGATGGAGGGAAGATAAATACCACGAGCATGGAATGCAGCTAATCTAAAGAAATTCTATTTTTAGATCTTTTTCTTGTATTTCTTTTGTTATGAAAACATAAGTTCATTTTCCTTATTACTAATGAAAGTTACTTAGTTGGTTACACTCTGATTGGTGACAGTTGCATTCATCGCACATCTTTTCCAAATAACAAGCACCATGATCACTACAGCAGGGAAATACCCCTCCTCAGGTCATCATCATAAAACACGAGAGACCTCTTAGCATTGCCCCTGGCAATATATATAGCCCTACAGAGGATTCTTAGGTAATACGACCAAATCATATACTGGTCATCAAACCTACTTCGGTTGAACAAAATCTTGATCGGATGAAGACATCCAACACCAGGTGTGTCCTCGCCAATTTCCCTACTTAGGCCTAAGGGAGTGTGACGACACAACCTAAAAGGTAAGGTGGGGCACAATGGTACTTTGATATTATACTGGATTGGGGGGACACTTGCATGACAAAACAGAAGAGATCATAAAGCAGCAAGGATATGAAAAGTAGGATATACACGTTTAGTTGGCAAAATCGCCCCAAAACACAAACTTTTCATTAATCCATTTTACTTACAACAATGATAATACATGTTTAGTCGGCGAGCTCGCCCAAAGCATTTACATTATCAAAAATAAAAAAATAGCGACTGGAAAAATCTCAAGGGGGTGGAAGCCTCCGAGCAAGATAATCAGCCACTCGAGCTCTTCGTCCGTCAGCAGGAGCAGGAGCAAACTCTTCCACAACCTCATTCACATACGACTCCAATAATTGTCGAGGAATAGCATCGATGGGGATCCATCGATCGTCCCTCCTGAATGGGTTGGGCACCATAGTGGAGGAAGACATCTCATGACGATACCATAGCACCGAGTTCCTCAGGACTTACAGCTCCTTCAAGGTACTTAGACATCCCCTGATGAAAGAAAGCTCCTCGAACTCAGATAGCCTTGTTAGAGCATCCGACCAGCCTTGATCATAATCGTCAGCCCACGCTTGCCGAGGAACTTTCTTGAACAAGTGCCGCAACCGGGTGACGTCCCTTTGAAGCCCAATAGCAATTACATATGCTTGTCGAACATCATCGCGGAGTTCTTCCATCTCCTTATCACGAAGTTCTTATGCTTCCCTGTTTCTGCCTCTGGTGCTACTACCAGCTCGCGAAGGGGGAGGGCGAGTAGGGCCTCGCGGCACAGGACCAGATCTTGCTCGCGATGACGAGGATCCTTGTAGAACTGCCCGAACAGTGCTCGGTGCATGTTCCCTAAGTTGTAAGACTTCCCTCCTCAGGTCTTCATTCTCCTGCTAAAGGAACTCCCCAACTTGTTTGACCTCGGTGGCCTCTAGGAGTCTTATTCTCAGCACATTGACTTCCTCTTGCACTGAGGCACTAATATCCTCCATCTCTGGGATCTTGTCTTTCAGCTCAGCCACTAGCACGGATTGCTCCTTATACTTCTGATTTCTAGACCTGAGGGACTTGCAAAGCTTAACAAAAGCCTGGCGAACTTCAGGGCTCGCATTGGGACCAAGGGTCCTACCCAACTGGGAAGTAGAAGAGGTGCAATCATCCACATCAACTAACTACAAGCGAAAGAAAGATAAAGGAGAGAAAGAGATCAGCAGAAGCAGAAATGAAGATTTTTCATTAATAAAAATTAAAGTTATATCATATTGGAGAAAGAAAATTTACAGACTAGAAAATGCAAAAATACAAAAACCCTATCAATTAGCAACCTCGGGAGTCCCAGAGTTGGATGGCCCCTTCTCTTTATCAGCATTACCAGGAGCACTGTCCTTGGCAAGGCTGACCTCTATCCCCTCAATAAGAGAAACATGAGCAGGAGTCGCCTGAGGGACAGAATCAGGGCCTTCAATAACTGGGGCAGGGTCCTCCTCTACGACTGGCCTCGGCCCTGGGTCGTGCTCGTCGAAGAGTGGGGATGCAACATCCACCCCAGCAACTACGAGAGCCTTGTTCCATCCTTTCTTGAAGTTCAGACGGCTGATATAGCCTATCTGAACTTTAGCATCTTCGTATGCCGCAGCCCAGCCGGAATTGTAAGAGTCTTCCTTAGCAGTGATAACCTCGGACTCCTTCTTCTTCAGCTCTTCAGAAAGCACCCTTTTCTCCTCCATCACAACAAGTTTACTCGAGCAAACTTAGTCGTAGGCCCGCCTCAGCTCTCTTAGATCTCTGATCGCCGCATCCTTCTCCTTGCTCGCAGTGGCAAGAGCCAAGTCGGATGAGATCCGAGCAGCGTCAATAGCCTTAAAATTGGCATCGAGCTCCTTACCCTTCAGCTTCAGGGCATAGTTTTCTTACTCCAGTTCACTGTTCTTCTTCACCAGCTCGTCGCGTGAACGATACAGCATGGCGAAGTCAGTAACAAACTGCAAAAAAGAGAAGATATTAGAAGAGGAAAATGAGGGAAGTCAGAAAAATACAAGAGAAAAAGAAACCTTACCAGAGCAAGCGTCTGACTAGTCTGAAGGGTCAGGTGCTCTGAACCTACTGCCCTTTGGCGATCATTCGGGAGGACAGCTCTCTCGAGCAGAGACGGGGCCAGTTGAGGAGAAATTGCCACGAAGGCCCCTTCAGGCAGAGCAGATACTGGGACTAAGGCCTTCCCAGCCTTTGTCCTCGCCTCAGCCCTCCTTTTCTCCTCCTCCTTCTCGCTCTCCCTCTTCTTCCTCTCCTCCGCTCTCCTCTTCTCTTCCAAATTCTTCCTCTCTTCTTCCTTTTTCCTCTCTCTCTCTCTCTCTCACCTTTTCCTCTTCCTTCCTTCTCCTCTCCTACTCCTGAGCGGAGGACCGGGAACCAGTAGTCACGGCCCCAGAAGTGGCTTTTTGTTTCTTTGACCTCTGTGCAAGGAGCACGTGGTCCTCATCATCATCATCCCTAATCAGGTTCTTCCTCGGGGGAACCATCTCTTCACTTGAACTGCTAGAAGCGCTCGACGAACTGCTAATATCAATGCTCCCTCCACCCAAATTACTCACGGCTCCTGCAAAGTCACTTTCACAGCTGCTCTCCTCCTCGTTCAGCTGGATAGGCTCTGCAGCAGTATCTTCGAATGAGTCAAACTCTGGTATACTATCCACAGGCCTCGTTATGAAGCTAGAGCCAACATTCTTATACTCGAGCAGGAAGGCAGCAGATCTGGGGTGCTCGTCGTCACCTAAGGGCTCCCTAATTTTCCAAGCCTTTACCAATTCTGAAAGACGAACCTCGTTGAGTGTAGGTTCTAAGTTTTTTGACTTCGCTGCACAAGAAAAATTAAAGAAGAGTTAGAAAGGTCACAAATCAGCAAAAGTTGAAAAAACAGTACAATGTCTACCTATATATTCCTCCCCGTAAAAAGGAATAGAGAACCTCTCAGACGTCAACCCTTCAAATTGAGGAGGGAACTGCCAATTCCTAACAAGGAAACCTTCTTGCCAGTAGTCCTTATGGGAATCAGTTAGATTTACTACCAATACCCTGTCAGGGCTCCTAGCTTTGAGGTATAGGACACCTGAGCTAGTTCGAGAAAAAGAGTAACATAAACAGACCTTGGCAAGTCCTAACCTAGTACCATACAATTGATTTATCCTATGGACGCCATTTGCTATTTTCCACACATTGGGCGAGCATTGTGCAGGAATAATATTGAAATAGCCAAAGAAATGCAGGAACAAATCATTGGGAGGAAAAGTGAGTCCCCCATGGGAAAGCAACAGAACATGGATCCAGCGAGCATCATCTATATCCCTAACATTCCTAGGAGGGGAGGCACAATACTTAATATCTACCCACTCAGGAATATTGTAAAACTTCCTAAATTCAGAGATTGACCTATTCCCAATCTTTGCCATTGGAAGACCCAAGAAAAGCTACAAAACAAAGAGAAAGTACAAGGAAAGGGCACAGGAAACTTACAAAATAGACAATCAGCCCAAGTGATGAAGAAGCACAAGATCAGACAATCAGTCCAAGTGATGAAGAAGCACGAGCTCAGACAACTAAGAAACTATGGGAGTGGAAATTGAGAGAAGAAGGTATGAGGCGCTAGAGTTCTCAGAAGATAGAAGAGTACTGGAAAGGCTGAAGCGATGGGAGAGAAAGTGTCTATTCCAACAAGCCTTCAAATTTTAATCATAGCGCATAATAAGTGAAACGGGTGCCTCCAAATCAACTTCACAGCTTTCGAGGAATCGTAAATCAGCCATAATGGCTGATCATTTAAATCCATTGAGCCCATAAACATGGCCCAACAAATTTAGGGGCAACTGTGGGTACCCAAAATTTAGAACCATGGGCCTGAACGAGTAGCCCAGTCCTAGCGGCCCAAAGTCCGGGCCCCTCATCTCTTATATTGATCCGGTCTCCCCCACGTTCCCACAATTGGAAGTTATAGGGGAGATGGAAAACGTGGAGAAACCCATGACCTCCACTTACCTACATGTACATGTATATATTAAACCCTAGGTCCGGGTCAAAAGGACAAGTTGTATTCTCTGTAATTACTCTCCAAAGTATATAGAAATAATATGGACTGCACCACCGTGGACGTAGGCATATCTTTGCTGAACCACATACATCCTTTGTTGTGTGATTGTTATTTTATATTCCTTGTTCTCACTTGGTGAAAGCTTTCTTCTTATTTATTTGTGTTGCATAATAATTGTCACCACAATGTCCTTACAACTTAGTTACATAGTATCACCTTCGTTAAAAAATATATTTATAAAAGCGTGTGTGCTTGCGTTTGAATATTTTCTTCCATCATATGGCATAATACTTCTTAAGTATAAATTATATTTTTCAAAACTTAGTCATTTTATGAAGTGGATTTATTTTTTTATCTATAGTGAGTCATGCTTCGCTCGACGCGATAGTGGTTTATCTATTTGAAAAATTATCATATTAATTCCACCACTTGGCTCACTTTTGATTTGCTTGAACGAAGTGTCTTTCGCTTCTCGTGTCCTGGATCAACAATTTAGGACAATTTAAGTAGAATTTTTTTACGTCTTTTCATTAAGGTATCGTTCCATCAAATCCTTTCTTCACTACAACAACATGTTCATGAGGGTTGTCGTGACGCATCCCATATGTGTAACTTTTGCATTACTTTTTGGATGGATTTGGTATATTGTATTAAAATTTATGCCAATTTTAGAGGTTGATTTGTCTATTATTTCTCTATTATTGGATTCATTAACATGATCATTGGAGATAGTAACATGAGGGTCTTTGATGTTTAACTCTTTTACCAGGCTTCTCATGATCGAATCATGAAACTCCTTAATTATCATTCTGTTATTAATGCTCGTTTTTTTTATATTGTGATGTAAAATACTCAAGCTTATAAAAAGAATAATATACAACAAATCCAACCTAAACCAATAACAAATATTAAGTTAAAATAACCCTTAAAACAATTATATAGGTTTTTGAACATTATAATGGGCCATCCCCTCCCGGAACTAAACTTTGTTGGTAAAACACTACATAAAATAGATCTTAAGATAATAGCTTTGTTTGATGCACATGAAAAAATGGTGGGATATGATAAGAGTTTTTCATGTTAGAGATTATCTGGAGGGCTTATCTAAAGATCAATCTTAGCGAATCATTTATTCCTTATCCACCACTCCTTGCAATCTTAGCCACACACTTGGCTTGGATGTTAGCTACACTCCTTTTCTTGGCCACCACTCCTTGGATATCTAGCCAAAAAATGTTATATACTATTCCTATAAAAGGAAGCTTACGTGGGAGAGGAAACCACACCAAAACACCAACAAAACATCAAATACAAAGTGCAATAACAACTAGAATAGAGAGAAAAATACGATATGAGTATTTTTAGAGTGCGAGTGATACATAAAGTGTGTTTTGTAAAGAAACATTATTATAGTAAAAGTGGGCGTGATTTGTGGACGTGGATAAATGGATGATCCACGTATCTTTGTCTTGTGTGTGTGAAAATTTTATTTGATCTTTTTCTTGACTCATTGAATCCCAAGGTCCTGAAAAAAATATTGACGGAATTAACAACATATAATTTCTCAATAATTGGTATGAGAGCTCTAGGTTTGACAACCCAAAGTACACATAAGATGTCTAATAAAAAATATTGCGCGTAACTTTTTTGTATTCATCGTATTTGGTTGATTAAGAGCAATGGCGCCAAAAAGGGAGAATTCTAAAGTCGAAAAATTTGACGGTGAAAATTGGATTTTGGAAAATGCGAATGGAGGATTATCTATTCTACAAGGATATGTTCTTATCACTAGTTGAAAATTCTAAAGATATGAAGGAATAAAATGGAAGTTACTTGATTGAAAATATTTTGGAACCATAAGGGTATCACTATTGAAGTCTTTGGTGTTCAATATAAAAAATGAAAAGACAACAACGTCTCTCATGGCCATTTTTTCTAGTATGTATGAGTAGCCCTTCATAGAAAATATAATTCATTTGATTAAAAATTTATTTAAACTGAAAATGGCCAAAGGCAAAAAATTTAGAGAACATATAAAATCATTCAACAAAGTGATTCGCCAATTATAATCGGTTGAAATTGAATTTAATGATGAGATCTGAGCTACTTAAATTTTGGGCTAGTTTCTCAAAAGTTGGAGCGAAACAGCTACTGTGATCAATAGTTCTACATGAAAATCTAAATTGAAGCTCGATGATGTCCCTAGTATGGTCATGATAGAGGAAATCATAAATCAATCAGATAGAGCTTCAACTTCAGCATTGACATTAAACTTGGAGAGAATATGAAGATAATCAAGCATGAGGAATGGGTGTGGAAGGTTCTAGTCAAGAAATGGCAGGTCACGGTAAAAAAAACCCAAATATTCTAACAATCAAAATCAGAACCAGAAGAAGATTGAGTGTTGGAATCGTGCAAAAATCGTACATATCAAGAATTAATACCGAAATCCAAAGAATAACACAAAAAAGAAGACCAAAGAAAATTTTATTTAACAAGAAGAGAATAATGTGCTAATATGATATTTGGAGAAAAAGGAGGAATCTTGGGTGACTCAGGAGCATCATTCCATGATACCTCAAATAAAGCCTTGTTTGAAAGCCATGTACTGAGTAAACTTATTAATGTGTATCTTGGTGACAACCAACCATGCGACGTGGTTGGTATAAGTGAAGTACAAATAAAATTAAATGAGTTTTTGTGGAAATTGAAGGACATGAGACACATCCCAGAATTGAAGAAAAATTTCATTTCAGTGGTCTAGTTGGCAAATGAAGGTTATGTCACAACCTTCAATGGTGAGACGTGGAAGATTTCCAAAAGTGAAATGACCATACACGTGGCAATAAGACTTTCACACTCTACATAACCACAAACTCTTATGGGTTAATTATTATTTTAAATATAAAAGAGGACTTAAACTTTTGGCATCAGAGACTTGGGTACATGAGTGAAAATGGTCTCAAGTTTTTGTACTCTCAGGGAAAACTACCAGCACTATAGTTAGTTGATATTGACCAATGCGAAATTTGCATCTTCGAAAAGAAAAAGAGGATCAATTTCAAAAAGAATAGAAGAACCCCAAATAAGGAGAAACTTAAGCTTGTTCACACTGACGTTTGAGGTCTAACCCGTGTCTTATCCATTAGCATAAAATTTTATTTTGTGACTTTCATTGATGACCACTCTAAATAGGTTTCGGTTTACTTCTTGAAACACAAGTCTGAGGTGTACAATATGTTCAACAAGTGGAAGGTCACGGTGGATAATGAGATAGGGTTGAATATAAAAAAGTTTTGATCTGACAATGGTGGAAAGTACAAGGACACTGAGTTTTAAAAGTTCTGCTATGAGAATGGCATCAGACTAGACAGGACTGTGCCATTGACACCGTAATAGAATGGCATGCAAAACGGATGAACCAGACATTAATCCAGAGTGACAGAAGAAGGCGTGTACAAGAAGGTCTACCTAAGCAATTTTGGGCAAAGGCAGTCAATAAAAAAACTACTTGATCAACCAAGCACCGTCAATATCATTGGATCACAAGCTACCAGAGGAGGTATGGAGCAGAAAAAAGGTAAAACCTTCACACTTCAAAGTTTTTGAGTGTGTCTTACACATGCATATTAGTGATCATGCCAGGGGTAAGCTTGATCGTAAGTCACTCAAATAAACATTCATTGGATATGGAAAATATGAATTGTGTTGTCGCTTATGGCATAACAAAAAAAGGTCATAAGAAGTTAAGATATCGTATTCAATGAATAAGTGATGTATAAAGTCATAGATGCATGTTTCATAGACTAAGCACATTTCAGTGGTTCAATATAGGATGATTTTGTGTATGTTAATTTTTAAGATGCTCTAGAAAATAGTGGAGTAGAAATACCTCAAATAGAGGAATCCACACCTCATATTAGTGCATTTTACAGAGTCTAGCTCTAACTCTAGAACTAAAGAGGTCCTCCCGTGATCATGTGACAAATAGGAGGTATATAAAATATTTGTTACTTACTAATGGTAGTGAACTTGAATGCTATGATAAAGCATGTTAGATAGGGGACGAGAGAAAGTGGGAGCTTACAATGGAAGATGACATGAAGTCCCTTATCTCGATCCAAACATGGTAGTGAACTAAGTTTCCCATGGGTAAGAAGTCTCTACACAACAGGTGGGTGCATTGAGTAAAGGAGGAACATGATGGTTCCAAGAGATTCAAGGAAAGTCTTGTGATGAAAGGATTTTAGAAAAAATGAGGGGATGACTATACAACTAGGGTTTCACCGATTGTGAAACTAACTACCATATGGTCAATTTTAAGCATTGTTACGATAGAGAATTTGCACCTTGAGTAGTTATATCAAAATTTAATTCCTCCACGGTGATCTAGAGAAGGAGATATACATGCAAAATTATTTATATGGGAAGGAAAAATATGTATGCTAGCTAAAAAAAAGACTACGCGGCTTGAAGTAAGCCCCGTGGAAGTGGTTCATGAAGTTTAATGAGTTTATGCAGAGAAATGTCTATAAAAAATACAATACTGACCATTATTGTTACTTCAAGAGATTTTAATAAAGTTACATCATATTACTATTATATGTTGATGACATGGTAGTGGTGGAATTAGCTACGGATGAAATTAATAACTCGAAGAAGTAATTATGTAGTGAGTTAGATATGAAGGACTTGGGTGAAGTGAAGCATATGCTTAGGATGAAGATTAACAGTTACAATCAAAGGGTATTTTGTAGTTATTTCGGCCAGAGTATATCGATCGTGTCTTGTGGAGGTTCAACATAGGTGATACTAAAGTTGTTAGCACACCATTAGTTAGTCACTTTTGACTACCCAAGGACCAGTCAACTGAGATGGAGGATAAGAAGAAATTCACGGTGAAGGTTCCACATTCCTAGGCCATGGAAGTTTGATATATTCCATAGTCTGCATGAGAGTAGATATCGCTCATGCAGTGGGAGTAGTGAGAAGGTTCATGAAGAATCTTAGGAAATAACACTGAGAAGCAGTGAAGTGAATACCCTGGTATCTACAAGGCACTAATGATAAATGTCTATGCTTCAGACGAGGCAAGATGAGGTTACTTGGATGTGTTGATGATGACTTTGTTGGTCAGGTATATCATAGGAGGAACACTATCGATTACATTTTCACAATGAGTGTTACTGTAGTTAGTAGGGTTTCAGAACTACAGAAGATAATGTGTTATACACTACATAAGTAGAGTACGTGATAGTAACTGAGGCTAGTAAATAGATGATTTGGTGTAATATATTGGTGTCATGGTTGATTTGGTAGCTAGAGAGTTACATCCCACATCGCCTGGGTGGAGAAAAGTAATGGTTCATATATGTAGATTTGTAGTCGTCTACCACTAAGGCCTTTTCAGCACCACCAATAAGGCATGTGGTTTATGACACCACAAGTTAGGGGTTCAAACCCCATTAGTTCCTGTTTGTGGATGCGAGATGGAATAAAACCCCATATTGTTGTAACCATTAGTTAAATTGAGGGTAATATTGATGATGGTAGATTGGAGTATTACATTTGGTTATAGGGTTTGTTGGTGAAATTGGGTTTGAAGCATGTGAAGAATGTTTTTCATAGTGAGAGCGCAATACATATAGCAAACAATTCAGTATTTCATTTAAGAACCAAGCATATCGGACTTCATTATCATTTTGTTAGATCACTTCTTGATGATAGATTTTTAACCCTTGAAAAGATCCAAGGAAGTAAGAATTCAACTTACATGTTAACTAAAATAGTGACTATAAATAAACTAAAGTTGTGCTCAACTTTAGTAGGTCTTCAAGCATAGAAGACAATGTAATGACCAATCCCAAATTTTAATTTTAATTATATATGGATTATAAATGAGGAGTAGTTAATTGTAATTAAGGAAGAATTATGGAAAATTGGAGAAAAATAAAAGAAAAGGGGTCGTTCAAATGACAAGGTGATGTTGTTCGAACGACATAAGCATGTAGCGAGAAAGGTTGTGAGATACAAGGCGTATAATGATGTGTTACTAACTTGCAGCAGTTGGTCGTGCGCAGGGTCATGCGATCCAAGCAATTAACGACATACCATAAGTCATTCGAACGACATAGGGAACACGTTCGAATGATGTTGGTCAAGAATTTTAGTCTCAGTGCCCTTCTGCGCTGTCACAATTTGGGGTGTTGGATCTTTAAGCTGTCGAGTTCAGATCAACCCAGAAGGGGCAAAACGGGATTTTTAGCCTTAAGGAGGGTTTTATCAATGGTTGTTTGGTGTGTTTGAGGCTACTTTATGTTGGGAGAAATGGGAGAAGGAGAGAGAGAGAGAGAGAGAGAGAGAGAGAGAGAGAGAAAGAGAGAGAGAGAGAGGTGGATGGTTTTTCACCTCCACCCACCACCAAGCCACCACTCCTCTACCATGGACCAACCATAAACCATCATTTTATAATGTATTCCTCCATATTTGAACCAAAAACACCCATTTCCACCATTGATAAAGAAGGGTTACGAATTTTGGAGGAGTATTTAGGGAATTTTAGAGAAGATGAATGTGGGTTTTCATGGAGTTGAAGGGGATTCTTGCTTGGTGGCATGATGGAGCATGCGTTTAGATTGGAAAACCCTCCTTGAGGCCACCTTAGGAGGTGGGAGATTGTCGTATTCTTAGACCTTTCATGCCTATCATTTTGGAGCTCCATTATAGGTGGGAAAAACCTTACTCTTACATAAAGATTATATTTGCGTATTGTAGTCTTGGTGGTTAGATTACATGAGTAGGGTTCAGTTAAATAAATGATAAAAATTGATGTGTAGAAATAATAAATATTTTTATGTAATAAAAATATTGGAAAATGTTATTTTTGTTTAGAAAAATAGACAATTATTTCAAGGTTTTGAAATAGTAAAAGTGGGTGTTTAATGAAAATGGTGTATTTTCAAGAAATATTGAAGAACAATAATTTATGAAATAAAATGTTTGTAAATGTTGTGATTTTGTTGGAAAATTTGGTGGATTTTTTTTTTCAAAGTTCTTGCAAAAATGAAGGTTTTATGAAAAGTAGACATTTGTTGAAGTTGAAGAAATAAAAATGTCTTTTGTACAAGTATAATGATTTTCCATAATGAAATGTGTGTTTAAACTATGTAGCAGGATTTTTGGGTTTAAAATCTAACTTCTCAAGCACAGAAACTTTTAGTATTTTGGTATTAAGTGTATAAACAAGTTTAAAGAATATTTTTTAGGTTTAAACATGAAATAAGAAAAGTAGAAATTCTTGTCTTTAAAGTGTATGAAAAAGGAATTGAAAATATGATAAGGATAAAGTGTAAGACTATAAGTAAAATGAAAGAAATGGTATTTTCTAATAAAGTAGTCTTAAGTATAAATGAATTTCTTGGATAAAAGAGTAAAGAAATGTGTGTTTTGGAAAAAGCTTAATGAAGTTATGGAATAAGTGTTAATGGGTAAACATAGGAAAGTTAGCAGATAGATATTAACACTTACGAAGTTGAAAAGAATTAAAGAGGTAAATGTATTTCCAAATAAAAGAATATTACTCTGAGGCTAAAAAGGGTGTTAATTTGTTAAGAAGTTAGTATGAATAACTTATTTGTGTTTGTAAGGAATTAACACTTGTGTAAATGGAGTAAAAGGTGATTTTTGGAAGTAAATGGGTAAAATGGTAATTTTACTTAAAGTGGAACATTTCTGTGAAATAAAAAAATTAGAAAAGATGTTACATAAGGTGTTCCTAAATGAATATGATTTTTAGAATAAAAATCAGGGTTAAAGTGTAAAGGACATGAAATGGTAAATTTCAAAGTGTAACACAAGTGGGGCGGTAAAGTCCCGAGTTTTTTTCTTTTGACTGTGTAAAAAGGAAAAGCGAGTAATGTGGAAATTTGTAAAATGTTAAACACATTAAAAGGGAATCCAATGACGCCGAGAAAAGAAAAAAGGGCCCAGAGCCCATGGGTGAAAATCCCTAAAATACTGGCCAGAGCATATGGTGCGCATAGCCGACAGTGGGGAGCTCGTGGAAGTATGCGGTATTGGAAGACTCCGAGAAAAGATAAAGTAAATATGGAACATGTAAAGAAATGGATTATGTTGTAAAATGTATTAATACAACCTAACTTGAATGAATAAATAAATGTTCTAGCAAAGGTTAAAATGGATAAGTAAACGTATAATTGATAAATGCCCATAAAGTAAGAAAAAATGTAAAGTATGTGGGTAAATGGGTGCTTAATCAACATAATCGGTTAAACCGATAATTAACACAAGAATGTGTTGTAAAAAGGTTTTTCAAAGATTAAATAAGTATTTTCTTATACGATGTTTACGTGTGTTGAAATGGTTAATTTCAACGAAAATACTAAAGTGTATTAAAGTAAATAAAAAGTGTGGTTTCGGTAAAGGAATGTGCTTGGATACAGTAAATATTGTGATTTCAAGTGTTGAGTCGGGTATGTTAAATAAAGTGTGAAATTGCTAAGGGTGAGTAAAGAAAATCCCTATAAGATTAAGGTAAATCTATCTAGATAAATAAGGTTTTTGAAAGTTAAATTGTTTCATGCAAAAAGTATATGTATGTCCATGTATAGATACGTATACTATATGTTTGCATGAGCACGTAGCCATAACGTGTCGAGTCTCCCTTTTGCCATTCGATTCTATGTTTTGTTTGTATATTTCACACTGGGAATAGGCTCACCCTCGCTTTGTTACAGCAGGTTGGGAGCGGTTTCATATTTTAAGAGCGTTATATAGGTAAGTACCTATTTTATTTTTACGTTAGTATCTCTGTTTATTTGGACTTCTGGGTACTCCCCATGGGTCCCTCACGTAATTTATTTTAAAACTGGAATCTCATGCTAAATAAGTGAAACATTAAATAAAATAAAACTGGAGTAGCAACATTATGGTGGTTGTTTCATTGCACTTAACACCTAATGCTCGGATCGAACCGGGTTGACTACGGGTAACCCATAAATCCGAGTCGTGGCGTTACAATGTTCCTTTTGAGAGTGACATGGTGAGGTCGTTATTGGATCTTTTGACGTCGATTTTAGGTAGGTCCAGTCATTCTAATTTGATGACGTTTTGGTTCGTGTCCTCAACGGTAACATCAAGGAGGTTATCAGGACAAGTAAGTTAGTGCCAAGTGGCACACGATTAAGTTGATAGTTATTAATCGCTTCCAAGCTTCTGATTAGAATTGTAGTAATTTACGGGTGTCCATGTTAGCCTCTAATGGTGAGAAAGTGATTGTTAGTGTGAGGTGCTTGTTTTGAATTTTGGTGACATAGAACCATTCGAGGTATTGATAGATTGAAATGACGCCTATTGGGAAACTGGCACAAGTCTCCTATAGTCAACGATAGAGATTGATGGTTAGGGTGTCTCGACTAGGCACTAATGATTGTAAATTAAAAATTATATAACCCTTAGGTGTGGTGCTTACGAGTAATTATTGTCGGTGGCATAATTAGACAAATTTGATTCTTCAAGAAAAATCGTAGTTGATTGTACTTCGGTAAACCCATGAAGTTGTGTAGACTAATAGTGGAAATGCCGTAATCTTTTTTATGATATGAATTGTATGATAACCTTGATGGCGAGAGTAACCTCGGTAGGGATGACAATAAACATTGTATTAGCAACCTAGTCGTAAAGGTTATATGATTCACTCATGGAGGTTAGATAACCGAATAACATTCATAAATACTGATTATGTGGTGAGAACGAGTTAGTTCTTTTGGTTGAGGACTTGGGTTTAATATATTTTGGTTATAATTTGGTATTGAGGAATAGGATATCGTGAGACATCCGTGGTGTAGGCCTTGGTATTTGTAGGCAACACCTGATGTCCCATATCCTACCAAGATATTTATAACCGTGTTAACTTGTAGGTTAGCACACAGTATAATGTTTACTTAAAAGGGAAATTTAGTTGATGTGATTGAACATTCAATTGAGGATTGGGTGAGGCATACCTTGAGGTTTATAGGCTGCAGGCGACGTCTTGTATCCTTCTATAACATGTAGTAGCTTTAATAATGGTTTGTACATGGCTTATAGTCACATCCATTTGGAAGAAATGTAAGATTGGTATCTAACTGTTGAAACTCATTTTATCCGTCGAGGTAATGTCAGTAATCCTAGTGTGTGAGTAGTTCATAGAAAAGTTAAGGTGCCTATAAGAAAAATTATGTGTGGCATCATTGAGGATAAATATTGAATGTTGTGATGTCTTGAGGTGTTTGAGGATTAAGGTGCACTATAGCTAGAAGCTCATAGATTAATGTCTTTGAGACACCAAGTAATATTAATGTGGGTTTCGTAAGGTCTGTAGAGTGCACCTATGGTGATAAAGGTATGGACAATAAATTCTTGTCGGGTTTTTGGAGTTTTACATGAAATGTGTTTAGTGTCATTAGGAGACCAATAAAGTTCAGTAAAAATAGGCATTAACATTCTAGTAATCATTGAGTTAAGGGTCAGATGATGATCCTCAATCGCTTCGTATCCGCCAATTAAAATAATTAACACTAACCTGAGTCACCATATAGGTGAAAATCATCAACACTCTCCCGGTCTTAATCGCCTCGTATACGCCAATTGAAATAATTAAATTACGCCGAGGATATTAAAGGTAGGGCCTTGCTCCCAAGGAGGGAGGGCATTGACTTCCTAAAGGACTACCAATTCATAAATTGTGTTGGTATTATGAGAATGAATGGTTGGGATTCAATTAGTCACGTCTAGTTACCCAAGCCAGGGTATATGGCCAGAAGTCGTGCTCGATGAGAGTTTTGAGAATGAGTGTCATGACTTCAAGTATATGGTATAGGTTCACTTTCATGTGTTAGAATCAGATTCCTAGGGGTGAAATTTCTCGCGACAGTTGATTGTTCCTTTTAACTCTCCTGTATTCCTTTCGATTTTAGTAATCGAGAATCAGTATTTTCACCTAAATGGTGACTCAGGTTAGTGCCATGTCATGGTACGACGCGATTAAGACCGGGAGAGTGTGATGGATCATGTTTGGTCAATGCAGCTTGGTAACTAGGTGCGCCCATCTAGGTATTCTTGCTATTGCATAAATTTTTATATACGGGAATTTATTTTTGCGGCCACACTATTTGCTCTTAGTATCAGTCTCCCCTTAGACTAATGGACTTTAGACTGGCCAGCTCGGTAGTCAGTGGCTCGGGTTGCGGAGAGTGGGATAATGGCTTGGGAATATTGATAGAGTGCAAAAAGTATGCGCGTGTAAAGTGCACATTCGTTGTTTTCATTTTTCCAACTCAATACAAACAAACCTAAATTACTACTACACTTGCGGGGCAAGCACAGCGGTAAGTCGGGTATCGAAAATCCACAGGGATGAGTTGCTAGAATTTATGTGATTTAATACTCCGAAATAAAAGTGTGAAAGATGGTTACAAACTAAAAAGTAAAAGATGCATAAAAGGGACATGTTTAATCTAGGCGAGGGAAAATAAATCTAGATTAAGAAAGCGAGTAAAATCTATAGGTTGCGTCGAATATCCCTCACCCGAGTTAATTTGTATAAAATGGTTACATGGGTCGACGAGTTATTTAGATTGCATCTCGTTTCAACAGTTAATTGAACCAAGGCTTGTCACGCCCCTAAATCCGCATAAAAATCCTAATAAGATTTTGGCGTCAACAAATATCTCGGAAATTGCGTACGAAAGGTCGTAAGTACGGGACATACATGATATGCCCCGTCAAATCTCCTAGGCACAATAACTAGGACAACAAACCCGAAATGAACCTGTAAACACTATCACCAAGCATATCAACGCGTTATCTCGAGTGAGTTCCATTCAAACACAACCTAATTTAAATTACCTAGAAAGCATGTTAAAAGTGCGATAAAGAAAGCGGGAAATAAACGCGGTAAAACTATACTAGAAAGAAAGTAATCAAAGCACGTAAACCTAAATTAGAAAGCTTGTAAATTAACTAGAAAATAAGAAATGAAGAAATACAAACTATATTAATGGAGAGGATGATGAATAGTCAACATTCAATCCCAAAAGTGTGTCAATCCAAGAAGAAATGAAGAAGAACTAAGCAAATCACCCAAACCCTAAGCTAACCTAAGCTAAAATTGTGTATCTACTGCTATATGTTCTTATTACAACAAAATTTCTTTATATAGTAAGTGGGAATAAAACAAAAGAAGAAATAAAAGAAATGAAAATATCTGCAGAAAACAGAGCATCGATCGATCGATCCCTTTAGTCGATCGATCGATCAAGGCCAAAATTCAGCAATTTAGAATAGTCGATCGATCGACCAAAATCTTCGATCGATCCATCGATCAAGTAGGGGTGCGCCAAGCAGCAGCACACTACATTCTTTTCTTCCTCTTTTCTTCTTCTCTTTTAATTTCCTTATTTTTCCCTCTGCTGAAATCGCCGTAACTCATCATACGGACTCGAAATCGCGCACCGTTTGAGGCCACACGAAGCTAGCGAGGAGAGCTATAACTTTTGTGAAATGTCGGGACAGGTGCCCAAGCTGTGAAATGACCAGATTGCCCTTGAACGTGCGATTGCGTAGGGAACTTCACCGGAATGCGTCCGAAGTTCATACTTAGTACCTAAATACCTACAAAAGCCCAATTATACCTCATATAGCTTGTTAACAATATAAACCGAGGTTGTTTGGTTAACGGACTTAAATATAGATATTAAGGCACCCGAGGGGGCTAAAATGAGTAGGTTCGAGAGATGAAATACACAATATTTGCGTATTATCACACCCCCTAACTTACACATTGCTAGTACCTAGTAATGAAATAGGATGCAACAAGAACTACAAGCAAACCAAAACCAGGAGATAGTACAATAGTATGTTATAAAAGCAAAAGGCCACTTTCGCAGGCGATTCGATTGCATTTAGCATATGCAATAAGCCGTTAAACCCCTAGGTTATCCTAGTGAACAAGTGTAGTCTCGTGAGGGTTTTTAGGGATGATACCCATAAACATCACATGGT
Source organism: Sambucus nigra (assembly GCA_949130495.1). NCBI lineage: Eukaryota > Viridiplantae > Streptophyta > Magnoliopsida > Dipsacales > Adoxaceae > Sambucus > Sambucus nigra. The sequence goes on along the minus strand of OX422212.1, from coordinate 549,232,166 downwards.
TTCCTCAAACTATGCCCAAACCAACATGCGACAAGCCCAAAAATGGCGAAAAAGATTTCATACGCATTATTAGCAAAGTGAACGGATTCAAACAAAAGTCTGAATGATTAACATTATAGAATACACCTCATAGAATTGAAACCTTAAAATGTGGGAGGGGAGAGAGAACATGCAAAGTGTGATTTGGTAAAAAAACATAGATAAATTGGATAAACATTAAAGCAAGCATATATTCAATCGCCACGGGCACTACACTCATCAAGAGAATTCACTCAAAACAGGGAGGTAACACACGAAACATGCGGGCAAAAGAGTAAATGCAAATGGAAATAAGGCCGCACACATGTCACAAAAGAAGAACGCTATATATAAAATGAAAAATGTAATCTCAATGAAAGGATATACCGCACACTAAAAGAAGCGAAATGCATTTTCACAGATTATCACAACTATTATGACTTTTGAATTACATCAACCTAAGATCACATAGAACTTTAATAGAATTATAATGTAGGCTAGGCTAGGGTAGGAAATGAAGGAATGTATATATGGATTCAAAGTGTTCGGGATGAAAACTCGGGATAATGGGAAAATGCGCGCAATATCAAAATTGGAAAAACAAGTTCCAAAACGCATTAGATATATCATCGGGAAGAGTAATCAAAGCTTATTGAACTCTATACAAAAATATTTAAAACTTTCTCTTTTCTTTCTTTTCTTCTTTTTCTCATGTTTTCTTTTCTTTTCTTTTGCTTTTTGCTTTCTCTTTTTCTTCTCTTTTTTCACTACTTTCTTTCTTTTTACTTTTCAAACTCTCATATGCCTAAATTGCAACCGACATCATAAAAACATCATTCAATCCCAAGTAACATTCCAAACAAAGGCATGGAAAGTGTATGTATGGTATATAACTCCAATTTAGAGTTGGTTATGGCAATGGGGTTATGAAACGAAAGGCTATATTTAGGCTTAAAGGGGGTTAACGAGGGTAAACATATAAGGTGCGATAAAGGCTAATATGGGTGGTATAACAAAGAGGGACTATGATCATTTCACAAAGTTCACGCAATTCTCGAATCAAAACAAAATATGAAAATCATGCTCAAGTAACACATTTCAAGTATGAACTCAATTAATGAACGGTCAAATGAAAGAATAGTGAGATTACCAACGAATTCAACGTTTACAATGAGAAAAGAATAGTGTATACACTCACAAACGACGAAAGGTACAAAGCTTACTCGGTCTAAGTATATAAAATGCAATAAAATATTACCGAGTTATAAAAATCTTAAACCAACTCAATAGAACAATAAAAGTGCATGTGCTCATGGGATTAAAGTTTAATTAATGAAGTTATTCATAATATTAATAAGTGAGACTAAAGTCTAATAACTTCTAAAATCGAGAACATGCATCATTGGGTTGTCTATTGGATCGGGCAATTATTGAAATTTATCATCGAAAACAAAGGCAAAATGCCCAAAAAATGAGAAAAAAGAAAGAAAATCTTTTTGAAATTTTTAATTTTTCTAAGAAAATCATACTAAATAACTAACATGTGAGCAAAAACATGGACTAAAAACAGAAATGGATAGGATATCCCACACCCCCTAACTTAAAGATTGATATTGTCCTCAATGTAAATTAAGAACCAAGTCAAAGAGAGGAAAATAGTGTATTATCACAAATTGGAGCGATCCCCATAAGAACAAGTCTAAAGAATCTACAAAACAAGTTAGTACCGAGCATAGCAAAAACAAATAACAAAAGTTAACTAATTACACTAAACTAAATTAAAAAGAAAGAAAAAATAAAGAAAGAAAGAATAAAAGGCTAACTATATACAACTTACTATTTAGACTTCACACTAACTATACACTAGAAGTCTAAATAGCTGAGGGTCCACCATAAGAACGATTTGACTTCGGAGGATAACCGGTGTACCCTCACATACAAGCTTGCCCTCCGAAAAATATGAATTTCGTTTGAACAACGGAAGGCATGTGTAAGGCGTAAGAAATGAACCATCGCCAATTAAAAGTTTTAGAGGGACGATGGGGGATTTGGATTGCACATGTGGAAAAAACAAGTGGGGATAGAGAAAAGATGAATAACCTCCTAAAGATTTAGCAAGTGTAATGGGAGGTGGCGCACATAAAGGCCAAGATGCGATCGTGGAAGGCGACTCGAGCAAGTACTCCTCATCGGCGATAGGATTTAAAACATTAAAGTTTGAAACCGAATCATCGGGTACTTGTTCCGGTGGGATAATAGAGAATGAAAATGGGGATGAAAGAAATTCAAACTCATGAGATGAATCATCATCGCACGAAGTTGGAATTTCGAGTGAAATCATATCATTTTCAATGCAGTGTTCTTCTTTGGGGGCCAAATAAGAAATCATTTCATTGCAAATAGATATTACGTTATTATCATCCTCACTTTTAATATCTATTACGCAATGGGCAAAGTCTAAAATGGTTTGTTCCAAAGTAGGCACAAGTACCTCATTTGGTTCAAAACATTCCTCGACTTCGAAAGTCATGGAAGCAAAATCGTCGTCGGACTCAAATAATAAATCCAACTCATGTTCCCATGAACGATTTTCTTCCCGATAACGATTTTCAATTTTCTCATTCTCATACATACGCAAACCCTCACCGAATGTCATGGGTCGAGGTGTGGATGCATGAAAATGGGAACTTTAAAAATTACCATCGGACTTAAACGAAAAGTCATTATTATAGGAATTTTGAAAACTATTGCAATTCATTTCAAAATTCCTATTATAAGGAGGTAAAGGCCCAAAATCATTATCATCATCATCATCATCAAAATTCCAATAACCTAAGTGTTGACTTTCGTTATACTCGCCCAAAGTCATATTTGAATTTGTTATACTTTGAGATTCTAAGTATTCACCGAAAGTCATAGGTTTGCGAGAATTTTGAGAATTATAACAAGGATTACCGAAAGAATTGGAATAAGACATGCTTACCCAAAAAATGACTCGAATGGTGGATTCCACAAAGTAAGTGCGCGCGAAAAGAATTCGAGAGTTTCTAAGTGCTCAAATATGGAAGTCCTACAAAATATTAGCAAATAATACAAATAGAAAGAAAATACTATGAAATACTAAATCAAATAAAGTATAAAACAAACTCATACCCGGCAACGGCGCCATTCCATTTTGATAGAGTGCGAAAAGTATGCGCGTGTAAAGTGCACAGTCGTTGTTTTCGTTTTTCTAACTCAATACAAACAAACCTAAATTACTACTACACTTGAGGGGCAAGCACAACAGTAAGTCGGGTATCGAAAATCTACAGAGACGAGATGCTAGAATTTAGATGATTCAATATTCCGAAATAAAAGTGTAAAAGATGATTACAAACTAAAAAGTAAAAGATGTATAAAAGGGAAATGTTTAATCTAAGAGAGGGAAAATAAATCTAGATTAAGAAAGCGAGTAAAAATTATAGGTTGCGTCGAATATCCCTCACCCGAGTTAATTTATATAAAATGGTTACATGGGTCGACGAGTTATTTAGATTGCGTCTCGTTTTGACAGTTAATTGAACCAAGCGTTGTCACGCCCCTAAATCCGCATAAAAAGCCTAATAAGATTTTGGCATCAACAAATATCCCAAAAATTACGCGCGAAAGGTCGTAAGCACGGGATATACATAATATGCCCCGTCAAATCTCCTAGGCGCAATAACTAGGACAACGCACCCGAAATGAACCCGTAACCACTATCACCAAGAAAAACAACGCGTTAACTCGAATGAGTTCCATTCAAACACAACCTAATTTAAATTACTTAGAAAGCATGTAAAAAGTGCGATAAAGAAAGCGGGAAATAAACGGGGTAAAACTAGACTAGAAAGAAAGTAATCAAAGCATGTAAATAAAGCATGTAAACCTAAATTAGAAAGCTTGTAAATTAACTAGAAAGCAAGAAATGAAGAAATACAAACTATATTAATGGACAGTATGATGAATAGTCAACATTCAAGCCCAAAAGTGTGTCAATCCAAGAAGAAATGAAGAAGAACTAAGAAAATCACCCAAACCCTAAGCTAACCTAAGCTAAAATCGTGTATCTACTGCTATATGTTCTTATTACAACAAAATTTCTTTATATAGTAAGTGGGAATAAAAGAAAAGAAGAAAGAAAAGAAATGAAAATATCTGCAGAAAACAGAGCATCGATCGATCGACCCCTTTGGTCGATCGATCGATCAAGGCCAAAATTCAGCAATTTAGAATGGTCGATCGATCGACCAAAATCGTTGATCGATCGATCAAGCAGAGGTGAGCCAAGCAGCAGCACACTGCATTCTTTTCTTCCTGTTTTCTTATCCTCTTTTGATTTCCTTATTTTTCCCTCCGCTGAAATAGCCGTAACTTATCATACGGACTTGGAATCGCGCATCGTTCGCGGCCACATGAAGCTAACGAGGAGATCTACAACTTCTGTGAAATGTCGGGCCAGGTTACCAAGCTGTGAAATGACCGAAATGCCCTTGAACGTGCGATTGAGTAGGGAACTTCACCGGAATGCGTTCGAACTTCATACTTAGTACCTAAATACCTACAAAAGCCCAATTATACCTCATATAGCATGTTAACAATATAAACCGAGGTTGTCTAGTTAACAAGCTTAAATATATAGATTAAGGCATCCGAGGGGGCTAAAATGAGTAGGTTCGATAGATGAAATACGCAATATTTACGTATTATCAAATATGGTATAGTGTGGAAATCTAAAAAAAACTTAGTGCACGATGTTGTTTTGTCTTGGGGAGTGGATTCGAGTGATACTGTAGTGAGTACTCAAGGATAAGACACCTGGGGTAGTACTAGGTTCATCAGGGTGACGCAACGGAAGGTGTAAACCGAGCCTGCGATAATGATTTGATGGGATTATTCCTCCTTGTATTGAGAGAATATCATTATATGGGTATTGACGAGTTCGTACGAATTGTATAGTTAGTGTAACATGACAAGTTATGGAACACAGCCTAAGCTAGAATTGATTTTGGTGACATTTATGACAATTGGTTGTATTATGATTTTCTTTGGGTGAGCGTTGATCGCTTGAAAGGGTTTTCCTATAAAGGCATCGATATTCCTTAGTGACTAGCATAGGTAGTTCTAGGAATCGTTTGGACTTGGTCATAAGGTGAGTGGAGACTTGGGATCAATTATTTAATGTCATTTTTAGCGAAATGGTGAGCATTAGGGCGTGTCGTATGTTGTGTATTTGGTGACTTTATTGTTTAGGACTTCGATAGTTTATCTTAGAGGATTTCTGGGACTTAGAATAGAAGTTGGTGGAACTCGTAAGCTTGAGGATTGATGGATCGAGAATTTCACGGACGAAATTCCCCAAGGAGGGAAGTTTGTAATCCCCTGTCCCTAATTTTAATTTAAATTATATGCGGATTATAAATGAGGAGTAGTTAATTATAATTAAGGAAGAATTGTGGAAAATCGGAGAAAAATAAAAGAAGAAGAAAAAGGGTCGTTCAAATGACCAGGGGATGTCGTTCGAACGATATAAGCAAGTCACGAGAAACATGGCTTCTAACGACATCCTACTGACTTACAGTAGCAATTCAAGTTATCCAACCAAGGAACGACATAGCATAAGTTTTTCTAACCACATAGGAAAGTCATTCGAACGAAGTTGGTCGAGATGTTTAATCTCAGTGCCCTTGTGCGCTGTCACAATTTGGGGCGTTGGATCTTTGATCTGTCGAGCTCACATCAACCCAGAAGGGGCAAAACGGAATTTTTAGTCTTAAGATGGTTTTATTAATGGTTATTTGGTGTGTTTGAGGCTATTTTGTGTTGGAAGAAATGGGAGAAGGAGAGAGAGAGAGAGGTGGATGGTTTTTCACCTCCACCCACCACCAAGCCACCACTCCTCTACCATGGACCAACCATAAACCACCATTTTATGATGCATCTATCCACATTTGAACAAAATACATACATTTTCACCATTGATATAGAAGGGGTACGGATTTTGAAGGAGTATTTAGGGGATTTTGGAGAAGATGGAGGTGGGTTTTCATTGAGTTGGAGGGGGTTCTTGCTTGGAGGCTTGACGGAGCATGATTTTGGAGTGGGGTAACCTCCTTGAGGCCACCTTAGGAGGTGGGAGGTTTCCATCTTCTTATACCTTTTATGCCTATAATTTTGGAGCTCCATTAGAGGTGGAAAAAATCTTACTCTTGCATTAAGATTATATATGCCTATTGTAGTCTTGGTAGTTAGATTACATAAGTAGGGTTCATTTGATTAAATGATAAAAAATGATGTGTAGAAATAATAACCATTTTTATGAAATAAAAATGTTGGAAAATTTAATTTTTGTTGAAAATAAAGAATGGATAATTATTTCAAGGTTTTGAAATAGTAAAAGTGGGTGTTTTACGAAAATGGGTATTTTCTAGAAATATTTCTGAAAAATATTTTATGAAATAAAATGTTTGTAAATGATGTAATTTTGTTGAAAAATTTAGTGAAACAATAATATTTCAAAGTGCTTGCAAAAGTGGAGGTTTTATGAAAAATAGACATTTGTTGAAGTTGAAGAAATAAAAATGTCTTTTCTACTAAAAAAATATATTTTTTACAAGTATAATGGTTTCCCATGATGAAATGTATGTTTAAACAATGTAGTGGGATTTTTGGATTTAAAATCCATCTTCTCAAGCATATAAACTTGTAATATTTTGGTATTAAGTGTATAAACAAGTTTAAAGAAGATTTTTTGGGTTTAGACATGAAATAAGAAAAGTAAAAATTCTTGCCTTTAAAGTGTATAAAAAGGGAGTTGAGAATATGCTAAGGATAAAGTGTAAGACTACATGTAAAATAAAAGAAAATGTATTTTCTAATAAAGTAGTCTTAAGTATAAATGAATTTCTTAGATAAAGAAGTAAACAAATGTATGGTTTTGTAAATGATTAATAAAGTTATGGGATAAGTGTTAATGGGTAAACATGGAAAGTTAGTAGAAAAATATTAACACTTACGAAGTTAAAAAAATTGAAGAGGTAAAGGTGTTTCCAAATGAAGGGATATTACTCCAAGGCAAAAATAGGGTGTTAATGTGTTAAGAAGTTGGTATGAATAACTTAATTGTGTTTGTAGGGAATTAACACTTGTGAAAATGGAGTAAAATGTGATTTTGGAAATAAATAGGTAAAATGTTAATTTTACTTAAAGTGGAGCATTTTTATGAAATAAAAAAGTTAGAAAAGGTGTTACACAAGGTTGTCCTAAATGAATATGATTTTTGGAATAAAAATCTGGGTTAAAGTGTAAATGATATGAAATGACAAATTTCGAAGTGTAACACAAGTGGGGCGGTAAAGTCCTAAGTTTTTTACCTTTAACCGGGTAAAAAGGAAAAGCGGGTAATGTGGACATTTGTAAAATGTTAAAACACATTAAAAGGGACTCGGATGACACTGGAAAAATCAAGAAAGACCCGGAATCCTTGGATGAAAAGCCCTAAAACACTGTCCAGAGCATATAGTGCGCATAACCGACGGTGTGGAGCCCGTGGAAGTATGCGGAAGGGAAGAATCAGAAAAAAGAAAAATAAAATTTAGAACATATTAAGAAATGGATTGTGTGTTAAAATGTGTTAATACAACCGAACTTGAATAAATAAATGTTTCGGTAAAGGTTAAAATGTATAAGTAAATGTATAATTGATAAATATCCATACGGTAAGAAAAAATATAAAGTATGTGGGTAAATGGATGATTAAGAAACCTAAGCGGTTAAACCCATAATTAACACAATGTGTTGTAAAAAGGTTTTTCAAAGATTAAATAAGTATTTTCTTACATGGTGTTTGCGTATGTTGAAAGGGCGAATTTCAACGAAAATACTTAAGTGTATTAAAGTAAATAAAAAGGTTGGTTCCGATAAAGGAATGTGTTCGGATAAAGTAAATGTTATGGTTTTAAGTGTTGAGCCGGGTGTGTTAAATAAAGTATGAAATTGCTAAGGGTGAGTAAAGGTAATCCCTATAAGATTAAGGTAAATCAATCTGGATAAATAAGATTTTCGAAAGTAAAACTGTTTCATGCATCAAGTATAGATACGTGCATGTATTTATATACATATACTATATGGTTGTATATGCATGTAGGCATAACGTGTCGAGTCTCCTTTTTGTCGTTTGATTCTATGTTTCGTTTATATATTTTCCACTGGGCATAGACTCACACCCTCGCTTTGTTACAGCTAGTTGAGAGATGTTTCGTATTTTGATAGCGTTATACATGTAAGTACCTTGTTTATTTTTAAGTTAGTACTTATGTTTACTTGGACTTCGAGGTGCACCCCATGGATCCCTCAAGTAGTTCATTTTGAAACTGGAATCGCATGCTAAACAAGTGAAACGTTAAATAAAATAAAACTTGACTAGCAACATTATGTAGGTTGTTTCATTAAACTTCACACCCAACTCTCGGGTCGGACCGAATTAACTATTGGTAACCCATAAATCTGAGTCGGGGTGTTATAGACAAGTCTCACACCCATATTCAGTAACAGGAAAATTGGTGGAGATACATCTCAAATTTAAGTGGGAAATTGTTAGAGATTATGTGGAGGGCTTATGTGGAGCTTAAATCATAGCCACACATTTGTTTCATGTTCACCACTCCTTTTAATCTTAGCCACACACTTGCTTTGGATATTAGCCCGACACCTTTTCTTGTCCACCACTCGTTTGATTTCTAGCCACAAATTGCCATATCCTCTTCCTACAAAATGAAGTTTAGGTGGGAGAGAAAAACACACTAAAACATCAACACAACAACAAAACAAACAAAGTGTAGTAGCAACTAGAATAAAGAGAAAAATAGGGAGTACATATTTTCATTGTGCGAGTGATATATAATGTTTATTTTGCAAAAAGACATTATTATAGTGAAAGTGGGGGTGGACTGTGGACGTAATTAAATTGGTGAACAACGTATATCTTTGTCTTATGTGTGTGACATTTTTATTTACTATTTTTCTTGACTCATTAAATCCCAAGATCATGACAAAATTATTCACGGAATTAGCAGTATCAAATTTCCCAATAATTCATTCTCAATAGGATGATTTTAGCCCACAATTATTGGCAAAACACATTTATTTAGGTTAATTAATCTCATCTCATAACATCAAACATGGGATTCATACAACAAAAATAATATTAGATAAAATTATTATCTCACCTCTTTACCTCGTGGATGAAACAGAGATATATCACATTAAATAGTAGAAACATGTATTACATCACACTTGCAAAGAAAAGTAAAACAAACAGTATGAAATTCAAATGTATAAGAGCGTCCACAATGGGGATACATAATGCCAACGAAATTTGTAGTTTTACAAAAACTGTTGGTCTGCAATGGGGGGCATTTTATAGCAAAATCTGTAAGTGGTTTTGTAGTCATTCTCTAAAGTTATAAATTCGGTACAAAATTTGCAAACACTTCCTTCGAACTTATGAAGTTCGTAAGAATTTCAACAAAGAAAAGAAGTTCGTAAGAAGTATTCATACCTAATATTTATTATATATTTGAGTTGCTACGAACTTCTATTGATATTAAAAATTCCTACGAACTTCTGTTGTTCGTAATAAATATTATTTTATTTCCTACGAACAACAGTTGTTCGTAGGAACTATAATTACAAATTCTCTTTACTTCACGACTGTGAGACATAAGCATCTTGATAGGCAAAAATGCCTTTTTAATTTGTAAAATAACCTTTCATTGCTTCAACCATTACTGATGCTCTAACAATTTATAAGAAGACCATGTACGGTAACCCTTATCTCGTTGTTCATCTGACTTTCTACAATCAACAAGATACAGATCTAAATGGAATATTTTTTAAGCTCTCGATATAATAATAAGCTTTATTCGAGTGCTTACAATCACAAAACATCAACTGATCTACACGCAAATATGCCCGTTACTCAAGGCATATATGTATCATATAGTCCTAATCTGCTTTATATCTGTTACTCCTCAAAACTCAAAATTGGAAACAAAAGCTTCTATACATGTATTTTGTGCTCTTTCAAGAACTTGAGCTTGAACAATTTGGAGGTGTCGTAGGAGCTGCATCAATAATACAAGAAGTTAATACATGACATCAGAAAAAATATTTCGTTCATTTCAATACTGAAAACAAAAAATAAAATTTTGTGGAAATTAAAGTTGGCATATACCCAATCCAAGTGCCTCTGAGCTTTTCATCAACCTTAAACGCTTGCATGATTCAACAAACATTCTGAATATAAACAAAAAATGGGTTAATTACGTACTGCAAGACCTAGTAGATTTTATCAATCTAATCAAAACATATTTGAAGTGTAATTCGAGAAGGTAATTAGACTTACTTCCACGGAACATCTCCAACCAACATCCAGTCCCCATCTTTGTCCTCATATGTTGGTACATACTCCAATCCATTTACAGGATCCATAAGCTTCCTCTCATTTAGAACATCACCTGAAAATAATCAACCATAGAAAAATCAATAAACTGATCCCGATACGACAAAGATTATATTATCATAACGTAATATAAAAGAATATATGGGTTTCAACCCATTATTTTTTCATTTTGGTTTTGATCCCCAAAATTCTCACCTCTTGAACTTTATCACCCAAAAGCATTATGATTAAGATTATTACAAAACATCATTTAAAATTGTATATATGACATTTTTTGGTGACAAAGTCGAGAAGTAAACATTATGGGGTCTAATTGAATACAAGAGAAAAATAAAAGGGAATTGGGCCAAACCCGACATGTCCTAAAAAAAGATGATATTATATATTGGAGGTTTGCATATTTGCAATTAACCCCCTAAATATGCAAGTAACCTCGTAAGTATTTTTTTTGTTGACAAACAGTACTTTTTCTGAGATAATTTTTTTGTAAGGAGGTTCATAATTAGGTTTCTTACATAAGAAACAATTCCAAGTTGAAGTCTTTTTTAGCGATAAATAGGAAATAAGGAAATACTCACGTATGGTGAAGCAAGTGAACATGTTTTCTAAAGCACTCAACAGCTGCTGATAGGTGGTGTACATTTCGAGATCAACTTTCCGTAAATAAGGAGTTCCATCCACCGCCACCTTCACGTATTTACAACTCTTTATAATATTCTTCCTAAACGATCTCACCGGTGGCCATCCTACCACTTGTGCCCTATATCAAGTTCAAAAACCACAAACAATTGTAAGAACAATGATTTCCAGATATTAAATATACACGTACATTTATTTATAGACACCATTAAAAACATACTTTGGCTCCGGTGTTTTTGTAGCCTCGTTTTCCAATTGATCAAGTGTGGCAGTTCTGCCTATGCTTAAATCGATGGTCTCCGAAAACCCACGTTTTTTGCCACGAGAATCACCAGGTAAACCTAAGGTGAGCTCTGTTTCAAGTAACATTCTCTCTTTTTAGGTAGGCTAGGCTTTCACAAATATCAAGGTCTTATGAAAACTGAGTTGATGAGATGTGAAGCGGGTTTGGATGTTGTGTTTTATATATACATGTATGTAGATGTTGGCGGGATGATCTGGCCAGCCGCGTTGAGTGAACCATTCCAAGTTTAACACGTGTTGTGTTAAGATTCCTCCATGTCTCGTAGGCAAGTGATGATGGAAAGCGTGTGTTCCTGATTTTGAGTGCTATTAAGGTTCGGCCCTTCTGGTCGGTTTCTCTCATAGTTTTATTATTATTTATTTTCCCTTGGGCTATTATTGTATTTCCACCCATAGTAAAATAAATACGTTTTGTTGGAGTTAATTCCATGTTTAAAATTTTGTTACATTTTTCTTCTATGTATTTTTTAAATTACAGGAATAATAGTTATTAAATTTTATTCATTTAATCAACGTAGTTTTTTTCAAAAAAAAAAAAAAATCACAAAATCTTTAAAAGTTCATAATTTTAAATCTACAAATTCAAAATTTACAAAATTTATATATTTGGAATTTACTCGTCAAGATTTATCAAACAATACTTATATTCGATATTTTTTTACGAAAAAATCGAAACATATATATTCACTATTTATGTAAACCCTCTATTTTTTTCGACGAAAACTCTTCTTCTTCAGCTCGGACTATGGTGCCGCTAGCGCGGACCGAAAAAATAAAGAAATAGACGAATAGAGAGAAAGAAACGAGGAGAGAGAAACACTTTAAAGAGAATTCCGACGGCCTACGGTGAGATTTTTCGGTGGGCTGTTTTCGGCGAGTCTCCGGTGGACTGTTTTCGGCGAGTCTCCGGTGGACTGTTTTCGGCGAGTCTCCGGCAGGATGGGGGTGGGAGTGGGGGTGGAGATGGGGTTGCTAAAGAGAGAAAGAGTATGGGATTATATGTTTATTTTTAGAGAGAGAGAGTAAATGGATTTAAAATGGGTATATGTGAGGGTATATTTGTCTAAATATATGTAATTGATAATGAAAAAGGACTTGATTCATTAAAAAAAAATAGGATTTAATGCATCTTTGACTCAATAAGAACTAGCATTGAATTATCCCTAAATTGTATTAAGCCAATCGCCTCTAACCACCTCTATTCCTTTCAACAAAGAATGACATTTGTCTCATAGTTATTAAAATGGGACAAACAACTAAAAAAATAAAAATATGAGAGTGGATACGAATGAATCTTTAAAAGTGAAACTAAATACTTGTGATCCCATAAATAAACATGGTTGGGCAAACGATACAACTTATACATGTCGCTTAGTAGATAAATTGGGTAAAAATTGATTCATTTTGAAAATGTTTGGAAAAATGTAAAATTAATGTATTTTGTGTGAGGTTCAATCACATGAAAATATGAGTTTTAATGAAATCAGATCACTTTCTTGATGAAAAGGTAAATGATTCCATTTAATATGGGTGAAATTTTTACTTTTACATGAAAATTCTTACAAATAATTTTTGCTAAGTTGAAAACCCCATAAAAATATTAAATTATATAAATTATGCATAAAATCTAAATACATATTTTGTGAAGATAATTTTGTTATGTCAATTTATATATAATTTAAGGTCAAACAAATTTTATTTAGTCATTTTTTTTTCTATTATGTAATAACTAATTTGATTAACTTACAATATAATACACACGTATCTAAACTAAATTATTATATTCATTAAATATTGGAAAAAGTTCTTTTAAAAAAAACATATTTTAGTTCATACATTTGTAAATCATGAAGTGTAATTTTGTGTATATGTATGTATGTGTGTGTTTGTGTGTGTAAATATATAGTAATTTAATTGTTAAAGGGTATTATTGGTATATATAGTGCATTCTCATGTCACTTTCCATGCACAAACCAAACACATAATTTTGATTCATAATAGGAATTCATTTGGTAACCAAACAGAATGAAAGGTTTTAGAATTGTAGTAAAATATTTCATGGCAATTACTTTTTCGATAATTACAATCCATCCAAAATATTATCACCGCGTACCAAATGGGATCCATTTTTCATTGTAAATTATTTTTAAGGATTTTTTTTACTTTAATATATTATTAATTCTGGATTTTAAAATTAAATACCAATTCAATTAAAAGTTATACTTTGCACCATTTTCATCAAGAGAGTGTTAATGTTAACGGACACATGACTTTTCGAATAATAAATATTTTTTAATAAATTAGAAATTGAAAAATCTCTAAAAACTAAATAAAATCAAAATCAAAACCACTACAGCCCATTCTACCCCCACCCCCACCCCCACCCCACCCACCCCCACCCAACAAAAAACAAACAAACAAACAAATAAAAAATAAGACATTTCCTAATAGGGCCTATCATAATATTTTTTTCCCAATAAGTACTATTTATAAATAAAGTGAATATTCACTATATGTTTACAAATAGGATCTATTGAACCAAAAACTTTTTCATGGGACCTCTTGAAGGAAAAAAGATGATAGGACCTATTGAACTACATATTGGGTAAAGGGGACTAATTGATAAAAAAAAACCTAAAAAAAATCCCACTCACCCACCACAACCCCAACTCGACCCAACCCCCCCCCCCCCCCCCCCAATTACTTATTATAGACATTAATTAACGTTGAGAACCAACTTGGATCGTCGGAGTCTATTGGAAAGTTATCCAAGTCCAGTCGGAGGTCATTTAAGTCACTCAACATGAGTCTGACCATTACACATCACAATTAAATTAATAAATTTGCATGAAGAGTATTAAGGACTAAACAATATGAACCAAAACTAACGATTAATTTAACTCTTTCCTCTGGATTTTATCCCATTTTCACTTTATCACTTGAATTTTTAAGTTTAGCATTTAATTCTCTCAGCTTTGTAAAAGACTTCAAATTACCGCATAATGTTAACATCGTTAACTTTTAGAACGAAAAATGGGTCATACGCTCCACAAAATTATATATATATATATATATATATATATATATATATGTATATATATATATATGTATATATATATATATATATATATATATATATGTGTGTGTGTGTGTGTGTGTGTGAGTGCAGAAAAATTCACAATAAAAGAATCTATGAAAACAATCACAAATGGTAGAAAGTAAATGGAATCACGTACAACAACGATGTACGTGGTTCGACAACTTGCATACGTCCATGGAGGGGTCAATTGTTCTTATTAAGTGTTTCTTAAAGTTACAAGTTTTTCATCCCTTTGCCCTGGGTCATAGTGTACAATTTATATATGTTGTTACATAGATCGAGTTGCTTAAGGAACTCTGTGATAGGGTTCAGATTGGCTATGAGGTGCTTGAATATCCCATCCGAGATTCTTTGCACCTAATTTTACTAAGTTTGCGAGTATCCTTCTTCAACTAAACTACCCATGTAGAAATTAAGTCATGATTTGGGCCAGGCCAAATAACTTAATGTTATCCTTGTCAGCTACTCTCATGGACTTGAAGAAATTGGGCTCCCACAATTGCCCTTGAAATCTTTGGAATAATAATTATGAGCCAATAGATTTCAACTAGGTCGGAGGCCCAAGGCCTAAAAATATAATGGGAGAACGTCATGGCATGTTTGTAATAGAAAGACTTGCACAAGGGGTATACTTATATTAGAAAGAAATTGAAGCACCAAAATCTTCCTGGGAAGACGAAACTCATCATTAGAGTGTTCTGATGATTAGTTGGCATATACTCAAACGTTTGTTCACTATCTCTGGCCGTTCTTGTGCATACTTTTCTCCTAAGCTTCTCCTCTGCTTCAAAAATTGAAGTCCTTCTGCTTCTGTTCTTTCCCAAAGCTCAATTACTACCTGTAAGTTCTAGTCTCCACCCTTTCATTTCTTTTTCTTTGTATTAGCTAGTTACTGTATATTGAGTTTCTTCTTGCTTGTGCAATTATGGAGATGATAGATTATAAATATGTAGAAGAGTTTAGGTGTCAGTATAACATTCCTGATTGGGTTATTATCGACTGTTCCCCCTTCCTCAGAACGTTCATGACGTTAAAGGAGGACACTTGATTGACACCCTTCTGGTAACTCAAAGGTGTTTGGCATCCCCCCTAAATGAGTTATTTCTTAGATTATTTAGGTTCTTTGCCATTTTTCCTACCCAATGTGCCCTAATGTGTGAAAGATAGTAAATGGAGTCCACAGAATAAATACACTTTATGGAACAAGGTTCGGTCTTACTGAGATATGTTACTGCTATGTGTTCTTGAAGACCAAAAAGGGTTTGTTACACTTGAAAACCAGAAAAGCAGAGCGAGTTCTGGTGATAAATCTCCACTACACCAAAAACAACAATCTGGAACGGTTTTAAACTGTGCCAGAATCAGGTGTTCTAAAATGGTCAGTTTTTTCTAGCACAGCCCAAAAGTGTTCCACATTTGACCAAACTGGAATACTTCTGGCACACTTTAAAACTGTGCCAAAATTTGATATTTCTGGCACACTTTTGGAACACTTTATAACTGTGCCAGATCGAGTACATTTTGATTCTCTTTGGCACGGTTGAAAATTGTGCCAAAAATTGATACACTTTTGGCACGGTTTTGAACTGTGCCAAAATTTTTGGATCAAAGAAAAAAAATTAATTATTTAAAACAAGAAAATTCACAAATTGCGAATCTCGAAAATTGTTGATAAACTAATGTGCATACAAACTTCAAAATATTACAAATAATAATAGTTCACAGACCAAAAAAATTGGGTAGAGTTTCCTCTATTTTTTGGACATTCTAAAATCTTTTAATATAATACATGTGAAAGAGTTGCGCTTGTGTTCAAATTAAGATATTATATAATTAAACTCAGTTTTATCCAATTAAATCTTAAACATGCAACTAGGTGTGATTGAAGAAGATGTAAAACATGCAAGAACATTCAAACACACATATATGAGGAAAAATTCTCAAAAGGGGCAAAACCTTTTATTTTCACTATAATATTGTAAGGAACGGTTACACGGATTACTGTAAAAATATAGTGACACATAAATAACCGCGGGTGTCGGTTCTGTAGTCGGCGGGTGGAACTTTCCCTTTCCAGGAGGGCAGCAATGAAGAAGAAGAAGAAGAAGAAGAAGAAGAAGAAGAAGAAGAAGAAGAAGAAGAAGAAGGACGGTCTTCTCCACAAGGGTTGAACAAACACAAGGTTGTGTTATTGGGTTACAAAGTGGATTCACAAAGGTGTGAGAAGTTGTGTGAATCAAAACATGAGTCTTGGGACTCAAAAAGGTGAAGACTAGAGTATTTAGTACTCTTAAAATCGTCTATGAAAGTCTTGGAAACAAACTCCCCGAAGTTGGTTTAAATAAGAAAACCTTTAACTTAAATCTCGAACAGATCTGTGCGATTTTATCTCAGACGGATCGGTTTGCTTCTGATGTCGGACCGGTCCGATAGCGGATCGGTTCATTTTTGAACAAGGCCTCTTCGGTTTGCAATCGATCCGGGGTCTAGTGGTTTGGAGCATAGAGGATCGGTTTGACTTGAGGCGGACCGGTCCGGAGGCGGATCGGTTCTTTTTTAAACAGGGCGGATCGGTTCCTTTTTGAATGGGGCGGACCGGTCCAGTTTACCAGAAATGATATTGCATGATGAAGATGCTTTGATATTCGGATCCGTTGATGTAGAAGAGATCTTGGATTTCTTCAATGGTGTAACAGCGTATGACATACAAATAGATAATGGCCAAAATTTCCTTACAAATCTCCCCCTATGTCTATGCCGGTACAAACATACAAAATATCCGAATTATCAAATATTAAATTGTCTATACAAATCTACCCTTCTATGAACCCAAAATTGGAAAGATACAAATGAATAAGACTTCATCATTTGTTCTTCAACTCTTCAGGAATCTCAATGTTTTTCTCATCAGGATGTGCAATTCAGAGATCATCAAAGCAGTACCTACACACATGAGACAAAGCAAATACCAAGTGACATATCGAGTTTGAAATGAGATAAACATAGTTACCAATTTTTTATGAAAGCATACTTTATCAAATCTAAAAAACTCCCCCATAATATTATAATTCTTTAATAAATCTCCCCGTTTTTATGATGTCCCCAAATAGACAAATGAGAAGAATAAATCAAACAAGCAAAGCCGGGGTGTCACAAGGAATAAACAACTATTTTTAAAAAAAATTAAATTTAAAAAAAAAACACCATGAACGAACACAAAACGCCCAAGTCAATGATAACGAAAATAAAGGGGTGTGATCAAATTCGATAGAAAAATCAATGCATACAAACATGACATGTGTGCACGATGAATATCGGATACTCCTAACGAATGAACTCAAGATCTTCCTTTGGTGTAAAAACAAGGTGGTAATATGAGATATTGACTCAATCAAATCAACAAATCAGAGCTCAAAGTGATTTCCACACCAATAGCGTTCAAAACTTATTTCATACTTTTTCAGGACTTTCAAGGAAGTGGAAACCCGTTTATATTCTCCAACCAAAATCCCCCAGATATATATTTTGAATAGAGGTGATCTAAATTCTCAAACTTTGGAGAATTGATGGTGAAACCTAATGGCCCATATTTGGCATATATTATTTTTTATTATCTTTAATTTTTTTCGGGCTCTTTTAACCTCTTTGGACTCCGGATAATAAAATTCATCCATTTTTAGGTCCTTTTTAACGGTGGATTAAAATCGCAAAGGCTAAATGAACCTTTCGCATCCCTTCCCCGTTTTCAAATAAACACACAGTCTCACCAAAACGGTTTTTACATGCATTCTAATCTTGTCAAGTTTTATTGCATATTGATAGTTGTATAGACAGAATTGAGATGGAAACACTCAAGCCAATATGTGATTGATAAGTACAATAATCAAATATAGCCGTGCATATGTGGAATAAAGGAGATAGGAGTCAAACATGTAGAAAGATATCACTAATGACATCTCAAAGACTCCAAACAATGTAAAGCACATGGATGAAATGATGTAGCGTCTCAAATAGCTATCAAACAGTCACATGGATAAATGGAATGAAGTTGTGACTTGGCTATCTTAAATGCTCATCCATAAAAGGTGCAAAAAAAATACAAAAATCTTTTTGTGCTTTTCTAAAAATTTTATAAAAAGAAAATCTTTTTGGATTTTTCAAAAAAAACATAAAAAAAGCAAAATAAATAAAATAAAAATGATACACACTAATGATACATGCTAGCACACATGACAAGACCTCAACCGGAAAGAACGGTGGAGTTTTCCAAAGATGGTGACATCGTTTGAACCAACTCCATAAGATCATGTGTGGTCTTGATTAAACACTTTACTTGTTCGCGAATATGTGCAAACTCTCTATCATTATGTGCAAGCAAAGTATCATGAATGGGTGCATGTGCAGGGACGTGTGAAGTGGCATGATATGGCACAAAACCCAACTTATAACAAAACTCCCTAAGATGTCCTCGCTTCTGTAGTGGGAGCAAACGTAAACCGATCTAGGAATAATTTATCAGGGATTTTGGGATGAGCTTTCCTAGACGGACACCCATGAGACTCACTCACTACAGTGGAGATAGGCTCGGGTGCATTAAGATAAGTGAATGCACCGTCATGACCTTTTCCATCATACTCACCATCATTCAAAATGGGATAGGGAACCATCTTATCCACTTTCTCAGATGCGTTCTCTAATGAGACTTGGACCTCCCGTGCTTGTTTGAGCTCAAACTCGAGATGGGATACACATGTCGTCAGACTAGACACCGTGTTGGTCAAATCACATTTTTTCCTTTTTAGCTCATCATTCTCTTCCTTCAACTCACAGATCCGAAGACCTGGGATTCTATTTGACCTTTTTGTTTCCATGGTCTCGATAAACAACTTTCTAAAAGCTTCACGGATCACACTTTCATCTCCATTCTCATCCTCACTATCGCTTAGGGTAGTAGGCATAGCAACTTCCTTGCCTTTTCTCCTAAGTCTAGTGGGACACTCAAATGCCTTGTGCCCTTCCCCCTTGCACTCAAAACATATCATCTTCTTAAGTTTTTCTTTTCTCCCCTTTCTATTCTCACATAAACTCTATCTCTCTCCAAACAGTATTTAATCTTTCTCTAGAGCGGTGATCCTAAGAACTAACGCTTTGTTACGCTTTTTGGTTTCAAATGACTCAGAATATAACTCAACGTAGGCTCGTTGAAGATCACACTAGCTCTCACTTGCATCATCCTCCCCCTCACTCACATCGATCTAACTGTCGAGGTGTCCTTGTGAAGAAGCATCCTTATCGTCGTGAGGAGCACTAGAAGTACTCACATGACTAGCCATGAATGCGGTGAAGTTACACTCATGCGGTGACTCATCTCTCGAGTCCACCGACTTGACCTCACTGTCGTCGCTAAGGGTAGCATGTAGGACAACTTTGCCCTTTTCTCTATTCAGGCGTGTGGCATACTCAAAGGCTCTATTACCCCTACCGTCGCACTCATAGCATCTCTCACTATCTTTCTTAGGAATTTCTTTAAGCTCTTTCTCATTTTTCTTTTCAAACTTGTTTTTCTGAAAATTCTTTTTATCTTTGAAATTTCCATTTTTCGTAATTTTAAGAATTTTCTTGAAATTTTTAGCAAATTGAGCCAAATCATCTAAGTCAAAATCACACTCAGAATCAGACGTTTCAATATTTCTCTTTCTAGATGACTCAACTCTCTTTCTTGTCGACCCCTCACTTTTTATCTCTTAGGCATTAAGATCAATCCCCTTATTTTGTGGCTTAACATATTTAGGGAACATATCAATTTCATATGTTTGCAAGTCTCCTACAAGTTCCTCCAATTTTAGCGTATTTAAGTTACCCATAGAATTTAGCACAGTGACTTTAGGAATAAAACTATTAGGAAGAGATTTAAGAATCTTTTTAACAACTCTAGCATTAGGAATGTGTTCACCAAGATTAAAGCTAGTGTTACCAATATCAGACAGTTTAACATAAAATTCATCAAAACATTCAGATTCAAGCATGGTGATTATTTCAAATTGAGTTGTTAAATTTTGAAGTTTAGACTCTTTCACAGCATTAGTACCTTCATGGGTAAGTTGCAAAACATCCCATGCTTCTTTTGATGTGGTGCACGTTATTATGCGTTTGAACTCATAAGGAGTGACAGACCTAGAAATAGCACTTAAGCCCTTAGAATTAAAAGATGACCATTTAAATTCTTCTTCAGTCCATGTAGAAACAGGTTTTAAATTGGTCACGTTTTCAAGAGTGACGGAGGGAGGTGTCCACCCTCTTTCAACCGAAATCCAGACACGTTCATCAATGGCTTTTAATGCAGATCTCATGCGGGCTTTCCAGTATGCATAGTTTGTCCCATCAAAAATTGACATTTTATTATATAACTTCTCCTTTATGAACACACTCGTTTCCAAAAATCAATTTTTCAGAAAAATGATATCTTAGAAAATTTTGCAAAAAATTACACGGTAAAATTGTGTAACTGGCTCTGATACCAATTTGAAAGAGTTGCTCTTGTGTTCAAATTAAGATATTATATAATTAAACTCAGTTTTATCCAATTAAATCCTAAACATGCAACTAGGTGTGATTGAAGAAGATGTAAAACATGCAAGAACATTCAAACACACATATATGAGGAAAAATTCTCAAAAGGGGCAAAACCTTTTATTTTCACTATAATATTGTAAGGAACAGTTACACGGATTACTGTAAGAATATAGTGACATATAAATAACCGCGGGTGTCGGTTCTGTTGTCGGCGGGTGGAACTTTCCCTTTCCAGGAGGGCAGCAATGAAGAAGAAGAAGAAGAAGGACGGTCTTCTCCACAAGGGTTGAACAAACACAAGGTTGTGTTATTGGGTTACAAAGTGGATTCACAAAGGTATGAGAAGTTGTGTGAATCAAAACATGAGTCTTGGGACTCAAAAAGGTGAAGACTAGAGTATTTAGTACTCTTAAAATCGTCTATGAAAGTCTTGGAAACAAACTCCCCGAAGTTGGTTTAAATAAGAAAACCTTTAACTTAAATCTCCTTGGGGCGGACCAGTCCAGAGGCGGATCGGTTCTTTTTTAAACAGGGCGAATCGGTTCCTTTTTAAATGGGGCGGACCAGTCCGGTTTACCAGAAATGATATTCCATGATGAAGATGCTTTGATATTTTCGGATCCGTTGATGTAGAAGCGTTCTTGGATTTCTTCAATGGTGTAACGACGTATGACATACAAATAGATAATGGACAAAATGTCCTTACAACATGCGTAATGTAAAGCCCGCACGACCATAAAATATAATAATAAATTTACAAAAGCTCGCACGGCCATAAAAGTTAACTATAAAACTTCAAAAGCCCGCACGACCATAACACAAAAAATAGAATTTTAAATATTAGCGACATTAAGTAAATAATCCCCTTGTTGTAGACTATTGACATCATGTGTTCCACGTGGATAAAAGCTAACGACAAAATATTATCCTGCAAAAAAATAAGATACAAAAGGAGATGATATTAGTAACCGAGTAATTTTTTAAAAAAATCTTATCCAAGTTGAAAATTTGCATATACGAATTAAAATTATTATTGTATTCACAAATCAAAATTCTTTTGACTACGTGGTGAGCTCCTACAAGTTACATTAGTCCTATGCGAGGTATTAGTGCCTCTTACGGGGCCGTTTGGGGACTGGTTTAAGTTTTCATCCTTTAACGTCTTCTTTTTAAGCCTAATCTAGATATTTTCAAATTATCATCATATTCTCAAATCTAGAGACCCGTGACTACGCGCTTAATTCCTACGGGTTACATTAGTCACGTGCAAGGTAATCGTGCCTCTTACGGGGCAATTTGAGGGTTGGTTTAGGTTTTGACCCTCAAATGACGTGCTTTTAAGAATAATTTAGATATTTTCAAATTATCATCATATTCTCAAACCGGTAGAAGCATGACTACGTGGTTAGTTACTAAAAGTTACATTGGTCCCGTGCGAGGTGTTCGTGCCTCTTACGGGGCTGTTTGGGGAAAGGTTTGGGTTTTGACGCTTTTAACGACTTGTTTTTAAGCCTAATATAGATATTTTCAAATTATTGTCATATTCTCAAACCGGGAGAATCGTGACTACGCGATCAGTTTCTACAAGTTACATTGGTCTTGTGCGAGGTATTCGTGCTTCTTACGGGGCCGTTTGGGGGCTGGTTTAGGTTTTCACCCTTTAACGGCTTGTTTTTAAGCCTAATCTAGATATCTTCAAATTATCATCATATTCTCAAACCGGGATACCCGTGACTACGCTGTCAGTTCCTACAAGTTACATTGATCCAGCGCCAGGTGTTCGTTCCTCTTATGGAGGCCGTTTGGGGGTTGGTTTAGGTTTTCACCCTTTAACGGCCTGTTTTTAAGCCTAATCTAGATATTTTCAAATTATCATCGTATTCTCAAACCGGGAGACCCGTGACTACGCGTTACATTGGTCCCGTGCGAGGTGTCCGTGCGTCTTATAGTGACGTCTAGGGGTTGTTTTTAGTTTTCACCCTCTAATGACATGTATTAAGCCTAAGTCTAGATTTTTGCGAGTTATCGTCGTATTCTTTAACTGGGAATACCGTGACTACGCGGTCAATTCTTACAAGTTATATTGGTTCCGTACGAGGTGTTTGTGCATTTTACGGTGCCGTTTGGGGCTGTTTTGGATTATCTCCCTTTAAATGCGTGTTTTTAAGCCCCAAGTCTAGATTTTTGCAAATTATCGTTGTATTCTCAAAATCCGGGTGTCCCATGACTACGTGATTAATTTCTACGAGTTACATTGGTCCCATGCGAGGTGTTCGTGGCTCTTACAAGGCCGTTTGGTGGTTGTTTTTGGTTTTCTCCCTTTAATGACACGTTTTAAGTTAAATCTAGATTTGTGCAAATTGTCATCGTATTCTTAAATAGGGAGTTCTGTGACTAGACTGTCAGTTACTACGTGTTACATTGGTCTCGTACGAGGTGTTCATGCTTCTTACGGGGTCATTTGGGGACTTCTTTGAGTTTTCACCCTCTAATGGCATGTTTTTAATCAATTTAGAACATTTATTAATTTTAGTAAATTTTGACAAAGTTCCCTTTGTTTATTCATTAAATCCAACCTATTTTAACATTTAAAATAAACTCAACAACAAATACAAAGCCCTAGGTTTGCCATTGATCCAACTATATACCTGAATCAAAAAACAAAAATAGAGATTAGAAAACATAAATTAAAAATATATTATTTGAGCCCTGGGTAACTAGAGATTGAGCCCTTGAAGGTACAGTTCCATAATTTCGTCTGTCATTATGTAAGTGAGACTAATGCAGACAATGCTTTAAAACATCATATTAGTCTTATTGTATGCAACTTGTTTACAAATACAATCCTTTAGTCAATCATGAAACGATATTTCCATATTCTTTGCTTACAAAGAGTGAATACCAAACAGGGGTTGGCAATAAGACAAGATACAACAACAACGTGTACTCAACCAACATTAGAATTAGACACGATACAACATTAGCATAAGAAATTTTATAGCGAAAATACTAACTGATGAACGTGGTTGAGTTTTATTCTTCTATTCATTTATGATTGTCGGTTCAACCCGACAACCAAAGCGGACCCATAAAAAACCCAATTCAACATCCATTTCATACGAACATCCTCAAGCAAACCTAAAGCCCACACCATCTAAAAAATGTTGTGTAGATAACTTCTTCTTTTTACTCTTCCGCACCCATATTCACATCAACAACACATCGAAATATATATATATATATATATATATACACATATATATAATATATAACAGTGCATATCTACTAAGAATGATGTCATGTGAACTTTGCACATTGCGACGCATATCAGACTTAAGGTATATAAAACTTTAAGAAAATACCTTCACAATTGAAATATTCACGAAACAAACGCTTCATGAATCCATAATTAGGTCGTTGATCGAATGGAAATAATGGAAGTATGATGCAAACTCCACTGGGTGAGACTTGCATAAAAACTTCAAAAAGAACATAATTTATAGTATAGTTGAAAATCCAATTAAAAAGATAAATTGTATAAAACATACCTCAACCGGAGTTGATAACTTCTTCTCGCATATTTTTTCCATACTTTTGCTTCGTTGTAGCATCTTTTAAATGCTGTCAGCCTTCCATGAAACTCTACAAAGGGTCTTATTAAATTAGTATACAACTAGCTTAAACACATTATGTATTGTGGAAATAAATAAATATGAAACAATACAAAACAAGAGGCTCAGTCGTAAAAAAAGAATTGCTTTACAACCTCAAAAAGTTTTCCACATCAACAAGCCTACTAACATTCATAAAAAGAGAATCCAGTCATTAAAGATTGCAGCATTTTAGAAATTAGAGCCAACCACATTCTATAGTACTGTAGAGTAATTTATGCTGAAAACTAATTCACAATATTTTGAGTCAAAAACCAATAATTCATAGCACTAATTTTAAACATGATATAATCTAACCCCAAATAAGTAAAACAAGAGCTCCTTTTATTTACTCTCCTTTTATTTACTCTCCTTATTGAGCAAGGAAAGATTTCCAATATTTGATTGTATGCCTCCTTCAAGATAATTAGACCTCAAGTACCTATACAATGAAAATACAATTCATCTGACCTATTTCATAGTAATAAAATAAAATAACATAAAATGGGCAAACGGAATATATAACAGAAGCGTTGTTCGGTTCAGCACAATCCAAAAATTAACATGCTCCGATTCACTTGCGAACACATCAATCCTCAGCTAAATAGCAGCTATAGCATCTATATAGTTATATAATAGCTATATAGCAGTTATATAGTAGTTATAGCAGCTATATAGTATCTATAGAAACTATATAGAAGTTATATAGTAGTTATAGCAATTATAAAGCAGCTATGTAGCTATATAACAGTTATATAACTATGTTTTTATGTAGCAGCTATGTAGCTAATTCGAATAGGTTGAATACTTAACATAAGATGCACACATTCTAACAAATATTTTCAATTTGTCGCTCAGTAATATACAAAACTCAAAATCCAAAAAAACATTTGTAATGCACCTTATGGATTACTGATTGAGAGTAACATCCCCCATTTATCGATAGTCCATTTCCTTTAAAAAAGAAATATAAATAAGACACAAAATGTATAAAATAAATAACTACCTCATCAATTTAAAGATAAAACTAACAATTTCAGGAAACTTTTGTGAAACATTCGTTATGCAGACATAAATTACACAAATAGAGGGAGCGAGAAGCCACCATGTGGCCTAAGAAATTCCTGAAAAGAAAATGAACTTCATTACTTGTGCATATATTAAACAAATAATCAGATGATTCATTATAAACTAAAACAATCTGATTAAGTTCACATAAGTTTTAGCCTCAACTCCTCAATCTTCATCTTTTAACTTATTTTGTTACAGAAGTTTTATTCTATAAGGTGATCAGATGACCACTGAAACTAAAGACTTGATTTTGAAGCTCCTAGTTTGTCTTCTTCTCATTCTTAAAATTTTGTACATTAACTGTAGTTATTGCAGCTCTCCCTCAAAGACACGTGGCCACCATGCTGCCCTGAAAAGGATTGAAGATAATGAGATCGGAAAAAAACATAAATCTCGTAAAAAAAGTAAATTGTCAAAAGCTTACAAAAAAACATCTTGTAATGAGCAAAGCTCCACAGGCAGTCATTACTCAGAGTCCCGAGATACTCGTAATCAGGATTGTGCCCATGGTAGCCGAGCGTGCTCAAGGTGTTGGGAAGATTATAGATAATAGACTTCTCATCCTCATTCAACATTTTATAGGTCATGGGGTTTTTGGAGTCCTTCTTAATCTACACAACCAGGGGATAATAGTAATATTCCTCAGGCTCCATAGTTAGTCAATGTGTCAGTTTCCATCAATCATAATAGGGTTCTTTCCTGCTTTCATCATCCCTTTTTACTCTAGCCTTGGTAATTTTGGGTTAGACTGGGAGGTGGAAAGCCCGATTGGCCTTTTATTTACAACATTCAAAGAGTGCATGTTATTTTTGGGGTTGGCCAAAGCATTCTTAGGATCGACAACATTGTTCTTGGTGTTATTCATGACCTCCATTGTCTTATTCCCAGCTTGGAATTCACCCTTCTTCTTGGTAGATTCAGTATTTTATGCACCAAAACGTTCATTAACATTGCGTTTGGTCAGTTTTGGTGCCATCTTCCAGGTTAAATGAACATAAAACTTAAAATGGATTTGGAAGAAGCTGGACAAGAAAAAGGGACACGTGTTACCAATGTGATGAAAAAAAGCCAAATAGACACTTGTGAGAATTTCATCCTCTTCAACTTTTTGCTCAGCCTCAATTTTGGCCTCGATTAGAGCTGGTGTGTTGACTTCGTTAAAAGAATCATCCTAGTTTGGGGGCTTGTAATAACGAAATGCAGTGAGCTTATCCAAGTGAAAGATGTCCTCAAATACTGGAGGATATATTACACAAATCTTCTCCACCAGTTTCTTCAAAGGAGTACGGGTGCAACCTTCACTATGAAATAAACCAAGACATGTTAAAATGCAACTCGACTAACATAGGGAAACACAAAAATTACAAGAAGAATATACTAATGGTTTTTGTCCCACTCCAGTCTTGAGGAACTCTGGCAAATTCTCTCAGTCGAACTCCCGTTCACCACCTAGGTAAACAAACTTGTGCTTCCAAAAGTGGTTGCTAGTTTGAACCATTTTAACTAATTTTTATGAGGCTTTTGGGGGAGAGATAGTTTTGCCTCGGAGATTTGGCATTATCTTTTATGCCATGGATGAACTGAAAGATCTCATCGGTTATGTCAAATCCAGAACGATCTTTATAGTAGACCATGGACCCCAGGATCGTTCATTATGCATTTGAAAGAAGTTGGATCGGAGCCACTCCATAACCTTAAAGAATGCCCCTAACAATTGGATGAAGTGGGAGACGAAGACCCACAAATAAGTTCAAGAGTGAAAAACAGATCTCATCAGCGTAATGTAGATCATAGTCCTCTCGTCCTCGATACGAATCCTATAAGTTATATTAAGTTGATGTTGTAGTAAACCCCCGAGTCTATTAAACTTAAATAAGACCATATAACATACAACAAGAATAAAATCTAGTTATAGTGTACCATACAACATCAAAAGAAAAATAAAGGATTGCCTCACTGAGTGCTTATTTCTAATACCAAACAATTACTCTGACTAATAAAAATGTCAAAGATTTTGATATGAAACCGTGAAGGTGAAGTTATGCATTGGATATATCAATAGCATCATAATTCTATGTAAACTCTCTGTATCAAATGTAGTGTGTAAAATCAATATATGTACTGTGTAAACTCAAGCAAATGCAACTATTTAATGAGAACATGAGGGTTTTCAACAGTTTCTAAAGATGATTCTTTGAATCCTAAAAGTTGTTGCATTTTTTTAGCAACATGAGAGATAACAGTCTAAGTGAACAAGGATAATCAGGAGAAGAATGATGATTTGAAGATCAGTCAAGAAATTTGCATCCTGGATAAAAGCAATGAAGAAAAGGAAAATAAGGAATTAAGTGAGGGAAACACTGTGACAGATGGAGACCTCTACCAACAGCCTAAAAAAGGAGAAATTACCTGCTACTCAGACTCAAAATTATACCTAGCATTGAAAGCATTACAAGAACATAGAGGAGATATATTTGAAATAGAAGAGATTAAGAGTCTTCCTATTCCAAGGGTGGAGGACATTTTATCTTTCTCTTACCTTCTATCAAAGAAAATGTAGGAATACAAGAAATGCAAAGAGGACATGCTCGAAACATAAAAAGCGAAAGATGAAGGTAATATAAACATTTTGCAATTGAGGAAATGTATTGGAAACAAAAGGCAAATGCTTGCCATCATGTAATTAAATGCTTACCATTTAGGAGACAAGAAGAACCCCCATCGTGTAATTGAATGGGGCTCAATAGAAAATCTCAAGTAATCAAATATATCACTACTACTGGGAACACCCACAAATGTTGTCTCGGATGTTGTAAGAGATGGTGTATGCGTCAATCGAGGAGAAATCCTAATAATGCCTCATAACCCCTCCTCTAAATGCTCTGCCTCCACCAGGTTCCATACTAAAAAAAACATAACAAATCAACTGTAAGATGTAACATAATTGTTTTACAAGTTATAATATCATACAAACTCACGTACAAATCCAAAAGTGTGAAAAATTACAGTTAATTCCAGACACATAAATCCACTAATAATAAAAATTTGTAATCCAATAACAATTTCTAATGTCCAATCATCATTTGCAACCAATTTGCGTTTGTCAAGAATAAATCTATTATTGATAAGGTTATTCTCACTCATGAGATTTTGAGGAATTATCAAAGGAGTAATATTATCCCAAGATGTCCTATATGAAAGTTGACCTCCAAAAGACGTACAATAGTGTTAATTGGTGAATCATTACAGCTACTATAAAGAAGGTAGGATTTCCTAACACCTTTGTAGAGTTGTTTTTTACATGCATCACTACTCCTATAGACTCTCTCATTATCAATGGCTCACCCGTAAGGTATTTCAAATGCAAGAGAGGGTTGAGACAGGGAGATCCCATCCCCCAATGTTATTTGTCATTCTACACTTGCAAACAGTCGTCATTCCATACTAGGAATTTTTCTTTCTTTAAGAGCTGAAAGAATGGTCGGCAATGTTTCGAAGACTTGGAGATGAAGCGATTGAGCATCGTGAGAATAATAGTAAGCTTCTGAACATCTCTCAATATCTGAGGGGGCTAGACCCTGGTAATAGCATAGATTTTATCTGTGTTAGCCTTGATTCCCCTTTTACTCACTAGTTAACCTAAGAATTTTCCTGACTGGACACCGAATTAACATTTACTTACATTAAGCTTCATTCGATATGTCCTAAGGATTTTTAAGGTTGCTTCTAGATTTAAGAGGTGATCGTCCTTGCTCTTGCTTTTAACAAGGATTCCATTGATGTACACTTCGATTGTTTTTCCCATCTATTTGCTGAACATCTTGGTTACCAATATTCGGTAAGTTTTCCTTGCATTTTTTAGACCAAACAACATGACCTTGTAACAGTACAACCCAACTGAGGTTATAAAGGAGGTCTTATCCCGGTCAGGTCGCCCGTATAGGGGGATTTCATGATATCCTAAGTAAGTGTCAAGGAAGCTCATCCTCTCGCATATCTCTGTGGCGTCGACCATCTAACATATCTATGGGAGAGGGAAGCTATGCTTAAGACATGCCCGGTTGAGGTCATTAAAATAGATGCACACCCTCCAACTGTCATTACTTTTGGGTTTCACCACTGGGTTGGATAACCATACAGGGAACAGAACTTCACTGAAGGATCCTACATCTAGTAGCTTCCCTACTTCTTTCTCCACTGTCTTAGCCTTCTCGGGGGACGTTCAGTGAGCCTTTTGAGTGATGGTCTTAAAATTAGGATCGATGTGTAGGCGGTGACACGCCATGTTAAGGTCAATCCCTGGTAACTCGTAAGGCTCCCATGCGAAAACATCTATGTTTCTTTTAAGGAGCACAACGAGTTCCCTTTTATCTTGATCGGTGAGAGCATATCCAATAAAAAATTCCTTTATGTCAAGTTATCATCAACTACAACTTCTTTAGAGATTTTAACGACCCTATCGGTGGGGTGGACCCTGGTCTCTTGCACCCCTGGTCGACCATACTATAATTGCTATTTGGAGAGAACAACCCCCTCCTTGGCTTTCTCCTGGGCATTCTTGGGCTCCTTCTTCTTCTATTTCTTTAGGTGGATGGCTATGATAAAGCACTTTCGGGTTGTAGCCTAGTCACTGCAAATCTCAGCCACTCCACGATCTGTGATGCATTTCAAGTTTTGATGATAAGTGGATGAGAAGGCTTCCATAGCGTGGAGCCAGCCTCTACCTATAAGGACATTTTTATCCATTATCAATTATATGTCATATGCCGTTACACCATTGAAGATATTCAAGCTTTCATCGTCATCAATGGATCCAAATATCAAAGAAATTAAGGAATTAACTTTCTAGACAGCCGGACCGATCCACTTATTTTAAAAAACAATCGGTCCGCCCCGGACTGATCCGCTTTGTTCAGAAACCAGTAGACCCCGGATCAAATGAGAACCGAAGAAGCTCCTTGAGAAAACCAATCGATCCGACCCCAAATCGATCCGCATCCATACCGGATCGGTCCGCCTTGGATAAATTCGAGCAGATCGTGCAGATATTTTTCAGGCCCAGATTTCCTTATTTAAACCAACTTCGGGGAGTTGTTTTTCAAGACTTTCATAGATGATTTTCAGAGTCCAAAAAACTATAAGTCTTCACCTTTGTGAGTCCCAAGACTCATGTTTTGATTCACACAACTTTCAAACCTTTGTGAATCTGTTTGCAACCCAAGAACACAATTATGTGTCTATTCATACCCTTGTGGAGAAGACCGTTCTTCTTCTTCATTGCTGCCCTCCTGGAAAGGGAAACTTATAGCCCCCGACTACAGATCCGACGCCTGTTGGTAATTCTCTGTCACTATATTTTCATTGTAATCAGAGAAATTGTATGATACAATATTATAATGAAAATAAATGGTTTTGCCCCTTTGGAGAATTTTTCCTCAAATATGTGTGTTTGAATGTTCTTGCATGTTCCATCATCTTGTTCAGTCACACATAGCTTCTTATTTAGGACTTAACGTATAAAACTAAGTTTAATTCAATAATATTTCTATTTGAACGCACGCGCACTCTTTCAAATTGGTATCAGATCCAATTACACAACTTTACCGTGTAATTTTCCGCAAAATTTTTCTAAGATATCAATTTTCAGAAAAATAATTTTTGAAAACGAGTGTGTTCATAATGGAGAAATTATATAATAAAATGCTAGTTTTTGACGGGACAAACTATGCATATTGGAAAGCTCACATGAGATCTGCATTAAAAGCCATTGATGAACGAGTTTGGATTTTGGTTGAAAGAGGGTGGACACCTCCCTCTGTCACTGTTGATAATGTGATCAATTTAAAACCTGTCACTTCTTGGACTGAAGAATAATTTAAATAGTCATCATTCAATTCTAAAGGATTAAGTGACGTTTTCGGATCCATTACTCGTGACTAGTTCTGACGTATAATGACGTGCACCACGTCAAAAGAGGCATGGGATGTTTTGCAACTTACCCATGAAGGTACGAATGCTGTGAAAGAGTCTAAACTTCAAAATTTAACAACTCAATTTAAGACCATCACCATGCATGAAACTGAATGTTTTGATGATTTTTATGCTAGGCTTTCAGACATTGTTAACACTAGCTTTAATCTTAGTGAACATATTCCTAATGCTAGAGTTGTTAAAAAGATTCTTCGTTCTCTACCTAAGTGTTATATCCCTAAAGTCACTGTGCTAAATTCTATGGGTAATTTAAATACGCTAAAATTGGAAGAACTTGTAGGCGACTTGCGAACATATGAAATTGATATGTTTCCTAAAACTGCTAAGCCTATAGATAAGGGAATTTCACTTAATGCCCAAGAAAGAAAGAGTGAGGGGTTGGCAAGAAAGAGGGGAGAGTCAACTAGAAAAAGAGAGACAGATTCGTCTGACTCTGAGTGTGACTAAAAATTTCAAGAGAATTCTCAAATTCAAGAAAAATGGTAATTTTAAAGATAAAAAGAAGTTTGAAAAATAAAATGAAAAAGGTTTTAAAGATCCTCCTAAGAAAGAAGGTGATAGATGCTTTGAGTGCGATGGTAGGGGCCATAGAGCTTTTGAGTGTGCTACTAGGCTAAACAGATAAAAGGGCATAGCTGTCCTCAATGCTACCCTTAGTGACGACAGTGAGGTCGAGTCGGTGGATTCTGAAGACGAGTCACCGCATGATTGTAACTTCACCGCATTCATGGATAGTCATGTGAGCACTTCTAGTTCTCCTCACAACGATGAGGATGTTGCATCACAGAGACACCTCGACAGTGAGACGGATGTCAGTGAGGGGGAGGATGACACAAGTGAGAGCAAGAGTGAACTTCAACGCGCCTATGCTGAGCTATATTCTGAGTCCAATAAAACTAAAAAGCATAACAAAGCATTAGTTCTTAGGATCACTGCTTTAGAGGAAGATTTAGGAAAAGCGAGAGAGAGAGAGAGTCATCCACCTGCACCAACTTAAGACAAAGAGAGACTGCCTGTGTTGAGAAAGAAATTTTGTTTAGAGAAAGAGAGAGATTGTTTAGAGAGAGAGAGACTTGTTTTGAGAAAGAGAGAGGGGACTTGACTAAACAAGTGACTAGTCTTACAAGTGAGCTCCATTCCTCCGTGGAGTCTCGGAAGAAACTTGAAGCCCTTATTTTCCATCTTACTCAGGATCTTGAGAGAACACGGGAAGTCAAGGTTCAAATCGAGGACAAATATGGAAAGATGGGAAAGATGCTCCTCGGCACCGCTTTAGGTTTCGGTGATCGGAAAGGAATTGGTTATGACGGTGCCTCCACGTCCCAAATTGCACCAGGACCAATCCCTGAGTTTTCTACTACTCCTTATGGTCATCGCCAAAAACCTCGAAGGAGAGTTCGACCAAGAAAAGCAAACCAAGGTTCATCTAAGACTGTGTTATTTTGTACATATTGCAAAAGAAAAGGCCACTTGAGGGAGTTTTGCTATAGTTTGGGTAGGACATGACGTACTTCTGCTCCACCACGTCATACTGATGAGTTTGCCAGTCTGAGAGAGCGTGTTGAGTTTTTTAGCCGCCACATCACAAAGTTTGATGAAGGAATTCCGACGGATGTCTTTGCCGTCAGTAAATGCTTCTCACATTCCGGCTAAAACCAACAACAACAAGGGTAAAGAAAAGGTTACCACTTCTTGGGTGCCTAAGAAAGATTAGAAAGCCCTAGTTGTTCATGTTGCTCTCAAAGCACATAATACCTCATAGTGGTATTTTGATAGTGGATGCTCCAGACACATGACTGGTGATGTCTCATTTTTTACCCACCTTGAGGATTATAAGGATGGTAGAGTCACCTTTGGAGATGGGAGCAAGTCTAGAATTGTAGGACGAAGTACTGTAGAGTTACCAGGATTTCCTAAGCTTGAGAATGTTTTGTACGTCAAAGGTTTGAAAGTAAACCTCCTTAGCATTAGCCAGTTGTGCGACACTGACTTTACAGTAAATTTTGACCGGGATGCGTGTAATGTTTACAATCAAGCCGGTAAACTTTTAGTGCAAGGGGTGAGGATCGAGGATAACTGCTATGGAACTGTGCCCACTTCCTCACTTGTCTGCAACAGTGCCATGATAACTCCTATGGATCTGTAACACCAACGTCTAAGTCACGTAAACGTTAGAGATTTGATTCGTTTAGCCAAAAAGGACCTAGTACATGGGTTACCATCTCTTCGAAAGTTAACTTCCACGGTTTATGGATCCTTCCAGTTGGGAAAGCAAATTCGGAGCCCTCATAGGAAGTTGCATTCCATTACCACCTCCCGAGTACTTAAGCTTATTCACATGGATCTTATGGGTCCTACTCGTACTAAGAGTTTGGGTGGTAAGAGGTATATCCTCGTTATGGTAGACGATTTCTACAAATATTCTATTGTAGGTTTTCTGACGGAGAAATTTGATGCTGTTGAGTTTTTAACGACCAAGTGTCGTGTCCAACAAAATCAACACGGAGTCACTATTAATAGGATCCGTAGTGACAACGACACAGGTTTAAGGAAGAAAAAGTAGACTTCTATTGTGATAGCCTAGGGATCAAACATGAGTTTTCTGCTGTGAAAACTCATCAGCAAAATGGGATTGTTGAGAGAAAGAATAGGATGATCCAGGAAATGGCTAGATCTATGCTTCTAGGTAGTAATGTTTCTAGGAGATTTTGGGCAGAGGCAGTGTCTACTACATGCCACACGGTGAATAGGGTTTACCTGCGTCCACACACACTTAAGACGCCTTATGAATTATGGACTGGCAAGAAACCTAACCTTGCATATTTTCATGTTTTTGGGAGTAAATGCTACATCCTACTGGATAGAGAGAAATTAGGAAAGTTTGACCCCCGAATCGATGACGGAATATTGTTAGGTTATTCATCGAATAGTAGAGCATACCGAGTTTTTAACCTGAAGAGCTCTAAGGTTATGAAATCAATAAACGTCACCGTACAAGATGAAGAACCTCCGACGGTTATTGATCCTAACCTTCAGTGTGAGGATGAGGAATTTTCTGACAGTGATTTACTTATCCCTCACCCACACTTTATGGACCCTACTGCTGTGTTAGGGGACACTCCTACTTGGGTTTGCAAGAGTTATGACCCTTCTGCCATTATTGGTGATCCCACTCTAGGGGTCAAGACTCGTGCTCAGCTAGAGAACGTCGTTAGCCACTTTTACTACACGTCCAAAGTCGAGCCCAAGAATCACAAAGAAGCACTCAAGGATGAACACTGGATATCTGATATGCAGGATGAGTTGCTTCAGTTTAAAAAGAACAATGTCTGGGAACTTGTCCCCCGACCTAGTGAGATTAATGTGATAGGTACCAGGTGGATATTCAAGAATAAAATGGATGAAAATGGTACCATAATCAGAAACAAGGATAGGTTGGTCGCTCAAGGCTACACACATATAGAGGGTGTAGACTTTGGGGAGATATTTGCTCCTGTTGCGAGGCTTGAGTCTGTCCGCTTACTAATAGCCTTCGCATGTCATCTGCGCTTTAAGATATATCAGATGGATGTCAAGAGTGCCTTTCTGAATGGTATTCTACAGGAGGAAGTTTATGTGGAACAACCAAAAGGGTTTGAAGACCCCAAGCACCCTGA
Source organism: Sambucus nigra (assembly GCA_949130495.1). Lineage (NCBI taxonomy): Eukaryota > Viridiplantae > Streptophyta > Magnoliopsida > Dipsacales > Adoxaceae > Sambucus > Sambucus nigra. The sequence continues at coordinate 549,196,682 of OX422212.1, read as the reverse complement.
GCACGTTTATTATCTGAGGAAAGCCTCGTATGGTTTGAAGCAAGCACCCTGTTCTTGGTACGAAAGGCTTAATTCCTATCTCTTATCCAGTGGCTTCAAGAGAGGGGGAGTTGATATGACGTTGTTCGTTAGAAGAGATGACAGTGCTATTTTGGTTGCCCAGGTCTATGTGGACAACATAGTCTTTGGATCCACTTGCTCCCAACATGCTCATCACTTTGAAGAGGAGATGAAAAGTGAGTTTGAGATGAGCATGGTTGGTGAGCTTACTTTTTTCCTTAGTCTCCAGGTTCGTCAACTAGAGGATGGGATGTTCATCTCCCAGTCCAAGTATGCTAGAGACCTAGTGAATAAATTTAGTTTAGACTCAGCTAAGCATGCACGTACACCTATGAGTACTTCTATCAAGCTTAGTAAGGACACTTCAGGCAAGGACTTAGAGCAAACCTTATATTGGAGTATGATAGGTAGTCTTCTCTACTTTACTGCTAGTCGTCACGACATAGCCTTTAGTATTGGAGTATGTGCGCGATATCAGGCATCCCTGAAAGAGTCACACCCACTCGCTCTAAAACGTATTATCAAATACATGAGTGACTCTCTCATACGATATTTGGCATTCCTTTGATACCAATGACCTTTTGTCCACCTATTCCGATGCCGATTGGGCCGGATATGTAGATGATTGTAGGAGCACTTCTAGTGGGTGTTTCTATTTTGGTTCTGCCCTTGTCTCCTGGTTGAGACAGAATAAAAACTCCATCTCTTTGTCCACTATGGAGGCTGAGTCAATCGCCAACGGGAGTTGTTACATGCAACTCTTGTGGATGAAGAAAATATTAGAGGATCATGGGATTTCACAGGACACCATGACTATCTCCTATGATAACACTAGAGTGATATGCATATCCCGCAATCCAGTCCAACATTCGCGCACAAAGCACATCAGGATATGCGAGCACTTTATACGTCAGTTAGTTGAGGAGAAAGTCGTATCCCTGAGTTTCGTACCCACCGACCGTCAGTTAGCCAATCCTTTCACGAAACCTTTGGATGCCCTTAGATTTGAGAGTCTTAGGAAGTCTTTGGAGATTTGCACAGTTGACTGAGGGATTGGTCTATGTCTAGGATATGATGCTTTTTCATGTTCTTACCATATGCCTCCTGTTGATAGTTTGTTTTATATGTACAATTGCTTGTTATACAGCTATTTATTTATTTTTTTGAAAGATCCAAAAAGATTTTATTTTTAGAAAAATTTTAGAAAATCTCAAAAAGATTTTTGTATTTTGTTTGCACCGTTTATGGATGAACACTTAGGATGACCGAGTCACAACATCATACCATTATTTTCATGTGACTATTTGACAGTGTTTTTGAGATAATAGGTCAATTCATTCATGTGCTTTATAATGTTTGGAGTCATTAAGATGTAATTAAGTGTTACTTACTACATGTTTGACTCATGTTTCCTTTATTTCACACATACACAGATTTGTTTGATTATTGTGCTTGTCTTATCACATGTTGGTTGGGTGTTTTCACTTCAATCCTGTCCTTAAAACAAATCAAGCGTGATAAATTTTGCTAAGGAAATTGTGCATATAAGAACCATTTTGTGATTTTGTGTGCTTTGTTTTAAAACGGAGAAGGGTTGTGAAAGGTTCATTTTTGCCTTTGCTAATACTAAGCCACCGTTAAAAAGGACCTAAAAATGGAGGAATTTTATTATCCGAGGTCCAAAGAGGTTAAAAGAGCCCCAAAAAAATTAAAAGGCAATAAAAAGAAATTCATGCCAAATTTTGGGCCATTTAGGTTTTTGCACCAATTCTCCAAAGTTTGAGAATTTAGTTTATATACGTCTAAAAAGAAAATATATACGAGGAAGTTTGGTTGGAGAAGTTCAAACGGGTTTGCACATCCTGGAAATGCTCAAAAATGCGCTACATAGTTTTGGACTTTATTGGGATGGAAATCATTTTGACTTTGATTTGTTGATTTGCATAAGACGATGTCATCTAAATTCAACAATGTTTACACCTAAGGATACTTTTGATGTTCATTCGTTAGGAGTACACATATGCATCGTGCACATATGATTGATTGAGTTGATTTACCTATTGAATGTGTTCACACCCATTCATTCCATTTCCATGACTTGGTTGTTTGAGTCTAAATCCACGGTGTGATTTTTGTAGCATATATTTTTTTAAATGTATCTTATCTTTGTATGAAAAATTGAAAAATCAAAAATAGTTTGTGCATTTGTTTCTGAGCATCTCCTTGCAAGAGCACGTTTACCATATTGTTTGATGCCCTGCTTTGTGACACCCCGATTTTGCTTATTTGATTCATTCTTCTCATTCGTCTATTTGGGGACATCATAAAAAGAGGGAGAAAGTATTATCATTTTATGGGGGAGTTTTCTATGTTTATCTTATTTCAAACTCGATACGTCACTTGGTATTTGCTTTGTCTCATGTGTGTAGGTACTACTTTGATGATCTCTGAATTACACACCTTGATGAGAAAAGCGCTGAGATTCCTGAAGATTTGAAGAGAAAACGATGATGTCTTATTCATTTGTATCGTTCCAGTTTTGGCTTCATGGAAGGGTAGATCTGTATAGGCCTTTTGATATTTGATAATTCAGATGTTTGTTTTCATGTATGTACCGGCATAGAAATAGGGGGAGATTTGTAAGAACATTTTTGTCCATTATCAATTATATGTCGTACGCCGTTACACCAATGAAGATATTCAAGCTTGCATCGTCATCAAAGGATCCAAATATCAAAGAAATCAAGGAATCAATTTTCTAGACATTCGGACCGGTCTGTCTGTTTTAAAAAAGAACCGGTCCTCCCCGCCTCAATCCGGATCGATCCTCTTTGTTCAGAAACCAGTAGACCCTGGATCAAATACGAACCGAAGAATCTCCTTGAGAAAACTAACCGGTCCGACCCCGAACCGATCCACATCCATACCAGACCGATCTACCTGGGATAAATTCGAGCATATCGTGCAGAGATTTTTCAGGACCAGATTTCTTTATTTAAACCAAATCCGGGGAGTTGTTTTCCAAGACTTTCATAGACGATTTTCAGAGTCCAAAAAACTCTAAGTCTTCACCTTTGTGAGTCTCAAGACTCATATTTTGATTCACACAACTTTCCAAACCTTTGTGAATCTGTTTGCAACACAAGAACACAATCATGTGTCTGTCCATACCCTTGTGGATAAGACCGTTCTTCTTCTTCTTCTTCTTCTTCATTACTGCTCTCACGAAAAGGGAAACTTTAAGCTGCCGACTATAGATCCGACGCCTGCGGGTAATTCTGTGTCACTGTATTTTCATTGGAATCCGAGAAATTGTATGTTACAATATTATAATAAAAAATAAATGGTTTTGCCCCTTTGGGGGATTTTTCCTCAAGTATGTGTTTTTAAATGTTCTTGCATGTTCCATCATCTTGTTCAATCACATATAGCTTCTTGTTTAGGACTTAACTGATAAAACTGAGTTTAATTAAATAATATTTCTATTTGAATGCACACGCACTCTTTCACTACCCAAAATAGCATGTTATGGGGACTCGATGTCCACTACTAGAAATTTGATTATCTTTGGGATGTTTTATGCCCTGACTGGAAAGATGATCTTTCCTAACGGCATGGTGATCCGTCCTGCGAAGCCGACCAGTGGAACAATGGCTTCTTTGAGGTCGCCAACATTTAATTTAAGTTTATGGAATAGGTCTAAATAAATCACCTCGGACGAACTTTCCTGGTCCACAAGTAGCTTGTCAACATTCCAGTTGACAATCCTGAGTGTGATCACCAATTCGTCATGATCTGGGTTTCTCACCCTGACCAAGTCTACTTCGGTGAGCACGATGTTCTTGGTGTAATCAACGTCTTCTAGTTGCCGATGCTTTCCTCGACAGTCACCTTCTTGAGTTTCATTCGAACGGCGTTACCCTGAATCTGTTTGAGGTCTGATGCCCCATGAATTACTACAAATTCATGTCCTGTATCATCATAGAAGACATTTTCTGGATTTTGGTCGCCATTGGCTGCGACCTTCTATGACTTCTTTTCAACATACTCACTGAGGTGCCCTACCTGAACTAGATCTTCCAGATGTGACTTTAGAGCTTTATAATTCTCGGTTTGATGACCGCCCTCCCTATGGAACGCGCATCTCGATGCATTGTTCATTTTAGTTGGATTGCCGCCCATCTTCTTGGGCCATTTGATAAAAGTCTTATCCTTTATCTTGCTAAGAAATTTATAGATGGGTTTTTTGAAAACTGTATTAATAACCTGGAATGCCTTGGAGGGACCCAACTTTGGAGCCATTCTTGCCCCATTCTTACTTCCTTTCTTCTAGGTGTCATTATTATCTGTCCCCTTGTTCGCTTTTGCTCGACCATTATCTCTCCCACTAGGATGGACCACGTCTTCGACCTTGGAGTACTTCTCGATACGAGATATAAGATCATCAATGCTTATGGCTTCCTTCTTGGTAAGATATTGGTGTAGTAGAGAGGTGGTCAGCTAGCTGATTTTGATGGATGCTACAGCAAGCTGCTCCGAGTAATCCTTGATCTCATTAAAACTTCCAAGCATCTCTTGGATAATCTCTGAGATTCTCGTGTTGCTTCTTCTTCATAATGAACAGTGCATCCATCCGCTTCGGATGGGAGCTGCTCGTTATGAATCGTGTCCTAAAAGCCTCTGCCAGTGTTGCAAAATTCCTTATAGACCTGTGGGGAAGCCTTTCAAACCACTTTTGTGCTACATCATGTAGGCTAGAAGGGAATATCCTGCACATCAGTTCGTCATTGTGGCTCCATACGGTCATTGCTTGTCGATACTGCCTGACATGGTCTATAGGATATTTTTCCCTTCATAGACCTTGAACCTGGGGACAATGAATTTATTGGGAGGCACCTCGCGTTCGATCTCCCTTAAAATGTGGTCTTCATCTGAGAGTTGAGAGCTTTTAAGGAAAACTCTCTGGTTGATCTGGCTCCTCGGTGTGCCGGGTGTTGGTCCCTCTCCCTACGAACCAAGATTCTTAAATCCTCACTTGGTCGATCATTGTTCCGGTGATGCCTCTCCTGCTGACCATGCACTAATCGTGCTCGTTCTGACCTATCACGTTCAGTTCTCTTCTCGTCACACCTAGTGCTCCTTCCTCGGCTGCGGGGTCTCCCCCTGAGGGCTAAGCGTCCTGTCTCGACACTGCCTTGTGTTTCTGTGGAGATCTCTCTCCATTATTTCAAGTTGCCTACTAAGGCGAGCATTTTCTTCTTCTTGGCGGCGCTGTTGATACCAAAATTAGTATGCTGATATGTACGAATAATAAGAAGACACGTGTCGATCTACGTGGCATAATAACAACGAGGAAGTCTATTTCCCCGAGAAAGTCATACTCACTTCGAGCAACAGGTGTACTCCGAGAAACTACAGTTCTCCGAGGAACTCCTGAACGACGAGCAACTAAGGCGGTCCGAGCTGCATCTCGACCACAACAGCTGCACCTTGGCCACAACATTTATTGCCAGATAATCAACAGTTCAACTATTCATTGAATGATTATCATCTTGACGCACAGGCTTGAATAGCTTTAAATGAATTACCCTTTCATGTACAACCTAATGGCTATAAATACCTTGTATCACCCTCATTCAAGGGGACCGAAATTTCTTGATAGCACTTGTAATCGAGAATTCCCAAACACTCAGCAATAACATAACAGTGGACGTAGGCCATTCATATAAGGCTGAACCACTTTAAAAATCTTTGTCTCATTTTATTTATCTGTGATTGAATTATTAGAGTAATCTAATTTTTTACATCAACTGATTGGCGCCGTCTGTGGGAAACGACTGTTGTTATCGTTTTTTTTCACCAAGAATTATTCATCATCAATGGCAGACAATCCAGAATCTAGCAATCGAAACGCTGGAAATGCTGGAAATCCTCCAAATCCCTCTGCACCTCCAGATCTGGCTGGAATTATGACGAATCTGTCTCAAGGACAAACCGCCATGCAAGAAACAATGCGTCAACTCATACAAACCCTTCATGGAGGTGCACCTACGCATTCAGGACAACGAAGTGGTCAGAGGCAAACCTATTTACTTTCTTCACGATTCAGGCGTACTGAATCATATCGTAATGAGGAATCTAATGATTTCTCTTATCAACCTGGGCGAACTTCGTCAATACGGGATACAGATACTTATCAACGTATCACTCTCTCTCCAGAAAGACCCAGAGCCTTGGAAAGACTGAGCAGAGTTTCTCCTTTCAGCCGATTAGGCCCTAGAAGGAATAGGAGTCCACCTAAGACCATGTCGAGGAGTTTTCGACAACCAACAGATCTAAGATAAGGATCAACACAATCACGACCAGTTGCTCGTCAGGATAGATCTCAGGAGGCTACTTCAGAACAATCAATTGCTCGAACTAATAGGCCCGAGGAGGGAAATGATGTGTGGAAGGGTTCCATTCAGCGGTTGGAGGATAGATTGGGAGAAATGGTTAAGGCAAAGAATCCCTTATAATGAACTTTTGTTCGAGGGACACCTTTTGTACTGGCTATTGTGGATTTTCCTACACCGTCGAAATTTAAAGCGCCCGTGGTGACCCCCAAGTATGATGGAAAGACAGATCCTGTTCTTCACATAGAGTAATATCAGGCTGCTGCCGACATCTATGTTGTCCCCGACGAGATGAGATGTAGAGCATTCTCTGGAACTCTTACTGGATCTGCCCAAATATGGTACAACAATCTTCCTCGGGGAAAGATTTCAACTTTCTTTCAGTTGGCCGAGTTGTTCATTGGCAATTTTTATTTTGGGGCAAAACCAGTAAAATGAGTAGCACACTTGTTAAGTGTTAGACAAAAACCTGGCGAAAGTATTAGAGATTACATAACTCGTTTCAATAACGAGAAGCTAGAAGTCATAGATTATGAAGAAAAGACAGCAATCATAGTCTTGATGAGTGGGTTATTGCCTAACAAGTTGTACTACACTTTGGCCAAAGATCCTCCTACAACTATGTCAGAGTTGATGGCAAAAGCGGCCAAAATCATGAACGCCGAGGAGGCTATGGCTGCGAAGAAGAATATGGATAAAGAAACCAAGATGGAAGTCGACAAATCTAAGAAGAAAGAGCATAAGGGCAATGGCGGTGACAGGCATTCCAAGAATAATAAACATCATGGGAAGTCTTGAAGAAATTCGATAATTATACTCCTTTAAAAATGGGTATTAATCATGTCTTGGAAGAAATCAAATATAGCGATGAGGTAAAGTGGCCAAAGAAACTAAGGTCAGACCCTGATACGAGGAACAGGGATAAATATTGCGAGTTTCATAAGGATCATGGTCATATGACCAAAAATTGCATAGCTCTTCAAAACGAGATTGAAACACTCATCTGAAGCGGAAAGCTAGCAAAGTATGTTGATCGGGGAGGGAAAAAAGAAATAATGATCGAACTAGAGAGAGGTCTAGATCTCCTCGTCGAGCAGAGGAGAAAAAGAAGAGAAATCATGAAGATGATCCAGACGATGACCCCGATCTTCCCAAGAAACCAAGGCAGCCAGAACGAGAGGTATTTTCCATACATTTTGGGTCATTTGATTGTAATGTTATTAAAGGAGGAGATGCAGGAGGAGGAGACCTTACAACAGAAAGAAAGGCTTACCTCGGAGAGGCCCAAGCTTGCTTGTACATTCGACAAATAAATTTAGCCTAGGAGGATCGTTCGAGGAAGGTAAACAAAGAGAAGCTGGTCATTGGCTTTTCAAAAAACGGCCTGGCAGGTGTTCTTTACCCTCACGACGACCCTTTGGTGATCAAAATGAGGATGAAAGAAGTAGTGATTTCAAGGGTGCTGGTAGACAATGGTAGTTCAACAGACATCATGTACTATTCATGCTTTGACAGTTTAAATTTGAAATTATCTCAATTGGAACCTTATCACAGACCTCTCCTGGGTTTTGCTGGCGAGAAAGTTTTTCCACTTGGGACGATCAAGTTGGATATATTCATTGGAACTTGGCCTTCCTGTCGAACAGAGAGAATAAGCTTCTTTGTGATGGATAAAAATGTGCAGTCAGCTTACAACATCATCATGGGAAGAGTTGGTTTGAAGAAGTTCGAAGCAGTCCCATCTACAGTACATCAGTGCTTAAAATTCCCAACAAATTTTGGAGTAGGAGTTGTGAAAGGTGATCAAAAAGTAGCTCGAGAATGCTATTATTCATCTTTCGAGCAAGAGGAGCTTGAAGAGTCAAGGAAAAAGACTACTACCTATCAGGTGGATGAAGGTACAGAAATTGAAACATTGGATCCCAGAGATGAATCCCAACTTGTAAAAGGACAGGTGGTGGAATCTACAGAAAATGTTATTCTGGACGACGAGCACCCTGAACGAGTAACCCAGATAGGTTCGTCATTGGATGCCTCGATAAAACAGGAGTTGATAACTTTCTTGCGAAACAGGAAGAAAACTTTTGCATGGAGTCATTAAGACATGCCAGGAATAGATCCAAACTTCTTATGTCATGAGCTCAATGTGAATAAGGAGATCAAACATGTAAAGCAGAGAAGAAGAGTATTTAGTCCCGAGAAGAATCAAGCTATTCAAGAGGAGGTCGACAAGCTCCAGAAAGCTCAATTCATTGAATATGTGAAATATCCAGACTGGTTAGCCAACGTGGTGATGGTAAATAAGAAGAACAATAAATGGAGAATGTGTGTTGATTTCACCGATCTCAACAAGGCATGCCCAAAAGATCACTTTCCGCTGCCCAGAATTGATCAACTAGTGGACGCCACCTCGGGACACGAGTTGCTCAGCTTCATGGATGCTTAATCTGGTTACAACCAGATCAAAATGAAACCTAAAGACAGGCAAAGTACTTCTTTTATTACCCCTAGGGGAACTTATTGTTACAATGTTATGCCTTTTGGTTTGAAAAATGCAGGAGCGACATACCAGCGGCTGATGAACAAGGTTTTTGCCGAACAAATCAGTTGCAATATGGAAGTCTATGTCGATGATATGCTGACAAAGAGCAAGAAAGATGCTGATCATCTAGTTGACTTAGGTCAGACCTTTGATCAACTGGATAAATACCAAATGAAGCTCAACCCGACGAAGTGCACATTTGGAGTACGAGAAGGAATGTTCCTCGGGTACATTGCCAACCAGCGAGGCATTGAGGCGAATCCCGAAAAGATCAAAGCTCTTTTAGGGTTGCGATCTCCAATGACGAAGAAAGAGGTGCAGAGTCTTACAGGACGAGTTGTAGTGCTCAACAGATTTGTATCCCGAGCAACTGATAGATGTCTCCCATTCTTCAAAACACTTCGAAAAACTTTCGAGTGGAATGACGAATGTGAAAAAGCCTTTCAAGACTTGAAAAAATATTTGGAGCACCTCCACTGTTGTCCAGGCCAGTAATGGGAGAAAAGTTGTACTTGTACCTGGCAGTATCGGAGAATGCAGTCAGCTCGACATTGATCAGATTGGAGAATGGAGTCCAAAAACCAATTTATTACACAAGTAAGGCTTTCCGAGGTGCAGAGATCAGATACCCAAAGTTGGAAAAATTGGCATTGGCATTAATTGAAGCAAGTAGAAGAATGAGGCCATATTTCCAGGCCCATACCATCGTCGTGTATACCGACATGCCACTAAGACAAGCCCTTCATAAGCCAGAAAAATCAGGGAGACTGATGTACTGGGCAATAGAGCTCGGTGAATATGATATTGTGTATGAACCCAGATCATCATTAAAAGGGCAAGTTATAGCCGATTTCATAGCAGAGTTTATATATCCTGATACCCCCGAGGAACAAAAATTGCTCGTTGATCAACCTGTGGATGTTACAGGATCATCAGACATAAGTCCAGACCAACTCCGGTTAGTAAAAGGGCTTGTGGATGAAGAAAGATCATCAAATTCAAACCCGAACCAACTCCGATTGGTAAAAGGGCGAGAAGAGATAGTCGACGAGGAGCGAAAATTACCAGGCGAGGATGAAAGCAAACAGCAAATATTTCACCGAGGAACCTTGTCAGAAAAGAAATTTGAAGACGAGTTACCTACATGGACATTATATGTAGATGGGTCATCGTGCATAAGAGGTTGTGGAGCAGGGATTGTTTTAAACACCCCAGACGAGATTGACATGGAATACGCCTTACGATTCCAATTCAAAGCCTCCAATAATGAAGTCGAGTATGAGGCCATGATAGCAGGTCTTAATTTAGCAAAGATTATGGAAGCGCAACAAGTGATGATATTCAGTGATTCTCAATTAATTGTGAATCAGATGATGGGAACATATGCAGTTAAAGGGTAATTAATGGTCAAGTATCATGCAAAGGCGATGGAGTTGTTAGCAGAATTCGATGCCATTCAGTTGATCCGAATACCAAGATCGGAGAATGCGCGAGCAGACACAATGGCCCGACTAGCATCAGCTACTCGTGCCGAGCTGCGAAGAACGATACCAATTGAAGTATTAGGAAGTCGGAGAATAGATGAAGACCTGGCGATGAATATTATTACCCTTGATTTAGGGCCATCTTGGATGGATCCCATCAGGGCATATGTTGAGGAAGGAGAATTACCGGAGGATAAGCTCGCTGCAAAGAAATTGAAGTATAAAGTTGCTTGGTGTGTACTAACTAATGGTGTTTTGTATAGACGAGGAATTATGGCAGGTTTACAAAGATGTGTACATCCCTCTGAGGTGAAAGAATTGATTGAAGAAATCCATGACGGATCCTGTGGAGCACATGTGGCAGGTCGGACACTTTTGCAAAGGGTGATGACGCAAGGATACTACTAGCCGACGATGAGGGCTGATTGTATAGCCTATGCTAAGAGATGTGATAAGTGCCAACGTTTCTCCTCCATCAGAAGAACTCCATAAGAATTGTTGACACCAATAACTTCCCCTTGGCCATTTTCCATGTGGGGAATTGATTTGGTTGGACAACTGCCAACAACCCGAGGAAGATTCAAGTACCTCGTCGTCGCAGTGGATTATTTTACTAAGTGGGTAGAAGCTGAGACACTTATTGATATGACATATGAAAAGGTGTACCGGTTCGTTTGGAAGAACATTATCTGCCGATATGGTCTACCTTATGCCTTCATCATAGACCATGGAACACAATTTGATAACGAGGAGTTTGCTGCCTATTATCGACAATCAAACATTTTGAAGACTCATTCAGCACCAGGCCATCCTCAAAGCAATGGACAGACTGAAGTGACGAACAGAACATTACTCAATGGTTTGAAGAAGAGGCTAAGTGAAGCTAAAGCTAATTGGATTAATGAGCTACAGTCAGTATTGTGGGCTTACCGAACAACTCCCCGAGCAGCAACTGGAGAATCACCATATATGCTGGCATTTGGAAGTGAAGTTGTAATACCTGCCGAGTTGGGTCTTCCAACACATAGAGTGCTGAATTTCAATTTCCCAGTCAGCGACTTAATGAGAAGATTGGATTTGGATATGCTCGAGGAGGTTAGAGAAGAGGCAACCATTAGGAATGCTGCTTACCAACAACGACCAACTCTGTTATACAACAAGAGGGTGAAGAAATGCGACTTAAAAGAAGGAGATTACGTGCTAAAGAAGGTCATTCAGAAGCACAATAAATTGGAAGCAAACTGGCATGAACCTTACCGAGTTACAGAAGTTGTTCAACCAGGAACTTACCGAATAGCGACTCTAGAAGGAGAGGAATTTAAGAATGCATGGAATGCTGAACACCTACGCAAGTATTATCAGTGATGTAAAATGTAAAGCAATTTCATCAATATGAATAAAACGATGATTTTTCTCCATCTTCTTTCTTTTTATCGAAAGTTTTTCGGGGAATACTAGTGTACAACACTGATACTGATAGTTCAAACCCACGACCAACTCTGGTTGGTAAAAGTACGAGAACAAATTATACTCCTTTGGTTAGGAGGCGTACACTAGCGTGACCAACTCCGGTTGGTAAAAGAGCTAGTGGACATGATAGTTCAAACCCACGACCAACTCCGGTTGGTAAAAGGGCAAGAAAAAATTATACTCCTTTGGTTAGGAGGCATACACTAGCGTGACTAACTCCGGTTGGTAAAAGAGCTAGTGGACAGGATAGTTCGACCTCAGACCAACTCCGGTTGGTAAAAGAGCGAGAACAAACTACACTCATTTGGTTAGGAGGCATACACTAACGTGATCAACTCAGGTTGGTAAAAGAGCTAGTGGACATGATAGTTCGAACTCAGACCAACTCCAGTTGGTAAAAGAGCGAGAACACGAGACTCCTAAAAAGGCCAATCTCGGTTGGTTAGGAAACAAGATATGCTCTCAAATGCCAACTTATGTTGGTCGGGGATAAAAACCCACTACTTGTAGTTGGTCGACGAGGAAAATTTAGTGACCTTAGTTGGTCGGACATATTTTATGAAAAAGACAAAAATTTACCAAGTATTTTTAGTCGGGGATAAACTCTCACTAACCATAGTTGGTCGACAAACACAATTTAACAACCTTGGTTGGTTGGAAATTTTTTTAACATTTTTATACTCATTACTTTATTATTAAGTAATCGAGCAACATTACTGATACTTGTAACTTTTTATTACTATGTTGGTCGATGAATCACACAATATTGTTATGCAAGCACAAATATAAAGTGTTTGACAAGCACAAGACAATAGCAATACAGATTTGCAAACAGAAAATGAAAGTCTTTCATTAAAATTCAAAACGAATCATAAGTTACATATGTGTACTAACTATTACATTGAGATCCCTACTCTATTAGTTTCTTTCCCTCATCTTTTGAAATAGGTTCCTCGCCAGCAGGCGGATCATTTAAAGTCTGAGGAGAGTTAATGAAGTTCAAGTCTTTAAGCATCCTAACGTTCATCACAGAAGGTGTGTCCAGTAGATGCTCGGGACGAGATACCTCGATCTGAGAATGAAGATTGTAATCACCGAGGTATTTTGCAATTAAGCTCCGAGGAATGGCACGAGCTGGGATCCATTTCATGTCCAATTTATAAGGTGGCACAGGCAAGTCTAGTAGCCCAAGAACATGATAATACCATAAATAATGGCCCTGCTCTAGTTTTAATACACCCAGGGCGTTCAACCATCCCTGTTTATAACCTTCATTATTGGCATTTTCAAGGCGAGCATCCAAGTGACAAAGGGCCTCATTGTAGCCTGCCATCCAGAACTCACTAGGTTGTTTGTGGAATTGGAAAGTTATTCTCTCTAACTACTCATGAAGGTTCCTGACAAAAACATCCTTATTATTCAGAGCAGACTTTGTCGAAGCAAGTTGATCCTCCAGAGTTTGGATTTTCTTGGACATTTCAGACAAAGCCCGATCTTTTGCATTCAATTGGAACGCTTGAGTTTCCAATGTTGACTTAGTACGAGCTTCTTCAACAGAACGACGAAGAGTTCTTCCTCATCCACGAGTAGCAGTAGAAGTACCCGACCTTCTCAAGGTATCCAACTCTTGCCTTAATTTGACATTCTCAACCTCTAGAAAAGAAAATCCCTCGTCGGTCACTGGGATTACAGTTGTTGAAGAAGATGCTACAGACTTATACTGTGCCAACTCTTTCTGTAAATTGTTATTTTCTTGCTCTAGAAGCTCGGCAATCTGTCTACAGGATTCAACTTCACCCTTTAGGGTTCTCTCTCTGACATCGTACCCAGCCAGGAGTTTATCGTAGCCCTTCTCGGCAGAAATCTGCTGATACCTTTTCTCATACCCCTCATGCAACAGGGCAGTTGATTCCTTATACTGATTTTGAAGGTCTTCTAAGGTACATTGAAGATCCTCGATCATTTCGTAATAGGCCACATTATTGGCCATAGCCCTGTCAAGTAAACCCTTCAGGTACTGATAAGCCTCAACTGCCTGCTCAGAAGCATCATGACCAAGATATCAGCAACTTCGGATGCACTTAGGTCTGTGTGACCAGCCTTATAATATTCATGGCATTGCTGCATCAACTTTGTATCATTGGCAGATAATAATTCCATTCTAGCCATAAACTAGTAAAGAAGAGAAGGCAAGAGTTAATAAAAGAAGAAGACAGAACATCAACAACACAGAGGAACAAAAAAGGTGATTTTATTACATCATCAAAAGGAGTAAAACGTTCAGAATACATGGTACAAGTAAAAGAAAAATAGAAAGAGAATACCGAACAACTTCACACCTTTTCCTTGTCTCCCAAAACTTTCTCGGGAGGCTGGGACGAGGAGCTTGGTTGCTCGGTGGGAACAATGAGTTGATTGGCAAAAGTTGAAACTTGTTTAGGAGGAGCAGGCAAAGACGAGATCTCCTCGGCGGCTATCTGATTGGGTTGTAGAGAAAGGAATTGATCACCTACTATCATTGAAGACTCCTCGGACGTATCTTCGTCTTCTTCCTCATCTTCAATTATAGGAGGGGGGCCAGGAAGATGTTGTTGAAATAGTTCAGAGTCCTCGTTAACCTTCAGTTCCTGCAGGGCAGCAACCCAACCATCTCGGAAATATTTCAAACTCCCATACTTGACCTGGGTCATCATGGCTGCTACCCCCTATCCCATACTTTGTCCCAACCAGTTCAAAATGATTTTCTCACAGCCACCTTTCTTTTCATTTTCTCCGAGGAGAGCTTCTCGGATAGAAGATCCTCGGTGGTTTTTCAACTTGGCCTCCACCTCCTCCTTCTGGCGATTTACTTCTCGCAGAAGGGTCAGCTCTTCCTCGGACGATTTCAACTTATTTTTAAGCACCCCAAAGCTTGTGAGCTTCTCAGCATATTTTTTATTCTCCCTCTCCAAGTCTCTCACCTTATTTCCTAACTGTACCTTCTCTGCTTCAGACGCAGCCAACTTCTTCTCCCATTCACCCTTATCCTCGTCATATCTTTGACGGGAATCCTTCAAAGACTGGGCCAAACCCAGAAAAGCATCCTCCACTCCAGACGAGGAGCTAGAAGCCTTGAGTGCTTCATCTTTCTTCACTATGGTGTTATAATAACTCACCAGCTGAAAAAGAAGGTAATGATAAGTCAGTGCCGAGATATATATATTGACTAAAAGAAAGAAAAATTCAGGATAAGAGAAACTTACTGAAGCAATGTGATGAGTAGCTAGGGATGTCAGCATATCCCTAGACATGTTTTCCTCGATTCCTTGGACTTCAGGAATGGTCCAAGTCTTTACCGAGCTTATTGCAGAACTCGGGGGAATAATGGTTGGAACACCAGCTCCACTAGCTTGGAGCTGGGGAATGGCTTCAGAAAAACTGATCGAGGAGGATTTCTTCAGTCTCCTTGGTGTCTTCTCAACAATCTCAACCAAAGAAGAACTTTTGGTTGGAGAGATGGTGATTACTTCCACAGGTGCATCCTTCTGCACAGGAGCCACTGGGGGCGTCTCGGCAGCCTTCTGAGGAGTTACAGAAGGAGCAGCATCCACTTTCTTTGTCCCCTTTGAGACATCAACTTTGCTTCTCTTTCCATCTCCAGCAGAGGAAGCCTCCTCGAAGATAGCAGGAACTCTTCTTTTGCCCATCTTTTGACTCAGAGGAATGTGAGAGTCTGGTGAAAAATCCTCAGAAGCTGGCAATGGTTCACTAATGCTGACCACATGACGAGCAGTAAAGGACGATGTATAGCTCCTGTATTTCAACAAGTATGAAGCAGACCTGACGTGCTCGTCTGCAACTTTCCGATGCAAACTCCAGATATGTTTCAAATGCTTTATATTAACTTCTGATTCTTTGGGAGTTTTTCTCTTGCTTTCAACTGCAAACAAAAACATATTGAAATGTCAATCATGCATTTATTCAAACATAATGAAATCATAGTTTCAGAAATAAAATAAAATGAAAATAACCTATCCCATTGCCATATGGAGGGCATTTAGGACCCTCATATACTGCATCTCCAACCAAAGGGGCATGTTGCCAATTGTTTATAACTACCCCATGTTCAAAATAATCCCTATTTGCATCAGGGAGATTGACTACTAAAGCCCTATTCAAAAATCTAGTTTTTAGATAATAAACATTATCTAAAATAGCCCATCTATAACAGTACATAATCTCAGGAATTCCTATACGAGTTCCATGAGTTTGATTTAACCTATGCACCCCATTAACTATTCTCCATATGTTGGGGGCTATTTTTTCAGGGACGACATCGAAATATTGACAGAACTCTAAACACAGAGGGTTTGGTGGAAAAGAAAATCCACATTCAGCAATAAAGAGACTGGGGAACCAGTGTCCCTCAGCCAAACGAAAATAATCTAAAGGCTCAGAAAGATTTTCCAAGGTTACCCAAGATGGAATGGAAAAGTAAGAACGGAATTTCTCAAGAGATTCAATAATATAAACCATGGTGAATAAAAGAAATGAAGAAGAAGGAAGAAGATCTTACAGGAAAAAGGGAGATCTGTTGACAACGAAGGAAAACAAGGATGAACGCATAAGAGAAAGAAAGGCTATGGAAAACTCGAAAGCAGAAAATTGGAAAAGGTAGAAGACAGTATGATTGTCTATGAAGTTTAAATACTTTGCCTTGGGAAACGGCGAAAGAAATGATTAGAAAAAGGAAACTATTATGCTACCGGCGGCTAAAAGGACAAAAAGTACACGAAGATCGAAGCGCTTATAAAAATGCAAAAAGGCGGATTCTGCGAATTTGGAAAGAAATTCAAATACGAAAAAAATGCTCCTAAAACCCAGGAAGGTCATTTAATATTGCCATATACCGAGAAAGAATGTTCCATACTCCTCAAAGTTCGAAATATAAAACATTGGGGGCTTCTGTTGATACCAAAATTAGTATGCTGATATGGACGAATAATAAGAAGACATGTGTCGATCTACGTGGCACAATAACAACGAGGAAGTCTATTTCCCCGAGAAAGTCAACTCACTTCGAGCAACAGGTGTACTCCGAGGAACTCCAGTTCTCCAAGGAACTCCTGAACGGCGAGCAACTAAGGCGGTCCGAGCTGCATCTCGACCATAGCATTTATTGCCAGATAATCAATAGTTCAACTATTCATTGAATGATTATCATCTTGATGCACACGCTTAAATAGCATTAAACGAATTACCCTTTCATGTACAGCCTAATGGCTATAAATACCTTGTATCACCCTCATTCAAGGGGACCGGAATTTCTTGATAGCACTTGTAATCGAGAATTCCCAAACACTCAGCAATAACATAACAGTGGACGTAGGCCATTCATATAAGGTTGAACCACTTTAAAAATCTTTGTCTTATTTTATTTATCTGTGATTGAATTATTAGAGTAATATAATTTTTTACATCAACAGGCGCGTTGCCTTATCTTGTTCTAGAAGTCTGGGTTCATAGACATCAATCAACCTAGAAATCTGAGTGGATCTTGGTGGCCCATGGATCTCTTCTGAAGGTTGCCTCTCTTGGTGAAACCTTGGGTTTAAATGTTGGCGAATTTCAGACCTGACCCTAGGAGGGGCTGGATTTTCTCGAACATAGCCAGCTTGTGTAATGTTGCTGCTGTGGTGAGACATTGTTGGCTTCTTGGTAATGAGTGTTTTCGTAGGAATAAAAGTCAGTTCCCACAAACGGCACCAATTGTGAGTGCAGAAAAATTCACAATAAAAGAATCTACGAAAATAATCACAAATGGTAGAAAGTAAATGGAATCACACATAACAACGATATAAGTTGTTCGACAACTTGCCCACGTCTACGGAGAGGTTACTTGTTCTTATTAAATGTCTCTCAAAGTTAAATGTTTTTCATCCCTTTGCCCCGGGTCATGGTGTACAATTTATATATGTTGTTACAGAGACCGAGTTGCTTAAGAAACTCCATGATAGGGTGCGGATTGTACATGAGGTTCTTGAATATCTCATCCGAGATTCTTGGCACCTGATTTGACCAAATTTGCGAGTATCCTTCTTCAACTAAATTACCTGTGTAAAAATTAACTCATGATTTGAGTCGGGCCACATAACTTAAGTTATCCTAATCGGCTACTCTCATGGACTTGTAGAAAATGGGCTCCCATAGTCTATGTGTGTGTATGTGTGTGTGTGTGTTATAAAACAGTTTAACTATATAATACAAATTAAACGAGTTTTTTTTTCATATGTTCATAATTTGAAATAAACACTAACACTAGTCATTAATTGTTTGTGTTGTCATTTATTGTTATACTAGTTGTAAACCCGCGCGATGCTCGATCGCAATACTTAAGTACGCAAATTAAATTTATACAATTCTGATTTACGATCTTGAGTAGTTATTTGGAACAAAGTTTATTTTAAAAACAAAATAAAATATAAAAAATTAATTCTAAAGACATTTCAAACGTTATTCGTATTTAGGATTTTTATATGAAAAAAATCCTAACATGATCTAAAGAAGTCCATGTCAGAAATTACATAATATTATATATAAAAAAAGATACTTTCAAATATGTAATATAAGAAGAAACATTGAATGCAATAAGGTATGCAAATCTGCATGAGCTTAAAAAGACATAACCTAGTGAACATCACTAAAGGCGCGGTTGAATTTTATAAATATATCACATGTTTACGACATAAAGGGTAAAACTGAGTCGCCAACTTGTAGGACGAAATATATATATATGTCAAACAAAGGCATACACTATTGATTTTAGAGTTAAAATTCTAATTTCTCAAACGCAATGCATAGTCTACACTTT
The DNA here is from genome assembly GCA_949130495.1 of Sambucus nigra. Lineage (NCBI taxonomy): Eukaryota > Viridiplantae > Streptophyta > Magnoliopsida > Dipsacales > Adoxaceae > Sambucus > Sambucus nigra. The sequence goes on along the minus strand of OX422212.1, from coordinate 549,177,881 downwards.
TTAATAAGTTCACCTCATATATTTAGTAAATCAAAATACAACAAATTTAGCAGATACATAATTAATACAAACTTGATAAAACACCTTCATTCACTCATATCCAACTAAAAAGTACTATATATTTACTGAACAAATATTGGTAACTACATCAAATTACAATATAGGAAGTTGCATATATTTCTTTCAAGTGGATATAGAAAGCTACATATATATATATATATAATTAGACTAACCCCTTGTATGTAGAATTGCATTGATTACATGCCTTCAATACCTATATCACATTCTATGTAACATCACATTGTGTTAGCATATCAAAGAACTTTAAGTTAAAAAAATATACAACACCAATATAACAGAGATAAATCACCCGCAAAATTCCACAAAAGATATACAAAATTTAGCATATGATTACATGCCTTTAATACCTATTCTGAACCCCGAGCAAGCAGTTGACCAAAATTTTTATCTCTATCTAAAGCTGTAAAAAAGTAATAAATTTTGTGTATCGACTTTCCAATTTCTTGAACTTATATACCACATATCCATTTGTATAAATAGTCATGGTCAATGAATTTTTAAAATCAGTGAAAGTGCACAAAGACGAACATAACACAACCCACCATGGGTTCCCCAAAAAACATTTAGTTAAAAAACTGCATGAACATTAAAATCAAACTCTATTATTCTGAAGAAATTATCATCAAAATCAAAACAATTCAGCCAAACCCAACTAATTCTAGGCCAACACGTGATCAAAACTGAATTAGATGCTTATATTAATTAACATATTGAAAAAATTAGGTTAGTATTTCACAAATATTGTTTTGAAGGGCAACTATTCTAAAAAAAACATGTAAAAATCACGTGCACACGTTTTTTATCCTCACTTAAATCTCTTAACACCGTGTTTAACAAACATGAGTAAATCCAAACATTCCTTTTAATAATAACCATAAAAAGACGACAGATGCGAAGAACGACTATCATACCTATTGATTGGAAAAGATAAAAAATAAAAAAATAATGTACAAAATAGAGTTTCCTTATCTAAAACACAAATTCAAGGGTTTAGCCAGATAAAATTTACCATAGGAAACAAACCTCAGGTTGCTTACGCGTATGTGCTTAAAGAGTAAATGGTATCCAACTAATCACTTTCATTCTTCCCACTACGCACTAGAGCTAGTTGTACATAAATATAATCCAACAAATATCAGAGATAAGTGACAGTTAAAGATGATAAAAATATTATCCATTTCCACAAATATAAATCCAAGAATGATAGAGAATAAATAAATACAAATAGTGTAATCAGATCTCTCTCTCTCTCTCTCTCTCTCTCTTTTAGAAGGTATCTAAAATGAAAAAAAAAATCAACTATGCATATAAATCTTTAATTCTAACTCCATAACCATCATCACCAATTTCATCGTCTCTTGATAATCCAGCACCTCCACCAAACTTTGTGCTTGCATCATCGTCATTAACTATTAGTATTGCTAATTGATTAGGGAGTTGATTTATGGTCGCACGTCGGTATCGTTTGATCGTACCCATACCATTGATCAATAGTCTCTACGGTGTGGTGAACTGGTCTACAAAAGAAAAGTGTATTTAAACAAAAAAGATATGGTATGATCTACACACCAAATAAAAAACACCATTTAATACCTCACTTTCTTTATATATTTTATTTGACACCTCAAAAAGTACACCTAAGGTTGAGTAGAGTCTGTGAAATCCTCAATCCTATTATCTTCATATGCCTACCTACAAAGTAAAACCAACGTCATACATCTTGGACAAAGATAAAAAAATACGGAATTTGCAGAGATCTAAAAGCGAAAAATGATCAAATTGTTTGAACATCTAAAAAGAACAAAAGTAGAGTCTGTGATGAGCTTTTCCACTGCAACACTCCATTAGCTCCTCAATTTTGGTCGCCAGCATCATGGTTACGCAGGCTCTCATTTTTCCCCCAATATTTGGATATTTATGAATATATAAGATGAAATTGGTTTTTATTCATATTGGTTTGTGGTATTTGCCCGTAGTTTTTTTAGATAGATTATAAAGTAGAACACTCTATCTGCCATCAACAAATTTTCACCACGATCCAAAGATTCAGTAAAAGGTATATCTAGATTTCTAATTTGTATTGAACACTGAACACTCGCACTATATAATCCCCCACATACCCATTCAATAGTTTAGTAGATTTCAACTAACTATAGTCGTCATGTTACTCTCTCTAACAACTCCACAACTCATTGACTTTTTCTATACATCTCTCATAAGCAAAAGTGCAAATTAGTACTGTGAATTTTTTTAACATAACCTCCTTAAATCAACACCCAACACCTTTTTTAAGTTTTATATTTTCCTAATGTTTCATTTCGTACCGAAATCAATTATAACTAACAAAACCCACCACTTTACATTCATTACCTCAACACCCAAACCATCACAAATCTTACACAAAACCAATCTTTTACCACCCAATACCTCATAAACTCATGTGTGTTAGCCTTATATTGTGTTGTTTCAGCTTCCATGTTAGTCCAATTTGACACCCCCAAAAAATCCAGACTCAGTTCTTGATCTTTTCAAATTAGGCGCACGCAATCTACAATATTTTTAGGCCAAACGAGCTAGTTTCAAATATAACCAGTCTCCACTGAATCATTACAAGACCAGTCAAGTATAACTCATTTTCCTAGTAAATTAACTCTAGGGAATCCCAAAGTATAGATGAAAAAATAAAAAAGGTACCTTGCTCTTGGTAACGGAATCATTAACATTGATAGTAGAAAATAGGAGGCAGCCTTTCCCCTGCATGCATCTGGTACAGCCTCTTCACACGAGTTGTGGTTCCTCTGAACCCCAACCAATCTCTGCTTCATCTTGTGATACCTCTTGGGATCAATAGCCAACCCATTTCTAATAATCCCCAACACATTCTAAAACTCCGTAAACTTCTTATTTAAAAAGGGACCCAAACCTCTTTTCATATCATAATATCTCCAAATAGGAAAAGAATCGAGAGAGGCGTGTGGGATGGTTAATCAGGGGTTATTGGTGGTGAATGGAGGAGTTGGAGAGATAAACCTAGAGAGAGAGAGAGAGAGAGAGAGAGAGAGAGGCGAGTGATTAATATAAGGTTTGAGGGAGATTGACGGTCTAGAGATTTATGGGGGAATTTTGGGATAAAGAAAGAGCAATATGGAGAAGGTTTTTCATAGAGGGAAAAGGAATGAACGCATTGAAAAATGTTTGTTTTGCATTTATTAGAGGTGTCTACGTGGATAAGCTGGTTAAAGAGGAGTTTTAATGCCTTACTTTGCATTTTATAGTAGTAATAGATTCTAATTCATGTCAAGAGTATCCAACCGACGTGTAATTATGTGTGTATTACAGCCCCTGCCCCTAACTATTGTTAACTTACAATTAATTAACACGCAGAAATTCTGAACTCTAATTAGTCGGTGTGTAAAACAAAACTATAACATTACAGGTGGAACTTACAAAACAACATCTGGAAGGCAAAATCATATTGCTCGTGTGTAGAAGGTGATGAAAGCGAAATGTGGAGCCACATGTTTGGGTTCTTGAAGCACAAGTCTTAGTTTTGAGCGTTGAACTAAACTAATTAAGGTAGCTGGTCCCACGGACTACCATGTGACGCTGCTGCTTTGTCGATTTTTTGCTTTGGGCCTCTTTATAATCACACGGTCTCCTGGCCCTACCCAACCCCCTTGCTTTTGAACATAAAAGGTAACTGCTCATATACTACAACACTCCAGAAAGAAAGATTTCAGGTGGAGCAGAAATATTTGTCAGGGTTACTTTAATATATGTGTGAATGAAGCGGTGTGAGTTATTTTAGAAGTTTTGAATTTTTCGTTTTTTGTTCCGATTTTTTTTTATTTTGACACCATTTTTAATTTTTTAAAAAAATTTGAAATGGAATTCAAAACCATATATGGATTCCGAATTTCTGATCCAAATTTTTCAATATCACGCCAATCCGATCCTTCCAAAATATTTTCCGAAATAATAATATTTTTGTTTATTTTAATACATTTTTACTATCCTTATTTATGTATAAAATTTATTATTTGTTAGTTTAATCTTGACCCTCTATTTAAAATCATCTCAATCGTTAATATATACCCACATATATTAACCTTCTGCATCACACTAACCCCAAATCGAAAGACAACATCCGGAATTATATTTAATTGTTATGTGAATTTAGATTCCAAGGATGATTTCTATTAAGTTTTCCCAATTTTCCTTTTGTTCATTTTTTGTATCTGAAATACTAATACAAAGGTTCTGCTACAGCTGTTAACCATTCTTGCATTTTTTTAAGTAGGTAAATAGTAGTTTTTTTTCATTCACATAGTTTTGTAGTTCTTAGTATCATAGTCAAGCCTTAATTGATCTTTCTACAAAATGATAAGAGATGCATAACGCTGTAGTTTATTTCATTTTCAAAATGGTATGAGATGCATAGTCTTGTCATTCACATAACTCCGTAGTTTATTGCATAGGAAATGAAAAGTGGAGTGTTTGATTATTATTCTTATTTTAAAAATATCCTTTTCAAAAATGACATTTTCGATATTTTTCAAAAATATTATAACTGATAATTCCGATATTTTTATGAATAATAAAGTTTTCGAAATTTCCAAATATTCTGAATCAGCCGAATACGAAAAAATAATGATTTTTTGATTTTTATTTTTTCCAAATTGGAAAGAATTTTAAAATTCTGAAAATTTTGGAATTTTTTTCCGAACATCCCTATTCCGATCCGATCCATCCGAAACACACCCCTATGTGTATGGGTGATTTTTAGGTCAAAAGTGCAAGTATTTGAAGCATATAGTAATGAAATTCAAGAATAAATAACGACAAAATAATTAATTTTTATTCAAGTAATTTATGTTGTTAGAGTGGTGAGTAACTAATCAGTATAAGTCTATTTTAATTTGTTCTTGAAATATTAGTTCTCTCAATTCATCCTTTCCAAAAGTTTAATTTGAGTAAAAAATATAATATTTGAAAAATTCAGAACGATAAGGGTGTGTGTGATTAACATGAATTTTTTTTCATGAAAAATAGTTGTTTTGATTCATGTTTTGCCTTTGTAATACCTTAATGGTAAATATTTCACATACGGAAAACACTCATTCACATTGTTTTAGTGGAAAATATTTATTATTCACCCACCAAGGAATTGATTTCCATGGAAATTAGAAAAAGTATTTTTCACTAATTTTCCAACTTCTCATCCAAATGAACTATTTTCCACCTATTTTTCATATTTGCAATCAAACGCAACCTAAATGAAGAAATATTTTTTTCCTTGCGAAAAGTTTTAAAAAGATTAGTTCATAGATTGAATGGTCAGCAATTAGTGGTAATTCACTCTCGACCGGAATACCACCGGATACGAAATTTTCATCAGCACTATATATGGATCTTAACGCAAATTTTACTTTTCATGTTAGCACTTCTTCTACTTAAACAAATACCAAATTGCATAATAATGGACGAAGGTTGGTCTTAGCCGTTGATGGAATGGAACTGTTATTTTGTGTGAACGAATTTAATAATAGAATTATTTAAACTAATATGTAAATTGACAAAAATAACAATATTATATTTTTATTAACCGTGATGGAGTACAAGTAGAGAATTATATAGACTTATAGGTTAAGTAACACGACACAAATGCAGAGTTTGATCGAGATTACTATTGTATGTCCATAAAGTAATTACATCCTTACTACGATATTCACGATCCTTTGAACGAAAACCTTTTAGGATACAATGATCACACAAACCAAAAGTAGTACTCAAATTTAGTTTGCGTATGAAAGAAAGTTTATGTGATGAACTCTTTGTTTATTCAGACTCGAAGAGATTGATGAAACGGACTCACTGAAAACAATTTGTGATTGCAAAAATGTTCCAATGTAAGGACATAATGGAAGTATTTATAACAAAAAATGTGCCTATTCCGAACAGGTGCAACTATGTTCAAAATAACCACATGAACCAAAGGACACAACATTTAGATAAACAAATGAACATACACAACCTTGTAATAAGATATTTCACTACGCTATAAACCGAAATAGGTCACGGTTTTAGACCGCGACCTCCGGCCACGGTCACGAATTTGGGCCATAACCGTTTAAGGGTAACCATCTTGGGGGTCATGACCCAAATTCGTGACCCTAATAGGGGGTCACAATCCAATGGGTGACATCAACATTGAGGGACTGGTCACAATTTGTGACCGTGACTCAGTAGTCACGGCTCAAAACCACGACTAAAACGATGACCAAAATAGAAAAATTAATCTATGTTCACAATTGTGAACAATAGCCATATATTATTTTTTCTATTTATTTTGGTCACTATTTTGGTCACGGCTCAAAATCGTGATCATTTAAAAAATATTTTTCTGCATCCCAAAAAAAAACATGTACATGTTTTCAAACCTGTATATATTTTCACAAATTAATATTATGGCATCAAAACATTTGACACAAATAAATTAACTATTTAGCCACTAACTAAATTATAAATCAAACTTAATAATTAATACAACATGGATTTGGGCCACTATTAAGTCATCAAATTGTTAACACGAATAATAATACAACATAACATGTATACATTTCCACAAATGAATATTTAAATCTTTAATGTGTTCCTTCCACGAAACATATGCAACATGTTCAAAGTGTTCCTTCTCCAACTATCCCTGCAAACATAAACAAGCCATAAATGGATTCAGAACTTAAAAAGATCAACAGAAAAATTAAAAAATGTGAGTGACGAGGAAACAAGTGCAAGAGAAAAATATATATGAGTAGAAGATGCACAAATGTAATTAAATACAAGGCTTTTCCAATACATACGATTCACATAGAGTTTTCATACAAGGGTAAACTAAATAACAATAAAATAATATTTTGAAACTCAATCTTTTTCAAAACCAACTGAAAGATCCTTCAAATTAGGGTTGTCATCAAGAGAAGACTGGAACTCTATAGAGGCCTTTAATGTGTCCGCTTGAGTAGTTAAACCCTTTGGTGTATGCATTACAACATTATAATTATCTTAGTTTATGAACTTTGAGTAGAATACATTTTTACGTTTTGAAAGACATAAATAAAAGGTTTGTCGACCATGCGATCTTTGCTCTTTATCTTAGATAAATCTACCATTAGAAGTTTTGAGATAGGATCAACTTTACCATTGTTGGTAGTGTCCTCCACTTTCACCAAGTGGCAATAGAAGGCGATTTGTTTGAAGTCGAAGTAATCTAGTTCGAGAATTTATTAGACAATCCCAAAATAGGTTAACACTTTGTCCTTTGGATTTTTATTGATTTTTCTAGATACATAAGAAGTCAAGACAGTTATTGAAGTTTTATAGTTTTTGCGTCAATTTTTTTCCTCGCACATGTATGAGATGAAATCAAGGCCGTTAACGCGGATTTTTTTACTCATTCCCATGAAAATTGGGACTTTTGGCTAGGCGTGCAAGCCTTGAAAAAATATCAACTTTTTTAAAAGCTGCATTTATGAATGAATTTGTATTAGAGCATGTTTTACAACACATACATAAATAAACACAATAGGATAGGAGTAAATACCTCTTTTGATACCCATGCTATAAAATCATTCGTCGTGAAATTTCTCTTTTGATTTTGGGTATTTTCTCTCTCATACTTCATAAACATGTTCATGAAATATTAGAGTTTAGATGGTAATATAGAGAATGTTGATAATCAAAGAAAATAATTTATATATATATATATATATAGCTACTTACACTCTTTAATCTTCAACTTCATCTTACGATTCAAAGACATAAAGAGTTGCTTTATCGTATTAAAGATTGATGAGTCTCATCTCTTTAGAGTTCCCGAAAGGCAATTCATCCTCAAACTCATCAGTTTTGTTGATCACTCCTTCTCCACGAGGATTGAACATCCTAAGCTCTTGTACCGACATATGTTCTTGGACGTATAACAATGATTATGTTGTTATATATTCATTCACAACTAACTCTACAATATACCGTGTATTCTTAACATAATCGTTGCAGGTTTTCATCAAGCACTCAAAAGGATACATCCAGTGATACCTGCAGGTCCACATGATAAATCCCCATCACATAAATGTACAAGTAGGTGGACATTGATGTCAAAGAATGACGAATGAAAATACTTCTCTAAAATATAAGTAGCCTCAAATAAAGTTTCTTTCGTAGCCTCAATGTGATTCCTATTTACCACTTTTCCCCACAGTAAGGTGAAGCACAAACTAATCTGCATAATTTCCTTATGGGGGTCTTTATGCTTAGAAAAGTAATGCCTAAACAATAGGGGACTAATTGAATGATGAGGTGCCAGTCGTAGCACTTGCACTATTTTAGGTCATTTGTTTCGTAGCTTATAACCCAGTGCAAATTACCAGAATTAATAGTCGGAGTCATCAACTTGAACAATGTGTATAGGATGATCTATTTCTCACTAGTAGTCAAAGTGAAAGCACTCGTGAGAATCAAATTTATTCCTATTGTAGGATTAGTGATTAACCATAATTTTTTTTATTTTCATCTTCTTTAGATCACGGCGCGACCTCTCTTTATCATTAGAATGAGATCCACCCAAATATGTTCCTATCAGATGTTCCACAACATTCTTCTTTATGTGCATCTCATCAATTACATGCCTTACACATTTCTCTTTTCAATAAGAGAAGTCTAATAAGATTGGCTGTATGGACCATGCCTTCATTTAACTGGGATCTTTTAGATCCCCCTTAACTTTTCTCTTTTGGCCTACAAACTGAGGGTGTTTGTGCGGGGGAATTATTCTAACAATTTGAATAACTCGGGTCGGATAAATACTAGCCCAACACGATTGGATAAAAGATCGTAACTCAAGATAAGAACGAAGAAGAGTTCCACCCGCGAGGATATTAGGGGAAGATCAATACAATCAAATGAAGACTTCATTAAAAAGTTCTAGGTCCTTTCACGTCACTATATCTTCTAACCTTATAAATGTAACCTTTACCCCAGGAAAATAGGGCATGTAATTCTTGTTATAAGAAAAATAGTAATAAGAAAAGAAGCACCTCGAGGACATAGACCATTGTCGAACCACGTAAATACTTGTGTCGTGTGATCGTTTAACTGGTTTCATTCTGTTTAGTTTTAAGTGTTTGGAATCACTCATTGTGAGATTTTTTTCACTTATAATTGGCACCGTTTGTAGGAAACGAGTTTTCTTTTCTAAAATCAGTTTGAACTAACAAACGACCATGTCTCACCCGCACAATGCATCTCTGGCATTCAATGGAAACAACTAAGATGGGCTTTTGGTTCCTTAGGTGAGGTAAAAAATCCATCCCAATAGTAGTCGAGATGATCCTCACGCGTGTTAGCGCCTACAAGAGCCACATTTTGAGAAAATCAACGAGCATCTAAGATCCACTCAGATTTCACTACTGGTCGATGCATATAAATAGTGGCTCCACGACAGGAGGAGGCCATGCGCCTTTAAGAAGAATAAAATGCATGTTTGCAGTGATGTCTGACAAGGATGGAGCAAGAGCTCCACAGAGATAAATGCAAGAGTCATAGCCGGACCCCTAACCTCAGGTGAGTAAAACTCACAGTTAAGGAAGGAGCTCACATCGCGATCAAGATTACTCTTGGCACAAGATTCATCCCACAAGATGAGTTGAAGTGGTGGAATATCATAGACACGATATTCACAATATCTTCAGAAAAAGATGGATCAACACTTCGCTAATCATGGGGCTAAATCTAATAAAGAACTAGCTAGGAGGGTCTGCATCACCCAAATTCAGTCACCTTTTTCGAGGTCAGTTGAAGATACAGAACCATCTAGGAAGTTTGAAACTCCTAGTTTTAAAATGTATGAAGTCACACAAAAGTTCTTTGAGAAGATTCCAAACAAGTCGGTAATAAATTCAAGCAACTCGATGAAGTTATAATAAGTCATAACTACGCATTTGCCTCTTGCTTTATAACATATTTTAGAATTACCCCACCTTGAAATCCTAATGTCATGTGCATTTAAGTTTCCAACTCCTAAGTAATTCCATGGTTAAGTTTTATTCTACACATACGAAAATAAAACATTGAAATTCAAGATAGAATTACTCTAATCATGTCAAGTGTTCTGAAGTAATTTAGACAGTCTTAGAGTATACGGATCACATAAGTAAATTAAGTAACAAAAGACTAACTCTAATGCCTTCGGGGATGACTCGCGTGTACTAAGTATAATCTTAGGTCATCCCAAACCTAATACCTCATTAAGGCAAGGAATAAATCACCACGTCTACCTATCAATCATACAACCTACCATACCCTAGGTTATATAAAAGAAATATCCTTGTAATCCTTCTCGGATATGGGTACCTATAAGTGTAACCTAGGGGTAAAATTGACTAAGGCATATCGCCTACTCACCGAGGTACCGTAGCGGTCTGAATCGTACGTGCCCCTTTTAAATGGAATTCCCCCTTATTACGTTCGCCACGAGTACTCACACATGGTATGCATAACATAAAGAACACAATAATTTATAACCATTTTAACCACGAAAGTTAAGTACCAAACTACATTCATCGACTTTAATTCCAATTTAAAGATATTACAAAATCCATCTGTTACATTATCTTTAATTCATCAAATTCGTACTATAAACAATTATAATATATATCAATTTAGGTCAGGAGTTATCCAAAAATAATAGTTGATTATCCATTAACAATAAAAAAAAGGAATTGTCAAATATCTTAAGGCACCATTCGATCGCGAGTATAGGGCCACTCGATCGCGTGCTTCAGTGTTTGAAGGTTTACCCCCTTACGGGATTTGTCATCTCCAACCCAACCCAATGTAATTTAATCCTCTATTAGAGATAAGAAAACCTTCATATATGATTCATATAATATATACATAATGGAAATACATAAAAAAACATGATTGGAACCCAATTATAACATCAAAATCCAAATAAGAGTTCAAGAGCCCAATTAAACCCAATTTCTCTCTCAAGAAACCTAAAATTTAAATTATCAACCGTTTGATTTCAATTATCTATATATTTTACAATAGATAATGAGGTTTTTAATGAATTATATATACAAATCAAAACCTAATCAAAACATAATAGTTATTCAAAATATTCAATCAAAATGATGTCCAATCAATCATAATTTCTTCCTAATTGTGTGAATTACGAAATTACTTGATTAAATGTTCTAATTCATATTTCAATTACTTACTTAGGATTTTGATTCAAATGAATAGGCATAATTTACAACAACTTCAATTATACAAGAATTCAAATTAAACCTGCCTCTAATTGTTTAGAACTAGGGGTCAAATCTTTGAAATCTTCTCTCTTCCTTTTAACCTTCTTCTATCCAATCTCGTAGTTCCCTAATTTGTGTTTTGTGTTGAAGGAGACTCATAATGGTTCAATAGTAACTATTAAAATCCTTCTTGGGCTTCTTCCTAATTTAGGGTCTTAAGTGGCTAATCCTAAAATGCCTCATTTTAATTAGTCTTATCCCTCATAATCCATCATCCACTGAACCAATAATAGAAAATAACATCTATCCTATTATTAGCGCCATTAGTCATATTTTTCTTAAATCATAATTTAAAATAGTTATTAATATTTTTAGTATCTCTAAATTCTAAACTATATTTATATATGACTTAGTAAGTTATGACATTACATGTCACTCAAGCACACATACTATTTTATTTATTATATAAGGAAAATATGAGGTATTACAGTCTTCCCCCTTATTTAAGAAATTTTTTCCTCGAAATTTGGGATGTACTTGGATAGAATAACTTCGGAAACCTATACTATATGTCATCCTCTTGCTCCTAAGTGGACTCTTCCTCACCATGATGCTCCCATTGGATCCTCACTGGAAGAATGACTTTCGATTGTAGAGTTTTCTCTCTATGGTTAAGGATACGTTGAGGTCTCTCTTCGTAACTAACATCATGTTGCAACTCCAGCCCATCTAGATCTATGTGTTGATACTCATCCTCACGTCTCAAGAATTTCCTCAACATAGATAAGTGCAAATGTTGTATATTCTCTGAAGGTGATCGGGTAGCACTAGGCGATATGCAATCGGGACCATTTTCTTAATAATCATGAAGGGGCCTATGTATCGGGGAGAAAAATTCCCCTTCATTCCAAATATAACTACCTATTTTATTGGGGATACTCTCAACAACACTTTATCTCCCACTAAGAACTCCAATTTATTTCTCCTCTTATCTGCATAACTAGTCTGACGCAAATGGGCTATATTAATCCTCTCCCAAATGAACACCACTTCATCCAAAGTATCTTTAATAAGTTTTGGTGCAAACATCTGATGTTCCTCTAATCCTACCCAATAACTAGGCGAACAACATGGTCGTTCATATAATGCCTCAGATGGTTCCATCCAATTGACTTTTGATGGCTATTATTTTATGAGAACTAAATAAGCGGTAGATGTATATCCCAATTATTCTTGAGGTCTAACACGTAAGCCCTGAGCATATCCTCTAACACCTGATTAACCCTTTCCGTCTGGTCATATGACTCCGGGTGAAAAGCCTTACTCAAAGTCAATTAAACACCTATTGCTTATTAGAATGCCTTCCAAAAATGGGAGATAAAATTTATATCCCTATCTTACTAATGTTTAAGGGAACCCCATGTAGTCTCACTATCTCGACTATGTATAACATCGCATACTTCTCTATAGAGTAATTAGTCCTAACGAGTAGGAAATGGGTTACCTTCATGAATCTATCCACAATAACCCAAATAAAGTAACCACGTTACAAACGCGGTAATCGGACAATAAAATTAATCGAGATGTTTTACCATTTCTTTTGCGGGATCTCTAAAGGTTGTAACTCTCCTACTATTTTTTGGTGCTACACCTTTACCAAATAACAAGTACAAACTGGATACATAGTTAGCAATATACCTCTTCATTTCGGCCCACTAATACAATCTCTTCATTTCTGGATACATCTTATTCCCTCTAGGATGCACTGTGTACCGTGATCTGTGAGCTTTGTCTAGTACTACTTTTCGTACTGATGGATCCTTGGGCACTAATATCCATCCCTATAACCGTAAAACTCCATTCGATCCGATCGAGAAGGAAAGAACTTCACCCGTTTTTAACTCCTTTACCTTTCCTTATAAAAAAGGATCTATCAACTGGGCCTGAACTACCTCTTCCATAATAGTTGGGGTAACCGTCACCACGGCTATAAATTTTTTTTTCGCTAAATCCATCTCTCTCAGTGTACTCCATCTCTTAGCCCATAAATCTGGCTAGCCCTCTCCATGTTTAGCCCATAAAGCGGCTAGTGTAGCCACTAACCTATGACTCAGAACATCTGCCACCACATTTTCCTTTCTCGAGTTGTATTGGATAAAAAAAATGATAGTATTTTATGAACTCCAACCATTGCCTATGCCTCATATTCAAATCCCTCTGCGTGGACAAATATTGGAGACTTTTATGATCGAAAAATAACAAAAATCGTTCTCCCAACAAATGATGCCTCTAGATTGGGAAGGAAAAAACCACTATTGCTAACTCCAAATCATGCGCTGGGTAATTACTCTCATGTGTTTTTAACTTTTGAGAGGTGTGAGCTATAGTCCTCTCTTCTTGCATCAAAATTCAACATAAATCTTAAAGTGAAGCATCCCTAACTACCATATACTCAATGCCTCCCCTAGGCAATGCAAGGATCAGAGCGATGATGAGCCTCTCCTTGATCTCCTCAAATTCTCACTAAAAATTGGCATCCCAAATAAAATATATCCATTTTCAAGTTAGGTTGGTCAATGGCACTGCAATTCTCGAAATGTCCTGTATAAATTGGAGATAATATCCCACCAACCCCAAAAAGCACTTAACCTCGGTTAGCGTCGTGGGTTGTCCCTATTCTATCACCTCGAATTCTTTGCTATGATCAGTGGATATTCATGCTTTCGATATGATATACCCCAATAAATTCACTTCCTTGATCTAGAAACCACATTTGGAGAACTTAGCATACAACTTGTTCTTCCTCAATTATGTAGCTCCAATGTCAAATGATGATTATGTTCCCCCTCCTATGAGCATGAGTAAATAAATATGTCATCAGTGACTACAATGACAAACTAATCTAAATACTCATAAAATACACGATTCATATGTTTTAGAAAGATGACAAGCATATTAGTCGGTCTGAATGGCATGACCCAAAACTTGTAAGACCCATAACGAGTAAGCATAGTTGATTTTGGAACATCCTCCTACCTAATCCTTAACAAATGATAACATATACACAAATCAATATTTGAAAAGAATGATGCGCCCCTCAATTGGGACAAATAAGTCATCGATTTAGGGCAATGAATACTTATTCCGTATTGTGACTTTATTCAACTCCCGATAATCAACACACAACTGAAGTGTCCCATCCTTCTTATTCATTAATAATACCAGAGCTCCCCATGGAGATATACTCCTCCTAATGAACCCATGACTCAAAAGCTACTGTATCTTCTCTCGTAAATTTTACATTTCCACATAAGCTATGCGATAAGGTGCTCTCGCAGTGGGTTGAGTGCCTGGGACTAGGTTGATGAAAAATTATATTTCTCTCATTGGTGGTAAACTCGGTACCTCCTAAAATACATCTAAATACTCCTGGACCACTGGGATAGAATTTAGAGAGGTCCTAACCTCCTCAAATGTAGTCTCTTCAATGAAGTTAAATGGGTGCTAGAATGCCCCTAAAGTCTAGGCATGAAAATGAGGAACATCTCCTAGCCAAGAATGGTGAACGTAATCACCGTCTCTCTAAAATCAATTTGGGCATGTTAAGTTACCAAACATTTCATCCTCAATATAACATTATAAGTACCCATGTCAAGCAACAAGAAGTCAGTGACAAAATATAGTCTTTCGATCTCTTCAACAACGCCTTTACAAATTTATTATAAATCAACTCCCCCACCTATAGGAGTGTCTACATGCATAGAAAACTAGGAAGCTACACCTATCATGCATGATGTAACAGCGAATCCAGAACTAGAAAAGGAGTGGTAAGCTCCCGTATTAAAAAAATTCGGGTAAAACTACCATAAAATAAAACATACGCTATATAGAGCATGTCCGCGATAGCAAATTCTGCTGTTAGATATTAAACACACGACCCTGATGCAGCAGAGGGCGCCCATAAACCTAATCTCTAGTGTAATACCCCGTATTTTTGGCGTATTTATTTTTGGGATTAATTAATTTAATGAGAATTAATTGGGAATTAATTCGGATAAAATACTAGCGAGATGTGAGTTGGTATTTGACTATATTGAGTATATATGATGATATATGAATAATGAATTATGAAAGTTGTCGTGAGATTGATATACGATAATTTGGACATTTTATTGGGACGCGTGAGACAGTCGCGTCAGGAGATAATTATTTTAATTGTAAAAGTGAATTTAAATTCTATTAACTGTATGGTCATTTTGAGTGCGCCAACATGTCCGGAAGGGTCGAGATACCCAGAAAACACTAGCCGGGGGTTTAGTTTGGGTCCCGGGGTATTTTTAGGCCATACCGGCAACATAAAGGGTATTTTGGTAATTTTGTATTTTTGGGAATTTAAAAGTGACGAAAATTAAGAGTTTTAATCTGATTGGGAATTGACCCACTTAACCAATTAACAACCCATATTAACCTAGAAGGCTACGCAGGTTATTAGAATTGGGTTTTCTAATATTTTCCCAAAACAAACCCTAGCCACCATAGCTATTGGAGAAGAAAGCTTGGAGAGAGAGAGATAGAAGGGAATTCTGCAGAAAGAGAGAGGGAACTCCTTCAAATCGTCATAAAAAATCTGAGATTGAATCAAGGCAAGTGGTTTAATTCCATTTAATTCAGATAATGCTTCTTCCATGTTAGATAATTCTAAGATTTACAATTGCTCTTGAAAATTTAATAAAAACCCATTTTAATTGGACTTAGAACTTAAATTTTGAGAAGAAATTGCATGTAGAATCGTATAGAGATGATTACCCTGATGTTAATATATGTTGGATGTAACAAAAACGGATCTAATTTGAGTAAATTGATGATTATAAATTCTAGGGTTTATGTTCTTGAAAACTTGGGGAAAAGAGTAGAGACTTGTGATTTGATGATGTTTAGGAAGAATTAATCCTTTATAATACGTTAGTATGCGACTTTAACATGTTTAGGGACGATTAGAGACCTTAAACAATTGTTAGATTGAGGTTTGGATGAGATTTGAGGTGTAGAGAAATTGGAAAAACGAGATAGGATTTCTGGGCTTGAATCTGGTCACTCGTTAGAAGACCTACCCAGGTCGTTCGAACCAGCTCGTTCGAACGAGCTTCTAACGAGTTGACAGTTTGGGGTTCTAACGAGAGGGATGTTCGTTCGATAATCTCGTTTGAACGAGATCTCGTTAGATAGCCCAGTTCGTTCGAACGAAATCTCGTTCGAACAACCTCGTTCGAACGAGACTTCTAACGAGCTGGCAGTTTAGGCCTTTTTGGCCTGTTTTGATTTTGGGAGCCCCGTAAACTTGTTCGAGAATAGAGATAACATTCTTTTATTGATGTATTGGTATACTTGGGACATTTGGGACATAATGAGGAGCAAATTATATAATTGCGGAACGAATCAAATAGACACTTTGAGTTGAGACGTGAGTGCCTACTACGACGTGAGAATAAATTAGGCGTGTATGATTATGAACCGGGAGTATATAAATTGTATAAATTATAAGATGGTACGAGAATGCGATAAGTACTACAATTAAACTACGGTGATTACTAAGATGCGTGTTTACTTAGTATTGATATATGATTTGTGTGTATGACATACCTACCATACTTGCTATCACGGGAGGTTTGTGTTCGCTTAGGGCCCTCTAATCCTTGTGATGCCCGGATTTAGACTGGTTACCTCGATGAACATAGGTCAGAGAAGGACATATTGGGATGTTAATAAGTCTGCTGATCGTGGGAGCGCAGGTATGTGCGTGACCCATGTGATGTGACTGTGTTCGCCTCCATTATTTGTGATGTTGTTATCTGTGAACTATTCCTGAGAGATTCGGAATATGTAATCCTTATGTACGTGATGTACCGGGATGGATAGCAGAGTATGTGTGCACCGCAGCTTAGTCTCGGGGTGCTTATATTGTATATTTATGTTGTGGAAAATATACACTTTATTATGGGAACTTTCATATGGTATTGTGTGTATAAATTTGGAAAATATAAAAGGGATAATCAATAATGAGTTGTGTTGCTTTTCTGGGAAACTGAATTTACGTTAAGCCCCTATTTAATTGTGATCGTTATAATGTAAATGGGAACCGAGTAATAAGTGTAGAACCTATGACAGTCTAGCTAGATATGATGTCACTTAGCTAGGGATTAGTGTCATATTAGATGGGTACTTACGTTAGGAGTGCACATTTAGTCGAGAGGTGAGAATTTCATGTGAGTGCACGTCCTAATATGTACTTTGCATTTAATGTTTTAAATGTTTTTAAAGAACTTGCACGTTTTTTAAAATATCTCCACATTCGGGCTCTGACCCGTTTGCTTTCAAATCTATTTTTTTCTTGTAAAATCATTTTAGGTGCCCAGCCACAAGGACACCACGCATAGGATTCTCATTCCGATGACGAGTTGTAGCTGGTTGTGGAAGTTACAAGGATTTGCTTTTAGACGCTTCTATCATTTGGATTCCATGTTCAGTATTCCTCAGTTGTAGGGCATGTTGCCCAAATTCTATTAGAGACATTTCCATTTCAGTTTTTCAGACTTTGGCATGTATTAATTCAGTATTCAGTATTTCGTTACTTATTTCAGTTGTGGGATTTGTTGTGAGGAGTTTTTCCTCCGGATTTATTTATATCATGTGATGGTTATTCTATTATTTCGTTATGGTGAATGGTGATATTATTCTTGCTTTAAAATCTTTTACTGCATGTTAATCAGACTTTAATTAATTTGACAACTTACTTTTTAAATACTAGGTGGTTAGTAATAATAAAATGTTTTTGACAGTGATGCTATTAACTGAGCCAACTTGGCATTTTGATTTAATTTAATAAAGTAGTAGCTACCCGGTATTTAATTAGTCGGGGTGTCACATCTAGGAGGAGGCAATAATGGTTACTTAGGTTCAAGTGGGAGGGCCTGAACCTAAGGTGGTGCAGGAATTACTGGATGACATTCCTGCTGAGACTGTGTTGGGCCACATAAAGCCCCTAATGGCATTTCCTGAATGAGTGGCCTAACTCCCCACATGCATAACATGGCCCACCAAAAGGGTTACTCCACTAGCGATCCTGCTACCAATGATTCTAACCCCAAGGCCTGCTAAATTGATGTTATGCCTGGACCTACTAGCCCTATCCTCTCTGGCTTAGTTGGCCTTGACGCTATTAACTCAGATACCTAAATTGAACTTGGCCCTGGTGGCCCTAACCTTGTTTTCCCTGTCGGCGATGGTCATCACCTCTGAATCTCTTAAGGGATTTTCTTCTTGGGCTGGTGCTTTAAGTAACTAGATAGAGCCTACTTGTGCCCATGAAGACTGCCCACCCTCTGACATGTTCGGCTCCTAATCTTTCCCCCTGGGTTCTTTTACTCTCTCTTAAGAACTCGTGGTGATCATAACAATGTAGTAAAGTGTCATTTATCATATGAAGGTATGTGGTAAATATCAGAAAGACCTACTTAATCTTTCAATTCATACCCCCACAAACTGGTCCATTTTCAAATCCTCATATCTCTCCACCTCTGGGGCAAAGTATATAAGTCGAGTGAACTCTTGCTCATACTTAACATTGATTCTATCCTCCTTCTTGGGTGTGTCAAACTATGCTCTTAGTTTCCTATACTGCAAAAATAGGAAGTACTTTCCTTCAAACTTTACCCAAAGGTATGATAAAGTCATCTGAGACCTCTCCTCTATAGTGGTAACAATCTCCTACCAATCTAGGGAATATCCAACCAACCTCAAGCTTGCTAACATCTGTCCTTGGACATCGTTACACTCAACCAACCTCAAATGTCGCTCAATATCATGCCTCCACTGAAGTGCCATTTTGGGATCAGAAGACCCAACAAACTTTGTAGGGTTCCCCTTCTCAAAGGCAGACCTAGAACGCTCCCACGTAGAAGTGGTCTCTCGAGGAACATATACGGGTGTGATCACGGGAGGATGCGACTGTTAATGAAGATTTGTCATTGTCACTACAATGTCTTAGGCTATAATATCAGCTAAATTAGTCAGCACCATAGCTGGTGTCTACCCCTGTGGTGCAGCATGTGGTGGCTGTTGTGGCGGTTGAGGTGCATCAGCCTCAGACTCAACACTCCCTGTAGATCTATGTTGGCCCTGACGTCTCCAAGGGTTCTCCATCTAAAAGATAGTAATCTAAAATGTATTAATACATCATGAAAGACTTAGATTTCAACTGGCAAATAGAAAGACCTAAAGTATCAAAGAACGCAAATGCAATAGTATCAATAAATGCACTCATGACCCTTAGGACACTTAAACCTGAATACTCTGACACCAAATGTGATACCCCGTAATATTTAAAAATAGATTGATCAGTTCTTTATTAAAAAAGTACTGGAGTCTAAACAAATTAGTACCATTATAAGCATGCAACGAAAGAAATAAACTAAATTGAATATCCAAATAAAGGGATATCCCAGTACTCTGATACCGTCCACATGAGTCAAAATATACATGACAACCCAACTGCTGTAGGCTATATAAAATATAAAAATATAGTGTATATCTATCTCCATTATAATGGAAAATAAAAGAAATGATAGATCTAGCATGCAGGCCAGTGATGCCTACATCCTAATGTATATATGATATATAAGGATGAATGATAATAACACTATCGATTAAGGTTGCAGAACGGGCGGCCCCGATCCTAAAGTGTTAAATCCTCAATGTTAACAGCATGTTTAAAGAGAATAAAAGTATAATGAAAGTTGTAATAAGTCATAACTATGCATTTGCCTCTAACTTTTTAACATATTTTAAAATTACGCCACCCTACTGATATGGCAGAAATTGAGCGTCAGTGTAGATACCTAATCGTTGTAATCAAGTTCCGACTATAATGCAAAAAACCTATACTTTAACCACACTCCTATGGAGTATAGCGGCTAGTTCGGGTACCAAAAATCCACAGGGAATGTTTGATAGACTTTAATCGATTTGTTACTTCTCAAATAAAAAAGATGATGTAGGTTGAAAAGCGGAAAACGAAGAGAAATCGTTAACTACACTAATTAAAACTAAATAAAGAATGAGAAAACGGGATTAGGATCACATCGCCTCTATGGTCT
This sequence comes from Sambucus nigra, assembly GCA_949130495.1. Classification (NCBI taxonomy): domain Eukaryota; kingdom Viridiplantae; phylum Streptophyta; class Magnoliopsida; order Dipsacales; family Adoxaceae; genus Sambucus; species Sambucus nigra. Next base: position 549,157,336 of record OX422212.1, on the reverse strand, counting down.
AAACAATGCGTATAAAGGATTTTGGTTCGAAAATATTTAACCGAGCATATTCAATTGATTATGAACATCAATCATGAAGAAATTTATTCAACAATGAAATATTAAACTTTTGCTAGAATATGGTCACAAATGAATTAATTTCGGAATATCGCTATAAACACTAATGTTTCATGACAAAGAAAGTTAAACACTTAATATTCCAACTTTAATACATGAGGTTCGATTAAATTCATTTCTACATAAAACCTAACTTTCAAAGCTCAATGCTTAAAAATGGCGGAAACATAATCCTCACCCTTGAACTATCTACTAAACATGATGGTGTTAACAATGCAAGAATCAATTAACAAGCATGTAAATATAATGAAAAAACAATAAAAGTGCCGGAATTTAAGGTTTCTAAGGTTGAAGAACACAAACATGCAAGACGAAGTTAAAGCGTGAAGAAGAACAGATAAAATTATTGAATTGAAGGTGCAAAACTTATAAATTGCTTCCCCTAGATGTTTCTCTCTGATTAGGAGATTTACAATGAATTCAGTCTATCTTAAAAGAACACTAATCACTATATATATATATATATATATCCCCAAAACATAAAACTCTATAGGGTAAAAAGTAGGGCCAAAATAAAAATCCCGCTTCAGAAAATTTATCATGGTTTAAAGCGTGACAAATATTTTGTCACAATTCTGGAGTGTGACTAACTATGAACCGGTTCAGAGTGCAGTTTGGCAAAACTTGTTGCCCCAGCTTGTATTTTCTATTCTTTCTAAATTTTATGCTCAACTTCAAATTTGCATAAGTTCTTCACCGTAGTTTGGATTGAGGTGTCATTTCTTCTAGTATTCTTGTGAATTCAAGCCCTTAAACTTTTCAGTTGGCTTCTCCTCTCGGCCATGGCTAAAAAATTACGAAAATACCCTTATACTTCCCTTCCTTTATTTCTTTCACTGTTTCAATTTCTCTCCTGCATTTACTTGCGTGAAATACCTGTAAAACACATGAGAGATACACAAAACATGAAATACTCACTAAGGAGAGTTAGTAGTATAAATATGAGATAAATCCAAGCTAATTGCGATGAACGGGATCATAAAAAAATCGAAATTAAGGCGATAAATATGAAATATTTTTGCCTTATCACGTGCATTCTTAATATCACGTGCATACAAGTTTCTAACTTCCAAGTATCCCCATGTTTAAGTTTTTTTCTACACATATGAAAGTTTTAAGGACATTTTTTTCATGTCCAACATGTTTCATTTGTGTATATCGTACGCTGCTACATTTGGCACGTCACCTCAAGATCTCACTCGATGGCCTCAATTCAAATTCTGAGAATCAAACATTTATTATCTCCATCATGTGTCCCTCATCTGCCTCAACGACTTCACATTCCATGATTTTTGGCTCGTAATGCAAGTGGTACGCAAGAGAAGTCAAAACAGTGCAACAAGGCTTGATAGGGAAGTTCAAGGGAAATTTGGTAATTTTACAGCCATCTTCTGAAGGACCGGTCAACTGGAAAGTTGAAGATATTTCTGCAACAAAGATACTGGAAGAAACGAAACCTCAATCCGAGCTACGATGAACACGTTATGGACCATTGAAAATGGAGATAATTCTAAGAAAAACCTTGGAAATTTTGCTAAGTGTTTAACCCCTTTTCCAGCGAGTTTACCCGAACCCAGCCCGAACCGGTTCGGGGGGGTGGGGGGGGGGGGGGGAACCGATTCGCAGGGGACCCGAACCGGTTCGAGTACCCTGTACGCTGGCAGAGTTTTTATTTTGTTAAACTCTTCATTTGTTTTCCTATTTAAACCAACTTCATGGGAGCTGTTTTTCAAGACTTTGGAAGATGATTTTGAGAGTCCCAATTTCTCTAGTCTTCATATTTTTTGAATCACAAGACTCATGTTTTGATTCACACCATTTCCAAACCCTTGTGAATCTTTTTGGTAACCCAAGAACACAATCTTGTGTTTATTCAAACGTTTGTGGAGAGATCTTTGTAACTGAGGACCGCGTGCCATTGCTAAGGGAGTTTCTACAAAGTGTTATGACTGCGTGTCATTGAGGAGTGCTACGGTTCTTCCTTTGTTGTTTGGGCTGCGAGTCCTTGGAGGGTGCTACGTGTATTCTCTTGTTGAGTTCAAAATTGCGTGTCTTTGTGGGTTAGCTGTGCGTTGATCCATTGCAGATTTCTCTATGTAATTGTAAGTTGCGATTTGTATATTCATAATGAAATAAAGGTTTTACCCAAAAGGTTTTTTTTCCTGAAATCTGTGTCTTAGCATATTTACTGTGTCGCATGATTTATTTTTGATGGGATGATTTAGATGTATGTTTAAGGGCTGAATTTATTTGATTTAAAAGTAGTCCCTAATTAAATAAGGGTTACTTGGAAACTTGTGAAATTTATTTAAATCATTATCACACAGTCATATACGCCGTTTTCAAATTGGTACCAGAGCAGGTTACGCTAATTTATCGCGTATTCCTTTTTCCGTAAAATTGTGTGATGTTGATTTTTTTTAAATTCAGTTTTGGGAAAAATCGCAATTTTTCAATGGAACACCCATTTAACGAGGAGCTTATTTTTGAAAAAGTTCATGACCGTGCTGAAAATATAAAAAGTTTGAATTTGAAACTTTGCAAAAGAATTAAAGTTTTGGAAAAAGAAAATTCTCTCTTTAAAAGTAAGATTGAATATTTGCATGCGTTTCAAACTCAAAGTGATATTTGTCATGAGAACTTTGGTAATTTGTGTACTGATTTTGATTCTTTGAAAATTGCCAAAAATAAGAGTGATGTGAGAGTCCTAGTTTTAGAGAAGGAATTGTAGGACTTAAAAAATTCTAAGGTTCCTGTTTGTGCCGTCGAGGATAAAAAATTAATCGATGATTTTACGGCACGTAAAAAGACTCTTAGGGATAAGTTTGTTTTAATTGAGGGGGAGCGTGATAAATTGTTAAGTTTATTTGAAAATTTGAAAAAGAAATCCCTGTCTTTGGAAGAGTCTAATTCTTTGCTTGAGTAAAAAATTTTGAAGTTAAAAACTGATTTGACAGACTCAAGTAGGTTTGATAGTGATGGTAATGGCTCATCATGTTATCATGCTTCTAATGCTAAAGCCAAAACTATTATTTATTTTAGAGGGTCAACTAATTCCAAGGATGTTAGAAAAGATCACACTTTAGGTGTCGTTCCACCCGTTTACAGATGTTCATATTGTGGTAGGAAAGGTCACCTTAGGAGATTTTATTTTGATCTTGGAATAGGCCCTAGGAATTCTAAGTCTAGTGTTTTTTTTATTCCCAAAACCCCATTTTGACGTGTTACATCCACTTCGGTTAGGAAATCACTTTTGGATACGCTAGATTTTAGAATAGTTGATTCTCATTTGCTTGCACATGATTCTTCTCTTGCCATATCATATAGATGATTGTGTTTGCATGTTTGTCATACATTAGTTGTGGTTTCATGATATATATTTGCTAGTGTAATGACATGTACGTTTTGTATATATTTTTTGTTTTGAATTTTTTTTGAAAAATACAAAAAGATTTTATTTTGACAAAATTTTTGAAAAATCCAAAAAGATTTTTTGTATTTTGTTTACAACGTTTATGGATGGACACTTAGGATGATCGAGTCACGACATCATTCCATTATTTTCATGTGACTATTTGATAGTGTTTTGAGACAATAGGTCAATTCATCCTTGTGCTTTATAATGTTTGGAGTCATTAAGATGTAATTGAGTGTTTCTTCCTACATGTTTGACTCAAGTTTCCTTTATTGCACACATTCACGGATTTGTTTGATTATTATGCTTGTCTTATCACATGTTGGTTGGGTATTTTCACTTCAATCCTGTCCTTAAAACGAACCAAGCGCGATAAATTTTTGATAAGGAAACTATGCATATAGGAACCGTTTTGTGTGTTTGTGTGCTTTATTTAAAAAATGGGGAAGGGTTGCGAAAGGTTCATTTTTCCTTTGCGAATACTAAGCCACCGTTAAATTGGACCTAAAAAATGGAGGAATTTTATTATCCGGGGTCTAAAGAGGTTTAAAAGAGCCCGAAGAAATTTAAAGGCAATAAAAAGAAATTCATGCCAAATTATGGGCCAATCAGGTTTTTGCACCAATTCTCCAAAGTTTGAGAATTTAGATTACCTCTAAAAGAAAATATATATGAGGGAGTTTGGTTGGAGAATTAAAACGGGTTTGCACATCCTTGAAATTCTTGAAAATACGCTATATAGTTTTGGACGTTATTGGTGTGGAAATCACTTTGACTTTGATTTGTTGATTCGCATAAGACGATGTCATTGAAATTCAATAAATTTTTACACCTAAGGATTATTTTGATGTTCATTCGTTAGGGGTATACATATGCATCATGCACATATGATTGATTGAGTTGATTTACCTATCGAATGTGTTCACACCCATTAATTCCATTTCCATGACTTGGTTGTTTGAGTTTAAATCCATGGTGTGATTTTTGTATCATGTTTTACATATTTTTTTTCAAATGGTATCTTATTTTTTGTATGAAAAATTGAAAAATCAAAAATAGTTTATGAAGATTTTTTGAGCATGTCATTGCAAGAGCGTGTTTGCCATATTGATTGATGCCTTGTTTTGAATACCGTGACACCTCGATTTTGCTTGTTTAATTCATTCTTCTTATTTGTCTATTTGGGGACATCATAAAAAGGGGGAGAAAGAATTATCTTATTTTGGGGGAGTTTTAAGATTTGACTTATGCTTATCATATATTGGTATCTATGTTTATCTCATTTCAATCTCGATACGCCACCTGGTATTTTTCCTTTATCTCATGTGTGTAGGTACTACATTGATGATCTCTGAATTGCACACCCTGATGAGAAAAGATTTGAGATTCCTGAATATTTGAAGAACAAATAATGGAGACTATTCATTTGTACCTTTTCCAGTTTTGGGTTCATGGGCGGGTAGATTTGTATAGGCAATTTCATATTTGATAATTTGGATTTTTTTGTATGTACCGGCATAGACATAGGGGGAGATTTGTAAGGACATTTTTCTCATGTCCAATATATTTCATTTGTGTATGTCGTACGCCGCTACATTTGGCACGTCACCTGAAGATCTCACTCGACGGCCTCAATCCGAATTTCGGGAATCAAGAATTTATTATCTCTATCGTGTGTCCCTCATCTACCTCAACGACTTCACATTCCATGATTTTTGGCTCGTAATGCAAGTGGTACGCAAGAGAAGTCAAAACAGTGAAACAAGGCTTGATAGGGAAGTTCAAGGGCAATTTGGTAATTTTGCATCCACCGTCCGAAGGACCGGTCAACTGGAAAGTTGAAGATATTTCCGTAACAAAGATACTAGAAGAAATGAAACCTCAATACGAGCTACGGTGAACACGTTATGGCCCATTGAAAATGGAGATAATTTCAAGAAAAACCTTGGAAATTTTGCTAAGTGTTTAACCCTTTTTCAAGCGAGTTTACCCGAACCCAGCCCGAACCGGTTCGGGGGGGAGGGGGGGGGGGGTGGAACCGATTCGTAGGGGACCCGAACCGGTTCGAGTACCCTGTACGCTGGCAGCGTTTTTATTTTGTGAATATCTTCATTTGTTTTCCTATATAAACCAACTTTGGGGGAGCTATTTTGCAAGACTTTGGAAGACGATTTTGAGAGTCCCAATTTCTCTAGTCTTCATATTGTTTGAGTCTCAAGACTCATGTGTTGATTCACACCATTGCCAAACCCTAGTGAATCTTTTTGGTAACCCAAGAACACAATCTTGTATTTATTCAAACCTTTGTGGAGAGATATTTGCAACTAAGGACTGCGTGCCATTGCCGAGGGAGTCTCTACAAAGTGTTATGACTGCGTGTCATTGAAGAGTGTTGTGGTTCTTCCTTTGTTGTTTGGGTTGTGAGTCCTTGGAGGGTGCTGCATGTATTCTCTTGCTGAGTTCAAGATTGCGTGTCTTTGTGGTTTGGTTGTGCGTTGATCCATTGCAGATTTCTCTATGTAATTGTAAGTTGCGATTTGTATATTCATAGTCAAAATAAAGGTTTTACCCAAAAGGTTTTTTTCCTGAAATCTGTGTCTTAGGATATTTACTGTGTCGCATGATTTATTTTTGATGGGATGATTTAGATGCATGTTTAAGGGAAGAATTTATTTGATTTAAAAGTAGCCCCTAATTAAATAAGGGTTGCTTGGAAACTTGCAAAATTTATTTAAATCGTTATCACACAGTCATATACGCCGTTTTAAAAAATAAAAGATTCAAATTCAATATAACATTACTCTAATCAAATCAAGTGTTTTGAAGCAATTTATATAGTCTTAGAGTATAAGGATCATATAAGTAAGTCAAGTAATAAAAGCCTTACTATAATGCATTCAGGGATCGCTCGCGCATACTAAGTATAGTCTTAGGTCGTCCCAAACCTAAGACTTCATCAAGACAAGGAATAAATTACCATGTCTACCCATAAATCATACAACCTACCATACCCAAAGTTAAATAAAATAAATCACCCCGTAATCCCTCTCGGACATGGGTACCTATACGTGTGATCCAGGTATTAAATTGACTAAGGCATCTCGTCTACTCACCAAGGTACCATAGTGGTTCGAGTTGTATGTGCCCCTTTTAAATATAATCCCCCCTTAGTACGTTTTCCACGAGTACTCACGCATGGTATGCATCACATAAAGAACAGAACAATTTGTAACCATTTTAACAATAGAATTCGAGTACAAAATTACATTCATCCACTTTTATTCCTATTAAAACGGATTAAAAATACATTACATTATATTTAATTCAACAAATTCATACTATAAAAAATTATAATATGCATCAATTTAGGCCTGGAGTTATCCCAAAATAATTTTTAATTACCAACTAATAATAAAAAAAAGAGGAATTGTCAAATATCTGAAGGCACTGATCAATCGAGTGACGGTCGATTGCGTGCTTCAGTGTTTGAAGGTTTCTTCCCTTATGGGATTTGACTTCTCTAAACCAACCTAATTTAATTCAATCCTCCATTAAAGATCAGAAACCTTCATAGACGATCATATAACATATACAGAATGTAAATACATAAAAAAAACGTGATTGGAACCCAATTATAACATTAAAATCCTAATAAGAGCTCAAAAACCCAATAAAAACCATTTTCTCTCTTAAGAAACCTAGCATTTCAATTATCAACCATCTGATTTCAATTCTCTATATATTTTACAATAGATCTTGAGGTTTTGAATGAATTATATATATAAATTATAATCTAATCAAAATCTAATCAAAACACAACAATTATTGGGAAGATTCAATCAAAATGATGTCAAATCAATCCTAATTTATTCCTAATTATGTTAATTATGAAATTACATTGTTAAATCATCTAATTAAAATTCCAATTACTTATTTAGGATTTTGATTAAAAGGAATAGGCATAATTTATAGCAAATTCAATTATACAAGAAGTCAAATTAAACTTGTCTCCCATTATGTAGAATTAGGTCTCAAATCTCTAAAATATTCTCCCTTCCTTTTAGCTTTCTTCTCTCCAATCTATTAGATCCCCAATTTGTGTTTTGTGTTGAAATGAGACTCTTAATAGTTCAATACTAACTATTAAAAGTGCCAAAGAAAATGTGAAGGGCAAAGAGGTGGTGATTCGAGCGCCCAAGAGGTCGTTTATAAGGGAGGAGGCTCACCAAGTAAATACTGCCTTTTACATCGAGTTAGCCGAAGAGGCTATTGTGATTACAAGATATACTGGAGGCACCAGAGTTCCTAAAAATCGAGAAAGGGTGCGTAGGCCAGTGTGACACCCCGCCTAATAAAATACCAGGTGATCAGTCCTATACCAAATTAAAACAGGAATCCCGGTTGGATCATCCTTAGCATCACTGTCGAAACTTTTTAAAACTTACTAACCACCTAGTATTCCAAAAGCAGGTGCCAATTTTAACTTTTGAATTACACAAAATAGTACATGTGGAGATAAATATAAACCATTCACACAACTAAATAAAACTCAACTGAATAATTAATTACACAACTTGCCGAATAAACCACCGGCCACCAAGGAAATAATCCAATACAAGTATCCAAAACTGGAATAAAATAAATCTGAAAACTGAATTGAAAGTCTGGGCGACATGACCTAAATAAAACTGAAACTGATACAAGATTCCTACTCTAGGAATGAATGAATGATGCGTCTAATCCAAATTCCTGCTAGCATCCACATATGTCGAAGTTCCGTATCCCTGGAATAAAATATCAATCCTGGCGTCCCTACGGCAGGATACCTAAAAGGTTTTAAAAATATTTTTATAGCAAGGGTTAGAACCCAAAACATTTTGAAAATATTTAACAAGTGAATTAACTGCAGTAATTTAAAATACATGAATGCACTACATATGTAAGTTAGTGTCGCACTCCCTTATGGACATTCTCACCCCTCCACTATTGTGCACACCTACCGGTTACCTTAACCCCACCTAGTTGTACTACCCAGTCCAACTAGTCCGGGTATAACCTGTAATACCTCGTATTTTTATGCTATATTAATTGGGGGATTTATTAAATTTAATATGAGTTAATTATTTAATAAAAATTCGGAAATTAATTATGTTATAATTATTAACACGACGAGAGTTAGTAATTATGGAAAATTTATTGAATATTACTAATGAGCAAAGTAATATATATGATATTGGTTATATTGAATGTCATGAGTAAATTAAATGACAATTTCGACAATTTAAATCGGGACGTGCTTGTGTCGCGTCGGGACTAAATTTTGATAAATAAAAAGTGAATATTTTATAAGTTGTCCGTATGGTCGTTTTGAGTGTGCCAACGCGTCCGTAAGGGTCGAGATAGTCAGAAAAGTGTACCCGGGGGTGTAGTTTGGGTCTCAGGGTGTTTTTAGGCCTAATTAGTACCCCGGGAGGGCATTTTGATCATTTTACATTTTTGGGTAATTAAACCCACGAAAATTAGAGGGACTATATATGATATTGAGGTTGTCACCTAGGGTTAGAATTCCCAAAACCTAGAATGGCCATTGGAGAAGAGAGGAGAGAGCTCTCAAGCAATTTCAAGGCTCAAAACTCAACGGTTTGCGCCGCCGCCGCCACCACCAACGCATAGATCGCGAGACGAGGAACGCAACCACACCAAAATCAGCCGTAAACCAGAATACCAAAAATCCCAGGCAAGTGTTTATCTTTCTTATTTCGTTGATGCATCTTTCATATTAGTTTAAAAGTAATTAGGTTGAGTTTTAATGGAAGAAAACCCAATTTGTGATAGGAAAATCCATGTAGTATTGGTTTATATGATGATTCTGGAAACCCTTGCCATGTAGAGGAATTTAACCACAAAATTTTGATGATTATAAGAAGGAAATTTTGGAGAAAATTTGTTAAAAACCTGTTTAAGAAAATTCTATGGTTCTTGATAATTAGATAAAACTTTAGGTTGATAATCCATGCTTAAATGATAGAAATACACATGCCTTACATTGGAAATATCTGGTATATTGATATAATGTTAGTAGTAGAATTTTTGGGGCGTTTGGGTTTGGAAAATATGGATTTGGATGAAGATAGGTGGTAGAACCCGTAACTGCAATTCTGCAAAAATCGAAATACCTGCTTGATCGATCGATCGAGCATAGAGCTTCGATCGATCGAAGGTTCGATCGATCGAGCCCTAAACCTCGATCGATCGACCCCTCCTGGCAGACTCATGTTTCCCCTTATTAATTAGTTGAAAGTCAATTTAATGCGAAATAATTCTTAGGCATCCTTAATAAAATGTTTTCGGAGATATGGAGGACTAGTAGGACATATGAATAATTTTGGAATTCTTAATATGAAACGAGAATTGTACATGTGGGATAATTACTTAAGGGTTGATAAATTTATGAATTAACGGGAGAGTTGCGAAAGAGAGTTACGTTGGAACATAGAAAGGACCCTTACAGAATTTTATACTTGGGAGGATAGAGTCCATGCATGTTACGTATTCAGATGAGAAAACCCTTCGAGTTAAAGTTAGAAACGAACTCTTATACGTAATACTAATAATGAGAAAATTAAGGACAAATGTTGTAATTATGGGTGATGAGAGGAACCTATATTAATATGATAAAAGTGGTATATTTATATGATTGTGTATGCATATATTATATACATGTGAAAACCATGCCCGCGCTACTTGTTATCCCCGAGGTTACCACGCTGGGATGATCTTATCCTGTGTTGCCTTATGGGGGATATTGATTCGTACCCTAGGAGATAGATATCCTTGGTACAGGCTATCAAATCGATAGTTCAGAAGCTCCTAAGAGACGTGAGGGTATGTACTGACCTCTTAGAGACTTGGAATCTATACTTCGCCTCAATCTTGTTTGTGTTTATATGTTGATACAGTTCGAGAGTGATTCGGATCTTGTATTTCCCTTAGTGTGATCGATACGGGGATTCGATAGCAGAGTATGCCCGCACCATAGTTTTATTTGGGGTGTTGTTATTATATATATCTATTATACGAGTAGTTAATATATATATATGAAATTATGAAATTTGGTACTACCTATTGTGTTATGGTAAGTAAGACTGATATAATGTCGTAAATCAGAAATACTTGTTTGAAAAGTATAATATAACACTGGGAAGCTTTGTTAATAAATAAAGTAAAAATGAGAGTATTGTTATTAAGCGAAATCCTCCTTTTTAAACATTTACACGGTTCGGTTCTGAAATCTTACAAGTAATCTAAGATAAGTTAAATCACTGGGAAGATTAGTGCGATAAATGATAAGACAAACCGTTGGGAAGGTTAGTGCGATAAGTGTGCACATTAGAAGAGAGGTGAGAATTTCTCAAGAGAGTGTCTCACTAATATGTTGTTGCATTGGCCTGTTTCAATTTAAATACTTGCTAAACGTATTTTAAATCAAACACACTATCGGGCTCTGTCCCGTTTCTTTTTCTCTTTCTCTCTCTTGTATATATATGTATGTATTACAGGTGCCCAGCCACAGGGCGTCTTGCTTAGGATCCCTTGAAAGGAACGTGCTGCAGCTTAGGTGGGAGTTGCAGGCCACTTGCATAGACGACTTTGCTTACTTGATTCCACATCTATCATTCTCATTTATTGGGCATGTGTCGCCCTTTCCACTATTTATCTGTTTTATTGGGACATTTGTATTTCAGTTATTTCTAGTACGGTTACCTTGGGATTTATTCCAGCATGAATGTTTTACTTTAGGTTTTAAATGTTGTGATTTGAATGTTGAATGTTTGGATTAATTGGATTATGTTCCAGGATGATTGTTGTATGATTCTTACTTATTGAAAATGTGGTTAATAACTAATTAAATAATATTTTCTTTAAAAATACAATTTGGTTAGAAAGGTTAAAAATGGTTTTGACACTTTGCTTAATTGATTAGGGTATTAATTTGGAAAAGTTTATTTTTACGACAGTGATGCTAAGAATGAACCAACTGTTCACCTTGATTTTAATTTAATAAAGGATTGATCGCCCGGTATTTAATTAGGTGGGGTGTCACAGGTGGTATCAGAGCATCAGGTTCTAGTGTCCTTTAGGATCTGTGCGGCTTATTATGCTTTCAGGGTTGCTTTCTTTGATATAGAGACCTAATACTAGGAATGTTGTGTTCATCTCTATACATTGGAAATTCGTGCTTCTGCGATTTGTTTATTTGAATGATGAACTCATCCAAATTTATTTAAATTTTCAGATGGACCGTCAAGAAGAACTCGTTAAAACGGTTAAGGGAGTCATTGAGCAGGATCGACTCACACCTCAGGTACCCCTAGAGAGACTATCAACCGCCGAGTTAGCAGGTATTGTGACACAAGCAGTTACCACTGCAGTTTTACAGTATCAAGAACGCAACACACAACTCATGGGGGGAAAATGATCTAAAGAGTACAGTCAGTCTGTCGTGACTGGTAATAACAAGTGCGTGAAGATACAAAAATCGCGACAACAAGCTCCTCAGGCCAGTAAAATCCACGAAGGTAACCAATTGTGCGGAGAAGCCCAAAAGCGTCAGGGTCAACAAAACCATGGGTCGAGTGAAGTCATGAAGAGGTGTTTTAAATGCGGTATGGAGGGTCATGAACGTCAAAATTTCCCGGATCAGTCTGGAAAGGAACTTCAACCCAACCAGAGAGAACTTTCAGGACTCTGCTATAAATGTGTACAACCGGGTCACATGTGGAGGGATTGTCCTCACCCTAACAAAGTCTTTTCACAAGTTTTCCATCAAGGCCAGCAAGACCAGGGAAAAAGAGAGACTAGTCAACAAAGTAATGAAGTGAAGAAGTTTCGAGGGAGGTGCTTCCAATGTGGCAGAAATGGCCATAGGCATCAGGATTGCCCAGAGAAGAATAAGGCCCCATGATAGGAATGTGCTAGTAATAAACCACAGAAGCCAGCTCCACCACTTTTTCCAACAGCCCCAGTGCTGCAGGGGAAGTTAGAGTATGGACGTGTATATAACGTCCCCCAGGCAGCAGCTCCACAGGAACCACCCGCGATTTGGGGTATCTTTTCTATAATAAAACTTTGGGTCGAATTTTGTTTGTTACTGGGACAACACATTGTTTTATAGCTACGCATTTTGCGAAGGTCTTAGGGTTGTTAGCCACAGCAGAGAGCACAATGACGTGTGTAAGCTCACCACTGGGGAGTGGGTCACTTATTTTCTTTATATGCCGGGGAGTGGGGGTATAGATTGGTAGTTTGGTGTTAACTGTAGACATGTTAGTCTTAGACATGCACGAGCATGATGTGATTATTGGTATGGATTGGCTCGCAGCTTATAGAGCCATGATTGATTGCTTTGGTGGAAGCATTGTTTTTGCCACTCCAGGGCAAGAGATGTTTGTAGTGGCGATGCCTCGCCCAGAGGGAGGTTCGACCGCTCATTTGTATTACATAGAGGAGGATACCTCTAAGGAGGTTGTGATTCCGTTAGATTCGATCCCAGTTGTCAGGGAGTATTTCGACGTGTTTCAGGAGATACTAGGCCTACCCCCCAGTCGTGAGATAGACTTTTTTTATAGATTTATTGCCAGATACGAGACCTATAGCACGCGTACCGTACCGTATGGCTCCGGCAGAGATGCGAGAGCTACGAGATCAGATAAAGAAACTATTAGGACAGGCCTTCATTCGTAGGAGTACCTCACCTTTGGGCGCTCCAGGTTTGTTTGTGAAGAAGAGAGATGGTTCACTGAGGTTGTGTGTGGACTACCGGGAGTTGAACAAGGTCATGATACGGAATAAGTATCCGTTGCCTCGAATCGATGATCTGTTCAACCAACTGAGGGGAGAAACCTTCTTTTCGAAGATATATCTGAGGTCGGGGTACCATCAGCTACGTATTAGAGAGCAGGATGTTTCAAAGACTGCCTTCTTGACGAGATATGGGTCTTACGAGTTCAGAGTGATGCCATTTGGTCTCACAAATGCTCCAGCCGTATTCATGGACATAATGAACTGAGTATTCAGAGAGTTCTTGGATCAGTTTGTCATCGTCTTTATAGATGACATTTTGATATATTCACACTCCGAGGAGGAGCACGCCGAACATTTGAGGCAGGTTCTTCAGACTCTACGAGAGCATTAGTTGTATGCTAAGTACGAGAAGTATGGATTCTGGTTACGAGAAGTATAGTTCTTGGGCCATGTCGTTTTCGAGCAGGTGATTGCAGTTGACCCGAGTAAAGTGCCATCGGTGAGGGAATGGGGACAGCCCACGATACCGACGGAAGTGCGTAGTTTCTTGGGGTTAGTCGGATACTACAGGAGATTCATTCGGGGATTCTCCAAAATAGCGGGTCAATTGACGAATCTGACTCGCAAGGGGGTACCATATGTTTGGGATGACGCTTGTCAGTTGGCTTTCGACGAGATGAAAGACAAGCTTACTTCAGCACCAATACTTGCTTTACCAAGGCCAGGTGCGGAGTACCTGGTTTACACCGATGCCTCTTTACGGGGACTTGGGGGAGTACTTCAGTAGGAGGAGAAGGCAATAGCTTTTGCCTCCCGCAAGCTTAAGCCGCATGAGAAGAATTACCCCACCAACGACTTGGAGTTAGCAGCGGTCATTTTTGCATTTAGGATATGGAGGCACTACTTGTTGGGAGAGAAATTCCGTTTGTTCATAGACCACAAGTCGTTACAGTACCTGTTCACTCAGCGAGAGCTGAATATGCGTCAGCGCAAATGGCTAGAGTTTGTGAAAGACTACCAGTTCGATATACAATATCATCCGGGAGAGGCCAACGTAGTTTCTGATGCGTTAGGTCATAGACCGGTAGACGAGGTAGCGGACGGCTGGAAGGAAAAGTGGAAGGAGTTGGGTCACCAGGACGCAGTAGCCCGTTCATTCATATCCATTATGTCAGGCACACCCAAAATTATTATGAGGGTGATACAGGCACAGACCACAGACCCGGTTTGCCAGGAGTAGATTGTGCGACTTTTAGCCGAGGGTGCTGAGTCTTATTATGTTAGTTCCGATGGAGGTTTGCGGCTTAATGGGAGGTTGGTAGTTCCTGAAGGGGATGAATTACGTCATGTAGTGATGACCCAATCTCACGGGTCCCGATTTGCAGTGCATCCTGGAGGGGATAAGATGTACCAGGATATGAGGAGACAATACTGGTGGAGTGCGATAAAGAAGGACATTGCTGAGTTCGTGTCTAAGTGTTCTACCTGCCAGCTGGTGAAGGTGGACCATCAGAAACAGTCAGGGTTGCTCCAGCCATTGGAAGTACCCGCGCGGAAGTGGGAGAGCACTTCCATGGATTTTATTACAGGGTTTCCTACTCACAGCGGGGCCATGACCCTATCTGGGTGATTGTAGACCGTTTGACCAAAGTGGCTCATTTTCTTCCGGTGCAGACAGATTATACCACGGGTCAGTATGCTCAGCTTTTTATTGCCGAGATCGTCAGATTTCACGGGGTGCCTCTGAATATTGTGTCAGATAGAGACAAGATCTTCGTGTCACGCTTTTGGGAAAGCTTTCAGGAGGCTATGGGTGCTGAGTTGAGGTTGAGTTCAGCTTATAACCCACAGACAGACGGACAGACATAGCGTACTAATCAGATGTTAGAGGATATGCTACGCATGTTTGTCCTTGAATTTTGGAGGAGGTTAGGAGCCACACCTTCCACTGGTAGAGTTTGCTTATAATAACTCGTATCAGTTCACGATTGGCATGGCTCCATTTGAGGCTTTGTATGGAAGGCCTTGTCGTTCCCCAGCTTGTTGGCTCGAAGTGGGGGATAACAAGTTGCTAGGACCAGAGGTGATTCAGGAGACCTCCGCGAGGATCGAAATGATCAGGAGTCGCATTCGGGTAGCCCAGGACAGGCAGAAGAGCTACGCCGATGCGAAATGGTTCTTCCGAAAGTTTAGTATGGGGGACCAAGTGTTATTGCGTGTATCTCCTATAAAGGGAGTGATGAGGTTCGGTAAGAAGAGGAAGTTGGCTCCGAGGCACGTGGGACCATTTCCCATCATCGAGAGGATTGGGCCGGTTGCATACAGGTTGGGACTGCCAAATCATTTACATTGCATTCACGATGTATTCCACGTCTTATCGTTAAGACGGTATCTTCGGGATGATATGACCCATACTCACATCGCGATAGATGAGATAGACTTACAGCCTGACAGCTCTTACGAGGAGAGACCGGTGGCTAGCCTAGACTATAGTGAGAGGATATTAAGGTCAAAGATAGTTTCACTTGTACGGGTCCAGTGGGAGCACCACAATGTGGAGGAATACACTTGGGAGCGCGAGATAGATAAGCGCGAGAGATATCCAGACTTGTTCTTAACAGGTATGCCTTATTTTTCGAATTGCGGGACGAAATTCCGTTATTAAGGGGGAAGTATGTAATACCCCGTATTTTTATGCTATATTAATTTGGGGATTTATTAAATTTAATATGAGTTAATTATTTAATAAAAATTCGGAAATTAATTATGTTATAATTATTAACGTGACGAGAGTTTGTAATTATGGGAAATTTATTGAATATTACTAATGAGCAAAGTAATATATATGATATTGGTTATATTGAATGTCATGAGTGAATTAAATGACAATTTCGGAAATTTAAATCGGGACGTGCTCGTGTCGCGTCGGGACTAAATTTTGATAAATAAAAAGTGAATATTTTATAAGTTGTCCGTATGGTCGTTTTGAGTGTTCCAACGCGTCCGGAAGGGTCGATATAGTCAGAAAAGTGTACCCGGGGGTGTAGTTTGGGTCTCGGGGTGTTTTTTGGCCTAATTAGTAACCCGGGAGGGCATTTTGGTCATTTTACATTTTTGGGTAATTAAACCCACGAAAATTAGAGGGACTATATCTGATATTGAGGTTGTCACCTAGGGTTAGAATTCCCAAAACCTATAACGGCCATTGGAGAAGAGAGGAGAGAGCTCTCAAGCAATTTCAAGGCTCAAAACTCAACGGTTTGCGCCGTCGCCACCACCAACGCGTAGATCGCGAGCCGAGGAATGCAACCACACCAAAATCAGCCGTAAACCAGAATACCAAAAATCCCATGCAAGTGTTTATCTTGCTTATTTCGTTGATGCATCTTTCATATTAGTTTAAAAGTAATTAGGTTGAGTTTTAATGGAAGAAAACCCAATTTGTGATAGGAAAATGCATGTAGTGTTGGTTTATATGATGATTCTGGAAACCCTTGCCATGTAGAGGAATTTAATCACGAAATTTTGATGATTATAAGAAGGAAATTCTGGAGAAAATTTGTTAGAAACCTGTTTAAGAAAATTCTAGGGTTCTTGATAATTAGATAAAACTTTGGGTTGATAATCCATGTTTAAATGATATAAATACACATACCTTACGTTGGAAATATCTGGTATATTGATATAATGTTAGTAGTAGAAGTTTTGGGACGTTTGGGTTTGGAAAATATGGATTTGGATGAAGATAGGTGGTAGAACCCATAACTGCAATTCTGCAGAAATCGAAATACCTGCTTGATCTATCGATCGATCGAAGGTTCGATTGATCGAGCCCCAAACCTATCGACCCCTCCTGGAAGACTCATATTTCCCCTTATTAATTAGTTGAAAGTCAATTTAATGTGAAATAATTCTTGGGAATCCTTAATAAAATATTTTGGGAGATATGGAGGACCAGTAGGACATATGAATAATTTTGGAATTCTTAATATGAGATGAGAATTGTACATGTGGGATAATTACTTAAGGGTTGATGTATTTATGAATTAACGGGAGAGTGGCGTAAGAGAGTTACGTTGGAACATAGAAAGGACCCTTACTGAATTTTATACTTGGGAGGATAGAGTCCATGCATGTTACATATTCAGATGAGAAAACCCTTCGAGTTAAAGTTAGAAATGAACTCTTATACGTAATACTAATAATGAGAAAATTAAGGACAAATGTTGTAATTATGGGTGATGAGATGAACCTATATTAATATGATAAAAGTGGTATATTTATATGGTTGTGTATGCATATATTATATACATGTGAAAACCATGCCCGCGCTACTTACTATCCCTGAGCTTACCGCGCTGGGACGATCTTATCCTGTGTTGCCTTATGGGGGATATTGATTCCTACCCTAGGAGATAGATATCCTTGGTACAGGCTATCGAATCGATAGTTCAGACGGTCTTAAGAGACGTGAGGGTATGTACTGACCTCTTAGAGACTTGGAATCTATACTTCGCCGCAATCTTGTTTGTGTTTATATGTTGATACAGTTCGAGAGTGATTCCAATCTTGTATTTCCCTTAGTGTGATCGATACGGAGATTGGATAGCAGAGTATGCCCGCACCATAGTTTTATTTGGGGTGCTGTTATTATATATATATTATACGAGTAGTTAATATATATATGAAATTATGAAATTTGGTACTACCTATTGTGTTATGGTAAGTAAGACTGATATAATGTCGTAAATCGGAAATACTTGTTTGAAAAGTATAATATAACACTGGGAAGCTTTGTTAATAAATAAAGTAAAAATGAGAGTATTGTTGTTAAGCGAAATCCTCCTTTTTAAACATTTACACGGTTCGGTTCTGAAATCTTACAAGTAATCTAAGATAAGTTAAATCACTAGGAAGATTAGTGCAATAAATGATAAGACAAACCGTTGGGAAGGTTAGTGCGATAGGTGTGCACATTAGAAGTGATGTGAGAATTTCTCAAGAGAGTGTCGCACTAATATGTTGTTGATTGGCCTGTATCAATTTAAATACTTGCTAAACGTATTTTAAATAAAACACACTATCGGGCTCTGTCCCGTTTCTTTTTCTCTTTCTCTCTCTTGTATATATATGTATGTATTACAGGTGCCCAGCCACAGGGGTGTCTTGCTTATGATCCCTTGAAAGGAACGTGCTGCAGCTTAGGTGGGAGTTGCAGGCCACTTGCATAGACGACTTCGCTTACTTGATTCCACATCTATCATTCTCATTTATTGGGCATGTGTCGCCCTTTCCACTATTTATCTGTTTTATTGGGACATTTGTATTTCAGTTATTTCTAGTACGGTTACCTTGGGATTTATTCCAGCATGAATGTTTTACTTTAGGTTTTAAATGTTGGGATTTGAATGTTGAATGTTTGGATTAATTGGATTATGTTCCAGGATGATTGTTGTATGATTCTTACTTATTGAAAATGTGGTTAATAACTAATTAAATAAGCTTTTCATTAAAACTACAATTTGGTTAGAAAGGTTAAAAATGGTTTTGACACTTAGCTTAATTAATTAGGGTGTTAATTTGGAAAAGTTTATTTTTACGACAGTGATGCTAAGAATGAACCAATTGTTCGCCTTGATTTTAATTTAATAAAGGAGTGATCGCCCGGTATTTAATTAGGCGGGGTGTCACAAACATTCCCTTGCCATACTACTCTAACCCGAGTATAATGATTCTTGAATTATAATTTATCTCACAATTAACTTAATTAATTCCTCTTAAATCGTTGCATATAACCGTGTCACAAGTTATATAAAGTAAATACATCACACACTGTATTATTACCCGTATATATTATTTACTACCATTATATACGTACCTTTACCACAATATCCACACATATAACATACGTATATCCATCCCTTCGAGTATACCCTCGTCGGATGATTCCCTCTAAAATGCTATCTCACTAGGTTTGCTCACAAAACCTAGTTTCCCCAAGTTTGAATCACTTACCAACTTGCCCCAAAATATAAACGTAGTGGAGGCGGTCATATTCCTTACCTGAAAGTGAGATAAATCCCTCACCCATATATACCAGATGCTATGACCTGGATATATACTCGCCCTACTCCTCAAGCTAGGGGATTCACCCACATCGCACAACCTCCCTTGATAGCATTAGAGTATATATATTGAATAATTATCTAGTCACCGATATCTAATATTACACACAATATATACACGTATATATATACTATCGCTACACCGTATACATATACTACAAACCCCGGCTTTACCGTATACTCAAAATCCCATACACTGCCTGAAATTTCCTGAGTCTGTGGCCCGACTCAACGTAATTAATTTTCTCACTTAATAATTTAATCATCTTCCTGAGTCTATGGTCCGACTCTAATATATTTAATTCACACCTCAATTTATATAATACTTTCCCCGAGTCTATGGTCCGACTCTAATTAAATTAATTAACACACTTATTAATTTAATACCTTCCCGAGTCTATCACCCGACTCTAATTAAATTAACTAACACACATATTAATTTAATACCTCCCAAGTCTATCGTCCGACTTTAATTAAATTAATTAACACACCTATTAATTTAATACCTCCCCGAGTCTACCGTTCGACTCTAATTAAATTAATTAACACACCTATTAATTTAATACCTCCCCGAGTCTATAATCCGACTCTAATTAAATTAATTTACACATTAATTAATCAAAACAAATTCCGAGTCTGTGGTCCGACTCTAATATAATTAATTTACACATTAATTGATCAACACAAATCTGAGTCTGTGGTCCGACTCTAATATAATTAATTTACACATTAATTAATCAACACAAATCCGAATCTGTGGCCCGACTCTAATATAATTAATTTACACATTAATTTATCAACACAAATCCGAGTCTGTGGTCCGACTCTAATATAATTAATTAACGCACTTATTAATTCAATCCTACTTGAGTCTACAATACGACTATAATTAAATTAATTATCACACTTATTAATTTAATTCTACCCGAGTCTACAATCCAACTCTAATTAAATTAATTATCACATTTATTAATTTAATCCTACCAGAGTCTACAATACGGACGCTAATTAAATTAATTATCACATTTATTAATTTAATCCTACCCGAGTCTACAATCCAACTCTAATTAAATTAATTATCACATTTATTAATTTAATCCTACCCGAGTCTACAATCCGACTCTAATTAAATTAATTATCACATTTATTAATTTAATAACTTGGTGTTACCCAACCATTATCCCCGGACCCGCTCACTTGGCCCATACCTTAATATTTCCCAAGTCTATATTCCGACTCCAAATTAATTTAATCTCTCAATAATTAATTTAATACTTTGGTGTCACTTAACCAATATACCCGAACTCGCTCACTTGGTCCATTTTACATCTCATAAGTTCATTCCCACATTTTCGCCCACAATTTGTCGCACATTCATCTCCATAATTTCCTAATTATATTCACCTATAATTACCAACATACCCGGACTCGCCCACTTGGTCCATTTTCAACATCTAAAATCAGCCCAAAAACCTTTTTCTCAATAATTATTTACATGTAGTAAAAACTGGCGGCACTGCCAGAATTCCTGCAGCATCGATCGATCGAACCCCCTGGGTCGATCGATCGATCGTTCCAGTGTTCGTCTTCTCCAGCCCTCTGTCAGCCGTAGAATAAACCTAAATCTTTGATTCTCAATCTTAATCCTTACCCAAATACAATTAACTTATCCTCGATATAAGAGAAGGGTCTAAACATCCCACATACCTTAATTAATCATCAATATTCATTAATTCCAAGGTTTTCCCGAATTGGGTATTATCCGGGTTTCAAATCTCCAATACGAATTTCATTCATATTAACAGCAATTAACCATCTACTCTTGCTGGTTTTAACATACGATTCATTTCTCTACATTCTAGAATCATAAACACGATCCATCTCCCCCTTAATCCTATTAAGGTATATAAATTTCCAAAAACCCAATTTAAATTTTGGTGACACACCCAAAACGAATTTTGATTCACACATCACTATGATATGAATTGATTATCATCAATTTAGAAATCACATTAGTTAACCACTTACCTGGAATTGTTTGTAGGGTCTGATTCCGTTGGTGTAGAGATTGGTTGATGAAGAACACCCCAAATTAACCCTTTAATTTGGCTCCAAAAGACCCCCAATTGCTCTTGATTTTGTTTCCCCCAATTTCCTCTCAAGACCTAGGCTTAGAGTTGTGTTGTCTGCCATTCCCTAATCTCTCAATTAGGTTAAAAACACGAAATCCCGTTTTTAGCCTAATGGGCCTAATTAAAATAGCCCAAATCACCCCGTGTGGGCCGACTATGTCCAAAAATACCCCGAGACCCAATTACTACCCCCGGGTACTCTTTTCTAACTATCTCGACCCATCTGGACGCAACCGTGCACTCAGAATTGCCATCCGAAATACTTTTCAAAATTTCCAAATTTCGATCTCAAAATGTGACACACGAGATTTTGAACCATTAACTTAAAAGTCGTCAATTATAAATAATTTGGCTCACTCAAATAAATTTTCCAACCCATGAATTTAAGTTTCTCCCATTTAAATATTTTTATAAATCCCAAAAATAATTAAATATTAAATCCTCAAAATTACGGGGTGTTACAGCCAACTTGATCGGTGGTAGCTTATAAGGAAGAAAAAAGTGAGCATGAGGCAGTGAGGCCTCCTAGTCTATCCATGTAGTTGCACGATCGGATGACATCACGTACTAACCCTATAGAACATAAAGTACAACACCAAAGTATTCTTAGCCGATTATCTACAAGGAAGCTAGAAGAAAATAGGTGCAAGAGGGCATATAAGAAGGAGAACCCTTGACAGTGCAAGAGGGTAGTTTTGCCTAATGGAAAAATAATTCATAAACTATGAAGGTGTGAGCGGGAAGCTAAGGGCTTGGATGATGAAGCTGACCGGGTCTATGAATGTTTCTTTGTGAACAATCAAGGCCAATGTTTGTTGATTAACAACTCCAACATCTAAGAGTTTATGGAGGAAATAAAGAAAGATCCAGAGTACATGAAAGACAGGCCTAGACCACATATCCAAGAGTTAGAAAAGATAGATCTTGCTAAAACAGGTGATGATCCTAGCCTTATCTTCATCTCAAAGGAGGGGTCAAGGGAAGGTTTAATTAAGCTACTGCAAGAGTTCAAGTATGGTTTCACATGGAAGTACACCAAGATTCCCGAGGTTGATAAAAAAAAGTAAGATGCCATGAGTCGAATGTATTTCCCTTAGCCATCCCTGTAAAATAGGATACTCGAACATACAAGGTAGAGATGGACTTGAAGATCAAGGTGGAATTTGAAAGGTTTCTCATAGTGGGCTTTGTCGTCCCTATTTAGCATCCCATCTGGCTATCTAGGATCGTACCATTAGGAAAGAAAGATAAGAGTCAAATAAGGATTTGCGTGGACTTTAGAGATTTGAACCGTGCATTCTCAAAGGATGAGTTTCCATTGCTTTCTATAGATAGCCTAATTGGTTCAATGATGGGGGCACGAGATGTACAGCTTCATGGATGGCTATGTGGGGTACAACCAGATCAATATGGATCTAAGTGATGCCGAGAAAAAGGCTTTTTGAACACCCTTAGGCAAATTTATGTATACAGTCATGCCTTTTGGTTTGAAGAATGAAGGAGCTACCTCCCACAGGACTATGATGGACATATTACATGATCTCTTTCACAAGATTGTGGACTTGTATGTCGATGATATGGTGATAAAATCCAAGAAGGAGACTGATCAGTTGGAAGACTTAAGGAAGGTGTTCATGCGATGTAGGAAGTGCAAGTTGAAAATAAACCCTCTCACGTGCACCTTCGGGGTAACAAGTGGTAAATTCTTAGGATTTGTGGTGAATCATTAGGGCATTAAGATGGACCTTGATAAGAAGAAGGCCAATCTCTACATGCCAAGACAAAAATTGGTAAAAAAGAATTCTCGGGAAAGTCTCCTACTTGAGGCAATTTGTGCCTAGACTTGCTGAGGTAACTCATCCACTGATGGAAAGGCTGTGAAAAGGGTCCAAGTTTGCATGGGAGTAGATGCATCAATAAGCCATAGACAAGTTAAAAACACTCCTCACATCTCATTAAATAATGATTCCTACGAAGGTTGGTATTCGTTCGCATATATATTTTACATCTACTGAGCGATCCATCGGGGCACTATTAGCCTAAGAGGTGGATGGTATATAAAAACCTGTCTATTACTTAAGATGAATTATACTTGGGCCGGAGGCCAGATATACTAGTATTTAAAGGCATTATTTATCCCTTGTATTTATTGCACAAACACGTAGGCATTATATGTTGTCTTTCACGGTTCACATTGTAACTAGATGTGATCCCATAAAGTTTTTTCTTTCTTGAATTGTACTAATAGGCATGGAAGCTAGATGGTTCCTAATACTTTTAGAGTATGACCTTAAGCGCATGAACCCTCAAGCCTTCAACAACCAAGCTTATGAAGATCTATTGGATATTTTCCCTTATAGGACATTCCATCCACCCATTGAAGATCTCCCGGGCAATGACCTTTAGGCTAACTTATTGTATGATAGCTTGGACGAATGGATCATGGAGTTTGATGGTTCATCGGCTACAGACAAAGGAGGAGCAGGCATGATTCTAAGAAGAGACAAATTAAAAATTTGATTATCCTTCAAGTTGTATTTCAGTTATTCAAATAATGAAGCTAAAAATGAGGCACTGGTGCTAAGGCTAATGGAACTCTTCGAAGAAGCATCCAGGTGATTACAATAGAAGGGTACTCAAACTTAGTGGTTAAATAGGTGAATGGCGTGTATGCTCCAAAGCTCATAAGCTTGGCACCTTACATAACGATCATATAAAGGTTACTCAGCTAGTTCCACAAAGTAAAGATCAAAAGTTACCCCAGAACAATGAATAGACATGTTGATACCTATGCTACGATTACTTAGAAAATTTCTTTTGATGGGGAGACAATGGTGGTTTGAATTACGAAATGGACAGCTCCCTCGAGTACACTTGAAATGCTACCCACTAACGATAGTAATGACTGGAGAGGTAATATAATAAAGAAGATAGAAATGGGGGAAGGGTTGATAAGTTTAGTTGATCTCGTGCAGTACTTCCTTGCCAAGGGAATTTGTACTTTAAGAATAAAGGGAGTTGGCTATCCAGATGTGTGGATCCTAAGGAGGCTGAAAGAAAATTAAAAGAGGATCATGAAGATAGCTACGAGACCATAAAAATTCCTTTGTATCGAAGGGTCTAATGAGTAGGCTAATTTTGTCCTTCGATAAGGTAAGATGTTGTGATATTACCGAGAGATTATGGAGAATGTTAATTTTTTCTATCGGGATGTTGAGTGCAACTTCATCGACCAACCACGTGACTGGAGGTAGTTGTATATTAAAATATTAGTAGATGGGGTGATGGAGGCTGATAAAGATGATGCTACAAGGCTAAAGAGACGAATATCCAGATACTCCTTTCAAGAAGGGCAGTTGTATTGAAGAGGCTATCATGACAAACCTCTGAGGTGCATCAGGTTGGAAAGAGCAAAAGAGGTGCTAAAGTAGTCCCACGAGCCAGGTCACATTGGGGGAGCCAAGCTTTATGATCATCTTATGGCTTTGAGGTATTTTTGGACTACGATGGAAAAGGACTCTACGGAGTTTATTCGAAAATGTAAGGCATGCTCGCTCCATGGGAATATGATTCATGCTCCTTTCGTGGACTTACATTCTCTTTCTACTCCTTTTTCATTCCATACACAGGCATTCAACCTAGTAGAAGTAATAAATCCTTCTTTAAGAGGGAAGATCTGGATACTTGTCACCACTGAATATTTTACATAGTGAGAAGAAGCTATACCATTAAAGAAATTCACAATTGGGGTGGTTGATCGGTTTATAAATGAGTACATTACTTATCATTTTGGAATTTTGAAGGTCTTTCTCTCATATAATGGCAATACCTTTGTGAATAGTGATGTAAACTGTAGAATGACCAAAATGCAATGGGTAGGCAAAAGCTACTAACAAGACCTTGGTAAATATTCTCGTGAGGATGTTAGAAGATATTCCATGAACTTGGGATGACAAGATACCTGAAGTTTTATAGGCCTATAGAACGACTAAGAGGAAACCTACAAGATACACTCCTTTTCTTTAATTTTTGGGGTTGACGTAGTTCTTCTAGTAGAGTTAGAGGTATCTTCAACCAGGTTTAATTTACGAAGTACAATGCTTCCCCACAGTCGACATATGCAACTCAAGGCACTTGAATAACACAGAGATAATGTAGCGAGGAACTTCGAGATGTATCGAAAATAATTATCCAGATCTTATGATCAACTTGTAAAAGTGAGGAAATTTAAATAAGGGGACTTAATCTTAAAATCTTTCACAAGGCACATTCTAGGACTATCATTGCCTAAGTTTGAGGCAAATTAGGAAGGCCCTTATATCATTTGAAAAGAACATAACTCGGGCTACTGTGAGATCTCAAAGCTAGAGGATGAGGTTACTTTCAAGATAAATAACAAATGGCTCAAAACTTATCATGTTCAATAGCATTTGTTAGTCCACCTTCAATATTTTATTTAATTTTGCTAGTATTTATTTATACATCCTCTGGTATGAATTATAAAGTTGCATGAGAGACTGTTTCTTACAATTAATAGTGGCACAATCATATCTTAATACAAAGACATTGTTGAAAGAATTAGCACATTTTTTTACATATCACAAAGCAATAGAAATTGTAAAAGTTTTCCATTTAATTCACTTTAAGCAAAAATGCAAGGGGATGCGAGAACATAATAGGCGGGGTGATTGAATACAATTTTTGAGTTGCATCGAGAAAATAAAAAAAGAAGGGGAACAATGCAAACAACTGTTATTCAGTGGGGCCATCCATGATGAACCACAAATTAGATTAATTAAGTAGGCAATGCTGATGCTGTGATAGTAATTGTTCTAGTTGGTTTTGATCATTTCCCAAATCAGCCAAATCCTTCTCGTGATGTTCTTTCCTTTGTTGCAAGACATCCAACTTGGCTTTCACCTTAGCCAGAGCCTCGCGAGCCCCTACTACTTCATCTTCAGACTTGATAATTTCTCACTCAGACCTACTAGCTCTTCAGTAATGGCTGCTTATGAGTGCTTGGAATCTTGAAGACGAGCATAGAACACAAGTAAGTCCGCCTTCTTAAAATCCTAGAGAAGCTCAACCATCCAAGATAGAGAAAAACCATCACTCATAAGAAGTTTTATCTTCCCCATCAACCCCTTAATGGTTGAGGCACTTAGCGATTATAAAGGGGTGTTGAGAAATTCACCTAAAATAGTAGCTAACCCGAGCAATCTTCACTCCATCATCACAGGTAAAGGTTGGATACTGCGAGTAGTAAAGATATAGGGGAATCATTCCAAAAGCCTTTCGATCAGTTCGTGCGAGATAGTGGTCAGAATATAGGGAAATTCATTTAAAATTTACCTTATAAATATTGGGGGAGTTTCCTCAGGGGGATGCAAACTGAAAGCACTATCACTGGAAGAAAGGTGCTTGGTATTTGAGGAGATATCACCCTCTTGAAGTCTATACACATCAGCTCGATGCATTTTACCAGTAAGAGAGGCCACAAGAAAAGTCCCCAAATCCATTGCATTACCAAGGGCAACTGACTTAACCACGGTCTCCTCTCGAGCATCTTTTTATCTAGCAATCTCAGTAACTATCTCATGAGCAACTAGTTATTTAATCTCATACTAAAAGAAAAATGATACAAGTCAAAAGAGCATAAAGAATTAACCCATTTAAGGGATATGAAAGTCTTATATAACTAGGCACACATGACCCTTTTAAAGGAGATGAAAGTCCTATATTACTAGGCATGCCTGACCCTCATTTATGGGAGATTTAAAGTCCTATATTACTAGTCATAACCATCTTAAGGTAGATGAACCTCCAATATTACTAGGCACGCCTGACCCTCATTTATGGGAGATTTAAAGTCCTATATTACTCGGCGTGACCCTTTTAAGGAAGATGAAAGTCCAATATTACTAGGCATGCTTGACTCTTATTTAGGGGAGATTTAAAGTCCTATATTACTAAGCATGACCCTTTTAAGGGAGATGAAATTCCTATATTACTAGACACACTGTACCCTCATTTATGGGAGATTTAAACTCCTACATTACTAGTCATGACCCTTTTAAGGAAGATGAAAGTCCTATATTACTAGGCACGACTGACCCTCATTTATAGGAGACTCAAAGTCCTACATTATTAGGCATGACCCTTTTAAGGGAGATGAAATTCTTATATTACTAGTGACGCATGACCCTCATTTATAGGATATTTAAAGGTTTATATTACTAGGAAGTTCTAATGACGTTTATGCAAGAACTTTCATCCACATGCAATGGCTCGAACTGAACAGGAAAAGAAAGAATAGAATATTTTTGAAAGGTTGGTGAAATCATATATCTTCTATAACAAGCAAGTCTGGCACAGGAGGAGGTACATACGGAACTGATTCTAGGCTTAAGTGTTGGGATTCCTCAACAAATTTCCTCGTGGCCATCTGCACAACATCTTCCCCTTCATTATGGGTCTTTTGAACCACAATTGGAGTATTATGCTCAACTACAGACCCTTGCTCAACCATAGTGGTAGGGGCATTCTTGTCAACAACAGATCCCCCTTGAACTACTTCTGCAAAAGATCTAGTAACGTTCACTGACTGCTGTAAAATCACTGAAGGCTCCACATGGACAGTTGCAGTAGCGGGCTCACCTTCCCCTATATTAAGGATGGATGGTCCAAACAAGGTAACTAAGACTAGATCACTAGTTGGTGGAGGGACCAAAATAGAGATGCTTCAGTAGCTTGCTTGGGAAAAGTAGCCTATGACAACCATTAGACCCAGCAAAGGTTAGCATAAAGAGTAGATAAAAATTAGAAGATAATCCAAATAGTTACAAATGTAACATTTTTATCATTGCATGTGGCACACCAACATAGGGCTTTACAATGCCCAAATCAATAACCTCTTCATCATTTATTTCCTTGAGGGAAGCCTGGTTATGCAAGAAGGAAGAGTCGAGCGAATATCCACTAGTGGATTCAACATCATAAAGGTTAACAACCAGCTCTATGGGAAATTCATGGTTACCTTGGATATTGTAGAGGCAATTTCACCCATTAGGGGAAGGTCGGCAGATTCAGATAAAGCCTATGTCATCTCTAGATCCACGAAAGGATTCTCAATACCACCACTATCCTCAGTACTTCTGGGAAAACCAACATGAGAACCAACCTATGTTTAGGGAGGCAAAGAGTTATAAAGGGAGGAAATTACATAAATTATAAGTATAGAGAATTTCTATACCTCGTCCTCAGTAAGAACATCCTCCAACAAAGTATAGTCGCATTGTGGTGAAGAAGGCTTTGAAGTAGAAACCATCTTGCAGGTCTTGTGCTTTTAAACAATCTTATGTTCCTCTTCCTCTTCCTCTTCCTTTTCCTTTGACTCTTCTTCTGCCGTCTCTCTCTGAATCCTTTTCATCACCCTCATCCTAATATTCCTCAAAGACAACCTTAACTAAACTGGCATGGGCGTATGAGAGAAACCTCGAGTAGCCATGTGCACTTATATGACAACCATATCTTTAGCCGATGAATTATCCCACATTTGCCACAAGTGCTCGAACATTTGGTCAACCTTTTTAGCTAACCCAGGGTCAGGAAACTCCATATTGGGAACCTCTTGAGCTTTCTTGGACTTCTTGGAGGGAAGCTTCCTAGTTACCCTCATATCTACCCTAGTCAAAGCAGCCCAGGGAATATCCTCCTCTTTAACTTCCCTCGGTGTACTAGGGCCAATAGCAGCTTCCTAGCCCATATACGAAGTCTAAGCACCCCTATTATATTTAGCCATTACCTCTTCTAAGGTAGTCAAGGGAGGCATCTCATCTAGAATAGAATCATTGGTGGTGCGTAAAGGGTATAGAGAGTTAGGCGGGGGTAAATATCTCAACATCAAGATAGCTAGGCGATCGGAGAATATTTCTTTAGAATTAGACCAGTTGGTTGGGCCAAAGCATAGAAAAATAAAATGCCGATCTCCCTTCCTGAGTAGCTTTACTAGGGATCACAGGGTTGGCAGTATAGTTGGAAGAAATATTCACAACAGTAGAAGTTAGGAAATTTCTATAGGCAAAAGAAAAGTTCAAGGGCTTCACATGAGTAAAGTGGCTGCTCATGGGGTCACCTTGATCCTACCCAAACTGCATAGCCACATGGTTAGGGGAGTAGGATGAGTAAAAATATGACCATTCGATATATAAAATGGAAAATATGATGGGACAAGAACTAAGGGGACATTACTTGTTAAGCACCCAAAAGTGTATAATTTATGCCCAGAATATATGCATTTTAGTCAATCGTTTTAATTAAAATTGACCTTATGTTCGTACTTTATCATTTGGCAGGTAAGTATGCAGTCGTAGCATCAAATAGTGCTAAATCCAGTCAATTGCGACAAAGTAGCGGTTAAAAGCAATCAACAAAGAAATCAAAGTAGCTGCGAAGTCCGAAGTCTTATTTGAGCTTGTTAAGATCATTTTCGATGCCCCGAGCCTTTTTTCGTAACCAAACCTAAGCCTAAACCGGCCCAGTCCAGACCCCGAGCCTCGTGTGTGTTTAGTTTGTATTTTTATTATTTTTATTTTGAGCCATTTTTATTTATAGGATTTATTTTAGATTTTCTGGGATTTATTTTTATTTTTATATTTCTTTATTCTGATTTTTTATTTTTATTCTATTTTAATTTTTAATCTTTATTTTATTTTATTAGGATTAGTTTTTAGGAAGTTATTTTTAGTTTTATTAGATTTTTTTAGGTCTTTATTTTTTATTTTTATTTGATTTTTATATTTTTACATTTTATTTCTTTTAATTTATTATTTGAGTTTTTTTATTGATTAGGATGTTATTATTATTTTTTTGTTAATTTTAATTTTTTTAGTTAGATTGTTTTACTTTTTTAGGTGTACAGATTAAACACACACACACACACACCCCACTTACCTACACCAAACATACACACAAATACACTCACTCACCCACACACCAATATATCCTCCACCTAACCCACACAAACCTCCCCCCACCTGTCTTCAACCTCACACCCACCTCATTCTCTCTCCTCTTTCCACCATTTCAAACCATAAACCCAAAACACCATGCATTACACACACACACCACATTAAACCATAAACTAAAAAAATGCCTCCATTAAATCAAAACCTAAATTAAACCAAATAAAAAAATCAAAATAAATTAATCACCCAAAACCGAACCTCCCTTTACCCACCTCACCATTCTGGCCAAGCAACCTTGCCACAACATGCCAATGACCATACCCGCGCCCAGCCCACCATCCCGGTGACTCAAAACCCATATGCCGTCCGAACCAAACCCGCCGGCGTTCCCCCCATTTCCCATACCACAACACATCTACCCTTGCCTACCTCCAAACGTCGCCCATCCCCCTGCTTCGGCGAGACCCACAACCGAACCCACGCCTGAACCCATCTCGGGTTCTTCCAAAAACTCTACTCCAGATTTCAAACCTCCTATACCTGGCAGCAACCCGTATCCATCTACCTCCTGACCCGAGACCCCATGCTAACCATCAACAAACCATATCATTTCTAAGCCAAATCATGACCTACATAAACCAAAGTCAAATGCAAACAAGACCAAATTAAATCCACATGCCAATAAAGCCACAAGTCTTTTTAAAAAAAATCTTAACTTGTCCAAACTATATCCCAAAAAAATCTCTTCCAAACAAACAAAAGAAACTCACACATATCAGACGAGAGAGATAGAAAATAGCGAGACAGCGTGTATATTATGTACATATTAGGAACATAAAAAAAATTTAAAAAAATATACAAAAAAAATAGTTTAGTGTTAGAATAAATTTTAGGTTTAGTTTTTTTTTTTTGTAATCAAGTGTTGAAGATTGTGAAGACATTGGGACACACGTTCACGAACGTGATCCAAGAAATCAATTTGAAAGGAGACTTTGTGTATTGTATTTATTGATATTCTTTTTCAATTTATTGTTCCATGTATGTGATTGTGCTTAATTGTTTAAATATGTTTAGCTAAACACCTTGTTCAAGGGGTGGGATGCACTGCGTAGGATATTAATTTAGTTAATTGATTTAAATAATTTTGTACTTCTAGGTAAATTAATTTTTAATTGTCACCAATTAATTTATGTAGCAAGGGTTAGTAAATTAATTGTACAAATTAATGTTCGAATTTAGGAATCGAACTAGAGATAGTTTTTTTTTTAAATTTGAATATTGATTATGTGATGAAATTTGAGAATTCATACTGTTTTTATTATATTGATCCTAGCGGGTAATTTTGTTGAAAGTAGTATAGTTCTTAATTTTTCATCGTGTGACATTTTTAAATTAGTTTTCTAAAAAAGATATTATTAAATTTATAATTGTAATGGGCGTTAGATTATCGATTTAATATTATCTCGAAATATTTCAAATTAATAAATTAAAATAATTGATAATGCGGTGTAATCCCGTCTCTTGACATTCTCACATTTTTCACACTCGATTGCACATTAATTTTCATTATTTAGTCATTTTATAATTTTTAGCATTTGTTAGTTAATTTTCCCTTGAATTTGTTTTTAAAAAAAAATAAAAAACTATATTCAGAAAAAAATTGAATAGCTAGTTTTCACAATAATTGTTTCACATTGGAAGTTGGATTGATACCTATACTTAGCGCAATACAAGTTGTTTTAGATAAGTTTTGTAGGTATTCAAGAGATTTTGAGATTAGCTTTTGAATACAATGACCATACGCAAAAAGCTTATTATCTTTGCTCATGGGGAAATTCTTCACATATGCCTCATCGATTAGGATGACTAGCCTTGATGCTTCCTCCAGGAGCTGGTAGAAAACTGACCAGTACCCACGTATGGGTGACAAACAAACTTTTTAACATTGTCAATCAAGGGTTGGAAAGGCTTCTTAGACTGCTTATGATTTCAGTAACATATGCGAGGCACTTTGATATCATGTGCCTAGGGATAACTGCCTAGGGGAGCATACTAAGGAAAATGGGCATAAAGAAAAGATGTTAAGAGGATGTGATTAGCATAGTTATAAATATCAAACTTGCCAACTCTACACATAGAATCATCCAGAACCCAGTCAAGCCAAGTGTATAGTGAACGCAGAGTTATGGCAGCTAGAGGAGTTTGAGGCCATAGGCTATTCAAATGGCTGTATTTATGAGGTCCTTCCTAGGACAGTCATGGGGTTTGACTGGGAGGAAAATTTTAGAAAGTATAACCCATATGTAACCTATAAACTCAACGTTTGTACTGTATCCACTGCCCATGGGAGGCGTCTCAACCACCTGTTTTCCCTTGGGATTTTTCTTAGTAGCCATGTGAGTCTTCTCACTCATTTTATCCTCAATATAAAAGAAATATCATATTATCTTTGAGGAGGTACACTAGTTGTAAGTGACCATAAAATCCTTCATAACAGCTTTTAGCGATGCTCAATAAGCCTTCTAAGCACTCGAAAGAGATTCTTCGAAGAAAGTGTCAAAACTAGAAACCTCCAGACCTAACAACTCATAAACATCCTCCAGAGTAATCGTAAACTCTCCCCAAGAAGCTACAAAGGTATTAGTTATGTGACTTAATCTAAAGACCAAATTTCGCAAGGTGTTGTTGTTCTTGGCAAGGGTAAGATCACCCAACCAATAGGTGGAAGACGAACCCACTAATGCCCTTAAAGGTGTATTTTCCATGGATGTAGTCCATCCAGGCTCCTAAACCCTCATAATAGCCACCGGTTGATTCAAACTCCACCTTGGAATATGGATAATCTCTCCTTCCAATCCTTAAACGGGGCACCGTCCCAGTAGGAATATAAGTGAAGTCATCGGCATTATCGATCTCCTCCATAAGTAAATTTACTTATGTCTTAGGGGTGAGTGCCCCCAGAAAATGTTCGGCGATGTCCAAGAAGTGGTCGGACGCCCCAAAATAATACACAAGATGGTAGTGTTCCCATTGGGTTTGACGAGAGCACGTCCTGGGGGACACACTTCTGGAAGATGTGGTTTTCTTAATAATGGAGGGCATGGATGCAAATAAAGAGGAAAATAAAATCTTGAGTTATAGAATAATAGAAGATGAATGGCTATGCTCTCTATCTTTCTCTCTAAAAACACAAGTTACTAACAAAACCTAAAGGTGAAGACTTAGGGGTTTAAGTATGCCCTTCATAGGGGAATAAAGGCGTGGAATAAAAGAGGCTGATGGAATTTCAAAACTGAGGTGGAAACATTTGAATTACCTAGCATAGCTTACACGCATGCATAGTGGCACAAACCCAAAGGCAGTAATGATGACAATTAAGTGGTGTCGCATGAGGTGCCTCGCATGAAAGGCACGCACTAGCCCCAGGCCACCACGTGTAAAGCAGGGTAAATGCGTATTATCTGCATTAAATGCAAAGTAGCAAAAGCATTGATGATGCATGCAGGGGAATCAAATGGCACAAAAGAAATCTCCCAGCCTGTGGCGATGATACATTTTGTGGGGAAATTTGGAAAGAAAGTTATCCACTCCCCAAGTAAATTATCTCACATGAAACCTCAATATGCTATCAATGAATACTTCCCTTTGTTTGGTCATAGGTTGTTCAAAGACAAGTTAGCATAAGGGGAAAGTAATAAGGTTGTTCGAAGATCATTAAAAGTATTTCGTACAGATATTTCTTCACAAAGTAAATAAATATGTCTACAAAGGGACAAATTTAGGGGGAAGAACACACTTAAGATCGATTATCTGAGAAAACATTGTACTTAGCAAAAGGATAAAAACATAGGAAAGACAGAGGTCAGTCAAAATATCTCCTATAAAGATCAAGCGTATTCCAAAGACAACATTTGTAATAAGAATTATGATGTACTTGTACTTTAACTTGTGTTTGATTCTTATTTGTAAAAGTTCAATTTGTAATATGTGTAAGGACATTTGATACCCTAGAGGGGCCATGCCTGGGAGGGAATAAGAGAGCTAACCTTCTTTATACAAAAACCTCACCTTAGGAACCTCGCAGGGATTTGGTTTGGATGCTTGGGAGCAAGGAAACATTGAGAAATAATAACCAACCCTCTTAGCATACTTAGGTAAAACCTTGTTTAGAAAGTAAAGTTTCTTAAGTTACCATATCATGGGAACCTCATCGAAGGACCTCAGTCCTAAAAGATTGTCCAGATATAACCTATAAATCAACACAAACAGTTCATGAGATGTCTCAGCAACTTCCACCCCGGATAATATTGATTTGATGAACCACCTCCTTGACTGATGTGACAACACATCTTGTGTAAGTCATTGTTCACTATCTTTATGACGTTATGGAAGTTGAAATTTAGGAACTCAAAGTAATAGCACTTAAATGGGTTTATTCATAGGATAGAAAGTTCATTTAATGAATTCTTATCTTCTATCCATTTTGAGATAAACCTTTGGGTGTCACATCACATCCTAATTAATTCCACCATGTTTCTGATTGGTAGGACGGTTTCCCACCAAAACACTATATCTCATGCATTTAATGAAATATCTTTGGAATTAATGACATGTTACCTTAGAATTTAATAAATTTTAATTGCATATAATGATAGCAAAGTCATTTGAGTGACCTTGCTCCCATACAAGTACCTTAACAACACAATTTCCAAGGACAAAAAATTTAAACCTAGAATTTTTATTGGTCTTACTTTATACACGAGTGTTGGTTGTGAGAACATTTATTTCTTGAATATTACATTTTCTTACATGGATACCATTATCATTGAGAATTTACTGTGCCTTAGGTTCCTTCCTTGCCTTTATTGTGACAAAAGTTCTTGCTCTTTCTCCCTTCGATCAACCTACTGGTTCCACTCAATTATTATACTCTCAGTGCATCTATGTTGTCAAAGATCCCAAATAATACAAGTTTAACTATTGAATATTGTTGTCTCTTTCACTCTTAGTTATCTTTATTTCAGATTAACCTTTGGCATTAATCACGGTCTTGATAAAGGGTTATGTTTTGCTTGATACTAATCGTATTCCAAGAACAACATGTTACAAAAATCATGATAATGAAAAGATAATTAATACCTAAGATAATGAACATGTATTAGAGACGGATTTATGTGCGTCATTGTATGTGCAGGTATGGGTGGGTTAGCCATGACTATGATTGAGGGACCTGTCATGAGTATGTGCAGTGTCTAGTGTGGGACATCTATACGATGACTGAGTAACCTTGGCTAATTGTCTATAATGACGTTTTGTATAGGGGGACATCATGGTATGTGAAAACTAATGAAAATTGAGTCCACGGGATATAGTGATGTTTGTGGATTTGATAAGATGAGATGTTAGGACACCACAAGTATTTGCAGGGCCAATAGAAAGGAAAAATGGATATAATGGTGTTCCATCGCTAATATGATTAATACTGAGAAAGATAAATTGAATTGAGTAAGATAATTTAATGGGATTTAATTGATGTTTAAATAAACATAATTAGGCCTGGTTAGTGAGGTGGCTTATTATATAAGAGTATTTGTTATAGTTTTACATTACTTGCACAGTTATTATAGTGATTCGATAATTAAAATCCTCTATTGTGATATTTATCTCTAATAACGCTTATGAAGAGATCCACAAATCCTATTTGGGAAGAGTATTTGATATTATTGCAATGGGCCCTGACCCGTCCCTATTGACTAACATTTTAAAATAGGTTGATTGGTAACTACATAATTTTGGATATTAGCGGACTTGCATCTGGAGTTTACTTTATTGCATTTTTTTAGATTCCTTTCCATTCGTTTTATTAATGAGACAGTTACTTTGGATTTGGTGGGTCATTCAACTCCATAGTTGTTTATAGTATTAGTCGGAGATTATGCAGTTGACTTTATTTCTTTTGAGTTTTATTATTATCTAAGTTGAGATTTATTTATAGGTATATAGCTTGGTGATTGGTCTTATTATGATGAAAAAATTATATTCGTTGGATTATCTTAATTATTTATAATTTGGGGGGGGGGGGGGGGGGGGGGGCTTAGAAATTCATAAGGTTTATTTCTAAGATGATTTTCTTCCTATTTTGGTAAGGGGACCAACATTCAAGCATAAGCCCAAGCTATTCTTCTAGACATTGAGAGTTGTGAAGAGCTTCTTCTTTACGGTTTAGAGGTAGAATCAGATTCTATTCTTTTCATCGAAATTATGATTGGAAGATTAAAGTGTCCATGAGGTATAATGCATATTATATATAGGATTTATGATAGGACTAAAGGATTTAAGATTAAATTCATCCATACTCTTCGTGAAGGAAGCAAACATGATAATTTTTTGGATAACTGTGGTTGCTCTACTAATAGTCATGTGATTTTGAATTCTAATATTCTTTCCTAAATAATTCAAAGGCTTTCTAAAAATGGACTCTTTGGGCATTCCCTGTCTTGTGTTTAAGTAGTCTTTTCATCTTCTTATGTTTAGAGGGGTACCCTATAAAGCCATCTTTTTATTTTTGTAAGCCACCAATTTAGGGCTATTCCATCCTAGTTAATCTAATCAACCAAGTGGGCTAAGTTCCTCTTAATAAAAAAATGATAAATTTTTTTATGTCTCATATTTATTGTCACATGCTAAGAATGCTATTTAATTTTAACACTCTTCATAGGTTGACATCATGGCTTGATAATCCTCAGTCCTAAAATATATGGGGTGTTGCATATACATTGGTCATATATACTTATGGACATATAAGTTCATCGATTGTGATCATTTTAATCATTACATGACAATTTTCCCTTTTCAAAGGCAAATAATTATCAAAATTAAACTTAACATTTCACTTTACCATTGATATAAATAGTATTTTTTCTTCAAAGAGGGAGAAAACTCCCACACATATATTTATTCAAGGAGAAAAAGCCTCTCCAATGTCGCTTACAAGCAAAGGAGAACTTCAAACTATGATAAAGAAAAGAAAATTCCCAAAAAGAAGAAATCACATAAGGAATCTCAAATGCTGATCAAAGATAATGGCATCCCATATTGTCTAGCCTAACAGCCCCCTTAACCATAGCAGGAAGATCCAAAGAAGAATTAATGATCATAAAAGAAGTGGAATAGACTCCAATGTTAGCTAGAGCATCAACTACC
This sequence comes from Sambucus nigra, assembly GCA_949130495.1. Taxonomy (NCBI): domain Eukaryota; kingdom Viridiplantae; phylum Streptophyta; class Magnoliopsida; order Dipsacales; family Adoxaceae; genus Sambucus; species Sambucus nigra. The sequence goes on along the minus strand of OX422212.1, from coordinate 549,119,574 downwards.
ATGTTAGACTCCTTGTAGCAACGAGATAACGAAAAATTTAAAGCTTAAGATTTTCTTTAATATTCTTCACCAAGATCTACAATTTCCAAGGGGGATTCCAGTTTCTATTAATAAGGTTCACCACAAATAAACAATTAGCCTCAATATGAATATCTTTCATATGGTGATCAATGCACAATTTAATGACCAATCTAAGACTATATAATTCAGCATAGGAATTTGAAGCATTATTAGTATAATGAGCATATGCAAGAATAACATCACCCTGATCATTTCTCACAATGCCACCATAGTCAATAACTCCAGGGTTACCCTTAGAAACACCATCAGTGTTGAGCTTCAAGCCTTTTTTTTTGGGGGGGGGGGGGGGAGGGGGGGGGGGGGGCAAAGATTATTTAATAGCCTTGAATTTAGGGATTTTTCGTTTTGTTTGAATGTGGAAAATCTCTATAATGCCTCCATCAAATTCAGAGGGGGGCTATTGAAAGTAAAGCATGAACAGATATCTGAAATGAGTGAAATTGAATGGGAGATGATTAAATGAGAATCCATGCAAATATCTTCATAAGTAGAGAGATTTCTACTTTTCCATATCTCCCAGTAAATAATAAATGGAATTCATCTGCAAAGAAATCTATAATAATCTTTTAGGCCTGATTTAGTCCCCGGGCTATGCAAAATAGAATAAATAGAATATTCGTCCATAGAAATTCCCATTAAATTAGCAAAGAAAGTCCATACTAGAAGGATGGAAGGGCATTGAATGAAGGAATGATTTCTAGATTCTACATTCTTCTTGCAGGCTTTACATCTAGAACAAAGCATTTTTCCCACCTCTTGGATAGAATCATCAATAGGAACACAATTATTAAGCAACTTCTAGATAACAATAGAGCATTTTATAGGAATTTTAGGGTCCCATATCTAAGCAAAGGCTCAAGAAGAAGGAAGATGATCTTTGGAGATAGAATAAGCAGAAGAAAAGTCAAATTCCCCAGAAGAATGAGGTTTCCATATCCAAGATTCCTTTACCCTTTCCTTATTATCTAAGGAGACCTATTTCACATCTTGAATTCTTTTCCATTTTTGAGATCCACCTGTAGATGAAGCACTTTAATTCTTGTACTTGTTTGACATGAATGAAGACCAAAGAAATTGTGTTTATATAAATTTTAGAAAATTTTCAGAGTTGATGCTTTAAAAATAGTATTGAAGTCTTTGAATCCCATGCCACCCTTTATAGGATATCTACATAAAAGCTGCCAATTTTTCCATTGAAATTTCCACCATTGCTCATCATTACCACCCCAGAAAAATTTGTTGAAAAGGGTATGAATTCTCTGAATTATAGTTTTAGGAGGGGGAAAAGAAGACAAAAGAAAAAGAGGAATAGAAGATAAAACATGTTTTATGAGAATAAGTCTCCCACTAGGAGATAAGAGTTTAGACTTACACCCAGCTAGTTTAGACCTCATAAATCAGCAAAGAGTCATAGTATTTAAGCTTGTTCCTCCATTTGAAGATAGGGGAACAAAGATATTTAAGAGGAAGATCTTTAAATTGCATCCCTAAACCATCAACAACCTTAGATTTAAAATGAGGTGAACATTTAGAATCCACTATAAACCTACTTTTAGATAAGTTGATGTTTTGACCAGAAATAAAAGAATAATGGTTAAAGAATACCATAAGATTTCTTAGACTTATTTTGTCTCCTCTACAAAGGATAATAATATCATCTGCAAAAGCCAAGTGAGAAATAAGTGGAATTCCACTAGGAAGAGAAAAAGACTTTACTTTTCTTATTTCCATAATCTTGTTGAGACCCCTACTTAAGTAATCTGCTGCTAAGATGAATAAACTAGGGGAAATAGGCTCCCCTTGTCTCAAACCTCTAGTGGATCGAAAAAAACCACAACTTTGCCCATTGAAAATGATATAGAACCAATTAGAAGAAATGATTTTCGATATAAAGTCTATCCATCTTGAAAATGTAGGACCCCAGTTTTAAAATTCTTCCTTTTAAAAAAACTTTCAATTTCCTTAAAGTGCGGAATAAGATGATTACTAACAAAATTTAATTTTAATATTTAATTTTCTTTTCTTTGAAAGATGAAAAATTAAATTAAACTCGAATTTTAATTTCTTAAAACAAATTAAAATTAAACACTACAAGTGAATTAAAGTAAACACACACACACACACACACACACACACTATAAATTCACTCAAACCAAATTAATTTAATTAGAAAGTTTAAACAAACTAGGCATGAATATTAACCATTTAACTTAGAGCCAACTTGAATTAAATTAACTTAAACTAAAATTACCCAAATAATTCAACATGCACCAATTTAAGAAAGATTGAGAATTCAAATAAATTTTATCTTTTTACCCTAAGAATGCGTTGTAGGTGATTTTTTCACAAGATAAAAAGTCGCAATCCCACAACGCCGCGATATTCGAAGAAACCCCAAATGGGAAAAACCTCGGACAGCCCTAGTCTTAAGTCCACTAAGTATGGAATTTTTGCAAGTACAAGACAAATGACTTACTCAACTCGACTTGACCCCTTCAAGCACCTGACATGTCTTCTTGTACCAACCTCCACTTAGTCAACAATCTCAAAAATCCACCGGAACCCTGGAATCCACTAATGAGATCTTTGGACAACCGTCAACCCGCACCCGAAGCCTTTCTCTGAGTGGGAACGCCATAGCAAACTTTTCTCCTTTTTAGGATAAAGAAGAACCCAAACAACTCTTTTATGGTATGAGAATTAACCCGATGCTAAATGCTCCAAGCAAGAGATATATATATATATATGTGTGTGTGTGTGTGTGTGTGTGTGTGTGTGTGTGTGTGTGTGTGTGTGTGTGTGCGTGTGTATGTGTGTGTGTGTGTGTGTGTGTGATACTTGGAATAAACTAATCAAAAAAATAGGTGTATAAACATGTGATTGAAGAAATTTTTCTATTGAAATTTAACACATGAAACAATAGACATTTGGTTGGAAGGATTTGCTCTCTTAAGCTCTCAAAGTATGTTCCAAAGTCTTATAAAAAATCTGTCCCAAAATTTGTTAATAACTGTCAAAAAGTAGTGGGACAAAAGAGTGGAAAATGCCAAAAATTGCCAAAAATTGTTTTCGCTTGAAATATCGTTCGAACGAATTTTTTGTTCGAACGACTCATCTAACGAAAATTCAAAGTAGAAAAGGGAAACTCGTTGGCGAAACTCGTTCGAACGAAATTTTCGAATGAAAAAACAGAACATGAATTTTTCATTTTAAGCTCATAAAATTTTATATAAAATAAAATTACACCCATTACAAATTTATTCCAAGTCTTTATATATATATATCATTCATATCTTATTGGAGACTTGAAATATGATGAATTGTTGAGGACGCAAAAAGGCACTTTATACTCAGCAAGAATACTGTCTTCATGTTGAACTAGGCCGATACGTCTTCAACTCAAACTTGTCATTGGCTTGAAGGATACGCATGAACACTATCCTATAACTCAAATGTTTTTTGTCCATAATTGAGCCAATACTACTTTAAGACTCAATTGAAAATTTGTTTCCTTACAAATCTTCCCATCTGGCTATTCCGGGATAAAACTAAACAAAATCCTAAAGGGATGTCAAGCTCAACTAAACTAAAAAACATCCCATCTAAAAAGAAAATACAATGCTTAACTCAGAGACCCAATGATGACTATCTTTGCCGATGAAAGATGCCGCTAGAATAATTCTTCCACACTTAAGCAAAACATTAAACGCATAGGGTATATCAAAATATTAAATGCTATTAAAGAAAATACTCCCCCTAAATTAATTCTCCCCTTTTATCAAAGAAGATAGCGCTCTCCCCCTAAGATAGATCTCCTAAACTAAGATACGGTTACAATATGATTAGATACCACTTCTCGCCTTATAATTCTCCCACTTTTTGTTCAGGAATAGCCAAAGGATAAAAGAACTAATATATTACTCATTTCTCCCCCAATTTAACTAAGTACCATTTCTCCCCGTAAAACTAAATAAGGGATATAAGTATGGAAAAATAAGTAAACAAGATGATGCATAAGGTGATAGGAACATGAAAGTATATGGGCAACAATCACATAAATAATCCATACAAATATTAACGGATACCAACTATGATGCGAAAACAAATGATACCAATTTGACAAATAAGACACTAAGCATGTGATATCAAGCAATATAGCAACAAGATAAATACCAATTATGAATTAGAAGCATAGATGGACTAGCAAGCAAGTCAAAGACTCAAAAAAATAAAAACAATATCATATATATGTATACATAATGAATATCACTAAGTCACAGGCACATATACATAGGTATAAACACCACACATGACACAAAATACATTAAGCTTTTCCCACTCGTTTGGTAAAAATGTGTCCAAATATATGTGGTAAATGGAAGTGTAGGGGTGTGAACTAGTAATAATTAAATTTCGAACCAATCACTTAAAACATGTTCATAGAGTTCTCATTTGATTTCAAAACTTTATCACATTTATATATAGCCTCATGTGACAATATAGATTGAACTCAATGAACAAACATACACAATGAACATAAGCCTAGAATTTTAATGATTCTACAAACCAATAGAGTTATGACAATGAATGTGCAACTAGGATAAATGGACATTGTGGAAAACGTTGATATGCCATCGAAACTCCCTCAAAATATGCATAGAATGATGGAATGACTATATCAAACTAAATAAAATAGGCCTTGGCAAATTATTTTTCTTTTAATGCCATATTTTTCTTTTAGGCCTTTGGACCACATATTTATTTTAGGTCCATTCCAAACGGTGGCTTACTCACAATGGATAAATTTACTTTCGGATCCCTTCCCCGTGCACATTCATATAACAATTTTGTTATATCACACAAATCTCATGTGCAACGGATTTAACATGCACAATTCCTCCTAGGTTATAAAATATGTAGATGACTATATTGGTAAGAAAACACCTCACAAAGATTAAATATACATCTGAAGTTCAAATTTCAAGTGAGCTTGTGCATGTGTGAATTGAGGCATATAAAAATAAAATCCATTAAGCAACACAAAATTCAACTACTCCATGTAAGTACGATAAAGAATATTTTAAGGATTGTCAATCTTAACCAAAAGTTCTAGCCACATGGAAGCGAATAGGAAAGGATTTAAACAAAAGTGTATGCCACATAAAGTGTGTCAAACTAAAATACACACAAAAAAAATCTTTTTAAGTTTTGAAAATTTTAACCAACCAAACAAAAATCTTACTCAAAAGACAAACAAAATCATTTGTATTTTTCATTAAGCCTAAATTACTAAAAAGGTAAAATGCAAATGATAACCAAAAATCTTTTTGTATTTTTCAATTAATGCAAGCCAAAATAAATAATACAAAAGATATACATAAATCATAATTCTAGCATGAGATTAAGCATGGATAATATACTAGAACATGATAAACATGCATACAACTAGCAAGGATATATGATATAAAGCACAAAAGCTAGAGTATGCAAACAACTATCACATTCAACCTTTAGATTTAGCAAGGGAGGTATCGTGTGAAAGTAAATGAGAACAAAAAATCCTATCTTGTAAAGCTACCAAGTCGGATATCCTAACCCAAACTAATGAAGAATGAAGATCTCGGGATATAGGAATCTTGGCTACCTCGGTTGTTTTACGTTGGGATTTTCTAGGACACCGTTTAAGATCAAAACAAAACTTCCTGAGATGACTTTTTTTACCACAATGTGAGCACCTAAAGGCTCGGCAAAAAGACTGACCTAAGGAATGTTCTATAGCATTGTTCTTAAAGGGTTCTCCTAAAACATTGGTTTTGGCTTTATGAGTTGACTCATTACAAGTTTAGAAGCCTAAACCAGACATGTTATTTTTAATTTGGACCGTTCCTAATATTTTATCTAATTTTTTTGAACGACACTCCAAATCAAATTTGACTTTACTAGAGTCTTTTAATTTATTTTTTAAGTCTAAAATGTGAGACTCTAATAAAACATTGCGCTCTTCAAACACGAGAAGCTCCTTTTTTAAGGATTCTATTAAGCCCTTAAGGCTATCTTGCTCGCCTTCTATATATTCTAGCTTCTCTCTAAGATCTCTCTCTCGTGTCCTAAGGTCATCAACCAACACACTCTCATCAATGACCTTGGCACACTCCCTTAAACTACCTTCTAACTTCAAATTTTCTCTTTTTAATTTAATATATTCTTCATATAATTCTCTAAATGCATATTGAAGTTCACTCTCATCAACCCCTTCATCACTATCACTCTCCCTCTCTTCTCCACTCTCACCACCATTATCTTTTTGGGATTCACAAACAAAGGCCTTGGAAGCATCATGTTTTAAGGTTTCATTGTTGGACACTAGCTCACATTCACTAACATGGCTATCCATGAACGTAGTAAAGTTGCGCTCAATGGGGGAATCGGGTCCCTCTTCCTTATCACTATCACTAAGGGTGGAATTGTATGAAATAGGTTGTTTAACCTCTCTCCTTAGTTTAGTGGGGCATTCAAAAGCCCTATGCCCATACGCTTCACAACAAAAACACCGATTTGGCTCATCCCTATTTAAATATTCATTTAGTCTTTAAGGGGATTTTTTGGCTTTGTCATGCTTAGAATTTTCAAATTTCTTAAAATCATTTTTAAATTTATCTTTATTAAATTAAAGGAATTTTCAAAATTTCCTAGCAAACATAGCCATGTCCTCCGAGTCACTATCACTCTCATTAACCGCAATTTGTTTTTCCTTCTTTCAGGCTTTCAAAGCAATGCCATTTTCAATTTTCTTTTCATTTTTGGAGGGAAACATATCTAGCTCATAGGTTTGCAAATCACCTACTAATTCCTCAAGTTTGGTAGAGTGCAAGGTGGGTAAATAATTTAAAATGGTCACTTTAGGGATAAATCTATCGGGTAGGGACCTTAAAATTTTCTTTACTACTCGGTTGTCCGCTATTTTCTCTCCCAAATTAAATGTTGAATTTACTATATTAGAAAGTCTAGCATAAAATTAATCAAAAGTTTCTTTTTCATTCATTTTCATGGTTTCAAATTGAATGGTGAGGTTTTGGATTTTAGAATCCTTAATGGAACTAGTACCCTCGTGAGTGAGTTGTAATATATCCCAAGCTTCCTTAGTGGTTTCACACATCATGATACGTCAGAATTTATCCGGTGTGACCACACAAAACAAAACATTTAATCCTCGGGAATTAAAATTAGCAAATTCAAATTCATTCTCACTCCATCTGTCTACGGGTTTGGGGACACACTCATTTTCTATCAAACATGTGGGTGGGGACCACACGTCAACAAAACGCAACCAAACCCTTTCATCGATAGATTTTAGGGCTGATTTCATACGCGCTTTTCAACACGCGTAATTGGAACCATCGAAAATAGGGAATTTTGAAAATGGGAAAAATTCTAATTTTTATCCAAAAATATTTAATAGGACCTTAACACAATAAATTAGCGCTCCGGCTCTGATACCAATCTGAAAATGTAGGACCCCCAATTTTAAAATTCTTCCTTTTAAAAGTAATTTTAATTTCCTTAAAGTGTGGAATAAGATGGTTACTAACAAAATTTAATTTTTCGAAATATATTTAATTTTCTTTTCTTTAAAAGATGAAAAAATAAATTGAACTCAAATTTAATTTCTTAAAACAAATTAAAATTAAACACTACAAGTGAATTAAAGTAAACACACACACACACACAGTGTAAATTCACTCAAACCAAATTAATTTAATTAGAAAGTTTAACCAAACTAGGTAAGAATATTAACGATTTAACTTTGTGCCAACTTGAATTAAAATAACTTAAACTAAAATTACCCAAATAATTAAACATGCATCAATTTAAGCAAGATTGAGAATTAAACAAAACTTTATCTTTTTACCCTAAGCATGAGTTCTAGGTGATTTTTGCAAAAGGTAAAAATTCAAAATCCCACTACGTCGCGATGTACGAGGAAAACTCAAATAGGAAAAAGATCGGACGGCCCTAGCCTTAAGTCCACTGAGTATGGTATTTTTACAAGTGCAAGACAAATGACTTACTAAACTTGACTTGACTCCATCAATCCCCTTACACGTCTTCTTGTACCAACCTCCGCTTAATCGATAATTCTGTAACTCCACGGGAACCGTGGAATCCACTAATGAGGTCTTTGGACAACCGTCAACCCGCACCCAAAGCCATTCTCTGAGTGGGAACTCTGCAACAAAATTTCCTCCTTTTGGGGATAGAGAAGAACCCAAACAACTCTTTTATGGGATGAGAATTAACCCGATGCCAAACGCTCCAATCAAGATATATATATATATATATATATGTGATACTTGGAATAAACTAATCAAAATAATGGGTGCATAAACATGTGTTTGAAGAAAATTTTCTATTGAAATTTAACACATGAAACAATAGACATTTGGATGGAAGGATTTTCTCTCTTAAGCTCTCAAAGTATGTTACAAAGTCTTATAAAAAATCTTTCCCGAAAGTTGTTAAAAATTGTCAAAAAGTAGTGGGATAAAATAGTGGAAAAATGCCAAAAACTGTCAAAAAATGTTCCCGCTTGAAATCTCGTTCGAACGAATTTTTCGTTCTAACAACATTTTGTTCGAACGACTCATTTAACGAAAAGTCAATGTAGAAAAGGGAAACTCGTTGGCAAAACTCGTTCGAAGAAAATCTCATTCGGACGACAATCTCGTTCGAACGACATTTTCGAACGAAAAAACATAACATGAATTTTTCATTTTAAGCTCATAAAATTTTATATAAAATAAAATTACACCCATTACAAATTTATTCCAAGTCTCTCTCTCTCTCTCTCTCTCTCTCTATATATATATATATATATATATATATATATATATATATATATATATATATATATATATCAAGATATAGCATTCATACCTTATTAGAGACTTGAAATATGACGAATTGTTGAGGACGCAAAAAGTCACTTAAAACTCGGCAAGAATAATGTCTTCATGTTGAACTAGGCCAATACGTCCTCAACTCAAACTTGTCGTAGGCTTGAAGGATACACCTGAACATTATCCTATGACTCAAATGATTTTTTTCGGGAATTGAGCCAACACTACATTAGGACTCAATTGGAAATCACTGTCCATACACATCTTTCACCAAAGCCAAAACTTTTAAGCACTGAAATAAGGAAGCCCCAATGAAGTCTATCATAGGATTTTTCCATGTTTAATTTAATTTGAACATTACCACCATCTATCTTCTTGCCCTAGCTTTCCCCCATCTCTTTAGCAAGAAAAATTTTGCCTTGAATGGATCTACCTTGAATAAAACCACTCTGGTTTGAGGAAATAATAGAAGGGAGCACTTTAGCCGATCTGTTTAACAGCATCTTTGTAATAATCTTCATAGAGAAATTGTAGAGACTAATAGGTCATAGGTCTGCACAAGACTTTGGACATTTAATTTTTGGGACAAGAACTACTGAGGTACTAGTCCATCTTTAAGGAAGAGTTCAACCTGCAAAAAAAAAGAAGAAATGGAAGATAATAAGTCAACTTTAATAATAGGCCAGCATTATTTGTAAAATATTCCACTAGATCCATCTGGCCAAGGGGATGCATCATCATTAAGATCTGTTATAGTATTATAAACCTCCATTTCATAAGGTAAATACCCTAGAATAACATTCATCTCGTCTGATATAATGGATGGAATAATATAAAAAATATCCTCTAGGACATTTGTTTAAACAGGGGACCATAAGTCCATGAAGTAATCAAGGATATGGTTCTTAAAAATTTGAGGATCCTCCATGTGAGTGCCATCATTATCTTTAAGAGAGGGAATAAAAAATTTCTTATGTTTGGCCTTAACAGAAGCATTGAAGAATTTTGAATTACAGTCTCCCAATTTTAGCCATCTGATAGCAAACCTCTGCCTCCAGTATTCCTCTTATGTTCTTATAGCTTCCAAAAGCTGATCTTGTGCTTTATTTAAAGCTTCTCTGTTGATATATGCACTATCCATCTCATAGTTAACTTCCAGGTAAGCTATGTCATACTCCAAATTTCCCAGAGATTGAAAAATATCTTTAAACTTTTCTTTGTTCCAGCTCTTTAGGACTTACTTTAATCTCTTCAGCTTCTGATAAAATTTCTTCAAATCAGTACCATGAGCATCTTCTTCCCAAGAATTTTTAGCAGTAGCAAGGAAAAGAGGGGTGAGATCACCACATGCTTTGAAATTTAAATGGTTTAGGGCAGTTATCTAACCCAGTTTTGACTGACAATAAAAGAGGGGCATGGTCAGAAGAGGATTTATTAAGATGCTAAATTCTAGAGTTAGGATAAAAGTCTTCCCAAGATGAACTAAATAGGCACCTATCCAATCTAGCCATGATAAGATATTATTCCCTCCTTTTGTTACACCAGGTATACCTAGAACCAATATAACCCAAGTCTCTTAAATCCCAGTTATGAATACCTTGATTGAAGTCATCTACATCTATGTGGTTGATATCATTACCACTCATTTTTTCAGTTTGAGAAGACACCACATTGAAGTCACCAATAACTAAATGGGGGACATCTTCAACAGATCTAGAAACATCAACAAGATGATCCCATAATTATCTTCTCTCTTCAACAGTACCCTTAGCATTGATAATGGAAATGAAAATGGGAGACTTTAAATAAGGATCATCTGTTTCAATGGTAATATGCTAGTTGTGGTCCTCTATTACCTTTATAGAGATGTTGAGCCTAAAAAAAACAAATTTTACCATTGATATTAGATCCACATCCTTCAAAAACCCACTTGAACTTAAACTTATCAATTTTGTGAGATTCAACTCTAGCGAAGCCATAAAGGGAATCTTATGCATTTCATAAGAAATTTAATTCTTCTACTTGAGAACTTTTTAGATGCCCCTATGATAATTCTCTACTTCAAGATTAATAATTTTCCCTTTCACTACTGCTACATCAGTTACATGGTTGTCTACTGCTGCATTCTTAATCTGATAAACTTGAATTTATCTTTGATTTTCTTTATTGACTGATTTAACTTTGTCTTTTGTGATTACTCCTCCTTGATTTAACTTATTGAACCTAAAATTATTTTCTTCGTGGTCTTTCTCTAAACATCTAATGCAATACTTTGGCATATTTTCCACTATAACTTCTTTCCAAAATCCACTATCTCCACACCCTATTCAAACTATTTTAGGGAGCTTTTGAGTGAAATCATCTTCAACACAAACACGAGCCATACTAGGTCTATTCATCTATATTGTAGATGTATCCAATTTTAGTGGTTTCCCAATCAGTTGGGCAATTGAAAAGAGCAAGGATTTAGAAAAAAATGAATTGGAAGGTTTGGAAAATATACCCAAATAGGGGATATGCTTCTCTCAGTATCTGGCCTTAAACAAGGGGACCATTTGAACAGACTCATGGTATATTTACCTGTAACACCCCGTAATTCTGCTTAATTAGGATAATACGTTTGTTTAAATTACGTGAGTAGAGTAATTTAATGTGATTACATGAGTAGATTAATTTATGTGATTTATTACCACGTTCGTTTAAATTACGTGAGTAGAGTAATTTAAAGTGATCACGTGAGTAGAGTAATTTATGTGATTAATTACAATTTATTTAAATTACGTAAGATGAGTAATTTAATGAAATATTATGTTAATAAAGATGAATATGACGAGTAAAAAGTTACTAAATGTGAATAGTAAAGTTTTAATGTTTATAGGTACGATCTAGTGACTATATGGACGTACCGGAGTTATCTCAACCGAGTATCGCGCGTAGGACAAAAATTAAGGATGAGAGTGGAAAAATATTTAAGAGACTCAAATGATAATTTAGAGTCCACGGTTGATTCCGAAAGGGTCGAAATAGTCAAAATGGTATACCCGGGGGTAATAGTTGAGTGCCGGGTCAATTTCGGGCTAAACCAGGACCATTCGGGGGCATTTTGGTCTCTTTACAATAATGGGAAAGATGACCTACGAATTTTGAAACCCTAGATCAGATTATAAGAGTGGTGGCTAGGGTTAGTCAAATAGAGATACACCATAGCCATTAGAGAAGAGAGAGAGAGAGGCAAATTCCTAAGGCAAAAGAAGGAAGGAGGGATCATCCTAAGGAAATTTCACCACAAAGATTGTTGGGAAGGAGGATTGAAGTATCAATATCATCAACCATCATCAACAACCACAAAATCAGACCCTACAAATCATAAGGTAAGTGGTTATTTACAAAATATTTGAGTTATAATACCCATAATTAAGCTTTAGGAAGAACATGATTTTTATGATATTCTTGGGAACAAACAATTGATTATGATCCATGATTGAGTAGGATATGCATGTAGAACGTTTTTGGATTACCAAGCAAGTTTATATCATAGAAATCTAGATGACAAATTCGTGAGAAAATCTGGAAATTGGATGGAAGATTTAAAGAATGCATGTTTAGGGTTCTTGAAGATTAGTGAGGTTTTTTGTTAATTTGGCCCATATTTATAATGATTTGGTTGTTTTGAATCGTTAGTAATCATCCCAGAACATGCAGGAATGATTAGAAATTGTTGGTTGTGAATATGGTGGACTATCATGAAAGTTAGAGAAATAAAAATGGTGAAACCCGTAGAAAGAAGATGAACTGGGTCTGTCACTGCTTGATCGATCGATCGACCCTTGAATGTCGATCGATCGAGCAGTCGATCGATCGACCATACCCTTCGATCGATCGACCCTGGATGGACTTTAGAGAAATTTGCGAATATTTCTTTTAATTACCGTCGCTTAATGGGAACCTTAGAAATGATATTTTACCTATGAGGGGACTTTAAAATTACCAGTAGGTGTATCATTAGATTTCTTCACATATGATTGAGTGGGAATTTTGGAGAAATAGACTGACGGAAGAACGAGCTATTTTGCCATATGTTGCGACTGTGAGAATTAAATTTCGGAGAGAATGAGATTTAAATTTCAGAAAAGAAATACCAGTAGGTTAAATATTAACTTAGCTACTGAATTAAGAGAGGGGTAACTAGGGCCCTTAGTGTTGCGTGAATACTCAAATAAATACAATGATGAAATAAATTATAATTTATAAGTACGGCGAAAATAAGTAAAATATATTACGTACTGGTATTATTTGTTGGGTCGGGTGTGTACCTACTAAATTATATAAAAAGTTTGGGTTAAGAGGATATTACCTAAATTAATTATGTTAGGGTTGATGTGACATTCCAAACTAACATAAAACAATTATATATTTGGGGTCGATGATAAATGCCGAACCAAACTTGTAACTGGTGTCACGATGAAAGAGTCCCGAACCAGAATATGTGTATATATTTATATTTTAAGATAGTTGGGGTCGATGGATTATCCCGAACCAACTTTCTCTTGGGGTCGACGCATTATTCCGAACCAAGAGTCCTTTATGTGTAATAAAAGGATATGTTAGTGGTAACTAAGATTAAATACATTGTTACGTGATAAAATGTATTCTTTGTGCACTATCTATTAATTTAAAATAGTAGCTAATGAAATGTCTTAGTAATAATTTATAGCGTGATGAAATTATTACAAGAATAAGGACAACGGACAGTAAATGAGTTAAATACGGTTATGGGTAGTGTAACTAGGTAGACTAAGTATTATCGATAGTTACGTACTACGCAAGAGAGGTGAGGAAGATCAAGGGAGTGTGCGAAACCTTAATATGTGTAATCAATAACTTAATAGTGATAACTGTTTGCAAAATATTTTCAAATTTTTTGAGTACTGACTCTTGCTATGTAAATTTTTAAAAACCTTTTAGGTGCCCAGCCACAGGGACACCCAGCATGATTTCATTTCAGTGATTTGGGAGCTGCAGCAAGTGTGGATGTTGCAGGGATTGTTTAGACGCTTCCTCTTTTTCAGTTCTAGTGCAGGGTCTCAGTTTTACTATTCTTAGGTAGGACATGTTGTTCCACCTATACTATATCAGTTTATTCTAGTTATGGATTTGTAGTTGTCTTTTGGGCTGTGGTTTTCGGCAAGACTTTACCTGTTTTTAGATAGTTTACAAACTGCTTATTTATATCTAGTATTTGTAATGTGGTTGTATGGTGAATGTTTTGTTTAAGAAGGATAAAATTTGGCACTCGTTTAATTTCATTTAGGTGGTTAGTAAATTTAAATGACGATCGACAGTGATGCTAAGAATGAACCATTTAAGAAACCTGCTTATATTAAAATAAGGCTTGATCACCCAAGGTTTAATTAGGCGGGGTGTCACAGATGGTATCAGAGCATCAGGTTCTAGTGTCCATAGGATCTGTACGGCTTACTACGATTTAGCGTAACGTTTATTTGTATTAGAGCCCTACTATCAGGATTGTTGATTCAAAATTTCCATTATTGCGATATCGTACTTCTGCTCTTAAATATAGTATAAACTGTGTACTTATACAATTTGAATCTTATTTCAGATGTCGCCAAGGAGACAGAGAGAAGAGAGGGATGAAGCCAGAGAAGAGGTGAGGTAGGATCATCAGGAGCCACAGGTACCGATACCACAACCCCCACCCGAGTTAATCTCCACTACTCAGGTTGCAGTGATAGTGGCTCAGGCAGTCGAGACAGCGATGAGGGTAATGGCAGCCCACTTTCCTCAGCCCCAAGTACCTCCCCCTGTGGCACCGGTAGTGCAAGTTCCAGCAGGGACATATACTTGGCAACGAGTCAGGGAGACATTTCAGAAGGGACACCCACCCGAGTTTCAGGGCAGTACTGATGTAGTGGAAGCGTTCAATTGGAAGAAGAATATCCAGCGCCACTTGCGCATGATCGAGTGCACCGGGGTACAGGAATAGATGCTAGCCACTTTCCGTCTGTCAGGAGCGGCCCTACAGTGGTGGGAGTCAGTTACCACCACCGAGGAGAGGGATACTTTGACTATTTCTGAGTTTTGGGTGCGGTTTGACCGCAAGTATTTCCCTCCAACAGTAGAGTCAGAGATGAGGAAGAAGTTCAACGAAGTGGTTCAGGGTGATCGCTCAGTTGCTGAGTATGAGGAAGAGTTTACCCTCTTGGCCAATTTTGTGCCCAACGAGGTGAGCAATGAAGAGAGAAAGAAGTCCAAATTTATGGAGGGCCTAACCTGGAGAATCAGCCAGCATTTGATTGGTAATCCGTCATTGGTAACCTACACAGATGTCGTCAATGCCGCTCTACTACACTGTCAGGATCACCATTTTCATACTAAGGGAAATAAGAGGGGTGAGCCTAGCTAACCGGGCAAGGTGGGTGGAGGTAGTGGCAGCAGCGCATCACTGCATCAAACAGCGGGTCAGATAGGGCAGGATTCCCGACAGGGGAACTCTGCCAAGAAGTTTAAGCACGGGAGGCATCGCTTTGACCGGCAGGGCCAGCAGGGTCCTCTACAACCAGTCCCTTAGGGTCGACAGGGCCAGGGTAATCAAAATGGGGGACAACAAGGCCAAGGACGACAGGGCCAACGTCAGGGCCAACAGGGCCAAGGACAGAGACAGTTTTAGGGTCAGTGCTTCACTTGTGGCCAGCAAGGTCACAAGAGAAGAAATTGTCCATAGCAAGACAGGGCACAACAACAGGGTGCCCAAGAGGGGCAACAGGCACCATTAGCCCTAGCGGCAGTACAGGCCCCACAGCCAGGGCAAATGCAGTACGGGTGTGTGTTCAACATCCGTGATATTCCATTTCAGCCGGCCCCTCCAGCACCGCCGACAGTTGCAGGTATGTTTCCTATTCATGGGCTTGAGGGAAATATTTTGTTTGACACGGGGGCATCACATTCATTTATTTCCACTAGATTTGTACGGGCAGCCGGCCTATTAGCGACAGCAGATACTCATCTTATGTGTGTGGAGTCACCGATGGGTAGTGGGTCCCTTATACACTCGATTTGTAAGGGTGTGGACATTATAGTGTGGAGATTTAGTCTAGTGGCGGACCTCCTAGTGCTGGACATGGAGGGATATGACGTCATCCTAGGCATGGATTGGTTGGCACATAATAGGGCAATGGTAGATTGTTATGAGAGGACCATCGTGTTCTCCATTCCGGGGCAAGAGATGTTCCTTGTGGCAATGCCACTTCCCGAGGGAGGATCGCGAACTCATTTGTATTATATTGAGGAGGAGACCTCACGTGTAGTTGTCGTTTCTCTGGACTCAATCCCAGTTGTGAGGGATTTTGAGGATGTCTTTCAGGAGATACCAGGGTTACCTCCTAGCAGGGAAATAGAGTTCGTTATTGATCTAACACCGGGGACGAGACCTACTGCCAGAGCACCATATCGCATGGCTCCTTCGGAGATGCGGGAACTGAGAGAGCAGATTTAGCAGCTATTAGGACAGGGCTTCATTCGACGGAGTAAATCGCCATGGGGTGCGCCCGTGTTGTTTATAAAGAAAAGGGATGGTTCACTTCGCCTGTGTGTAGATTACAAAGAGTTGAACAAGGTGACGATACGTAATAAGTATCCATTGCCGAGGATTGATGACATGTTTGATCAATTGAGAGGGGCTGCATACTTCTCGAAGAGCGACTTGAGGTCGGGTTATCACCAATTGCGCATTCGTGAAGAGGATGTACCTAAGACCGCTTTCCTATCGCGGTACGGGTCATACGAGTGCAAAGTGATGCCTTTTGGGCTAACTAATGCGCCGACTGTATTCATGGATCTCATGAACATGGTATTCAGGGAGTTTTTGGATTAGTTTGTGATTGTGTTCACAGACGACATTCTAATTTACTCTCGTACGGAGGAGGAACACGCAGAACACTTACGATTTGTCCTACAGACATTGCGGAACCATCAGTTGTACGCCAAATTTGATAAGTGTGGATTTTGGCTTCGTGAGGTTCAGTTCTTAGGCCACGTCGTATCTAGCAGGGGCATTGTTGTTGACCCGAGTAAGGTATCGGCGGTGAGGGAGTGGGGGCAGCCCACGACACCGACAGAAATTCGCAGTTTCTTGGGATTGGCTGGTTATTATCGTCGCTTCATCAAGGGATTCTAAAAAATTGCAGTACCGTTGATGAATCCGACTCAGAAGGGAATTACCTTCGTATGGAGTGACAGTTGCCAGTTAGCATTTGATGAATTAAAAGACAAGTTGACATCAGCCCCCGTTCTTACCTTGCCTAGGAGCGGAGTGGAATACTGAGTCTATACCGATGCTTCCTTACAAGGACTTGGGGGTGTGTTACAGCTGGAGGAGAAGGCCATAGCTTATGTGTCACGAAAGCTTAAGCCACATGAGAAAATTACCCCACCCATGACCTCGAGTTGGCAGCGGTTGTTTTTGCATTGAGGATTTGGAGACACTATCTTCTGGGCGAGCAGTTCACGCTATTCATGGATCATAAGTCATTGCAGTATCTATTCACTCAGAAGGACCTGAATATGAGGCAAAGAAGGTGGCTTGAATTCGTGAAGGACTACCAATTTGATATACAGTATCATCCTGGTAAGGCTAACGTGGTGGCAGATGCGTTAAGCAGAAGACCTACCGGGGAGTTAGCTGAAGTTTGGAAGGCGAAGCGGAGTGAGCTCCGACACGATGATGAAATGGCGAGAGCATGCCTGGCAGTTCTAGCTATCACTTCCGAGAACGTTATGCGGGTAGTGAGGGCACAGGTAGAAGACCCATTTTGTCAGGACAAAGTACGGCAGTTACTGGCCAAGGGGGCAGAGTTCTACTCCATCAGTTCAGAGGGTGGACTACGTTTCAACGGTAGGCTGATAGTACCCGAAGATGATGATTTGAGACATGCCATTATGACAGAGTCACACGGGTCAAAATTCTCGGTACATCTAGGTGGGGACAAAATGTACCAGGATATGCGACGAGTATATTGGTGGTCAGGTATGAAACAAGATATTGCAGAGTTTGTCTCAAGGTGTGTTACATGTCAGCTCATAAAAGTTGACCATTAGAGACCTTCAGGGATGTTACAACCACTAGAGATTCCCGTGTGGAAGTGGGAGAGCATCTCAATGGACTTTATTATCGGGTTACCCACCTACCAGAAGGGCCACGATTCCATATGGGTGATAGTGGATCGTTTGACTAAGGTCGCCCATTTCTTACTGGTTCGTACGGATTATGATACTATGCGGTACGCGCAGCTATTTATTTCAGAGATTGTTAAGCTACACGGAGTTCCTATTAATATCGTGTCGGACCGAGATGAGATATTTGTGTCACACTTTTGGCAGAGTTTTCAGGAGGCCATGGGCACCGACTTACGGTTGAGTACGGCTTATCACCCACAGACGGGCGGCCAGACGGAAAGAGTAAACCAGATGTTAGAGGACATGCTGAGAATGTGTATTCTAGATTTTGGGGGAAATTGGGAGCCATATCTTCCTTTGGTGGAGTTTGCATATAATAACTCTTACCAATTCACTATTGTCATGGCTCCATTCGAGGCGCTTTACGGGAGGCCTTGTCGTTCACTCGCTTGTTGGTTAGAGGTGGGGGATAACAGACTTTTGGGGCCAGAGATGATACAGGAGACTTCATCCAAAATAGAGTTGATTCGAGGAGGTATTCGAATATCCCAGGATAGGCATAACAGTTATGCTGACGCCGGCATGAGACATGTGGAATTAGATGTGGGCGATCAGGTGTTAATTCGAGTATCTCCTATGAAAGGGGTTACGAGGTTCGATAAAAAGGGGAACTTAGCACCGAGATATGTGGGGTCGTTTCCTATCATTGAGAGAGTGGGACTGGTAGCTTACAGATTGGGACTCCCAGAGTATCTTCAGCGAATACACGATGTGTTCCATGTGGCGTCGCTGAAGAAATACAAGAGGAGCGAGAGAGCCTTCTGGCACATTCCACTGGAGGAGATCGATTTGCATCCTGATGTCTCGTATGAAGAAAGACCCGTGGCTATCCTGGATTATAGTGAGCGCAAACTAAGATCCAAGGTGGTACCCTTAGTGAGAGTACAGTGGGGACATCACAATATGGATGAGTCCACTTGGGAACGGGAGGAGGATATGCGAGAGAAATATCCAGAATTATTCACAGCAGGTATTTTCTAATTTCGAGGACGAAATTCCTTTTATAAGAGAGGAAGTATGTAACACCCCGTAATTCTGCTTAATTAGGATAATACGTTTGTTTAAATTACGTGAGTAGAGTAATTTAATGTGATTACATGAGTAGAGTAATTTATGTGATTTATTACCACGTTCGTTTAAATTACGTGAGTAGAGTAATTTAAAGTGATCACGTGAGTAGAGTAATTTATGTGATTAATTACAATTTATTTAAATTACGTGAGATGAGTAATTCAATGAAATATTATGTTAATAAAGATGAATATGACGAGTAAAAAGTTACTAAATGTGAATAGTAAAGTTTTAATGTTTATAGGTACGATCTAGTGACTATATGGACGTACCGGAGTTATCTCAACCGAGTATCGCGCGTAGGACAAAAATTAAGGATGAGAGTGGAAAAATATTTAAGAGACTCAAATGATAATTTAGAGTCCACGGTTGATTCCTAAAGGGTAGAAATAGTCAAAATAGTATACCCGGGGGTACTAGTTGAGTGTCGGGTCAATTTCGGGCTAAACCAGGACCATTCGGGGGCATTTTGGTCTCTTTACAATAATGGGAAAGATGACCTACGAATTTTGAAACCCTAGATCAGATTATAAGAGTGGTGGCTAGGGTTAGTCAAATATAGATACACCATAGCCATTAGAGAAGAGAGAGAAAGGCAAATTCCTAAGGCAAAAGAAGGAAGGAGGGATAATCCTAAGGAAATTTCACCACAAAGATTATTGGGAAGGAGGATTGAAGTATCAATATCATCAACCATCATCAACAACCACGAAATCAGACCCTACAAATCATAAGGCAAGTGGTTATTTAAAAAATATTTGAGTTATAATACCCATAATTAAGCTTTAGGAAGAACATGATTTTTATGATATTCTTGGGAACAAACAATTGATTATGATCCATGATTGGGTAGGATCTGCATGTAAAACGTTTTTGGATTACCAAGCAAGTTTATATCATAGAAATCTAGATGACAAATTCGTGAGAAAATCTGGAAATTGGATGGAAGATTTAAAGAATGCATGTTTAGGGTTCTTGAAGATTAGTGAGATTTTTAGTTAATTTGGCCCATATTTATAATGATTGGGTTGTTTTAAATCGTTAGTAATCATCCCAGAACATGTAGGAATGATTAGAAATTGTTGGTTGTGAATATGGTGAACTATCATGAAAGTTAGAGAAATAAAAATGGTGAAACCCGTAGGAAGAAGATGAACTAGGTCTGTCACTGCTTGATCGATCGATCGACCCTTGAATGTCGATCGATCGAGCAGTCGATCGATCGACCATACCCTTCGATCGATCGACCCTGGCTGGACTTTAGAGAAATTTACGAATATTTTTTTTAATTACCGTCGCTTAATGGGAACCTTAGAAATGATATTTTACCTATGAGGGGACTTTAAAATTACCAGTAGGTGTATCATTAGATTTCTTCACATATGATTGAGTGGGAATTTTGGAGAAATAGACTGACGGAAGAACGAGCGATTTAGCCATATGTTGCGACTGTGAGAATTAAATTTCGGAGAGAATGAGATTTAAATTTCAGAAAAGAAATACCAGTAGGTTAAATATTAACTTAGCTACTAAATTAAGAGAGGGGTAACTAGGGCCCTTAGAGTTGCGTGAATACTCGAATAAATACAATGATGAAATAAATTGTAATTTATAAGTAAGGCGAAAATAAGTAAAATATATTACGTACGGGTATGATTTGTTGGGTCGGGTGTGTACCTACTAAATTATATAAAAAGTTTGGGTTAAGAGGATATTACCTAAATTAATTATGTTAGGGTCGAGGTGACATTCCGAACTAACATAAAACTATTATATATTTGGGGTCGATGATAAATACCGAACCAAACTTGTAACTGGTGTCGCGATGAAAGAGTCTCGAACCAGAATATGTGTATATATTTATATTTTTAGATAGTTGGGGTCGATGGATTATTCCGAACCAACTTTCACTTGGGGTCGACGCATTATTCCGAACCAAGAGTCCTTTATGTGTAATAAAAGGATATGTTAGTGGTAACTAAGATTAAATACATTGTTACGTGATAAAATGTATTCTTTGTGCACTATCTATTAATTTAAAATAGTAGCTAATGAAATGTAATGTAAATGTCTTAGTAATAATTTATAGCGTGATGAAATTATTACAAGAATAAGGAAAACGGACAGTAAATGAGTTAAATACGGTTATGGGTAGTGTAACTAGGTAGACTAAGTATTATCGATAGTTACATACTACGCAAGAGAGTTGAGGAAGATCAAGGGAGTGTGCGAAACCTTAATATGTGTAATCAATAACATAATAGTGATAACTGCTTGCAAAATATTTTCAAATGTTTTGAGTACTAACTCTTGCTATGTAAATTTTTAAAAACCTTTTAGGTGCCCAGCCACAGGGACACCCTGCATGATTTCATTTCAGTGATTTGGGAGCTGCAGCAAGTGTGGATGTTGCAGGGATTGTTTAGACGTTTCCTCTTTTTCAGTTATAGTACAGGGTCTCAGTTTTACTATTCTTAGTTGGGACATGTTGCTCCACCTTTACTATATCAGTTTATTCTAGTTATGGATTTGTAGTTGTCTTTTGGGCCGTGGTTTTCGGCAAGACTTTACCTGTTTTCAGATAGTTTACAAACTGCTTATTTATATCTAGTATTTGTAATGTGGTTGTATGGTGAATGTTTTGTTTAAGAAGGATAAAATTTGGCACCCGTTTAATTTCATTTAGGTGGTTAGTAAATTTAAATGACGATCGACAGTGATGCTAAGAATGAACCATTTAAGAAACCTGTTTATATTAAAATAAGGCTTGATCACCCAAGGTTTAATTAGGCGGGGTGTCACATTACCTATAAACCAAGAGTCCCTCATCCACATTCTTGAATAATCCTCTTCACTATTTAATCTAATCAATATATGTTTATGATCAATTAGACCAATAGAGAATGTTGTTTTAAGCAAGAACGTTTGAAATACCTTTCGTATTATCTCCATTGAGGGTCGGCCATGAGAGAACTTTCCTGTTAGAGTATTTTTTTAATGGAATTGCCAATGTATTAATGTCTTCTTTAGAGAATAAAATGGCAGCATGTGGTTTCAATGGAAGCTTAATAGAATTAGAAGATGAGTTTTCAACTACAGAGGCAAATGATCGATTCCATGCATTTTTTGGATCAGGTGGCTTAGGTCCCACGTGAAGGTTGGGTGTTTGGGCTGACATGTAAACCCTAATTAGGGTTTACGGGCGCGGGCGAGTGCACGAGCGACCGAGAGAGAGAGAGAGAGAGAGAGAGAGAGAGAGAGAGAGAGAGCTATATATAAATAATATTAGATAACAATAATTATACGTAATGTTAAATGTTTAAAACACGTGTTCACTAAATAGTATAATTAAGGGTCTTTCATATATTAGTCCATTTTTATACGATTTCACATATAAGTTCCACTAAAACCTTTTCCTTTTAACAGTTACCAAATTTATTATTTTTAATGTGTCATATATTCAGATCTTCTAATTAAAACCATCGCATAATATAAGAAAAACCTCCCAAACATTGAAATTATTTTATGTTTTCCCTTTCGAACTTCTAAAAGTTATGACTTTGTATTAATGATTCCATTTTTTGCATCGAGACCTATCAAGCAAGACTAATAACCATCATAAAATTATAAAGAAAAAATATTATGAACACAATAAAATTTTACTTTGTCTACATTGTAATTATTATATACTCTAATAGTATATATTCACTAATAGAGTAAATATTTACTTTGTTATTAAAAATATAAACATAAGGAAATGAAGATGGAGCATAACTGTAACACCCCGCCTAAAATAATAACGGGTGGCCAGCCCAATACTATATTAAATCAGGAATTCCAGATGGTCCAGTCTCAACATCAACTAACGGTACTATATAATATAGGACTAACTACCCGAAATCATATAAGCGAGATGTTATAAAAAGTTAGAACTTGCAACATACAACAACCCAACACTAAAAACTACTAAAGAATAGGAGAGATGCAGGAAAGAACTATAATAATTTAAATGCTAGAAATAAAATGGACCAATTAAATACAACTGAATGTACTACAAAAAGTAGACCCGAATAAGCTGTCGGATCACATCCAATACAATAACTGAATGGAATAAATAAAAACATATATCTAAATATCCCTTGGGTACAAACCCGATATACAACATGAATCCTACCTAGAATTTTAAAGAAGTAGGAAGCGGCTACATGAAACATCCCGCAACAGTCCGCACCTGTCACGGCTCCCAAGACTCAGGATAGAAGGTCATCCGGCATCCGTGCGGTAGGATACCTGTGGTAACATATATATATATAAAAGGAGGAGAGAAAAGAAAACGGGTCAGAGCCCCGAATGTGTAAAATATTTAGCAAGTGTGTTAACCGTGCATAATAAATACCGGTGTACATTATTTCATAAATAAAGTGAGACCGCACTCTCGTGGAACCCCAACTCACCTCTCATCTAAAGGCGCGCACCTATTCGCGTATTCGAATTTTAGTTAAATTACCCCCATTGATTTCAGGACAACCCAACATATCAGGCCTAGCCTATATCCACGAGAGCTACCTTCCCGTCATAATCTGAGGATCTACCCATTTATAATCCAATTAGATTATGATTACAACAATTATGCCATAAAAGGCTTAATGAAATCCGATTGATAATCTCATGAATTATAATTATCATAATTCCTAAAACATTACCCCTATACATATATATATATATATATATATATATATATATATATATATATATATATATATATATATATGTATATATATATAGGCTAAAAACGCAAGAATTAATATACTTAAAAATATGCACATGGAATATTGGCAAGACTTCTCTCTAATCCCAAAATTGTACTACGTTTCGTGCGTGGGGAGTCTCGCAAAGCGAAATCCAAACAAGGAACCGCCCCGTTACACTACTCCTGACAAGGTCAAGACCAGAGATCCGTGATGCCACCTATGGAATTACTTCTCTCAAATCTCGACATGGCACTGCGTTTCGTGCGTGAGGTGTCTCGCAAAGCGAAATCCAAACAAGGAACCACCTCGTTACACTACTCCTGGGCAATGTCGATCCTAGAGATCCATAATCCTCAACATACAAGTTAATACTACCATTGCTACTAACTATAACTCCTAAACAAATAAAGAAAGAAAAGAAAAGAAAGAAAACAAATAAAATAAAATAAAAGAACCTCCAATAATATCCTTGGGATGACGTAACCGAATAATACCTTATGTGCGATACATCAACCCCCATCAATCTAGTACACCATAATCATCTAAGATGTACTTCATAAAAGTCCATATCCTTTCATCTATAGGATATATATAAATATATATATATATATATAGGTATCTATTTCTAACCGTATATATATATATCATCATCAATCCAATAGCCAAGTGTACATACTACATATGATGTACAAGGCCATGCACATAATATACCCGGCTATATATATCGCCGATAACTGCATCAATGCTATCATCTTCCCAGTGCCCGGCTCACGTAGCAAAACTGGGGCCACCATGGTGGGACTAAACGACACCCATCTCGTGGTAAACTCACGCACACGACGTCCCGGGAAGCGGTCATAGCTCCAAACCGGCAATGAGACGAAACATACCCATCACGTCTCATCCCAAAATAAATATATATCATATGGTAACACACGGGACGACTATGACCTGGGGAATATCCACACCCTACTTTTCTAGCCAGGATGCTCACCCACTACGCGCGCAACTTCCCAATGATAGCATGAGCGGGGTATGCTTAACCAATTAAGTATATATATCATTTACATGCATAATATATAATCCATATGATCCAATCATATGATCAAGTAATAAACCATCATATACGGTTTAAATATCCATACCATGTATGTCCACAACATAAAGATATCCATATATCTATATACATACATACATATATATATATATATATATATATATATATATATATATATATATATATATATATATATATATATATATCAACACATATTCACATATCCTTATCTATATATATAAACTAATTCTCATTCATATGTATAAGATATATATATACCTGGCTATAAGTATACATAGTCCTCAATATACAAGCCTTCACCACAATTCCTTTAATTTACCTCGATACGTGAATATAATCCCATACTTGAAACATATTCGATCATTTTCCTATGATGAATAGTCTCCCAAAACCATATGTATATATCTATACCTATATATATTCAACATTAGGGCTATCACCCAAGAGTTTGTGTAGGAATCTTTCACTACACATATCATCTATATGTCCGAGTACATTAAAGAATCTAGTAATCATTTTGACTATCGGTATACATACAACTAATAGTCTATCAGCCTCAAGCTCATTCTTTCAATCATCAAATAATCTCATTTCCCTCGATTTCGACTATGGTTCGATCACTTTTGTGAATACCCTAATCTAAGATCTCTCTAAGAGTTCTTACCCTCACATCACATCTACACTTACTTTTAATCTACAATTAGGATTCCCAATCCCAAAGGGTTTTCCCCCAAAATCTCTATACATAACTCCAAATACATACATGGATACATTTCTCCCAAATTACCCTAAGAAGTCCCCAAAACTCTAATGTGTGAGAAACTCCTTATGTGTCTCCAAGAACATATCTCTTACATCATAAGAGAAGGGGCCCATATCAATAAACCCAACCAAAAAGGGTTTGAATTCACTATGGAGAAAATACCTCAAAATGCCCTGTTTTCGAATCGATTCGGCCTCCAAGGCGAATCGATTCGGGTCCAAAGACCTGGGCTTCTGCAATAGGCTGAATCGATTCGGCTTGGGGTCCGAATCGATTCGGTCAATGCAGACCTGCCAATTATACCAAACCGAATCGATTCGCTTGAAGGGGGCGAATCAATTCGGACCTACAATTTTTGAAGGGTTCATCTGCTTCTTCAAAACCCACGAATTCTAAACCCTAAATTTCTCATTTCAACCCCCAATCCTTCATCAAATCATGATTTTAAGCCCATTAACCAACCCAAAGTTGATCCCAACCATTTCTATGTCCTTAAATCTCAATTCAAACATTGATTTCAAGATTAAACCTAAAATCTAAGTTTTGACATTAATACCCAAAAACCATTTCTTTACCCCACAATTTATGAAATGAAATACACAAATAGCTATTTAGCAAGATTAAACACTTGCCTCAGATTTGTAGAGGTTGAATCGTCCTCGATGTCGCGGTTGGGCCGGAAATCTCCAAGCTTTTCTTCCTCTCTCTCTTCCTTTCTTCTTCTTCCCTTCTTCTTCTCTCTCTAGGGCTCTTCTCTCTTTCTCTCAAATGAGAAATGACTTCATCCGTAAGCCTCCAACCTTTTAAAACAAAATCCCAGTTTTAAATGTTAATACACACTTTAAGTGACTCGTTGACTCCAATTCAAGTCAAAACAACTTAAAAACATTCCGGAGCCTAAATAAGACCCAATGACAGTCATTTTGACTATCTCGACCCTTCCGGGATCGATGGTACCCTCAAAAATATCATCCGGAATACTTTGAAACGTCCTCTATTTTTGGACTTAAATTCCCAAATTTTAAAATTCTCCAATTTAATTAAATTTAATTTTCCCAAAATTAAATTTCTCAGTCTCAAAAGTCTTGGGGTGTTACAATCTCCCCCCCTTACAAAAATTTCGTCCGCGAAATTTAAGATGTGCCTAGGACCTCAATATCATCTAGTCCTAACATCAAGTCTTTGGATCACTATACCGATCCTCCCTAGTTCTCATGTCGAACCATATAGCCTTTAAAACAAACTAACTACTCAGGGCACCCATACACCCCGTACCTGTGTCTCCACTCGTAGAATTTTAATCAGGCTCCATTAGCCTCAAAATTGTAAGATAACCCTCGGTAATAAAATCTATAACGATATACTAAATATATAAAAGTTTGAAAATTTCCACTGGTTGAACTCTCCTCAATTCCTGACGCTAGCTACCTTCGTGCGGGGGAGGTCTCGCAAGCGAAATCCAAACAAGGAACCCTCCCAATACACTACTGTGTAGCTACGTCGGGGATTGAGATTAGTTGAACCAGGGTTAAGGTTTTATAAAAGATTTTTCATATTTTAGATATTGCCCGAGGGCCTATACAATAATACAATATAAATATATTCCGCATCTTTCGACACGCCAAACAAACACCTTATGTTTATGACACAAGGCCTCAACAAATACAATACTCTAGCCAATATCTAGTTCTCAAAACTAGCACAACTATGAGCTAAATTATCCGCTCAACATACCCCTACTAAACTTTAAATCTCTCAACTCTAAAACTTCTTTACATACATTAACATCTTTCCACAATATAAGTCTCCCCTCTTAGGCGCACTATGATCACATGCCCTACCTACCCATAAGACAATAGTCTTATAGTCACTATTCAGCGAACCTTAACATTCCTCACCTCCGGAATTCAATATTATAACTCTCGACGTTCCCGATATCGCACAAAGTATGACTTAAACCCAAAGAAAGGTATTCTACCTCATACTTCCATAATCTAATGGTTTCACCTCATCCAAGGATCTCAATTCAAGACCCTCTACTTCTTCTAGGAAAATCATTATCCCTAAGCCTATTTCTTCACAAGAGAAACATCTTCCTCAAAATCCTTCCTAACCATATTGAAGGGCAAGGCGCGATTGCAATTGTCGGAAACTCCTTCAGTTCTACACAACGAAACTTAGTCTCCAAAGGCATTCTCCCTCATCTTAGAAGGCGATACTCCTAATATTGGGACAACTACACCAACCTCACCTCGGTAAGAGTCACCAACATTAGGTTTCCTAACTAAGGTTAACAGATTCTCAATCTAGACCTCCCAAGGACTACACTACATGTCTCTCCTCGGACTTACCTCACTAAGACCAAGATTCGCCATTCGAGTAATTTCCTTTCTTACTCAACTGCCGATAAATCACCTCGAACCACTGCTAGAAATCTCCTCAACATCTCCTCCGGAACTGGGGAAAACAATTACCCCCGATTAGAGCGTACCCAAAATATACTATGGGTGTTCTACTTAAAATCTTATCCTTTCCTAGACGACAAAATCTAGGCGACGTCTGAAACGAAACAAGAACAATTGTTATCAGAACGTCAATCAAGTGAATATACTTCACAGAAGAAAACAACGTAGCGAACACAACAGTCCTATTTGTAGGGCTTTATGTCAAGAACGTTAACGGAAGAATCCATAAACTTGCACAGATCCTAAGGACTCTAGAACCTGATGCTCTGATACCATCTGTAACACCCCGCCTAAAATAATAACGGGTGGCCAGCCCTATACTATATTAAATCAGGAATTCCAGATGGTCCAGTCTCAACATCAACTAACGGTACTATATAATATAGGACTAACTACCCGAAATCATATAAGCGAGATGTTATAAAAATTTAAAACTTGCAACATACAACAACCCGACACTAAAAACTACTAAAGAATAGGAGAGATGCAGGAAAGAACTATAATAATTTAAATGCTGGAAATAAAATGGACCAATTAAATACAACTGAATGTACTACAAAAAGTAGACCCGAATAAGCTGTCGGATCACATCCAATACAATAACTGAATGGAATAAATAAAAACATATATGTAAATATCCCTTGGGTACAAACCCGATATACAACATGAATCCTACCTAGAATTTTAAAGAAGTAGGAAGCGGCTACATAAAACATCCCGCAACAGTCCGCACCTGTCACGGCTCCCAAGACTCAGGATAGAAGGTCATCCGGCATCCGTGCGGTAGGATACCTGTGGTAACATATATGTATATACAAGGAGGAGAGAAAAGAAAACGGGTCAGAGCCCCGAATGTGTAAAATATTTAGCAAGTGTGTTAACCGTGCATAATAAATACCGGTGTACATTATTTCATAAATAAAGTGAGACCGCACTCTCGTGGAACCCCAACTCACCTCTCATCTAAAGGCGCGCACCTATTCGTGTCTTCGAATTTTAGTTAAATTACCCCCATTGATTTTAGGACAACCCAACTTATCAGGCCTAGCCTATAACCACGAGAGCTACCTTCCCGTCATAATCTGAGGATCTACCCATTTGTAATCCTATTAGATTATGATTACAACAATTATGCCATAAAAGGCTTAATGAAATCCCATTGATAATCTCATGAATTATAATTATCATAATTCCTAAAACATTACCCCTATACATATATATATATATATATATAGGCTAAAAATGCAAGAATTAATATACTTAATAATATGCACATGGAATATTGGCAAGACTTCTCTCTAATCCCAAAATTGTACTACGTTTCGTGCGTGGGGAGTCTCGCAAAGCGAAATCCAAACAAGGGACCGCCCCGTTACAGTACTCCTGACAAGGTCAAGACCAGAGATCCGTGATGCCACCTATGGAATTACTTCTCTCAAATCTCGACATGGCACTGCGTTTCGTGCGTGAGGTGTCTCGCAAAGCGAAATCCAAACAAGGAACCACCTCGTTACACTACTCCTGGGCAATGTCGATCCTAGAGATCCATAATCCTCAACATACAAGTTAATACTACCATTGCTACTAACTATAACTCCTAAAGAAAGAAAGAAAGAAAAGAAAAGAAAGAAAACAAATAAAATAAAATAAAAGAACCTCCAATAATATCCTTGGGATGACGTAACCGAATAATACCTTATGTGCGATACATCAACCCCCATCAATCTAGTACACCATAATCATCTAAGATGTACTTCATAAAAGTCCATATCCTTTCATCTATAGGATATATATAAATATATATATATATATATAGGTATCTATTTTTAACCGTATATATATATCATCATCAATCCAATAGCCAAGTGTACATACTACATATGATGTACAAGGCCATGCACATAATATAGCCGGCTATATATATCGCCGATAACTGCATCAATGCTATCATCTTCCCAGTGCCCGGCTCACGTAGCAAAACTGGGGCCACCATGGTGGGACTAAACGACACCCATCTCGTGGTAAACTCACGCACACGACGTCCCGGGAAGCGGTCATAGCTCCAAACCAGCAATGAGACGAAACATACCCATCACGTCTCATCCCAAAATAAATATATATCATATGGTAACACACGGGACGACTATGACCTGGGGAATATCCACACCCTACTTTTCTAGCCAGGATGCTCACCCACTACGCGCGCAACTTCCCAATGATAGCATGAGCGGGGTATGCTTAACCAATTAAGTATATATATCATTTACATGCATAATATATAATCCATACGATCCAATCATATGATCAAGTAATAAACCATCATATACGGTTTAAATATCCATACCATGTATGTCCACAACATAAAGATATCCATATATCTATATACATACATACATATATATATATATATATATATATATATATCAACACATATTCACATATCCTTATCTATATATATATACTAATTCTCGTTCATATGTATAAGATATATATATACCTGGCTATAAGTATACATAGTCCTCAATATACAAGCCGTCACCACAATTCCTTTAATTTACCTCGATACGTGAATATAATCCCATACTTGAAACATATTCGATCATTTTCCTATGATGAATAGTCTCCCAAAACCATATGTATATATCTATACCTATATATATTCAACATTAGGGCTATCACCCAAGAGTTTGTGTAGGAATCTTTCACTACACATATCATCTATATCTCCGAGTACATTAAAGAATCTAGTAATCATTTTGACTATCGATATACATACAACTAATAGTCTATCAGCCTCAAGCTCATTCTTTCAATCATCAAATAATCTCATTTCCCTCGATTTCGACTATGGTTCGATCACTTTTGTGAATACCCTAATCTAAGATCTCTCTAAGAGTTCTTAGCCTCACATCACATCTACACTTACTTTTAATCTACAATTAGGATTCCCAATCCCAAAGGGTTTTCCCCCAAAATCTCTATACATAACTCCAAATACATACATGGATACATTTCTCCCAAATTACCCTAAGAAGTCCCCAAAACTCTAATGTGTGAGAACCTCCTTATGTGTCTCCAAGAACATATCTCTTACATCATAAGAGAAGGCCCCAAATCAATAAACCCAACCAAAAAGGGTTTGAATTCACTATGGAGAAAATACCTCAAAATGCCCTGTTTCCGAATCGATTAGGCCTCCAAGGCGAATCGATTCGGGTCCAAAGACCTGGGCTTCTGCAATAGGCCGAATCGATTCGGCTTGGGGTCTGAATCGATTCGGTCAATGCAGACCTGCCAATTATACCAAACCGAATCGATTCGCTTGAGGGGGGCGAATCGATTCGGACCTGCAATTTTTGAAGGGTTCATCTGCTTCTTCAAAACCCACGAATTCTAAACCCTAAATTTCTCATTTCAACCCCCAATCCTTCATCAAATCATGATTTTAAGCCCATTAACCAACCCAAAGTTGATCCCAACCATTTCTATGTCATTAAATCTCAATTCAAACATTGATTTCAAGATTAAACCTAAAATCTAAGTTTTGACATTAATACCCCAAAACCATTTCTTTACCCCACAATTTATGAAATGAAATACACAAATAGCTATTTAGCAAGATTAAACACTAGCCTCAGATTTGTAGAGGTTGAATCGTCCTCGATGTCGCGGTAGGGACGGAAATCTCCAAGCTTTTCTTCCTCTCTCTTCCTTTCTTCTTCTTCCCTTCTTCTTCTCTCTCTAGGGCTCTTCTCTCTTTCTCTCAAATGAGAAATGACTTCATCCGTAAGCCTCCAACCTTTTAAAACAAAATCCCAGTTTTAAATGTTAATACACACTTTAAATGACTCGTTGACTCCAATTCAAGTCAAAACAACTTAAAAACATTCCGGAGCCGAAATAAGACCCAATGACAGTCATTTTGACTATCTCGACCCTTCCGGGATCGATGGTACCCTCAAAAATATCATCCGGAATACTTTGAAACGTCCTCTATTTTTGGACTTAAATTCCCAAATTTTAAAATTCTCCAATTTAATTAAATTTAATTTTCCGAAAATTAAATTTCTCAGTCTCAAAAGTCTTGGGGTGTTACAATAACTAAGATAAAAAAAAAGACAAGAAAAACATACAAAGAATGAGAAGTTGAATTGAGATAAAAATTAAATGTTTACTATTAGAAAAATAACAAATAAAAAAATTACTCTTGTATTAAATATCTATTATAAGAATAATCGTTTGAAATGTTGTAAATAATAGCAAAATAAGGATAAGATTTTCTCTAATCGTTTGAAATGTTGTAAATAATAACAAAATAAGGATACGATTTTCTCTTTTTGTAAATATTTATACAATAGTAAATTACCCTTTTAGTAAATATTTACTATGGTAGTCAATGTTTTCAAATGATGCCAACGAGGATGGAATGATGATGAGGTCTATTAACTATTTTAGTAAATATGTACTGCAGTAGTAAAACTTTTGGAAAGTGACAAAAGAACATAATAAGGAGGACATTCTATGTCGTTCGACCCGACAACAAACTCTTTATTCCTATCCTATATGACTTTTTGGTGACAACTTTCTATTTTAGTAAAAGTTTACTATGGATTTTTTTGCTATCTAAAATTGGTATTGGGATAATTTTAGATCTTATCTAGTAAATACTAATAATTAACTATAACAAATATAGAAGAAGACAATTAAAATTTGCTAGAAAAAATTTCCTATAGAGTTAATTTGCATGTAATTGGCATAATTTCGTGCAAAATATTTGAGTCTTAGGTTAGAATTTGTGTTGTTGATCCCGTAACCCTATGATGTGTTTGATGAAGACGTAGAAACCAAGCTTCATAGATTGGAAACACCATGCCATGTTTTTCATGCCAAGTTTGTCTTCACGTTTATCAGGGATCTTGCATGTACCAATGCATATTAGATTTAGGTCCTTGGATATTTTAAGGGTGCTTGATTTTTAGCTTAAAATTATTTGATTTTTTTGTAATTATTTAAAAAAATATATTTTTTATTTTAATCTCGTTAAAACGAAATTCAATCTCGTTAGAATGAAAATAGCATTTTCATTAGAACGATTTTGGTCTCATTAGAACACCTTTAAGATCTCGTCGGAATGACCATCTAAAGGCCTTCGAACGAGAATTCTCTACTAAGGTTTTCACGTTAGAAGGTCGTTGGCAGGATGTTTTAACGAGAAAGGTTTTTTTGTTGAACGAAATGTAGTCTCGTTAGAACGAAAATGGTATTCTCGTTCAAGCGGCCTGTTATTTTTGTTCGAACGAGTTTGTCGCCTTAAAATTCGTGTTTTTATTAGTTAAGGCGCATTAGACTCAAATGTTTTAAGAACTTTTGGAAAAAAAAACGTTTTCCTATCTGTTTACCAAAGTTCTAAACCATTTGTTTCACCCTTTACATTTAAAGATCCAAGTATTGTATTTTTTATGCTTTGAGATCTTGAGGCTTGGAACCAGAGTTATTTTCTCTTCATCTTGAGAGAACTTGTTTCGTGTGGTGGACCTTGTGTGCGTTGTTTGTGGTGTATACAATTGCTAAGCCATGCGTGGACTCGTGCGTTGTGGTAGCTTGCATGGGTTGACTTTTGCATTGCACTGTGGAGGAACGCACTACACCAAATCTTCCTAATTATCACGGTCATTGACCTTGACAAGTTAACCTTGTCCAGGTCAATGACCATGACAATTCGGGGTGAGACAACTTTTTTTGTCATGGACGTGTCACAGTCGTTGACCTTGACAAGTTCATTAGAATTGTCACGGTCGTGTCACGGGCCATGATCGTGACAAGTTTAGTCACGATTAATAACCCTGACAAAGCCTTGACCCTTTTTAAAAACATTATCACGGTCAATGACCGTAACAAGTCTATGACAACCTTATTTGTCAAGGACTTATCACGGTCAAAGACCGCGATAATTCTGGGCAGAATTTAAAAAAATCTGCTGGGCAGTATGGCCACTACCACTGCCCAACAGTATATTTGTACCTGTTATAGCAACATCATATATCCAAATAAACTAAAGATAATGCAAATATATATTCAAAATATAAACAATATACATGACGATATAATCCAAGTATAATTCAATGTACCAACTTAAAAATAATGTCACTACATGTCTGGGGTAAATGTGAGGAGGTGAGTAGGCCACACGATATATGAATTGACACACCCACTAATATACATCATGCGGCATTGTTCGAGCAACCACAATAGGGAGTTCTCCTTCTCGGGTATCACATGCGTGACGAGCACCCTGGACTTGATGTCTTGAAGCTCACGGCCATGAACTATTCCACCCCAGACGATATTCGGGTCCCTCAACCCCTGCCCTATCTGCTGGCCATCAAATACGTCCAATATGAACACACTCGGCCAATCAAGTGTCAACATCGGTCTGTTGAAGGGCGCCAAATATTGAAGTGGATCATCGAAGTACGCACGTGTCAATGATGAAGCAGCGAGGTCCACATCCTCGTCATCCTGCGCCTCCTCCTCCCTCACCTCCTTATCCACTGCCTTCTCCTTCCCTTTCCCCTTACGGTCTCCACCCAATGTACGCTTCATGAATGAGTACATATCTTGGATCGTCGCCTCCAAACGGGACAGCTTCGCACATGTGAATCCACCGTTCGAGCCAACCCGATGTCGCTCATCTCCAATCCAATGATCCTAGATTTGGCCACCCGCGAGCTCACGCCCCTTATCCTCCCCTTGCGATCAGAGCCAAGCACTTGGCTGAGTGCGTCTGTGGATAAAGATGCCTTGTCGGCATCAAACTGTGACTCATGCCCTTCCTTAAGCTTTGCCTGAAACGATAAAAAGCACATGATTATTAAAATAAGTAAACTAAAAAATTATAACGTAATTAACAAAAAGTAAACTGACGGATTACTTACAATCGTGGCCGCGACGCTCGGGGACACCTTCTTGTCCTTCCCCTTCTTCGTTCGAAGAGCCACATAAGTATCGAGCCTATGTGGCTTACCCCCAGGGTCACTCCTTACCACCGGAAATAAAATAAAGTAAAATTAGTATCGCCCCCGCAAAGTCAAATAATGGAGTATAATATATTTTTGTAGTTATAGAAAAATTAAATCTTATCTTCATCGTATGCTCCACCTCGGCGTAAGACGTCCGGCTGTAGTAGTGCACGTTCGTCTTTTTTGCCCAATTTTCCCTCCCCGATTGGGGAGATGTCAATTGTCGCTCCCCGATCTCATTGTCAATGAACTTTTGCCATTGTGCCAATGAGATCGGCTCCTTCAACGGGACGGATTAATGCCATTGGATAATGGACTCTCGTGTTTTCCCAAAGTATCGTGTCCTTGCTCCCTCAACTGCTCCAAGATGGAATCGCGTAGCTTTGGATCCAAGTTGAATTATTCCTGTCCAACAAATACAATGTTAGTTGCGAATAAATATAAATATAAATATAAATATAAAATGAAATTGAAATCGAAATTGAAATTGAAATATTCATATAAATATAAATATATTACCTGTAGTGCCGCCCAAACACCTAACTTGAGCTCATATGCACCTCCTTCTAACTCATAAACCCCGGGCCGATGACCGTCTTTAGCAGCTCGAGGGATCTCACTACTAGCTCCGACTTGTTCTCGATGGTAATTCCAAAATTTCCATATTTAGGGAGCCTAGGGGACGAGGAGCCCTCGTCGCCTCTGCTACCACAGAGCCCAGACGACATCATCATAACTAGCATCATCATCCTCGACTTAATACCTGAAGGAGACATTTACTGTAAAAAAATGTTATTAGTATATATATTTTGTTCGATATACAAAGTAATTTTGCCTCCCCCTTCCATACACACACGCACATACAATATATATATATATATATATATATATATATATATATATATACAAAGTAATTTCCAAAAAAAGTTGAACAATCCCACCCCCATATGGACAATAATCCAGTGGTTAGGCCACTTTTAAAACTAACCAACCCAACATTTATTAAACAAAATAATCCAACAGCAATGTCAACAACAAATGTGTATCCCGTACTCTTTCTAATTCATCTACTCAATTAATTCATTTCAACAATTAAACTAACAATTAAAGTATACAATTATTAATTTACTAATTTACAATGAGCGGCAATCCTACTTTCATATGAAATGGGCACTAATTATTAATTTACTTTCATCTAAAACTATACAATTAAAATTACAATTAATAAAGCTATACAATTTATTAATCAAATCTATACAATTGTTTAGATTGCCCCCCCCCCCCCCCCACACACACACACCCTCACCACACCCCCCCCCCCCCACCACCACCACACCCCCTGCCCCCTCCCCCCGCCACATAGACACGCACATACTATATATGTATTGTTTGATATACAAAGTAATTTTAAAAAAAAGTTGAAAAATCCCACCCCTCATATGGACAATAATCCAGTGGTCAGGCCACTTTTAAAACTAACCAACCCAACATTTACTAAACAAAATAATCCAACAACAATGTCAACAACAAATGTGTATCCCGTACTCCTTTTAATTCATCTACTCGATTAATTAATTTCGTCAATTAAAGTATACAATTATTAATTTACTAATTTACAATGAGGGGCAATCCTACTTTCATATGAAATGGGCACTAATTATTAATTTACTTTCATCTAAAACTATACAATTAAAATTACAATTAAAGCTATACAATTTATTAATTAAAGATATACAATTGCTTAGATTGCCCCACCACGCACACACACACCCCACCACACCCCCACCACTACCACCCCACCCCCTGATCCCTCCCCCTGCCACACACACATGCACATACTATATATATATTGTTCGATATACAAAGTAATTTTCAAAAAAAGTTGAAAAATCCCACCCCCATATGGACAATAATCAGTGGTCAGACCACTTTTAAAACTAATCAACCCAACATTTACTAAACAAAATAATCCAACATCAATGTCAACAACAATTGTGTATCCCGTACTCCTTCTAATTCATCTACTCAATTAATTCATTTCATCAATTAAACTAACAATTAAAGTATACAATTATTAATTTACTAATTTACAATGAGGGGCAATCCTACTTTCAAATGAAATGGGCACTAATTATTAATTTACTTTCATCTAAAACTATACAATTAAAGCTATACAATTTATTAATTAAAGCTATACAATTGTTTAGATTGCCCCACCACACACACCCACACACCCACCACACCCCCTGCCCCCTCCCCCCGCCACACACACACGTACATACTATATATATATATATATATATATATATATATATATATATATATATATATTGTTCGATATACAAAGTAATTTTCAAAAAAAAGTTGAAAAATCCCACCCCCATATGGACAATAATCCAGTGGTCAGGCAACTTTTAAAACTACCCAACCCAACATTTACTAAACAAAATAATCCAAGAGCAATGTCAACAACAAATGTGTATCCCATACTCCTTCTAATTTATCTACTCAATTAATTCATTTCATCAATTACACTAACAATTAAAGTATACAATTATTAATTTAGTAATTTACAATGAGGGGCAATCGTACTTTCATATGAAATGGGCACTAATTATTAATTTACTTTCTTATAAAACTATACAATTAAATCTATACAATTTATTAATTAAAGCTCTAAAATTATTTAGATTGCCCCACCACACACACACACACACACACACACACACACACACACCACCCCTGCCCCCTCCCCCCACCACACACACACACGCACACACTTGCACACACACACATACACCCCACCCCACCCCCTGCCCCCTTCCCTCTCACCCCACCCCCAACACACCTGCACACACACACACACGTACACACACAACCCACCCCCACCACCCCCTGCCCCCTCCCCCACCACACACATATATACACACACATACACACACATATACACATATATATACACACATACACACACATATAGAAATGAAAGAGAAAGAGAGGAAAAAACATACCTTAGAGAGAGAGAGGGCTGAAATCGCTTAGAGAGAGAGAGAGAGAGAGAGAGAGAGAGGGAAAACCAAAAATCGATGGGAAAAAAAAAGACTAGGAATTTTTTTACTAACGACATTGTCACGGTCGTGTCAAGGTCCTTGACCGTGATAATTATTCAAAGAATTGTCATGGTCATTGACCGTGACTAGTCCGTGACAAACATCTTTGTCACGGACTTGTCACGGTCAATGACCGTGATAATTCTTTGTCATGGTCTTGTCACGTCAATGAATGTGACACAAAACGTGTGTTTGTTGTCACGGTCAATGATCGTGACAAGGGTGGCCGGCTGAAAGGTGACAATTTGACCATTTTGTGGTAGTGACGATCAAAGATTGATGAGAGTTAAGGATTGTGGGAACCAATTCGTTGAGTAAGTGTACTGTCAACTTTTGTAATTTCACATCATAGTGAACTGTTTACCTTCACCGTTTGAGGTTTTTCCCTTTATAGTTATCCTCGTACATCGGTGTCTTGTGGATGATTTTTTTAGTTTATCTACTTATCACTTTGATGCATGTTTTAAGTTAAACATATAAAATTGGATAAATCTATTTTCCTAAGCAAGGTTTAAAATAGGTGCTAAGTTTAATTAGGTTAAATTTGTTTAAAGTTTCAATCTTTAAAATTTTGAAAATATAAAAATTAAACTTGTGTTTATTTGGACAATCTTTGCCTAAGCACACACTGTTGAGGGGTTTCATTCTCAAATTGGTATCAGAGCTAGAACACTTAGTTATTGTATTTTGATCCTGTGTATTTAGGCATGAATGTGGGAGGATTTGATGGTATTAGAACCCTAATATTTGATAGGTTGAACTACGCATACTGAAAAATGTGTATCAGGTCAGCACTTAAGGATATAGATGAGCGGGTTTTGTTAGTTGTTGTTAGAGATTGGACTTCACCTGTCACTATGGAAGGTGAATCAATTCATTTAAAACTTATAGAATCATGGAGTGAAGTTGAGCATAGGTTGGAAAGTTTTCATTATATAGTTTTAAATGCTCTGTTTTGTTCTGTTAACCCAGACGAGTTATGTCGTATTATGACTTATGAGATATCTAAAGAGGCTTGGGACATACTCCAACTCACCCATAAAGGAACTAGTGTTGTTAAGTCTTCCAAACCCTAAAACCTCATCAGTAGAGTGAAACATTTGATGAGTTTTACGCTAGACTATCCAACATAGTTAACTCGTCTTTTAACTTAGGAGAGAAGATACCCGTTAATCGAGTAATTATGAAAATCATAAGGTCATTGTCTGAAAGATTTAATCCAAAGGTGACTGTTTTGAATTCTTTGGGTACTCTTGACTCTACCAAACTTGAAGAGATGGTAAGTGACTTACAAACTTATGTCCTTAACATATCTACCTCCAAGAATTTAACAAGGAAAGAAAAGGGCATTACTTTGAAAACACGGAAGGAGGAAACACATGTTTTGAATGATGAGTCTAACACCGATTCTGAGGATGTGGTCATGTTGATAAAAAAAATTTAAAAATTTGTCAAATTCCAAAAGCAATAGAAAAATTCTAAAAGGTTTGAGAAAAACAATCACAACAAGCCGGATTACCTACTTAAGAATAGGAATGGGAATTTTAATAGGGATGAGTCGGAGCAATGTAATGCTTTTGAGCGGTATAGCCATATGGTAGCTGAGTGTACCACTAAACTAAAGAAGGAGGGCAAGAAACTAATAGCATTTAATTCCACCCTTAGTGATAGTGATCCGAAAGAGGGAAATGATTCCCCCATTGAGCGAAACTTTATCACGTTCATGGGTAGTCATGTTAACTTTGATGATAAATCTTTCAATGAAGATATTTATTTGTATAACACTTCCAAGGCCATTGTTTATGGACCCCAACTGAGTGATGGTAGAGAGTGGATATGAGAGTGCAGATGAAGAAGAGGAGGAGGAGAGTAATCTACAATTTGCCTTCCGTGAGTTGTATGAAAAATATTAAAAGTAAAGAAGGATAACTTGAAGTTAGAAACTAAGTTGAAGAAATGTGCCATAGTAAATAATGATTGTGTTTTGAATGAGGATCTTAGGGCACGTGAGAGAAATATTCGAGAGAAGCTAGAGTACATTGAGGGTGAGAGAGATAGTCTTCGTGATTTGTTAGAGGTTATAAATAGAGAGCTTCTAAAGTTTGAGGAGTCTAGACGTTTACTGGAGTTCGAGGGTAGTTGAGATTGAGAGATTAGAGTATGGTCAAATTTGATTTGGAGTCTATGACGAAAAAGTTAGATACAATGTTAGGCACTGTCCAAATCAAAGATGATAAGTGTGGAATTTTCTTCGATGATCATAATGCTTCCGCTACCAAAGGCAAGGCCATACGTTTGAGAGAGTCAAATAGTAACGTTAGGAAAGGTCAACCCTTTGGTAACACCCTTCGCCATATTTTCACTTGCACTTAATGCGGTAGGAAAGCTCACCTTAGGAGGTTCTGCTATGATCTTAAGAATGGTCTTAGGAAGTCTTAGAATAGAGTCATCGTGGATACTAAAGACCCTGACCATCATGTTACACCTACATAGGGTAGGAAATTGGATTTGGAGGCTTTAAATATTATATTTATTAACTCTCGTTTGCTTGCACATGATATTTTGAGGCTTTTCATATGCACAAATCTCCCATAGTCACAAAGTATGCGCATATTTGAGCTTTGTACGTATAAGAACCATTACCCATGAAAATGTTTGAAATGTATTGAAAAATAATATATGAGGGTGCATAGGAAGGGGTATGATAGGAGTAAATCTCCTTTACAGGAAATCCACCATTGGCAAGAGCCTAATGAAAAATTAAAGGCAATAAAAATAGAAAATTATCAAAGGCCAACATAATTTGTTTGTTTGATCTTTAAAAAGAAATAGCTTCAAAAAAATTGAGAAACGAAAAGAAAATAGAATACGATATATGTTTATCTTTTGTGGGTGCTTAGTTAAGGATCAACAGGTTCGCACAATGAATCCTAGTTATGCTTATTTTGTTATGACGCTATTGATTTGTAGAATCATCAATATTCTAGTCTTGTATGCAATGTGCTTGTTTGTTCATTATGTTCACTTTATCTTGTCACCTAATGCTCAATATTATTTCGATGAAGTTTTGCAATCAATTAGAACTTTTTGAACATATTTAAATGTTTAGGTCATAATTTATTTGTATCTAGTTCACATCCAAACGTTCCATTCCACATGTTTAGACACATCGATAATATGCTAATATGTAGAATTTATCTTTTTTATGTTGAGTTTTTGTGGTTGTTTATACCTATATATATGTTTTGGGTTTTCATTGGTATATTTTACATATGTTATATATGGTATTTAGAGTCTTTGTGGTTTGCATTTAGTCCATTTTTCTATATTCTTTATCATTGAATTTCATTTGGCATGCTTTACGATCATTTTCATATCATGCATTATGAGGTTTGAAAATCCTTTTCTCAAATTGGTAATTTCAAAATTGTATAATACTTCTTTGCTTATTTTTATTGATATTCTTTTTCATCGATAGTGAGATTATTTTATCATAGTTTGGACTATTTGTGATTGAGTTACCATGTTGTGTGTTTGCTACAATTTACACTATTGCATGATTTATTTTCGTATCACTTTGTTTAAAATTGTTATCTTATGATCACATATTCAGGGGGGTATTTGGTCTTTAGGGGGAGTAATTTTTTTATGCTATCTTGCTTTGTCTATGCCTAAACAAAAAGGGGAGAAATGCTATCTTTCCTTGCATGATTAGGATATCTTTATCTTAGGGGGAGACGTCTTACCTAGGTTGAATTTGTTTTAGACATTGTTAGATGTTTATTCATTTGAGAATTTATACTTGTTGTATTCTCTTTGCATTTGAAGGTGTGTTTAGTGTGCAGAACTATAGGTTTACAACATGCAGCAAAATTTTCAAGCAAAGCAAAGCTAATCAAGTTAGTTTGTGTGTCTGTCAAGCATTTGTACTCTTTTTCCTTTTTGGGATTGGGGAATGAGTCTTTTAGAGAGCTTGAAGAACCATAGGATTTTTGTTTTGGTTTTATAGCAAAATGTCTAAAGGATGGTATTTGTTAGGACAAATTTCCAATCGGGTCAATTTGTATATAATTGACATAATTCTGAACAAAATATTTAAATTATAGATTAAATTTGTGTTATTGATCCCGTAAGCCTATGACATGTTCGATAAAGATGTAGCTGCAAAGATTCATAGATTGGATATATTATGTTGTGTTTATCGTGCCAAGTATGGATTCACCTTTACCGAGGATCCCGAATGTATGAATGCATAATGAATATGGGTCCTTGGATATATTAAAGGTGTTTATGTTTTAACTTAAAATTATTTGGAACTTTGTTTAATTATTTTTTAAACAAAAATATTTTTGATTTTAACCTCGTTAGGACCAAGATTGATTTTAACCTCGTTAATAACCGAAGTTCTTTATTTCACCCTTTACATTTAAAGATCCAAGATTCATATTTCTTATCATTTGAGATCGTGAGTTTGGGTACCAAAGTTTGTTTCTTTTTATCTTGAGAGAACTTGTTTCGTGCCGTGAATTTCGTGCATACTGTTCTCTTCTCTATAGTGAAATGTATGAGTCCACGCACTTCTCAATATCCACCGATGAGGCCCAACAACCGTCTATATCGCAAAGTAAAACTACTGTGAAGTTTTGTAATTCCTCATCATAATGAACTGCTTGGTTGGGTGGTCTAAGAATTTTCCCTTTGTGGGTTTCTCCTCATACATGGGCATCTTGTGGATAATTTATTTTTTTTATCTTCTTATCACCTATATGCAAGTTTTTGCTTTAAAATCATATCTACATATAATTAGGTTAATTTTTTTTAAAGTTTCAATGTTTAAAATTTGAAAAATATTAATATTAGACTTGCGTTTATTCGTACCATCTTTTCCTAAGCACACATTATTAAAGGGCTGCGTTCTCAAACTTGAGAAAGATGAGAACAAAGAATGAGAGAAGTGGTTTAACATGGTTCAGCACAATTAGGTTCTTACGTCCACAAGTGTAAATATACTCTGTATTTTGAAAGGGTACAAGCTCTCCATAATCTCTCAAGGGTTTTGTGTGTGTCGTTTTCTTCATGTCCAAGCTTTGAGATATGGTATGCTATTTATACTTGGAGTAAGAAGGATAAGAGATGGAATACATTTATAAGTCAAGAAATTACACCTTTTTACATTCTTGATGACAACCAATGGTGAGCTAACTGTAGATAGTTGGGAGGTTCCACCCACATGCATTTATATGAAGATATTATGCATATTCCCACGTGCATCTCATGTGTATGCCTTAATATTCTAAATTACTGATGGTCGTCCATCCCACTGACCACGAGACAATAATGAGCCGAATAAGATAATTATTTGTTGATAATATACAAATGAGTATTTCATGATGCCAGGTGTCATAATTTTATTGGTCCAGGTCATAGTCTAATTTTATGGTACAACAAAAATCTCCCAATACTTCATTCATGATCCGAGCGAGCAGTGGTTAGTGGAGTAA
The DNA here is from genome assembly GCA_949130495.1 of Sambucus nigra. Lineage (NCBI taxonomy): Eukaryota > Viridiplantae > Streptophyta > Magnoliopsida > Dipsacales > Adoxaceae > Sambucus > Sambucus nigra. The sequence continues at coordinate 549,075,586 of OX422212.1, read as the reverse complement.
AGGTATGGAGTATTAACCTTTAGGTGTTGGTGGGCTCTATGAAAACTTGGTTGTAAGTCTTCAATTGTGGTTTTTACATGTTGAGGTACTTGTTCGACAGTTGATATCTGAATTTTGCATTTTGGGGGAAATGACTTTGCTTATTGAGGAAGTTTCAAATTTTATAAATAGGAGAAATATTCACAATGCATCCAGGGTTACCCCGGTAATAAAAATCATTAGGTAATGAACCACCGCTAAGGAGAAATGAAAGATACTTATAATCATACCAACTCTGTACAATTGGAGAGCCATCACCAAGCCTACAAAGTGTCATTTGCTTACTCCATTCACTTGACCCTTAATTCAAAAACTCTTTCTCCTTCTCCAAATTTTTTTCCATTCATGAGAGTTATGAACTTTCGTGAGAGAGGTGTTCCTCCCTTTTTGCTGTAAGAACTTCTCCTTCTATGTACTTATTTTGTAGTACTTTACTACAAATATAGTCTATACTGTGAATGAGAGTTTATTGGAGATTTTTAGGTCCACCTATAATATCCCTACGTGAATAACAACTTAGCTAATGGCTAGTCCTTATGACCTTTGCACTTTAACTGAGGGTCATTAGTTACCCACTATTTTTATTATTGAGTGTCATCTTAATTTTTGACCTAATTGTTTATTTTTAGAGTTTTATCGATATTTTGATCTGGTTCCTGACCAAGTTGCCTCAAACTCATGGAGGATCATTAATGGGTCTCATAGCATCAATGAGTGATATGGAACACACATAGGAATATATGAGTTAATGTAGTGTTGCCATTAGGTTACTACAAATGAAAACATTTATTACTTGAAGATGAGGCAGTCTAATATGGATGTGGTTGTGAATCTACTTAATTCCATTAAAGACTATTAGGATCATGGTCTCATCATAAAGAATTGGAAATTTACTCATATTCGTGAGGGTGCAGTGTATAGTGGCCCAAGGTGTCCTCAAGAAGGCCAAGGAATAGGTCAACACATGCACACACGTTTCAAATAATTTTTTTATTGTATTTTTCTTCATTTCTATAACTGATTATATGCCTCTGATTTCTGTTTTGCACATAAGAGCAAGAATAAAATCCCTCATAATTTTGAAGTTAATTTTGCTGATTTGGAAGTTATTTGGTTAGTTCAGTAAAGAATTGGATTTGAATACTATCCCAAGTTGGCTTCATTATTGCTCGGCTACTGGAGTTCTACCACCTTGTTTGTAGCTAGACCAATTGAGACTATACCTCAACCCCCATTAGTTTAGATGACCTTTCCTCTTCCTCCTCTAATAACTCAGTATCTAGTTCTAAGTTCTCCCATAAAGCATAGGTACATTTATCAATAGAGAGCACCTCTTCATTCTTTAAGCCTCTAGACGTCACCCTTGTACCGAGCAATATTCCTCCTTCAGATATAGTGAAAAGAAAGATCTTAAAACTCCACACAGGGCTAGGTGTCCTCCCTTAGCGAGAAAAAAGCCTAAGGTTGGAGGTTCTATCCATCATGTCATCTTGGATACATCCTTTGCCAAGGACCATGAACTTTTGTCTAAGAGGGAAAGAAATGATCCAACCCCTCCTATGGGGATGGTAGGAAAGAAACATGCTCATAAGGGAAAGGGTATTGTCCAGTATGTAGCTGATTAGTGTTGGAGTTCTCCCTATCGACGAAGAGATAATATTTTTCTCCATTACTCAAGGCTAATTGATAGAGAAAATCATAATCTAGCCCTAGTAAGTTGATTGTCCCTTAAATAACTATTTTTATTGATTTCCCTTTTCTGAATGTTTATATTGCAATCCTTGATCAGCTACGATAAACTTTTGAGGAGGAACGACAAACTAAAAAGGTCATCTTTTGATGTGGATGTTTCCTTTTAAGGAATGCATGAATACTTTGAAGCTATTGGTCAGGACCATGAGGGGGATAAGAAGAAGTTAGAGGAGAAGGTTAAGTTAATAGAGTATGAGAATATCTCGATGGTTGAAGTTGCGATCGTCGCTAAAAAAGAGGGTGATGATACTAAGAGAGTTACCGACCAGGAAAAAAATCAAGTGGAAGAGACAAAGGCTAAGGTTGCCACAGACAAGGAGGATGCCTTTACTTGGGGTTGGGATAAAGCATTATTTAATGCTTCCCTGCAGATTGAGTATTTGAAGAAATCATCCTTCAATGATGATTGGGATGCTGCCCTCACCAAGGTTGGCACTATAAAGGTATTAAATCTCTTTCTCTTGTTCAATTATGGCACTCCTCCTCAGATAGAAAATAAGGTGAATGAGGAGGAGGAGGAGGAGGTTGGAGAGTTTTTGGCGAATGATCAGCTAGTGATCTTCGAACGAGCAATGGTTAAGGTCACGGAAGATATAGAGAAGGTGGGAGACGGATCCAAGTAGTTTTAGGAGTCTCATGATTTGTATTATTTTATTTATTTTTTAATATTTTCTTTCTGACTGAAACATCTTGATGTAACTCCCATTTTTATTCTAATAAAATAAAGTTTTATTCTCCATATCATTATCTTGATCAACTTGTTACAACTCTCATTTCTTTAGCATGTACTTATAACCAACCACCTATTTTCCAGTTTAATACCAGGTTAGCATATTTAGTCGTTGCTCAGAATTATCTTCAACGAAGGCATAGTCACCTATTCAGTGTTGGTTATGAAGAGATGGATGAAGAGGAACTTACGAAATTGCTTGGACAAGGTGAGTTTGCTCAAGCTAAGGAAGCATTTCTAAATATACATTTCCTTTTTCACCAGGCAGTGGCGAACAACGTTGATTTGCTTGAAATGATACTCAACCTTCAATAAAGCTACAAGGAAATAGTGGTAAGTCTGTATATCGACTATGAGAAGAAGATGGAAGACGTGCGGACTAGCAGTGGGTTTGATCAGAAGTTTCTATCCTTACCTTTGGATTATTCTAAGAAGGAATTTGTCTTCAACTCGAAGCTAAAAAATGCAAACGAAGTTGCCAAGTTGCTCGATCAAGAGACCAATTCATTATGTATTGAGCTTGAAGGCCTTTAAAATTCAACATTTGTCTACCATAATGAATATGCTTCTTACTTGGAATAAGAGAACGTACATTTGATTAGAAGAGTTTGAGCAACTGAAGAAGTCTACGAAAAAAAGGTTAATCCTCTCAGTAACTAGTGAGGATTCCTCAATTAGCGGAGGGAGAATGGACTAAGAAGACTTTGATCGACTAAGCCACAATCATAAAGAATCAGTCGTCGACCATCAAAAGGTTGAATGAAAAACTTGGTCGCCTTATGTATTAGTTACATAAGAAACCGCGTAGCTTCTCCATGGATGGTTATGATGAATCCATTACACACATGAGCGTAAAACTTGACCATAACCACAAAGTCAGATAAAAATAAGGTTGGATCAATGCCCTCACAGTGGTGAAATTACCGAAGCAAAATGAATTGTGGTATTGGCATGATCTAGGCTTCTTAGATCACACTAATCCTCCCTTAAAATTAGATGTTTCGTGGGTTCCTCCAGATACTATTCCATTGAGTTTGATCATAAAATAGCTCAGGGATTATGGTATGGATGGAAATGATGAACTCAGCCAACCACTTCACTTGATGAACATGGAAAGTTCCAGTAGCCAGACAAGTCTTAGGGATATGAGTACCACTATTACCCCTTATGCCTTCGATGTTCCTCTAGCTGGTGCTGGGAAGGAGTCAAACGAGCCACCTCATCCCTTTGATATATTATTATATTTTAATTTTGTTGGGTTTGTAATAATTATTCATGATTAATGAAAATGTAATTCTTTCTTTTTCCTGCATTAACTTATTAATTGTTAGTTGTTTAGAAATGGTACTAGCAGTTTAGCCTTATGATTATATGGTCGGCTGTCACTCGATTAATATATATTACTAGTTACAAATGTTGGACAAACCTAGTTTGTCCTACCTTAGAGTCTTCTAATATTTAATAATATAGCTTATTAGTTGTACAGATGGATTTAATTATATTAACATTAATTACCGATGGTGACAAAATGTGGTAGGATTAGTCCTTGCGTTTTGCCAGTTATTGTTGGTCTTTGTTGTCCATATGGATGACTACATTGGATTTCCTTAATTTATTTTTGTAAGCTTCTCATTCTTGACCATTTGGGGTGATACATGAAGTTTTTTATTTGTTTACGAGATGTATTTGAATTGCTTTGAATTTTTAGCACAACTCCCACTTTGACGAAAAAACATAAAAAGAGTAATAATATCCACAGGGAATTATCATTCTTTATTGATTAATGAAAATGAGTTACATGGAGTTGAATATTAATTACATTTCGTGTGATTATTGATAGTACTTGCTCAATGTTATGCATTCTAAGGGTTCTTAAACTATTCCCCTTCTAGTGTTTCAAATTTATAAGTCCCTAGTTGGACAATAGCAGAAATTAAATATGGACGATACCAATTGGGATCTAACTTGTTTCCTTTATGGATGTATTTCTTTAGCACGTAGTCCCCCTCTTTCATATTTTTCAGGTTCACTCTTTTGTTGTAAAATCAAGTGGTTCTCAAGTGGTAGGCTGCCACCTGAAGTGATACATTCTCTCTGACTTCTTCCAGTAGGTCTAAATCTAACCTCCTTATGAGGTCACTCTTCTCCAGTCAAAATTGAGGACTCGGTGACTTTGAAGACCAATTTCTATTAGGACCACTGCCTCTATTTCGAAAGCTATCATGTAGGGAGTCTCGAAGGTAGCTATTCTCGGCGTTGTCCAATATGCCAAGAGTATGCTTTGGAGATTATTGATCCAATTTACTCTAGAATCATCCAATCTAATTTTTATTCTGTCGAGCAGAGTTATTCTTGTTACTTCTGTTGTCTCGTTTCAATGTTAATGACCAAGTGTAGAATCTAGTTTTTAGATTTTGGTGCGAATACAATAGTCTTCAAATTCCTGATTATCAAACTATATTCAATGGTCGATGAATAAGGCATATATAATCCTATTATGGAAAATAATGTTGTTACAAATGAAATGAAATACCTTTTTCATACGTAAATGCCCATTAGAGGTTCAACCTCCACCCATTTTATTAAGTAGTCAGCTGCAACGACTAGGTAATTGAACCATCCTCTTATTATTTTATAGGGGGTCGACCATGTCAATACCCCACACGATGAAGGGCCAAAGGGATGTGATCATTGAGACTAAATCCCCAATATTTTATGTATTACAGAGTATTTTTAGCACTTATCACAGAGCCTTGTATAGTCCGCACAATTTATTTTAATGATGGGCCAGTAGTAACCTTTTGTGACCACTCACTTGACCAATGATCTTCCTGCTGAGGGTGATCCATAAGAACCTTCACATATCTCATTTATGAAGTTACCGACCTCAGTCGGATGGACACATCTCAGTAACGAAATGATGAACCCTCTCCTGTATAAAAGTCTTCTGGCTTCCTTAAGATATGTTCGCATAATGCCTTTCTCTAAGTAATTTTGTATTGGATCCATCCATGATGGTCTTAGGTCCAATTCAAATTATATTGGTACTTTCTTCATATGTCCTCCTTTTCATGAGGATTTCCACTATAATCGTTCTTCTTAGCTCTGTTCTGGTGGCAGACGCAAGATGAGAAAATGAGTCTACTCGGGCATTATCAGCCCTAGGGATCCTTATCACCTTGGTTGCTGGGAACATTGATATCATCTTTTTTGTTTTGGCCAAGTATTCTATCATGGACTCCTCTCTTTCCCTATAAACTCCCATTTTCTAGTTCACTATCAGCTGAGAATCACTATACACCTATATTTGCTCGGCTCCAAAAGATGAAGCTAGGCCAAACCCTAATATAAGTGCTTCACACTCTGCTCTTTATTAAAGACATTAAATTGGCATCTAAGGAATTATTATATGTCAATATTAGCTAACGTGATGACTATCAAGCTTGATGTACTGCCAAAGGCATATGATGAACCATCTACATACATCTTCCAAATATGAGGGTCATTTTTAAAGTCTCCTTTAACCAAGGCCCCATAATTGAACGCTTTTTTCTGTTGCTCCAAATTGTGAATAATTTCCTCTTATTTAGTCGATGATTCAGGTACATCAGTGATCTGATCGGCTAGATTGGTGGTCTGTATATCTCCCTAGGCGTCCACTAATTAGGTTGAAGTAGTGAGCTCTCTTTTGAAGAAGTCTACTCATTAAAAAAAGATGAGCTCTCTTCCATAAAAGTTTGCTTTTCCTCTTTCCAGATTGATCTCCCTTCTTTAGAAGTCTGCTCTATGGGTTTTTCTTTGTATGTGAACTCAATAATGAAATATGTTACGTCTTGGACTTTTATCATCGTTTTTGGCTCATATTGTATGTTATACTCTCCTAATTTTATATCCTAAGCCATCAGTCTACCCGATTTCTCATTTTTATGAATGGTTTGTCCTACTGGTAGGTTTGTATAGACTACAACGGTATGAGCTTCGAAATATGCCTCCATTCTTTCGGAAGCCTTATTTAGGGCTAATGATAGTTTCTCCTGCCTTGGATATCTGATCTATGTTCCTCGGTATGATTTTCTCGTATAGTAATTGGGTTTTTACCCCCATTATCTATTCGTACCAACACTGAGCTAACTGTTGACTCAGATACATCTAAGTATAAATAGAGTTTCTCTCCTATTACAGGCCTTAAGAGAAAGGGTGGGGATCTTAAATCTTTATTTAATTCCAACAAGTCAACTTCGCATTATTCATTCCACTCAAATTACATTTATAGTACCTTAAGGAAAGGAATGCATTTATTGATAGCTCGCGAAACTAATCGGTTCAACACTTCTACCCTACTTATTAACTTATGCACCCCTTTCATACTCGTTGGAGAATGCATGTTAATAAATTCTTAGATCTTGTTTGGATTTGCTTTAATTACTCTCTAGTTTACTATGAATCGAAGGATCATTCCTTCCTCTACTCCACATACATATTTCACTGGATTGAGCTTCATTTTGTGTTTTTCTAGTTGGTAGAATGCCTAACCTAAGTCTCTGATATGGTCGACAGATATCATTCTCTTGTTGAGCATGTCATCTACATACACGTCCATGTTCTTGTTAATCGTTTTTTCAAAACCTTTGTTTACCAACCTTTTTTACGTTCCCTAGTGTTCTTGAACCCAAAAGAAATGACGTTATAATAATTGGTACCTCGGCTGGTTAAAAATGAAGTATTTTCCTTATCCTCTGGATTCATCTTGATTTGACTATAGCCTGAATACACATCCATGAAACTGACTAGCTCATGTCCAGCAGTAGCATCGACCAATTGATCAATCCTTGGTAAAGTATAATAGTCATTTGGGCAGGCTTTATTCAAATTAGTAAAGTCAACACACATATGCCATTTGTTATTCTTCTGTATGACCATTGTTGAATTAGAAATCCATTATAGGTAATTGACGTCCTCAATGAAGCTTGCTTTTGTAGCTTCTCCACTTCCTCTTATACGGATATGTTATCTTCCTAGCTGAAGACACGTCACTTTTGTTTGGACAGCTTGGCATCCCTGACTATGTTAAGTTCATGACACATGAACTCTAGATCAATTCTAACCATATCCTCATGACTCAAAGAAAAAACATCATTTCATTTATTGATAAAATCCACCAACTACTTTTGAATGGTAGGGTCCAATGATGAGCCGATCTGTGTTGTTTTCTCCGGGTGTTCATCATCCAAGATAATTGATTCTATCACTTCCACAACTTACCCTTTGATCAACCCTGTCTCTTCCCGCAGATCTATTCTTTCTATTTGGTAGGTAATGGTCAGTTTCTTTTATTCCTCTTGGTCGGCTGAAGTATGGTAGCACTATCTAGATTCAATTTGATTCCCTTTAACCATCCTGACCCCATAATGCATGGGGAATTTTAAAAACTAATGTACAGTAAAAGGCACTAATTCAAAATTTTTCAATCCAAACCTGTCGAGGATAATGTTATATGTTGAGTTGACGTTCTTATCTAGGATGAAGAAATATATTTTCTTAGTTCTATATGTCTATCGGGTAACAATCATAATTTTCAGACTAATTATTCCCAAAGGATACACCTTTTCTCCTGAAAAACTAATTAACCTTTGAGTTTTCTATCTTGCAGTTTCAAACTTTTGAAGCAATTATAGAATAAGACATTGGATGAAATACCATTGTCAACCAAAACTCTACACACCTTTCCTGCGTGGACCATCATCGTGACATCTAGGAGTCATTATGAGGAAAAAAAACCCTGATAGATAATTTTTGGAGAATCCTACCACTATCTTTATTTACTTTCCTCAGACAAGTGTCTACATCACTAGTTAAGTTGATCTGTCGAATATGATCACGGTCTTTAGCTTTATTGAAGTAGGCTTTACTCTCCGCCATTTTATCTTCTTTGCCTACATCACCTCCTATAATAAAGTTACATCCAAAAGAAATCATTTTTACCTCGCGTGCAGGCTCTTTAGGTCTCCTCGACAGTTTGTGTCATCTTCGTAGTTATCATCCCTGCTTCTTTTCTTGTCATCTCTTCTTTTATAACGGGATTTTGAACTTCTCAGCCTCCCTTATCGAAAAATATTAATAGTTTCCCTCTTCATATCAGGTTCTTTATCTCAATTTTTAGGGCCATGCAGTTGCCAATGTTATGGTTGTGATCTTTATGGAACTCACAATATTTACTTTTATCTCTTCAGTTTAGTGGAGATTTTAGCTTTTTATGCCATTTCAGGTCTTTACTCCTACGGATCTCTTCTAGAATTTGGTGAACACCAACAGTCGAAGGAGTGTATTCGTCATATCTCTTTGGCTTCTCCACCTTTTTATATTTTTTCTCTTTTTTCTCAGAGCTCTTATTGGCATCAGTCTTGGAGTTGTTGGTCTCTTTAGTAGCCATAGCCTCCTCGACGTTCATAATTTTACTTACTTTGGCCAGTAGTTCGGTCATAGTCTTGGGTGGCTCCTTAGCCAATGCATAATATAACTTTTTAAGTAACAACTTGCTCATTAATACGATAATCGTTGTCATCTCATCCTAGTCATCGACCTCTAGCTTTTCACAATTAAATCGGGTGATGTATTCACGAGTGGTCTCTCCAACCCTCTGGAAAACATTTAGTAGATGAGCTACCCTTTTGTTTGGCTTGGCTCCCAAGCAGAAATTGCATATGAATAAATTAGTCAACTGTTGAAATACAGAGATTTTTCATCATGGAAGATTGTTGTACAAGATTTGTATCAACCCATTGATAGTATTGGAGAAAGCTTGGCAACACATCTCATCGGGGACTAAATAAATGTTGGAAACAAATTGGTATTGTTCCACATGTTGTACTGAATCAGTTTTCCCATCATACTTCGGAGTTATCATGGGTGCCTTAAACTTAACAAATTTAGGGTAACTCACAATTGCAGGCGTGAAAGGTGATCCTTTCACAAAACTCCTATGTGAGGGATTTTTTGACTTAGCTATCTCCCTTAAATAATACTCCAGTCATTGGAATGATCCCCTTGATGGATGGTCATCTGGATTAGCCTAGGCTGAGATGGTTTTAATTTATTGGTTATTATTATACACTAAGCACTCTTCTTGAGAAGTCTGCTCGATGCGTACTGACCCTTGCATGCTAGTTCTTGACCTGACGAAACCTTTTGGGTGATCTCTAGACCCTTTAGGCTATTAGTGATACTTCCCGCTCACTGCTCAGGTACCTAAGAAATCAAATGCGGATCCCTTACTCAGCCTCTCCAACACACTTGGCCTTTCCTTGGAGAATGATTGTTAGTCATAATGATTAGTGGTCCTAAGGGACGAGGTGGCTCCTGGGTGATATTATCAATCATCTTGTGATCTAGAGTATCTAGATTTTCTTCTTTCATTTTCCAATCTAACATTCACCTTGGTAGGGTTTAGTATCACCGTTACGTAATGGGATGGTTACCTATCTCTATAGGGGTCGGAGGCAATATTTCACCTCTCTTATTAGAGAGTTCTCATCCAGACGGTGTGATAGGGTCTATTACAGGCCTACTTTTACTATCCTGGGGCGTCTAATTCAGTTGCTTCACTGTTTCCTGCAATACCTCTTAACCTTTGGCTATGCTCATCAAAATTCCTTATAGATCCCCAATTCCCACAGAAGTGGAGGGAGTAATGATTTCATTTGCCCTGCGGCTTTTGGTATTATCCATTATTTCTCACAACAAAGGGGTTGCCAGTTAAACTTGAATAAGAAACACCAAATGGCTTCTCTAGTCGTTCCCACAGATGGTGCCAATTTGTTATTGTCTAAAACTGGTATTGGGATAATATTACGTCTTAGCTAGTAAATACCAATAATAAACTATAACAAATATAAAAGAAGACATTTTAAGTTGAGAGAGCTGAGAGATAGCGGATGAGATATAAGGTTTAACGTGGTTCACCCCAATGAGCTGCCACATCCACAAGTCTAAAACTACTTTGTATTAAGATAAGGTACAAGATCTTAAGAACCTCTCTAGGGTTTTATGTATGTCATTTTCTTTATGTCCTAGATATGAGATATGGTGTGCTATATATAGTGGGAGTAATAAGGAGAAGAGGTGGAATGCCTTTATAAGTCAGGCAGTTACACCTTTTTACATTATTGATGATAACCAATAATGAGCTAATTATAGATAGTTGGGAGGGTCAACCCACATGCATTTATATAAAGAGATTGTATATATTCCTATGTGAATCTCACACGTATACCTTGATAGTCTATGATGATACAAGAGATCATCCACTTGTCATTCTCATACCAGCAAGTCGTGTAAAATACGTAGTAAGAAGATAAAGCAAGTAAAGTGAGATAAAAGATGAGACATTGAGTAGTTCATCTATTAAAATGAGCCTACGTCCACTTTGGTGCCACACTCTCATTATATCCATTTATTACTACATGTTTACAATGCCGTAATAGGCATACAATGTATATGAGAGAAGAGAATACATGTCTGTAATGTTTTTGGGAGTGTCGAAGAGATGATCGTGATGTCGGTGGATAGCCTCCATGCTGTACCGAGAGGTGTGGGGTATCTAGCAATGTCCCCAAGTGTAGTAGTCTCTGGACTGGATATCAGTGTAAGAAATATACTCAGATCAGGATCAAATCAGGTGAGGCCCTTTAATCTCGAGGGGTTGACCTCCATTTATAGGAGGTGTATGTGTTATATCGCTGTTGTAATGGATTAGGGCCGCGGCTAGTTGAGTGGATAAATTAGCGCCACACCCTGTAAGATGTAAGGGACCACACCCTGTGAATAAAGGGCTGCGATAGTAGGACAGTGAGCCATATGTAGGTAAGGATGCAACCTGTAAATGATAGGTTATGGTGGTACTTATTTATCACATGCCCACTGTATACTTGTTCCGCGATAGGGTGCCATATTTTCCCTATCAATAAGCCCCCAAGGCGCGATGCCAAGGGTAATTTGGTGTTGCGTCTTGTTGTCAACCTGTCGTGGTGTGTTGTCTCTACGGTGGCTATTTTCAAAGCAATGTTTCGACTTCCCATGCCCTCTTATATAAATGGATCCGGTCGTGGCCTTCATTACGTTTTCCAAACTCTTGCGAGAAAATTGAAGGCAAACTTCTGTCAATTCATCCTTTGAGTTTTTTGGCGTGCATTTGGTGGTGCTTGTGGTGTCAGGAGGCTGAGCAATCATTTTTCACCAATTTTTAGGTAGCTTTCACATCAAACTCCTCCTCAATAGTTCTGTAATTCAATTTCTTCAACTGTTCTTACTTTCTTATTATAAATGAACCATCGAATTCATACCATGACTAGTGTAATGAACTGTTTGTCGCTTGAATCCATGTCTTCTAATTCCATAATGGATTGAACACATTTGAAATCTTGTGATTTCTTGGGTCATAATAAATAGATGATTTTATGTTTGGATCAATCTTCAATCAAGACAACAAACCCTTAATAATAAAATACATCCTTAATCTTGCATCGCTGACCCAAGAAGCAACTGATGTTGACTAGGCTTAGATCCTTAGTATTTTTTAATTCCCAGATTGTAGGATCGAATTATTACACAAACCAATGATATATAATTCTGTTGGATCATACTTTTTGGATTTAGAGTAGTGTAAGAATTAAAAACACATCACTATTCTTGATGTTCTTGAACCAATCTTTCAAATTCTAGGGCTTCGATCTGTAAGTTAGGCCACCTCTTGTGTTAAACCAGTTTAAGAATTTGGTCATGCCATGTGATTGTCTGGTTGCGTAATCATAACAATACTTTACTATTACTCCCTTTTACATAGAGTTTTGCCTTGGGCTAGTTTTCGCGGCCCTTGACAATACTTTATTACGTTGTTCATGTCGCGGACTCTAAGAGTCTTATTTGACCTTACTGGTTGCAGCACCTAACAACGGACTTTATTATTTTCAGGTCTTGTTGCAACAATGTGAATTGGAATCTTGATGATTTTCTGAAGGATTTCCGGAACACACACTTTGGAATTTCTCCTCCTGAACTCCCTTTTGTGCGTCCTTTACAGACATTTGGGCCTTGCATACTCAAAGATTACCCAAATTGTATCACTTTAGATTCTGAATCTGCAAACTCAACCTGTAGGAAAGATTCTGAGACCAAGACAATGTAAGAGGAGGCCAACTCAAGTAACAACCCAATAGATATTGATGTCGCGGCTACTGGGCCATCTAAAGCTAGGGACGCGCCCGTTGGCCCCTCTAACAGAGCTGAGACACCTCCTGCGGACTTAAACATTCGCAGCATTATAACTCAAGAATGGGTTGACCAAGTGGCTGAAGCATTTGAGTTTCATGAGGATTTAATATCCTCAGCACCCGCCGCAAAATAAAGGCTCTGCACGGCACTTGCTGATGATGGGGTCTGCTTCCCTCTCCACATGTTTGTTTATGGGTTGTGGCTGCCTATTCCAGTCCCCATTAGGAGAATCTTCCAAATCATGAATCTAGCCCTAGTCCAACTACATCCCAAGGGATGGAGGGAAATTCTTGCGGTCGTGGTGCTATGGAAGAATAGGTTCAAGAGGGGTATAACTCCCACAAAATTTTTATTTTTTACAGACCTAAGAATTTTTTTATAAAATTTGCATGGTACTATTACTTTACAATATGCAGCAATGATGAAACCCTCTATAGTGGGAGGCCTTCTAGTGTGAACAATTGGAAGGGCAAGTACTTTTTATATTTCTGGAGAGGGGTGGGAAATCCACCCAGATGAGAATGAGAGAGAGAGATCTTTCAGGATGCTGCAGCAGTGGGGACGCCCCTCCAAGATTGGTAAATAAGGTTGCATCCCTTAGATTTGTGGTTGCATCCTGTTGTTTAAATTTGTCTTTGTTATATGTTGTCCTTTACTTTTGTACTCATATTTTAACTTTCTATGCAGCTCTAGACAATTTGCCTCTTACTAAGCGGCAGGAGAGTAGGATAAGAAGGGCTATGATAATAAGTTCTAACGATAAAAAGTTTAGTACCTTAGTGACTTCGGCCTCCATATTTGAAGTAGGCTACTCAAACAAAAAATCTTTGCCAAAATAGATGGCCGCGTAAGGCAATAACGCTTTCTTTTACTAGTGCTACGGCCACTATTTTTAAACCATAAATTTTTACACTACTTTATTTCTTCTTCAGGTGAGGAAATTGATAGGGGGATCTTGACAGATCAACTAGCTGGAGTGGATGAGGATGAGACTGCCCACAATAATGATCCTAAGCAGATAAAAAGAAATAGAGGCAAGTCCCAACGTCCTGCCGCAGCTAATGTGGATGATCAAACAGCTCCTGTCACGGCCACCATTCAGGTTGAGGAGCCTACTACTCAAGAAAGGCCCGAGGGCCAATTTGATGATGACATTGGTGCTCATCTTGTCGCGGTGAGATTATTTCCTTATGGTTCTGAGCCTTAGGAAGGCCGCTACACTTCCCAAACCAAAATTTCAACAAACTCACCCCATCCTCAAATAATAATTGTTGTTAATGCCAACCTAACACCTCCCAAAAGTTGCGGTAACATTAGACCATATGGTCGTCCGCGACCCCAACAGAGGAGGCCAAATCCTCAGTTTTACTGGGACACAACTATCAGGGAGGTTCATAAAATTCAAAGGTTTCTTGACAATATAGACCTCAACCACCTGGTGGATGAGGACCACGAGCACCTTGAATAATATTCTCTTCATAATCTGCTGAGGGTAAGTGCAAATTTGCATCTTCCACACTTTCTTCTTGAATCTCATTTTTTTCTTATACATTTCTTTTCAGGTCGCGGACGTTGTGGTGTCCCAAAAGCTGAAGTATGATGTCCTCTACAAACTAAAGGAGGCCGCAAAAAGAATTCATGCGGCTGACCTGGAGAATGCGAGGAATTCTTCACTAGAAGCTAGCAAAATGTTTACTGCCACAGCACTCCAAGTAGCTCAGTTAGAACTTGATTCTGCTATAAAGGCTAGGGATAAGGTAGAGGGAAAATTAACAACGATTAGAGCCTCTTTAGAAATTGAACAAGCAAAGGTTACTGATGTTACTAAACTTGCCTCTAGCCTTGAGTTCCAGTTGAAGGAGTTGCAAGAAAAATTTGCCAAATAGGAGACTGATCACTTCATGGCTCTGAAGAAGATGGAGGATTCTCACTCCGCATCCCTCAAGAAGGTCGTAGAGGTTGTTGTAGTGGACTATAAAAAGTCGAGGGACTTTTTCCTTACCAACAACAAGGCATACATCTGTGACTATCAAGAGCTAAGGTATAGGGTGGAGAAAAAATTCCCTGATTCCAAAGCCCAGATTATGTATTGGAGTGTTGGAGATGCAGAACAGAGTGCCTGTGTAGCTAAGATAAGGGTTGTAGCAGAAGAGAGAGGTAGAAAATTAATGGAAGAGGTTGCGGATGAAGATGAATCAACAGAGACAGCCGCAGAAGGAGAGGAAGGGGATATGGAAGATAATACAGAATCTTAGACTTAAGATTTTTCCCTCTTTTTTATGTAATGAACAATGGGTTGCGGCCTCTTAATATTTAAACTTCATTTAGGCTATGGCCATTAATTTGTACCTAACATTTCACATCATTTTGCTAAGGCTGCGACCACTTTGTTTAACTACTCTCTTAATTGCTCCTTTGTGTATTCGTCTCTATTGATTGCTTATGATATTTGCATTGTTGATTTCTTGATTAAATGACTTGAGAATATGCTTCTTCAATAACTGAGACTTGAATGTAGTATACGGCTGCGACATCACCTTACAAGTGGTTCCTCCTAATAGGCTACGACCTGTAGTGCTTTGCCTTGGACTTTTCAAAACTTTTGTATTTTGCCTTCACTACATAAAGTTTGCACCCTATATTTATGGCTATCATCCCTAAGCTTCAGTGCCAAAGAGAAATGTATTTGGGGCTATGGCTTAACATCTTCACTTCCTCATTTTTCCAAGTCTTGGTTGAATTCAGAGGTTGCAACTGGTTTGCAACCCAACTGCGACCTTTTAGCAATTCTAATAATGTCCATTTTTCTTTATTGCATCTTCTAAATGGATAACTGAACTCTCTGATGTCCGCGGCCATATTAATAGGGTTGTGTCTCCTTTCAATCCCTTTCCAAGAAATTGATGACAACATGCTGGGCTAAGGCCAACCTCTTTCTGTAGCTTTGGCATGCTTCATGATGTCAGTGTCACAACATTTTTAGTTGCTTTAATTGCCTTTCATGGCTTTCCTTTGGTCACTTTGAATGGGTTATTATCAGACCCTGCTCTAGGTATTATAAATCTTCGCCAAGCTATGTTTGGATATATATAATGCCTTCCCCGGCTATAATAGTATTATCCGCAGACAATTAAGTCTTCAGACCCTTCAAATGTAGGATTATCTATAGACAATTAAGTCTTAGGCCCTTGTGGGTTATTGTCAGGCCTCCCCGGGATAGGAATTTTGAAGCTTCCACAAGCTAATGTGCAGGAAACTTTTAAGCCTCCCCAGGCTGGGTTATATAATTAAGCCACCCACAGCTAAGTGACGTATGCTGACAGTTGAGAACGGGCATTATAAGCCCCCGTGGCTAATTTAATAGCCATTGTAATCCCTCGTGACTAATATAACGGTCATTGGTCACCCCTGTGGCTAATGTAACAGGCATTAAAGCCCCCGTGGCTAATGTAACAAGCATTGTAAGCCCCCGTGGATAATGTGACGGCCATTATAATCCCCCGTGGCTAATGTAACGGGAATTGTAAGCCCTTGTGGATATTTTAATGGGCATTGTAAGCCCCCGTGGCTAATGTAGGGGCATTGTAAGCCCCCGTGGCTAATGTAACGAGCACTGTAGGTCCCCGTGGCTATTGTAACGAGAATTATAAGCCCTCGTGGCTAATGTTGCAAATAGAAGTATAGAGAGAGATAATCGTCCTTATGAATATAAGAATATGTCATTACTCCATGAGTGGCGTTGTAAGCCCATTAAGGTTGTACGCCAAATAAGGATCATTCCCGAAATAACAAGTCTTTCGAGATAACTGGTCATCCTTCCCTTGAAATTTGTTCGGGATGAGGGTCATTCATAAGATTTCTATAAATGGGAAATGAAAAGATTAAACATGGCTAAATTTGTTCTTCATATATATCGATACGATTTGGTTAGGACAATACAAGTAAACCTTATTTCATATATTCATGATATGTATGTTTCAGCAATTGACTTAATAAAATATAAAGCGTTGAATGTTAGGGCTATAATGAGCATTCACAAAATATAAGACGAAAATAGGGAATAAAACTAAGGCATATTGAGGAGCCTGTGGTATGTCATATTAGGCTGCATTCCTTATGCATCTTTCAGGAATTCTGCAGCATTCCCTACTTCACAAGCCTTTCAATTTCATCTTTCAACGCAAAACACTTGCTCGTGTCGCGACCATGGTATTGATGAAATTTACACCATTTGGCTTTATCCCTTTGTGGGGTGGATCTTTCAGTTTCTCTGGCCACTTTAGCATCTTGTCCTATTTTATTAATTCAAAGATGTCTTCATTCTGAAAGGCAAATGGGTTGTAGGCCTCAAACACTTTTTCTACTTTCTCTACTTTCATTTTCTGGTTCCTGCTGGCTGCCTCTTAGGCTGTGACAGTGATGGTTATAGCAGTAAACCTAGGTGCTGCGACCTTAAGCATGAGAACTCTTTGTGTACAAAATTTGACATGGGTTTGGAGTGAAGCATGGCTATCATACAAGTGGTTAAGGTGGTTGTATAGCTGGGAAATCTCGTTCTTCATTTCTATGCTTTGGCTGGATTCTCCCTCCATTTTCTGCTTTGTTAGTCTTTAAATATATTTATATAATCTGAGATAAAATTAGCAGGAGTGAGTAATCACGGAATATAGGATAACCCGGATATAAAGTTGGGATGCAGCGTTTGCATCGCCGCCTAATTTTATTGATGAGGTCGTGGCCAGTAAGGCATATATGTGCACTGTCGCTGCATTTGAATTGAATTCACCAAGGTTGAACTTGTGGCCACATCCTGATGTTGCTGTAAGCCAACTACACTAGTAAGGGCTCCGGCGAAAGGGCAGTTAAACTACCAAGCCACATCCCTTCTTGGGCAGGAAGGAGCAATCCCATAATTGGAACCCAAAAACTGAGTTTTTCACACGAAACACGTGGAGAACATACGTAGTAGGGTCTTTCCAGGGCAGAATGAGAGTGCCCAATATGTGTGTGTTTTAAACAAAACCAATTTTTATCCAAAAAGTATCCAACTTTTAATTATGCACCAAACCTAGTTGTGAAAACCCAATTCTTACATTAAACCAATTTTATCTTGATTAATCCTAAACATGCATCTAGTGATTAAATCAAGTAAAATAAAGTAAAGAATACTCACAACGTCGAATGTATAAGAAAAAACCCAAAATGGGAGAACAACCTCGAACAGCCCAAGCCAGACAATAACTATGAATAATAGTTTTACAAAGACAGATTAGCCTTACTCAATGACTCGATCCCCACGGGTCTTGACGCTCCTTCTGATCTTCAACCGTTCTTCAATAGTGCCTACGCAGAAATTCCATCTTCCACGCACAACACTCGACTCCATGAATGTCTCAGTGTCCACCGATTGGCTTTGATTCTTCTACGATGTCGAACAAGAAGTCCTTCTCTTTTCTTCACCGCAAAACCCTTATGTTCAATGTGTAGAACAAACTTCTTTGGTGCAGATCACTTAAACATATAAGACTGATAACTCGGGTCTTTGAAAACTTCTAAGGATGTTTTTATGCCTTTTAAACCTTAGAAAACATGTGCAAACAATGTACTGTAATGTATTCTATTTTTTCCAGATGCACACTTACGAAACTCTGATAGAAACACGCTTTAAATAACACATAAGAGCCTCCTCGAAAAATGTGTCGTTCGAACAACAATGCCACGTCATTCGTTCGACATAGTCATCTCGTTTGAGCGAGATCCTTATGTCGTTTGAACGAGATGACGTGTCATTTTGACTTTTTGACTTTTACTTCAAAACGTCTCTTTTAAAGGAGATCCAAATAAGTCAAGCTCTATTTCGAGTATATCAGAATAAAACGTAGTGTAAACACTTAAAATACTTTTAAAAACATTTTAAAAAAAAATTATTTATAAAAATACATCCTTATCTTTTATAAAAATAATTCTGATCATCATTTATTATATGCATTCATACCTGAGTGATCTCAGAATGCAATTAACTTTGAAAACGATTAAACTTGCACCAATTTAAACTTCGGCATGATTAATTCTTTTAAGCTTTGATACAACGTCTTCAATTTTCTTCAATACGTCATAGACTAAGTGGGATCGTGACAAAATAAAATTCTCCATATGACATATTACAAACACAGTTTTGTTCACGGAATTAAGTCAAAACAATACAGGGACTTAGTTGGAAATTTATGTCCTTACAAATCTCCCCCTTTGACTATTCCGGGACAAAACTAAACTAGAGAAATGCCTAAGTCGGACAGTCAAGCTGTATGACGTCTAAATCCCATCCCATAAACCCCAAACAAAAATACAGGACACGGACTAGAATATGTAGCACCGGCGAGCATAAACTGTCTAAATGTGACGTAGACTTGAAATCTCGAATCGTTGAAGCATACCTACACACATGAAGGAGACAAACAAATACCTAAGTGAAGTATGGAGGAACAAATGAAACCAATATATTTATTCAAATGATACCAAATGATGATAGATAACAATATGAATTACCAATATGGATAAACTCTGAAAAGTCACTTGTAAACAATTTGAGTAGAAAAATGATACCAATGTGTAATACTAATTTGAGATACCAATTTGCAAACATGTGTAAACCAAAACATGCTCAAATCCCTCCCTACATCACAACATCTCTCCCCCTTTTTGTCACGAATAGACAATCTGGTGAAAAGATAAACCAATCAAAATATCTAGCATGAGAATATAAACCAATTTGAATCAATGTGAAATCGGTAGATAATCAGAAACAACCAGCTAAATATGATCAAGAAATGATAAATCAGTATCTAGTAAACCAATGTATCACAAAAAGAATATAGAAAATTAATCAGGTTTGATAAATGGACTATATAGAAAAATCCAACTTTGAACCAATAAATCCTGCATATAAACCAGTCAATCCAGAAACCCTTCCAGCAGTACCAAAAATATACCAAGTTAAACTAGTGGACTGCAAACCAATCAGAAGCCAGATTTCATTCTGTCGTTCGAACGAGTCGGGGACGTTGCTCAAACGAAATGCGGACGTCGCTCGAACGAAGGACAAATATCGTTCGCGCGACATGGAGATAACGTTTGAACGACTTCTCGCGACCTGCTAAAATTTCCCAGATTCCTAGAAATATAATATAATATTGCCCAGTGAAAAAATTTCAACAAAAAAATTCCAGGGAGGGACTGGCAGAAGCAAAATAGTGTTAAAATAGTAGGCTTTTAACAGAAAACGCAAAAAGTCCTAAAAATGCGAGTTACATGCAAACGTAGTACCGATGTGCTCAAACAGGGATATGGAATGAATGGACGTGAACCTACAACAAATGAGTCACAATTCCAACACATTGAAACGATCAAGAAGATATAATTGATAGTGATAAATCATCAAACTTTATCATAGCCATATGACAATTAAAGTTTGAGCTTAATGAACTAAACATACTACATGCAAACAAATCCAGAATTTTGACGATTCTACAAACAATAACATCAAATTGCAATATTTCAACATTAGGATTAGTTGCGCAAACCCGTTCAAATTTTTTAATCCATCCAAAGTCCCTCAATATTATCATATTTTCTTTGGAATGAACTAAACTAATTTGGCCATTTTCTAAGCATATTGCATTTTCTTTTGGGCTCTTTTAAACGGTGGCTTTCATGATGAGTTAATTTTGAACTCTCGCATCCCTTTTTCGTGAATCACTCATCATTTTTTCAATTCAAATCCTCACGGTAAACGGTTCTTACATGCACACCTCTCCTTAAGTATACTTACGCATATATGACAAGATTGAGATAATAACGCCTCACCAAATTCAAATATGCAAGAGAAGTTAAACATTCATATAAACTCGTGCATGTGTGCAATATTGGCACATATACAAAGTCGAATCAAAATACTTATCAACTTCAAAATAGCCCTAATTAAACAATAGTTAAGATCATTTTAAGCATCGATAATAATGACCAAACGTCCTAGCCACATGGATAATGAAACGACCCGGGGAGGGGGGGGGGGGGTCCAACTACACCAATATGCCACATCAAACATGTAAACTCAAAAACAGAAACTTAAAATCTTCTTGGTTTTTGAAAAGTTTTCTCAAAAACAAAATCTTTTTGTATTTCTCAAATAAGACTCAAACAAATGAAAAATACAATACAAAGAGATAAACATGTCATAACACTAGCAAAATATAAACATGATTCAAGGTCTAGCGTATGACAAAACATGCAATCTACTATCCATATAAAATAGCAAGAGATGAATCATGTCCATGCATGTGAGAATCAACCATCGAAGCATTTAGCATCTCCAAAACGGATTTCCTAACCCAAACAGGTGTATACCAAACAAAACGGGTTTTGGGAACCAAAGGGACACTACGTTTAATCTTCCTAGGGTCTTTTCTAAGATCAAAACAAAAACTCCTAAGGTGACCTTTCCTACAACAATGCGAACATGTGAAAACACGACGAGGAACGGGACCTTTAGGTTGAGCTTTTATAATACCCTCGGATGTGGTTGATGCTCTAAAACAAACTATGGTTTTGGCTTTTACAATCGAACCACTAGAACAAGATAAGCCACTACCATATCTACTCGAGTCATTTAAATCATTTTTCAACTTCAAAACTTTCAACTCAAGCAAACGATTAGACTCCTGAAACTTTTGGGACTCCTTCTTTAAATTTTCAATTACCCCTAGAAGGTTATCTTGCTTCCACTCAATGTGAGCAAACTTATCCCTAAGAGACTTTTCTTGTGACACAAAATCATTAATCGAATTATTTTCCTCAACGGCACAAACTTTAGAATTTTTCGAATCCTCTAACTCTTCTTATAAAACGAGGACTCTGTCATCACTCTCCTTTTTTTCCAAATTTTAATATATTAAAATTTTTAAACAAGGAACTAAAGTGCTCCAGAAAAATATCTATTTGAATTTGAAAAGTTTGCAAATATTCAATCCTATTTTTGAAACCGTAATTTTCTTTCTTCAAAACATCAATACGTTTTGCAAACTTTAAATTCAAACGATATAAATCGTCAAAGCTTAGACAATACATCGAGAGACAACAAACACAGGAGAGATAAACAAACACACGGGATCAAAAAACAAATAAATTATGTTTTCTAGCTCTGATACCAATTTGAAAGTTCCCAATATGTGTGTTTTTAAACAAAACCAATTTTCTCCGAAAAATTATCCAACTATTAATTATGCACCAAACCAAGTTGTGAAAACCCAATTACTACTTTAAACAAATTATATTTTGATAATCCTAAACATGCATATAGTGATTAAAGCAAGAAAAATAAAGTAAAGAATACTCACAACGCCATATGTACGAGGAAAAAACCCAAAATGGGAAAAAAACTTCGAACGGCCCAAGCCAGACAATCACTATGAATGTGGATTCACAATGAACAAACAAAGACTCACTCAACAACTCGATCCCCATGGGTCTTGACACTCTTCTGATCTTCAACCACTCCTCTCACAGTGCCCACATAGAAAGTCCTTTTTCCTTGATACTTGTCCACAACACGCGTTCACGTATGTCTCAGTGTCCACCGATTGGCTTTGATTCGTCTACGATGTCAAACAAGAAGTACTTCTCTTTTCTTCACCACAAAATCCTTATGTTCAATGTGTAGAACAAACTTCTTTGGTGCAGCAAGATCACTTAAACATATAATAAGGATAGCTCGAATCTTTGCAAACTTCTAAGGATGTTTTTTAAACCTTAGAAAACATGTGCAAACAACATACTGGGATGTATTCTATTGTTTTCAGATGGACACTTACGAAACTCTGATAGAAACACGCTTTAAATAACAAATAAGCGCCGCCTCAAAAAACGTTTCGTTCGCATGACATAGGCATCTCATTCGAGCGAGATCCTTATGTCATTTGAACGAGTTGACGTTTCAGTTTGACCTTTTAAATTTTAGTTTAAAACATCTCTTTTAAATGAGATCCAAATAAGTCAAACTCTATTTCGAGTATATCAGAATAAAACGTAGTGTAAACACTTAAAACACATTTTAAAACATTTTTCTTTATAAAAAGACATCCTTATCTTTTATAAAAACAATTTCGACCACCATTAAATGTACGCATTCATACCCGAGTGATCTCGGAATGCAATTAACTTTGAAGACGATTAAACTTGCACCAATTTAAACTTCGGCATGATTAATTCTTTGAAGCTTTGTTGCAACGTCTTCAATTTTCTTCAATACGTCATAGACCAAGTGGGATCATGACAAAATAAAATTCTCCCTATGACATATTACAAACATAGTTTTGTTCACGGAATTAAGTCAAAACAATACAGGGTCTCAATTGGAAATTTATGTCCTTACATAGAACAACCTCTGGGTGCATAATAAGGCACAATCATAGTGGGAAACTTTAGATCATAGGCTGAAAAAGTAGCAAACAAGAAAATAGATCTCATCCCTAGCTACCCACCTTTGTAAGGCTATTTCCCTTTATACGTTTCAACATTATCTGAGTGAGGTAACATCATAGGGGTATGGAAAAATATATCTAAGGTCATAAAAGAAGAGGGAGAGACCCATAAACAGATCCGAATAGACGGGATACCCATTTAAGGGTGTATATATAAAAGACGAGTTCAATAGCCAAACTTCACCCATGAGACAATGATATACATGATCCCCATGAATAAAGTAAGGTGTTTAAGACCCTAAAATATAGAGAAACAAGATTAAAATACCTCATTTTCCACAAATGGCTTCAGATTGATGATACAAGAGATCGTCCACTTGTCGTTCTCGTACCAGCAAGTCAAGTATAAAATACATAATAAGCAGATGGAGCAAGTAAAGAGAGATAAAAGATAAGATATAGAGTGGTTCAGCTATTAAAATGAGCCTACATCCACTTTGGTGCCACACTCTCATTATATGCATTTGTTAGTACATGTTTACAATGCCGTAATAGTCGTACAATGTAGATGAGAGAAGAGAATACATGTCTGTAATGTTTTCGAGAGTGCCAGAGAGATGACCATGATGCCGGTGGATAACTCTAAGCTGTACCGAGAGGAGTGGGGTATCTGGCAATGCCTCCCCAAGTGTAATAGTCTCTGGACTAGATATCAGTGGAAGAAATGTACTCAAATCAGGATTAGATCAGGTGAGGTACTTAAATCTAGAGGTGTGTACTTCTATTTATAGGAGGTGTATGTGCTGTATCGCTGCTGTAATGGATTGGGATCGCGGACAGTTGAGTGGACAAACTAGGGTCGCACCTTGTAACATGCAACAGACCGCACCCTATGATTGAAGGGATGCATCAGTAGAATAATGAGGCATATGTAGGTAAGGCTTCAGTCTATAAATGATAGGCTGCGATGGCAGGTCTTTGGCACATGCCCAGTGTATACTTGTTCCATGGTATGGTGACATATTTTCCCTATCAGTCTAAATTGCTAACCACGAGAGAATACTGAGCTGACCAAGATAATGATTTTCTAATAATAACCAAATGAGTATTTCATGATGCCAGGCATCACAATTTCATTTGTATAAGTCTTACTCGAGTTTTATGGTATAGCGGGTTTAAATATTTACTATAGTATGAATATTTACTATCACAAAGGAAATGAACTAATTAAGAGTAAATATTAATTATCATAAAATATATCAGTTACAACAAACATGTGATATTGCATTCGTTATATATTTATTGATACTTAAGTGTTATGTCTTGTAAATCTTTATTTATTGTAGGTGGTAAAAACTAAGATGATTCAACATAATTGAACTGAGTAGAATTAAAGACATAGTAACACAACACGTAATATATGTGGTATGGAAACCTGATACATCCACGGGGGTGTTTCTCTCGCTCTTTATTGATCAATTGTTGATAACAAAGATTACATGAACCTTTTTCCAAGGGTGAGGGTTAAATAGAAAGAGAATAAGTCATGTGGAACTCCATGGATTTGGAATACAATTATGATTTGATTGTGTTAATCCAAGCTCAAGATTTTCGTTGAGAGGCTTATCCTTTGTTCTTATCTCCAAGTTGCGATCTCCTATCTGACTAGCTGGATAAAATTCCTCCATAATTTCGCTGAAGCTTTGCAGTCTGAATGGGGTGTAGAGGTTTGGTCGCCTATTGATCTTGGCCTTGATCAGAAGTGGAATTTGATCTCCCAAAGAAGCTATGGTCGAAAAGTGTCAACACCTGGTACTTTTAAGATAAAAATTAACTTTTTTATTCCCATTGATGCTAAAGGGAACGCTTGTAATTTACCTCAGTGTTTTAAGGCTACACTGGTAATTACATGTTGGTTGGACCAAGAGGCGCTGACGTATGTGGTAGCCCTCATCTAGGGTCGTGTTTCAAATGATGAACCTGTCTTGGAAGTTGAACTAGTCTGTTAGATGAATTTCCTACCTTTATTTTTTAAGCGTACTTTCACTTCTTTAACATTCAAAACATATCAAAGACATTTTCCTTTTCTATTAACTATAAGTCTTCTTCCTCTCTATTGCTCCTTATTTTCTATAATTTTTTCTCAGGCGCTTGTCTTTTCATTTTATCGTTGTTTTTCTTTCACAAGATGAAAAACGGTCTACCTAGTGAGTGAGATGTCCATATGAGAGTTCATAATGCTTTTCTATATCCCTGACTAGGTCATGATAGTATTTTGGGAGAAACCCAAGTATTATTACAATGTAGGGGGCATTATATATTATCCCAGTTTATTACAGAAGTCTATGTGACCTTCCCTCTGATCTAATTATTCTTGGAGTTTTTTTATTACTTCAATGTAGTTCCTGCTCAATATACCCCAAACACTTTGAGGATAGTTAATGGGGTTAATAGTATCACTAAGTTGTATGAAACTCAGTTAGGGATCCCAGAGATCAGATACCGCTCTTCGTGGGTGCGAACAAATGAGGATACCTTCTATTTGAAGGTAAGGAGGGTGAAGAGAGTATTGGCCATGCACATGCCTAATTCTAATAAATTCTATTAGTATCATGGATTTTTATGAAGCATTGGCAACATCCACCAATTCTTGAGAGTTGTGAAACCTATAAGGACTTTAAGTTACCTTGTAGAGGGTATGAAATAGGTCGATTGCTATTTCTGGTTATCTTTCATTTTGGTTGACTATATATTGAATGATTGTTTTCAAATGTCTTCCTTCTTTATTTTGTGTTGAATCTTACAAAAGAAAAGAGCCCGACCAAACTGTGACACCCCGCTTAGTTAAATACCGGGTGATTAGGCCTTTATTAAATTAAAGCATAATATCCAAATTGGTTCATTCTTAGCATCAGTGCCGAAATGCCTTTTAAATTTACTAACCACCTAGTATTTGAAAAGATGATGTCAAAATTTTATCTTTTTATTAAACATCGAAAGATTTAAAATAATTAAACAACACAGTCACCATACTAAATTAATCAACTCCACAGTAGATGAAATACGGAAACAAATAAAATATGATGGGATTAAACACCTCAGTCTGAACCTCTAATACAGTAATTCATAATCAAAAGTCTAAATCCAATAACTGAAATAAAAGAAATACAATGTCTTTCAAATCACTGCTAACAGAAGTTGGGCGACATGCCCGACTAAAATAAAATAAAGATGCATCGAATCTTAAATGGACGGGGGAATCTACCAAGTAAGTCCTGCAATCGGTCAAAGCAACTGCAGCAATGGAAAATGATAATGATCTCCTAAGATAGACCTCTATGTGTCTGGGCACCTAAAATGGTTTTCACAAAGAAAATAGATTTGCAATAAACGGGGCAGAGCCAGAGTGAAAATATTTTAACATACTTTAGCAAGTATTTAAAATGCATAATTAGTAGACATTATATGCATGTTAAGTTCACGACTCTCACTTGAGGTCCTCACCCCTCAACTAGTGTGCACGCCTAATGTATAAGCCTAACCCATCCTAGTTATGCTACCCCGCCTAACTAGTTTGGATTAAATATTTCACTTCATCTACTAACTTATGGTACACACCTATTTTACCCATACAATACTTTTTTTTTGTCTATTAGACATTTATAATTTCTCATATAAAATTAATTTCTCACATACTTATATACATTTAGATATTACTATTTTTCTCTTCTACCAAGAACAAATAGTAAGATTAAATAACAAGTATATATATACTACTATAGCACCCCTAGACTGAGACCTGCAGTTCATGCATACTCTGCTATCATGTCCTGGTACATCATGCACTGTATAAAGAACTGTTGGTTCGGTATCTCTCTCGAACCATAAATATAATTCACATATATTGGAGGCGAATATAGTTCAATCCTATGGATTATGCACATACCTATGCAACCATATGACCGTTAGCTTATCGTTCTCACAGATAGGCCTTTCTTAGGTTTTATATTCTGAGGTACAAGTCAGAATTTTCCCCGAAGTCTCATCAGGATATGACTGTCCCAACGCGGAAACCTCCCACGATAGAATCAACGTAGGTATCTCATACACATAATAAATTATGCACTAGGTATACCCACAACCTATATATTTATATCATCCATATATGCATAGGCACATCCTATATCATATCTTACGTACATAGTATATGTATGTCCCGAACATTCTACATATTTAATCATTTATAACTTTACTTATTATCATTTACTCCCGAGTATTTCTCACAACTCGAAGGGTATCATTTATTATACACATAGTATAAGTAGGTAACTCCCTATACCCTATTGGTCTAAGTCATCATTTCCCTCGAATTCACGAGAAACAAATTATTCTCCATTTTAGGTATTTTCCTCGGTAAATTCTAATTAAGTTTAACCCTTAATTATCCCTCTTAGGACTAAGCCTGAAACCCCACCTAAGCCTATTGGTTTCTCAATATATTCCCATTATGTTTAAAAAAAAATGGTCCCACGATTGAATCTCGAACGATTTTCAAATATTCCAAAACAAAAAGGAAAAAGTGTCCAAAACTAGGCAGCCGAATCGATTCGCCCTAGTTCGAATCGATTCGGCCAAAAACCGAATCGATTCGCCCCTACAGGTATCATTTTCTGCATTGTACTGTTATGGGTTTCCTCCATTTTTAACCTTTAAAACCTTCATGAATCATTCTTAAAGTCCAAAATAATTATAATAAACACTATACTAACTCATATAAATGAT
This sequence comes from Sambucus nigra, assembly GCA_949130495.1. Classification (NCBI taxonomy): domain Eukaryota; kingdom Viridiplantae; phylum Streptophyta; class Magnoliopsida; order Dipsacales; family Adoxaceae; genus Sambucus; species Sambucus nigra. Next base: position 549,047,542 of record OX422212.1, on the reverse strand, counting down.
TTCTAACGTACAAGAATCATTAAATGGTCAATATTCATCAATTAATCAGTTTAATCCCAAATAAATTCTCAAGAACCCTAGTTCATTTTTTTTTCAAGAATGATTATTCAACCCATTTTTCTTCACATTTGGATAATCACAATTCATCAATTTTCTTTTACCTACATTAGGGAATTAAACCTAACATGAATCTGAATCAAGAATCTCAATTATATTCCTAAATCTTTATAAAAACTCTACATACTCATGGGTTTAATCATCCTAAACTAACATGAATATCATACATGCTCATAATTGAGCAAGATTAAACACTTGCTTCAATATAAAGGTATGATCCTTTGAAGATGATGGGTATAGGTGAATTCCTCTTCCTCCGATCTACGCAACGGTGGTGTCAGTGGTGCAAAAGGTGTAGGAACAACTGTTCTAGCCTTTGGAAGTCCTTTCATCTTCCTCCTATGGCTTCTCTGTAACTTCTCTTTGCTTCTCACGTATCTCACCCAACTTACCTTCTCTTATCAGATATATTTTACTTAGGAAATTCGTAGGTTAAATTATTCCAAAAATACAAATGACCAAAATGCCCTCCCGGGATGCCGATTTGATTAAAATTGCCTCAGGACTTCTGGAAACTTTACCGCACTCGAAATGACCATTTGCATGACTTAAAAATAAGTTTCTTTTTATCTCCTTAAATTGAGTCCCGACACAACTGACATGCGCGTCCCAACTAAATAACTGTTACTTTCATATTTTTCACTCGCGACATAACTTCATTATCAAGTATTTATTTATTCACTAAGTAATATTCAATATAATTCACATAAATAAATACTAACCCTTATCTCGCTAGTTAATATTTATTTTAATCGGGATTAATTATCAATTAATTTCCCTTATTTAATTAAATTAATCCAACATATAAAAATTATTAAAAATACGGGGTGTTTCACAAACATGCGTCAGTTTTAGCGAGATGAGCAAGGTATGGAACATTAGGAGACCTTTGGATATTAGTGTTGAGCATCCGAGATCAGTATCCCTGTTGTTAGAGTACGCCAACACTACCACCTCCTTTGTTACGAAGCCAGTAGACAAAGTACCAAAAATCCTTATTCCTTCTAGTAGTGATGAGTCTTTAAGTGCAACCACTTCAAGATCTTTTGAATTTATGGACATCACTTCAATTCGTGTTGTGGTACCCTCAACCTCGAAAGAATAAATGACTCTGAGAAGAATAATCCCCATCCAGTTGGATGAGTCTGGCATCCCCACTTCTCCAAAAGCTCAGTCCTCTAAGAGGTTGGAGGTTAGGGTAGACTTCAAACCTATTAACTTGTCGAACTCCCCTAATAATATGCAAGCCCATCTTGCAAAGAAGAGTAAGACTGGTACTATTCTTGTTGCTGCTGCTCCCCGACAAGAGGAGGGGACCTGTTGTGATGTCAGTGGCCAAAAATCCTAACCTAGACCCCACTTTGCTAAAGGGGATTTCTTGCAAGCCGATAAGGAAGAGGCCGACACACTGACGACCAACCAATCGGTCTCTCACGCTTCCCAGGCATTATCTTTGGTAAGTCCCTAAGTTTTAATTGAATCCCTTACTTAAAAAACTTTATGTTGTACTAACTCTTTTGTTTGACATTCGACCTTATCGTTCCTGGTGGACTTTGTCTCTATCATGGATAGAAGGTCCAACTAGAATAAAGCCAACACCGATCAGGGGTGCGCCTTGAACGAGTTCCATAATGCCTTGAATTATGCCTAGAAAACTTAGACTGAGAAGAAAGCCACAGAGCTGGAGATGGTCAAGCTAGTGTTTGAGAATGAGTAGTTGAAAAAGGTTATTAAGGAATCTTCTCAGACTCTATTTTAGGCTTAAGTGAAAAAACACTAGGCCTATGGCCAAGGATAGGGCGACTCCTTTGTCCAAGACAAGAAAAAGTTGAATTACATTTGTATTTCCAATTTTAAAAAAGGTTAAAACAGGGCTTTGGCCAGCATCAGAGTCTCTCTTGAGTCTAACCTTTTCTATGAACATGATTCAGGTTACTTATTGGGTGTTGGGATGTACATGGAATAAGAAATTTCATTCATGGATCTTCAATTAATCAAATAATATAAAATGGTAAAATCAAAACTAGGCTTGAAGAACAAACCTAGGGTTTAGAACACGATACCTTTATGAATCCCGTTGCAATCTGATGGGAAAAGATTATGTATATATGATAAAGTGTAGCCTTCTTTTGGATCGAAAAAATCATTCTAAACCTTCTTAAAGCTTGAATCTTCTAGTGTTTGATCCTTCCCAAAGTTAGGTAGGTGTGTGGGAACCTTTTGATATGCAACCCCTTGCTTGTGATTGAGATATGGTGGTATCTCTCTAGTCATATTCACAAAAATTTGAATAGTTTTTTCTCTCATCCTATCAAACCCTAATGATCATTATAATGATTAAAACCCCTTATTGCAGCTTTATATACAAGTACAAAAGGTCGGATTGGGACAAATTGGGTTACTTAAGAGTTTGGGCCTAACTACTTGGGTATTTGGACTACACCATATACCTAAGACAAATAATTAAATTATCTTCCAAATAAATACTCGAAAATCCAAATTCAATTTATCGTAATTTATTTCCTTTATTTATTTAATCATAATTACTTCCACTAAATAATTACAATTCCACTCCAATTTAATTATCTCATAACTCACTCGGATATAATGATGTGATGTTCGCAAAGTCGATAATGGTGCATAATATAATTCATTGTGTTAAGATTTTGATACCCACTTGCTCAAATAAATTTGTCGCCAATTGACTTTAACCAACATCTAATCAATTTCTTGATTCTCAGACTTGACTTATTTTGCTACTCCACTGCATTATAAATAATCCAGTGATAAGATTTACCTGTGGAAACAAATCTTATAAGCCTAGAAAGGGTTTATCGCAATCCAGGGTATCCCCCGACCCTCTTTCCTCCAAATTATGATCTCAGACCTACTTACATCACATACATCTCTCCCCTTTTTTGTCTCGAATAGAAAACTCGATGAAATGATAAAAAACTCTAGCATGAGATAAATCAATGAAATATATCTTGATAATTATGCTAACAACTAACTAATAAAGATCAACAGTAACAAATGCCTAGCTAGAAACAGTAATCACATAATATGAGTTAATCAATATAAGCAGGTGTGACTAAACGAACTTAATGCAGCAAAATATGTGATTAATACAAATCTGCATAAAATAAATTTTCCAAAAAGCAACTCAGTAGTACCAAGAAGTATGACCATAAGCAGAAGGGTACTGAAATAGATTGAATTGTAAAAACCAGACGTCGCTCGAATGAAACAACCGTGTCATTTTGTCCCTTATGCTATACCAAAACGGACGGTTTTAATTACTGTCCTTTTTTATTGTAGCAAATGGGACGGTTTTTAAAAATCGTCCTTTATGGTATGTATAAAAAGGACGGTAATTGAAATCGTCCCTTAAAGTATAGGAGATTTTTTGGCGCTGATTTTTTACGGGCTAATATAAGGGACGGATTTTTAAACCGTCTCTTTTAATATAACAAATGGGACAAATTTTAAAAATCCATCGCATTTGGTATAGTAAAATAGACGGTTTAAAAATCCGTCCTTTTTGGTATATCTCAAACTTTTAGCTTTTTTCCAAATAAATATAAGGAACATATTTTAAAACTGTACCTTTTGGTATAGCAAAAGGGACGGTTTGAAAATACGTCCCTTTGGTATACCAAAAAGGACGGGGTTTTTTGACCCTTTTGGTATTTTCCCACATTTTCCCATATATTTTTCCAACCCTTACGAAATTGAAGTCGGACTCTCTCATTTGTGCGCGACCTAGGTCTTAGGACCCTCTCTATATCTCTGGCTATCTTTTTCCCTCCCACTACGCTGCCTCCTATCCCTCTCACTATTACAAGTCTCTCTCTCTCTCTCTCTCCATTGTGGTCCCTGCGCCGCCCCACCCCTGGCCCTGGGGTAGGTATGATCGGAGATGGGTTGCGACAGGAGCTTGTGTCGGATTTAGGCAAGATCGGATTTAGGCAGCTGGGCCTGGACATCTGGGTATGGCAGGGGCTTGGGTTCGTAGGCTAGAGGTATGAGTGGGTCTGGCCGGAGGTGGGAGTAGGATAGAGGTTTCGGGTCACCGTCGTTTATGGTTTGTTGAAAATCTAGTTTGGGTCATTATGGGTATGGGGTTCGTTATTTGCAATTTAATCCGGTGTGGGTTTGGAGGTTGGTTTGTACCGGATTTGGTTATGGCAGGAGCTGCTATCGAGGTCGACAGTAGTTGCGATGTAGACGGGTGGATACCGGGTTGCGGGTTAGAAGCAACAAATAGTGACTTAAGAATTCTACAAGTGTTAATTTTGTTCTTGGCCTTGGTATTTTCAATTTGTTTTAGATTGTCCTTGTGAAAAAAAAAGGAATAGATATATACATGGTTTAATTAGATTGGTGTTGGTTATATTATGATATACCTATTATGCCATTTTATATTGTTGTTGAAATTAAATAAGTATTGGATTTTGAAATGTAATCAAAATTAATTGTAGTCTTCTCAATATGTGTGCATCTTATTTTTTTCTCAGTAGTATACGTGAAAGAAAATATCAACAGTTTTGAATCATATTTTGTTTGCCAAATTTTTGTTGCTCCAACTTGCTCAACATCTCCCACATAAAGCAAAATTAATACAAATAATACCTTAATAAGGCAAAGATTCACAGCATAGGCAATACACACTTGGAGCGGGGTGGATAAGAATGGTGGCGATTTTGTATAGCCTCTTGGAAATTTGATAATTCTGGCCCATGCATGTGGTCAGGTTTTCATTGTGTCGACGGTGAAGTGCAATTTCTGTAAGTCCCTGTTATATTTCTTCTCCAATTTATATAAAATCCCATTTATTTTAGCGTCTTATTTCGTATGTAAACTTTTTTTGTACTAATATATAGTTGGGTAAGTTTGAAATTGATATGAAATGATTTGTTCTTGAAGATGTACTAATCTCAATGAGCATTCTTTGCGAGTACTCGCACCCAGAGCTTGTGAAAATCTATGTGGCTTTAAATTATTTTTACTGGTTATGTGTATGATTTGCCTTAGAATTGATCTTTATTTGTTTGATTAGTTGGATATTGCAGATAACAATGACCAAATTTGAATGATACCTATTGATTACAACTTTTAAAGGCTGAATTCATAGATCATTTACCTCATTTTACTCATATATTAGTTCAAATATCAAACAATCACCTTTGAATTTACCTTGAGAAAGTGACCCCAAATTGCATCTCACCTTTTTTCATACTTTTTGGATCTAGGTAAGATTTGTAGATGAAAAATTAGAAGAATAATGGTACTTCAATTTCCCTATATTCTTTCTTGTTCAATATAATTTGTAGGTTCATCTGCAGTTTAAAGAAAATCCCTAGTGGTTACCTCATTGATGGATCATGGTAATCTCGTTTGACACCTCCATGAATTTTTTTATAATCTCTTTCAACTTATGAGGGACAAATTTGTTTATAATAAAATTCATCAATAGTTTTGAGACATAATTTTTTTTTATTGTGTTTACACCTAGCGGTTGCCCATGCGCAGTGGCATTTTCCACCCCCATATGATCTATTCTGTAATTAAGGGTAATTACTAGATTATATTGGTTATTGTTTTGATAATTATTGTGTTATGTTAACACTTAAGTATAAGTTAGTTGCCACACATTGTTATAGGACTTTTAAAGATGCATACTGCTAAATCATTTTTTAAGTTGAACCCTTTGTTAGTATAATTGATGTCACATATAATAAGTGTGTTCTTTACAAATATTTACAATTATGGTGAGTTTTAATGTGGTGGTAAGCAGGACACACATTAGAATACATAGTAAGCGTGACATATGGGATGAAATTGATACTTTCATGGAGTTCTTCATTTTTCCCCGTTCTGTTTATAGTTCACACATCCATTTTCTTGGAAGTACTACGATATTTAGCCCTTAATGTGTGATAATTTCTCATTCCCTGATTCTTTTAGGCATCATTTATCACTTATTAATCTCTTTTCTTCCTTTTCATGGTTTTTGGCATGGGATAACAAGTGATTTAGGCAAAAGTGTGATGAAGGGATGAAAAGCTAAGTAATCTATATCACTAGCACACATATAATATGATTAATACAATTTCTAAGTTTTTACATATTATTTTTTATCACGTCACTGACAGAATAATCTTTTAAATTAATTATTGCATTTCAAGATCTTTAGAGATCTATAAATAATAAATTCACGTGTTATTTATTGTAGGATATACTTGTAGTTGGATGAGTTATGGTATATTTTTTCGTCAAAAGGTGAAAACATAATATAACCACAAAATGGTATCGTAAGAGGCATCAGCACCTCGCATGAGACCAATGTAACTCGTACGAATCAGCCGCGTAGTCACCGAACTCCCGATTAGAGTATATACAATGAGAATTTGAAAAAATTTAGACTTATGCTTAAAAACATGATGTCAAAGGGTGAAAACGTAAAACAACCAAAAAACGATCTCATAAGACGCACGAGCACCTCACACGGGACCAATGTAACTCGTGGAAAATGATCATGTAGTCACCGGACTCCGAATTAGAGTATATGAGGAGAATTTGCAAACGGTTAGTCTTAGTCTTAAAAACATGCCGTCCGAGGGTGAAAACATAAAATAGTAAAATAAAATGGTCCCGTAAGATGCACGAGCACCTCGAATGGGAACAATGTAACTTGTAGGAACCGACAGTATAGTTACCGGACTCCCGGTTTGAGTATACAACGAGAATTAGCAAAAGGTTAGACTTAGGCATAAAAACATGCAGTCAAAGTGTGAAAATGTAAGATAGCCACAAAACGGTCTCATAAGAGGCACGCGTACCTCGTACGAGACCAATATAACTCATAGGAATTGATCGCGTAGTTACTAGACTCCCGGTTTGAGTATACGATGAGAATTAGCAAAAAGTTAAACTTAGGCATAAAAACAAGTCGTCTAATGGTGAAAATGTAAAACAAACACAAAACGGTTTCATAAGAGGCACGAGTACCTCGCACGGGACCAATGTAACTCGTAGAAAATGAACGCGTAGTCATTGGCCTCCCCGTTTGAGTATACAATGAGAATATGCGAAATTTAGACTTAAGCTTAAAAACATGGTATCAAGGATTGAAAATGTAAAACAACCACAAAACAGTTCTGTAAGAGGCATGAGCACCTCGCACGGGACCAATGTAACTCGTAGGAACTGACTACATAGTCCCCGGCCTCCCGATTTGAGTATATGATGAGAGTTTATAAAATTCAGACTATGGCTTAAAAGCATGGCGTGAAGGGGTGAAAATGTAAAACAACCACAAAACAGTCCCGTAAGAGATACGAACACCTCACACGAGACCAATGTAACTCGTATAATCGGTCGCGTAGTCACAGAACTCCCGGTTTGAGTATATACAATGAGAATTTGCAAAAATTTAGACTTATGCTTAAAAACATGACGTCAAAGGGTGAAAATGTAAAACAACAACAAAACGGACTCGTAAGACGCACGGACACCTCACACGGGACCAATGTAACTCGTGAAAAATGACCGTGTAGTCATCGGACTCCCTGTTTGAGTATATGATGAGAATTTGCAAAATGGCTAGACTTAGGCTTAAAAACATGCCGTCAAAGGGTGAAAACGTAGAACAGTCAAAACACGATCCTGTAAGATGCACGAGCACCTCGCACGGGACCAATGTAACTCATAGGAACCGACCGCATAGTTACCGAACTCCCAATTTTAGTATACGATGAGAATTAGCAAAAGGTTACACTTAGGCATAAAAACATGTCATCAAAGGGTGAAAATGTAAACCAACAACAAAACGGTCCCATAAGAAGCAGTAGTACCTCGCACGGGACCAATATAACTCGTAGGAACTGACAACGTAGTTACTGAACTACTAGTTTGAGTATACGATGAGAATTAGCAAACGGTTAGACTTAGGCTTAAAAACATGGTGTCAAAAGGTAAAAACATAAAACAGCTAAAAAACGGTCTCGTAAGATGCACAAGCACCTCGAACGGGAGCAATGTAACTCATAGGAATCGATCACGTAGTTACCAGACTCCCGATTTGAGTATATGATGAGAATTTGTAAAATTCATACTTGTGCTTAAAAACATGGCCTCAAGGGGTGAAAACATAAAACATCCACAAAACGGTATCGTGAGAGGTACGGACACCTCGTACGGGACCAATGTAACCCGTATGAACTGACTGCGTAGTCCCCGACCTTGTGGTTTGAGTATACGATAAAAATTTGAAATATTTAGAGTTTTAGGCCTAACAACATCGTGTCGAATGGTGAAAATGTAAAACATCCACAAAACGGTCATGTAAGAGGCACGAGAACCTCGCACGGGACCAATGTAACAAGTAGGGACTGACCCCGTAGTCCCCGACCTCCCAGTTTGAGTATATGATGAGAATTTGTAAAAACCAGACTTATGATTAAAGACATGGCGTCAAGGGGTGAAAACATAAAACAACCATGAAATGGCCCCGTGAGCGGCACGAGCACCTCGCAGGGGACCCGTGTAACTCGTACGAATCGACCGATAATTCCTCGGCCTCCCGGTTTGAGTATACGATGAGAATTTGCAAAATTTAGACTTCTAGGCCTAAAACCATGGCGTCATATGGTTAAAATATAAAATAACCACAAAATAGTCCCGTAAGAGACACAAACACCTCACATGGCACCAATGTAACTCGTAGGGACTGAACGCATAGTCCTCAGCCTCCCGGTTTGACTATACGATGAGAATTTGTAAAATTCAGACTTGGGCTAAAAAACATGGCATCAAGGGGTAAAAACATAAAACATCAACTAAATGGTCCCGTGAGAGCCACGAGCACCTCACACGGGACCAATGTAACTCGTACGAACCGACCACAAAGTTCCTGGCCTCCCGATTTGAGTATACGATGAGAATTTCTAAAATTTAAACTTTTAGGCCTAAAAAAATTGCGTTAAAGGGTGAAAACCAAAAACAACCACAAAATGGTCCCGTTAGAGGCAAGATCACCTCGCACGGGACCAATGTAACTCGTACGAACAGACTCCGTAGTCACTGGCCTCCCGATTTGCGTATATGACGAGAATTTGAAAAATTTAGACTTAGGCATAAAAACATGACATAAAACTATAAAAATGTAAAAAAGTCACAAAACGGTCCAGTAAGAGGCTCGAGCACGTCGCACGGGAGAAATATAACTCGTATGAACTGACCGCGTAGTCCCCGGCCTCCCGGTTTGAGTATACGTCGAGAATTTGCAACACTTAGACTTTTAGGCCTAAAAACATGGCGTTAAATGGTGAAAATGTAAAATAATAACAAAACGGTCCTGTAAGAGGCACGATCACCTCGCATGGAACCAATGTAAATCGTAGGGACGGACAGCGTAGTCCTCGGCCTCTCGGTTTGAGTATACGACGAGAATTTGTAAAATTTAGACTTAGGCTTGAAAATATGATATCAAAGGATGCAAACGTAAAATTACAACATAACGGTCCCGTTAGAGGTACCATTACCTCACAGGACAAATGTAACTCGTACGAACCAACCCTGTAGTCATCGACCTCTCGATATGAGTATATGACGAGAATTGGCAAAAGTTTACTCTTAGACTTAAAAACATGAGATAAAAGTGTAAAAATGTCATGCAATCACAAAACGGTCCAGTGAGAGGCTTGAGCACCTCGCACGGGAGAAATAGAACTCCTACGAATCGACCGTGTAAAACAATAACAAAACGGTCCCGTTAGAGGCACCATCAACTCGCACGGGATCAATGAAACTCATACGAATTGACCACGTAGCCGCGGGACTCCCGGTTTGAGTATACGATGAGAATTTGCAAATATTTAGATAATGACTTAAAAATATGGCGTCAAAGGGTGAAAATGTAAAATAGTCACAAAATGGTCCCGTGAGAGGTAAGAGCACCTCACACGAGACCAATGTAACTCATACGAATTGACCCCATAGTCATCGGCCTCCAGGTTTGAGTATATGATGAGAACTTGTAAAATTCATACTTGTGCTAAAAAACATGGCGTTAAGGGGTGAAAACATAAAACATCCACGAAACAGTCCTGTGAGAGGCACTGGCACCTCATACGGGACCAATGTAACCCGTATGAACTGACCCTGTAGTCCCCGGCCTCCCGATTTGAGTATACAATAAGAATTTGCAAAATTTAGACATTTTGGCCTAAAAACATGTCGTCGAATAATGTAAATGTAAAATAGCCACAAAACTATCACATAAGAGGCACGAGCACCTCGAACAGGATCAATGTAACACGTAGGGATTGACCGCGTAGTCCTCGACCTCCCAGTTTAAGTATACGATGAGAATGTTTAAAATTCAGACTTAGGCTTAAAGACATGGCATCAAGGGGTGAAACATAAAGCAAACACAAAATGGCCCCGTGACAGGCACGAGCACCTCGCATGGGACCAATGTAACTCATACGAACCAACCGTGTAATCCCCAGCCACCTGGTTTGAGTATACGATGAAAATTTGCAAAATTTAAACTTCTAGGCCTAAATCCATGGCACCGAATGGTGAAAATCTAAAACAACCACAAAACAGTCCCGTAAGAGGCACGAGCACCTCATACGGAACCAATGTAACTTGTAGGGACTGACCGCGTAGTTCCGAGCCTCCTGATTTGACTATACGATGAAAATTTATAAAATTCAGACTTGGGCTTAAAACCATGGCAGCAAGGGGTGAAAATATAAAAGGTCAATGAAATGGTCCTGTGAGAGGCACGAGCACCTAACATGGGACCAATGTAACTCGTACGAATCGACCACGTAGTCCCCGGGCTCTCGGTTTGAGTATATATCGAGAATTTTCAACACTTAGACTTTTAGTCCTAAAAACATGGCGTCAAATGGTGAAAACATAAAACAATAACAAATGATCCTGTAAGAGGCACGATCACCTCGCACGGGACCAATGTAACTCGTAGGGACCGACCACGTAGTGCATGGCCTCTCGATTTGAGTATACGATGAGAATTTATAAAATTTAGACTTGGTCATGAAAACATGAGGTTAAAGGATGAAAACGTAAAACATCAACAAAATGGTCCCGTTAGAGGCACCATCGCCTCACACGGGACCAATGTAACTCGTACGAATCGACCTCGTAGTCATTGGCCTCTCGGTATGAGTATACGATGAGAATTCGCAAAAATTGACTCTTAGGCTTAAAAACATGACATAAAAGTGTAAAAATGTAATGCAATCACAAAACGGTCCAGTGAGAGGCTCGAGCACCTTGCACGGGAGAAATATAACTCGTACGAATCGATCGCGTAGTCCCCTGCCTTCCGATTTGAGTATACGACGAGAATTTGCAAAATTTAGACTTTTAGACCTAAAAACATTGCGTCAAATGGTGAAAACGTAACACAATAACAAAAGGTCTTGTAAGAGGCATGATCACCTCGTACGGGATCAATGTAACTCGTAGGGATCGATCGCGTAGTTCCCGGCCTCTCGGTTTGAGTATACCATGAGAATTTGTAAAATTTAGACATAGGCTTGAAAACATTATGTCAAAGGATGAAAACGTAAAACAACAACAAAATGGTACCATTAGAGGCACCATTACCTCTCAAGGGACCAATGTAACTCATACGAACCGACCGCGTAGTCATAGGACTCCCGATTTGAGTACAAGACGAGAATTTGCAAATATTTAGACACGGGCTCAAAAACATGGCGTCAACGGGTGAAAACATAAAATAACCACAAAACAATCTCGTGAGAGGTAAGAGCATCTCGCACTGGACCAATGTAACTCGTACCAACCGATCGCGTAGTCCCCGGCCCCCCGGTTTGAATATACGATGATAATTTATAAAATTTAGACTTAGGCTTAAAAATATGGAATAAAATGGTGAAAACGTAAAACACCCATAAAATGGTTCCGTGAGAGGCAAGAGCACCTCGCACGGGACCAATGTAACTCGTACGAACTGACCCCGTAGTCATCGGCCTCTCGGTTTGAGTATACGATGAGAATTTGCAAAAATTTAGAGTTAAGCTAAAAAATGGCGTCAAAGGGTGAAAACGTAAAACAACCACAAAATGGTGTCGTGAGAGGCAAGAGCACCTCGCACGGGACCAATGTAACTTGTAAGAATCGACCCCGTAGTCATCAGCCTCCCGTTTTGAGTATACGATGAGAATTTACAAAAATTTAGACTTAGGTTTAAAAACATAGCGTCAAAGGGTGAAAACCTAAAATAACCACAAAATGATCCCGTGAGAGGCATGATCACCTCGCACGGGACCAATGTAACTTGTACGAACCGACCACGTAGTCCCCGGCCTACCAATTTGAGTATACGATGAGAATTGGCAAAATTTATACTTAGGGTTAAAAACATGACTTCAAAGGGTGAAAACCTAAAACAACCACAAAATGGTCCCGTTAGAGGCACGAGCACCAGTCACGGGACCAGTGTAACTCGTACAAACCGACACCATAGTCATCGGCCTCCCGTTTTGAGTATACGATGAGAATTTGAAAAAAATTAGGCTTAGGTTTAAAAATATGTAACTCACACGGGACCAATGTAACTCGTACGAATCAACCGCGCAGCGCCTGGCCTACCGATTTGAGTATACGACAAGAATTTGTAAAATTTATACTTCGACTTAAAAACATGGCGTCAAGGGATGAAAGCGTAAAATAGCCACAAAATGGTCCAGTAAGGCTCGAGCCTCAGACGGGAGAAATGTAACTCGTAGGAACTGACCGCGTAGTCAAGGGACTCCTGGTTTGAGTATACGACGAGAATTTACAACATATAGACTTTTAGGTTTAAAGATTATTTGATTACTGATATCCTTTTTGTTTTGTTTCTTATATTTTTTTGCGGGATAACATTTTTGGGTTATATTTTATTCGCGTGGAATACATGAACAAAGCAATGGTTTGCGACAAGTAGATTGTTTATTTGTTATTGTTGTTGGTATGCAAGATTGTTGTTGTTTTTTTTTTTTTCTGGCCTTGCGGGCTTTTGTGTTGATTAAACAGGTTGGTTTTCATGTATAAACAAAGGAGATTCTGTCATTTTTTTTTTTAAATTGTAAAGAATTGTTGATATGGGAGATTTTTCAATTTTTTTTTATGGCCGTGCGAGCTTGTGTGTGAATTAAACAGGTTGGTTTTCATGTATAAACAAAGGAGACTCTGTCGAATTTTTTTAAAAATTGTAAAGAATTGTTGATGTGCGAGATTCTTATTTTCAATTTTTTGTATGGTCATGCAAGCTTTTGTATTGATTAAACAGGTTGGTTTTCATGTATAAACAAAGGAGACTTTGTCGAATTTTTTAAAAAATTATAAAAAGTTGATACGATTAACTAATATATTTGGATATTTCATTTTACTATAATATTATTTTGATAAAATGATTATTTATTGATTGCAGGTTGTGCACAAGAAGTCGAAGATACATGTTTTTTAGTGTGTCTACTATATGTGACACTAAGAGAAGTTTTTGAAGGGTGACAACCATATTTATCATCTTAATTTAGGGATGATATACTTTTTAACAATTGTATATCTTATTAATTAATATGATTATGTACTCATTTAAATATTTCGACTTGAATGTAGTTTAATGGAAGAAATTGTTATTGGATACGTTCTTCAATGAATGTGGTTGATATATATGGCGTTTATGATCGGATGATTTGATTTATAATGCAAATTAGACCTTATTTAGTATTGCAACATAAAACATATAATAATATAACTATTTATAATAATTTTTTATTTATCAATTGGGACAGTTATAAACCGTTCCTAATGCTTATTTGTATTAATTGAGAATACCTTTTGGGACATTTTTTACCGTCCCGAATACCCACTTTTACATCAATTGGAGTTGCCTTTTGGGATGGTTTTTACCGCCCTAATTGGGTTGCCAGAATCTGAGTAGTATTAGGGACGGTTTATCCATCCCTAATACTACTGGCGAGAGCAGGAATTTTTTCGCGGGAACACAATTTGGGATAGAAAAATCCCTCCCTAATGCCAAATGTAGAGTGCCCATGAATTAACATTTGGGACGGTAAAATCCATCCCTAAACTTTTGCAACGCCTAGTATAAGGGACAGATTTTTGCCGTCGCAAAATTTGTCCTAATACTCTTTGGAAACTATTTTGTAACTTTTTGGGACGGATTTTTACCATCCCTAATACTCATTTTTCTTATAGTGTTAATAGTTAGTTAATTTGTGTTGTATTATTATTTTTTGATTTATTAATTAGTTAGTGGATTATTAATTATTTAATTTGTGATGAATAATTTAATGGCTTAATATTTATTTGTGAAAATGTATAGAGGTTTGAAAACACTAACAAGTTTTTTTGGGGTGGCAAAAAATTAAAATTTATTTTTCTTAATTAAATTTAACAATGGTCACGGTTTTGAGTCGTGATCAAAATGGGTGACCATTAAAATTAACTTAATGTATGGTCACGGTAGCCGTGACCATATATTAATTTAATTTAGATGGTAATCCATTTTGGTCACAGCTCAAAATTTTGACCATTTTGGTTACAACTAGGGTCACTGTTTAGGTCCGTGACCAACATCAAAATGCCACCACTGATGGTCATGGTTGGGGACTATGACCATTAAAACAACATGGGAAATGGTCACTGAAAGGATTATGATTCTGAGTCATGGCAAAGCCATAACCTTAATTTCACCTAAAGAACGGTGACCCCATGTTATAATAACGAATTTGGACCGTGACCCCTAATATGGTCACCCTTAACATGAACATGTACTAAAATCGTTATCATTCTCAATATATGTCGTAGTGAACACCCAAGTCACTTAAGAAGTTTCGAAACCCAAAAACCCATTTTGCTGCCTCCAAAGAAGCACCATACTCAGCTTCCATAGTTGAATCAACAATACATGATTTATTTTTACTCTTCCAACTTATGGCTCCAACTCCTAGGGTAAACACATATCCCGAGATCGATTTCCTGGAATCCTTATCTGATTGGAAATCCAGATTTGTGTACCCGACGATTACTAGACTCTTTAATGAGTAAGCAAGCACGTAATCTCTAGTCCTAATTAGGTATTTAATAATGTGCTTAATGGTGGTCCAGTGCTCCTCTCCTAGATTAGACTAGAATAACATGACCATGCCAATGCTATGACAGATATCTAGACCATAACATACATAAGGTTCCCCACTTCCAAAGCATAAGGCATTTCCTCATCATTTCTATACGATCACATGCCTTAGGACACTGATCCTTAGATAAAGGAAGACCATGCCTGAAAAGTAGAAACCTTTTCTTGGAATCTTGCATACTAAACCTTGTGAGCATTTTGTCGATATAAGTATAGCTTGAGATAAGACCAACATCCTACTTTTTCGATCGCACAGTATGTTGATCGCTATGATGTGATTGGCTTCTCTTAAGTCCTTCATATCGAACTGACCAGACACTCACATTCTTACGCTAGACACTACACCCACATCGATACCGATTAAAATAATATCATCTACATATAGTACTAGAAATACCACCATATTTCCATCATTGCTCTTTTCATCCATAAATTGATCAAATCGGATGTTCCAAGACCTCGACGCTTTAGTAATCCCATAAATGGATCAATTAAGCTTTAACACCTTGCTTTCTTGTCCCTTTGTTATGAATCCCATGGGTTTCTCCATATAGATTCACTCGTCAAGATCAAGAATGCAATCTTGACATCCATTTTCCAAATCTCAAAATTGAGACGTACATGAATGGATAACATAATAAGGATAAACTTCATCATGGATAGCGGTGAAAAGGTATCCTCCAAGTCGATCCCCTCTTTCTGAGTGAATCCTTTTGCAACAAGTATTTCCTTTAGGGTTTCCCCCTTCCCATAAACCCCTTTCTTTCTCTCGTAGATCCACTTACATTGGATGGGTTTTATCCCATCTGGAAAGTCTATAAGTTCCTACACTTCATTCTAATATATTAAATCCATCATGAGATTCATAACATTTAGCCAAAGTTCGACATACTTATCTTGGAGTGCCTCATCGTAGTTATCGGGATCCAGTTCTGATGGTCCCTTTTTTTTCTAATGTAGAAAGTGTTTTAAGGATGACAAAAACAAGTTCTTTTTTATGAACTTTTTTTTCCAATTTTTAATTCGCACCAAGTTATGAACTAATTTTAACTTAACCTAATTTTATTTTGATTAATCCTAAACATCCATCTAGTGATTAAATGAAGTAAAATAAAGTGAAAAATACTCACAATGCCGGATGTATGAGGAAAACATAAATAGGAAAAAATCTCGGACTGTCCAAGACAGGCAATCACTATGAATGTGGAATTACAATGAACAGACACAAGTTGTACTCAATGACTCGATCCCCAAGAGACTTGACACTCCTCTGATCTTCAATTACTCCTTTCACAGTGCCCGCGCAGAAAATCCTTCTTCCACGATACATGTCCATAACACACGCATCCACGTATGTCTCGGTGTCTTGTAATGTCTAAGATGTTGAAATTGGACTCCACCGAATCTTCACAGCAAAACCAGTAATGTTCAAGTGTTGAAAAACTCATCTTGGATCCACAAAGATCACTGTATAATATATTAATGATAAATCGGATCTTTGAAACTCTAAGGATGCATTTACTTTGGAAAACCTTAGAAAACTTGTATTTAGAAACGTATTGGTTCGTAAATAGTTTTTACATAATGCACACTTACGAAATATTAAATAAACACACCTATATATATTTTTCCTAAGGCGGTGTCTTGCTCAAACGACAAAAGTTGTTGTTCGAACGAGATGACCATGTCGTTCGACCGACAGTGGCATCTCACTTGAACGATAGTGAATGTCTCTTGATGTCGTTTGAGCGACGCACAAATTTAAGTCCTAATAATACCCTTCTCTAATCTGTCCTTATCAAATTTAAATGAAGTGTAAAACATTTCAAACACTTATAAAACATTTTCAAAACATTTATATAATAAAATAACATACTTATCTTCTCAATAAATTTACGCATTCATACCCGAGTGATTTTGGAAAGCAACTAAACTTGGAGACGAATAAAATTGCACCAATTAAACTTCAGCGTAAATAATTATTTGATGCTTTGCCACAGCGTGTTCAATTAAACTTCAAAACGTCATGGTCTTTGTGGGATCGTGGCAATAAAAATATGACCTATGACTCAAATGTGTTTTGTTTAGGGAATAAGTCAAAACTATACAATGGACTCAATTGGAAATTTTGTCCTTACAAATATCCCCCTTCGACTATTCCGGGACAAAATAAACAGTGAAATGCCTAAGCTAGGTCGTCAAGCCGTATAACAATTAAATCCCATCCATAAACCTAACAACAAAAATTACATGACAAGACTAGTAAACAATGGACCGAAAAGCATGAAACTGTCTCTGAATGTCTGAATCTGATGTATACCTGAAATCTGGAATCCCTTTAAGCATACCTAGATACATGAAACAGACAAATACCTAGTGAAGTATGGAGGAACAAATGATATAAATCATAATGAAATATGTGAGCAAAATATCATGATACCGATTTGAAACAAAACAACTTCTAAATCCAGATATCAAATATGCACAAAAACCAGATACTAATGTAGATACAAATGTGTGCAACAAATAAACATAGTGCTCAACAAATCTCACCCTATATCTCATACTTCTCTCCCCCTTTTTGTCTCGAATAGACAACTCGGTGAAAAGATAAACAACTCGAGCATGAGATAAATCAATGAAATATATCTAGATAATTATTCAAACAACTAACTAATAAAGATCAAGAGTAAAAAATTCCAAGCTAGCAAACAGTATTCTCATAATATGAATTAATCACTTTACGCAGGTGTGACTAAACGAACTTAATGCAGATAAATATTTGATCAATACGAATCTTCATAAAACAAATTTTCCAGAAGCAACTCAGCAGTACCAAAAAATATGACCTTAAGCATAAGGGCCCTGAAATATATTGAATTGCAAAAAACAGACGTCGCTCAAATGAGACAAAGGCGTTGCTCTAACGATAAAGTGACGTCGCTCGAACGATAACTTCGTGTGACATATAGATGTCGCTCGAATGAGCAATAAAAAATCCCAAATCCAACTCAGAAGATGAAACAGTCTTGGTTGCCCGGTGAAAGTGTTTTGTAAAAAATCTAATTGGAAGGGGCTCAAACTGCAAAACAGTAGCTAAACTAAGAAGTAACAAAATAATTAAACTTGAGTTACATTCTAACATAGTACCGATGTGCTCAAACATGAGCATGGAATGTATGGGCATGAACTACAACAAATGAATCACAATTCCAACACATTGAAACGATAAAAAAACTATAATTGATAGCTATAGGTCATCAAACTTTATTTTAACCATATGTGACAATTAAAGTGTGATCTTAATGAACTAAACAATGAAACATGCACACAAATCCGAAATTTTGACGATTCTACAAACAATAGCGTCATGACACGACTTTTTAACGTTTGGATTTGTGGTGTAACCCCATTTAATTTATCCTCCCAAACTCCCTCAAATATATATAATATTTTCTTTTGAATGAACATAAATTAAATGGACCATATTTTGTTATATGATTCTTTTTATTGCCTTTATTTTTTTGGTCTCTTTTAAACGATGGCTTTTACGACGAGCCAATTTTACACTCTCGTAGCCCTTTTTCCGTGAATGCTCATCATTTTTTTAATTACTACCCTCATGGTAAACGGTTCTTACATACACACCTCCTCCTTATGTCTACTAACGCATAGATGATAAAATTGAGCTAAGAACATCTCACCAAACTCAAATATTCAAGAGATGTCAAACATCCATATAAGCTTGTGCACGTATGCAAAGATGACATATATACAAAGTCGAATCAAAACGCATATCAACTTTGAAACAACCCCATAATACAATGGTTAAGATCATTCTAAGCATCAATAATTATGACAAATGTCCTAGCCACATGCACAATGAAATGAAGGGGTCCAAGCACACCAATGTGCCACATCACACATGTAAACTAAAAAAAACATTTTTGGTTTGTTTCAAAAATCTTTTTGATTTTTCAACATATTTTGATTCAAAAAAATGCAAAATATTTTTGTATTTTTGAAAAAAAATAATAAACCAAAAATCTTTTTGTATTTTTCAAATAAGACTTAATAAATGAAAAATATAATACAAAATGATATTCATGCCATAACACTAGCAAGATATAAATCATGATAAGACTAGCGCATGACAAACATGGTAACACAGTCATCCTTTAGATCTAGCATAGGAAGAATCAAGTGCAACCAAATGAGAATCATGAGGTTTTAGTCCTAAAGCCACTAAGTTTGATTTCTATAAGGACATTTTTATCATGTCTGAAATGTTTCATTTATTTATGTCGTACGCCGTTACATTTGGCACGTCTCTACACGATCGCTCACGATGGCCTCAGTCTGAATTCCGAGAATCAAGCATTTATTATCTCTATCATGTGTCCCTCATCTGCCTCAATGACTTCACGTTCCATGATTTTAGGCTCGTAAAGCAAGTGGTATGCAAGAGAAGTCAAAACAGTGCAACAAGGATTGATAGGGAAATTTGGTAATTTTACAGCCACCGTCCGGAGGACCGATCAACTGGAAAGTTGAAGAGCTTTCCATAACAAAGATACTGGAAGAAACGTCACCTCAATCCGAGCTACGGTTAACATGTTATGGCCCGTTGAAAATGGAGTTATTTCCAAGAAAAACCTTGGAATTGTTTCTAAGTGCTGAAAGCCCCTTCGAGCAGCGAGTTTCCCCGAACCCAGCCCGAACCGGTTTGTGGGGGCGAAGCGATTCGCAGGGTACCCGAACTGGTTCGGTGTCCCTATACGCTGGATAGAATTTTAGAGTTTTAAAACCGTGGATCTCTTCATGTATTTTCCTATAAATACCATCTTCGGGGGAGCTGTTTCATAAGACTTTGAAAGACGAATTTGGGAGTCCAAATATCTCAAGTCTTAACCTTTTTGAGTCCCAAGACTCATGTTTTGATTCACACAAACTCTTCCAATCGTTTGTGAATCTATTTGCAACCCAAGAACAGATCCGTGTATCTGTTCATACTCTTGTGGAGAAGACTGTTCTTCTTCTTCATTGCTGCCCTCCTGGAAAGGGAAACTTCCAGCCACCGACTACAGATCCGATGCCTGCAGGTAACTCTGTGTCACTGTATTTTCATTGTAATCCAAAATTGTATGTTACAATATTATAATGAAAATAAATGATTTTGCCCCTTTGGGGGATTTTTCCTCACATGTATGTGTTTGAATGTTCTTACATGATTCATCATCATATTTAATCACATATAGATGCATGTTTAGGATTTAATTGATAAAAATTGTGTTTAATTAAATAACTTCCTTATTTTAACGCATGCGCACTCCTCTCAATTTCCTAACCCAAGTAGGTGTAACATGACGGGTGGGGGTTTTGGGAACTTAAACGAATTTATTCCTAAACTTCCTAGGAGCATTCCTAAGGTCATAGAAAAAACATTTAAGGTGACCTTTGATACCGCAATGCGTGCAAGTGCAAAGATGGTGGGAATGATTACCAAAATATTGACCTTGCCTCACGTTCCTAGTGGGCTCTTGCACACGGTTGGAATTGGCTTTTGGAATGGGAATACTATCGTCGTAGCCTATACCACACCTATCACTTTTAACTTGGACGGTGCCTAACATCCTATCCAACTTTTTTTACCTAGATTCCAAGTCAAACTTAACCTTACTCAAGTATTTCAACTTCTCCTCCACCTCACAAATCCTAGACTCAAGCACACTCCTAGTCTCCTCAAACTCTAGCAACTCATTTCTCAAAGTCCCCATCAAACCCCAAAGACAATCTCTCTCTTTCTCAACATACTCTATCTTCTCTGTAAGCTTCTTCTCCCATGACCTAAGATCCTCAATTAAGGCATCGTTATTTTCTATGGAACTCTCATTCAACCTAGCTTGCATTTTAGAGTTATCCTTTTTCACTTTCACTGCCTTAGCATACAACTCATTAAATGTAATTTGTAACTCTTTCACATCAACCTTCTATTCCTCACTCACTTCACCCTCACTCACTTGGGATTCAACGGGCTCAGAAGTGTCATGCACATGAGAATATTTATGGGAAGATTTATCGTCATTGCTCACATGACATGCCAAGAAATTAACAAACTTGCTCTCATTGGGGGAACGCTCTCCCTCTTTCGGTTCATTATCACTTAAGGAGGCACTATAAGGTATCAATTTCTTGCCCTCTTTCTTAAGTCTAGGGGGACACTCGGCAACTTTTGACCATACCCCTCACACCCAAAACACCTATCCGACTCAACCTTATTAAATTTATCACTCTTATCTTTAGGGGTGGACTTTACCTTGTTGTTCTTGAATTTCTCAAATTTTTTGGCATCTTTCGATTTCTTTTGAAACTTAAGAATTTTTTTGATTTTTTTAGCCAACAAGGAAACATCCTCAAAATCGGAATCGAAATCGTAATCATCATTCGAAACTTTGGTTTCCTCCTTCCGAGCTTTCAAAGCAATTCCCTTTTCTTTCTTTGGCAGCTTGGAGGTAAACATATCTAGTTCATAGGTTTGTAAGTTCGAATCAAGCATACCTAAGGAGTTAAAACGGTCACTTTTGCATCAAACGTACTCAGCAAAGATCTCAAAATTTTCTATATAACATGATTGTCGGGAATCCTCTCTCCTAAGTTAAATGACGAGATGATAATATTAGACAACCTAGCGTAAAACTCATCAAACGACTCACTATCTAACATCTTAATCGTCTCAAACTATGTAGTGAGGTTTTGTATTATAGACGCCCTAACCGTGCTAGTGACCTCATGAGTAGGTTCAATAGTATCCCATGCCTCTTTTTAAGTTTCACAAGTCATGATTCTATTGTACTCTTTCGATGTGACATGTGAGGAAATTACATGCATACCTCTAGAGTTGTAAAGTGAAAATCTATATTCATCATAAGCCCATGACTCAACAGGTTTCAAACTAATGACCTCAACCTCTCATGTGATTGGTGATGTCCAACATTTTCAACCACTAACCACACATGCTCATAAATGGATTTTAAAGCACTTCTCATTTGCATTTTCCAATAAGCATAATTTATGCCATCAAAAATAGGAGCACGAAAACTTTCAAAATCGCCAAAACTCATCAAAAACAATACAAGGGATCAAACACAAAAAATATGTTTCTAGCTCTGATAGCAATTTGATGGTCCCTTTTCATTTCTAATGCAGAAAGTATTTTACGGATGACAAAAATAATTTCTCTTTTATGAAAAAAATTCCAATTTTTCATACGCACCAAGTTGTGAATTAATTTTAACTTAACCAAATTTTATCTTGATTAATCCTAAAAATTTATCTAGTGATTAAAGCAAGTAAAATAAAGTAAATAATAATCACAACGCATGATGTACGAGGAAAATCACAACGGAAAAAAAATACAAACCACCCAAGCTAGACAATCACTATGAATGTGGAATTACAATGAACAGACACAAATATTACTCAATGACTTGATCCCCATGAGACTTGACGCTCTTCTGATATTCAACCACTCCTCTCAAAATTCCCACATAGAAAATCCTTTTTCCATGATAACTGTCCACAACACACGCGTCCACGTATGTCTCGGTGTCCATCGATATGGCTTGTAACATCTACGATGTTGAAACCAAACTCCATCGAATCTTCACCGCAAAATTAGTAATGTTGAACTGTATAACAACCCTTATTGGATCCACAAAGATCACTATAGAATATATTAATGATAACTCGGATTTTTGAAACTCTAAGGATGCATTTACTTTGGAAAACCTCAGAAAACTTGTGTGCAGAAATGTACTGGCTCGTAAACATTTTTTTCAGAATGCACACTTACGAAATCTGAAGGAAACACACCTATACATATTTTTCCTGAGGTGTTGGCTCGCTCGAATGGAGGAAGTTGTTGCTCGAATGAGATGACCATGTCGTTCAAACTACAGTGGCATCTCGCTTGAACGACAGTGAATGTCTCTTGATGTCGTTTAAGCGATGCGCAAATTAGAGTCCTAATAAAAATCTTCTCTAATCCGTCCTTATCAGATTTAAACGAAGTGTAAAACATTTTAAACACTTATAAAACATTTTAAAAACATTTATTTAATAAAATAGCATACTTATGTTTATAAAAATTAAATTCCAAGTCTCATTAAATTTGTGTATTCATACGTGAGTGATCTCGGATAGCAATTAAACTTGAAGACGAATAAACTTGCACCAATTAAACTTTGGCATAAATAATTCTTTAAATCTTTGTCGCATTGTCTTCAATTAAACTCCAACACGTCATACTCTAACTGGGATTGTGACAATAAAAATACGACCATTGACTCAAACGTGTTATTTTTCGGGAATAAGTCAAAACTATACAATGGACTGAATTGGAAATTTTGTCCTTACAAGTTTGTGTTCCCTTAGGACTTTACTAAAGTGCTCTCCAAAATACACCAACCTATTAGGCTGATGTGTGCACCTCCCACTACGACATGGATCCACTTGTGGTCTAGTATAAGTGACACGCATATCCTGATCATCGATAATACTCCCATTATGATTAGGCAGTGTACTGTCAACATCAAGACATATTTCATCTTGTAAGGGTGGTCCCGGAGAATTTTCTCTATCTTGTCCTTTTATCTCTTGTAAGATAATCTTGGAAGAGAGCCTGTGGTTTATCATATAATCTTACTCTAACTATCGAGAGATCTGCTAATAATTACCCTCTCGTATAGGATTATAAAAGTAAACCACCTTTAGTTCCTTTTGGGTAACCTACAAAGAGACACACCTATATGTCCTTGACTCTAACTTCCTAGGCTCCTTCGTCAACACGTGTGTCGAGAAACCCCAAATCCAAACATGCCCTAGACTAGTTTAGCACCTAGTCCATAGTTCAGTAGGAGTTGTTTAGAATGATTTAAAATGAACTAAGTTCATTATATAAGTTTCCACCTCTAAGAACTCATTACGGATCTAACCATATCCAAAAGTGTCATGTTCCTTCTTTATTGTACACCATTTTGTTATGGAGTGTCGGTGCTGACAATTGGATTGTGATGCCTAACTCCGATAGGTGTTTCCTAAACTCTCCCAAGAGGTATTTCCATCCACAATCAGATCGTAGAGTATGATTAGTTTACCGTGTCCACGTTCCACCTCAGGTTTATACAATTTGAATTAATCAAAGGTTTCAGACTTGCAGCACATAAGCTAAACATATCCATACCTCGAGTAATCATCGATGAAAATAATGACATACCTATAACCACCTCTAGCCCGAATAGTCACAAACCCACACAAATCAAACTAAACTAATTCCAACACATATTTATCTCTATACCCATCACCACTTAATCATTTTACCCTCTAATCTAGATTCACAAACTCGATGTGACTCCACTTTCAATGAACTCAATTTCCCATTTTAAACCATTCTTTGTATCCTTTTTAAATTTATATGGACTAATCGTAAGTGCCAAATATATGTTTAAGGTTCCTTTCTCTTTAGGTTATTTCTATTTAAGTTATTCAATTCAGTATTAAACAACGCTGGTGAGACGTGCCTTATAATATAAAGATCACTTTTCAAAATTCCAAAACAGATAAGATATTATTCATTTAAAAAAACTCCTTTATTAAAAATAAAGTACGTATCCGTTCATCACAACCTTAGAAACCGAAATCAAATATCTTCTAATACTAGGAGCATAAAAAGAATCTACCAATTCTAACTTATTGTCTCTATAAAAATTTTAAACTAAATTTCATGTTGTTACTATTGCTGGCTTATGATGATCACCCATGAATAGAAACATATCTTCATTATTTATTTCCCTACTTACCTGGAACCCCTGCAAAGAATTGCAAAAATGATTAGTGGCTATCGAATCTACACACCGGGTATCAATATATTGCTCCACAAAACATGTATCAATGACATAGAATAAATTACCATTTCCATTAATCCTGGCTAAGAATAAGGGTCATTCCTTCTTCCAGTGCCCTTCCTATTTGCATATGTACCAACTTCCTTTCGAATTTCTACCTCCACCCTGGGGCTTAAAGTTTTGCATGACCACTTTAGAATGTGCCTGAAACTTGCCTTTCTTCTTAACTTTCGGGACAAAAGTAGATGGTCCTCTAACCACACCCTTATGTATATTAATATTCTTTGTATCCTGGAGTTCCTTAAACAGTTGCGTGATTAAGTAAACAATTTTTTTATAGAATAGTTTAGACGAAATTACTTAAAGGAAGGCAGAAATTATTAGATCATAAAACCATCTATTTCAGATCCAATCACCTCCAAAACTCCTAAGATGTACATCATCTTTAGAATGCACTTGCATGCGGGAGTACCCTCAAACATCTTGGCATTGACTAGCCTTGCCATAGAGTCTAATCTTGTGGTATGATTCTGATCTTTAAACATATCCTTAAGGTTCATAATCATGTTATAATTAGTGTAAATGTGATGATGTTGGTGTCGCAACACATTAGTCATAGAGGTCAATATGTAGTAGAGAGATATCTTATCAGCCTTTTGCCACCTCAAGTCAACTTATACATACCTTTCGGACGCCCCTTCCAACCGCTTCGCAGGGCATGTCTCCATCAAGACAAACTTAAAATCCTCAGCAGCTAGGACAATATTTAAGTTTCTTTTCTAGTAAATATAGTTCATTATAGTTAACTTTTTGTCCTTTAAGATTGAAGCAAGTGGGTTGAAAGATGATTCCATTGTCAAATCTCAGAATCATAAATTTTGAAAAATGAATTAATTTCAAAATATACATGTGAGAATTTAACTTATATTTTATTTTAAAATGGCATCCCTCAATACTAATTTTAAAGTAAAATCCTATTGAACATCCTAGTTCCCTTTTGAGGTGGGATTTCTCGATGGGATCTTAAATCACTTCACCTTGAACTAGACAAAATTTCATCTTTAAATTATGTACCATGACAGTTCAGGATCCCCGCTCCAACATAATTGAATAGTCGATGACTTTTGGTACCATAACTTATGACAGTGACTCTGATGGGGAGGATATCAAAAGGTATGTATAAGTGTATACAACCAGTTAATCTAATGAAATTAAACCCACTTGTGAAGAACTTCCTTAATGGGAGGACCAAACTCACTCGTATTTAATTCTGCAAGACCGTCAGTTAATAATTTTAAAATTTCTATGATACCACAACTGAGAACATCCTATGAGAGACTAGATCAAGTTGACATGAGGAATTAATCGTATCACAATTTTAAAATACCGATGGAGACCGTGGAGTTTTTGTTGAAACTCATCTCCCACTTAGTTATTTAAACTTGAGGGTTTTCAAAAATAATTTATTCAATTTCCAAAAGATCGAATATAAGCCCTTGATAATTTTTAAATTTACTTGTATGAATTAAATGTCTTGATCTCATATTTTATTTTTCTTAAAATAAAAATAATAGTGGAATTTACCAAAATTAGATAAAAACTGAAGATCTCATTTTAATTCACACCTTCAAATTTGATTACCCCGATTTAATTCAATTTAGAAAAGAATAAGTTAAACATAATTTTTTGAATAATCGAGGATTTAGGGAGGTCTCAAAATATAATCCATGTTGTTCATAAAATCAAGTGCTCCTAATTATTCAATTAATTAGCATACGAATTATACAATATAATAAAATAATGAGACATTGTACATAAATAAATAAATGCATCAAAAAATCAAATGATAAAATTTTCCCTTTCAATCATGGATGAAACTTTTTCTTAAAGTAGAACTCGTGAAGTCCAAGAATCCTGGTTGTATAAGACTTGCCTTTGACAAAGAGTCCAACTTGAAGTAGACTCCATCGCAAACGTAAATTCTTGACGATCTTTCTTATTGGAAATTTATTCAATCTGGTCTGGAAGGGAGATGAGGAAGAACCACCAAGAGAAGTCATAAAAAAACCACTAAAGAAACCAATCCACCACACAACTTGTGCTAGATCGAACCGATCCTGAATCAATCCAAATTTTCGAATCAATATGGTTCTCTTTTCATGTAAAATTTCCATAACTCTTCCCAATTTTCATGAAATTCCATGAAACTTTGCCCGATGCTTAAAAACATACAAATACTTGATTATAAGTTTAAAAAAATATTACATCCCCTCACAATCGCCTCCAAATATATCGATAATGAAATAATTATCAAAACTTAATTATTATAACCATATCGAAACAATAAGGGAAAATAAGTACGGATAAACCACCGTTGGATCCATTCATATAGAAAAATAATGTGTGATGATGATGGAAGGGATATAAACAAAGAATTTATACAAAACCATGTTAGCGCGGAAGCATGCACAAATATACACCATTTCATAACATGCAAAACTGGGGTTTTTTTATTTGGACAACATGGACCTTTATAATGGATAATTAATCTAAACCAAAAGCAACGATACCAATTATTGGGGATCGATATATGTGGAAAAAAAATTTCATCCATCGATCATCGATTAATAAAACAATAGAAAGAGGTAAAACTATAGGTAGTCTTGAAGAACAAACCTATGGTTTTGAACACAATACCTTTGTGGATCTGATTCCAATCTGATGGGGAGAAAAGTATTTGAAAATGAATAAGTGATGCCTTATTTTGGACGTCCAAAATCTTTCTAAACCTTCTCTAAATCTTGGATCTTCTAGTGTATGATCATCCACAAATTTAGGTATGTTTGTGGGCATTGAGATATGGTGGTCTCTCTTTAACCCTCTTCATAAAAATGTAAATAGTATTTTTTCCACCCCTCTCAAACCCTAATTATCAATTATAATAATGAAAACAACTTCCCACACCTTTATATACAATTACAAATGGTGGCCTTCGGCCATGTGAACACCCAAACTTTTATTATTTTTACACTTAGAACCCATTTAATTTCTTTTCTGAATGTTTTTCAAACTTTGTTCATGTAAATTATATCATTTTATGTGATTAGTATTCTGAAATTTTCAAGTTCATCATTTATTTTACAAAATCTCAATTTAATACATTTTCAACATATTTAACCCATTTATCCCGACAACATGAGTTTGTGTTAGTGAAAGTAAGGCTTTATGCCAATAAAAGGAAAAAAATGCATCCTTTTATCTCTTCGTAAGTTTAATATAATACGTTATCTTGAAATTAACAAGTTTAAAATTATTTATGCAAGAAATAATTTGATTAAATATTCTAAAATTTATCCTTCTTTCAAACTTTAACTTTTATCCATTTTTATCACATATATTCTTCAACATATTTTCATATGTAGTGATAATAAGTTTAAGTAGTCATATATATATATATATATATATATATATATATATATATATATATATATATATATATATATATATATAGCATGATTTGATTTAAACTTGCAAATAATGCAGAACTCCTACCTCTATAAGATAATAACTTTGATGAAGAGGTAGAAAAGAAAATAGAACAATCCTTAATGTTTAAGTTCTTCTAGAAATTATCATCCATACCCAAAATAACACCTCTATAACACTTAAAAACTTTTGATAATGGAAGGATAAAATTGTGGGATAGTAAGGTAGTAGTATAGAGTGAAAAAAAAAAGCTTTTGCATAGTTAAAATGGTGAATGAGTACTTTTGGATTACACAAAATTCACATTTTTATACTTCATAAATGGAAGAAAATGGGGTGGGTAACCCTCTATAAGTCACCCTATATGACCCCTACCCGTCTCAAATGTCTCATTAACATGATATGATAATACCTTATGAGAACACTAAATAAATGGATGAAAATTGTCCAAAGTTAGCATCCCACCTAACTCAAATTGCTCCATTTCTTTTTTCTCTTTTACTTAACTTAGAACAAAAAAATACCCCAAATATGGGTCTAAATGATCTTTTTTATGACATTAATGACGGAAATGTTATCCAGAGTTTCATTTTACATCTCACGAAATGTTTTCAAATTTTTCTGAGCATTTTTATTTTTTTACAAAAAGCCCATTTATTATGAATAGAGAATTTTATAGATATATAAAAGTGAGAAAATCCCTCAAGAATGGACGACAAACACATTTAGAGAAGAATTAAAAGGAAAAAAAAAGTAAAAAAATCTCTATAAAAGAGAAAGAAAAAACTCCATCAAGAGACTAGCCTAATAAAAGGAGTTTGAAGCTTGTCCAATCTAAGAATACCCATGAAATACCTAGGCAAGAGATCTAGCTAGTGAGACATAAAGGATTAATTATGCACCTTATAATCTTAGCTAGAAAATCAATAGCCATATTTACCTCTCTATGAATGTGAATTAATTGACACTGGCTATGGGAAGCTATTGAGAGAATATGATCCACAAACCATTTAATTTTTTAGGGACAAAAGACCTTGTGTAAAACAACAATGATAATTTTGGAGTCAGATTTATTGATCAACTCATAATCCTTAAGATCTTTATAGTAGAACAAGCCTTAATAAACCGCAGCAGCCTCTACCTCCAAACTGGTAAATTGTCCTAAAGACTTAATAAAAACCAAATTACATTTCTGTTGATGTAAAAAATTAGATTATCTCTAATTTATCAATCACAGAAAAAATAAATAAGACAAAAAGGTTTTTAAAGTGGTTCAGCCTTGAAAGAATGGCCTACGTCCACTGTCTTTGTTATTGCTGACTATTTGTTAGGAATTCTCGATAATGGATTTATCAAGAAATTCCGAGTCCCTTCTAATGAGAAGGTTACAATGTATTTATAGCCTTGAGGTTGTACAAATGAAAGGACAATGCGCTGTTATCTAGTAGACATATACATCTGTATGATAGTAAGGAGCATTTAATGCAGTGACTTAGTCTGGCATATACATCTGTATGAAGCAATGATTGTAGGTCTTAGTCTGGCAAAAATCATGAAGGCAGAGCAGGTAATCGTATGCAGTGACTCACAGTTGATCGTAAACCAAATGCTTGGTGTGTATACAGCAAAAGGAGAGTTAATGATTAAGTACCATGTAAAGGCAATGGAATTTTTATCGGAATTTGTTACTGTTCAATTGGTCAGAATACCAAGAATGGAGAATGTAAGAGCAGATGCTTTAGCTCAATTAGCATCGGCTACTCGTACCGAGCTACGAAGAATAATCCCGATTGAAGTTCTAGTTGGTCGGAGCATAGAAGAAGATCTGGCGATGAATTTTATTACCCTTGATTTAGGGCCATCTTGGATGGATCCCATCAGGGCATATATTGAGGAGGGAGAACTACCGATTTACAAACTCGCAGCTAAGAAATTGAAGTTTAAAGTTGCTCGTTATGTACTAACTAATGGTATTCTATATAAACGAGGAATCATAGCTGGCTTGGAGAGTTGTGTACATCCAGCCGAGGTGAAGGATTTGATTGAAGAAGTCCATGAAGGGTCATATGGAGCCCATGTAGCAGGTCGGACACTTCTGCAAAGAATAATGATGCAAGGATACTACTGGACAACGACGGCGGCTGATTGTATAGCCTATGCTAAGAAATGTGACAAGTGTCAGCGCTTCACCTCCATCCGAAGAACTCCCCAAGCATTGTTAACACCCATTACTTCCCCTTGGCCATTTCCCATGTGGGGAATTGACTTGGTCGGGCCACTTCCAACAACTAGAGGAAGATTTAAATATCTCGTCATTGCAGTGGATTATTTTACTAAGTGGGTAGAAGCTGAGCCTCTTGTCGACATGACATATGAAAAGGTGTACCAATTTATTTGGAAAAATATCATTTCTAGATATGGTCTTCCCCATGCATTCATCAACGACCATGGAACACAATTTGACAACGAGGAGTTCGCTGCCAATTGTCATCAGTCAAATATCTTGAAGATCCACTCGGCACCAGGACATCCCCAAAGCAATGGACAAACTAAAGTGACAAACAGAACATTGCTAAATGGTTTGAAGAAAAGACTGAATGACGCGAAAGCAAACTGGATCAACGAGCTGCATTCTGTGTTGTGGGCTTATCGTACTACTCCCCGAGCAGCAACATGAGAATCTCCATATATGCAAGCATTTGGAAGTGAAGCTGTTATACCTGCCGAGTTGGGTCTTCCAACACACAGAGTACTGAATTTCAATTCCCCTGTCAGCGATTTAATGAGAAGGTTAGATTTGGACATGCTCGAAGAAGTTAGAGAAGAAGCAGCTATCAGGAATGCTGTTTACCAGCAACGAACATCTTTGTTCTTCAACAAGAGAGTGAAGAAGTGCGACCTAAAAGAAGGAGACTATGTTCTAAAGAAAGTGATTCAAAAGCACAACAAACTGGAAGCAAACTGGCACGGACCTTACCGAGTTAGAGAAGTTGTTCGACCAGGAACCTACAGAATAGAAACTTTAGAGGGAGAGGAGTTTAAGAATGGATGGAATGCGGAACACCTTCGCAAATATTATCAGTAATGTAAACTCTCATGTAATGAAGTTTCATTAGTATGAATAAAATGTGAATATTCTACCCAACTCTCTTTTATTGAAATTTTTTCGCGGAATACTAGTGCTACACACTACCCGGCAAAATCCACCAACTCAGGTTGGTCGGGAATAAAAATATTTCCCAAAAATGCCAACTCCGGTTGGTTGGGAAGAAAATCCACCAACTCTGGTTGGTCGGGAATAAAAAATATTTCCCAAAAGTGCCAACTCCGGTTGGTTGGGAAGAAAATCCACCAACTCCAGTTGGTCAGGAATAAAAAATATTTCCCTAAAGTGCCAACTGTGGTTGGTTGGGAAGAAAATCCACCAACTTAGGTTGGTTGGGAATAAGAAACTACCAACTACAGTTGGTCGAGAACATTTTTATTAAACGAAGCATGAGTATGTGATTAAAGTCAGTTAATGGCTTAAAACTAAAAAGTGATTAAGAAAAAAAATTTATACTCGTAACATTTTAAATTACCACCAAGCTGGTCGAGAAACAAAATATCATCAATTTCGGTTAGTCGGCAAATGATTACCACAAGTTCAGGATAGTCGACAATAAGTTTTAACCAGCTTTAGTTAATCGGCAAATAACACAATGTTGTTATCTTTTTAACAGATATACATACACATATGTAAAGTGTTTTAAAAAACATCTACAAGACAATGGCAATCAAAATTGCAAAGAAAAATAGAAGTTTTTTCATTAAATCCAAAACAAAGTACATTGAGAATAAAATACATAAAAATTATTACATCAGAAATCCTATTCTATGGGTTTCTTCCCCTCTGCTTTTGAAACAGGTTCCTCGACACCAGGAGGATCGTTTAAGTCATAAGGGGAATTTATGAAATTAAGGTCTTTGTGCATCCTGATGTTCATCACAGATGGTCGATCGAGTAGGTGCTCGGGGCGAGATATCTCAACATTGGAATGGAGACTGTAATCGCCAAGATATTTGGAAATCAAACACTGATGGATTGCTCGAGCAGGGATCCAGCTCATGTCGAGTTTGAATGGTAGCACTGGAAGGTCGAGCAACCCAGGATTATGGTAATCCCACAAGTAGTGACCCTATTCCAATTGTAATACACCTGAGGATTTCAACCACCCGTGTTTTTAACTCTCATTATTCGCATTTTGGATCCGATCATCAAAATGGTAGAGAGCCTCATTGTTTCCAGCCATCCAGAATTCTCTGGGCTTCTTGTGGAATTGATAAGTCAGCCTTTCCAGCTGTTCGTGAAGATTTTTTATAATGAGTTCTTTATTATCAAAAGCAGACTTTTGAGCAGAGAGCTGCTCGTCCAGATTCATGATTTTCTTAGACATCTCAGCCAATGCCTAGTTCTTTGTCATCAATTGTAAGGCTTGGTTGTCGAGAGCCGATTGAGTTCTTTGTTCCTCGACAGGAATTCGAACAGCTCTTGCTCGTCCCCGAGAAGCTCTTGCTCATCCCCGAGCAGAAGTAGAAGGACCAACTCTCTTCAAGGTTTCCAATTCGTCCCTTAGATTAGCATTTTCAACCTCCAAGAAAGAGAACCCCTCGTCGTTCATAGGGACCAAAGCGTTTAAGGAATAGGCTGCAGATTTCAACTGAGATACTTCTCTTTGCAAGTTATTGTTTTCCTGCTCCAACAACTCAGCTATCTGCCTGTGCTCTTCGACCTCGGCGTTCAAACTTCTCTCCCTCACATTGTAAGCAGCGAGCAACTTATCATACCCCTTATCAGCACTGAGTTGATGATACTTCTTCTCGTATCCCTCGTGCAAAAGGGCTGCAGATTTCTTCTATTGTTGTTGAATCTCTTTAAGAGTGCCCTGGAGGTCTTCAATCATTTCATAATACGCTACATTATTAGCCACTGCACGGTCGAGTAGGCACTTTAAATGATGGTAGGCTTTAACTGATTGTTCTGAAGAGTTTGGACCGAGTATATCAACGATTTGAGCATCAGCCATATCTGCATGGCCAGCGCTGAAATATTCGTTGCACTGTCTCATCAATTTTGTATCATGAGCAGATAACAATTCCATCCTGGCCATAAACTAGTAAAAAAAAGAGATAGCAAGAATCAATAAGGAGCAAGAGGAAGAGATACGACAGTATGAATAGGCAAAACTTCAAATTTTATTACATCATAAAAATAAGTACATATTTCAGAGTTACAATTGGCAAAAATAAATAGAGAGAAAAATCCGAACAACTCTACACCTTTTCCTTGTCTCCCAAAACTTTCTCGGGAGGCTGGGACGAGGAGGTAGGTTGCTCGGATGGTACAGATGGTTGCTCGGTGGGTGCTAAAGGCTGCTCGGTCGAAGTAAAAAATGGTTGAAGTTGTTCGCAGGAAGGCTGAACAACTGGGGGATGAAGAATTTGATCTCCCATCGCCATGGAGGATTCCTCAGAGGCAGCTTCATCCTCTTCTTCTTCTTCTTCTTCTTCTTCTTCAAGAGTTGGAGGGGGCCAGAGATGTGTCGCTGAAATAGATCAGAATTTTCATCAACCTTCATCTCTTGCAGAGCAGTGACCCAGCCATCCCTAAAGTACTTGAGGCTACCATATTCCACTTGTGACATCATGGTATCCAGACCCTTATTCCACCCCTTATCCCAGCTAGCACTGAAGGACTTTTTTACAGCCAAATTCTTTTTTGCCTTCTCCGAGGAAAGCTTCTCGAAAAGCAGATCCTCGGAAGCCTTCAATTTATTCTCCACTTCTTCCTTCTAACGACCTACTTCACGAAGCTTGTTTAGCTCTTCCTCAGCAAGCTTGAGCTTACCTTCAAGCTCCCCAGCATTTTGGAGCTTTCCTTAGAGCTCTTTATTCTTAATTTCTAATTCTTTTATTTTCTTCTCCAATTTCTTGGAGATTTCAACAGCTTAATTCCTCTCCTGCTCGGTTGAATTGAGCTACTTCTCCCAAACAGCTTTATCATCAACATACTTCTGACGAGAATCTTTGAGAGACTGTGTCAGGCCCACCAAAGCTTCCTCTACACCTGATGAGGAACTTGAAGCTTTAATATGTTCATCTTTCTTCAAAATTTTATTAAAACAGGTTACCAACTAGGAAAAGTAAACAATAGCAAGTCAGTGCAAAAATATAATAGTGGAAAAATGAAAGTTTAGGACAATAGAGGAAGATTTCTCGAAGAGGGCAGGAAGTCTTCTTATCTTCATCCTTTCACTCAAAGGAATATGTGACTCAGGTAAAGAACTTGTAGAAGCTGGTATTGGTTCCACGCCGCTTATCACCGGACAAGCAGTAAAAGACGAGGAGTAACTCTTATACTGTAGCAGATATGAAGCTGATCTGATATGATCGTCGGCAACAATCTGATGCAAACCCCAGATAAGTTTCAGATATTTTAAGTTAACTTCTATCTCTTTTGGAGATCTTCTTTTGCTGTCAACTGCAAATAAAAGAAAATTAAAATATCAGTGACACATTTTATCAAACACAAAGGAAGCATAATTTCAAAAATAAAATAAAATAAAAACAACCTATCCCATTCCTATAGGGAGGGCATCTAGGACCCTGGTACGCATCATTTCCAGTTAGTGGAGGGTGTTGCCAATTTTTCATAACAACCCCGTGCTCGAAGTAGTCCCTATTGGCATCTGGGAGATTGACCATTAAAGCCCTATTTAAAAACCTAGTTTTTAAATAAAAAGTATTGTCACCAACAGCCCATCTATAACAAAACATAATTTCTGGAATTCCTATACGAGTTTCATGAATCTGATTTAATCTATGAACCCCATTAACTATTCTCCATGTATTGGGAGCAATTTTTGCAGGAACCACATAAAAATATTGACAGAATTCTAGACACAAAGAGTTTGGGGGAAAAGAAAAAACCACATTCATCCACGAAGAGACTGGGGAACCAATGTCCCTCGGCCAAACAAAAATAATTTGAAGGTTCAAAAAGTTCCTCCAGAACAACCCATGAAGGAATAGAGAAATACGAACAAAACTTATCAAGCGATTCAACAAGGTAAACCATGATGAATAAAGGAAATAAAAGAGAAGTAAGAAGATCTTACAAGAAAAGGATGGATCTGTTGACAACGAACGATGAAAGTGATGAACGCACAAGAGAGAGAGAAAATGGAAAACTCAAAGATAGAGATTTGAAAAGTAAAAGACGATATGATTTTCTGCAACGCTTAAATACCTTATCTTGGGAAAAGGTGAAAATAATGATTATAAAGGGAGACGTTTACGCTATCGACGGCTAAAAGGACAAAAAGGGCGCGGATATCGAAGCAGTTAGAAAAATTCAAAAAGTCTGATTCTGTGAATTCAAAAAGAATAATAAATGCGAAGAAAACACTCCTAAGATTCAGGATGACCATTTAATCCCGCCATATTTCGAGAAGAATGTTCCACACTCCTAATTCTCGAATTTTGAAACATTGGGGCTTCTGTTGATACCAAATTTAGTCTACTGACATGCCTCAATTAAGTGGAGACACGTGGCAATCTGCATGGCAATAACAAACACATCAGAACAACCCCTTGACTTCGAGGAACTCATTTTCCTCGACAAACTCAAATACTCCGAGCAGTAGGTACTCTCCGAGGAACTTTACTGCATCGAGAAAATCATGGATGCCGAGATACTTAGGCGGTTCGAGCAGCTTTGGTGGTCTGAGCTGCATCTCGATCAAAGCATTTATTATCAGACAATTAAGAGGATTAAATGAGCATTAAATAATGATTATCATCATACGGATGTATACGCTTATTGAACAGCTATGTATTACCCATTCACATGTACAGCCTCATGGCTATAAATATATTGTATCATCCTCATTGTGAGGGGACCAAAATTTCTTGAGAAAAACCCCACCTTGAGAATTTCTAAACTGCCAATAATAGCACCAACAGTGGACATAGGCCATTTGTTCAAGGCTGAACCCCTTAAAAATCTCTTGTCTTATTTATTTTTATCTATGATTAAACAATTAGAGATAATTTAATTTTTTACATCAACAACAGTAATTGCAGTTTTCTCTTCATAATCGATTACTTCCAGTTTCTCGTTTTTAAAACGAG
Organism: Sambucus nigra; assembly: GCA_949130495.1. Lineage (NCBI taxonomy): Eukaryota > Viridiplantae > Streptophyta > Magnoliopsida > Dipsacales > Adoxaceae > Sambucus > Sambucus nigra. The sequence goes on along the minus strand of OX422212.1, from coordinate 549,010,657 downwards.
TAATATAATCCCTGGTACTTTCACCTGTCTTTTGTCTAACACTTAGCAAGTGTGCTACTCGTTTCACTGGCTTTGTTCCAAAATAAAAATTTCCGATAAAGAGTTATGCTAGTTGAAAGAAGGTCGCAATCTTCCACCAAGGAAGGTTATTGTACCACATCTGAGCAGATCCAGTAAGGGTTCCTGAAAATGCCCTGCATCGCATCTCGCTAGAACATCATAGATATCAGCAGCTGCCTGGTATTGTTCTATATGGAGAACATGGTCAGTTTTTCCATCGTATTTTGGTGTTACTACCGGGGCTTTGAATTTTGACAGTGTAGGAATGTCCACAATCTCTTGTATGAATGGTGTTCCCCGGATAAAAGTCCTTCGTAGAGGATTTTTGGTTTTAGCCATCTCCCCTAATCTATCCTCCAAACTTCGAATTGATCCCTTACATACATCATTTCCCTCCTCGATCCTATTGGTTCGAGCAATTGATCATGTTAAATTAACCTCTTGGGATCTTTCATGATGAGCAGCTGGTCGTGATTGGGCAGAGCCTTCCTTTAAATCAAATGGTCATTGAGAGTTCCTTGATACAATCCTAGTGGGACTTTTGTTCCTCCTAGGACCCAGACGATCAAAAGGAGAGACTCTACTTAACCTTTCAAGAGCGCTTGTCTTCTCTGGAGATAGAGTGATGTTTTGTTGAGTGTTTGTAGCTCGTACCGAGGAAGTCCGTCCAGGTTGATAAGAAGGATCATTAGATCTCTCAGTACAATATGAATCAGTGCGTCTGGACTGAGATTCCTCTGGGAATAACATTCGCCTATTTCGCGAAGAGAGCAAACGAGTATTTATCTGAACGCTTCGTTGTCCTGACTGGGCTGGCACTCTGCCTTGAACGATTTGTATGAGTTGATGCATGGTTTCTTGCATGGCCATTGGCCCTTGGGCCAAATTAGCAATTATACCAGCCAGATCTGAAAAACTTGGGGGAGCAAAAGGATTCGGGGGAATCCTAGTGTTTCGATTACTAGATTCCGGATTATCTGCCATTGATGATGAGTTGTTTTGGTGAAAAATAGCTAATTACAGTCGTTTCCCACAGACGACGCCAATCCGTTGATGTAAAAAATTAGATTATCGCTAATTTATCAATCACAGATAAAATAAATAAGACAAAAAGGTTTTTAAAGTGGTTCATCCTTAAAAGAATGGCCTACGTCCACTGTCTTTGTTATTGCTGACTGTTTGTTAGGAATTCTCGATAATGGATTTACCAAGAAATTCCGAGTCCCTTCTAATGAGGAGGTTACAATGTATTTATAGCCTTGAGGCTGTACAAATGAAAGGAAAATGCGCTGTTATCTAGTAGACATGTACATCTATATGATAATAATGAGCATTTAATGCACAGTCGTCTCCTTGATTATCCCGATTTAAGTGCTCGGTATGCTATATATCTCAGACCGCCTAAGCTGGTCGAACCGCCTAAGTAGCTAGGCATGATTGAGTTCCTCGGGGGGTTGAGTAGCTCAGTATAAGCATTTACAGTTGCCACATAGGTTGACACGCGTCTTCAAATGATGGGTCCATATCAGTAGAATAAATTTGGTATCAACAGCATTTCCAAGATGGTTTCTTAACACACCACCTCCCCCTAATAGCCTGGGTTACCCAGAGAACTACCATCTACATTCAATTTCAAACTCCTTTTGGCGAAAGAGACCAATGAACCAAAATAGGCTTGTATCTAGAAATTTTAGGAATAGAATTGCACAAAGAAATATCTTCTTGGATGTTCTTGATTATTCTGGGGGATGAATAAAGGGGAGTTTTCAAATTTTTCCAAGTTTCTATTAATCTAGATGTGTCAATAAATTAGAACTGAAGTCACCTTGAAATTTATTTGGTGATAGAGTTTAAAGATAACCACCAAAAGATTACTGTATGTCTAATAGTTCCAGATTGAGAACTCATCCCACACTTCAAGTTAAAAAAATTCCAAATTTAGTAGCAGTTTCACTACCAGAGAATAAGATCTTAATATATTCTTCCTTATTGTTTTTGCAGCAAACACATTTTGAAGGACCGTAGACCCTAATTCTCTTTAAATTTTCATCAGTAGGAAGAAGACCTCTAAGGATTTTCCATGTAAGAATAGAAATATTGGGATGGATACAAGGATCCTAAATGAATTTGGCAAACCTAACCTTTGTGGAAGTAGCTCTAATAACATTTCAAGTTGAAGAGAAATTGAAAATCCCTAAAAAATAAGCAGTCCATATTATTTTGTTCTTTGTTACTAGTCCACCCCTGATATTGAATAACTAGATTCACTAACTCAATTGGGAGATATTGGCATAGCTTGTCTTTATCCCATTGCCTATTAATATCTCGTGATTTTTTTACTTTGGCACTAGTGGAGGGAGTCATTGACTCAATTAAAGGACATGAATTTAGCCAACTATCCCAAAAAGGTCTATATCACCATTATTTATCCTCCATTTGATATTTTCTTCTACTAAACTTTTAATAAGACACATGTTACCCCAAGTATTAGAGAAATAATGAGAACCACGACAAGGGAGTGATCATTTCTATAATAATGAAAGTAATTAAAGTAAACCAAGGAGAGTTAGAGAATCTAAATCCCCACCAGAGTTTGATAGACATAGCTTTACTGATATCTGAGATTTTATTATTTCCCATTACACATTCATTAATAAGCTTTGAAATTGAATCCCATTTACACCATTGATGCTTCCTAATTTCCTCTATTGAGCCCCAGAAAAACCTAGCAAATAAAGCTTTAATCTTTTTCAGCACTTGTTTAATAGGTTTTATAGCAACCAAAGTGTGCACTAGAATAGTATATATATGACACTCTTTATCAGGACCAGTTTCACTCTTATTGAAAGCATCCTTGATTTCCATACAATTAGAGTCAATCTAATCTTTGTACAAGGTGATCAAAATGAGAATTCTTCGTCCTACCTACAAACAAAGGACAACTGAAGTATAAAAAAGGAAAATCTTTATTAGTGAAGCAAGTAATGTTCTTGATTCTCTTAATTGTTGCTACAGAAATTTTATTGGAAAAGAACATTTGAGCCTTGGCTTTGTTGATTTTCTGACCAGTAGCCCTCTTATATCTTTGATTTATCCTATAATCATGTTTAAGTCCTTAGCACCAGAAGAAAAGACAATCACATCATCAGCATAAGCTGGGTGATTGATTTTGGGCCATCCCAGAGGCATTTTAAAACTAACCATTTTAGGGTTGATTTGTTAAGGTTTTTAGAGAACGCTTCTGCCATAATAATGAAAAGACTAGTTGACAAAGGGTCTTGCCTCAATCCCCTAAAGGATTTGAAAAAAAAACACTGGTAACTTCAATTATGATTACTGAAAACCAGCAATTTGATATCAACCTCCAATTTATATCAATCCAATGTTCTGAGAAACTAAATTTTCTTAACACATGGATTAAGAACATCTATGAAACTATGTCACATGCCTTAGCCAAATCCAACTTTATAACAACATTGCCTCCAAAGATTTTCTTATTAATTAAAGAAATCATTTCTTAAGGCAACATGACATTATCAATCATGTCTCAACCTTTTACGAATCCACTCTAATTAGAAGAGATAATCATAGGCAATTCCAGACTCAATCTATTGGATAGGATTTTGTTTCAAAAATTCACCAAACTAGTAGGTCTGAACTCGGAAAGAAAAATAATTTTGGGAAAAAATGCTCCAAGGAAGAAACTTAGCACGACAGAAACCACGCCTTTTTCATTAGTACTCCTCAAATTGATAAAGAAACACCCATGAAATCCATCTGAGCCACGACAACTGTTAGAGTTCATTTGTTTCACTACTTCCTTAATTTTACCACAGTCGGGGATAGAGGATAATGTGGAGTTTGACTCTATGCAAATTAAACTAGGTATTACAACCAAGAATGGATCATTAATAGAAATGATAGGGCCATTGTGTTGAGTAAATTTATCTTCAAAATACTGAGCAGCTGCAACTTGAATATCTTTAGCTCCTTTCCTTAGATCATAAGGTTACTTCTTTTAGACTTAACTGAATTGTGGAAAAGGTATGTATTTTTGTCCCCCTCCTTGACGCATTTCTCCTAATCTTTTTGTCTCGAATATAAATCTTCAACTTTAAGTTTCTAAATATCCCATGCTTGAGCAAAAGAAAATATTCTCTCTATTAATTTCTACTACGTCTCTATAGAAGGCCATCTCCATAACTAAAAGATTATCTTCTGTTATCCTAACTTCCTAAAAAATATCCTGACAAACTTTTCTACTGCAAGAATATATCATACTTCTAAGAGATTTAAATTTCAAAGTTATGGACACAAAATGATTGGAATGAGAAACTGAGTTCCAATCTTAGGCCACCATATTTTGGATTTAAGGATGAAACAACCAGAATATTGGAATTTAAAAGTCTTAGGCTTCATATATATAGGGTTTCCGAGATAGAGCACCAAAGGACAAGGATTATAAAGAATCATATTCAACCGTGGCACTTCTAAAACTCCCAAATTCATAGCATCTTGATTATCATACACTTTATCGAATCTGCACCATATCTTATCTATTCATTCTCTTTTGTTGAACCAAGTGTAATTAGAACCACTAAAACCAAGATTAGACATTTCATTGATCTCCATGGATTCCAAATTTCAAATGTAGCTCCATCACCTACATCATTTCACCAGCCTTTTTCAGAGTTGTCAGAAACTACATTAAAGTCTCCACCAATAATCCATGGAGATATGGTGAAATTTTAAGATATTAAATGCCAAAGCTCCCTTCTTTCAATCTTACTATTTTTCGCATAAATGAAACTGGTTTTCATCAAGGTGTTATTGATCAAAAAGGAAATATTAAGGCATTGATCCATAGCAGAAACAAAATCATAATTTATATCATCTTTGACTAAACACCATATCTTACTATTTTTTATTACATAAGCACTATTGAATCCTATCTTTATTCTAAAACCTTCCGATCTAGCCACTTTAAGCTTTGGTTCCAAAATTACTGAGATAGATACTCTGTAATTTCTTAAAAGCCATTTTAATCTTTTAATATCCCCTTTCTTAGAGATCCCTCTAACATTCCATATGATTGAACTAATCATTTGGATTTTTCAATGGAATTTTTGGTACCTGACCCGAGGGGCTTGGTATTTTGGGAATTGAGGTAGGCAACTTTTAATTTCTGCAGTAGTTTTATCTTAGCTTTGTGCCCTTGTTTTGTACGCCCTTTGCAACTAAGGTAACTAGCTCTAGAAATTCCTTGTATAGCCACTAAATTGTTACCTTATAGTCTGCCTCCTTCACTTGATTTATCTATCCTATTATTGTCCATGAAGAACTTAATATACTTAAGAGAATTCTCTGGAGTACTTTTCACAGATGAAATGTAAGGAGAGAGTGGTACTTCACCTTCCTCCATATGATTTTCCATCTCCCCCTGGACAAGATTAGGTAAGAAACTTCCAGTTGATTTTCTATCAGATAATTTTTCTCTTCATCATGCAAAAGAAGAGGGTCCTCTTCCAAATTTTCGTTTTAAAAAAGTTTATAATCTTGGGTTGATTCCTTACACTCCCAGTTTCTGGCTCAAGTTCAGGATGAATGATGAGTGGTCTTGCGTAATATCCATTCATAACTCCCTTGTTGACTTGGTTCTTTAAAGAACTGTCCTTCTTGAAAGTCTTAATAGCCCATTGTTTAGTTTCTTTTTTTTTTCAATCCACTTGTAAAGCGGTAATTTTTATAGTCTCTTTTTGTACCAATTTGGGATTAGTCCCTTTGAAATATCTCGATTATATGGTATAGGTACAATTTCGTGAAATTTACCCAAAAGCACAAACACACAAAGTAAACACTTAAAAACCTAGGCAAAAAGTGTCGATTATTTCCAATTTTAATCATATTATCTAACTACTATGTGACAATGCAAGATTCAATTTGTAAAGGAAAGCAAGTAACCACGACACGCCGATGTACGAGGAAAACTCAAATGAGAAAAACTGCAGACAGTCGGGCCAAGATAAATTCATTATAGATATAATGTTTACAAGAAGACACACAAGACTTACAAACACTTGACACAACAAGATACGTTGATGCAGTCTTCAAAACCTTTGCTTATAGTTTTGTGTAGCTCTAACACAGTACACAATACCTCCATGCCTCGGTATCCACATAATGCCTCTATTGTCTCCAACAATGCAGAATCCACTTCACAAATAATAGTGGATGAACAGGATGAACTTCTGGGTTTTATTTGTGAAAAATGATCGACAAAGATCAAGGATCATTGGAGAAAGTTTTACAAAAAGTGTTATGGCTTTTTTATCTTCAAAAGAGTTAGTTTCTTGTAGTTTTCACACACCCCTTATATGTGAAAAAAATTTGAGTGGAGGGGATTGTAAGTTAAAAACGAAACTGATTTAGAAACTGCATTTTTTTTAAATTCGCCCCCAGTTGTTCGAATGAAGTACCATTCTTATTAAAACGACGTAATCAATTTCGTTCGAACAAGAAAGAATGATAGATTTAATGAGATTCCAGATAAGGGAAGAAAATTAAAAAAATTCCTCGCTAGAACTTCATTTGAAGTTCGTTCGAATAAGGGTACTATTTGTGTTGGAACGGACAAGGTCGTTTGAACAAAGGTACCAATCGTGTTGAAATGCCCTTTCCAGCGACATTCTAGAAATGTGGGGTTTTGGAGAAATTTTCCTCATTAGCATGCTCGTTCAAACGAGGTACAAAGCCTCATTCGTATAAGGTAATGTTCCTCATTAGAACGACCTGGAAAAACTTGGGAAATTTGCAAATAAATTTATAAAAATATTTTATAAAAACTTAAGCCATAAAAATATTTTCTACAACTATTAAAAACAGGGTTCGTATAACTTTGGGAATGAGATCACTTGGATTTGAATATATCGTGCAAGTACGATTGCTCCAATTCTTTAATGACACAAATGTTAATATGACACCCTAACAAACGACATGTTTTGTCCAGCGGAATAAGAAAATACTACAAAATGACTAGATGTGGTAATTTGTCTTTACAAGTCTCCCCTTTTGGCTATTCTAGGATAAAACATGAAAAATAAAGAAGACTAAATTTCTAAGCCAAGCCGCCAAGCCTATCTAATGCCCATCCCAAACCCAAAAAGGAAAAAGACTAAAGACCCTAACAACCTAGTAGTAACTCATGTATCTTCACAATGCTTCATCCATAAGTAGAAGTTCCTACACACATGAAATAAAACTACTCGTGACGCATGGGGATATATAAAAAATATCGCTCCCCCTAACAATGATCTCCCCCTTTTTTCCCAAAAAAGACATAGGGATATAACAAAAAGCCTGCAAGGTTAGTGGATACAATAATAAATGTTGCATTGCAATAAATATTATAGAATCCCACCAAACATGAGATATTAACATGTCAACCACAATAAAAATAAATGAATATTTTAACCATAACATGATATAGAGAGACATGAACATGTGGATAAATTAATCAAAATAAAAACCATGTATCAAATATCCAAATTCGCATTCTCAAAGGGACAAATACAAATAAAAAAGATATAAAAGAAAGTCACTAAAAAGTCCCATTGCTAGAACCATCATATCCGTCTCCAAGTGGAGGCCCCGAATGTGAAGGACCCGCTCCACGATGCATCTCATCACGATGGTGCTCCTCAATCTGTTGCAGTAATAAAGAATATCTATGGGCATGTGCCTCGTCGACTCTCTCCCTATCGCGTTGCATGGAGGACAAACTCTTGGAACATCGTCTTTATCTGTCACCTCACCTCACCCATCTACTCCATCTACATAGGAACTATCCTAACCTCCTCGGACTCTACAGGTGTACGGGAGTGTGAGGATGATGGGTTTGTCTCAGGGGGAGTGGATACGGGGGCAGACTGAGATGACTCTGAGTGAGAAGGGTTAAGCTGGGTCTGAGCATGTGGCAAGGAACTCCATGACCGACTAATAGAATTTTGGTCAATTATTTAGTAATGGGTCATGGGGACATCAGATAGGTGGAGTGGACAATAAACATCTAGTCAATGGGGAGTGATAATGATCACAAAGCGTAGAGATTGTCTAGTGGGAGACATTCTGGAGTTTTGAACAATTCGAAGAACCGAGAAGATGTGATCGGGTAGGTCAATAATTGCACAACGGCTGATGGCATACATCAAATGCACGTGATCCCACATGATCCGAGTATATTTTTCATGTGGAATGAGGCACTTACAAACAATCTAATTAATGATCCTAAAATCATTCTTAAGATCCCTATGGTATATGGTGGTAATGTCGTGTAGGATGACCTCTAAAACAACTAATTTTGTAACATCGATATCTGACGACTTGTGAGAGGTCCAAGGGTAAGTGGCGTCGGGAGCATGAGGTAACTCAATAAGACGTGCTATGGCTCTACAATGATGACCACCTTCTTTCCCCGAACTCGAGAAATAAGGCCCCTAGGTGACATCCATGCCAAAGAACAATTCCCTAATGAGTTTAGGATATATAGAGTCCCTAATGTTAAAATAGGATCCCACCCACGTTGGGCCAACCAAGATAAGTCAATGGTCCAAGATAGGGATGTTAAGCCCACTCCTTTTTCCCGTACTATGGACCGTGCAGGAAAGCCCAAGGTACTATACAATAGGTATGTGTGTCGCGTCTTTCATCGAAGATGGTGGTTAGGTACATCTGAGTTATCCTGTGAGGAAGGATCCTCATCAGGTTCCTCATCGTCTATAGCACGACGACATCTAGGCATGATGCAGGGAAATAGGTAAAAGGGAGAGGGACTAAAGTCTACTTAAGAAAATCTAAATCCCTACACCAACACAACTAACCAAATTGCCACAATCACCAAAACCAAACAGCAATAATGAGCCCATCTCCAACAACAGAATATATACAAAAGTGAAAAATAAATGGAAGTTCATAATTCTTTGACATTCAAAAGTGATTAATTTAAAAACTAGCACGAATGCCCAAAAAATTATGAATTACCATTTATGGGGGCAACCAAAAATAAAAATATTATATATATGAGTAAAAATAATTAAAAAAAAACAAATAGAAGATAGGAAATTTCATAGTTTTATTTGTGGGTATATATTTAAAAATGAATAATACACCAAAAAGAAAATTTTAAATGGTGTATAAAAGAACCCAAAAAGAACTCTATGAAATGCCCTAGAAAAAAACTAAGAAAGTAAAAAATATATATCTCAAAGAGGAAACCCAGCAAGGACAACCCTTAAAATGCACCTAGGGTATGGGAGATGATAGAATGTGGTGGAGAAATGGTGGTTAATGGAAAGGGAGGATGAAGAAAAACTTGGTTATGGAGGAAGCTTTGATATGAAGTGGTAGGAAGATTGGAAAGGTAGAGAGAGAGAGAGAGGGGGGGGGGGGGGGGGGCGGCTGAGATGAAAAGAAATGAGTGAAAGTAAAAGTGAAGCAGTCTTAAGGTTAGAGAAGGCTAAAGTGCAATTTTTTAAAGTACCTCGTTCAAAAGAGAGAGGGGATCTCGTTCGAATGAGATAAGTTAAAATCCAAAAATTACATAAAACAAATAAAATAAAGAAAATGAAAAGAACAAAAATAATTCAAAGAAAATTTTTTGTTGAACATTCAAAAAATACCTTAGGATATAATCAAAATACTCGGAATGTGAGAGTGGAATGAATGGGTGTGAATGAACCAAATAGAAGCATAAGCTTAAGATAACGTACTGGTGCAAAATTCCAAACAATATTCCAAAACATTATGAACTCAACCCGATCTTTGTGTAGACATGGGAGGACTCGATAGAAGTTAATGAACTTTAATAAAATTTCTTGGAAGTTCTATGATTCTCCAGCTAATAGCATCACACAGAACAAAATATAAAGACTTATTGTACAAACCCATTGATCTTGGACTTAAAATACCATCAATGATAATAATTTTGAATCTCACACAATATTTTTAAGAATATCATGTTTTATCTTGATTTAGAAGCATCAATGAGAAAAAAATTGGCCTTGGCAATTTTGTTTTTCTATGCCGAATATTCTTTTAGGATATTTTTAATGGAAACTTTTAACGCAAAGGAGTTTTCTCGTTTCGTAGTCCCTTTCCATTGCTCACACAAGTTTGATAAAATCCATAACAATAGGAAATTGTTCTTACATGCACAATTTTTTTCTATTGCATATAACATTAAGTGACAAAAATGATAAGAAAGGAACTTACTTTACCTAGCATATGCAAAGAGAGATTAACATTCTAAAGAATCCGTGTAAGAAGTGTGCATATAAAGTGATGATATAAGGCCAACATAGAAGGAAATATCATAAAAGGGCATCAAACATCATGACAAGACATAAAAGGCACAAGTAAGATGAAATAAAATCTAGCTACCCATTGTAAGTCACATGAACTTGAAATGATGGGGTGTCCCAAATATCTTAATTACACATCCAAAAGGGATAAAAAGCGAAAAAAAATATTTTGAAAAAAAAATTGTAAAACAAGTAATAACAACAAAAATATTTTTGATTTTTTATAAAAATATGTACAAATTTATAATCTAGTTCATATGAGGGATGAAATAAAATGGAAGCACGCCCTAAACTAGATTTTGACTCTGAACTCAATCAATGGAGCAAACACTAGTAGATTTCCTAAGATCCTCAAACCTAAGTGCATCTAGAGCTTCGGTGAAAATATTGGCCAATTGACATTCAGTTTCAACAAATGTTAAGGAAATGATCTTCTCCTTAACTAATTCAATGATCTTATCCTCAACAAATTCATGAATAAAGTGTTCATGAATCCTAATGTGCTTTGTTCAAGAATGTTGGATGAGATTTCGAGAGATGGAAATTACACTCTTATTATGACAGTATATAGTCACTGTGCCTTGAGAAATTCCATAATCCTCCAACATTTATTTCACACAAATGAGTTGTGTATAACAACTCCCGAGGGCTATGTATTCCGCCTCCGTCATGGATAAGGAAATAGAGTTTTGCTTCTTTCTCAGCCAAGAGCACTCCCAAAATAGAAATTCCCACCTGAGGTGCATTTGCATCCATCAACATCTCCTACCCAATCGGCATCCGAATATGATGATAGATAATCATTGGTGTCAAAAGAATACCAAATCTTGAAAGAGAGGTTCCCACTCAAATATTTAATTATACATTTTAGCGCAAGTAAGTGTTACTCTTTCGGGGCGGCCTGATAATGAGAATAGACTCCTACACTAAAGGAAATATCTGGACTTCTAGCGATTAAGTAGATTAAACTACCTATCATGCTCCCAAACAGTGTGTGCTCGACGTCCTTTCCCTCAATGTCTTTGCTAATCTTAGTGAATGAACTCATTTGATTTGCGTTCATGCTTAGCCGAATCTAAATTAAACTTCTACACAAGATCCTTATCATATTTAGATTGGGATAAGAAGATCCCACTATCGAGTTGGTGCACCTGAAGACCTAGGAAGAAAGTAAGCTCACCGACTATACTCATCTCAAACTCACTTTGTATTTCTCCCACAAAGAGATGAGTATGTTGATCACGTGTGGATCCAAAAACTATGTCATCAACATAAACTTGGGTAACCAAAATAGAAATAACATCCCGATGAACAAATAACATCATATCCACTCCCCTTCTCGTGAATCCATGAGTAAGGAAATAGGATGTAAGCCATTCATACCAAGCACGTGGTGCTTGCTTCAAGTCGTATAAGGATTTCTTTAGATAAAAAACGTGGTTTGAGTTCTTAAGGTCTTCAAACCCTTTTGGTTATTGCACACAGACCTTTTCCTGAAGAATGCCATTAAGGAAGACACACTTGACATCCATCTGATAAAGCTCGAATTTAAGATGACATGTAATGGCTAACAAAAGTTGAACGAACTCCAGCATTTTAATGGGAGAAAATGTCTCATCAAAGTCAACACCTTCCAATTGGGTGTAACATTGAACAAATAACCTAACTTTATTACAAACAATGACACCATTTTCATCCATTTTATTCTCATATATCCACTTAGTATAGATGACGTTCATATCGACAGTATGGGGAACTAATTCCCACACATCATTCTTTTGGAACTGAAGTAGGTCTTCTTGCATAGAATTGATCCAATGCTCATATTTGAGTGCTTCTTTGATATTTCTAGGCACAATTTTGGAGGTGTAACACAAATAGGTGACCTCATTTTCAAGGTGAGCTCTAGTTTTGACACCATCGTTGGGATTACTAATAATGTTCGCGGGGTCATAACTTCTACGAACCCAAGGAGATAGATCCCATCTATCAAGTTCAGGGTCCACCAAATCATTGTGAGGAGTAATGTAATCAACATCGGGGGGCATCACTCTCATAATAAATATCATCATCTTTTATGATGACATTTATTGATTCCATGAGCTTTATTCTTGTAAACTATATAAGCTTGAATGTTCGATAAATAACTTAGAAAACTTAATTCATCGCTCCTCACGTCAAACTTCCCTAGAGGCTCTCCATCCCTAAGGATATAACAGGAACTCTCAAAAACTCGAAAATAAGCTAGGTTGGGTTTCTTACTTATATATAATTCATATGGAGTTTAAAGTGAGAATGTGAGTATACCTGATTCACCGTGTTACAAGCGGTACTAACTACTTAGTCCTAAAACCATCGTGGCACTTTCCTTCCAAGAATAATGGACCTCTCCATATTTTGAATTGTTTGATTCTTCCTCTCAACAATGCAATTTTGTTGAGGAGTATGAATGATCGAAAACTCATGCTTAATCCCAACTTCATCATAAAATGCATTCACACCGGCCTCTTTAAACTCGGTGTAATTATCACAATGAAAGCGATTTATGGAGACACTATGTTAATTTGAAGAACTCGACAATTAACCATAAAAACTCAATAGCATTGTACTTTTATCCAATAAATCTAACAATTGAATATCTTGAAAAGTCCTCAAACATCACTAGGATATACCTCTTCCTACCTATGCTCGTGGTACGTGTAGGACCCACAAGTTCCATGTGAATCAATTCTAAAATGTGTGAGGTGGTAATAGAGTTCAACTTCTTATGAGAACTCTTGATTTTCTTTTTAAGTTAGCAAAGACCATAAATTAATGAGGTTAGTTTTCCTAATGATGGCAAGCCACGAACTAGATCTTTCTTCAATAGACACTCGAGGTCTCTAAAATTTGTGTGACCTAGTCATTGATGCCAAGGTCGGCAGTGGATACCCTAGCACTATTGTAAATGAATGAGGACTTTGGATTTATATCGTAACAATTATCGGTAGTCCTCATACCTTAAATTCTAGTCTTACTAGATTTGTCACAAACATTACTCTCCATCTGGTTAACTTAACTGCTAGGTTTTCGTCATATAATTGTCTTATGCTAATTAAATTTTCTTTTAGTCCATCAATATAAAGATCATTTTCAGTTTTGGAAACCTAAAAACTTCATGAGGCCTCTTCCCATAATCATAGACTTACTCCCATTGCCGAAGGTGACCTTACCATCCTTATGATCCTTAAGTGTGGTAAAAAGATATCTTTCACCTGTCATATGTCTGGAGCACCCACTATCAAAATACCACTAAGAAGTATTTTGAGCCTTAAGAGCAACATAAAAAACTAAAGCCATCTTGGACTTATCTTTAGCAACCATAGTGTGAGTTTTATTCTTAATGTTCTTGTCATTGTTGTTACTATTCTTTAGGTTGGAATAATTCCCTTGAGGCATAGAAAAACTTTCAAATTCTTCCATTAAACCTTTGTATGTGTTGACAAGATATTCAACTTGCTTTTTTAGGCTATTCGATTGGCTATAGTATGGCATAGGAGTATGGAGATAATGGTTTTTCCTAAGCTTGTAAGAGAAGTCTTCAAGGTGACCCCTTTTATTGCAAAACGTACAAATTAAAGTTAATTGGGAGTCTCCTTAATAGGTTTCTTAGGTGGATTTCTCTTTGGCAGGTTAGGTTTTGGAGTGTTTGTTTTGGTAACAAACTTGGATATAGGTTCAAATTTAGTGTTAGATGACTCACCCCTAACATACCTATACCTTTTATCTATTGATAACCTTTCTCCTTACAACCTATGGCTGGTTAGAGAAATAACTTCCTTATTCTCCTAGAGTTATCCTCAATAGTGACTTTGAAGTCATGTGAAACCTCGAGATCTTTCTCAAGTTTAACAACTTTTACTTCAAGTGTCTCAAGAATATCCAAAGATTTAGGGAGATCTTTAGTAACACGAGCTAAAGAGTCGGTCAAATCATTATTTTCTTTTCCCACCAAAACAAGTTTCTCATAAAGAGAAATATTAATTTCCTCGAGTTGACTAAGGCCTCCTTCTTCTCCAGAACTCTCTTTTAACTCCTTTTCGAATGTCAACACCTTAAAAGGTAACTTCTTGTTATTCTTTTGAATTCTCAGAGACTCGATGTGTAGCTCAGAATAGGCGGACATCAAATCACCTTCATTAGAATCACTATCGCTCAATTTACCAACTCTATCACTTACTTGTTTGTGATTAGACACAACTTCAATATTTTCATGAACGAAAATGTAACACCCCGTATTTATGAATAAATTATTTTAGCATTTTAATTACACATGCAATCGTAATAATATTGCATTTTTTAATTAAACATAGAATTTATAAATATAGAGAAGAAAATCCCTTTTCCAATGGCAATCACAAGAATTAAGAACAAAGAATGTTAAACTCTCTAATGAATTAAAGATCAAGTCTAGATTTAGAGCCTAAGAAAGGACTAGCTTTGAATATATCATAAATGGATCTGTAAATATTTGCAATGGTAAAAGAAGTCTTCATAGGCTGATTATCAAACTTGCTTATATTTCTCCTTTTCCAAAGCTCCTAAGAACCTAAACTGAGAATAAGAATGTAGTGAGTAGCTATTAAACCGTTGCCTTTTATTTTGATCCACCAAGTCATTAACTAGTTTCTTAAAGTACAAGAATTTGAGTGAATTCCCAATAAGTTGCCAAAATGGATCCAAGTCTGATGAGCTACTTCCCCTTCAAAGAATAGATGGTTAATGGACCTCTTGGTGTTGAGAGCAACATTAACATTTTGGTGGTAGAGGAATCTTGAGATTTTTTATGGAATCATCAATAGGCAGGACTTTATAGAGAAGTTTCCACATTAAAATATATATCTTTTTTGAACTTCTCTTATTCCAAATGGATATGAAAGAATATTTAGGGAAGCTTTTGATTCTAATAAAGTCCCAAGCATAATTTAGGTTGAAAATCCCATTTGAAGTTCCTTTCTCAGTGATCTCAGCAGACATGACAGTCCAATCAAGCATAGCTTGAATGTGGGAGTGCATTCTCTTCCAAATATGAGAGGAATAAGGCCTGCAAATATAGTTTAAAGAATAACACTTTTTATAATATTTGTTTTACATAAAGCTAGCCCATATGGGGTCTGAAATCAAGAGTCTCCACCACATTCTACATGGTGAGGCTGCAATAAAGTCTTCAATCTTCTTCAAACCTAAACCACTCTCTTCATAAGGGAAGCAAAGATCCTCCCATTTCTTCGGGTGTTTGTTAAGATTATCTTCTATTTTTCCCCAAAAGAAATTAGAGAAAATAGATTATAAAGTTCTGATTGGAAGATCCAAGGCTGCAAATATATGATAGTCCATGGATTTAGACACATGTTTGATAAGAATTAATTTACCTCTAGGAGATAAAAGTCCAGGGGACCATCCTTCCATTCTTTGCTTAATTTTATTAATTAAGTCATTGAAAAGGGTTGCCTTCTTTCTATCAATATAGACAAGAACTAAAAGATACAAGAGAGGTGGATTTTTATAAGAAAAAAAGTTAGTCTCTCAATAATTCTTCTTCTACGAGGACGAAAATTTGCGTGAATCATGAAACTACACTTGGAAAGATTGAGCAATTGACCTGATTTAACTTCATATTCTTTAATTAATGCCATGAGAGTCTTTAAAGATTTTTTTAGAGCTAGAAGTGAATATTAGAACATTATCAGCAAAGGAAAGACATGAGATCATTGGGCTTCCTGGAGGTAAAGAGAATGATTTTATATGACCATCTAAAAATAGGTTGTGCAGACCTCTATTTAAGACTTTAGCAACTATGATGAAAAAAGAAGGTGAAAGAGAGTCTCCTTGCCTCACACCATAAGATGATTTGAAGAATCCATGAGGAGAGACATTGATAAGAATTGAGTACCTTCAGATATAAGTCTCCAAATCATGTCAATAAACACCACATTGAAACCAAAGTTTCTCAAGACTTGAATGATAAAGAGCCAATACATTCTATCATAGGCCTTGGACATGTCCAACTTACGAACAATATTATCACCTCTCCTTTTCCTGCTAAAATTTGACATTACCTCTTGAGCTAGAAGGATGAGTTCATTGATTTCCCTTTCTTTGATGAAACCATCTTGGTTTGGGGAGATAAAATTGTTCTGAATGGTCCCCAATCTGTTGGATATAAGTTTTGAAAGAATTTTGGTGGAAGTGTTGCATAGGCTGAATAGCCTAAAATCACTGCAAGAAGAAAGGTTGTCCACTTTTGGAATCAGGGTGATGAGTTTAGAGTGATAAGCACACAAAAGTGTGTGTTTTATACTCCGAATAGATGCATTTTTGTCACTCATTTTAATTAAAATTGGCCTTATGTTCGTATTTTATCATTTTTGCAGGTCAATACGCAGTTGCGGTACAAATATTACTAAATCAGTATAACTGCGGCACAGAAGCGGTTAAAAGCTTGCATCAAAGAAATCAAAGGATGTCTCGAAGTCTGAGTCCACATTGAGCTTATCCAGAAGAGGTCTGATGTCTCGAACCTTGTCCCGAACCAAATCTAAGCCTAGACCGAGCCCAGTCCATACCCCGAGCCCGATTTGTGTTCAGTTTGTGCCTTTTTTTTTATTTTCTTAGATTTTTATTTTGAGTCGTTTTATATTTAGGATTTATTTTAGTTTTATTTAGGATTTTTAGAATTTATTTGCATATTTTTATATTTTATTTTTATTAGTGTATTTTTATTTTTATTTCTTTTTAGTTTTTATTTTATTAGGATTAGTTTTTAGGATTTCATTTATTTTTATTTTTTTAGATTTTACATTTTTAGGATTTTAGTTTTTAGTTTAATTGATTTTTATTTTTATTTTTATTTCTTTTTAGTTTCATTTTTTATTTGAGTCTTTATTTTTTTTAGAGTAGTATTTTATTTTTAGATTTTTAGTTTTGTTAATTTTATAATTTTTTTAGTTGTGTTATTTTCAGGGTCACAACTTAAACACACGCATTAAACCCGCTCACACTCTAAACCCATATACCCATTTACATCCAAACAACCCCTCACACACACACTAACACTCTACACTCTCACCACACCAAATCAACCCCACTTCATCTTCCCCACAAAAACTCACTCACTCACTCTCCTCTCAAATCCTGCATAACCACAAACCCTTTCTCTATCAACTCACCTCCATAACCAAATACAGCCCAACCTCCAACACCACCCTTATACCCCACCTAAACAACCCATTATCCATTTATGCGTCAAACCAAATACCAGTCATACCCACCTGAAAATCATCATCTCCAGCGAGAAACCGGTCAGCTCCGGACCTCCTACAGAATGCTGACCCAACACCACCCTTATACCACAAAATCCGGCGAGAAACCCGCTAGCTCCGGACCTCCGACCCACCCATTTCCTACTCAACACAAACACCCGATTCAAAGCAGCAAAACCCATCTCCATAAAAATATGAAACCCACCTGCTAAGCCATGAATGTAGGAGCAAGATAAAATCCCAACAAAATCTCCACATCCAAAACAAAGCTTTGTGGCTTATAAAAAAAGGCATCAGCTCATTATAAAAAGATGGAGGACTCTCAACAGAAAAAATAAGAAGAAACGCATAGAGAGAATTAGTGTGTATATTATGTACATTTTAGGATCATGAAAAAAATTCAAAAAAAATATAAAAAAAAAATAGTTTATTTTAGAATAAATTTTTAGTTTTATTTTTATTCTTTTTGGTGTAATCAAGTACTGGGTTTGTGATAAGATTGAGACGCGTGTTCATGCACAGTTGACACTAGAAATTATTGCGTATCATTTTCTTTCACTCTTGTTTCAATTTTAATTAATGCTATTGTGATTGTTGTTTATTCTAACATGAGACTGTTTGGCTAAACACCTCATTCAAGGGGTGGGATGCACTGCGAATGATTTTAATTTAATTAATCAATTTCATTAATTGTATATTTCTAGGTAAATTAATTTTTAATTGTCACCAAATAATTTATATAATGAGAGTTAGTTAATTAATTAAACAAATTACTGTTTGAATTTAGGAAGCGAACTAGAGATAGGTTTTTCCGATATTTTAATATTAATTCGGTGTTGAAATTTGAGGATTGATATTGTTTTCATTAAATTGATCCTAGCGTGTAATTTTCTGAAAATAATATAATTCCTAATTTTTCATTGTGTGACATTTTAAAATTAGTTTTCTGAAAAAGATTTTAATAAATTTATAATTTTAACGAGAGTTAGATTATCGATTTAATACTATCTCGAAATATTTCAAATTAATAAATTGAGAAATTAAAATAATTGAAAATGTAGTGTAATCCCATCTCTTGACTTTCTCACATATTTCACACTCAGTTGCACACTTTTTTTTCATTATTTAGTCATTTGGTAATTTTAGCATTTAGTTGTAAATTTTTCCCTTGAAATTGTTTTAAAAAAATATAAAAAAAAATCAATTGCAAGTTTTCACGTCAATTATTTCACCTTAAAGTTGGACGAATATCGTACTTACCGCAATACGAGTTATTTTTAGACAAGTTTTGTAGGTACTCAAGGGAATTTTGAGAGTGTCTTTTGAAGACAACTAACGAACACACGTAAAAAGCTAGTTATCATTGAGGTCCAACATTTGGGAATAGGATTGCCCAAGAAGAAGCTTACTACAACTGCATAAAAATCTACTTTGATTGTACCCCTAACAATGTTGATTAAAAAAGGCATTAAAGTTTTCGGGACCTACTGCACTGGGATCATCCATGGCCATAATAACTTTCTTGACCTCTATAATGGAAGAGATACTAGTCAACATCTTATTATCAATCTCATTAATGGTGTTTGGGATGTGTTGAATAAGAGACCAATTGGTAGGGATTGGTGAAGGAGTGGAGAGAATTCCTTGAAAATGGGAAGTGAATGATTGGCAAATATAAGTAGGATCAGTTAACCAGGTTCCTCTTTCATCATTGATTATATAAATGTAAAATTTATTCCTCTTAGAGTTAACCTTATAATAGAAGAACTTTGTGTTTTCATCACCATCTTTCATCCATTTGACTATAGCCTTCTATTTTCAGTATTCTTGTTCTAAAGAGAGATTGTATTATAGATCTGCCATAGCCTTTTTGTATTCAATGTCTGCTTTAATAGAGTAATTGTCTTATAAAGATACTTAATTTTGAAGGACATTATCTCTTGCAACTCTAATGTTTTAGAAGATGTCTTTGAATGTGTATTTGTCCCACTGGGATAGGTCAAACTTTGTAGCCTTTAGTTTCTGTAAGAAAATATTCATTAGACTACATGTAGATGTAACCACCCAAGCTTGTTCAACCACAGAGTGAAAGTCCTTGTGTTTAGCCCAAAATTTTTGTAATATAAAGCTTTTGTGAAGAACCTCATTTCCATGGGTCAGAGAAAGGAGGATAGTAGAGTGGTCTGAATTTGTTCTATTCAGAATAGAGACAGAAGAGGAGTTGAATGTTTAAAGCCATTGTGGTGAGCACATAACTCTATCCAATCTAGCCCATATTTTGTTAGTTCCTTCCCTATTGTTGCACCATGTATATTTTGATCCAGTATAAGGAAGCTCGGTTAGTCCTGCAAAGTATTTGTGAATTTGATAACTTCCTCATAGTGAATTTCATTTCCACTAAGCTTTTCAAGAGGACTTGAAACTACATTAAAGTCACCTCCTATAATAATAGGGGAGTTATCAGAACATTCATGGATGATATCACTCCACAAAAAGATTATTTCCTCTTTAGTACATTTTCATAAACTGTCAAGAATTTGATTGGGGAAGGCAAGCACTTATTGGTAATTTATAGTGTTAAAGATTGGTTTGAGGATTGTATAAGCTTTGTGGCCCAGTCATGTTTCCATAGGACGCAGATTTTATTGCAAGTATTCACCATACCATTGGAAAAATTTAGTTTGAAAAGAAGATCACTCATATTTTGGGACTCAATCATTGGTTCCATGATAGCTATCACTGAAATTTTATGAAGATTGATTAGTTTCTTAAGTCTTCGAATAGAAGGCTTGTTTCCAATGCCTCTTACATTTCAGAGTAGGATATTCAGCATTTGGTAGGTTGGAATTGAAGATTTTTTTATTTGAATTTTCTATCTTGAGATATGGTTTTTATTTGGGATGAATCAAGCAAGGATTTTTTTTGCTTTGGATGGTAATTCAGGAAATCTCAGGCAAAGAATTTATTGAATAAGTTTAGTAAAAAGAGTTAAATTTTTGATTTAATAGGATTAGTTCAAGGTCTTTTAAGTCACATTCAACTTCATAAAGAATATTAGAGCACTAGTCAATGGGAGGTTTTTTTATTGATGGTTTCAAGGTTTGGGAGTTATATTGTTGACTGGCAGCCAATTTTTTTACTGGAATGAAAAGTTTGGATTTACTAGGGAGTTTTTGAATTTTAAAATTTTTGGGGATGTTGGGATAGTCATTCTACTAGATCACCTTCTCCAATCTCAGTGATATCTTTGTTCCAAAGATGCTGATCTGAAATATCAGTATTGTGCTTGATAAGTGTCCTACCATTGTTTAAGCTTCTCATAGAATCATGGTGAGAAGGACTATCATCATTATTGGCTTCCACTTTGCCAATGGATTCCCCCACCTAAAATTTTGAGTTGTTTGGAATCCATTTGGTCATCATATTCTTAATGGCCTTGCCTCCTTCATTAATCAATGGTTTAGGACGGGTGGTCTTAATTTGAGGCATAGATTGAACCTAGTTACAATTAATATCTTAGTGGCCTTGCCTACTATAAGATCTGCAAAAATTAGGGATCTTTTCATAGTCAGCCATACATTTTAGAAGGGACTTTAAAAGATCAACTTCAACACATATGTGAGCCACACTAGGTCTGACTAATCCAACAGTTGATTCATCCAATTTAAGAGAGATGCCAATAGGTTGAGCAATTTAGAATATTAAAAATTTAGAGAAGAAATGAATAGGAAGGTATGGTAGAGAGATCCAAATCGGAGACAAAGAGCAATCCTTATTTTCTTTTAAAAGGGGAGTCCATTTCATAACTTTCATAGGGGATTTATTAATGCACCATTAATTGCGCAACCATAGTCTTAGATAATCTTCTTCACAGTTTAATTAGGTGAATATTTTTTATCATCCAATAAACCTAAAGAGAAAGAAGATTTAAGAAAGAAATAATGAAAAACTTTCCTGATGGCTCTATACGAGGTCTTCTATAATTGAACTTTCCAATCAAGGAAAATTTAAAAGGTTCAGATAGTGTTTAGATATCGTCCTTGGAAAAGATAATTGTTGGTTATCCTTATATATGTGCATGGTTTTTTTAGGTGTAAAGAAGGATTTGGGGAAGAAAAGAGTTTTGAAGGTTGAGAAAGGATGTTAGGGGGTTTAGGGTAGATGGAAGGAGGAGCCATGGTCGCTATGCAGGTAGGTTACGAAGGGGGAAGAGAGTGAAGCTCCACGAAAGGGGGAAGAGAACAAAGATTCCTTCAATTAATTATCCTTTAATATTGCATATTTAATAAATATTAATTAGTGAGAATGAAATTAGTATTTATGTGGAAATAAATTTACTAAGTGTGATTAAGTAAATAAAATTCAGCCAATTCATAGTACATCGTAGCGGATAGAAATGACGGTAATTGACGGTATCTTAATGGGACATAATGGTAGGTTATTTTTTGGATGAGATAGGATATTGATGTTGGGTAACTCGGATGATGATTTTGATTGCAATGGTTATCCGAGATGGGTCAAAATAGTCAAAATCAAGTACCTGGGGGTTGAGTTTGCATGCCGAGGGCTTCTTAAACTAGTCAGGGCCCGCTCAATGGCGTACGAGTCATTTTACACTATGGGGTTAACCAAATTTTGAGATTTGGGATTTAAATAGGAGATTAAGAGTTATGAGGCAGACACTTTACATATTAAAACACCTGAGAGAAAAATTGGTGAGAAAGGAGGAAGAAAAACAAAAGAAATTCAAGGGGAGGCTCAATTTGAGGCAAATCTTGGAAGTTCTTGGTTAGATTCAACCATACAAGAAGGAAATCAGAATTTATTCCACATCTAAGGCAAGTGTTTAAACTTGTCACAATTTTGATATGAACGTAAAACTAAACAAAATCAATAAGCAAGTTTAAACATGGGTTTGAGGATGGGGTTTTGGCAGAGTAGAACAAATTTTGGGATGGGTTTTCGCATGTAAAAATGGGCTTTGGGAGAAGAACCTATATGATTTTATTGATGAAACTTATCCTTGAATGATATTATATGAATATTCATTATTAATCTGATGTAAGTGTAAAGGAATTAAGATTTGAGTCAATTAAAGAATGATCTTGAAAAGGGAAAATATAGACATTGTGATATAAGTAATGAAATTAAAGAATTGATGAATTCGGGAACAATTGTTCTGGTAATTATGAATCTAAGGATGGAAATAGATTAGGGTTTATGTTTGGAACCATATGGTGGAGAAATAAATCGATTTCATGGTCATACATATTGATTTAGGTGATAGGTTGAAATGAAATTCCATCATATTAATCAAGAACTGGGCTTTAGCCCAAAATCGAATCGGTTCGGCCTTCATAGGCGAATCGATTCGGCTATGATGGGCGAATCGATTCGGACCTACTGCGAGGCACGGTGAATTGTTTCTATCGGAGGCGTAGACCGTTTGAAAAAATATATATATTTTAACATGTTCATAATTGTGTTGTAGGATTTCTGGGAAATTTATAAATCATTATACGACCTCGGATAGGTGAGATTAGATTTGAAATATGAAATTTAGGGGTTTATGAGGATAACACCCGGAATACAATCTATGGATGGGGATAGAATGTGTTCATTTAAACTTTATTTCCGGCATGGTTGGGAAGACCGGGGTATTTCAGAAATATTATGTTGTGATGTTAAATAATTAGTGGATATTTAAATATTTAAAAGCCAAGGGTAGACTCGAAATAGCTAGGCTAGTGCTTCAGGAGATAAGCATGGTTTAGCAGAATTTGGTGAATATATATCTATATCTATATCTATCTATCTATCTATCTATCTATCTATCTATATATATATATATATATATATATATCTATATATCTATATATATATATATATATATATATATATATATATATATATATATAGAGAGAGAGAGAGAGAGAGAGAGAGAGAGAGAGGAGGGGGGGGGGGGGGGGCAAGCTCTTATGCACACTAAGTTTGCACACGTGCTAGCGCACACCAATTTTTTAAAAATATTAAAAAATATATTTTTGAGTTGATTTTTTAATATGATATTTAAACATTTCAACGGATCCATATAAAATAAATAAGCTCAAAAACATTTTTTAATATTTTTAAAAATTCGGTCAAACTTTCGCAGCGTTTAAAGTGCTTAAAAGCAGTGAAAGTTTGACCGATATTTTAAAACTAGGAAAAAAAGTTTTTTTTTGAGCTGATTCTTTTTATATGGGTCTCTTCAAATGTTTAAATATCACAAAAAATCAATTCAAAAATATTTTTTACCATTTTCAACAAATGATTTCCAAACTTAGTGTGCACACGAGTCGACCTCTCTCTCTCACTATATATATATATATATATATATATATATATATATATATATATATATATATATATAGGGATAGTATACATACCTATGGATAATTATATCTGCGTGCATGATATTTGTGTGAAACGTATCCATCCTAGCGGATATGATAACGGTGGAGGTTGTGTGCCGTGGGAGGTCACTCTGGAAAATCCCAAGAGAGGTAGTATCGTTCCCCTAGGTCATAGGTATATACACGACCGCGCTATGTAGGTGTTGGTGTAAAAAACTAGATTTGATCTAATTAATTAATCACAGATAAATATGAGTAAACAAATAAGACAAGATATTTTTAAAGTAGTTCAGCCTTAAGGAAAATGGCCTACGTCCACTGATTTGTATTATTGGGTGTCTTGCCTTCATCTAGATTATGTTCGCTTGCCCTGCCAAGAGGGTATTATAATGTATTTATAGCCTTTGGGCTATCAATGTGAATAGATAGTGTGCCTTTATCGAATAGGAGTATACAT
The DNA here is from genome assembly GCA_949130495.1 of Sambucus nigra. NCBI lineage: Eukaryota > Viridiplantae > Streptophyta > Magnoliopsida > Dipsacales > Adoxaceae > Sambucus > Sambucus nigra. The sequence goes on along the minus strand of OX422212.1, from coordinate 548,986,089 downwards.
ATATACATGGTAAGGAATGACTGTAATATAATAAACATTGAATATGTCTGGTCGTTTGTCCTTCCCAAAAAGTATCTCGGTACGCTAGGTAGTTCGGTATGATGAGTAGCTCGATACTTGAACTTGTGCCATATTAGATGACGAGTGTCTTCATATAATTGGTCCACGCCAGCTGACTAATTTTTGTATCAACAGAAGCCCCAAATGTTTCACAGCTGAGGTTGGATGTGAGAGTGTGGAATATTTTACCCAAAAAGTTATTCGAGTGTATTTCCCATATCTTCTCCAGTTAATGTTCGGGGAGTTGTTCGGTAACCCCATAACACTGATTGCAACTTGTTGATCCAATTCCCTTTAGCTTCATCTAGTCTCATCTTCATCCCATTCAGTAGAGTTATGTTCATCACCTCTATTTTCCCATTACTTTAGGGATGACCTGGGGCCGAATGGACTTTTTAAATGTTGGACTGTAGACAGTACGCTGCAAATTCATCATTGTCAAACTGGGTACCGTGATCAGTGATAAAGGCATGGTACAGACCATATCTACAAATGATATTCTTCTAAAATAATTGATAGACCCTTTCATAGGCCATATCGATGCGAGGCTCAGCTTCCACCCAGTTTGTTGCTGTGCATTGGCCCCTGATTGATCGAATACATCTGGGTAGGTAAACTCAGTAATAAAATTCGCCACTGCCTGTCCTTTGAGAGAGGACCTTGGCTCATAGATAATGCCATATTCCCCTAACTCCACCACCCAATACATCAATCGTCCAGACTTTTCTAGCTTATGTAAATCCTGTCTGAGTCGGATGTCTGTATATACCACTATTGTATGGGCTTGAAAATATGGTTTCATTCTTCTACTTGCTTCAATCAATGCCAATGCCAACTTCTCCAGTTTAGAATACTTGATTTCTGCTCCCCTGAATGCCTTGATAGTATAACAAACCGATTTTTGCACTCTATCTTCTATTCTTATCAAGGCTGAATTGACTGCACTTTCTGAGACAACTAAGTACAAATATAGTTTTTCTCCGCTACTGGCCTGGACAATAAATGAGGTTCCCCCAAGTATCTCTTCAATTCTAAGAACGCCTTCTCGCATCTGGCGTGCCACTCAAAGGTCTTTCTAAGAACCTTGAATAATGGAAGACATCTATCAGTTGTTCACGAGACAAATCTATTGAGAGTTGCAACACGCCCCGTGAGGCTCTTCACTTACTTTTTGGTGGTTGGAGATTGTAACTCCAGCAAGTCTTTTATCTTGTCAAGGTTTGCTTCAATACCTCTTTGATTCACAATGTATCTGAGTAACATGCCTTCCTTTATGCCAAAAATGCACTTAGTCGGGTTCAGCTTCATCTGGTACTTCACCAGTTGATTAAATGTTTGGCTCAAATCAATTATATGGTCAACAACTTTCTTATTTTTAGTCAACATGTCATCGACATATCCCTCCATATTTTTGTCAATCTGCTCCACAAATACCTTGTTTACCAGCTGATGATATGTAGCACCTACATTTTTAAGACCAAAAGGCATAACATTATAACAATATATTCCTCGGAGGGTAATGAAAGAGTTACTTTCCCTATCTTCTGGTGTCATTTTGATTATATCTGGAATAAGCATCCATGAACCTTATCAGCTCATGCCCTGAAGTTGCATCCACTAGATGATCTATTCTAGGCAGAGGAAAATGAACTTTCGTACAAGCTTTATTCAGATCTTAGAAATCCACACACATTCTCCACTTATTATTCTTCTTCTTGACCTTCAAAACATTAACCAACCAATCTGGATATTTCATGTCTTCGATGAAAGAAGTTTTTTGTATCTCTTTCACTTCTTCTTGAATAGCCTAGTTCTTCTCTGGACTAAATACTCTGCTCGTTTTCTTCACTAGTTTGATCTTCTTGTTGACATTGAGCTCAGGGCATAAGAAAGTCAGGTCTATCCCCGGTATATCCTCGTGACTCCACGTAAATACCTATTTTTTTCTTTAAAAATGCCACCAGCTCTTGCTTCAGTATTGGATCAAGTGAAGCACCGATCTGAGTTGTTCTTTCTGGTTGCTCATCATCCAAAATAATAATTTCGATTACCTCCAAGACGTGGCCTTTAATGAGTTCTATTTCATCTCTTGGGTCTGAGGTTTCAATCTGAAACTCATCAGATTCATCCACTTGATAAGTGGTTATTTTCTTCCTAGCATCCTCCAATTCCTCTTGCTCGGTAGATGAGTAGTAGCATTCCTAAGCTACTTTTTGATCCCCCTTTACAACTACAATCCCAAATTTGGCCGGGAACTTTAAACACTGATGTATTATGGAAGGAACTCCTTCAAACTTTTTCAGGCCTACTCTTCCCATGATTATATTATAGGATGACTAGACATTCTTATCCATTACAAAGAAACGTACCTTATCTGTTCTGCTAACTTTCCAAGTACCAATCAACATGTCTATCTTGATCGTTCGAAGTGAAAAAACTTTTTCTCCTGAAAACCTAGTGAGGGAACTGTGATACGACTCCAACTGACCAGGTTTCAAGTTCAAACTATCGAAACAAGGATAAAACATGATGTCTGTCGAACTACCACTATCCACGAGCACTCTCGAAATGATTACATCCTTCATTGTTATTTTGATCACCAGAGGATAATCATGAGGATAAAAAACTCCTTCCAAATAATTTTTAGAAAAGCCAATGACCAGCTGATCTTTGTTAACTTTCCTTGGGCGATCTTCTTCTTCCATATTTATTCGATGTATGTAGGATAATGCTTGATCTTCATTGAGGTAAGCTTTCCTTTTAGCGGTATGATCACCCCCTTATACGTCTCCACTTGTAATCATGTTAGAATCAAATGAATAGAAATAAATTAAAAATACCTCACGCTCAGGTTGTCTTAGCCTTTTTGGGAGATTGGGATCATTTTCAGGGTCATCTTTATGGTCCCTTTTCTTATCTTCTCTTGCCCGGTATGGAGATTTGGATCTCTCTTGTGCTCTGTTGTTGCTCTTCCCACTATTCTGATGATCAACAAACTTGTTCAGTTTTTCTCGTCTAATGAGTGCCTCTATCTCGTTTTGGAGGGATACACACTGCTTGGTTGTATGGTCGTGATCTTTATGGAACTCACAATACTTGGATTTATCCCTTCTTTCAGGAGATATCCTTAGTTTTTCTTGCCAATTCAGTTCCTTGCTATTCTTGATTTCCTCCAAAACGTGGTTCATATCCACTTTTAAGGGAGTATAACTCATATACTTCCTTAAATGATCAAACATTTCTTTGCCTTTCGACTTCTTTCTTCCACCATTATTCTTGTGATCTTTTTTCTTGAAGAAACAGGGTGGTCCCTATGTGTGTTTCAAATCAAACGAATTTTGACCAAAAAATTATCCAACTTTTAATTAGCATCAAAACAAGTTGTGAAAAAAATCAATTCTTACTTTAAACCAATTTTATCTTGATTAATATTAAACATGCATCTAGTGATTAAAGTAAGTAAAGTAAAGTAAAGAATACTCACAGCGCCGGATGTATGAGGAAAAAACCTGAAATGAGAAAATAACCTCAGACAGCCCAAGTCAGACAATCGCTATGAACAAAGGTTTTATAAAGACAGATTAGCCTTACTCAATGACTCGATCCCCAAGGGTCTTGACACTCCTTCTGATCTTCTACCGTTCTTCAAAAGTGCCCAAGCAGAAAATCCATCTTCCATGATACCTGTCCACAATACACGCGTCCACATATGTCTCGGTGTCCACCGAATGGTTTTGATTCGTCTACGATGTCTAATAAGAAGTACTTCTCTTTTGTTCAACGCAAAACCCTGATGTTCAAATATAGAACAAACCTTCTTGATGTTGCAAGATCACATAAACATGTAGTAATGATAACTCGGATCTTTGCAAACTCAAAGGATGTGTTTAAGCTTTTTAAACCTTAGAAGACATGTGCAAAACTCGTAATGGATCGTATACTATTTTTTCTGAATGAACCCCTTTTTTAGTTTATGAAGAAAACACGCTTTAAATAGGAATTAAGTGTCGCCTCAAAAATAGTGTCGCTCTAACGAGATAGGCAAGTCGTTCGCGCGACATAGCCATCTCGCTTGAATGAAGGAAAAATTTCGTTCGAATGACAATCCTGTCAGTTTGACTTTTTGACTTTTTGTTTAAAACGTCTCTTCCAAAAGAGATCCAAATAAGTCAAACTCTATTTCGAGCTTATCAGAATAAAAATGTAGTGTAAACATTTAAAACACTTTTAAAACATTTTAAAATATTTTCCTTATAAAAATTACATCCTTATCTTTTATAAAAATAATTCTGAGCACCATTAATTATACACATTCATACATGTGTGATCTCGGAATGAAATTAACTTGAAGACGAATAAACTTGCACCAATTAAATTTTGGCATGATTTATTCTTTGAATCTTTTCCGCAACGTCTTCAATTTCTTCAATACGTCAAAGACCAAGTGGGATCGTGACAAAATAAAATCTCCCTATGACATATTACAAACATAGTTTTGTTCACGAAATTAAGTTAAAACAAAAAAGGGACTCAATTGGAAATTTATGTCCTTACAAATCTCCCCCTTTGACTATTCCAGGACAGAACTAAACAAGTGAAATGCCTAAGTTGGGCCGTCAAGCGGTATGACGCCTAAATCCCATCCCATAAACCCAAAGTCAAAAATTACCGGACATGAACTAATATATGAAGCACCGGCAAGCATGAACTGTCTTAATGTGATGTAGACTTGAAATATCAAATCGTTGAAGCATACCTACACACATGAAATAGACAAATAAATACCCAGTGAAGTATGGAGGAACAAATGAAACCAATATATATATCCAAATGATACCAAATGACAATAGATACGAATATGAATAAATCCACAAAAATAATTTGTTAAACAATTTGAGCAACAAAATGATACCAATGTGTAATACAAATTTATAATACTAGTGTGTAAAATTTGAAATAAAAAACAAGCTCAAATCTCCCTCTACATCACATAAATCTCTCCCCCTTTTTGTCTCGAATAGACAATCCAGTGAAAAGATAAACCAATGAAAGTATCTAGCATGAAGATATACCAATTTGAGACCAATTTGAAATATGAAATCGCTAGATAATCATGAAACAACGAGCTAAATATGATCAAGTAATGACAAATCAGTAGATAGTAAACCAGGAATCACACAAAGAATATATCAATCTAATCAGGTGTGATAAATATAATTATATGCAAAATATCAATACGAGACAATAAAACCTGCATATAAACCAGTTAGTCCAGAAAACTTCTAGTAGTTCCAAAAATATCAAAATAAACCAGTGGACTACAAACGGGAACGAAGCAAAAATCCAGACTGTTGTTCGAATGAGCCAAGTACGTCGCTCAAATGAGATGAGGATGTCGCTCGAACGAGACTTCCCGCAACATGGTAATGTCGCTCGAATGACTTCTCGCGACATGCCAAAATTTCCCAGTTTTCCAGAAATATCTAATATTTTTGCCCAGTGAAAAATTTTCCGGAAAAATCACAGAGGAATGGCCTGACAGTAGCAAAACAGTGCTAAAACAGTAAGGTTTAAACACAAAACGCAAAAACTTATAAAAACTAACAATGCGAGTTACATGAAAACATAGTACTGATGTGCTTAATCATGGACATGAAATGTATCAGTGTAAGACTACAACAAATGAGTCACAATTCCAACACATCGAAACGATCAAGAAGCTCTAGTTGATAGCGATAAATCATCAAACTTTATCATAGCCATATGACAATTGAAGTGTGACCTTAATGAACTAAACATACTACATGCACAAAAATCCAGAATTTTGACAATTCTACAAACAATAGCGTCAAATTGTAATGTTTCAACATTAGGATTAGTTGTGCAAACCCATTTAAATTTTTAATCCATCCAAACTCCCCAATGATATCATATTTTCTTTGGAATGAGCTAAACTAATTTTCCTCTTCTCTTAGCATATTGCTAAAATCGCCCGAAGGCCCCCAGTTTTAAATACTTAAATAATAATTTCCTTTTTAGAAGTGGAACCATAAAATGATGGTTCAAACAAATAACCAAATTTTAATTTCTCTTTCAAATTAAAATTAAACAAAGTGAAATTAAATTCAAACTCACACTTATTTAGATTTCACTTGAACCACATTAATTAAACCCAAGTCTTAGAAAATTTGCCTAAGTCATATTTTGCAATTTTATCACATTAGGCCAAACCAATTTTATCAATTAAATTAAATGACTTGAATTAAATTAACATAAACATTACCCAATATTAATTTTGTACCAAATTAAACACGTAGTGATTAAAACCCAATTTTATCTTGAATTACCTAAGCATGCGTTCTAAGTGAGTATAGCTAGATAAAATAAACAATAAATCACTACGCCACGATGTACGAGGAAAAACCCACAACGGGAAAAAAATCTCGGACGGCCCTAGCCTTAAGTCCACTAGGTATGGAATTACAATTACAAGACAGTAAGACTTACAACATATGACTCGATCCCTGTCAAGCCCCGACACTTCTTCTTGTAAAAACCTCCGCCTAGTAGACAACCCCGGAGCTCCACCAGAATCTTGGAATCACCAATGAGACATAGGCACACTGTAAACCACACATGGTGCCTTTCACCATGTTAGAATGCCGCAACAAAACAATGACTTCTTCTTTATAGGATTTAGAAGCAAACCCAAACTTTTCTTCAAACAGATGTAGAGATAAACCAGTGCCAAACAGTCCAAGAAAAGTATATATATATGTATATATATATATATGGAAGCTTGGAAAACATAAACTATGGGTGTAAAACTAAAGTGTATAATCAATTTTTCTTGAAAACTTAGACACTTTAAAACATGAACTTTTTCTTTAATCAATTTTACTCTTAAACTCTCTATTGGAGATAGTTGTGTATGAAAAAGTTATCTTTCCAAAGTTGATTCCCTCACTTAGATAATCAATAAAAATTTAGTGGGGAAAGATAATGGGAAAGTGGGTGAAAATTGTCAAAAACTACTATTGAACTGTTTCCGCCAAATCTCGTTCGAACGACATTTTCGTTCGAAAGACATTTTTATTCGAACGAAATCTCGTTCGAACGAGGCTTCTAACGAAGTTCCAGTGTGAACTCGTTAGAAATCTCATTGGAAATCTCATTCGAACAGCCATCTCGTTCGAACGACATTTTGAACGAAGTTCCAGTGGCTAATATGGGAACTCGTTGGCTAACTCATTCGAACGACATTTGGTTCGAATGAAAAACTAGTTCGAGCGACATATCGAATGAACTTCCAGAAAGTTGGAAATTTTCATTTTTAGCCCAGAAACTTTATAAACTTTATTTAAAGTTTTAATTAAATATTTCTGAAAATAAACAACAGTTTTAATTAAACCTACACCCATTATAAAACGCGTTCTAATTTCCTATATATATATGCAATGCATTCATACCCAGGGAGCATGGAACCGTTGTTGATGACGTAGAAACGAGACACTTAAACTCGGCATTGTGATGGAGCTTTATACACTTAACCCTACATCTTAAACAAACACGTCATAGGCTTGAAGGATGATCAATATACTCTATCCTATGACTCAAACGTTTTTGTCCAGAATTGAGCCCAAACTACAAAGGACTTAATTGAAAACTTGTGTCCTTACAAATCTCCCCCTTTGGCTATTCCGGGACAAAAATCAAACAAAAATCCTAAAGGGCCGCCAAGTTCTACTAGATTGATAAAAGTCCGACCTAAAATAAAATTACAATGCTTGACTCAAACAACTCAAAGGATCAAAATCTTTGTCGGTGAAAGTTACCACTTATAATATAATTCCTTCACACTTAAGCAAACACATTACACGCATAGAGAATATCAAAATATTTAATGCAATTAAAGTAAGTACTCCCCCTTAATTAATTCTCCCCTTTATCAACTGTGATCTACCTAAGAAGGTCGCGACTCCTCCTAAGTTAAATCTCCCCCAAACTAGGATACGATTATAATAGGATAAGATACCATTTCTCCCCTATCACTCTCCCCCTTTTTGTTCAAGAATAGACAAAGGCTCAAGAATCAAACATTAACTTATCTTCCCCAATTAAAACAAATACACCCTCTAAACTAAGCAAGGGATAAATAGAATGGGATAACAAGTTAAACATGCATTTGTGCATAAAGTGATGAGAACATTAAAGCACATAGGTCACAAAATCATAAATAATCCAACGAATAATAATGGATACCAACTAAGATGCAAGAAACAAATACCAATATGATACATAAGTATTAAGCATGTGATATCAACAAAAAATGCAAAAATGTGGATACCAATTATGAGTTAAAACATATATGGACTAGAAAGTAAGGCAAAGACTAAACAAAAATATCAAATATATGTATACATAAAATATACCTAATAGACGCAAGTACACATATATAGATATAAACACACAAATGACACAAAATAAGATAAGCTTTCCACGCTCGTAAGGAAAAATGTGTCATATGGAAACGGAAGTGTTGGGGTGTGAACTATCAACAAGTAAATTTAAACCCAATCACTTAAAACATGTTCACGGAGTTCTCAATTGATTACAAACTTCATTACATTTGAATATAACCTCATGTGATAATATCGATTGAACTCAATGAACAAGCATACACAATGCATACAAACTTAGCATGTTGATGATTCTACAAACCAATAGAGTCATGGCATTGATAACGCAACTAGGATAAACGGACATTGTGCAAACCTTTGATATACCAACCAATCTCCCTCAAAAAGCATTTATATTAATTTTGAATGAATATATCAATCAAACATAGGCCTTAGCAATTATTTTTCTTTTTAATGCCATATATTCTGTTTTTAGGCCTTTGGACCACGTATTTCTTTTAGTTCCATTTCAAACGGAGGCTTACAATTGCAAAGGATAATAAATCCTTTCGGAGCCCTTCCCCGTGCATATTTTTTATATAACATTTTTATCTCACAAATCTCACGTGCAACGGATTTTGACATGCACTAGTCCTCCTAGGTCACAAATATGTAGATGAAAAAATTGATAGGAGAACACCTCACAAAGATCAAATATAACATATGAAGTTAAATTTTAAAAAGAGCTCGTGAATGTGTGAGTTGAGGCATATAAAAATAGAATCCATTTAAACAATACAAAATCCAACTACTCCATATAAACATGGTAAATAATATTTTAAGGATTGACAATCTAAAACAAAAGTTCTAGCCACATGGCAGCGTAAAAGATGGGATTCAAATACAAGTATATGCCACTTAAAGTGTGTGAAACTAAAATACACACAAAATAAAATATTTTTGAGTTTTTGACATTTTTAACCAAAAATATAAATATATACTCAAAAGACAAACAAAAATCATTTGTATTTTTCATTAATCCTAAATTACCAAACAAGTAAAACACAAATGATAAACAAAAATCTTTTTGTATTTTTTTCATTTAAAGCAAACAAAGATGAAATAAATATAATACAAAAGATAAACAAAAGTCATAATGGTAGCATGAGATATGGGATAAAGCAATGACTAGAAAATGATTAAACAAGCATACATTTAGCATGAAAATATAGCATGAAGTATAAAAGCTAAAGTATGCATACACTAACACATTTATCCTTTAGATTTAGCAAGGGAGGAAGAATATGAAAGTAAATGAGAATCAAAAGTCCTATTTTTCAAGGCTACCAAGTCAGATCTCCTAACCCAAACCAGTGAAGAATGACTATCTTGGGGTTTAGGAATATTGACTACTTTGGTTGCCTTACCTTGGGATTTTCTAGAAAATCTTTTAAGATCAAAACAATATTTCTTAAGATGACCTTTTTGACCACAATGAGCACAAGTAAAAACTTGTCGAAAAGATTTACCTAAGGAGTGATCTCGAAAGGATTTCCTACGTGATTCTCTTAAAACATTGGGTTTGGCTTTTTGAGCTGATTCATTACAAGTATCGAAGCCTAAACCACAAGTGTCATTTTTTATTTGGATCGTGCCTAAGATTTTATCAAGTTTTTCGGACATACACTCCAAATCAAATTTGACATTACTAGAGTCTTTTAATTGTTCTTCTAATTCTAAAATTCTAGACTCTAACAGACCATTTCTCTCTTTAATTTGAAAAGTTCCTTTTTCAAGGATTCCATAAAATATCTAAGGCTGTCTTTCTCGCCTTCTATATATTCTAGCTTCTCTCGAAGAGATCTCTCTCGTGTCCTATGGTCTTCCACTAGCACACTCTCATCAATGACCTTGACACGCTCTTTCAAACAAGCTTTTAACTTCAAGTTAGCTATTTTTTAATTTAATAGATTCTTTAAATAATTCTTGAAAAGCATTTTGAAGTTCACTCGCATTAACTTTTTCTTCATTTTCACTCTCTCTTTCTTCTTCACTGTCACTACCATAACAAAATAAGGGATTCTTAAACTTTGACCTTGGAAGTGTCATTTGTTTGAAGATCTTCATGAAAATATTCATTATCGGTGCTCACATGACTAGCCATAAAAGCCACAAAGTTGGGCTTAGTGGGGGAATCGGGTCCCTTTTCATTATCACTATCACTAAGGGTTGCATTAAACGCAATTGGTTTCTTACCCTCTCTCCTTAGTTCAGTGGGGAACTCAGAAGACCTATGGCCATAACCCTTACAACCAAAACACTTATTTGACTCGTCCCTATTTAAATTTTCATTAATAGTTTTAGGGGTCTTCTCGGCTTTGTCAGGCCTAGATTTATCAAATTTCTTAAAATCATTTTTAAAATTATCTTTGTTCAATTTAAGAAATTTTCAAAATTTTCTAGCAAACATAGCCATGTCTTCCGAGTCACTATCACTCTCGCTCTCTACTACTTATTTTTCCTCTTTCCGGGCTTTTAAATAAATGCCCTTTTCAATTTTCTTTTCAGTTTTAGAGGGAAATATGTCTAGTTCATAGGTTTGTAAATCACCTACGAGCTCTTCTAATTTTATTGAGGCTAAAGATGGTAAAGAATTTAAAACGATCACTTTTGGAATAAATCTATCGGGTAGGGACCTTAAAATTTTATTTACAACACGGTTGTCGGGTATTTTCTCTCCCAAGTTAAAAGATGAATTAAAAATATCGAAAAGTCTAGGATAAAATTCATCAAAAGTTTCTTATCGTTCATTTTGATAGTTTCAAATTGAGTGGTGAGGTTTTGGAGTTTCGAAGCTTTAACGACACTTGTACCTTCATGAGTGAGTTATAAAATATCCCACGATTCTTTAGCGGTCTCACACGTCATAATACATCAGAATTCATCGGTGTGACAGCGCTAAACAAGGCGTTTAAACCTCGAAAATTAAAGTTTGATAGTTTAAATTCACCCTAACTCCATTTATCGGTCGGTTTTGAAACACGCTCATTATCTACTAAATGAGTTGGTGGAGACCACCCGTTAACTACTGACATCCAAACTCTCTCGTCGATAGATTTAAGTGCCGATTTCATACGCGCTTTCCAATATGCGTAATTAGAACCATCGAAAATAGGAAATTTTGAGAATGGAAAAAATTCCATTTTGGCCAAAAATTATTTATAGGATCTAAACGAAATAATTTATCACTTTGGCTCTGATACCAATTTGAAATCGCCCGAAGGCCCCCAATTTTAAACACTTAAATAATAATTTCCTTTTTAGATGTGGAAACGTAAAATGATGGTTCAAACAAATAACCAAATTTTAATTTCTTTTTTAAATTAATATTAAACAAAGTGAAATTAAAATCAAACTCATACTTATTTAGATTTCACTTGAACCATATTAATTAAACCCAAGTCTTAGAAAATTTTCTTAAGTCATATTTTACAATTTTATCACGTTAGGCCAAACAAATTTTATCAATTAAATTAAATGACTCGAATTAAATTAACATAAACATTACCCAATATTAATTTTGCACCAAATTAAACATGTAGTGATTAAAACCTAATTTTATCTTGAATTACCTAAGCATGCGTTCTAGGTGAGTATAGCAAGATAAAATAAATAATAAATCACTACGTCGCGATGTACGAGGAAAAACCGACAATGGGAAAAAAACCTCGGACGGCCCTAGCCTTAAGTCCACTAAGTATGGAATTATAATTACAAGACAGTAAGACTTACAACACATGACTCGGTCCCTCTCAAGCCCCGATGCTTCTTTTTGTAAAAACCTCCGCCTAGTAGACAACCCCGGAGCTCCACCGGAATCTTGGAATCAATAATGAGACATAGGCACACCGTCAACCACACATGGTGCCTTTCACCATGTGAGAATGCCGCAGCAAAATAATGACTTCTTATTTATAGGATTTAGAAGCAAACTCAAACTTCTCTTCAAACGGATGTAGAGATAAACCGGTTCCAAACACTCCAAGCAAAGTATATATATATGGAAGCTTGGAAAACAGAAACTATGGGTGTAAAACTAAAGTGTATAATTAATTTTTCTTCAAAATTTAGAAACTTTAAAACATGAACTTTTTCTTTAATCAATTTTTCTTTCAAACTCTCTCTTGGAGATAGTTGTGTATGAAAAAGTTATCTTTCCAAAGTTGATTCCTGCACTTAGATAATCAGTCAAAAGTTAGTGGGGAAAGATAATGGGAAAGTGGGTGAAAACTGTCAAAAACTGCCATTTAACTATTCCCGCGAAATCTCGTTCGAACGACATTTTCATTACAACGAAATCTTGTTCGAACGACATTTTCATTCGAATGAAATCTCATTCGAATGAGGCTTCTAATGAAGTTCTAGTGTGAACTCGTTAGAAATCTCGTTCGAACGACATTTTGAACGAAGTTCCAGTGGCCAATATGGGAACTTGTTGGCAAACTCGTTCAAGTGACATTTGGTTCGAACGACAAACTCGTTCGAACGACATATCGAACGAACTTCCAGAAAGTTGGAAATTTTCATTTTTAGCCCCAAAACTTTATAAAATTTATTTAAAGTTTTAATTAAATCTTTCTGAAAATAAACAGCAGTTTTAATTAAACCTACACCCATTATAAAACACGTTCGAATCTCTTATATATATATATATATATATATGAAATGCATTCATACCTTAGGAGCATGGAACCAGTGTTGATAATGTAGAAACGAGGCACTTAAACTCGGCATTGTGATGAAGCTAAATACACTTGACCGCTACGTCTTCCAGAAACACGCCATAGGCTTGAAGGATGATCAATATACTCTATCCTATGACTCAAATGTTTTTGTCCAGAACTGAGCCAAAACTACAAAGGACTCAATTGGAAATTTGTATCCTTACAATTGCGTTTTCTTTTGGGCTCTTTTAAACGGTGGCTTTCACAACGAGTTAATTTTGAACTCTCGTTGCCCTTTCCCATGAATCACTCATCATTTTTTCAATTAAGTACCAATTCAAATCCTCACGGTAAACGGTTCTTACGTGCACACTTCTCCTTAAGTCTACTTAATCATAGATGACAAGATTGATATAAGAACGCCTCACCAAATTCAAATATGCAAGAGAAGTCAAACATCCATATAAACTCGTGCATGTGTTCAATGTTGGCATATATACAAAGTCGAATAAAAATGCATATCAACTTCAAAACAACCCCATATAAACAATGGTTAAGATCATTCTAAGCATCGATAATAATGACCAAATGTCCTAGCCACATGGATAATGAAACGATGGGGGGTCCAAGCACACAAATATGCCACATCGAACATGTAAACTCAAAAACAAAAAATCAAAAAATCTTTTTGGCTTTTCAAACATATTTTGACTCAAATAAAAGCAAAAATATTTTTGGTTTTTCAAAAGTTTTTTTTCAAAAACAAAATATTTTTGTATTTTTCACACAAGACTCAAACAAATGAAAAACTATAATACAAAATAATACACATATCATTATACTAGCAATGAATATATCATAAAGAAAACTAGTATATGACAAACAAGGCAACACTATCATCCTTTAGATTTAGCAAGGGAAGAATCAAGTGCACCCAACGATAATTATGATGTTTTATTCCTAAAGCCACTAAATCCAATTGCCTAACCCAAGTAGATGTAAAATGACGAATGGGGGTTTTGGAAGCCGGGGCAACTTTATTCCTAAATTTCTTAAGAACTTGTCTAAGGTCGTAACAATAATGCCTAAGGTGACCTTTCCTACCACAAAACGTGCAAGTGTAGCGATGGTGGGAATCATTACCTATATGTGGACCTTTTCTAACCTTCCTCGTGTTTCTCACACGTGCGAGGGGAATGGGAACAACTCTCTCATCAAAACATATACCTCCCCTATCTACCTTAATTTGGATGGTGCCTAGGATCTTATCTAACTTCTCCGACCTAGCCTCCAAACCAAACTTAACTCTAGACGAGTCTCTCAATCTCTCCTCCAACTCATGAATCCTAGACTCGAGCAAACGCCTAGACTCCTCAAATGCTAAAATCTCCCTTTTCAAAGACTCCATCAAACCACGGATATTATCTCTCTCTTACTCCACAAACTCTAGTTTCTACCTAAACTTCTTATCTCGCTCCCTAAGATCCTCAATCAAAATATCATTATTTTCTATGGCACGCTCATTCAACTTAGCTTGAAATTTTGAGTTAGCCTTTTTCACCTTCACCGTTTCGACATACAACTCATTAAATGCATTTTGCAATTCTTTAACATCTATCTCCTCCTCGTCACTCTCTTCTCCCTTACTAACATGGGATTCACACAAAACCTCCTCGTAAGGGTCATTCACATGAGACTCGTCATCACTCACATGACATGCCATAAACGCAACAAAGTTACGATCAATGGGGGAACTCTCTCCCTCTTTCGGATCACTATCACTTAAGGTGGAACTATAAACAATGGGTTGCTTGCCCTCTTTCTTAAGTTGAGTGGGACACTCCTTAACTTTGTGATCGTACCCCTCACACCCAAAACACTTATCCGACTCATCTCTCTTAGGCTTCTCAAACGTATCATTAGAGGTGGGGTTAACTTTGTTGTTCTTGAATTTTTCAAATTTCTTGGCATCTTTCGATTTCTTTTGAAACTTAATAAATTTTTTTAATTTCTTTTCCAACAAAGCAACATCCTCAAAATCGAAATCGAAATCGGAATCCAAAACCGTGATTTCCTCCTTTTGGGTTTTCAAAGCAATACCCTTTTCTTTCCTAGGCACTTTCTTGGAGGTAATCATGTCGATTTCATAGCTTTGTAAGTCACCTTCAATATCTTCTAGTTTCATCGACTCTAACTTACCCAAGGAGTTTAAAATAGTCACTTTGACATCAAACCTACTAGGCAACGACCTAAGAATTTTCTTAATGACATGGTTATCAGGAATTTTCTCACGTAGGTTAAACGACGAGTTGACAATATTGGACAACCTAACATAAAACTCATCAAAAGTCTCACTCTCTAACATCCTAATGGTCTCAAACCGTGTAGTGAGATTTTGCAGTTTTGACGCCCTAACCATGTTAGTGCCCTCGTGAGTGAGTTCCAAAATATCCCAAGCCTCTTTGATTTTTCACAAGTCATAATTCTATTATAATCTTCATGTGTGTCATGTGAAGAAATAACGTGCAAACCCTTAGAACTATATTGTGAAAGTCTATTTTCAGTTTCGGTCCATGACTCGACAGGCTTTAAAGTAATAACCTCACCTATAATCATGATAGGGGGTGTCCAACCTTTCTCAACAGCTACACACATCCTCATCAATAGATTTTAATGCACTTTTCATTCTCATCTTCCAATAAGTGTAATTAGTGCCATAAAAAATTGGAGTTCAAGAAAATTCTTTATATCCAAAATTCATCTTTGAAAACGCATGTGATCACAAAACAAATAAATTATGTTTTTTTATATCTGATACCAATTTGAATGGGGTGGTCCCTATGTGTGTTTCAAATCAAACCAATTTTCACCAAAAAATTATCCAACTTTTAATTAGCACCAAACGAAGTTGTGAAAAATCAATTCTTACTTTAAACCAATTTTATCTTGATTAATACTAGACATTCATCTAGTGATTAAAGCAAGTAAAGTAAAGTAAAGTAAAGAATACTCACAATGCCGGATGTACAAGGAAAAAACCCAAAACGGGAAAACAACCTCGGACGGCCCAAGCCAGACAATCACTATGAAGAAAGATTTTACAAAGACAGATTAGCCTTACTCAATGACTCGATCCCCACGTGTCTTGATGCTCCTTCTGATATTCTATCGTTCTTCAATAGTGCCCACACAGAAATTCCGTCTTCCCCGATACCTGTCCACAACACACGCGTCCATATTTATCTCGGTGTCCACCGAATGGCTTTGATTTGTCTAAGATGTCGAACAAGAAGTCCTTCTCTTTTCTTCACCGCAAAACCCTGATGTTCAAATATAGAACAAACCTTCTTGGTGCAGGAAGATCACATAAACATGTAATAATGATAACTTGAATCTTTGCAAACTCTAAGGATGTGTTTAATCTTTTTAAAGCTTAGAAAACATGTGCAAAACTCGTACTGGATCGTAAACTATATTTCCATAATGTACTCCTTTTTTTAATTTTCACGAAAACACGCTTTAAATTGGAATTAAACGTTGCCTCAAAAATAGTATCACTCGAAACGAGATAGGCAAGTCGTTCGTACGATATAGCCATATCGCTTGAACGAAGGACAAATGTCGTTCGAACGATAGTCTCGTCAGTTTGACTTTTTAACTTTTTATCTAAAATGTCTCTTCCAAAAGAGATCCAATATATTTCGAGCTTATCAGAATTAGTGTAAACATTTAAAACACTTTTAAAAACATTTTCAAATATTTTCCTTATAAAAATTACATCTTTATCTTTTATAAAAACAATTCCGAGCACCATTAATTATACGCATTCATACATGTGTGATCTCGGAATGAAATTAACTTGAAGACGAATAAACTTTCACCAATTAAACTTCATCATGATTAATTCTTTGAAGATTTGCCGCAACGTCTTCAATTTCTTCAATACGTCATAGAACAAGTGGGATCGTGACAAAATAAAATCTCCTTATGACATATTACAAACACAGTTATGTTCATGAAATTAAGTCAAAACAATACAGGGACTCAATTAGAAATTTATGTCCTTACACATCTCCGACTTGCCTTCAGCTTTAGCTTCAACCTTTGCCTCAGCATTCTTCTTAGCAGCCATAGCCTCCTCGGCATTCATAATTTTAGTTGATTTTGCCA
Source organism: Sambucus nigra (assembly GCA_949130495.1). Lineage (NCBI taxonomy): Eukaryota > Viridiplantae > Streptophyta > Magnoliopsida > Dipsacales > Adoxaceae > Sambucus > Sambucus nigra. The sequence continues at coordinate 548,968,736 of OX422212.1, read as the reverse complement.
TCAATTCAGCCATGGATTTTGGGGGATCCTTGGCTAAGGTGTAATACAACTTATCTGGAAAAAGACCACTCATGAGAGTTGTGATGGTTGTCTTTTCCTCATAGTCTATGACCTCCAATTTCTTGTTGTTGAATGAGTGATGTAATCTCTAGCACTTTCACCTACTTTCTGCCTCACACTCAACAAATGTGCCACCCTTTTAACTGGCTTTGCACCAAAATAGAAATTTCCTATAAAGAGCTCTGCCAGTTGGTGGAAGGTTGCAATCTTCCCCTGAGGAAGGCTATTGTACCATATCGAAACAAATTCGGTAATGGTCCCTGAGAACGCCCTGCATCTCATTTCATCTAAAATGGCATAAATATCTGATGCAGCCTGGTAATGCTTTATGTGAAGAATATGATCGATTTTTCCATCGTACTTCAGTGTGACCACAGGATCCTTGAACTTTGTTGGTGTGGAAAAATCCACAATCTCTTGTACAAATGGAGATCCCTTAATAAAGGTTCTTTGGAGAGGGTTCTTGGCCTTGTCCATCTCTCCTAACTGTCTTCTAACCTCTGAATAAATCCTTTCCATGCATCATTTCCATCCCCTGATTTATTTGTATTTGCCCAAGCAACAGATCGTGCAGAATTCTCCTCTTGGGATCTTTCTTTTTGAGCTACAGGTCTCGGGTTTGGATGCGATTGGGATGAGCCTTCCCTTCAATCATTTGGTCATTCAGAATTTCTCGATGCAAACCTAGGAGGATTTCTGTTCCCTTTGGGTCCCAAACGGTCGAAGGGAGAGGCTCTGCTCAACCTTTCTAGAGCACTTAGTCTCTTTGGAGTTAGAGTGATGTTTTCCTGAGAATCCAAAATTCTTATAAGGGAAGTTACACCGGTGCAGTAGGATGGATCACTTGAATTCCTGGAATAATTGAATTCAATATGTATGGATCGTGGTTGTCCTAAAGATGGCGGATGAATGCTTCTCTGGATGCTTCTTTGGCCTCACTGGGCAGATGCTCCATATTGAACAGTCTGAATGAACTATCGCATAGTTTCCTACATAGCCTCTTATTCCCTCGCTAATCTTGTCAAGATTCATGTTATATCGTTTGCATTTGGAGGGTCAGAAGGGTTAGGAGGATTCCCTTCATTATTTCTATTAATATATTCTGGGATTTCATCCTTTTATGATGAGTTTTGGTGAAAAATTTTTGTATAGTCGTTTCCAACAGACGGCGCTAATCTGTTGATGTAAAAAACTAGATTTGATCTAATTAATTAATCAAAGATAAATATGAGTAAAGAAATAAGACAAGAGATTTTTAAAGTGGTTCAGCCTTAAGGAAAATGGCCTACGTCGACTGATTTGTATTACTGGGTGTCTTGCCTTGATCTCGATTATGTTTGCTTGCCCTTCCAAGAGGGTATTACAATGTATTTATAGCCTTAGGGTTGTCAATGTGAATAGATAGTGTGCTTTTATCGAATAGGCGTATACATTTGTACATGGTAAGGAATGACTATAATACAATAAACAATGAATCTGTCTGGTCGTTTGGCATTCCCAACAAGTTTCTCGATACGCTGAGTAGCTAGGTACATCGAGTAGCTCGGTACTTGAACTTGTACCATATTAGATGACGTGTGTCTTCTTATAATTGGTCCACGTCAGCTGAATAATTTTTATATCAGCAGTAGGTTTGGAGTCCCGTGGAATAATGTGTTATGGTTATAACCCATGGACTTAAGGCCATAGCCACCTTCGGTATTTGTTTTCATTTTGGGTTCGGTGGTGAGATTTTGACCCGGTTGCCCAGGTTACGGTTGACAGCCCTGGAGCTTTATAGTATGCTAATGATTTTGCATCTGGAGAGGACATACTCAGAGGGATTGTAGTTACATATATAATGAACAGTGTATGTGTAAATATTTGATGTGTTACAAACTCACGTATATAAAGGTAGAGATAATTATATACGGATATTATCAGTGTGAACGTTTATTAATAACGGAGTAAAGTTATGAAAATAAGTTGTGATGATATAATTGAGAAGTAATTAAGTAGAGGGGTAAGCTAATTTAGAAATAAAAAAGAAACAATATACTCGAGATAGGGTAGTGTATCATATTAAGATTAGTGATGAGTCTATTTAGGCAGGTAGCGTAACTAGGAGGTGTAAAAAGCATACGTTAGGTGCGCACATTAGATAAGGAGTGATGGTTGTCTCATGTTAGTGCATTACCTGTTTAAATATGTAAAATTGCTTTACATTTTCATTACTGAAATTTATTCACTGGCTAAATAATTTTAAGGGTTTTGGGATCTAATCCGCATCAAATATTTTCAAAAACCTTTAGGTGTCCAGTCACAGGGACACCAAGGATGATTCTTCTGTCCAAAGTTATATAGATGGAGCAGATGTGGGGGCTTGTAGGATTTGGGGTAGCCAAATCTATAATTATTATCTTAGATTAGGTTCTATTTCAGACATTTTTTAGCATGTCGCTCCTTCTATCAGATTTATTTAGTTCAGTTTGGATTATAGTATTTAATTTTTAGTAACCGATGGTTTTTTGGTACTTGGTTTTATTTATTCTCATATTTGATTTCTTTATTGGTGTGAATATTTATATTGTTCACTATGAATGGGTTTATATTGAATGGTTTATTTTGTTATGGTAATTTAAAGATTATAAATTGACAGATCTTGTTAAACTAATAGGTGGTTAGTAATTAATTAAATTTCGACAGTGATGTTAAGAATGAGACATATGAGAATCTCGTTTTATTTTAGTACGGGACTGACCACCCGTTATTTTAATAAGTGGGGTGTCACAGATGGTATTATACCATCAGGTTCTTGAGTCTTTTAGGATCTGTGTGTCTTACTACAATTTCATTATAGCGTTCTTTGATATAGAGCCTTATTATTAGGATTGTTGAATTCATACTTACTCATTTTTGCACTTACGTTCTTCTGCTTTTACTTTGTATTTGACTGTGAACATATAAAATTTTAATCTGGTTTCAAATGCCAACTAAGATAGGACGACCAGCTAAGTCTGTTAGGAGGGCCAATGAGGGAGAGGCTCAACAGGAGCCACAGGGTCACAGGGGATGGTGACGATCGCAGAGGTTGCCAGTATAGTTGTCCAGGTAGTTAATGCTACTATGACCTCCATGGCACATCATTTTTCGCAGACCCATCCATAGAAGCCAGTGGCACCATTCGTCCAAGTCCATCTGGGGCCATCAGCATGGGAGAGAGTGAGGTAGGCCTTCCAGAGGGGCATCCACCAGAGTTCCAGGCTAGTTCAAACGTGGTAGCTTCCGGCCAGTTGAAGAAAGATATCATGCTCAATCTTCACCTAGTCGAGTGGAGTGATACACGGAGATAGATACTAGATACTTTTAAGATAGTAGGTTTGGCACTTCCGTGGTGGGAGTTGATTCCCACGGCAGAGGAGAGGGGTGTTATGACCATAGTGGGGTTTGGGGTGCGGTTCGACCTCAAGTATTTTTCGTCAGCGACCCAAACTGAGATACGATTGATAATTCTTGATGATACTCAGGGAGATAGGATGGTGAGTTTACCCGTCTAGAAAAATTTGTGCTCGAAGAGGTAAACACTGAAGAGAAAAAGATGTGGAAGTTCATGGATGGATTGACTTAAGGGATCCAACACCATTTGTTGGGCAACCCGACATTGACCACCTATGTATAGGTCGTTAATGCCATATTACTTTACTTCTAGGACCATCGCTTCCATCCAAAGGGAAGCAATTGAGTGGGGGATACTAGTTAAGAAGGCATAGCAGGTGGGAATGGTGCTAGTAAGGCATTGCAACAGAACATGGGTAGAAAACATGAGCGAGATTCCCAATCAGGAATTTTTTAACCTGATGGTAGTAGGTTTAGATAGGCCAGAAAGGCCCTCAACATTAGCATAAGCAGCAGCATCATATTCCCTAGAGCCAAGGGAACAATAAAGAAAGCCACTAGGAGCGGGGCCAGTAGGGCCTATGATCGGGATAATCCCAACAGGGCCACTAGAGCCAGAGGCAGGGAGACTTTGTTGGTCGTTATTTCACTTGTGGAGAAATGGGCCACTATAAGAGAGGTTTCTCGCAACCAGGCAGAGGGCCACAGTAGGGCAGCCTCCACAGTTACCAACTGTTTCACTAGCTCTATCAGCCCCACCATAGTAGGGGCAGATATAGTAAAGGCGTGTCTATAACGTTAGAGATGCACTCATACCACATGTTCAACAGGCACCACCAGTAGTTCAGGGTACGTATCATATTTATGGGCATATGGATAGGGTGTTATTTAATATGAGAGCCTCACACTCATTTATAGCCACCATCTTTTCACGTATAAGCGGTCTACTAGATTGAACCGTTAGCACTATTATGTGTATAGATTCTCCATTGGGAAGCATGGCCCTTATACATTCAATTTGTAGGGGAGTAGATATAGACGTCGGGAGACTATGTTTAGCAATCAACTTTCTTATTTTGGACATGGTGGGGTATGATGTCATTTTAGGTATGCATTGTTGGTAGGGTATAGGACTATAGTGTACTCATTTTAGGTATGCATTGTATTTTCCATCCCGATACAAGAGATGTTTCTTGTAATGATGCCTCTCCTGAAGGAGGGTCAAGAACACACCTATACTAAATTAAGGAAAAGACCTCACAGAAGATGGTTATCTCCTTATATTTTATTCTAGTTGTGAGGGAGTTCCAAAATATTTTACAGTAGATACCCGATTTTCCACCAATCTGAGTTCGTAATCGATTTAGCACCTGAGATGAGTCCGATTGCACGAGCATCGTATTGCACGGCCCCGTTAGAGATGCGGGAGTTAAGATATCATATTCAACAACTCATAGGGGTAGGGTTTTATCTGATGGACCACATCGTCATGGTGAGCGCCTGTGTTGTTTATAAAGAAGAAGGATAGGTAGTTTTGACTGAGCATTGACTACAGGGAGCTGAACAAATTCATGATTCAGAATCATGGATTTTATAAATAGGGTGTTCAGAGACTTTTTAGAGTAGTTTGTGATAGTGTTCATAAATGACATTCTAGTATATTCTCGGACTGAGAGTGAGCATACAATGCATCTGTGTATGGTCCTACAGACATTATAGGATCATCATCTATATCCCAAGTTTGAGAAGTAGAGATTCTAGTTACGAGAGGTACAGTTTGGGTATCATATTGTGTCTGACAGAGGCATTTATATGGACCGAAGTAAGATATCGGCGATGAGGGGATGGGGATAGCCCACGATATCGATGGAGGTTCATATCTTCTTGGGGTTGTCCAGGTATTACTGCCGCTTTAAAAAAAGATTTTTAAAGAATATGGGTCTACTAAAAATCTCACTCCCGAAGTGGTGTCATTTGTTTGGGACAACTACTGTCAGTTAGATTTTGATGAGATAAATGAGAAATTGACTCCTACACTCATTCTTACACTACCGAGAGGAGTGGAATACCTTGTATTTACTGATGCATCTTTATAGGTACTTGGGGGTAACTACAGCAAGAGGATCGGGTTATAGCTTATGGTTCTCCTAAGCTTAAGCCCTACTAGAGGAATTACCCAACGCCAAACCTAGAGTTAACAGTGGTCGTTGTTTCCTTGAGGTTTTGGAGGCACTACCTTTTGGGTGAGAGGTTCACTTTATTCACAAATCATAGGTCTCTAAAGTATATGTTCACACAAAAGGATCTTAATATGAGGCATCAGAGATGGTTAAAGTTTGTGAAGGATTACCAGTGTGATATTCAGTATCATCCTGGGAAGGCTAAGTGGTGGCAGACGCATTGAGCCGATGGCCTACAGTAGAGATAGCAGAGGTTTGGAAGGCAAAGTGGGGTGAGCTTAGCCATGATAACGAGGTCACCAGAGCATGTATGGAGGTATTGTCTATCACTCCCGATATCATTATGTGGGTCATAAAGACATAGGATGAGGATCAATTTTGTCAGTATAGGGAGCTCCAGTTATTGGCAGATGGGGCAGAGTCCTACTCAATTAGTTATGAGGGAGGCTTAAGCTTCAATGAGAAACTCATTATTCTGGAGGACGAGGATTTTATACATGCAGTGATGATCGAGTCTCCTGGGTTAAGGTTTGTAGAACATCTCGGCGTGGATAAGATGTACCAGGATATGTGTAGATAGTACTGGTGGTTAGGAATGAAGCGAGACATAGAAGAGTTTGTATTGAAGTGAACTACTTATCAGTTAGAAAAGATAAACCACCAGAGACTGACAGGGATGTTACAGTCATTGGAGGTTTCGATTTGGAAGTGGGAGAGCATCGCGATGAACTTCGTCACTGGGTTATCGACATCACAGAGAGGTCCCGATTCCATTTGGGTTATCGTGGATCGTTTGATTAAGTTAACCCACTTTTTGTCGATTCGTACGGATTTTATGACACAATATTATACCCGACTATTTACAATCGTGATAGTGAGACTACATGGGGTGCTGATTAACATCATGCCCGACAATGACAAGATTTTTACATCCCACTTTTGGCAGAGCTTTCAGGAGGCAATGGGTAATGATTTATGGTTGAGTATGGCTTACCATCCGTAGATTGATGGGTAGACTGAGAGGGTTAATAAAATGTTAAAGGACATCCTTAGGATGTGTATTCTCGATTTTGGGTGAGGTTGGGATCAGTACCTTACACTGGTAGAGTTTGCTTAAAATAACTCTTACTAGCTCACCATTGGCATGGGACCATTTAAGGCAATTTATGGACAACCTTGTTATTCACCCACTTGTTTGTTAAAGGTGGGGAGCAACAAGCTATTAGGATCGAAGATGATACGGGATACTACTGCTAAAATTTAGGTCATTAAAGGATGCATACGCATAGCTCAGGATAAGAAGAAGAGTTATGCAGATGCTGACAGGAGACACATAGAGCTAGATCTAGGGGATCAAGTATTGGTACGGGTGTCTCCCATGATAAAATTAATGAGGTTAGGGAAGAAGGGGAAGCTAGAGCCAAGGTATGTGGGACCTTTCCCGATCATTGAGAGGGTAAGACTAGTTTCTTATAGGCCGGGGTTGAGGGAGCATCTATAGATGATCCATGACGTATTCCATATGTCATCATTGAAGAGATATTAGAGTATTAAGAGGGATTTTTGGCACATTCCACTAGAGGATATAGACTTTCATCTAGACATCTCATACAAGGAGAGACTGGTTGCCATTCTTGATCGTAGTGAGCATAAATTACGATCTAAGGTGGTGCCCTTGGTTCGATTTCGGTGGGAACACCATAATGTAGACGAGTCAATGTGGGAGTGGGAGGATGATATACGCAAGAAGTATCCAGAGCTTTTTACCGTAGGTGCGTTCGAATTTCAAGAATGAAATTACTTTTCAAGGGGGAAGTATGTAACCCCCCGCAATTCTGAATGATTAATTTTAGCATTTTAATTACACGTGTACTCGTAATAACATTGAATATTTAACAAATATTAACTAGCGAGATTACAATTGTCATTTATGTGGAAATTAATTTACTAAGAGTGATTAAGTAAATAAAATTATGTCAATCGTTAGTATGTCATAGTGGATAGAAACGACGGGGATCTACGGTATCTCAATCGGAACATACGGGTAGGCCACTTTTGGGTTGAGATGGGATATTGATGTTAGGTAACTCGGATGATGATTTTGAGTATACGATTGATCCGAAATGGGTCGAAATAGTCAAAATCAAGTACTTTGGGGTTGAGATTTAATACAGGGGCTTTTTAGACTAGTCGGGGCCCGCTCGAGGTATATGGATCATTTTACACTATATGGTTAACCTAATTTCAGGATTAAAGCGTTAACTTAGAGATTAAGAGTTAGGAGGCATCCACTTTACATATTAAAACACCTGGAAGATAAATTGGTGAGAAAAGAGGATGAAAAACATAAGGGATTCAAGGAAAGGCTCAATTTGAGGAAAATATTGGCAGTTCTTGGCTAGATTTAACCCCACAAGAAGGAAATTGGAATTTATTCCACATCTAAGGAAAGTGTTTAAACTTATTTATTGATTTTGTTTAGTTTTACGTTCATATCAAAATAGGTATAGTATAACTAATTTTGGGACGGGGTTTCGCATGTAAAAACGAGTTTAAGGAGAAGAACCTACATGATTTTATTGATGAAAGTTTTCCCTAAATGATATTAGATGCATATTAATTGTTAATCTGATGTAAGTGTAAAGGAATTAAGATTAGAGACAATTAAAGAATGATCTTAAAAAGAAAAAATCTAGAAATTATTATATAAGTAATGAAATTAAAGAATTGATGAATTTAGGAACAATTGTTATGTTATCTATGGATCTAATGATGGAAATGGATTAGGGTTTATGGAACCATAAGAGGATGAAATAAATCGATTGGGTGGTCACATATTGATTTAGGTTATAGGTTTAGATGAAATCCCATCATATTAATCAAGAACTAGGCTTCTGCTCAGAATCGAATCGATTCACCCTTTATAGGTGAATCGATTCAGCTATGAAGGGCGAATCGATTCGGCCCTGTTGCAAGGCACAGTGAATTGTTTTTGTTGGAGGTAAAGACCGATTGAAAAAAAATTATTAATTTTAAAGGGTCTGTAATTGTGTTGTAGCACTTCTGGGAACTTTGTAAATCATTATACAACCTCGGGTAGATGAGACTAGAATCGAAATATGAAATATGGGGATTTGGGAGGATAACACTCGGAATACAATCTATAGATGGGGATAGGATGTGTTCGTTTAAACTTTATTTTCGGGCTGGTTGGGAAGCTCCGGGTATTTAAGAAATATTATGTTGTCATGTTAAATTAATTAGTGGATACTTAAATATTTAAGAGTCATGGGTAGACTCGGTACAGCTAGGCTAGTGCTTCGGACAATAGGCACTGATTAGCCAGATTTGGTGAATATATATATATACCTATGGACAATAATAATATATGTGTGCATGATATTTGTTTAAAACATTCTAATCCTAGTGGATATGCTATCGGTGGACGTTACGCACCGCGGGTGGTTACTCTGGAGAATCATAGCAGAGGTAGAACCATTCCCCTGGGTCATAGATTTGTGCACGACCAAGCTATTTAGGTTTGGAGTACCATGGAATAATGTGGTATGGTTATAACCCGCAGACTTAAGGACATGACCGCCTTCGATTTTCGTCTTCATTTTGGTTTCAGTGGTGAGATTCTGACCCAATTACCTAGTTGTGGTGGACAGTTCTGGATCTTGATGGCTTGCTTGTGATTTCTCATCCAACGAGGGCATACTCGGAGGGATTATGGTTATATATATAGCTGGCGATGTATGTGTATATATTTGATGTGGTACAAACTCACGTATATAAAGGTAGAGATAATTATATACGGATATTATAAGTGTGAATATTTATTAATAACTGAAGTAAAGTTATGAAAATAAGTTGTGATGATATATTTGAGAAGTAATTAAGTAGAAGGGTAAGCTAATTAAAAAATCACAAAGAAACTATATAATCGAGATAGGGTAGTGTGTCATATTAAGATTATTGATGAGTTTAGTTTGGCAGCTAGCGTAACTAGGAGGGGTAAGCAGCATTTATTATGTGCGCACATTAGACTCATGTGAGTGCACAACCAGTTTAAATATGAAAAATTCTTTTACATTTTCTTTGCTGCGATTTATTCTCTTGCTCTATATTTTCAAAGGTTTTGGGCTATTACTTGCACCAAATATTTTCAAAAACTTTTTGATGTCCAGCTACAGGGACGCCATGGATGATTCTTCTGTCCCGGATAACGTAGTTACAGCTGATGTGGGGGCTTGCAGGAGTTGCCACTTCTATAATTTCTATCATATATTGGGTTCCATTTAAGACATTGTTGGGCTTGTCTCCCCTTCTAATAAATTTATTTACTTTGAGTTTTATATAATTTAGTTCAAATGATTGTATTGGATTTTTAGTAATCAATAGGTTTTTTGGTGCTTGGTTTTATTTATTCCCTCATTTATATTTCTTTATTAGTGTGATTAATTATATTGTCCATTGTGAATGAATTATGTTTAATGGTGTATTTTGGTATGGTAATTTAAAGATTAAAAATTGAGCATCTTATTAAACTTAAAGCTGGTTAGTAATTAATTAAATTTCGACAGTGATGATAAAAATAAGTCATATGAGACTCTCATTTTATATTAGTAGGGGGCTAGCCATCCGTTATTTTAATAACTGGGGTGTCACGGGTAATGTTAACATTAAAATGTGGCATACTTGTGGAGCTAGCATGACTTGCCTCAAAAGCAATAAAGTTGTTGCCAGATGGAACAGAGTCGTCAAAGTCTTCAGACTCATTGTCATTATTGCTAAGAGTATCGTTATAGTTAAATTTACCTTTTCCCTTTCACTTTGTCTTGCCGGGACACTCATACGTTTTATGACCTCATCCCTCACACTCAAAATACCTTTTCGAATAATCTTTTTTAAAATTGTCTCTTTTAAAATTTTCATTTTTTTTATCCTAATCATTTAAACTTCTTCTCACTTTATTTTTGTTTTTCTCAATTTTTGATTTATCAAATTTGGAATTTTTCCTTTTGAATTTGAGAACTTTTTTGAATTTTTTTAGCAAACATTAGGATCATATCCGACTCATTGGATTCAGAAACTTCCTCTTTTCGACCTTTTAGAGCAATTACCTTATCTTTCTTTCTTTTATCTTTGGGGAGCTTGTTTATTTCATATGTTTGTATATCACCTATGAGCTCTTCAAGTTTTAAAATATTTAACACACCTAAAGAGTTGAAAACATTGACTTTGGCATTAAAACGACTCGAAAGAGATTTAAGAATATTTTTGACAACTCTATTTTCTAGAATCCTATCACCCAAGTTATAACACGAGTTAATAATATCGAATATCCGTGCATAAAACTCACTGAATATTTCACTCCCATTCATGGTGATGGTTTCCAATTGGGTGGTAAGATTTTGGAGTTTAGACGGTTTAACCACACTCGTTCCCTCATGAGTAGCTTAAAGAATGTCCCATGCCACCATTCAAGTTTCACATCATGATACGACGAAACTCCTCAGGAGTAACATCAATAAATAAAGCATTTGAACCTTTAGAATTAAAATTACATAATTTCAACTCCTCCTCACTTCATTCCTCACCACGTTTTAAAACAGTAGATTCCCCAACTATAATGGTTGGAGGGGACCACCCTTTTTCAACAGCCAGCCAAACATGTTCATCAGTTGATTTTAAAGAAGATATTATATGCACTTTCCAATAGACATAATTAGTTCCATAAAACATGGGAGTTTATTTCACAAATAATCTTCTATACAACCTCCAGGATTCATCTAAGTAAATTTTGGAAACTTGCTCCGATACCAAATTAAAACGTCTCGATTATATGGTGTAGGAATAATTTCATCAAATTTACCTAAAAGCACAAACACACAAGATAGGAACTTAAGAATCTAAGCAAACATTGTCAACGTTTTCCAATTTTAATTTTATTGTCTAATTACATCTGAGCATGCAAGATTCAAATTGTAAAGGAAAATAAAAAATCACAACACTTCAATGTAAGAGGAAAAGCCAAATGAAAAAACCTCAAGCGGCCAGGCCAAGGCAAATTCACTATAGATATGGTGTTTATAAGAAGACACAAAAGACTTGCAAACACTTGAAACAACAAGATATGCTGATGTAGTCTTCAAAACCTTTGTCTGCAGTTTCGTGCAACTCCAACATGGTACATAGCACCCCCATGCCTCAGTATCCACTGAATACCTCTATCATCTCCAATGGTGCAGAATCCACTGTACAAATGAAAGTGAACGAAGAGGATGAAATTCTGGGTTTGATTTGTTAAAAATGATTAACAATGATCAAGGATTGTTGGAGAGAGTTTTCCAAAATGATTTATGACTTTTTAGATCTTCAAAAGAGTTGGTTTCTTGAAGATTTCACACATACCTTATATGTGAGAAAAAAATATAAGGTAGCTTTTGTTTTTAACTTCCACTCCTCTCCATTCATATTTTTTTAACTTCAAAATATGAATGGAGAGGAGAAAAAAATTGCATTTTCTAAGATTCACGCTTGATCATTCGAACAACGTACCCAATCTCGTTCGAACAAGAAAGAATGACAGATTTAACAAGATTCTAGAGAAGGGAAGAAAATCACTTCATTTGAAGTTCATTCGAATGAGGCAACTGTTCTCGTTAGAATGTCCAAGGTCATTCAAACAAGGGTACCAATCTCGTTCGAATGCCTTTTCTAATGAGATTCATGAGAGGCAGGGTTTTAGAGAAATTTGCATCGTAATGACGCTATTTAAACTAAGTATTGTTCCTCATTAGAAGGACCTGGAAAAACTTGAGAAATTTGCAAATCATGTTATAAAAATATTTTAGAAAAACTAAAGACATACAAATATTTTCTCCAACTCTTAAAAATAGGGTTCACATACCTTTGGTAATAAAAGTGCTTGGATTTGAATATGTCGTGTGAGTCTGTCTGCTTCATTTTTTCAATGACATGAATGTTGATATGACACCCTAACTAAATGTTTTTCCCAATGTAATACTAATACTACAAATTGACTCGATGCAGAAATTTATCCTTACAGCCTTCTTTAAACAAATAAGAATAGTCAATGTGACCCATTTTCTCATAATGAAAATAATATTAAGGAATGTCTTCATATTCAAAGTGTTGCTAGAATCCAACTTCAGTATCTTTATTCGTAATCTAGATTCTTCTTGGTAATGGATTCTTAATATCAATCTTAATACATACCCTATCCATGCTATGTCTCCCTAATAATGTGGTTGCGCTATCCATTTTCAATGGCGCTCCAACAACGCTATAAAACTAGAAAAGGCTTTATTTTTTTATAGAAGTGGATGGGCAATAATGGTAAAGATACCCAAACAGGAACAAAGGTTGTTTTGCATTCAGGATGAAACTCATTTGTCCACTTGAAAACTCTCTTAAGGTATCAATGGATATACCAAGTTGATTTCAACCATAATCTATGGAAGTCTTCCGCATTAAAAAGATGAATCATCGCATGTTTTTTCATCAATCAAACAATCATTAAAAGTTGCCTTTAAACACATGTATGTTAAGATCTTCCTTATATCATCTAATGGGGGTTTTCCATGAGTAAAGTGACCCACGAGAGAGTGTTTGAATGGAGCTGAGACTTTCTGGAGGTATTCATTATCAAGAAAAGTACAGGTTCTCCTTTGAAAGAAGAAACCTTATGAAAAACATTTGTAGTAGGGTTAGAAGACCCCATAACATCAACAAAGGATTTTATAAAGGCAAGTTTTACATGGATGTTAGGAACACAAGATGGATTAGGAAAGGTAAGTATGGAACAATCAGGAGAATGACCATCTACATCCAAGGTGGAAGTAGGTCTAGCCTCCATGTACCTTAGATGGATGTTAAAATCTACCTCCAAGGTGGATGTTAATATGGACTACTTCTTCTTTAGGCATTTTCAATTTTTCATTAGCTCGGAATGCTGTTAGAGATCCTTCCGTAGAGGTCAGGTCTACTAAATTCATTTGGGATCCTTGTATCCCTCCCAACATGTCTATTCTTACATAGAAAATCCTTAGAGGTATTCTTCCCACTAATGAAAATTTGAAGATAATTGAGGTCTATGGTCCTTCAAAATGTGTTTACTGCAAACGGAACAAGGAAGAATATATTAGGAACTTATTCTCTACTAGTGAAACTGTTATTAAAGTTTAGGATTTTTTTAGCTTGAAGTATGGGGTGAGTTCTCAGTCTACAATTGTTAGACATAGACTAGTCTCTTGGTGGTTATCTTCAAGTTCTATTACTAAATCAATCATCAAGTTGACTCTAGTTATGATTCACTGACAATTATGGATCAATAGAAACATGGAAAAAATTTGAAAACTCCCCTTTATTCATCCTTAGAATCATCGAGAACATCCAAGAAGCTATTTCTCTGTGAAATATTGTTCCTAAAACTTCTATAAACAAGCCATTTTTTGTTTATTGGTATCTTCCTCCAAAAGGAATTTTGAAATTGAATGTAGATGGTATTTCTTTGGGTAACCCAGGCTGCAGCAGGGGAGGTGGTGTATTATGAAACCATCTTGGAAATGTATTTGGTTTTTCTATAAGGCTTTAGGATAGTTTACTAGTCTAGAGGTTATTATATATTATTATTGTGGGTACCCAAAACTAAGATCATGGGCATGGACGAGTAGCCCAATTCTAGTAGCCCAAAGTCCAGGCCCCCACCTCTTATTTTGATTGTGAACCGATATCTTCCCACGTTCCCATTAAGGGAGGTTATAGGGAGAGATGGAAGACGTGGGGGAATCCAACTCCCCCACTTACCTAAACGTACGTGTATATATTGAACCATAGGTCCGGGGCAAAAGGAAAAGTTGTATTCTCTGTAACCACTCTCCGGAGTATATAGAAATAACATCGACTGTACCACCGTGGACGTAGGCACATCTTGGTTGAACCACGTACATCCTTTGTTATGTGATTGTCATTTTAAATTCCTTGTTCTTACTTGGTGATTGCTTTTTTCTTATCTATTTGTGTTGCATAATAATTGTCACCATAATTGGCGTCGTTTGTGGGAAATGTTTATCTTCCCTAAGAAAATCCCACACCAAAAAAGGAGTTTAAAATGTCTGGTCACGGCAGCAATGCCCCTCAGGCAGGGGATATTCAAGAACCACCTGCTCCCCGCAGGATTAGGTCTAAAGTTCGACGTTCCGATCAGAGGGCTCGCTTGGAAAGGCCAGCCTCAGAAGAAAGCCAAGGACCAGGGAGGTCCACACAGATATCTAGATTGATTGATGCATACGAGGCAAGGCTCTACGAGCAGAGGGAGTCATCTCGCAGATATAAGGCTGAGAATGCTCACTTGAAAAGAAGACTTTAATGACTGGAGAGGGAGCTTCATCCTGACAATGGGAGACATCCATACCGCACTCCTAGCCCTCAGGCGAGAAAGTTTAACCGTCGAGGAAGGAGCCCTAGGTGAGGACCTCAAAAGCCTAAGGGAGATGAATCGGACGATGACCTCCGCGAGAAGCTGCGAAGAGCTCGCCCTTACCAGAGCCCTACTCGCAGCAACGAGAACATATGAAATCTGGTCCGCGGGGAGATAGACCAACATCCTGCCCACCACGGTACCAGATCAACCCGAGAACTCAGTAGGCAAGCTCTCAAAACCCAGATGAAGTAGCCTTTCACGAGGGAAATTGAAGAAGAAGAAGAAGCCCCCAAGAAATTTTCCATTCCAAGGTTCAAGATTTATGATGGTAAGACTGATCCCATTGATCACGTCAGGCAGTACCGATAGGCCATGACCCTATGGAACCATCGAGATGCATTAATGTGCTGAATTTTTCCCTCGAGCCTGCATGACATAGCACAGAAGTGGTTCGAAAGGCTCCCCCACTGATCCATCAGGAGTTTCAAATCCTTAGCCGAACTTTTTACGGCCTGATTCATTACTAGTAGCTCCCATCCCAAAAGGATGGATGCTTTACTGATAATAAAGAAAACGCCTCAAGAGGCCCTCCGAGACTACACGAAGAGGTACTGGGAGTTATTCAATGAGATCGAGAATTGCTCGAAGGAAGTGGTAGTGGCCTCTTTCAAAATTGGGCTCCCCAGTTCTTCCCTTCTATACCAGTCCCTGACGAAGAAGGAGGCTATGACTAATGACAACCTAATGGCTCGCATCGAGAAGTACGCAAAGGTGGAGGATGTCACCCGCCTCAGTACAGGAGAAAATGGTCGAGCTAAACTCACTACCAAGGGCAGTGAAAGAGCTGAGAACCAAAAGAAAGGAGGTAAGAACGGGGGAAAAATGGCTCTAAGAACGGAGGGAACAATGATGCATCGAAAGAATTTTAGGTGGTCAACACCGTCTTCAAAGAACCAATTTATAAAATTCTCGTGAAAATCAAAGATGAGCCATTCATCAAGTGGCCCAGGAATATGGGAGGAGATCCTTCGAAGAGGAACAATGCGCTAAGATGCGCTTTTCACAAAGAGGGAGGACATAAGACTGAGCATTGCAAAGATCTTAAGTCTCACCTCGAGGAGCTGGCCCAGTCTGGGCATTTGAACGAGTTTGTGGAGAAAAGGGCAGAGAAAGTGGTTACCAATAGAGAGGCGAGACCTGATAACGTGCTCGAAGATGACCCTGGATATGAGTTCGCGGTAATTCATGGGGCATCTGATGCCAGACAGATCCAAGGAAATTTAGCTCGAATGGAGATGAAGAAACTCACAGCGATAATGTAGGCTTTTCAGATCGATCCAGCAAAGTCATAGTCAGGAAAGCATCGACGAGAAGATGATGTCAACTATAACAAGCACATTTTCTTCACAGATGAAGATCTGGTGGGAGTTAGAACCCCACATCACGATGGTCTGATCATTACCCTCAGGATAGACAACTTTGACATCGATAAGTTTCTCGTCGATTAAGGAAGCTCGTTCAAAGTGATGTATCTCGGCATATTCAGAAAGTTAAAGTTAAGCGTCTCCCTTAGTTGGATTCGCTGGAAAAATAACTATGCCCCTGGGAAAGATTGTACTACCGGTGCGCGCTGGAAACGTCTCTAAGATGATCGAGTTTTTGGTAGTCGACATCGACTCACCATACCAGGCCATCCTCGGCAGGGGATGGCTTCATGCGATGAAGGCAGTCTCCTCGACCTACCATCAGAAACTCAAGTATGTAATCAAGCAAGGAGTAATGGAGATCCACGGTGACCAAGCGATGGCAAGAAGGTGCTTCATAGCAACAATCTGACCAAACCCAGAGAAGAAGGTCGTTCAGCCCAGCGAGAAAGTTGAAGAAGGTCTGACACCTTCTAAATAGCAATTAAAGTACGGAAGACCTGAAGTAGAGGAGACCAGGATCCTCCCCTCCGAGCGTGTAGTCGAGGACCTGGTTGAAGTTACGGCTGGAGATGGTGACAGTAATAGAGTCTTCTTGGTTGGTGCATCTCTCACCGACTAGGAACAGAAGGAATTGACAACTCTGCTGAGATGCAACGTAGATGTTTTTATGTGGGAACCATACGAGCTGCCTAGAATCGATCCTAGTATGGTTTGTCATCAGTTGCACATCGATCCCACCTTCAAACCAATCATGCAGAACGCACGGCGAACTACACCCGAAAAGGCTAAAGCGATCAAAAAAGAAGTTGAAAAACTACTGGATGCAGGATCCATATGGGAAGTACAATTCCCCAAGTGTTTATCCAATCCAGTAATAGTTCCGAAGAGTAACGGGAAGTGGAGAGTTTGCATCGACTTCATTGACCTCAACAAAGCGTGCCCTAAAGATAGTTTCCCCCTCCCGAAAATATACCAACTAGTGGACGCCACTGCAGCTCATGAGCGAATGAGCTTTCTAGACGCATACTAAGGGTATCATTAGAATCCCCTTGTATGCCCTAGACCAGGACAAGATAGCGTTCATCACGACAGTTGGATTATAATGCTACAAGGTCATGCCCTTTGGGCTCAAGAATGCAGGGGCCATATATCAGCGGCTGGTCACCAAGATGTTCAAGGACCATATGGGAAACACCATGGAGGTCTACATCGATGACATGCTCGTTAAAAGTAAGAAAAAGGAAAATCATCTCTCAAACCTGTCAAACACATTCGAAATCCTCAGGAAGTAACGAATGAAACTTAATGCAAGAAAGTGTTCTTTCGGTGTCCAGTCAGGAAAATTTCTTGGGTACTTGGTCAGTAAGAGAGGCATAGAGGCTAACCCGGAACAGATCGATGCCATTAGCAGGGTACAACCCCCTCGCACAATCTAGGATGTACAGAAGCTCATTGGTATGCTCGCTGCCTTAAATCGTTTCATCCCTAAATCCTCCGAGAAGTGCAGGCCTTTCTTACAGCTTCTAAAGGGGAACAAGACGGTAGAATGGAGCCCAGATTTCTCGCGCGCATTGGTCGATCTCAAATCCTACTTAAGCTCTCCACCACTGCTCGTCATACCACAACAGACAGATTCTCTGTACCTGTACCTCTCCGTTTCCAACCACACTGTCAGCTCTGCATTAATATGCGAGGTTGGAGGAATCCAGCACCCCGTTTATTACGTGAGAAAGACCCTACTAGATGCCAAGCAGAGGTACCTACCACTGAAAAAACTCGCCTTCGCACTAGTAGTGGCCTCGAGGAAGCTGAAGCATTATTTCAAAGCCCACACTATTATCGTCCTTACATCGCACCCCCTTAAAGCAATCCTGAGGAAAGAGGATTTATCGGGCAGACTGCCTAAATGGTCAGTCGATCTCGGGCGATTTGACATCCAATTTCAACTAAGGACTGCAATTAAGGGGCAGGTCCTTGCTGATTTCATAGCCGAATTCACTGGCGAGGAGCGCTCCGACCAACCTCAACCAACAAGGCAAAAGGAGAACCCAACAATGGAGGAAACCTGGAAATTGTTTATTGATGGAGCCTCCAACTCAAAGGGGGCAGGGGTAGGCATTGTCCTCATCACTCCAGAGAATACAATCCTTGAACAAGGAATCAGGCTTGGATTTACAGCCTCCAACAACGAAGTAGAGTACGAAGCCTTAATAGCCGGCCTCCAAAAGGCGCACACTTTAGGAGCAAAACATTTACAGGTGTTCGGAGATTCCTAATTGGTCTCCAATCAGATAAGTGGAGACAACAATGCAAAAGATGAAAGGATGGCAGCTTATCTTGCCTTGGTGAAAAAACTAATGGCAAACTTTGAAGAGATCAATGTCCAGCAGTTTCCCAGGGGACAAAATAGCCATGTCGACGCCCTTGCAACCCTGAGTTCGGTAGTTGACTACGACCTAAAAAGAACCATCCCCATCGATTTCCTAACTCGTCTGAGCATTAACCGCGATAGCAAGCCACCAAACGTGGAACAGTTACTCCAGGTTGGATCAGCCCCCAGCTGGATGGACCCTTTAAGGGACTATTTAAAGGATGGCATGCTCTCGGATGACAAGAAGACTGCCCACCAGATAAGATTTGAAGCTGCTAGATTTCACTTATCCCCAGAAGGCAACTTGTATAAGAAGTCCTTCTTCGGTCCCTACCTCCAATGCGTTCACCCAGGGGATGTCGAGCAAGTGCTACACGAGCTTCACGAAGGATTCTGTGGAAGCCATATTGGAGGAAGGTCTCTAGCTTTTCGAGCAATGAAGGAAGTCTATTGGTGACCATATTAGCAAAGGGAATCTGCGGTGTATGTCCACAAATGTCTGAAATGCCAACTTCACGCTCCTATGGTCCACTAACCCGCCAGTGATCTAAAATCCCTGTCCAGCCCATGGCCATTCGCCCAATGGGGAATGGACATCGTGGGACCACTGCCTACCGCCACCGGTAATGGAAAATATCTGTTGGTTGTGACTGACTACTTCACCAAATGGATCGAGGCGGAACCCCTGGCGAACATCCGAGATGCTGATATGATAAGGTTCATATGGAGGAATATAATCACTCGTTTTGGCATCCCTAGAACCATCATCACCGACAATAGAATACAGTTCGAAAGTGGCTCCTTTCAGAATTTCTATAACAAACACGGTATCAGACACAACTTCAGTTCGGTAGCCTACCCTCAGAGAAATGGCCAAGCTGAGGCTTCCAACAAAATCATGATCGATGGATTAAATAAGAGATTGGAGCGAGCCAAAGGCGCATGGGTAAATGAACTACCCCATATCCTATGGGCATATCGAACCACTCCTCGGCGAGCAACAGGAGAAACCCCATTTTTGCTGACATATGGAATAGAAGAAGCCATCCCACTAGAAGCAGGTTTGCCAATAATGAGGTCCAACCTTGTCGACCAAGGCCATAATGATCTAGCATTACTCACTGAGCTCGACCTGGCTGATGAACGTCGAGAGCTAGCCCTAGTAAAACTAGCGAGCTATCAGTAACAGCTCGCGAGACTTTACAACAAAAGAGTTAACCCAAGGACATATCCTATGGGCATAGTGCCATGGATAGAGAACGTACCCTCGATCGCGGGCAGCGCCTGCTGTGCTGGAGGGTTGGGAACATCCCGAACATTATACACACGTCCGTAGTGCATCTGCCCCTGCTGCTGTGGGGCGGGTGGTGCTGGTGCTGCTGGTGGCATCTGACCCTGTTGCCCTTGCTGGGCACCCTGCTGCTGGCCTCTGCCCCTCTGCGGGCACTCCCTCTTGAAGTGTCCTGGCTGGCCACAGGAGAAACAGTGTTTCTGGTCGTCACCCTGCCGTTGGCCCTGCTGGCCCTGACGTTGCTGGCCCGGTTGGCCTCCCCCGTTGATCCCTTGGCCCTGACGGCCCTGAGGAACCTGTTGTTGCTGATTAGGGCCTGGTTGCCCCTGTCTGAACCCCTGTCCTCCCGGTTGGAACCCACCAGGCTTAAACTTCTTAGCCTGATTCCCTTGCTGAATGATGACCTGCTGCTGTGTGCCACTTGTCTCACTACTAGTGACCACCTTGCCCTGCTGGCTCGGCTCACCTGCCTTCTTGTTCCCCTTAGCATGGAAACGATGATCCTGACAATGTATAAGTGCGGCATTAACGACATCTGTATAGGTCACCAATGTCGGGTTTCCCATCAAATGCTGCCTGATTCTCCAAGCCAGACCATCCATGAACTTAGACTTCTTCCGCTCCTCATCGCTCACCTCGTTTGGCACAAAGTTTGCCAAACGGGTGAACTCTTCCTCATATTCTGCTACTGACCTGTCACCCTGTACCAACTCGCTAAATTTCTTTCTCATCTCAGACTCTACTGCTGGAGGAAAGTACTTGCGGTCAAACCGCACCCAGAATTCAGAAATCGGCATCAAATCCCGCTCCTCAGCTGTGGTTACGGACTCCCACCACTGTAAGGCTGCCCCCGACAGACGAAAGGTAGCCAGCATCTGTTTCTGCACCTCTGTACCCTCTAACATGCGCAGATGGCGCTGAATGTTCTTCTTCCAGTCACAAGCCTCGACCACATTGGTGCTACCTCGAAACTCAGGTGGGTGACCCTTCTGAAAGGTCTCCCTCACTCGCTGCCAAGATGGTGGCCCCACTGGAGCCTGAACTGCTGGAGCCAATGGAGGCGGTGCCTAGGGCTGTGGAAAATGAGCTGCCATTGCTCGCATCGCTGTCTCGACCGCTTGGGCCACTATCACTGCCACCTGAGTGGTAGAAATCAATTCGGGCGGGGGTGGTGGTGGCGGTACCTGTGGCTCCTGGCGAGCCTCCCTCACCTCATCTCTAGCCTCAGCCCTCTCCGCTCTCAGTCTCTTTGGCGGCATCTAAAATGGATAGAATTGTATAAGTACACATTTTATACAAAAATTAATAGCAGGAATACGATATCTCACAAGCGGAAAATATAATCAACAGTCCTAATAATAGGGCTCTATAACAACCGAACGCTACGCTGAAACGTAGAAAGCCGTACAGATCCTAAGGACAACTAGAACCTGATGCTCTGATACCATCTGTGACACCCCGCCTAATTAATCCCGGGTGATCAGTCCTAAATCAAGTTAGAACAGGTTTCTCATTTGGTCCATTCTTAGCATCACTGTCGTTTTATTAAATTACTGACCACCTAAGTAAGAAAAATAGACTAGTGCCAATTTTTATCTTTCATTAAGTAAACTAAAACCCATGCGGAAAATGAAACAATATAACAATCACAGATAATTGAACTACTCATTCCACAAGTAAAAATTAATTAACCGAATAAACCATCGGTCCAAATAAAAAATCCCATAACGACAAGAATAAAATCCCATCAAGTCTAAAAAACAAATAAATGGAAAGTGAGCGACATGCTCGAATAAATAATAATGAGTCTCTACATCATGAATGAAAGAAAGAGGCGTCTAGCAAAAGCCCCGCAACATCCACATATGCTGCAGCAACGGATTTCCTGGAATCGAGTCAAGTCTAGCGTCCCTGTGGCTGGACACCTAAAAGGTTTTTAAAAAGTTTTTATAGCAAGGGTTAGTACCCAAAACATTTGAAAACATTTAGCAAATGATTAACTTGCAGTAATAATAAATATGCATGCTCTTCATATTTTAGTTAGTGTCGCACTCTCTTGAGAACTTCCTTGCCCCACCTCTAATGTGCACCACTAACGCTTTAATTATCACCTAGTTATCTATCTCATGACTAGATAATTATTAAAGTCTTCTTATACTCCCCCCCTACTCTAACCTGAGTAAAATGTGATTATGATTTTTAAGTCATTAGTAACATCAACTTAATTAAATCATTTCCCTTCTTAATTCATATAACTACTCCACTCGTTATACATATACAACAACACATGCTTGTATTTATTTAGCCCGTATATAATAATCACCCTATTATATACTTAGAATTTATTGCAGCATTCACACACATACTGGGATACATAAACCACTAATATCCACCCGAGTAAAAGTACTCCCCGGATATAATTTCTCTAAAGTGCTAGCACACTAGGTATATTCACATATCCTAGTTATCCAAGTTAGAATCTCTCACTAACTTGGTTTAGTATACGATTGGAGGCGGTCATATTCCTTCTCGGAAAGTGAGATGCCCCTCACCCCCTGTAACGGACGCTATGACCTGGGAATCTACTCGCCCTACTCCTCGAGCTAGGGGATTCATCCACTGCGCGTAACCTCCCCCTATAACACTAGAGTATAATAATATCTAACCACTGATATTAAGGCATACACTATACATATATACTATCACACACCGTATATATATATACATACATAAAAATGTTCCAGCTACACCGTGTACTAAACCCGTGACACAAGCCTATTCCATTTTTATTATGAGGTTATTTCCCAACTCGAATTATTAATTAATTTGCACATTAATAAATTCAGTTATTTTTGATGTTGCCCTCACCATTTAATTGGACTAAATCTCATAGCCCGAATTAACCTTACCCGAGTCTAACTCCCGACTCTAAATTTCTTAGTCCATTACTACGTAATATAATTTACCTCGATGTCACTCAACCAATTTTGACGTGTCATCTAAATTTCTCCTCCCATCTCCTAATTAATTCACTCACATTTAATTAGGTATATCCCATGCATTAATTTCTCAACAACAATTAATTGCATAACAACTTTTTATATAAATCTCTTCCTATATAAATAAAACTGGGCGAACTGTCCGTTTCTGCCAACCGTCGATCGATCGACTTCATGGCGTCGATCGATCGATCGAACAGGTACTCGTCTTCTTCGCGAAGACGGACAGCCATGGGCGAAAATCTGCAAACCCTAATTTCCTTCTACACTGAAACTAAGTCTCTTTTAGCATTTGTACATATTAGGAAACTCATTAAGGATCTCCAAAGTATTCAACAACATCAATAATTCGTCCATTAACTCCAATTTCTAAATTTGGGGAAAGTTTCATCATTAACCCTAGGTCCATTTATACCCCAAATTTCATCATCAAATTCGTTTCCAAATATACAGATAGCATTCTATCAGATATGCAATACTCACCATTATCAGATTTTACAAGAATCATCACCCCAAATTTCTTAAATCAGAATTGATGTTTTCAAAATCCCATATTCATTCTATTAACACCCAAAAATGGATTTCTACATAATCACTACACATGAATATGAATCGAAAACAGATTTAATGCTATTGAAAGTTATCCACTTGCCTTAAGGTTTGTAGAGTCTGAATTGGAGCTAAATCCCAAGGTTGAAGATGACCTTTGATGGCTCTCTTTGATCCCCAATTTGGCTTTGGCTGCTATTAGGGTTTCCTAACCCTTTAGTGCCTCTACTTAATTAAGCACAGCCATCCTAAATCTTCCTTTTATTAACTTAATAATCCAATTCACGTTTTTTGACTAATGGGCCAAGCCCAAGTGACCAAAATGTCCCCGAGTGGGCCCGGCTATGTCTAAAAACGTCCCGTGACCCGTTTACTACCCCCGGGTACACTTTTCCGACTATCTCGGCCCATCCGGACTCAACTGTACCCTCAGAATTTGCATCCGAGTTAATTTCTAAAAATACTTATCCCCCACCCAATGTAGTCTATATCGACTTCCGAATGTGATAAGTACATCCTCGTCACTAATACTCGAGACGACGTAATTACATTATTACTATTCGCTAAGTAAATAAGTTTTCCCTAAATATTAACCATTCAATCCCAGATTAATATTTATATATTATTCTGTTCTAATTAATTCATTAAATTACAACACACTAGTAATTTAAAATCTCCGAATTAATTAAATTTTTAATGTACCAAAAAAATACGGGGTGTTACACATCCCTCCTCAGGTCATCGTTATGAAACATGAGGGACCTCTTAGCATTGCCCCTGGAAATATATGAAGCCCTATAGGGGATCCTTAGGCAATATGGTCAAATTTTATACTGGTTGTCAAACCTTCTTTGGTTGAATAAAATCCTGATCGGATAAAGCATCCAACACCAGGTGTATCCTCGCCAATTGCCACACTTAGGCCTAAGGGAGTGTGATGACACGACCTAAAAGTTAAAGTGGTGCACAATGGTATCTCGATATTATATTGGACTGGGAGGGCACTTTCATGAAAACACAAACTTAGAAGATCATAAAAGCAGCAAGAATATGAAGAATATAATACACTTATTTAGTCGGCAAATTCGCCCAAAACACAAACTTTATATTAATTCATCATATTTACAACAATGGTAATACATGTTTAGTCGGCGATCTCGCCCAAAGCATTTACATTACCAAAAATGAAAAAAGAAACAACTCGCAAAATCTCAATGGGGGTGAGGCCTGTGAGTGAGATAATCAGCCACGCGAGCTCTTCGTCCGTCATCGGGAACAGGAGCTAACTCTTACTCAACCTCATTCGCATTCGACTCCAATAATTTTCGAGGGATGGCATCGATGGGGATCCATCGATCATCCATTCGAAAGGGGTTAGGCAATAGGGTAAAGGGAGACATCTCATGGCGATACTAGAGCATCGAGTTCCTCGGGACTTGCAGCTCCTTCAAGGCACTTAGCCACCCCCTGATAAAAGAAACATCTTCGAACTGGGGCAACCTTGTTGGAGCATTTGACCAACCCTGGTCGTAGCCGTCAACCCATACTTACCGAAGACCTTTCTTGAACAAGTGTTGCAATCGAGTGACATCCCTTTGAAGCCCAGCAGCAATCACATATGCTCGCTGGACATCACCACGAAGCTCTTCCATTTCCCTATCTTGAAGTTCTTCCACTTCCTTTTTTTGGCTCCTGATGCTCCTGCCAGCTCGCGGAACGGATAGACCAGCGGAACCCCGTAGCACAGGAGGAATATCACTCTAACTAGCTCTAGCTCACGATGATGAGGAACCCTGTAATACTGCTGGGGCAGTGCTCGACGCATGCTCCCTAAGTCGTGATTCCTCTCTCCTCGGAGCCTCATTCTCTTGCTGCAGAACTTCCCCAACTTGAGTGATCTCATAGGCCTCTAATAGCTTCGTCCTCAGCGTGTTGACCTCCTCTTGGACTGAAGCACCATTGTCCTCCATCTCTTGAAGCTTGCCCTTCATCTTGGTGACAAGATCAGTTTGCTCTATGAAGCGCTTGTTCCTCAGTCGCAGAGACTTGCAGATCCTCACAAAAGTGTAACGAACTTCGAAGCTCACATTGGGCCCCAACATCCTTCCCAATTGGGAAGTAGCAAGAATGTAATCGTCAACATCAATCAACTACAATCAATAAAAAGACAAGGGAGATAAAGAGACAAATCAGTGCACTGAGAAATAAAAGCCTTTTCATTAATGAAGGTTGAAATTACATCGAACAGTAAAAATAAAGTTTACAGACTGAAAAAGGTGAAAATATAAAGTAATCCTAGAAGGTAACTAGTTAGAAACCTCAGTTTGCCTAGAGGTCGATGTCCTTTCCCCTTATCGGCATCAGTAGGAGCACCGCCCTCGGCAGGAGTTATGTCTGTCGCCACAGCAAGGGAAGCATCAGCAGGGGTCATCTGGGGGACAGGGTCAGCACCTTCAACACTTGGGGAAAGGACTTCATCCACGGTTGGCTTCGGACCCGGGTCATGCTCGTCAAACAGGGGAGAGTCGATATCGATGCCAGCAACTAAAAGGGCCTTGTTCCAGCCCTTCTTGAAGTTCAAACGACTAATATAGCCTATCTGAACTTCAACATCCTCGTATGCTTCAGCCCAACCATAATTGTATGAGTCTTCCTTGGAAGTGATAGCCTCAGACTCTTTTTTCTTCAGCTCTTCAGAGAGCACCCTGTTCTCCTCCACAATGGCCAGCTTGCTCGAGCAAACCAAGTCGTAGGCTTGTTGCAGCTCCTTTAGATCTTTAATTGTTGTGTCCTTCTCCCGATTAGCTGTAGTAAGAGCCAGGTCGGATGATATCCGAGAAGCATCAACGGCCTTAAAACTAGCCTTGAGCTTTATACCCCTTAACTTCATGGCAGCGTTCTCTTTCTCCAGCTCGCTATTTTTCTTCACCAGCTCATCGCGTGAAACATACAGCACGACGAAGTCAGTCCTAAACTATAGAAAAAAGAAGACATTAGCAGAGGGAAATGATGGAATTCATAAAAACATGGGAGAAGGGAAAAATCTTACCAAAGCTAGCATTTGACTAGCCTGAAGGGCCGATTGCTCGGACCCTACCTCCCTTTGACGATCAGCTGGGAGGACAGCTCTCTCGAGTAGAGCGAGGGCCAACTGAGGGGAAATTGCCACAGAAGCCCCCTAGGGCAGCGCGGACACCGGGACTAAGGCCCATCCTTCGTCCTCGCTTCCACCCTCCTCTTCTCCTCCTCTCTCTCATTCTCTTTCTTCTTCATCTCCTCTACCCTCCTCTTCTCCTCCATCTTCTTCTTCTCTTCTTCCTTTTTTCTCTCTCTCTCCCTTACTTGCTCTTCTTCCTTCCTCTTTCTTTCCTGCTCATGATCAAAGGATCGGGAACCAGTAGCCACATCCCCGGAGCTAGATTTTTGCTTCTTTGATCTCTATGCGAGAAGCATATGGTCTTCATTATCATTGTCCCGGATTAAGTTCTTCCTTGGAGGAGCCATTTCCTCGCTCGAACTATTAGATGTGCTTGACGACTCTCGAGCTTCAGACACCTCCCCACGATCAGAGGAACTGGTACTACTAGAGCTCCTTCCACCCAAACTACTTACGGCTCCTACAATATAACTTTCAGAGCTGCTCTCCTCCTCGTCCAATTGGATAGGATCCGTAGCAGTCTCTTCGGAGGAATCAAACTCTGGGATACTGTCCACAGGCCTTGCTATGAAGTTGGAGCCAACGTTCTTATACTCGAGCAGAAAGGCAGCACACTTGGGATGCTCGCCGTCAGCCAAAGGCTCCCGGATATTCCAAGCCTTGACCAATTTCGAGAGGCGAACCTCGCTGAGAGCGGGTTCCAAGTTCTTTGACCTCACTGTAGAAGAAAAACAAAGAAAAATCAGAAAGATCATAAATCAACAAAAATTGAAACAACGGAGCAAAGTCTACCTATGTATTTTTCCCCATAAAAGGGAACAGAGAACCTCTCAGACCTCAACCCTTCAAATCGGGGAGGGAATTGCCAGTTTCTAACAAGGAAACCTTCTTGCCAATAGTCTTTATGTGAATCAGGTAGATTTACTACCAATACCCTGTCAGGGCTCCTACCTTTGAGGTAGAGGACATCAGAGCTAGTTCGAGAAAAGGAATAGCAAAAACAGACCTCGGCGAGCCCTAACCTAGTACCATACAACTGATTTATTCTATGTAAGCCATTAACTATCTTCCACACATTGGGCAAGCATTGTGCAGGAACAACATTAAAATAGCCAAAGAAATGCAAGAACAAATCATTGGGAGGAAAAGTGAGTCCCCCCTGAGAAAGCAACAAAACGTGGATGTAGTGGGCATCATCTATCTCTCTAACGTTTCTAGGAGGAGAGGCGCAGCACTCAATATCTACCCACTCAGGGATGTTGTAAAACTTCCTAAACTCCGAGACCGACCTATTCCCAATCTTCGCCATTGGAAAACCCTAGAAAACTACAAACTCAAAGAGAAAGTACAAAGAAAAGGTACAGGAAACTGACAAGATAGAATATCAATTCGAACGATGTAGAAGCACGTGCCCAAACGACAAGGAAACAACGATAATGAAGATTGAGAGAGAAGGTACGAAGTGCTAGAACTCACAGGGAATGGAAGAGTGCTGGAAAGATTGAAACGACGGTAGAAAAGTGGCTATTCCAGAAAACCTTTAAATTTTGTTAATCATAGTGCACAAAATACGAAGCGGGTACCGCCAAAATCATCTTCACAACCTTTAAAGAGTTGCACAATGTACAAAAAGCCATTATGACTAATCATTTAAATTTATTGATCCCAAAACATGGCCCAACAAACTTAGGGGTAATTGTGGGTACCCAAAACTAAGATCATGGGCCTAGACGAGTAGCCCAATTCTGGGGGCCCAAAGTCCAGCCCCCCACCTCTTATTTTTATTGTGAACTGATCTCTTCCCACATTCCCATTAAGGTAGGTTATAGGGAGAGATGGAAGACGTGGGGGAATCCAACTCCCCCACTTACCTAAACATACGTGTATATAATGAACCCTAGGTCCGGGGCAAAAGGACAAGTTGTATTCTCTGTAACCACTCTCCGGAGTATATAGAAATAACATCGACTGCACCACCGTGGACGTAGGCACATCTTGGCTGAACCACGTACATCCTTTGTTGTGTGATTATCATTTTACATTCCTTGTTCTTACTTGGTGATTGCTTTTTTCTTATCTATTTGTGTTGCATAATAATTGTCATCACAATTATTATTATTATTATTATTATTATTATTATTATTATTATTATTATTATTATTATTATTATTATTATTATTATTATTATTATTATTATTATTATTATTATTATTATTATTATTATTATTATTATTATCCTTATGATATTATAATACTTAAATATGAATATAATTTGTTCTGAATAATTTTCTTAAGTCGATTTAAAATGCGTAACTTAATTAACATGCGTTACGCGGTACGCGACATTTTTGAAATTTTCTCCTTGACCTTAATTTCAATTAAAAATAACCTATTTAAATTAATCCCATTAATTTATCATAAATCTAAGTCCATATAATTTTCGAATCATGCAAGTCCGAAAATATAACTTGACTTTATTAATTCAACAAAATATGGGTGTTATAACTTTCCCACCATGGGAATTTTCATCCCCGAAATCAAAACATTACACAAGAAGATTTAGTATTCATCATTTTACTTTGAAGTTCATACTTAAGCTCATGGACAAAATGCTTATCCGTACATTACCTTTGATTCCTCGAGCCTCATTGATGTTTTAACCTTGACATACACTATTTGATGCCTTAGATAATATATGCAAGTTTTCTTCGGCTCAACAATTTATTCAATCATCCTCTATTGGTTTTAAATCCCATCGGTTCACTTTTTGAACTCGACTCATGATTAACCTTTTATCTTATAATGGATTTACATTATATGTTACAGTACACGATATGTCTTTTATCATTTATCCGTCAAGAAAACTTTTAAATCACAAACTGGCTTGCATGACTTCCTTTATAAATACTAACTTACCAATTATTAGACATCACCCTATAGATCCTAAGCGTATACCTAAAATTGCCTATTTTAGACCTACACTTGGCTTAAGGAGCACACAATCGTCAGAACCCTTGATTATGCCTTTACACCTTATTAGGTATTTTTTGACACAAAGTTATGCAATTTAATTTATTTCACTCAAACTTAAACATCCAAGCGGTCCCCGTATGTACAACCGTACTCATTGTTTCTCCAAAATGTGAAACTTCTTCCTTACTATGTAATATAATTAAGCGGTCAATTCATAAGTATTTTTGTGAACTCTTACCTATTTTTAATGTTTCTTCTTTCAGGTCATGATGACAAACTTTTTCCAAGTGACAGTGTGCTGCAGCGGAATAATGCGACTTCTAAAATAAATTTAATTTTAATTAACCCAAATTTTAGTTAAACCCTAACACATGCATCTAGATGATTTGATAACATAAAATCAATAAGCATGCAAAGGAAACCAATATCAGGAAAATCCCCGAATGGCATAACCTTTTATTTCACTATAATATGTAACCAACTTACACGGATTACAATGAAATAGATTTTGACACACGAATACCTGCAGGCGTTTGTTGGTATCGTCAGTAATGAATTATGAGCAGCAATCCACAAGAATCACAGTCATATCTTCAGCCTAGGAACACCGCAGCACGCCCTATGAACCTCAGTCCATATCAACAAAGAATCTTCTTGCAACAAGATCCTCAATGACATGCAGTCATATGATGTAGATTTACCCTCTCTACAAGAGCAATATCATTAAGGTCGTATTTTGGGTTCCAAAATAATTCACATAAGATTGGGATGTTTTGTGAATTGAAAAACAAAGGATTAAACCTCTAAAGTGAGCAGACAAATTCGAAATACTGTTTGCAGAAAACATAGACAGTTTTTTGCATAGGTCTTCTTTTTAAAAACAGAATTGGAGAGCCCTATTTATAAGAGACTTAAGGTGGCGGCTCGTTCAAACGAGATTGGGTTTCGTTTGAATGAGATCCAATGTCGTTTGATACATCGCGCGACATGCCATGTCATTTGAACGACATTGGTTGTCGTTTGAACGATAGTAAAATTAAATATTTTTCTTTTTCTTTTTCTCGGTAAATGCACCGCCTTAAAAACTCCAAAAAAAAATTTTGACGAAAAACATTTAAAACCATGCTCCAACACTTAGAAAATATTTTGTTAAAAATATCCCAATACTCTAAGTGAAATGCTAAGGTACTTAAACACAACCTTACCAAAATTATTCTCGTGGAGAGTTCTTTGATGAACAACTTTGATATTCGAATCCGTCTTGATGCTTGAATGATCTTGAATAATTCTTCAACAATTGTAACGGTATACGACATACTCTAATGTAAAGAGGACTTATAAATTATGTTCTTACAAATCTCCCCCTATGTCTATGACGGTACAAAATAAAAATAATCCGAATTATCAAATCAAAATGCCTATGCAAATATAATACCCTCCCATTAACCCAAAAGTGAAAAGGTACTTGAAATGCAAGTCTTCAAATCTTTTTTCAAAAATCTTCATCAATATACAAATATCAACGATTTTCTCATCTGGGTGTGCAACAGAATAATCTTCACTTTTGTACCTATACACATGAGATAAAGCAAATACCATCGTGATGCATCGAGTTTGAAATGTTATGAATATATCAATCAATATAATCAAATCTCCCCCGTAATTCATTCTCCCCCTTTTTTATTTGTCCGAAATAGACAAGGAAAAGAATAAACAAACAAAACATGGAGTGTCACGACAAACAACACAAATATGGATCAAAATACGCGCACGTAGAGGAATTACTCAAAGGACCCACCAACTATTTTTTATTTTTCATTTTTTAAACAGAAACAATTTACAAAAATCACATCATGAATAACATTAAGACAACCAAATCATGGATATGGAATGAATGGGTGTGAACAAATTCAATAGGTAATAAAAATTAATCAAGCATATGTGCACGATGCATTAGTGTACTCCTATCGAATGGCCATTAAAATATCCTTAGGTGTAAAATTGATATCGACTAAATCAAATCAACAAATCAAAGCCTAAGTAATTTTCACACCAATAACGTCCAAAACTATTTAATGCCATTTCGAGAATTTTCAAAGGATGTGCAAACCCATTGATACATATCCATCCAAAACTCCCTCATAAATAAGAATCTTTTTGTGTTTCCAATGAGGTTTTAAATTCTCAACTTAGAGAAAACCTATTGGCCCAAAATTTTGGCATATTTTATTTTTTATTGCCTTAATTTTTTTTTACGTGTGCGAGCTCTTTTCAAACGGTGGCTTTCATGACGTGATTATTATTGACTCGCAGCCCTTTCCCATGACACTCATCATTTTTTTAAATTTAAATAAATTCCTCATAGGTAATTTTTTTTACATGTACTACTTTTATTACTTTCGTATTATTGCACTTGGTTTGTTTTAAGGACAGGATTGAGATGAAAACACTCGATCAACATGTGATACACAAGTATAATAATCAAACAAATTGTGCAAGTGTATATTAAAGGAAATAACGAGTCAAACATGTAGTAAGTATCAACTAATAACATCTCAATGACTCCAAACATTGTAAAGCACATGAATGACATGATATACTATGTCAAAACACTATCAAATTGTCATATGGATAAATGGAATGAAATTGTGACTCGGTCATCCCAAGTGTCCATTCATATACGGTGTAAAATAAAATACAGAACTCTTTTTGTCTTTTTCAATTTTTCTAAAAAAATGATTTTTTTTTGTATTTTTCCAAAAAAATTCAAAAACAAAAATCACAAATACAAACATGGTACACACTAGCAATAGGCATAATATTGGCATGATCATCATCCTACGCTAGCAAACAGTAAATCATACAAAGAATCATTAATCGAAGTAGAATGCAGTATTAGCAATTAAGCATAAATACTAAAAGCAACTGCATATAAACTGTTAGAGGCAACCCAGCAGTACCAAATAATATCAAGTTAAACCAGTGTAATGCAAACAGAAGAAACAAAATCTCCATGGGTCAGTTGAAAAAAGTGACCTATCTTACGAAGGACAAGGGCTTCTCGCGAGAAGAAGCTTCGTGTGATATCAGAAGTCGCTCGAATGAAAAATGATCTCGCTCGAACAAGAACATCAAATTTTCATAAATTCCCCAAAATGTTAAACAGTGTTGCCCAATGAAAAAATTTCCAGAAAAAAAGTACTTGGAAGGTACTGACAGATCCAAAACAGTGCTAAACCAGTAGTTAAACTAATAAGACAATGTGAACTACAATAAAGTGAGTCATAACACTAGTAAGAGTATATCATGGGGGGCAACTAGAGTATGAAAAATATCAAACACAATCAACCAAACGATCTCACATGGGGTGAATCACGTGCAAGTAGGCGAGAGTCATGAACAATGAGACCATAAGCCTCTAAATCCGATTTCCTAACCCAAATCGATTTGTAACGACAAGTGGGGATTTAAGGAATCGAATTTATTCTTTTATTAACCTTCTTAGGTCCGTTTAAAAGTTTGTGACAGAAAAGCCTAAGATGACTTTGCTTACCGTAATGTGTGCAAGTGTAAATCGGGCGATGAGTGTTACCAAAAGGCGGCCTTATTCTCAAATTACTAGGTGGCACTCTTATGATGTTCCTAGGTGCTCTCTCCTGACAAACCTAGGTGGTTCTTTCCTAATAACCCTAGGAGGCTATCTCACACGTGTGGGGATGAATTTAGGAATGGGGGCAACCTGTTTTTCAAAACCAATCCCACCCCTATCTTTTTTTACTTCGGTAGTGCCTAAAATCTAATCAAGCTTTTCAGATCTAGACTCCAAAATAAGATTTCACTTTACTCAAATATCTCAAACTTTTCTCAAGTTCACCTATCCTAGATTCAAGTACGTGCATAGAATCCTCAAACTCAAGAAGCTCCTTTTTCATGGACTCCATCACCTCCTTGAAGACTATCTCTCTCTCCCTCGACGTACTCAACATTCACTCTCAAAATTTTCTCACGTGCCCTAAGATCTTCAACTAAAACATCATTATTTTTTAAGGCACACTCTTTCAATTGATTTTTTAATTTCAATTTTTTTTCTTTATTGTTAAAGCTTCAGCATACAATTCATTGAAAGTTGTTTGCATGTTACGATCATCTACACTTCCATCCTCACTCTCATCACCATCACTATCATCACTAATCCCAAGTGTGGGAACCTCTCGCCCAGAAGCATAAAAAACTTCTTCTTTCGAATCACTAAGGGTAGAAACATGAGATGTTGGTTTTTTTAATTGCTTCCTTAAATTTGTGGGACACTCATCTATCGTGTGACCCACACCCTCACAACCCGAATACCTATCTGAATTCAACGGAAGATTTAAAACAAGAGTTCGTGTGAATTTTCAAATTAGAATTTTCAACAAGTTGACATCGAAAATCATTAAAACCAACAAAAGTCATTTTTAAGAAAATTCAGGATCAAACACAATAAGTTAGTGAAACAAGCTCTGATACTAATTTGATAACGTGAGTAGCCATACTGTATCAGAAAAATAAAAATTAGGATCATGCGGTAAATTGGTGTAATCCGCTCTGTTGGTAATTTGATAGTGTGCTACAGCGGAATAATGCAACTTCTCAAATAAATTTAATTTAAATTAACCCAAATTTTATTTAAACCCTAACACATGCATCTAGGTGATTTGATAACATAAAATCAATAACCTTGCAAAGGAAACCAATATTAGAAAAAATCCACGAAGGGCAAAACCTTTTGTTTCACTATAATCTGTAAGTAACTTACACGGATTACAATGAAATAGATATTGACACACGAATACCCACAGGTGTCGATCGGTGTCGTCAGAAATGAATTACGCGTAGTAATCCACAAGAATCGCAGTCCTATCTTCAGCCCAGGAACACCGCAGAACTCCCTATGAACCTCAATCCAAATCAGCAAAGAATCTTCACCCAACAAGATCCTAAATGACACGCAGTCGTATGATGTAGATTTACCCTCTTTATAAAAGAAATATCAGCAAGATCATACTTTGGGTTCCAAAACAATTCACATAAGATTGGGATGTTTTGTGAATTGAAAAACAAAGGATTAAACCTCTAAAGTGAGAAGACAAATTTGTACTTCTATTTGTAGAAAACATAGATAGTTTTTGCACAGGTCTTCTTTTTCAAAATGGAGTTGGAGAGTCCTGTTTATAAGAGACTTAAGGCGGCGGCTCTTTCAAACGAGATTGGATGTCGTTTGAACGATATCCAATGTCGTTTGATACATCGCGTGACATGCCATGTCGTTTGAACGAGTTTTTCTTTTTCTTTTTGTTGGTAAATGTAAAGCCTCAAAAACTCCAAAAATTTATTTTTGACGAAAAACATTTAAAACTCCACTCCAACACTTAGAAAATATAATGTGAAAAATATCCCAATACTGTAAGTGAAATGCTAAGGTACGTAAACATAACCTTACCAAAATTAATCTCTCGGAGACTTCTTTGATGAAGAACTTTGATATTCGGATCCATCTTGATGCTTGAATGATCTTGAATAATTCTTCAATTGTTTTAGCGATATACGACATACTCTAATGTAAATAAGACTTATAAAATATGTCCTTAAACCAATCATATGCCTATAAATGAAATTCATCTGTATGATCATAAGATACTTTCTTAGTTCAACGGTGATCATTTAATTGTATATTTGTTAAACAAGTCTAACCTAACTTCCCGTTAGGAATCATAAATCTACGCATCTATCCACAACATTCCAGTTATTTTCAATTTCTCAAAATCCCTTTACTTAATTTGTTTACATTGATAAATCTCATATATTCTTGATAGGCTCTTATCACCAATGTTTTATATAGTTTAATCTAACAAGGCCTCGGCTTTAAAAAATTTAAACTTATGCGAATTATTATCTACATCTTGGTAGCATACAACCATGTAATTTCTACATGTCGATAACACCCATGACAACTTCTCATATTTTAAAATCAAGTAATCATCAAGGCCTATTAAATTACTCTGAAATTTAAAATATGAATCTTCATGATGTTTATATATATATAGATAGATTTATATATAGATATAGATAGAGATAGAGATATATATCCCATTTGATAGCTCCTAATTTTTTCTTTGACCCACTAAGACGATAACTTACAATTTAGTGAGAATACTATTACGTCATTAATCAAACACTTCTAAAGCTTAGGAGCAACTAAGGATAGTTTTATCGACCCAAACATCGCAGAATATTTAACTCTAGTCAACCAACAGATAACTTGTAATGGAAACTTGTTCTCCTTTACGTACTTTGAGCATTTTATTATTTCCATAACTTATCACTCTGGAGTATCAAGAAGACTTTAATGTATAGTTATTCATGAACCATTTCGTAACTAACAATGAGATAACATTATCTTTACCACTACAGCTAATAAATAGTAATAGTTATTTACAATGGCAACATTCTTGGGTACTATTTAAACATGTGACATGAAGACTATATCCCTAGTCTTAATCCACCGCGGGACCACGAACATGTATTTTTACATAATTTTGATATTAAAATAACTTACCTACGACTGAGGTATTTTTTCAATCGAACCGAGATCCTCAACCTAGACCATCATCCTAAATCGAACAATGACATGACAAGCTTTAGAAAAAAGGGGATGTTATCGTCAATCACTATGATTATTCCATCCTTAGAGGTCAAATCTACTCATTTATCTTTAGTGATCATGCTATGCTAAAATAAAATGAACATTAACACTATCTCCAATGATTATTATATTTTTTAACTCTGTAATCCCAAGAGTTCATACTTTAACTTACAATCATTATCCGAAGACACCATTAACACTTTCCCATTGAGCACTATTATTTTCACCGTATTAGGATACTATTTCTATAGGGTTACTATCATTATTACCTTACCAGTGCTACGTGTCAACTTGCACTAACCAACCTTTACTACCTTAGGTAATCAATATACCTACATATCAGCATAATATAATTTTCTCTAGATATCGCTACTATAACCAATCAATAGATTAATTGACCTAACCTGTCCAAAAGTCTATCCAGGGGTGAATCTATACCTGAGGCCTTACTTACTTAACGTGTATGTTGACCCGACACTTGGGTCTTACTTGTAATGTTATGTTATCACAATCGCAACTATCCTATGAGTAGTAGATTATAATATGTGTGTAAGAGATCTTGTTATGTTGTTCCCTACTAAGCTAAGGCACTAACTGAAACATCAAACAATTATATGGTGTTCACAACTCTACCTATTAACATAAAGGAAACTCAAAAGTGAAAACCTTACTATTTTCTCCATAAGGTAATATGTAATTTGTCTTTGTCTTTGTATACTAAACTCTTCTTAACAAGATATACTTGATACTAAGATAGATTCCCCACCACATCTTTTTATCAAGAACGAACTTCTTACTATGAAGGACAAAACATCAAAAGTCCACTTTTAAACTCTAATTTAAATATTTTATTCTTTTCATCAGACACCGTTGAATGACTTATCATACGTCTCCTATGAAACTTAATCACTCCACCAAATAAGCTAGACTAATATCTTCCCGATACTTGTTACAATAAAAAATGGTGTCTTTACATCTGGACACACCCCGCGGCTCATAAATACTAAAGAAAACTTACATTCTTGTTCTTATGTAATATACCTAATCTTATTACAAGTATTGAGGATTTGTACACTACTGTACACTTTCTTAACTATTAAAACTTATGTTTAGACCAACACACTTGCCATGTTGGGTCCTTATATTAACACTTTTATCTCCCAGAGTCCATCTGAATCGTTCTATTGTGTCAAGGTTCCTTGAAACTAACAAATTTAAGAACCATTACTAATCTCATTGAAGACCACCGGTGGCATGAATTTATATAACCTTAACTTGTTATTACTTAACATAAGAAACCCCATCATCTTGATGCCTCACTCGTGTACATAAACAATTGTAAAATCCCAAATCCACCCAAACATCGTAAGATTAAATCCACTTCTATTAACTAAATATTACATTTACCTTATGGTAGCCAAAATATAACTATTTACCTTTATATTAAAGCGAAACCCAAGTGCACACTCTGAAACTCACATAACCCATGTTCTGATACCAAGTTGTGACACCCCAATTCCGAGTTTCAAGTGTGAAAACCCTTTTTACACTTGATTTCATTTAAGAAAATCCTCCTTTGAAATAACAACTTTCTTTTATATTTACGTCATAAAACTCATTTAATTTAATTAATGAAATGAAGTCCAACTTATGAAATTAATAGGAAAAATTGAAATAAAAGAGTTTCATGGAATAAATAATTATCACGGTAAAATCCAGACCATCATGTATTATTACAATCTAAACTTAAAGTACTTGAATTAAAGTTTAAGTGGTAAAAATCACACTTTAAAATCAATCACACAATAAAAAATAGATAGTGAAAGAGCTCTAATTTAGTGGACAACTCTCCATTCCTTTCTCGTTGTTCTTATTGTTTCCTCTACCTGAAGTACCTGGGGGGTTGGCAAATGGTGGGGTATGAGCATGCACCTAATAGGAGACATATTAGCAAAATATTAAGTATAAAGAGATACTTATATATATAATGTATTTTAGCAATTATGAAATCATCATTTATTTGATTAAGTGTTCTCATGCAAGTTGTATCGTAACCATCCAATTGACATTATGATCATGTAACTCGGTGAATGAGCCCACTCACACCTAATCTTTCTTTTAATACTATTTGTATCCCGTTAATTTAACCATTAACGTACTTTCAAAATTTTCATGTTGTTTTGTAAACTTGTCTTTACATTAATGATCATCGTTCTCAAAATAATCTTTTCACTTGATTAAACAGGGAACTAATCCATGAGTGTTATATGGACTTTCACCAACGGCCACCATACCGCAATGTGCTCCTGATCAGTGGTCTTAGATATAAGCATTAAGCCACACCTTATGGATTTAAGCCCTCTATAAAATTTTCAATTACCATCGAGTGTCTTTTACTTGTTACATATTGGTAACCCTTTTTCCTTTCTTTGTTTCTTATCCTCTTTTAAGCCTTTTTCCCTTATTTCATTTTACCAGATGATGAGGTCAAATAGTCAGGACAAGACAAGTCCTAACACACTTTATTTTCAAGTTTAACACTTTATAAAAAGTTTGTTTTCACTTTTCTCTTAACTCGATACTTAATATTTACAAAAAACTGAATTTATCATTTCTTGCGAAACATAACATTTGAGTTCAAATACCCACTTATACACTTTAATGTGTTTTTCACTATTCATATGCACTTGCAAACTTTCATTTTATATATTTTGCCAAAATGTTTCGTTTCATCTTTATTTACAAAGCATTAGTTTTCACCACATACTCTTTAACTAGAGTCTTCTTAATTTGTTAAATCATTTTTAAATCCATATTTCACACAAAATGGCTCTTTTGTTCTAAACGTTTCTTTTCTCATTTCAAGACTTTACCTTTCAAAACATTGAGTTTGCATTTTCTACCTTGTTTCTAATCATTTTACCTTGTCACATTTTTCCTTAAAATCAACTTTCCAAGACAATATTCATTTTTGCTAATGTTGCTACTTAATCCAAACTTTTCATAAAATCATATTTTTGGCCCAAAACACATACTTTTGACATTTCACGACTTGTCTTTCAAATTGATAACTTTTCATGTTACCCTTGTTCATTCTCTCACTCCGGGCCTTAACTTTTCAATATTACACATTTGAACACCTAACTTTTATTATTTTTACACTTAGCACCCATTTAATTTATTTTCTTCAAGTTTCTCAAACTTTGTTCACATAAATTTTATTATTTTATATGATTAGTATTCTAGAAATTTTAAATTTCTCATTGTTGATGTAAAAAAAATAGACTAGATCTAATTATTTAACCGCAGATAAAGATAAGTAAATATATGTAAAGATTTTTAAAGTGGTTCAGCTTATAAGGGAAAAGCCTACGTCCATTGTATTTCATATTACTTGGTACGTTGTGTTGCCTCTCGTGTTTGAATGGTTTCCATCCTGTCTTTGATGAAGGGATTACATTGTATTTATATTCTCATAAGGAGATAGAGAGGTGGAATGTAAAGATATGGAATGCCTTTACAACTTAGGCATTTACATCAGTACATGGTGTTTATAATGTAAATGTCTGTTGACGTTTTGCTGACCCTGTTGGTCAGTCTTCTTATTATTGGTTGGCATTCTGCATATTGGTCGGCATTCTCTATGTTAGTCGATATTTTGTATGTTGGACGACCTCCCATATGTAGGTCGGCGAGTCTAATGGAATATTCTTTCCATGTTGGATGACACGTGTTCATTTCTGATTTGTTCACGTAGGTGGATAATTTTTGGTATCAACAGAAGCCCTCAATGTTCCATGCTTGATGCATGTTTGAAAGTATAGAGCATTTAGCTTTGGTAGCAGCTTGAGATATATTTTAATGCTTGGTCAGTAGCCAACTTCCCACACTTCTAAAATTTTATTGGTATGACTCGTAGTGTGTATTGTCGATAGAACTGTTGTAAATATTTTGAACTTTAGTGAACAGTCTTAGGGAAAATACGTCTTTTTTTGCCTCCCCGCCAAAATTTCAATCACCGTTTATTTTTAATCATTACACTCGTCGATTTTTTAGGCAATCTATAAAAGACGGTACATTTTTGGTTGTCTCTTACCTCAAACCTTTTAAGTTTTTACTGCAAACTCTTGAGCTTTCATGAGATCATACTTGCTGAATCCTTAAGTTTTTGTAAGAATTCTTTCACATTTTTCTTTTCTTCATATCTATGTAATAACCCGCCCTTTTGGAGATGATTAGATTCCATAATTAAGTATAATTTGGAATTTGGAGAATTTCTCGAAATAGTGATTTTTGGGATTTTCGAGGATTTAAATATTTTCGAAGGGTGTTATAAATTATTTTGGGCTATAT
Source organism: Sambucus nigra (assembly GCA_949130495.1). Taxonomy (NCBI): domain Eukaryota; kingdom Viridiplantae; phylum Streptophyta; class Magnoliopsida; order Dipsacales; family Adoxaceae; genus Sambucus; species Sambucus nigra. The sequence continues at coordinate 548,927,868 of OX422212.1, read as the reverse complement.
AGGTCGAAGTAATTTAATTATGTCGCCGTGGAGTATAGCGACAAAAGAGGTAAGATTTTGAGTAAGACTACCGTATTTAATTATTTTGGGTTAGAATAGTGATTTGCGGTCAAGTACCTCGGATGGAAATTTCGACTGCGCCACAAGTCTCAGAATGTCCGAGATAGTCGGAAAAGAGTGTCCGATTGTCAAAAATGAGTTTCGGGTAATTTTAGAGGTAAAAGTAACTCGTAATTGGGTAAACGAGTCGTTTTTGGGTTTTAAGGGTTTAAAACCCTTTTCTCCTTATAAAATGAGGAAGAGAGGGAAAGAGAAGAGAAAGAAATAAAGAAAAGAGAGAGAAGAGAGAGAGGAAGGAGAAAGAGGAGAAGAAATGGGAGATCTCGGGCCAACTCCGTCGGATTCGACTCGAGGTCGTCGGATTTTATCCACGAGGCAAGTGTTTACTTGCTTTATTTATTTTTGAGCATAAATATCTCATATCATAGTTGGTATAACAAACCCTAATGATTTTGGGTTGGGTATTCGTGGATAAAACGGGCTTTCGGGAGATAAAACGAATAAACCCCTAAAATTGGTTAATTGGAGAAACTTAGGTTTTATGTAAAATTAATTGGTGGTTTAGGGTTCTAGGATGTGTAGAACCCTTAATATATGGGTATTTGTAGTTGGTTGAGGTTGTAGGACGTTGGGTGAGGCGACAAAAGCTTGGGAGAAGCTTTAATGGCCGAAACCGTCTCGGAGAAGACGATGAATAGTGTAGGCAGCGTGCTTACCGAATCGATTCGGCCTGGAGCCGAATCGATTCGGCTCTTGGTCAAAAAATAAAAATTGTATATCTTTTCGATACGGTCGCGTGGGCGCTGACCGCGTATTTTTCTGATTTTTTTTGGATTTATAGTGATTTTTCTACGGAAAGTTGTCCGAGACTGAAATCATTAGTTAGAACTTATTGGAGATAGATATTAGGGGTTCTCAAAAGAATTTTTAGGACCTCTAAAGAATTTTAGGAGATATAAAAACTTTGGGTTTGTAGTAATAAAACCAAGTTAGGATTTAAATTGTTATTGGATTGAATTTTGGGTATTTTGGAGATTGAAAAATCGCCCAAACTGTGACCCTCGAACAGGCCGAATCGATTTGCCTAAGGGGATTGGGTTTCTGCAATGGGCCGAATCGATTCGGGTACAGACTGAATCGATTTGCCATTTATAGACCTGTTTGCAGAATACTTTCCGAATCGATTCGGATTGGGAACCGAATCGATTCGACCATCCGAATCGATTCGCTAAAGGGGTGAATCGATTCGCTTAGGCCAGAATTTCTAGTTTTCTCCCTTTAAGAGTATGGGGAGTTGAATTACCATTTGGGATTTTTATGAGGATTCCTAAATAAGGGTTTTGAGGATAAATAAACCTTTAAGAGATGATTGAGGTAATTAGTATTGAACAAAGTAAGCAAATACTTTGGGTTTAGTATCATTCTTATATGAAAGCATGATTATGATTCCTCGAGGGAATCTTTGGGATTAATGGTCATCGCTATATATAGTTGGAAAATATGGCCATTTATGTATATTCAAGGATGAATATATGGTATATGTATATACTATGTGATTAAAGTATATATGATATGATGTAAATGATTTTGAAAATAAAATATAAATGTTTTCAAAATGGAAAGACAAATGATTTTCATAAATAATAAAAATGAGGATACACACCTCTCTAAATCGTTATCATAAGGGAAGTTGCGTTCGTATGGTGAAGCCCCCTGGCTAATGATGCAGGGTGGATATAGTCCAATAGGCCATGTGAGCGTTTGTTGTTATATTTTCTGCGCTGGTTAGGAGATTCCGGGTGTGGTCTTGACTATCCCGCAGGCACATGGTCGCTTCCCGACGTCTTTAGATATAGGATCCCAGGTTGTCTTGGAGGCCCTGGAAGATGATAGCCATTTAGGGGCGCGCACAGTGGAGAAATCCGGACGGGCGGTCTTAGAACGCGTTTATTAAAGCAGTTCATAATAATGGATTTGCTTTAATTACATTTCCTGGATATAGGAAGGGAAATGGGTTATATTATTTGGCTTCGCTAACACTTCCCGGATGGAAGAAGGGATGTGGAAGCATATGTTATGATCAAAGCATTTTTATGATAATGAAAATGTCTTTGAATACATTTCCTGAGTATAAAAAGGGAAATGGGATAATTGATAAAGGAAAAGCATTTTTATGTTAATAAAATTGGCTTTCAAAAAGTATATGATTTGTTAAAGCAATTCATGATAATGAATTGGCTTCTATAAATACATTTCCTGGATATGAGAAGGGAAATGGAAGTTTTTGAAATGAAAAGGATAAGTATTTATAAATACTATATGTATCAAGTAATCCTCAGTCCGGGAGATATTATCCGGACGCATATTGTAGATGTACGTATATGTATAAATCGAGTGCCGAGGGTCTAATGGATCCCGACGATCGACCGTGCTGCATAGTAGTGTATCGGGGGGGTTCCTTGTTTGGATTTCGCTTCGCGAGACACCCCACGCACGAATATGGCATTGTGTTGAGACTGGGGAGAAGTTTAATCCTTAGTGCTCTAATATTATTAAATGTTTATGGTATATATATTATATATATCTTTCTGTACTGAGGGACTGGCGGATCTCAAAGATCGACCTTGCTGCATAGTAGTGTATCGGGGGGGTTCCTTGTTTGGATTTCGCTTCGCGAGACACCCCACGCACGAACATGGCATAGCGTCGAGATTAGAGTGAAGTTTATCCCTTAGTACATCTGTTTGACTATCTAGGTTAGATAGTGGTTGGGTATTAGACTAGTTTAGCAGGGTAGCTTGACTAGGATGTTTATAGGGATGCGCTAGGTGTGCACTGTTAGAGGAGAGGTGAGGGGTATCTCATGAGAGTGCGATACCAATTTAAATATGAGATAAAACTATTTTTCTAAAAATAAAGCATTTATGCACTTGCAAAATATTTTCAAAACATTCGGGCCCTGACCCGTTTGTCTACTCTCCTTTCTTTCTCTATACTATATATATATAGGTGTCCAGACACAGGGACGCCTGGATGGAAATTCTTTCGAGTCAGACGTCTGCTGCAGCAGCTGTGGATGCTTGCAGGTTATCGGTAGACGTTTCTCTCCTTGTACTCTAGATAGGAGATATTGTATAAACATTCGAGCCAATGGCTCAATTGCATTTATTTATTCTTTCAGTACAGCATTCGATATGGTTGTATATTTGGACCGAGTGTTCGGTTATTTTAATTTATTTCATTTTCATTTCAGTTCAATTACGCATTTAATTGTGGATGTTTTTAATTGGTCGCTAAAAAGAGTAGTTAGATAAAAGTTTTTAACGCTCACCTAATAGGATATTAGTAATGAAATGGATTTTCGACAGTGATGCTAAGAATGATCCATATGAAACTCCTGTTTTAATTTAATATTGGAGTGATCGCCCGGTATCTTATTAGGCGGGGTGTTACAATCGAATCATGGTTTACATTGTTGTCTCTCTAGATGAGTTTAGAAAGGAATGGAATATACCAGACTAGGTAGATTTAGAGTTCCCCAATCCCCCTGTAGATGTTTTTTCTTTGTCTGAAGGTTATTGGATCCCTTCCTTATTCATTGTTGAATATGGCTTTACTTTTCCCCCAAATCATTTTTATCTGGAATCTTTTTAATACCTTAGCATTATACGTGCTAGAGTAGCCCCCAACACCTGGAGAATAGTTAATGGTATCCACAAGCTTAATAAAATCTATAGGAGCCATATCAGTATCCCTAAGATTATGTTTTGTTACAAGTGGGTCACCAGTAACAGTACATATTATTTGAAAACTTGGTCTGTTAATACAGCTCTAGTCATCAATCTGCCTGATTCCAATAGGGATTACTTCAATCATGGATTTATTGCCAAAAATTGTCAATATGTACCTCTTAAAGGGGAAAACGTATATACTATACCAACATGCCCTTAAGAAGGTCATAACATAGGTTGTACTAAATATATTTTATATGTTTATGCTGCTGAATTATCTGCTGAAATGATAATTAACACTGGTTGTTTGCTTACTCCGTTAAAGTTATTTGTTTAATGCCGATAATTGACGTCTTTAGTGTGAGCGTTGTTCACTTTGTTAATAAATTGTGCTTCTTAGATATTTGTTGAGCTACACATTGGTTTTTGTTGTATCATAGTATGAGTTGATTTGATGTTTGTGGGTGTCATCCCTGGAAACCCTCACGAGACCACACTCGTCCCCTAGGTCCACTTAGGGTTGTAACAACTTATTGCACACGCTAAATGCAATCATTCCCCGCGAAAGTGGTAATTTCCTTCTATGTACATATTTCTTCTATTTTGGTTTTGTTGATGGCCCTTGTTTCTTCTTACTTCATTGCTTGGGACTAGCAATGTATAAGTTAGGGTATAACATGCGCCTTAAAATAACGAATTTGAAACTCTTTAAACCAAATCATAGATAATTATTTGTGTATATGCTCAAAGCTTCACAGTTTAATTTCATGAGGCTATTCACAATGCAAACAATAACGGGCTAAAGGCTAATAAATCAAAAAATCGAAGCATGCTTCATAATTATACAATAGGATAGGCCGATCATAAAAGTAATCATAGGAGATATGGGAGAGAAAATTTTTATTATTAATATTACTATTATTTAAAGTAAATAAATAAATAAGTACTAATCATGATAACCGGTAATGGACATATAATCCCTACCCCCAAACTTGCATGAAAAATTGTCCCCAATGTTAGTAGGGATAAAAAGGAAAGGGGGTTAGAAAATAGTCACCCCATAAGGAGTAACTCGAGAAATGCGCAATGGCATACCCATGTTAGTACCAAAAATATCAATATATACATAAGAGAGAGATATACAAGAGCAAACTAGAAAGTGCAAAAGAGTAATTTCATTAATAATCATAAGTTTTGTGCATGGGGAACATAAACCAAAATTAGAAAATACAATAAATGTACTCTCTATTCCCTCACAAATACACAGCTAAAATGAACTAACAAGAAAGAAAAATCAAGAAATTAGATAAAGACAGCAGAGATAGCATAACAGCAGCAGCGGACTGCGGTAACTCCTGGAGGCTCGAGGACTCGGGTGCGGTAGGATCACAAGGCGCATAAGGATAAAAAATATATGGGGGTATCGGCACCTCTCCCCTACGAATATGAGCAAACAAATCCATCTGGGCCTGGGCCATCATAGAAAAATCCCGTTGATAGTAAGCCCGATACGATGCAAAGTCCTCCAGATAGGTGCCCCTAAACTTGATAAAATCATCATGCAACTCATCCATCCACACCCCTAGATATGTAATGGGGTCCATCATAGGTGGAACAAGTTTTGGGACTGGGGAGGCAAGTGGAGAAGCACTTTCGGAATATCCGGTATAGGGGTGTCAGGGGTATCAAACATGCGCTTCTTTTGTCGCTCCCAATGTTCCTTTCCCAAACTCTTTTCGATTGACTCTTCACCAATCAACTTGGAGAGGCGAGGAATTTTATCCATTCCAGCCACCTCGCACCTCGCATCTCTACAAATCTGGGACACAATCCGCGCATACGGGAGAGTAGTAGTACCCTTATCGCAGTAAGCGGCCTTCAACATTCGCTGAAGCACTAAGGAGGGAAGGTTGATGATGGAATTGGCATCTAGGAGGTGGTATAGGAAGTGGGCCTAGGCGGAGCGAAGAACAACCTTGGTTTGGGTAGGGGTGATGGAATTCACAGCAACTAGGTGGATGATACGGTGGTTGTCGGGCATAAGAGAGATGGCGAAAGAATCTCCAGCCCAAACCTTCCCTAGCACCAGACACGTGATCAAGGTCTCATTCTACAGCTTCCCCTCGTCAGAGCAAGGGTAATCAAAATCCTTGGAGTTATCAGCCCCGTTTAGATGAAAATCCAAGAGAGTCTTTCAAATAGGAATTCGCCTACCCCGCACATAAGCCTTAAAAATTTTGTCCCCGGATGGTACGAGAGATGCGTAGAACCGTCGAACATGATCTTCATTGACATCACCCCCTAGAAAAGTGGGCCTCCCAGTTAAACTTCTGAAAATATCGACGAACTGAGGCAGGAAAATCCTCAAGTTGCAGAGGCCTCTCTATAGCAATTGGGAGACTGGAAGGAAAACTATCCCGGAACCAGTCCCTCTCCTCCTTTGAGCGAAAGGATTAAAAACCACCCCGACCCAAAATTGCATTGGATGTGGTCTTGAGGATCGAAGGAACCTACAAAGCATTAATTTTATACACACACCATCAGTGCAATGCATAAAATCAAAGTAATCGTGAAATTTGGAGAAACTAGGTTCGGAGAGTGCGCTTCGGAAAAAATTGGTCGAGTAGACATAACCGACACACACCATACTCAAACAAGAACAAATCAACAAGAATGCACGATAAATGGTGCGAAAATAGAGCTTTAGCGCACACAATCCCCACTGGGGTATTTTATTGAACACTTAATGTTCAATGTATGGAAAGTAGGGTGTAAACGCCATTTTCAATGTGAAAAAACCCCAAAAATTACAACTTAATCATCAAAGAAACAAAAACAAGTTATATTGTTGGATTCACAAGAAAAACAAGGAGAAAATATTGAGTTTTATGAAGAAAATGTGGATTTTTAACAAAAAACCATTTAACCCTACTTTTCATACCAAGAACACTAAATGAATTTTGAAATCAAGTAAAGAAGTTTGAAATTATTAACTTGGAAGAGGATTCCATGGGATGGAAGAAAATATTTTGGGAGATAAAAGGGTTGGGGGAGAAATGGATTCGCAAATCACAAGAGAGAGATGAGAGTAAAGGAAAATGTGTAAAAAAATAAAAGGCCTGCCTAATTTTAAGTCCCAGGGAAAGTGAATTGATTCGGGGGAAAATCCGAATCGATTCGGGCATAGCAAACTTGGATACTGGAATGGGTAGAATCGATTCAGTATTAATCAGAATCGATTCGGGGAATGGGACCTGACACTTCGGGTTTATCGAATCGATTTGAAAACTAAAATGTGGCTACTAGAAAGGGGCAAATTGATTTGGCATTAACCCGAATCGATTCGGAGGCTGAGTTCCAACTTTTTGTCTTACTGTTCATACTTCTCACATGGTTTACACAAATTGGGTTGCCCCCCCCCCCCCCCCCCAATGGAATTCATCAACCCAAATGATACAATTACAATAGTAAACTAGTCCGGGACAAAAATTGTAACCCCATGCATGTCAGGGGTTTCTCAGCATTAAAATACATGATTTCGGAGTCCTATGTAGCCCCGTAAATGGGGTTGGATAATAGAATTGTGTCTGAACATCGGTCAAATAGTTATAAGAAAGGCTTAGGACGATGACCATTGACCTTGAATAACTTCCCATCAAATGGGTTCTCAACTTCAATTGTGTCATGAGGATAGATGGCCTTAACAACAAACGAACCCGACCATCTAGACCTCAACTTCCCCGAAAAGAAATGTAATCTAGAACTGTACAAGACTACTTTTTAAAGAGGGTGAAATTTTTTTCAGGATATTTTCTTATCGTTCCTCTTTTTCACCCGTTCCTTATAGATTCTCGCACTCTCATACAAATCATTCCTGATTTGTTCCAACTCATTGAGTTGGATCATTCTCTTCTTTTCAGCTTTCTCTAAATCAAAATTAAATTTTTTCATCACCTAGTAGGCTTTGTGTTCGATTTCAACGGGTAGGTGACATGGTTTTCCATACACGATTTTAAAGGGATACATGCCCAGAGAAGTTTTGTAGGTCATACATTAAGCCCATAATGCGTTGGGAAGCCGAAGAGACCAATCCTTGCGGTAGGGATTAACCATCTTCTCAAGGATGTGCTTTATCTCTCGATTGACCAATTAATCTTGGCCACTTATTTGCTGGTGGTAGGTAGTTCCAACTTTATGAACTACCCCATACTTTTGTATAGGATTAGAAAATGGAGAATTCCAAAAATGAGTTCCATTATCTCTTATGATTGCCTTCGGAGTTACGAAACATAAAAGTTTGTGTTCCTTAAAGAACTTTAACACCACCCTATGATCATTAGTTTTGGACGCAATGGCTTCTACCCACTTGGAAATGTAATCGACGGCCACAAAGATGTAAAGATTACCAAAATACGGTGGTAATGGGCCCATGAAATCAATTCCCCAACAGTCAAAGACTTCAATTTCTAAAATGGGGAACATTGGCATCATGTTCCGACGGCTTATAGCCCCCAATTTCTGGCAACGATCACACGAAATGCAGAATTCGTGTGCATCCTTAAAAAAGTGGGCCAATAAAGTATGCATTGCAAAAGTTTTGCGACGGTTTTCTTGGAAGAAAAGTGTCCTCCGCATGCTTCCATGTGGGAGAATCAAATTATGCTCTCTATCTCGTCAACTGGGACACATTTTCGAATGATCTATTTAGGGCAATACTCAAATAAATACAGATCATCGAAAAAGAACCTACGCACCCAACTAAAGAACTTCCTCTTCTCTTGAGGGGTCCAATGATATGGAATTGAACTCGTCACGAGGTAGTTCACAATATCTGCGAACCACGGTATAGAGGAAGCGGAGAACAGCTGTTCATTCGGGAAGAATTCAATGATGGGGAGTTGGTTCTTGAGTGCCTCAAATGTTAAACGCGACAAATCATCCGCGATAACATTTTTACTCCTTTTTTTATCTTTAATAGTCAAATTAAACTCTTGGAGTAAGAGCACCCACCTAATTAAGTGCGGCTTGGCATCCTTCTTAGACATAATGAATTTGAGTTCTGCATGATCCGTAAAATAGATTATAGGAGATCCGACGAGGTATGCTCAGATTTTATCCAAAGCATAAACAACTACTAATAACTCCTTCTCAGTGGTTGAATAGTTCAACTGAGCTCCGTTAAGATTTCGACTTGCGTAATAAATGACATGGGGCTTCTTGTCACTTATCGGTCCTAAAACAGTCCCAACTGCAAATTCGCTAGAGTCGCACATGAACTCGAAGGGTAAGGTCCAATCAAGATCTTTAATTATGGTAGCGGTGGTAAGCATACTTTTTTAAGTCTCAAAAACTGCTTGATACCTATCGCTCCATTCGAACGGGGTTTCGTTGGAAAGGAGATTGCACAAGGGTTTAGCAATCGAGATAAAGTTCTTTATAAATCTACGATAAAATCCCGTGTGCCCAAGGAAAGACTTTACATTTTTCAGCGATTTAGGGGTGGGTAGGTTGGCAATGACCTCAACCTTTGCCTTGTTTACCTCAATGCCGTCTGAGGAGACAATGTGACCTAGTACAATCCCCTTAGTGACCATAAAATGACATTTCTCCTAGTTTAACATGAGCTTTTTCTCGACACATCTAGACAGCACCTTCTCAAGGATGGAAAGACAATGGTCATAAGTGTTGCCAAAGACACTGAAATCATCCATTAATACCTCTAGACCACACTCTACCAGATCGCTAAACATGATCAACTTGCACTTTTGGAATGTGGCTGGCGCATTACATAAGCCGAAGGACATCCTTTTGTAAGAGAATGTCCCGAAAAAGCATGTGAAGGTACTTTTATCCTGATCCTTGAGATCAAGCTTGATTTGGTTGAAACCCAAGTACCCATCGAGAAAACACTAGTAAGGATGGACGAACACGCATTCCAATATTTGGTCAATGAATGAAAGGGAAAAATGATCTTTCAACATTATTGCATTAAGTTTTCTATAGTCGATGCACACACGCCGCCCAGTGGTGGTGTGTTTAGTGATCAATTCCCCTTTCATGTTTTCTACAACGGTGACCCCTAATTTCTTTAGAACTATGCGAATAGGACTGACCCACTTTCTATCAGATATGGGATATATGATATCGGCGTCTAAAAGCTTAATCACTTCGGCCCTCACAACTTCTTTCTTCACCGGATTTAATCTCATTTGCTTCTCATGGGAGGGTTTTGCATCCTCCTCAAGATTGATTTTGTGAGTGAAAATTAAGGGACAAATTCCCTTTAAATCCGTTATTATCCACCCAAACGCACCCTTGTATCTCCTTAACAAGTCTATCAGTTTTTATTCTTCACCCCCATCGAGACTAGATGAGACAACAATGGGATATGTCTCATTTTTGCCTAAATAAGCATATTTTAGCTCGGAAGGCAATTGCTTTAATTCAAGTTTGGGAAATCGCACATCCGAGGGAACTTCATACGTATCACGAGGGAGTAAGTCCTCAAAGGCGGTACACCAATTAACCACATCAACGCTCTTGTCCTCTTCTAACAACAAGCTCATGAACTTGACCTCATCATCATAAGGAGAATAGCTATTCTCTAAGTCTCTCGAGTTTACCAGACATCCCTCTAAAGGATACGAAAAATATGTAGCATCAAAATGCTCTTGAACCACCTCCTGTAAATGGTCTACTTCATAGACCTCATCATCATCGCCCATTTTTTTCGAAACATTAAAGATGTTCATTTACAAAGTCATCTTTCCAAATTTAATCTTCAATACTCCTACAATTCTACTGCTCAATACATCAATCTCCCGGACTTCTCCGATTTATAAAGGGCTTATCAAAGAGGCATATCAGTGTACACCACTATAGTATGTTCTTAGAAATAAGGCTTCATACATTGGGATGCCTCTATAAGCGCTAAAGCAAGTTTCTCCAGTTGTGGATACATGATTTTTGCTCCTCATAAGGCTTTTCTAGTGTAATATACTGGTTTATGCACTCCGTTATCTTCTCGTATCAAAGTAAGACTTTTAGCCGACTCACAAACGGCTAAGTACAAATATAATTTTTCTCTCAAAACTATTTAGGAGAGCAATAGGGGTGATCCCAGATATTTTTTAACTCCTGAAAGGCATTATCTCATTCGTCATTCCATTCAAAGGTCTTCCATATCACCTTATAGAATGGTAAACATCTATCGATTTCTTGAGATACAAATTTGTTCAAAGTGGCTACTCTCCCAATGAGCCTTTGAACATCCTTCTTGCAAATCAGGGATTGTATTTTAATCAACGCCTTTATTTTTTCAGGATTAGCTTCAATTTCCCTCTGATTTACTATGTACCCAAGGAACATTCCTTCCTGCACACCAAACATGCATTTGGTCGAATTTTCTAACTAATCAAAGGTTTGGTTGACTTCAGCAATATGATCAATGGATTTTTTACTCTTTGTCAATATATCATCCACATAGACCTCCATGTTCTTGCCTATTTGATCTTCAAAGACCTTATTTACCAGCCTCTTGTTGGTAGCTTAAACCAAACGGCATGACATTATAATAGTAAGTTCTTCAGGGAGTAATGAAAGAGGTATTTTCCCTATCTTCAAGTTTCATTTATATCTGGTTATAACCAGAATAGGCATCCACAATGATCAATAGCTCATTTCTCGATGTAGAATCCACAAGTTGGACAATCATGGGCAAAGGAAAATGATCCTTTGGACATGATTTATTCAAATCAGTGAAGACCACACACATTCTCCACTTATTATTTTTCTTCTTGACCATAATGACGTTGTCCAACCAATCTGAATATTTCACATCTTTAATGAAAGCTTATCTACCTCCTCCTGGATAGCCTGATTATTCTCGGGGCTGAATACCCTATACCTTTGTTTCACTGGCTTGACGTCCTTATTGACATTGAGCTTATGATAAAGTAAATTAGGATCAATCCCAAGCATGTCCTCATGACTCCAAGTGAACACATTCTTTCTCTGTCTCAGTAATGTCATTAGCTCCGGTTTAACATCAGGGTCTAACGTTGATCCTGCCTGTGTAATTTTCTTTGGCTTATCGTCATCTAAGATAATATTCTCCTTTGCCTCCATAATTTGGCCTTTTACCAACTTTGTCTCTTCTCTTGCATCTAAGGTTTGCACCTCATATTTGCTATTGGGATCAGTAATGTTCACTTGGTAAGTGGTGGTCTTCTTCTTTATTTCCTCCAAATACTCTTGCTCAGCAAAGGAGTAAAAGCATTATCCGGCTACTTTTTAATCACCCTTCACCATACCTACTCCAAAGTTGGTTGGGAACTTCAAACACCAATGGACTGTTGAGGGAACTGCTTCAAATTTCTTTAATCCTACTCTACCCATGATAACATTGTAGGCTGACTGCACGTTCTTATCCATTATAAAGAAATGAACTTTATCAATCCATCTTGCTAGCCAGGTTCTAAGCAACACCTCCAGCTTGATTGTTCCCAATGGATAAACCTTTTCACCAAAAAAATGATAAAAGGCCTGTGGTACAGATCTAATTAACTGAGCTTCAAATCCAGCTTTTGGAAACAAGAATAAAACATGATATCTACTGAGCTACTGTTGTCAACCAATACCCTGGAAATAATTGTATCTTGATAACTGAATTTGACCACTCGAGGGTCGTCATGGGGGTAAAGAAATGACAAGTGATTTTTTGAAAACCCAATTACCAACATTTCTTTATTCACCTTCCTCGGCCTATCTTCTTCAGCTAGATTGATCCTATAGATGTACGAAAAATCTAGATCCTCATTGCAGTAAGATTTTCTCTTAGGAGTGTGATCTCCACTTCCAAAATCTCCACTTGTAATCATCTGATAATCAAAGGTACCAAAACTAAGTCTATATACCTCACGTTCTGGTTACTTAGGTTTTTTAGGGAAGTCGGGGTCATCTTCAGGATCATCTTCATGATTTATTTTCTTCTCTTCCTTAGGCTTGCATGGAGATTTTTTCCTACACCAAGCTCCTCTATCATTTTGTCAATCAACAAATGTGTCCAGCTTTCCTCATCGAATGAGGGTTTCTATCTCATTTTACAGAGCAATACAATAATCTTTAGTATGCCCATGATCCTTATGAAATTCATAGTATTTGGATATGTCCTTCTTCCCACCAGGTGCTCTTAGTTTCTCGGGCCAACGTACCTCCTTGTTGTGCTTAATTTCATCCAAAACAAGGTGAATGCCCATCGTTAATGGAGTGTAATTATTATACTTCCTGAGCCTATAATCAATATTCGTTTGCCTTCAATCTTTTTTCTCAGTTTTCACCTCAGACTTTGTGATCGAGCTCTGCTTTGCTGTCATTGCTTCCTCGACATTCATTATCTTGGATACTTTATCCATTAACTCAGTCATAGTTTTAGGAGGATCTTTGGAAAGTCTGTAATAAATTTTCTCTGGAAGCAACCCACTTATGAGAGCTATAATAGTTATTTTCTCCTCATAATTAATCACCTTCAACTTCTCCTTATTGAAGCGAGTAATATAATCCCTTGTGCTTTATCATATACGTTGTCTCATGATTAACAAGTGAGCTACTCTCTTTAGTGGTTTGGCCCCGAAGCAGAAATTACTAATGACTAGCTCAGCAAGTTAGTTAAAATCATAATTTTACCCTCGAGGAAGGTTATTGTACCATATCTAGGAAGGACATGTTATGGTACCTAAGAATGCCTTGAATCTCATCTCGTTGGGGACAACATAAATGTTTGTTGCTGCTTGATAATATTTTATGTGAAGAACAAGTTTAGTTTTTCCATCATACTTGGTAGTAACCATAGGTGCTTTGAACATCGAAGGAGTAGAAAAATCCGTAATATCTTGAACAAAAGGAGACCCTTTCACAAAGATTTTTTGCAAAGGGTTCTTCGTCTTCACTATTTCTCCCAACCTATCTTCTAATCTTTGGATTGAGCATTTTCATTCATGCTTACCCATATCAGATTCATGCAATGCAGCTAAGTTGTTCCAACTGTCTGTGCTGAGCTTTCTTCTAGAGAGGTCTGCTCGGTATGGATGGATTATCGAGTGCATGATCTGGAATGGGTGGAGGACTCACGTTCATCGGTTGGTCGTCTAGTATGCCCAGACATTGCCCTGGGAACATTTTTATTCCCTCTGGGTCCCAAGCGATCAAAGGGTGATACTTGGCTCTATATTTCTAAAGCACTTATCCTTTTAGGAGAAAAAGACTGCTCATTACATGACTCCAAATTCCTAAGGGAAGAATTTACTCCTAAACGATAGTATATATCAATGGAAGTCCTGGAATTGCTAGTCCTCCTGATGGAAGAACTTACTCCTGGATGATATGACGCATCTCTAGAAGTTTTAAAATGGCTATGTGCGCTGGTTCTTAGAGGTGGCGGTGGCATATTTCTGTGAATGGACAAGGAAGGAGATCTGGCCTGAAATGTTTGGGCCAATTTCTCGATTATATCTTGCATAACATCTTTTCCCCTAGCGAGACTAGCCAAAATTTAAGTCAGATCATTATTTGTTGGAGGAACAGATGGAATAGGTGGATTGCATCATTTCTGGCACTAGATTCAGGAATGTCAGTCATGTTTGGAATGTTGATAAATGAATGAGTGAAAACATTTAAAAATACGTTCCCACAGACGTCGCCAATCTGTTGATGTAAATAACTAAACTAGGTTTAATTATTTAATCACAGATAAAGATAAGTAAAATAGACATAAATTTTTTTAAAGTGGTTTGGCTTATAAGGGAAAATACTTAGTCCACTATATTTCTTATTACTTTGTACGATGTGTTGCCTCTCGTGTTTGAATGGTTTCCAACCTTCCCTTGATGAAGGGACTACAACGTATTTATAGTCTCATAAGGAGAGGTGGAATGTAAAGGGATGGAATGCTTTTATAACTTAGGAATTTACATCAGTACATGGTGTTTACAACGTACATGTTTGTTGATGTTTTGTTAACCATGTTGGTCGGTCTTCTTATTATTGGTCGGCATTCTGTATGTTGGTCAGTATTTTATATGTTAGTCGGCCTCCCATATGTAGGTTGACGAGTCTAATGTTGGTCGGTCTTCTTATTATTGGTCGACATTTTGGATGACACGTGTTCGTTTCTGATTGGTCCATGTAGGTGGATAATTTTTGGTATCAACAATCATTTCTTTTTCAAAAGCACAATTTAAAATATTTTCAATATACTTAACCCATTTATCCCAACTACATGAGTTTGTATTAATGAAAGTAAAGTTTTATTAAAACAAAACCCAACAAATCCATCCTATTATTTCTGCGTAAGTTCATTATCATATTTTATCATCAAATCGACAAGTTTAATATGATTTATGCAAGAAATAATTTGATTAAACACTTTTAAATTCATCCTTCTTTCAAATTTTATTTTTTATCCATTTTTATAACATATTTTCTTTTCATATGTAGTGATAATAAGCATAAGTAGTCATATATATCATGCTTTGATTTAAACTTGAAAATAATGTAGAACCCATACGTCATGACGATAATAACTTTGATTAAGAGGTAGAAAAGAAATTCACTAAGGTCCAAACTTTATATTCTTTTAGAAATTCTCTTCCACACCCAAAACAACACCTCAATAACACTTGGAAACTCTTGATACTGGAACAATTGTGGCATATTAAGGTTATAGTATAGAGAGAATAAGCAAGATTTAGCAGAGTTAAATGGTGGAGAGAATGGGTATTTTTTAGATTAGAAAAAATGAATATTTTCATACTCCATAAATAGAAAATAGAAAAAAAAGGATAGGTAACCCCCTATAAGCCACCTATATGACCACTACCCATATCAAATGACTCATAAACACGTTGTAATGTTACCCTATACCAAATGGGGTAGAATAGACTAAAAGAATGGATGAAAATCATCCAAAGTTGGCAGTCCACATGACTCAAATTGCGCCATTTCTTCATTTTTAACAAACTTCGGATAGAAAATACACTCAATATGGGTTTAAATAATTTTTTAGGACATCGACAAAGGGAAAGTTGTCTAGAATTCAGTTTTATAACTAGTCAAATTTTTTAAAATTTTTCTGAGATAATTTATTTTTTGACAAAAGCCCCATTATTATATTTTTTATTATTTTTATTTTGAATTTACTTCTTTTATCCTTATGATATTATAATTTTCTTAATTCAATTCAAAATGCGTAATTTAATTAACACGCGTACAGTGGTACACGATATTTTTGAGTTTTTCTCCTTAACCTTAATTTCAATTAAAAAACTATTTAAATTAATTCCATTAATTTATCATAAATCCAAGTCCATATAATTTGCGAATCATGCGAGATCGAAAATATAACGTGACGTTATTAATTAAACAAAATCCAGGCGTTACAGGTAAAATTGGGTTACTTGAGAGTCTAGGCCTAATACTTGGGTATATGGAGTACACTAGGGATCCAAGACAAACAATCAAATTAACTTCCAAATAAATACTCGAAAATCCCAAATTACATTTACCATAATTTATTTCATTTCTTTATTTAATCATAAGTAATTCCACTAAATAATAATGACTGCAGTCCAATTTATTTATCTCAGAAACCACTCGAATATAATGATATCTTATTTGAAAATTCGATGGTACATAATATGATTTCCCGTGTTAAGCTTCCGATACCCACCTGGTCAAATAAATTTTCCACTAATTGACTTTAACCAACATCTAATTAATTCCTTGATTCTAGGACTTAACTTACTTTGCTACTTAACTGGGTTATAATTAATGCACTGATCGGGCTTACTGGTGGAAACAAATCTTATAAGTCTATCAAGGGGGGTATCATGATCTAAAGTATGCTTGGAGTGAGATTCATCTGAATTAAGATCTCAGACCTACTTACATAATTTTCACCACATTTGTGTGGAACATTTGATTCAATCTAAGATCGAATCGCACCCATAGCGATCAAAGCAACGTTCACATAAGCAATCCAATCCTCATAATTCTCAAGATTTAGCATCTATGCACCCTTTGTAAATGGTATGAGATTGCTTGACTCTAATCAAGATATCCATTGGACTCAAATATCATGGTTCGTTCTGATTAATATATTCCTGGAATATACAGATCACAACCTCTGTTAAACCATCTTATAAGTTCCCGAACCATCATATAGGTTCTCTTAGATTGAGATAAATCACTAGGATTGTATCGTAACCATTCTGATAGGATGTCAACTCTCTATCTAGGTTGTGAATTTTTCAATAGGGCTAAAAACTAAATTCAAATCTCCTTGTGATTAGCCCGAGGAAGACTCATTGAATTTACAATGAGATCTTGATCAATATTTATACGGAATAATATATTTAAACAAATATAAAGCATTCTCACAAACTTTATTCTCATTTTAAAAAAAAAATCCTTTATTAATTGATAATAAAAAAAATTTACATATGGTTTCAACAATAAAACCCAACATTCCCCTCCAAAGCTCGAGGATGAAGAGGGAGAGGCTACTGGTTATGGTCAGGAGAAAGAAAGTGCATATAAAGCAAAGGAAGACACGTACCAAAGAAACTATATGGTCGATCAAGATCGGGTGACAATAGAGAAAGAAGTCAAAACTAATTATATTAGCTCAAAACTTGTTGTACTTTATTTTTTTAGTCCCATTTATATTTTCTTTGCAAGGTATTTCCCAACTCTTGTACTTCAATGGAGAGATTTTTGCATTTTTTCTTTACATGTGCCTGGTCTAATCACTTCATATCACTTGTGTTTGCTTGTTTTTATAGTTTCTGAATTTTTTTTAATTATTATTTTTTTATCTTCGTAGTCCAATTGAAACTTGGATCTAGTGTCAGTGGCCCAAAAAGATGAATATATGGACGTAATTTCTTGGTCGGGAAGCTTCTAGGCAAACTAGGAAATTATTCTTATCGGTTCGGTTGGCACTCTAAAAGATGACCAACACTTATGGTGAGGAAGCCATAGTGATTACTTATCTTAGATATAAAGTAAAATATGTGGAAAACTTTGGTTAATTATTGGAAGGGAAAATTATTTTTTAGGGGGCAGGTCGATAAGGATGAGAAAACCATGAAAAAACACTAGGGGGCCAAGAGAAGTTTACACCGAAAGATCATGAGACTAAGATATGAATTTTTTATAGGGCCCCGTGTAATCTGGTTGGAGGGGTACAATCAGGTTTGGATTGATGTTCTACCATAACTGGAAAAAGCTAACTAAGTCTCGTATAATCATGGATGGATGAATGTACTAGCCGATATGAAGGTTCCCAATGACTCCCAATTTCGGCGTTGGTACGGAGTAGACTGCCAGTTTCTTTATTTTCCCCCGATTTCATTATAATTCAACTAATAATGGACTATCTCCTCGTCCATGATAGTAACTACAAGTTTTGTCTAGATCTATATGATGGTAGCCATGCTAAAGTGGTTGCCGTGTTGGAACACCAAAGATGAAATATTAGTCATCGTTTTCGTATTTCAATTTTTGTATTTTGCCTATCTGGATACTTATAATTTAACTAAATATGAATGAAATTACTTAGTTAATTCTATATCTTGCATTTTCCCATTTTTACGTCGATTATATTTTATTAGTTGCCTTACCTTTTAGGATAAGTGTCATCACACCACCTTAGTCATAGGACCAACTATGGTGAAAATGCACCTGGTCATGGGGCAATCCACCCATTCAGGATTTTAGCCGACTAAAGTTAGGACAATTTTTGCCTAGGGATCCCCCATAGGTCTGGGAAATTCTTAATGTTTTCGTGTTTATTAATAATAAAAACATGTAACCTTAAGATTTGATCAGGTGTAATATCCTTAAGTCATTCAAACTGATGATCACAACTTGATCGGATAAATTTAAAGAAATTTATGATAATAGCTTTGCCATAATGATAATCTGGAATCAATAAAGTTATCATGCCATTTGGAATAATAAGAAATCTTATTGCATTAATTGAATTTTAAATCATTTAAGAAACATAAACTTAAAACATGAACAAGCTAAAAAGTTATTGAAATAAAATTTCCTAAGATTGGTCACACTCTAAGCCCTAAGAATCTCATTCCCACCATTATTTCCAAATGGTAGGATTTTTAGAGGGTGTCTTTGATGACTTTGACGGATTCTTCACAATTAGGACCTAACTTTCCATCTGATGGCTTCCTCGCACCATCGATCACCTTTTTGAGGATTTAATCTTATACTAGGAATCTCTTCGCCTTTGTTGTACTGTTTAGCTAACTATTACTAGTAAGAGGCTAGTTTGATAAAGTTTTGATATCTTCGTTCATCATCAAGGTTGAGCTCGGTCTTTATGATTTCTTCATTTGTAGGCTGATCGGCAACAGTTATCTTCATAGGGTGATCTAGATTTCAATGGAATTATGTCTTCCATTCTATAAGCCAATGAGAAGGGCGATTCCCTAGTCAACCTCTTGGGCGTTGTTTAAGAAGCCGAAAGGACATAGGTAAACACGTCCACCCAAGAGCCTTTTGCCTTCTCCAACTTTTTTTCATCCCGCCAAGATTTTTTTTTTTTAGGCCTCAACCCGTCCATTACTTTGGGGGAAGGCCACCGAACTGTAGTAGTAGCTATTTATGAAGTCTTGGAATGATCAGATTTTGAATTACATCTTGCTATCAGTGATGACTGTTCTCAGTGAACTGAAATGGGTCACGATATTCCTCCATATAAATTTGATTATATTGTTGTCCCTTATCTTCGCCAAAGGTTTAACCTCTATCCATTTAGTGAAGTAATTAGTGTCGACCAGGAGATAGTTCTGATTTCCTAGTGTTGTGGTTAAAGGACCCATAATGTCCAACCATCATTGAGTGAAAGGACACAGACAGTTTAGTGACCTGAGGTTATTAGTTGGTTGGTGAACCATGGGAGAGAACTCTTGATTTTTTTTTCATTTTATCACATATAAGGTTGCGTCTTTTTGCATCTAGGTTCACCAGTACCCTTCTTTGGTTGCCCTGAATGCTAAAAAGCTTCTTCCAGCGTGGCTTCCACAAATTCCATCATGCACCTTATATAAGATTTGTTCGACGTTGGTTGGATGAACGCATTGGAGGTATGGTCCTATGAAATATCGCTTATAAAGCTTCTCCTTAGGTGATAGATATAACCGAGCAACTTTCACCTTATTCTGATGGGATTGCTTTTTATCGACAGGCATGACATCCTCTTATAGGTATGCTATCATTGGGTTTATCCAGTTGGGAGATTTTTGGATGGCAACGACTTATTCGGAGATATTTAGCTTCATAATGCATGGTTGGTCAAGGTAATCCACCTCCAATGTTATTTTAAGGTCGGAGTCGATAGCTGAACCCAAAAAAGCCAGAGCATCTGCATTACTATTATTTCCTCGTGGAAATAGTTAGATGTAAACTTTTTTGAACTGGGTGTTAAGTCTTGGACCACTTTTAAATATGCTAGCATTCGTTCATATCTAGCATTGTAGTCTCTTGATACTTGATTATATCCACCCTTAAGTCACAGAAGATGTCAGGGTGACTTGCACCTACAGATAGGGACTTCCTTAAGATGACAATGAGAGCTTCATACTCAGCCTCATTGTTGGATGCTTCAAAGCCAAGTCTCAACAAAAATTGTGTGTAAGGGGGTGGATAGGTTTTAAGGCTTCATGTCACCTATTTTTAAATTTCACAAAAACTTATTTTAAATTCAATTTACTTAACAACAAATTTATCAAAAGACAATACAATTGCCTTATAGAACTCACATGACAATTAATCAAAGGAATCTAGGCGAAGAAACACAATCTAGACAATATAATGAAATTTTAAACTATAATATTAGATCCAAATTCAATTAGAGTGGGGTGTGTGATTAAATGTGTTAATGTTTATAAGAAACTATCACAAACTCACACAAGACAAATTTATGAGGACAAACGCCCACCTAGGGGTAAAAACCTCGAGGCACTCTAATTCTCATTTCTACTTGAAAAATAATTTTACAAAAGTCAAGAAGGTACCTCTCAAACAATCTCTATTGTGTAGTTACCTATGAAACTCTCATCTATCCCCTGTAGTCAATGAGAATCCACGACAAGCTCCCTGCTATGAATGAAGAAGTCCATTCTCTTCCTTGAAAATCGTGCCACAATTTAATCTCCCCAATAGAATCAAATGCCTCATATTTTAGATCGTGGAGTGGATGATCATGATGAATCAGATGTAGATATAAATTTGGCTAGGTTGTGATTTAAAATTACTCAAAAATACCTTGCAAATATGTAGATCTCATTCCATATCTAAAAACCTTCAAAGTCTCAATTGAATTTAGAAAGAAATAAAACCTCACAAACTTGAAAAACTCCTCAGAAAAGATATTTTGAAATAAGGAAAAAGTACACATTCAAATGGAGGGACAAGACTATTTATAGAAAAAAATTCAAAATCTGACGTCGGTGTGTGCACAATTATATCAGGTCATGGCACGATTCCATCCAGTGTGGAATCCTATCCATAGCCATACGCACAACCCCATTTTGTAGCTGTGTGAACCCCTTCGTGCACACACCCCTATTTTGTAGCCGCGTGAATGCTTCCAAAAATGTTTTTCTCCTAAATCACTTTAAAAAGATAAGCCATGATCCTAATACATTAAAAAGCAAATACACAACTCGAAAAAGGTTGTTTAAAAATATTTTATTAAAAATTCAGTGAATTTTGAAAATATGTGAGTGTGTGGAATAGACAAAATTAAATCAAACTTCCGCAAAAGGATATAATCTTCATTTTCAACAACGAAAGGCTTCAATGAGGACCATACAAGGTCTTCAATCTTCAAAGGTCCAATCTATACACAAGATCGTGCCTCACTAAAAAACGAATCAAGTCTATATGACTTGATATAATCAATGTTTTGACAAATGAGATAGATAGTCTATATATATTACAAATGATTACACTTTTAATCTCCCCTTTGTTTATTCCGTGGCAAAAAACCCCAAAGCCTAATATAAACTTGATTGCCCCTATAAAACTCACACATCACTAGACATATAGTGATAGTAGTAGGAAAATAATTTATAAATCCAAACGAATGACTCAACACTTCAATGTAATTTCTTTAGTCGTGTAGCAATGTGAGTAATCCTACAGAATCTAAAATAACAATAAACAATTACGTTGGACATGCAAGAAAAGGTAATTCCTCTTGCTCGGAAATTCTTCCAAAATAATGATATCAACAAATATTAATGATGAGAAAAAGATAAATGAATTATAGCTCCCCTAAATCAAACATATATATACACAGCAAACTCAAAATAAACAAACTCCTAAAGATCATAATAAAATCATATAGCAAGCAATCATATGACAATATAAGCAGATGAAAATATCAAATCTCCCTCAAACGTGAAACAAACGAACAATATTGCATCTCCCCCTTTTTGTGAAATTCAAACATAAAAGCAACACAAGCATCAAGATAGCTCCCCTTATCACAAAACATAAATAAAGCATGAATGAATAGCATCGAAAGCATCATCTTCACATATCAAAACTATATCTCTTACCCCCAAATACATACAAATACATAACTTACGTAACCATATAAGATTCTCTCCTCTTTTTGTTAGGGAATACGACATAGTAGCATAAACCAAATGAGAACAAGGGATATATCTAAACAGAGATAAAATATGTGATTTAAGATATCTATTTATAATGAATCAGAGCTGGAAGATCATGCAACCAAAAATTAGCTCCTGAAAACAAGAGATCACGGGCTTGAAATGGAGCCGTGCGAACAAATACCACATATAAGTTCACTAAAGTCCAAATTACAAACTTCTTCGACCACAAAACCTTGCAAATAAAGTCTTTTTCCATCCTTATCACTCCTTTAAATGAGTCACTCCCCCTTAAACTCAAAACTTCTACAAAATAAGTAGTTTGAACATACCAACTCATTTCAACCACAAATAACCAACATATGCACTCATATATACAACAACAATCATAAATACTAAAGATAAAGTAATGATCATTAGTTCAAACCAAAATTACTAGCATATATGAATAAACAAAAGGATAAATCTCAAAACCAAACAATTGTGAAAATCATACAAGATCTTATTAGAATGAAATATACTAGAGATTTGCGAAATTGAAATTGGTTACAAATGTTAAGCAAATTAAACATTTTCAATTCACATTTGAAACATTACTAAAGTAAGCTAAGAATCATATGAACTTATAAGTTCATAGTGATGAAAAATAGCAAAATCGTCTAAAATTGCATTTTTGACACATTTAGCAAACTTTTTGTAGGAAAATGCAAAACAATCATAAGTTTTTCTTTAACCTCAACTCCATCGACAAAACTCGCTTGACAAGTGTTGTTTTTGAAATTTTTTGAATGCCAAATTAAATAAAAAATTCATTATTTAAATGCTAGAGCCCTATCTTGTTTTTAATGCCTATTAAGCTCTTGGCTTGTGGCTCTTTCCAAAACATTGGATTTTGTCATTGATTGGCTTTTCACACACGTAGTTGACAGCTACCCAATGTTCCATCACAATAATGGTATCCCTTATCAATTCTTTCAAAATGATTCATATTCATATTCAAATCCATAATATAAAAGTCTCACATATCTCATATATAGAGCTTGTAGTGCTTGTAAAACCTATGCAAGATTGATTTTCATATTATGGTTTGAAATGGTTTTGTCGCAAAATTCACATTCCTTCTTTCAAAATGTCGTACTCGGTGATTTTAAAAAACTCTTTCTATCTTTGGAAAACTTGAATAATGTCTAAAATGAGAACCTTGGTTTTCAAAAACTTTTCTTTCAAATTATTACTTTTGATGTCTTAGAAATTTTTTTGGTTGATTGACATTTTGATTCTTCTCAATCTTAACAACTTTCACATTTGTATAAATGAGGACAAGACTTTCTCCACAAGATCTTTTCCTTTTAAAACCATGGATTGTTTTTTTGTTAGCTTGAGTAGAACTCTCTTGAACATCATTCTTCTTTTCTCGCACAACCGTAAAAGAATTAATAGGAGAATCAAAATAATCATAGACTTTTTAAAAAGTATTTTGTTCATTTTTTTAAGGACATATTTTATAAGTCATGTTCACTTTTAGTATGTCGTATACCGCTAGAACCGTTGAAATAATATTTAAGATCATTCAAACATTAAGACATATCCGAATATCAAAGTTCTTCAACATTCAAGCCTCCGCGAGAATATCTTGGTAAGGTTGTGTTTTTATACCTTAACGGGTCACTTAGATTGTTGCCATAATTTTTCTAAAATATTTTCTAAGTGTTGGAGCCGAGTTTTTCGTCAAAAGTATTTTTTAAAGTTTTGAGGCCAAATATTTTCTGGCGAAATAATAAAGTATTTTTTTTCTGTCTCATTCGAGCGAGAGAGCAGCTTGTTCGAGCGAGAGGGTGATCTCACTCGAAGCTCGTTTAAGCGACGTGTGTCAACGTTTGAGGGACTTTGACGTCTCGTTCGAGGGCGCACCGCCTTAACATTTTTATAATAGCATGTTAAACAGGTTTGTTTTTCTTCAGAAGACTTGAGAATTTTATTCTACGAAAACTTGTTTGGCAGAAACGTTTTTCTCCTCATTTTTTAGAGTTTTGGCTTTGTTTTCAATTCACAAAACATCCCAATCTTTATTTGAATTATTTTGGAACCCATGAACACAATTTTATGAAGTTTCTCTTGTACAGATCTCTATTGTTGATCTAGGTACCACTTGATGGAGGTGTTGGGTTAACGTGCGCATCAAAGGGAGTGTTCATGGGTGTTCCTGGGCTGACTGAACTGCGGTTCGTGTGGAGTTGCTGTGGAATTCCATTGTTGATTTAGGTTACGGCCTATGAGGGTTTACTGAGGTTAATCCATTGCAGATTTCACTTGTAATCATTGTGATTATTATTTGTGAAATACTTGAAATGTGTGTGTCAACAATATATTTATGATTATTTGATTTATCCACACATAGTCGCATGTTTTAGGACTGAATAAAATTGGATTGAAAATTGACATCGATTAAAAAAGGTTAATTTGGAAATTTGTGAATTCAGTTTAATCAGTATCACACATAAGTTTTTACAAATTGGTATTAGAGCGGGTTTCTCTAAGTTATCGAGTGATATTTATTTTTTGCAAAGTTGTGTGATATTGATTTTTTTTAGAATCTGTTTTGTGAAAAATCATAATTTTTTCGATGGAGAGCTTATGCAATTGGATGCCACCCGTTGATGGCACAAGTCAGAATTTTGATGATTTAAATATTTTGAATTTGACATTTACGAAAAGAATTAATTTTTTGGAAAAAAGAAAAGTGTCATTTTAAATCCGCTATGGATTTTTTGCAAACTGTTCAAAATTAAAGATATTTTGTCGTAAGAAATTTATTGCCTTGGACCATGACTTTAATGCTTTAAAATTGTTCAAAAAGGAGAGTGATGACAGAGTCCTATTTTTAGAAAAAGAATTGGAGAACTTTAAAAATTCTAGGATTTATGTTTGTGCCAAAGAGGATAAAAATATTTTAATCAATGAGTTTGTGGCACGTGAGGAGACTTTTAGGGATAAGTGTGCTTATTTTAAGGTAGAATGTGATAACCTTCTAGGAATAATTAAAAATTTAGAAAAGGATTCCCTAAAATTGAAAGAGTCTAATTCTTTGCTTGAGTAAAAAATTTTGGAGTTAAAAAATAATTTGACAGACTCGAGTAATGTTGGTACCAATGGTAGTGGCTCATCGTGTTCTCATATTTCGAGTGTTATGGCCAAGACCATTATTTGTTTTATATGGTCAATAAATCCCAAGTACATTAGAAAAGTTCAACCTGTAGATGTCATTCCACCCGTTTACACATGTTCATATTATGGTAGGAAAGGTCACATTTTGTTTTGATCTCGGGAGAAGTCCTAGAAAGTTGAAGTTTAATGTTCCATTTGTTCCGAAAACCCCCATGCGTCGTTGTACACCTATTTGAGATGATTATGTTTGCATGGTTTGTTTGAAATACTCTAGTTATGCTTCATCATATATGTTTGCTAGTGTTATGACTCGTGTACATTTTGTAATAGATTTTTGTTTTCGAATTTTTTTTGAAAAATACAAAATGATTTTATTTTGATAAAAATTTTGAAATAAGACAAAAGGAGTTTTGTATTTTATTTTACACCATTTATGTATGGACATTTAGGATGATCGATTCAGAATACATTACATATCCATGTGACTGTTTGATAGTGTTTTGATATGCGCCGTTATTTTATTTTTGTGATTTACAATGTGTGGAATCATTGAGATGTGATTAGTTGTTACAACCTACATGTTTGACTCATAAGTTCCTTTAATGCACACTTTCATGAATTTGTTTGACTATTGTTCTTATCTATCACATGTTGGTCGATGTGTTTTCATCTCAATTTTTTCTTTAAAACGAACCTAATACGATAAAACTAGACAATGAAAGTAGTGCATGTAAGAACCGTTAAAGTGAGTTTGTGTGACTTTGAAAAATGGAGAAGGTCTACGAAAGGTACTCATTTATCCTTTGCGATTAAGCCACTATTTAAATCGGATGTAAATGAAAATTTGACAAAAACAGAAGCCAAGATCCAAAGAGGTTTAAAAGAGCCCGAAAAAATTTTAAGGCAATAAAAAGAAAAATATGCAATAAAGTGGGCCAATTTAGTTTAGTTTCATCACCTCAAAAAAAAAAAAAAAAGAATTATTATTTATGAGTGAATTTGGATAGAATATAAAATGGGTTTGCACGTCCTCACAAAGTCATGAAAAAACGTTACATTGTTTAAGACGTTATTGGTGTGAAAATTATGTCTGGCTTTGATTTGTCGATTAAATTGAGATGATGTCATCTAAATTCACATTTTTCGACACCTAAGGATTATTTTGAGATTCATGTGTTAGGAGTATACATATTCATCGTGAACATATGTTATGCATGATTGCATTGATTTGCCTATCGAACTGTTCACACCCATTCATTATGTTTTCATGATTTGGTTATCTTAGTGTAAATTCAAGGTGTGTGACTTTTGTAAATTATTTTTGCATTTTTGTATGAAAAATTGAAAAATAAAAAATAGTCAGTCGAATCCTCAAGAGTGGATTCCTTTGCATGAGTGTAGTTTGATCCATATTTGTTATGCATATTTGTCGTGACAACTCCATATTTTGTTTGTTTATTCTTTTCCTTGTCTATTTCGGACAAATAAAAAGCGGGAGAATGAATTATGGGGGAGTTTTCATTATGGGAGAGATTTTATTATATTGATTGATATATTCATAGCATTTCAAACTCGATGCCTCACTAAGGTATTTCTTTATCTCATGTGTGTAGGTACAAAAATTGAAGATCATTATTTTGCACACCCTGATGAGAAAAGCTTAAAGATAAGAAGTTAAAGAATTTGAAAAAAAGTTTTAGACTTACATGTTTAGTACCTTTTCAGTTTTGGGTTCATGGGAAGGTATTAGATTTGTATAGGCATTTTTATTTAATAACTCGTATGTTTTTATGTTGTATCGGCATAGCCATAGGGTGAGATTTATAAGGACATATTTGATAAGTCTTGTTTACTATTAAGTATATCGTATATCGCTATAACCATCGAAGAAATATTCAATATCATTCAAGCATTGAGACGGATCCGAATATCAAAGTTCTTCAACATTCAAACCTTCGCGAGAATATTTTAGCGAGGTTGTGTTTTTATACCTTAACTATTCACTTAGAGTGTTGGGATAATTTTTCTAAAATATTTTCTAAGTGTTGGAGAGGAGTTATTTTTTAAAGTTTTGAGGTAGAGTATTTTCTGGAAAAATAAAAAATTAATTTTTTTCATGCCTCGTTCGAGCGACAGAGCAACTCGTTCGAGCGATAGGGTGATCTCGCGCAAAGCTCATTCGATCGAAGCGTGTCAACATTCGAGCAACTTTGACATCTCGTTCGAGTGGCGCACCGTCTTAACGTTTTTATAAATATCATGTTAAACATGTTTTTTTTTCTTCAGAAGACCTGAGAATTTTATTCTACGAAAACTACTTTGGCGGAAATGTTTGTCTTCTCATTTTTGAGAATTTTATCTTTGTTTTCAATTCACAAAACATCCCAATCTTTATCTGAATTATTTTGGAACCCAAGAACACAATTTTGTGAAGTTTCTCTTATAGAGAAGATCTCTACTACTGATATAGGGACCACTTGAGGGAGGTGCTAGGTTAACATGACTACGTGTCAAAGGGAGTGCTCGTGAGTCTTCCTGGGCTGACTGAATTACGGTTCGTGTGGAGTATCTACAGAATTCCATTACTGATTTAGGTTGTGGCCTATGTGGGTTTACTGAGGTTAATCCATTGCAAATTTCACTTGTAATAATTGTGAGTATTATTTGTGAAATAAAAGATTTTACCCGAAAGTTTTTTTTCCTGAAATCTATGGGTAAGCAATTTATTAATGATTGTTTGATTTATCTACACGCAGTTGCATGTTTTAGGGCTTAATAAAATTGGATTAAAAATTGACACCGATTAAATAAGGATAACTTGGAAATTTGCGAATTCGATTTAATCAGTATCACACATAACTTTTTACATTTTTTTAATAACCCCCTAAAGAGAGTTTCTCTTTAAGAGCATTATCCAATTAATTCTTAAGAGAATATTTTTTTAATACTTTATTTCTTTTAGTTCAAATATTTTGCATTCCTTTTCAGCTTTATAATTCAAATCAACGAAATCACCTTTTTCTTTTTCAAATGAAGAATTTTGGTCATTGAATTTCTTTGACTCACACTTGAGTTGTAAAATCATTTCATCTTTCTCTTTCAATAAATCAATTTCTTCTTCAAAAACTTTGATATTGTTTCACATCTTGATGTTATATTTCTTCAACTTAGTGACTAGTGAAAGAATTTGTTATAAGCATGATTAAGTTCACTCAAGTCCTTATCTTCACTCTTATGATTATCATTATACTCAATCTCATAACTAGACTAACTAGATGTAAGTTTAGTGTTCTTAGGATGTGAAGAACATGATGGTGAATGCAGATTGTCTATACTCACACCAAAAGCATACATGTCCACAATATCCATGGAAAATCACAAACTAAGAACAAAAAAGCAAATATACACACAAAGAAAGGATCAAACTCAGGTTGTAAAGCCAAACTGAGAAACTTCTCTTTAATACCAATTGAGAAAATTGTGTGTAAACATCCTAAATCAAAACTGGAGGGCGTGAATCGGTTTAAAGGCTTTTTGTGACCAATTTGAAATTTCACAAAAACTTCTTTCATATTCAAATTACCTGAGAACAAATTTATCAAAATAAGATCCATTTATGTTATAGAGTTCACACAACAATGAATCAAATGAATATAGTTGAAGAAACACAATCTAGAAAGTCTAATCGAATTTAACCCTAGATTAGCAGATCTAAATTTAATTAGAGTGATATGTGTGATCAAATGTGTTCATGAGTATAAGAAATAATCACACAAACTCACACAAGACAAATTTACGAGGAAAAACTACCACCTAGTAGGAAAAAACCTTGATGCACTCCAATTCACATTTCTATTTGAAAAATAATTTTACAAAACTCAAGAAGGTACCTCCCACATTATTTTTTTTGTGTAGTTACCTATGAACATTTTAACTTTACCCTGTAGTCAATGATAATTCATAGCAGGCTCTATATCATGTATGAAGAAGTCCATTATCTTCCTTGGAAGTCTCTCCATACTTCAATCTCCCTAATAGAATGAAATACCTCTAATTTTAGATCATAGAGTGGTTGATCCAGATGAATCTGATGTACTTTGGCTAGGTTTTGATTCCAAATCACTCAAAAATAGCTCAGAGAATGTATATCTCATTCAAGATCTAAAAACTTTAAAATTCTCAATGGAATTGATAAATTTAGTTTAGAGGGATAAATAAAACTTCACAAACTCAAAAAACTCGTCCGATAAGATATTTTTAAATGGGGGAAACCGCACACATTCAAATGGAGGGAAACAAGTCTATTTATAGATAAATTTCAAAATCTAACGTCATCATGCACATAGTTAGATTTGGTCATGCGCACGATTCCATCCAGCATGGAATCCTAGCCATGGTCACGCTCATGCCCTCATTTTATAGTTGTTTAAACACCTTCATGCGCACGCACCCATTTTATAACCGTGTGAATGCATCCAAAAAAAAATTCTCCAAAATCAGTGTAAAAAGATAAGCCTTGATCCCAATACTTCAAAAAACAAATACGCAACTCATAAAAGGTTTTTCAAAAACATTTTAATAAAAACTCACTCAATTTGGAAAAACACCTAAGTGTGTGCAATAGTTAAAATTAAATCAAACTTTCGCAAAAGGATCTAGTGTTCATTTTTAGCAACAAAAGGCTTCAATGATCAGCATGCAAGATCTTCAATCTTCAAAGGTTCAATCTAGACATAAGATCGCGCCTTACTAAAAGATGTCAAGACTATATGACTTGATAGACTCAATATTTTGACACATGACGTATCCAATCTATATATATTATAAAAGATTACATTTTATAGTCTGATTCGCCATTCGACCATGGTTTGGTCCGGATTTACAAGGACATTTCCCACTCTCGCCCCTTTACAATTAAAGTCTCTATAGATGTAGAGTGTCCATTTATTGTGTTGGTCAGATTCTTCAATGTTATTTTGGTCGACACATTCCCCTTTGTTCAGCTCCAGCTGTTCATTAAACTCGGTGATGAAATCTGATAATAGTTGCCCTTTAATAGCAAATCTAGGTGAATAATGGATATCGAACCACCCCAGTTCCATAGATAATTAGGACATCCGTCTAGAGAGGTCGTCCTTTTTTAGGACTATTTTGAGTGGGGAAAAAGTGATAACAATAATTGAAAGAGCTTCAAAATAGTGCTTCAACTTCCATAAAGTTATTACTAGATAATAAGCTAGCTTCTCCAGGGTAAGGTAGCATTTTTTGGCATCCAGTAGCGTATTGCTAACATAATAGACCATCGCTTAGTGATCCTCCTTCTTGCACATTAATGTCAAGCTAACTGCGTGGTCGGACAACGCGAGATATAGATTGTTGTACCATAAATATGGAACACCACATTGGAATCTCAGGAGGTGACTTATGTCCTAATATATATAGAAAGAGAGGTAGGGCTTATACTCAACCTGCTCAAACACATAAAATGAGGTCGGCTCAAGTGTCAATATTCTTTGCCCCGCTATTTCGTTGATTGTTCCACTAGTGTTAAATACGGTGTTAAATGATAGCGTTAACTAATCCCAACAATACCAACCTCACGCCAACTTGCTCATGTAGAGGAATATCAGTAATCATGTTCATCCTACTTTTGTACGTGGGAAGTTACATGATATCCCACCTATATTGTGTTGTAAGAAACTCATCATTATCTGGACCCCTAAATGTAAAAGGTGTAAATGTCTGACCTATAAAGGCACTCCACTTGTCTTGTATTCTCTATCCAATAACTACCTATAAATAGCCTTTGATCCCACAAGATAAGTAATATAACATTATTTTAGTGGACAACTATAGGCAAACCCTAGGGAGAAAATGCATCAAGCTTGTATTCCTAACTTTCACGACTATTTCCTAGTACTATACAACGAATCAACATTGAACCTGTGGATGTCGGCACTATACCGAGTCAAAACACGTCGAGGCACCGTATATCCTTGACTTACTTAAGTCCATACTACATAGGTTCTCATCTAGTTTGGAAATTATGATAAAATTTGAGTCCTATCCCTCGTTACCAAAGAACCTCAGACTCTTGATTTAATACCTCTATAAGTTCTTAAAGGTAGCTTTCCAACACCACACACTAGGATTTCATACATACATCATAGCATGCTATATTTGGTTGTCTGTGAGTTAATTCCCTTGAAATTGATTTTATACTATTTTTGGGAATTTTTAAATAATTTTTAAGAATTTAAAATGTTTTTTTTGGAATTAAAATGATGGATTAAAAACCTTTAGGGTTTGACTTATAAATTGTTTTATGGAATAAATTCTGGATGGGTAGACACCGAAAGCGCTTGAGAATAATGTGGGTGCAATTTGTATTTCTAAGAATTCAAAAACACGCATTTTTCACTCGATCTCAGCCTTACACCTGTTGCTCTTATAACGGCCTGATATGTGTTTTCTTACACTCCTATACTTAACACTCAATGTGCACCATTGGATCTTCTTAATCAACGATCTGCATTTGTTTTGTTATAATTCCCGTGTTTGATTTTGATCCAATAAAATCTATTTTAAAAGCGGTGGCTTGGCAGCCCTTGGATCATCTTTGAATAAATCTTGATCGTTAATTTTACTTCGATCTTCCAGAGCATTTTACTCTCAGTATAAAAGGAGACTTCGTCTTCGATTTTGTAACTATTGGTCATTTGTTTCCAATGTGAGAAGAGAGAGTAGAGAGAGTTAGAGAGAGAAAGAGAGTTCGAAAAGTTTTACAAACCCTAACTCAAAACTTCAAATAAAATCAAAACCAGAAAACCTTTTTCCGAGTGTTTATAGTTCGTGATTTGAGAAGTTTTTCCTCCATTGTCTTATATCTCTTTGCCAACTTAATCACGTTGATTAAGTCTCTATTTCTTCATATAGAAATCTGAGATTTGATCTCTGGGATACAAATCATGTAGTTATTTTTCTAAGATCTGATTTCTTATTTTGAGAAATCTATTCTTTGTTGGTTATTTTCAAAATAAATGTTATTTTCAAACCCTAAACCAAAAATACCCTTTTTGATTTCAACTTACTCAAACTGTTAGACGTAGATCTAGTTTTGAGATATTGATTGGGGATTTCACTTTCATTTACTATTTTCAAAACAAAGAAAGTGCATAGGATCTTGGCTATTTTGTATAACAAGATTCCTTCTTGATCTGCGATTATTTGAAAGATCCAAAGTCTGACTTATTTGACTAAGATAATTTTAGAAAACTTTTCATCTATAGAGATCTGTTTATAATTTGATTCTTACATTTTCTGTAATTAAGTGTGTATGGGTTTCATGCATGAGTTTAGAGCACTTCACCACATACATCTTCACACTAGTACACTGAAACATGTTGGTGTTGAGATACTGGACTGTTAGAGTCGACGTAAAGCTAAAAGGAGTAAAGATAAGAAGCTGGGAGAACATTAGAACCTTAGGAGAAGTCAGAATACGCCAGAGGAGTTGGTACTTTTCTGAACTTCGATTAGGTTTGATTATGTGTCTTGATTGTTATATAGCTTGTAATGTGTTACTCATTTTTAGTGGACTTTTACTTTTGTAGCGTAGAGGTCACCGTGGATGTTTCCCAAATTGGCTGGGGGTTTGCCACGTTAAAATCTCTTGTGTACACTTCCTTTTACTCTCATACCCTTCTTGAGGTTGTGTTGTTTTATTTTTCTTAAAGTTTTGTTTTTCAAAACAAGTAAACCTATAACTGAAATTACTCGTTAATAACAGTTTTACACATCTTGTGTTTATAATTTATTTTAAGAAAAGAGTTTCTTCAACAACTAGTTCGGAGCCATTTAGATAGTTTAATCTTGTATTAAATAACTTAAGTGGTAGTTTTTCAATTGGTATCAGAGCTTTGGTTTCTCAAAAAAAAAATAAGCTCTTGTGTTTCTAAAATTATTTTCTCAAAATAAATTGTGGATGAGAAATTTGAGAGACTAGGTAACCTGTCCAAACCCCCTCTACTTGATGGAACAAACTTCCTTTACTAGAAGGTAAGGATGGTTGCATTCATCCAAGGGACTTTGGGAGATGGTGTCTGGTAAGTTATAGAAAATGGTTACACTTTTCCTACTAAACCAGACGCTGAAGGAAGTAATGTGAGGATTAGAAAGTTACTAAGTGAATTCACTAAAGAAGAGAAACAAGTTTTACTTAATAACAATAAAGGAAAAAATGCTATATTTATGTCTATAAATGAACACGAATTTAAGAGAATATCATTTTGTTCTACCTCTAAAGAAGCTTGGGACATCCTAGTGACTGCTCATGAGGGTGATGCTAGAGTTAAAGATGTTAAAACTCGAATGCTAATCCAGCAGTACAACTCATTGATCATGACTGAGACTGAGTCATTTGATGACTTCTATATTAGACTAACAGACATTGTGACCAAATTTCATGCAAATGGGGATTGTTTATGATAGGAAGGAAATTGTATCTAAAATTATAAGATCACTTCCACAAAAATTTGATAGCAAAAGATATGCAATTAAGGAGATGGATGATCAAAATCTGACACCTGAACTCCTCAGTAGTAAATTAATAACTGTGAAAATGGAACTAGAAATTAAGAAACAGTTAACACAGTCCCAAAAGAGACAGTCTACTTCCAATCTTGTTTTTTCATCTAAGTTGACCACACCTGAATTTTTCCTACCTAACATTGACTTAGACTCTGATGAGGACCGTAATTTAGATACTTTGGATAATCAGATTTCCTTAATGTCTAAACTGTTTAAGAAAATTGTGAGCTTTTGAAATAAAATAGCAAAAAGACAAGGCAAGGCTACTTATTCAAGTCAATCTAATAACAGACCTCATGAGAGAAGACAAGACAAACACCAGTCTGACAATCACAAGAGACCTGAGAAAGACCTTAAGAATGTTGAATGCTATAGATGTGGAAAGCTAGGACATATGGCTTGTGACTGTAGAGTTAACTTAGATAAAATTCACAAACATAATAGGGCTCATTTAAGAAAGACTTGGGATGACTCAATTGATTCTGAAAACAATGAACCTAAGTCATCTAACACTTTTGACCCTTGCATGTCATTCTTTTCTTAGATAATCTACAATGATGATGAGGAATTTGATCATACCATGACTGATAGTATGTCTACTGGTTTATCTGGTTTATTGCTTGAGAATGTTGATAATGCTTCAAACCCAGTGTGTGTGAGTCAAAGGGAACGCACTATTATTGATGTAAATGGGTGTGTGAGTCCTAAAAATGAATCGCCAGGGGACACTGCACACTTAGCAACTCCGAAAATGATGACCTTCTTAACATTCACACATTGTACACAAAAATGCTCAAGAAAAGTGCTAGGCTTAAAAACACTGTCAAAGAATTTTACCCATAAGATAGAAACCTTAAGTCTGATGATCAAACAAAATGTTGAAGAGTATACTACCCAATGTCTAAATCATGAAACTAAAAGAAAAAATTTTGAACAAAATCTGAAAGAGTTGTCTAACTCTAATGAAATTATGGAAAAGAAATACAGAGGAACGTTATTAGAATTGGAACAAACAAAAGAGAAAACATCCACAGTCTTTAAAAAATTCGCAAAATTTGAAAATAATTCCAAGTGTTTTGAAGATTGTGTGGCTGAAAGCAACACCAATTCTGATGACAGAACTGGAATACGATTTTGTCCCAATTCTAAGACACAAACTAAAAATTTTGAAACCATAAAGTTTGTGTCCGGTGGCAAAAAGCCTATTGAGACCTGTCCAAACTTTCAAGTTTAAAAAAATAATTTTGATAAAAACCAACTGAAGAGAGACATTGGTGAATCAAGCTATATATGTGTCTTCCCTCCCATTCGACAAGTAGATTCGACGTTTCATCCTGTGACACCTAGGAATAAGACTAGAGCTCAAAACCTAGATAAACCCTTAAATAATACCTTTCCCAAGGTTATGATTTCAACATTCCGTCTTTACTGCTCCTATTGTGATGTCTATGGACATTCCTTAGATGGTTCAGTACAAGAAAAACACATTTTTATGATGCTCGAAAAATTAATTTAAAGACATTTATTATAAAAATGTCATTTAAAGTTTAATGTTATTATTAATGTGACATTTGTAATATAAAATGTCATTTATAAATATTAATATTATTTTTCATGACACTTTAAATATAAAAATTATATTTAATTGTACATGTTATGACATTTTTTAAGAGTTCCCTAACCAAAGTGCACATATTATGACATTTTTTTCTCTCCCAAAATTTAGAAGCGGGGGTTTTTCCCCCTAAATTATTTTTGGTCTTTTCGTTCTCTCCCGCTCCCTCTCCTTTTGGCTCATCCTTATCTCACTCAAGCGTATCCTTCTCTCTCTCTCTCATGTTGTTTCATCCTCATATCTCACGTTGTTTCACTCTCTCTCTCTCTCTCACGTCGTCTCCTTCTCTCTCTCATGCAACTTCTTCTCTCAGTCCCCTAGTGTTCCACACCGGAGAGATATTAGAGGTAATATCCACCTATGGATGTAACTATATATATATATACTCAAATCATCTTTGTGTACTGTAGTTCCTTTCTCTTGTTGTTACTTAGATTTTCTCACTACCTGTTTTTTCTATTTACGTTTAATTAAGTCTCGATCTTGAAACTAATCATTCTTGATTTTTATTATCCTTCACCTTTATATTTGAGCAATGTGAAACTTCTAGGTTTAAATTGATCAACAATGTTAATTTTATCAGATCCAATCTCTCAGTCGCATTTCTTTTTTTCTTGTAGCCAGACGAGGATGAGATGCTCGTGTCGCATTCCGATTTAGTCATAGAAGGCCCTCAACCTATGGAAGGTATTGCATAATTATATTGATCATTAAAATGTTACAGTTATATATATTATGCCAATTGTATCTTATGTATTGGTAACTAATTTCATTAGATTGATTTTGTTTTGTTTTTTAGAAGATCCATGCTAATTGATATGTATTATATACATTATCTTTATTTTTCAACTTTTGATCTTTGATCTCTGTGTTCAATTGCAGACTGTTAGGTGATAAGTCACAATGTTAGTTTTTCTTATACACTCTCAAATTAAACCTTATGTATATATAAAATGTGCATTTTAGTTTTCAATTTATTTATAATTGGATTAAGTTAATCAATTTGGTATGTGAGCTTATTATTAGCAAGTTAAATTTTTAGTATTTTAGGAGAATTTGGTATATGGCATTTAAGAAAAATAGTGATTTTGATTCATTTTGTGTGACATTGACGTGTTATTGGCTATAATTATGCATCATGGTTTGATGAAATTCTCGTTTCCCATTGACTAAGATGTGCATTTATGCTTTAATAATTATCTTTTTTGTCTTTATCATTCATATCTAGATTTAGTTTTATTTATAGGTGTATCTTTGTTGTGTTTGATGTGTGTGGGGGGGGGGGGGGGTGATTATTTGCGATGTTAGAGTGGTGAGAGTCAACACATAACATACGATATCATACCATGTGTAATGTAATTGTAGATGTGAGTATTATACGCATTGACAAAACCCATATCATACTATGAGTTCATGAGCAATTCCTAAAATTCGGGAGAGTTGCGTCTCCTTCCATTGGCTAGTGTAGTCTATTTAGTTCTCATGGATTAGGATCTTTGAAAGTCATGATGTCGGAATGTCCAACAGCATCTACTATGTGAGGTGCATAAAATGACTAGTTTGTGTTCATATAAATTAGAGTGTAAGCCTCGTTTGATTGGAAGACCAACTACATAGTAGTTGTGTTAATATAAATGAGATCGTGACAACCAATTTTCTGTTTGGAAACCCTCAATAATTTTGGTCTTAGATTACTGTAAATATGTTGAAATCATATGATTGAAATTTATAAATGGTGTTTTGGTATGCTTAGCCAAATGACACGACCTTTGAAAATATTTATGTCCAATTCTGCAATTAAGTTTCAGTTGCTTCGCTTAGCCAAATGGCAGGCCATTTGGCTTGCTTAGTCTTTGTATCCAATTATGCAATTGCCCCATCAAAAGCTTGCTTATTCAAATTGAATTCCTTTTCAGGGGAATTCATAAAACTCTTAGTTGAAGGCAGAGAAATTAAAATCAAGTCCAAGACGAATTGAGTGGGTTGGAGGAAGTTTTGCAATTGCAGAATCAGCCTCATAGGGCTTTAATGACTGATCATCACAATATTTCTTTTACTAGTTTTTCCTAAATTTAGCAAGATACCGATAGTATCCTATGGATTGAGATCCGAGACGGGAATGAAAGTCAATCTAAAGTTGGCTGAAAGCAAGCGGGAAGAACTCTTTTCTCTGAGTCCTGGTCCTCCTCTTCAACCTGCCCTGCAGTAATAGAATCCTAACTAGAAGAATTAATCTGTTCGTGCTTATATAAAGTGAAAGACTGACTTTCCTACATAAGACTTCGCAGTCATACCATCTCATCTTGCATTCCTACCCACTTTATTAGATTGCGGGGTTTAGACCACAGCGATGAGCTATGGTAGGAACTATAACTAGGTCTCGATCTCGATATGTATCTGAATATAGGGCATAAGGAACTAGACCAATGCAATCCACTGCAAAATCGAGAGACACAACTGTACTGCTTGCCTTTCACGTGTCTATTTATGTGTATATAAGAAAACTGTTGATCAATGTCGGCTTGTGCGTGTGCGCAGCTATGGCATTTGGTGTTGGTTTGGGGTTAAAGGATGGAGATGTCAAGGCATTTTAGTTTTTTATGAGTATCTAATGGAGTAGTGTTTATCGGTTGATTCTGTTTGTGTTATTTTAGATATTCAAATACTTCAAAGCTACGCTTAATGTTATGGTGACACATGGATTAATAAAATGACTTGGTTTGAAACTCCAAAAGGTTAACATGTTCTCATTAATAACAAAGCTAAATCTAAGGACAAATCAAAGACTAACAATACTTATTAAAAACATTATGTTTAGAGTGGTACCATAAATACACAAATCTGACTTTCGTATGAGAGCTTATCCTTGCCACTGTACTTCTCTCTGAAGCAGTCCTCTGTCCTTACGTTGGAACACCAATAGTTGCGACGGAGAATTCATTGAGTAAGGGCATGATTCGTTGTATGCCTATTCAATCCATAATGACTACATAATTCATGCAAAAATTAATACTCAAATCAGGATTTTGTGTCGTCTAACGTATATCGAGAAATGGGGAGATTTAAAAAGGTAAAGTGTGTCTATTAAAAAAATTATAGTCCAACATCAGACTACTCTCTTTCCATATCAGACATTAACATGGCATGTCCCTTTAAAAGAAAATCATCACCATTACCAAATTCCTTTTGTTCATATATACTTAGGTAACTTCATCCATCCGATGAAAGAATCTTGTATGCATTCATCTTCACTATGCTCCCAAAAAAATCAGACTCCCATTGTCTATGTACAAAAGAAATCTAGCCAATAAATAAGAAAGCCAATATTTTAAATGAAATTTTATGGACAGAAATAGAATAAAAGGAAAATGATTATAAAATATATTAAATTCGAATCCATATAATGGAGCACACACTTTAAATGAAGGATGTGTATAAACTAACGGAACTTGATGGGTGACTTTCTATTTTGCCCCTCAAATGACGTAATGTTTTGACTCGCGATTGATCTGCCAAAGTGACTGCGCTAAATCCATACTTGATCCAGTGATTTTTATACTGAATCGACAATAATTTTTGGTATGTATAGGGGTCGTTTGAGTCTTCTCCAAACAATATTGTAGGACATATTTTGGGTCAGTTAATAACACTATAAAAATAAATGGTGAAAAAAAAATTAAAGAGAACAATTGAATTTAAATTGAGGTTTCAGTTGAGGGTCAACAGAGAGTGACTTGCGATAAAAAAGAGAGGTTTAAATCCAAAACTAATATCTTATGTATGTCTCCATATAGTCTTTGTTAATGAGGTCCTCTTCTCCTTGCTGTGTCGAAACTAAGGCATTTAACTCATGCTTTGAGCATAAATAAAACGAGAATTTAAGAAGCGCTAAATGGATGACATTATTTAATTTATGGGTGTAGGTTGATCTAAACACTGTAAAACCACATGACAATGGTGGTTCAATTGAATTTTGGATTTCCTTTACCACCATGTTGAACAATTATGGCCTTGTGACTTGGTTATCTGAGACGAAAACAACAGCAGCAGAAATGTTGTCCTATATTACTACCATTCATTAAAAAAAAGTCATTTATATATTTAAATCGTCTTCTTTAAACAGGAGAGGACATAAAAAAAATTGGGCCCTTAAATAAGTGGACATAGCAGCGGGGGACCTGTGCGATCACTTCCACATCGAGCATGCTTTGTGTGGACTTTTAGTATTTTTTGTAGTAGCCTTGGAAAGCTTTAAACTATATGCGATGATTTATACTCCGTCCGAACCGTTATAATTTGATTGATCTTAGATGCCACATTCTGTCATACTATAATTATTGTTATAATTTTATCAATATTTATATATGACCATGAAGCTCACAGTTATATTGAATGATTTTACATGATCTAATTCTACTCATCTTTCGTATGATTTCATCTCATTGAGGACATGATGAAGAGATATGTGGGGTGTTGAACAAGGACGATCAAGTATATACTAGGAGAGCTACAATCGCAGCCGTAATTTTCATTTAAGACCTCAAAATTAGTTGAGTTTGAGGATTACTGACTTTATTTATACTTTCATGTGTTGTAATGAGGTTGAGAACTCCTGTGGCAAAATTAGAAGACACACGGATTCCTATACCGTGTATCTAATAAGAATATTATCGCAGTGGTCCATTAAAATTGAGAAGGCTTGATTTGGATAGAAAGGTTGCAGGTTCCTCGAATAGACCCAGCTTGAATTCCCAGATGTTTATCAAATGATCAATAGGTTACTTTTTGATACAGTAGTCAGCCAATAGAACAGAAGAGATGATAAATATATAAGTAGCAGAAAATGCATTCTCTTTTTACTACATAACAAACAAAAGCACATAATAAATCAAATAATTATTTCAGCAGAAATAAGAATGCTCTGTTCACGCATCAAATATATGATACTCAAGTGAGTAAGCGATATCAACAACCATCCGTGTATTGTTTAATTCCACTCAAAGGTTGGGTATAGATCATATCAGTGAATATTTAAATCAACAGTATGGGCTTATGCCAGGTATTTGTTTTAAACATTCCGTAGTCTTCATAACCACCTTTAATTTTTCTTTTGAGATGCACCTATTCTCGTTTGTGGTGTTCAATTTGTTAGCCTAATGAAATCTTTCTAAGGTGCGTAAATATTCACAATGGTTGAGGATTAGAGGATAATGTGTACTTGGTCTAATAATGGGTTATGTATCTGAAAAAAATGAAAAATGTGTAAGCATGTAATAACTGATTACCCTTGGTAGCTCCATCTGTATTAAATTTGACAAAATCTACATTTGGTTTCAACCAATTAATTAGTTGAAAGAATTTTGACTTTTATTTATCAAGATTGATTTTGAAAAGATGAATGATATCTTCATGGTTCAGAGGTTCAGATCCTGAGATTTGAAGCATTTGTTTGAGGAACATACTGTGACTAGAGTAATCATTTGATTGATAATTTGCTTGGTGTCCATTATTGAGTCTTTATAGAGGCATTTGTTTCTACTCTTCCATATTTGCCAAAGCATAGCTCCAGGACTAGTGATAAGTAAGAATTCAATGAAGTCTTGATTAGGATTCCTAATCCACAATGACATCAACATTAAATTGAGGGACGAGTAGAATACCGTCAAGCTAAATAAGTCAGTAAATAATTTCCAAATTTATGAAGCAATTGAACTATTTACAAAGAGATGAAAGAAAGTTTCAGGATGCTGGTGGTAGCAGTAACATTTGGAGGCCAAGGATACCCCTATTGATTGTATAAACTCATCAATAGGAACAATTTCATGGTAACACTTCCAAAGAAAAATTGAAAACTTATGAGGATGAGTTGAGTTCCAAATGTTTTTTTACATAGGAATGAGGGGTATTTGGCTTTTCTGATCACGTTCCACGCCGATTTTGAAGTGAATGGACCATCATAGGCAAGAGTCTAGTTCTTTGAGCCTTCAATCTCAGTAATAAACTAGTCTTTTGTGGCATTAATCTTTTGAATTCTCTTAAAGAGTATTAGATCCAATGTTATTTGAAATATTTTTGTATTTGTTCCAAAAAAATTCAGACCATAGGCTGCCTTCTACCTGCAAAAGACAAGAACTTTGATTGCCAACCTTTAACTTTAGACTTGATCTTCTAAATGAGGTCCTCAAAGTAGATATGTTTGCTTTTTTTATTGGAAGGAAAAAAAGCTAAATGTATATGTTTAGCTCTCCCACTGGAGATGGCCTAGTAGTTCATCTACCTACTTCTCATAGTTGGTTATTTAATTGAATCGCACTTTTAGATTTATTGAGTTTATGTCACAAAATGGATTTATCTCAGTTTTCTTCCACAAATGTATTACTTTCGGCATGCAATTTTTGAAAAATGATATTGGTTAAAAATCATTTTATAATTAAAAAGTAATATATATATATATATATATATATATATATATATATATATATATATATATATATATATATATATATATATATATTTATCGTTTCCTCAAGTATGCGATGTCTTTGATGTACTATAAAATCTCTTGGCCTGACCCTATAGTAAAACATATATGAAATTTGGATGAGACCTCAAGAAATCCCTGTATTTTTTACTTGTCTATTTAGACAATGTAGCTACTTTGCACCAACAGCTACTTGTGATGGCACACTGCAACATATCTCACTTTATATCGTACCCTTAGATATATTTTGCATTTTCAAACCATTAATCCTACTATTGTCAATGGTTCTACAATAGTGACAGTTAGAGGAATCTGTGTAAATACTTTCTGAAATGACATTATTTTGTTATGTCCAATGTGTTATTTTCGTGGTCTATTAAACCATTGCAAAGACGACCGAGTGTAACAGTTTATTGAACCATTCCCCCTTTTCCTTCGACTTTCTCTTTACAAAAATTAAGAATGTTTGTGTAAAGCTCACTCGTGCATCTCAGAATTATTATTGTCTATATTTTAAGTCTTTGCGTGTATATTGCGTAATGAGACTTCATTTCTCTGAGTTCTAGGTATAAGAAATTGCTTTTGGCATCTGCTAATGAATAATTTTGCTTTTCTAAGAAATGCTTCAAACTATACCTTTTTATTATATTCTAGGCCTCTTATAGATTATAAAATCAGTGGGAAGTATGGTATGGATGATTATTTGGTTCACTATACAACTATTTACTACAATTAGTTAAGTAAACAAGTATATAACTTTTCGCCATTTAATTCTTAATAGACAAACTTTTTCTTTGATATGTCACCATTAAGGAATTATTAACAGTGTTAAATTTTGTTTTACTTAGCATGGATTGTTTCCTGTTTTAGGCCAGTGTTTATAAAATAGGATCAGGATTGTGT
The DNA here is from genome assembly GCA_949130495.1 of Sambucus nigra. Taxonomy (NCBI): domain Eukaryota; kingdom Viridiplantae; phylum Streptophyta; class Magnoliopsida; order Dipsacales; family Adoxaceae; genus Sambucus; species Sambucus nigra. The sequence goes on along the minus strand of OX422212.1, from coordinate 548,884,623 downwards.
GCTGTTTTTCTTGCCAACGTGGGTACCAAATTCGACGCAACCGTGAACTTTAACGAACATTCCTATCATTTGCTTGCATGGTCTGTGAGCATTTTACCTGATTGCAAGAATCTATTGCTTAATACTGCAAAGGTTTGCCCCATTCACCTTACATTGTGTACTAGTTACATTTCATAGCAAAAGACACACACATTACTAGTTTAGCCCCCAGTGTTTTATATATTATTAAAACATCAGGCTTTGGACCCCACTTGTTGATAGATAATTAGACATTGATTAGGGACATTTGATAATTTATAGTGTTATTCGAGGAAATGGGTGGCGATCCCACGCATATATCTTTTTCTACCAGATAGATTGAAAGTATGTGCTCACAAGTTTCTAAGTCTCTCCCGAATCCCGTAGACATGTGGACTTCATATGAAAAGACAAGAAGGAAATATGCGACGTCTGTGATGTGCGTACATTACGGATGGATCATTTATGTGATGCCCTAAAAGGTGAAGAAACTTTAGGATTATCTTGACTATAGCTAAAGAAAAAGGTAACTTATTATATTTAAGCTTATGCATTCATTTATATCCTCAATTATATGGCTACTTGGACTAATCTGTTTACGAGATATAAAACATCAACACTACACTTATTCTGATTACCATATTTGTCAACATTGAGTCATTTTACATTAATATTTATATAATATTGGACGTCATTTTTAACCTTCGTAATGTACCTCCTGCTGTAGCAGCTAAATGATCGTCTGAGGGGAACCAGAATACATTGACTGGCCACTATTACTTCATTGGAATTAGCTTATACTAAACTTGATTATGCAATATACATATCACCATCTAATCCATTCGGAATATATTTAAATTAGTTAAAATTACATATTGCAGGAAATATGTAATGTCTACAACACTCGTACATCACTGCTAGATCTTTCACAGAATAAATTCGAAGTAAAAGGACATTGAGGATTGAGTTGTTCATAGTTTAAAAAATGTAACTCATTAAATTTATGTTTCTGGAATCATTTATCCCATCCATTAGATGAATGATTGGTCTAAACAACTTGCGATAATTACAACGTAAGTACTAAACTGTTTCTGATTCTCACAGTTTTGAAGATTAACTCATTTCAAATTATGAATTACATATTATTGAAAATATTTTAGTTATTATATCCAAATTTTGATATCATCTACCCTATATCCTATCAAAAGCCTACCATGTTCATTTATAAAATAATAGCAATTTCGATAATCGAATAAAAGTTTGTTGGCTTCATTATGGAAGTTGACACCTAGTGTCACCAGACCTGTATGGGCCAAACAACTGACTTCATTTGTCACTGTTTTTTACTTCATTTGACACTTTATTTTTTATTTTACTTTTGATAAAATAAACTGTTACAAATTCATTGTCACGGCCACACAAACCTAACAAATGAGGTTCGTTATTTGGGTCTGCAGCGAATGCTCTTTGAATATTGGTAGCTTAAGGGATAACTAGACCAAACTCTCTCTGATGTAGAATAAGGTTTATAGCAGCCCCCTGATTCCCACAACCATGAACCCATGTTGTGTTGAGAGTTAAAACAACCCCTGATTCATTTATTGACATTACTTGGATGATTTATGAATTTGTTTCAGATGTGTATCTTTTAGTCATTGGTATTCAACAATAAGAGCTTAGTCATTTTAGTTTCTATCAACTTCAAATGATTTCAAATAAATTTAGTTTCTATTAACTTTAAATTTTGAATGGCACCTGCAGAGTTAGCTTTAAGGGTATTGGTCAAACCTACATTATCAACGGTGGCGTCATGCTAAACTCCTAGACTCCTTTCGATTTTGATCTCTCGGTTTCAAGGTACTAACATTTCATAATATTATATTATTAAGATATCCAAATTTAATTATTTATCATGACTTGATTAGGTCGATTAATAAATTGGTGTTTATATTAATTACAGATTGTTGGGACATCTGATAATGTGAGCGAAAACGGACATTTGGCACAATCTTGGGTCTTTAAATCAGGCTACATCATGACATATACATTTTGTGAAAGTTGAAATCACACTATGTGCCTCTTGAAATCATTTATCCTTATTTTTATTTTTATTTTTGGACTATTGAATTTGCTCTCGTGGATTATTTGAGATGGTACTTGATGAAAGGAAGAGAACTAAGAGTTATTGTTGAATCAGATGAGGACATTGATGAAGGTTTTTCTTGCTTGCTTGAGAAGGAAACATGTAAATTCAAAACGAATTGCAGAATTTGATTATTTTTTCCAATTCTATCTCACTATTCTACTTCTTATATTTGATGTGACAAATATTGTTGTGCATCATGTGGTATTTTTACATCTTCTCCCAGAATGTCGGTCCACCCGAAAGAGAACACTTCCAATTTATACGAATGTCGATCACAATGTTAGGAATACACAAGAACTATTCACATTATCACCTGAGACCTAACTCCATCAAATCTCTCCTTAGATATAAAGTTTAAAATCCCTAAACTCTTCTCTCTCAATACCTCTTTACACATGAAGTTGATTAGTCAATGACAATACATCGTATACTAAAAATGACCTAAAATCTTGTTCTTAAACATAGAATTTAGCCAACATCCAAAAAATCCCTTTCTGCAAAAAAATGTTCCAACAACTCGATTGAACTTGAATTCAATCGACTTGATCATTACTCATAAATCTTCACCTTGTCGAGCAATCCCATAACTTCAATACCGAGCCCCCCCCCCCCCCCCCCCCCAAAAAAAAAAAAAAAAAAAAAAATCCTCACACATGGTTTCCTTCTACTATCTAAACACCCCTCAAATCAGGCATGATCTTCACACCAATTAATTCAAAACATTATATGTCCAATGTGTGTCCGCAACAAACTAGGGTCAAAATCATTAGCTGGCTCTAGAGGGGTCGCAAGATACCTCTTCACAAGTAGGACTTTTCTCTAACCATCATATGTTGTAAAACTTACAATCAATGACTAATGGAGATCAAATTCTTCCCCAACTTTGGGACACCAGTCAGTTTTGAACTTCATTGTTCCCACACTCTCAACAACACATTTATTCGTGTTAGACAAATACAAGGAACCTTGCACATTAGAGTTGAAAATTATGAGTCGTGTACATACATCACGATTGACTATCAGAGTCATGTCCGTCCTTGAAGGACAATCTATCTATATGTTACCCGATTTACTGCACTTTGCTGTTGCAACATTATCGGTTGAAGGCCCGAATATGGCATTTTTGAGGACGCAAATGCTAGTGTTTATATTAACATATTTTTTTGCTATAAACCTTAAATCCACGTTTGGAGTTTTTACTAATTTGGGCAAAAATCTTAAATCGCTTGAACTGCAATACAAACAAAATCACAATCACATAGCCCAACACCGACCTATCTACCACAAGTTTACATCACATGATTAACATACAAAAGAAATCGATCGCACATTCAGCAAGTCAATAGACACATGTATATGTACATATAAGCATATCACAACATTGAAATTCCAGATTTATAGAGAAAAATGTCTATATCTTGACTTTGCATCAACTCACAACCTCATAATAAGACAAAGTAGATATTTTAAACTCACCAGTCATAACAAAATACAAAATCAATGACAAATAATATACATTTGAATACAAAAAATGGCTTTACCACTAGTTTACATCAAATGGTTTAACAAATAACGTAAAACGACTGCACATTCCAAAAACCCTACTGGTAGAATGTATATGCACATATTAGCATTAAGCAATATCACAACATTAAGATTTCTCATTTACATAGTAAAATGTCGAACGACTAGAATCGGCTCTCAAACTCATCTTAAGCTAGTGAAGATACCTTAAACTCATCAATAACAACATTTAATCAATGACAAACAAATCAAAAAATAAATTGAAAAAAACTAACTCTAACCTCTATCGCTAGTTTATATCATATAATTTAACAAACAACGAAAATATGATTGCTTATTCCAACATTATGTAGTAATAAGATAAACTAATCTATAAAATGAAGTGAAAAAAATTTGGGGGTGATACCTATAAACCAATCTATAAAATGGAGGCGGTGACACTAATGGTTGCGCCTTTGGTTTTGAGAAATAGCAATCACGACCCAATAAGAAAACCGTCAAGTGCATTAATAGTCATTTATGCGTCTTATAGTGTGGTAATCACACTTAGATTTGTGCTCGTGGTTAAAGTAAAAATAATATTGGAGAATGAAAACGTAAGATAAGAGAAAAACGACATGGAAAGAGGCATAAAGACCTCACGCAAGATCAAAGAAAGTTGTGGAAACAACCCAAGTAGTCACGTGACTCATGAGTTTGAGATTTGATCAAAATTTGAAAATTTTAAGTGTTAAAACTTGAAAATTGGGCTTTGTGGACAAAAATGCAAAACAACAATTAAACATTACGGAAAGAGGCAAACACACCTCATACATGATTAGAGTAACTTGTACAAACAACCCGTATAGTTATGAGACTCTTGGATTCAGATGTAGTTCTAAATTTCATATTTCTAAGTATAAAACTTTAGAGTTAGGATAAAGTGTGGAAACGCAAGATAAGATGATAATGATCCGAAAAGAGAAACGCATACCTCACAGGGGACTAATGTAAGATTATTGTTAGGCTCAGCGAGCCGTGTGAGATTATTATTATATTTTTTCTTAAACTCGAACACGAGTCCGTTGAACCTTTATGTTGATGGACTTAATTTTTTTATCTTATATATGTTGAATTTGTGGAAAGGGATTTATTGTTGGTTTAGTTGTGGCTTTTGTTGTTGAGTTTATTTTAATGTCAAAACAAGTTGGATTTCACGAATAAACAAAAGAAACTCTGCCAAAATTTTATGAAATTAATAAGCGTTCTAAATTGATTAAGTCGAATAGACACGCATTTGAAAATTAGTTATTGGTGGATGAAAAAGTAAAACAACTAATAAACATACTAGAAAGCGAATATACATGCATTTTCTGCCAATTTTTTTTAAAATTATTTATAATTATTTGTGTTATATAAAAAATCTTTTCGACTTAAATTATACACGACTTAATACTTTGGAAAAACAGTAATTCATATGTTGTGTTTTACATTGCACTAGAGATTTATATATGATGTTTTAAACTTATGCAGGGGAATTTACGTAGAGGCATGTGAAAGGTGAATCAATGTCAGTCAACATGATAGTGAACATAAGCGGAAGAGGACTTCGATGCATTGTTGCCTAAAATTATGAAGTGATTATTACTACGGAGGGACACTTAATTATGATAGACAAATTTAATTTAGTTTATGTGTTAACTCGATTTGATTTCATGTAGTTTTGTTTGATGTGAGAAAAAAATATTGGTGGGAGTGTTGTATTTCTTGACTAAATGTTATAATCTATAATGAATCAATTGTAAAACTGAATGTTGAATAAATGATTACATGCATTTTAGTTTGTGTTTAGATTTATTTGTCAACTATGACATTAATATTGGTTATTAATTTTTTTATTATATGTTTAATTTATGATCATTTATATTAAATCTTTTCATGTGATGAAATTTGTTATGACCTTTTTAAAATTTTGAAAATTATTTATCATGACGCTTTTTAAATCAAATATGACATATTATAGAGTATATTATGCCCATTTTTTGTAGCAGATATGACATTTTTGAAAAAAAAAGTCATATATAATTGTTACCTAATATGACATTTTTTATGGGTATCAATTATGACACCCAAACTTATGACGCTTTTTATTGAAAAATAAAGCGTCATAAAATGTGTTTTATGACACATAAAAAATTATGTCCTTCCTAGACAACTAGATAAGAACACTAACTATCGTAAAAGAAAGAAAAGGACTAATACTAAAAGATAATCTACAAGAAGGAATCCTAGATTCTATTCTAGAACAATTGCTCCAACTTCTTATAACAACAATAAAATTGCGTAAAAATATTTTAAACAAAAGGCAGAAGCTTGCAGGTTTGATCAAATACGAGCTAATAAGTGCAAATTAAAAACTAGAGCAATCTGTGTAAGAAAAGATGATCTATTACCACAGTTAAAATGAAACATAGTGATAAGTGGTTTTAGAGTTGAACACACTACAACTGGATGGTATTTAGACTCGGGATGTTCTAAACATATGACCGGGGATGATTCCAAACTCTCAAACAAAACTAACTTCTTCGGAAGAAAATTCTTGTTTGGAGATGGTGTATCAGCCCAGATCATTGGTAAAGGAACACTCCATGAATAAGGATTACCCATTCTTGAGAATGCTCTCTTAGTAAAAGGACTTAAAGCAAATTTGCTAAGTATATCACAGTTTTGTGACTTCAAATTATACTGTCACTTTTTCAAAGAACAATTGTAAAATTTTAGATAAAAAGGGTGACTGCATTATTAAAGGACTCCGTACTCCAGATAACTATTACACAGCCAATCAAAGTACAGAGATCTGTAACGTTTCCAGAATGGATGACAATGAGATATGGCATAATAGGTTGGATCACATTAATTATGATAACCTTGGCAAATTATGCTACCAAGAGATAGTTAGAGATATTCCTAAGATCAAACCAATTTCTAACATTGTCTGTGGTTCATGTTAAGAAGGAAAATTATTTAAGTCTCCCCATAAGAAAGTTAAGGAAGTTCTATCCACTAAACCTCTAGAACTCATCCATATGGACCTAATGGGTCCTTTTGTACTATTAGTCTCTGTGGAAACAGTTACATCCTTGTTATGGTTGATGACTTCACTCTATTCACTTGGGTTGCCTTCCTAAAAAATAAATCAGAAACCTTTCAAAAGTTTTTGAAAATTCTAGTTCGTATTGAAAACGAAAAGGACACCAGTAGATAGAATTCGTAGTGATATAGGAGGAGAATTCGTAGACTTAGGTATCATAGAATATGTGATTATAATGGTTAAAAACATGAATTTAGTGCCCCTAAGACACCTCAACAGAATGGGATAGCTGAGCATAAAAATTGCGCTCTTCAAGAAATGGACCAGGTGATGATTCATGCTAAAAACCTACCAAAATACTTTTGGGAAGAATTCATTCGTACTGCTTGTCATATAATCAATTGCGTCTATCTAAGGAAGAATACCAAACAAACATCCTATGAGCTTTGGTATGGAAAGAAACCTAACCTAAAATACTTTAGAACCTTTGGTAGTACCTCCTATGTCTGTAAGGATAGTGAACATTTGTCTAAATTCAAAACCAGAGGTGATAAAGCCATCTTTTTAGAATACTCTCCAAATAGTAGAGCATATCGTGTCGACAATCTTCGTACCAAAACCATGATGAAATCCATTAATATGGTTGTAAGTGACACGAATGCAGAAGGTAAGACCATAGAATCAATTATTGTGGATGAGTCCGAAAATGTTTTAAATTTTGACTCTCCAGAAATAGTTGAATCTTTACCAACTGAGACCACTGATATACCTAACTGGGTTTCTAAAGATCATCCTTTAGATAGTGTAGTTGTTAATCCTACTGAGCCTGTTCGTACAAGATCTCAACATTGTAACATTTCTCATTTTTCATGCTTTGTGTCTCTTATTGAGCCCGAAAATGTAAATAAAGCCTTGAATGACATTTTATGGATAAGTGCTATGCAGGAGGAACTTCTTTAATTTGTCATTCATGATGTCTGGTATCTTGTACTCGGGCCTAAAAATAAAAGGGTTATTGGCACACGCTAGTTTTTTAAAAACAAGACTGATGAGTCTGGGATGATTATTAGGAATAAAGCTAGATTAGTTGCCCAGGGCTACTCTCGAATTAAAAGAATAGATTTTGAGGAAAATTTTCCCCCTATCACTCGCCTCGAATCTGTTTGATTACTTTTTGCCATAGCATGTCATTTACCTTTCACTCTATATCTAATGGATGTTAAGTCAGCCTTCCTTAATTGAATTTTAACTGAGGAGACCTATGTAGAACAACCTAAAGGGTTTATTGACCCTCATCACCCAAATTATGTTTATCGTCTTAAGAAATCTCTTTATGGGTTAAAATAAGCTCCTAGAGCTTGGTATGAGCGTCTATCCACCTTTATTTTAGATAATGGATTTAGGAGAGGAGGAAATGACCAAACCTTGTTTGTCAAACATTATGACAACAACATTACTATTGCTCAAGTATATGTTGATGATATCATTTTTGGTTTTACTTCCCCTCTAGAAGTTAAAGCCTTCTCTGACATTATGCACAAAGAATTCCAAATGTCACTTATGGGGGAGTTACAGTTCTTCTTAGGACTCCAAGTTAAAAAAAAATTAGAAGGATTATTTCTATCGCAATCTAAATACTCTTTACAGATTGTTAAGAAGTTTGGCCTAGAAACGGCTAAAGACGCTAGGACTCCTATGAGTACCACAGACAAACTTTCCAAAGATGAGAATGGCAAATCTATTGATACCACTTTGTACCATAATATCATAGGAAGCTTACTTTATCTTACTACCTTCCATCCTTACATAATGTACTCTGTGTGTGTGTGTGCCCGATATCAAAATAATCCTAAGGAGAGTCACATTTTGTGCGTTAAAAGAATTATTAAATACATCAAAGGCACTCTAAACTTAGGACTTTGGTACACTAAAAACACATCTAGTACTATAGTAGGTTACATCGATGCTGATTGGTACGGGTGTATCGATGATAGTAAGAGTACTTCAGGAGCCTGATACTACATCGGTAACAACTTAGTAGGATGGAGTAGTAAGAGGCAAAATTGCACTTCCTTGTCTACTGCTGAATCTAAATATATTGCAACAGGAAGATACTGCTCTCAATTACTTTGGCTAAACAAATGCTAAAAGATTATGGTATCATTGAAGATAAGTTACATCACTATTGTGACAATCGAAGCTCAATTAACATTTCTAAAAATCTTGTTCAACACTCTCATATTAAACATATTAAAATCAGATATCATTTCATACGCGAGGTAGTTGAATCTAAGGAGTTGGAAATTAATTATCTTCCAAATGAATTACAATTAGCTGATATATTCACTAAACCCTTAGATAATGCGTGTTTTGAATCTTTACGCAAGTCGATTGGCATGATTTTTGCAGAATAATGTTATATTCTTTATGACTATTTTTCTTTGCCCTTCGTCCATTTGAGACAAAATGGGGGAGAAATTTGAGTCTTCTTGGACATTGTTGTATATACTCAACTAAAAATCTTGATCTTAGTTATCTTATTTTCAGGAATCAATATCGTCGGTTACAACAGGATTTTGTTAGGGTATTGATTTGTATCTAATTGACTTATGTAATTTTATCCTTCTAAGATATTGGGTTGATAGAATTTTTGTATAGGAATATGATTTTCTTATTTCTTTTGTATCCTTACGAGTCCTCGTTAACTCAAAGGATCTTTTGTCTCATATTTCCAAAGGGGGAGATTGAAGCACCCTATATCCTTGACTTACTTAAGTCTATACTATATAGGTGCTCATCTAGTTTGGAAATTCTGACAAAATTTGAGTCATATCCCCAGTCTCTTCATTTAATTCCTCTATAACTTCTTAAAGGTAGAGCTCCAACACCACACACTAGGATTGGATACATACATCATATTATGCTATATTTGGTTGAGTGTGTGTTAATATCCTTGAAATTTATTTTATACTATTTTTGGGAATTTTTAAGAATTTAAAATGTTTTTTTAATTAAAATAGCGGATTAAAAACCTTTGGGGTTTGATTTATAAATTGTTTTATGGCATAAATTCTGGTTGGGTATACACCAAAAACGCTTGAGAATAATGTGGGTGCAATTTTTATTTCTAAGAATTCAAAAATACACATTTTTCACTCAATCTCAACCTTACACGTGTTGCCCTTATAACGGCCTGATATGTGTTTTCTTACACTCACATACTTAACACTCAATGTGCACCATTGGATATTCTTAATCAATGATCTGCATGTGTTTTGTTATAATCCCCGTGTTTGATTTTAAACCAATCAAATCTATTTTAAAAGTGGTGGCTTGGCATCCCTTGGATCATCTTTGAATAAATCTTTATCGTTCATTTCGCTTCGATCTTCCAGAGCCTTCTACTCTCAATATAAAAGGAGACCTCGTCTCCGATTTTGTAACTTTTGGTCATTTGTTTCCTCTGAGAGAAGAGAGAGTAGAGAGAGTTAGAGAGAGAAAGAGAGTTTGAAAAGTTTTACAAACCCTAACTCAAAACTTCAAACCAAATAAAAACCAGAAAACCTTTTCCTGAGTGTTTATAGTTCGTGATTTGAGAATTTTTTCCTCTACTATCTTATATCTCTTTGCCAACTTAATCACGTTGATTATGTCTCTATTTCTTCATATAGAAATATGAGATTTGATCTCTGTGATACTGATCACGTATTTATTTTGCTAAGATCTTATTTCTTATTTCGATAAATCTATTCTTCATTGGTTATTTTCAAAATAAATGTTGTTTTCAAACCCTAAACCAAAAATACACTTTCGGATTTCAACTTACTCAAACTGTCAAACGTAGATCTAGTTTTGAGGTCTTGATTAGGGATTTCACTTTCATTTACTATTTTTAAAAAAAATAAAGTGCATAGGATCTTGGCGAGTTTGTATAGCAAGATTCCTTCTTGATCTTCGGTTATTTAAAAGATCCAAAATCTGACATATTTGACTAAGCTGATTTTAGAAAACTTTGCATCTAGAGAGATCTGTTTGTAATTTGATTCTCATATTGTCTGTAATTAAGTGTGTGTGGGTTTCATGCATGAGTTTAGAGCACTTCACTACATACACCTTCACACTACTATACTGAAACGTGTTGGTGTTGAGATACTGGACTATTAGAGTCAACATAAATCTGAAAGGAGTAAAGATAGGAAGCTGGGAGAACATCAGTAACATCAAAACCTTAGGATAAGTCAGAACACGCTAGAGGAGTTGGAACATTTCTGAACATAGATTAGGTTTGATTGTGTGTCTTGATTGTTATATTGCTTGTAACCTGTTAGTCATTTTTAGTGAAATTTTTACTTTTGTGGCGTAGAGGTCACCGTGAATGTTTCCCCAATTGGGTGGGGTTTTACCGCGTAAAATTGCTTGTGTACACTTTCGTTTACTCTCATCCCCTTCTTGAGGTTGTGTTGGTTTATTTTTCTTAAAGTTTTGTTTTTCAAAACTGGTAAACCTATAACAAAAATTACTCGTTCATCAATGTTGAAAAGTGCAACTGTGTGATAATTGATTATATTAAATTCGCAATATTTTAATCAACCTTTATTTACTTCAGCCCCTAAACATGAATCTATGGTGTGTGTGTCAACCCATAAATAAATAAAGCATGTGACACAAAAATATGCTGAGACACAGATTTCAGGAAAAAAAACCTTTCGGGTAAAAGCCTTTATTTCACTATATATCTATAAATCGAAACTTATAATTACATAGACAAATATGCAATGGATCAACGTGCAGCCAACCCACAAAGACACGCAGTCTTGAACTCAGCAAGAGAATACACGCAGCACCCTCCAAGAACTCGCAGCCCAATCTTCAGCAAAGAATCTTCACGCAGCAAGATCCTCAATGACACGCAGTCATATGGTGTAGAGACGCACTCCACAAAAGATGAACAAAGGCAAAAATGTGTTCTTGAACACCAAAACAATTCACTAAAGCAAGATGGGAGTTTTGTGAATTGTAAATAAAAGAGGATTAAACCCCTAAAAGAAGAAGCCTAAAGAATACTGCTTTGGCAGTGTTTCTATTCTGGAAAATGTATGGACTTCTTAATGAAACCGTTACCATTTAATGAGTATTTATAGAAAAACGTGCCTCCTCAAAAATAGAGTTCGTTCGAACGAGATCAGTAAGTCGCTCGAACGAGATCGCGCGACATGCTATCTCGCGCGAACGACATGCTATGTCGCTCGAACGACTGTTGCGAAAAATCATTATTTTAATGTCCGCTTCAACACTTAGAAAAAATACTCATTCTCAAATTTTGACGAAAAAGTCCGCTCCAACACTTAGAAAATATTTTGTAAAAATATCCCAAAAGCTCTAAGTGAAAAGTAAAGGTATTTCAAACATAATCTTACCAAAGTTAACTTCGCGGAGTCTTAAATGATGAAAAAATTGAGTAATTTGGATCCGTCTTTTATGTAGATGTTTCTTGAATGATCTTCGACGGTGTAGTGGTGTATGACATAATAAATTGATAACGGACCTATGAAAATATGTCCTTACAAATTTCCCCTATGTTTATGCCGGTACATACATAAAAAATCCGAATTATCAAAAACCAAATTTCCTATACAAATCTACCCTCCCATGAATAAATTTGCAAGACCTCAAATTTGTTCTTCAACCATCTTCGTCAAATCTCAAAGCTTTTCTCATCAGGGTGTGTAACATATCAATCTTCAATTTTGTACCTACACACATGAGATAAAGCAAAAACCTTTGTGACGCATCGAGTTTGAAATGATATAAGAATAAAGCATTAATAAATCAAATCTCCCCCATAATGCAAAAACTCCCCCATAACATGATAATTCTTTCTCCCCCTTTTTATGATGTCCCCAAATAGACAGATAAGAAGAAACAATCAAAACATGGAGTGTCACAATAAAATTGCATAGCAAATATGAATCAATCAATGCGCATGCAAAGGAGTATCCCAAAAACATTCACAAACTATTTTTGATTTTTCAAAATTTTCATACAAAAATAGGATACAAAAAAATCACACCATGGATTTAAAATCAAACAACCAACTCATGGAAATGGAATGTATAAGTGTGAACACATTCGATAGGTAAATAAACTCAATCAATAATATATACACGATGCATACGTGTACTCCTAACGAATGAGAATCAAAAGTATCCTTAGGTGTAAAAATTGTTGAATTTAAATGACATCGTCTTAATCAAATCAACAAATCAAAGTCTAAATGATTTCCACACTAATAACGTCCTAAACTATTTAGTGTCGTTTCGAGAACTTTTCAAAGCTCGTGCAAACCCATTGATATATCCATCCAAAACTCCCTCATATATAATAATGTAATTTTTATATCTAAAGAGGTACTAAATTCTCAACTTAGAGAAAACCTATTGGCCAAAATTTTTGGCATATTTCATATTTTTATTGCCTTAATTTTTTGTGTCAGATCTTTTCAAACGGTGGCTTTCACGAAGTGATTATTATTCACTCGCAGCCCTTTCCCGTGTTCACTCATCATTTTTTATAAACTAATCAATTAATTCCTCACGGGAAATGGTTTTTACATGCACTACTTTTATTACTCTCGTATTATTGCACTTGGTTCGTTTTAAGGACAGGATTGAGATGAAAAAACCTAACCAACATGTGATAAGTCAAGAACAATAATCAAACAAATCTGTGCATGTGTGCAATAGAGGAAATTATGAGTCAAACATGTAGGAAGCAACACTTAATTACATTTTAATGACTCCAAACATTATAAAGCACATGGATGAATTGACATATTGTCTCAAAACACTATCAAATAGTCACATGGATAAATGGAATGAAATTATGACTCGGTCATCCAAGTGTCTATCCATAAACGGTGTAGACAAAATACAAAAGTCTTTTTGGATTTTTAAAAATTTTATCAAAATAAAATCTTTTTGTATTTTTTCAAAATTTTCAAACAGAAAAAAAATATAACTACAAAATGATACAACCAGCAATGGGCATATAATATCGACATGCACAACATACTATGCTAGAAAACAAGGATCAAACCTTTATTTAAATTAAAATGATACGAATTTGAAAAGTGCGACTGTGTGATAATTGATTAAATTAAATTTGCAAGATTTCAATCAACCTTTATTTAATTCAGCCCCTAAACATGCATCTAAGGTGCGTGTGTCAGCCCATAAATAAATAAAGCATGTGACACAAAAATATGCTAAGACACAAATTTCAGGAAAAAACCCCTTTCGGGTAAAATCCTTTATTTCACTATGAATCTATAAATCGCAACTTACAATTACATAGAGAAATCTACAATGGATCAACGTGCAGCCAACCCACAAAGACACGCAGTCTTGAACTCAGCAAGAGAATACACACAGCACACTCCAAGGACTCGTAGCCCAACCTTCAGAAAAGAATCTTCACGCAGCAAGATCCTCAATGACACATAGTCACATGGTGTAGAGACGCACTCCACAAAAGAGAAACAAAGGCAAAGATGTGTTCTTGAACACCAAAACAATGCACTAAAGCAAGATGGGACTTTTGTGAATTGTAAACAAAAGAGGATTAAACCCCTAAAAGAAGAAGCCTAAAGAATACTGCTTTGGCAGTGTCTCTGTTTTGGAAAACGTATGAACTTCTCAATAAAACCGTTACCATTTAATGAGTATTTATAAAAAAATGTGTCGCCTCGAAAACAGAGCTCGTTCGAATGAGATCAGCAAGTTGCTCGAATGAAGGACAACTGTCGTTCGAACGAGATTGCGCGACATCCTATCTCCCGGGAACGACATGCTATGTCGCTCGAACGACTGTTGCGAAAAAATCATTATTTTAATGTCCGCTTCAACACTTAGAAAAAAGTTCGCTCCAACACTTAGAAAATATTTTGTAAAAATATCCCAAAAGCTCTAAGTGAAAAGTAAAGGTATTTCAAACATAATCTTACAAAAGTTAACTTCGCGGAGTCTTAAATGATGAAAAAAATGAGTAATTTGGATCCGTCTTTTATGTAGATGTTTCTTGAATGATCTTCGACGGTGTAGTGGTGTATGACATAATAAATTGATAAAGGACCTATGAAAATATGTCCTTACAAATTTCCCCTATGTTTATGCCGGTACATACATAAAAAATCCGAATTATCAAAAACCAAATTTCCTATACAAATCTACCCTCCCATGAATAAATTTGCAAGACCTCAAATCTGTTCTTCAACCATCTTCGTCAAATCTCAAAGCTTTTCTCATCAGGGTGTGCAACATATCAATCTTCAATTTTGTACCTACACACATGAGATAAAGCAAAAACCTTTGTGACGCATCGAGTTTGAAATGATATAAGAATAAAGCATTAATAAATCAAATCTCCCCCATAATGCAAAAACTCCCCCATAACATGATAATTCTTTCTCCCCCTTTTTATGATGTCCCCAAATATACAGATAAGAAGAAACAATCAAAACATGGAGTGTCACAATAAAATTGCATAGCAAATATGAATCAATCAATGCGCATGCAAAGGAGTATCCCAAAAACATTCACAAACTATTTTTGATTTTTCAAATTTTTCATACAAAAATAGGATACAAAAAAATCACACCATGGATTTAAAATCAAACAACCAACTCATGGTAATGGAATGTATAAGTGTGAACACATTCGATAGGTAAATAAACTCAATCAATAATATATACACGATGCATACGTGTACTCCTAACGAATGAGAATCAAAAGTATCCTTAGGTGTAAAAATTGTTGAATTTAAATGACATCGTCTTAATCAAATCAACAAATCAAAGTCTAAATGATTTCCACACTAATAACGTCCTAAACTATTTAGTGTCGTTTCGAGAACTTTTCAAAGCTCGTGCAAACCCATTGATATATCCATCCAAAACTCCCTCATATATAATAATGTAATTTTTATATCTAAAGAGGTACTAAATTCTCAACTTAGAGAAAACCTATTGGCCAAAATTTTTGGCATATTTCATATTTTTATTGCCTTAATTTTTTGTGTCAGATCTTTTCAAATGGTGGCTTTCACGAAGTGATTATTATTCACTCGCAGCCCTTTCCCGTGTTCACTCATCATTTTTTATAAACTAATCAATTAATTCCTCACGGGAAATGGTTTTTACATGCACTACTTTTATTACTCTCGTATTATTGCACTTGGTTCGTTTTAAGGACAGGATTGAGATGAAAAAACCTAACCAACATGTGATAAGTCAAGAACAATAATCAAACAAATCTGTGCATGTGTGCAATAGAGGAAATTATGAGTCAAACATGTAGGAAGCAACACTTAATTACATTTTAATGACTCCAAACATTATAAAGCACATGGATGAATTGACATATTGTCTCAAAACACTATCAAATAGTCACATGGATAAATGGAATGAAATTATGACTCGGTCATCCAAGTGTCTATCCATAAACGGTGTAGACAAAATACAAAAGTCTTTTTGGATTTTTAAAATTTTTATCAAAATAAAATCTTTTTGTATTTTTTCAAAATTTTCAAACAGAAAAAAATATAACTACAAAATGATACAACCAGCAATGGGCATATAATATCGACATGCACAACATACTATGCTAGAAAACAAGGATCAAACCTTTATTTAAATTAAAATGATACGAATTTGAAAAGTGCGACTGTGTGATAATTGATTAAATTAAATTTGCAAGATTTCAATCAACCTTTATTTAATTCAGCCCCTAAACATGCATCTAAGGTGCGTGTGTCAGCCCATAAATAAATAAAGCATGTGACACAAAAATATGCTAAGACACAAATTTCAGGAAAAAACCCCTTTCGGGTAAAATCCTTTATTTCACTATGAATCTATAAATCGCAACTTACAATTACATAGAGAAATCTACAATGGATCAACGTGCAGCCAACCCACAAAGACACGCAGTCTTGAACTCAGAAAGAGAATACACACAGCACACTCTAAGGACTCGTAGCCCAACCTTCAGAAAAGAATCTTCACGCAGCAAGATCCTCAATGACACATAGTCACATGGTGTAGAGACGCACTCCACAAAAGAGAAACAAAGGCAAAGATGTGTTCTTGAACATCAAAACAATGCACTAAAGCAAGATGGGACTTTTGTGAATTGTAAACAAAAGAGGATTAAACCCCTAAAAGAAGAAGCCTAAAGAATACTGCTTTGGCAGTGTCTCTGTTTTGGAAAACGTATGAACTTCTCAATAAAACCGTTACCATTTAATGAGTATTTATAAAAAAATGTGTCGCCTCGAAAACAGAGCTCGTTCGAATGAGATCAGCAAGTTGCTCGAATGAAGGACAACTGTCATTCGAACGAGATTGCGCGACATCCTATCTCCCGGGAACGACATGCTATGTCGCTCGAACGACTGTTGCGAAAAAATCATTATTTTAATGTCCGCTTCAACACTTAGAAAAAAGTTCGCTCCAACACTTAGAAAATATTTTGTAAAAATATCCCAAAAGCTCTAAGTGAAAAGTAAAGGTATTTCAAACATAATCTTACAAAAGTTAACTTCGCGGAGTCTTAAATGATGAAAAAATTGAGTAATTTGGATCCGTCTTTTATGTAGATGTTTCTTGAATGATCTTCGACGGTGTAGTGGTGTATGACATAATAAATTGATAAAGGACCTATGAAAATATGTCCTTACAAATTTCCCCTATGTTTATGCCGGTACATACATAAAAAATCCGAATTATCAAAAACCAAATTTCCTATACAAATCTACCCTCCCATGAATAAATTTGCAAGACCTCAAATCTGTTCTTCAACCATCTTCGTCAAATCTCAAAGCTTTTCTCATCAGGGTGTGCAACATATCAATCTTCAATTTTGTACCTACACACATGAGATAAAGCAAAAACCTTTGTGACGCATCGAGTTTGAAATGATATAAGAATAAAGCATTAATAAATCAAATCTCCCCCATAATGCAAAAACTCCCCCATAACATGATAATTCTTTCTCCCCCTTTTTATGATGTCCCCAAATAGACAGATAAGAAGAAACAATCAAAACATGGAGTGTCACAATAAAATTGCATAGCAAATATGAATCAATCAATGCGCATGCAAAGGAGTATCCCAAAAACATTCACAAACTATTTTTGATTTTTCAAATTTTTCATACAAAAATAGGATACAAAAAAATCACACCATGGATTTAAAATCAAACAACCAACTCATGGAAATGGAATGTATAAGTGTGAACACATTCGATAGGTAAATAAACTCAATCAATAATATATACACGATGCATACGTGTACTCCTAACGAATGAGAATCAAAAGTATCCTTAGGTGTAAAAATTGTTGAATTTAAATGACATCGTCTTAATCAAATCAACAAATCAAAGTCTAAATGATTTCCACACTAATAACGTCCTAAACTATTTAGTGTCGTTTCGAGAACTTTTCAAAGCTCGTGCAAACCCATTGATATATCCATCCAAAACTCCCTCATATATAATAATGTAATTTTTATATCTAAAGAGGTACTAAATTCTCAACTTAGAGAAAACCTATTGGCCAAAATTTTTGGCATATTTCATATTTTTATTGCCTTAATTTTTTGTGTCAGATCTTTTCAAACGGTGGCTTTCACGAAGTGATTATTATTCACTCGCAGCCCTTTCCCGTGTTCACTCATCATTTTTTATAAACTAATCAATTAATTCCTCACGGGAAATGGTTTTTACATGCACTACTTTTATTACTCTCGTATTATTGCACTTGGTTCGTTTTAAGGACAGGATTGAGATGAAAAAACCTAACCAACATGTGATAAGTCAAGAACAATAATCAAACAAATATGTGCATGTGTGCAATAGAGGAAATTATGAGTCAAACATGTAGGAAGCAACACTTAATTACATTTTAATGACTCCAAACATTATAAAGCACATGGATGAATTGACCTATTGTCTCAAAACACTATCAAATAGTCACATGGATAAATGGAATGAAATTATGACTCGGTCATCCAAGTGTCTATCCATAAACGGTGTAGACAAAATACAAAAGTCTTTTTGGATTTTTAAAAATTTTATCAAAATAAAATCTTTTTGTATTTTTTCAAAATTTTCAAACTGAAAAAAAATATAACTACAAAATGATACAACCAGCAATGGGCATATAATATCGACATGCACAACATACTATGCTAGAAAACAAGGATCAAACCTTTATTTAAATTAAAATGATACGAATTTGAAAAGTGCGACTGTGTGATAATTGATTAAATTAAATTTGCAAGATTTCAATCAACCTTTATTTAATTCAGCCCCTAAACATGCATCTAAGGTGCGTGTGTCAGCCCATAAATAAATAAAGCATGTGACACAAAAATATGCTAAGACACAAATTTCAGGAAAAAACCCCTTTCGGGTAAAATCCTTTATTTCACTATGAATCTATAAATCGCAACTTACAATTACATAGAGAAATCTACAATGGATCAACGTGCAGCCAACCCACAAAGACACGCAGTCTTGAACTCAGCAAGAGAATACACACAGCACACTCCAAGGACTCGTACCCCAACCTTCAGAAAAGAATCTTCACGCAGCAAGATCCTCAATGACACATAGTCACATGGTGTAGAGACGCACTCCACAAAAGAGAAACAAAGGCAAAGATGTGTTCTTGAACACCAAAACAATGCACTAAAGCAAGATGGGACTTTTGTGAATTGTAAACAAAAGAGGATTAAACCCCTAAAAGAAGAAGCCTAAAGAATACTGCTTTGGCAGTGTCTCTGTTTTGGAAAACGTATGAACTTCTCAATAAAACCGTTACCATTTAATGAGTATTTATAAAAAAATGTGTCGCCTCGAAAACAGAGCTCGTTCGAATGAGATCAGCAAGTTGCTCGAATGAAGGACAACTGTCGTTTGAACGAGATTGCGCGACATCCTATCTCCCGGGAACGACATGCTATGTCGCTCGAACGACTGTTGCGAAAAAATCATTATTTTAATGTCCGCTTCAACACTTAGAAAAAAGTTCGCTCCAACACTTAGAAAATATTTTGTAAAAATATCCCAAAAGCTCTAAGTGAAAAGTAAAGGTATTTCAAACATAATCTTACAAAAGTTAACTTCGCGGAGTCTTAAATGATGAAAAAATTGAGTAATTTGGATCCGTCTTTTATGTAGATGTTTCTTGAATGATCTTCGACGGTGTAGTGGTGTATGACATAATAAATTGATAAAGGACCTATGAAAATATGTCCTTACAAATTTCCCCTATGTTTATGCCGGTACATACATAAAAAATCCGAATTATCAAAAACCAAATTTCCTATACAAATCTACCCTCCCATGAATAAATTTGCAAGACCTCAAATCTGTTCTTCAACCAACTTCGTCAAATCTCAAAGCTTTTCTCATCAGGGTGTGCAACATATCAATCTTCAATTTTGTACCTACACACATGAGATAAAGCAAAAACCTTTGTGATGCATCGAGTTTGAAATGATATAAGAATAAAGCATTAATAAATCAAATCTCCCCCATAATGCAAAAACTCCCCCATAACATGATAATTCTTTCTCCCCCTTTTTATGATGTCCCCAAATAGACAGATAAGAAGAAACAATCAAAACATGGAGTGTCACAATAAAATTGCATAGCAAATATGAATCAATCAATGCGCATGCAAAGGAGTATCCCAAAAACATTCACAAACTATTTTTGATTTTTCAAATTTTTCATACAAAAATAGGATACAAAAAAATCACACCATGGATTTAAAATCAAACAACCAACTCATGGAAATGGAATGTATAAGTGTGAACACATTCGATAGGTAAATAAACTCAATCAATAATATATACACGATGCATACGTGTACTCCTAACGAATGAGAATCAAAAGTATCCTTAGGTGTAAAAATTGTTGAATTTAAATGACATCGTCTTAATCAAATCAACAAATCAAAGTCTAAATGATTTCCACACTAATAACGTCCTAAACTATTTAGTGTCGTTTCGAGAACTTTTCAAAGCTCGTGCAAACCCATTGATATATCCATCCAAAACTCCCTCATATATAATAATGTAATTTTTATATCTAAAGAGGTACTAAATTCTCAACTTAGAGAAAACCTATTGGCCAAAATTTTTGGCATATTTCATATTTTTATTGCCTTAATTTTTTGTGTCAGATCTTTTCAAACGGTGGCTTTCACGAAGTGATTATTATTCACTCGCAGCCCTTTCCCGTGTTCACTCATCATTTTTTATAAACTAATCAATTAATTCCTCACGGGAAATGGTTTTTACATGCACTACTTTTATTACTCTCGTATTATTGCACTTGGTTCGTTTTAAGGACAGGATTGAGATGAAAAAACCTAACCAACATGTGATAAGTCAAGAACAATAATCAAACAAATATGTGCATGTGTGCAATAGAGGAAATTATGAGTCAAACATGTAGGAAGCAACACTTAATTACATTTTAATGACTCCAAACATTATAAAGCACATGGATGAATTGACCTATTGTCTCAAAACACTATCAAATAGTCACATGGATAAATGGAATGAAATTATGACTCGGTCATCCAAGTGTCTATCCATAAACGGTGTAGACAAAATACAAAAGTCTTTTTGGATTTTTAAAAATTTTATCAAAATAAAATCTTTTTGTATTTTTTCAAAATTTTCAAACCGAAAAAAAATATAACTACAAAATGATACAACCAGCAATGGGCATATAATATCGACATGCACAACATACTATGCTAGAAAACAAGGATCAAACCTTTATTTAAATTAAAATGATACGAATTTGAAAAGTGCGACTGTGTGATAATTGATTAAATTAAATTTGCAAGATTTCAATCAACCTTTATTTAATTCAGCCCCTAAACATGCATCTAAGGTGCGTGTGTCAGCCCATAAATAAATAAAGCATGTGACACAAAAATATGCTAAGACACAAATTTCAGGAAAAAACCCCTTTCGGGTAAAATCCTTTATTTCACTATGAATCTATAAATCGCAACTTACAATTACATAGAGAAATCTACAATGGATCAACGTGCAGCCAACCCACAAAGACACGCAGTCTTGAACTCAGCAAGAGAATACACACAGCACACTCCAAGGACTCGTACCCCAACCTTCAGAAAAGAATCTTCACGCAGCAAGATCCTCAATGACACATAGTCACATGGTGTAGAGACGCACTCCACAAAAGAGAAACAAAGGCAAAGATGTGTTCTTGAACACCAAAACAATGCACTAAAGCAAGATGGGACTTTTGTGAATTGTAAACAAAAGAGGATTAAACCCCTAAAAGAAGAAGCCTAAAGAATACTGCTTTGGCAGTGTCTCTGTTTTGGAAAACGTATGAACTTCTCAATAAAACCGTTACCATTTAATGAGTATTTATAAAAAAATGTGTCGCCTCGAAAACAGAGCTCGTTCGAATGAGATCAGCAAGTTGCTCGAATGAAGGACAACTGTCGTTCGAACGAGATTGCGCGACATCCTATCTCCCGGGAACGACATGCTATGTCGCTCGAACGACTGTTGCGAAAAAATCATTATTTTAATGTCCGCTTCAACACTTAGAAAAAAGTTCGCTCCAACACTTAGAAAATATTTTGTAAAAATATCCCAAAAGCTCTAAGTGAAAAGTAAAGGTATTTCAAACATAATCTTACAAAAGTTAACTTCGCGGAGTCTTAAATGATGAAAAAATTGAGTAATTTGGATCCGTCTTTTATGTAGATGTTTCTTGAATGATCTTCGACGGTGTAGTGGTGTATGACATAATAAATTGATAAAGGACCTATGAAAATATGTCCTTACAAATTTCCCCTATGTTTATGCCGGTACATACATAAAAAATCCGAATTATCAAAAACCAAATTTCCTATACAAATCTACCCTCCCATGAATAAATTTGCAAGACCTCAAATCTGTTCTTCAACCAACTTCGTCAAATCTCAAAGCTTTTCTCATCAGGGTGTGCAACATATCAATCTTCAATTTTGTACCTACACACATGAGATAAAGCAAAAACCTTTGTGATGCATCGAGTTTGAAATGATATAAGAATAAAGCATTAATAAATCAAATCTCCCCCATAATGCAAAAACTCCCCCATAACATGATAATTCTTTCTCCCCCTTTTTATGATGTCCCCAAATAGACAGATAAGAAGAAACAATCAAAACATGGAGTGTCACAATAAAATTGCATAGCAAATATGAATCAATCAATGCGCATGCAAAGGAGTATCCCAAAAACATTCACAAACTATTTTTGATTTTTCAAATTTTTCATACAAAAATAGGATACAAAAAAATCACACCATGGATTTAAAATCAAACAACCAACTCATGGAAATGGAATGTATAAGTGTGAACACATTCGATAGGTAAATAAACTCAATCAATAATATATACACGATGCATACGTGTACTCCTAACGAATGAGAATCAAAAGTATCCTTAGGTGTAAAAATTGTTGAATTTAAATGACATCGTCTTAATCAAATCAACAAATCAAAGTCTAAATGATTTCCACACTAATAACGTCCTAAACTATTTAGTGTCGTTTCGAGAACTTTTCAAAGCTCGTGCAAACCCATTGATATATCCATCCAAAACTCCCTCATATATAATAATGTAATTTTTATATCTAAAGAGGTACTAAATTCTCAACTTAGAGAAAACCTATTGGCCAAAATTTTTGGCATATTTCATATTTTTATTGCCTTAATTTTTTGTGTCAGATCTTTTCAAACGGTGGCTTTCACGAAGTGATTATTATTCACTCGCAGCCCTTTCCCGTGTTCACTCATCATTTTTTATAAACTAATCAATTAATTCCTCACGGGAAATGGTTTTTACATGCACTACTTTTATTACTCTCGTATTATTGCACTTGGTTCGTTTTAAGGACAGGATTGAGATGAAAAAACCTAACCAACATGTGATAAGTCAAGAACAATAATCAAACAAATATGTGCATGTGTGCAATAGAGGAAATTATGAGTCAAACATGTAGGAAGCAACACTTAATTACATTTTAATGACTCCAAACATTATAAAGCACATGGATGAATTGACCTATTGTCTCAAAACACTATCAAATAGTCACATGGATAAATGGAATGAAATTATGACTCGGTCATCCAAGTGTCTATCCATAAACGGTGTAGACAAAATACAAAAGTCTTTTTGGATTTTTAAAAATTTTATCAAAATAAAATCTTTTTGTATTTTTTCAAAATTTTCAAACCGAAAAAAAATATAACTACAAAATGATACAACCAGCAATGGGCATATAATATCGACATGCACAACATACTATGCTAGAAAACAAGGATCAAACCTTTATTTAAATTAAAATGATACGAATTTGAAAAGTGCGACTGTGTGATAATTGATTAAATTAAATTTGCAAGATTTCAATCAACCTTTATTTAATTCAGCCCCTAAACATGCATCTAAGGTGCGTGTGTCAGCCCATAAATAAATAAAGCATGTGACACAAAAATATGCTAAGACACAAATTTCAGGAAAAAACCCCTTTCGGGTAAAATCCTTTATTTCACTATGAATCTATAAATCGCAACTTACAATTACATAGAGAAATCTACAATGGATCAACGTGCAGCCAACCCACAAAGACACGCAGTCTTGAACTCAGCAAGAGAATACACACAGCACACTCCAAGGACTCGTAGCCCAACCTTCAGAAAAGAATCTTCACGCAGCAAGATCCTCAATGACACATAGTCACATGGTGTAGAGACGCACTCCACAAAAGAGAAACAAAGGCAAAGATGTGTTCTTGAACACCAAAACAATGCACTAAAGCAAGATGGGACTTTTGTGAATTGTAAACAAAAGAGGATTAAACCCCTAAAAGAAGAAGCCTAAAGAATACTGCTTTGGCAGTGTCTCTGTTTTGGAAAACGTATGAACTTCTCAATAAAACCGTTACCATTTAATGAGTATTTATAAAAAAATGTGTCGCCTCGAAAACAGAGCTCGTTCGAATGAGATCAGCAAGTTGCTCGAATGAAGGACAACTGTCGTTCGAACGAGATTGCGCGACATCCTATCTCCCGGGAACGACATGCTATGTCGCTCGAACGACTGTTGCGAAAAAATCATTATTTTAATGTCCGCTTCAACACTTAGAAAAAAGTTCGCTCCAACACTTAGAAAATATTTTGTAAAAATATCCCAAAAGCTCTAAGTGAAAAGTAAAGGTATTTCAAACATAATCTTACAAAAGTTAACTTCGCGGAGTCTTAAATGATGAAAAAATTGAGTAATTTGGATCTGTCTTTTATGTAGATGTTTCTTGAATGATCTTCGACGGTGTAGTGGTGTATGACATAATAAATTGATAAAGGACCTATGAAAATATGTCCTTACAAATTTCCCCTATGTTTATGCCGGTACATACATAAAAAATCCGAATTATCAAAAACCAAATTTCCTATACAAATCTACCCTCCCATGAATAAATTTGCAAGACCTCAAATCTGTTCTTCAACCATCTTCGTCAAATCTCAAAGCTTTTCTCATCAGGGTGTGCAACATATCAATCTTCAATTTTGTACCTACACACATGAGATAAAGCAAAAACCTTTGTGACGCATCGAGTTTGAAATGATATAAGAATAAAGCATTAATAAATCAAATCTCCCCCATAATGCAAAAACTCCCCCATAACATGATAATTCTTTCTCCCCCTTTTTATGATGTCCCCAAATAGACAGATAAGAAGAAACAATCAAAACATGGAGTGTCACAATAAAATTGCATAGCAAATATGAATCAATCAATGCGCATGCAAAGGAGTATCCCAAAAACATTCACAAACTATTTTTGATTTTTCAAATTTTTCATACAAAAATAGGATACAAAAAAATCACACCATGGATTTAAAATCAAACAACCAACTCATGGAAATGGAATGTATAAGTGTGAACACATTCGATAGGTAAATAAACTCAATCAATAATATATACACGATGCATACGTGTACTCCTAACGAATGAGAATCAAAAGTATCCTTAGGTGTAAAAATTGTTGAATTTAAATGACATCGTCTTAATCAAATCAACAAATCAAAGTCTAAATGATTTCCACACTAATAACGTCCTAAACTATTTAGTGACGTTTCGAGAACTTTTCAAAGCTCGTGCAAACCCATTGATATATCCATCCAAAACTCCCTCATATATAATAATGTAATTTTTATATCTAAAGAGGTACTAAATTCTCAACTTAGAGAAAACCTATTGGCCAAAATTTTTGGCATATTTCATATTTTTATTGCCTTAATTTTTTGTGTCAGATCTTTTCAAACGGTGGCTGTCACGAAGTGATTATTATTCACTCGCAGCCCTTTCCCGTGTTCACTCATCATTTTTTATAAACTAATCAATTAATTCCTCACGGGAAATGGTTTTTACATGCACTACTTTTATTACTCTCGTATTATTGCACTTGGTTCGTTTTAAGGACAGGATTGAGATGAAAAAACCTAACCAACATGTGATAAGTCAAGAACAATAATCAAACAAATCTGTGCATGTGTGCAATAGAGGAAATTATGAGTCAAACATGTAGGAAGCAACACTTAATTACATTTTAATGACTCCAAACATTATAAAGCACATGGATGAATTGACATATTGTCTCAAAACACTATCAAATAGTCACATGGATAAATGGAATGAAATTATGACTCGGTCATCCAAGTGTCTATCCATAAACGGTGTAGACAAAATACAAAAGTCTTTTTGGATTTTTAAAATTTTTATCAAAATAAAATCTTTTTGTATTTTTTCAAAATTTTCAAACAGAAAAAAATATAACTACAAAATGATACAACCAGCAATGGGCATATAATATCGACATGCACAACATACTATGCTAGAAAACAAGGATCAAACCTTTATTTAAATTAAAATGATACGAATTTGAAAAGTGCGACTGTGTGATAATTGATTAAATTAAATTTGCAAGATTTCAATCAACCTTTATTTAATTCAGCCCCTAAACATGCATCTAAGGTGCGTGTGTCAGCCCATAAATAAATAAAGCATGTGACACAAAAATATGCTAAGACACAAATTTCAGGAAAAAACCCCTTTCGGGTAAAATCCTTTATTTCACTATGAATCTATAAATCGCAACTTACAATTACATAGAGAAATCTACAATGGATCAACGTGCAGCCAACCCACAAAGACACGCAGTCTTGAACTCAGCAAGAGAATACACACAGCACACTCCAAGGACTCGTAGCCCAACCTTCAGAAAAGAATCTTCACGCAGCAAGATCCTCAATGACACATAGTCACATGGTGTAGAGACGCACTCCACAAAAGAGAAACAAAGGCAAAGATGTGTTCTTGAACACCAAAACAATGCACTAAAGCAAGATGGGACTTTTGTGAATTGTAAACAAAAGAGGATTAAACCCCTAAAAGAAGAAGCCTAAAGAATACTGCTTTGGCAGTGTCTCTGTTTTGGAAAACGTATGAACTTCTCAATAAAACCGTTACCATTTAATGAGTATTTATAAAAAAATGTGTCGCCTCGAAAACAGAGCTCGTTCGAATGAGATCAGCAAGTTGCTCGAATGAAGGACAACTGTCGTTTGAACGAGATTGCGCGACATCCTATCTCCCGGGAACGACATGCTATGTCGCTCGAACGACTGTTGCGAAAAAATCATTATTTTAATGTCCGCTTCAACACTTAGAAAAAAGTTCGCTCCAACACTTAGAAAATATTTTGTAAAAATATCCCAAAAGCTCTAAGTGAAAAGTAAAGGTATTTAAAATATAACCTTACCAAAGTTAACTTTGCGGAGTCTTGAATGATGAAAAACTTGAGTAATTTGGATTCGTCTTTAATGTAGATGTCTCTTGAATGATTTTCGATGATGTAGAGGTATATGACATAAGTAATTGATAACGGACCTATGAAAATATGTCCTTACAACTGTTTTACACATCTTGTGTTTATAATTTATTTTAAGAAAAGAGTTTCTTTAAGAAACAGTTCGGAGCCATTTAGATAGTTTAATCTTGTATTAAAAAACTTAAGTGGTAGTTTTTCACACCTAAATCCCTATTTTCCTTCTTTTTCTCTCATCTCGTTCTATTTCTCCCATTTTAGTAAGTCTATAGTTGTAATTTCCTTATTTGTTATTTTTTATAATTGTAATTTCCCAGCTAAGACAATTAATCCATAAACCAATTTTAGAAGATAACAGATTGGCGTAGTCTGTGGAAACACAACAAGCCATTGTTGTTTCCCTCCACCCTTAGTCTTGACACTTATTTCCTTTTTTTAATCTTGTGCTTGTAAATTGTAAGAAATGCAGATAACCTAGAAAGTAGTTACGGAGCAGAAGCACTTCCACCCTCCACACCTATGGGAATGGGTGACATACAGGGAGCTTTGATGAGTCTACAAAAGGGCCAAGAGGGAATGCAGGAAAGCATTAAGTAGCTGACACAGACACTTTAGGCTGGACATAGTAGGTTTGGAGTGGATCCTATCACTCTTACCAAATGAGAAACCTCAAAAGAAGAGAAACAATATTTCCTCTAGCCCTTATAGAGATATGAGTAATGCTTATAGAACGCAAGTTTTAGAAAACCCAAGGACGTTGAACATGGGATCACGTGATGGCAGGAGTGCATCTAGGCATTCAAGATTATGAAAGGACAAGTCATACCGACCAAGAGTTATTTCCTCCCTTAGATAAACTGCGTATGATAATGAGCAATCCTTATTTGAGGAAAGGCCCAGTGTGCTGGAAAGGCTGAGTAGAGGGTCTTCTTTTGATCGATTGGGCCCATGTAAAATAAAGGGCCAGCTTTTAATAGGTCCCAAAGAGCACAACGAGAATAAAAAAGCATCAGTTCGATCAGTTTCCAATTATAAACAGCACTCAACTTAATCCAGAAGAAGCATAAGGAGATCGACCCAAGCCGAGCAGACTTTTGAGGAAGATAGCTCGTCTGAAGGTCGAGGCTGAATAATTAAGACCATCACAGTTAAGGCCGAGCAGGATGATCAACCATGGAAGGGATCCATCCTATAATTGAAAGACATTTCGAAGAAATGGCGATCCAAGAACCCTTTGCACCGAGACTTTGTGAAGGGGTCTACCATCACCCCAATGATCGTGGGTTATCTGAAACTCGCAAAATTCAAACCACCGATCATCACGCCTAGATTTGATGGCGAAGTCGATCACATACTACATGTAGAGCAGTATCAAGTCGTTGTTGAAATCTACTTGATTTCGAACTAAATGTGTTCCCAAGCATTCTCTTACACGATCACTAGATCAACCCAAATATAGTATAACAGTCTACCACGTGAGAAAATCTCCATTTCCAATAGTTGGTCGATCTCTTTGTCAGTAATTTTTATTTTGAAGTCAATCCAGAAAAGAGAGTTTCTCACTTACTCAATGTATAGCAAAAGGTCAACGAGACCACGCATAACTTTCTTCAATAATGAGAAGTTATAGATGGTGGAATATAATGAGTGAAAATGTATATTCCTGGAATTTCCTTTTATATAAACAACACATGATGCGGAAGCGTAAAACGTGATGGTTCACAAAATAAAACAAAAATTTTTAATTTTCTTGAACCAAATTAAAATTACAGCAAGTGAAGTAAAATTAATCAATTAATATATTCACTTAAACTAATTAATTAATACACAATTACTCAATATTTAATATAAGCCCCAAATTAAATTGAGTGCGATAATTTAAACCAAATTTTATCTTGAATTATCCTACGCATGCGTTCTAAATTATGACGCAAGATAAAATAAACCAATCACACTACGCCGCGATGTACGAGAAAAACCCAAGACGGGAAACAACCTCGGACGGCCCTAGCCATAAATCCACTAGATACGGAATTACAATTACAAGACAGATAGACTTACAACGCACGACTCGATCCCTCTCAAGCCTTGACGCTTCTTCTTGTAGATACCTTTTCCTAGCAGATAACCTTGGAACACCACCGCGGTCTCGGAATCCACCGATAGGACATTATATGGTCACCGTCACCCAAACATGGAGCCTTTCTCCGTGTGGGTAAATTAACATGAGAAACACTTCTTCTTTCTTCATGGGAGGTAGAAGCAAAACCCGAAACGTCTCTTCAATTCGGTGTAGAGAAAACCGGTGCCAAACTCCAAGCAATTGATATGTATATGAGAACTTGGAATAAACTTATTTGGGTGTAAACAAAAGAGTGATGGATATTTTTCTCTAAAAATTTCACTCAAAACATGAACATTTTCCTTAAAACAATTTTCGTTCAAACTCTCTCTAAGAGATGAAGATAGGATGGAAAAGTCAGATTGGAAAATGTTATTCCTGCACATAATAAATTCTGAAAAAGTTGGTTAAAAGCCAAGTGGGGAAGTGGGTGCAAAACTGCCACAAAACTGCCAAAAACTGTTCCCGCCTGGCATCTTGTTCGAACGACATTTCGTTTGAACGAAATCTCGTTCGAACGAGACTTCTAACGACGTTCCAGATTAAACTCGTTAGAAATCTCGTTAGATATCTCGTTCGAACGATATATCGAACGACATTCCAGTATACCTTAGTGGGAACTCGTTGGCAGGTTCGTTCGAATGACAATCTCGTTCGAATGACTCTATCGAACGAAAAACCAGAAATTTTGGAAAATTCGATTTTAGCCCAGAAAACTTTATAAACATTTATTTAAAGTGTTAATTAGTTCTTTCTTAAAACAAAACGCAGTTTTTATTAAACCTAACACCCAATAAACTTTGTTCCAAGCTCCTATATATATATATAATTGCATTCATACCTTGGGAGCATGGAACCATAGTTGATGACGTAGAAACGAGGCACGCAAACCGGCATATTTGATAAAGCTTTATACTCTTTGCCGCTACGTCTTCAACAAAAACTTCATAGGCTTGAGAATATTATAATTAAATACTATCCTATGAATAAATGTTTTTGTCCGGAATTGAGCCAAAACTATATATGGACTCAATTGGAAATTTGTGTCCTTACAAATCTCCCCCTTTGGCTATTCCGGGACAAAAACCAAACAAAAATCCTAAAGGGTTGTCAAGCTCACTAGACTCAAAAACATAACCCTCTCAAACTTGACTCAACCCAAGGATCAAATGCTTTTCCGTTTAAACAATGCCGCTTTACAAGAAATCATGCACACTTAAGCAAACTCATCAAAGAATTAAATGCAATTAATTAATTACTCCCCCTAACACATGACCTACTTAGAAAGACGTCTCCCCCTAAGATAAATCTCCCCCAAACTAAGATACGATAATAATGGGATTAGATACCATTTCTCCCCCTATCATTTTCTCCCCCTTTTTGTTCAAGAATAGGCAAAGGATAAAGAATCAAAACATTAAAGCATGTTGAAACTTAAAGTGATAAGACATGAAAGCATATGGGCATTTAAAAGCATAACTAATCCAAAATAGATACCAATAATGAAGTATAAGCATGGATGGAGTAGAAATCAAGGCAAAGACAAATAAATATCTATATATAAACTAGAAATATACCAATGAAGCACTTGCATATATATATAGATATAAACACACATATAACACAAAATACAATAAGTTTTCACACTCGTATGGCAAAAATGTGTCATATGGAAACATAAGTGTTGGGGTGTGAACTAGAAACAATTAAATTTTGGCCCAAACACTTAATAAACATTCACGGAGTTCTCATTTGATTGCAAACTTTATCACATTTAAATATAACCTCATGTGACAATATGAAGATTGAACTCAATGAACAAACATACACAATGCATACAAGCCTATCATGATGATGATTCTACAAACCAAATAGAGTCATGACATTAAAGACAACTAGGATAAACGGACATTGTGCAAACCGTTGATATACCATCCAATTCTCCCTCAATAAGCATATATATTCTTTTGTTTTGAATGAATATATCAAACAAACATAGGCCTTGGCAATTGTTTTCTTTTTAATGCCAAATATTCTATTTTTAGGCCTTTGTATCACGTATTTCTTTTTGATCCAATAAACGGTGACTTACTATCGCAAAGGATTTAATTCATCCTTTCGGAGCCCTTCCCCGTGTACATTTTATTTATCATGTTTTCATTTTCACACAAATCTCACATGCAACGGATTTTGACATGCACTAGTCCTCCTAGGTCATAGATATGTAGATGACTAGATTGGTCGGAGAACACCTCAAAAAGCTCAAATATAACATGTGACATTAAGATTTCAAAAGATCTCGTGCATGAGTGAAAAGAGGCATATAAAAATAGAATCCATTTAAACAACACAAAATCCAACTACTCCATATAAAACATGGTAAAGAACATTTTAAGTATTGAAAATCTAAACCAAATGTTCTAGCCACGTGGGAGCGTAAAAGATGGGATTCAAACACAAATATATGCCACATAAAGTGTGTCAAACTAAAATACACACAAAAAAAATCTTTTTGAGTTTTTGAAATTTTTGACCAAAAATAAATAATATATACTCAAAAGACAAACACAAATCATTTGAATCTTTCATTAAGCTTAAATTACCAAGAGATAAAATCCAAATGATAAACAAAAATCTTTTTGTATTTTTCATTTAATGCAAACAAAATGAAGGAAATGTAATACAAAAGATAAACAAAAATCATAATTCTAGCATGTGATAAGCATGGAGCATAGACTAGAAAATGATTAAACAAACATACATTTAGCATGTAAATATAGCGTGAAGTACAAACGCTAAAGTATGCAAACACTAACACATTCATCCTTTAGATTTAGCAAGGGAGGAAGAATGTGAAAATAAATGAGAATCAAGAACCCTATTTTGCAAGGCAACCAAGTCAGATTTCCTAACCCAAATTAATGAAGAATGACTATCTTGGGGTGTTGGAACGTTAACTACCGTGGTTACTTTACTATGGAATTGTCTAGGAATTCGTTTAAGATCAAAACAAAATTTCCTAAGATGACCTTTTCGACCACAATGTGTACAAGCAAAAACATGTCGAAAAGATTTTCCTAAGGAGTGATCATTAAAAGCATTCCTAGTAGATTCTCCTAAAACATTGGTCTTGGCTTTATGAGTAGATTCATTACAAGTATTGAAGCCTAAACCACAAGTTTCATTTTTAATTTGGACCGTTCCTAACATTTTATCGAGTTTTTCCGAACGACACTCCAAATCAAATTTGACATTACTAGAGTCTTTTAATTTATTATGCAATTCTAAAATGTTAGACTCTAATAAAACATTTCGCTCTTCAAAAGCAAGAAGCTCCTTTTTCAAGGATTCCATTAAACCCTTAAGGCTATCTCTTTCACCTTCTACATATTCTAGCTTTTCTCGAAGAGTCCTCTCACGTGTCCTAAGGTCTTCTATTAAAGCATTTTCATCAACGACCTTGACACTCTCTCTTAAACTAGCTTCTAACATCAAATTAGCTCTTTTTAATTTAATAGATTATTTATAAAGTTCTTGAAAAGCATTTTGAAGTTCACTCACATTAACCTCTTCTTCATTTTCACTCTCTCTTTCTTCTCCACTCTCACTATCATCAAAAATAAGAGAATCATGTACAATGACCTTGGAAGTGGCATGCGCTATCATTTCATCAATTGATGAGTTCTCACTATCACTCACATGACTAGCCATAAAAGTCACAAAAAATTTCTTAGTGGGGGAATCGGGCTTCTCTTCCTTATCACTATCACTAAGGGTTGCATTATATGAAATGGGTCGCTTACCCTATTTCCTTAGTTTAGTGGGGCACTCATAAGCCCTATGTCCATAACCTTCACAACCGAAACACTTATTAGACTCGTCCCTATCTAAATTTTCATTACTAGGTTTAGGGATCTTTTCGGCTTTAGGAATCTTCTCCGCTTTAGGAATCTTCTCATTCTTGTTATGCTTAGAAGATTCAAATTTCTTAAAATTATTTTTAAATTTATTTTTGTTAATTTTAAGAAATTTTCTAAAATTGCGAGCAAATAAAGCCATGTCTTCCGAGTCACTATCACTATCGCTTTCTACTACTTGTTTGACCTCTTTTCGGGCTTTTAAATCAACGCCCTTTTCGATTTTCTTTTCAGTTTTAGAGGGAAACATATCCAGTTCATAGGTTTGTAAATCGCCTACAAGCTCTTCTAATTTCTTAGAGGCTAAAGTGGGTAAAGAATTTAGCACAGTCACCTTTGGAATAAATCTATCGGGTAGGGACATTAAAATTTTCCTTACAACACGGTCGTCAGGTATTTTTTTCTTCCAAGTTAAAAGATGAATTAACAATATCAGAAAGTCTAGCATAAAATTCATCAAATGTTTCTTTTTCATTCATTTTGATAGTTTCAAATTGAGTGGTGAGGTTTTGGAGTTTTGAAGCTTTAACGACACTAGTTCCTTCATGAGTTAATTGTAAAACATCCCAAGCTTCTTTAGCGGTCTCACACGTCATAATACGTCGGAATTCATCTGATGTGACAGCGCTAAACAAGGCATTTAAACCACGGGAATTGAAATTAGCAAGTTTAAACTCATTTTCAGTCCATCTATCGGCGGGTTTGATAACACGTTCATTTTCAACTAAATAAGTTGGTGGGGACCACTCGTTAACAACAGACATCCAAACCCTTTTGTCGATAGATTTTAGTGCCGATTTCATGCGCGCTTTCCAATACGCGTAGTTTGAACCATCGAAAATAGGAAATTTTGAAAATGGGGAAAATTCCATTTCAGCCCAAAATTTAAAGGATCTTTAACGAAATAATTTATCGTTTTTGGCTCTGATACCAATTTGAAAACGTATATTCCTGGAATTTCCTTTTATATACACAACAGATGATGCGGAAGTGTAAAACGTGATGGTTCACAAAATATAACAACAAATTTTAATTTTCTTGAACCAAATTAAAATTACAGCAAGTGAAGTAAAATTAATCAATTAATATATTCACTTAAACCAATTAATTAATACACAATTACCCAATATTTAATATAAGCCCCAAATTAAATTGAGTGTGATAATTTAAACCAAATTTTATCTTGAATTATCCTACGCATGCGTTCTAAATTATGATGCAAGATAAAATAAACCAATCACACTACGCCGTGATGTACGAGGAAAAACCCAAGACGGGAAACAACCTCGGATGGCCCTAGCCACAAATCCACTAGATACGGAATTACAATTACAAGACAGATAGACTTACAACGCACGACTCGATCCCTCTCAAGCCTCGACGCTTCTTCTTATAGATACCTCTTCCTAGCGGATAACCTTGGAACACCACCGCGGTCTCGGAATCCACCGATAGGAATTTATATGGTCACCGTCACCCAAACATAGAGCCTTTCTCCGTGTGGGTAAATTAACATGAAAAACACTTCTTCTTTCTTCGTGGGAGGTACAAGAAAAACCCGAAATGTGTCTTCAATACGGTGTAGAGAAAACCGGTGCCAAACTCCAAGCAATTGATATGTATATGAGAACTTGGAATAAACTTATTTGGGTGTAAACACAAGAGTGATGGATATTTTTCTCTAAAAATTTCACTCAAAACATGAACATTTTCCTTAAAACAATTTGCTTTCAAACTCTCTCCAAGAGATGAAGATAGGATGGAAAAGTTAGATTGGAAAATGTTATTCCTGCAGATAATAAAGTCTGAAAAAGTTGGTTAAAAACCAAGTGGGGAAGTGGGTGTAAAACTGCCAAAAACTGTTCCCGCCTGGCATCTCGTTCGAACGACATTTCGTTCGAACGAAATCTCATTTGAACGACATTTTGTTCGAACGAAATTTTGTTCGAACGAGACTTCTAACGACGTTCCAGATTGAACTCGTTAGAAATCTCGTTAGATATCTCGTTCGAACATAAGGTTCGTTCGAACGACATATCGAACGACATTCCAGTATACCTTAGTGGGAACTCGTTGGCAGGTTCATTCGAACGACATTTTCGTTCAAACGACAATCTCGTTCGAACGACTCTATCGAACAAAAAACAAAAAAGTTTGGAAAATTCGAGTTTAGCCCAGAAAACTTTATAAACATTTATTTAAAGTTTTAATTAGTTATTTCTTAAAATAAAATGCAGTTTTTATTAAACCTAACACCCAATAAACTTTGTTCCAAGCTCCTATATATATATATAATTGCATTCATACCTTGGGAGCATGGAACCATAGTTGATGACGTAGAAACGAGGCACACAAACCGGCATATTTGATGAAGCTTTATACTCTTTGCCGCTAAGTCTTCAACAAACACTTCATAGGATTGAGAATATTACAATTAAATACTATCCTATGAATAAATGTTTTTTTCCGGAATTGAGCCAAAACTATATATGGACTCAATTGGAAATTTGTGTCCTTACAATGAGCAAACTACCATAACCACGCTGATGAGTAGTCTACAATCGGGAAAGTGATTATGGGCGCTATCTAAAGAGCCACTAAGAATAATGATAGAATTCTTAGCTAAGGCAGGAAAAATCATAAATGCTCAGGAGTCTATGGAGACCAAGGAATCGGATCCTCCAAAGGTTACCTCTAATTAAAACAATGAAAAGAAAGCTCAGAATGATAAAAGGATTGAGAAGTTGAAAAAGTATGATGAGTACACCCTTTGTCCATTAGAATCCATCATATCCTTAAGGATATTAGAGGAAATAAATACTTTAGATGGACCGGGAAACTGAAATCCCCAGTAAATCATCGAGACAAAATCAATAATTATTATTTTCACAAGGACCATGGCCACAAAATGGACAATTGCATTGCTCTCAAGAACAAAATTGAGAGCTTAATAAAAATAGGGAAGCTAACAAGGTATATGGATAAAGATGGATGAGTAGATCCAAATAAAGAGAGTTAGGGAAGAAAACATTCAGATTCTCCCAATAGGAAAATATGTGAGATGAAAAGGGGACGCGATGATGATTCAGAGGATGAATCGAAAAAAAAGTCGAAAGATCCTATCCATGAGGTTAATATGATTTCCTTTGGATACTATTTTATTACTGTTGGGGATGCTGGAGGAGGATAAGAGCTTTCTCAAAAGAAAGCCTACCTCAACAAGGCAAAGGCTTGCGGGCACATCAGACAGATCAACCTAATGGGTAGCGTGCATACTCATCTAAGGAATGAAAATAAAGATCGCCTTATTATTGGTTTTTCAAAAGATAATTTATCTGGTGTCTTGTTCTAACATGACAACCCTATGGTCATTACCATGATGGAACACGAAAGCATGGTATCTAGGATCCTCGTCGATAATGGAAGCTCAGTGGGTGTGATGTTCTATAATTTCTTCAAAATCCTGAGACTTAGATACAACAATCTAACACCCTACCATCAGCCACTAATCGATTTCTCGGGTGAAAAGGTGTACCCCTTTAGCACGGTTGAATTGGAGGTTATAATAGGTGCCTCGACAACATGGCGAACATAAAATGTATATTTTTTTCATCCTGAATAAAAATGTTCTCCCAGCTTATAACATCATTCTCGTGATAGTAGGGCTAAAGAAGTTCGAGGACATACCTTTTACAGATCACAGCAGAACCAAATGGAGGCTAGAGAATGATACTACACCTCTGTTGACCAAGAAAGGAAGAAGAAGTTGACTACGACCTACCAGATCAAAACAATAGACCCACAAGACGAGGAAAAATTAGTCAAGGTGTAGGCAGTTGAAGAGATCGATTACATTATTCTTAATGATCTACACCCAGAGAAGTATGTTCATATTGGTTCGTCTCTGAGGCCCTAACTCAAGAAAAATCTAATCAATTTTCTCAAACAATGAAAAAGTGTTTTTTCCTGTAGTACTAAAGACATGCCTGAATTGATCCAGATTTCATATGTCACGAGTTAAGTATAATAAAAGTAGAAAAACCAGTTAAATGAAAGTAGTGAGTCTTTGATCAGGAAAAGAATATGGCAGTGTAAGAGGAAGTCCAAAAATTACA
Source organism: Sambucus nigra (assembly GCA_949130495.1). Lineage (NCBI taxonomy): Eukaryota > Viridiplantae > Streptophyta > Magnoliopsida > Dipsacales > Adoxaceae > Sambucus > Sambucus nigra. The sequence goes on along the minus strand of OX422212.1, from coordinate 548,846,720 downwards.
AAAGGCCAACTTCGTAAATGGTGTCAGATATTCGAAGTGACTCTCTAATGTGGTGGTGGTCCGGAATAAGAAGAATAGATGGAGAATATATGCGGATTTCACGGATTTGAACAAAACATATCCCAAAGATCTTTAACCACTGCCCATGATTGACCACCTAGTCGATGCCACCTCAGAACACGAGTTACTCAGCTTCATGGATGCTTATTCTAGGTATAATAATATCAAATTGAATTCGGAGGATCGAGAGAAAACATCATTCATCACCATTAGAGGTACTTACTACTACAACATCATGCCTTTCAGACTCAAAATCGCCGGGGTAACCTACCAGAGGTTGGTGAACAAAGTGTTTGAAGAGAAGATTGAAAAGAATATGGCGGTATCTATTAACGATATGCTCACGAAAAGCAAAGAGGTAACTGACCACGTCAAAGACTTGCAATAGACATTTGATCAGCTACAGAAACATCATATAAAGCTTAACCAGGCGAAATGTGTCTTCGGCGTGATGGAAGGCGTGTTCCTAGGCTTCATCGTTAGCGAGAGAGGAATCGAGGCTAACCGAAGAAAATGTAACAACCCAGATTTTTTTAAATGAGAATTTTTAAATTAATTTTGGAAATCATAGAAAAATAAAATTATTGGATTTTATAATTTAAAATGATTATTTTTATATTTGAAAAATAAATTTTCGAACGGAATTGGAATCGGAATTAAAATGGAGTTTTAATTGCATTTTTATTATATAGAAAAGTCCTCAAAACATAAAAGTCTCTACAAAAAATAATATTTTTAGAAATTCGATCGTCCGATGGAGCTGAATGTTTCACAGCAACCCTGTCTCACCGTTAGCTACAACATACCAAAATTTCAAGTCATTTTGACGATTCAATCGTCCTTAATGATTTTTCAAGTGTTTGTATCGGATTAGAACTCTTTTCTTAATCAAACTCTTAATCCTTTATATATCACAACTAATTCATGGATGGACTTTTCAAATCACTTTTTCTCAAAATTTTCAACGAGAAGACCTCTCTAAAATTACTCCCTTTCATCTACAAACCATATCTCCAAAACTATTCAAAATTTCAACCTTAGATTATAAGGCTTATTTGGTGTTTTCTCGAGTTTGGGCTAGAATGAGATTTGATTATTTTCGCGAGAGAAACGTGATGGTGCGATCAGATTGTGAGGCTAAAATTATGTGATGATTCATGTGATGATTTTGAGGTACATGACTTACACAATATGCTCCTAAATTCTCTCGAGAGTATTCCGTTTGTTTTTCTGTGAAGATTGCACTCATGATGAATTATGATATTCATTTGAAATCTTGATATTGATTTATTGTGATATATTATATTGTGATTTGAGCATCGTGTCATGAGATTTTAATATGGCTCGGAGAATGGGCACCTACAAATAGTCCAAAATCTGGATATAAATAAGAATGCATAGGCGCGGTGAGGTGACGCCTCGTGACTCATTGATGTGTTGTTGAGAAATTAATATTGATATAGAGATTGAGTATTGCATTTGATTTGTATACGCGGATTCGTATTGTTGCAATTTATTCATCGTGCTAATTATTTTTGAGCATCTGTTCCTGTCATATTGTGTACTTCCCTGTATGTTCTTTTAGTTGGCAGGTCAGCGTAGATTGGAATGTTATGGACTATTTTGGAGAATTGTTTTAGAGCTTGGATTGGAAGATTTATTTTTGATGTAATAATTAGTGGTGAAATTTTTAGTTGGAGAACTTTATATTCGAGAGACTTTATTGTAATCTTTTGTGGGAATAGAAATTGTGGATTTATTTCATTTAAACTGTGGACATTTAGATGCTCTATACTCATTATTGATGGTTTTAGTTTAGTTTTATCGTAGTAGCACGACGCGTGTCTCTTTTCAGACGCGTGGGGTGTTATAGATGGTATCAGATTTTGAGGTTAGACAGGGTTTTTTTTAGATAGAAATTTTTGTGATAAGTCATGTTAGGCATCGAGGTTAGATATGAGGTATTTAAAGTTGATTTTTGGAGATGACATTTATTTTTGGAGATTGTTGGTGTGGCCTGATTTTTTTAATGTTGGCTTCATTGAATGTCGATGGCAAAATTCCATGTTAGTAGGGAAGTATGTAACAACCCGGATTTTTTTAAATGAGAATTTTTAAATTAATTTTGGAAATCAAAGAAAAATAAAATTTTGGATTTTATAATTTAAAATGAAGATTTTTATATTTGAAAAATAAATTTTCAAACGGAATTTGAATCGGAATTAAAATGAGTTTTAATTGAATTTTTATCATGTAGAAGAGTCCTCAAAACATAAAACTCTCTATAAAAAAATAATATTTTTAGAAATCCGACCGTTCGATTGAGCTGAATTTTTTGCAGCAGTCCTGTCTTGCCATTCACTACAACATACTAAAATTTTAAGCCATTATGACAGTTCAATCATCCGTAATGATTTTTCAAGTGTTTGTATCTGATTAGAACTCTTTTTTTAATCAAACTCTTAATCATTTATATATCACAACTAATTCGTGGATGGACTTTTCAAATCACTTTTTCTCAAACTTTTCAACCAGAGGACCTCTCCAAAGTTACTTCTTTGCATCTACAAACCGTAGCCCCGAACTTATTCAAAATTTTAACCTTAGATTAGAAGGCTTATTTGGTGTTTTCTCGAGTTTGGGCTAGAAGGAGATTTGATTATTTTCGTGAGAGGAACGTGATGGTCCGATCAGATTTTGAGGCTAAAATTATGTGATGACTCATGTGATGATTTTGAGGTACGGGATTTACACAATATGCTCCTAAATTCTCTCGAGAGTATTTCGTTTATTTTTTTGTGTCGATTGCACTCATATTGAATTATGATATTCATTTAAAATATGAAATTTTTTGAAATCTTGATATTGATTCATTGTGATATATTATATTGTGATTTGAGCATCGTGTCATGAGATTTCAATATGGCTCGGAGAATGGGCACCCGCCAATAGTCCAAAATCCGAATATGATTAAGAATGCATAAGCGCGATGAGGTGAGGCCTAGTGACTCATTGATATGTTGTTGATAAATTACTATTAATATAATTCTTAAGTATTGCATTTGATTTGTATACGCAGATTCGTATTGTTGCAATTTATTCATCGTGCTAATTATTTTTGAGCATCTGTTCCTGTTATATTGAGTACTTCCATGCATTTTCATTTAGTTGGCTGGTTATCGTGGACTGGAACGCTATGGACTATTTTGAAGAATTGTTTTAGAGCTTGGATTGGAAGATTTATTTTTTATGTAAGAATTAGTGGTGAAATTTTTAGTTGGAGAACTTTATATTCGAGAGACTTTATTGTAATCTTTTTGTCGGAATAGAAATTGTGGATTTATTTCATTTAAACTGTGGATATTTAGATGCTTTATACTCATTATTGATGGATTTAGTTTAGTTTTATCGTAGTAGCACGCCGCGTGTCTCTTTCAGATACGCGGGGTGTTATAGATGGTATCAGATTTTGAGGTTAGACAGGTTTTTTTGGAGATAGAAATTTTTGGTGATAAGTGTAACACTCCATTTTTCTGTGTATTTAATATTTAATTAATTCAGAAAAAATTTAAATTACTTGTGTGCAAGGTTCTAAAAGGCGCGAGGCGTGGTCGAGGCGTAAAGGTCAAGCCTCAAGCCTTAGGAGCCTAGACGGGCCTAGGTGAAGCCTAGGCGTAAAAAGGCGTTTTTCCTTTTTTTATTATTTTAATTATTCCAAGGGTAGTAATATAATAAAATAGTACATATCTTGAATTTTGAAAATATATCCATATGTTTGGTAGCCATCTTTCTCATATTCATGCTCCATAACCAATATTTATCAACTAATCCTTTGTTTTTTTTTTAAAAAGTGTGCCTTAAGCCTTTTACCAAGAATAAGGCATAGGCGATGCGTTTCTCTCAAGCCTCAAGCCTAGGTGGAGCCTAGGCAGGCCTTTTAGAACAGTGCTTGTGTGTCATAATTTAATTGATTTAGTTATGTTAATATTTATTTAAAAATTAATCAGAGAGAAGATGGTTAACATTTACGGAAATTAAATTACTAAGTGAATAGTAATAATTTATTTACGTCATAACGTGAATAAGTGATGTGACATTTATTTATCTCAGTCGGAAGCTGGATATAGACTAAGTTGGGTGTGAGAGAGGGACTCTTTATAAATTAATTAGGATGTCAATTCTGAGTGCACGGTTGAGTCCGGATGGGGGGAGGTAGTCGAAAAAGTGTACCTGGGGGTGGTAAATAGGTCACGGGATATTTTTGGGCATAATCGTGCCCACTCGGGGGTATGTGGATCATCTTAATTAGGACCATATGATTAAAAACGGGATTTGGAGATAAAATCCTAAGTTTTGGAGTTGTGGGCAGCCATAACTCATTTGGGAGAAATTTTGAGAACATAAGGGACAAAGAGGGAGGACTCTTGAGAGCCAAAGAGGAAGAACAAGGAAGGTGTACTTCATCACACAACGATCTTTACACCAAATGATAATCAGACACTACGAATTTATAAGGAAAGTGGTTAAATTGCTTCAATGTAACTTAGTGATATTCAATTCATATCATAGTAGGTGTAATACAAATGATTTTTGGATTGGGTTAATACAAATTGGGTTTTGATTTGGGGAAGTTACGAATCAAGTTATTGGGATTTTTGTGGATAATTCTGGGTAAAAAGCTTCACAGAAACTGTTAATGGAGATTATGTCCGCTTTCCTTTAGAAAATGACGTTTTCTTACTTTCGTTCTCTAATACGCTTTTTCCAAAACGGTGCCAAAATACCCCAAAACGGCATTTTAAAAATCTGGGCAGATTGAGTAAATTGAAAACCTTAGATTTGGGGATATTGTATTATGGACCAAGGGGGTGTGCGAATATTTTGGTTGAGGGATGCCAAGATAGTAGATTAATTAATGGGGGATTGATTAATTAAAGCTTTTAGATGGAATAATTTATTATAAAATGATATAATAAATTGTTAAATATTATTTAATTAGGAGAGTTCTCTTTATAATGGAATTTTGAAGAATACGTTCGAAGAGATGGAAATTCGGGCCAGGTGAGCAAGTCCGGGTACAGTGGTTGTGTGACACCAGGGAGATATTAAATTAATTAATGAGTATATTAATTAAATTAGAGTCGGACCATAGACTCGGGGAGATAATAAGTAAAATAATGGGCATATTAATTAAATTAGAGTCGGACCATAGACTCAGGAATATGTTGGCTAGTGTTACTACACGGTAAAACCGGGATTAAATTATATATATATATATATGTGTGTGTGTGTGTGTGTGTGTGTGTGTGTGTGTGTGTGTGTGTGTATATACGGTAGTGTGATAGTATATATATTTTGTGTACTCATAAATACCGGTGGCTAGGTATTTATTTAAAATTATATGCTCTAGTGCTATCGGGGGAGGTTGTGCGATGTGGGTGAATCCCCTAGCTTGAGGAGTAGGGCGAGTATATCCCCAGGTCATAGCGTCCAAATAGAGGTGGGCATTGAGATGATTGTCCTCACGCTCGGGGGAATATGATCGCCTCTAATACGTTTATATTTCTATGTTCTGATTCGGCGGTGGCTAGCTATCTCAAAAATCCAGGTGGGACTGAGTAGACCTGGGAAGATAGCACTTTAGAAAATGAATCCGATGAGGTATTACTCGGAAGGATGGTTTTAATTATATTCAACATATGTGTGATTTTGGAATATAGTTCTACGTATATAATGGAGTAGATAATTATATACGGGTAATTAAATACATGAAGAGAGTTTGTATTACTTATATAACTAGTGAATGTTATATGGATTTTAAGAGCGATTTTATTTATATTCAACATATGAATAATTATGGAATATAGTTCTACGTATATAATGGAGTAGATAATTATATACGGGTAATTAAATACATGAAGAGAATTTGTGTTACTTATATAACTAGTGAATGCTATATGACTTTTAAGAAACGATTATTTAAGTTAATGTGATAAATAACTTAGGAAGTAAAGATAAAAATTACTCGGGTTAGAGTAGAGTTCAAGGAGTGTCATGACAATGCTAGTTAAACGGGGTGTTGTAACTAGGAGGGTCAGGAAGAAAGCATTAGTTGTGCACTTTAGAGGAGGGGTGAGATGTATCTCAAGGGAGTGCGACACTAACTTAAATATGAAGAGCATTCATACATTTTAATTGTTGCATTTTAATTCACTTGCAAAATATATTCAAAAGTACTTTGGGCTCTGACCCATACTTGCAAAATATTTTCAAAACCTTTTTGGTAACCAGTCATAGGGATGCTAAACTTGAAGATCTATTCCAGGGATGCGTAGCTGCAATAGGTGTGGATATTGCAGGACTTGGACATAAACGCTTCAGTCATTTCATTCCTAGAGTAGGATGCAACTTAGTATTTCTTTTGGGCATGTTGCCCAGCTATTTTCATTTCAGTCGAACTTTGTACTGGTTACTATTCTTTGTTGGATTATATTAGTGGATATTGGTGTTCTGCAGGTGGTTTATTTGACCTGTCATTTATTGATTTATTCAGTATTGCTTTAGATTCATGGTTTGTGTGAATGGTTCGTATTGATATTTATATGGTTGTTGTTAAATAAAAAGATTAAAATTTTGACATCAGCTTTTGAATACTACGTGGTTAGTAAGTTTTAAAAAGTTTTCGACAATGATGTTAAGAATGAACCAGATGAGATTCCTGTTTTAATTTAATATAGGACTGATCACCTGGTATTTCATTGAGCGGGGTGTCACAGATGGTATCAGAGCATCGGGTTTTAGTGTCCTTAGGATCTATGCGACTTTTCACATTTCAACTTAGCGTTATTTGATGTAGAGCCTTATGATAGGATTGTTGTATTTCTCTACGTATGCGAGTTACGTTCTCCTGCTATCAAGTATAGTGAGGTGATTCATACACGAGTTCGGTTGGGCTTTGTATATCGAACATTCTTTGGGACGACCAACGAGGGCCATAGGAGAATTGTAGGATGAGAGGCTCAACAGAAGACATAGGGTATTCTGGAAATGGTGATCGTGATAGGAATCACCTTGATTATTGTTCAGGCCAGTGGGGATAGAATAATCACCCGGGAGTGATAGTCTCCCAAAACATTGTTGTAGATAACGGTGGTACAGTTTCAGTCACACCCAGCGTAGTCTGCAAAGGGTGGGAAAAGTGTGGAAGGACCCTTTTGTAAGGGCTATCTATAAAGATTCGAGTAGCAGAGTAGTGCAATAAGTCAATGGGAGGAAATAACCCAAAGACAATGGTGTAGGGTGGTGTGTGATGGCACCCAGGACTAAATTTTCAATGAAATTTTTGGCCCAGTGGGGCGGTGTTTGAAAGCGATAGATTTTCTCACTCAATGCTCTGATACCACTTTGAAAACGTGAGTCTTTCTGACTCAATGCTCTGATACCAATTTGAAAAGTCAAAGGCCCCAAATTATGAATTCTTTTACTTCAAAAAGATAATTTCCTTTTTAAATATGCAAAAGCGTGAGATGGTTCAAATTAAACAAAATAACAAATTTTAATTTCTTTTAAAATTAAAATTAAACCAAGTGAAATAAGATAGAACACACACATAATTTGATTTCACTTAAACACAATTAATTAACTCAAGTCCTATAAATTTGCCTAAGTCATATTTTTTAATTTTACCAAATTAGGCCAAACAAATTTTAACAAATTAAATTAATGACTTGAATTAACTACACATTACCCAATATTTATTTAGCATCAAATTAAACAAGTATTGATTAAACCAAATTTTATCTTTTTACCTAAGCATGTGTTCTAGGTGAGTACTGCAAAAGATAAAATAAACAATGGATCACTATGTCGCGATGTACGAGGAAAACCCCACAAACGGGAAACAACCTTGGATGGCCCTATCCATAAGTCCACTAAGTATGGTATTTTCCAGTGTATTAAAAAATTAACTCGTTAGAAATCTCGTTGGAATTCTCGTTCGAACAGCATTATTCGTTCGAATGACAATTCGAACGATGTTCCAGTGGCCAGATAGGGAACTCATTAGCAGACACGTTCGAACAACATTCTCGTTCGAATGAAAAACTCGTTCGAACGACAATTCGAACGAACTTCCAAAAAGTGTAAATTTTTATTTTTAGCCCATAAACTTTATATACTTTATTTTAAAGTTTTAATAAAATCTTTCTAAAAAATAGACAACAGTTTTAAACTAAAATTTTACCCAATATAAATTATTCCAAGATCCTATATATATATTCAATTGCATTCATACCTTAGGAGCAATGGAACCATGTTTGTAACGTGGAAGCGAGGCACAATAAACTCGGCACGATGATGAAGCTTTATACTCTTGGTCGCTACGTCTTCAACAAACACGTCATAGGCTTGAAGGATGGTCAATAACTCTATCCTATGACTCAAACGTTTTTGTCCGAAATTGAGCCAAAACTACAAAGGACTCAATTGGAAATTTGTGTCCTTATAGTGTTGTAGTGGTAGGAGTCAGTCACCACAGCCATGGAGAAATACCATAAATAATAAGAAATTTAGGGTACGGTTTGATCGCAAATCTTCGCATCATCCATTTGAACCTGTAGGCAAAGGATATTTTAGTACTTACTTCAGAAGGGATGGACAGTGGCTGGACATAAGGGAAATTTGAATTATGCAACAAACTTCGTACCCAACGAGGTGGATGAGGAGGTCAATAAGGGGTCCATGAGTTAATAATGGAATCGTGGGTAATACACAAGCATAGATGGACAACTCCGACTAGGATGACTGGGGATATAGTCATCAAGGTAGTATGTTTTTTATTTGACATCAATACTTCTGTGAGAAGGAAGCCAAGGGAGGTGGAGTATCCGACTAAAAGGCAAGATCGTATTTAGCAGTGCTAGTGAGGCACCACAAGGGGATACCCAGTAAAGGAACCCGTCTATACGATTTATATTAGTTAAATTCCTACCGATTGGTGGTGGATTTAATCCGGTTCATCGAGGCCAGCAATGAGTCCCATAGGGCTAGCAAAGCTAAAGGGACAACGAGGGTAATAATTTGGGTCAAGACTACCAGGTACGCGAGAAGGACAATCCCCACATGGCCAATGGGGCCAGAGACAAGGGATTGACACAGGGAAGTGTCTTATATGTGGAAAGTGGGACCACAACAATTGATTATGTCTACAATGAATCAGGGGATTGGAGTGGGATGCCTAGTAGGGACAACAATTATGAAGTTTTGGTTCGGTTGGATGAGAATATTATATCGAAAAACCATTTGGGCCACTAGTGTATAGGCAAGTGAAAGTATGAGTTTTATCCTTGGATAGATGGGGCAAACTTTGTGACACGAGTTGTCACAGTATTCTTCTTAACACTATATTCGCAAGGGATATGAGTTTAGTGGGTGTATCATAGTGTTACTATTACGTATATGTTTACCGCAGGGTAATGGGTCTATCTTTTATTTTACCTGCAGAGGAGCATGTGTGAACACTGAGAGGGTACATTTTATAAGGTTACTCATTTTGAGAAGTGTTATGCGAGCATGATTTTATCCTGGGTACAGATTGGTTAGCGACGGGTAAGCGATAGTGGGCGGTTACAGCAAGACTATCGTGTTCGCTATTCTAGGGCAAGATGTATATTATTTGCGAGGTTCCACCCAAAATAAGGTTGGGCTCGCGGAAATATTTTATAAAATAGACTTCAGAGGGTAGGGTTGTCTAGTATATTATATCCCAGTGCATAGGGATTTTTACTGATGTGATTCGGGGCATGGAGAATTGACCATGGAGCAAAGAGATTTAGCGCTAAGGACGTAGTGATAGCGTGAGCGCGGAATTATATAACTCCTTTAGAGACGCGAAAGTCAACAATTATACCTTTGAGTACAGGGACAGAGTTTTGGGTGTCCCGGTTATGTGGTCGGCTCTACGAAAATTAATGAACGACAATGCTAGTGTTTAATGCATTGGGGGAAGTTTCTTTTGGGGCTTTGTTGTGAAATGTTATGCGTATAAGACCTAGTAAAGGTTAGTAGTGGAAAGATATTATATGATGCTAGGACACCAGTTTAAAGGGTGATTTTTTAACGTGTGGAGTTACACTTTGAGGTGAAAACTATTACGCTATAAGGCCAGTATAGCCGGGTAGTGCTGCGAAAGAATCACTAAGAAAACTTTTGCACCGCAAGTTAATGGGCAGGGCAACATCGAGAAGATTAAATTGCGATTTGGGAAAATATCGAATGTAATCATACGATATAGTGTGATCTGTGGGATAACCTTGAAAGAAAAATATTACGTATGTCACGTCTGTGATGTTGTGTAAATATGCATGGGATTTAGGGTGTATGGGCGCCCTGGTTAGTGTGATTTCAGATTCATCTTAAATAAAGGGATGTGTGAATGAACATATTGAATGTATGCCTACAGGGCCGTCAGAAAATAAGTGGGAAAGTGCAGTGAACTAAAATCCGTTTGAAAGAGGAAACTATCCGACTATATGCGTATCAAGGTGAACTATCTCCACCGTAAGGAGTGTAAAGATGGTGGAGGCGCATGTAACAAAATATCTTAAGGAAAGAAACAAGTCACGTTTTTGGTAAAATAGAAAAGAGTATCACTTAGTTATATGCTTAGAGTGGCCTTACGCATAGACATATTGAATTTGTCTCCAAATAGACCATTTATGAATGGGAAAAAGGTTGATTGAGGGTATCAACCAAGAAGTTTTTGAAATTTTATGGTTCCAGAGATGGAATTAATGCTCAAATTGGTAAAAATCATGGAGGGGTCAAGTTTTCCATCGGGTTGTTGAATGGATTGACCTGAACACGAATTATTGTCTCGAAATGGGTTATAGTACGAGTAGTATGCCCAACTTTACTATTAATGGGAAGGAGTGAAACAGAACAAGGTGTAGTTCAATATTGTTGGGAATTTGGGTGAGACCTTTAAGTCCTACCTCTAGTAAAAAGTGTCAGGAGTTGATAGGGAGAGAGTTACATATTGGGTTGAACGTGTCTCCCATAAGTTGATGTGTAGATGGGAAGTGATGATTGTGCATTCCAATTTTTTTGGGTAATTCGGGAGTAGTAATTACCATAGGTAGAGTTACGTGTGATGCCTCGTAACATTTTAGTATCTACGTGACACCTTGGGAGGCTTTATGGGAAATGTTTCATTATCCACCTTTGGTTGATAAGAGGTGGGGAAATACCAAGCTACTAGGACCCGAAATGGGTTATAGTCCAGCAGCGGGAATTGAGTAAGTTGTATCCTTTCGTATAGTTCAGGGATATAAGGAGGAGAATTTCCTAACATAGAGATAGTGGAGTCGGTGGAGTATATGCTCATCTTTTGGCGCACTATGTTTTCAGGGGTCGTCGAGTTAAAGATTTGTGACCAGGTATTGGTTCGGGTGTCTCCTATGAAAGGAATGGTGAAGTTCGACAAGAAAGGGAAGCTAGCATCGAGGTATGTGGGTCCTTTCCCTATCTTTGAGAGGGTGGGACCGGTGGTTTATCGACTAGTTTTCCAGAACATCTTTAGTGGATACGTGATATGTCCCACGTGGTATAGCTGGAGAGATACAGGAGGAACGATAAGGATTTTTGGGCACGTTCCACTCGAGGATAATGACTTGTAATAAGGCACCTCATATGAGGAGAGACTAGTAGCTATGTGAGCGCAAGTTGCAGTCTAAGGTAGTACTACCAGTTATAGTGTAGTGGAGTGGGGTCATCACAATATTGATGAGTATACGTGGGAGCGGGAGTAGGATATGTGAGAGCAGTATCCAGAGTTATTCATCGCAGTAATGACCAAATTTCGGGGACCAAATTCCTTTGTAAGGGGGGAGTATGTAACACCCCATATTTTTGTGCATTTAACATTTAATTAATTCGGAAAATTTTTAAATTACTTGTGTGTCGTAATTTAATTGAATTAGTTATGTTAATAGTTATTTAAATATTAATCGAAGAGAAGATGGTTAATATTTACGGAAATTAAATTACTAAGTGAATAGTAATAATTTATTTACGTTATAACGTGTATAAGTGATGTGACATTTATTTATCTCACTCGGAAGTCGGATATAGACTAAGTTGGGTGTGAGATAGGGACTCTTTATAAATTAATTAGGATGTCAATTCTGAGTGCACGATTAAGTCTAGATGGGCCGAGATAGCCGAAAAAGTGTACCCGGGGGTGGTAAATGGGTCACGGGATATTTTTGGGCATAACTGAGCCCACCAGGGGGTATTTGGGCCATTTTAATTAGGCCCATATGATTAAAAACGGGATTTTGAGATAAAAACCTAAGCTTTGGAGCTGTGGACAGCCATAACTCATTTGGGAGAAATTTGAGAACATAAGGGACAAAGAGGGAGGACTCTTAAGAGCAAAAGAGGAATAACAAGGAAGGTGTTCTTAATCACTCAACGATCTCTACACAAAAAGATAATCAGACACTACGAATTTATAAGGCAAGTGGTTAAATTGCTTCAATGTAACTTGGTGATATTCAATTCATATCATAGTAGGTGTTATACAAATGATTTTTGGATTGGGTTAATACAAATTGGGTTTTGATTTGGGGAAGTTATGAATCAAGTTATTGGGATTTTAGTGGATAATTCTGAGTAAAAAGCCTCATAGAAGCTGTTAATGGCGATTCTGTTTGCCTTGTCCTCGAGAAAATGGCGTTTTCTAACTTTCGTTCTCTAATACGCTTTTTCCAAAACAGCCTCAAAATGCACCAAAACGGCATTTTAAAAATCTGGACATATTGAGTAAATTGAAAACATCAGATTTGGGGATATTGTATTATAGACCAAGGGGGTGTCCAAATATTTTGGTTGAGTGATGCCATGATAATAGATTAATTAGTGGGGGATTGATTAATTAAAGCTTTTAGATGGAATAATTTATTATAGAATGATATAATAAATTGTTAAATATTATTTAATTAGGAGAGTTCTCTTTATAATGGAATTTTGAGGAGTACGTTCTAAGAGATGGAAATTCGGGCCAAGTGAGCAAGTCCGAGTACAGTGGTTGTGTGACATCAGGGAGATATTAAATTAATTAATGAGTATATTAATTAAATTAGAGTCGGAACATAGACATGGGGAGACAATAAGTTAATTAATGGGCATATTAATTAAATTAGAGTCGGACCATATACTCGGGGAGATATTAAGTTATTTAATGGGCATATTAATTAAATTAGAGTTGGACCATAGACTCGAGGAGATATTAACTTAATTAATGGGTAAATTAATTAAATTAGTGTCGGACCATAGACTCGGGAATATGTTGACTAGTGTTACGGACATTGTACACGGTAAAGTCGGGATTAAATTTTATATATATGGTGGTGTGATAGTATATATATATTGTGTGCTCATAAATACCGGTGGCTAGGTATTTATTTAAAATTATATGCTCTAGTGCTATCGGGGGAGGTTGCGTGATGTGGGTGAATTCCCTAGCTTGAGGAGTAGGGTGAGTATATCCCCAGGTCATAGCGTCCAAATAGAGGTGGGCATTAAGATGATTGTCTTCACGCTCGGGGGAATATGATCGCCTCCAATACGTTTATATTTCTATGTTCTAATTCAGCGGTGGCTAGCCGTCTCCGAAATCCAGGTGGGACTGAGTAGACCTGGGAAGATAACACTTAAGAGAATGCATCCGATGAGGTATTACTCGGAAGGATGGTTTTAATTATATTCAACATATGTGTGATTGTGGAATATAGTTCTACGTATATAATGGAGTAGATAATTATATATGGGTAATTAAATACATGAAGAGAATTTGTATTACTTATATAACTAGTGAATGTTATATGGCTTTTAAGATCAGTTTTATTTATATTCAACATATGAATAGTTGTGGAATATAGTTCTATGTATATAATGGAGTAGATAATTATATACGGGTAATTAAATACATGAAGAGAATTTGTATTACTTATATAACTAGTGGATGCTATATGACTTTTAAGAAATGATTAATTAATTTAATGTGATAAATAAATTAGGAAGTAAAGATACAAATTACTCGAGTTAGAGTAGAGTTCAAGGAGTTTCATGATAAGGCTAGTTAGACGGGATGGTGTAACTAGGAGGGACCGGAAGAAAGCGTTAGGTATGAACTTTAGAGGAGGGGTGAGATGTATATTAAGGGAGTGCGACACTAACTTAAATATGAAGAGCATTCATACATTTTAATTGTTGCATTTTAATTCACTTGCAAAATATTTTCAAAAGGACTTTGGGCTCGGACCCATACTTGCAAAATATTTTCAAAACCTTTTAGGGATCCAGTCATAGGGATGCCAAACTTGAAGATCTGTTCCAGGGATGCGTAGCTGCAACAGGTGTGGATATTGCAAGATTTGGACATTGACACTTCAGTCATTTTATTCCTAGAGTAGGATGCAGCTTGGTATTTCTTTCGGGCATGTTGCCCCAACTATTTTCATTTCACTCGAACTTTGTACTGGTTACTATTCTTTGTTGGATTATATTAGTGGATGTTGGTTTTCTGCAGATGGTTTATTCGGTCGGTCATTTATTGATTTATTAAGTCTTTCTTTAGATTCATGGTTTGTGTGAATGGTTCGTATTGATATTTATATGGTTGTTGTTTAAATAAAAAGATTAAAATTTTGAAATCAACTTTTGAATACTTGATGGTTAGTAAGTTTTAAAACGTTTTTGACAGTGACGCTAAGAATGAACCACATGAGATTCCTGTTTTAATTTGATATAGGATTGATTACCCGGTATTTCATTGAGTGGGGTGTCACAATAAGTCGTGTTAGGCATCGACGATGAGGTATTTAAAGTCAATTTTTGGAGACGAGATTTATTTTTTGAGATTGTTGGTGTGGCCATATTTTTTTAATGTTAGGCTTCGTTCAATTTCGAGGGCAAAATTCCTTGTTTGTGGGGAAGTATGTAACAACCCGAATTTTTTTAAATGAGAATTTTTAAATTAATTTTGGAAATCAAAGAAAAATAAAATCTTGGATTTTGTAATTTAAAATGATGATTTTTATATTTGAAAAATAAATTTCCAAACGGAATTGGAATCGGAATTAAAATGGAGTTTTAATTGAATTTTTATTATATAGAACCGTCCTCAAAACATAAAATTCTCTACAAAAAAAAATATTTTTAGAAATCGAACCGTTTGATCGAGCTAAATTTTTCATAGCAGTCATGTCTCACCGTTGTCTACAACACACTAAAATTTTAAGTTATTCTGATGGTTTGATCGTCCGTAATGATTTTTTGAGTGTTTGGAATGCTATGGACTATTTTGGAGAATTGTTTTAAAGTTTGGATTGGAAGATTTATTATTGATGTAATAATTAGTGGTGAAATTTTTAATTAGAGAATTTTATATTCGAGAGACTTTATTGTAATCTTTTTGTGGGAATATAAATTGTTGATTTATTTCATTTAAACTGTTGACATTTAGATGCTCTAAACTCATTATTCATGGTTTTAGTTTAGTTTTATTGTAGTATCACGACGTGTGTCTCTTTTCAGATGCGTGGGGTGTTAGAGATGGTATCAGATTTTGAGGTTAGACAGGTTTCTTTGGAGATAGAAATTTTTGGTGATAAGTCGTGTTAGGCATCGAGGTTAGATGTGAGGTATTTAAAATTGATTTTTGGAGATGAAATTTATTTTTGGAGATTGTTGGTGTGGCCTGATTTTTTTAATGTTAGGGTTCGTTGAATTTCGAGGGCGAAATTCCTTGTTAATGGAGAATTATGTAACAACCCGGATTTTTTTAAATGAGAATTTTTAAATTAATTTTGGAAATCATAGAAAAATAAAATTTTGGATTTTATAATTTAAAATGATGATTTTTATATTTGAAAAATAAATTTCCAAACGGAATTGGAATCGGAATTAAAATGGAGTTTTAATTGAATTTTTATTATATAGAAGAGTCCTTAAAACATAAAACTTTCTAAATAAAATAATATTTTTAGAAATCCAACCGTTCGATCGAGATGAAATTTTCACAGCAGTCCTATCACGCCGTTCGCTACAACATACTAAAATTTCAAGTCATTCTGACAGTTTGAACGCCCGTAATGATTTTTCGAGTGTTTGTATCTAATTATAACTCTTTTCTTAATCAAACTCTTAATCATTTATATATCACAACTAATTCATGGATGGACTTTTTAAATCACTTTTTCTCAAACTTTTTAACCAGAAGACCTCTCCAAAATTACTCCCTTTCATCTACAAACCATAGCCCCAAACTTATTCAAGATTTCAACCTTAGATTAGAAGGCTTATTTGGTGTTTTCTCGAGTTTGGGCTAAAACGAGATTCGATTATTTTTGTGAGAGGAACGTGATGGTGTGATAAGATTTTGAGGCTGAAATTATGTGATGATTCATGTGATGATTTTGAGGTACGGGACTTACACAATATGCTCCTAAATTGTCTCGAGAGTATTCTGTTTGTTTTTCTTTGTCGATTGCACTCGTGTTGAATTATGATATTCATTTTAAATCTAAAATTATTTAAAATCTTGATATTGATTCATTGTGATATATTATATTGTGATTTGAGTATCGTGTCATGATATTTTAATATGGCTCAAAGAATGGGCAACCTCCAGTAGTCAAAAATTCGGATATAATTAAGAATGCATAGGCGCGGTGAGGTGAGGCCTTAAGACTCATTGATGTATTGTTGAGAAATTAATATTGATATAATACTGAATTTCATTTGTATACACGGATTCATATTATTGCGATTTATTCATCGTGCTAATTATGTTTGAGCATCTATTCCTGTCATATTGTGTACTTCCCCATATTTTCTTTTAGTTAGAAGGTTACCGTGGAATGGGACGCTATGGACTATTTTGGAGAATTGTTTTAGAGCTTGGATTGGAAGATTTGTTTTTGATGTAATAATTAGTGGTGAAATTTTTAGTTGGAGAATTTTATATTCGATAGACTTTATTGTATTCTTTTTGTGGGAATAGAAATTGTGGATTTATTTAATTTAAACTGTGGACATTTAGATGCTCTATATTCATTATTGATGATTTTAGTTTAGTTTTATCGTAGTAGCATGCCACGTGTCTCTTTTCGGACGCGCGGAGTGTTATAGAAAATCCAAGCGTTAATCAATTTACGATCCTCAATAACCAAGAAGGAAGTATAGAGACTAACAGGACGTGTGGCAACACGTAACAGGTTCATTTTTAGAGCCATGGATAAATGTCTTTCATTATTTAAAGTGTTGATAAAAACTTTCAAGTGGAATGACGAATATGAATCGCATTCCTGGAGGTAAAGTAGTACTTGGGATCCATACCTCTTTCTTCAAGGCCAATTTTTTGGGAGAAACTCTATCTTTATTTAGCCGTATTAGAATTCGTAGTCACTTCGGCTCTGATACCACAGTAAGAATGAGCACAGAGGCCTATTTACTACACCAGCAAAGAAGACCGTGGAGTAGAAATCAGTTATCCCAATGCTAGAGTATTTATATTTTTCACTAATTGAAGCTTTTAGGAGAATGAAGCCTTATTTTCAAGCCCACGCAATTTTTATCTACATAAACCTTCCTCTATGATAAGTCCTTCATAAACCTAAGAAATTAGGATGGCTGATGGCTTGGGCTCTAGAGTTTAAGGAGTATGATATTCAGTATGAACCCGGGACGTCTATTAAAGGCCAAGTTGTGGCAGACTCCATTATTGAATTCACTTATAAAGAAAAATCGACCAAGCGGATTTCTTCGAAAGAGAGCTCAGCTTTCATGGCAAAGAAGACTTCTTTGGAACATAACTCATTCGCAAATAAAATTGAGCAAACTTCTTCAAAAGAGATCTCACCAATAAAATAAGATGAGAAGACTCCTAAGGGAGATAACACAACCACTCTATCATCAGACAAGAGTAAGGATGTTTCGAAATCATCGACCATATAAGAAGAACTTGTTCGTGATATGGATCAAGTAAAGAAATTGTTCAGACATGGATAATTGACTGAGGAGAAATTTGAACAAGACATTTTTGTATGGAAACTACTAGTGGATGGTTCATCCTGCACCACTTAGAGTGGAACAGGCCTCATAATCATGAAGCCAAACGAGATAGATGTGGAATATGCTCTTCGATTTCAATTTAATTACTTCAACAACAAAGCATAATATGAGGCACTCATAGCAGGATTTAGGCAAGATTCATCACTAGACACTGAGAAGATTTTGGCGTACAGTGATTCATAGTTGGTGGTTAATCAGTTGTTGGGGATATACGAGGCAAGAGAGAAATCTACGATCAAATACCTTGACAAGACAAAATGGTGGCTGACAAAATTTTAGGACTCAGGATGCTTAGAATCCTTGAAATAAAAATGCTCAAGCAGATGCCCTTACCTGATTAGAGTCTTCCATAAGAACAGAAGTGCGAAGAACTATCCCTTTGGATATTCTCACGCATCGCAGCACTAATGCAGAAGTGAGAAATATCATGGAGATAAACCTTGGACCATAGTGGATGGATCTGATACATGATTATATCGAAATTGGCATGGTAACAACTAACCCCAAAGAAGTAAGGAAACTCCACTACAAGCAGCCAACTATGTTTTAGAGGGGGAATTTTATTCATAAGGGGGTATATCGTCTTAGTATTGTGATGTGTTCATCCGGCCGAAGTGAATAGCCTGATCAAAGAAGCATATGAGGGGTGTTGCGGGTCACATTCAGCAGGTAGGTCACTAGTAAAACATGTGGCTAAACGGGGCTATTATTAACCCACTATGAAGGCGAATTGTGTAACTTATGCCAAAAAGTGTGATAAGTGCTTGAAGTATGCCAAAATTCACCAAACTTCATGAACCTCACTCATGATGATCACTTCACCTTTTATTTTCGTAATTTGGTCTTCCCGTTACCAAAAACCAGAGTAAGGTTCAGGTATTTAGTGGTGGCAGTGGATTATTTCATTAAATGGGTGGACGATAAACCCCTTGTAGAGATACCATATAATAAGGTCTTCCAATTCATCTGAAAGAACAGTATCAGCCGATATGTAATTCCATATGCTTTCATCACGTACCATGGCACTCAGATTAATAATCAGGAGTCCAAAGACTATTTCACCTACTCCAAGATATAGAAGTCGCAGTATGCACCATGTCATCCGTAGTGAAGTGGTCAAACTAAAGTAACTAATAAAACTTTGTTGGATGGAATAAAGAAGATACTGGATAATACAAAAGGGAATTGGATCAATGAATTATAGATTGTCCTCTGGGCTTACATGATGACCCTTAGGATAGCAATAGGTGAAACTCCTTACATGTTGGCCTTTGCTATAGAAGTAGTGGTACTAACTAAAATAGGCATGCCTAGTCATCGAGTCCTCAACTTTAACTCACTATGAAGTGACCTGATGAGGAGATTAGATCGTGATCTGGTGGAAGAAGTGAGAGAAAATTCCACACTAAGAGTAGCATCTTACTAGTAAATAACTACTCAAATTTACAATCAAAGGTTGAACCCGAGCAGTTTAAAAGAATGCGACTATGTATTGAAAAAGGTCATCCAAAAAGGAAAAAAACTGGAACCAAATTGGTATAGCTCCTATCATATTTCTAACATTGTCAGTCTAGAAATCTACCAGATTGAAACCTTGGAAGGAGAGCAGTTCAAAATTCCATGGAGCGTCAAGAACTTAAGAAAGTATAATTAATGGTGTAATGACAAGTTTTTATGCAGTATGTAATTATTATTAGTTATTAATAAATTCTCCGTCATGCTTCTATTATACTATCGCTCCTTTTTGTTTCTTTATTTTTCAGGCATGGGATATATACATATCCCACCAATGTTTATTATTAATACACTAACCTCATGTACAGTCTCATCATAAGACAGATAGAAAACAAGATGAATTCATATAATATAAACTTTATATACAACTTTATTTGATAAACACACCATGAAAAATAGGTTCAGCTTCATGTACGATCTCGTCTTAGGACCGATCGTGAATAAGAAGTAATCTTACTAAGTAAAGGGAATCCATGCTTTATACATGACAATATCCGATCGTAATTAAATACAAGGATAACTCCTAATAAACTCTGATCGACACAGGTAATCAATGTTGACATGTAGTCAAAATGACAGGCTTCATTCATAAGACTAGTAAGCTGGCACAAACAATGGTAGAACCTAGGTTAGGAAAACTCAGGTTCATCCAAAAAAAGGTAGCTAATAATGCATATTAAGTTAGCTAAAGACTGACCATATAATTGTAAGAATAAACTATTAGCATGACTATTCCAAACATTAAAGCAAGTAGCGGGATGAGTTGGCAAATAAAAATAGTACGGTGCTAAGTACCCATAAAACTCACTTGCATAAAAATTTTAAAAGGAAGCATTATATCATTACAATCAAAAGAGGCTGAAATAGATTCATCACAAAGTTACATAATGTCTAAAGAAATGTTAGAAGGCTATATATCAAAAAAGCTTCACAAAAAGTCAATATAAGATGGCTCATACCACAAGAGCATGCTCATTCTCGAACTCTGATATCTAAACATCCATGGCAGCTATAACAGCATTAGAAGTGTTGAAAAGAGCAACACTGACAGTAAAAGGAGTTACCTTAGGAATGACAGTCTAGATGACACCTTCAATATCCTCAGTAACCAACTCGTTAACGGCCATCACCTGTTTGGCAGCTAAGGTTGTGGTTTCATCGTCGTCACCTTCCTACTTACTCATAACTTCCTTTATCTCAGGGTAATGAGTCATTACCCTCTTCTTGAGCTCCTTATATCCATCAAGGAAGAAACCCATGCATTCAATATCGTAGTCAACGGAAGACTTGTACTTAGCCACGTCCGCCTCATCAATAGTAACTAAAGATTTGTTGGTCTAAATGAGCTCTTGAGTTAGTCGAAATATTGTTTGGTTAGTCATCTCTAGTGATTGATTGGATGCGATCAAATCATCATTTTCCTTTTTAAAAGCCTCCTCCAGAATTTTGAGCTTGACATCATTAATGGTTGCCTTGTCCTTTAGCTTACGATTCTCCTCTGTAGTATTACTACTGGAAACCGTCTTCTCGACCAACTAATCATCGCGCTCCTCAATATCATCACGGGGTATATTGAGATCATAGGCATATTGCTTAATATCCTCCTTCAACTATTAGTTCTCCCCAGTAAGTTCCTTATAGGCATAATTATTGGTCATGACCTTCTCCCTCAAAGCAGTGGAAGCCGCAAAAGTTTGAGCCAACAAGAAGAGAGAAATGAACAAATAAGATAAGCAGATAAAAAGATAATGAATGTAAAGTTAGCAAAACACACCACAGATGGTCTATGTTGAATTGGTTTCCATAAAGAATTTGGGTCGTAACCCCTTAAGAACTCAAAGTCCTTGTTCTGGCCATGATACCCGACCAGATCAGTGGAATTAACATGATGAAAGATTGAGTCAGGATCATCTCTCAACTCATCATAGGAAATCCTATGAGTATGATAGAACTCTAAATCCTCTACCTCACCATAGCGAGGAGCAGATCCTTGGACGTGCATGAGATTATACAGGGGCCTAGGCTCGTTCTTACGTGGGTTTTGGGGAATATTTTGAGATATGGGGGCCTCTAGGGGTCTTTTGTCCTTAATAGCTAGGGGAGTGCATAAACCCGAATAGACCAAACGGATAAAAAAATTGAATTGAACATGACCCACTTTTACGAGTTTTTTGAATTCGGTCTTAACATGTGGAGGACTGCATCATTCGGTTTGATCTTGTTCTTGGGTTTTAAAAAGAGGGTATGAACCAGACCGAACCATATCAGACCGATTTTATTACATATGTATATTTTTTGTTATATATTTTTAATTTACTAAGCCAACCCAATAACAAAACATAACCCTAAATAAAATAAAACACTCTCACACTAACTTCTCACTCCTCTCAGCAGTCTTCTTTCTCACTTTTCATTCTTCTTCTTCATCTTTTATCTCTCTCTCTCTTCGGTCCGACCAAAACACTCTAGTCGAAAACCGTTAGAACTGAACATTTCATCTACCCTCTGGTCGAAAACCCTCCGCCTGAACATCAACCCTCCAGCCTAGACCACCGCCAGCATAAAGCCACGTCAACCCATCGACACGAACTCAACATCAACTCGCCGACATAAAACCATTCTGACCTGGACCACTAACCCGTCGGCCTCTCCACAGGTACAATATTTTTTGGGTAATAATACTTTTTATGTAATAATATTTTTTGTGTAATAATATTTTTGTACCTTATTTCATAATTTCGTATTACAATAATGGAGGGGATTAGAGTTGGGGGAGGTCTTGATGATATTGCTCAACCACAGGTACAATTTGATATGTTTTTTTCATATTACTCTTGATGACATTGTAATAATTTTGAGTTAGTATCTTATTGCTCTATTTTTTATTAGTATTGTATTGTTATTGTGTAACAATTTTGCAATATTATTGTGAACCTTTTATTATAGGTTGATCCAAAGTCCACCAATTCTACTATGCATGGACAAATTGACGTTGATGTCGAGATGCCTACATCACACAGAAAAAGAAGAAAACTCGTCTATGTTATGGGATCATTTCACTAAGAACAATGATAACAAAAAAATCCTAGGGCTTCATGTAACTATTGTGGTGTTACGTATGCTTGTCATGCTAGAAAAAATGGGAGTAAAAATTTATTAAACCAAACTCCGTCCGATCGAGTGTACCAAAAAATTGGTTTGGATGTTTTAGATGACGATAATGGACAACAAAACTATCTTCTATTCCAAAAAAAGATGATGGGTGAAATGGTCCAAGTTTAAATCTTTTAACCATGTCGTTTAACAGTGAAGTTTGTAGGTAGGACTTGCGAAAATATTGATGATTTATGAGCTTCCATTTAAATTTGTTAAGAATGATTTAGGAAATTCATGGCACTCACACAAAAGAGGTTAATTATACCGAGTCATACCACGATTGCGCAGGTTGCATCAATCTTTATAAAAAAAGTTCAAAAAGAGTTAAAAGTTGCATTGAAATGGCAAAGGGTTTGTCTTAGAACCGATACATGGACAACGATTCAAAAAATGAATTATATGTGTCTTACGACCCACTTTATTTACAAGGATTGGAAGTTTCACAAAAAAATACTTGACTTTTGTCAAG
The DNA here is from genome assembly GCA_949130495.1 of Sambucus nigra. Taxonomy (NCBI): domain Eukaryota; kingdom Viridiplantae; phylum Streptophyta; class Magnoliopsida; order Dipsacales; family Adoxaceae; genus Sambucus; species Sambucus nigra. The sequence goes on along the minus strand of OX422212.1, from coordinate 548,823,385 downwards.
TTAAAAGTCATAAGGGTGAGGAACTTGGCATTTTTGTTGAGGAGTGTTTAATTAGTTTGGTAATTTAAGGTATTTTCGAAATCACGATTAATAATGCTAGCTCTAATAAAGGCATCTTTCATTATTTAAAAAGAAAAACAAAAGATTACAAATGCACCGTATTAGAGCATGAGCATTTGCACATGGGGTGTTGTGCACATATCTTAAATCTTATTGTGGGTGATGCTTTGAGGGAATTTGATGAGCTAATTGCGAAAGGGAGGATGGCCATAAAATATGTTAAGTCTACTCCATCTAGGTTGGATAATTTTAAGAGACATGTTGAAAAAGTGAAAATGGAATCAAAAATTCTATTATGCCTAGATGTACCAACTAGATTGAACTTCACTTACATGATGTTGGGGTTGGATTTAAAATTTGATAAATACAAAAAATATATTGACGAGGAAGATGAAAATTGAGAGTGCGCTTTTATTCTAACCAATGAATTATTTAATTAAACTCAGTTTTTCAATTAAATCCTAAAGCATACATCTAGGTGTGATTGAAGACAATATAATCATGCAAGAACATTCAATCACAAAAAAAAAACACAAATGAGGGAAAAACCCAAAGGGGCAAAATCTTTTATTTTCACTATAATTTGTAAGGAACAGTTTACACAGATTATACTGAAAACAAGAGTGACATATGAAATACCCTCAGGTATCGGTTACGATGTCGTCGGTTGGAATATCCCACAAGAACTCCAGATGGGCAACAATGTAAAAGAGTCTACTTCTCCATAAGTTACTCCAGATGAGTAAAATTGATCTTTTGAAGGTTTAAATATTCACACACATATTTAGGAATGATTTTGTTAATAAAAAGGCATGAAACCTTAAAAACTTGAAGTCTATTTTCTGGGCTAGAAATCACGAAAACATGTACGAAAAAGACTTGGGAAAACGAGCAAATAGGGTACATATATTTATATGAAAATCGAGGCGGCGTTGTCGTTCGAACAACATAGGCATGTCGCTCGAATGAGCCACGTGTTGTTCGAACGAGATCGCGCGACATGATCATGTCCCTTGAACGACATAGAGATTTCGTTCGAACGAGCTCAACGACCAAAAAAGTCCGCTTCTACACTTGGGGAAAAATTTCTGCTTTTGAGTTAAAAACAAATCAGACTTCGAAAAATATTTTCTAAAACATTCCCAAATATTTATGCAAATATTAAAAACTCCAATAAACCATTTTACTAATAACGCGAAGTGGAGTAGGGGGAACGGTTGAGTAGCACGTCTCATGTAGCATGATGCACGTTTGAAGATGGTGGATGCATGGATCGTGTTGATATGTCGAATGTAGCGGTATCAGACATACATACTATGATCTAGGACAAATAGAAAATTCCTAGATTCTACCTGGGACATTTATAAAATTATGTCCTTACAAATCTCCCCCTATGTCTATGCTGGTACATACATAAAAAATCTGAATTATGCTATCTCCATAAAGAAAATGACATATAAGATAATATCCCCATTAAACCCTCAAAGTGAGAATACTAACTGACATGTCGTCAATCAAACTTCAACATCTTCAAATATTCATCTTTTCAGAAACTCTCAAAGCTTTTCTCATCAGGGTGTGCAATCCAATAATCATCAATTTTGCACCTAGACACATGAGAAAAAGCAGATACCCATGACACGCAACAGTTTGAAATATAATGGCAAGCAAAAATCAAAGATCAATTAAGCTTAAGCAAATCATTGATAAATCAACCAAACAATTCTCCCCCATAATTCATTCTCCCCCTTTTTATGATGTCCCCAAATAGACAGATATAAGAAGCACAAATAAATGCAAATGGAGAATGTCACAAGGTAATAAACTTTCTATTTTTGAATTTTTCAAAATTTTTCACACAAAATATACAACAAAGAATCACACCATGAAAGAACACAAAAACAACCAAGTCGATGATAGCGGAAATGTAGGGGTGTGAGCAAATTCGATAGGAAAATCAATGCATACAAACATAACATATGTGCACGATGAATATTGGATATTTCTAACGAATGAACTCAACATCATCCTTAGGTGTAGAACGATGGAATTATAGGAAATTGACTCAATCAAATCAGCAAATCAAAGCTTAAAGTGATTTCCACATAAATAACGTCCAAAACTATTTAATGCTTTTTCAGGACTTTCAAAGAAGTGCAAACCCGTTTAAATTCTCCAACCAAACTCCCTCAGATTTATATTTTGTTTAAAGGTGATCTAAATTCTCAAACATTGGATAATTGATGGTGAAACCTAATGGCCCATATTTGGCATGTATTGCTTTTTATTTCCTTTAAATTTTTTCGGGCTCTTTTAACCTCTTTGGACCCCAGATAATTAAAATACCTCAATTTTTTAGGTCCAATTTAAAATACCTCTTTGAACCTTTCGCAGAACTTCCCCATTTTAAAATACCACACAATCTCACCAAACGCTTTTTACATGCATTCCAATCTTGTCAAGTTTTATTGCATATGGTTCGTTGTATAGACATAATTGAGATGGAAACACTCAAGTCAAATATGTGATAGACAAGTACAATAATCAAATAAAGCCGTGCATGTGTGCAATAAAGGAGATAAGGAGCTAAAAATGTAGAAAGATATCACTGATCACATCTCAAAGACTCCAAACAACGTAAAGCACATGGATGAAATGATCTAGCATCTCAAATCACTATCAAACAGTCACGTGAAAAATGGAAATGGAAGTTGTGACTCAGCTATCTTAAATGCTCATCCATAAGAGGTGTAAACAAAATACAAAAATCTTTTTCTTCTTTTCTAAAAATTTTATAAAAAGAAAATCCTTTTGGATTTTGCAAAAAAAATATAAAAATCAAAAAATAATAATACAAATGATACAAACTAGCAATAGGAATCATATGATATGAACATGACAATGCATCATATCCTAGACAAGGACCATCTCCTCAGTCTACTGTGCAAATCCCTAAAGACTTCTTAAGACTCTCAAATCTAAGGGCATCTACAGGTTTCATGAAAATATCGGCTAACTAAAAGTCAATGGGTACAAAACTCAGGGATACGACTTTCTCCTCAACTAATTGACATATAAAGTTCTCGTGTATCCTGATGTGCTTTGTGCATGAATATTGGACCGGATTATGAGATATGTGTATCATGCTCGTGTTATCACAGGAGATGGTCATGGTTTCCTGTGAAATCCCATAATCTTCCAACATTTGCTTCATCCACAAAAGTTGCGTGCAAAAACTTTCGACGGTGATGTACTCAGCCTCCGTAGTGGACAAAGAGATGGAATTTTTCTTCTAGCTCAGCCAGGAGACAAGAGCAGAACCAAAGTAGAAAAACCCATCAGAAATGCTCCTACAACCATCTACATCTCTGGCCAAATCGACATCCGAATAGGCGAACAGACGGTCATCGGTATTAAAGGAATACCAAATACCGTAGGAGAGAGTCCCACTCACATATTTGATAATATGTTTTAAAGCGAGTAAGTGTGACTCTTTCGGGGATGCCTGATATCGTGCACAGACTCCAACACTAAAGGCTTTGTTCGGGCTACTGGCAGTCAAGTAGAGAAGACTATCTATCATACTCCGATACAAGGTTTGCTCTACGTCCTTGCCTTAAGTGTCCTCACTAAGCTTCGTAGAAGTACTCATAGGTGTACGAGCATGCTTAGCGGAGTCTAAACCAAATTTCTTCACTAGCTCTCCAGCATACTTGGATTGGGATATGAACATATCGTCCTCTAGCTGGCGAACCTGGAGACCAAGGAAGAAAGTAAGCTCACCTACCATGCTCATCTCAAACTCACTTTTTTATCTCCTCCTCAAAGTGGTGAGCATGCTGGGAGTACATGGATCCAAAGACTATATCGTCTACATAGACCTGGGTAACTAAAATACACCGTCATCTCTCCTGATGAATAACGTCATATCAACTCCCCTTCTCTTGAAGCCACGGGCTAAGAGATAGGAAGTAAGCCACTCATACCAAGCACGTGGTGCTTGATTCAAACCATACAAGGCTTTCCTCAGATAGTAGACGTGCTCCGGGTGCTTAAGTTCTTAAAACCCTTTTAGTTGTTCCACATAAACCTCCTCCTGTAGAATGCCATTCAGAAAGGCACTCTTGGCATCCATCTGGTATAACTTGAAGCGCAGATGACATGCGATGGAGTGTAGTAAGCGGACGGACTCAAGCCTCGCAACAGGAGTAAATGTCTTCCCAAAGTCTATACCCTCTATCTGTGTGTATCCTTGAGTGACCAACCTAGCCTTGTTTCTGATTATGGTACCATTTCATCCATTTCATTCTTGAAAATCCACCTGGTATCTATCACATTAGTCTCCTTAGGTCGGGGGACAAGTTCACAGACATCATTCTTTCTAAATTGAAGCAACTCGTCCTGCATCACAGTGATCCAGTATTCATTATGGAGTGCTTATTTATAGTTCTCGGGCTCGACTTTAGATATGTAGCAGACATGGCTAACAACATTATCTAGTTGAGCACAAGTCTTAACCTCGGGTGGGATTTCCTAGGATAGAAGTAGGATCATAACTCTTATGAACCCAAGCAGGTGTGTCCCCTAAAATAGGAGTAGGGTCGACCCTGGATGTAGGAGACAAAGTGGGATCATCAAAAAGGAGTGTGTCATACTCAATCAAATGGGTGGAGTCAACAGACGTCGATGGTTCGTTATCTTCCAAAGTAACATTTATCGACTCCATCACTTTAGAGCTCTTCGGGCTAAAAATTCGGTACGCTCTACTATTTGATGAATATCCTAGAAATATTCCCTCATCACTTAGGGAGTCAAACTTTCCTAATTGATCTCTATCCCATAGGATATAGCATTTACTCCCAAAGACACAAAATATGCAAGGTTGGGCTTCTTTCCAGTCCACAATTCATACGGCATTTTAAGTGTGTGTGGACGAAGGTAAACCCTATTCACCGTTTGGCATGCAGTAGACACTACCTCTGCCCAAAATCTCCTAAAAACTTTACGACCTAGATGCATAGATCTAGCCATTTCTTGAATCATCCTGTTCTTTCTCTCAATAATCCCATTTTTATGAGGAGTCTTCATAGCAGAAAACTCATGTTTGATTATTAGGCTATTACAGTAAAGATATATTTTTTTGCTCCGTAAATTCAGTGTCATTGTCACTACGCATTCTGTTGATAGTGACACTGTGTTGGTTTTGTAGGACACGACACTTGGTCATCAGGAGCTCAACAGCATCTGATTTTTCTCTCAGAAATCCCAAGATAGAATATCTGGATAAATCATCTACCATCACTAGGATTTACCTCTTACCACCCAGACTCTCTGTACGAGTAGGACCCATGAGATCCATGTGTATCAACTTAAGTACTCGTGAACTGGTAATGGAATTCAACTTCCTGTGGGGGCTATGGATTTGTTTTCCCAACTGATAGGGTCCACAAACCGTGGAAGTTGGCTTTCCAAGTGTTGGTAAGCCACGTACTAGGTCCTTTTTAGCTAATCGTGTCAAATCACTAAAGTTCACGTGCCCTAGACGTTGGTGCCATGGATCCATAGGAGTGATCTTGGCGCTGTTGCAGATAAGTGAGGACTTGGGCACAGTTCCATAGAAATTATCCTTTGTCCTCACCCCTTACACTAAAAGTTTATCGGCTTGATTATAGACATTACACGCATCCCGATCAAACTTTATGGCAAAGTCAGTGTCACACAGTTAGCTAATACTAAGAAGGTTTGCTTTCAAACCTTTGACATACAAAACATTATCTAGCTTAGGAAATCCTGGTAACTCTATTGTACATCCTCCTACGATGCTAGACTTGCTCCCATCTCCAAAGGTGACTTTACCTTCCTTATGATCCTCTAGGTAGGTAAAAAATAAGGCATCACTGGTCATATGTCTGGAGCATCCACTATCGAAATACCACTGTGAGGTATTTTGTTCTTTAAGAGCAACATGTTCAACAAGGGATTTTACGTCTTTCTTAGGCACCCAAGATGAAGTAGCCTTTTGTTTTCCCTTGTCATTGTTGGTTCTAGTCGAATTTTTGGAAGTATCTGTTGATGGAAGGGAAATCCGTTGGAATTCTACCATTAAACTCTGAGATGTGGCGACTAGGAACTCAACCTGCTCTCTAAGGCACGAGAAATCACTAGTGGCAGGTGGCGGAGTAGTAGTACGTCGTGTCCGACCTAAACTATAGCAAAACTCCCTGAGGCAGCCCTTTTTTGTAGTAGGTACAAAAGTACACAGTCTTTGGTTGACCTTGATTTGCTATTCTTGGTTGAACTCTCCTTCATGGTTTTGACGATGGCCATATGGAGTTGTAGTAAACTTAGGAACTGGTCTAGGTGTTATTTGGGACATGGAGGCACCATCAAAACCTATTCCCTACCTATCACCAAAACCTAAAGAGGGACCGAGGAACATCTTTTCAGATTTGTCCTCGATTTGAACCTTGACTTCCTGTGCTCTCTCAAGATCATGAGTAAGCTGGGATACAAGGGATTCAAGTTTCTTCCGAGTCTCTAGGGAGGAATGGATCTCACTCGTAAGACTAGACACTTGATTAGTCAAGCCCCCTTTCTCTTTCTCAAAACAACTCTCTCTCTCTCCAAACAGTATCCCTCTTTCTCTAAACTGATTTTCTCTCTCAACACAGGTAGACCCTCTCTCTCTCAAGGTAGTGCAGGTGGAGGACTCTCTCTCTTTCGCTTCTCCTAAATCTTCCTCTAAAGAGGTGATCCTAAAAACTAATGCTTTGTTACACTTTTTGGTTTTAAATGACTCAGTATATAACTCAGTATAAGTGCGTTAAAGATTACTCTCGCTCTCACTTGCAGCAGTATCCCCCTCACTCACTTCGTTCTCACTGTCGAGGTGTCCTTGTGAAGTAGCATCCTCAACGTCGTGAGGATCACTAGAGGTACTCACATGACTAGCTATGAATACGGTGAAGTTACACTCATGCGATGACTCATCTCCAAAGTCCACCGACTCGACCTCACTGTCGTCACTAAGGGTAGAGTTAAGGACAGCTTTGCCCTTTTCTTTGGCAAGTCTGTTCATCCTAGTAGCACACTCAAAAGCTATAAGACCCTTACCATCACACTCATAACATCTCTCACCGTCTTTCTTAGGAGGGTCTTTAAAATCTTTTTCATTTTTCTTTTCAAACTTATTTTTCTCAAAATTCTATTTATCTTTGAAATTTCCAATTTTCTTGAAATTTCTATTTTTCTTGATTTTTTTTTGCAAATAAGGCCAAATCATCTAAATCAAGGTCACACTCGAAATCTGACGTTTTTTTTTCCTTTTTCTAGATGACTCTACTCTCTTTCTTATCGACCCCTCACTCTTCCCATCTTGGGCTTAAAGTGCAATTCCCTTATCTTTTGGTTTAACAGACTTAGGAAACATGTAAATCTCAAAGGTTTGTAAGTCTCCAACCAATTCCTCTAATTTAAGCGCGTTTAAATTACCCATCGAATTTAGCACAGTGAATTTAGGGATAAAACACTTAGGCATTGATCTTAGAATCTTTCTGACAACTCTAGCATTAGGAATGTGTTCACCAAGATTAAAGCTAGTGTTTACAATATCAGATAATCTAGCATAGAATTCATCAAAACATTCAGACTCAATCATGGTGATAGTTTCAAATTGAGTTGTTAAGTTTTACAATTTTGATTCTTTCACGGCATCAGTTCCTTCATGGGTAAGCTGTAAAACATCCCATGCCTCTTTTGATGTGGTACACATCATTATCCGTCGAAACTCGTCAGGTGTGACGGATCCAGAACTAGCACTAAGACCCTTAGAGTTAAAGGATGACCATTTAAATTCATCTTCAGTCCATGCAGTCACAGATTTTAAATTTGTCACGTTGTCAACAGTGATGGAGGGAGGTGTCCACCCTCTTTCAACCAAAATCCAAACTCTTTCATCTATGACTTTTAGAGAAGATTTCATATGGGCTTTTCAGTAACCATAATTTGTCCCATCAAAAACTCGCATTTTATTATATAATTTCTACATTTTGAACACCCCCTTTTTCAAAAATCAATTTTTCAGAAAATTGATATCTTTAGAAAAATTTTGCGAAAAATTACACGGTATAATTGTGTAATTGGCTCTGATACCAATTTGAGAGTGCACTTTTGTTCTAACCAAGAAATTATTTAATTAGACTCAGTTTTCAATTAAAATCCTAAAACATGCATCTAGGTGTGATTGAATACAATATAATCATGCCATAACATTCAATCACAAACAAACACACAAATGAGGAAAAATCCCCCAAAGGGGCAAAACCTTTTATTTTCACTATAATTTGTAAAGAACGGTTTACACGGATTATATTGAAAAAAAGAGTGACATACGAAATACCCTCAGATGTCGGTTTCGATGTCGTCGGCTTCTTCACAAGTTACTCTAGATGAGTAAAAACGATCCTTTAAAGGTTTAAAGACTCACACACATATTTAGGAATAGTTTTGTAAATAAAAAAGGCATGAAACCTTAAAAACTTGAAGTCTGTTTTCTGGACTGTAAATCGCAGAAACATGTACGAAAAAGACTTGGAAAAATGTGCAGAAAGGGCACATATATTTATACAAAAATCAAGGTGGTGACGTTGTTCAAACGACATAGGCATGTCACTCGAACGACCCACGTGTCACTCGAACGAGATCGCGCGAAATGCTCATGTCGCTCGAACGACAGAGCGATGTCGTTCGAACGAGCTCGATGACCAAAAAAGTCCACTTATACAATTAGAAAAATTTATGCTTTTGATTTAAAAATAAATCAAACTTCGAAAAATATTTTCTAAAACATTCCCAAATATTTATGCAACTATTAAAAACTCAAATAAACCATTTTACTAATAACGCGAAGTGGAGTAGTGGGAACGATTGAGCAGCACGTCATATATAGCATGATGCACGTTTGAAGATGGTGGATGCATGGATTCAGATCAAGGCCATCGTGGATAAGCATGTTGACGTGCCGAATATAGCGGTATCAAACATACATACTGTGATCTAGGACAAATAGAAAATTTCTAGATTCTACCCGAACATTTATAAAATTATGTCCTTATAAAAATTATGAGGATATTGGTGGGAGTGGGGTGGGGCATGAAAATTGGGTTCGTCAAATAGTGAGGATTGGGATAAGGCGAGAAGTTTTGTGAAATTTCTTTCAATATTTTACAATACAACTTTAAAAAAAATTGGGACATTGTATGTCACCCCCAATGCCTTTTCCATGAACTTATCATGATTCAAAGTAAGTTAATAACTTTGAGAAACACTGGTGATTATTTTTTATCTACTATGGCGGCAAGCATGCAATTAAAATTTCATAAGTATTGGAATGTTGAAAAAATAATTTTTCTATTATTTGTTGCGATTGTTCTTGATCATAGATATAAGTTGAACTATGTTGAATACGTTTTTAGAGAGTTACATGGCTTTGTTTTGGCAATAGACTTGACTAGGAAAGTAAGGGAGACATTAGTTTTACTTTTTTACTAGTATCATGGAAATAGTTCTTCTAAACCAAATTCGAGCAATACAACTTCAACACCAAGTTTTGCAGTGCATAACGATGATAATGATATGGATGGGCGTGCGTTTTTGTCATTTAAATATAAAAAAATGTTTGGAAGTGGAAGATAACTTTGGGGGTAAGTCAAAAGTGAAAAAAATATTGGAAACATATGAGATGGATAGTATATGTAGACACTATATTCTGTTACACCCCCCCCCCCCGAACTCTCCTTAGGTCCCTAGTACCTCCTTTCATCACTACAAACCCAGGTCATGTCCCGAGTACTGACCTAGAAGCCATCGGTCACTCCACAGCTCAGCTTGACCCAAAAGTCAAACTCTTCATCTCGATTGAGACTCAATGAATCTTTGAAGGGCACTGAATACCCTTTTTGACAGTCCGTCCCGTGCGTGATTCCGACTTACCATGCAGACGAACGATCCGTTTGCATCCGAAACCTAACCCAGAGGCCACCGGGTGCTCTCAGGCTCTGTTTGACTTAAGTTAACCCTTCAGCTTAACTGAGGCTGAATGAATCTTCTAAGGGCACTGAATCCCCTTTCCAACACTCCGTCCTGTGCCCGATTCTGACTTTCCATGCCGACGAACGATCCATTTGACTCCAAGAGGTCACCGAATGCTTCCCGGGCCCGATTGACCAAAGTCAACTCTTCAAATCGGGTCAAACTCTTTGGAATGTCGAAGTATATCTCCTAACCCTTCCAATGGTTCACCCCGTACACGATTCGGACTTACCATGCGGACGAACGATACGTTTACGTCCGAACGATACCCCGTCCAATGGACCGAAAAATGCTTCCGAGCCATATTTGACCCAAAGTAAACTCCCGAACCTGGGAGTGGTCCAAAGGACTTTCGAAGATCTCTGAATTACCTTTCCAACGATATGTCCCGTGTGCAATTTTGACCAACGATTTTCCCTCGGCAGCCGATTTTCCAAAAAATCTTGAAGCACACAGCCAAATGGAAGGTTCCAGACCCTGCATATCGGCAGGTGCCGATAAGAAGGAATGGGTCTATGACGATCGATAGTGACCTGAGCCTATAAAAGGAGGTCTTCACCTCATTTGTAAGAGGAGCCCATATCTGATAAAAATCTCTCTCAACGAATCCAAAAAACCTCTCCCGAAGGCAGCGTGATTTCAACTTCCAAATCCCTTTTTTACTTCAACTTTTCATCGTCCTTTTCATCAAACTTAGTGAATTATCCACTCTCAATCATCATCCAAGTGTAAGGTCTACTTTTCAACATTCAAGATCAAGGTCAAGGTCTCCAAGAAGGTCCAACTTTCTCACCTTTCCCTTTAAATTCTCTTAAATTTGCAATAACTTGTTTTCTTACTTAGCACTTTTATTATCTCATTTCATACATCCTAATATACTTTTTATTTAGTATTATTTCACATCTCGTATTTTCATATAAATAAAAATCCTAAAAACAAGAAAAAGAGGGTTTGCTCATAAATTCCAAATGGGATTCTCACACTTTTTCCACACTTTTCTCACAACTAAAACACTTTTTCCACACACACACACACACTTACAAATAAGAGATCCCCCATTTGTATTTATGGGATAAACCCCACCCCTCATTTTGTATGCGAACTCTTTGATGCCTTTATAGGCTACGTAGGCGTCTCGGGGTAAAACTCGAGACTCGAGTCCTCTCTCTCACCTTTTCTTTTACTTCCTATTTTCTCTAAATCTAATCTTCTTATATTCTATATACTTGCCCTTAGTGACGATTTATTCCATATGCATTATCGTTCCATTATAACGATCAATGTAGGGGTAATTGCGTAAATCTTATTTTTTTAATATTATTCTTATACCTTCCTACGGATGACTCGCTTTATGTTTTCCATGATACAAGTCGAGGATTCCTACCTCCATTCCATATATACACATGCACACATATCACGGGGGAAATATAAAGGAAAATAACAAATATCCATGAGAGACCGAAAAGGAGGAATGGGTGCCTAACACCTTCCCATTTCGTAACTAAGCCTCCGGACCCTTCTCGAATCATTTGGTTTCGCACGCACCAGTATGCCTTTAGATGCCATCCTTCGGGGTGGCTTCCCCTTTTCTTCTTTTGTCTGTTTTGAGTAAAATAGACTGGCGACTCTGAATCTCTCTACATTTTTACATCACATCTCAAACGACGCAGGCCGAAGAGCTCCCAAGAGGGACACGCGGGACCCAAAGGATCCTTCCTCCACGCTCCCGCTCGCATAGAGAGGATCGGGGATGGCCACAGTTGCGACTCTGCTGGGGATATTTTTTTGTTTTGAGGGCTTGACTCTATTTACCTGGATGTTATATTTGTTTATGTTTCCCCCCATATCCGCATGTTCCCCTTTTCCATGTGTATCCCATGCTTATGCTTATATTCACACACTTTTATAAATTTCTCCATCTACACTTCACACCATGTGCACCTAGGATCACATATATCCCCATGTTGCATGCATCACCCATCCATACTTGGTGTAACTTTTGGGGTCTTGTACTTTGCTCCCTGTTTGGCATAATCAAGAAAGGAATTCTCATCATAAGATACTAATAAGAGAATCATGCATAATTCACACAACATCACCAAAGACCATTGTTATTGACCAAATTTTACCCAGTAACTAGAGGGTCACTTTATGATGGGCGCTGCTCCGGCAGGTCGCAGTTAGCCTAAGCGATATGACTCTCACCTTCCATTTGCCAAGTACCTTCGATGTATATCTAATGTTTCCCCCGCATCGTACCGCTTGATCGAAGTCATAATGGGAGGTATATCGCATGGAATTCGTTCATGTACGCCGAGTATATTGAATTCTCTCTCACGCGTACCATCCTCATGAGGTATATGGTGAGGCAATTCACGTACACTCAGGTATATCAAATGGCTTGTCCACACGTACCGATTACCCGCAAGAGCAAGACGTATATCGTGGAAGTCACGCCAAAGGGGGAACCCATGCCGATTCACCCAACCAACTGCATACCGGCATATAGGTGTCAAACCTAGGACACGTACTTTAGATTGTCGGTTTCAACCCAAAACTCTGTCGAAATTTAGGGTCGATCTACCGCCCAATTTTTGCACATTTTTAAAACGGGACCCTGTCCGTGAGCCTGGTTACAAGTCCAAACCGTAGCTTTGCATATATTAAAAACCCCACTTTTCCAGGCTCGAGTCCCGTTCGGCATTGCATTTAGCAGAAATAAATACAAGTGAAAACGTGATAATTATAATAATCATGCTGAGTTCCGTCTCCAAAAACATTTCTCCATTCTTTATCAGAAATACAAAAACATTTCTCCCTTCTTTATCAAAAATCCAAAAACATTTATCCCTTCTTTATTAAAAATCTAAAAATAGTTCTTCCTTTCTTAAAAATAAATCTCATCCTACGCCTTCTCAGGTCAATCGCAAGCCCTTGGTCTGGCTCCCTACTGGCTTCGGTCTTCAGCCAAATCACCCCGGAGATTCATCCCTTCCTCTACTGCTTCTTTCGAGTCCAGAATCCATCCATTTTCTATAGAGAATACAAATCAATCACCGATCATACAGCCGGATATGACGACAGTCCTAGCTCAGCTCGTGTCCAAGATTGACAACCTCCAAACCGAGGTCCGAGAGATGCAACAAAACTAGGTTCCTATTCCTCAAGATCTCGAGGCCCTATTACCTCGTGCTATGGGTCCACCCGAGACTATCTGGATTTCGAAAGAATATTAGCACGCTCCACGTGCCCCTTCTGCCAATGGGTCGTCGCCTGCCCAACTTCCAATGCCAAACATTGCCCAGCCTGTGGCTAACCTGCCTATGGCTGTTGATCCAAAAGAGGAGGAGTTGAATAAAGTCAAAGAGGATCTCAAGATGCTCACCAAGAAGTTTGACCAGGTCAGGATCTCTAGGAATTACATGGACTACACCCACATGTCTCCTTATCCTAAAGCGAGGTTACCCGAGAAGTTTAAGATGCCAAATATTAAGAAGTTCGAAGGGAGTGGACCCCCTATTATTCATCTTCGCAGTTACCATCATTCCATGACTCTAATAGGGGATTCTGAGGAGGTGATGGCCCAATTATTTAAGGAAACTTTGAAGGATAGTGACCTCCGATGGTTTTTATCTCTTGAGGAATCTAGAATCCGTAGCTGGGAGGATGTAGCCCAAGAATTCATATCGCAGTATAAATACAATGGAGAGATTGAGGTCTCCCATCGTGATTTAAAACTGCTCAAACAGAATCCTAGAGAATCAGTCAGTAACTTCATAACCCGACGGAGGGATCAAGCAGCTACCATGACCAATCGGCCATCCAAGGAAGAGCAAGTCAACATATTGAAGAAAAACTTCTTGCCCCATGTCCGAGCGATGATGGGAAGACAATACTATCCCCACTTTTGAGCTCTCAGAGAGGCTAGAGTGGAAATCGAGGAAAGCCTTATTAAAATCGAGATTGAACCAAAGAAGGTGTCCGGATAGTTCACCCCTAGAAAGTATGGCAAGCCTGCCAATTCTACAATCTCTACCATCAATAACATCTCTCAACGAACCACATCATAAGCACCAGAAAGCCACCCTGTCCCCATCCGAAGGGAATACACTGAACTCCATGCTCCCCTCTTCAAAGTTTACCAAGCCCTGTTAATCCAAAACCTTATCAAATCCTTGGATCCCCGTCCATCGCCAAATCCACTCCCAAGAAACTTCAAGACTGATGCTCATTGCGCCTTTCACCAAACTACTGGCCATACCACCGACCAATTTTTTCACCTTCAGAACATAATCCAAGATCTCATTGACCGGGGTACCATCGCTCCACCAGCTAATCGTAAGCCAAACGCTACTCACAATCCACTTCCGAATCACACCAATGCCATCTTCTTCGAAGAAAACCCAGATTTCGACCCCTCAACTCAAATCACACCCATATACTCTCCTAAACCTCTTCAAATTTGCCCATATTTCCTCCTACACCCTACTAGCCTCACTGATCAGGCACTGTCACTCCTTACCAGAGCATGCATCATTGTTCGTGCCCGTTCTGAAAATGGAAGTATGGAATTATTAGAGGTGTTAAACCAACTTCTAGAGTTCGGGCTGAAATTGCCCTCACAGATGGTCATCAATTACCAGAGATTCAGTACACTATTCTTGGAAGCACATAATTGGGCCCGAGATTCAGACAAATGGGTGGTACCAACCGATGAAGTCAGCCTAGATGATGGTGTCCAGACTATGGCAGGATTATTCAGGCAAACTAACAGCATTTGTAGTATCACCGAGTTACTTGACACTTTGAAGTTACAAGGGCGCCTGGTCATTTCAATCACATATATCCCCACGAAATGGGAGAACTTGTATGAAGAATCCGTTGAAGTTGTGGAATGCATAGACTTTACATGGAAAGACAGAATTGTTACCACTGGATGGGGAGAAGAATTGAAGATTCGAGTGAAGAACAAGCTTTAGGAAGAACTGGCCCAGTAGCTGACATATGTGGGATGATCTCATTTGAAGAACTCCCCGGAGAAATAAATAGGGTGGCAGAACAACCTGAGGTTGATGAGGAAACGATATTCATGTTCTTTCCTGCTTCAGTAAATCACATGACCAGATCAGGGAGACATTACCATGTTCCAAGCTCACTACCAGCAAATAACAAAGGGAAGGGCGTTGAAAACCTTCCTATGCTAGAGATGACCATCAAGGAAAGCAAGATACTGAAAAACGTTGCTAATGCCGTTTAATACAAGATTAAACTATATAAGCAACTCCGAGATGTTTGTTGAAGAAACCCTTTTCTTTTGAAAATAAAAATTATAAACAACAAGATGTGTTTACAAAAACTTATGTACAAGAGTAATCAAGACTTTGTAATCAGTTTTTAAAACTAAGACAGTTTCAAAAATTCAGCACACTATAGAATGAGATGAGTAGACGAAGATAATCAACACGCAGTTTTTAACGTGGTAAAACCTCTCCCAACAGAGGAAACATCCACGGTGACTTCTAAGTCACGAAAGCAAAAAATCCACTAATAACAAATAATAGTTACAAACAATACAACATACATGCACACAAATCAACCTATTCAAAGTTTAGGAATATACCCCACTTGGTGTCCTTCTAACTTCTCATAGATCTGATTGTTGATGATGTTTTTCCAGTTTCATAACTTCCTTTGCTTTAGCTTCCTTATCTCGACTCAATGATCTTTGATCTTATTCACAACACTTCTAGTGTAGTAGTGTGTTAAGTGTTTGTGAAGTGATTCCTATTAACATGCATGAACTCACACACACTTAGATTTATAGACAGTCCTAGAAAAATTACATATAAAGACTATATGCTGTGATTTTGTTTTCTTTCTTTCTTACAGAACTAAAAACCTTTTTGACCTTTAATATAACCCAGATTCCACGGATATCTCGCTTCTAAATCGGTCAAGATCTTAATCAATCTCGGTTTTAAACATATTTTTGAGATTGAAAATCTCCAAGTGTGAATCAAACTAGGTCAAGGTTAAGTTTCGTAAGAATAGAAACCATAAAACATTTTCAAAACTAAGTCAGTAAAGATTTTCTTAAATCAAGTAAGAAATATGCAGATCTAATGAAAATGTAACATCCAGAGTGTAGATCTAAAGTTTCTATGAAAAAGAAACACAGATCTTCACACGAATGTTTAAGTTGTAAGCAAGATCATAGACAAAGAGGTTACAGCTTCAATATGAACAAACCACTCTCTCTCGAACACTTAAGGTTGTGTTTGGGGTGTTATATAAACGAAGGTTTGATTCAGAGTTTGAAGTGTTTAGGGTTAGGGTTAGGGTTTGTCTAACAGCTTCTTTTCTCTCTCTTCTCTCTTTTCTTTTCTCTCTTCTCTCTCAATTCTCTCTTCTCTCTATTTTTTTCTCTCTGAAATGACGAATGCCCAAAAGTCTTGAAATGCTGAGAAGTGGAGGGTTTATATAGGGGTGAGGGAAGGTTCTGGAACGACGAAGGGAATCAATGGCTGAGATCAAGTCTTTTTAACTTTGACTTGATCCAAGGGTTATGAAATAGCGGTGGTTAAGATGATTGTGATTGGTTCATAGATATACCACTAGGATTGATTAAAAACGCATGCAGTCCATCGATTAGGAATGATCCAACGTTCAGTAAAGCACCAGGAAATCCTCTCACATAACAAACACAAACTGATGCAACAATCAAGTGACAAGTGTTGGCATGTGACAGGTGTACAAATGCGCGTCTAAAATATTTACAAGCAGCCCCCTGAAGTTTCAATCAAAAATGAAGTTTTTAAAATAGTAAATTTACCCCACACATTATATAAACACATTTTATTAATGAAAAAATTTATTTAAAAAAATGTTTAAAAATTCCAAAAAAATTATTAAAGCACTATTTTAAGGGGAATTAAACACACAATCAATTTTAAGCAATATGTACACATGTATGCACTTCTAATGTGTGTAGTGTGATTCAATTTATACCTTCTTGGATCATTGAAGAGGATTAGAGAGATAAAATCTGAGGGTCTTTGGATTCTAGGTTGGACAACCAATTTTGTCACTATTTCCAAACTAGTTGAACACTTATACAGTATAGACTTAAGCAAGTCAAAGGTATAAGGTTCTTCAATCTCCCCCTTTGGAAATATGAGACAAAATCTCCTTTGAGTTAGCTTAAAACTCGTAGGGAACCAAAAAAAAATAAAACCTAGACCTATACAAAGATACTATCTACCAATTTCCTAGAAAGTCAAAAATTACATAACTCAACTATTTACAAATTTGTACACTAGAAATGGTAGACAATCAGTAGAAGAGATTCCTGCAAATATGCACACTAAGATCAAGCAGTTTAGATAAAATATGAACAAAACATTGAACTCGTAAGACTCAAATTTCTCCTCCATTTTGTCTCAAATGGACAAAGGGTAAAACTTAAGGTCTTAAGAGTTTAATCAGCGCATACCATACCTATAGAATTACGCAAATACAGAAATCTATTATAGTCTAAAGGTTTAGTGAACATGTTTGCAAGTTGCAGATCAGTAGGCAGGTAATGAATTTCTAATTCCTTAGTTTCAACAAGTTCGCGTATAAAATGATGCCTTATTTTAATATGCTTAGTTCGCGAGTGTTGAACCGGGTTTTTAGATATGTTAATGGCGCTTTGATTGTCACAATACAAATGTAATTGATCTTCTTTAATCCCATAATCACTTAACATCTGTTTTATCCATAACAATTGAGCACATCAACTTCCTGCTGCTATATATTCGGACTCAGCCGTAGATAAAGATGTGCAATTCTGTTTTTTACTACTCTAACCAACTAAATTATTGCCGACATAATAACAGGCACCTGATGTACTTTTACTGTCATCGGTACAACCGACCCAATCAGCATCAGTATACCCTATAATGGTGCTAGAGGTATCCTTAGTATACCTAAGTCCAAGATTAAGAGTGCCTTTTATGTACTTTATTATACGTTTTACACACGATAAATGGTTCTCTTTAGGGTTACTCTGGTAACGAGCACACAGACATACATCATACATTATGTCTAGTCATGAGGCAGTTAGATAGAGTAGGCTACCAATCATACTACGATAGAGTGTGGAATCAACTGACTTACCATTTTCATCTTTTCTTAATTTAACAGTAGTACTCATAGGGGTTTGGGCAACTTTAGCATTCTCTAAACCGAATTTCTTAACAAGGTCTAAGGCATACTTGGTTTGAGAGACAAATAGACCATCAGAATTCTGTTTCACTTGAAATCCTAAGAAAATTTGTAGCTCCCCCATAAGGGACATGTGAAACTCCTTATGCATAATAGCAGAAAAAGATTTAACTTCAGAGTTTGAAGTCGACCCGAAAATGATGTCGTCTACATAGACTTGGGCTATAATAATGTTTTTGTCAAAATGTTTGACAAAGAGAGTCTGGTCATTTCCTCCTCTCTTAAAACCCTTATCCAACAAAAAGTTGGAAAGGCGTTCATACCAAGCTCGAGGAGCTTGTTTTAAGCCATACAGAGCCTTTTTCAGACGAAAGACATGGTCAGGGTATTTAGGATCAATGAACTCTTTGGGTTGTTCTACATATGTTTCTTCTGACAGAATTCCATTGAGGAAGGCAGACTTGACATCCATTTGATAAAGTGTAAATTTTAAGTGACACGCTATGGCGAAAAGAAGTCGAACAGATTCAAGACGAGTGACAGGGTCAAAAGTCTCGCTAAAATCTATTCCTTCTATTTGTGAGTAACCTTGAGCAACTAGTCTAGCTTTGTTTCTAAGGATTACCCCATTTTCATCAGATTTGTTCTTAAAAATCCAACGTGTCCCAATAACATTTTTGTTTTGAGGCCGCGGTACAAGATACCAGACATCGTGAATGACAAATTGTAAAAGCTCTTCCTGCATTGCAGAAATCCAGTGTGTGTCATTCAATGCTCCGTTAACATTTTTCGATTCCACTGGGGAGACTAAACATGCATAATTAGCATAATTTCTTAACTGGGATCTAGTACGAACTGGCTCATTAGGATTACCGACCACGTTGTCAATGGGATGATCTTTAGAGACCCAGCCAGGTACTTCTGGACTCTCAATAGGTAATGAGTCATCTATTTCTGGTGAATCAGTTTTGAAATCATTTTCGGATTCAACCACAATAGGTGATTCAGAAATCTTATTTTCGACAATATTATCGCTTACAATTACATTTATCGATTCCATAAGGGCCTTAGTACGCAGATTGTATATACGATAAGCAGGACTGTTTGGGGAGTATCCTAAGAAGATGGCTTTATCACCACGTGCTTCGAATTTAGACAAATGTTCTCTGTCTTTACAGACATAACACTGACTTCCGAAAGTTCTTAGGTATTTCAGATTAGGCTTCTTACTGAACCACAACTCATAAGGAGTTTGTTTAGAGTTTTTCCTTAGATATACCCTATTAGTGATATGACAGGAAGTTCTAATAGATTCTACCCAAAAGTATTTAGGTAGTGATTTGGCATGGAGCATGACTCGTGCTATCTCTTGAAGAGTTCGGTTTTTCCTTTCGGCAACACCGTTCTGCTGAGGAGTCTTAGGGGCGCTGAATTCGTGTTTGTAACCGTTGTAGTCACAATGTTCAACTATTCCTGTGTCTATGAACTCTCCCCCTCTATCGCTTCGAATACGATTTACTTGTGTATCCTTCTCATTTTCAATTCTAAGTAAGATTTTTAAAAAATTCTGAAACGTGTCAGATTTATGTTTTAAGAAGGCAACCCAAGTGAATCGTGTGAAATCATCAACCATGACAAGGATATAACTGTGTCCACAAAGACTAACAGTTCTAGAGGGACCAATAAGGTCCATATGGATGAGATCTAGAGGTTTAGAGGTGAGAATGTCTTTAACCTTTTTATGCGAAGTCTTAACTATTTTTCCTTCCTGGCAATGACCATAGACAACACTTGAAATAGGTTTAATTTTAGGAATTCCTCTAACAATCTCTTGACTAGACAATCTATTAAGGATATCATAACTCAAGTGACCCATACGATTATGCCAGATTTCATTGTCATCCATTCTGATAATGTTACAGGTTTCAGAACTAGTCTTGACAGTTTAACAATTGTCATGTGTTCTAAATCCTGTAATAATGCATTCACCTTTATCATTTAGAATTTTACAATTGTCCTTTGAAAAGGTGACTGTATGGTCAGAGTCACAAAATTGTGATATACTTAGGAGGTTGGCTTTAAGGCCTTTAACTAATAGAACATTTTCGAGAACAGGCATTCCTTCTTCTTTTAGGGTTCCTTTACCTATGATCTGGGATGAAACTCCGTCACCAAAAACTACTTTGCCACCAGCAAATCTGGTTTTGTTTAAAAGTTTGGTTTCATCTCCTGTCATATGTTTGGAACATCCTGAATCTAAATACCAACCAGATGAAGTGTGTTCATCTTTTAAGGCAGTGATAACAATGTTACACTTCATTTGGGGTAAAAGATTATCTTTTCTAACCCAAATAGCTCTAGTTTTAATTTTGCGCAAGTTTGCCCTCATTTGATAAAATTTTCGAGAAACAACTTTTTGTCGAAAAACATTTGGAGCAGCAAACTGATTATTGTGGAAAATTTGAGCTTTTGGTTTAGGAAAGTTTCTGAGAACCTTTCTCTTAAATGAACTCTTAGTTTTGGTCTTTCTATTCCTGTAGTTAGAGTTCTTGTCAGGTTGTCTTGGAAGGATATAATGGTTACGATTTTGCCTAGAATAGTTAAAGTTCTTGTAGACAGAAGAGTTGTACACAGGGGTGTTTAGAAGCCTAGCATAACAACCTTCAAAGGAATGATCATAAATGTCACAGTAGGAGAAATATTGATTGCTTGAGGGATGAACTTCCTTAGGAAAACTTCTAAAAATGGGTTTAACAGCATTCTGTTCAGTAGTGCTATTCCTAGGAGGGATGGTTTTGAAGGTAGATTCAGCCTTTCTGATCAAAGGACAGACGCATTTAGTCTTAAGTGTAGTGCCAGCCTTAGAATTACTAGACTCTCCAATGTCTTTCTGTTGTTGCTTTTGATCAAATTCCTCTTTAATAAAATAAAAGTCTGGACATGTTCCAATTAGTCTTTTGCCCCCAGACACAAACTTAATAGGTTCAAGATTTGTAGTTTATGGTTTGTTCTTAGGGCAAAATCCAATGCCGGTTCTATCATCAGAATTGGTCTTGGAGTCAACAACAAAGTCAGTAAAACAATTTGAATTGCTTTCAAACTTAGAATTTTTTTTGAAAACAGTAGCAGTCTTTGTTTTTGCTTCCTCTAGTTCTAATAATGTTCCCTTGTATTTCATTTCCAGAGTTTCATTAATTTTAGTCAACTCTTTTAATTTTTGATCAAAAGTTTCAATTTCAGATTGATGAGTCAGACACTGGTTATTATACTCTTCAGCATTCAACTTCACAATAAGACTTAGATCATCTAATTTCTTAGTCAGGTCTCTAACAGTCTTCTCCAGTCTAGTGCCTTTTTTTAGAGTCTTAGCATACAAAGTATGGATATCAGGGAGGTCATCTCTGTCTGAGTCGCTAAGTGAAGTGTGTGTAGTGACCCCTAACGATTCAGTTTTAGTACTCACGCAGCCATTTACATCGTCGTTATCGAGATCACTTTAACTCACACACACGGAACTAGAACTAGCAACATTTTCAGACATTAAAGCATCTAGGCCAGTCAAAGCAGTATTCACATAAGCAGGAGTAGGAGTATCATTATCACACACAGGCGTATCATCATTGTAAATGATCTTAGCATAAAAGGACATGCAAGGGTCAAGTACATTTGATGACTCAAGTTCCTCTTCATCAGAGTCACTTGAATCATTCCAAGTTTTACAGACATTGGCTTTATTGTGTGTGTTGGATTTATTCAGATTAACTCTGCAATCGTGAGCAATGTGACCTAGTTTCCCACATCTAAAACATTCAATCTTTTTAAGGTCTCTAGTGGGTCTGGAGTTATTATCCTTAGGATGTTTTTCAAGACCTCTCTCATGAGGTTTGGGATTAGACAGAGTATGATAATTAGGCTTGCCTTGTTTAGATGCCTGTTTGTTTCGAAATTTGACAATTTTCTTAAATTGTTTAGACATTAAGGCAATCTGATTATCTAGTTTGTCTATATCACACTCCTCATCAGAGTCAGAGTTGATCAAATTAGTCTCAAGTTTAGATATCTTAGAGGCAAAACTCAAGTTAGAGTTGGGTTGTTTTCTTTGTGAATGATTTAATTGTTTCTTAAAGTCTAATTCCATTTCCACAGTCCTAAGTTTGCTACTGAGTAACTCAGGGGTAAGGTTTTGATCACTCATTTCCTCAATAGCATACCTCTTGCTGTCAAACTTTTGTGGTAATGATCTTAGAATTTTAGAGACAATTTCATTCCTATCATAAGTTATACCATTAGCATGTAACTTAGTAACTATATTAGTTAAGTTCATGTAAAAGTCATCAAAAGACTCAGAGTCAGACATGATCAAAGAGTTGTACTATTGGGTAAGCATTTGAGTTTTAGCAGCTTTAACTCTTGAGTCTCCTTCACGGGCAGTGATTAATGTGTCCCAAGCTTCCTTAGAAGTGGCACAAGATGAGATTCTCTTGAACTCATACTCATTTATAGACATAAAAATGGCATTCTTTCCTTTATTGTTATTTCAAGAAATAGTTTTCTCTTCTTGTGTAAACTCACTTAAGATTTTCTTTACCCTCTCATCGCTTCCTTCAGTGGCTGGTTTAGTAGGATAAGTGTATCCATTTTCAATAATGTCCCAGACATCATCTCCTAAAGTCCCTTGGATGAAGGCAACCATTCTTACTTTCCAGTAAGCAAAGTTGTTTCCATCAAAGAGTGGAGGTCTGGACAGATTACCAAACCTTTCATTCTTCTCGTCCATAGTTAGGTTTTTCAGAAAATGATTTCAGAAACACAAGATCTTTTTGAAATAAAAGTTAACAGGGCTCTGATACCAATTGAAAAACGTTGCTAATGCCGTTTAATACAAGATTAAACAATATAAGCAACTCCGAGATGTTTGTTGAAGAAACCCTTTTCTTTTGAAAATAAAAATTATAAACAACAAGATGTGTTTACAAAAACTTATGTACGAGAGTAATCAAGACTTTGTAATCAGTTTTTAAAACTAAGACAGTTTCAAAAATTCAGCACACTATAGAATGAGATGAGTAGACGAAGATAATCAACACGCAGTTTTTAACGTGGTAAAACCTCTCCCAACAGAGGAAACATCCACGGTGACTTCTAAGTCACGAAAGCAAAAAATCCACTAATAACAAATAATAGTTACAAACAATACAACATACATGCACACAAATCAACCTATTCTAAGTTTAGGAATATACCCCACTTGGTGTCCTTCTAACTTCTCATAGATCTGATTGTTGATGATGTTTTTCCAGTTTGATAACTTCCTTTGCTTTAGCTTCCTTATGTCGACTCAATGATCTTTGATCTTATTCACAACACTTCCAGTGTAGTAGTGTGTTAAGTGTTTGTGAAGTGATTCCTATTAACATGCATGAACTCACACACACTTAGATTTATAGACAGTCCTAGAAAAGTTACATATAAAGACTATATGCTGTGATTTTGTTTTCTTTCTTTCTTACAGAACTAAAAACCTTTTTGACCTTTAATATAACCCAGATTCCACAAATATCTCGCTTCTAAATCGGTCAAGATCTTAATCAATCCCGGTTTTAAAAATATTTTTGAGATTGAAAATCTCCAAGTGTGAATCCATCTAGGTCAAGGTTAAGTTTTGTAAGAATAGAAACCATAAAACATTTTCAAAACTAAGTCAGTAAAGATTTTCTTAAATCAAGTAAGAAATATGCAGATCTAATGAAAATGTAACATGCAGAGTGTAGATCTAAAGTTTCTATGAAAAAGAAACACATATCTTCACACGAATGTTTAAGTTGTAAACAAGATCATAGACAAAGAGGTTACAGCTTCAATATGAACAAACCACTCTCTCTCGAACACTCAAGGTTGTGTTTGGGGTGTTATATAAACGAAGGTTTGATTCAGAGTTTGAAGTGTTTAGGGTTAGGGTTAGGGTTTGGCTAACAGTTTGTTTTCTCTCTCTTCTCTCTTTTCTTTTCTCTCTTCTCTCTCACTTCTCTCTTCTTTCTATTTTCTTCTCTCTGAAATGACGAATGCCCAAAAGTCTTGAAATGCTGAGAAGTGGAGGGTTTATATAGGGGTGAGGGAAGGTTCTGGAACGACGAAGGGAATCAATGGCTGAGATCAAGTCTTTTCAACTTTGACTTGATCCAAGGGTTATGAAATAGCGGTGGTTAAGATGATTGTGATTGGTTCATAGATATACCACCAGGATTGATTAAAAGCGCATGCAGTCCATCGATTAGGAATGATCCAACGTTCAGTAAAGCACCAGGCAATCCTCTCACATAACAAACACAAACTGATGCAACAAGCAAGTGACAAGTGTTGGCATGTGACAGGTGTACAAACGCGCGTATAAAATATTTACAAGCAGCCCACTGAAGTCTCTAGCGCATTTGCATTCTACCCAAACAAACTTTCCAATCAAAAATGAAGTTTTTAAAATAGTAAATTTACCCCACACATTATATAAACACATTTTATTAATAAAAAAATTTATTTAAAAAAATGTTTAAAAATTCCAAAAAAATTATTAAAGCACTATTTTAAGGGGAATTAAACACACAATCAATTTTAAGCAATATGTACACATGTATGCACTTCTAATGTGTGTAGTGTTATTCAATTTATTCCTTCTTGGATCATTGAAGAGGATTAGAGAGATAAAATCTGAGGGTCTTTGGATTCTAGGTTGGACAACCAATTTTGTCACTATTTTCAAACTAGTTGAACACTTATACAGTATAGACTTAAGCAAGTCAAAGGTATAAGGTGCTTTAGATACTCGATCAACTGAAGAAAACTCAAGCTAACATCACTCTATGGGGACTTTTCATGTCATCCCAGCTACACAAAAATGCTTTAATCAAATTACTCACTGGACCCATAGTTCCTCCCTCTACCACACCAGAAGAAGCTGTAAATATGGTCGGATACTTAACCTCTACCCGAATGCTATCATTTTCTGAAGAATAAATCCCCAGAATTAGGCCAAATCACAATCATGCACTCAACATCTCCGTCGAAGTTATGGGGAAGGCCGGGCCACTCTCCCTTATTTATAACGGATTCGCCTTGAACGTTTACCCTCTGAGAACCTTCAAGTGTTTAGGCCTGAAATAAAGTGACCTTGCTCCAACCTCCGCCGCTGTACGTGCCTACAATAATACCCGCCGAGAGGTTATGGGATCCATAAAACTTGTAATAGGGGTTGGCCCTATAAACCCTGTCGTTGAATTCTAAGTCATAGACCTCCTAGCTTGTTTCAACTTGTTGCTCGGACGCCCCTGGATCAACAATATCAATGGTGTGTATTCCTCACTCCATCAGAAATTGAAGTTTTTCGCCGATGAGAGAGTCATCACCATTTCGGGCGACAATGAAAATGTCGAGGGTGCAAGCACCAGCAGTCCAATTCTTGAGATATAGCATGGGTCAAATGATATGCTCCTATCAGAATTCCGAGTTGAGCCACTCCTACTCTTGGTAGGGGACAGTTTCAAAGAAAGGGTTTGTCCATAATATGACCCTCATGGAAATGTCAATGTGATCCAAATGTTCAGAAACATACACTTTATACCCGGACTGGGACTAGGACAAAAATAGCAAGGGATACTTCAACCCATCGAACTGAAGAAATCTTTCCCTCCTTGCGGCTTGGGGTATCAACCATCAGAATAAGAGCTCAGAATGATTCGTTAGTCTCGACCAAAGAGAAGATTAGACTGCATCCGAACTATCTCAGGAGACTCCTTAAATGGACGATTCATCAAAGAAGGCGAGGACTTCCCCTTTTGTGATTTTTCAGAACCATGGTATGACTACACAGATAAGAAGATGAGGCTTGGAATGGAGATATTTTCCAAGATAGCTACCCATGGGCCGAAAGTTTCCCACACCACGTGCTAATCGCTCATCAAAGATATCGAAGAGACTCAGGAAAGTGATTTTGAAGATTCCTTCAACTTGCAGACACTGGGGTTGGCACTTTGCATGGTTCATTCAGGCACTACATCAATGGATCCATCCCATCTGATTAAAGCTGCTGATTCACCTCTCCTCATTATCATGATGCACCAGTTCTACCTCTTGAAATCTCCCATAACCCTAATTTTACCCTATTTCTTCTTTTGTTGTCTATCCTTGCTCAAATGTAATCGTGACCTCTTTTGATGAGGTTCTCAATGTTATTTTTCCTATCAATGAAATAAATGAAGATTTTGAGTATCTTGTTGTATTTTACATTAATTTCTTAGATTCTAATCAAACTTTTGATGATGATGATTTTGCAAATGAATAATTCTTAACTGATCTAAATAAGGTTATTAATAAACAACATAATCGCGTTCAAGTTAATGAAGAAGAGACTATTGTTATTAATCTCGGTTGTAGTAGCCAACTGTGCGAGATTAGTATAGGGGCCACCCTTGACGAGCATGAGCGCGCACAACTCGAAGAATTTCTAAAGGAATTGGTGGATGTCTTCGCAAGGTCGTATGATGATATGCTCGGTATCGATCCTGAAATATCTCAGCACGTGATCCCCACTCTCTCATATTATAAGACGATTAAACAAAAATTGAGAAAGCTCCGCACCGAATGGTCGCTCAAGGTCAAAGAAGAGGTGGTCAAACAGTTGAACGTGGGTTTCATTCGAGTGATCGAATATCCTACATGGCTAGCCAGCATTGTACCTGTGCCGAAATCAGGAGGGAAGGTTCGAATGTGTTGGACTACCGCTATTCAAACAAATCTTCTCCAAATTATGATTATCCCCTACCCAATATCGACATGATCATGGACAACACAGCCAGTTATGCTCTCAAGTCATTCGTCGACGGGTTTGCCGGATACAACCAAATCAAGATGCACCCCGACCACCAAGAAAAAACCGTATTCATTACCCCATGGGGAACCTTTTGCTACACTGTTATGCCATTCGGTCTCAAAAATGCTAGGGCTACCTACCAAAGGGCTGCCACAACCATCCTGTATGACCTGATTCACAAAGAGGTGGAGGTTTATGTGGATGATATGATTATCAAGTCCAAAACTAGAGGAGGTCATGTTCCCGCTCTCCAAAAGTTCTTCGAAGGACTGCGACGTTATCAGATGCGATTTAATCCACAAAAGTGTGTCTTAGGCATTACAAAAGGAAAACTCTTGGGATTCATGGTTAGCGAAAATGGGATAGAAGCAGATCCTGCCAAGATGAAGGCCATACTTGAGATGCCATCGCCCCAAACAGAGAAAGAAGTCCAAGGTTTTCTTGGGAAATTATAATATATCAGCCGGTTCATCCGCCAGCTAACCTCCATCTGTGAACCAATCTTTAATCTCCTCCGAAAGGATTCAACCAAGGTTTGGAATGAGGCCTGCCAAGAAGCTTTTGATCGAATCAAACAATATCTGACCTGACCTCCAGTCCTCATGCCACCACAGTCGGGTCTCCCTTTGCTCCTATACCTAACTATAATTGACACTTCAGCTGAGGCTTTATTAGTCCAACACCTTGAAGACTCCCGTAAATAAAGAGCCATCTATTACGCCAGTCATAAATTGGTCGGGTACGAGGTCAATTACACTACTTTAGAAAAGGCATGTGTCACACTTGTCTGGGTCACCCGAAAGTTGCGACACTACATGCTCTCCTTCTCCATCAAACTTGTATCCCGAATGGATCCCAT
Organism: Sambucus nigra; assembly: GCA_949130495.1. Taxonomy (NCBI): domain Eukaryota; kingdom Viridiplantae; phylum Streptophyta; class Magnoliopsida; order Dipsacales; family Adoxaceae; genus Sambucus; species Sambucus nigra. The sequence continues at coordinate 548,795,309 of OX422212.1, read as the reverse complement.
CAACTACCTTCTTGAGAAACCCCCCCTATCTAGTCGAATGGACCGATGGTTGATGCTCCTAACAGAGTTCGATATTGTGTATGTCACACAGAAATCTGTTAAAGGAAGATTCATCTGTGACTACCTTGCTGATTACCCTGTAGAAGAAGCAGATGTCTGGATCTCCGAATTCCCAAATGAAAATATCCTCTACACCACTCAAGACCGCCTTCGATGGAAAATATTCTTTGACAGCACTGCCAACAAAAAGGGATATGGCATTGGGATACTTTTGATCCCCCAGATGAATCCCACACTCCCATCTCCATTAAATTGGATTTCCCTTGCACCAACAACATGACAGAATACGAGGCATGCATACTGGGCCTCAAAGTTGCTCTTAAGAAAGGTATTCAATACCTTGATGTTTACGGGGATTTTTCCCTTATCATCGATCAAGTGGTTAGAAAGTGGAAAGTCAAGGACAAAAAGCTCCAACCCTTTCATGCCCAATTAGAAGGGTTAGCCTCCCAATTTCGAGATATCACCTTCCATTACCTACCCCGAACAAAGAATAGCCTAGCCGATGCTCTCTCCACCTTGCCCTCCATGGTCGACATGCCCGAGGGAATAACAATGTCCCCCTTCCTAATTCAAAAGCAAGACAAATTGACCCATTGCTGCCATATTGAGCTTGTCTCCACCGAAGATCTCGAACTAGCCGATTACTGGTACTATGATATATAACGCCTCCTCAAACATGGTAGGTATCCCGAGGGTTCCAATAAGAAAGATTGAACGATTCTTCGAAGACTGGTCGCCCAATACATTATCTGTCATAAAGCCCTACTCAAGAGGAACTTCGATGGAACTCATCTACACTGCATCACAGGGCTGAGATTGAGAAAATAATACAGAAAATCCATAGCGGGGAATGAGGACCCGACATGAATGGTCACATGCTCACCAAGAAGATCATCCGATAGGGCTACTACTGGACCACCATGATCCAGGATTGCACCGCCTATGTTCGGAGGTGCCTCAAAAGCCAACAATTCTCCAATCTTCAACACCTTCACCCACGAGAATTATACAACATGACCTCTCCCTGGCAGTTATCCACCTGGGGTTTCGACATCATAGGGAAGGTTACGCCAAGGGATTCAAACAGACATGAGTTCATCCTAGTCGCCATTGATTACTTCACCAAATGGGTCGAAGCTGAGTCATACGCAGTATTGAACGCCAAGAAAGTGGAAAAATTCCTCAAGAAAAATATCAGCTGCCGATATGGGGTCCTGCATGAGCCGGTATCAGATAACGGGTTGAATTTTGAAGAAAAAGTCACAGAAGTAGTCAATGAGCATGGGATTTAGAGACACAAATCTTCTCCCTACCGACCTCAGACCAATGGTGCAGTTAAAGCCGCCAACAAAAACCTCAAAGCCATCATCAATAATATGATCGAAAGTTGTAAGGATTGGGCCGACCGAATCCCGTACGCCCTCTGAAGCTATCGAACCTCAATCTGAACCTCTACTGGGGACACCCCTTACTCCCTGGTCTACGACATGGAAGCAGTCCTACTTGTGGAGTTGGAAATACCCTCGCTACACGTCATGCTCGAAGGCAAGGTTAATGAAGAAGACAGGTGACAAAGCCGTCTTGATGAGCTATCCCTCCTAGATAAAAGAAGATTAAAAGTACTTTACCACATACAAGGGTACCATCGCCGAATAGAGCGAACATTCAACGAGAGTCAAGGACCGCGGTGTCCAGGAGGGGGATTTATCCCTCAAAGAGATAGTAGAACCCATCTGGGACCCTAGAGGAAAATTTAAGCCCAATTGGAGCGGCCCCTACATTGTGAAGAAAATCTTATCCGGCGGTGCCGCCATGCTCACTGACCTAGATGGGGAGGAGATGGCTCGTCCTGTCAATCTGGACCGTCTCAAGAAATTCTACCCCGAGTCCGAAATCTCGGTGCGCTATGACTCTTCTCATCCCCCTTCTATTCTAAAAAAAACTCTTCATTTCCCCCTCCCCAGAACTACGTGGGTCTGATCCTCTGCAAAAAACTAATTTGCAAATAAATAAAAATATTTTCAAAAACCCCATAGGTACGTAAGAAGCTCATGCACCTCACATGAGTGCGACCCTTTCTTTTTCACAAAATACTATTCTTTTCTTACCTCCGAGAACGGCGGTTCATTCTAAAAATATTTGAATAAAAGGATTATGTATGCCTTAGCGATCAGTATAGATAATTCGAAAATGCAAAATTCATCGAAAGGCACAGCTGATGATCAGAAAGTTATTTATTTCATTAATAAGAAATTACAGCACGGATTACATAAGAAAAGGAATGGATAACTCCCTTCCCCCTACTGCCATAAAAATCCCAATAAAATCCCCACAATTGTCATCCATTACATAAATAAACTCTCCAAGAGTCCTACCCACAGCCACCAGAGGAACCTGCACCCTCATCATCTACATCCGAAGGTCCCCAAGTTTCCCCTGCCTGAATAGAGTGTCATAAACATTCTATGGACCGATGAGCCTTAACCATCTTCGAAAAGACCACAACACCCCCTTCCATGGTGTTAGATAAAACAAACCATATTTGTCCAGTCTCCACTGCTAACATCTTACTGACTACTTTCCTTCACAACTACTTCATATAATCTTTGGGAACATACCAAACCTCCCCGACAGACTGAGAGGGACGGGTCGACGGATGTCGATTTGCCCACAGAGATCCAAGAAACAGACGCAAGCGCTCATTCAAATCATCTACTGGAAAGAAATTTGAGGTCCGAGGGGGAACGACCTGCGCCCAGCCAAATTTGCGCAAAAGCCGCCAAGGGAAATAAATAGAGGTCTGTCTGAGACCAACCAGCCGCACATATGAATACTCTCCTAGATCCAGGATAGGCTACAACTGTCCCTACCAAGGCACTGACCAATACAGCCCACGAACCCCATGCTGCAAAAGCCAATTCTCCGAGTTCTCAACATATAGGCCAACGCTGATGAAGTAGCGTGAAAAGAAGTTGGGTACGGCCGACAAGGGATACTCTGGAGGAGTCTCCTAATGGAATATTTCAGACAACCACATGAACAGCATCAAAGGGCTACCCCTCAAAAAGTCGGAAGGGCCTTCTCTCCAGGCATCCAGGCCATTCAGGGTCTCCGCCAGTATCACCGTCACAGGGTTACGATGATATAACATCCATGAGGTAATGGCTGCAAGTTATGGGTCCACTTGCACCTCCCCAGTCACTAACAGCAATTTGGAAACCAGGCCCAGAACAACGGCCCCAGCATATCCAACATCACCTACTTTCTACAAATGCACGGACTGCAGCACCACCGGGAGGGAGATAATTCCTCCAGCAACCAATGATCTGGACGCCGAAGGCAAAATACGAAGAAGCCCGGCCAACAAATCCCTGGGAGAACGGGAAAATTCGGGCAAAGCCGCAATAACACTGGGATTTACACCCAGCATGGCAGAAAACTCCTCATAGGTAGGACAAACTTCTTCCAACCCAAAGCGGAATACACGGTCTTCGGGATACCAGAATTGTACCGCCGCCATCAGCACGTTCCACTCAATAGTCCGATTGCGCCACAGGGAGACTCGGCGCATGTTTAAAGCATCATAGTCGACATTATAAGAGCACATAGCTTCCAAGGCTTCGAGGTAGTTGGAAAACTCGGTGCTACCAGGGAGAGCCATCTTGCAAGGCTAAGAGATATAGGCAAGTAGGTAAGAATGCAAAGGTGTGATGAAAACACTTCACCCTCACCCCTTTTTATACTTGAAAACCCTCACAATGGACATAATCCCTGCAGAAATCGGAGGGAATCCTACCCCACAAGGTACCAAAGTCTGAAGAGGGTACCATTCAAAGCTTTCAATTGATGGGACTGGACTGGACTGAACTACCGATAGGCAGGTCAAGGTGCTTGCCGATCAGCAACCCCCCCCCCCCCCCCCCCCCCATTTTTGAAAATTTCCTTATTTTCCTCTTTTGACAAATCAAAAAATTCAATAAAAATAAATTGATATTCTCAACAGAATTTCAAGAATCCCCTTTTCTCCTTATATAATTTCCTTTTTGATTAAAAGCTTTACTTCAAAAAATTCCAAAAATATTCCTTTTCACATTCTCAGTAGCAAAGTAAAAAGCGCATGTGCATGCATTCATTAATCATTAAAAAAAGATAATAAAGACTCCGTCGCATTGCATATATTTGTGTTCTGTGTTACATTAATTTTATAGGAAAAAAAAGAAAAATAAAAAACAACGGGACTCAACCCGAACCCACATTCTCTCTCTCTCTCTCACTAAGAGCTTCCACCCCTGCGACGTTCTCTCTTCTCCCTGTGGCGAGATGACGCACCACCACTACCCGAGCCACATCCTCACTAGAGGAGGCAGATGGAACCAAGCAAGAAGGAACAGGAACCGCGTCCCGAATATGGGCAGTTGCCGAAGATATCCAGTCTCTGATGTCCCTTAGTCAAGTGGTCGACACCCGAACTTGCTGCAAGAAAAGACAAAATAAGTATGAAAGCAAGGATGACCAAAACAGAAAATAAAGATAGAAAGGAACAGAAAGGTATACCACAGGTCGGAGAACCTCCTTTGTCAAACCCAACTCCTCTGGATCCAGCGCATGAGGACGGTGCAACATAGGCACCATCTCTCCATCAGTTGGCCGGATGTTGTACGAATGGGTATGAAACCGCACAAAAGGGACCTCTGAGGTCGCCGCCGCCACAGATGCCGTCGAACCACCGCCACTGTGGGAAGATCCCACCGCCCGACTCGAACTTGTAGGAAGGAAGGGCAACGCATCATATATGCTGGGCTCCATCAACCAGCTCATCACAAAATCCATATAGTCATACGGCACAGCCGTATCGGTGTATAGCAAGTAGGACTCGCCAATCATCGCCATGATCCTCTCATCCTCTGACAGCAGTCACTCCCGCCTCATAGACGTAGGAGGCTACACGGGTGGCACCACCACCTCCTCAGAAATCTGACGAACCACCCTCTCCCCAAGGTACCAGGAATGGTCGAACTCATGCGCCAGCAAACGCCTCATCCGCGCATTCACCCCAGTCACCCCCACATCCTGAATGGCTGTCCCCCAGGGATAAAAGGTCACCTGAAATCTCCAAGCAAGCATAAGTCAATACAAGATCAGAAGGTGAAAAAACCAAGACTGAAATGGAAAGAGTCTTACCCTACCACTGGTCAGGTCATTCAAGACCTGACGCACCGCCTCCAGGGAGAGAGATCCCTTCGACTGCTGGTTAACCTTACGCCATCGATACAATTGACAGAAGTTCCCAACAGTTTCATCCTTTAAAGCGATCAGCGGGTTGTTGCACCTAATCACCTCATAGAACCACGTCTAAATTCACAAAGCAAAAAGAGATGCAAAAGGAAAATGCGAATGCATGAAAGGAAAATGCGAGTGCATGAAAAGAAATGCGCAAACTAAAGAATACCTCAAGCAGGTACGTGGCCCCAGTAAAAGTCTGCCGGAAGCACCGGCTGAATGCATCCAGAGAAAATTAAAGGGTCGCCAAGGTCAGACTCCCCCAATCATAGAAAGGGATGTTCGAAAACATCCTCAAGTACAACAGAAACCATAAATGGACGACGTCGCCGCTCGACGCCACCATAAAACCTACCAACACCAGCAAAATGAATAACTGGGTCATCTGCCTCACTTACAGCCCGTCCTCCACATCAATCACCCTGCTCAGCAGAACATCCTTCAGCAGGGATAGCTGAATAGAATCCTCAAAAAATTCCCAAAAATCCCAGGAAGGATTTAAAGCCTTTTCACCAAGAAAATTTCACTTTCCATCGAGCGGAACCCCTTCCCCCAGCGAAATCCTTAAAAACCAAGTTAAAAATCCTCTCAACAAAGCTCCGGAGGATCCCTAAGGATCACCTGATCACTTCCCCAGCGAAATTCTCCTACAACACCCAAAATAGGTTATTCCCCTTCCGAGGTCTCCTAAAAGCTTCCCCAGCTATCAGCTCCCCAGCTCAGATCAAAATCACAAAGCTCTCTCTCCAACAGAATCAAAATCTAATCTTTATACACTTTTGGGTCAGAATTGACCCCGGGCTTGGATCGTCACCTGAGTTGGGTCAGAATTGACCCCGGTCCTCAGTCGTCACCACTCTTTAGGTCAAAATTAACCTCAATCTTGGATCGTCACCTCAGTTGGGTTAGAATTGACCCCGATCCTCGATCGTCACCACTCTTGGGTCAATTATGACCTCGGTCTTGGATCGTCACCCGAGTTAGGTTAGAATTGACCTCGGTCCTCGATCATCACCACTCTTTAGGTCAGAATTGACCTCGGTCTTAGATCGTCACCTGAGTTGGATAAGAATTGACCCCAGCCCTCGGTCGTCAGCACTCTTAGGTCAAAATTGACCTCGGTCTTGGATCACCACATGAGTTAGGTCAGAATTGACCCCGGTCCTCGGTCGTCACCACTCTTTAGGTCAGAATTGACCTCGGTCTTGGATCGTCACCTGAGTTGGGTCAGAATTGACCCCGATCCTCGGTCATCACCACTCTTAGATCAGAATTGACCCCGGTCTTGGATCATCACCTGATTTGGGTCAGAATTTACCCCAGTCCTTGATCGTCACCACTCTTTAGGTCAGAATTGACCTCGGTCTTGGATCGTCACCTGAGTTGGGTCAGAATTGACCCCGGTCCTTAGTCGTCACCACTCTTAGGTCAGAATTGACCTCAGTCTTGGATCATCACCCGAGTTGGGTTAAAATTGACCCCGATCCTCAGTCGTCACCACTCTTAGGTCAGAATTGACCTCAGTCTTGGATCGTCACCTGAGTTGGGTCAAAATTGACCCCGATCCTTGGTCGTCACCACTCTTTAGGAGAGAATTGACCTCGGTCTTGGATCATCACCTGAGTTGGGTCAAAATTGACCCCGGTCCTCAGTCGTCACCACTATTTAGGTCAGAATTGACCTCGGTCTTGGATCGTCACCTGAGTTGGGTCAGAATTGACCCCGGTCCTCGGTCGTCACCACTCTTTAGGTCAGAATTGACCTCGGTCTTGGATCGTCACCTGAGTTGGGTCAGAATTGACCCCGGTCTTTGGTCGTCACCACTCTCTAGTCCAGAAGTGACCTTGGTCTTGGATCGTCACCTGAGTTGGGTCAGAATTGACCCCGGTCCTCGGTCGTCACCACTCTTTAGGTTAGAATTGACCTCGGTTATTAGACCTTTACCCTAAGCCCACAGATTCGGCTTTGACCTGCAGAATTGAGCATCCCCAGTACACTCATTAGGTCCTCAGAGTCGGCCTCGACCCTCTGAATCGGTCATACTCCCTCAAAAGCATTATGTGGTGTCTATTCGACGGTCATCATTTGTTCCAAACTCACCCATCGAGGGGCTCTGTAGACACCCCATTCTGTTACCCCCTAACACTCCTTAGGTCCCTAGTACCTCCCTTCATCACTAAAAACCCAGGTCATGTCCCGAGTACTGACCTAGAAGCCATCGGGCACTCCCCGGCTCAGTTTGACCCAAAATTCAAGCTCTTTATCTCGACCGAGACTGAATGAATCTTCGAAGGGCATTGAATACCCTTTTCGACAGTCCATCCCGTGCACGACTTTGACTTACCATGCGGACGAACGATTCGTTTGCATCTGAAACCTAACCTAGAGGCCACCGGGCGCTCTAGAGGTCTGTTTGACCTAAGTCAACTCTTCATATCGACCGAGGCTAAATAAATCTTCGAAGGGCACTGAATCCCCTTTCTAACGGTCCATCCCATGCGCGATTCTGACTTTCCATGCGGACGAACGATCCGTTTAACTCCAAGAGGTCATCGAATGCTTCCCGGGCCCGGTTGACCAAAGTCAACTCTCCAAACCGGGTCAAACTCTTTGTAATGTCAATGTACATCTCCTAATGAGAGTGCAGCTACAGCGGAAATATTGCGACTTCTCAAATAAAATCCAGTTTTTAATTAAACCCAAATTTTAGTTAAACCCTAAGACATGCATCTTGATGATTTATCAAATAAAATATAGCATGCAGGATAAAAAACAAACAGTTTCAGGAAAAATCCCCCAAAGGGGCAAAACCTTTTATTTTCACTATAATTTGTAAGAAAACGGCTTACAATCGGATTACAATGAAAATACAGTGACTAAGAATTACCCTGAGGTATCGGATTCTGTAGTCGGCGGCTGGAAATATCCCTTTCCAGGAGGGTAGCAATGAATCCACACGCAGCGAACCCACATGAACCTCAGTCCAATCAACAAAGGAAGAACCATAGCACTCCTCAATGACACGCAACCATGAAACTTTGTAGAGACTCCCTCAGCAATGACACGCAGCCCTCGGTTGCAAAGATCTCTCCACAAAGATGAACAACAACAAAGTTTGTGTTCTAGGGTTCCAAAAGATTCACAAAAGTAATTGGGATTTTTGGTGTGAATCAAAAAGATGTTTTGCGCATCAAAAAGGTGAAGACTTAGAGTATTTAGGACTCTGAAAATCGTCTTTAAATGTCTTGAAAAATAACTCCCCGAAGTTGGCTTTAAATAGGAAAACTTTGAGCCTAAAAAATCTGCAGCGAATCTGGCCGAATTTATCCTAAGCGGACCGGTCCGGCTTGGGGGCAGATCGGTCCAACCTCGAATCGGTTCTTTTAAATTTTGGCTTCCTCGGTTCGTAATCGGTCCGGGGTATACTGGATCTGCAGCAAGCGGATCGGTCCGGTTTTCCCAGAAAAATAAAATCCTTTTAAAAGCCTCAATTTTCTTTAAAAAACTTACTTCTTATTTTTATAAAAAACATTTTATAAAAATTTCCCAATACTAAATATGAACTTTAAGGAACGTAAAAACAGAATTTTACTAAGTTCATTCTCGCAGAGGCTATGATGTTGAAGATGCTTTGATATTCGGATCAATTGATGTAGATGCGATCTTGAGTTTCTTCAATGGTGTAACGGCGTACGACATACAAATTGATAATGGACAAAAATGTCCTTACAAATCTCCCCCTATGTCTATGCCAGTACATACATAAAAAATATCCGAATTATCAACTAATGACCTATAAAAATCTACCCTCCCATGAACCCTAAAGATGGAAAGATACAAAGGTATAAATCTTCATCGTTTGTTCTTCAATCTTCAACAATCATCAAATCTCAAAGCTTTTCTCATCAGGGTGTGCAACATATTGATCTTCAATCTTTATACCTACACATATGAGACAAAGCAAATACCACGTGACATATCGAGCTTGAAATGAGATAAACATGGATACCAATATATGATAAAAACATAAGCTATATCTCAAAAACTCCCCCAAACTTCAAACTCCCCCATAATATGATAATTCTTTCTCCCCCTTTTTATGATGTCCCCAAAATAGACAAAAGAGAATAATGAATCAAATAGGCAAAATCGGGGTGTCACGGTATACAAAACAAGGCATCAAACAATATGGTAAACGTGCTCTTGCAAGGAGATGCTCAAACAAATCTTCACAAACTATTTTTGAATTTTTTTTTAAAATTTTTCGTACAAAAATAAGATACCAATTTGAACAAATATGATACAAAAATCACTCCATGGATTTAGACTCAAACAACCAAGTCATGGAAACGGAATGAATGGGTGTGAACACATTCGATAGGTAAATCAACTCAATCAATCATATGTGCACGATGCATATGTGTACCCCTAACGAATGAACATCAAAGGTATCCTTATGTGTAAAAGAAATTTTTTGAATTTAGATGACATCGTCTTATGCAAATCAACAAATCAAAGTCAAAGTGATTTCCACACCAATAACGTCCAAAACTATGTAGCGCATTTTCAAGCATTTCAAGGACGTGCAAACCCGTTTTAAATTCTCCAACAAAACTCCCTCATATATATATTCTTTTAGAGGTAATCTAAATTCTCAAACTTTGGAGAACTGGTGCAAAAACCTAAATGGCCCATAATTGGCATGAATTTCTTTTTTATTGCCTTTCAATTTTTTCGGGCTCTTTTAACCTCTTTGGACCTCGAATAATAAAATTCCTCCATTTTTTAGGTCCAATTTAACGGTGGCTTAGTATTCGCAAAGGCAAAATGAACCTTTCGCAGCCCTTCCCCGTTTTCAAACAAAGCACACAAACTCACAAAACGGTTCTTATATGCACAATTTCCTTATAAAAATTATCGCGCTTGGTTCATTTTAAAGACAGGATTGAAGTGAAAACACCCAACCAACATGTCATAAGACAAGCACAATAATCAAACAAATCCGTGCATGTGTGCAATAAAGGAAACATGAGTCAAACATGTAGGAAGTAACACTTAATTACATCTTAATGACTCCAAACATTATAAAGCACAAGGATGAATTGACCTATTATCTCAAAACACTATCAAATAGTCACATGAAAAAAAATGGAATGATGTTGTGACTTGGTCATCCATAAACGGTGTAAACAAAAAAAACAAAAATCTTTTTGGATTTTTCAAAATTTTATCAAAATAAAATCTTTTTGTATTTTTCAAAAAAAAATTCAAAAACAAGAATTTATACAAAAAGTACAAGTCAACACACTAGTAAAAATATATCATGAAACCACAACTAGTGTATGACAAACATGAAATCACAATCAACCGAAAGATTTCACATGGGGTGAATCACGTGCAAGCAAACGGGAATCGTGGACAAATAAACCATAAGCCTCTAAATCCGATTTTCTAACCCAAATTGTTGTGTAACGAAGTGTGGGGGTTTTGGGAATCGAATTTATTCTTTCATTAACCTTCCTAGGTCCATTTAAAAGCTTGTAACAAAATTGCCTAAGATTATCTTGCCTACCGCAATGTGTGCAAGTGTAAATCGGGCGGTATGTGTTACCTAAAGGTGGCCCTCACCTCAAATTCCTAGGTGGCGCTTTCTGAATTTGCTTAGGTGGATCTCTCCTAATGATCCTAGGAGGCACTCTCACGATGTTCCTAGGGGGCTCTTTCCTAACACCCGTAGGTGTCTCTTTCTTAACAAACCTAGGAGGCTCTCTCACACGTGTGGGAATGGGTGCAACATATTTTTCAAGACCAATCCCACCCCTATCAGTTTTGATCTCGACTGTGCCTAAAATCTTATCAAGTTTTTCAGACCTAGACTCCAAATCAAATTTCACTTTACTTGAATCTTTCAATTTCACCTCAAGTTCACCTATCCTAGATTCAAGTACTCGTTTAGAATCCTCAAACTCTAAAAGCTCCTTTTTCATAGTCTCCATCAACCCTTTAAGACTATCTCTCTCACCCTCGACGTACTCAAGCTTCTCTTTCAAGATTTTCACATGAGCTGTAAGTTCTTCAACTAAAAAATCATTATTTTTTATGGCACACTCTTTCAACTGAGCTTTTAATTTCAAATTTTCTTTCTTTGTTTTCAAAGTTTCAGCATAAAGTTCATTGAAAGTAGTTTGCAAGTCATGCTCATCTACACTTTCCTCCTCACTTTCATCCACACTCCCATCACCTTCACTATCACTAATCACATGGATGGGAAACTCTCGCCTAGAAGCATAAAAAACTTCTTCTTCCGAATCACAATCACTAAGGGTAGAAACATGAGAAATCGGTTTATTAAATTTCTTCTTTAAATTTGTGGTACACTCATGTAACGTGTGACCAACACCCTCACAACAAGGACACCTCTCAGATTCGTTTCAACAGAAGATTTAAAACAAGAGTTCGTGTGAATTTTCCAATTAATTTTTTCAAAAATTTGACATCGAAGATCATCAAAACCATCAAAAGCCATTTTTGCAAAATCAGGATCAAAACACAATAACTTAGTGCAACAGGCTCTGATACCAATTTGACGACGTGAGAAGTCAAATTGTATCAAAAAAAATCCTCGAAAAATCAGGATCACGCGATAAATTAGCGTAGCCCGCTCTGATACCAATTTGAGAGTGCAGCTACAGCGAAAATATTGCGACTTCTCACATAAAATCCAGTTTTTAATTAAACCCAAATTTTAGTTAAACCCTAAGACATGCATCTAGATGATTTATCAAATAAAATATAGCATGCAGGATAAAAAACAAACAGTTTCAAGAAAAATCCCCCAAAGGGGCAAAACCTTTTATTTTCACTATAATTTGTAAGAAAACGGCTTACAATCGGATTACAATGAAAATACAGTGACTAAGAATTACCCTCAGGTATCGGATTCTGTAGTCGGCGGCTGGAAATATCCCTTTCCAGGAGGGCAGCAATGAATCCACACGCAGCGAACCCACATGAACCTCAGTCTAATCAACAAAGGAAGAACCGCAGCACTCCTCAATGACACGCAACCATGAAACTTTGTAGAGACTCCCTCAGCAATGACACGCAGCCCTTGGTTGCAAAGATCTCTCCACAAAGATGAACAACAACAAAGTTTGTGTTCTAGGGTTCCAAAAGATTCACAAAAGTAATTGGGATTTTTGGTGTGAATCAAAAAGATGTTTTGCACATAAAAAAGGTGAAGACTTAGAGTATTTAGGACTCTGAAAATCGTCTTTAAATGTCTTGAAAAATAACTCCCCGAAGTTGGCTTTAAATAGGAAAACTTTGAGCCTAAAAAATCTGCAGCGAATCTAGCCGAATTTATCCCAGGCGGACCGGTCCGACTTGGGGGCAGATCGGTCCGACCTCGGATCGGTTCTTTTAAATTTTGGCTTCTTCGGTTCGCAATCGGTCCGGGTATACTGGATCTGCAGCAAGCGGATCGGTCGGGTTAAGGGGCAGACCGGTCCGGTTGCGGATCGGTCCGGTAGGGGGCGGACCGGTCCGGTTTTCCCAGAAAAATAAAATCCTTTTAAAAGCCTCAATTTGCTTTAAAAAACTTACTTCTTATTTTTATAAAAAAACATTTTATAAAAATTTCCCAATACTAAATATGAACTTTAAGGAACGTAAAAACAGAATTTTACCAAGTTCATTCTCGCAGAGGCTATGATGTTGAAGATGCTTTGATATTCGGATCAGTTGATGTAGATGCGATCTTGAGTTTCTTCAATGGTGTAACGGCGTACGACATACAAATTGATAATGGACAAAAATGTCCTTACACCTAACCTTTCCAACGATCTGGCCCGTGCGATATTCGGACTTACCATGCGGACGAACGATCCGTGTGCGTCCGAACGATTCCCCGTCCAATGGACTGACAAGCGCTTCCAAGCCATATTTGACCCAAAGTCAACTCCCAAACCCGAGAGCGGTCCAAAGGACTTTCAAAGGTATATGAATTAACTTTCCAATGGTATGCCCCGTGCGCGATTCTGACCAATGATTTACCCTCGGCCGTCGATTTTTCGAAAATTCCTGAACCACACTACTAAATGGCAGGTTCCAGACCCTGCCTATCAGCAGGTGCCGATAGGCAGGAATGGGTCTATGCCGATCGGCAGTGACCTAAGCCTATAAAAGGAGGCCTTCACCTCATTTTCAAGAGGAGCCCAGATCTGATAAAAATCTCTCTCAACGAATCCCAAAAACCTCTCTCGAAGGCAGCGTGATTTCAACTTCCAAATCCTTTTTTTACTTCCACTTTTTATCATCCTTTTCGTCAAACTTGGTGAATTTGCCACTCTCCATCGTCATCCAAGTGTAAGGGTTGCTTTTCAACATTCAAGATCAAGCTCAAGGTCTCCAAGAAGGTCTAACTTTCTCACCTTTCCCTTTAAATTCTCTTAAATTTGCAATAACTTGTTTTCTTACTTAGCACTTTCATTATGTCATTTCATACATCCTAATATACTTTTTATTTAATATTATTGCACATCTCGTATTTTTATATAAATAAAAACCCAAAAAACAAGAAAAAAGAAAAAAGAGGGTTTGCTCATAAATTCCAAATAGGAATTCTCACACTTTTTCCACACTTTTCTCACAACTAAACCACTTTTTCTACACACACACTTATAAATAAGAGATCCCCCATTTGGATTTATGGGATAAACTCCACCCCTCGTTTTGTATGCGAATTACGTGGACTTTGATGCCTTTATAGGCTACGTAGGCATCTCGGGTAATACCTGAGACTCGAGTCCTCTCTCTCACCTTTTCTTTTACTTCCTATTTTCTCTAAATCTAATCTTCTTATATTCTATATACGTGTCCTTAGTGACGCTTTATTCCATATGCGTTATCGTTCCATTATAACGATCAACGTAGGGTTAATTGCGTAAATCTTATTTTTCTAATATTATTCTTATACCTTCCTACGGATGACTCGCTTTATCTTTTCCATGATACAAGTTGAGGATTCCTACCTCCATTATATATATACACATGCACACATATCACGGGGCGGGGGGGGGGGGGGGAATATAAAGGAAAATAGCAAATATCCATGAGAGACCGAAAGGGCGGAATGGGTGCCTAACACCTTCCCATTTCGTAACTAAGCCTCCGAACCCTTCTCGAATCATTTGATTTCGCACACACCAGTATGTATCTGGATGCCATCCTTCGGGGTGGCTTCCGCTTTTTTTCTTTTGTCTTTTTTGAGTAAAATAGACTAGCGACTATGAATCTCTCTACATTTTTACATCACATCTCAAACGACGCCGGCCGAAGCGCTCCCGAGAGGGACGCGCAGGACCCGAAGGATCCTTCCTCCATGTGCCTGCCCGCATGGCGAGGATCGGGGATAGCCACAATATAAATTTTGATATTCTTAGTTGGTGGAAAATAATCAAAAGAGATACGCAATCCTCTTTCTTGTTGCCCATGATATATTAGTTATTCTCGTGTCTACCGTTGCTTTCAAATTCGCATTTAGCACGAGAGGTAGTATTCTTGACCCTTTTTATAGCTCATTATCTCCAAAAATGATGGAAGCACTTATTTGTGGTTATAATTGGCTACGCTCCTCAACAAAGACAATCAATATTCAAGATACATTGGGCGAGATTCCACAATTAGAGAAACTTGATTCAACTAACAAATTTTTATTTATGATATTTCATCTTTTTTAATTGTTTAAATGTTACTATTAATAATCTTATTTTTAATGATTTGTAGAATTATTGGGATCTACAAGTGGGGAAGGTTAACGCCTGGAGGCATAGATACGTGGAGCTTTTGAAGAAGTTGTGATGAATTTGTAATAGTTAAATTAAACATGAGACTTTGTTATGAATATACTTATTATGGCGTGGACATACTTTTATATCCGTATGCGCATATTGGTGCATGTTTTATGCATATTGCAAGTTGCAATGCATAATTTTATGGGTATTAGTTGTTTTTTTATTACTGTATTTATGGGTATTATTAGTTGCTTGTTGTTTGCTGTTTTTTATATTTAACGTGTTATTTTTTATTAAAATACTACTATTTTTTATGCTAAAAAATGTGCTATTTTTTATGAAAAAATGTGTTGTCTTTTTATTAAAAAAACGTGTTGTTTTTTATGGGTATTATCAGCTATTTTTTATATTATTTTTTAGTTGTTTGCATGTTGTTTTTTATGGGTATTATTAGCTGTTTTTATATTAGTTGTTAATATTTAACGTGTTATTTTTATATTAGTTGTTTATGGACTGAATAGGACCGCGACCGAACTTGGACCGCCTAAAAATCGAATAGGACTGATACTGATTATTAAGGTCTGGTCTCAATCCATAATTTTCTAGGATCGATTAATGCGGTCCGATCCCAGAAATACCTCAAAATCGGACCGAATCGTGAACACCCCTACCAACAGCAGCTACACAAGAGGACCTTGGGGTCTTGCCTTTCGACTTGTCCCGGAAGCAGTGTCCTCTTCAGCCTTCTTTCGGGCAAGTTTCTCGGCTTGTTTCTTGTCTTCGGTGTTGGCCCATTTTTAGGCTTTAACTTTCTTTTTCTCTACTTTTAGGATCTTTTGGTGAGGTATTTCCCTGGCCTTGCGATCGATGTTTTATTGGCGTCATCCCTATGGTAGATTCATTCTCAAAACTTGAAGAAGAAAACGTGGAACCTATACAAGATTTATGTTCAACTAGATACTCATAAATAAAGGATAGAAAAAGTAGAGGTGAAAAGTGTTACCTGATCCAACTCCTTCCCTATCAGCCTGTTTAACTTCGAAGTTATGCTCAGCCTCGGCTAGAACCTCCTTAACTGAGGGATCTCGTACTTCTGCAGGGATGGGACAACCTGTAAGCGTATAATATCTCGACTCTATGAATTTATCAACACTGAGCAAGTCCTCAAACTTTGGGGGCTTAGGCGCACGGTAAAATTCCACCAAATCTGCAATTGCAGTGAGGATTTTGGGATGCTTATTCACTGAAAAATATAAATAAGATGTAAGTACAATATGAGAAAGATAGACAACAAAAATTAAAAGAAGACAGGTATTTACCAACTTTACTCGATCGGACCCATTCGCGAGGGATCTTACAAGGTCTATCCTTCTCATTACTTCTAAATTCTCAGTCCCCTTTCATGAAAACAAACTAGTTCTTCCAAGCGTGGTTGCTGGTCTGAACCATATGAATCATCCTTAGGTGGGGTTTCTTGGGCGAAAAATAATAATACCCAAGGGATTTATCCTTCAATCCATAGACATAACGAAATATGTCTCCTGAAAGGTCAAAGCTAGTGTTCTCCTTCCAAAATATCATTGACCCCAAAATGGTAAAATAAGCTTAGGGGAAGTTGAGTAAGTGTGACCCCGTATCCCTTTAGGATTGACTTGATGATAGGGTGCAAGGGTAAGCGAAGTCCAACTTTGAGGGCTCATAGAGGGAGGCAAACCTCCTCAGAATTATGGCAATCATGCACTCTCTCATCATAGTTCTGTAACCTCATTGCAATGCTAATAGGAATACCATATTACTTTCTTAAATCATCCAATTTTTCCTCAATCACATTACAACCGTACAACCTGGCATCAGTATTAGAGGGATCATATGAGTCATTAGACTCTCCAAAAGATCCTTCCTCACCAAATGACTCTCACCAGGAAATAGGGAAGTTGGGGGCCCATTTGCTACATATCGAAAATAGTGTTTGGACTAACACCAACTAGGGGGTTAGCTTTGTAAGAAGTTTCAAGTCCCGCAACGTCAGGCCCTTTAAATTTTGCGTTTAACGGAGGAGACACTAAACCACCGAAAAATGTCGCCTTAGGGGTATAATTTGAGTGTCATGGTTCATCTTCAAGGTGGATAACTTGTCATGGTTGTAGAAACATCCTAACAGTAATTCCAAGGCACATAGGCTCTAATTCAGCTAAAATCTCAAACAGACGCTAGATGTGAGGAGGATAGTTCATCAAGGTCAATGAAAATGGAGTTTTAGTGGGGCTATAAAATCTAAGGGGTTACCCAGGCAAAATAAATAAGTAATTGGGTAGGATTAAACCCTAAAAACCTAAAAGTACTCGAAAATGGTAGAATCCTAGGCGAACCAATTCAATCGCCACCTAAGACGGTCAAAATTTTGTAGCAACCGCAAATAAAAAGTTCACCCTCTAACGAATTAAAATGGTAGGAACAAAAATCCAAGTGGATTCTCTCCAAAAAGAATAAAAGCCCTAATATCGCAGAGAGAAAAAAGGGAAGCGTACTTGAAACACTCTAAAAGGAATGAAAGTTGAACTCAGTGAATAAAAAAACAAGAATGAAATGCTTGAAAGGATAATGGATATAGAGGGTTCTCTCTCTCTCTCTCTCTCTCTCTCTCTCTCTCATACACGTTACAGAAGGAAAAACAATTGAAGAAATAGCCAAATGATTTTAAATGGGCATTTATGCTCCCAAAATGGTCGCAATCCTATAATCATGAGGCATTACGTCATATCTAGAAAAGTGAAATAACTTGTCAGTTTAAACGTGTGCGTGCCACTCCAGACACGCGTAATGATTACTCCACGTGCATAAACCCAGTGTGCGATACATGTCAAGTTCTATCATTTGCGTTAAAATGTTTCAAGTCTTCTTGCTCGGCTCGAGTATAGCAAAGCCTATGGATGACCTCTATCATGAAACTTGACGACATTCCGCTCAGTTGACACTCCACTCTCTCAAGATCTACACTGCAAACACCCCCAAAGCCCAAACACTTTAGGGATATATGCCTCGCTTTTCCCTATCATAAACGAAGTCTCGGGGGATTTTGGTGTGCCATAAATATGGAACACCACGTAGGACTCTCAGGAGGTGACATGCGTCCTCACTAAATATAGAAAGATAGGCCGGCTTCATACTCAACCTGCTCGGTCACATATAGTGAGGTCGGATCAGGTATAAATGTGCTCGGTCCTGCGATTTCGTTGATTGTTCCACTACTGTTAAATGACAATGCTAACCCATCAGTACCAACCTAACGCCAACTTTCTCACATGGAGGAATATCATCAATCATGTTCATCCTATTTTTTCATGTGGGAAGTTATACAATATCCCACCTATATCATGTTGTAACAAACTCATCATTATCTAGACCTGAGAATGTTGTCTGATATCGATTATCAATTTAATTCGCAAATTTCCAAACTTTTAACTTTTTAATTATAGTCAATTTTTTATCCAAATAAATCCAATTTTATTTAAGCCCTAAAACATGCATCATGTGAATAAATCAATCATGCCATAACAAACAATCACAAATTGCTAGATATATTAATTTCAGGAAAAATCTCCCGAAAGGGAAAAACCTTTATTTCTATCATTGTTTGCAAATCACAACGTACAACACACTTGAATAAATCTGTAATGAATCTATCGCAGAAAACTCACATAGGCCGCAACCTCGAAACCAGCAATGAACTCCCGTGAGAAACCACAAGAACTGAAGCTTTATCTCCAGAAAGGAACACCCTCGAGTCTTCCCAAGTGATCCCAATCGTCAGCAAGAAACTCCCTCAAGAACTTCTAATCCAGTAGTAAATATGGAACTCTACAAGAACAAACTTAAATAAGAAGTGATTTGGGTTCCACAAAAGATTCACAAAAGATCTAAGATGATTTGGTAAATCAAAACTAGGTTTTTCACCAAAAAATTGAAGACTTAAAGTTCTTTCAAAAAGAAATTTTTCGTGTATCAAAAGCCTTAATAAAAAAGGTATTTAGAACAGGTATATATATATAATCAAAAATCTTCAGGCGACACATGTCGTTTGAACGACATGTCAACGTCGTTTGAGAGACATCTCATGTCCTTACTAACGACCTTACAAACGATCAAAATACTAAAACAGTACGGGTTCATTTGAAGCAAACAAGAAATGACCATTTGAATAACCCTTCAAACGATATTTCATATCGTTAGAAGTTGTCATTTGAAAGACATGTAAATATCATTTGAACGACATTGCCTTGTCATTTGAATGATAAGAGAGAGAAAATATTATTTTATAAAGCTCGCCTACAGATCTTGAAAAATTAGTTTGACTTAGAAAGAATGTCCCATTTTGTTTAAAAACAATATCGAAAAGTATCCCAATGCTAACGTAAAGAAATTACGAAACTTAGACTCATTTTATATAAAATTATACCTCATATCATGCAAATGCTGAAGATACTTGAAATTTGGATCCGTCTTCATGAATGTAGGCTTGATCTTCCCTCGACGACTGTGGTGGTATACGACATATTCTATGTAAATTACAGTTAATGTAAATTATGTCCTTACAAATCTCCACCTATGTCTATGCAGGTACAAAATAAAAATATCCAAATTATCAAAAACAAAAATCCTATACAAATCTAATACCCTCCCATGCAACCCAAAAGAAAAAGGGTACTAAAAAATCAAGTCTTCAAATTCTTCAAAATCTTTAACTTTGAAATTTCTTCAAATCACATCTCTTTCCTTTCCTTGCGCTTCTTTTGTGTGCTTTCCAAATGATCATTAAATTCCTACACACAATAAACAAAGAAAATACCTTCGTGACGTAACGAGTTTGAAATGATATAGCATAAATCAAATAAAATCAACTCTGCACTCCCCCATAATTCATAATTCGTTCTCCCCCTTTTTATTTATTCAAAATAAACAAGGAAAATAGTAAAGAAACAATAAGCCCGGAGTGTCATGACAAGCATAGCAAATAGTAAAACAATTACGGTCATGCAAGGATAAACTCAAAAGGATTTCACAAACTCTTTTTTGTTTTTCAAATTTTTTCAAGAAAATAAAATTTACAAACACAACACACACCATGAAGTTACACTAAGATAACCAAATCGTGGAAACGAAATGAATGGGTGTGAACATATTCAATAGGTAAATTAACTCAAACACTCATAATAAATGTGCATGATGAATATGGATACTCCTAACGAATGAACTTCACAATCATCCTTAGGTGTATAAATTGTTGAATTCAAATGATATGAACTCAATTTAATCAACAAATCAAAGTCTAAAATGATTTCCATACCAATAACGTCTAAAACTATTTAATGCTTTTTCAAGGCTTTATCAGGACGTGCAAACCCGTTGGTATATATCCAACCAAACTCCCTCAAATATAAGATAATGATCATATTTTTATATTCAATTCCTTTCTTTTGAATGATCATATCAAGCTAAATTAATTTTTCCTTGGCTCCTATTTTCAATGCCACACTTTTTTGGCTCTTTTCAAACTCTTTGGAACTTGGCTACTTTTTACAATGCCACACTTGTTTTAGTTCCGATTTAGACGGTGGCTCAATCACAAAGGACATGTGTACCTTTCGTATCCCTTCCCCGTGTTCAATCATCATTTTTTAAATTAAAACAAAGTCCTCACGGGCAACGGTTCATACATGCACTACTTTCATTGTCAAGTTTTATCGCATATGGTTCGTTTAAAAGACAGGATTGAGATGGAAACACTTCGATCAATATGTGATAGACAAGTACAATAAGCAAACAAATCCGTGCATATGTGCATTAAAGGAAATCATGAGTCAAACATGTAGGAAGTAATCTCGAATTTCACCTTAATGACTTCAAACATTATAAAGCACATGGATGAAATGATGTATCGTCTCAAAACACTATAAATAGTCATATGGATATCAAATGATATTCTGATTTGGTCATCCTAAATGTTAATCCATAAACAATGTAAAATAAAATACAAAAATATTTTTATCTTTTTCAAAATATTTATCAAAATAAAATCTTTTTGGACTTTTCAATTTTTCTCAAAAAAATTCCTTTTGTATTTTTCCAAAAAATTTCAAAACAAAAATCTTTTTGGTTTTTCAAAAAATATATCAAAATGGAAAAGATAAATACAAAAGTAGTACACACTAGCAATAGGCATAAAATATCATCATGAAAATCATCCTATGCTAGCTAACAAGTTTAAATCTTAACCATTAGGTGCATAGGAGTTTTCCAAAGGTGGTGACATCCTATGGAAAACATCCATCAAATCATGTGAAGTTTTAACTAAAAACTTAACCTGCTCTCAAATATGTAAAAATTCTCTCATGTGATGTGTAGGATCACGCAAAGTATTATGTGTGTGTGCGTGTGTGGGAACACGTGGTAAAAATCTATGTGACACACTACCCAACTTAAAACAGAATTCCCTAAGGTGTCCTCTCTTTTTACAGTGGGAGCAAACATACACAGGCCTAAGTACACCTCTCACAAAATGTCTAGGACGCACTCTCCTATTCATTAACGAACACCTAGGTGGGTTGGGTTGAGATCTATCACAAACTCGGGAACCGTCTCGGGTGCAATATGGGAAGTGGACGCACCGTCTTGACCTATACCTAGCCTCTCAACATTACCCAAAGCGGAACTGATGAGCATCTTTACTACCTTCTTAGATGTATCCTCTATAGTGACCTTTACCTCCTAAACTCATTTGATATCTCTCTTTAGTTGGACCACACGAGCTTCAAGTTCACTATTTTCCCGACCTATGATGATCAACTGTCCACTCAAAGAAACCTTCACCCTCTCGAGTTGACTCGTCGACGCCTCAAATCCTCTCAAAACTTTTATCTCTCTCTATATATAAATATAACACCCTAAGACCTATCTCATATTCAATGTCTTCGTCTTTAAGGTCTCGGTATACAAATCTCTAAACATTTTTTGGAGATCGCTTTCACCCTCAGTTTCAACCCAACTCTCACACTCACTAGAAGCACTCAAATCATCATCGGGAGTCTTATGTACATAAGTGTCCTCATCGTCATGGTACAAATTGGGCGTGCTCACGTGACTTTCCATAAAGGCGACACACATACCATGTGATGACTCATGCTCATAATCTTTCACTTCCTCGTAACTATCGCTAAAAGAGGCTGGCATGGAAATTTTCTTGCCTTTTCTCTTAATCATAGTGGGACATTCAAATTCTTTATGCTATTTGCCCTCGCACTCAAAACATCTCTCCTCTTCTTCTTTCTCTTTCTCACCACTCTCATTGGCCTCTTATTTCTTTTTATTTTTCTTAAACATCCTTTTATTGGAAGAATTTTCTTTAGAAAATTTGAGAAACTTTTTAAAAATTTTAACAAACATGGCCACGTCATCAATAGTAATCACTTCCTCAGACTTGGAATCACAAACTCTTTGTTTCTTCCTAGACTATGCCTTAAGTGCATTCCCTCTAACCTTAGGCTTAACGATTTTGGGAAACATGTCGATCTCATAAGTTTGAAGATCTCCTACGAGTTCTTGTATCCTAAGTGTATCTAATATCCCCAAAGAATTTAAAATAGTGACCTTAGGAATAAAACGGGATGGGAATGACCCCAAAATATGTTTAGCAACCCCCGTCTCTTCAATTTTATCACCTAACTTAAAACTCGTGTTAACTATGTTCGACAACCTACCATAAAACTCATCAAAACACTCGGACTCTGACATGGTGATAGTTTCAAACTAGGTGATCAAATTTTGCAACTTATATGCTTTAACCATGTTGGTACCCTTATGTGTCAATTTGAGGATATACCATGCCTATTTAGACGTGGTGCACCTCATAATACGATGAAACTCGTCAGGGGTGCCGTCTCCAGAAATAGTGCTCAAGCCACAAGAATTATAGGTACTCCATTTGAACTCATCCTCAGTCCAGTCTGAGACAAGTTTAAGATTGGTGACATTATTAACGGTGACAGTGGGAGGAGTCCACCGTATTTCATAGATAGTCCAGGAACATTCATCAATAGACTTTAAAATAGATTATATACGGGCTTTCCAATAGGCATAATTCATGCCATCAAAGACGAGCAGTCGATTATATAAGTTTTCCATCGAAAAAAATGGAAAAAATTCAAAATCAATTTAAAAAAAAAATCGATATCACAAAAATTTTGTGAAAAAATAATCATTCAATAAATTAGAGTAACCTGCTCTGATACCGATTTGAGAATGTTAAGTGATGTCGATTATCAATTTAATTCACAAATTTCCAAACTTTAAACTTATTTAATTAAGGACAATTTTTTTATTCAAATTAAACCAAATAAATCCAATTTTATTTAAGCCCTAAAACATGCATCTATGTGAATAAATCAATCATGACATCACAAATAATCAAAAATTGCTGAACACACTAATTTCAGGAAAAATCTCCCAAAAAGGCAAAACCTTTATTTCTGTAAATGTTTGCAAATCGCAACGTATAAAACACTTACAGAAATCTGCAATGAATCTACCGCAGTAAACTCACATATGCCGCAACCCCGAAACCAGCGTTGGACACTTGTGAAAACCCACAAGAACCGCAACTCTCTCTCCAGCAAGAAAGATCCCTGAGTCTTCCCAAGTGATCGTAATCGTCAGTAAGCAACTCCCTCAAAAGCTACCAATCCAGCAGTAGAGATGGCACTCCACAAGAACAAACTTCAATAAGAAGAGATTTCGGTTCCACAAAAGATTCACAAAAGAATTGGGATCATTTGGTGAATCAAAACTAGGGTTTTCACCCAAAAATTAAAGACTTGAAGTTATGCCGAAAAGTAATTTTTATGTATCAAAAATCTTAATAAAAATGTCTTCAGAGCATGTATTTATAGCGGATTAAAAATCTTGAGGCGACACATGTCGTTAGAACGAAATGTCAATGTCATTTAAACTACATCTCATGACGTTACTAACGACCTTAAAAACGACATTTAATAAATCAAAACAGTACGAGTTCGTTTAAAGCAAATAAGAAATGACCCTTCAAACGACATTGCATGTCGTTAGAAGTTATTGTTTGAACGACAGGAGCGAGAAAATATTATTTTAAAAAGCTCGCCTACAGGTCTTGAAAATTATTTTGAGTTAGAAAAATGCCTTATTTTGTTTAAAAATAGTTTTGAAAAGTGTCCCAGTACTAATATAAAGCAACTACGAAACTTAAACAAATTCCATATGAAATTATACCTCATGTCGCGCAAATGTTGAAGATATTTAAAATTCGAATCCGTCTTCATGAATATATGCTAGAGCTTCCCTCAACGGTTGTAGCGGTATACGACATATGCTATGTAAAGTACGGACAATGTAAATTATGTCCTTACAAGACCCCTAAATGTAAAAGGTGTAATTGCCTGACCTATAAAGACACTCCACCTGTCCTGTATTTTCTCCCCAATAACTACCTATAAATAGCCCTTAATCCCACAAGATAAGGAATCCAAAATTATTTTAGTAGACATCTTTAGACAAACCCAAGGGAGAAAACACATAAATCTTGTATTCCTAACTTTCACGACTATTGACCAATAATATACACATAATTAACCCCACACTTATGGATGTAGGCACTATATTGGGTCGAACCACGTAAATATTTATTTTCCTTATTTATCTCTCATCTCATTCTATTTCTCCCAATTTGGAAAGTCTATAGTTATAATTTCTTTATTTGGTATTATTTATCATTGGAATTTCCTAGCTAAGATAATTAATCCATAAAATAATTTTAGGCGATAACATAAATAAACTGGATCTCCTAGATTTTGGATTGCAAGAAGGGGCAGTTGGATTAAATAAACCTTAATTTAGTAAAGTACCTTTGTACATTCTTTGTTCTAAGCGAGGCCCTTATCTTTCTTCAAGAGCTGAAAGAATAATCGGCAATTCTCAAAGGACTTTGAAAAGAAGCAGTTAAAATTTCTGAAAACTTCTGTATGTCTCTGATTATTTTTGGTGGCTTAACATTGTTGATCTCCTCACACTACACCAGAAATAGCATTTTGGCACACCCTGATATTAAAAATATGGCACAGTTTAAAACTGTGCCAGATTTTGGAACGGTTTAATAGAAATTTAGCACACTTTAAAACAGTGCCAAAATTTGGCATTGTTTTAAAGTGTGCCAAAATTGAGTACACTTTACTAGGATATAAAATACCTCAAAATTCTGGGAAATTTTAGTTTCCCTCTTCTCTATCCTCCCTCGTCTTCTCCCCCTCTCTCCCCGCTCTCCCAACAAAAAAACCCAAGCCCTACCCCCCTGCTGCGTCGCCCTTATTCCTCCTCGGGTCACCTCCCCCTTGGGTTTATCCCCTGCCGTCGCCCCTATTTTTCGGGTTTATCCTCCTCGGGTCACCTCCCCCGCTCCCCCTGGTTCCGGGTTTTTGTTTATCCAGTGTCGTGGTGTCCCTTCCGGCGACCTCGTGTTTTCTCGATTTGGGAGTTCCGATCTTGAAGGCGTTTTCGGCCTGTTTTGCCGGCAACATCATTTTTTTGGTTGCTGTTTTGGGATCTTAAGTTGAGGTAATTTCTTTCCTCCTTTATAAGTATTATATATATATATATATACTGAGGTGGAATTAAATCTAATATATACTGATTTTTGGAATGTGGAGATAACTTTTCAATAGTTCAGTTTAGGAAAGAGAAAGCCATGTGCAGCTAACATTTGCAGTCTTGGGGTGGGTGATATAGGAGGTGATTGTGTTTTCTTGGCAAGATCTGATGGGGGTGATGGGATTTCCAAGCACGTGAGGTGATTGTGTTTTCAAAGTCCCACTTAGGGCACACTCACCCCAAGGCTGTTGCCGCCCCTCTGAGGTATTTCTCATATTAATTTTTTGAATGGGTTTTTTGTTTTGCAACAAAATGCATTTTTTTGGCACAAAAATGGTTCAATGTGCACAAAATGCATTTTAGGGCATAATAATCTCATATTAATATTTAAGTGCTTAAATGCTGATTGTGCATGTTCATGTTTATGACAATGTTAATGTGCACATAGAGGGGTAAAGCTTGGATAGTCCAATTGTTAGCTGTGGCATGTTTGTCGCTAGCAACAAAAATGGAGGAGATTAAAGTGCCTCCCATTGTTGATTTATAGGTGAGAGAAAAATTAATGTGAATATTTATTTATTTAATTATATATTGAACCATTTTCCTTTCTGATATGTTCTTATATGTAATGGACATATGGATTTTTGTGAGTAGGTAGGAGATCCCAAGTTTTTATTTGAAGGCAAAACCATACAAAGAATGGCGCTTCTTGTTTTGAGAACCTTTAATGGAGATCCCAAGTTCTTTCATAGACTACTTTCTTAAAAAGATTAACCATGATCATCTTCCATCACAATCTTTGATCTCTAGATCAATTTAATACATCTTAAGCACAATCAAAGGTAGATTATTCACTATATGCAAAAATGTTTTAATTTATATCGATACATATCCATATAATAAAGCACAATATAACGCGTGTCCTAATGGCACATAATGATACCCAATTATACTCATAAAAGGGACATGTTATTAACTTCACACACGTGTGTGTATAATCATATATGGGTACTTTCATATTAAAGAGTTTGATCCAGTGCTCGGTGGGAATTGAATGCAGGTATTGGGGAGGTTTAGAGATCAAAAGGCCAGCATAGGCTGCCAGTGATTTGTTTGGTTTTGTTTTACAAATGTTCAACTCAGGCCAGTTCCATCCAATCCTAATCAAGTTACTACAGGTAACTATTATTTAGTAGCCATTTATTAACCTTTTAAAATGCAACGAATTATTTCTACTCAATATCTATAGTTTATCTTTTTCATTCTATATCTGATCATTCCTTTTAAAGTTTGAAAATCACTTCATGGCTTACTTTATGAGCTTATTTAGTTAAATTGGTGGAAGGGACTTGCTGGTGGTTTGGTTTTGGAATTTGTTGTTGCTGTTGTTGTTGAGTTTATTTTAAATGTTAAAACATGTTGGATTTAACGAATAAACAAATGAAACTATGTCAAAATTTTCTAAAATTCATAAACGTTCTAAATTGATTAAAAACATACCGCTAGAGAATACGATATATGACGATATAGGAGGCACAAACACCTCGCACGGGTTCAATGTAACTTATAGTCCCGGGTCTCTCGGTTTGAGAGTATGACGATAATTTGCAAAAATCACACTTAGAGTTAAAAACATGCCGTTAAAGGGTGAAAACCCAACCAACCCCCAAAGGACCCCGTAGGAGGCACGAACACCTCGCACGGGGCCAATGTAACTTGTACGAACTGATCGCGTAGTCCCGGGTCTCCCAATTTGAGAGGATGACGATAATTTGAAAAAATCACACTTAGAGTTAAAGCATGTCGTTAAAGGGTGAAAACCCAAACCAACCCCCAAATGACCCCGTATGAGGCACGACCACCTCTCGCGGGACCAATGTAACTTGTAGGAACTGATCGCATAGTCCCGAGTCTCCCGATTTGAGAGTATGATACTAATTTGCAAAAATCACACTTAGAGTTAAAAACATGTCGTCAAAGGGTGAAAACCTAAACCAGCCGCCAAACGACCCCGTAGAAGGCACGAACACATCGCACGGGATCAATGTAACTTGTAGGAACTGACCGCGTAGTCCCGGGTCTCCCGATTTGAGAGTATGACGATAATTTGCAAAAATGACACTTAGAGTTAAAAACATGCCGTTAAAGGGTGAAAACCCAAACCAGCCCCCAAACGACCCCGTAGGGGGCACAAACACCTCGCAAGGGACCAATGTAACTTGTAGGAACTGACTGTGTAGTTCCGGGTCTCCCGGTTTGATAGTATGACGATAATATAAAAACATGTCGTTAAAGGGTGAAAACCCAAACTAGCCCCCAAACGACCCCGTAGGAGGCACGAACACCTCGTCTGGGACCAATGTAACTTGTAGGAATTGACGGCGTAGTCCCGGGTCTCCCGGTATGAGAGTATGACGATAATTTGTAAAAATCAACGCTTAAGCTTAAAAACAAATCGTTAAAGGGTGAAAACCCAAACCACCCCCCAAACGACCCTATAGGGGGCACGAACACCATGCACGGGATCAATGTAACTTATTGGAACTGACCGCGTAGTCTCGGATCTCCCAGTTTAAGAATATGATGATAATTTGCAAAAATCAAACTTAACTTAAAAACAAGACGTTAAAGGGTGAAAACCCAAACGACCCCGTAGGGGGCACGAACACCTGGCATGGGACCAATGTAACATGTAGGAACTAACCGCGTAGTCCCGGGTCTCCCGATTTGAGAGTATGACAATAAATTGTAAAAATCACACTTAGACTTAAAAACAAGCCATTAAAGGGTGAAAACCCAAACCAACCCCCAAACGACCCCGTACGAGGCACGAACACCTCGCACGGGACTAATGTAACTTGTAGGAACGGACCGCGTAGTCCCGGGTGTCCCGATTTGAGAGTATGACGATAATTTGCAAAAATCACACTTACATTTAAAAACATGCCGTTAAAGGGTGAAAACCCAAACTAGACCCCAAACAACTCCGTATGAGGTATGAACACCTCGTACAGGACTAATGTAACTTGTAGGAATTGATCGCGTAGTCCCGGTTCTCCCGATTTGAGAGTATGACGTTAATTTGTAAAAATTACACTTAGAGTTAAAAACATGCCGTTAAAGGATGAAAACCCAAACGACCTCGTACGAGGTACGAACACCTCGCACGGGACCAATGTAACATGTAGGAACTAACCGCGTAGTCCCGGGTCTCTCAGTTTGAAAGTATGACGATAATTTGCAAAAATCACACTTAGAATTAAAAATATGTCGTTAAAGGGTGAAAATCCAAACCAACCCCCAAACGACCCCGTATGAGGCACGAACAATCGCACGGGACTAATGTAACTTGTAGGAACTCACCTCGTAGTCCCGGGTCTTCGGGTTTGAAAGTATGACGATAATTTGCAAAAATCAAACTTAGAGTTAAAAACATGCCGTTAAAGGGTGAAAACCCAAACCAGCCCCCAAACGACCCCGTAGGAGGTACGAACACCTCTCACGGGACCAATGTAACTTATAGAAACTGATCGCGTAGTTCCGGGTCTCTCGGTTTGAGAGTATGACGATAATTTTAAAAAATTACACTTAGAGTTAAAAACATGCCGTTAAAGGGTGAAAACTCAAACCAGCCCCCAAACGACCCCGTAGGAGGCACGAATAGCTCGTACGGGACCAATGTAACTTGTAGGAACTGACCGCGTAGTCCCGGGTCTCCCGGTTCGAGAGTATGATGATAATTTGCAAAAATCACACTTAACTTAAAAATAAGCCGTTAAAGGGTGAAAACCCAAACCAACCCCCAAACGACCCCGTACGAGGCATGAACATCTCGCACGGGCCAATGTAACTTGTAGGAATTGACCGCGTAGTCCCCGGGTCTCCTGATTTGAGAGTATGATGATAATTTGTAAAAATCACACTTAAGAGTTAAAAAAATGTCGTTAAAGGGTGAAAACTGAAACTAGCCCCCAAACAACCCCGTATGAGGTACGCACAACTCGTACAGGACCAATGTAACTTGTAGGAACTGACCGCGTAGTACTGGATCTCCCGGTTTGAGAGTATGATGATAATTTACAAAAATCACACTTAGAGTTAAAAACATGCCGTTAAAGGGTGAAAACCCAAACCAGCCCCAAACGACCCCGTACGAGGCATGAACATCTTGTACGGGACCAATGTAACATGTAGGAACTAACCGCGTTGTCTCGGGTCTCTGGATTTGAGAGTATGACGATAATTTGCAAAAATCGCACTTAGAGTTAAAAACATGTCGTTAAAGGGTGAAAACCTAAACCAACCCCCAAACGACCCCGTCTGAGGCACAAACACCTCGCACGGGACCAATGGAACTTGTAGGAACTGACCACGTAGTCCCGGGTCTCCTGGTTTGAGAGTATGACGATAATTTGTAAAAATCAAACTTAGAGTTAAAAACATGTCGTTAAAGGGTGAAAACCCAAACCAGCCCCCAAACGACCCCGTAGGAGGCACGAACACCTCGCATGGGACCAACGTAACTTATAGGAACTGATCGCGTAGTTTCGGGTCTCTCGGTTTGAGAGTATGACAATAATTTGAAAAAATCACACTTAGAGTTAAAAACATGCCGTTAAAGGGGAAAACCCAAACCAGCCCCCAAATGACCCCGTAGGGGGCACGAACATCTCGCAAGGGACCAATGTAACTTGTAGGAACTGACCGTGTAGTCTCGGGTCTCCCGATTTGATAGTATGACGATAATCTGCAAAAATACACTTAGAGTTAAAAACATGTCGTTAAAGGGTGAAAACTAAAATTAGCCCCCAAATGACCCCGTCTGAGGCACGAACACCTCGCACGGGACCAATGTAACTTGTAGGAACTGACCGCGTAGTCCCGGGTCTCCCGGTATGAGAGTATGATGATAATTTTCAAAAATCAACGCTTAACCTTAAAAACAAATTGTTAAAGGTTGAAATCCCAAACCACACCCCAAACGACCCTATAGGGGGCACGAACACCACGCACGGGACCAATGTAACTTGTTGGAACTGACCGCGTAGTCTCGGATCTCCCAGTTTAAGAATATGACGATAATTTGAAAAATCACAATTAACTTAAAAACAAGCCGTTAAAGGGTGAAAACCCAAACCAATCGCAAAACGACCCCGTAGGGGGCACGAACACCTCGCACGGGACCAATGTAACTGGTAGGAACTAACCGCGTAGTCTCGGGACTCTCGGTTTGAAAGTATGACGATAATTTGCAAAAATCACACTTAGAGTTAAAAACATGTCATTAAAGGGTGAAAACCCAAACCAACCCCCAAACGACCCCGTATGAGGCACGAACACCTCGCACGGGACTAATGTGACTTGTAGGAACTGACCGCGTAGTCCCGGGTCCCCCGATTTGAGAGTATGACGATAATTTGAAAAAATCAAACTTAGCGTTAAAAACATGTCGTTAAAGGGTGAAAACCCAAACTAGCCCCCAAACGACCCCGTAGGAGGCACGAACACCTCTCACGGGACCAATGTAACTTATAGGAACTGACCATGTAGTTCCAGGTCTCTCGGTTTGAGAGTATGACGATAATTTTAAAAAATCACACTTAGAGTTAAAAACATGCCGTTAAAGGGTGAAAACCCAAACCAGCCCCCAAACAACCCCGTAGGAGGCACGAACACCTCGCACGGGACCAATGTAACTTGTAGGAACTGACCGCGTAGTCCCGGGTGTCCCGGTTCGAGGGTATGATGATAATTTGCAAAAAACCACACTTAACCTAAAAATAAGCCGTTAAAGGGTGAAAACCCAAACTAACCCCCAAACGACCCCGTACGAGGTAGAACACCTCGCACGGGCTAATGTAACTTGTAGGAACTAACCGCGTAGTCCCAGGTCTCCTGATTTGAGAGTATGACGATAATTTGTAAAAATCACACTTAGAGTTAAAAATATGTCGTTAAAGGGTGAAAATTCAAACCAGTCCCCAAACGACCCCGTATGAGGTACGAACAACTCGTACATGACCAATGTAACTTGTAGGAACTCACCGCGTAGTTCCGGATCTCCCGGTTTGAGAGTATGATGATAATTTACAAAAATCTCACTTAGCGTTAAAAACATGTCGTTAAAGGGTGAAAACCCAAACCAGCCCCCAAACGACCCTATACGAGGCATTAACATCTCGCACGGGACCAATGTAACATGTAGGAACTTACCGCGTAGTCCCGGGTCTCTCGGTTTGAGAGTATGATGATAATTTGCAAAAATCGCACTTAGAGTTAAAAATATGCCGTTAAAGGGTAAAAATCCAAACGACCCCGTATGAGGCACGATCACCTCGCATGGGACCAATGTAACTTGTAGAAACTGATCGCGGAGTCTCGGGTCTCTCGGTTTGAGAGTATGATGATAATTTATAAAAAATCAAACTTAGAGTTAAAAATATGCCGTTAAAGGGTGAAAACCCAAACCAGCCCCCAAACGAGCCCGTAGGAGGCACGAACACCTTGCACGGGATCAATGTAACTTGTAGGAACTAACCGCGTAGTCCCGGGTCTCACGATTTGAGAGTATGATGATAATTTGCAAAAATTACACATAGAGTTAAAAACATGCCGTTAAAGGGTGAAAACCCAAACCAACCCCCAAACGACCCTATAGGAGGCACGAACACCATGTATGGGACCAATGTAACTTGTAGGAACTGACCGCGTAGTCCCGGTTCTCCCAGTTTGAGAGTATGACGATAATTTGCAAATATCACACTTAGAGTGAAAAACATGCCGTTAAAGGTTGAAAATCAAAACCAGCCCCCAAACAACCCCGTAGGGGGCACGAACACCTCGTACGGGACCAATGTAACTTGTAGGAACTGATCGCGTAGTCCCGGGTCTCCCGGTATGAAAGTATGACGATAATTTGAAAAAATTAACACTTAAACTTAACTACAAGTCATTAAAGGGTGAAAACCCAAACCAACACCCAAACGACCCCGTAGAGGGCACGAACACCTCGCACTGGACCAGTGTCACTTGTTGCAACTGATCGCGTAGTCTCGGGTCTCCCAGTTTATGAATATGACGATAATTTGCAAATATCAGACTTAACTTAAAAAGAAGCCGTTAAAGGGTGAAAACCCAAATCAGCCCCCAAACGACCCCGTAGGGGCACGAACACCTCGCACGAGACCAATGCAACTTGTAGGAACTGACCGCGTAGTCCCAGGTCTCCCGATTTGAGAGTGTGACGATAATTTGTAAAAATCACACTTAGACTTAAAAATAAGCCGTTAAAGGGTGAAAACCCAAACCAACCCCCAAACAAACCCATACGAGGCACGAACACCTCGCACGGGACCAATGTGACTTGTAGGAACTTACCGCGTAATCCGGGGTCTCCCAATTTGAGAGTATGACGATAATTTGCAAAAATCACACTTAGTGTTAAAAACCTGCCATTAAAGGGTGAAAACCCAAACCAACCACCAAACGACCCCGTGTGAGGCTCGAACACCTCGTACAGGACCAATGTAACTTGTAGGAACTGACCGTGTAGTCTTGGGTCTCCCGATTTGAGAGTATGACAATAATTAGCAAAAATCACACTTAGTGTTAAAAACATGCCGTTAAAGGGTGAAAACCCAAACCAGCCCCCAAACGACCCCGTACGATGCACGAACACCTCGCACGGGACCAATGTAACTTGTAGGAACTAACCGCATAGTCCCGGGTCTCTCGATTTGATAGTATCCCGATAATTCGCAAAAATCACGCTTAGAGTTAAAAACAAGCCGTTAAAGGGTGAAAATCCAAACCAAACCCCAACGGCCCTGTATGAGGCACGAACACCTCGCACGGGACCAATGTGACTTATAGGAACTGACCGCGTAGTCTCGGGTCTCCCGATTAGAGAGTAAGACGATAATTTGCAAAAATCACACGTAGAGTTAAAAACATGCCGTTAAAGGGTGAAAACCTAAACCAACCCCAAACGACACCGTAAGAGGCACAAACATCTCGTACAGGACCAATGTAACTTGTAGGAACTGGTCGCGTAGTCCCGGGTCTCCCGGTTTGAGTGTATGAAGATAATTTGCAAAAATCACACTTAGAGTTAAGAACAGGCCGTTAAACGCTGAAAACCTAAACCACTTCCCAAACGAACCCATAGGAGGCACGAACACCTCGCACGGGACTAATGTAACTTGTAGGAACTGACCGCGTAGTCCCAGGTCTCCCGATTTGAGAGTATGACGATAATTTGCAAAAATCAAACTTAGAGTTAAAAATATGTCGTTAAAGGGTGAAAACCCAAACCAACCGCCAAACAACCCCGTAGGAGGCACGAACACCTCTCACGGGTCCAATGTAACTTATAGGAACTGACCGCGTAATTCCGGGTCTCTCGGTTTGAAAGTTTGATGATAATTTTCAAAAATCACACTTAGAGTTAAAAACATACCGTTAAAAGGTGAAAACCCAAACCAATCCCCAAACGACCACGTAGGAGGCACGAACACCTCGCACGAAACCAATGTAACTTGAAGGAACTGACCGCGTAGTCCTTGGTCTCCCGGTTCGAGAGTATGACGATCATTTACAAAAATCACACTTAACCAAAAAACAAGTCGTTAAAAGGTGAAAACCCAAACCAACCCCCAAACGACCCCGTACGAGGTACGAACACCTCGCACGGGCCAATGTAACTTGTAGGAACTGACCACGTAGTCCTGGGTCTCCTGATTTGAGAGTATGACGATAATTTGTAAAAATCACACTTAGAGTTAAAAATATGTCGTTAAAGGGTGAAAACTCAAACCAGTCCCCAAACGACCCCGTATGAGGTACGAACAATTCGTAAAGGACCAATGTAACTTGTAGGAACTGACCGCGTAGTCCCGGATCTCCCAGTTTGAGAGTATGATGATAATTTACAAAAATCTCACTTAGAGTTAAAAACATGTCGTTAAAGGGTGAAAACTCAAAACAACCCCCAAACGACCCTGTACGAGGCATGAACATCTCGCACTGGACCAATGTAACATGTAGGAACTAACCGCGTAGTCAGGGGTCTCTCGGTTTGAGAGTATGATGATAATTTTCAAAAATCGCACTTTGAGTTAAAAACATGCCGTTAAAGGGTGAAAGCCCAAACCAACCCCCAAACGATCCCGTATGAGGCACGAACACCTCGCACGAGACCAATGTAACTTATAGGAACTAACCGCGTAGTCCCGTGTCTCTAGGTTTGAGAGTATTATGATAATTTATAAAAATCAAACTTAGAGTTAAAAACACGCCGTTAAAGTGTGAAAACCCAAACCAGCCCCCAAACGACCCCGTAGGAGGCACGAACACCTCGCACGGGACCAATGTAACTTGTAGGAACTGATCGCGTATTCCCGGGTCTCCCGATTTGAGAGTATGATGATAATTTACAAAAATCACACTTAGAGTTAAAATCATGCCGTTAAAGGATGAAAGCCCAAACCAACCCCCAAACGACCCTATAGGAGGCACGAACACCTCGTACGGGACCAATGTAACTTGTAGGA
The DNA here is from genome assembly GCA_949130495.1 of Sambucus nigra. Classification (NCBI taxonomy): domain Eukaryota; kingdom Viridiplantae; phylum Streptophyta; class Magnoliopsida; order Dipsacales; family Adoxaceae; genus Sambucus; species Sambucus nigra. The sequence continues at coordinate 548,759,953 of OX422212.1, read as the reverse complement.
ACTGACCGCATAGTCCCGGGTCTCCCGGTTTGAGAGTATGATGATAATTTGCAAACATCACACTTAGAGTGAAAAACATGTCGTTAAAGGGTGAAATTCAAAACTAGTCCCCAAACGACCCCGTTGGGGGCACGAACACGTCTTACGGGACCAATGTAACTTGTAGGAACTGAGCGCATAGACCCGGGTCTCCCAGTATGAAAGTATGACGATAATTTGAAAAAGTTAACACTTAAACTAAACTACAAGTCGTTAAAGGGTGAAAACCCAAACCACCCCCCAAACTACCCCGTAGAGGGCACGAACACCTCGCACGGGACCAATGTCACTTGTTGGAACTGATCGCGTAGTCTTGGGTCTCCCAGTTTAAGAATATGATGATAATTTGAAAATATAAGACTTAACTTAAAAAGAAGCCGTTAAAGGATGAAAACCCAAATCAGCCCCAAACTACCCCGTAGGGGAAGAACACCTCGCACGAGACCAATGTAACTTGTAGGAACTGACCGCGTAGTCCCAGAACTCCCGATTTGAGAGTGTGACGATAATTTGTAAAAATCACACTTAGAATTAAAAACAAGTCGTTAAAGGGTTAAAACCCAAACCAACCCCCAAACAAACCCATAAGAGGCATGAACACCTCGCACGGGATCAATGTAACTTGTAGGAACTGACCGCGTAGTCCGGGGTCTCCCACTTTGAGAGTATGACGATAATTTGCAAAATTCAAACTTAGTGTTAAAAACCTACCGTTAAAGGGTGAAAATCCAAACCAACCACCAAACGACCCCATGTGAGGCTCGAACACCTCGTACAGGACCAATGTACCTTGTAGGAACTGACCGTGTAGTCTTGGGTCTCCCGGTTTGAGAGTATGCCAATAATTAGCAAAAATCACACTTAGTGTTAAAAACATGCCGTTAAAAGGTGAAAACCCAAACCAGGCCCCAAACGACCCCGTACGATGCACGAACACCTCGCACGGGACCAATGTAACTTTTTAGGGACTAACCGCGTAGTCACGGGTCTTTCGGTTTGAGAGTATGATGATAATTTGCAAAAATCACGCTTAGAGTTAAAAACAAGCTATTAAAGGGTGATAATCAAAACCAACCCCCAACGACCCCGTATGAGGCACGAACACCTCAAACGGGACCAATGTGACTTATTGTAACTGACCGCGTAGTCTTGGGTCACTCGATTTGAGAGTAAGACGATAATTTGCAAAAATCACACGTAGAGTTAAAAACATGCCGTTAAAGGGTGAAAACCTAAACCAACCCCAAATGACTCCGTAAGAGGCACAAACACCTCGTACAAGACCATTGTAACTTGTAGGAACTGACTGCGTAGTCCCGGGTCTCTCGGTGTGAGTGTATGAAGATAATTTGCAAAAATCACACTTAGAGTTAAAAACATGCCTTTAAAGGCTAAAAACAACGACCCCATAGGAGGCACGAACACCTCGCACGGGACCAATGTAACTTGTAGGAACTGACCGCGTATTCCCGGGTCTATCGGTTTGAGAGTATGATGATAATTTTGCAAAAATCACACTTTGACTTAAAAAGGGTGCAAACCCAAACCAACCCCCACACGACCCCATAGGAGGCACGGACACCTCGCACGAAACCAATGTAACTTATTAGAACTAATCGCGTAGTCTCGGGTCTTCCGGTTTGAGAATATCACGATAGTTTGCAAAAATCACACTTTGACTAAAAAACAAGCCGTTAAAGGGTGAAAATCCAAACCAGCACCAAAACGACCCCATAAGAGGCATGAACACCTCGCACGGAACCAATGTAACTTCTAAGAACTGACCGCGTAGTCCTGGGTCTCCCAGTTTGAGAATATGATGATAATTTGCAAAAATCATACTTAGACTTAAAAAGGGTGAAAACCCAAACCAGTCCCCAAATGAACCCATAGGAGGCACGAACATATCGCACGAGACCAATGTAACTTGTAGGAACTGACCGCGTAGTCCCGGGTCTCCCGGTTTGAGAGTATGATGATAATTTGTAAAAATTACACTTAGACTTAAAAACAAGTCGTTAAAGGGTGAAAATCCAAACCAGCCCCCAAACGATCCCGTAGGGGCACGAACACCTCGCACGGGACCAATGTAACTTTTAGGAACTGACCGTGTAGTCCCGGGTCTCTCGGATTGAGAGTATGACGATAATTTACAAAAATCACACTTAGACTTAAAAACAAGCTGTCAAAGGGTGAAAACCCAAACCAACCCCCAAACGACCCCGTAGGAGGCACGAACACCTCGTACGGGACCAATGTAACTTATAGGAACTGATCGCGTAGTCCCTGGTCTCTCGGTTTGAGAGTATGACGATAATTTGCAAAAAACACACTTAGAGTTAAAAACATGTCGTTAAAGGGTGAAAACCCAAACCAACCCCCAAATGACCCCGTAGGAAGCATGAACACTTTGCATGAGACCAATGTAACTTGTAAGAACTGACCTGGTAGTCTCGTGTCTCTCGGTTTGAGAGTATGACGATAATTTACAAAAATCGCACTTAGAGTTAAAAAAATGCCGTTAGAGGGTGAAAACCCTAACCAGCCCCCAAACGACCTCGTATGAGGCACGAACACCTCGCATAACTTGTAGGAACTGATCTCGTACGGGTCACCCGGTTTGAGAGTATGACGATAATTTGTAAAAATCACACTTATAGTTAAAAACCTGTCGTTAAAAGGTGAAAACCCAAACCAACTCCCAAAACGACCCTCTAGGAGGCATGAACACCTCGTACGGGACCAATGTAACTTGTAGGAACTGATCTCATAGTCTCGGGTCTCCCGATTTGAGAGTATGATGATAATTTGCAAAACTCACACTTAGAGTTAAAAACATGCCGTTAAAGGGTGAAAACCCAAACCAGCCCCCAAACGACCCCGTAGGAGGCACGAACACCTCGCAAGGGACCAATGTAACTTGTAGGAACTGACCGCGTAGTCTCGGGTCTCCCGGTTTGAGAGTATGACGATAATCTGCAAAAATACACTTAGAGTTAAAACACATGTCGTTAAAGGGTAAAAATCCAAACTAGCCCACAAACGAACCCGTAGGAGGCACGAACACCTCGCATGGGACCAATGTAACTTGTAGGAACTGACCGCGTAGTCCCGGGTCTCCCGGTATGAGAGTATGACGATAATTTGCAAAAATCAACACTTAAACTTAAAAACAAATCGTTAAAGGGTGAAATCCCAAACCACCCCCCAAACGACCCTATAGGGGGCACGAACACCACGCATGGGACCAACGTAACTTGTTGGAATTGACCGCGTAGTCTCGAATCTCCCAGTTTAAGAATATAACGATAATTTTCAAAAATCACAATTAACATAAAAACAAGCTGTTAAAGGGGGAAAACCCAAACCAGCCCCAAAACGACCCCGTAGAGGGCACGAACACCTCGCACGGGACCAATGTAACTTCTAGGAACTAACCACGTAGTCCCGGGTCTCCCGGTTTGAGAGTATGATAATAATTTGTAAAAATCATACTTAGACTTAAAAACAAGCCGTTAAAGGATGAAAACCCAAACCAACCCCCAAACGACACCGTACGAGGCACGAACACCTCGCACGGGATCAATGTAACTGGTAGGAACTGACCGCGTAGCCTCGGGTGCCCCGATTTGAGAGTATGACGATAATTTGCAAAAATCACACTTAGAGTTAAAAACGTGCCGTTAAAGGGTGAAATCCCAAACCAGCCCCCAAACAACCCCTTATGAGGTATGAACACCTCGTACAGGACTAATGTAACTTCTAGGAACTGACCGCGTAGTCCCGGGTTTCCCGGTTTGAGAGTATGACGATAATTTGTAAAAATCACACGTAGAGTTAAAAACATGCCGTTAAATGATGAAAACCCAAACTAACCCCCAAACGACCCTCTAGGAGGCACGGACACCTCGTACAGGACCAATGTAACTTGTAGGAACTGATCGCGTAGTCTCGGGATGCCCGGTTTGAGAGTATGACGATAATTTACAAAAATCACACTTAGAGTTAAAAACATGCCGTTAAAGGGTGAAAACTCAAACCAGCCCCCAAACGACTCCGTAAGGGGCACGAACACCTCGCATGGGACCAATATAACTTATAGGAACTAATCGCGTAGTTTCGGGTCTCTCGGTTTAAGAGTATGACGGTAATTTTCAAAAATCACCCTTAGAGTTAAAAACATATCGTTAACGGGGGGAAACCCAAACTAGCCCCCAAATGACCCCGTAAGAGGCACGAACACCTCGCACGGGACCAATGAAACTTGTAGGAACGGACCGCGTAGTCTCGGGTCTATCGGTTTGAGAGTATGACGATAATTTGGAAAAATCACACTTAGAGTTAAAAACATACCGTTAAAGGGTGAAAATCCAAACCGGCCCCCAAACGACCCCGTAGAGGGCACGAACACCTCGTACGGGACCAATGTAACTTGTAGGTTCTGATCGCGTAATCCCGGGTCTCCCAGTATGAGAGTATGACCATAATTTGCAAAAATTAACACTAAAACTTAACTACAAGTCATTAAAGGGTGAAAACCCAAACCATCCCCCAAACGACCCCGTAGGGGGCACGAACACCTCGCACGGGACCAATATCACTTGTTGGAACTGATCACGTAGTCTCGGGTCTCCGAATTTAAGAATATGATGATAATTTGCAAAAATAAGACTTAACTTAAAAACAAGCCGTTAAAGGGTGAAAACCCAACCAGCCCCCAAACGACCCCGTAGGGGGCACGAACACCTCGCACGAGACCAATGTAACTTGTAGGAACTGATCGCGTAGTCCCGGGTCTTCCAATTTGAGAGTGTGACGATAATTTGTAAAAATCACACTTGACTTAAAAATAGGCCGTTAAAGGGTGAAAACCCAAACCAATCCCCAAACGACGCCGTACAAGGCACGAACACCTCGTACGGGACCAATATAACTTGTAGGAACTAACCGCGTAGTCTTGGGTCTCCCGATTTGAGAGTATGATGATAATTTGTAAAAATCACACTTAGAGTTAAAAACATGCCGTTAATGGGTGAAAACCCAAACCAACCCCCAAACGACCCTCTAGGAGGCACGAACACCTCGTACGGGACCAGTGTCACTTGTAGGAACTGATCGCATAGTCTCGGGTCTCTCGGTTTGAGAGTATGAAAATAATTTGTAAAAATCACACTTAGAGTTAAAAGCATGCCGTTAAAGGGTGAAAACTCAAACCAGCCCCTAAACGACTCTGTAGGAGGCACGAACACCTCGCACGGGACCAATGTAACTTGTAGGAACTAACCTCGTAATCCCGGGTCTCTCGGTTCAAAAGTATGACGATAATTTTCAAAAATCACACTTAGACTTAAAAATATGTCGTTAAAGGGTGAAAACCCAAACCAGCCCCCAAACGACCCCGTATGAGGCACGAACACCTCACAAGGGACCAACGTAACTTGTAGGAACTAATCGCGTAGTCCCGGGTCTCCCGATTTGAGAGTATGACGATAATTTGCAAAAATCAAACATAGAGTAAAAAACATACCGGTTAAGGGTGAAAACTCAAACCAGCCCCCAAACGACCCCGTAGGAGGCACGAACACCTCTCACGGGACCAATGTAACTTATAAGAACTGATCGCGTAGTTCTGGGTCTCTCGGTTTGAGAGTATGATGATAGTTAGCAAAAATCACACTTAGAGTTAAAAACATGCCGTTAAAGGGTGAAAATCCAAACCAACCCCCAAACGACCCCGTATGAGGCACGAACACCTCGCACGGGACCAATGTAACTTGTAGGAAGTGACCGCGTAGTCCCGGGTCTCCCGATTTGAGAGTATGGCAATAATTTGTAAAAAACACACTTAGACTTAAAAATAAGCCGTTAAAGGGTGAAAACCCAAACCAACCCCCAAACGACCTCGTACGAGGCACGAACACCTTGCTCGGGACCAATGCAACTTGTAGGAACTAACTGATTAGTCCCGGGTCTCTCGATTTGAGAGTATGACGATAATTTACAAATATCACACTTAGAGTTAAAAACATGCCGTTAAAGGGTGAAAACCCAAACCAACCCCCAAACGACCCTCTAGGAGGCACGAACACCTCGTACGGGACCAATGTATCTTATAGGAACTGATTGCGTAGTCTCGGGTCTCCCGGTTTGAGAGTATGACGATAATTTGCAAACATCACACTTAGAGTGAAAAACATGCCGTTAAAGGGTGAAAGTCAAAACCAACCCCCAAACGACCCCGTAGGGGGCACGAACACCTCGTACGGGACCAATGTGACTTGTAGGAACTGACCGCGTAGTCCCGGGTCTTCGGGTATGAGATTATGATGATAATTTGAAAAAATTAACACTTAAACTTAAACTCAAGTCGTTAAAGGGTGAAAACCCAAACCAGCCCCCAAACGACCCCGTACGAGGCACGAACACCTTGCACGGGACCAATGTCACATGTAGTAACTAACCGCGTAGTTCAGGGTCTCTCGGTTTGAGAGTAAGACGATAATTTGCAAAAATCGCACTTAGAGTTAAAAAAAATGCCGTTAAAGCGTGAAAACCCAAACCAACCCCCAAACGATCCCGTATGAGGCACGAACACCTCGCACGGGACCAATGAAACTTGTAGGAACTCACCGCGTTGTCTCGAGTCTCCCAGTTAGAGAGTATGACGATAATTTGCAAAAATCAAACTTAGAGTTAAAAACATTCCGTTAAAGGGTGAAAACCCAAACCAGCCCCCAAACGACCCCGTAGGAGGCACGAACACCTCGCACGGGACCAATGTAACTTATAGGAACTGATCGCGTAGTTTCGAGGCTCTCGGTTTGAGAGTATGAAGGTAATTTGCAAAAATCACACTTAGAGTTAAAAACATGTCGCCAAACGACCCCGTAGGAGGCACGAACACCTCGCACGGGACCAATGTAACTTGTAGGAACTAACCGCGTAGTTCCGGGTCTGCCGATTTGAGAGTATGACGATAATTTGCAAAGATCACACTTAGAGTTAAAAACATACCGTTAAAGGGTGAAAATCCAAACCAGCCCCCAAACGATCCCGTAGGGGGCACGAACACCTCGTACGGGACCAATGTAACTTGTACGAACTGACCGCATAATCCCGGGTCTCCCAGTATGAGAGTATGACCATAATTTGCAAAAATTAACACTAAAACTTAACTACAAGTCGTTAAAGGGTGAAAACCCAAACCACCACCCAAAAGACCCCGTAGGGGGCACGAACACCTCGCACGGGACCAATATCACTTGTTGGAACTGATCACGTAGTCTCGGGTCTCCGAATTTAAGAATATGATGATAATTTGCACAAATCAGACTTAACTTAAAAACAAGTCGTTAAAGGGTGAAAACCCAGCCAGCCCCCAAACGACCCCGTAGGGGGCACAAACACCTCGCACGAGACCAATGTAACTTGTAGGAACTGATCGCGTAGTCCCGGGTCTTCCGATTTGAGAGTGTGACGATAATTTGTAAAAATCACACTTAGACTTAAAAACAGGCCGTTAAAGGGTGAAAACCCAAACCAATCCCCAAACGACCTCGTACAAGGCACGAACACCTCGTACGGGACCAATATAACTTGTAGGAACTAACCGCGTAGTCTCGGGTCTCCCGATTTGAGAGTATGATGATAATTTGCAAAAATCACACTTAGAGTTAAAAACATGCCGTTAAAGGGTGAAATCCAAACCAGCCCCCAAACGACCCCGTAGGGGGCACGAACACCTCGTACGGGACCAATGTAACTTGTAGGAACTGACCGCGTAATCCCGGGTCTCCAGTATGAGAGTATGACCATAATTTGCAAAAATCACACTTAGTGTTAAAAACTTGCCATTAAAGGGTGAAAACCCAAACCAGCCCCCAAATGACCCCGTATGAAACACGAACACCTCGCACGGGACCAATGTAACTTGTAGGAACTAATCGCGTAGTCCCGGGTCTCTCATTTTGAGAGTATGATGATAATTTGCAAAAATCACACTTAGAGTTAGAAATAAGCCGTTAAAAGGTGAAAACCCAAACCAACCCCCAAACAACCCTGTATAAGGCACGAACACCTCGCACGGGACCAATGTGACTTATAGGAACTGACCGCGTAGTCCCGGATCTCCCGATTTGAGAGTAAGACGTTAATTTGCAAAAATCACACTTAGAGTTAAAAACATGCCGTTAAAGGGTGAAAACCTAAACCAACCCCAAAAAGACCCCGTAAGAGGCACGAACACCTCGGACATGACCAATGTAACTTGTAGGAACTGACTGCGCAGTCCCGGGTCTCCCGGTTTGAGTGTATGAAGATAATTTGCAAAAATCACACTTAGAGTTAAAAACATACCGTTAAAGGGTGAAAACCCAAACCAGCTCCCAAACGACCCCATAGGAGGCACGAACACCTCGCACGGAACCAATGTAACTTGTAGGAACTGACCGCGTAGTCTCGGGTCTCTTGGTTTGAGAGTATGACGATAATTTGAAAAAATCATACTTTGACTTAAAAATGATGCAAACCCAAACCAACCCCCACACGATCCCATAGGAGGCACGAACACCTCGCACGAAACCAACTTATCCTGTTGGAACTCACCGCGTAGTCCCGGGTCTCCCTATTTGATAATATGATGATAATTTGCAAAAATCACACTTTGACTTAAAAAGAAGCCGTTAAAGGGTGAAAATCCAAACCAGCCCCCAAACGACCCCGTAAGAGGCACGAACACCTCGCACGGAACCAATGTAACTTGCAGGAACTGACCGCGTAGTCCCGGGTCTCCCGGTTTGAGAATATGACGATAATTTGCAAAAATCACACTTAGACTTAAAAAGGGTGAAAACCCAAACCAACCCCCAAACGACCCCATAGGAGGCACTAACACCTCGCACGAGACCAATGTAACTTGTAGGAACTAGCCCCGTAGTCCCGGGTCTCCCGGTTTGAGAGTATGACGATAATTTGTAACAATCACACTTAGACTGAAAAATAAGTCGTTAAAGGGTGAAAACCCAAACCAGCCCCCATACGATCCCGTAGGGGCATAAGAACACCTCGCCCGGAACCAATGTAACTTGTAGGAATTGACCGTGTAGTTCTGGTTCTCTCGGTTTGAGAGTATGACGATAATTTGCAAAAATCACACTTATACTTAAATACAAGCTGTCAAAGGGTGAAAACCCAAACCAGCCCCTAGAGACCCCGTAGGAGGCACGAACACCTCGCACGTGATCAATGTAACTTGTAGGAACTGACCGCGTAGTCCCGGGTCTCTCGGTTTGAGAGTATGATGATAATTTGCAAAAATCACATTTAGAATTAAAAACATGCCGTTAAAGGGTGAAAACCCAAACCAACCCCCAAACGACCCCGTAGGAGGCACGAACATGTTGCACTGGACCAATGTAACTTGTAGGGACTGACCGGGTAGTCTCGGGTCTCCCGGTTTGAGAGTATGATGAAAATTTGCAAAAATCAACACTTAAACTTAAAAACAAGCCGTCAAAGGGTAAAAACAAAACCAGCCCCCAAACGACCCCGTAGGAGGCACGAACACCTCGTATGGGACCAATGTAACTTGTAGGAACTAATCGCGTAGTCCCGGGTCTCCCGGTTTGAGCGTATGACGATAATTTGTTAAAATCACACTTAGAGTTAAAAACATACGGTTAAAGGGTGAAAACCCAAACCAACCCCCAAACGACCCTCTAGGAGGCACGAACACCTCGTACGGGACCAATGTAACTTGTAGGAACTGATCGCATAGTCTCGGATCTCCCGGTTTGAGAGTATGACGATAATTTGTAAAAATCACACTTAGAGTTAAAAACATGCCGTTAAAGGGTGAAAACTCAAACCAGCCCCCAAACGACCCCGTAGGAGGCCCGAACACCTCGCACGAGACCAATGTAACTTGTAGGAACTGACCGCGTAGTCCCGGGTCTCCCGATTTGAGAGTATGACGATAATTTCCACTCATATATGTAATTTTTTAGTTTGAGTAAATTTTTTTTTGTAAATTATTGGGTTACTAATATCATATATTTTTTGCATCCTATTTTTTTTGCAGGATAACAGTTTATCGTTGGCTTTTATTCACGTGGAACACACAAAGAACTCAATGATTTACAACAAGGGGTTTATTCATGATTCTATTTTTTTATGTCATGGTCGTACGGTCTTTTGTTGCTTTATTGTTGACTTTTTATGGCCGTGCGGGCTTTTGTAAGTTAATTATTATATTTTTTGGTCGTGCGGGCTTTATGTTAGGCAAATTTTGTAATAACAAGTTTTGGAATGTCCAGAAAATAGAGGAATCTCTGCCCAATTTTTTTTGGGGCTTGTGAGGTGTTAAAGACTTGTAATATTTTTTATGTTTGTATGTACATTAGTTTATTAACAACGCGCAATATTATTAACTTGTGAATTTTTTGTTTTCAAATAATTATTTTTTTTATATAAAAAATTTGGCACAGTTCAAAACTGTGGCAAAAGTGTATCATATTTTGGCACGGTTTTGAACTGTGCCAATTTTTTTAAAATTGTGCTGAATCTGGCAAAGTTAAAACCTGTGCCAAAAGTGTGCCAGAAATATCAAATTCTGGCATGGTTTAAAAGTGTGCTAGAAGTGTTCCTGTTTGGCCAAATTTGGCACACTTTTGAGTCGTGCCATAAAAAAATTCCCATTTTAGAACACCTGATTCTGGCATAGTTCAAAACCGTGTCAGATTTGATCTGGTACAGTTTTAAACCGTGTTAGATTCCTATTTTTGGTGTAGTGTCAATTTAGTTGGGTATTGATTTGATCCCCCTTTAGCTGACCAGGTAGCCCAAGAACTTCCCATACTGTACTCTGAATGAACACTTGGCAGTGTTAAGCCTCAAACTATAGTATCTTAGGACCTCGAACATCTTCGGCAAGTCCTGTAGACGATCACCTTTATGCTTGATATTCATGAGAATATCATCTATATAAACCTCCATTATATAACCTAGCTGGCATTTTAACATCTTCATGACTAACCATTGGTAAGTTTCTTTTGCATTCTTACGCCCAAATAGCATGACCGTGTAATAATACATGCCAAGGATTTAATAAATGAGGTTTTTTCCTAGCTGGTAATGAACATAGGGATCTGATGATACCACGAGTATGCATCTAGGAAACTCATCGTGACTGATTGTAGCGTTGACCAACTGGTCAATCTTCGAATGAGAAAAGCTGCCTTTCAGACAGGCTTTATTGAGGTAGGTGAAGTCTATATAGACTGTCCACTTTTCATTACTCTTCTTGATGATCCACTTTAGAATTTGAAACTATTTAATGGACCTTTCCTTCAGAGTATTCCTCACCTCTACTTCCACAGCCTTTTCTTTCTCTGGGGTTGTTTGGCACACCATTTGCATAATCAGGGGGAATGCTGGGTCTATGTGGAGTCGATGCCACATGACTTCAGGATCAATCCCAAGCATATCATGAGGCTTCTAAGAGAATAGGCCTTTATTCTCTTTAAGAAGAAAGATCGGTTAATCCTTTTGGTGATCAGTAAGTGAGTTATCGATCAATCCCAAGCACATCATAAGGCTTCCAAAAGAATAGTGTTTCGGTTATTAGGCACGGGTTAGCCAAACTTTATTAAATATACATATACGGCTATGTGTGAAAGTATATATATATATATTCGTGTGCTCTATAGATATCTGTTTAAATGATATTTATTGGAATACATACCCTTCTAGTGCCATCATAGGAGGTTGCGCGATGTGGATGAATCCCCTGGCTTGAAGAGCTGAGAGAGTATAATACCTAGGTTGTAGCGTCCCGTATTTATATGTGTGATTCTTTTCGGGGTGATATGTCTTGGGTATGATTCTGTCTCACACTCGGGGAACTATGACCACCTCGACCACGTTTATTTATTTTTTCTCAAGCTCAAGAATGATTCCGACTTGAGGTGACCAGGTTAGAGTGAGCATGCCTGGAACATTATAGCATTCTAAATAAAGCATCGGTTGAGTTATTACTCGGGAACAAATGGTTATTATACTTGACATGTGTGTGAATGTTGTAGTATACTAGTACATATATAATATGAGTAGATAATTATATACGGGATTAATATATAAGTGTGAATATCTTTCTTATACAACTAGTGTGAAAGTTATATGATTTTAAAAAGGGGTTTCTTATATAACTAGTATGAACGTTATATGACTTAATATAGTTGAATCGGTTAATGAGGAAATAACTTAATAATCAAAGTAATAATACTCGGGGTTAGAATAGTGTGGTAGAAAGAGGTGTGATACGACTAGTTAAGCGGGGTAGTATAACTAGGAAGGTTAGAAGGCAAGCGTTACGTGTGCACATTAGATGAAGGGTGAGTTATACCTCAAGAGAATGTGACGCTAGCTTAAATATGAAGAGTGTGCATGCATATTTAATTATTACAATTTAATTGCTTGCTAAACATTTTCAAAATGATTTACTTGGACTTCTTTTCCAAAATATTTTAGGTGTCCAGCTACAGGGATACCAGTTTGAGGATTCTATCCAGGGATGCGCAGCTACGGCTCATGTGGAAGTTGCAGGACTTTGCTATAGCCGCTTCGTTCATTCATTCCTAATGTAGGGACTTTACTTCACTAATCATTTGGGCATGTCGCCATCATATTTAGTATTCAGTTATTTACTTCACCTTGTGTATCCATGTTGTTATTTCAGTTTACCGTTGTATTTTATTGTTGAACCGATAGTTGATTCGGTCATCTTTGTATATATTATTCATCTGTGATTGGATTCAATTATCAGTGTGTGATGGTTTAATTATTTATTTTCGCATGTTATTTATTAATGAAAGATAAAATTTGGCACCAATCTATTTAAATTACTAGATGATTAGTAACATTAAAAATATTTTCGACAACGATGCTAATAATTAACCATATGGGACCAACGTTTTATTTTTATCACGGGCTGGTCACCCGGTATTTTAGTAGGCGGGGTGTCACAAATTTCGCAAAATAAGGGATCCGAAAATATCCCACCTAATGACCATACGCAAAACCTTCGAGAGAACTTTGAGAGCTTGTATCATTCCTTTCATTGTTATTGCCCATTGAATACATACGATTAACAATGCACCTGTGGACGTAGGCACCGTATTGGGCCGAACTACGTAAACCCCTGGGTTTTTTCTTTATCTCTCATCCCTTTCTATACATCCCAAATTGACATGTTGGTAGCGATAATTTCTTTATCTGTTATTATTTATTATTAGCATAGTATAGCTAAGGCCCACAAGTTCATATAACAGTTTTAGACAACAACACACACGATCGATTTTCCATCCAATAACGTCGTTCGGGTTTGATGGTAATTTGATTCGTTTTAAAAAATTTAAAGGCCATACTTTAAAAATAAAAGTATGAATGGCGATGTGAAAATAAGAATAAAGTTTGAAGGATCAATGTATAATTAACCAAAAAAAATATTTCCTATTTACGTAATAGTATTTATTACATACCCTATTAGAGGAAGAATATAAACCCTATTTAATTAGTCCTCACACTCAATTTAACCATCGGATCTTACATTTCGGCCGAGATCTACCCTTGATTGCCGTTTATATCCCAATGTCGGTGACTTGTTTCGTTAAAATTGGTGGGAAATTACCCCACTGCTATATCCCCGTGCATTCATTGACAACTGGTTGGCTTCCACAAGATTCTCAATCACTCACACCCTCACCTCAAAAGGGGGAAAACAAATCCATTAAAGACTCCAAAATATTATTCAAACCAAACCCAAAACAAATTTCACCCCTCTTCCAAAACCAGATCTAAATCTGCTGCTGCTTCCTCCAGGTACTCTCTCAACCCCCGCATTTCACATTATTATGACCCCCAATAAAACTTTGTAACTTTCTTGATTATTATTTTTTGTTTCATTTTTGCAGGACTAAATCTTGGACTGAAATGTCACCACCGGGCGAATCTGTGGCAAATAACGTAAAGCCATTCAAGGTATTCGTAGGTTACGATCCGCGTGAAGATCTAGCTTACGAGGTCTGCCGCTACTCAATCCTAAGCCGTTCCTCAATCCCCGTTGAGGTAATACCCATCAAACAATCCGAATTAAGACAAAATGGTTCTTATTATCGCCAGAGAAACAAACTCGAAAGCACCGAGTTTTCATTCACCCGCTTCCTAACCCCATTCTTAGCCAACTACGAGGGTTGGGCTTTATTCGTTGATTGCGATTTTTTATACCTGTCCGATATTAAAGAATTAACAGATCTGATTAATGATTCTTTTGCGGTAATGTGTGTGCAACATGATTATACCCCTAAAGAGACTACTAAAATGGATGGGGCGGTGCAAACGTTGTATCCTAGGAAGAATTGGTCTTCTATGGTGTTGTATAATTGTGGGCATGTTAAGAATAAGGTTTTGACACCCGAGGTTGTGAATAATGAGTCGGGGGCTTTTCTTCATAGGTTTCAGTGGTTGGAGGATGGGGAGATTGGGGAGATCCCTTTTGTGTGGAATTTTCTTGTGGGGCATAATAAGGTTGATGCGAATGATTTGGGTGGTACGTTTCCTAAGGCTATACATTATACGCTTGGAGGGCCTTGGTTTGAGGCTTGGAAAGATTGTGAGTTTGGGGATTTGTGGTTGAAGGAGCTGGAGGAGTATAACAAGAAAATGGAAAAGAATGGGTTTTAGGTGTTTTTCAATTTGTTTTTGGGTATTATGTGTTTGCTGAATTCATGTTGTTGTTGCAATTAGGCATTGGTTTTTGTTACTAGTGGTTGTAATATTGATTTTTACATCCCATTGTTTAGTGCGTTGACATAAGATTGTAATATGAAACTTTCATTCATGAAATAAGAGTTACATTTACTTTATGGTGGTCATCGTATTGTTGTTGAAATGCTTTTTCTCGGACTAGAAAATATGTAATAAGATACTTAAAGAATGTCTTATATTGTTGTCATACAAAAAGAACTTCACAGTTTTTGGCAAAGCAAGGTTAAGAAATTTTTACTTCTAATGTATTTTAAGAAATGTAAGACAGTCTCCATGTGTGGCCATTTTACGAGAAGTGAAATTTAGGCATTTTGTCATATTCTTCCATACTTTGGTAAGGAATTTTTCTTCCTTTGGGCAGTAAGGAGTTCACCCATTAATAATACAATAATTTTAGGTGGACTCGTTATTGCGATACAGAGGGACTTGTCGCACCAGTATCGATTTGTGTTTGGGCTCCATTACTATTAAATCCAGACACAAGCCAATATAGGTGCGGCACATCACCAAATGTGTCGAAATCATGAGTTCGTATATAAGGATTCTTAATAATAAAGTACAAAAAAAAAAAATGGACTGCAAATTCACGTATTGTGAGGAGTGGAAAAAAAAGGAATGTGGGTGGCAAGTGAGTTGTTCCCTAGTTATGCTCAATTGGTCAAACCTAAATTTTTAAGAAAAATGGCTTCAATTTGGAGAAAATAGTAAAACTTATTTTTGGTTGGTAATATTGATTTGGTTCAATTGCAACAAAATGAGTTTTTACATGTTTTGCCAGGAAAACCCAATTTGCTCATACGCTTGGAAACAGTCTAAAAGGACCTTTCTTAGCAATTAGGCTATTGGTTTTATGAAAAATATTGGTTGTTATCTTATATCTATTAATACTCTGAATGCAATACAAGTATCTTTCAATTTTCCTAAACAAAGAAGTTATCCACGTGGTTGTAGAAAATCTCCTCTCTCTTCGCATTTCTTCCGTCCAACCTATTCATCTTTTTCATTTACTCCATATGTGCCCCTCTCCCTTCCCAATCTTAATAACCCCGGTATAAACATCTCCTTTACCTTTTGATATTCTCAAACCTTCCAGCAATCTATAATAAGTCTTATAATCTCCATATATGTCCCTCTCCCTTTCCAATCTTAATAACCTCGGTACAATCATCTCCTTTATCTTTTGATATTCTCAAACTTTCTAGCAATCTATATTCAATCTTACAATGGAGTCCCTATCATCAGTAAGAAGGATGGTCAGGTCATAGGCCTTGGCTGCTAAAGACTAATTTAATTGAGAAAAATATCAATGGAACTGAAGATTTTGAAAAGGGGGTTTCAAAATCGAGACAACAAAGATCCTTGCACAAGGTATGATCATTCAACTCGGCATGGTAGCCAGAGTGCGTGGCCGGATCACAACTTACAGAAGTACGCTCCAAATTACGATTTTCGATGTTGTGGTCGAGAGAGACCCCAATGTTGAGATACTTCATTGGTTACAGTGTATTTGGTTGGGTCACGACTGCTATCGTGTTTTACCTAATTAATTATACTTTTCTTTGCAGTTACTTTTTTCCATTATAGGCTTTCCTCTTTCTTTTGGAAAAGAAGAACAATACCGAAGTTAAGCAAAACACACCCGGTTCTAGAGAGGAATTGAAAATAATCGATATGCTAATCATATCTTGAACTAAATATCAAATGAAACAATTTTAGTGATTAAACATAAATTAAGCTATTTTTAATTGGTCCTTCAGGTGCCTACAATGTTAAAGACGCCACAACCCGAGCTTATGATTGGCAACGCTCAAGTACTTTCTAAATGGACTACACAAATGGACTACACAAAGGGTCATGAGACCATTCTTAACTTTCCAGTAATTTCTAAATACAATTTGAAATTCATTCTAATATTTTCTTCATCTAATAAGATACATGGAACGAATACTATTTTACATGTAGTTGATAATGTACCAAGAGGACCTGAAAGAAACGGAGATTCAATCCAGGGAGGAATGCATGGGGTCAATTAGGAGGTAAAATTGTGTAAGAATGAATTTAAATCAATATATGTGTGTGGTGTACTGGTGTGTATACATATAGGATTGGAATAATGTTTGTCTTTGAAATTCAAGGAAAAGCAATAGTTTTTCTCAAGGAATGTCAAAATGCAAAGGAGTTACGAGGTATTAGAAACACAAATGTTTTTATTTGTTTTTATTTTTAGTTTTTTTGTGTTGGAATAGGCACTAGAGAAATGCTCAGTATTTTGTTGGTTGTTACTATCATTATAAGTTTCATTTCTTATTTTATCATATGGTTTGCATCTAAACATTTCTCTGTGATATACGAGACTAGGTACAAATCTTATATAATATTTATTTGTATATTTTACGCATTATTTTACTAATAATAAACAATGTTATAAACACAAAATCAGAGCGTGAAACTTCTCATCTTACATTTCTCAATTGTCTTTTTACACATGTTCAGTTTATTTTCAATGTTTGCAACTGGAAACATCAAAAGTCGTATATTTTCCATTTTCCATTTATTGATGAGGGTTTTCTGCAATTTTTTATGATGCTACAGTGTTTTGCCTGAAGGACGACTTCCAATTTGGGTGCCCCGTCAGTAGTGAGGCTTTGAATGTATTTTTATTTATTTATTTATTCACATTTTAAGGTGATTTTTTATTGAAAGTAAAATTGATTAATATTTTTTAGAGGAGAGGAATTTAATGTAAGTTTCTTAAGAGAAAGTTTTGTAGAAACTATTTGTTTATACGTATATAATACCTAATCGTCTTGGTTTAATTTAGACTTAATTGTTTTGAAGATTTTTCTAGATATTTTTATTAAAATCAAGGATGGTATTTGAAGAAGTGGATGAGATGGTTATTGAATCAATTAAGGGGGAAAAGCAAGGGACTGCGAAGAGTTGTATGGTCACAAGGTCGTTGCTTTCGAATTTTTATGAAAAATTGGATACATTCGAGTGTACCTGTGTGGTGACATAAGAAGATGAAGCGTCCATTTGGTCTATTGAAGTGATTAAGAGTACAAAAGACCGAGAAGAAGAAGAAGAGTATGAAGGGCTTGAAGAAGAAAATTATGATTGTTATGGTGAAGAAGAAAAGGATAAAGAATATGATGGAGGGTTGGTGGATGAACTGTGTGAAGAGCTGAGCAAGATATATGTAAACGAGGCGGCATTCGATGGTAAACATATGCAATTTATGTACAACAGTGATGATGAGATTCAAGGAGAAGAAGAGTGTGAAACAAACTATTTTCTCAGGTCTTGCATAGTGGGATTAGTTTGTCTTAGGTAATAGGATTAGTTTTTACTGTTAACGGTGTTAAGTAACAACACCAATGCACTGCCCTTATATATACATACATATATATATTAATCAAATTCATATATTGATGCATGTTTTACGTGTTTGGAAATTTCTCGGATTTAAGTTCGCATTTCCCGTAAGCCGGCGCATCGCGCGGGTTTCTAACTAGTATAATATAAAAGGCACAACAACAGTTTAAATGCTGCTTAGCTAAGCTGTTGTCCACGTGCCGAACAATAAAACTCTAAAAAACCCTACATATGTTTCTCTACCCAGTCTCGTCTCTGTTTCAAAAATAAGGAAAAAAAACTCTTCCTCTCCACCTTCTCACCTTACAAATTGTGATACAATGGATGAATAAATATATTACTTCCTCTTTCATATAAAACGCCATCATCATTATGAAGAGTGTATATATCCCTTTGAATTTCACCTATAAAAGCACATTTCGTTTATTCATTCCTCCTTCAATCAACAAATTATTTTCCATAGGTAAAGATCTATAACTCATTTTTGTTGATTTTTATTTATTTTTATCTGTCTATTTTTAAAATTCTTCGTAATTCATTTTTGTTTATCTTTATTTTTATTTATCTGTTCATTTTAAAATTCTTTCAGGCTGATTATATTTTCCTGGTCATATATTTCTGGTCGATATTGCAATTTTGGTTTTGATCAAAATCATTCAATGTAATGTTAGAGGAAGGCCTGAGCAGGTATGTAGATCTTAAACAATTTCCTTAAGTTATAATTTTTTTTCATCGTTGTATGTTGTTTATGTATATGTATGTTGAGGTTTCCGTTCGTGTAGAACTTTTTATGTTCTTTCGAAAAGGTGAATGATTTGTAATGTTTACCTCTTATATGTATGCTAAGGTATCTGTTTGTGTAATTTTTTTTAGGTTCTTTGGATAAGTTGAATGATTTGTAATTTTAAACTTTTACAGTTGCATTCCATATGTTTGACAAAATGTCTAAATCAAAATGTGTATGGTACATGTCGCATTATTCATAACCCAAAATGATTGTTTGCCTTGGTAGTGATTATTACATATTTGATGACGATTTTGGAGTATTCATGTGTAATAACAAAATTGTTACACCTCGCCTAATCAAATACCGGGTGATCAGTCCTTTATTAAATTAATTCAAACTACCCGGTTGATTCATTCTTAGCATCACTGTCATAAAATAATTTTCTTTATTAACACCCTAATAAATAATTAAGCTAAGTGTCAAAGCATTTAATTTTATTTAATTTAAATTCCAAAGTAATGGCCTTATGTATATAAACCAGTTTATGAATACCACTAATGATAAATAAAACAAACCATTAAAATGAGTTATGTCAACTAGATTACTCAATCCAAATAAATACCCACAACTATCGTCAACGTAATAGATAAAACAATCTCAAATAAAACAGAATACTGAAATAATAGAAAAGTAGGAAAGCTCTCTAAAGTCTAAAAAGAAATCTGAAAATGGGCGACACATGCCCTAACTAAAGAGAACTAAATCAGAAGCTGAGGAGTCAAAAGAAGAATCGTCTATTGTAAGGACCTGCAACTCCCACACAAGCTGCAGCACGTCTAATCCAATGAACCTACACTTGACGCCCCTCTGGCTGGGCACCTGTAATATATATAGTCAAAGGAAGAATCGTCTACGACAAGAACCTTCAACTCCCACATAGGCTGCAGCACGTCCAATTCAATGAACCTACGCATGACGCCCCTGTGGCTGAACACCTGTAATATATATATATATATATATATATATATATATATATATGATTCACTGGTGTTGATGAGTATGGTTGCGTCCCTCGTTCCCCGATCTACGCATTGGTGGTGAAATTCGGCAAAGGTGCTGTAGGTAGGATGGTTCTCTCATTTGGAGTCTTTTCTCTTCTCCCTTCCTTAGCCTCTCTGCAACTCTACCATTTCTAATCCTCGAGGACTCTAACTCCCATCAGATATACCCCTCTCAATTTTCGCCCATATTTAAGCCTTAAAAAGGGAAATTACTAAAATGCCCTCTCGGGTTATCGGTTAGGCCTAAAAACGACCCGAGACCCAAACTAAATCCCCGGGTATATTTTTCTGACTATCTCGACCCTTCTAGACACGTTGGCGCACTCGAAAGGACCATACGAGCGACTTATAATTTAATTACTTTATATTTCATTAATTTTAGTCAAAGATGATGAAATTATGGAAAGATGGAAAAACTACTTTGAGAAGTTATTAAATGGAGATAATGGGAGTAGATTAGATATAGAGGAACTTAGGGAGACTCTAGAAAATATATTTTTCCACAGAGTTAGGACAACAAAGGTCAGGATTGCTCTAAAAAAGATGAAAATAGGGAAGGCTTTAGGACCAGATGGTATCCCTATTGAGGTTTGGAAGTTCTTAGGGGAGGATGGAGTATCATGGCTTACAAAATAATTCAATAGAATTTTAATGACTAATAGGATGCCCGATGAATGGAGAAAAAGTGTTTTAGTACCTATTTATAAAAATAAAGGGGACATACAAAGTTGTTCAAATTATCGTGGTATTAAGTTAATGAGTCATACAATGAAACTTTGTGAGGGAGTGATTGAATATAGATTGAGATTAAAGACAAAAGTATCTGAGAATCAATTTGGGTTTATGCCTGGGAGGTCAACAATGGAAGCAATCTATTTATTGAGGAGATTAATGGAGAGGTATAGGGAGAAAAAGAAGGATCTTCATATGATTTTTATAGATTTGGAGAAGGCGTATGATAGGATACACAGAGATATAATATGGTGGGTTCTACATAAAAGAGGAGTGACTCATAGATATATTGATGTGATCAAGGATATGTATGATGGTGCGATGACTACAGTAAGAACATCAGCCGGAGAAAGTAGTGAATTTTCAATTACAGTAGGTCTACACCAAGGTTCAGCATTAAGTCCTTATCTCTTTGCGCTTGTTATGGATGAGTTGACTGGACAAATACAAGATGAGGTGCCATGGTGTATGCTATTTGCAGATGATATTGTTTTAGTGGATGAGACTAAGACAGGGGTTAATGCTAGGTTTGAATTGTGGAGAGAAACTTTAGAAACAAGAGGATTTAAAATAAGCAGAACTAAAACAGAATATGTGGAGTGCAATTTTAGTAGTAATAGGAGGACAAATGGAGATGTGATGAAATTTGAGGGTCAAGAGATACCTATAAACGATCATTTTCGTTATTTAGGATCTATTATCCAAAAAGATGGAGATATTAGTAATGATGTTACTCATAGGATTAGAGCTGGCTGGGTTAAGTGGAGAAGTGCTACCGGCGTTTTGTGTGATAGGTGTATACCTTTGAAGTTAAAAGGTAAATATTATAGGATGGCCATTAGACCTTCCATGTTATATGGGACAGAGTGTTGAGCAACCAAGAAACAAAATGTGCAGAAAATGAATGTGACGGAGATGCGAATGCTAAGATGGATTTGTGGTAAAACTCGAAAGGATGAAATTAAAAATGAACAAATTCGTGAAACGGTAAAAGTAGCTCCTATAGGAGATAAATTGAGAGAAAATCGACTTGGATAGTTTGGACACGTCAAGCGTAGACTAATGGATGCTCCTGCAAGGAAGAGTGATTTAGTTAGTATTGATGGTAACACAAGGGGTAGAGGTAGGCCTAAATTGACTTGGTGGGATATTATAAAAAAGGACATGATGTCATGTGGTTTAATCGAAGATATTGCACTGGACAGAATGGAATGGAAAAATAGGATTCATGTAGCCGACCCCAAATAATTGGGAAAAGGCTTTGTTGAGTTGAGTTGTATATTCCATTAATTTAGTCCCGACACGACACAAGCGCCACCCGACTTAAATTCTATAATTGTCGTGTTATTCACTCGCGATAATTTTTAATAAATCAAATTCTATATATTACTTTACTCATTAAATAATTTTCACCAAATAATTACTAACTCTCATCACGTTAGTAAATATTTATTTCAAAATCCGGATTGATATTAAATAAATTTCATCCCAATTTAATTTAATAAAATCCATATAATAAAAGCCATAAAAATATGGGGTATTACATACTTCCCCCTAATAACGGAATTTCGTCCCAAAATTCGAGAAATAAGGCATATCTGGTAAAAACAAATCTGGATATTTTTCGCGTATATCTACCTTGTGCTCCCAGATGGACTCCTCCACGTTATGATGCTCCCACTGGACCCGTACAAGTGGAACTACCTTCTACCTAAGTCTCCTCTCGCTATGGTCTAGAATAGCTACTGGTCTCTCCTCATAAGAACTGTCGGGATGTAAGTCAATCTCCTCTATCGTGATGTGAGTATGGGCCATATCATCCCGAAGATATCGCCCCGATGATGAAATGTTGAATGCATCATGAATACGGTGTAACTGCCAATCTGTATTCCACCGGTCCTACCCTCTCGATAATGGAAAATGGTCCTACATACCTCGGAGCCAATTTCCCTTTCTTTCCGAACCTCATTACTCCCGTTATAGGAAACACTCGAAGTAATACTTTGTCTCCCACGCCAAATTCCCTGAAAGACCGCTTTGCATCGGTGTAGCTTTTCTGCCTGTCATGG
This sequence comes from Sambucus nigra, assembly GCA_949130495.1. NCBI lineage: Eukaryota > Viridiplantae > Streptophyta > Magnoliopsida > Dipsacales > Adoxaceae > Sambucus > Sambucus nigra. The sequence goes on along the minus strand of OX422212.1, from coordinate 548,737,130 downwards.
GCTACCCGAATGTGATTCCTGATTAACTCGATTCTGGCTGACGTTTCCTGAATCACCTCTGGTCCGAGTAACTTATTGTCCCCCACCTCTACTCAACAAGCGGGAGAACGACAAGGTCTGCTATATAAAGCCTCAAATGGGGACATGTCGATCGTAAACTGATAGGAGTTATTATAAGAGAACTCCACCAATGGAAGATACGACTCCCAACCCCCTCCAAAATCAAGGACACACATGCGTAGCATATTCTCCAGCATCTGATTAGTATGCTCAGTCTGTCCGTCCATCTGCAGGTGATAAGCTGAACTCAATCTCAACTATGCACCCATAGCCTCCTAAAAGCTCTCCCAGAAGCGTGACACAAAAATCTTGTCTCTATCAGACACAATATCCAGGGGCACCCCATGCAATCTCACTACCTCGGCAATAAACAACTGTGCATACTGGCCCGTAGTGTAGTCTGTTCGCAGTGGCAGAAAGTGAGCTATCTTGGTCAACTGATCCACTATTACCCATATGAAATCGTGACCCCACTGTGATGTAGGCAACCCAGTGATGAAATCCATGGAAATTTTCTCCCATTTCCACGTAGGTATCTCCAGCGACTGAAGTAATCCTCACGGTCTCTAGTGGTCCGCCTTCACCATCTGACAGGTGGTACATTTGGACACGAACTCTGTAATGTCCTTCTTGATCCCACTCCACCAGTACTGCCGTCTCATATCCTGGTATATTTTATCCCCTTCGGGATGTACCCTAAATCTGGACCCATACGACTGCATCATCACTGCATGACGTAAGTCTTCTCCCTCCGAGACCACCAATATCCCATTAAATCATAAACCTCCATCCGAACTCATTGAATAGGACTCAGCACCCTCATCTAGGAGTCGTACAATCTGATCCTGATAAAACATATCGGTTGCTTGGGCCTGGATCACCCTCGAACAATCTCTGGTGTTACTGTCATCAAAGATACAAAGGATCGATCCATTGTGTCCTGGTGTCCCAACTCTTTCCATTTTTGCTTCCATACTTTCGCTACCTCACCTATCGGCCTACAACTTAATGCATCAGCAACCACGTTAGCCTTCCCCGGATGGTACTGTATCTTGAACTGGTAGTCTTTCACAAACTCCAACCACCTGCGCTGACGTATGTTCAACTCCCACTGAGTGAACAAGTACTGCAGCGACTTGTGGTCTGTGAACAAGCAAAACTTCTCCCCTAGCAAATAATGCCTCCAAATCCGCAATGCAAATATCACCGTTGCTAGCTCCAGGTCGTGGATGGGGTAATTTCTTTTATGAGGCTTAAGCTTGCGAGAGGAATAAGCTATAGCCTTCTCCTCCTGCTGAAGTACTCCCCTAAGTACCTGTAAAGAGGCGTCAGTATACACCAGGTACTCCACACCTGGCCTGGGTAAAGCAAGAAGTGGCGCCAAAGTCAACTTATCCTTCAGCTCGTCAAAATCCAATTGATAAGTGTCATCCCATACGTACGGTACCCCCTTGCGAGTCAGATTCGTCAATGAACCCGCTATTTTTGAAAAGCCTCAAATGAATCGCCTGTAGTATCCGACTAACCCCAAGAAACTACGCACCTCTGTCGATGTCGTGGGTTGTCCCCACTCCCTCACTGCTGACACTTTGCTCGGGTCCACGGATATCCCCAATTCTGACACAACATGCCCCCAAAACTATACTTTCCGTAACCAGAATTCACACTTCTCATACTTGGCAGACAGTTGATGCTCTCATAGAGTCTAAAGAACCCGTCTCAAGTGCTAAGCATGCTCCTCCTCAGTCTATGAATAAATCAGTATGTCATCAATGAAGACGATGACAAACTGATCTAAGAACTCTCTGAACACTCGATTCATCAAGTCTATGAATACGACTGGAGCATTTGTCAGCCCGTACGGTATGAATTTGAACTCATAGGACCCATATCTCGTCAAGAAAGCAGTCTTCGACACAACCTGCTCCCTAATATGTAGTAGATGGAATCCCGATCTCAAGTATATCTTTAAAAAGAAAGCAACTCCCCTCAGCAGGTCGAACAAGTCGTCGATTCAGGGCAATGAATACTTATTTCGTATCGTGACCTTGTTCAACTCCTGGTAGTCCACACACAATCTCAATGAACCATCTCTCTTTTTCACAAACAACACCGAAGCGCCCCAAGGCGACGTGTTCCTGCTAATGAAGCCCTGGCCTAACAGCTGCTCAATCTGATCCTGCAACTCCCTCATCTCGGCTGGAGCCGTACGGTATGGTACACGAGTTATCGACTAAGTGACCGACATCAAGTCTATAACGAAATATATCTCTCGGCTAGGAGGTAGTCCAGGTATCTCTTGGAACACATCAAAAAACTCGCGAATAATAGGTATCGAGTCCACATGAATCACTATCTCTGTAGAGGTCTCCTCCTCTAGGTAGTATAAATGGGTGGACGATCCTCCCTCAGGCGAGGCATCGCCACAAAAAATATCTCTTGACCAAGAATGGCAGAGATAATACTCCTACCAAAACAATCTATCATGGCCCTATAAGTCACAAGCCAATCCATTCCAATAATGGCGTCATGCTCATGCATATCTAAAACTATCATATCCGTAGGTAGAATCAAGCTACCAATCTCTATACCTACTCCCCGGCATATAAAGAAAATCAAAGATCCATTCCCCAATGGCGAGTCTGCATATGTCATTGTACTCTCTAATGTGCCTAATAATCTCGTGGCCCGTGAAAATCTAGTGGCTATAAAATAGTGTGACGCCCTAGTATCGAATAAAATATGACCTATAGTGACATGGATAGGAAATGTACCCTCAATCGCGGGTGGTGCCTATGGTGCTGCTGGCTGGTGGACGTTATAGACACATCCATATTGCAATTACCCCTGCTGAATGGGGGCTATTGGAATGGCTGGTAGGGCTGGCGCTGGGAAGGCGATTGGGAAGAGCGGCTTATGTGCTCATGATGGGCATCCTGCTGTTATGGGTCCCTATCTCCCTCTCGACAATCCTAGCACCTATGGCCATTCTTACCACATCCAAAGGACTTGCCCCTGAAATTTCCTCCCCTCTATCCTTACTGACCTCGGCCATGATGGTTGTTACCACCCCGCCACTGGCCGAGTAGGCCCTGCTGAAAAAGTTGTTGGCCCTGCTACTGACCCTGCTTTTGATGATGTTTGCCCTGCTGGCCATGCTGACTGGACTGTCCCTGTCTAAAGCCCCCATATCCCTATGTGGAATAATCGGATCAAAATCGCTTAGAAGGGTCCCCCCGATGGGAACTCTGCGCCCCTGAGCTGTTGGTGCCCCACGGGCACCACTACCTTTAGTCCGGCCCTACATGATGGACTCCCCTGCTCGCTTGCTTCCCTGTTGATGGAAAAAGTGATCTGGCAATTCAACAGAATGACGTTGAGTACATTAGTGTAAGTACTCAACAACAGATTACCTATGAGATGCTGACGAATCTTCCCGGCCAATCCATCCAAGAACAACAAGATTTTATTCTCTTCAATGGGTGCCTCATTCGGCACTATAGTGAGAAGTCTCATGAACTCATACTCATACTCTGCAACCGTCATACTCTCTTGCTTAAGATTCAGTAATCTCCACCTCATCTCAGTCTGCACGGCGGATGGGAAATATTTGAGGTCAAATCGCACCCAAAAAGTCTGAATCGACATGTTATCCCTCTTCTCCAAGGTGGTAGTGGACTCCCACCACTATAAAGCATCCCCTACTAGATTGAAGGAAGACAATAACTATCTCTGAACGTCAGTGCACTCATACATGTGCAGATGCATCTGGATGTCTTTCTTCCATTGGTTGGCGATGACAATATCGGAACTACTTGAGAATTCCAGGGGATGTGCCTTCTGAAAGGCATCCCTAACCCTCTCCCATGCCGTGGGAAGCCGTGATGGCACTGGAACTACAGTCTGAACCTGGGGTGGGGCCTGCTGCACCACCACTAACGCTACATTCATCGCCTGAGCAACTATGGTGGCGACTTCAGTTGCGTTCATTATTCCCTGAGCCAGAGTTGTTAACTGCTCGGGCTGGACATTCCTTTCTCGGGGTACTCGCCTCAGAGGCATCTAAAATGAGAAGGAAGTTTATTAGACTACAGTTTATTATCAATCTCAAATAGCTGAAGACGTAATTGTAAATGTAAGAATACAACAGTCATAAAAATAGGACTCTACATCAAAGACGCTAAGATGGAAGCAAAATGAGTCGTACAGATCCTAGCTAATACCACCTGTGACACCCCGTATAATTAAATACCGAGTGATCAGTCATTTATTAAATTAATTCAAAGTGCCCGGTTGGTTCATTCTTAGCATCACTGTCGTAAAATAATTTTCTTTATTAACACCCTACTAAATAATTAAGCTAAGTGTCAAAACATTTAATTTTGTTTAATTTAAATTCCAATGTAATGGACTTATGTATATAAACCAGTTTATGAATAATACTAATGATAAATAAAACAAACCATTCAAATGAGTTATGCCAACTAGATTACTCAATCCAAATAAATATCCACAAATATCGTCAACGTAATAGATAAAACAATCCCCAATAAAACAGAATATTGAAATAATAAAAAAGTAGGAAAGTTCTCTCAAGCCTAAAAATAAATCTGGAAATGGGCGACACATGCCCTAACTAAAGAGAACTAAATCAAAAGCTGAGGAGTCAAAGGAAGAATCGTCTATTGCAAGGACCTGCAACTCCCACACAAGCTGCATTACGTCCAATCCAATGAACCTAAGCCTGACGCATATATATATATATATATATATATATATATATATATATATATATACATAAGAGAAGGAAAAATTACAGGAAACGAGTCAGTGCCCGAGTGTAAAATAGCCTTAAAAATAGTTTAGCAAGTATTTAAAATGCTTACTAGTTGATATGATACACATGTTAGTACGCGAGACTCTCTTGAGAATTCTCACCTCTCATCTAGTGTGCACGCATATCGTACTACTAAAATAACTAATAAGTATAACCCAATTCTCCTCCCATAAATTCTGATTCAATGTTAATAATGGCACCACCAATCAAGGTGTTTACTAGCTCAATTCAATGTTAACAAAGGCAGCACAAGGGTATATGCACATATATTAAAAGGAGACGAGGAGAAGAGGATTCACATCGGAGTATAAGTGGTTCAGCCAATTAGGCCTACGTCCACTGTGCATGTGTATGATATGTATCACTGTATGTAGGCTCTAATGGCCATAGATACAATCTCTCAAGCTTTCTCTCTCTACTGTATATTTAGATAGAGTTTTTGCTAGGGTTGCCAATTTCGGATCCTTTTCAAGGTAGAAGACGACCTCTATATATAGTGCATGGGGGGTGTAGTGCACCCCCCAAGCATGAAATGGGTATGTGCATGAGGCTCGAACCAATATGAGAATGACACCTGGTTGATCTCCTGTAGATAATGATGACCTCAATATTACCCCATGTGAGGGGAATGATTCGATTATAACTGATTGCGTACACGTGTTCCCAGCCCCATATGTGCACATAAGAGCTCGGCCAACTGCGATTGGTTACAACCTCGGCCTGGGATAGGAAGAGGTGGTGACCTTGACTCAAAGGGAGAGCCGAGGTAAGGCTTGCTGTGCTATAACGTCAACCTGGGCTGAGGTAGTGGTGGCAAAATAGTAACGTCGTCTGACCCCTAACCGAGATTGACGTTGATGATGGGATGACAACCTCTTCATCTTTCGATCCGAGGTTGCAATTCTTGGAAGATCAGGTGGTTAACCGCCCATGGATCATGGCGACATCACCTTCCGAGGTACCTAGCAACGTAGGTCGTGGACGACCTTGCCTAGAACGAGTCTGTTAATGATGAATTCAAGGTCCCTCAAACATCGGCCACCTTCATGGCCGAGGTTGATGTCTCTGAGCCGAGGGGGTACATTCAGGGCATATCAATTACCCCTAGCCCTTAGTCATATGTAGGATCAGGTGACTAAGGGTTATACAGCTCCGAGTTCCCTTTGTATTGTACCCATGTCCCTTTCTTGACACTTGTCAATTGCTGAAGTGGCTTGTGTGTCTGACAACTGTAATCATTGTAGTCTTTTGGGATCCCAAGGCAATGATGGGCCTTGGGAAGTGTGCACTCATACTTAAGGGTTTAAACCCTATTTTCTTCTCTTTCTTCTTCATTTCTCTCCTTCTCCGAATTTGGTCATTTCTGCAACTCTCTCTCTCTAGAAGAAATCTGATTTGAAGTGCGTTTGGGTGTTCATTTACTGGGATTCCTTCCTCGCTTCTCCTCACCATTCTTCAGGTACCCCTCGTCATCCCTTCTTCTTCATTTTTTTGCCTTTATTCTTGCTCTTACATTTTTCGGTGAGCTTCAAGAGTTTTCTGGTGAGGGTATCATTTTTTCAGTAACACTGTTCTTATTGTTCTTGGTAGTTTATACTCAAAGCCTGATAGTTTGATCTTTAATCCCTTTTACCAATCCTATTTGTTACTTAGGAGAGTTGTAAGTGTAGAGTCTCCCTCATATTCTCAGACCCCTTTATCAACTCTTAGAGGAATTCCCCTCTCTTAGAGAGAAGACCTTAGAGAAAATTAGGCAAATAGAAAGAGCGCAGGAGGAAGCTCGTAGGTCAGAGGAATTCCCCCTGAGACCTATCTTTCCCCCACCTCTGAAGGTCATATATCCTGAACCAACTGAACCAGCTAATAAAGCAGAGGTTCCTACTGAACCCTCTCTAATGTGGGAGTCTGAGTCATCCACATCAGACCCTATGTTTATGGACTCCTTCCAAGAGGTCATAGACTTCACAAATCAACAAGATCAAGTCCCTGACCAGGCAGAGGTTTCTAGTCGGGCCTTGTCTCACAGAAGTTCAAGCACATCAACCTCTTCCTCAAAGGTTGAGATTATTGGACCAAGTGTGGCTGTTCCACCGATTCTTGAAGCCATTCCTCTATCGACAGTCACAGGGGCTGAGTTTGCTAAGAGGTTTCCAGGTGGTACCCCATCGTCTGCTCGGGCTGACGTTGAGTTAGATGATGATGATGCTGTGGAGAGTGATGTTGATACCTCTGAGGCGGCCGATATTAAGAGTACAGTCAGTGAGGTCGACCTCTTGTCCTTCAGATACCTATATTCCATAAGCCCCTCTATAAAACTCAGGAGACCTCTGAGGGAAGAGAGGGCATATAACGGTCGAGATGGTGAAATCTACCTATACGAGTAGATGTTCAAGTTGGGATTTCATTTACCCATCCATCCCATCATCAGGTCTATATTGTCCTATATAAACTTGGCCCCTTCCCAGTTGTCACCCAATGCTTGGAGGGTGATAATTGGAGCCATAGTCTTATGGAGGGCTGTCCATCACTCAGACCTTACTGTCCAAGTCTTTACAGGGTGCTATATCCCTTTATCCGCCAGGAACCATCCGAGATATTATCATTTCTTATCTCAGAAGTCAAACAAAAAGATGCTTCAAATTACCCAAACCTCAAACCATAACTGGAAACCACGGTACTTCTTTGCATCAGGGCCATGGGAATTTGGTCCATGCGCCCCCTCTTCCTCATTAGAGCCGAGGATACCTATAAGATGGGGAAAGGTTACAATAGCTGGTAGGGCCGACCCTGGGCTTAGCCAACAAAATCTTCAGAAGGTCAAAGACCTTCAGGACCATGGGGAACATGGTCTGCTTGTAAAATTCGAACATCTGATGACCCCCGGTTACCTCTCTGAGACTGGTCTAGGGGGAAGTCCTCTGTCAGAGCTTGGTAAGTTCTTTTAATTTCAACAATTCATACCTCTGAATTAACATATATCTGATTCTCTAACTCAGACCTTTCTATCTTGCAAAGCGTCCGAAGGGAATATCTGACGAGTTATGGGAGATGGCAGCACCAAGTTTAACGAAGCTCATCAAAAAGCAGGTCTGAATGCTCCTCCTCCCCCTCCCTTAACCTCGAGGGTTGAGGCCACCAAGAAGAGAAAGGTTGTCAATCCTGCCCCTAAGGATCAGAGGCAGAAGAAGAAAGGTGGGGATCGTGCCATCCCTATTTCTTCCGAGGATGCTTTGGCTGCTCGTATAGAGCAACTGAAAATTAATGATAGCATCATAGGCTACAGTTTTAGGCATTGGATATCATCACCTCGGCTATGACCGATGCTGACAAATGCTTTTGTCGATCCATGGACACCCCTCTGTTGGTTGAGTTTGGCCTTCATAGGTCTATTCAGGTATGACTTCGAATTTCAGTTTAGCTTCGAAGTGTAACCTCTGCTTTGAATTTAAACTTATATATACGTCCACGTGATTTGCAGGGCCTTGCTGCTATGCATCATCTTGCCAACTGGACTCTGAAGAAGTTGCCCTTCATCAAGAAAGGCCAAGAGGCCGAGAAGGTGCAAAGCTCTCTGAATGCAGAGGTAGACCGTCTGAAATCTGCCTTTGAAGGGTCTGATAAAAAGGTTAAGGAGTTGGATAAAGAGATCTCCAAGCTTAAAAAGGACCACACCATTGCCCTGAAGGCCAAGGAAGACGTTCTCCATCAGAAGGTTGATGTTGCACTGCAGGCAACCCTTGAGGATGCTTCTGAGGGGATTCTGGTCGATTACAAAGTCTCCGATGAATTTATCAGCTTCGGCTTTGAGTACCTCGAAAGAGGTATTAAGGCTACTGGAAAATGGGCGGCTGCTAAGGAGAAGGAGTCAGGGAGCTTGAAAGCCTCTGACTTCATAGGTCTGGGTTTTGCTAACCCTCAATTTGCTCAATCCCTTAAAGAGGTTAAAGAGGAAGACGCTGCTCCTGCAGAGACGGCGCCACTGGATGTTACAGAGACTGAGGGAGCCAACTCCAAAGATAATGGGGCTGAGGTGACCAACGTCGGCCAAGGGAATGAGGCTGAGGATGCCAGCACTATCCCTGCAAACCCTTAGGATATCTTAGTTGTGAAGTTTTTGTACTTTTTCACTATGTATTTGAACTGTAACCTCTGATGAATAATGTTACTTTATATTTTTTCCATTTGTAACTTAATCTGTCAACCTCTGAGGAGGACTATTATTTCTTCTCTTGCTGAATTGTTTGTTGGATGATTTTCTTTGCCATGCATTAATTTTCACCAAACTAATAATGCTAAGGGTTTGAGGTTATCCAAGTATGATGTCTGACCTCAGACCTTGTCACCAAATCATGATGTTATAAGGTCTAAGGTCATCAACTAAGATATTATCCTCATAATTAATTTCACCAATTTAATGATGTTAAGGGTCTGAGGTCATCCAAGTATGATGTCTGACCTCAGACCTTGTCACCAAATCATGATGTTATAAGGTCTGAGGTCATCGACTAAGATGTTATCTCCATTATTTCTACCACTAGAGCACAATGAATCAAGAATTGACATGGAAACCGTTCTTCTCATTAATAATCTCTTCCTAAGATGATACATTTACACACTCTCTTGCAACATCATATGTAATACTTTTTTAGATGATCAGCATTCCAAGGATTGGAGAATGGTTCCCCTTCGAGGTTATCTAGTCTGTAGGTTCCTGGAAAAACCTCCTCAATTACTTTGTAAGGGCCATGATAATTTGGGTGAAGCTTGTTCGCCTTCTGTAACGTCTTCTTCAGCACCAGGTCTCCTACAGCTATGGGCCTTGATTTTACCCTCTGATTGTAGAACTTTATTGTTCTGTGCTGGTAGGCTGCTTGCTTGACCTCTACGTCTTCCCTTCTCTCCTCGATCAAGTCTAGGTCAAGTCTTCTCTCCTCCTCATTCTTCTCGGGGTCATAGGCCTGAACCCTATGAGTAGGGAGTCCCACCTATGTGGGTATGACGACCTCTGAGCCATGTGACATCATAAATGGGGTCTCCCCCGTAGGTGTCCTAGCCGTCGTTCTATAGGCCCACAGAACAGCATAAACCTCTTCAGTACATCTTCCATTAGCTTCTTCGAAGCTCTTCTTGATCCCGTCGAGGATTGTTCTGTTGGTGACTTCGGTCTGACCGTTTGCTTGAGGTCGGTCAGGAGAAGAGAAAAATTGCTTTATCCCAACTCTTTCGCAGTATTTTTCCAGGGAAGAATTCTTGAACTGTGTTCCATTGTCCGAAATGAGGGTATTTGGGAGGCCATGTCTGCATATGATGTTTTTCCAAATAAATTGGAAGGTCTTCTGCTTTATAATCTTAATCATCGGCTCTACCTCTACCCACTTGGAGAAGTAATCAATGGAAACTATCAGAAATCTATAATTATTTGTAGCCCTTGGTAGAGGACCTACTAAGTTAATCCCCCATACTGCGAATGTCCAAGGGGAACTAATAAATGTCATAGGCTGATGAGGTTGATGGGGAATTGTGGATAATCTCTAACATTTGTCGCACCTCTTTACATAAGCTACCGCATCTTTGGCCAGGGTCAGCCACCAATATCCTTGTGTGACAATCCTCTTCGCCAAAGGTCTTCCTCTTATGTGACTGGAGAAAGAACCCTCACGTACCTCCTGTAAGACATAGAGAACTTCGGTTGGATGGACGCATCTGAGCAGAGGTAATAGGAATCCCTTCCTATATAGGACATATCCTATTATTGAGAACTTTGCTGCCCTGTACCTCAATTTCCTCCTTTCCAGCTTTGATTTCGGCAGTTCTCCCTCTCTGATATACCTAATAAGAAGGTCCATCCAAGAATCCCCTATGTTCAGATTGAGTCAGGGGGTACTAACCTCTTCTTCTTCAATGGTTGCTCTGGGCAAGATCTCAACAGGGACTGTTCAACGGATATATGTCTTTGTTTCCGAAGCCAACCTTGCTAAGGCATCTGCATGACTATTATTTTTTCGAGGTATTCTCTTTATCTTTACCTCTTCGAAGACTTCGAGTATCATCCTCAACCTCTTCAGGTATTTGGCCATCCTTTCGTCATTGGCCTTATAGACTCCTAATACTTAATTAATAACCAACCTTGAGTCACTATGAATGAGGAGTCGTCTTATACCTACGGTCCTTGCTAAGGAGAGGCCTACTATCATGGCCTCGTATTCTGACTCATTGTTCGATGCCTTAAAGTTGAACCTTAGGGCATATTCGATGTTGGTACCATCCAGGCTTGAACGTATAAGGCCCGCACCACTCCCGCTTTCACAAGAGGACCCATCGACGAAGAGGTTCCATATGTCTTTATCTGATGAGAAACCCTCTTCTAACATAATTCCATGCCTAAAGAGGTACCGGTCTTCCTCATTCTCAGCTATCCCATCTCTGACTCTCTTGGGCATAACCTCTTCCGAGTGTCGAAAGAGATTGTTGTTTGACACTTCTGTGGCCTCTGTGTTATTCTCACCCTCGACCTCTTCCCATGTAAACTCTGCGACAAAATCTGCCAGTGCCTGCCCTTTGATGGCCATCCTAGGCTGACAGGTAAGGTCATATTCCCCTAATTCAATGGCCCAGGTCATCAGTTTACCCGACTTCTCAGGTTTATGGAGGACCTGTCTTAATGGGGAGTCGATGAGAATGACCATGGAGTGGGCCTGAAAGTAGGGCTTCATCTTCCTAGAAGCATGCATCAGGGCGTAGGCTAACTTTTCCATACGAGTGTAATTCTGCTCAAATCCCTGAAGTGCCTTACTGTTGAAGTATACGAGCCTCTGAATCCCAACGTTTTCCCGAACAATGGCCACACTTATAGAGGATTTAGAGACTGGTAGATAGACGTATAACTTTTCTCTTGATATGGGACGAGATAAGAGCAAGGGAGATCCAAGGTATGACTTGAGTTGATCAAAAGCCTCATCGCACTCTTTGTCCCACTCGAAGGCCTTTCTGAGCACCTTAAAGAATGGGAAACACATGTTGGTCGCCCTGGAAACGAATCTGTTGAGCGCAGCCACTCTTCCAGTGAGCCTTTGAACGTCCTTGATACTCCGAGGTGTCTTTATGTCAAGCAAAGCCTTGATTTTCTTCGAGTTCTCCTCTATTCCTCTTTTATTGACGATGAATCCAAGAAACTTCCCAGCTCCTACCCCGAAGATACACTTTGCTGGGTTGAGTTTCATCTTATACAAGTCCATGGTATTGAAGGTCTTTTCCAGGTCTGCCACATGGGTGCAGGCCTTTAAGCTCTTCGTCAACATATCGTCGACATACACCTTCATAGTCTTGCCTATTTGGTCTTCGAACATCTTATTCACAAGATGTTGGTATATTGCCCTTGGATTTTTCAATCCGAAGGGCATCACCTTGTAGCAATACGTCCCTTTGTCAATAATGAAGGTTGTCACCTCTGAGTCTTCGACATCCATAAAGATTTGGTTGTAACCTGAATACGCATCCATGAAGCTCATGAGTTCATGTCCTGCAGTTGCATCTACCATCTGATTGATCCGAGGTAAGGGGTAACTGTCTTTCAGGTAAGACTTGTTCAGGTCAGTAAAATCCACACACATTCTCCACTTTTCGTTGGCTTTGGGCACAATGACTGCGTTTAATAGCCATTTTGGATATATCACTTCCCTGATAAATTCGGCCTCTTCTAACTTTTTGACCTCTTTTCGAATGACGTCGTACTTCTCCCTAGAATAGAGCCTTCGTCCCTGCTTGATTGGCCTTGCATCCTTAGATACGTTGAGTTTATGGCATATGATCTCGGAGATGATTCCAGGCATGTCTGCATGATTCCAAGCGAAGCCACTCTGCCTCTTCCTCAGGAAGTTTATCAGCTCCTCTTTGACCTCCTTTTTTTATGTATTTTCCGACCTGGATGGTTTTTTTCGGTTCGTCCTCATTGAGGACGATGGATTCTACCTCTTCCGTGACCTCTCCTTTCTTCAACTTTGTTTCATCTCTAGGGTCAAGTGTATCGATGTTATAAGTGGTAGTAGCTCTCCCTTGGGCCTCTCTCTTTTCAGCCGAGTTGAAGTAACATTCCCGTGCTATGGTCTAGTCACCCTGCACTTCCCCTACCCCATAGGGGGTCAGGAATTTTAGCATCTGGTGGACCATCAACGGCACGACTTCAAACTCCTTAAGAGACACTCTTCCTATAATGAGGTTATAGGCCGAGAAGACATTTTCATCCATGACGAAAAAGTCGATCTTTCGGATTAACCTCTTAGGCCACTTATCACCCATTCGTACGTCCATCTCATACATGCCTAGTGGATGGACCTTTTCACCACTGAACCCCATTAACAGATGATGATAGGGTACCAGCCTAGCCCTGCTGAGACCTAGGCTTTTGAAACAGGGCCAAAACATCATATCTGTCGAACTTCCTCCGTCTACAAGGATTCTTTGCACCTCATATCCACGAACTCTTGTCGTGATCACTAAAGGGTCATCATGTGGAGCTAGGATGCCTTTAAAGTCTAATCTGGAGAAACCAACTACGAGAGTGTCCATGTCTACCTTCTTTCTCTTTGACATAGTCTCGAAAGACGTTAGGTTTACCACTTCAAGTTTGGTCACTGATTTGGCCTCTGCCACATGAGCTTTTCTGTCGGCAACCTCAGAACCACCCCCCGCGAGTCCTCCGCATATTGTGCTAATGCCAAAGGAGATCATACCAACCCTCTTTACTGGGGTGTTATCATCTTTTGGCGGGAGGTCTGGATCGTCTTCGTCATCACCGTCTGAGTCACCATATATTCTCGTCAGGATATTGTTATGACATCTGTCGTTCCTCTTCTTTTTGGGGTCATCTCTTCCCTTTTTGGGAGCTTTTCCATCCACATACTTCCTCAATTTTCCTGACTTTAACATCTTCTCGATCTCATCCTTCAAGGAGAAGAACTTGTCTGTTATATGGCCATGGTCCTGGTGGAACTCACACCATAAGTTCTGGTTCCTCTTATGTGGAGGAGCCTTCAGCTTCTCTGGCCAACTTAGGGATCGATCATTTCTTATCTCATTGAGGATGTGTTCGCAGCTTACCGTAAGAGGGTTATAACACGCAAACTTGTCGTCAGCTACCCTTTTTTCCCCATCCTTCTTACTTTTGAATTTCCCACTGCTACCACCGTTCTCGTCTTCATACTTAGAGGCCATCGCCTCTTCAGCGTTCATGACCTTCCTCGCAGTTGCCAGTAGCTCCGCCATGGACCTTGGAGGGTCTTCTGCAAGTTTCCACAACAACTTCCCCTTCTGAAGACCTCCTATAAGGGCTGTCATGGAAATATTCTCTTCGTAATCTTCAACCTCAAGTTTTTTTTTTGTTGAACCTGGCGATGTAGTCTCTTAGGCTCTCGTGCTTGCCTTTCTTGACGTACAACAGATGGGTGGTCTTCTTTTGAGGTCTTACCCCGAAGCAGAAGTTATGAATGAACCGTTCAGCCAAGCCCTTGAAGTTCTCAATTGAATTCTTTGAAAGAGATGTAAACCATATGTGCGCAGCTCCCGTTAAGGTCCCGAAGAAGGATCTGCACTTCATCTCATCTGATATTGAGTAGATGTCCGTTGCTGACTGGTACATCTCAATGTGATGTACTGGGTTGGTGCTACCATCATACTTGGGAGTCACTGTAGGTGGCTTGAACTTAGCTGGGATAGGGAAGCTCACTATCTTAGCCACAAACGGAGAGCCTTCTGAGAAACCTCTTTGCAGTGGGTCCCTACTTTTGATGAGGTCTCCTATCTTGTTCTCAATACATTGAATATAGTCGTTCCATGGTCTTGAAACGTCGACCTGATCGAGGTTGTCACCAGCCACCTCCAAGGGGTGGACTGAGGGTTCCCCAGTCGCAGCACAACGTTTGTTATTGACCTCTTCCTGGTCTTTACCTCTTCCTGCATTGGGTCGGCCTTGATGAGGCCGACTTTGCCCCTCTTCCCTTTGGGAACCAGCTGCACTTCTCGACCTTGATAACCTCTGTCTTAGGTCATTTACTGGGCCTTTCCTTTCAAATGCCGACCCTCTGATAAATCGATCAAAAGTTGATCCACGTTGTTGGGCTTCTCCACCTCTTCTGCCTTCACAACCTTGGCTCCGTTGGATAGGACGAACTGTATTGTTCGAAACCTCATATGGCTCCCAACAGTCACCGGGGGCCTCTTCTACCTCCAAATCATCGTACCTGTCCTCAGGGCAAGGGTTTCTTTACCTCCCCAAGCGCCTAGGGTCAGAAATGTCCTTCCTCCGCTGGGGCGCAAGTTGGTCTTTCTGCGGTGTCTGGGGTGGTCCCCTGGCATAAGGATGAGGCTAAACCGCCGCTGGAGTGATCATTTCTGGTGAGACTCCAGGTGGCCTCACCATATTTTGGCTGAGCTGTGCAAATTTCTCCTGCATTGCTTGTTGCGTTACAGCCAAAGACCTCAAGGGTGCCGCCACCTCAACCATTTTAGATTGGGGTGGTGCCTGGCTGGAGATAGGTCCCCCCCGTACCAGGTGGCGGAAGAGGTGGTGGTAATTCCGGTGCCATGGGTTAGCATAAAAGAGCTGGTGTAGTAAATGAGCTTAATACTTTACAAGACCTCTTTCAATGGTGAAACAGCTCCACGCAAGGGGGGAAGCTTGGTTCACCACCAGAGTCTCCGGTGAGGCTAAGCAACATATGAGGAAGAGATAGCTTCTTTATTCCAACAAACGGCGCCAAAATGATGATGCTGGAAATAGCACCGCCATTCAAGGTGTTTACGAGCTCAATTCAATGTTAACAATGGCAGCACAAGGGTATATGCACATATATTAGAAGGAGGTGAGGAGAAGAGGATTCACATCGAAGTATAAGTGGTTCAACCAATTAGGCCTACGTCCACTATGCAAGTGTATGATATGTATCACTGTATGTGGGCTCTAATGGCCATGGATACAATCTCTCAAGCTTTCTCTCTCTACTGTACATTTAGACATAATTTTTGCTAGGGTTGCCAATTTCGAATCCTTTTCAAGGTAAAGGATGACGTCTCTATATAGTATCTGGGGGGTGTAGTGTGCCCCCCCAAGCATGCAATGAGTATGTGCATGAGGCTCGAACCAATATGAGAATGACACCTGGTTGATCTCCTGTAGATAATGATGACCACAATATTCCCCCATGTGAGGGGAATTATTCGGTTATAACTGATTGCGTACACGTGTTCCCAGCCCCATATGTGCACATAAGAGCTCGGCCAACTGCGATTGGTCACAACCTCGGCTTGGGATAGGACGAGGTGGTGACCTTGTCTCAAATGGAGAGCCTAGGTAAGGCTTGCTGTGCTATAACGTCGACATGGGCCGAGGTAGTGGTGGCGAAACAGTAACGTCGGCCGACCCCTAGCCGAGATTGACGTTGATTATGGGATGACAACCTCTTCATCTTCCGAGACGAGGTTGCAATTCTTGGAAGATCAGGTGGATAAACGCCCCTGGATCATAGCGACCTCACCTTCCGAGGTACCTAGCAACGTCGGTCGTGGACGACCTTGCCTAGGACGAGTCTGTCAATAATGAATTCAAGGTCCCTCAAACATCGGCCACCCTCATGGCTGAGGTTGATGTCTCTGAGCCGAGGAGGTAGATTGAGGGCATATCAAGCAACTATTTAAAATGCTTACTAGTTGATATGATACACATGTTAGTACGCGAGACTCTCTTGAGAATTCTCACCTCTCATCTAGTGTGCACGCCTATCGTACTACTAAAATGACTAATAAGTCTAACCCAATTCTCCTCCCATAAATTCTGATTCACGAAGTCGTATGTCTATGATTTATTTAAAATACGATCCTCTTAAGGATCATTTGAGCCAATTATGTATTTCTCAATACTGCTGGGAAGTGTCAATCTCTTACAATAATAAAAATCATTTATTCAATATTTATTTACTTATACGCACAATAGAAGAATTACAGGTATAAGCATTTATATAAATTACTCATACAATATATACTAATCGGCACCCCACATAAAATCTATGGTGCTGGCATGCTCTTCTATCAAGTCCTTATATCTCTCGTACAAAAGGTAA
Organism: Sambucus nigra; assembly: GCA_949130495.1. Lineage (NCBI taxonomy): Eukaryota > Viridiplantae > Streptophyta > Magnoliopsida > Dipsacales > Adoxaceae > Sambucus > Sambucus nigra. Next base: position 548,720,123 of record OX422212.1, on the reverse strand, counting down.
ATACTAGTTCGGAATCACTCTCGAACTGAATTAACATAATACACATATAATGGAGGCGAAGCATAGTTCCAAGACACTAAGAGTTCATCACATACCCTCATGTCTCTTAAGACCGTCTGAATATCATTCTCTGATAGCCTGTACCAAGGAATCCTATGTTCTAAGGTACGAGTCAATATCCTCCATAAAGGTCCCATCAAGATAAGACTGTCCTGGCGCAAAAACCTCTGTGATAGCTAGTAGCGCAGGAATGATTATACACAGATAAATATCATTATATATATACACATGCACTCGATTATATATATACATTTCCCATTATTCTTTTAGGTACACCCACGACCCATAATAACATTCTATCCATACGTGGCGCAAATCACCCAAGCCCTACGTATAATTAACCCATTTCTTTTTATTCTCAATTTTTCACCATTTCGTAAGTACTTCTCGTCCCTCGAAGTGTTTTCTTTTACTATATGTAAATTTAGTAGATGTACCCTCACTAACATACTGGTCTAAGTCATTCTAGAGTCTCCCAATACCTCACTTAACGTACGCACGATTTCTATCCAATTTTATGCCCCCGTTATCCCACGGTTACATGTCATATAAAATTATATTTACTGGAACCTACTTAGACCCTACTGGTCCTCCCCATGACCCATTATGATCTTTAAATAATATCCAAGGGCTCTTAAGCATTTTAATCGAATTAACCGAAAAAGGAAAAAAATTACAATTTCCAGGAGGGGTCGATCGATCGACATTCTTGAGTCGATCGACCGATCAAGCAGTTCTTGCCTAGATTCTGCAATTCTAACCTACGGGTTTCCTCCATAAAACTAACCCAAAATGCCATTAACGAGTCTCAAACTCCCAACCAACTATAGGGAACATTATATAAACTATAATAGACCATTTCTAACGTAAATTTCCTCTTAAATCACCAATAATCATCATCAACTGAATCAAACTCAAAATATATCTTTAACACTAGTTTATTTAATTTCCCAAGAAATTTATTGAATAACAGATTACTATCCCTACTGGATATAAATTTAATTTTCGCCAATCTAAATTCAATAAGGAATCATCCTAACATGATTTCTATTATGCAATTTTCAACAATTTGTCCCAAACATCAATTATGTTTAATTGAAACATAAATATTTTCCTCCTACAGTAGCATGTGTGTGATATCAACCAAGATTACAGTAAGATAGATACTTGCCTCAGAGATGAAGGTCTGATTCACTGGTGTTGATGGGTATGGTTGCGTCCCTCGTTCCCCGATCTACGCGTTGGTGGTGAAATTCGGTAAAGGTGGTGTAAGTTGGGTGGTTCTCTCCTTTGGAGTCTTCTCTCTTCTCCCTTCCTTAGCCTCTCTGAAATTCTACCATTTCTAATCCTCGAGGACTCTAACTCCCATAAGATATTCCCCTTCAATTTTCGTCCATAATTAAGCCTTAAAAAGGAAAATTACTAAAATGCCCTCTCGGGTTATCGGTTCGGCCTAAAAATGTCCCGAGACCTAAACTAAATCCCGAGTACATTTTTCTTACTATCTCGACCCTTCTGGACACGTTGGCACACTTGAAATGACCATACGGGTGACTTCTAATTTAATTTCTTTATATTCCATTAATTTAGTCCGGACACGACACAAGCGCGTCCCGACTTAAATTCTATAATTGTCGTGCTATTCACCCGCGATAATTTTTAATAAATCTAATTCTATGTATTACTTTACTCATTAAGTAATTTCCACCAAATAATTACTAACTCTCATTACACTAGTAAATATTTATTTTAAAACTCGGATTAATATTAAATAAATTTCATCCCAATTTAATATAATAAAATCCCCATAATAAAAGCCATAAAAATACGGGGTATTACAAAAAATTAATGCAATACTTTTTAAATAAGTAGTTATTAGAACGTAATGTTAACATATTCATATGTGATATAGATTGTTTTATTGTTAATGATATGCAATATCCATGCTCAAATATTCAATAATTGGGTAGTAACGCAATCGTACTTACTATGAATAGTTTAAACTGTGTTATATTAAATCCTTGCCTAGTTTTTCCTTTGGCTACATCAGCGTTGAAACAGATATTAATCATGAATCCAAATATGTCAACACGATGTAGTTGTAAAACTTTTGTCAATTATAAATTCAGTTCGCCTCGAGAATGTCTTTTTCCTGTCTAAATGTTATTATTTTATTAATGATTAATGCTAACCTGTGTCACGGAAGGATAGAAATATCATATTATACTCACATTCGAGATAATGATTGTCCGTAAATGGAATTAACATGTGTCAAAACGAATAAAAATGTGATATTATACCTGCATTTGGGATAATGAAGGTATGTAACATGATTTAATGTGTATTAAGGACATAATAATTATTGTTTTATACATGCATCCGGGATATAGTTAGTTTGTAAAAGGAATTATCAAATGAAGTTGAATCTAAAGTATTCTTATAGATGAGGTTATATATTGTTTCTAATAATTTGTCAGACAAAATGTAAATTTTTATTACAAAGCTAAACAACTTAGAACAAGTGACTCATCCTATTACTTATATAAACCAAACTAAACCTTCATGCATAATATTCTCCTCCACTTATATTAGAAGTCATATATTAATTTCAAAATGATGTGGCATAATCCTAATTCTAATAAGCTCCTGGTAAACAAGGTAGGCACCTATCACTTTATCAGTGTTAACATTTTGTACAATGCTAAGAAATATAAAATCTGTCAATAGCTTTCTACTTAAAATTGCATTTTAATTGACTCAACCTACTTGCATTTTGATTGCCATCTACATCTATTATTATGAATACTAAAATGAAGTTATAATTTAAATTTATAATCTATGTTAATACTTGAAGTAATTCATGTACTTAACATTTATTTTGGAATCTTAAGGTTGAGTTTGGTGTATATATTAACTTCTAAATCTATATAAAAATTCTTTAAACATTTGTTCTAACGAGAAATTAAGTAATTCTAATTGTAAATATAAGAACACTCTCTCATTTTTTGGTTTACCACTTTGATGCTGAATTTCAAACTCAAATGATGTTGAATCTAAAGTATTATTATAGACGATGTTAAATAACATTGTTAATAATCTGTCAAATAAAATGTAACTTTGTATTTCAAAACTAAACAACTTAGAACAAGTGACTCACCTTATTACATATATAAACCAAACTAAACCTCCATACTTAATATTCTTCGCTACTTATATTAGAAGTTATGTATTAATTTTAAAATTATGTGGCACAATCCTAAATCTAATATACTCATGGTTGACAAGGTAGGCACCTTTCACTTTATTAGTGTTAACATTCTGCACAGTACTAAGAAATATAAAATCCGCCAATAGCTTTCTACTCAAAATTTCCTTTTCATTATCATCCAGGAGAAAGGATCATGTAAGACCATCTCCAATGGTCGTATGCCCATAGTTTATGTTAACCACCAGCTATACGTTGTTTCTATCCACCTTGCAAATATTTGAAGTTAGAGGAACATTGGGTGTATATGACTTCTCCAACAGTTCGATATTTCTATCACATGTGGCTTCTACAATTTCGATTATTTTAAAAGTTTGTTGGAGTAAATATCAAACGGATAGGTTTTTAAAAAACAAATTAACTGAGAAATAGAATTCCTCTCAAATTTCCAAACAGTATGAACTCCCTTAATTAAAACCATCCAAGCTCATGATACATCCATCTATATGAGATCATCAAGCATTTTTGTTGATACCTGTTGCAAATTGTGTAAAGGTTAGACAATTACAAATCCCAGAAATGAAATTTAATATTAAACATATAGTGTTGTTTTTTATGTAAAAAAAAAATCTTCAAAATATGGGTCGTAATTTATGGAATAATTCTAGGGAGACCCTCGCAATTGTACACAAAACTCAAACTCGGTGTTGTGTCACACGGATATTGGTTGGTGTGTTTGTGATTTCAGGTCCGCGCCAGCGGCAGTAACCAATACATGTTTGACACATTATCGAATATTTATTGTGTACAATTTGAGAATCTCACTTGAATCACTCTAATTTATTATTCAATATTTTTATCTATTCTAATACATCATATTATTTTCTTACTATTTGAAATGCGACAATGTTATGTTTGTTCACAGGTTTATTGCAAAAAAATGACATCTTTTAATTCCGATTCCGATCATGATTCCGATATTTCAATTTTCACGGAGTCATTCTCGATTACCAAATGCCTTTTAACCGAGCCAATAAATAAAGAAGACCCTTTTGAATCTTCCTCCAATTTTACACATAAGTTGATCGAAACAACCGCAACATATGTCCCTCTTATAGTCGCAAATGTGTTATCAAAAAAGCGATCACATGGTGGCTCTATGCCCGGTAGGCGCTTTATTTCTCGTGATAGGCAGAAGAGACATGAGAAAATTGTAAAAGACTACTTCATGGGTGAAGAATCAAAATATTCACGAGAAATATTTTGACGTCGCTTTCGCATGGATGAGGATTTATTTGATCGCATATTGGAGGCAATAAAGGAGTACGACAATTACTTCACACAGAAATTTGATGCAACGGGAAGGGCAGGATTGAGCCCTTTACAAAAGATGATTGCACCATTAAGGATGCTTGCATATGACGTCCCAGCTGATTATGTTGATGAATATGTTCAGATTGGAGAAAGCACGACAATTGAAAGCCTAATTCATTTATGTGATGCTATAATTAGAATTTTCGGGAAACAATATTTGAGGAAGCCAAACAGTGGTGACATTGAAAGGTTACTCAAACAAAATGAGGTGCGGGGATTCCCGGGCATGCTTAGAAGCCTTGATTGTATGCATTGGCATTGGAGTAATTTTCCTAAGGCATGGCACGGAATGTTCAGAAATGGTTATAAAAAAGTCCCCACTCTTATCTTGGAGGTTGTTGCATCACAGGATTTGTGGATTTGGCATGCATTTTTTGGTATGGCCGGCACAAATAACGACATAAACGTTTTAGATAGATCTCCCTTGTTTAATGACATTGTAAATGGTACTTCTTCGGCGTGTATTCGAATTACGAGCTCATAATTACGACATGGGATATTACCTGCCCGATTGTATTTACCCCCTGTATGCAACTCTTATTCAAACAATATCGGAGCTGTCAAATTCAAAAGAGAAATTGTTTGCAAAACAACAAGAAAGTGTGAGAAAATACGTAGAGCGAGCATTCGGAGTTTTACAAAAAAGGTGGCATGTTATCAAAGGTCCGACACGTATGTGGAAATCAAGATATTTGGGGAAGATTATGAAAACTTGTATCATTTTGTATAATATGATAATTGAAAGCGAGCATAATCAAGGATTGAACCCCGAAAATTGGGATCCTCTGTCAAATGAAAATATTCAAAATGTTGAGATAGAGCGTGATTGACAATTTATCTTGGATGTAATGATTAAACAGTTGAAACAAGTGCGAGACAAAGACAAGCATAATGATTTGAAAAGAGACCTGGTTCATAATTTATGGAAACTTTATGGAGATAGTGACCTTGCGTAATGCTAGTTGCTGTCAAGTAAAAATTTACCTTGTAGCTAGTTGTTGTTAATAAACGAATGCAGCTTTTCTGCTTTCTTATTTACACTATTACTTCTATAAGTTTATACTGATTGCCAGCATACATAAAATGGTATTGTGTTCTACGAATCCAACTCCTTTTCCATCACATTTTCCCGCAATTCATAGTCTTTTTTAATTATTACAGCATTCTCCCTCTTTAACTCCAACTCCTCTTTGTTGTGATTAAATTGTTCTTGTAGCGATACTTGCAATTTGCTTAGAATCTCAGCAGTACCCTTATCTTGTAATTGCATATTATTTTTAACCTTCGTCGTTGTTCTTCCGGGTGGCCTAACAACTCCATCGCCAGTAACGTCATCTCCCTCTGTAGGATCATCACCATTTTGTCTTTGTCGCTTTGATGAACCTGTGGTTAATTGTTCTGTGCACCATTTTGCATTTTTTTTGCATTCAAGCCAACAATGTTCAAACGAAAATGCTTTATTATCGGGATTTGTTTCCTTGTACACTTTATGCGCATCTTCCCTCTGCTAATGAAAACAACAACATAAGTATCATATCAATGAAAATCACAACTCAACATTAAATAATTTACATTACAATTAACAAATCCAAATAATCCTCACCAAATTATCTATATTTGTTCTAGTCCTTGGAGTCCTAGCCAATTGCTCATATATTCCATGAAATTTGTTGACGGCGGCTTGAATTGTGCACCAACGTTTGGACAAACCACTTAATTGTAGGTCTTCTACAAAATCACCCACTAAAAGCTCTTTCCAAGATTGCTTAATGCGTGCCCATAATGCAAGTGTCGGTTGGTCTGTTCCAACTAACGGATCAATTGAGTTGTGTAGCCAGGCTTTCGTTAAAGCTACATCCTCCTCCTTACTCCAATTTCGTCTCATAGGCCGAGGTATCTTAGAATTTTTTCTATGAGAATTCATATTTCTTTTCGTTTGTTTTCGTTCTTTTCTGAGGGTGTTGGCACTTGAGTTTTAAAAGAAAATAGTGGGGCATTCATTAGAACTTGGAATGAATATTGTTATTGTAAATGAGGAGAGAAATTGGTTGAGTATAAGCCATAATTTGTTTGAAATTGGTTTGCACTGTTGGGTTAGTGAGGGGGGGGGGGTGAAATTTTAGGAGTTGGATCGAGAATCACTAGAATAACACGTGGATTGAGAAATGTGGGGATCATTTTTGGTGCGTTGATCGTCATCATTACCATTGGGGTTAGCCATTGAAAATTCATTATTGTTGTCCGAATTCATTTCCATTGTTTGGTTAATGCAAAAACGATAAAATTATAGGTATTAGAATCAATAAAATTTCAATTAGGAATGTAATAAGAGAAAACATATCAATAACACAAAAACTAACGAGAGCAAGAAAGACAATGAAAAAAAAAAACATAGATACCCAATTTTTTATTTCAGGTACCGAAAACATGGATACCCAAGCATTTTATCAAACAACTTTCATGCCCTCATTACATGTGTACTTGGTATATATTTACAATTTGCTAAACCATAGTTTTATCTAAACCATTTTTTTCATTTAATTATCTTTTTTATCTTAATATAATTCATTTTGTTCAGGTATACAAAATAAGAAGTTAATCATATAGTATTTAATACCTCCATATTCAGTTCAAGACCTCAATATTCAGTATAAAATTTAAGACCTCAATATTCAATTAAAGACTCACCACACGACACTGCAATGCTGTAGAAAATCCCGTCTTATCTCCGTCGTCTTGAACAATACAAGATACCCGACTGATTCCAAGTAGAGTGCAAACATGTAGAGAAGAAGTAGCACATAATTCTGGTGTGATATAGAGAAGAAGAAATGGTAGGAGAGCTTCAGATATTGGAGGGAAATTGTGACAAAATCTGGCGCCAAATGATAAATGTAGGTATCCAGGTCACTTAGAATAACTGCCTTATCATTTCTACATGTAGAAATGTTGGTGGAAATTTTCCATGTGATTCAGCAGCCACGTAAGCTAAGTCGGTCAAAGAAATAGTGGGTTAGAGAAGTTTTTTTGGGTTTCCTATTTCTTAGCTGAAAAATGGGGTAGATAGAAACGCCCATTGGAGATGGTCTAACATGATTAACTTTTGTTAAAGATCTACAGCATTGCAGTTTCATGTGTTGAGTCTTTAATCGAAATGAGGACATTGATAAATTGAGGTAGATTTTATTTGAAGGAAAATGATTGCTCAGATAAATTGAGGCAGATTAGAGAAACATGTTGCACATAAACTGTTTGTTTAAAGGTCTTATAGAAGAGACCATATATGTTAGTGCTGACTTTTTCCTACCTTCTTTCAAAGATTAATTTTCCAAATCATTTTACTATTTTTGAAAACCAGTATAGTGAACATTTTTTAAATAGTATCTCTTACTATATTTTTGTTCTTATATGGTAAATATGAATTTGTATTACTGAAAATACATCTGTGTTGGTAATTTTCTAAGGCTTCTTTATTCCCTTCAAATGGTATAAGGTTGTTGCTTTATAATTTTCGACCCTTTCTTTTTGTTAGTAGATTATGTAATAACTTTTACTTCTTACCATTCCATATTTGATATCGTGAAGTGTTAATTCTTATGATATGGTGAACTAAATAATCATATCCACTTAATGTAAATTGGGTGTTAAAAAGCCTAAATTTTATTCTCCCTTCTATTTTCACTTCAGTTAGCCTTATATAGTATTTATTAAAAATGTTGAGTACTTTTCTACATTTTGTTAAAAATATTGAATAACCATCTGCAACTCTTCAACCGCAATCTTATTATGGGAACCTTCAAATTAATGTCTCGTCCATGTGTCATTTTTTAAATTCTACATCTATTTTCTTTTTTTAGATAATTGTTGTCACTCTACCATAAGAAAATATGTGATTTCCTATATATCATGAATTAGATCCTGAATTCAAATTCCTTGATACATGAAAACAGATCATTTGTAGTTTTCCTCTATATAATATTAATTTCTTAGTTTAGTTAACACAAATATATTGATATTTTTTACCTTCCAATTATATATTATCATAAATAAGGTTCATTAATTTAATTTCTTCATAATTGCTCACATATATATGTTTTCGTAATGCATTATCGTAGGTTAAGTTTTCTTCATCACTCCGTTTTTTGAAGGTACGTTACTATAATCCAAATATGTTACATATTTTAAGATCGTCCCGCATTATTTAGTAAATGAAATTTCCCTACTTAGGAACTAATAATTTGTATGTGAATTATAAATGTATGCTACCAAAACAATAAATAGTACTTATGCACTAGCTTTCACTTCTGTCCTTGGTTCATTTACTTTATAATATAAAATCATCCTAAAGCTACATAGATATTTTCGTACATGCTATAAAAAGTTGTCGCATTGCCCTGTTATATATCTTGCATGCTATTATTCACCCGTTAACACCTTATTTTTATTTTTGTTACATTCTTGGTTCATTTACTTTATACTATAAAATCATCCTAAAACTATATATATATGCTATAAAAAGTTATCGCATTGTCATGTTATATATCTTGCATGCTATTATTCACCCGTTAACACATTATTGTTATTTTGGTCCGATTTAGATGGATCATGCGAAAAAATGTCGCTTTGCTAGACCCGTTATAGGTTGATTGTATTTCATAAGCATCAAGTAACTTACGTCATACAACACCATCAAGTATTACTTTAAGTAATATGTCATATAAGCTACACCTAATGGTTCATAACATGTCGTCCGTTCATCATCTTAATTGGATCCCTAAAAATTTTAAAGAAACGAGAGAAGTTTACCACAAAAAAACAAAGGACAATTACACCTTGAACTACATGGAGATATCACAACAACAACGACTGTTGATGATTCGTCCACAGTTCAATCTCTCTTTAGTAACTATTATGGATATATTATTACCTTGGTAAAACATAAGCTACAATAAATCCATTCTGTAACTAGAATAGGTTAGCCATTGATTAACTCTAAGAAATAATAACACGTATTAGTATTATAAATAAATATTTACTTCTTTTGAATCTAATTTTTGGGTACTCTATGTATCTAAAAACTTTGGGTCCTAAGCTCTGAACCGAACCTAGAAATGGCGTCCAAGATCAATTGACTACGATGCTGAAAAGTAAGTATGGTATTAATAATCAGTTTTTCGATGAATTCTTAAATAAATGCTGCATTTACTTCACTTACAATTCCACTTACGCAAAGTTTGAGAGTGCACCAGCAATTAATGAACAAAATTGTTTAATTAAATTCCAATTTTATTCCCAGTTACCAACTAAAACCCTAACTCTTGCAAATAATTGTGATTAACAGAACATACGTAATTAAGCATGAACATAATCACAAACACAAATTTGAGAGAAAATATCCAAAGGGTCAAAACCTTTTTATTTCACTATATTGTGTAATGACTTACAGATAAGAGAAATGCAGCTTGACATACGAATACCCATAGTCGTTGGTTCGTTGTCATCGACAAGAGATCCCGCAAGATCTCTAATAGTCCGCAATGGAGAAACATTCTTCTTCACAAGAGTACTACAGATGAGTAGAATGAGTAACAAGGGTTTAAAATGATTCACATATATATATATATATATATATATATATTTGGGACGATTTGGTGAATCCAAAGTGGTTAAAAACTTAAAAGATGAAGTATTAAAATCTCAGTTATTCTGCAGAAAACGGAGTTATAAAGAATTTAAAAACCTTGATGTAGAAAAAAGTATTTATATAATAAGTTAAGTTGGCGCGGTCGCTCGAACAACATAGGGATGTCGCTTGAACGATATTAGATGTCATTTGAACTTACTTCGCGCCACATATCAAACGATGTTAAAACATCAAAAGAGTAAGGGTTCGTTCGATGACATCTTCAAGCGAGATTCTAGTGACCTATCACGCGACATGTAATGTTGCTTGATAAGGTCATTTGAACGACATCAACCTATCGTTCGAACGACATGGCTTAGTCGATTAAACGGCTGAAGCGTGAGCTTCTAAGTTTGCCGTCAGGATTTTAGAATTTAATTTTAACTTAGAAAACCTGATTTTTTTGATAAAACATTTTAGAAAAAATTCCCAATATTAGCCAGTGGAGTTAGTGGGAACGGTTGAAGACGCATGTGGCATGTTGACCGATGTTATTGCACTACGCACATATGAAGATGTGAAGCTTCAGATTCGGATAGAGGCTGTCGTGGATGATCGTGTTGACATGCCGAATGTAGCGATATATGACATACTTGCCGTTATCTAGGGCACATAAAAAATTTCTAGATTCTAAATGGACATTTATAAAATCATGTCCTTATACCGGTACATACATTAAAATATTCGAATTATTCTACCCAAACTCAAAGTAAACGACATATAATTTTATATTCCCATAAACCCAAAAACTAGAAATACTAAATAACTTGTCTTCAAAAATTCTTTCAACATCTTCAATTCTTCAACTCTCCAATGTTTCTTTATCATCATCAGGGTGTGCAAAAATAATCCTCAATTTTGTACCTACACACACGAGATAAGAAACAATGCCCGTGATGCGCTAAAGTTTGAAATATAATGATAATAAAAAATCAATATCAATTAAGCTCAAGTAATTATTATCAAACACTCGCAAGCAAAACATATCTCCCCCATAATTCGTTCTCCCCCTTTTTATGATGTCCCCAAATAAACAAATATAAAGAACACAAAGTAATGCATATGGAGAGTGTCATAAGGAAATAAAGTCTCTTTTTGAATTTTTCAAAATTTTTCTAATAAAAAAATAAAAAATGTACAACAAATAATGACCAAGTTGGTGATAGCGCAAATGAAGGGATGTTAACAAATTCGATAGGAAAATCATTGCAAACAAACATAACAAATGTGCACGATGAATTTCAGATAATCCTAACGAATGAACTTAAGATCTTCCTTAGGTGCAAAAATGGTGGAATTATAAGAAACTGACTCAATCTAATGATCAAATCAAAGTTCAAAGTGATTTCCACACCAATAATGCCCATATTTATGTAACACTTTTTCGAGATTTTTAAGTAAGTGCAAAGTCGTTCAAATCCAGCCAAACTCCCTCAAATTTATATTTATATTCTTTTTTAAGTTCTTTTGAGGTGTCTATTTTTCTCTACTTAGAGAAATCCTATTGGCCCCTTTTTGTCATATGATTATTTTTATTGCTTAATTTTTTCTTGGGCTCTTTTAAACGGTTGCTTTCACGATGTGATTATTATTCACTCGCAGTCCTTTCCCGTGAACACTCATCAATTTTTTAATTATGCAATATAAATCCTCACGGTAAACGGTTCTTACATGCACTACTATTATGATTCTCATTTTATCACATTTTGTTTATTGTAGAAGCAGAATTGAGATGAAAACACTCAAACCAACATATGATAGATAAGTACAATATTCAAATAAAACCATGAATTTGTACATTAAAGGAGATAAGGAGCCAACCATGTAGAAAGATATCACTAATAACATCTTAATGACTTTATATATTATAAAGCACATGGATGAAATGGTGTATCATCTCAAATCACCATCAAACAATCACATGGGATATGGAAGTGAAGTTATGACTATGTCTATCTTAAATGTTCATCCATACACGGTGTAAACAAAATAAAAAATTCTTTTTGTGTTTTCAAAAATTTCTATCAAAAGAAAATATTTTTGTCTTTTTCAAAAATTTATCAAAAACAAGATCTTTTTGAATTTTTCAAAAAAAATCTTTTCGTATTTTTTTAAAAATATGAAAAAAAATACTATAAAAATGATACAATCTGTAAATATGAATCATATGATATGAACATGAAAAATGTATCATGTTCTTGACATGGTAACCACCCCACAGTCAACTGTGAAAATTCCTAAAGACTTCCTAAGACTCTCTAATCCAAGGGTGTCTAAAGGCTTCGTGAAAATATTGGCTAATTGGAGGTCGGTAGACACAAAACTCAAGGATGCGAATTTATTTTCTACTAACTCACAGATAAAGTGCTCACATATCCTAATCTTCTTTATGCGCGAATGCTAGACTGGATTGCGGGATATGCGTATCGCGCTCATGTTATCACAGAAAATAGTCATCGTGTCATGTGATATTCCATAATCCTCCAGCATTTGCTTCATCCACAGAAGTTGTGTGAAACAACTCTCGGCGGCTATCTACTCAGCCTTTGCAATGGACAAAGAGATGGAGTTTTGATTTTTGCTCAACTAAGAGACAAGAGAAAAACCAAAGAAGAAACACCCACCAGAAGTGCTCCTACATCCATATGCATCCCCAGCCAAATCAATATCCGAATAGGCAGATAAACGGTCATCGATATCAAAGGAATATCAAATGTCAAATGAGAGGGTCCCACTCACGTATTTGATAATACATTTAAGAGCGAGTAAGTACGAATCTTTTAGGGATGCATGATATCATGCACAAACTCCAACACTAAAGGCGATGTCGGGATGACTCCCATCCAAGTAGAGAATACTACCTATCATACTCCGATACAAGGTTTTCTCTATGTCCATGCCTGAAGTGTCCTTGCTAAGCTTAGTTAAGGTACTCATTAGAGTACGTGCATGCTTAGCGGAGTCTAAACTAAATTCCTTCACAAGGTATCTAGTATACTTAGATTAGGAGATGAACATCCCATTCTCTAGCTGACGAATTTGGATACCAAGGAAGAATTTAATCTCATCAACCATTCTCATCTTTAACTCATTCTTCATCTCCTTCTTAAAGTTATGAGCATGTTGGGAACACGTGCATCAAAAGATTATGTTGTCTACATAGACCTAGGCAAAAAAAATAGCACCATCTCATATCTTAACAAATAATGTCTTATCAACTCCCCCTCTCTTGAAGCCACGAGCGAAGAAGTAGGAAGTAAGCCTCTCGTACCAAGCACGGGTGCTTGATTCAAACCATACAGGGATTTTCTCATAAAATATATGTGATCAGGGTGCTTAGGGTCTTCAAACTCTTTTGGTTATTCCATGTAAACCTCCTTCTGTAGAATGCCATTCATAAAGGCACTCTTGACATCCATATGGTATAACTTGAAGCACAGATGACATGCGATGGCGAGTAGTAAACGGATGGACTCAAGCCTTGCAATAGGAGTAAATATCTCGTCAAAGTCTAAACCCTCTATCTGTGTGTAGCCCTAAGTGACCAACCTATCCTTGTTTCGAATAATGGTACCATTCTAATCCATCTTATTCTTGTAGATCGACTTGGTACCAATCACATTCTTCTCACTAGGTAGGGGACAAGTTCCCAAACATCATTATTTATAAACTGAAGCAACTCATCCTATATGGAAGATATATAGTGTTCATCCTTGAGTGATTCTTTAATGTTCTTGGGTTTAACATTAAATGTGTAGCAAAGAAAGCTATCCACGTTCTCTAGTTGAACACGAGTCTTGACCCCTAAGGTGGGATCTCCAAGAATAGAGGAAGGGTCGTGACTCTCGAGAACCCAAGTAGGTATGTCCCCTAAGTTAGGAGTAGGGTCCACCTTGGGTGCGTAAGGGACAATGTGTTCATCAGCAGGAAGTGCGTCATCCTCACACAAAAGGCTAGAATCAACAAATGTCGATGGTTCATCATCTTACAAGGTGACTTTTATTAACTCCATAACCTTAGATCTACTTAGGTTAAAAACCCGATATGCTATCCTCATCGATGAATAACCTAACAATATTCCCTCATCGCTCTGGGAGTCGAACTTTTCTAATTGTTGTATATCTCGTTGGATGTAGCATTTGCTCCCCCAAACATAGAAATATAAAAAATTGGGCTTATTTTCAGTCCACAATTCATAAAGACATCTTAAGAGAGTGTGGACGGAGGTAAGTCCTATTCACCGTGTGGCATACAGTAGACACTGCCTCTTCTTTATATTATCTTATTCCCAACAAATCTGTTGGTCAGCGCCGAGGAGGTCTCCAGCATTTATATTATCTTATTCCCAACAATCCGTTGGTCAGCTCCGAGGAAGTCTTCATCATTTATTATCAATTACCACCAACTCCGATTGGTAGATAAAATCCAACTCCGGTTGGTATTGGTCGATAAATCTCATTCAAAGTTCACATTCCACAGTTGGGGGCTTCTATTACAGATATATTTGTTCATTTGGTGGCACATTCTTATATCATCATGCAGTCGATCATCAAATTCAACTCCAGAAACTCAAACGGTCGGGGCCCCGACCAATCATCATTCAGGAGTTATTTTTCTTGCTCAGGAATTACTTTTGATATTGAAGTTCAGGAGGTATATTGAAGTTCAGGAGGAATATTGAAGTTCATGAGGTATATTGAAATTCAAGAGATGTATTCAGAAGTATTAGGACATGATGAAAGAAAGCGACAAGTATTCCACCGAGGAACTCTGTCAGACCAGAAATTAGAAGACAACATTCTATTGATGGTGACGCCATGTTGATTTTGCAGGATACGGAATTTGGTTGTAAGAAACTCTACAACATCAAATATCTCTGTTAGAAAACCTGCTATCGAGTAACCAGAGAAATCCCCTACCATCGCGATGATATACCTTTTACCACCCAAACTCTTAGTACGAGTAGGACCCATAAGATCTATATGTATCAACTCAAGAACTCGTGAAGTTTTAATATAATTCAACTTCCTATGGGGGCTGCACACTTACTCTCCCAAATGACAAGGCCCATAAATCGCGAAAGTTGGCTTCCCAATTGACAAAAAGCCACGTACTAGGTCCTTTTTATCTAATCTCTCCAAATCTCTAAAATTCATATGACCAAGACATTGATGCCACAGATTCATAGGAGTGATCGTGGCGCTGTTACAGAAAAATGAGGACTTAGGAAAAATCCCATAAAAATTATCTTCAGTCTGTACCCCTTGCAATAAAAGTTACCGGATTGATCATAAACATTGCACTCGTGCCATTCAAGCTTTACTGCAAAGTCAGCATCACATAACTGGCTAATGCTGAGAAGGTTAGCTTTCAAACCTTTGACGTACAAAACATTCTCTAGCTTAAGATATCCTGGTATCTCTATTGTACCTCGTCCTACTATTCTAGACTTTCTCCTATCTCTAAAGGTGACTCTACCTTCCTTACGATCCTCTAAATAGGTAAAAAATGAGACATCACCTGTCATGTTCCTGGAGCACCCACTGTCAAATACCACTGTGAGGTATTATGTGCTTTAAGAACAACATGAACAACAAGGGCTTTTGTTTCATGATTTGGTACCCAAGAAGTGGTAACTCTATGTTTGCCCTTATCATTGTTGATCTAGCTAGGATTTTGGAAGTATTCGCTAACGGCAAAGATATCCATTAGAACTCTTCAATTAAACACTGAGATGTGGCGACTGGAAACTTAACCTGCCCTCTAAGACTAGAAAGATTACCAGTGGTACGTGGCGGAGCAAAAGTACGTTGTCTCCGACCCAAACTATAGCAAAACTCCCTAAGGTGGCCTTTTCGCTTGCAATAGGTACAAAAGTACACAGTCTTAGGTCAACATTGGTTTGATTTTCTTAGCCGAACTCTTCTTTAAGGTTTTGGATGATGGCCATATGGATTCATAGTAAACTCAGGAATTGGTTTTGATGTCACATGAGACATGGAAGCACCCTCAAAACCTACTCCCTACCTTTAACCAAGCCCTAAAGTAGGGGCAAGGAGCATCTTTCCTATCTTTCCAAATATGTCCTCTATCTTTACCTTGACCTCCCGGTCTCTCTCAAGATCATGAGTGAGTTGGGAAACAAGGGCATCAAGTTTCTTCTGAGCCTGCACGGAGGAATGGAGCTCACTTGTAAGACTAGCAACTTACTTGGTCAAGCCCCCTTTCTCTTTCTCAAAATAACTCTCTCTTTATCTCTAAACAACCTCTCTCTCTCTCTCTAAACTAACTCTCTCTCTCTCAACATAAACATTTTATATCTATCTCAAGGTAGTGCTGACAGAGGAATCTCTCTCTCTCATCTCTACCAAATCTTTCTCTAAGATAAAAATCTTAAGTGCTACCGCTTTGTTACGCTTTTTTAGTTTTAAAAGAATCAACATACAAATCGGCGTAAGCATGTCGTAGATCACTCTCGCTCTCACTTGCAGCATCCTGCCCCTCACTCACAGTACTTTCACTGTCGAGGTGACCCTATGAAGTAACTTCCTCATCGTCGTGAGGCACACTGTCAGTACTCACATGACTAGCCATGAATGCGGTGAAGTTACATCTATGTGGTGACTCGTCTCCAGAATTCACCGACTTGACCTCGCTTTCGTCACTAAGGGAGGCATTTAAAGCAGCTTTGTCTTTGCCTTGACGTTTCCACCTAATTGGACACTCAAAAGCCTTATGACCTCTACCGTCACACTCATAACATCTATCTTCGTCTCCTTTGGGCGTGTCCTTTTTATCTTTATCATTTTTCTTTTCAGATTTATTTTCTCAAAAAAAAATTATTTTTTAAATTGCCATTATTTTTCTTCAATTTGAGAAATTTCTTGAATTTTTTTTGCAAACAAAGCCAAATCATATAAATCAAACTCCGAATCTAAAATCTCTTCCTATTTCCCTTAAACGACTCAACCCTCTTTCTTGCTAACCTCTCACTTTTTCTAGCTTGGGCTTTAAGTCCTACCACTTTATCTTTTGATTTAATTGTATTAGGAAACATGTCAATTTGATAAGTCTGGAGGTCTCCTACCAGTTTTTCTAATTTTAGACTACTCAAATCTCCTATAGAATTTAACACAGTGACTTTAGGGATAAAACGCTCAGGCAATGATCTCAAAATCTTTTTAACTACTCTAGCATCGGGATTATGCTCACCAAGGTCGAAACTAGTGTTAACAATATCAGATAATTGTGCATAAAATTTATCAAAACACTCAGATTCATGCATGGTGATTGTTTCAAATTGAGTAGTTAAATTTTGCAATTTAGATTCTTTAACTGCATTAGTGCCTTTATGGGTAAGCTAAAGAACATCATATGCTTCTTTTGAGGTGGTACACGTCACGATGCATCAAAACTCGTCAGGTGTGACAACTCCAAAAATTTCACTTAGCCCACGTGAGTTATATTTTCTTCATTTAAACTCTTTCTCAGTCCAGTTTGACATCGGTTTAAGATCTGTCACATTTTCTAAGGTGACAGAGGGAGGATTTCACCCTCTTTCACATACAACCCATACACGTTCATCAAGGGCCTTTATATGGGACTCCATACAGGCTTTCCAATATGCATAATTTGTCCAGTGAAAAATTGGCACTCGATTATATAAGTTTTCCATTGAATATACGCTTTTTTAAAAATCAATTTTTAGACAAAAATTGATATGCAGAAAAATTTTGCAAAAAAATTACACGGTATAATTGTGTAATTGGCTCTGATACCAATTTGAGAGTTCACCAACAATTAATGAACAAACTCGTTTAATTAAATTCCAGTTACCAATTAAAACCCTAACGCTTGCAAATAATTAAGATTAATAGAATATACATAATCAAGCATGCACACAATCACAAACACAAATTTGAGGAAAAATTCCCAAAGGGGCAAAACCTTTTTATTTCATAATATTATGTAACGACTTACAAATACAGAGAAATACAGCCTGACACGAATACCTGCAGGCATCGATTCGTTGTTGTTGATAAGAGATCTCATAAGAGCTTCAATAGTCAGCAGTGAAGAAACAACCTTCTTCTCCACAAGAGTACTTCATATGAGTAGGATGAGTAACAAGGATTTATGATGATTCACATATATATTAGGGATGATTTGGAAGATCAAAAGTGGCTTAAAACTCAAAAGATAAAGTCTTAAAATCGCAGTTGTTCAGCAAAAAATGGAATTGTAACGACCTTAAAAACCTTGATTTTGGAATATGTATTTATATAAAAAGTTAAGTCGGCGCGGTTTCTCAAACGACATAGGGATATAGCTCGAATGACATTAGATGTCATTTGAACTTACTTCGTGCGACATATCAAACGATGTTAAAACATCAAAACAGTAAGGGTACGTTTGATGACATCTTCAGGCGAGCTTCAAGCGACCTATCGCACGACATGTAATGTCGTTTGAATGACATCATCTTATTGTTTGAACGACATGGCTTAGTCTCTTGAACAACTGAAGCATCAGTTTCTAAGTTCGCCTTCAGGATTTAAAATTTAATTTTAACTTAGAAAATTTGATTTTTTTTATAAAACTATTTGAGAAAAAATTACCAAATAAATATGGAAACATTAAAAACTCCAAATTATACATTTTACCATATTAGCGAGTGAAGTTAGTGGGAATGATTGAAGATGCACGTTTCTCGATGTTGTTTCACTACGCACATATGAAGATGATGGGTGCGTGAAGCTTCGGATTCGGATAGAGGTCGTCATGGATGATCGTATTGGTGTGACGAATGTAGCAGTATATGACATACTTTTTGTGATCTAGGACACATAGAAACCTAGATTCTAAACGGACATTTATAAAATCATGTCCTTACAAAGTGTTAATAAATTTATAGGGAAGTTTATTGAAGCATGGGATTTCTAGGGGCCAAGCCAAGTTTACAGCAGTTGCGGTGTCATTCGATGGTATGAGGAGAGAACTAATAAGCACTAAAATCCAGCATCTCTTAAATTATCTTTGCATTGCTAAGAAGGAAATTTCATGCTACCGGTTTTAATTGACGCACCACGCATTTTGAAAGATCTACTAAATTTTGAAAATAAACTAATTTAATCTTACTTTAAGGATAACATTAGAGAGTACAATTCAATGTTTGCATTTACCTTCACTGGGGCTAAAGTTCATCATCAAATAAATAGGGGAGGCTGACTATATGTTTATCGCATTAGTTGGCAAAATCATCATCTGCTCGGTTCCTTGCTTCTCTTTGAAGGTCATAGCCCTAAATTTGCACAACTATATATTTATGATATCGAAAATGAGATAAACAATCGAATCAAATAATTAGGAGGGGATATTACTTCATCAAAGTTGGACCCTGAAGTAATTTTGAATTTACTAAAAATTCTTGATGAACATAATGAGATTGCCAAAGTATTTTGAATAGCATGTGGGAGTTTTCAGCATTCAAATGTCATGCCTGTGAAAAGACGTTTGATAAAAAATCGCTCTAAAGACCCATCGATTTACAATTTAACGATTGATTCTAAAATATCCACACTCAATTTTGGTGACTTTAGTGAGGAGAATGTTATGATAGATTTTATTATTGGCCATAAATCAAATGGCTTGCAAGGGATTAGTGATCTCCATCCATCCTTTATGGCTATGTAATACCCATTGTTAACCCCTTATGGGGAGGATGGTTATTAACTGGATATAACTTATAGAAACAAAAGTGGAAAACATAAGACTAAACGGAATTGGGTGACTATGAGAAAATATTATGGATACCGTTTGCATCAAAGAACAAATGAAGCTCACACCGTACTGCGTTCAGGAAGACTTTCTCAACAATATGTTGTTGATGCATATACCGGCATAGAACTATAAAGTTTGAGGTGGATTAGAACAAAGTAACCATGATTAAGGGTTGAGTTATACAAAGGTTTAAAAGATATTATTCTTGAAGGAGATTCAACGCCATCATCTGTAGGGAAACGTATCATCCTTCTCTCCAGTTTCGCGGGAGGTCCGCATTATATGGCCCAAGACTTCCAAGATGCAATGGTTATTTTTAGATTCTTTGGAAATTCGGATATGTTCATCACATTCACTGCAAATCCTAAATGGTCTAAAATCACGAAGTTTCTCCAAGCCATTCCTGGACAAAAACCTGAGGAAATGCTAGATATTATCACGGGAGTATTTAAAATTAATCCTGATGCTCAAATGAAAGATTTAGTCCAAGGAAAACACTTTGGGTAAGTATTGGCAGGTGTGTTTTTTATATTAAATAAAATGAAACATAATTACAAATCATATTATTTATGATCTTAACCATCTTTATTGTGTCGCTAACTGTAATAATAAATAATTTTTATAACAACTATCTACACAATTGAATTCAAAAAAGGAGGTTTGCCCCACATACAAATAATTATCTTCCTACATGCGGATGCAAAATAACCAATAACAACTGATATTGATAAGATTATTTCCGTTGAATAACCTAATTGCATTAGAGACCTAGTTGGCTACGCATTCGTTTCATAATTCATGATGCATGACCCCCGCGGACACATAAATACATAGGGCCGATCTTGAGATTTGGAGTATCCTATGCGAAACTCAATTTAGGGCCCTTGCAAAAAAATATTGTACAAAAGTATTAAATACCTAAAAACTCATTGAAAAATAGTTCTTCTAGCTATTTTACATGCAAAATCACTAATTAAAATTTTACAATCAAGTTGATCTAGCAATTCATGTTCAATAGATAAGAAGGCTAAGTCGTTTAACCTTTCTTGTAACATAATTGATCATAAGTAAGTTTTTAATAATTTTAACTTTGAAAGACTTCTTTCCGCAGATGCGACTGTAACATGTATGGTCAATAGAATTTTATAGGCAATAAATTAATTTGGAAAATAATAAAGTTTTTTTGAATAAATTTAGTATTTCAATTACCATTTTTGTTTCTTTTGGTAATATATCTCGCAAAACTTTAAGTTCTTCAAATAAATCTTTCCCATCAAGATGAGAATAAGTTTCATGTTTTAGAATTGTTTCAAGAATATCACAATATTTTTTCACTTTGGTATCATCTATGAAATTTAACTTCTCTGAACAAAATAAAAATCCATTTTTTTTCATATTCTTTGAATTGATCAAACCTCATTTCTAATGACCCAATAACTTCATCTACTATACAGAGAAAATAGTTGATTCTAAAAGAGTCTTCGGGTGATTGTGTATTTTCCTCATTTTTCAATTTCATCAAAATGTCTCATCCTACAAATTTGACGTGTTACATTAAAAATAGGATCAATTTCATTTCAATACAAATTTCTTTAGCGGTATTCATCACATTTATGAACCCAGTTTCTCTATATTTAAAAAACAATTAATCAACCCTCCTTCTTGTTCAATTGCAATATCAACAAGCATGTCTTTAGATTTTATGTTTTTGCTAACCAAATTAACTACATGCAATATTTCGTACCAAATAATCATGGATAGTAAATATTCATATTTTTCAAGACAATTTTTTCGCTAATGATTTAGCTTGAATTCGCACATCTAATTCATTATTAGTGTCTCCATCTTATAGTAAAGCTTCTCTTAAATTCGGAGCTTGAAATCTAATAGCTTTAATAACTTCAATGCGAATTTCCTAACGTGAAGCTGATACCGACTTTACACTAAATTTAACATTATCTTTTAAAATCTTCTAACGTTCTGTAGAATTAGAAAATGGTTTATAAATGGATTGTACAATCCCAAAGAAATCTTTTGCTTTATCACAAGAATTTTTCATATAACAAATTGTTAAATTAAGACTGTGACAACCACATGGAGTGTAAAATTCTCTAGGATTTTTATCTAATAATTTGTTTTGGACACCTTGATTCTTACCTTTCATGTTTGACCCGTTATCATATCCTTGTCCTCTAACATCATTAATATCTAATTTATTCATTTTTATTGCTTTTTATAATTAATTAAAGAGACATTGTCTCGATGTTTCATCCACTTTTAAAAATTCTATAAAGTATTCTTCTATTGTTATTGGATTATTGGAAATATCTACACATCGTAATATCAAAGACATTTGTTCACCGTGACTTGAATCAGGAGTATAATCAAGTATTGCAGAAAAATATTTTGCTTGTTTAATTTTTTTAATGACTGTGTGTTTTACTTTGGACGCTAACACAAGTATCAACTCATTTTGAATTTCATGACCAAGGTAATGATGATGAATTTTCCCATTTTTAATACGTTTTACATGTTCTTTCAATGATGGATCCCACTTTGCAATTGTTTCAATTAAGCCTAAAAAGTTTCCGTTAATATTTTCATAAAGCCTCTCATTTATTTCACGAAATGCCAAATTATTTTTAGCTAAATATTGCACAAGAGAAATTATTCTTTCTAATATTCCTTTCCAATGTTCTCTTTCTTTGGTAATACGATCTTGTAAATGTTTATCAATTGTTTCATTTTTCTCCAATCTAGTACGAAAATCAGACCAAGCAATCAAGTTACTGAGATGTTCATTACTTGCTTCATGTTCTTTAAGTCTAAAACTGAGAGGCTCGCAATCATTATATCCTTCATTCGCTAATTGACCACCTCTTTTGTGGCCTTTATAAAACAATTTACAATAAAAACAAAAAACTCTATCCGCATCCTTTGAATATAAGAGCCATGTCCTATCCCCCTTATCCCTATTTGGTAAAAACGGGTGTAATGTAGTGAAGAAAAGTGTCTAGATAATTTATCTTTAGGTCCTTTTTCCAAAGATATATATCTTATTGGACCTTTTTCTACCAATATGTCTCCAGATTTTATATAAAGATTATCCCAATTTTTTGGATCAAAATTATTAATCATGTTACTAGGTTGTTCATTATTCACTGTTTCATTTTTATCATTTGAATTATTTTCTAATTCTTCTGATTGACTTGTATTTTCATTAATAGAATTTATATTTTTTTGCTCTTTAATAATAAATTTATCAACCCTCCCTTAAATGATTGTGTCACCTCTTATACTCTTTTTAGTTTTTTTCTTTTTTGATATCCGAATGCTTGTTTTTTCGATAACATATCTAAAAATTATAAGTTTATAAATAAAAATAGAACACACAATTAACAACGAATCTAATAGATAATTTATTCTATAAATATCTTAATTTATTGATTATAAAAAAAAATATGGAAAAATGTCTTCTGGTTTGAGCCTTTTATTATTCCCTCTCAAATTTCATATACTTGGTTAATGTGGAAAGTTAGAACCTGGTAACAAAAAAAATAATTACATGAAAAAACAGATTAATAAGTAAGACCTTGATGAATTTTAAAAACATAATATAAAAAAGATACCCAACAACAATCTATTACCTTTACCTTAAAAAACTATTCATAGTTAAAAAAAATAATAGATTAAAAAACTATTCATTATTTTAATAATATATTATTTTTTTCATAGATTAAAATATGATATGAAAGGAATATAAAGCTATCAAGTGGTCTTACCTTTGCCTTGCGTGGGTGGGCCAACAACAATCAACAAAATAGAAATTAGGTTACTCTAAGTAGCAGTCTAGCAATAGTCTAGACTAGCAGTAGAAGACCTCCTGCAAAAAAAAAGAATACAGAAACAGTCGTCTACACTTGCACACAGAGAGAGAGAGAGAGATAAAGAGGGACATTGGAGAAAGAAGAGAGAGAGAGAGAGTGGGGCAGTGCAATTTGCAAAAGAGAGAGAGATAGAGTGGGCACCAAAAAGATTGTGGGAAGTTGAAAAAATGGGCCCCTAGAAAAATGGGGATCTTAAATGAGTTGGGTGCAATTTTTTTAGTAGTTGAATAATTCTTTAAGTAGATTTTTTTTATAGTTGATAAAATGGGCCCCTAAAAAATTAAACTCATTTTAAAAATAAAATTTTTTAATATACATAAAATATGTTTGGACCCCTAAAATATATATATATATATATATATAGAGGCAGGCTCATGTGCACACTAAGTTTGCACATTACCTTTTATATATAGTAAAAAAAATATTTTTGAGTTGATTTTTTTTGTGTGATATTTAAACATTTCAAGGAACCAATATAAAAAAAATCAGCTCAAAAAAACGTTTTTTGCTATTTTTAAAAAATCGGTCAAACTTTCGCAGTTTTTAAGCCCTTTAAAAACTGCGAAAGTTTGACCGATTTTTTAAAAATAGCAAAAAAAGTTTTTTTGAGCTAATTTTTTTTCTGTGAGTCCGTTGAAATGTTAAAATATCATATAAAAAAATTGGTGTGCGCCAGCACTAAGTTTGCACACTTTTAAAAGGTAATGTGCAAACTTAGTGTGCACAGGAGCCTGCCTCTCTCTCTCTCTCTCTCTCTATATATATATATATATATATATATATATATATATTGGTGCTTACTCTAAAATGGGCCATTTTTCACTGTCCACTTAGCACATGGCCAGGGTAGGCACTGTAAATACAAGATCACCTTGTAAAGAAAATGGTTGTTGCTAAAAAAAAATTCCCAAAAAATTCACAACCATGACAACATTGGATGAAAATGGATTTCTAATTTATAGACAACGAGAAGATGGCCTGTTTGTAGAGAAGATGAGAATCAAACTTGACAATAGATTCGTAGCTCCCCATAATATTGACTTAGTTATTAAAATACTAAGATCACATCAATGTCGAATGGTGTAATAAGTCGAGGGAAATTAAGTACCTTTTCAAGTACATAAATAAAGGCTCAAACAAAATAATAATGGAACTCACAAAATCAATCGTTCAGAAGCATGATAATGGTAAAGACAAAATTTTAGAGGTTAATGAAATAAAATCATTCATGGATTGTCATTACTTATCTACATATGAAGCTTACTGGAGAACAAATCAATTTCATGTAAAATATCGAAACATTAGCGTTGAGTGTTTGACTTTCCATTCGCCTGACAAACAGGTTATAACTTTTTAAGTTTCAGAAAATTTGGATACCGTGATTGAAAGGGTAGATATTGAGAGGACAATATTTACACAATGAATGTCAACAAATTGCATACACAAGGATGCAAGGCAGTTAACCTATGTAGAATTTCCTTTAAAATGGGTTTGGGACTAACAGGCAAAGTAATAGTTGAGAAGATAATTTTCAAAGACCTGCCTAGGTCATATAGTATATTCTCATCCAGACTCAGGTGAAATATTTTGCCTTCGTATGCTCCTCGACGTTGTTTGAGGAGTAAGAAATTACAATGAAGTGAAGACTGTTAATGGAACTGTTTATCCAACATGTAAAGCTATGTGTTACGCTCTTGGGCTATTAGAAGATGACAAATAATGGCACAAAGCTCTAGCCCAAGCTTCACGATGGTCTATAGGTAATCAATTACGTGAACAATTTGCTGTTATGCTTTTTTTTGTGAGCTTTCTAATCCGAAAAAAATTTGGGAAGACAATTGAGAGGTTCTATCAGAAGATTTGATTCAATGCTAAAGAAAGATTATAGGGTTCTCTGATCTCATTTTGAGCGAAAATCAATTGAAGAAATACGCTCTTATGAAATTGACCAGATTTTAAATTGAATTGGTAAGGTCCTAAATGATTTCTTACCCATTCCACTTCCGGATGCTATACCCATTCGAGAAAGGAAAAATTGGCTCTTAAGAGAGGAACTTTCATACAATGCAGAATCGTTAACATGCGACAATGCTGACTTGTTCAAAGCATTGAATGATGATCAATTGGATGTTTATTTCCATGGTTTAGGTTCGTTATACTAACGCAAAAGAGGATTTTACTTCGTATATGAGGCAAGTGGAACAGGCAAGACGCATTTGTACAAAACCATTCCGGCACGTTTGCATTTAGAAGGAAAAGTGGTCCAACCAGTTACATATTCAGGAGCTGGATCATTATCGTTACCCGGTGGAAGAACCGCTCACTCGAGGTTTAAAATACCAATTGATATTCATGCTGAATCAACTGGCAATATTCATCAAGGAACCCATCTTGTAAAGCTTGATAAGCACCCAAAAATGTCTATTTTATACCCTAAATATAAGTATTTTAGTCACCCATAACTAAAAATGGCCTTATGTTTGTATTTTATTATTTCTCAGGTCACTACACAGTCGCGGTATCAAATATGCTAAATCAAGGGAATCACGACAAAATAGCGATCAAAAGTATTCAGTGAAGAAAATCAAATCATTCATGAAGTTCGAGTCCATTTTTGAGTTTGCCACGATGTGTTTCGATGCCACGAGCCTTTTTCCCATACCAAACATAAGCCTAAACGAAGCCCATTCCATTATTCGAGCCTCGTGTGTGTTTATTTTGTACTTTTACTATTTTTTTAGAATTTTTATTTGAGTCGTATATAATTTTTAGGATTTATTTTATATTTTTAGGATTTTTCAGATTTATTTAAGTGTGTTTAGTTGTATATATTGGGGTCTGAATATTATTAACCTGCGAGTCGGGTGTTTTTATGTAAACATAATAGATGTTTTTAGTTTATTAGGGTTTACTTTCTTTTTTAATTTGTTTTTAATTTTATTAGTTTAGGTTCACTATTATTATCTTTTTTTATTTTTTTATTCAGTCTTTTTATTTACAAGGTAGGAATTTATTTTTTTAGGTTTAGTAGATTTTATATTTTATATTTTATTGATTTTATATTGAGTTGTAAATATTTAGTTAATTTTCATTTTCATTTTTTTATTAGGTACAAAATAAACACATACATCCTACTCTCATACACCTCAAACACACCAAATCATTCTCAAACCCATCTCCTACCTCCCATCTTTTCTCTCCTCTTTCTTCCTCCATAACCAACTATCCACACAAACCCTCCAAACCTGAATACACCCCATACCCATTTCTACCTACCAAAATTGAGCTTTCAAACTCGGTGACCTCAGCCTTTACCAACCCTCCTTTTGTCGGCGACCTATTGCTCCTATATAAACCTGTCGGTCTTGCCCAAAAACCAGCCTTATATCTCCCCGGTTACACTCACCACGAAATCAACCCGGATCCTTGTAAACCCGATTGCAGTCAAACATCCAAATACCCGAAAAAATAACCCGACCTACCCGTTTCAACCCAATTTGGAACCAATTACCCTTATCAACTGATGACCCATTCCATACTTCCTACAAATTAGGAACTAAAGCCATTTGCAAATCTCAAAACAAAAGAGCAATGTGCATAACCTTTTACCCAAAAATCTTGACTTACCAAATACCAAATCCCAAAAATCTCCCTCATAACAACGTTGCAATTTGACGCTATTGTTTGTAGAATCGTCAAAATTATGGATTTGTGTGCATGTAGTATGTTTAGTTCATTAAGCTCACACTTTAATTCTCATATGGCTATTATAAAGTTTGATGATCTATCGCTATCAATTAGATCTTCTTGAACGTTTCAATGTGTTGGAATGATGACTCATTTGTTGTAGTTTCATGCCCATTCATTCCATGTCCATGTTTGAGAACATCGGAACTATGTTTGCATGTAACTCGCATTTTTAGCTTTTATGAGTTTTTGCATTTTGTGTTAAAAGCCTACTTTTTTAACACTATTTTGCTGCTGTCAGGCCGTTCCACTGATTTTTTTTTGAAAATTTTTTCACTGGGGAAATATATAAGATATTTTTGGGAAAATGTGAAAATTTGGCAGGTCGCGAGAAGTCGTTCAAACGACATCTCTATGTCACGCGAACGACATCTGTACTTCGTTCGAGCGACGTCCTCATTTAGTTTGAGCGACGTCCCTGGGTCGTTCGAACGACAGGATGGATTCTTACTTCTGATTGGTTTGTAGTCCACTAGTTTATGTTATGATATTTTTGGTACTGCTGGAAGTGTTTCTGGACTGACTGATTTATATGGAGGTTTTATTGTTTTAAAATTGGTATTTTGCATATAGTCCGTTTATCACACCTGATTAGTTTGATATATTCTTTGCGTGATTCATTGGTTTACTAGCTACTGATTTGTCATCTCTTGATCATATTTAGCTGGTTGTTTCCTGGTTATCTAGCGTTTTCAATTCTAATATTGGTATCAAATTGATTAAAATTGGTATATTCTCATGCTAGATACTTTGATTGGTTTATCTTTTCACCGAATTGTCTATTCGAGACAAAAAGGGGGAGAGATGTATGTGATGTAGGAGTGGATTTGATATATTTGAGATTTTTTTGAGCATGTTATTGATTGCATATTTTATAAATTGGTAGTTTAATTTGGTATCATATTGTGGCTCAATTGTTTGACAAATGATTGTTTCAGATATTATTCATATTGGTATCTACTGTTGTTTGGTATCATTTGGATATATATTGGTTTCATTTGTTCCTCCATACTTCACTGGGTATTTTTTTGTCTATTTTATGTGTGTAGGTATGCTTCAACTATTCGAGATTTCAAGTCTACATCACATTCAGATAGTTCATGCTTGCCGGTGCGACATATACTAGTCCGTGTCCTGTATTTTTGATTTTGAGTTTATGGGATGGGACTTCGGCATCATACGTCTTGATGACCCGGCTTAGGCATTTCACTGGTTTAGTTTTGTCCTGGAATAGTCAAAGGGGGAGATTTGTAAGGACATAAATTTCCAATTGAGTCCCTGTATTGTTTTGACTTAATTCCGTGAACAAAACTGTGTTTGTAATATGTCATAGGGAGATTTTATTGTGTCACGATTCCACTTGGTCTATGACGTATTGAAGAAATTGAAGACGTTGAGTCAAAGCTTCAAAGAATTAATCATGCCAAAGTTTAATTGGTGCAAGTTTACTCGTCTTCAAGTTAAATGCATTCTGAGATCACTTATGTATGAATGCGTATAATTAATGGTGCTCGGAATTATTTTTATAGAAGATAAGGATGTACTTTTATAAAGAAAAATATTTTAAAGTGTTTTAAATGGTTTACACTACGTTTTATTCTGATAAACTCGAAATAGAGTTTGACTAATTCGGATCTCTTTTAAAAGAGACGTTTTAAACAAAAAGTCAAACTAACGCACTGTCGTTCAAACGACATAAGCTCTCGTTTGAACGAGATGCTCATGTCACGCGAACGATGTGGCCTTGTCGTTATAACGACACGTTTTTTGAGTCGGCGTTTAAATCTTATTTAAAGCATGGTTTCGTCAGAGTTTCGTAGGTGTGCATCTGGAAAAATAATTTACCATCCAGTACGTTGTTTGCACATTTTTTCTAAGGTTTACAAAGCATAAACACATCCTTAGATTTTGCAAAGATCCGAGTTATCATTCTTATATGTTTAAGTGATCTTGCGGCACTAAGAAGGTTTGTTCTACCATTGAACATCTGGGTTTTGCGGTGAAGAAAAGAGAAGTACTTCTTGTTCGACATCGTAGACGAATGAAAGCCATTCAGTGGACACCGAGGAAGACATAATTTATGCGTGGGTACTATTGAAGAATGGTAGAAGACCAGAAGGAGCGTCAAGACCCGTGGGGATCGAGTCATTGAGTAAGGCTAATCTGTCTTTATAAAACCTTTGTTCGTAGTGATTGTCTGGCTTGGGCCGTCCGAGGTTGTTTTCCCATTTTGGGTTTTTTTCTCGTACATCCGGCTTGTGAGTATTCTTTACTTTATTTTCTTTCTTTAATCACTAGATGCATGTTTAGGATTAATCAAGATAAAATTGGTTTAAAGTAAGATTTAGGTTTTCACAACTTGGTTTGGTGCACTTTAAAAGTTGGATTTTTTTTGGTAAAAATTGGTTTGATTTGAAACACACGTGTAGGACCACTCTTTCAGTTAAAAAGAGTATGGGTCCTAATTTTTTTATAGTAACGATTTCGGATTTAATTGCTGAAAACGATAGTGTCGAGTTTATGATTGTAATGAGAGTTAAATTGCAAATTCAATATCATCTCGAAACATTTCAATTGAACAAATTAAAAAATTAATGTGTAATCCCACCTCTTGTATCTTCTCACAATTCTAAACTCGGTTACATTTTCAATTTTAGTAGTTGTTTAATTACCTTTGATTTTTGCAGTAGTTGATTCATTCTTCCTTGAAATTGTTTTTAAACAAAAAAGATTAAATAAATAAATAAATAAATAAATAATTATAAAAAAATTGAAATTACAAGGAATCACGCAAATTGTTTCTTCACTTGAAAGTTGGATTGATACCCGTACTTTCCACAATGCTAGTTATTTAACAAGTTTTGTAGGTAATTCAATGGAACTTTGAGACTCGGCATTTGGAAACAACGACTGACGCATCTGAATTATGTTATGAAATGACGAGATATCGATTCTAAATTTAACAGTTGAAAACGATAATGTTGAGTTTATGATTGCAACGAGAGTTAAATTGTAAATTCAATATCATCTCGAAACAATTCAATTGAATAAATTAAGAAATTAAATGAAATTGATTATGCGGTGTAATCCTACCTCCTGTATC
Organism: Sambucus nigra; assembly: GCA_949130495.1. Taxonomy (NCBI): domain Eukaryota; kingdom Viridiplantae; phylum Streptophyta; class Magnoliopsida; order Dipsacales; family Adoxaceae; genus Sambucus; species Sambucus nigra. Next base: position 548,689,284 of record OX422212.1, on the reverse strand, counting down.
TTCTCACAATTTTAAACTCGGTTACTTTTTCAATTTTTGTAGTTGTTTAATTACCTTTCATTTTTGCAGTAGTTGATTAATTTTTTTTGAAATTGTTTTTAAACAAAAATAAATAAGTAAAAAATAATAAAAAAAATTATAAAAATTATAAAAAATGAAATTACAAGGAATCACGCTAATTATTTCTTCACTTGAAAGTTGGATTGATACTCGTACTTACCACAATACTAGTTATTTAACAAGTTTTGTAGGTAATTCAAGGGAACTTTGAGACTCGGCATTTGGAAACAATGAATGATGCATCTGAATCAAGTTATCAAATGACAAGAGATCAAATGGCGTTGTTATCGCTTTCTTTAAGATTGAAGAAAGTTGAAGACTTGTAAGTTTTTTTTCGTGGTATTTTTTCCTCCTCCCTCCTCCTTAGACTGGTTGAATAGGATTATTGAGGCCTTGTAATTATTTGGGTGCGTTTGACACCATATTTTTTTTAATAATTATGCATTCAAAATCAAAAACGGGAAAAGGGAAATGGGACAAAATAGAGAGAGAGAGAGAGAGAGCCCTTGGAGTCGAAATTTGAAGCCTCTTTATTTGGGGTCCGTAGGACTCCTGGGGACGATTGAAGTTAGGCGAGCATCCCCCCGACCAACTCAACTCGGTCTTCACCTCACGTGTGTAAAAGTCATAGGAGGTAATTTTTTTTATCACTCATGAATCTCCTGCAAGCGAGTTCATTTTTGTGTGATTAATTGCTCATGTGTGCTTTTAATTTCTCCATCGCACTTAAATTGAATGGTTTGATGAATTAATCTACCTTAGACCTATACCCGGTCATTGCAATGAGTTGGGATTTTATCACCCACTCAATCACGTTTTCCTATTTGCTTGTTACCCGTGCTATCACTTAAATTAAAATCAATCAACTAGCAATCCAAGTAGTATCGGTGTTCATTAGGACCCTTTTGGAACGAGACACTTGAAGGATACTCTAGTGAGTTATTTCCACCCCTGCGAATCTTCATTCGACTTTCTTAAGACTATTGTCAAGGGAAACTGGGTTTTAAGTGAGGTCTCCCAGTAAAACGGGTTTGTGTTTTCCCCAGCGTGGTACCGGACAGTCAATTGTTGTAATAGCTAGTGTGGTGGCCTTAACTAGTAAGCCTTAACAAGTAAATATCTTATTCTCTCGGGAAGAAAGTAGGATCACACTTTTTACCAGCGAGGCCTAAGATTTCGTGTTTTTCTCGCTCGCAGATTAAATAAAAATTGACTACCCACTCAACTAAATTGAAGATAATAATTTGGCTATGTGTTCATTAGGATTTGCCCCTTCCTTGTACATGTCTAATTTGGTCTTTTAGGTCGTCACTTTTCCGCTCCCTCTTCCGATTTTTCCAACATGAGTTTATTGCCCTTTTTTCCAAAACGTCCACATTTATTTTTCCATGTCTTTAAAACATCAAAAACACAAAAACAATCTCCTGTTTTCAACAGCCTCCTATTTTCAAAAATCCAAAAATATTTTTCTTTTTCTTTTTTCCAAAAAACCCAAAAATATTTTTCCTTTCCTTTAACATTTTTTTCAAAAACCAAAAATATTCATTCCTTTTATGCCAAATTGGCAACGTATTGATCATCAATTAACATGTTCCCCTACTATTCCATCTCTCAATTCCCTCTTAGGTGATTGTACCCTCATCATTGATCTTCCTCCTCATCCCCTCGATTCGTATTCGTCGGAGACACCTCGTTCCCCCCCTACCCCACCCACCATGGCTGACGAATGTGCCTTAAGGGACTACTTTTCACCAATTACGTCCACTCCACCTTCCTGTATTGTTCTTACGCCCACTCCGGTGGGTAATTTGAAATTCACCTCGCGACTATTTCTATGTTGCCCAGTTTTCATAGCCTTGAACGTGAGTTTCTTTATATTAACTTGGGGAAATTTCTCACTCTGTGCGCTACTTTTAAAAATCAGAACTTAGATGAAGAAAATGTTTGTCTTCGGTTGTTTCCCTTTTCTCTCCATGATAATGCATCCATGTGGCTCCATTCCTTACCCTTAGATTCTATCCAAAAATGGGAACAACTTGTAAAGAAGTTCATGTCTAAGTTTTATCCCACGAACAAGACCAATGAAATGCGCCAAGCCATCCAGGATTTTCTTTAAAAGCCTACTGAACAGTTTTCTGACGTATGGGGTCGTTCTTAAGACTATATTAATAGTTGCCCACATCACGATCTCGAGAAAAGTCGCTTAGTCCATAGTTTTTACAATGGTCTTATCCCTTCTTCTCGTACCATGATTGACTCCATGCATAAAGGGAAGTTCATGCACTTAACTCCCACTACCGCCTATAATTTTCTCCTTGAATTAGGCGATGACTCCCAAGATTGGGAGGGCACCAATGCATTTTCACGATCCGACCCACCATATGTAGGGAACACTTCTGAGGTAAAAAATGATCCCGACTTTAAAAAATTTCTACAGAGCTTACACTCTATGACTAAAACCGTTGACGCTCTCAGTTATACTATGTAATAAAATGTTTCTCTTTCTAAACAAGCAATGAATGTCAAAGATTATAGTCCATCTTCTGGTAGTCTCTGCTTAAGCCATGACCATTTAGCTTATTTGTTCCCCCTCGTTCAAGGTGATCCTGAACCCACTATGGCCCAAGCGTGTGCCTTTAATACTGCTAGGAAATCCACGTCCCTGTCGTTTACTTTAAATCCAAACAATAGGAACGACCCCTACTTTTCCTATAAGTACGACAATAACCCTGCTCCATCTCACCCACAAATACATGTTGGTGGTCCCTTTGAGTTTCCACAAAATCCACAAAGACCACATCTCCCTCCTGTCCAGCATCAGTCCGTTCCTTACCATCAACCAAAATATCCATCATCCTTCCTCCCCCATGGAGGACACTCCAACAATAATAATCAACATGTTCCTGTTCCCCCTCCCTCACATGAGTATTCCCAAATGCTTAATTCTCAGAGTGAGTTGGTACCCCAACCTTCTTATTCCCCTCCGCCCCAATCATCCATCTCCTCCCTCGAGACTCTCCTCACTCATTTTATGACAACTCAGAGTTAAGCCATACCATGAATTAAAGCGTTTAAACCAATTTCATTCTGAGCAAGAGAAAGGTCGATTCCCCAGTCAGCCCACTGTTCACCCTAAGGGGAATGGCAAAGAGTCCGCCTATGAGGTTGGTTCCACTCCCAGCCCACTCAATTACCAAGCAGATATTAAAGCTCTGTGTACTCTTATATTGGGAAAACAAGTAGATAATAGTGTTTTTGGTCCTCGTGACGTTCCAAACCCACACATCTCACCATGCCCATTAGAGCCTATCCCTAAGGTTCTACCATCTACTAAGTCCACCACACAACCTGCCTAAAAACCTATTAAGCCCACCTCTATTTACGTTCACAAAACACCCTTTCCTCATCAATTGGATCCCCCTAAGAAAGCCCAATAATTTGATGAGATCAGGAAAGTTTTTCAGAATGTTCACATTAACATTCGCTTCCTTACCGCGATTCAATAAGTTTGATCTTATGCTAAATTTTTGAAGGACTTATGCACTATTAAGCATCGGTCAAATGTTCCTCATGATTCCTTTATCACTGAGCAAGCCACGTCCCTTCACCATGACAACGGTATTATGAAGTATAAAGTCCCCGATTGTCCATCTGTCTCTTGCATGTTAGGCGATAAGTTCACTACTCAAGCATTACTTGATCTTGGGGATAGTGTTAATATTTTACCTTACTCCCTCTACCTAGAGTTAGTTTTACAAAACATGAAATCTACTCATGGTACTCTTCAACTTGTTGACCGCTCCATCAAAGTGCCTAAAGGAATAGTTGAAGATGTTTTGGTGAAAGTATCTGACTTTTAATACCCAGTGGATTTCATCATCTTAGACACTCCTGCGCCCGACCCAACCAATACTCCTATCATATTGGGTCACCCATTTTTGGCCACTTCCAATTCCATCATCAATTGTCGTGACGGGTCCATGAATCTATCTTTTGGCAACATGACTATCGAAGTCAATATCTTCCACCTTATGCAACCAAAGGCAGATGCCAATTCTATTGATGAGGTGTGTGTGATTGACTCCTTAGTTAACAAGATTTTTTACTAAACATACCCTAATGATCCTCTCCAATAATGTTTGGCCCATTTTAGAACTAACTTTGATATTGATTCGTTCATCTCTTAACTAAATGCCATATTAGATTCCACTCCATTCATGGACACTTCCTCCTGGGCTCCTCCATCTGAGTCCCTCTTTGTTGACATTCTTCACTCTATTGATCACCCTGTTAATCCATGCACCGATAGTTCCCCGGACTCTATTTTCGCGTCTGAGTCCGATGTCTCTCCTGCACTACCTACTACTTTGGATCTTAATCCATTACTTATGAGCTTAAATATACTTTCTTAGGCCCCAACCAACATCACCTTGCCATCATTGCTTTCGACTTGACGCCCGATCAAGAAGATATATTGGTCCACACTCTTACATAACATAGCATTGCTATCGGATGGATAATTTTAGATATTCACAACATAAACCCCAATGTGTGTAGTCATTGCATTCATTTGGAGGAGAATGCTAAGACTTCCCGTGGGCCACAACGTTGACTAAATCCTGTGATGAAAGAAGTTGTGAGAGCTAAAATTTTAAAATTTCTCGATGTCGGTATTATCTACCCTATATCGGATGACCAATGGGTCAGTTCCATTCACGTAGTGCCAAAAAAGTCTGGCATCACCGTCGTAAAAAATAGTGATAATGAGCTTGTGCCCACCCGAATGCAAACTGGTTGGCATGTTTGTATTAACTATAGAAAGCTCAATGTTGTCACTCGCAAGGACCATTTCCCTCTACCATATATTGACCAAATGCTCAAATGCTTAGCTGGCTATGCATATTACTCCTTCCTTGACGTCTATTCAGGGTACAACCAAATCCCCATTACCCCTAAAGACCAAGAGAAAACTACCTTTACGTGCCCCTTTAGCACTTTTGCATACTCCCGCATGCCTTTTGAACTTTGCAATGCACCCGCGACTTTTCAATAATGTATGATTAACATTTTTAGTGACGTGGTAGAACATTTTCTCGAAATATTTATGGATGATTTTTTCGTTTTTGGTTCTTCCATTGAACAATGCTGTTTTCACCTCACTCTAGTCCTCCAACGTTGTCAAGAAAAGAAATTGGTCCTCAATTGAGAAAAATGTCACTTCATCTTAAAGAAGGTAATTGTCTTAGGTCATGTTCTTTCGCGTGATGGTATTAAAGTTGACAAAGAGAAAATCGACTTGATTTCCATGTTTCCCATTCCCAAGTCTATTAAGGACATTCGCTCCTTCTTAGGACATACGGGATTCTACCGTCGTTTCATTAAGGACTTTTTTAAAGTCGCTCAACCGTTAACAACTCTTTTATCCAAAGATATCCCCTTTGTCTTTGATGACGCTTGTGTCACATCTTTTGAGCGCCTTAAAGCCAAACTCACTTTCACTCCTATCATTCAACTTCTAAATTGGTCTCTACCTTTTAAGCTCATGTGTGATGCCTCTGACTTTTCTCTAGGTGTTGTTCTTGGTCAAAGGGTTGACAAGCGCCATCATGTCATCTATTATGTTAGGAAAACCCTCCATGACGCTCAACTTAATTACACGACCACTAAAAAGTAGTTTTTAGCGATCGTCTTTGCTCTTGATAAGTTTAGGTCATATTTCATAGGTTCCCCTATCATCGTTTACACTGACCATTCCGCCCTACGGTACCTTCTTCACAAGAAGGATTCTAAGCCACAATTGATACGGTGGATTCTCTTGCTTCAAGAGTTTGACGTATAAATTTTCTATAAAAAAGATTGTAAAAATGTTATCGTCGACCATCTCTCCTGCATTACTATTACGTCTGACTTTGATCATGTCCCCATTTCTGAGTCGTTTCTCGATGAACAACTTTTTTCTATCTCCACCTTGCCTTGGTATGCCAATATTGTTAATTTCCTCGTTACCAACCAACTGCCCAATAATTGGTCAAAACAAGAGCGTTCCAAGTTCATGGCACATGTGAAGTTTTACTGTTTGGATGACCTGTTCCTTTTAAGTATTGCACTAATCAAGTCATTCGTCACTGCATCCTCGAGCATGAACAATCCAGTATTCTCTCCTTCTGTCATGATGGTGCGTGTGGTGGCCACCTTAGCTCCAAGAAAACCTCTACCAAAATTTTGCAAAGTTGTTTCTGTTGGCCCACCCTTTTTTGACATGCCCACCACTACTGCCAGGCTTATTCAAAATGCCAACAATCTGGGCGTATATCTCGTCATTCACATGATGCCTCTCACACGCATTCTCATCGTCAAAATATTTGATATGTGGATCATTGATTTCATGGGTCCTTTTCCCTCCTCTCATGGCTTCAAATATATTCTAGTTGTAGTTGATTATGTCTCCAAATGGATTGAAGCCATCACTTGTCACACCAATAACCAACGAATTATGGTCAATTTTCTTAAGAAGTATGTCTTCACACGTTTTGGAACTACCAAAGCTTTCATTAGTGATGGGGGTAAACATTTTTATAATCGATTATTTGAACATTTAGTGAAAAAGTATGGTGTTACCCACAAAGTTGGTCTCTCTTACCACCCTCAGACTAGTGGTCAAGTTGAGATTTCCAACTGTGAGATCAAGCAAATCCTTAAAAAAAGTTTAATCCTAATAAGAAAGATCGGTCCTTATGCTTGAATGATGCTTTTTGGGCATACAATACTTCTTATAAGACTCCTATTGGTATGTCTCCTTATCGCTTGGTCTTTGGTAAGTCATATCACTTACCTATCGAGCTTGAACATCATGCCTATTGGGCCATCAAAACCCTTAATATTGATATCGACGAGGTTGGCTTCATCGAAAGATCCAACTTAAAGAATTAGAGGATATATGAAATGATGCCTATAATTTGTCCAACAAGTACGAGGACAAAATGAAGTTGATCCATGACCAAAGTATCCTGCGCAAATAATTCCACCCTAGTCAGAAAGTGTTGTTATACAATTCCCATCTTCATCTCTTTCCCAGGAAGTTAAAAACCAGGTGGAATGGACACTTTGTTATTGAGTCTGTTCCTCCCTATGGTGCCATCACTGTTCACAATCCCAAGGATGGTAGCCTCTTTCAGGTCAATGGTCAACGTTTGAAGCCTTTCTTAGAGCTAGGCCCCACTCACATAGAAGATATTGACCTTGTTGGCCCCCTTTTCTGAAGACTGATTGTTCAGTCGTGTTTAGGGGTGATTCCCATCATCCCCACCATTTATGCTACCCAGATCTATCCTAGTTTATACCTAGTTTTGGGTGAGTTCCAATCGGTCTGGCTGAAGAGGTTAAATTTAGCGCTACCGGGAGGCAGCCCATTGTATCTTGTTTCTGAGTACAACGCTTATCCTGTTTAGGGTGGTGTTTCACATCACCTAATGATTTTCACATTCTCTATAGACTTGTACATATTTTTGTGCCGATCTGTTCTTCAGATTCCATCTCTGCTCCACCATGCGGTACATTTTCACTAGCGGTTCACTATGGTAATGTATTTCCTACCTTGTGCTTTTCATTTTTTATATATAGTTTTAAACATCGAGGACGATGTTCTCGTTTGTTTGGGGCTAGGAAATTTATCGAAATCGTACTTCTCTTGAAAAAAAATTCAAAAACAAATCATTTTAAACTTTTTTTTGTGCAGTTTAACTCAATTTTTTATGACATGAATGTAATACCCCGTACTTTTGACTATATTTATTTTTGGGATTAATTAATTAAATGCGTATTAATTGGAAATTAATCCGGGTTATAAATACTAATGAGATCCGAGTTGGTATTTGATTATGTGCATACATGTTTTGATTTATGTATTGGGTATTATAAAATTTATCGTGAGATTGATAGACGGCATTTTAGAAATTTTGTTGAGACGCGTGGGACCGTCGCGTCACGGTGTAATATTTTGATAATAAAAGTGAATTTAAAATCTATAACCCGTATGGTCGTTTTGAGTGCACCAACGCGTCCAGAAGGGCCGAGATAGTCAAAAAACACTAGCCGGGGGTATAGTTTGGGTCCCGGGGTATTTTTAGGCCATACCGGCAAATTAAAGGGTATTTTGGTAATTTTACATTTTTAGGAATTAAAAGTGACGAAAATTGGTTAATTAAATCTGATGTGGATTTGATCCACTAAGCCCATAACCAACTCATATTAACCTAGAAGGCTACGTAGGTTATCATTTAGGTTTTCTAAGTTTCCCCAAATCAAACCCTAGCCACCTTAAGCCACCATTGGAGAAGAGCTTGGAGAGAGGAATTTCTGCAGAAAACTTCATCAAATCTACACCAAAATCAGAAATCAAACTAAGGCAAGTGATTTAAGCTACATTCCTTATGCAGTGAATGCTTTTTCCATGTTAGAAACCTTGATAATCAATCCTATTTAAGAGTTAAAAGAAAACCCATGAAATTGGAAGTTATTATTTAATTTTGGGATAGGTTTGCATGTAGAAACATTGTTTGAAGATTGAATTCAGAGATTTCATATCTATGTGATGTATAAACGGATTAAAATCTGGGAAATTATGATGAGAAAAATCTAGGGTTTGTGTTCTTGAAGAAAATCAGGGAATAATGTAGAAACTTGTGATTTATTGATGTTTAGAAGGTATTAAACCCTTAAAAGATGTTAGTATATCTCCTTAGTATGTTTGAGGATAGTTAGAGAACTTAATACAGTGTTGGAACGAATTTTAGAAGAGATTTGAGGAGTAAAAATGGATAAAAACGAATTGGGGAAAAATCTGGGCCGAATCTGGTAGCTCGTTAGAAGCCCCAACCCAGGTCGTTCGAACGAACTCGTTCGAACGAGCTTCTAACGAGTTGACCAGTCGCTGCTAACGAAAAGGGATTTCGTTCGATATCTCGTTCGAACGAGATATCGTTAGAAGGTACAGTTCGTTCGAACGAACTGGAACCTCGTTCGAACAAGACTTCTAACGAGTTGGCAGAGGAATCTCGTTCGAACAGTCTCGTTCGAACGAGACTTCTGACGAGTTGACAGTTTGGTCCTTTTTGGACTGTTTTGATTTTTGGAGTCCCGTAAACTTGTTCGAGGATATAGATGACCTTCCTTTGATGATGTGAGGATAGATTTGGGACTTTTGGGTTATTGAGAGGAGTAAATTATATACGAGAGTTATATTCAATGAACCATTTGAGTTGAGACGTGAGTGTCTACTACGACGTGAGGATGAATTATGGTGCGTATAATTATAAACCAGAATAGTATGAATTGTGATAATTATAAGTTAGTATGAGAATACGATATGTACTACGATTAAACTACGGTATTACTAAGATGTGTGTTTACTTTGTATTGGTATATGGATTGTGTGTATGACATACCTACCATACTTGCTATCACAGGAGGTTGCGTTCGCTTAGGACCCTCTAATCCTTGTGTGCCTACGGGGGGGGGGGGGGGGATATAGACTGGTACCTCGATGAACATAGGTCAGAGAAAGACTTATTGGGATGTTAATAAGTTCGCTGATCGTGGGAGCGTAGGTATGTGCGTGACCCATGTGATGTGACTGTGTTCGCCTCCACTATTTGTGATTTGTGTTATCTGAACTATTCCTGAGAGATTCGGAATATGTGATCCTTATGTACGTGATGTACCGGGATAGATAGCAGAGTATGTGTGCACCGCAGCTTAGTTCTCGGGGTGCTTGTATTGTATATTTATGATGTGAATAATATACACTTAATTAATGGGAATCTTCATGTTAATGTTTTAAATATAACTACAGTATTGTTTCGAGAATAACATAACGCGTTAGTGATATATATATATATATATATATTGCATATTGAGCATCTGAGTTTACGTTAAATCCCTGTCTATTTACGAGCATTATGTTAATAGAATCGAGTAATAAGCGTAGGACCTATTCCAGTCTAGCTAGATATAATGTCACTTAGCTAGTGGTTTACATCGTTGTAGATGGGTACTTACGTTAGGAGTGCACAGTTAGACGAGAGGTGAGAACATCATGTGAGTGCACGTCCTAACATGTACTTTGCATTTAATGTTTTAAATGTTTTTAAAGCACTTGCAGGTTTTTAAAATTTAACTCCACATTCGGGCTCTGACCCGTTTGCTTTTCAAATCTTTTTCTTGTAAAACCATTTTAGGTGCCCAGCCACAAGGACACCAAGCTTAGGGTACTCATTCAGGTGACGAGCTGTAGCTGTTTGTGGAAGCTACAGGGACTTTGCTTGTAGACGCTTCTATCTTTTGGATTCTAGAGTCACTATCTATCAGTTGTAGGGCATGTTGCCCATTTCTATTTAGAGACATCTTTTACATTTCAGTTTTCAGACTTTAGCATGTATTGTTTCAGTATTCGTTTTACTTATCAGTTGTGGGATTGTAGTGAGGAGTTTTCCTCCAGACTTTATTTACTGTATTGTGATGGTTATTCGTTTTACTTCAGTATGGTGAATGGTGTTATTTATTTCTTCATTACACTTGTTGCATGTTAATCAGACTTAAATTAAAATTTGGTAACTTATTTTTTAAATACTAGGTGGTTAGTAATAATAAAATGTTTTCGACGGTGATGCTATTAACTGAGCCAACTTGGCATTTTGAATTAATTTAATAAAGGAGTAGCTACCCGGTATTTAATTAGTCGGGATGTCCAAGGTGGTATCAGAGCATCAGGTTCTAATGTCCTTTAGGATCTTTACGGCTATTATGTTTCCGCTACGTTTCTTTGATATAGAGCCCTATATTTTAGGTATGTTGTACTCTTTTTGTGTATGCTTCGTTCTTCAGCTATATTAAGTTTATAACAGCGAACTTATAAACTTTGTTCTTATTTCAGATGCCTCCACGACGTGCACGACGAGTTCCCAGGGATGCAACGCCCGAACCCCAGCCCGCTCCAGTTCAGGGCATGATGAACGCCGCTGAGGTTGCTGCTATAGTAGCCTAAGCGGTAAATGCCGCGATTGCCGTGATTCAGCAGGCACCACCTCAGGCTCCGGTTGCCGAGCCAGTACAGGCTAATGCATTCCCGTCTGCTTGGGAACGTGTACGTGACGCTTTTCAGAAAGCGCATCCGCCAGAGTTTGCAGGTAGCTCAGATGTGGTAGTCTCGAGACAATGGAGGAAAGACATGCAGAGGCACTTGAGGATGCATGAGTGCACTGATGTTCAGAAGCAGGTGCTAGCTACTTTCAAGCTATTTGGATCTGCGCTACAGTGGTGGGAGTCCATTAAAACCACGGAGGAGAGGGATACCCTCACGATTCAGGAGTTCTGGGTGCGGTTCGACCGCAAGTACTTTTCGTCGGCTGTTCATATGAAAATGAGGAGGAAGCTGATGAGTCTAAGGCAAGAAGGCAAGACAGTGGCCGAGTATGAGGCCGAATTCACGAATCTGTTGGATATCGTTCCAGACGAGATACCAACAGAGAAGAAGAAGATTGAGAAGTTCACCGACGGGTTAAATTGGAGGATCCGTCAACATCTGCTAGGGAACCTATCGTTGGCCACTTATTCTGATGTGGTTAACGCTGCATTGTTGCACTGCCAGGACCACCGTTTTCATATGGCCGAGGGCAAAAGGTTGGGAGAGTCTAGTTATCAGGGCAGGACTGGAGGACATGGTGCCAGCGGGGCACAATCTGGTCAGGGGCAGAGACAGAATGAGCAGGGCTTCCAGTAGGGGGATAATAAGAGGTTCCGGTCAGGGAACTACAGGCAGGGACAGGGAGGTTTCCGTCAGGGCCATCAGGGTCCAAACGGCCATCAGGGCCAACAAGGGCAGAATGGGCAGCAGTTTCACCAGGGCCAGCAGGGCCAAGGGAGGAACGGTAACGGCCACCAGGGCCGGGGACAGCAGGGGCAGAGGGGAGGGAACTTCCCAGGGAAGTGCTTTGTTTGTGGCAAGACTGGCCATAAGAAGCAGGATTGTCCTGATAGGGGCAGGGCCCCACAGCAGCAGCAGGGTGCTCGCCAGGAGCCAAGAGGCCTATGTTTCTCGCCGCTCTTCCCGCACCGCCACAGATGGCAGCACTGCCACCCATTCCAGCAGTCCCGGTTCAGCAGGGGCAGCTACAGTATGGACGTGTCTACAACGTCCACCAGGTTGCAGTTCTACAGGCACCGCCCGCGATTGAGGGTACATTTCCTATCCATGGTACTATGGGTCGGGTATTGTTTGATACGGGTGCTACACATTGTTTTATAGCTACATACTTCGCGAAATCTTTAGGATTGTTAGCTACGGCAGAGAGCACAGTGACGTGTGTCAACTCACCATTGGGGAGTGGGTCACTTATTTTCTTTATATGCCGGGGAGTGGGGGTAGAGATTGGTGGTTTGGTATTGCCTGCAGACATGTTAGTGTTAGACATGCATGTTCACTATGTGATCATCGGTATGGATTGGCTCGTAGCATATAGGTCCATGATTGATTGCTTCAGCGGGAGAATTGTTTTTGCCATTCCGGGGCAAGAGATGTTTGTAGTGGCTATGCCTCGCCCAGAGGGAGGATCGACCGCTCATCTGTATTGCATAGAGGAGGATACCTCTAAGGAGGTTGTGATTCCTTTAGATTCCATCCCGGTTGTCAGGGAGTATTCAGATGTGTTTCAGGAGATACCAGGCTTACCACCCAGTCGAGAAATAGACTTCGTTATAGATTTGCTACCGGGTACGAGACCTATAGCACGTGCACCGTACCGTATGGCTCCAGCTGAGATGCGAGAGTTACGGGATCAGATAGAGCAGCTGTTAGGTCGGGGCTTTATTCGCAGGAGTACCTCACCTTGGGGCGCTCCTGTTTTGTTTGTGAAGAAGAGGGACGGTTCACTGAGATTATGTGTGGACTACCGAGAGTTGAATAAGGTCATGATACGAAATAAGTATCCGTTGCCTCGAATCGATGATTTATTCGACCAGTTGAGAGGAGCTTCTTTCTTCTCGAAGATTGATTTGAGATCGGGATACCATCAGTTGCGTACCAGGGAGGAGGATGTCTCGAAGACTGCATTCTTATCGAGATATGGTTCTTACGAGTTTCGGGTTATGCCTTTCGGATTGACCAACGCTCCAGCAGTGTTTATGGACTTGATGAACAGAGTGTTCAGGGATTTCCTAGATCAGTTTGTCATTGTCTTCATTGATGACATTCTGGTTTACTCTCAGACAGAGGAGGAGCACGCCGAGCATTTGAGGCAGGTTTTGCAGACACTTCGTCAGGACGAGTTGTATGCAAAATATGAGAAGTGCGGGTTTTGGCTGAAGGAAGTCCAGTTATTGGGTCACATTATTTCCGACCAAGGGATATCTATTGATCCGGGGAAGGTATCAGCGGTGAGGGAGTGGGGAAAGCCCACGACACCAACTGAGATTCGTAGTTTCTTGGGTTTAGCAGGATACTACAGGAGGTTTATTCGGGGATTTTCGTAGATAACAGGTCCTTTGACACATCTTACTCGTAAAGGTGTGCCGTTCATTTGGAGTGATGCCTGTCAGTTGGCATTCGATGAATTGAAGGACAAATTGACCTCAGCACCTGTGTTAGCATTGCCGAGACCGGGAGTTGAGTATTTGGTTTACACTGATGCGTCTTTGCAAGGACTGGGAGGTGTATTGCAGCAGGAGAGAAGGCCATAGCTTATGCTTCCCGTAAGCTTAAGCCTCATGAGAAGAATTACCCCACGCATAATTTGGAGTTGGCAGCGGTAGTATTTGCCCTACGGATTTGGAGGGACTATCTTTTGGGGGAGAAGTTCCAACTGTTCACGGACCACAAGTTCCTACAGTACCTGTTCACGCAGAAAGAGTTGAATATACGGCAACGTAGGTGGCTTGAGTTTGTGAAAGACTACCAGTTCGACATCCAGTACCACCCAGGTAAGGCTAACGTGGTAGCAGACGCGTTGAGCCGTAGGCCAGCAGATGAGGTGGCAGAGGTGTGGAAGGCAAAGTGGAAGGAATTGGGACACCAGGATGCTGTGGCCCGATCTTTCATGTCTGTGATGACCGTTACATCGCAGATTGTCACGAAGATAGTACGGGCACAGGCTAATGACTCGTTCTGTCAGGAGCAGATAGTTCGATTACTAGCAGAGGGAGCCGAATCCTATACCGTTAGCTCAGACGGGGGATTACGCTTCAATGGGAGATTGGTAGTTCCAGAAGGGGAGGAATTACGACACGATGTGATGGCAGAGTCGCACGGCTCACGATTCGCGGTACATCCCGGAGGGGACAAAATGTACCAAGACATGAGACGCCAGTATTGGTGGAGCGGTATGAAGAGAGATATCGCTGAATTTGTTTCAAAATGCGCCACTTGTCAGCTTGTAAAAGTGGATCATCAGAAACCGGCAGGATTGCTACAGCCATTGGAGGTCCCAGTGTGGATGTGGGAGAGCATATCCATGGACTTTATTACGGGGTTGCCGACGTCGCAGAGGGGCCACGACTCCGTTTGGGTAATTGTGGACAGGTTGTCCAAAGTCGCTCACTTTTTACCCGTAAGGACTAACTACACTATGGGACAGTATGCCCAGCTCTTCATTTCAGAGATTGTGAGACTTCACGGTGTGCCCCTAAATATCGTGTCTGACAGAGACAAGATATTTATTTCGAGGTTTTGGGAGAGTTTCCAGGAGGCCATGGGCACGGAATTGCGGTTGAGTACGGCTTATCATCCGCAGACTGATGGGCAGACCGAGCGCACAAATCAGATGTTGGAGGACATGCTACGCATGTGCATTATTGACTTCGGGGGTGGATGGGAACAGTACCTCCCACTGGTGGAGTTTGCTTACAACAACTCCTATCAGTTTACTATTGGCGTGGCTCCGTTTGACGCATTGTACGGTAGGCCTTGTTGTTCCCCAGCATGTTGGTTAGAGGTGGGGGACAACAAACTGCTTGGGTCGGAAGTAATTCAGGATACTTCGGCAAGGATTGAGTTGATTCGGAGTCGCATTCGGGTAGCTCAAGACAGGCAAAAGAGTTATGCTGATGCGAAGAGATTTTTTAGGGAGTTCCAAGTGGGGGACCAGGTTTTGCTCAGGGTATCTCCGATGAAGGGAATTATGTGATTCGGGAAGAAGGGGAAGTTGGCACCGAGGTATGTGGGGCCGTTTCCTATTATTGAGCGGATCGGACCGGTTGCGTATAGACTCGGACTACCGGAGCATTTGCATCGGATTCATGATGTGTTTCATATTTCCTCGCTGAGGAAATGCCTTAGAGATAATTTGGCTCATTCTCACATTGCTGTGGAGGACATTGATCTCCAGCCGGATAGCTCCTACGAGGAGGGGCCAATTGCTATTTTGGACCGAAGCGAGAGGAAACTGCGGTCAAAGATAGTCCTGTTAGTGCGTGTTCAGTGGCGACATCACAATGTCGAGGAGTCCACATGGGAGCGCGAGGATGAGATGCGCGAACGTTATCCAGAGCTATTTTTAGCAGGTACTTTCTAGTTTCGAATTTCGGGACGAAATTCAGTTATTAGGGGGGAAGTATGTAATACCCCGTACTTTGAACTATATTTATTTTTGGGATTAATTAATTAAATGCGTATTAATTGGAAATTAATCCGGGTTATAAATACTAATGAGATGCGAGTTGGTATTTGATTATGTGCATACATGTTTTGATTTATGTATTGGGTATTATAAAATTTGTCGTGAGATTGATAGACGGCATTTTAGAAATTTTGTTGAGACGCGTGGGACCGTCGCGTCACGGTGTAATATTTTGATAATAAAAGTGAATTTATAATCTATAACCCGTATGGTCGTTTTGAGTGCGCCAACGCGTCCGGAAGGGTCGAGATAGTCAGAAAACACTAGCCGGGGGTATAGTTTGGGTCCCGGAGTATTTTTAGGCCATACCGGCAACTTAAAGGGTATTTTGGTAATTTTACATTTTTAGGAATTAAAAGTGATGAAAATTGGTTAATTAAATCTGATGTGGATTTGATCCACTAAGACCATAACCAACTCATATTAACCTAGAAGGCTACGTAGGCAATCATTTAGGTTTTCTAAGTTTCCCCAAATCAAACCCTAGCCACCTTAAGCCACCATTGGAGAAGAGCTTGGAGAGAGGAATTTCTGCAGAAAACTTCATCAAATCTACACCAAAATCAGAAATCAAACCAAGGCAAGTGATTTAAATTACATTCCTTATGCAGTGAATGCTTTTTCCATGTTAGAAACCTTGATAATCAATCCTATTTAAGAGTTAAAAGAAAACCCATGAAATTGGAAGTTATTATTTAATTTTGGGATAGGTTTGCATGTAGAAACATTGTTTGAAGATTGAATTCAGAGATTTCATATCTATGTGATGTATAAACGGATTAAAATCTGGGAAATTATGATGAGAAAAATCTAGGGTTTGTGTTCTTGAAGAAAATCAGGGAATAATGTAAAAACTTGTGATTTATTGATGTTTAGAAGGTATTAAACCCTTAAAAAATGTTAGTATATCTCCTTAGTATGTTTGAGGATAGTTAGAGAACTTAATACAGTGTTGGAACGAATTTTAGAAGAGATTTGAGGAGTAAAAAGGGATAAAAATGAATTGGGGAAAAATCTGGGCCGAATCTGGTAGCTCGTTAGAAGCCCCAACCCAGGTCGTTCGAACGAACTCGTTCGAATGAGCTTCTAACGAGTTGACCAGTCGCTGCTAACGAAAAGGGATTTCGTTCGATATCTCGTTCGAACGAGATATCGTTAGAAGGTACAGTTCGTTCGAACGAACTGGAACCTCGTTCGAACGAGACTTCTAACGAGTTGGCAGAGGAATCTCGTTCGAACAGTCTCGTTCGAACGAGAATTCTAACGAGTTGACAGTTTGGTCCTTTTTGGACTGTTTTGATTTTTGGAGTCCCGTAAACTTGTTCGAGGATATAGATGACCTTCCTTTGATGATGTGAGGATAGATTTGGGACTTTTGGGTTATTGAGAGGAGTAAATTATATACGAGAGTTATATTCAATGAACCATTTGGGTTAAGACGTGAGTGTCTACTACGACGTGAGGATGAATTATGGCGCGTATAATTACAAACCGTAATAGTATGAATTGTGATAATTATAAGTTAGTACGAGAATACGATATGTACTACGATTAAACTACGGTATTACTAAGATGTGTGTTTACTTAGTATTGGTATATGGATTGTGTGTATGACATACCTACCATACTTGCTATCACGGGAGGTTGCGTTCGCTTAGGACCCTCTAATCCTTGTGTGCGTACGGGGGGGATATAAACTGGTACCTCGATGAACATAGGTCAGAGAAAGACTTATTGGGATGTTAATAAGTCCGCTGATCGTGGGAGCGTAGGTATGTGCGTGACCCATGTGATGTGACTGTGTTCGCCTCCACTATTTGTGATTTGTGTTATCTGAACTATTCCTGAGAGATTCGGAATATGTGATCCTTATGTACGTGATGTACCGGGATAGATAGCAAAGTATGTGTGCACCGCAGCTTAGTTCTCGGGGTGCTTGTATTGTATATTTATGATGTGAATAATATACACTTAATTAATGGGAATCTTCATGTTAATGTTTTAAATATAACTACAGTATTGTTTCGAGAATAACATAACGGGTTAGTGATATATATATTGCATATTGAGCATCTGAGTTTACGTTAAATCCCTGTCTATTTACGAGCATTATGTTAATAGAACCGAGTAATAAGGGTAGGACCTATTCCAGTCTAGCTAGATATAATGTCACTTAGCTAGTGGTTTACATCGTTGTAGATGGGTACTTACGTTAGGAGTGCATAGTTAGACGAGAGGTGAGAATATCATGTGAGTGCACGTCCTAACATGTACTTTGCATTTAATGTTTTAAATGTTTTTAAAGCACTTGCAGGTTTTTAAAATATAACTCCACATTCGGGCTCTGACCCGTTTGCTTTTCAAATCTTTTTCTTGTAAAACCATTTTAGGTGCCCAGCCACAAGGACACCAAGCTTAGGATACTCATTCAGGTGACGAGCTGTAGCTGTTTGTGGAAGCTACAGGGACTTTGCTTGTAGATGCTTCTATCTTTTGGATTCTAGAGTCACTATCTATCAGTTGTAGGTCATGTTGCCCATTTCTATTTAGAGACATCTTTTACATTTCAGTTTTCAGACTTTAGCATGTATTGTTTCAGTATTCGTTTTACTTATCAGTTGTGGGATTGTAGTGAGGAGTTTTCCTCCAGACTTTATTTACTCTATTGTGATGGTTATTCGTTTTACTTCAGTATGGTGAATGGTGTTATTTATTTCTTCATTACACTTGTTGCATGTTAATCGGACTTAAATTAAAATTTGGCAACTTATTTTTTAAATACTAGGTGGTTAGTAATAATAAAATGTTTTCGACAGTGATGCTATTAACTGAGCCAACTTGGCATTTTGAATTAATTTAATAAAGGAGTAGCTACCCGGTATTTAATTAGTCGGGGTGTCACAATGAATTGTCTATCATCCGTCTATTAGAAGTCTTATAATACTCGTGTTCGATCCTAAAATTATGCTTTTTACCATAAAATTAATTAATACCTCTTAAAAGCCTATTTGCACTATGAATTCCTAAACTCGGCAAAATCTGCACCATCACGTTTACAATCAAAAGTTAAAGAGTAACAACATTCTTAAGAAAGCCTTAAAAGATCACAAGTGGAGACTTAAACCCTGTGAGATTTGAGCCATTCACCTTTTTGAGGATTTTTACGTATCTCCGAGTAACGAGTTGACTCAACTTTCTTTGGGTACTGCACTTAGTCGTTGCATGGTCTCAATAATTTTTATTTTTGGCATAATCAATGAGAATGACATCATCTTCGAGTTGTATGAAACATATGTCTTGTAGTGTGTCCCGAGCACTAAATTAGTTTTACCATACACTTACGATTTTCCATATCACGTTTTCCATACTTCCCTTATCCATATATGTCCCAAATACCATCCACGTATCATTTTCCTACCACTACCATCATTTTTTAGAAAAAAGTGTGTTTGAAATTGTCAATGTAAATTGCCTTCATTTGTGTTATGAAAATAAAAATGCATCGCAATTAAAAAATATTGAAAAAAAGGAGCAAAAAATGAAAAAAAATATATAGAAAAGAAGAAAAGAAATCATGTGATCATATATTAAAAAAATGAAGACATTAGCTATTCAAATTATTTTTCACTCTTCTCACAAACACTACCATCATATCATCTTCATCATCCCATTTCCCCCTCATAAACCTCATTTTCACCTTTGATAAGGTGTTGGGACAAATGAAAAGTCTTTATGGTGAATAACTCTACATTCTCAACATAGTGGTTAGCATTCCTTTATGAGATCAAAATTCTTTCATGTGTTCGTCTATTGTTATCAGTGTGTGAGACATTTGATTTTGTTTACAATTATTCACCTCCTCACACACTAGAGACATACACTTACCCAAATCTCAGAGAGTTCGATTTAGAGAGAGATATCTAGTGAGAATTGAAGTCAAAACATTTATTCTATAAAGACAATAGAGGAATTACTCTTATGATACTCAAGATTGTTTCACACTAACACATGCTGAGTTTTAGGAAGAATTACACTTTTGGTATTAAGTAGTTTTATGCCATACTTTGATAGTTGAACATGGTGCTCCTTGATGTCCCTTTGGTTGGATTGTATAGCGTTTCATCATCAAAAGAAGAAACTGCCTTTTAAATAAAAAATTATATTTTATGTATACATTCACTACAAACCCTCACGAGATACCACTCATCCTATAGGGCAACCTATAGGTTTAACGGCTTGTTGCACATGCTAAGTGAAATCGCAAGTGCCTGCGAAAGTGGCACACTTTTTATCACTTATCTATGTTTTATCTCAATTTCTGCTCGAGGACTAGCAATGTTCTGCTTGGGGGTGTTGTGATAAGCACCCAAAAGTGTCAATTTTATACCCTGAAGTGAAGCATTTTAGTCACTCGTTTTAATTAAAAATTGCCTTATGTTTGTATTTTATTATTTCCCAGGTCACTACACAGCCACGGTATCAAATATGCTAAATCAAGTGAATTGCGACAAAAGAGCGGTCAAAAGCATTTAGTGGAAAAAATTAAAGCGTCCATGAAGTTCGAGTCCATTTTTGAGTTTTCCCCGATGTGTTCTGATTCCCCGAGCCTTTTCCCGTACCAAACATAAGCCTAAACCAAGCCCATTCCATTACTCGAGCCCCGTGTGTGTTTAGTTTGTACTTTTACTATTTTTTCTAATTTTTATTTGAGTCGTATATAATTTTTAGGATTTATTTTATATTTTTAGGATTTTTTGGATTTATTTGAGTGTGTTTAGTTGTATATTAGGGTCCGAGTATTTTTAACCTACGAGTCGAATGTTTTTATGTAAACATAATATATGTCTTTAGTTTATTAGGTTCTTGGTTATTTTTTTCTTTTTTCTTTATTTTTTATTTTTTTAGTTTAGGTTCACTATTATTATTTATTTTATTTTATTTTTATTTGACTCTTTTACTTATAAGGTAGGAATTTATTTTTTTAGGTTTAGTAGATTTTATATTTTTTGTTTTATTGATTTTATATTGAGTTGTAAATATTTAGTTAATTTTCATTTTCATTTTTTATTAGGTACAAAATAAACACACACATCCTACTCCAATACACCTCACACACTTTAAATCATTCTCACACCTATATCCTACCTCCCATCTTTTCTCTCCTCTCTCTTCCTCTATTACCAACTATCCACACAAACCCGAATACACCCCATACCCATTTCTACCTACCAAAACCGAGCCTTCAAACCCGAAAACCTCAGCCTTTATCGACCCTCCTACTGCCAGTGACCTATAACTCCTATCTGAACCTGTTGGTCCTACCCAAAAACCAGCCTTATATCTCCCCGATCACTCTCACCACAAAATCAACCCGAATCCTTGTAGACCCGATTGCAGCCAAACATCCAAATACCCAAAACTATAACCCGACCTACCCGTTTCAACCCAATCCGAAACCAATTGCCCTTATCAACTGATGACCCATTCCATCCCTGCACAAATTAGGAACTAAAGCCATTTGAAAATCTCAAAACAAAAGACCAACATGCATAACCTTTTACCCACAAATCTTGACTTACCAAATATCAAATCCCAAAAATCTCTCCCATAACAACTCAGACTCGTAGGTTTTTAATATAAAAGATAAGGTCATCTCAATTAAAAGAGGACTCACTCGGAGAGAACACAGAAGAAGAAAAAAAAGACTGGAAAGAGGGTCCAGTAGTATAGAAAAATAGGAAAAAAAATTATTTAGGTCTAGAATTATTTATAGGTCTAGTCTTTATGCTTATTTTTGTAATCAAGTTAAGGTGAGTGTGAAGACAATGAATGCAATTCAATGAATCAATTCGAAAGGAGACTTTTTCATATTGTATTCCTTACTCTTCTATTTAAATTATTGTTCCATGTTTGTGATTGGGATTTATTATTTAATTATGCTTGGCTAAACACCCATTCAAGGGGTGGGATGAAAAGTTTATGATATTAGTTTAGTTAAATTTTTTGTTTTATTGTTATGTTTCTAGGATAATTCATTTGGAATAGTCACTAGTGAATTTATATAACGAGAGTTAGTAAATTAATTTTAAAAATTAATATTTGATTTTGGGAGTCGAACTAGAGATAGGTCTTTTTCCAAAAATACATATATTAATTATGTGTGTGATTCAAAGATTCGTATGATTTTTAATAAAATTAATGTTAGCAGATATTTTGTTAAAAAGAGTATGAATCTTAATTTTTTTATTGTGACAATTTCGAATTTAATTGCTGAAAATGACAATGCTGAGTTTATGAATATAACAAGATTTAAATTGTAAATTCAATATCGTCTCGAAACATTTCAATTGAATAAATTAAGAAATTAAATGAAATTGATCACACGGTGTAATCTCTTCTCTTGTATCTTCTCATAATTCTAAACTCGGCTATATTTTCAATTTTAGTAGTTGTTTAATTACCTATGATTTTTGCAGTAATTGATTCATTCTTTCTTGAAATTGTTTTTAAACAAAAAAATTAAATAAAAAATAAAAAAAATTATTAAAAAAAATGAAATTGCAAGGAATCACGCTAATTGTTTCTTCACTTGAAAGTTGGATTGATACCCGTACTTACCACAATACTAGTTATTCAACAAGTTTTGTAGGTAATTCAAGAGAACTTTTAGACTCGGCATTTGGAAACAATGACTGACGCATCTGAATTAAGTTATCAAATTATGAGAGATCAAATCTCATTAGGAAAACAAGCTTCATTATTTGGGATGAAACTCCTATGAACCACTGAGAGTGCGCCAGCAATCAATGATTAACTTGTTTAATTAAATTCCAACTTTTAATCCTAAAAATCCTAACTCTTGCAACCAAATTGTGACAGACTAAATAAATCAAACCAAACATAAAAGGTCAATCACAATATGTGGAAAAATCCCCCAAAATGGGCAAAACCATTTATTTCACTATAATATGTAACGACTTACAATCACATCAAAATACAATTTTGACGCACGAATACCCACAGGCGTCGATTCGTCGTGGGCGGCATTTGTCAGCAAAAGGTCCCCCAAGAACTCTAGTATCAGCATTGGATAAAGACCCTTCTTCTCCACAAGGTTACTCCAAGACGAGTAGAACAATTGTATCTAGGGTTTAAACATTCACACAAATGTTTGGGAAGTATTTGTGAATCAGAAAGGCATTAAACCGTGAAAAAATGAAGCCGGTTTCTGGGCAGAATATTTGCAAAAATGTGAGTGCCAAAAGACTTGGAAAACTTGTAGAATGACACTGATTTAAATACAAAAATTAAGGCGGTGCGTCGCTCGAACGTCAGGCCACGTCGCTCGAACGACTTCACGCGAGATGGCTACGTCGCACAAACGACTAGCCAATCTCACTCGAATGACGTCAGCGAGATTTTTTTCCTTCGCCTCTACACTTAGAAAAATTTTATATTTCAAAGTAAAAACGTTCCATACCTTTAAAAATATTTTATAAAATTTCGCAAAAATTTATGCAAATAATAAACACTCTAAATAAATAAATTTACCATAATCGCGAGTGGAGTAGTGGGAACGGTTAAAGAGTACGTTGCATGTTGCATGATTCACGTATGAAGATGATGGATATGTGGCTTCGGATCAAGGGCGTCGTGGATGATCGTGTTGACATGCCGAATGTAGCGGTATCAGACATACTAGCTGTAATATAGGACAAACATAAAATTTCCTAGATTCTAATTCGAACATTTTTAAAATCATGTCCTTACAAATCTCCCCCTATGTCTATGCTGGTACATACATAAAAAAAATCCGAATTATGCTACCCAAACAAAAACCAAATGACATTATCCCCATTAAACCCAAAAACTAGAAATACTAAATGCATGTCTTCAAACAAACTTCAACATCTTTAAATCTTTAACTCTTCAATCTTTCGTTGTCATCATCAGGGTGTGAAAAAATAATCCTCAATTAGGTACCTATATAAATGAGATAAGAAACAACACCCGTGACGCGCAACAGATTGAAATATAATGATAAGCAAAAGTAAGTAACAATTTATGCTCAAGCAAATCATTATAAAATCAAACAAAATTCTTCTCCCTCATAATTCGTTCTCCTCCTTTTTATGATGTACCCAAATAGAAAAATATGAAGAACATAAAGCAAATAAAAATGGAGAATGTCACAAGGTAATCAAACTGTCTATTTTCGAATTTTTCAAAATTTTTCTCACAAAACATACAACAAATAATCACACTATGAAAGAACACCAAAACAACCAAGTCAGTGAACGCAAAAATGTAGGGATGTGAACAAATTCAACAGGAAAATCAATACATACAACCATAACATATGTGCATGATGAATGTTGGATATTCCTAACGAATG
Organism: Sambucus nigra; assembly: GCA_949130495.1. Taxonomy (NCBI): domain Eukaryota; kingdom Viridiplantae; phylum Streptophyta; class Magnoliopsida; order Dipsacales; family Adoxaceae; genus Sambucus; species Sambucus nigra. The sequence goes on along the minus strand of OX422212.1, from coordinate 548,665,164 downwards.
AACTCAACATCTTCCTTAGGTGTAAAAATAGTGGAATTAAAGAAATTGACTCAATCAAATCAACAAATCAAAGCTCAAAGTGATTTTCACACCAATAACGTCCAAAACGTTGTAACGCTTTTTCATGACTTTCAAGGTGTGCAAACCCGTTTTTCATTTCTTTCCATCCAAACTCCCACATAAATAATTAAACATTATATTTTTCTTTTAAGGTGATGAAACTAAAACCAATTGGCCCATTTGATTTGACATATTTTGATTTTTATTTCCATTTAATTTTTTCGGGCTCTTTTCAAATGGTGGCTTTCACGACGAGTTAATTTTGAACTCTCGCAGCCCTTTCTCATGATTCACTCATCATATTTAGTTGCAATTAAATCCTCACGGTAAATGATTTTTACATGCACTACTATCTTGTCAAGTTGTATCGCATTTTGGTCGTTGTATAGACAAAATTAAGATGGAGACACTCAAGATAATATGTGATAGACAAGTACAATACTAAAAAAATACCGTGCATATGTGCAATAAAGGAGATAAGGAGCCAAACATGTAAAAGATATCAAACACATGGATGAAATGATAAAGTGCTCGCGTATCCTAATGTGCTTTGTGCACAAATGTTGAACTAGATTATGGGATATGTGTATCGCGCTCGTGTCAGCACAGGAAATAGTCATGGTGTCCTGTGATATCCCATAATCCTCCAACATCTGCTTTATCCACAGAAGTTGCGTGCAATAACTCCCGATGGCTATGTACTCAGCCTCCACAGTGGACAAAGAGATGGAGTTTTGCTTATTGCTCAACCAAGTGACAAGAGCAGAACCGAAGAAGAAACACCCACCAAAAGTGCTCCTACATCCATCTGCATCCCTGGCCCAATTAGCATCCGAATAGGCACATAAATGGTCATTGGTATCAAAGGAATACCAAATGCTAAGTGAGATAGTACCACTCACGTATTTAATAATACGTTTAAGAGAGAGTAAGTGTGACTCTTTCGGGGATGCCTGATATCGCGCACAGACTCCAACACTGGCAGTAAAGTAGATAAGACTACATGTCATACGCCGATACAAGGTTTGATCTATTTTCTTGCCTGAAGTGTCCTTTCTAAGCTTTGTTGAGGTACCCATCGGTGTACGTGCATGCTTGGCGAAGTTTAGAAAAAATTTCTTCATAAGGTCTCTAACATACTTGGATTGGGAGATGAACATACTATCCAATAACTAACGAACTTGGCGACCAAGAAAGAAAGTAAGCTCACCAACCATTCTCATCTCAAACTCACTCTTCATCTCCTCCTCAAAGTGGTGAGCATGCTGGGAGCACATGGATCTAAATACTATGTTATCCACATAGACCTGGTTAACCTAAATAGCACCGTCATCTCTCCTGATGAACAACGTCATATCAACTCCCTCTCTCTTGAAGCCACGGGCTAAGAGATATGAAGTAAGTCTCTCGTACCAAGCACAGGGTGCTTTCTTCAAACTATGCAAGGCTTTCCTCAGATAATAGACGTTATAAAGGTGCTTAGGTTTTTCAAACCCTTTTTGGTTGTTCCACGTAAACCTCCTCCTGTAGAATGCCATTCATAAAGGCACTCTTGACATCCATCTGATATAACTTGAAGCGCAGATGACATGAGATGATGAGTAGTAAGTGGACGGACTCAAGCCTCATAACAGGATAGAATGTCTCGTCAAAGTCTACACCCTCTAGCTGTGTGTATTCTTGAGTGACCAACCTAGCCTTATTTTGGATAATAGTACGAGTCTCATCCACCTTATTCTTAAAAATCCTTTTGGTACCTATCACATTTGTCTCGCTAGGTTGGGGGACCAGTTCCTAAACATCATTCTTTCTAAACTGAAGCAATCCATTCGGTATAGCGCATATCCAGTGTTCATCTTTGAGTGTTTCCTTATAATTCTTGGGCTCGTCTTTGGACGTGTACAAAATATGGCTAACAATGTTCTCTAACTGAACACGAGTCTTGACCCTTAGGGTGAAATCTCCTAGAATAGTAGTAGGGTTATGATTCTTGCGAACCCAAGTAGGAGTGTCCCTTAACTCAGGAATAGGATCCACTCTGGGTGTGGGAGGCACAATGGGATCATCAGTACAAAGTGCGTAATCCTCACATAAAAGGTTAGAATCAATAAATTCTGGTAGTTCATCATCTTGCACGGTGACGATTATTGACTCCATAACCTTAGAGCTTCTCAGGTTAAAAGCCCGATATGCTCTACTAGTTGATGAATATCCTAACAATATTCCTTCATCGCTGCGGGAGTCGAACTTTCCTAATTGCTCTCTATCCCGTAGAATGTAGCATTTATTCCCAAAGAAATGGAAATATGAAAGTTTGGGCTTCTTTCCAATTCACGATTCGTTAGGCATCTTAAGAATGTGGGGACGAAGGTAAACCCTATTCACCGTGTGGCATGGGGTAGACACCTCCTCTTCCCAAAATCTCCTAGCAACTCAACGACTAATAAGTCTTCACGGCTAAAAATTCATGTTTGATCCCGAGGCTATCACAGTAAAGATCTACTTTATCTCCCTTAAACTCAGTGTCATTGTCACTACATATTCTATTAATAGTGACTCCGTATTGATTTTACATGACACGACACTTGGTCGTAAGAAATTCCACAGCATCGGATTTCTCTCTTAGAAAACCTACAATCGAGTAACGAAAGAAATCATCTACCACCACGAGTATATACCTCTTACCACCCAAACTCTCAGTACAAGTAAGCCCATAAGATCCATGTTTATCAACTCAAACACTCGTGAAGTGGTAATGGAATTCAACTTCCTGTGAGGACTACGAACTTTCTTTCCCAATTGATAGGGTCCACGAATCGCGAAAGTCAGATTTCCAAGTGATGGCAAGCCACGTACTAGGTTCTTTTTATCTAATTTCTATAAATCTCTAAAGTTCACATGACCTAAACGTTGATGCCACAGATCCATAGGAGCGATCGTGGTGCTGTTGCAGACAAATGAGGGCGTGGGTACAATTCCATAGCAATTATCTTCAATCCTCACCCCTCGCAATAGAAGTTTACCGACTTGATCATAAACATTGCATTCGTTTCGATCAAACTTTACTGCAAAGTCAGCGTCGCACAACTTGCTAATGCCGATAAGGTTTCCTTTCAAACCTTTGACTTACAAAACATCCTCTAGCTTTAGAAATCCTGGTATCTCTATTGTATGTTTTCCTACTATGTTAGATTTGCTACCTTCTACAAAGGTGACTTTACCTTCCTTGCGATCCTCTAGATAGGTAAAAAATGAGACATCACCTGTCATGTGTCTGGAGCACCCACTGTCGAAGTACCATTAAGAAGTGTTATGTGCTTTGAGAGCAACATAAACAAAAAGGGCATTTGCGTCGAGTTTAGGTACCCAAGATGAGGTAACCTTTTATTTACCCTTGTCATTGTTAGCTCTAGTTGGGATATTAGAAGTGTCCGCTAACGGCATAGAAATTCGTTGGAACTCTTCCATTAAACTCTGAGAAGTGGCGACTAGAAACTCAACCTGCTCTCTAAGACTCGAAAAATCTCTAGTGACACGTGGTGGAGCAAATGTACGTCATGTCCGACCCAAACTATAGTAAAACTCCCTAAGGTGGCCCTTTCTTTTGCAGTAGGTACAAAAGTACATAGGCTTTGTCCGAACTTGGTTTTCTTTTCTTGGTCGAACTCTTCTTCGTGGTTTTTGGCGATGGCCATATGGGTTGTGTCACATGGGACGTGGAGGCACTATCAAAACTAATTCCCTGCCTTTCACCAAAACCTAAAGTAGGGGCGACGATCATCTTTCCAATCTTTCCAGATCTATCCTCAATCTTTACCATGACCTCCTTGGATATCTCAAGGTCATGAGTAAGCTGGGCTGTAAGGGCTTAAAGTTTCTTTCGAGTGTCCATGGAGGTCTGTAGGTCACTCGTAAGACTAGATACTTGCTTGGTCAAGTCCCATTTCTCTTTCTCTAAACATCTCTCTCTCTCACCAAACTGACTCTCTCTCTGTCTCTTTCTCTCGATAGTGGTAATAGAGGACTCTCTCTTTATCGTTCTCCTAAATCTTTCTCTATGGAAACTATCCTAAGTGCTAACACTTTGTTACGCTTTTTAGTTTTAAAATAATCAGCATATAAATCAGTGTACACGCGTCATAAATCACTCTCGCTCTCACTTGGAACATCCTCCCCGTCACTTACGTCGCTTCCACTATCGAGGTGTCTCTGTGAAGTAGCATCCCCATCGTCGTGAGGTTCACTGTCAGAACTCACATGACTAGCCATAAATGCGGTGAAGTTACATTTATGCGGTGACTCATCTCCAGAATCCACCGACTCGACCTCACTGTCGTCACTAAGAGAGGCAATAAGAGAAGCTTCTCCTTTGCCTTGACGTCGCCACCTAGTAGGACACTCAAATGACTTATGACCTCTACCGTCACACTCATAACATCTCTCTTAATCTTTCTTAGGTGCGTCCTTTTTATCCTTTTCATTTTTTTTTTCAAACTTATTTTTCTCAAAATTCTTTTTATCTTTGAAATTTCCATTTTTCTTTAATTTAAGAAATTTCTTGAAATTTTTAGCAAATAAGGCCAAATTGTCTAAGTCAAAATCAAACTCAGAATTAGACAACTCTCCCTCTCTTTTCTTAGACGACTCACCTCTCTTTCTTGTTGACCCCTCACTCTTCCTAGCCTGGGCTTTAAGTGCCACCCCTTTATCTTTTGATTTTATCGTATTAGGAAGCATGTCAATTTCATAAGTCTGGAGTCACCTGCCAATTCTTCTAATTTCAGACTACTCAAATTTCCTAATGAATTTAGCACAGTGACTTTAGGGATAAAACGCTTAGGCAATGATCGCAGAATGTTTTTAACTACTCTAGCATCAGGAATGTGTTCACCCAAATTGAAAATAGTGTTAACAATATCAGATAAGCATGTATAGAATTCATCAGAACACTCAGATTCAAGCTTGTGATTGTCTTATATTGTGTTGTTAAATTTTGCAATTTTCATTCTTTAATTGCATTAGTGCCATCATGGGTAAGTTTAAGAACATCCCACGCTTCTTTAGACGTGGTACACATCGTGATGCGTCGGAATTCGTCGTGGGTGACGTTTTCGGAAATTGCACTAAGCCCACATGACTTAAATGTGCTCCATTTAACTTCTTCCTTAGTCCAAGCAGTCTCAGATTTTAAAGTAGTTACGTTATCTACAGTGACAATGGGAGGCGTCCACCCTTTTTCACACATAACCCAAACACGCTCATCAATGGCTTTTAAGTGACATCTCATATGGGCTTTCCAATATGCGTAATTGACCCGTCAAAAATTGGCACTCGATTATATAAGTTTTCCATTGAAATTGCGCTTTTTTGAAAAAAACAATTTTTAAATCAAAATTGATATCTAGAAAAATTTTGCAAAAAAAATTACACGTCATAATTGTGTAATAGGGTCTGATACCAATTTGAGAGTGCACTAGCAATCAATGATTAACTTATTTAATTAAATTCCAACTTTTAATCCCAAAAATCCTAACTCTTGCAATTAAATTGTGACACACTAAATAAATCAAACAAAGCATGCAAGGTCAATCACAATATGTGGAAAAATCCCCCCAAAGGGGAAAAACCATTTATTTCACTATAATATGTAACGATTTACAATCATAGCAAAATACAATTTTGACGCACAAATATCGGAAGGCGATGGTTCGTCGGCGGCAACGTTTGTCAGCAAGAGGCCCCATAAGAACTTCAATATCAGCGGTGGATAAAGACCCTTGTTCTCCACAAGGTTACTCCAAGATAAGTAGAACAATTGTATCTAGGGTTTAAAGATTCACACAAATGTTTGGGAAGGATTTTTGAATCAAAAATGCATTAAACCTTGAAAAACGAAGTCTGTTTCTTGGCAGAATATTTGCAGAAATGTCAGTGCCAAAAGACTTGGAAAACAGGTAGGATGACACTGCTTTAAATACAAAAATTGAGGCGGTGCATCGCTCGAACAAAGTACAGGTGTCGCTCGAACGTCAAGTCAGGTCACGTCGCTCGAACGACTTCGTGCGAGATGGCTATGTCGCACAAATGACCAACCAATATCGCTCAGATGACGTCAGCGAGATTTTCCCCTTTGCCTCTACACTTAGAAAAAATTCATATTTCGAAGTAAAAACGTTACAGCCCTTTAAAAATATCTTATAAATATTTCCGAATTATTTATGCAAATAATAAACACTCCAAATAAAAACCTTTACCATAATCGCGAGTGGAGTAGTGGGAACGGTTAAAGAGTACGTTGCATGCTACATGATACACGTATGAAGATAATGGATGCATGGCTTCGGATCAAGGTCGTCGTGGATGATCGCGTTGACATACCGAATGTAGCGGTATCAGACATACTAACTGTGATCTATGACAAATAAAAAATTTCCTAGATTCTAACTCAGACATTTATAAAACCATGTCCGTATAACCACCATCATGCATTTGAAGCCGTTGACAGAACCTTTAGAGACATAATGCATTTCAATGATGGAAAATCATCTAAAAAGACTATTGGAGGAATTATAATTCTTCTTGGTGGAGATTTTCGTCAAACGCTATATGTTGTTTATAAAGGAAGCAAAGATGAAGTTGTTTTACAAGCATCAATTGAAAAATCAAAGCTCTGGAATCCATGCCATGTCTTCAACCTAATGAAAAACATGAGGATATAAGGTTCAAATTCATTCAGAGAATGGGTCCTTGCACTAGGAGGTGAGAAACTGCAAACCGAATCATGCGGGTATGAAGACTATCCATTATGGGTAAAAATACTTAAAGCCAACCTTATCTTTAATTCAGATGAGCCGACTGTCGATATTATCTCAAGTGCATACCCCGATTTAATCAATAGATATGGTGATCCAGATTACATCAAGTCTTGAGATATTCTTACTCTAACAAACCATATGGTTGACAACATTAACGCTTACATCTTTAATGTGATTCCAGGAGATTCTAAAACATATTTGAGCTCTGATTCAATATGTAAGGCTTCTGAAAACATCCAAAACTAAGATGTTCTTTTCCCTATTGAATTTTTAAATAGATTTTCTTTTCCTTGATAAATTTTTGAATAGCTTGAACTTTCAAGAACTCCCAAGTCATAACTTGGAACTAAAGATCGGCTTATCGATTATGCTCCTGGGAAATATAAACCAAAGTGTCGGGCTTTGCAATGGAACAAGATTGATCATAACACAACTATATCCATTGGTAATTGAGGCCAAAATTATCACAAGATCGGATATATGAACAAAGGTATTCATTATGAGAATAATTATGTTAGCAACGGACTCAAAATGGCCATTTATCATGAGAATATGGCAATTTTCAGTTCGAATAGCTTTCTCTATGACAATCAACAAAAGCCAAGGCCAAACACTTGATTAAGTTTTCATTTACATACCCAAACCAGTCTTCAGTCATGTTCAATGGTATGTGGCTATTTCGAGAGTAACTTTAAGCATCGATCTAAAATTATTCATAAATAACGAAGCCCTCATTGATTGCCAATACACAAAAAATGTTGTCTATGATGAGGTTCTTTCGTTTATATCAATAGGCATAATTACATAAATTCATGAGTTGTACATGTTGTTAATCCTTTTAAATCTTCCTATACTATGTTAACTACGTGCCTCGATAATTGTTTTTCTAAAAAATCCAACTGAATCATGAACCAATTGACAAGACTTGGAGGTGTAATAAAGGGAAAGGGTGATTGGAAAATAATCGTTCGTGTGGTACGAAAATGGGAATAGAAAAAAAGATATGGTGATGAAGAAAAACTCTCATATACTATGCTATTACTTGATGACTATGTAAATCATTTAAAATTTATTAGTAACATTCATCTTGTAACATTTTGCCTCAAAACTGTTAAAATAAGATTTTAGTGTTTTTGATAACTGAATGCATAGTTTCCCAGGGTGACTCAATACATGTTATTATGCGAACAAACTTACTTGGAAAATTCAAAAATACACTTGAGGAAGTCAGAGTTTACATAATTATCAACTTCAGAGTTGTGGAAAACAAGTATAGCTACAGGGTTTCATCACATAAACTCATGATCGAATTCATACAATCATCAAGGATAATACAATCTACAGGAGAAAATTTTCTCATTCCCAAATATCATTTCCAGTTTGTGGAAATCGAAGAAATGACGTCTAAATTGGGAAACGACACATACTTCACGGGTATATTATATGCATAATTCATTTTTTCTCTTTCAATTCATATCAATATAAGCCTTACTTACGTCCTTCTCAAATGCTTTGGGTATTTTGACCGCCATGTCACCTGTTGAGGATCAGCTTTCTAGGGGCTCAATAGTAAAAAAAAAATGAGTTTTAATACTTGAAAAGATGAGGTGTTACATATTATATTTTCATATTGTCTTATTCTTTCAATTTCTATATATAATAACTATGTTTTAATTTCGGCGTGCAACATTCTACAGGGGAAAAAGATATCAGTCACTTAGTGGATTGAAGAAACTTCTCTAATAAATGAAGATTTATGCAAATAATTCACAACTCATTTGATTGAAGATGTTACATCAACAATAGTCAGACAGTTTAGAGGTACTTAAAATATGATGTGTTTCTTTTTATATTTAAACTCATAACATATTTGTACTGATACTAAAAATCTTTTTCAAAAATATGTTGTGCAGGAGATCTGTCTCTTCCGTTAACAAATGCAACCAAAGTTCATATAAATCCAGATGTTCACGCCAGTATATAATTTAGATCCGAGTAAGCAAATTGAATTTTCCCTTTCATTCTAACCCAAAATATTAGGACTTAAGATGCTCTCCTTACCGATCCAGAATGTTAAACCACTTTTAAATTGCATGTTATTGTTTCTATCTAATTAATAGGTCATTTTATTTTATTTTATTAATTTCATCAAACAAAAACTTAATGTATCGAGTGAGGGTATACAGGAAAATAACTTTAATGTTTGTAAGAAAGCTATAAGGTTACGAAATTCTTATAATAAAATAATTTCTAAACAAACTTTTTTGAAAACATAACCAACCAGATCATAGTTGTCTCATACCAGAAAGAAGGTAAGGAAAGTAAGAACTACATGACGATTCGTTTATAACATTAACAACCTAAGACTCAAAAATAACTTAAAATACAAATTATTATTAGAGTTCATTACATTCCTTGCATTCCCCTTCTATAGGAGCGCCACTTTCAATCCTTTTAACTCATTTTCTTATTATATCAAGGTGCAGATATTGTTGTATAGAGCATTGAGCTAGCATTCTAGGATTGTGCGCCCTCTCTTGGTCTTTCCTCATATCTTTGATATTGAAGATGACTATATAGAGAATGAGGGCTATCATCCTTGAGTTTCCTAAGTCCTAACTCAGTTGGTGAGAAAAGACAAGTAGTCGAACGTAATGTCAAATATGCCTCACACTCATTACCTATTATTTAAATAAAAAAATTCCATTTGTTTTACAATATAAATATACGAAGTGCGTCAGTCTTTATTATTTCATTATTATTCGTATAGGTAAAAAATATAGTATTATATGTTTTCACTTATGTTCTTACTTAATGTTTCAATATGTACATTTTCTATGAACTCTTACTTCTTGATTGCGTTACCTCATTCTTAGTATAGTTCAATTGGAAACTCAAGAATGGATTACTTTGAAATTGTAGGATTGTGTTCATATTTCTCAGTCTTTGAAATGAGGTTTCATACAAACTTGAAGTATAGATTTTATCATTACTTTTAACTCTTATTGTTTGATTATTTTTTCCTCTTCTTTTAATGAACTTGGTCCAGTTAGAAACTCCAAAATTTGTTTTAAGAATTAATAATGGAACATCCATTGAGAGAAACAGTTACTTATACTTTTCACGATACCCTATTTTCTCAATCATCTGGGTAGTAATTTTAAAACTATTTTCTGAATCACTAAGTAAGATTTCTAAATTTTATTTAATTTATTCTAAGAGTGTTACCATAATTATGTAATACCCCGTACTTTTGACTATAATTATTTTTGGGATTAATTAATTAAATTGCGTCTTAATTGGAAATTAATCCGGGTTATAAATACTAATGAAATGCGAATTGGTATTTGATTGGGTGCATATATGATTATATATGTATTTGGTATTATAAAATTTGTCGTGAGATTTATATACGGCATTTTAGAAATTTTGTTGAGACGCGTGGGACCGCCGCGTCACGGTATAATATTTTGTTAATAAAAGTGAATTTAAAAATCGATAATCCGTATGGTCGTTTTGAGTGTGCCAACGCGTCCGGAAGGGTCGAGATAGTCAGAAAACACTAGCCGGGGGTATAGTTTGGGTCCCGGGGTATTTTTAGGCCATTCCGGCACCATAAAGGGTATTTTAGTAATTTGGTATTTTTGGGTAATTAAAAGTGACGAAAATTGAGAGTTGTAATCTGATAAGGAATTGACCCAACCAACCCTTATTAACCCAACAAGCTACGGAGGTTTATTAAATTAGGTTTTCATAAGTTTCCCCAAAGCAAACCCTAGCCACCATAGCCTTTTGGAGAAGAAAGCTTGGAGAAGGAGAGAAAGAGAGGAATTCTGCATAAATTGTACACCGAATCCACACCAAATTCAGAGACAAACAAGGCAAGTGGTTTAACTATGTTTAATTTCAAAGGATGTTCTTTCCATGTTAGAAAATTGATGTTTTACAAATTGTTCTTGGAAGATAAATGAAAACCCGTGTTAATTGGACTTAGAATTTGATTATTAAGGACCATTTGCACGTAGAATAGTATGGGACGAAATTATATGATGATTATACATGATTGGGTGAGACAAAAACGGATTTAATTTGATGAATTGAGGGTTTATAAATTAGGGTTCTTGTTCATGAATAATTTGGGGGGAAAGTTTAATATTTGCAAATTTGATGGATGATTAGGATGAGTTAATCCATAAAAACGTGATAGGATGTGGTTATATTGTGTTTAGAATTGTTTAGATATCTTAAATCAATCATTGGGACGTATTTTGGAGAAGATTTGAGGAGTAAAAATGTTGAAAAACGAATTGGGGAAAAATCTGGGCTGAAACTGGTACCTCGTTAGAAGCAGCCCCCAGGTCGTTCGAACGAACTCGTTCGAACGAGCTTCTAACGAGTTGACCAGTCGCTACTAACGAGTGGGGATTTCATTGGATATCTCGTTCGAACGAGATATCGTTAGAAGGTTCAGTTCGTTCGAACGAACTGGGATCTCGTTCGAACAGCCTCGTTCGAACGAGACTTCTAACGACCTGACAGTCCAAACTCGTTCGAAGTCTCGTTCGAACGAGACTTCTAACGAGTGGATAGTTTGGTCCTTTTTGGACTGTTTTGATTTTTGGAGTCCCGGAAACTGGTTCGAGGGTAGAGTTAACATTCTTTGATGATGTAAGGATAGATTTGGGACTTTTGAGTTATTGAGAGGAGTAAATTATATACGAGAGTTATATCCAATAAACCATTTGGGTTAAGACGTGAGTGTCTACTACGATGTGAGGATGAATTATAGCGCGTATAATTACAAACCGGAATACTACGAATTGTGATAATTATAGTTAGTACGAGAGTGCAATATGTACTACGATTAAAATACGGTATTACTAAGATGTGTGTTTACTTAGTATTGTTATATGGATTGTGTGTAAGACATACCTACCATACTTGCTATCACGGGAGGTTACGTTCGCTTAGGACCCTCTAATCCTTGTGTGCCTACGGGGGGGATATAGACTGGTACCTTGATGAACATAGGTCATAGAAAGACTTATTGTGATATTAATAAGTCCGCTGACCATGGGAGCGTAGGTATGTGCGTGACCCATGTGATGGTGACTGTGTTCGCCTCCACTATTTGTGATTTGTGTTATCTGATCTATTCCTGAGAGATTCGGAATATGTGATCCTTACGTACGTGATGTACCGGGATGGATAGCAGAGTATGTGTGCACCATAGCTTAGATTGCGGGGTGCTTGTATCGTATATTTATGATGTGAATAATATACATTAAATTAATGGGAATCCTCATGTTAATGTTGTAAAAATATTACGGTGTTATTTCGAGTTATATAATGAGTTAACTGATAGTTATATCAATGGTATGTTTAGTAACTAAGTTTACGTTAAACCCCTATTTAATTACGAGCGTTGTTATGTTAAATGAAACCGAGTAATATGGGTAGAACCTTTGGCAGTCTAGCTAGTTATGTTGTCAGTTAGCTAGTAGTATGAGTCGATATAGATGGGTACTTACGTTAGGAGTGCACAGTTAGACGAGAGGTGAGAATATCATGCGAGTGTACGTCCTAACATGTACTTTGCATTTAATGTTTTAAATGTTTTTAAAGCACTTGTAGGTTTTTAAAATATAACTCCACATTCGGGCTCTGACCCGTTTTCTTTTCAAATCTCTTTTTCTTTGTAAAACCATTTTAGGTGCCCAGCCACAAGGACACCAAGCATAGGATACTCATTCAGGTGACGAGCTGTAGCTGCTTGTGGAAGCTACAGGGATTTGCATGTAGACGCCTCCATCTTTTGGATTCCAGAGTCACCATCTATCAGTTGTAAGGCAGGTTGCCCATTTCTTTAGAGACATCTTTTATATTTCAGTTTTCAGACTTTAGCATGTTTTCTTTCAGTTTCGGTTATTCATTTCAGTTATGGGATTGTAGTGAGGAGTTTTCCTCCAGACTTTATTTACTCTATTGTGATGGTTATTCAGTTTACTTTAGTATGGTGAATGATGTTATTTATTTCTTCATTTTACTCATTGCATGTTAATCAGACTTAAATTAAAATTTGGCACTTACTTTTTAAATACTAAGTGGATAGTTATAATAAAATGTTTTTGACAGTGATGCTATTAACTGAGTCAACTTGGCATTTTGAATTAATTTTATAAAGGAGTAGCTACCCGGTATTTAATTAGTCGGGGTGTCACAGGTGGTATCAGAGCATCAGGTTCTAGTGTCCTTTAGGATCTGTACGACTATTATGTTACCGTTCCGTTTTCTTTGATATAGAGCCCTATATTTTAGGACTGTTGTACTCTTATTGTGTATGCTTCGTTCTTCAGCTATTTTAAGTTTATAAACCGTGAACTTATAAACTTTGTTCTTATTTCAGATGCCTCCACGACGTGCACGACGAGTTCCCAGGAATGCAACGCCCGAACCCCAGCCCGCTCCAGCTCAGGGCATGTTGAACGCCGCTGAGGTTGCAGCTATAGTAGCTCAAGCGGTGAATGCCGCGATTGCCGTTATTCAGCAGGCACCACCACAGGCGCCGGTTGCCGCGCCAGTACAGGTTAATGCATTCCCGTCTGCTTGGGAGCGTGTACGTGACGCTTTTCAGAAAGCGCATCCGCCAGAGTTTGCAGGTAGCTCAGACGTGGTAGTCTCGAGCCAATGGAAGAAGGACATACAGAGGCATTTGAGGATGCATGAGTGCACTGATGTTCAGAAACAGGTGCTAGCTACTTTCAAGCTAGTGGGATCTGCACTACAGTGGTGGGAGTCTATTACCACCGCGGAAGAGAGGGATACCCTCACGATTCAGGAGTTCTGGGTGCGGTTCGACCACAAGTACTTTCCGTCCGCAGTTCATACAGAGATGAGGAGGAAGCTGATGAGTTTGAAACAGGAGGGCAAGATAGTGGCCGAGTATGAGGCCGAGTTCACTAACCTGTTGAATATCATTCCAGACGAGATTCCAACAGAGAAGAAGAAGATAGAGAAGTTCACCGACGGGTTGAATTGGAGGATCCGTCAACATCTGCTAGGGAACCTATCGTTGGCCACGTATTCTGATGTGGTTAACGCTGCATTATTGCACTGCCAGGACCACCGTTTTCATATGGCCGAGGCAAGCGGTCGGGGGAGTCTAGCCATCAGGGCAGGACTGGAGGACATAGTGCCAGCGGGGCACAATCGGGTCAGGGGCAGAGGCAGAATGAGCAGGGTACCCAGCAGGGGGATAATAAGAGGTTCCGGTCAGGGAACTACAGGCAGGGTCAGGGAGGTTTCCGCCAGGGCCATCAGGGTCCAAACGGCCATCAGGGCCAGCAGGGACAGAATGGGCAGCAGTTTCATCAGGGCCAGCAGGGCCAAGGGAGGAATGGTAACGGCCACCAGGGCCGGGGACAGCAGGGGCAGAGGGGAGGGAACTTCCCAGGGAAATGCTTTACTTGTGGCAAGACTGGCCATAAGAAGCAGGATTGTCCTGATAGGGGCAGGGCCCCACAGCAGCAGCAGGGTGCTCGCCAGGAGCCACAGAGACCTATGTTTCCCGCCGCTCTTCCTGCACCGCCACAGATGGCAGCTTTGCCACCCATTCCTGCAGTCCCAGCTCAGTAGGGTCAGCTACAGTATGGACGTGTCTACAACATTCACCAGGCTGCAGTTCCACAGGCACCGCCCGCGATCGAGGGTACGTTTCCTATCCATGGCACTATGGGTCGGGTGTTATTTGATACGGGTGCTACACATTGTTTTATAGCTACACACTTCGCGAAAGCTTTAGGATTGTTAGCTACAGTGGAGAGCACAGTGACGTGTGTCGACTCACCATTAGGGAGTGGGTCACTTATTTTCTTTATATGCCGGGGAGTGGGGGTAGAGGTTGGTGGTTTGGTATTACCTGCGGACATGTTAGTGTTAGACATGCATGTTCACGATGTGATCATCGGTATGGATTGGCTCGTAGCATATAGGGCCATGATTGATTGCTTCAGCGGGAGCATTATTTTTGCCATTCCGGGGCAGGAGATGTTTATAGTGGCGATGCCTCGCCCAGAGGGAGGATCGACCGCTCATCTGTACTACATAGAGGAGGATATCTCTAAGGAGGTTGTGATTCCTTTGGATTCGATCCCGGTTGTCAGGGAGTATTCAGATGTGTTTCAGGAAATACCAGGCTTACCACCCAGTCGGGAGATAGACTTCGTTATAGATTTGCTACCGGGTACGAGACCTATAGCACGTGCACCGTACCGTATGGCTCCGACTGAGATGCGAGAGTTACGAGATCAGATAGAGCAGCTGTTAGGGCAGGGCTTTATTCGCAGGAGTACCTCACCTTGGGGCGCTCCAGTTTTGTTTGTGAAGAAGAGGGATGGTTCACTGAGATTGTGCGTGGACTACCGAGAGTTGAATAAGGTCACGATACGGAATAAGTATCCGTTGCCTCGAATCGATGACTTATTCGACCAGTTGAGAGGAGCTTCTTTCTTCTCAAAGATTGACTTGAGGTCATGATACCATCAGTTGCGTATCAGGGAGGAAGATGTCTCGAAGACCGCATTCTTGTCGAGATATGGTTCTTACGAGTTTCGGGTTATGCCTTTCGGCTTGACCAACGCTCCAGCAGTGTTTATGGACTTGATGAATAGAGTGTTCAGGGATTTCCTAGACCAGTTTGTCATTGTCTTCATTGATGATATTCTGGTTTACTCTCAGACAGAGGAGGAGCACGCCGAGCATTTGAGGCAGGTTTTGCAGACACTTCGTCAGAACGAGCTGTATGCAAAATATGAGAAGTGCGGGTTTTGGCTGAAGGAAGTCCAGTTCTTGGGTCACATTATTTCCGATCAGGGAATATCTGTCGATCCGGGAAAAGTATCAGCGGTGAGGGAGTGGGGACAGCCCACGACGCTGACGGAGATTCGTAGTTTCTTGGGTTTAGCAGGATACTACAGGAGGTTTATTCGGGGTTTCTCAGAGATAGCAGGTCCTTTGACACATCTTACTCGTAAGGGTGTGCCGTTCATTTGGAGTGATGCCTGTCAGTTGGCATTCGATGAATTGAAGGACAAGTTGACCTCCGCACCTGTGTTAGCATTGTCGAGACCGGGAGTTGAGTATTTGGTTTACACCGATGCGTCTTTGCTAGGACTGGGAGGTGTATTGCAGCAGGAGAGACAGGCCATAGCTTATGCTTCCCGTAAGCTTAAGCCTCATGAGAAGAATTACCCCACACATGATTTGGAGTTGGCAGCAGTGGTATTTGCCTTACGGATTTGGAGGCACTATCTTTTGGGGGAGAAGTTTCAGCTGTTCACGGACCACAAGTCACTACAGTATCTGTTCACGCAGAAGGAATTGAATATGCGACAGCGTAGGTGGCTTGAATTTGTGAAGGACTACCAGTTCGACATCCAGTACCACCCGGGTAAGGCTAACGTGGTAGCAGACGCGTTGAGCCGCAGGCCAGCAGATGAGGTGGCAGAGGTGTGGAAAGCTAAGTGGAAGGAATTGGGACACCAGGATGCAGTGGCCCGATCTTTCATGTCTGTGATGACCGTTACACCGCAGATTGTCACGAAGGTAGTACGGGCACAGGCTAATGATTCGTTCTGTCAGGAGCAGATAGTCCGATTACTAGCAGAGGGAGCCGAGTCCTATACCGTTAGCTCAGACGGGGGATTACGCTTCAATGGGAGATTAGTAGTTCCGGAAGGGGAAGAATTGCGGTATGATGTGATGGCAGAGTCGCACGGCTCACGGTTCGCGGTACATCCCGGAGGGGACAAAATGTACCAAGACATGAGACAGAAATATTGGTGGAGCGGTATGAAGAGAGATATCGCTGAGTTTGTCTCGAAATGCTCCACTTGTCAGCTTGTAAAAGTGGATCATCAGAGACCAGCAGGATTGTACGGTAGGCCTTGTCGTTCCCCAGCATGTTGGTTGGAGGTGGGGGACAACAAACTACTTGGGACGGAAGTGATTCAGGATACTTCGGCAAGGATTGAGTTGATTCGGAGTCGCATTCGGGTAGCTCAAGACAGGCAGAAGAGTTATGCTGATGCGAAGAGGTTTTTCAGGGAGTTCCAAGTGGAAGACCAGGTTTTGCTCAGGGTTTCTCCGATGAAGGGGATTATGCGATTCGGGAAGAAGGGGAAGTTGGCACCGAGGTACGTGGGGCCATTTCCTATTATTGAGCGGATCGGACCCGTTGCGTATAGACTTGGACTACCGGAGCACTTGCATCGGATTCACGACGTGTTCCATATTTCCTCGCTGAGGAAATACCTTAGAGATAATTTGGCTCATTCTCACATTGCTGTGGAGGACATCGATCTCCAGCCGGATAGCTCCTACGAGGAGGGGCCAATTGCTATTTTGGACCGAAACGAGAGGAAACCGCGGTCAAAGATAGTCCCGTTAGTGCGTGTTCAGTGGCAACATCACAATGTCGAGGAATCCACATGGGAGCGCGAGGATGAGATGCGCGAACGTTATCCAGAGCTATTTTTAGCAGGTACTTTCTAGTTTCGAATTTCGGGACGAAATTCAGTTATTAGGGGGGAAGTATGTAATACCCCGTACTTTTGACTATAATTATTTTTGGGATTAATTAATTAAATTGCGTATTAATTGGAAATTAATCCGGGTTATAAATACTAATGAAATGCGAATTGGTATTTGATTGGGTGCATATATGATTATATATGTATTTGGTATTATAAATTTTGTCGTGAGATTTATATACGGCATTTTAGAAATTTTGTTGAGACGCGTGGGACCGCCGCGTCACGGTATAATATTTTGTTAATAAAAGTGAATTTAAAAATCGATAATCCGTATGGTCGTTTTGAGTGTGCCAACGCGTCCGGAAGGGTCGAGATAGTCAGAAAACACTAGCCGGGGGTATAGTTTGGGTCCCGGGGTATTTTTAGGCCATTCCGGCACCATAAAGGGTATTTTAGTAATTTGGTATTTTTGGGTAATTAAAAGTGACGAAAATTGAGAGTTGTAATCTGATAAGGAATTGACCCAACCAACCCTTATTAACCCAATAAGCTACGGAGGTTTATTAAATTAGGTTTTCATAAGTTTCCCCAAAGCAAACCCTAGCCACCATAGCCTTTTGGAGAAGAAAGCTTGGAGAAGGAGAGAGAGAGGGAGGAATTCTGCATAAATTCTACACCGAATCCACACCAAATTCAGAGACAAACAAGGCAAGTGGTTTAACTATGTTTAATTTCAAAGGATGTTCTTTCCATGTTAGAAAATTGATGTTTTACAAATTGTTCTTGGAAGATAAATGAAAACCCATGTTAATTGGACTTAGAATTTGATTATTAAGGACCATTTGCACGTAGAATAGTATGGGATGAAATTATATGATGATTATACATGATTGGGTGAGACAAAAACGGATTTAATTTGATGAATTGAGGGTTTATAAATTAGGGTTCTTGTTCATGAATAATTTGGGGGGAAAGTTTAATATTTGCAAATTTGATGGATGATTAGGATGAGTTAATCCATAAAAACGTGATAGGATGTGGTTATATTGTGTTTAGAATTGTTTAGATATCTTAAATCAATCATTGGGACGTATTTTGGAGAAGATTTGAGGAGTAAAAATGTTGAAAAACGAATTGGGGAAAAATCTGGGCCGAAACTGGTACCTCGTTAGAAGCAGCCCCCAGGTCGTTCGAACGAACTCGTTCGAACGAGCTTCTAACGAGTTGACCAGTCGCTACTAACGAGTGGGGATTTCGTTGGATATCTCGTTCGAACGAGATATCGTTAGAAGGGTCAGTTCGTTCGAACGAACTGGGATCTCGTTCGAACAGCCTCGTTCGAACGAGACTTCTAACGACCTGACAGTCCAAACTCGTTCGAAGTCTCGTTCGAACGAGACTTCTAACGAGTTGACAGTTTGGTCCTTTTTGGACTGTTTTGATTTTTGGAGTCCCGGAAACTGGTTCGAGGGTAGAGTTAACATTCTTTGATGATGTAAGGATAGATTTGGGACTTTTGGGTTATTGAGAGGAGTAAATTATATACGAGAGTTATATCCAATAAACCATTTGGGTTAAGACGTGAGTGTCTACTACGATGTGAGGATGAATTATAGTGCGTATAATTACAAACCGGAATACTACGAATTGTGATAATTATAGTTAGTACGAGAGTGCAATATGTACTACGATTAAAATACGGTATTACTAAGATGTGTGTTTACTTAGTATTGTTATATGGATTGTATGTAAGACATACCTACCATACTTGCTATCACGGGAGGTTACGTTCGCTTAGGACCCTCTAATCCTTGTGTGCCTACGGGGGGGATATAGACTGGTACCTTGATGAACATAGGTCATAGAAAGACTTATTGTGATATTAATAAGTCCGCTGACCATGGGAGCGTAGGTATGTGCGTGACCCATGTGATGGTGACTGTGTTCGCCTCCACTATTTGTGATTTGTGTTATCTGATCTATTCCTGAGAGATTCGGAATATGTGATCCTTACGTACGTGATGTACCGGGATGGATATCAGAGTATGTGTGCACCATATCTTAGATTGCGGGGTGCTTGTATCGTATATTTATGATGTGAATAATATACATTAAATTAATGGGAATCCTCATGTTAATGTTGTAAAAATATTATGGTGTTATTTCGAGTTATATAATGAGTTAACTGATAGTTATATCAATGGTATGTTTAGTAACTGAGTTTACGTTAAACCCCTATTTAATTACGAGCGTTGTTATGTTAAATGAAACCGAGTAATATGGGTAGAACCTTTGGCAGTTTAGCTAGTTATGTTGTCAGTTAGCTAGTAGTATGGGTCGATATAGATGGGTACTTACGTTAGGAGTGCACAGTTAGACGAGAGGTGAGAATATCATGCGAGTGTACGTCCTAACATGTACTTTGCATTTAATGTTTTAAATGTTTTTAAAGCACTTGCAGGTTTTTAAAATATAACTCCACATTCGGGCTCTGACCCGTTTGCTTTTCAAATCTCTTTTTCTTTGTAAAACCATTTTAGGTGCCCAGCCACAAGGACACCAAGCATAGGATACTCATTCAGGTGACGAGCTGTAGCTGCTTGTGGAAGCTACAGGGATTTGCATGTAGACGCCTCCATCTTTTGGATTCCAGAGTCACCATCTATCAGTTGTAGGGCAGGTTGCCCATTTCTTTAGAGACATCTTTTATATATCAGTTTTCAGACTTTAGCATGTTTTCTTTCAGTTTCGGTCATTCATTTCAGTTATGGGATTGTAGTGAGGAGTTTTCCTCCAGACTTTATTTACTCTATTGTGATGGTTATTCAGTTTACTTTAGTATGGTGAATGATGTTATTTATTTCTTCATTTTACTCATTGCATGTTAATCAGACTTAAATTAAAATTTGGCACTTACTTTTTAAATACTAGGTGGATAGTAATAATAAAATGTTTTCGACAGTGATGCTATTAACTGAGCCAACTTGGCATTTTGAATTAATTTTATAAAGGAGTAGCTACCCGGTATTTAATTAGTCGGGGTGTCGCAAATTACACAAAGCTTACTTTCATATGAGGTGGGGGTCTTACTTTGGTATATGGTGGTTGGAGTTTGGGAGGCTTAGTTGTTGCGGGTATGACACTGTTTTCACTTTTTACTTTGAACTCGACCCTCACTTTAAAATCTATTATTCTCTTTAAATTTTTTCACTTACTGTTATTTTGTTATTAACTGAACAAAACTAGGACTTGCAGTATGGTTTGAAGCGGCCTAAACCACCCCCTATCCACCCATAAATTGATTGTTAATTTAGTCTAAAAATCAATGGATCAAATATGGTTTTAGAGAGGTCACTTTGACGGACCAATTATGAGTCAAAACACCGTGTCATTGGTGGGTCAAAATAGCAAGTCATTTGCGATAAAAGAATTGGTTTCAATCCAAACCTAATCTTTTCTATAGGTCTCCGTATAGGCTTTGGTACAAGGTCTGACATAGGTGAAAAGTAGCGCGTGTCAAGACGCTTGTCATTATTCGTTTCACCTCCACTATACAAAAACCTAAACTTAAGACTACACTCAAAAAGGGAGTATAGCGTCCAAGTCCGGGTATCAAAAATCTATAGAGATGAGTTGCTAGAATTTAATTGGTTTAATACTTCTCTAATAAAAGTGTAAAAGATTACATGCTAACAAAACGAAAAGATTATACTAGGCGAGTGAATATTAAACTAGGCGAGTGAATATTAAACTAAGTTAACAAAGGGAATAAAAACTATAGGATGCGACTAATATCCCTCAGATTGAGTTGACGCGTATAAATGGTTACATGGGACTACAGATTTAGTAAGACTGGATCTCATTTCGACAGTTAATTAAATCTAGAGTTTCCACACCCCTAATTTCACATAAAAGCCTACTATGATTTTGGCATCAACATATACCCCGAAAATTATGCACGCAAAGTCGTAAATGCGGCGCATACTTGATATACCCCATTAAATCTCCTAGGCATAATAACTAGGCCAACCCAATCGAATTAAATACATAAACTCAATCACTAAAGCAAAGCAACACATCAACCCCAGGTGAGTTCCATTAATCACACCCTAATTTACACTAGCCACTACGCATAATGAACTATGTAAATTAAACTAACTAATTAATTACAGCAACTAATTAAATTAACACTACAAATTACACTAGGCTTGGAAATAATAAAGCATGAAATAAATCTAAAGTACAAAGCTTAAACAATTAATAAAGCATGAAGAAGACAACGAATAGTACAAGGAACTTACATTAATGGAGAAAAATCCAACACAAATGAGGAGAGGGGTGGTCTCCACAATAAACACTAAAATTTTCTTAACCTAAAAACTAAAGCAAAATAATGATCTTTAAAAAATAAACACAAAATGTTCCTTTTATACTAAGTTACAAAAAGGAAATAAAGAAAAAGGGAAAAGAAATGAAAAAAGGGGATAAGTCTCTTTTAACTAAAGAAAGAAAAAGAAAAAAAGAAATAAAAAAGGAAAAAGAGGTGGCAACAGCAAGTCGATCTCGGATTGAAATAGGGGACCGATCGACCGGGTTCTCAAGGTCGGTCGAGCGCGTTAGGGGGGGAGCACACTACTAAGAAACCACGGTAAAAACCAAATTCTCGGTCGACCGGGGAACCAGGGCCGGTCAACCGGCGCTACTGAAACCCACCATGCACAAAAACCTACTATGGTACGAGACCCACATCATGAAACCAACAAAAACCCAAGACCTATTTTGTGTTGGACCGCCTTCATTCGTATAGAACCTACCACTTGCGTTCTATACCGAGACCACCTCGGCTTTATTTCTCCAATTGTTCTTCTAATTATGCCGAGACCCACAATCCCAACAATGGCCAAAGAGCCAAAACGCTCCATGTTGAAAAATTGTCAAAATCATGAAAGTACCAAGGTGGGTACTCAAAAACCCCGAGCCAACTAACCCACAACTATATCCACACGTGATCCAAGCTCCAATTTCGGACGAAACCAAAACCTGAGTACAAACCCGAGCCAAATAAAAATCGCCCATGAAAGCTTGCTATAATTTTGGGAAGAAGGACATGGACGTATTAAATATAATGTTAATAAATAAATAAAATAATAATTAAATAAAATCTTATATTTCTTCCCCGATTAAAGCTCCGTGTTTTCTTTGTTCGGACTATGATTCGCACACCGTTTATGGCCACGTGAAGCTTGGACCGAGAGATACAACTTTCGTGAATACTTCGGGCAAAATCCTGAAGTGTAAAATTATCGAATTGCCCGTGAACGTGCGAATCGCGACGAAATTTTATCGGAATGCGCTCAAACTTCACACTAAGCATCGTAACACCTATAAAAGCTCAATAATACCCACTGTTCTAAAAAACTCACCTAGGCTCCGCCTAGGCACGCCTAGGCTTGAGGCTTGGGAGAAACGCCCCGCCTTAAGATTTTGACGCCTTATGCTTGGTAAAACCTTTAAGGCGTACTTTTTCTCTAAAAACAACAATGCTTTAGTGAAACGATATCGCCTTTTAATGATTTTTTTTGCAAACCGGACCATTATATCATCCAAAATAATCAAATAGTATTTTTAGTTGCAAATATTCAGACATATTTTTATGATATGTACAATTTTAGTATTTTAATAGCCTTGTTATGGTTAAAAAATATTAAAACGTATTAAAAAGACCTAAACGCCTTTTCACGCCTTTTTACGCCAACGCCCGCCTAGGCTTCTAAGGCTTAAGGCTTGGCCTCCACGCCCCGATCACTCCCCACGTTTTTTAGAACCTTGATAATACCTCAAATAACATGTTAGCATATAAAACAGAGGTTGTATGATTAATGAGCATAATTGTAGACATTAAAGTACCCGAGGAGGCTAAAATGCATAAATTCGAGGGTATAAATGTGCAAGATTCGATACGAATCACACCCCTAACTAACACATTACTAGTCCCTAGTAATGAAATTCAAAGAAGAAGAACTATAAGAGAATCACAAAACATGAGATATATACAAAGAGAGGGAAAACAAATAAAAGCTACTTTCACGGGAGCGTGATTGCATTTAGCATATGCAATAAGCCTTTAAACCCCTAGATTACCCTAGTGGATGAGTATAGTCTCGTGAGGGTTTTCAGGGATGACACCCACAAACATTATATAGTTTCCTCAAAATATGCCCAATCAACATGCGATAATCCCAACAATAGTGAAAAAGATTTCAAAAACGTTATTAGCACAACGAATGAATTCACACAAAATTCCCTATTATTAACACTATAGAATGAACTTCGTAGAATTGAAACCTTAAAATGTGGGAGTGGAGAGAGCACTTGCAAAGTATGATTTGGAAAAAAATTATATAAACTGAATAATTACATAAAGTGTGCATATATGTCAATCCTCACCGGGTATTATGCTCAATAAATGAAATCACTATTAAAGGGGAGGTAACACACGGGACATGCAACATAGAGAGTAAATGTAAATAGAAACTAGGCCACGTATATGTCACAAATGAAGAACGCTATATATAATAAAAACTTGTAATCTCAATGAAAGATACCGCTCATTAAAGGAGGCGAAATGCATTTTCACATATTATCAAAACTATTATGAATTTTAAATAAAATTCACCCTAAGATCACATAGGACTTTATAAGGTTGTAATGTAGGTTTTGGGGCTAGGTTTATGAATGGAAAAGAATATGTACGGATTCAAAGTGTTCGGGGATGAAAAATCGGGATAATAAAAAATGTGGGCAATATCAAAATTTGGAAAATAACATCCATAAAAGGCATTGAATATAACAATGGGGAGACTAAACAAAGCATATTGAATCACTATAAACAACATATACATATTTCTCTTTTTTTCTTCTCATTTTCACTTCTTTCTTTTCTTTACTTTTCACTCTCACATGCCTAAATTGCAACCACGTGATAATTTCATTCAATACCAAGTAACATTCCAAACAAAGGTATGTAAGGTAATTTGTATGGTATATAACTCCAATGTGGAGTTGGTATGGGATTTTGGGTTTATGAAACAAAAAGCTATATTTGGGCTCAAAGGGGTTGACAAGGGAAATATATAAGATGAGGTCAATGCCAATATGGGTGGTGTAACAAAGATGGACTATGATCATTTCCTAAAGTTTACGCAATTCTCGAGTCAAAATAACTTTGAAAATCATGCTCAAGTAACACATTTCAAGAATGAACTCAATTAATGAATGATCAATGAAAGAATAGAGAGATTACCGGCGAATTCAACATTTTCAAAGAGGAAAGAATAGTGTATACACTTACAAACGATGAAAGGTACAAAGCTTACTCAGTGTAAGTATATATACAATACAACAAAATATTACCGAGTTATAAAAATCTTAAACCAAATCAATAGAACAAGAAAAGTGCATGTGCTCATGGGATAAAGTTTAATTCATGAAGTTATTCACAATATCAATAATTGAGGACAAAAGTCTAATAACTTCTAAAATTGAAAACATTCTTCATTGAGTTGTCTATTGGATGGTGAAATTATTAAAATTTATCATCGAAAACAAAGGTGAAATTCCCAAAAAAGGAGAAAAAAAGAAAGAAAATATTTTTAAATTTTTAATTTTTTACAATAAAAGCGTGCTTTAATATAACATATAATCAGAATCATGGAAAGTATCAATAAATGGATAGAATATCCCATACTCCCTAACTTAAAACCTGACATTGTTCTCAATGTAAATTAAGAACCAAGTTAGAGAGAGGAAAATAGCAATATTACCCAAAATGGAGCGATCTCCAGAAAGTACAAGTCCAATGATTCTACAAAATATGTTAGTAATAAGAATAACGAAAAAAAGGAATAAAACTTTATCTAATTACACTAGACTATAAGTAAGAAAAATAAGAAAAATAAAACTAACTAACTATACACTAGAAGTTGAAAATTTTGAGGGTTCACCCAAAATACGATTTGGCATTGAAAGATCCACGGTGGACCCTCCCTCTCATGCATACCTTCCAGGAAATAGGAATTCCGTTCAAACAACGGAAGGCATGTGTAAGGCGGAAGAAATTAACCATCCCCAATTAAAATTTTTGGAGGGAGGATGGGGGATTTGGATAAAACGGGTGACAAATACACATGGGGACAAAAAAAACTGAATTTTCTCCCAAAACTTTTACAATTGGAATGGGAGATGGCGCACATGGAGGCAAAGATGCATTTATGGAAAGTGACTCGAGTGAGTACTCCTCATCGGTGAAAAGGTTTGGAACTTTAAAGTTTTGAACCGATTCATCGGGTACTAGCATCAGTGTGACAATATAGAATAAATATGGGGAGGAAAGAGATTCAATCTCAAGAGATGAGTTATCATCGCTTAAAGATTGAATTTCGATGGACAAAGGATCATTTTCAATGAAACTTTATTCTTTGGGGTCCAAAGAAGAAAGCATTTAATTGAAAATGGATACTATATCCATTTCACCCTCCCTTTCATTCTCTACTATACTATGGTCCAAGTCAAGAATGGTTTGTTCCAAACTAGGCACAAAGTCCTCATTTGGTTCAAAACATTCCTCGATTTCGAAAGTCTTGGAAGAAAAATCGTCGTCGGATTCAAATAATAAATCCAACTCATTCTCCCAACAAATATTTTCTTCCCAATAATGATTTACAATTTTCTCATTTTCAAGCATGCGCAAACCCTCGCCGAAAGTCATAGGCCGAGGCACGGATTCTTGAAAATGAGAACTTTGAAAATTACCATCGGAACTATACTCAAAATCATTATTATAAGAATTTTTAAAGCTAATGCATGTAGTTTCAACATTCTTATTATAAGTAATTAGAGGCCAAAAATCATTACAATCATCCTCAAAATACACGCACTCCAAAGCTTGACTTTTATTATACTCGCCCAAAGAAATTTTAGAATTTGCAATTTTTCGAGTCTCTAAGTATTCACCAAAAGTCATAGGGGTACGGGTATTTTGAGAATTATCATTACGATTACCGAAAGAATTGGAATAAGACATGCTTACCCCAAAATAGGCTCGATATGACAAATTCCACAAAATGTGCGGTCGAAAAATTCAAGCGGTTCTAGGTGCTCAAATGTAGAAATCCTACAAATATGTTAGCAAAAAATACAAATAGAAAGAAAATACTACGAAATACTAAATCAAATAAATTCTAAAACATCAAGTCCCCGACAAAGGCGTCATTTTGACAGAGGGTTAAAAGTATAGCGTGTCAAGACGTTTGTCGTTATTCGTTTCACCTCCATTATACAAAAACCTAAACTTAATACTACACTAAAAAAGGGAGTATAGCGGCCAAGTACGGGTATAAAAA
Source organism: Sambucus nigra (assembly GCA_949130495.1). NCBI lineage: Eukaryota > Viridiplantae > Streptophyta > Magnoliopsida > Dipsacales > Adoxaceae > Sambucus > Sambucus nigra. The sequence continues at coordinate 548,638,356 of OX422212.1, read as the reverse complement.
ATCTAGAGACGATTTGCTAGAATTTAATTGCTTTAATACTTCTCGAATAAAAGTGTAAAAGCTTATATGCTAACAAAAAGAAAAGATAAAAAAGAGAAAAGATTATACTAGGCGAGTGAATACTAAACTAAGTTAACAAAGCGAATAAAAACTATAGGATGTGACTAATATCCCTTACATTGAGTTAACACATATAAATGGTTACATGGGACTACGGATTTAGTAAGACTGGATCTCATTTCGACAGTTAATTAAATCTAGAGTTGTCACACCCCTAAATTCGCATAAAAGTCTACTATGATTTTGGCGTTAACAAATACCCCGAAAATTATGCACGCAAGGTCATAAATATGGAGCATACGTGATATACCCCGTTAAATCTACTAGGCGTAATAACTAGGCCAACCCAATCGAATTTAATACATAAACCCCATCACTAAAGCAAAGCAGCACATCAACCCCAAGTGAGTTCCATTAATCGCACCCTAATTTACACTAGCCACTAAGCATAATGAACTACGTAGATTAAACTAACTAATTAATTAAAGCAACTAATTAAATTAATACTACCAATTAAACTAGGCTTGGAAATAATAAAGCATGAAATAAATCTAGATTATAAAGCTTAAACAATTAAAAAAGCATGAAAAGACAATCAATAGTACAAGGAAATTACATTAATGGAGAAAAATCCAACACAAATGAGGAGAGGGGTGGTCTCCACAATAAACCCCAAAATGTTCTTAACCTAAAAACTAAGGCAAAATATTGATCTTTAAAATTAAACACAAAATGTTCTTGTTATACTAAGTTACAAAAAGAAAATAAAGAAAAAGGGAAAGGAAATGAAAAAAGGGGATAAGTCTTTTTTAACTAAAGAAAGAAAAAGAAAAAACAAATAAAAAAGGATAAAGAGGTGGAAACAGCAAGTCGATCTCGGATTGAAATAGGGGACCGGTAGACCGGGGTCTCAAGGTCGGTCGACCGCATCAGGGGGAGGGCACACTGCCAAGCAACCACGACAAAACAAAATTCCTAGTCGACTGGGGGACCAGGATCAGTCAAGCAGCGCTACTGAAACCCACCACGCATAGCATCCTGATATGGAACGAGACCCACATCATGAAACCAACAGAAACCTGAGACCCATTTTGTGTTGGACCACCTGCCACCTGGGTTCTATGCCGAGACCACCTCGGCTTGCTTTCTCCAATTGTTATGCCAATTATACCAAGACCCACAATCCCAATAATGGCCAAATACCCAAAAATATCGATGTCCAAAAATGGTCAAAATCATGAAAATACCAAGGTGGGTACTCCAAAAACCCAAGCCAACTAACCCACAACTATATTCGCACGCGACCCAAGTTCCAATTTCGGACGAAACCAAAACCCGAGCACAAACCCGAGCCAAGTAAAAATCTCCCATGGAATCTTGTTGTAATTTTGGGAAGAAGGACATAGAGGGTATTAAATATAATGTTAGTAAATAAATAAAATAATAATTAAATAAAATCTTATATTTCTTCTCCGAATAAAGGTCCGTGTTTTCTTCGTTCGGACTCTGATTTATGCAACGTTCATGGACATGCAAAGCTTGGACCGAGAGATACAACTTTCGTGAATACTTCGAGCAAAAATCTAGAAGTGTGAAATTACCGAATTGCCCCTGAACATGCGAATCGCGACCAAACTTTACGGGAACGCGCTCAAACTTCACACTAAGCACCGTAACACCTATAAAATCTCAATAATACCTCAAATAGCATGTTAGCATATAAAATGGAGGTTGTCTAATTAACGGGCATAATTATAGACATTAAAGTACTCGAGGAGGCTAAAATGCATAAGTTCGAGGGTATAAATGTGCAAGAGTCGATATGAATTAAGGTCCTTTTCTCCTAGTTGCGTCGAAGCTAAGGCATTTGACTCATGATTTGAGCAACAAATAAATTATACAAATAAACATATGTACATGATGCCCTGTGCATATTCTACTAAGGCATATGCATATGCTTTCTAATCTTTATCCAACTGGCTGAAAACATTACCATTTGCAACGATGACTGTAACGACATCTCCTCTGCTTTGTAGCTCTGTATGACCAATATTATTCATTTTCCAGTAAAATTTGAGCTACACAACAGGTTTAAAGAAGCATTCAACTTATTTTAGATTAGGTGTTAATAACTCTTGGATTGATTTTGAGTTATGAAGCCATAGTCAAAGATTGCTGAGATTTGAATCTCCAAGGTATCATTTGTCATGTGGTAAACAAGAGTTTAGGCATATGTTAATTATATTCATGGGTATATGTTTTTGTTTAAGTTTTACATCAATCAAAAATTTTACTTGTAAATTTGGTTTATGTTTTTTGTATCTCTGTTTTGGGCTTTGCGATTTGCGATGACGTTTTTTGAAAGTTCATTTCATAGACATTTGTGGTATGTAAAGGTTCCAAAATTATTTTACTTTTTAGCATCCAAATAATTTATTCAGCACTTGATATTCTTTATGTAAACTACCATATACTTTTGATATTATATATGTTTCTATTTTTCTTTGTTAGAAAACTCATATGAAAACCATAACTACAAATAATAATAATAATAATAATAATAATAATAATAATAATAATAATAATAATAATAATAATAATAATAATAATAATAATAATAATAATAATAATATGTGTGTGCTAACAAATAATATACATAAATTATGTGCTTAAGATTTTTGGCTTGGACGAATGATCGTCTTTGGTTTACAATATAAAATATTTTTATTTTTAATATTTATAATACACATGGACGTATAAAATTAATACAAGCATAATAAATCAAAATTTTCTTTTTAACGATTTCAAATAATTAAACGTACTTGCTCCGAAAACACTTGATCTTCTCATTTTGTACTAATATTATTCTCTTCTTCTTCATTTTTCATTTTTACTATTTTTCATTCAACGTTTTAAATTATTAAACATTTTCTCCCACTTTTAGCTTTTTCTTCAATATTGTCTGAATTTAGATAGATGTAGTTTTCTTCTCCGCTACAATTCAACATCAATCATTTTAACTTTATTTAACTTGTTTCTCGTAACATTACACACGATTCAAAACGAACAAAGATCATTCTTCCTCGCCACGAATGCAACAAGAGGTGATTAATTCCAGCATACCACCTCAGGAGAGTGGAGAACTATTAAAGATATTTTGGCGCGATGTTAAAACTCACCAAATGAGGTATTCTATTACAAATAAATGTTGAAAATCTTGCAACGATTGTTTTCTAATCATACAAAATTTTCGTGTTCTAAACGTCCTTTGCAAAGCCATAATCACAAGTATAGATGAACACATGGGTTGGTTTTATACAGCATGCAACCAATGCAACAAAAAACTGAAACAAAATAAAACCATCTTCTTCTATGAAACATGCAATACTGATAAACTTCTGCCTCCACTGTGGTTTGGTACTCCTAACAATAGAAATTTTTAAATTTTAAAACTTATACTTTATACAAACTATAATCCTTAGCAGATAGGTACAAAATCCAAACCAGCGTCAAGGACAACACAACTTGCACAACATTTATGCTTTTTAATAAAGAGGTTGAATCTTTAATCCAAGTACTAGTTTCAGATCTTGCATAAATAAAAAAGACATTATCGTATGATTTTTTCACACATTAGAAAATTGTTACAATAGAAATCACTATATGTACTATACATTTTCCTAAAATAACGTTATTATTTTATCCAGCTAGCCGAAGAACCAATTCCATTGGCCCTTAACAAAATCATTGGTACCTCACACATCTTCTGTCTAAAGCTCAATAACTACAACTTATTCCATGGAAATGAAAACTACATGGTATCCAACATTTTGAGCGTTAACGTTATGGGAGAAACATCAAGATATGACATCAACAATCAAAAGGTAATAAATAATTACTCATAATAAATTTACAATTACATATATTTATTTCCCAAATCCTAATTCTATATCATTTTAATAAAAAGAAAAAGGGCCCATCAGTTTCAATCCTGACACTATCATTTTTAGCGAAAGTCAAAGCAACAGTCAGGGAATTCGACCATTAACTCCACTTTCTCCTTCATAAAAACATATCTCTGATACGAATGACGTTGAAATTGAACAAAATTCAAAAAAGAAGAGAGTTGTCTGTTAAGGCAAAAAATTATTATTGAATAATGTTTGCAACTAATATTTAGATGTGTTATTAACTTATAATTATCATTACTTACTTCCAGGAACATGGAAGAAAGGGAAATAAGATGCATTAGATTCGAACTGGATTACTTGAAAAAATCTTCAATCAAGCTGGGAATACGTGACAGCTGAGCGTTGAATTAATGGTTTTTTCCGTTACAATAAAGATCTACAATTTTTTTCCTATGTTGAATCGTGACATTGTGTCATTTTATTGTAACAACCCGCGTAATTTTGGGCTATTTTCAAAATAAAAAGAAAAAAAATAAAGTTTTAGATAAAATTATTTTTATTGCTCAAATATGTTGGTTATTATTTTTAAAGGCGAGAATTTCAAACGGTTTCGAAAAGGGAGTTAAAACGGATTTTAAAATGATTTTTAAATGTTTTTTTACTCTTGGAGTTGTTTTGACTTCCAACTCTTCATTTATTTGCCTTATTTAAAGTAGTCTTTTGGATTCCAACTTTTCATTTCTTTGCATTATAAAAGGAAGTCGTGGGCAACCCTTTTAACCGACTTTTGGCACAAATTTTGGTAGCAAATATATTTTATATTCCTCTTCTTTTTATATACACATTGGCCCTTGAGATTTGTGAGTTCCAATCTTAGATTAGAGGTGTTCTTGGGGCTATTTTGTTGGAGGTTATTGGATATGCTTTTGTAGATCTTTTGTGTTGATCTTGAGGATGTGATCGTTGGTTTCTCATCATGGTTTGAGGTATGGAGTTTTACACAATATGCTCCTTAAATCTCGCGAGTGTCATTTTCTTTGAATTCTTGTTAATTGAACTCATATTTGAATTGATAAATTCATTGAAATCTGGAAAATAATTGATGAAATTATTTTGATTCATGTGGTATCATTATATTGTTGATGAGCACCTTGTCATGAGATTTTAATATGGCACGGATGTTGGGCACCCGCCAAGATTCCTGTTTCCCGGGCTATGGCTTGATAAAGCATATACGGATGTGGTGAGGCCTGGTGACCCAGTTAAAGTGTTGTTGAGAAATTATATTGATAAATGCTTTGAGATTTGCATTTTGATTTGAATATTCGTACTCGTGTTGTTACGTTTTATTCATTGTTAATCCATATTTGTTGAGCATCTTTCTTGTCGTATTGTGTACTTCCCCATATTTTCTTTTAGTTGGCAAGTTAGCGTGGATTGGGACGCTATGGTCCAATTGGGATTATTTTAGCGTGGATTATTTTGGAAAGAGTATTTTTGGAAGATTGTATTATTTTGATGTATAGAGCATTGGAGATTTGTATTTTATTTTCGAGTTAATTGTTGTAATTTTAATTCGAGAGACTTGTTGTAATTGAAGAGATTGAGATTAGTGGATTAGCGGATTTATATTTTTGTGCGTTTATTTAGATGCTCTATGCCTTGTCACTTGTCACTTGTCACTTGTGGATTTGGATTTATTTTATCGCATTAGCTCTCCGTTCGCTCTCTCCGGGCGGGCGGGGTGTTACAAATGGTATCAGAGCTTAGGTATACGAAAACCCTCGGGGCTTGGATTTTGGGTTCATTGCGTGGTTAGCAATTTTTTTGGAGATAGAAAATTTTAGGTGATATTCGTGTTAGGCATCTAGATGATATGTGAGGAAATTATTTTTGGAGACGAAATTATTTTTGGAGATTGTTGGCCTGATTTTGAGAGTTAGGCATTCGGCGAATTTCGAGGGCGAAATTCCATTGTTAGTGGGGAAGTGTAACAACCTGCATAATTTTGGGCTATTTTCAAAATAAAAAGAAAAAAAATAAAGTTTTAGATAAATTTATTTTTATTGCTCAAATATGTTGGTTATTATTTTTAAAGGCGAGAATTTCAAACGGTTTCGAAAAGGGAGTTAAAACGGATTTTAAAATGATTTGTAAATGTTTTTTTTACTCTTGGAGTTGTTTTGACTTCTAACTCTTCATTTATTTGCCTTATTTAAAGTAGTCTTTTGGATTCCAACTTTTCATTTCTTTGCATTATAAAAGGAAGTCGTGGGCAACCCTTTTAACCTACTTTTGGCACAAATTTTGGTAGCAAATATATTTTATATTCCTCTTCTTTTTATATACACATTGGCCCTTGAGATTTGTGAGTTCCAACCTTAGATTAGAGGTGTTCTTGGGGCTATTTTGTTGGAGGTTATTGGATATGCTTTTGTAGATCTTTTGTGTTGATCTTGAGGATGTGATCGTTGGTTTCTCATCATGGTTTGAGGTATGGAGTTTTACACAATATGCTCCTTAAATCTCGCGAGTGTCATTTTCTTTGAATTCTTGTTAATTGAACTCATATTTGAATTGATAAATTCATTGAAATCTGAAAAATAATTGTTGAAATTATTTTGATTCATGTGGTATCATTATATTGTTGATGAGCACGTTGTCATGAGATTTTAATATGGCACGGATGTTGGGCACCCGCCAAGATTCCTGTTTCCCGAGCTACGGCTTGATAAAGCATATACGGATGTGGTGAGACCTGGTGACCCAGTTAAAGTGTTGTTGAGAAATTATATTGATAAATGCTTTGAGATTTCCATTTTGATTTGAATATTCGTACTCGTGTTGTTAAGTTTTATTCATTGCTAATCCATATTTGTTGAGCATCTTTCTTGTCGTATTGTGTACTTCCCCATATTTTCTTTTAGTTGGCAAGTTAGCGTGGATTGGGACGCTATGGACCAATTGGGATTATTTTAGTGTGGATTATTTTGGGAAGAGTATTTTTGGAAGATTGTATTATTTTGATGTATAGAGCATTAAAGATTTGTATTTTATTTTCGAGTTAGTTGTTGTAATTTTAATTCGAGAGACTTGTTGTAATTGAAGAGATTGAGATTAGTGGATTAGTGGATTTATATTTTTGTGGGTTTATTTAGATGTTCTATGTCTTGTCACTTGTCACTTGTGGATTTGGATTTATTTTATCGCATTAGCTCTCCGTTCGCTCTCTCCGGGCGGGCGGGGTGTTACATTTATTTATTTTACATGTTTAATGATCACAGATACTCCAAATTTTTAATATATTTCCTTATTTTGCCTATCATTTTTAAGTGTTCCCAATTACTATTTTGTTTTCCAATACGCTAACATATAACCCGCGCAAAGCGCGGGTTTCCATCTAGTTAGTCTAGTAACTGAAGAAGTAGGGATTTTTTAGAGTAAATTGCACATAACAGAAGACAAAGGCCCAATAAATATGTAAAGGGCTCTAAAGGTTGTACAAAAACTAATATTTCCAACCTTAAATGGAATGTTATGCAAAGTGTCATCTAATAAGGATACATTTGCGGTTGTTACTCAGTTAGGGGTCCTCAAAGCCCCAGGACGAGAAGGATTTCCTAGTATGTTTTTCCAAAAATATTAGTTTATTCTCAAAGGTGATGTTTGTAAGGTGGTTATAGGATTTATCAAAGGAACCTTTTGTTCAAAAAGCCTAATCAAAATAATATGGTGCTTATCCCCCAAATCCCTAACCTAGCGTCATTAAGCTAGTTTAGATTGATTTGATTTTGTAACTTCGTTTATAAGATAATATCAAAGACATTGGCTAATAGGTTGAAGCCTCAACTAAAGCACCTCATTACTTCAATCCCGGGAAGACTTATTCAAGATAGCATCATCATAGCTCACGAGGCCTTCCACCATCAAAGATTTTGAAAAGGTTATAGGGAGAAGATGGATCTAAAGACGGATTTGGACAAAGCCTACAATCGGGTGGAATGGGAGTTTCCATGCAATGTGATGGAGAAGATAAGATTTTGGGCAAAACGAATTCAGTTGATTCATTAGTGAAACCAAATTCATTTCATCCAAAAGGATTTTGTATAATGGTAACACAATTAATATATGATCACACTTCATTATTTTCTCTTTAATGTACTTGAGATTAAAACAATCACTCAATACACTATGAGATATGTTACAAGGGACATACCATCCATGCCACCATTTTTTTAAAATAAGAAAATTTGTTTATAAACAAAAATGAGAAATAGCCTCTCCCGGGGCTTTAATAAGAGAGCTAACTTGATATTACGAAATATTTTTGACTCTTTATCGAGATGCAAAACCCCTTAAATTATATTTAAGGGCAGATTTCTCTTCATGACTTAACATTGGAAAAGAATCCAAAGACATGTGAGGTGATGAGATATGAGCATTTTTAGTGACACCCTTAGGATTTTGAGATTCTTAAACCACGATATCTTTATTTACAGTTGATTCATCATCGATCTTTCCTAAAAGATCAAAGGAATTTCGCACATGAGTACTATAAATTTGAATTTTATTTATTTTTTATTTTTTACCAACCGAGTCTTCAATAAAAGCACGAGCTTAAGCTGAACTCGCAGACATACCCAAATCATATGGTGTTGTGTCAGTATTCGAAAGCTCAATATATAAATTAACCTCGGGATTTGTATTGATAATATTAATTGTTGATATCATTTTGTCAACTAGGCTAACATATGTTTTTCCAGTATGAATACTTTCAAACAATCTAGTTGTTAGAGATGCGTTAGCGGGGCTAAGATTTTATGCATAAGTGATGCCTTCTAATGGAGGCATTTCTTCATCACTGTTCGACCCATTCTCTTCAACTTGTCTTGATAACACCTGTTTCAAATGATCCCCACGATTAACTGTTTCCACTCGGTTACCATTTCCAACAATACTGTTGGGTTTATGATTAGTCTCTACTAAATCTCTTGATTTTATGGGATTTTATTTTGACTTTGCAACAACTTCAAAGTTTTGGTTTTCCATGAGACATGAGTTGGAAAATTTTATTTGAGAATTATTAATCGATTTCCACGAGTCTTTACCATCTCTCTTTGGCTATGTATATTCAAAAAATTTCTGGTCTCCCACGGCTTTATTGCTTGTATCAACATCATTTACCTATTTTAGTTCTTTAATTCTGTTAAGAGTCCTTCGAAGGTCCTCCTTAACTGCTACTATATTGTTACCTTCGTCTCCCTCATTTTTCATTAAATAATGTTTGGGGCATGACCTTGTCTTTGACAAATATTGCAATAGTTGGGTATTCTTTCATACTCAATATATTGCCAGAATCCTTTCCCATGATTTCCATAGCTTATCCACACTTTATTGGTCATTGGCGTTGTTAATTCCATCTCTACGCATACTCTGGCCTGACTTGGTCTAGCTATAAAGGTTGTAGCCTCTTCCACTTTTAGAGGAGGCCCAACTGCATTTGCAATTGAAAAAAGGCTTGATTTATTATAGAGAATCGAAAGTGATGGCATGGAGGTCCAAATACGTACACAAGATGATTCTTTATTTGGGTGGAAATTATATGACTATTTCCCTCATTGGGTAGATACTGATATACCAACATTCTCTTAACCATAATTTGTGAAAGTATTCTTCACTGAATAATTTAAATTAAGATATTTTTATTGTCCATAAGACCAATATTGAAAGATGCTTTTGATCCAAATGAATGAAATACCTTTCTTATCACCATTAAATAGGGTCTGCTGTGAGTAAATTTACCCATAAGGGGGAACTTGAATGGTTCAATTAGCCTTGTGAGATCCTATTCAGAGAAAAGAATTTATGGATGACTGTTAAAAAAAGTGACTTCTTTTAGAGGGATCGAATTTATTTTAGGAAATCCTAAAACAGAAGCAAATGATTTTGATAAGGATAGGTCCGAGGGAATTTGTTGTGAGTTAGATTTAGAAGAAGATATTGTGACGTATTTTGCTTTGGCCACCTCCATTAGGGAGGCTGTGTGGTTGGCCATATATGCCAAATCCTACTTTCTGATATCGCCCCAACTAGAGAGAGAAAAATCCACCGCACATGGTTTGTCTGTTGTTTTATGCATTTATACATGCCACCATGCAAACATGCCCACACAATACAATGAATATTCAAAGAATCCATTAAACCCTAGCAACGTTCATCTCTCAAGAATAAAGATAGGCTCAATATCAACCATTCATATAAGCAAGCCCATCATCACATCACACAAAGTAATCAATTAAGCAAGATCATGATCATCTCAACATCACATAACCTATAAAGATGAAGCTTAAGCAAGCATGCTCTCAAAATATATCATAAATCAATATCTCATGTCTCAAGAAATTCAAATAAATGTTCAAAAGACTAGAAGATCATTAGCCAGTTTCTTGATGTATAGGATCTATTATACAACAATAAAGAAACTTTTTTGATCTTGTATATGATTAAAATGAACTTCCCTGTACCCACCTAAAACTATCCTAAACCTACCCAAGTTATAGATCCAAAACCCAAATTCATAATGGCTTAAACCTGGGAGTTTTAGGCGACTAAGAGTACTTTTAATCACTAAAAGACCAGGTTTAGTCGACTAGTAGTTTTTCGAGACCCCACTAAAACACTATATCTCAAGCTGATTTTAAGGAAGAAGGTTTTAATCGACTAAAATAATATTTGAGGTGACTAAAAGTATTTGGAAACTCCAAATTCAATGACGGTTAGTTTCAAATTTTGAATTCTAAGTGAACTCTTAATTACCTTGATACCCTTTAATGACTAGTTGCTCATTTGAAGCCTATAAAAGGATAGCCTGGGTTATTTTATAAAAAAACAAGCATACAACAACAATCCCATTAAGTAAAGTTCCAATCCAAGCTTGTGCTAATATCCCAAAGTCTCTAAGAGAGAGAAAATAACTATCAAACCCATTTCAACCAAAAAAATCTATTGAAGCCAAGCTTTTCTCCTAAACCTTTTTGTGCTTCAATCAACATTATCAATCACCCTTTAACAAATATATAAACTCCCACTTTTACAACAGAATAATTTTGCACTTCCCACTACAAAATGACCATTTCTCATTATGAAATATATTTTTCACATTGTGATATAGATATTTCTGATGATGCTAGAATTAGCACCACCAGATAAGGTGTTTTCAAGCTCAATCTAAGAACAATAATGGCAACATAGTTATGTAAAAGGTAAGAGAATGAAATGAGGAGAAGAGGAGTGAGCACCAGAATATAAGTGGTTCAGCCTAAATTGGCCTACGTCCACTGTATGTGTTAATAACCTCACTGTAATAAGGCACTAACGGCCATGGATACAATCTCTCAAGATTTCTCTCTCTACTGTGTATCTAGACAAAGTTTCAGCTAGGGTTGTGTTTTTGGATTTAAGGGTTTTAAACCTTTCCTTTTCCCCCCATTCTCAATTCTTTCTTCTGCGCAGTTGCACTCCAGCCATTTTCTCTCTCTAAAAGCATTCTTCTTCGCGGCTTCTCTGCAAAGGTTTTTGGTGGAGCTCTCTTGGGTTTTCTTCACTTTTCCTTATCGTTTCATCCTCATGTATCTTCTTCCCCTCATTTGCCTCCATTTTCTCTGCTTTTTCCTTTCTATTTGAGTTTTCTGGCGAGTCTTTGGGTTTTCCGGTGAGTCTACAATAATTGCAGGTGAACAGTTTTTGTTAGGTTAGAGTAATTTGATCTTTAGACCCCTTTGTTTTATCATTTAATCTTATTTGTAGTTTAAGGCAGTTTCTCCAAGTGTAGTGTCTTTCTCTGATGCTCAGACCCTTATACTAACTTCTTGACGAGTTCCCCTCCCTTAGGGAGAAGGCTTTAGAAAAAATCAGACAAATAGAAAGAGCACAGGAGGAGGCTCGTAGGTCTCAAGAATTCCCTATTAGACCCATCTTTCCACCACCCCTGAAGGTGATATATCCTGATCCTTCAGAGTCTTTAAACCATTCAGAGGTTCCTGTCGACCCTATACCAATGTCTGAGTCTGAGTCTTCAACCTCAGTCCCCATGCCTGTGGATTCCTTTCAGGAGGCCATGGACTTCTCAATTCGGCCTGATCAGGCCCCTGATCAGGCCGAGGTCTCCAGCCGGGTCTCATCTCATAACTCCTCAAGCGCCTCAGCCTCTTCCTCAGAGGTTGAGATCGTTGAGCCAAGTGTGGCCATCCCACCACCCCTTGACGCCATTCCTCTATCGGCCATCACCGGTGATGATTTCGCTCAAAGGTTCCCAGGTAACCCATCAACATCTGCTCCGGCCGACGTTGAGCAAGATGATGACATCGAAAGTGATGTCGACGTCTCTGAGGTGGCCGAGATCGAGAGTACAGTAACTGAGGTAGACATCCTCTGCTTCAGATACCTATATTCCATCAGCCCCTCCATAAAGCTAAGAATACCTCTGAGGAAAGAGAGGGCTTTTCACGGTCGAGACGGCGAAATCTACTTGTACGAGCAGATGTTCAAGTTGGGGTTTCGTCTACCCATCCATCCAATTATCAAATCTATCCTTGCCTATATCAATTTGGCCCCCTCCCAACTATCCCCTAACGCTTGGAGGGTCATAATAGAGGCCATAATCTTGTGGAGGGCTGTCCACCACTTAGACCTTCCAGTTCAGGTCTTTGTTGGTTGTTATGTTCCCTCTTCTGCCAAAAATCATCCGAGCTACTATCATTTTGTATCTCGAAAGCCAGAGAAAAATATGCTTCAAGTAACTCAGACTTCCAACCACAACTGAAAGCCACGTTACTTTTTTGCCTCTGGACCATGGGAATTTGGCCCATGTGTTCCCTCGTCCATTCTGGAGCCGAGGATGCCCCTTAGGTGGGATAAGGTCACAATGTCTGCGAGGGATGACCCTGGTCTGAGCCCATCCAACCTTCAGAAGGTGAAAGCCCTTCAAGATCAGGGGGTACATGATCTGTTCGTCAGGTTCGAACACTTGATGACCCCCCCCCCATTACCTCTCTGAGACAGGTCTGGGTGGAAGTCCTCTTTCTGAGGTCGGTAAGCGCTTTTTATTTGTAGTTGAACCTCTGAGTTTATCTATGTCTGATCTTCTAACTCATATTTATTGATTTTTGCAGAGCATCCGAAGGATATGTCAGACGAACTTTGGGAGATGACTGCACCCATCTTAATGAGACTCGCAAAGAAAGCTGGACTAAATGCTCCTTCCCCATCTCCCTCTGCCTCGAAGCCCCAAGCCACAAAAAAGAGGGCTCCAGTTGATCATGCCCCTGAGGATCAGAGGCCGAAGAAGAAGAATGCTGACACTGCCATCCCCATCTCTTCAGCAGACGCTTTGTCGGCTCGTCTAGAGCAGTTGAAGATTACTGATAGCATAGTCGGCCATAGTCTTCAGGCCTTAGATGCTTTCGGCTCTACAATGACCGAGGTCGACAAGCGCTTCTTCAGGTCACTTGATACTCCTTTGCTGGTTGAGTTCGGCATTCACATATCCATTCAGGTATGACCTCACTTTTCTTTCCAGTTCCTAAGTGTAACCTCTGATTTGTCTTTTGCTCATTCCTGATCGCAAAAATCTGCAGGGCTTGACAACGATGCACCACCTCTCGAATTGGACTCTGAGGAAGTTTCCCCTCATCCACAAGGGTCAAAAGGCTGAGAAGGTCCAGAGTTCTTTGAACGCAGAGATCAACCGGCTTAAGTCTAAGTTGGGTGAGTCAGATAAGAAGGTGAAGGAGCTAGAGAAGGAGGTCTCTCGGCTTAATAAGGACCATGCTGCTGCCTTGAAGGCCAAGGTTGATGTACTGCAGCAGAAGGTCAGCTCGACCGTGAAGGTATCCCTAGATGATGCCTCAGAGGGGATAATAGCCGAATATAAAAATTCTGATGAGTTTATGAGTTTTGGCTTTGAATACCTTGAAAGAGGTATCAAACCCACTATCAAGTGGGCTGATGTCAGGGAGAGAGAGGCTGGTACTTTAAAAGCCTCTGACTTCACAGGCCTTGACTTTGTTGATCCTCAGTTTGTCCAGGTCCTTCAGGAGGTTAAGGAGGAGGCTGCCGCGCCTACTGAGACTGCAACGATGGACGGCACTGAGGTTAGAGGGGCAGACGTTGCTGAGGTGACCAACGTTGTCCAACCTAACCAAGCCGAAGATACCAGCATTCCCCCCTCAAACCCTTAAAAGAATTTCTGAACATTGTAACCCCTAATTTTGTAATATCTGAATATTTATAAATGAACATGGCTCTTTTCCATTCTTTGTAATCTCTGAATATTTTTTTTATCTCTGGATGTGCTATTCTCTGAAGAGGACCATCTTATTTTGTTGTAGGTATGTCATGATGTTTCTGCTCAAGCTTATGCAATGGTGTTTGCCTAAATCAAATTAGTAGTCTGAGCTCAGACCTCGTCACCATTGAATGGTGTTATGAAGGTCTGAGGTCGCCACCTAAGATGTTACCCTCATAATTAATCTCACCAAATTAATGATGTTAAGGGTCTGAGGTCATCCCATTATGGTGTCTGAGCTCAGACCTCGTCACCACTAAATGGTGTTATGAAGGTCTGAGGTCATCACCTAATATGTTAGCCCCATAATTCATCTCACCAAATTAATGATGTTAAGGGTCTGAGGTCATCCCATTATAGTGTCTGACCTCAGACCTCGTCACCACTGAATGATGTTGTAAGGGTCTGAGGTCATCCCAGTATGGTGTCTGACCTCAGACCTCGTCACCACTGAATGATGTTGTAAGGGTCTGAGGTCATCACCTAAGATGTTATCCTCATAATTAATCTCACCAAATTAATGATGTTAAGGGTCTGAGGTTATCCTATTATGGTGTCTGACCTCAGACCTCATCACCACTGAATGATGTTGTAAGGGTCTGAGGTCATCACCTAAGATGTTATCCTCATAATTAATCTCACCAAATTAATGATGTTAAGGGTCTGAGGTCATCCCATTATGGTGTCTGACCTCAGACCTCGTCACCACTGAATGATGTTGTAAGGGTCTGAGGTCATCACCTAAGATGTTATCCTCATAATTAATCTCACCAAATTAATGATGTTAAGGGTCTGAGGTCATCCCATTATGGTGTCTGACCTCAGACCTCGTCACCACTGAATGATGTTGTAAGGGTCTGAGGTCATCACCTAAGATGGTATCCTCATAATTAATCTCACCAAATTAATGATGTTAAGGGTCTGAGGTCATCCCATTATGGTGTCTGACCTCAGACCTCGTCACCACTGAATGATGTTGTAAGGGTATGAGGTCATCACCTAAGATGTTATCCTCATAATTAATCTCACCAAATTAATGATGTGAAGGGCAAGTGCAAAATGGAGCAAGTACCACCATGGGAACTGATCTTTTATTAATAACCTCTTCATGATAAGATGGTACAATTACACGACTTCATGCAACATCATATGTAATATTTCTTTAGGTGATCAGCATTCCATGGATTAGTGAAAGGTTCTCCTTCTAGGTTTTCTAGCCTGTAAGTTCCAGGCACAACCTCTTCTGTCACTTTGTAGGGGTCGTGCCAGTTTGGGTGGAGTTTGTTTGCTTTCTGTAAGGTCTTCTTTAGCACTAGGTCTCCCACTGCAATGGGTCTTGACTTCACCCTCTGGTTGTAGAATTTCACTGCCCTCTATTGGTAGGCTGCTTGTCAGACCTCTGCGTCCTCTCTTCTTTCTTCGATAAGATCTAGGTCTAGCCTCCTCTCTTCCCCATTATTGGTAGGGTCATAGGTCTTAATCCTATGAGTTGAGAGCCCTGCTTCTGTTGGTATGACGGCCTCTGAGTCGTGTGCCAACATGAACGGGGTTTCTCCTGTTGGTGTCCTTGTCGTGGTTCTGTAGGCCCATAACACAGCGTAGACCTCTTCAGTCCATATTCCCTTCGCATCTTCTAACCTCTTCTTGATTCCATCCAGGATAGTTCTGTTTGTGACCTCGGTCTGACCATTTGCCTGAGGTCAGCCAGGAGATGAGAAGAATTTCTTTATTCATACTCTTAGGCAATACTTTTCTAAAGAGGAGTTCTTGAACTGGGTCCCATTATCCGAGATGAGAGTGTTTGGGAGGCCATATTTGCATATGATATTCCTCCAAATAAATTGGAAGGTCTTCAGCTCTGTTATTGTTATCATCGGCTCTACCTCCACCCACTTTGAAAAATAGTCGATGGCAACTATCAAGAATCTATAATTGTTGGCAGCTCTTGGCAGGGGCCCTACTAAGTCAATCCCCCATACTGCAAATGGTCATGGAGAAGTGATTGACGTTATAGGTTGATGAGGCTGATGAGGGATGGCGGTAAAACTCTGGCATTTATCACATTTCCTCACGTAGGCTGCAGCGTCCTTGGACAGGGTTGGCCACCAGTACCCCTGGGTGATGATTCTTTTGGCTAAGGGTCTTCCCCCTATGTGGATAGAGCAAGAACCCTCATGGACCTCCCGTAAGACCCGGGGGACTTCTGTGGGGTGCACACATATGAGGAGAGGTAGGAATAATCCTTTCTTGTATAAGACGTCTCCTACTATCGAGAACTTGGCAGCCTTATATATCAATTTCTGCCTTTCTAGCTTGGATTCAGGCAGCTCTCCCTCTCTGATATATTGAAGAGGGGGTCTATCCATGAGTCTCCTAAGTTCAAATTGTGACAAGGATTATATACCTCTTCTTGCTTAATGGCTGCCTTCCCCAAGACTTCAATCGGAATGGTCCTTCTAACATCTGTCTTCGTTATCGAGGCCAACCTTGCCAATGCATCTGCGTGGTTGTTACTTTGTCGAGGCACTCTCTTTAGTCTTGCCTCTTAAAAATGTTCTAACATTTCTTTCACGCTTTTTAGGTATTTGGCCATCCTTTCATCTCTGGCCTCATAGATTCCCAATACTTAATTGATAACTAACCGCGAGTCTCTTTGGAGTAGGAGTCACTTTACGCGAAGAGTCTTTGCTAATGAGAGACCTGCTATCATGGCCTCATACTCGAACTCATTGTTAGAAGCTAGGAAGTTGAATCTCAAAGCGTATTCAATGTTGGCACCATCTGGAGCTGAGAGTATCAACCCCGTATCGCTTCTATTATCACAGGAAGAGCCATCAACGAAGAGTCTCCAAATATCCGTACCTGATGAGAATACCCCTTCCGTCGTGACTCCTTTTTTGAAGAGGTATCGATCTTCCTCGTTCTTCACAACTTGTTTCCTGGCTCCATTGGGTGCGATCTCTTACTGATCTTGGAAGATGTTTGGTGTCGTCTCTTCCGAATTTCGGAAGACACCGCGGTTTTCAACACCCTCTAGGCCATTCTCTGCCTCGGCCTCTTCCCATGTAAACTCGGCGACCAAGTCTTCGAGGGCTTGCCCCTTGATGACCGTCCTAGGTTGGTAGGTAAGATCATACTCCCCCAATTCAATGGCCCATGTCATCAATCGCCCGAACTTTTCAGATTTATGCAGGTACTGTCTTAGTGGGGAGTTAGTGAGGACAACCATGGAGTGGGCCTGGAAGTAAGGCTTCATCTTTCTCGAGGCATGTTTCTAGGCGTAAGCTAGCTTTTCCATGCGAGGGTAATTCTGTTCGGCCCCTTGAAGGGCCTTGCTGTTGAAATATACAGGCCTTTGGATTCCAGCGTCTTCCCGTACTATGGCTGCGCTGATGGCTGATTTAGAGACTGCCAGATACACATATAATTTCTCCTTTGCTACAGGCCGAGACAGTAATAAGGGAGACCCTAAATAAGACTTGAGTTGGTTGAAGTATTTTTCGCACTCTTCGTCCCATTGGAAGGCCTTTCTCAGCACCTTAAAGAACGGAAGGCACTTGTCTGTTTCCCTAGAAACAAACATGTTAAGGGCAACCACTCTCCCTGTAAGTCTTTGAACATCTTTGATACTCCTTGGTGTCTTCATGTCAAGTAAAGCCTTAATTTTTTCAGGGTTCACTTCAATCCCTCTCTGGTTGACAATAAATCCTAGGAACTTCCCATCTCCTACTCCGAAGACACACTTTGCGGGGTTGAGTTTCATTCTGTATAAGTCCATAAGGTCGAAGTTCTTCTCGAGATCCGTTACATGAGTGTGAGCCTTCAAGCTCTTTGTTAGCATATCGTCTACATACACCTCCATAGTCTTACCTACTTTCTCTTCGAACATCTTATTAACAAGACGTTGGTATGTCGCCCCTGCATTTTTTAGGCTGAAGGGCATCACTTTATAGCAGTACGTCCCTTAGTCGGTAATGAAGTCCGTCTTTTTCGAGTCTTCCGCATCCATGAAGATCTGGTTGTAGCCTGAATACGCGTCCATGAAGCTCATGAGCTCATGTCCCGCCGTCGCATCCACCATCTGATCTATTCGAGGAAAGTGATAGCTGTCTTTTGGATAAGATCTATTCAGGTCAGTGAAATCAACACACATTCTCCACTTCCCATTGGCTTTGGGCACGATGACTGCATTCGACAACCATTCCGGATATGTAACCTCTCTTATAAACTCATCCTCTTCCAACTTTTTAGCCTCTTCTTGGATGACGTCTTACTTTTCCATGGAATAGACTCTTCGTCTCTGTTTGATTGGCCTGGCATCTTTAGTCACGTTGAGCCTGTGACTAATAACTTCAGGGTCGATGTCGGGCATCTCTGCGTGACTCCATGCGAAGACACTTTGTCTTCTCCTGAGGAAGTTTATCAGCTCTTCCTTGATTTCTACCTTTAGGGCTTTACCGACTTGGAAGGTTTTTTATGGCTCGTCCTCATTGAGGATGATGGATTCTACCTCTTCCGCGGCCTCTCCCTTCTTTAACTTTGTTTCATCTTTTGGGTCAAGCGTATCGATGCTATAAGTGGTGGTTGCCCTCTTATGGGCTTCTCTCTCTTCGGCCGAGTTGAAGTAACATTCTCGCGCTGTGGTCTGGTGACCTTGCACTTCCCCTACCCCATAAGGAGTCAAAAATTTTAGCATTTGATGGACCGTCGATGGCACAACTTCAAACTCTTTAAGGGCCACCCTTCCTATGATGAGGTTATAGGCCGAAAACACATTCTCGTCCATGACGAAAAAATTTATCTTCTTGGTCAGCCTCTTAGGCCACTCATCACCCATCCGTACGTCCATCTCATACATTCCCAAGGGGTGGAACTTTTCTCCATTAAAGCCTATCAATGGGTGATGATAGGGTACCAGCCTTGCTCTGCTAAGACCTAGGCTCTTGAAGTAAGGCCAGAACATCACGTCCGCCGAGCTCCCCCCGTCTATGAGGATCCTATGCACCTCGCACCCATTCACCCTTGTTGTTATGACCAGAGGGTCATCATAGGGGGCTAAGATACCCTTGAAGTCGAGTCTGGAGAACCCAACTATGAGGGTGTCCATGTCTACCTCCTTCCTCTTCTGCACCGTATCGGAAGACGTTAGATTCACAACTTCAAGCTTGGCCCCTGACCTGGCCTCTGCTACGTGAGCCTTCCTATCAGCTACTTCAGAGCCACCTCCTGCAAATACTCCACATATGGTGTCAACACCAAAGGAGATCGTACTGACCCTCTTCACCGGGGTGTTGTCATCTTTCGGCGAAAGATCCGGATCGTCTTCATCATCACCTTCTAAATCATCATCTCTTTTGGCCGGGATATTGTCACTGCATCTATCATTTCTCCTTTTCTTAGGGTCATCTCTTCCACCCTTAGGAGTTTTATCGTCCACATACTTCCTCAACTTTCCAGATTTTAGCATCTTTTCAATATCATCCTTCAGGGCGAAGCATCTGTCCGTGACATGGCCATGATCCTGGTGGAACTCGCACCATACGTTATTGTTCTTCTTATATGGTGGGGCCTTCAGTTTCTCTAGACATCTCAGAGTCCTATCGGTCTTAATCTCATTGAGGATGTGCTCGCAGCTTACAGTCAGAGGTGTATAGTGAGCGAACTTGTCATCACCCGACCTCTTCTTCCCATCTTTCTTGCTTTGGGACTTTCCACTTCCACCGCGGTTCTCATCCTCATACTTGGCGGATATTGCCTCTTTCGCATTCATTTCTTTCCCTGCGGTTGCCAGAAGCTCCGCCATAGACCCAGGGGGGTCTTCCGCAAGTTTCCACAACAACTTCCCCTTCTGGAGGCCTCCTATAAGGGCGGTCATGGTTATGTTCTCTTCATAATCATCGACCTCCAACTTCTCTTTGTTGAATCTCGCTATGTAGTCTCTTAGGCTCTCATCCTTGGCCTTCTTGATATACAGCAAGTGGGTAGTCTTCTTTTGAGGCCTCACCCCAAAGCAGAAGTTGTGGATGAATCGTTCAGCCAAGCCTTTGAAGTTCTCAATTGAATTCTTAGTAAGGGAGGTGAACCAACTGTGCGCTGCCCCCGTTAAGGTCCCAGAGAAGGCCCTACACTTCATCTCATCAGGTATCGAGTAGATGTCTTCTGCCGATTGGTACATTTCGATATGATGTACAGGGTTAGTGCTGCCATCATACTTGGGAAACACCATAGGAGGCTTGAACTTAGCTGGGGTTGGGAAACCCACTATCCTAGACACAAATGGGGAGTCCTCTGAGTAACCCCTTTGCAATGGGTCCCTGCTTTTGATGAGGTCTCCTATATTCTCCTCAAGGCGCTGGATAGAGTCATTCCATGGTTTTATGCCATTGACTTGGCCGAGGTTATCCACTTCCACCTCCATGGGATGGATCGAGGGTTCCCCTGCCGCAACACGTCGACTATTGACCTCATCATATTTCCTGCCTCTTCTTTCACAGTGTTGGCCTTGATCTGGCCGACCCTGCCTGTTTCCTCTCTGAGAGCCTGGTGTGCTCCTTGATCTCGACATTCTCTGTCTTAGGCTATTCATCGGGCCCAATCTCTCAAAGGCCGACCCTCTGCTCAACCTATAAAAGGCTGACCCTCTTTGTTGGGCCTCTTCACCTCTTCGGCCGACACAACCTTGACTTTGCCTAAGAGGTCGTACAGTGTTATTTGACACCTCATACGGCTCCCAGCAGTCTGTCGGGGCTTCTTCCGCCTCTAGATCATCATACATGTCCTCTGGGGAAGGGTTTCCCTGCCTAGGCGCAAGCGCCTAGGGTCAGCAACGTCCCATCTTCGCTAGGGTGCAGGCTGGTCCTTCATTGGTGCCTGGGGTGGTCCCCTGACGTCAGGATGAGGTTGAACTGCCACCGAAGTGATCATATCTGGTGAGACTCCAGGTGGCCTCATCATAGTTTGGCTGAGCTATGCAAATTGCTCCTGCATAGCTTGTTTTGTTGCAGCTAAATATCTCAAGGCTGCAGCTACCTCAGCCATTTCGGACTGGGGGGCGCCTGACTGGAACTAGGCCCTCCACCCCCAGGTGGCGGAAGAGTCTCTGGTAATTCTGGTGCCATATGTTAACACTATAGAGCTTGAGTAGCATATGAGCTTAGTACCTCAAAGGACCTCTTTCAATGGTGAAGCATCTCCACGCAAGGGGCAGTTCCTGGTTCACCACCAGAGTCTCCGATGAGGTTAAGCTGAAGAAGAGGAAGAGAGCTTCTTTTCTCTTCCCACAGACGGCGCCAAAATGATGATGCTAGAATTAGCACCACCAGATAAGGTGTTTTCAAGCTCAATCTAAGAACAACAATGGCAGCATAGTTATGTAAAAGGTAAGAGAATGAGATGAGGAGAAGAGGAGTGAGCACCAGAATCCTACGTCCACTGTGTGTGTGAATAACATCACTGAAATAAGGCATTAACGGCCATGGATACAATCTCTCAAGCTTTCTCTCTCTACTGTGTATCTAGATAGAGTTTCAGCTAGGGTTGTGTTTTTGGATCCTTTGCAAGGTAGAGGATGATCTCTATATATAGTACCTTGGGGGTGTAATATACCCCCCATGCATGCAATGTGCATGTGTGTGATAGCCTCACCAATATGGGAAAGCCATCTGTCACTGTCACATGTAGAGAATGATGATACAATATTCTCCCCACGTGTTGGGAATAATCTTGTTATAACTGATTTGTGTCCACGTGCCCTTAACCAAATGTCAGCAGATGCTCGGCTATCGCGCCTGGTGTATGACCTCGGCCTGGGAGAGGTCGAGGTTGGTAAGTCTAGGTACTCGTTCAGTCCGAGTATTCCATGGAGGTCTCGGCCTAATCCCAGTCGAGACAATGGACAAGGTCGGCCTGAGACGAGGTTGAGCTGGAGTGTTTGGAGTATCGACTAATGTCTTGATGAGGTTGCTGGTGGCTTCCTGCGAGCTCGGCCTATGTCTGGCCGAGGTTTCCATTCCAAGGTATACGAGAATGTTGTTGGTCCTTGTGATGTCCCTTGGAGAGGCTCATGTTAGTGTCGGCCTGGGCCGACCTTGGTCTGGCCGAGTGCTGACGCCGCATACTCAAGGCTTATCCAACGTCGGCTATGATCTCGGCCGAGCTTGGTGTCTTCGGGCCGAGGTCACACTTGGGGCATATCAATTTCACAATGCGAAATCATCATATCAGTGACAAATAAGGTATTTTGCATTGTGAAATCATAATTTTGCACTCCAACCTAGTGATTTCACATTGTGAAATAATCAAGTCACAATAAGAGATAAGGTATTTTGCAGTGCAAAATGAGTATAATGCAATGCGAAAGACTCATTACTTCTCATTGAGAAATAAATATTTGTTCTTCTTTTTAATATAGTTATAATAATCAAGCTCATATCATGTTGAACCCTCTAGCGAGGACTATATCCATAACTGTTTCATGAGATATAAATCAAATAAATCATAAAACTAGAGGTAAAATAAAGGAAATGAATGAAAATAAAAACTAAAATATCATATAACTTAAAAACAAAAAATATATTTACATTGATATTCAGATATTATTACTAATTAAAAGTGCTCCAGTTTAAGATTGCATTAAACTTGCATTTATTACATTTCAAATGCTCATACTCATCCTTAGAGAAATGACTCCTATATTTGTAATGTGTTTTATAATGGGATTGAAACCTATCACTATGACGATAATATATTGAGGGACAAGCGATTTTGTCAAATGAAGGAAGGATTCTTTTAAAAAATCCCAATCATTTAAAAAAAATATCTCCCCCAACTCGTCAATTGCACATTCCCTACCACTTATGAACCAGTTTTGACTGAAAAAATTGTAAAGGAATGATAAGAGTATATATTTCCATTCGCAACAATATCCTTGAGTATAGGATGACTGAGCTTGCTAAGATAAGCTTCTGTAAATCTCCAAACAATATTTATATACTTGATGCCATTTATAGGATTACCGAACCTAGAACACCACCATATCCGTCTAAAATTAAACTTATAAAAATCTCTAATGAGAATATCTCCCATGTAAATTTGGTCAAGGCTTTGATCATCCAAAATAACTGCTTAATCTTTTTTATGTATGGATTATATTCAAAATATCCATAATTGACAATAGAGAGAATATCTTCATGAGAACTTCATCATAGATATGGAAAATGTGTGCTATTTTTTAAAGAGGTGATTTTTGAAGAGAGTATGCTTGTGTTTTAATTATAGAAGATGTAAAGAGAGTGGCAATTTACTGAGTTTTCACGTATTTATAGAACAATGTAGAAGTTTTACCCATTAAAAGACATAACGCTTGTGTGACAAGTCATCGCGAAAAATGAATATTTTGACGGTGGTATCAAAGAGTCTATTTAGGCACTATATGCTAATAATAATTATGTTACGAACTCGCATTGCGAATTGACATGTGTTATAGTGAAATGATTATGCCCAATGGATATTATTATACTTAAAATCATATTTGTCGAATAAAGATTTCAATTGAATAAATACGTATATTTTAAAATACAAATACGTTTCATAATGAATTCCATTAAATGAAATTATGGCTTAGGCGACAAAATAGAGAGAATAATGATGATATATGTTCACGTATTTAATGATGCATGCCTTTTACACTGGTTAAATGTGAGATTTGATATCTGAAAGGTCAGAAATATCACAAGATTTGATGT
Organism: Sambucus nigra; assembly: GCA_949130495.1. Lineage (NCBI taxonomy): Eukaryota > Viridiplantae > Streptophyta > Magnoliopsida > Dipsacales > Adoxaceae > Sambucus > Sambucus nigra. Next base: position 548,614,297 of record OX422212.1, on the reverse strand, counting down.
TTGTAGTGCCAACATTTGTACTTGTGTGTGTGTGTGTGTGTGTGTGTAATAAAGGAGGAGGGCTTTTTTTGTCTCCCCCAATTAACGATTGAGATCAAATCTAATGGATTTGGTCTTTATCAACTAGCGGTTCAGATTAACTCTTACAAATTTGCATCTAATGGTGTAAAATTGTGCCACGAGTGAGAATTACTTTTAGGGCCAATATAGTAATTTAATTTAAAAATCTCTTTCATCTGATTTGATAATTGTACGTAGATCGATTTGATAACTGTGCAAACGCTACCCACACGCAATCTCCTTGAGACGCAAACCCATTCATCCATACACCGCAAAACCCTGTTCTTTTATTCACACATTCCAACATAAGAATAGTAAAACCCCTTCTCCCAACCTCTCACTCAACAATGAAACTGTCTCTGTCTCTGACTAGAGTCGTCGACTAAGAAAGAAATAGACATTTATGCTTCTTCACCAATGATTTAAAAGGATGAAAACCTCGGCTAAACTTACGATCTAAATGTTTTTTTCCTTCTTCTCAGGTAGTTTCAGAAATGGAGATAAAGGGATGAACACCCCGGCTAAAAATTCGCCTCTTTATTTCAGCTTTTTGTTCGTTGTTCTCATGTTTTTTTGTAAACCCATATCTAGATACTCCATCTCTCATCAAGTTTCATTTATGTTGTGAGGCTTTTCTTCAGCTTTTGATGGGACTCAACCTGGAGAGCGACTGGTTTGGGTGATTTTTCTTTATATTTTGGTTTGAGTTGCTCTGGCACTAAGATCGTGGCTTTTCCTTCAACGATTTAAGAAAGCTCAGGTTTATGCCTTAGATTTTGTAATAACTTTATATTTTAGAACTCTCAGATTTGCCTTTTCCTTCTCTAAAACGCTCTTTGCTGTATTTAAGGGCTTTGATGCAGTTCATTACTTAAACTATTGAGGTACCTTTTTTACTTTATTTACTTTTTGTTATTTTTTTTGTTTGTTTTGATGGGTACGTTGGTAATAGGATGCAAATCTCATAAATACAGACCTGAAATTTGAGCTCCCTTACTCCCAACTATTTGAACTCTCAGATTTTTATTTTTTATTTTTACTTTATTTACTCTTTTTTTTGTAAGAAACATGATTGATGAAATAACCCATAAATCCATGTGGTTACAGTTTCAAGAATGAAGCTGGGTTGTAATGACTTGAAAAAGTGATAAAGGATGTTTAACAGTTCAATGTATATTGGTAGTACCGAATGGTGTTCTTTTCAATGTATGTTCACACATTTAGACGCATACATTTAGAACTGTTGGTTTCACCCTAGAATTTTATACACATACATTTAGGAAGATGATCTTATCATTGTAATACCCCGCACTTTTATGGGAAATTAAATTTAATAATTAAGTGCAATTTGGGAATTTAAGAAATTATCATGAATAGTAATTTTTAGAGTTTTCAAGGATTAAATGATTTTCAACGTGTAATATATTTACTCTTGGTATTAAGTAAATGAGTGGAGTATTTTTTTTTTATACATCGCAGCTGGGAAAAGCGACAAAGGGTAATATTTTTATTAGAAAACCGCATTAAGTTGTGTTGGGTTGAAATAGTGAATTGCAGTCAAGTACCTCGGATGGAAATTCTGATTGCGTGGTTGGTCTTGGAATAGACGAGATAGTCAGAGTAGAGTATCCGGGGGAAATAATAAAGTTTCGGGAATTTTTGGATCCGTTTGGACTCGTAATTGAGTAAACGAGTCATTTTTGGGTTAATAAGGGACAAACCCTTATTTCTTTCTTATAAGTCGCAAGAGAGAGAGGAGAGAAAGAAAATAAAGAAGAAAGAAAGAGAGAAACAAAAGAAGAGGAGAAACGAAGAGAAAAATGGGAGATTTCAGCCAAACTCCGCAAGATTCGACTCGAGGTCGTCGGATTTCATCCTCCAGGCAAGTGTATACTTGCTTTATTTCATTTTGTGCATTTATTTCATATTATAGTTGGTAAACTATATGATTTTGGGTTAGAACCCTTAAAATAAATTTGGGAAATTTTGAATATGAGTTTACATATTGATGTAATGTAAATTCTTAATGATTTCTAGTGTTAAATCCATGTAAATGGAGTAAAGAAATGGATTGAAATAGGTTAAAATGATAAGTTTTTTTTTTATGGTTTTAGGGTTTAAATTGAAGAGAAATAGTTTATTACCCCAAATTAATTGATGTGTTAGTTGTAAAACAAATATTAGATGTTTATGGAGTTGTTGGATGAGATTAGAAACAACAAAAATGGAGAATAATGGAGGTTTGAATTTTTGGAGAAGAATGTGAATAGTGACCCGCGTCCTTCCCGAATCGATTCGTCCATGAGGCGAATCGATTCGACTCTTGGTCAAAAAATGAAAATTATAGATCTTTTCGATACAGTCACGTGGGCGCCGATCGCGTATTATTCTGATTTTTTTGGATTTATAATGATTTTTCTACGAAAAGTTGTCCAAGATCGAAATCGTTAGTCATAAATTAAGGCTAGAATTATTTGGAGATAAATATTAGGGGTTCCCAAAGTGTTAGGACCTCTAAAGGACTTGAGGAGATATGAAAACTTTAGGTTCGTTAAAATATATTTGAGTTATAATTTAAATGGAGATTGAATTGAGTTTTGGGTATTTGGAGATTGAAAAATCGCCCAAACAGTGCCCCTTGAACAGGCCGAATCGATTCGGTTTTAGGCCGAATCGATTCGCCTAAGAGGATATGTAAGGCTTCCTTGGGCCGAATCGATTGGGATTTAGACCGAATCGATTCTCCCTTAAGGACCTGTTTGCATAACACTTCCCGAATCGATTCGGATTGGGGGTCGAATCGTTCGCCTACCCGAATTGATTCGCCATAAGGACGAATCGATTCTCCTTGGTCAGAACTGTTAGTTTTCTTCCCTTAAGAGTATGGGGAGTTAAATTACAATTTAGGGTTTTATATGAGGGATCCTAGTTATGATAGTGGGACTCCTAAATATTAGTGTTGAGGGTGAGTAAGCCCTTACATGAAAAAGAAAAACTTGGAATGGTGTAGGGCATAATTCAGGGAACGAACCTAGTAAACGTTCGGGACGGTCAACATTTGAGAGAGAGCTATTCTGCCGTTGGGCATAGGTATTACATTATTCGAATGTATGTGAGCTGAATACATCCAAGAAAATCTTAGGACGCGATTACTAGGAATTAGTATTTTCAGGATTAGATGGGTGTAAATCCTTAAAAGCGATTAAAGTGCGAGTTATACGATAAGTTAGAGAATATTTATGAGTTTAAGTATTCTAGGCGTGTGAATACTTAAATATTATTACGAGTGAGAACATTTTGGAGATATTGGCCATCGTTATGTGGGTATGGCAATTATAGCCATGTATACATTTGAGAAGTGGTACTTGTATATATATACTATGTGATTATAGTATATATTATATGATACGAATACATTTGTATTTGTGTGTGATTGGTATATGTGTATTTTAGAGGCTGGTTTTCACAGGTTTTCCTTTGGTATAGGATTGGAACAGCCAGAGTATATATTTTCTCTAGTGCGATCCAGGGAGGTTGCGCGATGTGGGTGAATCCCCTGGCTTGAGGAGCAGGGAAAGTACAGTCCCCAGGTCATTATCGTCCCGCATTCGAGTGAGATATGTGTAACTCCACTTGCAGGGGGAACATGACCGCCTCCACCGTTGTGTATTTGTTTACCATGTCCATTGAGAGAGTCTGGCATGGTACCGTGGTATAGTGAGTAAACCCAAATTTTGGATCGGCACTATGAGACCGCATCCTCGAGTTATATCTCGTTGGGATGGTTATTGTACTTGTGTGTAAAGTACATTACTTGTGTATCAGAACAAGATAGTATATCCCTACTAGAGTAAAGAGATAAATGAAATATGAAAGAAATTCTCATTCTGGGAGATGTTATCGAGACTTAAAATGTGATATGTATATATAAATGAGTATGTTATGTATATGTAATTATATGGGTATATATACATATATATACACGTTATGTACTGAGGGCCTAATGGATCTCGACGATCGTCATTGCCAAGTAGTAGTGTATCAGGGTTCCTTATTTGGATTTCTCTTTGCGAGACCCCCCACGCACGAACATGGTGCAATGTTGAGACTGGAGAGAAGTTTAGGCCTTAGTCCTTGGATTAAATAGGATTTGTAGAATTTTAGTGAAACGATTAGTTAGGCAGGGTAGCTTAACTGGGTTGTCTTTTACGATGCGTTAGGTGTGCACTATTAGAAGAGAGGTGAGGGGTATCTCATGGGAGTGCGATACCAATTTAAATATGAGATAAAACATATTTTTTTTTTAAAATAAAGCAATTATGCACTTGAAAAATATATTCACAACTCGGGCTCTGACCCATTTATCTATTTTTCCCTCTTTTGCTATATATATATATATATATATATATATATAGGTGCTCAGACACAGAGATGCCTGGATGATGATTCCTTCTAGCCAGACATGTGCTGCGGCAGCTATGGATGCATGCAGATTTTCGATAGACGCTTATATCCTTGTAATCTAGATATGAGGTATTATATATACATTCGGGCTAATAACCCAACTGCTATTATTTATTCTTTTACCGCCTTTTATGCGGATTTGATTTGGTTGTATATTGTTAAACCGAGTGTTCGGTTATTTTTATTTCATCGCAGTTTCATTTATACATAAACTTTGTGAATGTTTTAATTTTATAGTTTGTTTAACCAGATTAGTTAATTAAAATTTTGACGCCAGCGAAATAGGTTATTAGTTTGGTTTTCGACAGTGATGCTGAGAATGATCCATATGCGACTCCTGTTTTAATTTGGTACAGGAGTTATCGCCCGAATTTGATTAGGTGGGTTGTCACAATCATTGGGTTTGCTTTATTTTTTTGGATTTGTTTTTGATTTATTTTTGTGGGACTCAATCTGTTTTCAAAAGCTCTGCAGTAATCACTTTTTAGGGAAGATGACATGTTCTCTCTTCTTTCTTCCTTGCTCATAAACACACATAAATACTTGATGTTGAGGTAAACTAAAATCTTTGGAGTTTAGTTTCTAATGAGGATCTTTAACAGTTATTTATTTTTTCCAATGAGGATCTTTAACAGTTTTTTTATTTTTTTCCCATCTATTCGAATAAACCATGTTCTTTTCATGATCTTACTAATATCCATGTATCTTTGGGGGTTGGTTATGAAGGTTTTTAGGTTAATAAAGCTTTTGAGGTTACAGTTGGTTATGAAGGTTTTGAGGTTAATTACTTACACAAGAAGTTGGTTATGAAGGTTTCCTCAAGAAATTTCTTTATTACTGAAGTCTCATCAAACTCTCCATAAGATGTTTATCATTTATATACTTCAATAATCTTAATTGAAGTGGCGCTCTTCATTCTTATTTAGGTCCTTTGGGTGGCTGTAATTTTTAATATTACTCTTTTTGTTGGCTTAAATAGACATGAAATTTTAATATTCTCTTTGTAACTATAACACATATACAAATGGATTTTTGTATTTGAATATTATAAGGTATTTGATGCTCTGAACTGTTTTAATGGGAAAAAAGTTTTGATATTCTATACCCTGTAGTGGATATCGTGTTGTGTTGTGTTGTATAGTGTAAATTACTTTGTTGCATACAAATTGTTTGAAACAATGCCAAAGTGAGTCATTTAGATATATGGGTTTGGGTGAGTATTTGTCATGAAGGATGTTATATATGTTGAAAGATTCAGTTGATGGCATTTTACACCTATTTGTATTCATTATTCCAAATATAATATCAATCCATTTTTTTTCTTATCGTTGACTAATTTTGAATTTGGGCTTTTTTGACGAAGAAGGCAGATTGGAGAAGGTTTAACCTATGTAGATCTTTTAAAAATTCATGGGTATTCTATGGGTAATTTTAGCAATCATTTTAGTTTCTAATATTCAACTAAAATGTTTTTGTTGAATATTATCGAGTTGATGGCGCAGAGTTAATGGCCTTTTACCATAATCTTTTGGTGTTTTTGTTTCTTACAAATAATACAACTACTTATTACACTGTTGATTTGCTAATCTGTTAATGACTCTTATTCTTAAATGGTTGCTAAATATTATGGGGTTAACTTCAAAAAACTTTAAGAGTTAATAATTTTTATTACAAAACTCATATTTTAATCCCATAAAAATATTAAGAGTTAATAATTTTACAAATCTGGTCTTAAAACATTATTTTTTGCTGGTAGGATCATTTTTGTTTTTCAAGAAAAAAGAAATAATAATTTGACAATGTCTGATGCGGTCAAAACATAATTGAACTGACATGCTCTGATGCGGGCCCAAGGCGAAAAAAATTATGTCCAAAGATGGGTGTGACAGGTTGAAAACATAGTTATAGATATTTGCTATGAGCCTCCAAGATATATATAAAAAATTAAAAATGCTATTGGACCCGAAACTAACCAATATCAACCAATAGCAAGTTTGCAAGACAAAAGTTAAGTTGGAAAATTGGTTGGTTTATGGGGTCTACGCCAGTGGGACCTCGAACCAACCAATAGCAAGCAGACATGTTATTAAGTTGGCAAAAATTATGTCAAAAATTCGGGTCCAATAGAACTACTCATAAAAAAAATATTATATTTCTAGTGTGCAAGGCTTGAAATGTTATCCGCGAAAAGCGCTGTAATACTTTTACGGGGCTCAATGCAGTAGGACAAACATTTGCCATTTAAAAGTCACTCTCCAAAGTACAAAGTTAGCTGCCATAACTTGATTTAATGCGTGGCGCAAGGCAACATAGTATACCTAATAAAAAATAGTACACACATGAGTGATAAAAACGTACAAAACACTAAAATAACCGCAAGTTGTACGAGTTGACTTATAAGACCACACAAACACGAGTGATCATATTCAACAATAAAACCACACAAACACGAGTGATCATATTCAACAATAAGACCACACAAAATCTCCACTAAGTGACCAACTAAAATTAAATTATATAACTGACAAACTAAAATTAGTCTCCACTAAAATCTGTATAAGCCAATTAATAAGACCACACAAACACTAACGTGACACGAGTGATAATTTGTATTGCATATTTGTTTTTTCAAAAATTAGTTTGTAAAGAATTCATCTCCGAGCATAGAATTTGTATCATAGATTTGGTTTTGAAAAAATTAGTTTGCGTTGTTGGCTAGACACACTATTAGCAACAATTAGTTTGCGTTGTAGAGGGGGCTTGAAGGTAATCTTAAGATTAGGGACAAATCCCCAATTAGCAACAATGTTTGAGATTAAGCAACCGAGGCAGCTCAAGCGTGGCAACTCAGCGAGGCAGCTTGGCGTGGCAGCTCATATTTTGGCTTGTTGTATTAGTCATATTGTATTTTCATTATTGATGACTGTAAGCTTTAACGGTTGTAATGACGTAACGATAATAACAAAAGAGTTTGTATGAGGTAAAACGGTACTCGCGAGAAACCAGGCTTGGCAGGGCCTGGGAAAGCTTTCATGCTCTATCGAATGACCTCACCGTGGGAACTTTAGAGGGATCGGGTTTGGAGGATTGATAAGTAAGGCACCGTTGGGGCTTGTCCTTACCATTTTAGATACACCTGGTAAAACACCGAAGGACCCTGACCGTGGAACCTCAAGCGAAGCAGCTTGGAGTTCCATCGGGCGTTGATTTATGAACCAAGTAGCCCTCTACTTAATGTCACATCTACTGTAGGTGATGTCACTAGCCAGATAAACAATGTCAGACCTGCACTTGAGTAAACCACCATGGTATTTGGGGCTGTCAGGCAGTTGGTGAGCCACCTCTGCGACAACAGCCCCCTGACACACAGTGGTTAGGCAAAAGGCATGTCTTGACATTTAATGTTTATGACGTGGAGACAACTAGTGCATCAGGCATTTAATGTTGTGACATAAAGTATGAGGGATGTCTTTTCATAGTTTTAATGACTGAGTTGCCTCGGGGGTGGTGAGGGGGGCTATTTAAGGACCCCAACCACCTTCGAGGAAAGGGAGACTTTTGGAGAGTTCAGAAGTTATTGCAAAACCATAGAGTTTACTCACCACCATTGTCATTTATTACAAAGCTTTTAATACTTGACAGAGATTCTTGAGGGTGTTTGGTGTTTTTCTACCTGCCTACCAAGGTGTATCTAGGATGCTTACTTCTCTCTCCCTCTAGCTAAGCCACTTCTAAAGTTCATTATTATTCCCTGAGCTATACACGAGAGACTTTGTGAGCCTAAGTTGAGTCTATCTTCATTGGGTTCATGTTTATATGTTCTGTCATTAATCAAAATCTTTGGCCAACTAACTTGTCATTACCATACTCAATAGGGGCTACGCCTCCATATATAATCTAAAGTACCCTCCTACATTTGGCGACTCTACTGGGGAGGCAGCCTTCTAGATAAGGAGTATGGCGCAAGATAATGCTACACGAAGACTCAATTTCGATGACATTCAGCATAATGAAGAACAGGCTGCGAGAGAGCAAAAGGCCCTAAGAGATGGGGCTCCTCGAGTAGAGGTACCTCTCGCGCCAACAGCGTTAGGCGTCCCAGGGGCGACACAACCTTCCATAAGCGCGGGGTTGGGACCCGCCCAAATGGCGCTCCTCATGAGCAAATTTTATGAGTTTTTGCAAACCCCAGTAGCTTCAACTATGCTGGGAGGATTGGAGGCTAATGCCTTCATAACACCAGGAGTGGCCACGGCAGCCCCATCAGGGGCAGGTATTACAGGAGCGGTCCCAACAAGTGTACCCTCTGTTGTGAATCCAGCCGTGGGTACCTCAGGAGTTTTAACGGCACCACCGGTAATGTTCGTTTCGGTTGCAACGAGCGCTCAACCCTCTGCCCCATCGCTGGTGGCCCCAGTAGCCTCGCCCATGGAAGAAATGAGAAAAGAGATGCAGAAGGAGATGCTGAAGTTCATGCAGGCTTCCTCGCAGGCTGTGGGCGAGGTGGCTTCGGTCTACGATGACTTTCGAACACCTTACCCCCAGGAATACAATGACGAGCCCTACCCGAAGGATTATATTCCCCCTACCTTTGAAAAATACTCAGGGAAGGGTGGGAACCCGAAGGAACACAGTAAGCATTTCGTTGAACACTTAGGAGCGCACTGCAATGACAAAAAGCTTAGATTGAGAGAGTTCTCCAAATCCCTGACTGATAAAGCATACACTTGGTACTCTCATCTGCCTCCCAATAGTGTCTCTACGTGGGAGGAGATGCATGTATTGTTTGTCCGAAAGTTGTTCTTGGCAGAAGATGAGTTCACCCTAACCCAACTTGGCAGGGAGAGGCAAAGGCCAGGAGAAGAGGTAGTGGCCTATATTCAAAGGTTTAGGGAAAGTTCCCTAGATGTGAGGGAAGAAGCTAAGGAGGCCAGGTTACTACAGATTTGTGCTGAGGGATTACTTCCTGAGTATATCTGTCACCTAATCAATGAGACACGCGAGGGAACATTTTTAGCATTCTTAAAATCCGTAAGAAATATATCTTTGGTAGTACGACCTATCCCGATAGTAGCTCCCATGGTGTTCAGACAGCCGATACAACCCATTGGAGGAAGGTCTCAGGTCCCACAGGTGGGATATATCGAGAGGGAGGATGGAGGCAAGGCGTTGAGGAAGGACAACAAAAAAAAGTTCGGAAGAGACAGAGAATACCCGCCACCGTTACCTTGTACGGTGGAGGAGGTTGTGAGTTGCTATAACGCAATGGTCCAAGGCGGAACGACTTACGAACCAAAGGGTGTCCCGGCGAAAGAGCCCGACGCGGCAACTAGGGCCGACCCCAAATATTGTCAGGTTCATCGAAAAGTCCAGCATCCAACAGAAAGCTGCTTCACACTGCGAAGAATCATCAACAAGTACATGAAGGCGGGAACATTACAAATCCCCCCGCAGAACGTTAATAATAACCCACTCCCGGCGCATGGGGCCAATCTTGTAACGGCCTATGATAAGGAGGCAGAACGGGAGGGGGAGGGGCAACAATGAAGGAGTTCGATAAAGCACTGGAATGTTGCACGAGGGGAATGGCTAACGTAGTTCTAGATTATGATGAAGCAAGTGCTAGGGATGTAGAAGACGCCTACAGCGTTGAGGGTAAGGAAACGGACCCAGTTGTAGAATGTAGCACAGTGTCAAAATCTCCAAAGTTCACTTGGTTCTTCGACCAAGTGGGAATCCCGAAAGAGAGCAGAATGGAGATAACTCAGGCGATCTTAGATATTGCAAGAAGAGATGCAGTCCCCTCGCTAAGATGGAGGGGACCCATGGCTAGGCTGGTAAAGAAGTTCCTATCAGAGGTGACGTTCAGTGATGTGGATAGAGCTGTAAGATTCTCCCATAATAGGCCTCTGTATGTAACCGCCAGTGTTAACGGGGTTAGCTTTGCCAGGACTCTTATGGATGGGGGTGCTTTCATCAACATTATGCCAATCAACTCCTTCCACGTGGATAATATTCTGAAAGAAAGGTTGGTTCCCTTGCCATTGGTAATCTCGGGCTACGATAATCAATCTTTCAAATCCATCGGGTATGTAAACGTGGGGATAGTGATGGAAAATCTGAGTTCCCATATAAAGTTCCATGTAATAGAAAGCGCAACTTCCTATCATTTGTTAATAGGGAGAGTATGGATGCACAACCAAGGGTTAGTTCCCTCAACGTACCATCAATGTGCTAAGGCTAATATCAAGGGGACAGAAGTGACCATTAGGGAAATTAAGAGGCCTTTCGCTATTGAAGAAGCACACTTGGTGGATGCATAATGGGTTTGGTCTAAAGAAATTTCCTTTTCAGACCTAGTAATTTTAATTCCCAATATTACACTAGCTTCACCCAAATCCTTCATATCCAAGTTGGCATATAATAAAGATCTAACATTATATACGGTATGAATAATATTAGATCCGAATATAAGCAATTCATTCACCTAGAGACATATGATAGTTCAAATGTTATTTTCATATTTATAAGAAATACATTTGTCACTTTCATTTATTTTATCCCATTAGAGATGACTAAGATATCAAATTTATTATGCCATTGTTTAGGTGCCTATTTTAGTCCATAAAGAGATTTGTCCAATGTACACACTTTATTTTCTTAACCGTGTATAATAAAACCTTCAGGTTGGTCCATATAAATCTCTCTTTACAATTCACTATTTAAATAAGCATTTTTAACATCCATTTGGTGTACAATTAAATCATTTAAAGCGGCTAATGCAAATACTACACGTATAGATGTAATTCTAGTCATTGGCGAAAATGTATCGAAATAGTCCACATTTTTAAAACCTTTGGCAACTAAACGTGCCTTGTATTTTTCAACCGGACCATCGGGTTTTAATTTATTTTTAAGAATCCTTTAGCAACCAATAGTTATATGCCCCGGTGGAAGATCCACTAAATTCCAAGTTTTATTGGTTTCTATTGATTCCATTTCATCATTAATAGCTTATTGCCATAAATCGCTATCAAAAGAAGACAATACTTCTTGAAGGGTATTAGGATACTCCTCTAATGTGTCAGTGTAAAAGTCAGGACCAAAATCCTTTTTAGCACGAGCTCTTTTACTTCTTCTTGGTTCTAAAATAGATACATTTGGTTATGAATTTTTAGAAATAGAAACGCTAGTGGATGTTGAGCGCCCACAATTTCTCAATATAAATGGAAATTTATCGTCATAAAAATCAGTATTGTTAGATAATAACTTGATTTTTAAATCATAAAATTTATATGCTTTGCTATTAAATGCATAGCCAATAATACACTTATATGATCTACTAGCCAATTTAGACCTCTTAGGATTGGTAATACGTACATAGGCTAAGCACCCCCACGTTCTAAAATATGACACGTTTGGCTTAATTTTTTTTTCAAATTTCATAAGGATTTTTTTTGTGTTAGTCTTAGGATTTCTATTAAGCACGTGACATATTGTTAAAATAATTTCTCACCACCAATGTGAGGCAACCCCCTAACTTAATAAAATAACAACTATCAATTTAGTTGAAGTTCTATTTTTCTTTCAGTTTTACCATTCATTTTGGGAGAATATGGGGCTGTATTTTGTGTATAATAATATGAGTTTTATAAAATTCAATAAAAGGTGCAGAATCATATTCATTGCCTCTATCACTACATATCCTCTTAATTTTTTGGTTAAATTGATTTTCAATTTCATTTAAGAAAATTTTAAACATGTCAAAAGCTTCACTTTTTTTTTGCATTAAATACACAAATAAATAATCCGTGCAAACATCAATAAAAGTAATAAAGTAACGTTTACCGTTTTTGTCGTAATTCCACCCAATCCACAAATATTTTAATGAATTAAGTCAAGCGGTTCATATTCTCTAATAACAGATTTATGTGGGGTCTTTGTTATTTTAGCTTGACTACACCATTAGTGTTTTTTAAAATTATTTAGTGGTATTTCTGGAATTAATCCCAAAGTACTCATATTTTTAACAAGTCATTGATTAACATGACAAAGTCTAGCATACCTCACATTAAAAGAACAAGTAATATAGGAAGAAAGGAAAATTTTATTAATAGCATCAATGTTCAATTTAAACATTCCTTCAGCGGCATAACCTTTGCCTACAAAAATACCGTTTTTGGTCAAGGTAAATAAATCGGCCCTGAAAGTCTGAGTGAAACCAACTTTTATCGTCTAAAATTGGTATATGGACACTCAACTTTAATCGTCTAAGATTGGTAAATGTATTTACGAGTCTTAACTGATAAATACCAGTGACGAATAATAACAAATAAAGAGATTAATGCTCTAGATTTAAGAGAGATGAGAGACAGAAAAAGAGAAAGGCAATTAACGTGGTTTGGCCCAATGTGATCTCTACATCCACATGTGTTATATAGTTGTATGTTATTCCGTTAGACAAGAGTCGTCGGAAAAGGGGATACAAGCTCTGAAGGATCTCCCTAGTTACTCTTTGTATGGATATTAAATGTATCAATCTTTTGTTTCCCTTCAGGTGGAATTGTGTGCAGGGCTGGCTCTAGGCATAGGCGGGTTAGGCCACCGCCTAGGGCCCTCGATTAATTAGGGACCTTTCCGGGTGGGGAAAAAATTGTAGGTATAAAAAAATAGGTACAAAAAAAATTAGGTTTAAAAAAAAATTCCCCCCCCCCCCCCCCAAAAAAAAAAAAAAAAAAATTAGTTATGAAAAAAATTAGAGTTATCACTTAAAAAAAGTCCCCCCAAAATAAATTTGTTCTATTTAAAATAAACACATACACTAAACCCAACAACAACATAATAACCCACCCACACACTAAAAAATAAACCCACACAATAAATCCACCATCATAACCCAACCCAACCCATTTACTTATTCTATTCTTATAACCCTAAATCTCTCATTTCTCTCACCCACTTTCTTCTCTCACTCGTCTTCTCTTCCTCTCTTCTTCTCTCTCACTCACACTCATCTCTTTCTCTACTAACCAAAGAAAGAATAATCCCCCTCTTACACCCCCCCCCCCATAAAAAAAACCCTTAGCCGCCACTGCACCACCCCCTACCCCCAAAAAACAATTTTCCGAAACCCCCACCCCCCCCCCCCCCAAAAAAAAAAATGAGCAGTCCCCCCCCCCCCCCCCCCCCCCCCCCCTTCCCTTTTTTTCTTGAACTAACCTCATCAAAATAAGGGTTAAAAATCTAGGGTTTCAATTTCTTCAATTTCAGAAAGTGAGGGCTTGATTGGAGATTGGTTGGACCTTGTTTGTGTAAGTATATATTATTCATTTACTTTATTATATCCCACTATATAAATTTGTTTGTATTACTACTAATATTTGTTTTTTTTTGTAGATTCCAATTTATTATTTGGGTATTTACAAATTAAAATTTGAGATTGCTCTCAAATTGCTACTCAAATCAGGTTCTATTGTTCCTCTTTAGCATTTTTCTTTAAAATGGTACATACCTTAAAAATATGTCTTAATATTTGTAAATTAAAATACTGTTTTTTTAAAATACAAAAAAAAAAAAAATTATAAAAAACTAGCGTTTTTTCATGCCTTCTAAAAAACTCATTTTTTTTTCACGCCTTACCCCAAAAAAACGTCCATTTTTTCACGCCTTGCCCCAAACAACATTGACCATCGTTGACCATGCCTTGATCCACGCCTAGGGCCAAAACTTGGCGTATCTAAAAAGCCTCGCGCCTAGGCGCGTTTTTTAGAACACTGGATATTACTAAAGAAATGGAAATCGAACTCGTATTTTGTGAAAAGCGTAATATTTATAGAAAAAATATTTTGATGAGAATTGTAGTGATGGGATTAGACATTAGTACATTAAAATTGATTTTCTATATAAAAGTTGGTTTTGCATCGAAAAATGCGAGAACACATTTTCTTTAATTTCATTTTTTTATACAAAAGGAGCCCATTTTGATTTTTCGCCTAGGCCCTGAAAACTATAGAGCCGGCCCTGATTGCGTGTTATGTTTTAGAGAGAGAGAGAGAGAGTGATGTGTATGGGATCTCTAGCGACACGTGGCGCATGGTTGTGCCTCCGGGAGAAGACTATCTTTTATTTTCTATTTTTAGTTTAATGTTTAATTGTAATTTTCCTTTATTTTTAGTGTCTAATTAGTTTTCAAGTATATTTAGGACTAATATGTCATTTTTGGTTATTAGTTGCCTTTTTTAGTCCTTTTGGGTAATAGCTTGATTAGCAAGCTAATCTCTCTTATAAATAGGCCCCTTGGACCTCATTTGTAATCAACCTTTAATATTGAGAATTGAGAATCGAGAGAGAAAGAAACCCATTTCATTTCTTTAGTTTAGTTGTTGTTATTGTGTAGTGTAGTTGTTGTGTAGTTAGTAGTTGTGTAGTGTAACAATAACGCTTCCGCATTTGAAAATTTACATCAAATTGGTATCAGAGCTTGGTTTGTTCTTAGTGTTCGTCGGGGTGCGTGAAGCGGGTCACAAGTGGAGATTCCAACTCCGGCAACTCTTCAATCGAAAGATTGATAAATGTCGAAAAGAGAATCGGGTGTATGGAAACCCTAAATTCCATAACCACTAAAAGAGGAGATACCACCTCTATCTCCACCACCACCATCCTCCACCTCCACCTCCACCTCCTACCGCCATAAAACCACCACCCCATTTACATGAATCTTCGTCTTCATTTTTTTTTCCCAAACCCTAACCCTAATCCCCAAAGAAAACAAGAACCTACAAGCCCTAACCAAGAAACCCTAACCCCACCCCTGTCCAACAACCCTAACCCTAATCCCCAAACACCTTTTCTGATCAATTTTCTACCCTGACTAGCCCTACCCTCTTACCCCTGGACCGAAAACCACCTTCTGCCCTGTTTGATCCCCGAAATAGCCCCTAGTATTCCTCCCACCACCGTCGACCAACCCCACTGACCGGCCAGCCTCTTTTTTCCTCCAATTGATCCCTCCCATTACTGCATATCCCGATCTGATCATAAATCTCCCAACAGGAGGTCGGTCAGCCTTAATAAACTGTCGACCGCCTTAGCCAACCTGCGTCGACCCCACCCGACTTCCCTCTCTGCTTTAATGCCCTATTCTGACCCACATATTTTATCCCAACCCCAACCTCTATTTGCCCTAAAACCCAAATTCCAAACCGTAACCCTTATTTTCTTAATCCAAAACAGCCCACTTCTAGGGTTTGTCCTTTCCCTCCCTTCTTCTTGCCCACAAATAACAACCCAATCCCCACCACCTTCAAGAAAACCCAAGAAATCAGTCCCACCCCTCCTAACCCTAATTTTTCCCTTTTCCCACTCATTTATGCTCAACTACAAGTCAATTCAACCCCAAACGGGCCTTCCCTACTTCATCCTGATCTCACCCACCCTATTGACCTCTATTTCGGTCAATTTTTGACATAACATAGGACTTCCATGATAAATGTACCCACTTGGGATACATTTTCCAACTATTTTCCATTTTGTGCCGACTTTCCTGGATGTCATCGTCTTCATTTTTCTTGTTTCGCCATCGTACTCGCAAAGGTGCGGTCGCCGGAGTTACCGTCCAGTTAGATTCAAGGGTCCATCAAGCCAAGTTGCAACCATGTGCCTCTGTTATTGATATGGCGGGGTGATCGTCAGTTTTTGGTTGCTCGGATTCTGTACGGAGGCATCGTTGAGATTTGGGTATATTAACCCATTTGTTGAAGGTCCATATGGGTCTAATCGAAGTTCTACTGGTCCATTTGCGTGTTGAATTTGATTTGGAATTTTTCTCTATTTTGGAAGATAACACTTGTACCGACACGTGTTCATATGACATTGATGACTCACACTCTAAGCTCGAGAATGAGCTTTTTCGAAGACGGGGAGAATGATGTGTATGGGATCTCTAGCGACACATGGCGCGTGGTTATGCCTCCGAGAGAAGACTATCTTTTATTTTCTATTTTTAGTTTAGGGTTTAATTGTAATTTTCTTTTATTTTTAGTGTCTAATTAGTTTCCAAGTATGTTTGGGACTAATATGTCATTTTTGGTTATTAGTTGCCTTTTTTAGTCATTTTTGGTAATAGCTTGATTAGCAAGCTAATCTCTCCTATAAATAGGCCGCTTGGCCCTCATTTGTAATCAACCTTTAATATTGAGAATTGAGAATAGAAAGAGAGAGAAACCCAATTCATTTCTTTAGTTCAGTTGTTGTTATTGTTGTGTAGTGTAGTTGTTGTGTAGTGTAACAATAACGCTTTCGCATTTGAAGATTTACATCAGAGAGAGTAGAGGAATAAGTGGAGTGCCTTTATAAGTCGGGTAGTTATACCTTTCTATATTCCAAGAGACGGCTAATGATGATTCAGTTACAATCAGCAGAAAGTGTGTATAAACGGAGTTGTCCGCATTTCTTCACTTAACCCACACGTGCCTAGGTGGCTTTAACTAGTAATATTAATTTGCTGTGGTAAGTTATTCTACCGAATAGGAATATCACTGTGCCGACCAGAGATATGATAAGCCTATGATAACCCGACCACGTTTAATGAGTAAGCTGAGCACGTTATGATGACCAGTGTCACAATACTATTGGTCCAATTCATATTCCATATTAAAGGCATAACAAAAGCTCACAAGACTTCATTCGTGACTGGAACAGGTAATAGTTACTCCGGATTACTAGATTCCAAAGTGGCTAGGAGTGTGGATTGAGTGAATGAAGAGTTACATGGCAGGAGTTTATATGCTACACAGGAATCTGGTCGTCGGTCTTTGTTTGTGAATTGGTTAGCATAGATGCTTGGTCGGCTGATGATCTCAGGAAGTTGGCATATCAGGATTTCCTCCCAGTTCAGTGACAGTTTGTTAAATATAGACAGGATTTGGGAACCGAAGTGCTCCAAGGGTTCGCAGGTAATAAATCGCCTATGGCGATGAGTCACCATCAGAAGGAAACGTCGTGTATATTTAACCATCATTAGACTTGGGGAACCTTGAAGACACCGTTTAAGCTTATAAAATGTCATTTCTTACCCTTTTGCTCACTTCACTTTTCATTCAAAAATCCCCTTTCTTTGTCTCCAAGTTCTTCAGCGGTTTGTGAGGGCTTCCATTTTTCATTGTGATCCTTTCTTTCTTCTTCACTTTCCTTTGTAATTCTTTCCTATTCTTATTGAATCATGGTTCACACCGTTGATGGGAGTTCATTAGAAGTATTTAGGGCTACACACGGAGTCCCTCCGTGGGTAATAACTGAACTGCTAAATGGAGCCTATGACCTTTGTGCCTTGCATGAGGGTCACTGGTTACCTTCTATTTTTATTACTGAGTGTGGGGTCACTTTTCCACCCAACCGCTTGTTTTTAGAATTTTGCCAATGCTTTGATGTAGTCCCTCCCAAGTTGTCTCAAACACTTAGAGGACTGTTAATGGGGTACATCGCATTAATGAACTATATGGGACCCATATTAGAATCATGGAGTTGATGCACTGCTACAATTGGGTCACCACCAACGAAAGTATTCATTATATGAAGACAAGATTTTCTGATAGAGCATTGGTTGTGAACTTCCCTTATTTCAATACGGATTATTGGGATCATGGTTTAACTATGAAGAATTGACAATTCTCCCCTCTTCTTGAGGGTGTACAATATATGATGGTCGAAGATGCCCTCAAGAAGGCAGGGGAATGGGATAGGAAATGAACTAAAAAAATTCTTGCTTCAGTTGTATTTTCTAATTACTGATGATTTTGTGCTCATGTTTTCTGTTTTGCAGCGAAGAGTTAGAAGAAACTCTCCTGTGATGTCGACGTCAATTTAATCTTGATACTGTGTGGGCAATACCGAGAACCATCTTAAGTCGACTGCTTTTTTTTCTGGGGTAAAGTGCATAACAACTTCTTTTGTCGCAAGGCCTGCCGAGGAGTTGCTCCAATCTATTTGGACGATCCAGATGCCTCAACTTCTGATTTTGAGTTTGGTTCAGAGTTCTCCCTTGTAGAAGGAGATAATTTTTCTGAAGAGAGCACCTATGTGTCGTTTGAACCTTTGGACGTTTCTTTGGTGCCTGCTAGTGTTTCCTAAGGCGATATGTGGAAACGCAAGATCACTAATCTGATTGCCACCTATGAAGCACAAAAACTTCTCCGGAGGTGACGTACCTGTGTCGGACACTCCGACACGTGTACTACACTTCGCGGACACGTGTATGACATTCCACGTGGTGTGTCGGAGTTATTTGACATTATATAGAAGGCGGACGCTTCGCGGACACTTCTCAGACACAACTAATACAATCCACGACACGTCCGGTCGCCAAAAACTTAACTTTAATAAATTATAGTGTCATCATGTAAAAAATAAATCTTTTTTAAATTTATACACAGTAAGAATTAAAGTTAAAAATGAATGAAGTTAGTATTTAACTCAGTTTCAATGCATACTTTTAATTTACGGTTTAATTGTTACTATGAAATATTTAACCACGTTAATTTTGATAAATTGGTTTAACAACTTTATATATACAAAACCAATCAAATGCAGACTCAAGCAGTGGAATTTAAAATGGACTCCTCAAAAACGTCGTTTTGCATTAAATTGAAGGAGAAAAAATGCTCATGTTAATGCAAAACAATGTCGTTTATAAGACACCGCCAAAAATTCAGCTATTTGAGCACGCTCTCTCTCTCTCTCTCTCTCTCTATATATATATATATATATATATATATATATATATATATATACACACACACACTAGGGTATGCCCGTGCCTGATAATTTTGAAAAATATTAAGTGGTGTAAAATGTAAATAATAAATGTTTTATATATTATAAGTGTAAAATTTTAAAGTATTGAATCGTGTGAATATAAGTCATAAAGATTCTTTTACAACACAAATGTGTAAACAATTTAAAAAATTTGGACTTAATTTTCCTTGTTAATAGAACTATCCACCTTGTTTAACAAATAAAAATACTCAAATAATAACAATAATAATAGTCCTTCTTGGAGCTCATATAAACATCTTCAATATGACTCAACTTGTCGAAATACAACCAATACATTAATAAATAAATAAAATTTAGGAAACATTTTATTTGTTTATAGGGCTATCGACCCTGTTTATTAATAAAAAAGACCATTACTAATACATAAATAGTCAATTTAGCTTAATTAGTGAAAAGAACACCAATGCATAAATAAATATGAATTCAAGCATAAGTTCGTAAATATAGTTGCAAAATGAGAATTTAAATACCACAATGCTTTTTTTAACATACATACAAAATGGTGAATGTATATTGACAAACTCTCAAATTTAAAAGAATTATACGTATTACTAAAAACCATACAAAATGAGAATAAAACCTTATAAACCTTATGTGAACCTAAGTGAATATCAACCATAAAATGCACTAAAAATAGTAAAACAGCATCTGACCCAATTGATTCATATTCAACTTGAGTCCATTTATTGAATGGAGCCAAATATAATGAAAAAATTTAAGGTTTATTCTGGAGGCATTGACTTCGGGTTGATGATGACAACACATTGTAGAGGAAACTAAGATGATCCATATTGATGATGACAACACACATTGTAGAAGAACAACATAATGAATCCTCAAACATAACGAATCCTCAAGCAAACAAATAAATAAAATGGAAGTTTACTCAAATAAACAAAAAGGTGGTGTACTGAAAAGTTCAGTCACTTGCTTGTGAACTCGTATCTCAAATCTATCAAATGTGTCTATTCCTTCCTTCACCACAGGGAGACATTCTAGAAGAGTGAATTTGAGAACCTTAGTAAGAATCCCAACAGGTCCTTTCACCC
The DNA here is from genome assembly GCA_949130495.1 of Sambucus nigra. Lineage (NCBI taxonomy): Eukaryota > Viridiplantae > Streptophyta > Magnoliopsida > Dipsacales > Adoxaceae > Sambucus > Sambucus nigra. Next base: position 548,593,892 of record OX422212.1, on the reverse strand, counting down.
TCAATTTCTTGTCTTTGGCGCGACGAACCAAATCAGCATATACTTTCTCGAAATTTGGCTTGGTTGGCTTCATGGATGTGCACGCCGTGATTGCTGGTTTGCTCTAAGGTTGAGTTAGTGAAAGTAGTGTCTTCAACCAAGAACAAAAGCAACTGGGATATGACCTGTAAATGAACATGTATATGACCTGCAAGAGTTGAGGAACATACAAAATATTTGTTCTCACATACAACCCAACTGGATCATCAAGAAGAAATAAGGATAAAGTGCAACAAATTAAACCTAAAAGTATCAGTTTTTATGGTTTGCTAAAAAATCGTCAATAAAATATCTCTAGAAGCTAATATATGCAACAAAATGTATAAATTCATTTAGAACCTTCAGTTTTTATTGTTTTTCATTTGGTACTTTTCCTAGATTTAAAGAAAATTTGGGAAAAGATTAAGTAAAAAACACAACACGACAAATCAAGTTGTGTACTATTAAGCCCAAACTTAACATCTAAATCAAGAGAAAAGTATACCAATTTAGCAAAAGATGGAAAACTAACAGAGGCATTGGGGGAGCTGAAGCTGAAAAGATAACCATGAGCCCCTCTATAGAAGCAAAAGAAAGTAAGAGCATGGACATTGAGGGAATACCACATTGATTTATTCTCTTCATACTTCACCCCAAGGAAGTGCATATCTGGCTTCATCTCGGCCAATTGATATTATCTGCAGGACCACAATTGCAAAATATTTTCGTCTTACAAATAAAAAGATGATGTTTCTGGAAAGTGAGTTTTGGATGAAAAGTACATAAGAATATGCTACAATTTAGCAGGAGTTATTTTCTGTGGACCAAACATACCATAACATATAACCATCACAAATTAAGAAATGATGAAAAGTAAATAATATACCTGAGGATGGAGAGCCTTGAATCCTCCACAATACAATTTAGCATGATTGATGTTGAGCAACGTTCTCTACAATGCTGATCATTTATACATGGAGCCTGCTTTGCTGATAAATAAATCTATAGGCTCAATAGTTCCCCAAGTATAGATGTGGGTCCAATCTGCCTAGTCGAATATTACTATAAGGCCTAGTTGAATTAGGGAGTATAATGGGGACAATGGGAGAGAGACTTAGCAAGTGGAAGAGAGTGATGAAGCAACAAAAGGGGAATCTTTATATAATAAGGTGTTTGGTGGCTGTGTTGAGCTCCATTTGGAGCTCAACGCATCCACCAAACATCTAACACCACAACTGCCACATCTCTTCATCTCCTTTAATGTAGTCACCCTCAAACAGTGGTGCTTTGCTCTCTAGGTCGTCCATTGGAGCTCAATGCAGCCACCAAGCATCTGACACCCCAGAGAGGGAGTTGCTCTTAAAAATAACAACAAAATGAAAATTTTATTAAATTTTTACACCAGCTATAATAAAACATTTATTAAATTAAGTCGAGAGAAAATGGAAATACTGTCTTGACCTAAGCCCTTGATAGAAAATTTAACCATTTGTCACAGGTCATAGGCCATATGCCCTGTGACAAAACCATATGCCCCAATAAAAAACAAAATCGTCGAGGATGAAGTAGAACATAATCTATGTTAAGATTACTTCACGGGATGGAAATGGAAGACTACTTCGCATGCCCAATACTCTAAAGACGGATTAGGGAAAAATCATAACTGGTAGATTAACACACAAATTATACAGCACTTAGCGAGTTATACATTTCTCCTGAGATGCAGGGGTGGTATTATTTGGTCTGAATCTTGTACTTTGCTGATCATTTATAGTCGATCAAAATTACGCTATCCTGTCCAAGTCAATTAAAAATAGTAGTAATGGTTAATTTCGATAGGTTGGATAGGCTCGTAGGGTTTAACAGTAATAAAAACACTAAGATTAAACCCACATAAAATACAAAATCACATACACAGCTCACCACATAATTTAAAATGCAACTGACTAGGCTAAGAATTAAGACCGCGGTATTGTAAACCATGGCGTTTCAGTGACTACGATGGGGAAGTGTCGTGTGGAGAGCAGCATCATGTGGAGGCTTTGGCAATTATCGATCAAACCTGAAAAATCAAACCAAAATGAAACAACATCAAATAGGGCCAGCCTCTAAACACAATCCAATAAGAAGAACCTACTATGCTATATGTTCAAGATATTGACTTTGGAGGAGCTGGATGATATCATTTATAAATAAACCAAAGTCTAGTCATTAAACACATACAATAACATGCTGCAAGCCCCAAGACAATTAGTATTAATAGTTTTAAATGATGCATGTTCCAACATAACAACCTGTTCCATTCCTAAATAGAATCAACTTTCACATGTAAATAGTGGTCATTAATTAAGGTTATATCTGTGCACCCTAAATGAGCTTTCTCTCACATAGTGGTCATTAATTAAAACATCAAAGAATAGGTCCTGTTCAAAATTCAAAACCATTGTGCAGAATTAACTAACAGAAGACATTTCATATTTGAAATCGGAGTAGTTTACTACCATCAACCAAATAGACCATTTTTTGTGAAAAATTGTATTATCTCCCCTTTCACTCCATTTTATGTTGTACATTTCAAAGCTGACATACCTCGATGATACTCCCAATTTATAGTCTCATTATCATTCTAATTTGTCATGTACATACAACATAATAGAAACTTTGACTAATATTTAGGAGTAATATACCAAAAACACAGGGAAAAGATTTTATAAAATATTACATCTTGACAAAATAAAGCAAGGTTTCCTGTTAACAGGAATCTCAAACAAATAATAAAATCAAGAGGCAAAAAAGAAATATTCAATTGTGATGCAGGAGCATAGGACAAGGACGTCTTTTTTTTAATTTCTTTAGTCTAGTTCCCTTTTTTATCCTTTTGTATTTTTAGTATAAATAGCCTAGAGCCTCTCATTTGTAACACTTTCACCCATTTTGATATTGAGAGACTTGAGAGAGCAATAATAGAACTCCCTACATTTCATGTTGTTGTTGTTGTTGTTGTTGTGTAGTTAGCTTCTTAATTTTACGCTTTCGCACCCAAATTCACATCAAATTGGTATCAGAGCGTGGTTTGTTCATGGGGCAACCATGTTTATTGAATATTGGGACTCCCTATGGAATCATCCGGATGAGGTCAAGAAAATACAAACCCTACCCAAGATCCCTCAAAACCCTAGTTTCCCCACCCTTTCTCTAACTTCTGACCAAACCCCTGCCGGAAATGCCTCTGAAATGGGACCGCAAACCTTCCCACAGAAGATGCCTCCCTCCGACCAGCCTCCCAAACCCCTTTCTGGTAGTGGTTCCCCCTCTACAACACCCTAAAACCCTCGAAGCAGCCTCGGCATACCACCAGCCCCCGCCGACCCTTACCCCCATGCCGTCCCAAGTCGAAACCCTCCTCCAAATCCCCAAAACCCTCCGACCCACTTCCTTCTACCTCGGCCTGCCCCGATTTACCCAACCGGACCTCTGAAGTTCCCAATTCTGCCCCAATGTCACACCACCACCTTCATGAAGCTAATGAACCACCCGGCAGTAAAAAAAAAATCCCCAAATTGTCAAAACCAAACCCCACCCTTTTCTAGCTCCAGTCAAAGCCAAAGTCAACAAAAAAAATTCAACCCTACAACCTCCATCATTAACCCTAAACAAATTTCCCACGATCCCATATCTAAATCTTCCATAATCCCCTCCCCAAAACACCTCACCCTAGTACCTAAAAAAACCCTAATTCTTTATACAAGGGATGTAACTCATTGGGTATCCTACCTATTCCCCCTGATGTGCCTTTAACCACCGCTCGGTCCATTTGTCGCCAACGCAATTCTTTTTGTCGTTCTCAAGCAAGGCTCGCCTATGTTTCTACCACCTATACCCATACTGCCATGGTTATAACCCCAATGGATGTCCAATCACCTCCTCCCGGTGAGGATACATGGATTCGAACGAGCATCTTCTTTACTCGTTGCACCGCGAAAGAAAGATTATGCACTGTGATCATCGACGGGGGTGCTAGCGACAATTTGGTGGCACAATAAATGGTTGATAAGCTAAAACTTACCACAGAGTTGTTGACGATGCCCTGCCGTATTGGGTGGTTGGGTAGTGGAACCATGCTTACCCCTAGCCGACAGTGTCGAGTTGCTTTCTCTATTGGCGATTATCTTGATGAGGTTCTGTGCACTGTAGTTTACATGCTGGTATGCCATTTACTTTTGGGAAGGCCCTGGAAGTTTGACCATAGTAGTGTACATGATAGTCGTGCCAATACCTACTCGTTTACTCATGGAGGACGGAGCTTTCTACTTCGTCCCATGCGACCGTTTGTGATGGCTCAGTCGTCAGCCTTACTAGTTTCCCATGAGGAGTTAGCCACAGAGGCTACAGAGACAGGGATGTGCTATGATCTTATTATCCCTATCACTAATCCCGAAGCATCCGTGCCACCTTGCGTTCAACATTTGTTAAATTATTATCATGATGCATGGACACCCCCTGACGAGCTCCCCCCCCTGCAGGACATTCAGCATGCGATTGACTTCATTCCTGGGGCGTAGCTCCCCAACCTTCCCCACTATCTCATGTCTCCTACTGAACATGCAGAGCTACAGAGGCGGGTCTTCGAGTTGTGTGACAAGGGGTATATACGAGAGAGCATGTCTCCATGTGCAGTCCCAACACTTCTAGCACCCAAGAAGGACGGGAGTTGGCGTATGTGTGTCGATAGCCGTGCGATTAATAAAATAACGGTGAAGTATCTGTTTCCCATTCCCCGGCATGAGAACATGTTAGACCAACTTCATGGAGCGATGATATTCTCCAAGTTGGATTTGAAGAGTGGGTATCACCAAATACTTATGAGGCCAGGAGATGAGTGGAAGGCAACTTTCAAGACCAAAGATGGACTTTATGAGTGAACTGTGATGCCTTTTGGTCTATCTAATTCTCCATCCACGTTCATGCGAGTGATGACTCAGATTTTGCGCCCATTCTTGGGCAAAAGTTTGTGGTGGTATATTTTGATGATATTCTGATTTATAGCCGATCAGAGGAGGAGCACTTGCAGCATGTGACTCAGGTCCTGGAGGTTTTACGGGCATAACGCTTTTTCTTAGCATTAAAAAAGTGTGCTTTTATGGTTCCTTATGTCAATTTTTTTAGCTATGTGGTATCAGGAGATGGTGTTCGTGTTGATGACGCCAAAATTTAGGCGATTGTGGACTGGCCCACCCCCACCTCAGTGACGCAAGTTCGTAGCTTTCATGGTCTTGAGGGGTTCTATAGGCGATTCATAGCAGGATTCAGTACGGTCATGGTTCCTCTCATAGATCTGATAGGCATCTTGTCGTCAACCGAGTTCAGGTGGACTGAGGAGGCTGATAGGGCCTTGACGTGTATAAAGGAATTGATGACGACTGCTCCTATCCTTTCCTTGCCAGACTTTGATCAGTCATTTGAGCTTTCTTGTGATGCTTGCAAGACCGGAGTGGGTGCTGTTTTGAGCCAAAATGGAAAGTCCATTGAATTTTTTAGTCAAAAATTATCGGGGGGCGGCCCTCCACTATTCCACTTATGACTTAAGAGTTCTATGCGGTTGTGAAAGCTCTTAAGTTTTGGTCACCCTACCTCTTATATAAGGAGTCTGTGATCAAATCGGACCATGAAGCCTTGCGATTCTTCTACAGTCAGCGGCGTGTTAGTGATCGACACGCTAAGTGGACGACATATCTTCAGCGGTATACTTTACACCTCCAATACAAGCCAGGGAAGGGGAACATGGTGGCGGATGCATTAAGCCGGCGTTCTAATGCATTAGTGACATTGCGTAGCCAGATCTTTGGGTTCGATGAGATTCGCGACCTCTACCCGACCGATGTAGAGTTGGGGCCTATTTATGCCTCTTGCCAGCAGGGTCAGGGTGCATCAGGAGAGTACTTACTCTTGGATGGATTCGTACATCGGGGGACAGCGCTGTGCATTCCGTCTTCTTCCTTGAGAGAGAAGACTATTTCGAAAATTCATGGAGGTGGCTTAGCAGGTCACTTGGGGCAGGCTCGTACCCATGCTTTGTTAAAAGATAGGTTTTATTGGCCCACCATGAGACAGGATACTAATCAGTTCATCCACCATTGCTATACCTGCTAGACAGCTAAGGTCCAAGACTCCAATGCGGGATTGTACACCCTTTACCTATACCCATGGCAAGATATTTTGATGGATGTTATTGTGGGCCTCCCCTGTACTTCCAGTGGCCATGACTCTATTTTGGTGGTGGTTAATCGATTCTCCAAAATGTCGCACTTCATTCCTTGCTCTCGCACGACTGACACCTCTCACGTGGCGACCTTATATTTTCGTAAGATTGTCCGGCTGCACGGTGTCCCTCGTAGCATCACTTCTGATCGCGATGTCCGCTTTACTGGGAATTTTTGGCAGACATTGTGGCGCCTCTTTGGGACGGAGCTCTAATTTTCCAGTGCCCTTCATCCTCAGACGGACGGCCAGACAGAGGTAGTTAACCGGAGTGTGGGCGATCTTTTGCGTTGTTTGACGACCAAGTATCCCCGTCGTTGGGATTTAGTTATTGCTCAAGCCGAATTCTCTTTCAACAATGCCACCAACCGCTCTACTGGGTTATCTACTTTTCAGATTGTGTTCGGTCAGTCCCCCACCATGCCTATTGACCTTGTCGAGCTTCCTTTGACAGCCCCCACATGCCCTTCTGCTAAGGAATTTGCGGCCCATTTGACCTCCATTCAGGCGGATCTTCACACACGCACACTACACAAGAGTGAAAATGATAAAGTGTAGATCAAGTAAAAGCATTAAAAATGGATGTTTCGGTACAAATTGAAATATTTATTACAAATTGAAAAATTGTTTCAAATTCGTGTTATCATAAAAAATGGATTGATATTCGGTAGGAGCAGCCAAGTCATCCACACTACTATTTAGACGCCTTGGCGCGTGTTGGACAATTAACCACGGCTCGTTGTTGATATACCCCGAGTAAAACACTTGCTTAACCTTTTGAAATGCACAAACAAACGGCTCATCGCTCACGTGGTCGTGTGACACCCCGACTAATTAAATACCGGGTAGCTACTCCTTTATTAAATTAATTCAAAATGCCCAGTTAGTCCAGTTAATAGCATCACTGTCGAAAACATTTTAATGATTACTAACCACCTAGTATTTAAAAAGTAAGTTGCCAAATTTTAATTTAAGTCTGATTAACATGCAACAAGTGTAATGAAAAAATTAAATAACACCATTCACCATAAAGAAGTAAATAGAATAACCATCACGCAATGTAAATAAAGTCTTGAGGAAAACTCCTCACTACAATCCCATAACTGAAATAAATAACCGAATACTAAAACAATACAAATCAAAGTATGGAAACTATAAATAGAAGAATGTCTCTAATAGAAATGGGCAACATGCCCTACAACTGATAGATAATGACTCTGGAATCCAAAGGATAGAACCGTCTACAAGCAAATCCATGTAGCTTCCACAAACAGCTACAGCTCGTCACCTGAATGAGTATCCTATGCTTGGTGTCCTTGTGGCTGGGCACCTAAAATGGTTTTACAAAAATAGATTTGAAAAGCAAACGGGTCAGAGCCCGAATGTGGAGTTATATTTTAAAACCTGGAAGTGCTTTAAAAACATTTAAAACATTAAATGCAAAGTACATGTTAGGACGTGCACTCACATGATATTCTCACCTCTCGTCTAACTGTGCACTCCTAACGTAAGTACCCATCTACAACGACACAAACCACTAGCTAAGTGACATCATAACTAGCTAGACTATCATAGGTCCTACCCTTATTACTCGGTTCTATTAACATTATAACGCTCGTAATTAAATAGGGGTTTAACGTAAACTCAGCTACTCATCATGTAATATTTTTCACTATCGGCTAACCCATTTTGTTTCTCGAAACAATACTGTAATTATATTCACAACATTAACATGAAGGTTCCCATTAATTAAGTGTATATTATTCACATCATAAATATACAATACAAGCACCCCGAGAACTAAGCTGCGGTGCACACATACTCTGCTATCCATCCCGGTACATCACGTACATAAGGATTACATATTCCGAATCTCTCAGGAATAGTTCACAGATAACAACATCACAAATAATGGAGGCGAACACAGTCACATCACATGGGTCACGCACATACCTATGCTCCCACGATCAGCGGACTTATTAATATCCCAATAAGTCTTTCTATGACCTATGTTCATCAAGGTAACCAGTCTAAATCCGAGCAACACAAGGATTAGAGGGCCCTAAGTGAACGCAAACCTCCCGTGATAGCAAGTATGGTAGGTATGTCATACACACAATTCATATACTAATACTAAGTAAACACACATCTTAGTAATACCGTAGTTTAATCGTAGTACTATTCTCATTCTCGTACCAGACTATAATTATCGCAATTTATACTATTCCGGTTTATAATCATACGCGCCATAATTTATTCTCACGTCGTAGTAGACACTCACGTCTCAACCCAAACCGTCCACTTAATATAACTCTCGTATATAATTTCCTTCTCATAAATATCCAAAAGTCCCAATTCTATCATTGCATCATCATCGGAATGATATCTATATCCTCGAATAAGTTTACGGGACTCCAAAAATCAAAACAGTCCAAAAAGGCCCAGATTGCCAACTCGTTAGAAGTCTCGTTCGAACGAGGCTGTTCGAACGAGATTGGACTGTCAGCTCGTTAGAAGTCTCGTTCGAACGAGACTATTCGAACGAGATTCCAGTTCGTTCGAACGAACTGTACATTCTAACGATTTCTCGTTCGAACGAGATTATCGAACAAAGTTCCCTTTCATTAGAAGCGACTAGTCAATTCGTTAGAAGCTCGTTTGAACGAGTTCGTTCGAACGACCTGGGCAGGGGCTTCTAACGACCTGCCAGTTTCATCCCACATTTCTCTAAGTTTCGTTTTTCACCATTTCTACTCCTTCAATCTCTTCTAAAATTCGTCCCAATGATTGTTTTAAGGTCCCTAATCAATCCTAAACATATTATAGTCATCTCCTAACACGTTTTAAAGGATTAATCCAACCTAACATCAATCAAATTTATAAATATCTACACTTTCCCCAATTCCTCAAGAACATGAACCCTAACTTTTGAATCATGAATTAACTCAATATAAATCCGTTTTAATTTCATCCAATCACAAATATCATGAGAATAATTATCTACCTATCATTCTACATGCAATTTTCCTCAATATTTTCAAGGTCTAAGCTCCAAACTACATGGGTTTTCATTATCTTTCAAGAACAGTTGTAATTCTTCAATTTTCTAACATGGAAGGAACATTCTATGAATTTAAATATGATTAAAACACTTGCCTTGATTCGATTTATGATTTTGGTGTTGGTTTGGTGAAGATTTCTGCAGAATTTCTTCTCTTCTCCAAGTTTCTTCTCCAATGGTGGCTTAAGGTGGCTAGGGTTTTCTTTGGGAAAGTTGTAAACCTAATGATAGCCTCCGTAGCTTAATGGGTTAATATGGGTTGGTTAGTGGGTTAAATCCACATCAGATTAAAACTCCCAATTTTCGTCACTTTTAATTCCTCAAAATGTAAAATTACCAAAATACCCTTTATGATGCCGGTATGGCCTAAAAATACCCCGGAATCCAAACTACACCCCCGGTTAGTGTTTTCTGACTATCTCGACCCTTCCGGACGCGTTGGCGCACTCAAAACGACCATACGGATAATAAAAATAAAAATCACTTTTATAATTAAAATAATATACCATGACGCGGCGGTCACACGCGTCTCAACAAAATTCCCAAATTGCCGTATATCAATCTCACGACAAATTTCATAATTCAATATTCATATAACACCATATATACTCAATATAGTCAAATACCAACTCACATTAATACGCATTTAATTAATTAATCCCAAAAATAAATATAGCCAAAAGTACGGGGTATTACAGGTCGTTGCTCTTCAACTTGGACAAGTCAACCATGATCAAATTGGTGACAGGATCAACTTTACAAGCATTTTTATCCTCAACTCTTACCCATTCACAGTGAAATACAACCTCTTTGAAGCTTATATAATCCAATTCAAATATATTTTGGATTACACCATAGTAAGTCATTTCAGCTTCAACGAGGTTTTTATCTTTTGCGTTCGCTCGAAAGAAAGTAAGAGCCTTGTATGAAATTCCCGAGTTCTGTACATTTGTACTTTCCTCGTACACTTTAGCACCGAAAATGTAACCGTTCAATCAATGCTTTTATTGTACTCTTGTGCCACGAACAAGGGTCCAGTGGCTAGACGAGCAAGCCTTGATGTCGCATCACCCATCTTTAGGAGCTGAGAATATAGATAAATTAATTATATTAGTGGTAAAATTTTACTGTAATGTAACGTTATATAACGACTGTTTTCATTATAATTACCTCTTGTGTCAACCATAGCCTAAATTCGCTGTCTGATTGTACCATTGTTTTTCGTCTTTTATTGTTCTCACAGGCTTCATATTTACTGCATATTACAAAATTAATCATGTATAAAATAATCTAAAATAATGTTAAACATTATAATATTCGAAACTTACTTTTTCCATTCTTCGACATCTTCATGTGTGTCAAATAGATAACGAGCTACTTGTTCATGTTGCAAACTCGTTAATTTCACTCGTTTTCCCATCACACTACCACCATCATCGAGGAATTCATCAGTGTCATCAACGCTGGTCGAGTCAGGCATATATTCCCGAGTATATATTGATGACTCCACGGTGATGTATTCCTCTGCAATTGATCCTGCAATATATCGGGTATTCTTGACGTAATCTTTAAAAACTTTCATCAATATTTCAAACCGATACATCCACTGATATCTAACTGGACCAAAAAGAAGTGCCTCATCGCATAGGTGTACCAACAAGTGAACACTTATGTCAAAGAATGCTGGGGGAAAGTACTTCTCCAATACACAAATTTCTTCGTTCACAGCCAATTTTGCGGCCACTATGTGTTCTGGATTCACTACCTTCTTACACAAGAGGGAGAAGGTAATACTAATTTGCATAATAGCCCTACGCAAATCTTTGTGCTTGGAGAAACAGTGCTTAAACAATAGAGGAACCAATTGCATGATCACATGCCAATCGTTGGACTTACACTTATGTAAATCATGAGTAACATAATTCACAATCCTTTGCAAGTTTGACGAAAAAGTAGATGGGCCCTTTAAATTATATATTGTGTCTAGAAGCACCTTCCTTTCCTCACTCGTCAAAGTAAACGCACCAGGGGGAATTATTGTCCTTCCCCTACTATCTTCTTTCAACCATATTTTTGGTTTAAGCTTTAACGTTTTAAGGTCTTTTCGTGCATTTTCTCCATCCTTCGAATGACTCCCCCCAAGGCAACTACCCACAATATGTTCAGCGAAGTTCTTCTCTGCATGCATCACATCCAATACATGGCGCACCGGGTTTTTCTTCCAATAAGGCAAGTCAAATAAAATTGACCTCCGAGACTATGCCTTTCTTATCTCAGTTTCATTCCCAGTTGGGGTCTTCTTATGCTTGACATTCTTAAATTTGGGATTCTTACCTGGCATATTTGGGCCACATTCAGAAGATTTACTTTCAATTTCTGAACCCGAAAGTTGTCTCGGCGGTAGCCTATGTTCAACTCCGCCCAATAAAAAATTGGAACCTTTCTCAAATCTGAAACTATAAGTTGGGGGTAAAAACCTCCTGTGGCAATGGTATACATTTTTTAATCTAGAGGATAGACGAAGAGATTCAGTCTCCTCTCCACAAATAGGACACCCCAAATAACCATGTACTACACATCCGGATAATGTCCCATAAGCTGGAAAATCATGAATTGCCCACATCAACATAGCTTTCAGCGTAAACTCTTCTTTTCTAAAAGAGTCAAATGATTGCACACCCTCTTCCCACAACTCATTTAATTCTTCTACCAAAGGATCCAGGTAGATATCAATGTCTTCATTTGGTGCCTTTGGCCCAGGTATCAATAAAGCCATCATCGAAAATTTAGGTCTCATACACTGTGAAGGAGGGAGGTTGAGTGGGGCTAGGATCACTGGCCATACACTCTGATTGGTGCTTAGATTTCCAAATGGATTGAAACCATCTGTTGATATAGCCAAATGAATTTTTCGTTGTTCTCGAGCAAAATCGGGATACTCAAAATTCATCCTCCGCCAGGCAGTAGAATCAATAGGATGACGCATGATATTACCCCTACTTCTGCCCTAGCATGCCAAGTCATTGCCTCTGCAATCCATGGTACTGTGAAAAATCGCTTTAATCTAGGCCCAACGGGAAAATATTTCAATACTTTTTGAGGCACTTTTGAGCTTGTGCCTTCCTTACTAGTAGATTGGACATATCTATGTTCATCGCATACCGGACAACGATCGAGATTTTCATACTCCTTTCGGTATAGTATGCAGTCATACACACAATCATGAATCGATTTATACTTCATTCCCAAACCTTTCAAAATGTTCTTCATGACAGGATAGCTATTTGGAAGTGTATTCACCTTGGGTAATAAGCCCTTCACCCATTTCAGAATTCTCGTCACGCTATTGCCAGACAAACCGTACTGCGTCTTCAAACTGTGCAAACCAACCATGGCATGTAAAGTTGTTTGATCTTTCTCACAGCCAGAGTATAACGGTTGGGTCGCCTTAAATTTTAAACTTTGGTAGTCATCGTCAAGTTTTATCGTGTTATCTTCACGAGCACTTGAATCTTCTACATCATTAGTAACCTCATTCTCCTCAGCTTCATAAACTCCGTACGCATCACCAACTAAATCCTCTAACATATTATGATCTACGTCGTCCCCTTCTACATCTATTCTACTTGTTGAAGGTTGTTGTGAAGGTTGGTTGGGGACCAAAGGAACTTTCAATTTACCGTGAAAACTCCAAAATCGACAACTATCTTGCATACCCGATCTTAACAAATGTAGTTCAACTGCTTTCCACTCAAACACCTTACCATTCTTACACCTAGCACACGGACACGGAAACTCTTCATCATTACGACATCTCTTTGCATATTTCACAAATTCGTTAGCACCTATGCGAAACACATCCCCCATTCTATTAGTCTCACCCATCCACTCTTTGTATTTAGGATATCCCATCACACCTACCACAACTATACACCTATTAAAGGTAAACAAAAGTTAGATTTATAGTATGTTTTATTTAATTATCCCATCATTTAATTATCCTATTAAAGGGTAAGTGGTCCTATCCCATTCAAGAATGCATTTTTCTGTAATATACTTAACAGCTCATGCACATTGTTACGATTTGAAAAAAATTCAACAGCATATCCCCTTAGTTCTCCAAGTACACGACGTAGATTGGCAGGTGTGAGTGTTATTTCAATTGGTCAATTGAAATAACAGTCACACTTGTCAATCTAGTATGTACCCAGAGAACATTAAGATACGACTGCAGAACTTCCTCCAAACGTAACAACTTTAAGCCAATAAGAATATTATAGAGAAATTATACAGTCTCAAACTGTCCAAACGGGACAATTCGAGAGATCTCATTACAGGGGTAATGACTCTTGAACGGGTCTAAGGGCTATTGAATGCGTAAGAACTAGAATGCTAGTATCTATGCGCACTATATTTAATTTCAAGTATGTTTCATATAATGGGTTAATTCAAATACAAAAATAAATGGATGGATTAATTCAAATACAAAAATAAATTCATGGGTTAATTCAAATACAAAAATAAATTCATGTATTGACCACACACACACACACACACACACACACACACACACACACACACACACTATCAAAGCTGTTCTATAGGAATAAAAACAACATTTTTAAAATATGAAGGGCTCATCAATTTGATCAAAATTTTCAACAACATAGACTAATTGATCTTTATTATAAGACAATTACTACAAATTTACGCGCATCGCCCGAATTCAAAAAATAATTTAATGACTAAAGTAATATATTTTTTAACTTTAGTTATTCACCACAAATCTTAAAAAATATTTTATTTTTCATGCTTTTTAAACTTCGGATGCTTTTAGCAACTTCGGATGACAATTACTACAAATTTACATTTTTGGATATTATTTTTGGATATTATTTACATTTACATTTACATTTTTGGATATTATTTTTGGAAATTTATAGAAAATTACTTATTTATTTACATTTTTAACCCCCTACCCTCACCCTGCCCCACCCCCTACTGAAAAACGTCGCTAATGCCGTTTAATACAAGATTAAACTGTATAAGCAACTAAGAAATGTTTGTTGGAGAAACCCTTTTCTTTTGAAGATAAAAAAATTATAAACAAGATGTGTTTACAAAGAAACTTATGTACGAGAGTAATTAAGACTGTGTAATCAGTTTATAAAATTAAGGCAGTTTCAAAAATTCAGCACACTTATAGAATGAGATGAGTAGATGAAGATAATCAACACATAGTTTTTAACGTGGTAAAACCTCTCCCAACAGAGGAAACATCCACGGTGACTTCTAAGTCACAAAAGTAAAAAATCCACTAATAACAAATAATAGTTACAAACAATACAACATGCAAGCACACAAATCAACCTATTCTAAGTTTAGGAATATACACCACTTGGTGTCCTTCTAACTTCTCATAGATCTGATTTGTTGATGATGTTCTTCCAGTTTGCTAACTTCCTTTGCTTTAGCTTCCTTATGTCGACTCAATGATCTCTGATCTTATACACAACACTTCCAGTGCAGTAGTGTGTTAAGTGTTTGTGAAGTGATTCCTATTCACATGCATGAACTCACACACACTTAGATTTACAGGCAGTCCTAGTAAATTACATATAAAGTCTATATGCAGTGATTTTAGTTTATTTCTTTCTCACAGAACTTCAACCCTTTTTGACCTTTATTCTATCCCAGATTCCACGGATATCTCGCTTCAAAATCGGACAAGATCTTATTCAATCTCTTTTTGAAAACATTTGTGAGATTGAAAATCTCCAAGTGTGAATCCAACTAGGTCAAGGTTAAGTTTTGTAAAAACAGAAACTATAAAACATTTTCAAAATCAAATCAGTAAAGATTTTCTTAAATCAAGTAGTAAAAATGCAGATCTAGTGAAAATGTAACATGCAGCGTATATATCTAACGTTTCTATGGAAAAAGAAACAAGATCTTCACTCTAAAGTTTAAGTTGTGAACAAGATCAAAGCCAAGGAGGTTACAGCTTCAAAAGAACAAACCACTCTCTCTCTCAAACACTCAAGGTTGTGTTTGGGGTTAAGTGTATACGAAGGTTTGTTTCAGAAAAATGAAGTGTTTAGGGTTAGGGTTTGGTTTTGGGCTAATAGAGTTTCCTTTCTCTCTCTTCTCTCTTTTCTTTTCTCTCTTCTCTCACTTCTCTCTTCTCTCTCACTTCTCTCTTATTTTTTTCTCTCAGAAAGACGAATGCCCAAAAGTCTTCTAAGGCTGAGAAGTGGAGGGTATTTATAGGGCTGAGGGAAGGTTCTGGATGTTCGAGGGAAATCAAGTGTTGAGATCAAGTCTTGCAGAGTTTGACTTGATCCAAGGGTTATAAAACAGCGGTGGTTAAAAGGATTGTGATTGGTTCATATGGGTAGCACCGGGATTAACTAAGAACACATGCAGACCCTCGATTAGGAATGATCCAACGATCAACAATCAACCATCCAACCCTCTCACAAAAGAAACACAAATGGGTACACCCGGAGGATGACAAGTGTTGGCTAGGGAGTGGCTCTCACACGCGCGTCTAAAATAATTACAGAAGGTACCCTGAAGTCTCTAGCGCTTTGAGATCCTACCCAACCAAACATTCGAGTGAGAAATGAAGTTTCCAAAATAGAATATTAACCCCACAAATTTTATAAACCCATTTTATTAATAAAAACATTTAATTAAAAAATGTTTTAAAATGTGTAAAAATTATTTAAAAATTCCCAAAAAATTATTAAAGCTCCAATTCAAGGGGAATTAAACACACACTCAATTTTAAGCAATATGAACACATGTATGCACTTCTAATTGTGTGTAGTGTGATTCAATTTTTACCTTCATAGATCATTGAAGAGAATTAGAGAGATAAGATCTGAGGCTTTTTGGATTCTAGGATAGACAACCAATTTTGTCACTATTTCCAAACTAGTTGAACACTTATACATTATAGACTTAAGTAAGTCAAAGGTATAAGGTGCTTCAATCTCCCCCTTTGGAAATATGAGACAAAATCTCCTTTGAGTTAGCTTAAAACTCGTAGGGAACCAAAAAAAATAAAACCTAGTCCTATACAAAAGATACTATCTACCCATATCCTAGAAAGTCAAAAATTACATAACTCAACTATTTACAAATTTTTACACTAGAGAAGGTAGACAATTAGTTAGAAGAGATTCCTGCAACTATACACACTAAGATCAAGCAGTTTAGATGAAATGTGAACAAAATATTACTCATAAAACTCAAATTTATCCCCCATTTTGTCTCAAATGGACAAAGGGTAAAACTTAAAGTCTTAAGAGTTTAATCAGCGCATACCATGCCTATAGAATTTCGCAAATACAGAAATCTGTTATAGTCTAAAGGTTTAGTGAACATGTCTGCAAGTTGCAGATCAGCAGGCAGGTAATGAATTTCTAATTCCTTAGTTTCAACAAGTTCGCGTATAAAATGATGCCTTATTTTAATATGCTTAGTTCGCGAGTGTTGAACCGGGTTTTTAGATATGTTAATGGCGCTTTGATTGTCACAATACAATTGTAATTGATCTTCTTTAATCCCATAATCACTTAACATCTGTTTTATCCATAACAATTGAGCACAGCAACTTCCTGTTGCTATATATTCGGACTCAGCCGTAGATAAAGAAGTGCAATTATGTTTTTTACTACTCCAACCAACTAAATTATTGCCGATATAATAATAGGCACCTGATGTACTTTTACTATCATCAGTACAACCGGCCCAATCAGCATCAGTATACCCTATGATGGTGCTACAGGTATCCTTAGTGTACCTAAGTCCAAGATTAAGAGTGCCCTTTTATGTACTTTATTATACGTTTTACACACAATAAATGGCTCTCTTTAGGGTTATTCTGGTAACGAGCACACAGACATACAACATACATTATGTTTGGTCATGAGGCAGTTAGATAGAGTAGGCTACCAATCATACTACGATAGAGTGTGGAATCAACTGACTTACCATTTTCATCTTTGCTTAATTTAACGGTAGTACTCATAGGCGTTTTGGCGACTTTAGCATTCTCTAAACCAAATTTCTTAACAAGGTCTAAGGCATACTTAGTTTGTGAAACAAATAGTCCATCAGAATTCTGTTTCACTTGAAATCCTAAGAAAAGTTGTAGCTCCCCCATAAGGGGCATGTGAAATTCCTTGTGCATAATAGCAGAAAAAGATTTAACTTCAGAGTTTGAAGTTGACCCGAAAATGATGTCGTCTACATAGACTTGGGCTATAATAATGTTTTTGTCAAAATGTTTAACAAAGAGAGTCTGGTCATTTCCTCCTCTCTTAAAACCCTTATCCAACAAAAAGTTGGAAAGGCGTTCACACCAAGCTCTAGGAGCTTGTTTTAAGCCATACAGAGCCTTTTTTAGACGAAAGACATGGTTAGGGTATTTAGGGTCAATGAACCCTTTGGGTTGTTCTACATACGTTTCTTCGGACAGGATTCCATTGAGGAAGGCAGATTTGACGTCCATTTGATAAAGTGTAAATTTTAAGTGACACGCTATGGCGAAAAGAAGTCCAACAGATTCAAGACGAGTGACAGGGGAAAATGTCTCGCTGAAATCTATCCCTTCTATTTGAGAGTAGCCTTGAGCAACTAGTCTAGCTTTGTTTCTAAGGATTAACCCATTTTCATCACATTTGTTCTTAAAGATCCAACGTGTTCCAATAACATTTTTGTTTTGAGGCCGAGGTACAAGATACCAGATATCATGAATGACGAATTGTAAAAGTTCTTCCTGCATAGCAGAAATCCAGTGTGTGTCATTCAATGCTTCATTAACATTTTTCGGTTCCACAAGGGAGACGAAACATGCATAAATAGCATAATTTCTTAACTGGGATCTAGTACGAACTGGCTCATTAGGATTACCGACCACGTTGTCAATGGCATGATCTTTAGATACCCAGTCAGGTACTTCTGGACTCTCAATGGGTAATGAGTCATCTATTTCAGGTGAATCAGTTTTGAAATCATTTTCAGATTCAACCACAATAGGTGATTCAGATATCTTATTTTCGATAATAGTGTCGCTTACAATTACATTTATCGATTCCATAAGAGCCTTAGTACACAGATTGTATATACGATAAGCACGACTGTTTGGAGAGTATCCTAAGAAGATGGCTTTATCACCACGAGTTTCGAATTTAGACAGATGTTCTCTATCTTTACAGACATAACACTGACTTCCGAAGGTTCTTAGGTATTTCAGGTTAGGCTTCTTACCGTACCACAACTCATAAGGGGTTTGTTTAGAGTTTTTCCTTAGGTAAACCCTATTAGTGATATGACAGGCAGTTCTAACAGATTCTACCCAGAAGTATTTAGGTAGAGATTTGGCATGCAACATGACACGTGCCATCTCTTGAAGAGTTCGGTTTTTCCTTTCAGCAATACCATTCTGCTGAGGAGTCTTAGGGGCACTAAATTCATGTTTGTAACCGTTGTAGTCACAATATTCAACTATTCCCGTGTCTATGAACTCTCCCCCTCTATCACTACGAATACGATTGACTTGTGTGTCCTTCTCATTTTCAATTCTTAGTAAAATTTTCAAAAAATTCTGAAACGTGTCAGATTTTTGTTTCAAGAAGGCAATCCAAGTGAATCGTGTGAAATCATCAACCATGACAAGGATATAACCGTGTCCATAAAGACTAACAGTTCTAGAGGGACCAATAAGGTCCATATGGATGAGATCTAAAGGTCTAGAGGTGAGAATGTATTTAACCTTTTTATGCGAAGTCTTAACTATTTTTCCTTCCTGGAAATGACCACAGACAACACGTGAAATAGGTTTAATTTTAGGGATTCCTCTAACAATCTCTTGACTAGACAATCTACCAAGGATATCATAACTTAAGTGACCCACACGATTATGCCAGATCTCATTGTCATCCATTCTGACAATGTTACAGGTTTCAGAACTAGTCTTGACTGTATAGCAATTGTCAGGTGTTCTAAATCCTGTAATAATGCATTCACCTTTATCATTTAGAATTTTACAATTATTCTTTGAAAAGGTGACTGTATGGTCAGAGTCACAAAATTGTGATATACTTAGGAGGTTGGCTTTAAGGCCTTTAACTAATAGAACATTTTCAAGAACAGGCATTCCTTCTTCTTTTAGGGTTCCTTTACCTATGATCTGAGATGAAACTCCATCACCAAAAACTACTTTCCCACCAGCAAATCTGGTTTTGTTTAAAAGTTTGGTTTCATCTCCTGTCATATGTTTGGAACATCCTGAATCTAAATACCAACCAGATGAAGTGTGTTCAGCTTTTAAGGCAGTGATGACAATGTTACACTTCATTTGGGGTAAAAGATCATCTTTTCTAACCCAAATAGCTCTAGTTTTAATTTTGCGCAAGTTTGCCCTCATTTGATAAAATTTTCGAGACACGGCTTTTTGTCGAAAAACATTTGGAGCAGCAAACTGATTATTGTGAAAAATTTGAGCTTTTGGTTTAGGAAATTTTCTGGGAGCTTTTCTCTTAAATGAACTCTTAGTTTTGGTCTTTCTATTTCTGTAGTTAGAGTTCTTATCAGGTTGTCTTGGAAGAACATAATTGTTACGATTTTGCCTAGAATAGTTAAAGTTCTTGTAGACAGAAGTGTTGTATACAGGGGTGTTTAGACGCCTAGCATAACAACCTTCAAAGGAATGACCATAAATGTCACAGTAGGAGCAATATTGATTGCTTGAGGGATGAATTTCCTTAGGAAAACTTCTAAAGATGGGTTTAACAACATTCTGTTCAGAAGTCCTATTCCTAGGAGGGATGGTCTTATAGGTAGAATCAGCCTTTCTGATCAAAGGACAGACGTATTTAGTCTTAAGTACAGTCTCAGCCTTAGAATTACTAGACTCTCCAATGTCTTTCAGTTTTTGCTTTTGATCAAATTCCTTTTTAATAAAATGAAAGTCTGGACATGTTTCAATTGGTCTTTTGCCCCCAGACACAAACTTAATAGGTTCAAGATTTGTAGTTTGTGGTTTATTCTTAGGGCAAAATCCAATACCGGTTCTATCATCAGCATTGGTCTTGGAGTCAACAACAAAGTCAGTAAAACAATTTGAATTGTTTTCAAACTTAGAATTTTTTTTGAAAACAGTAGATGTCTTTGTTTTTACTTCCTCCAGTTCTAATAATGTTCCCTTGTATTTCATTTTCAGGGTTTCATTAGTTTTAGTCAACTCTTTTAATTTTTTATCAAAAGTTTCAATTTCAGATTGATGAGTCACACACTGGTTAGTGTACTCTTCAGCATTCAACTTCACAATAAAACTTAGATCATCTAATTTCTTAGTCAGGTCTCTAATGGTCTTCTCCAGTCTAGTGCCTTTTTAAAGAGTTTTAGCATACAAAGTATGGATATCAGGGAGGTCATCTGTGTCTAAGTCGCTAAGTGAAGTGTGTGTAGTGACCCCTAACGATTCAGTTTTAGTACTCATGCACCCATTTACATCGTCGTTATCGAGATCACTTTGACTTACACACACGGAACTAGAACTAGCAACATTTTCAGACAATAAAGCATCTAGGCCAATCAAAGCAGTATTTACACAAGCAGAAGTAGGAGCATCATTATCACACACAAGTATATCATCATTGTAAATGATCTTAGCATAAAAAGACATGCAAGGGTCAAGTACATTAGATGACTCATGTTCCTCTTCATCAGAGTCACTTGAATCATTCCAAGTTTTACAGACATTGGCTCTATTGTGTGTGTTAGCTTTATTCAGATTAACTCCGCAATCGTGAGCAATGTGACCTAGTTTCCCACATCTAAAACATTCATTCTTTTTAAGGTCTCTAGTGGGTCTGGAATTGTTGTCCTTAGGATGTTTGTCAAGACCTCTCTCATGAGGTTTAGGATTAGACAGAGTAGGATAATTAGGCTTGCCTTGTTTAGTTGCCTGTTTGTTTCAAAATTTGATAATTTTCTTAAATTGTTTAGACATCAAGGCAATCCGATTATCTTGTTTGTCTATATCGCACTCCTCATCAGAGTCAGAGTTGGTCAAATTAGACTCAAGTTTGGGTATCTTAGAGGCAAAACTCAAGTTAGAGTTGGGTTGTTTTCTTTGAGAATGATTTAATTGTTTCTTAAAGTCTAATTCCATTTCCACAGTCCTAAGTTTGCTACTGAGTAACTCTGGGGTAAGGTTTTGATCATTCATTTCCTCAATAGCATACCTCTTACTGTCAAACTTTTGTGGTAAGGACCTTAGGATTTTAGAAACAATTTCATTTCTATCATAAGTAATACCATTAGCATGCAACTTAGTGACTATATCAGTCAAGTTCATGTAAAAATCATCAAAAGACTCAGAATCAGACATGATCAAAGAGTTGTACTGCTGGATAAGCATTTGGGTTTTAGCAGCTTTAACTCTTGAGTCTCCTTCATGGGCAGTGATTAATGTGTCCCAAGCTTCCTTAGAAGTGGCACAAGATGAGATTCTCTTGAACTCATACTCATTAATAGACATAAAAATGGCATTCTTGCCTTTATTGTTATTACGAGAAATAGTTTTTTCTTCTTGGGTAAACTCACTTAAGATTTTCTTTACCCTCTCATCACTTCCTTCAGTGGCTGGTTTAGTAGGATAAGTGTATCCATTTTCAATAATGTCCCAGACATCATCTCCTAAAGTCCCTTGGATGAAGGCAACCATTCTTATTTTCCAGTAAGCAAAGTTGTTTCCATCAAATAGTGGAGGTCTGGACAGATTACCAAACCGTTCATCCTTCTCATCCATAGTTAGGTTTTTCAGAAAACGATTTCAGAAACACAAGATCTTTTGAAATAAAAGTTAACAAGGCTCTGATACCGATTGAAAAACGTCGCTAATGCCGTTTAATACAAGATTAAACTGTATAAGCAACTACGAAATGTTTGTTGGAGAAACCCTTTTCTTTAGAAGATAAAAAAATTATAAACAAGATGTGTTTACAAAGAAACTTATGTACGAGAGTAATTAAGACTGTGTAATCAGTTTTTAAAATTAAGGCAGTTTCAAAAATTCAGCACACTTATAGAATGAGATGAGTAGATGAAGATAATCAACACATAGTTTTTAACGTGGTAAAACCTCTCCCAACAGAGGAAACATCCACGGTGACTTCTAAGTCACAAAAGTAAAAAATCCACTAATAATAAATAATAGTTACGAACAATACAACATGCAAGCACACAAATCAACCTATTCTAAGTTTAGGAATATACCCCACTTGGTGTCCTTCTAACTTCTCATAGATCTGATTTGTTGATGATGTTCTTCCAATTTGCTAACTTCCTTTGCTTTAGCTTCCTTATGTCGACTCAATGATCTCTGATCTTATACACAACACTTCCAGTGCAGTAGTGTGTTAAGTGTTTGTGAAGTGATTCCTATTCACATGCATGAACTCACACACACTTAGATTTACAGACAGTCCTAGTAAATTACATATAAAGTCTATATGCAGTGATTTTAGTTTATTTCTTTCTCACAGAACTTCAACCCTTTTTGACCTTTATTCTATCCCAGATTCCACGGATATCTCGCTTCAAAATCGGACAAGATCTTAATCAATCTCTTTTTGAAAACATTTGTGAGATTGAAAATCTCCAAGTGTGAATCCAACTAGGTCAAGGTTAAGTTTTGTAAAAACAGAAACTATAAAACATTTTCAAAATCAAATCAGTAAAGATTTTCTTAAATCAAGTAGTAAAAATGCAGATCTAGTGAAAATGTAACATTCATAGTATAGATCTAACGTTTCTATGGAAAAAGAAACAAGATCTTCACTCTAAAGTTTAAGTTGTGAACACGATCAAAGCCAAGGAGGTTACAGCTTCAAAAGAACAAACCACTCTCTCTCTCAAACACTCAAGGTTGTGTTTGGGGTTAAGTGTATACGAAGTTTTGTTTCAGAAAAATGAAGTGTTTAGGGTTAGGGTTTGGTTTTGGGCTAACAGAGTTTCCTTTCTCTCTCTTCTCTCTTTTCTTTTCTCTCTTCTCTCACTTCTCTCTTCTCTCTCACTTCTCTCTTATTTTTTTCTCTCAGAAAGATGAATGCCCAAAAGTCTTCTAAGGCTGAGAAGTGGAGGGTATTTATAGGGCTGAGGGAAGGTTCTGGATGTTCGAGGGAAATCAAGGGTTGAGATCAAGTCTTGCAGAGTTTGACTTGATCCAAGGGTTATAAAACAGCGGTGGTTAAAAGGATTGTGATTGGTTCATATGGGTAGCACCAGGATTAACTAAGAACACATGCAGACCCTCGATTAGGAATGATCCAACGATCAATAATCAACCATCCAACCCTCTCACAAAAGAAACACAAATGGGTACACCCAGAGGATGACAAGTGTTGGCTAGGGAGTGGCTCTCACACGCGCGTCTAAAATAATTACAGAAGGTACCCTGAAGTCTCTAGCGCTTTGAGATCCTACCCAACCAAACATTCGAGTGAAAAATGAAGTTTCCAAAATAGAATATTAACCCCACAAATTTTATAAACCCATTTTATTAATAAAAATATTTAATTAAAAAATGTTTAAAAATATTTTAAAATGTTTAAAAATTATTTAAAAATTCCCAAAAAATTATTAAAGCTCCAATTCAAGGGGAATCAAACACACACTCAATTTTATGCAATATGAACACATGTATGCACTTCTAATTGTGTGTAGTGTGATTCAATTTTTACCTTCATAGATCATTGAAGAGAATTAGAGAGATAAGATCTGAGGTTTTTTGGATTCTAGGATAGACAATAAATTTTGTCACTATTTCCAAACTAGTTGAACACTTATACAGTATAGACTTAAGTAAGTCAAAGATATAAGGTGCTTCACCTACCCCACCCTGCCCCACCCCCCACACATGGACACACACGCACATATATACACACATACACACATATATATACACACAAACATATATATAAATGGAAGAGAGAGAGAGAGCAGCGTCGAGAGAGAGAGAGAGAGGGAGGGAACGGCGCGGGAGGGAAAAAAGAAGGGGGGAAGGGTTTTTTGCTGCTAATATTATCACGGTAGTGTCAAGGTCATTGACCGTGACAACTATTTAAAGAATTGTTACGGTCATTGACCGTGACAAGTAAATTTGTCATGGACTTGTCACGGGCAATGACCGTGACAATTTATTGTCACGATCGTGTCAAGGTCAATGACCGTGACAAAAACACGTGTTTTTTGTCACGGTCAATGACCTTGATAATGGTGGTCGGCTGAAAGGTGACAATTTGGCCATTTTGGTGTAGTGGAAGTATCCAGTGACCCCCAATTCTGAATACATCTCCTGCAAAGGACCATGAGCCCTTGTCTAAGAGGGAGAGGAAGGATCCACCTCCTCTAGCTGAGATTGTTATAAAGAAAGCTGCTGACAAGAACAAGGGTGTTACCCATTCCGTTGCTACTTGCCCTGAGCTTTCTCGTGGCTTAATCAGTTCCGAGGTCCTTTTAGCCGACCAAGCAGTTGTGTCTTCCTTTCCTCACTTAAAGTTGCTGGACAGTGCAAATCACAACTTGGCCCTTATAAGTTGGCCGCCCATTGTTTGATTTTCATTTATACTTTTTTCCATTCCTTATTCCAATGTCCTTTTTGCCTATTTGTCCTTGCAGTTCCTGATCAATAATGACCTGAGAAAGTCATCATC
Source organism: Sambucus nigra (assembly GCA_949130495.1). Classification (NCBI taxonomy): domain Eukaryota; kingdom Viridiplantae; phylum Streptophyta; class Magnoliopsida; order Dipsacales; family Adoxaceae; genus Sambucus; species Sambucus nigra. The sequence continues at coordinate 548,568,824 of OX422212.1, read as the reverse complement.
TAATGATGAGATTGCCTTTAATGAGCTGCAAAAATCCTTGGAGGCTAGTGGTCGTGCTAATGAAGCCCAGAAGCAGGAGAAGAAAAAGTTGGAAGAGAGGACCAATGTGTTAAAGGGGGAGAAGGTAGTGGCGGATAATGCTGTTACTGCTACCGAAAAATCTATAAAAGAGGCTGAGGATACCAAAGTAGCGGTCAAGCTGGCGAAGACTAAGGCCGAGCAAGCTTTGGCGGCTGCTGCCAAAGTTAAGGAAGAGGCCTTTACAAGGTCTAGGACAAGGCTTTTTCCAATGCTTATATGCAGATTGACTACTTGAAGAAAGTGTTCTTTAAAGATGGTCGGGATGCAACCTTTGTCAAGGTTAGTACTGTCAAGGAGTCTTGGCCTCTTAAAACTACACCTTTCTGGCACCCCTCCTCAGGTTGACGAAGAAATTAATGATAATGAAGAGGAAGCTGGTGCTGCTGCTGAGAAGGAGCAATTGATGGTCACTGAGCGGGGTGAAGGTCATGTCGTTGCTGACAAGTAGAAGGTGGGGAATTAAATCATTATAGTTGGGTTAGGAATGTTGTATTTTATTTTGTTTATTTTTTATACCATATCAATGTATAGTGTTTGCCCTGATGTAACTCCTCTTTATAGTGAAATGAAACTTATGTTGTGTTCCATATATTGTTGCCCCAATTAGATTCTTGCAAGTTCTTTTTTTGAGAAAATACTTACATCCGACCGCCTGCTTTGTAGTTTAATGCAAGACTGGCATCTCTGGTCACCGTTCAGAGCGGCTTTTAGGAAAGACGTAGCCACTTATTCGGCGCGGGTCAAAGTGAAATCGACGAAGATGAGCTTAAGGAGCTACTTGGACATGATGAAGATAATGTTGTCTGAGAGTCATAAAGTGAAGAAATTGGCTGACCTACAAAAGAGTAGTGGGTTTGACCAGAAGTTACTTTCTTTGGCGTTAACTTATCCCAAGAAAGAGTTCATTTTCATTGTTGAACTGACTGGTGCCATAGAAGTCACCACAATTCTTGAGCAGGAAAACAATGCTTTACGGGTTGAGTTAGAGGGTCTCAAGATGTCCAGGCCTGCCGACCAAATTGAGGATGCCTCCTTTTTAAAATAAGAGAATGCTCGCCTAAGGGAGGAGTTGGAGCAAATAAAGAAAGCAAAGGGTTAGTCTTCTCAGTATCTATAACGGATTTCGTAGTTAGTGGAGAAGGAGAGGACCAGAAAAACTATGCTCGACCAGGTGGAGACCATAAAAATTCAGTTGTTCACTTTCAAAAGGTTGAGTGAGAAGGTATATCTCCTTATGTATCAATTTCATAAGAAGTCTTGTACTATCTGGATGAATGGTTATAATGAGGGCCTCATACACATGGAGGCACAACTTAACTATGCTAAGAAGGTTAGTTATAAGCACGGTTGGCTCAACCTACTTGTTGTAGCGAAGGTTCCCAAGGAGGATGAGCTGTGGTATTGGCATGATCCAGGTTGTTTAAAACACCCAAATCCTCCTTTTAATATTGATGTTTCATGGATCCCTTCGGATGTTATCCTATCCTGATGAGAAAATACCTTTAAGAGTATGTCTTTGATAGGAATGAAGATTTATACCGACCTTTGTATTTAGCGGACAGGGTTAGTTCTGATAGCCAATCAAGGATTAGAGACCTGAGGATGACCATCACTCCACAAGCGTTATATATTCCTCCTGTTGTCTTTGAGAGCTTGACAAGCAATCAAACCCATCCTTGCGAATGACTTTGTTGTAATCCGTTTTTTTGCGATCTCCCTGTAATGACTTTTTTACAAATCATAACGAAAATTTATATATAGGCTTTTCTTCACTTGCTTCTCTTTTGCATAAATGTAGCAAGATGTTTGATAACAGTTATAGTCTTATGGACATTAATCCACGTCATTTTGATGAGTGTCATGTGCTAAAAATGGGTCTACTAGTAGTTTAGTTTTATGATCAAGTGGTCGACTGTTACCTAAATGATCTGTCTTACTAGTTATCAATGTTAGACGAACCTGGGTTGTTCGGTCTTAGGTTTTTACTGACGTATATTACTGTATGGGCGGATCTTGTTGTCCTGACTCAAGTGTTAGCGTTAGTTACCTGAGATGACCAAATGTGTTGAGATCCATCCTTGTGTTTAGCTATAGCTATGGTGGGATCTTGTCATCGATATGGCTGCAACAAATTTCCTGAAATTTGGTAAACTTCTTGTTCTTGGTCTGCCTTAGGATGAGATCATACATGAAGTTTATTTTTTTAGTCACGCGTTAACATGTGTGACATGTGTCTGGGATGTCTTCGGCTTGGCTTTTGGTAAGATTTTTAGCACATATCCTCCATACTGACGAAAAACGTACAAAAAAATTATTTATCACTGAAAGTGCGTGTGCGATATTGATCCAAATAGATTAGCAATTTCCAATTCAGACTCATTTAATTGGATGTTTAAATTTGCTCAAACCAAATACCAATTAAATCAACCCCTAAACATGCAACTACGTGACAATTTAAATCTCAAATTAAATAATGTGATGAGAAATACTGGCAAAAGCAAATCTCAGGAAAAAATCCTCGAAGGGCAAAACCTTTATTTCACTATAATTGCTAATCATAGTTTACACTCTTACAATGAAATCTACAGTATGATTATCTCAGTAACCCTACATAGACACGCAGTCTAGAATCAACAATGGTTCACACGCAGCGACACCACATGAACCGCAGCCCAATCTTCAGCAATGAACCCATCGCAGTGAACTCACGGGAACACGCAACTCCAAGTCAGCAAGAGAACACCCGCAAGCACTCCCGAATAGCATGCAGCCAATAGTTTGTAGAGATCTCCTCCACAAAGATGAACAATAACAAAGTTTTGTTCTAGGGTTCCAAAAAGATTCACAAAAGTGATTGGGATTTTTGGTGTGAATCAAACATGAGTTTTGAACTAAAAAATATGAAGACTTGATGTATTTGGTCTCTAAAAAACGTCTCTCAAAGTCTTAAAAAAATACACCACCAAAAATGGGTATATATAGAAAATCTGAGAAAATATAAGACGGTGGAAAAATCTATCAGGTCCGGACCGATCTGGGTAAAAGGCATCGGATCAGTTCATTTTTCTTTAAAATCGGATGGGTCCGCTTGAGTGATTTTATCGGTAGGCTTTTAAGGATCGGATCGGTCCATTTTATCATATGACCGGATCGGTCCGGATATCCTCTCTTGGCAGAATACCCTTTCGTTTAATAGTCATGCCTCGATTTTATAAAAACTTTTTAGAAAATATCCCAATACTTAAATGAGATAGTAAGGAACTTAAAAAAAAACTTTACCGAAGTTAAACTCGTCGAGGCTTTGTTGAAGATTATTGATTATTCGGATTCGTCTTGACATGAATGTGCGCTTGAACCTTTAATGACGATATAGACAATGTAGCGACGTACGACATACATTCTTATAGCATATGGACATGCGAAAAATGTCCTTATAAATCTCTCCTTATGTCTATGCCAGTACAAAATAAAAAATCCGAATTATCAATTATATGACCTATACAAATCTACCTTCCCATGAACCCAAAACTGAAAAGGTACAATGTGTAAGTCTTCATCGTTTATGCTTCGAATCTTGAACAATAAAATCTCAAAGCTTTTCTCATCAGGGTGTGCCATATGATCATCAATCTTCATACCCGCATACATGAGATAAAGAAAAATACCTTTGTGATGTATCGAGATTGAAATGAGATAAACATAGATGCCAATTTAATGAGAAACATAAGTCAAATCTCAAATCTCCCCCATAATTAAAACTCCACCCCCCCCCCCATCGTTCTCCCCATTTTTATTTGTTCGAAATAGACAAGGAAAAGAATAAATCAAAATAAATAAATCGGGGTGTCATGGTAAATAAGACAAATAAATATGACAAACGTGCTCAATGCAGGATATGCTCAAAAAAACTTTACAAACTATTTTTGATTTTTCAAATTTTTATACAAAAAATGATGTTACATAAGTCACACCATGAATTTATAATAAGATAACTAAATCGTGGAGATGGAATGAATGGGTGTGAACAGATTCGATAGGAAATCAACTCAATCATATCATATGTGCAAGATGCATATTGTGTATTCCTAACGAATGAGCATCAAAATCGTTCTTAGGTGTAAAAGTGTTGAATTTAGATGACATCGTCTTATTTCAAAATCAACAAATCAAAGTCTACATGATTTTCACACCAATAACGCCTAAAAACTCTTTAACGCTTTTTCAAGATTTTTTTATGACTTGCAAAGCCGTTTTAATTCTCCAACCAAACTCCCCCGTATATATTTTCTTTTTGAGGTGATTTAAATTCTCAAACATTGGAGAATTGGCCCATTATTGGCACATATTTCTTTTTAATGCCATTCAATTTTTTCGGGCTATTTTAAACCTCATTGGACCCCGGATAATTTTCAAATCTTCACTTTTTTTGGTCCTTTTCAATGGTGGCTTAATCGCAAAGGATAAATGTATACCTTTCATAGCCCTTCACCAATTTTAAAGTTCACACAAACTCACGGCAAACAGTTAAAACATGCACACCTTTTATTATCTTGTTTTATCGCATTTGGTTCCTTTTAATAGACAAAATTGAGATGAAAACACGCAACCAACATGTGATTCGACAAGAAGAATATTCAAATAATTTCTTGCTCGTGTGCATAAAAGGAAATAATGAGTCAATCATGTAGGTAATAACACTTAATTACATCTTAATGACTCCAAACACACATGAATGACATGACTTATTGTCTTAAAACACCATCAAATAGTCACATGGATAAATGGAATGAAATTGTGACTCGGTCATCCTAAATGTCTATTCATATATCGTGCTAAACAAAATACAAAAATCTTTTTTGATTTTTCAAATTTTATCAAAATAATTTTTTTGTACTTTTTTTAAAAACAAAAAACTAATACAAAAAGTACAGGTCATAACACTAGCAAGAATACATCAAGAAACACAACTAGCGTATGACAATCATGCAAAAACAATCATCTATATGATATGGCAAGAGAAGAATCATGTGCAAGCAAACGAGAATCAACTTTTCTAAAATCTAGTGCCTTTAAAAGTGATTTCCTAACCCAAATAGATGTGAAACGTCATGTGGGGGTTTTGAGAATCACGGGAACACTAGACATAAAATTCCTAAGACCTCTTCGAAGATCAAAACAAAAATGCCTAAGGTTCCCTTTCCTACCACAATGTGAACATGTGTAAACGGGTGGAACAACACCTATGGGTTAGACTTTTCTAACGTCCTTAGTAATGGTTGACCCTCTAAAACAAATAATGGTTCTGGCTTTTGCAACGGAAGCATTAGAACAAGACGAGCCATTACCATCACTACACAAACTACTCGAGTCTATTAAATCATTTTTCAACTTCAAAATTTTAAACTCAAGCCAATAATTAGACTCTTCAATTAATTAGACTCTTCAAGTTATGGATTTATTTTTCATAATTAAACTCAAGCAAATAATTATACTCTTCAAGTTATGGATTTCTTTTTCATAATTAAACTCAATTTTCATAATTAAACTCAAACAAATAATTAGACTCTTCAAGTTATGGATTTCTTTTTCAAGTTATCAATTAAACTTAACAGTTTATTTCGCTCATCCTCAATTAAAATAAACTTATCCCTAAGAGTCTCTTCACGTGCCGTAAAATCATCGATTAATTTTTTATCCTCAACGGCACAAGCAGGAACCCTAGAATTTTTTAAGTCCTTCAATTCTTTTTCTAAAACTAGGACTTTATCATCACTCTCCTTTTTGGCAACTTTTAAAGAATCAAAATCAATACACAAATTACCAAAGTGTTGACGACAAATATCTCTTTGAGTTTGAAACATTTACAAATATTCAAACTTATTTTTAAAAAGAGAGTTTTCTTCTTCCAAAATTTTAATTCTTTTGCAAAGTTTCAAATTCAAAAGAGTTAATTTTTTCGCATGGTCGTGAACTTTATCAAACTCATCTCGACTAACAATATCAACAGTATTAGAATCCATCGAGGAAACAAATCAGGAGAGGAACACAAATAACCACACAAAAAAATTGCACTACAGGATCTACACAGTAAATTAGTGCAACAGACTCTGATACCAATTTGAAAGTGCGTGTGCGATATTGATCCAAATAGATTCGCAATTTCCGATTCCGACTTATTTAATTGGATGTTTAAATTTTTTTTTTTTTTTTTTTTTTTTTTTTTTAGAAGAGGAAATTATCCCCCTGAGATTTTATTAAAGAAATCAAGAATAGAAGAGCTTACAAGAGAAACTGATGACTTTATAGAAACAGTCACCTTTACAACATCAAAGGAAACACTAATTGACTCTAAAATTGGGAAAACCCCAAGCATCCATGTTTATGAGACCTTTCAATTCTTTTGGAAAGACATCTAGAGATCTTGATTCTGTATGTCTTTGAGAAGACCAGCCATAAGAAGCAAGCAAATCTTGGATGTTTAAATTTGCTCAAACCAAATACCAATTAAATCATCCCCTAAACATGCAACTACGTGACAATTCAATTCTCAAATTAAATCATGCGATGATAAATGCTGACAAAAGAAAATCTCAGGAAAAAAGTCCCGAAGGAAAAAACCTTTATTTCACTATAATTGCAAATCACAGTTTACACTCTTACAATGAAATCTGCAGTATGATTACCTCAACAACCCTACATAGACAGGCAGTCTAGAATCAACAATGGTTTACACGCAGCGACACCACATGAACCGCAGTCCAATCTTCAGCAATGAATCCACCGCAGCGAACTCACAGGAACACGCAGCTCCAAGTCAGCAAGAGAACACCGGCAAGCACTCCCTAATAGCACGCATCCAATAGTTTGTAGAGATCTCCTCCACAAAGATGAACAATAATAAAGTTTTGTTCTAGGGTTCCAAAAAGATTCACAAAAGTGATTGGGATTTTGGGTGTGAATCAAACATGAGTTTTGGAAGTAAAAAATATGAAGACTTGATGTATTTGGTCTCTCAAAAACGTCTCTCACTCTTAAAAAAAATACACCACTGAAAATGGGTATATATAGAAAATCTGAAGCGATAGAAAAATCTATCAGGTCCGGACCGATCTGGGTAAAAGGCATTGGATCGGTTCGTTTTTCTTTAAAATCGGATGGGTCCGCTTGAGTGAGTTTATCGGTGGACTTTTAAGGATGGATCGGTCCATTTTATCACATGACCGGATCGGTCCCGATATCCTCTCTTGGCAGAATACCCTTTCGCTTAATAAACATGCCTCGATTTTATAAAAACTTTTTAGAAAATATCCGAATACTTAAAATGAAATATTAAGGAACTTAAAAACAAACTTTACCAAAGTTAAACTCGTCGAGGCTTTGTTGAAGATTCTTGATTATTCGGATTCGTCTTGACGTGAATGTGTGCTTGAACTTCAATGATGATGTAGACGATGTAGCGGCGTACGACATACATTCTTATAGCATATGGACATGTGAAAAATGCCCTTACAATCACTGAATGCGGATTACAAGAAATGAAAAGACTTTAAATGGAAAGACATTACACGTGTTCCCTTATTGATAAAAGACTTGGACATTACATGTTTGCCATTATTGATAGTATTTCCTTAGTTGTTCGGCGTTATAAGGATTCAGTTCTAAAATTTCAATTCTATAAGTTCCTGGTCGAACAACAACAGATATTCTGTACGGGCCATGCCAGTTAGGCTCCAACTTGTTTGCATTTTGAATGACCTCTTTCAGCACGTAGTCTTCCTACTTTAGAGTGCTCAATTTTACTCTTGTTGTAAAATTGAGCAATTCGCTGCTGCTATACTGCCACTCGAAGTGTTACATGTTCGTTGCTGGATCACGTTATTGTACTGGAGAATGTTCGGCAACGCATTTCATCCGGAATAGAATAAATATTGGCAGCAACCCGATCCTGTTCTATGTGCAACATCGGGCTAGTCTGCCCATTATACTACGGGGTCACCACCAGCGGTTTGAACTTTGCGGGTGTGGGATAACCCATAATAGACGGCGTAAATGGAGACTCTTTCACAAAACTTCTGTGCAAAAGATCCTTTGATTTAGCGATTTCTCCAAGACGATCTTCCAAATGCTGAATTAACCCTTTTAGGGCTGGTCGTCCTGGTCGTCCCGGTCAGCCACGGCCGTGACGGATTTGCCTGATTGACCACGACTTTCTGTGGAACTCCTTTTCTTAGGCGTCCATTCGGCTATTGACGACCTTCGTACAATTGTCCCAGGCCTGGCTGAATACTCCGTTCCTTTGACAGACCTTCTTGATTCTTCCTCGTGCTGTTTATAACTTAAGGGCTCTCTGCAGCATTGCCCCCTCACTGCTCGTGGGCGTAGGCGATCAAATGCAAGACCTTTCCTCAACCTTTTTAGCATGCTCGACCTCTCTTCGGAGAAGGTTTGTTCGTCGTCAAAGCCCGTGGTTTTGAGAGATGAGGTAGCCCTGGGCGATATGATCTGTTGTCTTGTAATCCAAAGTACCTAGACTTGCACCATTCTTCATATGACCCCCAACTCAGCTTCCTTGTATTCTTTAAGGCCCAGTCATGATAGGCCTATCATATTTCTCGATAGGGGCAGGAGGTGGCATTTCTACCCTCTTGCACAGGTGTTCTTTCCCTGCCGAATTGATTGGTTCTCCTCTGGGTCTACTTTGCTGGCCTGAAGTGTCTGTGTCAGCTTCTTTACACTCTCTTGCATCGCCTCCTGGCCTCTGGCCAGGCTCATTAGGATTCCTTGTTTGTCCCCCATTCCAACAGGAGTTGGGGGTGGAATTGTTTCATTCGCGCGACTAGTCTATGAACAAACACTGATCCGGGGTTGTAGATATTAAATGGTAGGAAACGGATAAATGTCTTATTTATTTCCTACAGACGACGCTAATCTATTATCGTCTAAAATTGGTATATGGATTTATGAGTTTTAGCTGATAAATATTAATGATGAACAATAACAAATAAAGAGATTAATAGTTTAGATTTTAGATAGAGAGGATAAACAAAAAGAGAAATAGGGAATTGACGTGGTTCGGCCCAATACAGTGCTATGCAGGTGTATGTTATTTAGTTACACAAGAGTCATCGGAAAAGGGGATACAAGCTCTCAAAAATCTCCCTAGTATCTCTCTGTATGGATGTTAAACGTATCAATCTCTTATTTCCCTTCAAGTGGGATTGTGTGCTATTTATGAGAGAGAGAGTTCTCTGTATGTCTGTTAAATGTATCAATCTCTTGTTTCCCTTCAGGTGGGATTGTGTGATATTATGAGAGAGAGAGAGAGAGAGAGAGAGAGAGAGAGAGAGAGAGAGTAGGGGAATAGATGAAGTGCCTTTATAAGTCATGCAGTTACACTTTTTTACATTCCAAGAGACGACTAATGATGATTCAGTTACAATCAGCTGAAAGGGTGTGCTGATAACCCACGTGTGTATAAGCGGAGCTGTTCGTATTCCTTCACACGATCCACACGTGCCTAGGTGGGGTTAACTAGTAACATCAGTTCGTTGTGATTAATTATCAAGCCTATTAGGAATATCACTGAGCTGACCAGAGATATGATGAGTTGCCCACATTTAATGAGTAAGATGACCACTTTATGGTGACAGGTGTCACAATACTATCAATCCAATTCATATTCCATATATATGGTAAAACACCAGCTTTGTTGGGAGATATCCATAAATCATGTTCTTCCTTATTTTAAGAGAGTGCAAAATTTTCTTAAGGACCATAGTTTTTCAAGAAGTTAACTTCAATTCTACATTTCTAGTACCAACAACCTTAGTAGAGTGGGAATCACCCAACATCATATTTTTATCTCCAGTCTCAGAACAAGTCTTAAATTTAATACGATTATAGCAGATATGGAGAGAAGCGCCAGAATCTACCCACCACCCTTCAGCATCACTTACCATATTGATTTCAGAAATCATGGCACATAAATCTTCTTCGGTTAGGTTCGCTCAAGGAGTAGGACGAGGTCCATTCTGACATTTGGGGGCTATATGTCCAAACTTGTTACACCTAAAGCAGAGAAACTGCCAGGTGTTATCAGTCTGTCCATTTCCAGTAGGGTGATTCTTATTCTTAATCTTATTCTGATATGTTTTAAAGTTTTGGTTGTGGCTCCTTTTCTGATATTTCATGTTTTTTTCCATTTGGTTTCAAAACAACCGGAGTGTCGTTGTTGTTATAATTCTTGTTGTTTAACACAACAAGAATTTCATCCTTATATTCTTGTTTCCATTCTACCTTCTTAATTCTCAAATGAGTGATTAAGCTTTCAAGTGAAAATTCTTTCGATTTATGCCTTAAAATATTTTTAAAATCTTTTCAACCGGTAGGTAGCTTAATAATAATAGCAACCTGAAATTGCTCATTTAACTCCATACCCTTGAAAATAATTTCTTGAGCCATTTTTTATAAATCGTGAGTTTGAGCAGCTACAGATCTGATTTATCATTCGTCATTTGAAATTTCAAATAATGACTAACTGCATATGTTTAAGTACCCGCCTCCTCGGTATTATAATTTTCGATAATGCCTCCCAATCAACTTTGACATTTTTACAATTGGCAGAATAATCATAAAAATCATCACTTAGGACATTCAAAATATAATTTTTACAAAGAAAATCATTTTCGTCCCAAGTTCATATGACCTTGTTTTCATCAGCAGTAGGGGGTTCGAGTAGGTTCGTCTAATTAAACACTTGATGCTAGTTTCTTAATAGTTATTGTAGAATAAGATTTTTTTATCTCCGTCATTTAAAATGCAAACCCTTAAATTTGAAAGGTTTGTTATCCATGGCAGAAAGAAATATAACTTAAAATTATTTGAAATAAGAGAATAAAACGAAATTATCAGATGCGAAAATTCAACAACAGATAATCATGAGTCTGAGTTGTGGACTAGGTTGTTTTCTTTAAGGTGTTTCGCGGCTCTGCCCAAAATTGTGTTGCAATTCTCATTATGTCCTGTCATCCCATGGTAAAACAATCCAGAATTGAAATCAATTTTTGTCTCGGAAAACTATGCACGTAGTAATCTGGTATACTATCACCCGTTCACTATCAATTGCTCAATATCAGTTTGAGGAACGAACTGATTAGGTAAGAAAAAGAGAAAATGCTCAAAGAGAGTATTTGTGTGTTTCCTTCTGTTTTGCAGAGCAAAGCAATTCTTCCGACTAACTTTCTGTGTGTATTATGTCTATCTTTCAAACAATGGATGAAAGCCATTTAATAAGGAGAACAAATCCAAATGGCTAGTGAAGTAGAGCCAAGGAAAGTCAGGTGAGAAGTCTCCCACTTTCGGTAGTCAATTAAATCATTTTCGGTCAAACAATTTTTTAAAAAGAAATGTTTTTTTTTTTTAAATTTCCGTTCAGTTTTTTATTGGAAAATAAAATTATTTTTTGCCCAAAAAATTTAATACACACACAGCTCAGAACCCGGGACCCGGGCATGGACATGGGTCGCGTGCTGGTTTTGGCCAATAAATTCTTCTACCCAACACACGCAAAATCTAATGCCCAAAGGATTTGTCTATTAGTCTCAAAATGGGTGTAGATTAACTGCATCCAAAACTTGCTTCCCACCGATGTGGGACAAGATTAATAGTTGTGCATTGGTATACTTTGCTTTTCAAAGTTTACACTTACTAAAAAACAAACTTTGTTTATTCACACTCTCTTTAATTTAGAACTTCAGTTTTTGAATGCAAGTGAAATTCCTAATTGTTGTATTTGTCTATCTACACCAGCTGGAAAATTTACCTATAACAATTGAATGTGTTTTTACACCGAAAATTTAGGATATGTTGGTTGGAAAAGACTGAAAAGAGGAACTGCAAAGTATACTGCGGTGAATATTTTTCTGGAATTTATCTTCTATCTAATGTATTTCGCAATGAATCTTCAAATATATAGTTTTAAATTTACAATACAGCCTCTTACGTAAATGGAGGTTATGAAGATATCTTATTTTGTTGTGTTTAGGCATTTGAGCACACTTGATGACCCTCTGGTCCATGCAAAGTGGATGAATGTAAAGAAAGCTTTATCCGAAGAGACAGATGTTGTAAAGCAGTTGGATGAGGATAGAAGGGCTTTCAAGGAGACTCGTGTAGGTCGAAGGCCTTTTTCACCTCCAATATCAACCAAGTCTTCATTTGTTTTTCAACCATTAGACGAGTACCCAACTTCATCTGGTGCTCCCATGGATGACCCTGACATATGGAGGCCACCCAATCGAGATACTTCAAGCAGAGATCTGCAAGAGCTGGTCAAGTGGGTATGAGGAAGTCACCACAAAATGGAAATTGGGCTCGCGGTTCTACAAAAAACGGAACAGCTGGTCGTGGAGAAAAAGCCGGTGGTTCTAGTAAGCCTAACTCGGGAGTGCGAGCATCAACTACTGGTAGAAAGGGTACTGGGTCAGGGAAGTCCAATTCAGGAAAGGCAGATTCTGGGGTAAGTCTTACTGCACAAGGTAGTGGTGCAGTTATTCTTGTTCACTAGGTGAAACCCGCGCGATGCGCAGGTTATACGTTAGAGAAGGATATAAACCCGATAATTTGCAAACATGTAAAAGATGATAAAACATGTAAAACAAATATAACTACGTAATATCCCAAAAATACATAATAATAATATAAGATTCATGATCATATAATGAAAACACTAATAACCTATAGTGTATTACCAAATATCAATAACATAATTATAAATTTGTACGTATAAATGATTTTTTTGGGAGTTTTTAAATGCACCGGCGCTTATCATTAGCATCACCCTTTTTTTAAAGTATGATTGTAAATGACCAACATGCCCTTTATTTTTACCCACCGCCAAAAACAAATGAGTCATTAAGCTGCGTACATGAGCTTCTTTCTAGAGTTAGAGCAGTTGCTCTCTAAAATCAGGAAACTTAAAATCTCCAGCAATGATAAGCAATTAAAAAAAATTATATGTGTATATAAAATCAGACAAACAAATAAGATAAACAACTAAAAAGGACAACTAAGATAAAACAGCTAAAAATGACAACTAAGATAAAACAACTAAGTTTTATACCAACTTCCTGCACAAACACGAAGAACAGAGAAGGAAAACCTCACAAAGAAATTCTTGGCACCATGTCCCCCACCTACCCCTGTTTAATATCTTAGTGAATAATTTACAAAGAAATTATCTCAAAAGAATAGCAAAAAAAATTATATTTTGACCGATGGAGAAAATAAAAGAAAAAGAGAAAGAGAAAAAAAAAGAAAAAGAAAACCCCCCATTAATCAAGTTGACGTTAGTTGAAGAAGAATAGTTGCTGTTGTTGTGTACTGCCAACCATGGCTGTTTCTGGTGTTTAAAACCTTAAGAGAAATAGGATAGGTAGGAATCTAGGGTTTGAGAGGCGGCTCACCTCATGAGTGGAAGTAAAGAAAGTAATTATAAGGAATGGATCTCATCTTAATATGTATGTATACCACAAAAGGGATGTGGGAGATGTAAGAACCGGAAGGGGTGAATCATAAACTTTTGGCTTCCCCAAAAATATCGTTTATCTAAATTAAGAGAGAGAGAGACGGAGGAATTATGAAACAAATATTAGGTGCCACATGGATAGGCTAATTGTAAAGAATAATAAGGTTCGCAAACCCTAGACTTGAAGGTGAAAATAATAGAATGTTGAGAAACTGAATCTTGATTTGGATGTATTTTCCAAGACCTTTGAAGGGTGGATTTTTGGGTTTTAAATCTCTCCAAATAAATTTCGTTGTAATTATTTATTGAAAATTATTAGTCCCTGACAGAGATCCATTCCCAAATCTAAAATTCTCCCAGAAAACCCCCAACATATACACTCAAATCTCTGACCCACTAACTCTAATTCCAAGAAGAAATACCTCAATCAAAGGCTCCCAAACCTAACGATCATTTAGGAAAAGATTCAATCGAAAAAGAACATGGTTGTCACATGCTCCGTGAAATATACGGGTATGAAAGGCCATAGAAAAATCAGAAGGGTCAAAATGACAGTTTACAACCATAAATGTTTCATAAATCAAGCAACAAAGACAAAAAAACGTATTTACCTATTCGAAATCGGGTCTAATCCACTGATTGCTAGAATGGTGTAGAGAGCCACAGATACTTTATCTTCTCCTTCTCCCTCTCTTGGGCTCAGATATGTGGGGTTTAATGTATACTTATAACGTTCTGGTTTCTAGGGTAGAGGAATAAAAAAGGTGAGATAATGAGAACGGTGAAAGAGAGGAGAAATTGTAAAGGATGGTATATGAAACGTGGAGGAGTAAATGAATTTGGGTGGGTGAGGACAGGCCACGTGGAAGGCTATATGAGAAGCAGTATTAATGCTTTCTAAAGCATTTAAGTTTCATTCATCTCTATCTTTGAAATATAAACCTATAAGAAAACAAAAATAACAATAAAAAGTTTCCTCTATTTATCTTTCTTCGGAGCATAGTCCAATCATGAATCTAGACAAACTTCTTAATGCTCTCATTTTCCTGTTAAGATCCTACACATCAAATGTCTTCTAGTTAAAATAACAATAATAACTAAACATTAGTTAAAATAATAATAATAATAATAACTAAACATAAGTCTTTTACTTCATTTTTATTCCTCATTCATTCAATTGGACATTGAAAAATACTACCACGATAACTTTGATGTAACTTGCATTTAACCACACAAAAAATAGGAAATCTCTAGGATCCGAATTCAAAAGTAAGTAAAAATGTAGGGGCAATGTTTTTGCATAAATCTTTTAATCAGCAAAGGTTTATCTATGAATAAGAGGGAAAAGATGACAATCTCAAAGGCTTTTGAATATATGAATTTAGCCCCTACAAATTGAAAACAAAAACAGGTGGAAACAATTTATCACAAATTGATAAATCAGTGGAAATAATCATACACATGCTGATAAAATTTGTTGATAAACAAATTATTTTCACATTGTTGCCAGTTTTACACAAAATTCATAGCAAGAATCATAAATGTATAGTCATTTTTTTTATCCTTCTTACTAACTTAGGCCTATGAGTTATCAACCATTGATTTATAGTTTGTTCCTTGGGAAAAAAATAGGATAAAAGAGAGAGAAGTGGATATGCAATAGTCACATGAGTCTTTATTGAGGCCTTTTGGTGATTTTTTCATATCTGCAAACTATAAACTGTAGTATTATTATTTTTACATTATATGATGAGTAAAAACCTAAAAAAAGATTGGAATATAAAGATATGGATATAGAGAGATAAACAAAAAGATGGATTTGCAATAGCTAAGAATGATAAACACTATAACTTTTGCAGGCATTATAACAAACAAATTGTGTGCAAAAAAAATAAAAATTATTAAACTGATCATTCTAACCATATATAGCAGTCCCAATTCCAAGAAGTGACAAAAATGACACCGATCTTAAATCACAAAATTAAGGTATAAAGTGAAAGCATAATTTGGAAAGGTGGTGGGCTATAAGAAAATACCTTCTCCCTTCACATCTATTATACTTCAAAGATCCTGAAAATTCAAGTTAAGGCAAAACTACTTCAAGTCTCAAAGATTGACCTTTGAGCCTATAAACAATGTGTGGTAAGTCTGATACAGGTCCAATTTAAAGGAAATATTTCCAAACTAAAAAAAATAATGAACCGAGTGCTTGAAATATAATAATATTTCATTTTATCTTTATTGATTAAGCAAAAAAAATGAATTTGTACATAAATTTAATTAGAAGGGGGGAAGAGATAAGATGAATAGAAGCCCTTCTCAGCACTAACTTTACTGTTTTTTAGAGTATTGAGTTTTGATAAACGCAGGTTTCTCTCTTTCTCGAGGACATTGAGTTTTGATTCTTTGTCAGTGAGGCTGTTTTTTAGGTCTTGGAGATTTTTGTTCAATTTGGAGATCTAGGCTTTTGATTCTTTGGCTTCAGAGATTTATGAGATGAGATCTCGTGTTGGAGACTTAGGTTTCGGAGATCGGATCCCTAGAACAAATCGACTTGAGCACTTTCTTGTCGGACTCAATTTTAGATTTTTGGTTCTCTAATCCTTCGATTTCGGACTTGTATTTGTTGATTCTGTTTGTGAGGAGATGGTTCTCGTCAGAGTAATGGTTGTGTCTCTTTAGGTTGATAAAAAAAGAAGAGAGTGGGTATGTAATGGGCGAGAAAGATGACTATTGAGTTGATATAATCAAAGCTAGAGAAGACGGTGGGGGATTCTCTTAATTATAGCTATGTTTTCAAGCTGCCTTGGGATGTGAACAGTTATGAGGGAGAGAAAGTGAACCGGAATTTATGGAGAAAAGGAATAGGCGTGGGGAGAAAATAGACGAAATGTGAGATTAAATGTTTTGCCTACGTGGATAGAATGGTTGGAGAGGACTCTTAATGCCTTGTTTTGCATTTTATAGTAGTAAGAGATTACTATGTGTGGAGTAACATATTCTTGTTTTATTATGTGTTCATCTTTACTGTTGTGAGAACCTCTTGCTTGTTATATTGAGCTGGTAGAATTAATTTAATTTGAAAAAGGTTAGCCTTTTGCCATAAGTTATCCATTAAAGTTGCGAAATTAATTAAAAAAGGAAGAATTATGAGAAAAGAACAATAAACATCTTTTAGATTGGTCTTCGGTAATATAAGAAAAGAAGTTTTGAAGGGGGGGGGGGGTATTGGGAATCTAATAACGAAAGACAAGGCACGTTTAAGGACGTGGTTGTGGAGATTTCCTATTGAAAAGGAATCCCTACAGTGCTATGTCATCAAAAGCATCCATGGGTTGAATGAGAAAGGATGCGAATCTAGTGTAGTTAAGAGGAAAACTTATAGAAGTCCATATACCTTCAACTCCTTCCTTCGGTAATTCCATTTGATTTTTGGAGGAAAAGTGCTGTGGAGATACTCCATTCAAACTCCAGTACCCTCAATTGTATAAAATGTTCCCAAATGAATTCTTTCTTAAGAAATCTCAAAGGCAATGAAATTGAGAAATCTTTTCATTTGCTCAATTAGTTAGAAGGGTTTACGATTTTCTTTGGGATGAGTGGTGGAAGGAAATGGATGTTGAGTAGCAAGTATTTTTTTCCTTTTCTTGCAAATCTTATATTAACCATTTTCTTTGTCTTCTACTTATCTGTTTGTACCATTTAAATTGATTTAGACTACCGGTATTCCCGAAAATAACAAATTGTATATTGGCTACTGGCTCACGGGAAGATTAATACTAATGCTATGATCCAAGTGAGACGTACCACTGGTGTCTATCCCCCAATTGGTACATTTTATGCTACAACTCTAGTGAAAACACGGATCACTCTTCTATTTGGTGGAAATTGATGAGAGAATTTGGATAGTGCGAGCTCTCCCGAGGTAAGCTGTGATTTGTTTTTGATGGATTGGTTGAAACATAGTAGAAAGTGGAAACATTAGCCTTTATGTAGATGTGTAGTTATGGACGCAACTCAAATCGACTCAACAAAGACTTTTCCTAATTATTTGGGGTTGGCTACATGAATCTCATTTTTCAAATACGTTCTGTTTAGCGCAATATCCTAAGTTACACCACTTGTAATCATGTCATTTTTTACAATATCCCACCAAGTTAGCGTTACCATCAATACTCACTCTTCCTTATGGGAGCATCTATTGATTTCAACATTTGATGTGTCCAAACCATCTAAGACGATTTTCTATAAATTTATCTTCTATAAGAGATACTTTTACCATTTCACGAATTCGTTCATTCCTAATTTTATCCTTTAGAGTTTTACCACAAACCCATCTTAGCATTCGCATCTCCTCCACGTTCATTTTCTACACATTTTGTTTTTAGTTGTCAACTCACGTAAATGAGCTTCAAATGGAAAGTTAAAAGATTTAACTCGCCTCAACTCTCTCTCTTAAAATCCCAAATGATAAAATGCCTCAAATGAGGCTAAAAAAGAAGTATTTGTAGGTGGAAGTAACTTGGGCTCCAAGATTAACCTTTATTACTTCCTCTTATAATACCAAGCGAACAACTATTAAAAGAAAAATACATCCAAACAAAGAAAATAAAAAATGCCACAAATGCCAGTAAAATGACAAAAGCGTCCTCATGCCGCATCATTCTCTCCTCCATAAAAAGAGTTTGTCCTCGAACTCAAAGGGGAATGCCATTGGTATCACTGTCTAGAATGGTGATAAGAGCATGATGGGGTGTGGCATCCTCGGTCTCATCTAGGTACTCAGGGCCTCCGGAAGCAAGTAAAGCATTGCGACGTGGCAAGGAATACTCTGAAGCCCTGTGACCTACTCACCCCAATTGTAACATTTGAATGTCACCGGACGAAAAGATGAGGGAGGAGGGGTAGTAGTGGCTGGTGCCAATGTCGTAGTAGCATGAGTAGGAGTACTGGAAGGAGCAGGTGGGGTAGAAGTAGTAGTACTGCGTGAATGAGCAGGGGGGCTGCCTTATATTATGCCTCCACTTTTGTGGTATACTCCACCGCCTTTGCAAAGGTGGTAATATCACGTAAATCTAGCTCCTGCTGAATATACCCCTGAAAGTCGTGGATTTAACGGCTAATTTGTTGCTCCTCTGTCTCTCCCAGCCGAGCACGTGTGCACAAAATCTAGAACCGCTTAATGTAGTTCAAAATAGATGTGTCCTGTTTGAGAACCTGGACACGGAGGAAGAGGTATCGCTCATAGGTGGAAAGAAAAAAGGTAGCCATCATCGCTGCACGCAAGTCTGCCCACGACTGAATAGGGGGTTGTCCCTCAATGATTCTGCGCTGCTCCAAGTCGTGCCACTATACACTCACATATCCTTGAAACTTGATCGCCGCTAGAAGGACACAACATCGACTACTCAACCTCTTGTACTAAAAAATGTGCTCCATAGTAGCGAGCCCATCAATCATCGCATTCGGATGAAGGTGACTATTAAACATCGTCACATCCACCCGGATATACCCCTGCATGCTCTGAGAAAGCATTTGTAAAGATATGTGGGCAATGGGGTCGCCTCCCTAAAAATCTAGGTCATCCGCATCAATCTTGTTCTTGCCTAGCGGGGGATTCTCAGCTGGGGCTCGATGGTGTTGCTTCTAAGGTGATGGACGAGTAGGAGGTAGTGCAGGAGGTGGGGTGTCAATTGGAGCTGGGGTGGGATATATGGCAGGATCGCTGTCACTGAAGTGGCGGGAGGTGGTGCTGTGATTACGGGCTGTCTTTGTGGACACTGATCCATCAAGTGTCCTTTTTGATAATATAGCATAAGAAGCAGCGTCGCTTAGAAATAGGCACGAATGGTGTGACCTTTGGGCTCAAAGAATCAAATGATGATATATTAGTGCACCACTCCGTCGAAGGAGGGGGCTCAAAATCTGGGAGTGACTAGGGCCGAGGAAAAAGGGGTCCATTCTGCGGAGGGTGACCTAGACAATCCTGAACTCGCTCAAATGTATGGAGTGTGCAGAACCGGTGTCCCACACCGACTGAGGGTGAGAAACGTGGACCTGGTGTTGATGTGGAGGTATAGAGGTACGAAGTGGGGGTGGGGGCGAAAGCGTGGTGAAAGTAGTATAGGGATGGGAATGGGGATCAATATACATGGGTAGGCATGGGGGAATGGATGGAAAAGAATGGGGGTGGTAGAGTTCGTGATGCCTCTAAGGGTGGTGGCGGGGGTACGTAGAAACATGGAGAATGTGTGGATCGTAGTGAGAGGCAATAGGGGTGGGATTTAGGATTTGTGGTGATATAGTGGTGGGAAGGAGGACTTGGGGTGGCGGTAGGTGGGGAGATGGCAGTTGGTGAACAAATAAATTTGGATCGGGTGGTGAGGGAGGGGTTTTTGCATGGTTGGAGGCTAGGGTTTATAATTTGGAGATTGGAATGAAAAATGGGAAGTGAAACCCTAGAAGTAGGTTGTCTTGGATCTTGGATGGGGGGTTTTGTAAAATGGAATTGAATTTGGGGGAAGATTAGGGTTCAAGATTTGGCTGTAAATGATTGGTGAAGAAGAAGGATCCACACTCCTTGAGAGGGTGAGAGTATTGTCGCGACCCAAGTTTGGCGTTGGAAGGGCCGACAACCTTTATGGGGTTTTCGGCGGGTCCTTGCTGCTGTCGGTGGGCCTAGAGTGAATCTCGATGAGGTCCGATCACCATGTGTTGATCCTGGCTAGAAACAGAGATGAACGGTGGACTTTCAGTGGCTCCGGGGAGATTCTGGAAGTTTCTGGCCAATATGGAGTGGTTCTAGCCAGGGGCGTGGTGCTCGATGGGGAATCCGGTGGGTCCACTTGATTCTGGGTGAGATTCGACCATCGTAGGATGGTTTTAGCCGCCGATCGAGGCCGGCTAAGTGGTCTGGAACATTTTCGAACGGTGGCCACCGCCTTTTTCTCCTTCGACCACTACTGAATAGGTGGATATATGGTTTGAATTTGATGGGGTATTTTTTTTTGGGTTATAGAGGGGTGGAATGAGTAGAATTGGAGGCGTGGGGATTAGGGTTTTGAGCGGAAGCGAGCGCTGTGAGGGCGGCTCGTGGATGAGTTCGGTGGTGGAATGCGGGCGTCATGGCCATCCATTCGGGCCACTATGCGGTTCAAGACCTCCTCGAATCGATCCATGATAGGTTCCACAGGAGCATACCATTTGTCGTCATCTACGATTTTTTTGTGTTTTTTTTACAACGGGTGGAGCCAACGAGGCTCTGATACCAATTGAGGTAAATGAGCATCGAATGGAAGATAAGAAGAATATTTAACTCTCGCCTCAATTCTCTCTCTTAAAATCTCAAAAGATAAAATTGAAAAGTCCCGTAGTCCCCCAATTTTAAATAAAATTCTTTTCTACTTCACGAGAAGTGATACTTTCCTTTTATAGAAAGATGCGGAAGCGATAAGATGTTGGTTCAATTAAAACAACTTAACCAATTTTAATTTCTTCCAAAATTAAAATTAAACCAAAGTGAAATTAAATTTAAACACACACTTATTTAAATTTCACTTAAACCAAATTAAATAACCCAAGTCCTAGAAAATTTACCTAAGTCATATTTCTCAATTTTAACAAATTAGGATAAACCAAATTTTAACACATTAAATTAATGACTTGAATTAATTACACATAAACATTACCCAATATTTAATTTCGCACTAAATTAAACATGTAGTGATTAAAGACAAATTTTATCTTGAATTATCTAAGCATGCGTTCTAGGTGAGTATAGCAAGATAAAATAAATAATAAATCACTACGCCGCGATGTACGAGGAAAAAACCACAACGGGAAAAAACCTTGGACGGCCCTAGCCTCAAATCCACTAAGTACGGAATTTACAAATACAAGCAAGATGACTTACAACACTCGACTCGATCCCTCTCAAGCCCCGACGCGTCTTCTTGTATCAACCTCTTCTTAGAGAATAACCACGGAGCTCCACCGCGGTCTCGAAATCCACCGATCGGACTTTATATGGTCACCGTCCCCCGAACTAGGAGTCTTTCTCCAAGTGGGTAAATCAACGAAAACCTCTTCTTCTTTGTGGGATTTAGAAGTAAACCCAAAATGTCTCTTCAAACAGTAGAGATGAAAAACCGATGCCAAAACTCCAAGCAAGTATAAATATATCTATGGAATCTTGAATAAACAATATGGGTGTAAAACAAGTGTTTAAAACATTTTCCTTGAAAATCAGCAACACTTAAACCAAGAACTTTTTCTCTTTTTATTTCTCTCTCAAAACACTCTCTTAGAGGTTGTAGGATATGAAAAAGTTAAACCAAAAAGATTGGTTCCCGCACTATTAAGTTCTGTCAAAAGTTAGTGGGGTAAGGAAGTGGGAAACATGGGTAAAAACTTCCATAAAATTTTCCCGCCTGAAATCTCGTTCGAACGAGCCTTTCTAACGAAGTTCCAGTGGCTTAAAATTGAACTCGTTAGAAATCTCGTTCGAAGTCTCGTTCGAACGATAATTCGAACGATGTTCCAGTAGCCTATGGGGAAGCTCGAATGACATTCTCGTTCGAACGACATTCTCGTTCGAATGACATTCTCGTTCGAACGACAATCTCGTTCAAACGACAATATCGAACGAGAAACCAGAAAGTTGAAAATTACGAATTTAGCCCAGAAACTTTATATACTTTATATAGAAGTTTAATAAAATATTTCTGACAAATAAACAACAGTTTTTAATTTAAACGTTCACCCATTATAAAATGTTCCAAGCTCCTATATTCATACCTTAGGAGCAATGGAACCATGTTGATGATGTAGAAATGAGGCACAAACAAACTCGACAATATGATGATGCTTTATACTCTTGGCTGCTACGTCTTCAACAAACACGTCATAGGCTTGAAGGATGATCAATTAACTCTATCCTATGACTCAAACGTTTTTGTCCGGAATTGAGCCAAAACTACAAAGGACTCAATTGGAAATTTGTGTCCTTATAAATCTCCCCCTTTGGCTATTCCGGGACAAAAACCAAATAAAAATCCTAAAGGGCCGTCAAGATCTACTAGACTAATAAAAAGTCCCACCCAAAGTAAAAATAAAATGCTTGACTCAAACAACCCAAGGATCACAATCTTTGCCGGTGAAAGTTGCCACTTATAATATAATTCCTGCACACTTAAGCAAACACATTACACTCATAGGGAATATCAAAATATTTAATGCAAGTAAAGTAGTAAGTACTCCCCCTAAATTTAATTCTCTTCCTTTATCAACAATGATCAACTTAGAAAGATGTCTCCCCCTAAGTTAAATCTCCCCCAAACTAAGATACGATTATAATAGGTTTAGATACCATTTCTCCCCTATCAATATCTCCCCCTTTTTGTTCAGGAATAGAAAAAGGCTAAAGAATCAAGAATTAACTTATCTCCCCCAAATGAAGCATATACACCCTTTAAACGAAGCAAGGGATAAATAGAATGGGATAACAAGCTAAAACATGTAATTTGTGCATAAAGTGATGAGAACATTAAAGCATATGGGCCACAAAATCATAACCAATCCAACAAATAATAACGGATACCAACTAGGATGCAAGAAAATGATGCCAATAAGATACGTAAAGTATTAAGCATGTGATATCAACAAAGAATGCAACAAGATATATACCAATTATGAATTAAAGCATATATGGACTAGAAAGCAAGGCAAAGACTAAACAAAAATATCATATATATACGTACTCTAGATATACCAAAGATGCACATGCACATATATATAGATATAAACACACAAATGACACATACAAAATATAATAGGAGTCTTTCAGACTCGTATGGCAAAAATGTGTCATATGAAAACGAAAGTGTTGGGGTGTGAACAAGTAACAATTAAATTTAGACCCAATCACTTAAAAAATGTTCACGGAGTTCTCAATTGATTACAAGCTTCATCACATTTGAATATAGCCTCATGTGACAATATATATTGAGCTCAATGAACAAACATACACAATGCATACAAGCCTAACATGCTGATGATTCTACAAACCAATAGAGTCATGACATTGCAAATGCAACTAGGATAAACGAACATTGTACAAACCATTGATATACCATCCAATCTCCCTCAATAAGCATTTATATTGATTTTGAATGAATATATCAATCAAACATAGGCCTTGGCAAATATTTTTCTTTTTAATACCATATTTTCTTTTAGGCCTTTGGACCACGTATTTCTTTTAGGTCCAAACAAATGGTGGTTTACTATTTGCAAAGGACAATAAATCCTTTCGGAGCCCTTCCCCGTGCACATATATATATATATATATATATATATATATATATATATATATATATATACGTGCAACGAATTTTGACATGTACTAGTCCTCCTAGATCACAAATATGTAGATGACAAGATTGATAGAAGAACGTCTCACAAGGCTCAAATATAACATGTGAAGTTAAATTTCAAAAGAGCTCGTGCATGTGTGAATTGAGGCATATAAAAATAGAATCCATTTAAGCAACACAACATCCAACTACTCCATGTAATCATGGTAAAGAACATAATAAGGATTTACAATCTAGACCAAAAGTTCTAGTCACATGAGAGCGTAAAATATGGGATTCAAACACAAGAATATATCACATAAAGTGTGTCAAACTAAACTACAAAAAAATCTTTTTGAGTTTTTTGAAATTTTTAACCAAAAATAAAAATATATACTCAAAAGACAAACAAAAATCATTTGTATTTTTCATTAATCTTAAATTGTTAAAAATATTGAATGCAAATGATAAACCAAAAATCTTTTTGTACTTTTCAATTAATGCAAATAAAATGAAGTAAATATAATATAAAAGATAAACAAAAATCATAATTCTAGCATGTGATAAAGCATGGAGCATGGACTAAAAAATGATTAAACAAGCATACGTTTAACATGTGAATATAGCATGAAATACAAAAGATAAAGTATGCAAATAAAACTAACACATTGAACCTTTAGATTTTGCAAGGGAGGAAGCATGTGAAAGTAATTGAGAATCAAATACCCTATCTTGTAAAGCTACCAAGTCGGATCTCCTAACCCAAACTAATGAAGAGTGACTATCTTGGGGTGTAGGAATCTTAGCTACCTTGATTGCCTTATATTGGGATTTTCTAGAAAATCTTTTAAGATCAAAACAAAATTTCTTAAGATGACCTTTTCGACCACAATGTGCACAATTAAAAACATGTCGAAAAGATTTACCTAAGGAGTGATCTCTAAAGGTTTTCCTAGGCAATTATCCTCAAACATTGGTTTTGGCTTTTTGAGTTAGTTCATTACAAGTATCGAAGCCTAAACCACACAAGTCATTTTTTTATTTGGACCATTCCTAAGATCTTATCTAGTTTTTCGGACCTACACTCCAAATCAAATTTGACTTTGCTAGAGTCTTTTAGTTTAGTTTCTAATTCTACAATTTTAGACTCTAACAACACATTTCTCTCTTCAAACTCGAGAAGCTCCTTTTTAAGGATTCCATTAAACCTCTAAGGCTATCTCTCTCGCCTTCTACATATTCAAGCTTCTCTCGAAGAGTCCTCTCACGTGTCCTAAGGTATTCAATCAACATATATCAACGACCTTTACACGTTCTTTCAAACTAACTTCTAACTTCAAATTTTCTCTTTTTAATTTAATTGATTCTTCATATAATTCTTGAAAAGCATTTTGAAGTTCACTCACATTAACCTCTTCTTCATTTTCACTATCTCTTTCTTCTTCGCTCTCACTATCATAAAAAATAAGGGAATCATAAAAAATGACCTTGGAAGTGTCATGTGATAAATTTTCATCTTGAGATGAGTTCTCACTATCACTCACATGACTAGCCATAAAAGACACAAAGTTGGGCTTAGTGGGGGAATCGGGTCCCTCTTCCTTATCACTATCACTAAGGGTTGCATTATATGAAATGGGTCGCTTAACCTCTCTCCTTAGTTTAGTGGGGCACTCAGAAGCCCTATGGCCATAACCCTCACAACCAAAACACCTATTTGACTCGTCCCTATTTAAATTTTCATTAATAGTTTTAGGGATCCTCTCGGCTTTGTCATGCTTAGAAGTTTCAAATTCCTTAAAGTCATTTTGAAATTTATCTTTGTTAATTTTAAGAAACTTTCAAAATTTCCTAACAAACAAGGCCATATCTTTCGAGTCACTATCACTCTCGCTCTCTACTACTTATTTATCCTCTTTTCGGGCTTTTAAAGCAATGCCCTTTTCTATTTTATTTTCATTTTTAGAGGGAAACATGTCTAGTTCATAGGTTTGTAAATCACCTACAAGCTCTTATAATTTCATAGAGGCTAAAGTTGGTAAAGAATTTAACACGGTCACTTTGAGAATAAATTTATCGGGTAGGGACCTTAAAATTTTCTTTACTACTCGGTTGTCGAGTATTTTCTCTCCCAAATTAAAAGATGAATTTACAATATCGAAAAGTCTAGCATAAAATTCATCAAAAGTTTTTTTTTCATTCATTTTTATAGTTTCAAATTGAGTGGTGAGGTTTTGGAGTTTCGAAGCTTTAACGACACTTGTACCTTCATGAGTGAGTTGTAAAATATCCCAAGCTTCTTTAGCGGTCTCACACATCATAATGCGTCGGAACTCATCCGGTGTGACAGCGTTAAACAAGGCATTTAAACCACGAGAAGTAAAATTTGAAAGTTTAAACTCATTCTCACTCCATCTATCGGCCGGTTTGGGAACACGTTCATTATCAACTAAATGAGTAAGTGGAGACCACCTGTTAACTACTGACAACCAAACCCTCTCGTCGATAGATTTAAGTGTCGATTTCATACGCGCTTTCCAGTACGCGTAATTAGAACCATCAAAAATAGAAAATTTTGAAAATGGGGAAAATTCCATTTTAGCCAAAAATAGTTTAAAGGATCTTAACGAAATAATTTATCGCTTTGGCTCTGATACCAATTTGAAAAGTCCCGTAGGCCCCCAATTTTAAATAAAATTCTTTTCTACTTCACGAGAAGTGATAATTTCTTTTTATATAAAGATGAGGAAGCGATAAGATGATGGTTCAATTAAAACAACTTAACCAATTTTAATTTCTTCCAAAATTAAAATTAAACCAAAGTGAAATTAAATTTAAACACACACACTTATTTAAATTTCACTTAAACCAAATTAATTAACCCAAGTCCTAGAAAATTTGCTTAAGTCATATTTCTCAATATTAACAAATTAGGCCAAACTAAATTTTAACACATTAAATTAATGACTTGAATTAATTACACATAAACATTACCCAATATTTAATTTTTCACTAAATTAAACATGTAGCGATTAAAGACAAATTTTATCTTGAATTACCTAAGCATGCGTTCTAGGTGAGTATAGCAAGATAAAATAAATAATAAATTACTACGCCGCGACGTACGAGGAAAAACCCACAATGGGAAAAAACCTTGGACGGCCCTAGCCTCAAATCCACTAAGTACGGAATTTACAAATACAAGCAAGATGACTTACAACACTCGACTCGTTCCTTCTCATGCCCCGACGCATCTTCTTGTATCAACCTCTTCTTAGCGAATAACCACCGAGCTCCACCGCAGTCTCGGAATCCACCGATCGGACTTTATATGGTCACCGTCACCCGAACTAGGAGTCTTTCTCCAAGTGGGTAAATCAACGAAAACCTCTTCTTCTTTGTGGGATTTAAAAGCAAACCCAAAATGTCTCTTCAAACGGTAAAGATGAAAAACTGGTGCCAAAACTCCAAGCAAGTACAAATATATCTATGGAAGCTTGGATAAACAATATGGGTGTAAAACAAGTGTTTAAAACATTTTCCTTGAAATTCAGCAACACTTAAACCAAGAAATTTTTCTCTTTTTATTTCTCTCTCAAAACACTCTCTTAGAGGTTGTAGGATATGAAAAAGTTAAACCAAAAAGATTGGTTCCTGCATTATTAAGTTCTGTCAAAAGTTAGTGGGGTAAGGAAGTGGGAAACATGGGTAAAAACTACTAAAAACTGCCATAAAATTTTTTCGCCTGAAATCTCGTTCGAACGAGCCTTTCTAACGAAGTTCCTGTGGCTTAAAATTGAACTCGTTAGAAATCTCATTCGAAGTCTCGTTCGAACGACAATTCGAACGATGTTCCAGTGGCCTATGGGGAAGCTCGTTGGCAGCTTCGTTCGAACGACATTCTCGTTTGAACGACAATCTCGTTCGAACGACAATATCGAACGAGAAACCAGAAAGTTGAAAATTATGAATTTAGCCCAGAAACTTTATATACTTTATATAGAAGTTTAATAAAATATTTCTGACAAATAAACAACAACTTTTAATTTAAACGTTCACCCATTATAAAATGTTCCAAGCTCCTATATATATATATATTAAAATGCATTCATACCTTAGGAGCAATGGAACCATGTTGATGGCGTAGAAACGAGGCACAAACAAACTCGGCAATATGACGATGCTTTATACTCTTGGCCGCTACGTCTTCAACAAACACGTCATAGGCTTGAAGGATGATCAATTAACTCTATCCTATGACTCAAACACTTTTGTCCGGAATTGAGCCAAAACTACAAAGGACTCAATTGGAAATTTGTGTTCTTACAAAAATGCCTCAAATGAGATTACAAAAGAGGTATTTATAGGTGGAAGTAACTTGGGCTCCAAGAAATGATCCTAATTACAATTATACCCTTATTAGCCTTTATTACTTCCTCCTATAATACCAAGCAAACAACTACTAAAAGAAAAATACATCCAAATAAAGAAAATAAACAAAAATGCCTAAAATGCCTAAAAAATGACAAAAGCGTCCTCACGCCACATCACCAACACTACTTCATCCAATTTAACATAGCAGGTCTAATGGTCGTCCTATAGAATTCTCCGTTTAACTTAAAAGGCATGTGTAGCTATGGCCGCATTTAGGATATTTGGAATAAAGGAATGCTAGGGTTTTTCAATAATCGGTAGTGTTCTAAAATGCGCAGCTAGGCTCCACCTAGGCGCAATTGGGCTTAAGGCTTGGGAGAAATGCCCGTCTATGACTTATTCTTTGTAAAAGGCTTAAGACGTACTTTAAAAAAATGCTTTAATGAAACAACGATATCGCCTTTTAAGATTTATTTTACAAGCTGGTCCAATATCTCGTGCGAAACAATCAAATGACAAAAAGAATTCCAAATCTCTTTGCCTCTTTCTGCCTCTCGTAAAAAAAAGCCTAACATTGCCAATCGACTTCTGACCAAAATTCGCTCCGTTTCATTTGAAAGGTGAAAAATACATTTCTTATATCGAATCATTTTGTATTGATTATTGATGGTTGATTATTGATATTGATTATTGAATTATGAAAAATACATTTTGTATACGGATTATTAAATGTTGAGAAATACATTTTGTATATTGATTATGGAGCATGCATATGAGAAAGATGGATACCAAACATATGGATATATTTTCAAAATTTAGGTTATGTATTATTTTATTATATAACTAGCCTTAGAATAATTACAATAATAAAAACGGGGAAAATGCCTTTCCTACACCTTGATCACACCTCGCGCCTTTTGAAAGCTTGATAATTGGGTATTGATGAGGAGGCCGGGGGACCAGAATAAATCTTCACTATCAAATTGGGCATTTGCTTTGCCAGTTTTTGGGCTGTTTCCTCTCATTTTTTAATCTTAATTGGAATGGTTGTATTTTGTGAATAGTGTTATTTTGTTTTCTTTCTTTTTTTGTATAGATTTGTCTTGCATTTAGGTGGTCTTCTTGTTCCTTTGTGATGTACTCGTTTTCTGATATTTAATGATATTATTTGTTTCTAATTAAAAAATATGAGTGCACTTCAATGGGTTTTAGTTTATAGCATCGTGAATGTTAACACGATGCATGATCTTACTTTTAGGGGCAGTAATTCCTGCTATTATGTTTTAATCATTTTCATTGTGTACGAGTGACTTTCAATGGTTGTAGTTTATGTAATAACCCATAATTTTATTGATTTTTATGTAAGGGATTAATTAAATGAAATGAGAATGAATTGGGAATTAATCCGGATATAAATACTAGCGAGATATGAGTTAGTATTTGATTATGATATTAAAATTGAATATTTCATGAGTATTGAAAGTATTTAAATTGTCACGAGACAGAAATGCGACAAGTTGGGAAACTCAGTTGGGACACGCGTGTCAGTCGCGTCACGAACAAATGATTTAAATTAAAAAGTAAATTATATTTTTGCCAACCGAATGGTCATTTTGAGTGTGCCAACGTGCCCGGAAGGGACGAAATAGTCAAAAAAATACTAGTTGGGGGTTTAGTTTGGGTCCCGGAGCATTTTTAGGGCAGACCGGCAACCTAAAAGGGTATTTTGGTAAATTTAAAAATATTGGAATTAAAACCCACGAATTTTAGGGTTAAATAATATATTACTAATGAACCCATTAAGTCCATTATCATCATTAGGTAAGTTAGTGGGCTACGGGAGTTAAAGGGAGAGTTTGAAGAGGTTCCAAAATAAACCTCCAACCACCATCACTATCCTTGGGAAAATTCTGTAGAGAAAGGGGAGAAATCAGCCTTCGTTCACCAACATCAATTCAGAAGAAATAAATCTAAGGCAGGTGTTTTGATGTCGTTATTTGCAATGAATATTTCCTCCATGTCTAGTGTAGAAAACTATTTATGTCTTGGAAATTTTGATGAAGAACACCCAATGAAATTATTGTGAAACTTGTGGTTTTGGTTAGGAATTTACATGTAGATGATTATAGATGAATTTATTACACAAAGCATAACTTTTGATGATCTGAAAACGGATTAATAATGAGTCCTTTTTATGAAATTAAATTATGGGTTAAAGTTCATAGGATTTGGAACAAGAATTGGGGATTTATGATTTTGGCATGTTAATTTTTAAGATTTGACCCCAAAAGCATGTTTAGGAATGATCTGGGGTGACTAAAAATGGTCTACCAGCATTAAAACGTAGTTGGATAGTCTTAGGGTGGAATTAGAGAAGAGGAGAATAAAGAAAAAACGAGTTTGGGATTTTCTAGGCGTATTCTACCATCTCGTTAGAAGACCTCCCCAGGTCGTTCGAACGACCTCGTTCGAATGAGCTTCTAACGAGATAACAATATTCCTTCTAATGAGTTGGTAGTTCGTTCAAAGCCTTTAGTTATAACGACACTCATTCGAACGACCTCGTTCGAACGAGACTTCTAACGAGTTGACAGAATGGCCTTTTAGGCCTGATTTCTATTTCAAATGTCTCCTATACTTATTTAATGGAGTAATCACCTTCCCTTATTGACTAGTGGGTATAATTGTGAGATTGGAGTACGTTGAGGAGTAAAACTTAGATTCTTATAGTAAATCGGAGGACACTTGTGGATTAGGAAATGAGTACCTAGTTATGATGTGAGAAGAATTGACAACCTTAATGTACATAAACGGGGGACTTGTCAACGTATAACACTAAATGATGGTATAAGAACGAGAAGTATACCTCTATTAATATTTTGAGATATCTAAGATGTACGAATGCATAGTATATGTAGTTAACTGTGAATAACATACCTACCACACTTGCTATCATGGGAGGTCGGCATTCGATCAGGGCCATCTAATCTTTGTGTGCCTATGGGGGGATTTAGATTGGTACCTCGAGGACATAGGTCAGAGAAAGACTTATTGAGATGTTAATAAGTCTGCTGATCATGGGAGCGTAGGTATGTGCGTGACCCATGTGATGTGAACTATGTTCCCCTCCATTATGTGTGATTATTGCTATTCGAGAGCGATTCCTGAGAGATTCGGAATGCGTGGTCCTTATGTATGTGATGTACCGGGATTAGATAGTAGAGTATGTGTGCACCGCAGCTTAGTCTCGGGGTTCTAGTATTGTATATTGATGAGGAGAATAATATACTGTTAATTGAAATGAACTGTCATGTATAAATGTGAGTATAAATAATAGTAACGTTTTGTAAAGATAAAATGGAAGATCTCTAATAATTAGTATTACTAATGTGGGAAACTGTGCAGAAAAGTAAAACTTTATGTTTAAATGAAGATGTCGGAATTAAATTGTGAATCGTATAGTAATGTTAGATTTTGTATTGGGCTAGTTAGATATGGGAATAACTAGAATGGGTACGGGTACGATAGGAGTGCACAATTAGTTGAGAGGTGAGGAACTCATGTGAGTGCACACGCTATCATGTACTTTATATTCACTATTTAATGATATTAAACACTTGTTATTTTTAAACTGTTTTCACAATCGGGCTCTGACCCGTTCGCTTTCAAATCTATTTTTGTAAAACCTTTTAGGTGCCCAGCCACAAGGACACCAAGCATAGGAGTTCCATTCCGGTGACGTACTGTAGCTGCTGTGGAAGTTACAGGGCCTTGACAGTAGGCGCCTCCACTTTCGACCTTGACTCTATATTATCAGATTTTCTCATCTGTTGGGCATGTCGCCCCATTTCTTTTAAAGACACTTTATCTATTTAGTTATTTCAAATTTTGGGTTGTAATTAAATTAATGATTTAGGCTTGTATTTGTTCATTTCAGCATTGGGATTGTTGTGAGCTATATTCCTCCAGATTTAGTTTATTACATCGTTATTTATTTGCAACTGTAGTGTGATTGTGGTATTAGTATTTTATAATTTAAATGGATGTCATGTTAATCTATTTAATTAAAATTGACAACTTACTTTTTAAATATTAGGTGGCTAGTAATTATTAAAATGTTTTTGACAGTGATGTTATGAACTGAACCAACTTGGCATTTTGTATTAAATTGAATAAAGGAGTAGCTACCGTGTATTTAATTAGTCGGGGTGTCACAGGTGGTATCAAAGCATCAGGTTCTAGTGTCCTTAGTATCTGTACGGCTTATTATGTTTTCGCTGAGCTTTCTTTGATATAGAGCCCTATATTTTAGGATTGTTGTAGTCTTTTGTGTATGCTTCGCTCTTCAGCTATTTTGATATAATAACTGCAAACTTATTAGACTTTACTCTCGTTTCAGATGCCTCCACGACGTGCACAGCGAGTTCCTAGGGATGCACAGCCCGAGCCACAGCATGCAGCAGTCCAGGGCACCATGAATGCCGCAGAGGTTGCTGCTATAGTAGCCCAAACGATAAATGTCGCCCTTGCAGTTGTATATCAGGCACCACCCCATGCGCCGGTAGTCGTGCCAGTTCAGGCTCATGCATTTTCGTCTGCTTGGGAATGTGTTCGTGATGCTTTTCATAAAGCACACCCTCCGGAGTTTGCAGGTAGCTTTGATGTTGTTGTGCCCAGCTAATGGAAGAAGGACATTCAAAGATATTTGAGGATGTATGAGTGCACGGAGGTACAAAAATAGATACTGGCTACTTTTAAGCTAGTAGGATCAGCGTTGCAGTGGTGGGAGTCCATTACCACCCCGGAGGAGAGAGATGCCCTTTCTATTCAGGAGTTCTGGGTGCGGTTCGACCGCAAATATTTTCCATCAGTTGTTCACACTGAAATGACGAGGAAGTGAATGAACCTCAAGCAGGAGGGGAGGACCGTGGCCGAGTATGAGGCTGAATTCACTAATCTCTTGAACATTGTTTGCGATGAGATTCCGACTGAGGAGAAGAAGATTCAGAAGTTCATGGACGGATTGATTTGGAGGATCTGAAAGAACTTGTTGGGAAATCTCTCGTTGGCCACTTATTCTGATGTGGTTAATGCGGCACTGCTTCACTGTCAGGATCACCACTTTCACATGTCTGAGAGTAAGAGATCAGGAAAGTCCAGCCATCAGGGCAGGACAGGTGGAAATGGTGCTAGTGGGGCACAATCTGCTCAGGGTTAGCATAGGCAGGGAGATCAGGGTTCCCATCAAGGGTATTTTAAGAGGTTCAGATCTGGGGGTTTCAAAAACGGACAGGGAGGTTTTCGTCATGGCCATCAGGGTTAGCAGGGCCAGCAGCAGCAGTTTTAACAGGGCCAGCATGGCCAGGGGAGGAATGGCAATGGCCTCTAGGGCCGTGGGCAGTAGGGTCAGAGAGGGGGGAACTTTTCGAGAAAATATTTCATTTGTGGCAAAATTGGCCACAAGCGCCAGGAGTGTCCTGATAGGGGCAGGGGCCCACAGCAGCAGCAACATGGTGCTCGACAGGAGCCCCAGAGACCTATGTTTCTCGCCGCCCTCCCAGCAACACCACAGATGCCAGCTTTGCCACCCATCCCAGTAGTCCCAGTCCAGCAGGGACAGCTTCAGTACGGGCGAGTTTATCAACTCCAGCATGCCGCAGTCCCATAGGATCCGCCTGCTATTGAGGTTATGTTCTCTATTCAGGGGACTATGGGGCGTATTTTATTTGATACGGGGGCCACACATTGTTTTATTGCCATGCGATTTGCACGCACTTTGGGGTTGTTAGACACTGCAGAGAGCACGATTACCTGTGTAGATTCACCGTTGAGTAGGGGTTCCGTGATTTCCCTTATTTGTAGAGGTATGGGTATAGAGATAGGGAGATTTACTTTACCCGCTGATATGCTAGTATTAGAGATGACATAGTACGATGCGATTATTGGTATGGATTGGATAGTTGCATACCGAGCCATGACTAATTATTTCAGTAGGAGTATTATTTTTTCCATTCTCGGGCAGGAGATGTTTTTAATGGCGATGCCTCGTCTCGAGGGAGGATCGTCCACACACTTGTATTACATAGAGGAGGATACCTCTAAGAAAGTGGTTATACCACTTGATTCATTCCAGTTGTTAGGGAATTTGCTGATGTATTTCAGGAAATACCTGGATTACCGCCTAGTAAAGAGATAAATTTTGTTATCGATTTGACGTCGGGCACTCGGCCAATTGCCCGCACACCTTACCGTATGGCTCCAGCGGCGATGAGAGAGCTAAGAGATCAGATAGAATAGTTGTTGGGTCAGGGGTTCATCCGAAGGAGTACTTCGTCGTGGGGTGCCCCCGTGTTGTTCATAAAGAAGAGGGATGTATCGTTGAGATTATGTGTAGATTACTGGGAGTTGAATAAAGTCACGATACAGAATAAGTATCCGTTGCCCCAAATCGATGACTTATTTGACCAGTTGAGACGAGTTTGCTTCTTCTCAAAGATTGATTTGCGATCAGGATACCATCAGTTGCGTATCAGGGAACAGGACGTTTCGAAGACTGCTTTCTTGACGAGGTATGTTTCCTATGAATTTTGGGTTATGCCTTTTGGCTTGACTAATGCTCCAGCCGTGTTTATGGACTTGATGAATAGGGTGTTCAGAGAGTTCCTAGACCAGTTTGTCATTGTCTTTATTGATGACATTCTGGTTTACTCCCAAACAGAAGAGGAGCACGCAGAGCATTTGAGGCGGGTTTTGCAAACGCTACGTCAGAACGAGCTATATGCAAAGTACGAGAAATATGGATTTTGGCTGAAGGAGGTTCAGTTTTTGGGGCATATCATTTCAGACCGGGGGATATCTATTGATTCGGGGAAGGTATCCGCGGTGAGAAAGTAGGGACAGCCCACGACACCGACTGAGATCCGTAGTTTCTTGGGCTTAGCAGGATACTACAAGAGGTTTATTCGGGGGTTTTCAAAGATAGCGGGTCCTTTGACACATCCGACTCGCAAAGGTGTGCCATTCATCAGGAGCGATGCCTGTCAATTGGCATTTGATGAGTTGAAGGACAAATTGACCTCAGCGCCGGTGTTAGCATTGCCCAGATCGGGAGTTGAGTATTTAGTATATACCGATGCGTCCTTACAAGGACTTGGAGGTGTGCTGCAACAGGAGAGTTAGGCAATAGCTTATGCTTCCCGTAAGCTTAATCCTCATGAGAGGAATTAACCCACACATGACTTGGAGTTAGCGACAGTCGTATTCGCTCTTCGGATTTGGAGACACTATCTCCTGGGGGAGAAATTTCGGTTGTTCACAGACCACAAGTCTCTACAATACCTCTTCACACAGAAGGAGCTGAATATGCGTCAACGTCGGTGGCTTGAGTTTGTGAAGGATTATCGGTTCGATATCCAATATCACCCAGGGAAGGCTAACGTGGTAGCACACGCGTTGAGCCGTAGGACAGTAGATGAGGTGGCCGAGGTGTGGAAAGCTAAATGGAAGGAGTTGGGACACCAGGATGCAGTGGCCCGATCGTTCATGTCTGTGATGACTATTACACCTCAGATTGTTACGAGAGTGGTAAAGGCCTAGGCAAATGACTCGTTCTGTCAGGAGCAGATAGTTCAATTACTAGCAGAGGGAGACGAATCATATACCGTTAGCTCAGACGGGGGATTATGCTTCAATGGGAGACTGGTCATCCCGGAAGGGGAAGACTTGCGACATGAGGTAATGATAGAGTCGCACGGCTCACGGTTCGCGGTACACCCTGGTGGGGATCAGATGTACCAAGACATGAGATGATAGTACTGGTGGAGCGGGATGAAGAGAGATATCATCGTGTTCATTTCTAAATGCTCCACTTGTCAGCTAGTAAAGGTGGACTATCAGAAACCGGTAGGACTTCTAGAGCCGTTAGAGGTTCCGATGTGGATATGGGAAAGCATATCCATGGACTTTATCACTGGGTTACCTACGTCACAGAGGGGTCACAACTCCATATGGGTAATTTTGGACCAGTTGATCAAAGTTGCTCATTTTTTACCCGTAAGGACAGATTACACTACGGGACAGTATGCCCAAATTTTCATTGCAGAGATAGTGAGACTTCACGGGGTGCCTCTAAATATTGTGTCTGACCGAGATAAGATATTTGTTTCACGATTTTGGGAGAGTTTTCAGGAGGCCATGGGTACAGAGTTGCGACTGAGTACGGCATATCACCCGTAGACTGATGGGCAAACAGAGCGGACAAATCAGATGTTGGAGGGCATGTTGCGTATGTGCATCCTAGATTTTGGAGGCGGTTTGGAGCAGTAACTTTCGCTGGTGGAGTTTGCTTATAATAACTCCTACCAGTTCACCATTGGCATGGATCCATTTGAGGCATTGTATGGTAGACCTTATCGTTCCCCAGCATGTTGGTTAGAGGTGGGGGATAACAAACTCCTTGGGCCGGAAGTGATTCAGGACACTTCGGCAAGATAGAGATGATACGGAGCCGCATTCGGGTAGCTCAGGACCGGCAGAAGAGTTATGCTGATGCCAAGAGGTTTTTTAGAGAATTCAAGGTGGGGGACAAGGTGTTACTCAGCGTATCTCCTATGAAGGGGATAATGCGATTTGGGAAGAAGGGAAAATTGGCACCAAGATATGTGGGGCCATTTCCTATCATCGAGCGGATTGGGCCAGTTGCGTATAGACTTGAGTTACCGGAACACTTGCATAGGATTCATGATGTGTTCCATATTTCCTCACTAAGGAAATATCTTAGGGGAGATTTGGCCCATACTCACATTTTTTTAGAGGACATCGATCTTCAGCCTGATAGTTCCTACGAGGAGGGGCCGATTGTTATTTTGGACCAAAGCGAGCGAAAACTGAGGTCAAAGATAGTACCACTAGTACGTGTTCAGTGGCGGCATCATAATGTCGAGGAGTCCACATGGGAGTGTGAGGATGAGATGCGCGAGCATTATCCAGAGTTATTTTTACCAGGTACTCTTTAGTTCCGAATTTTGGGACGAAATTCTGTTATTAGGGGGGAAGTATGTAATACCCCGTAATTTTATTGATTTTTATTTAAGGGATTAATTAAATTAAATGAGAATTAATTGAGAATTAATCCAGATATAAATACTAGCAAGATGTGAGTTAGTATTTGATTATGATATTAAAATTGAATATTTCATGAGTATTGAAAGTATTTAAATTATCACGAGGCAGAAATGCGACAAGTTAGGAAACTTAGTTAGGACGCGCGTGTCAGTCACGTCAGGAACGAAATGATTTAAAT
Organism: Sambucus nigra; assembly: GCA_949130495.1. NCBI lineage: Eukaryota > Viridiplantae > Streptophyta > Magnoliopsida > Dipsacales > Adoxaceae > Sambucus > Sambucus nigra. The sequence goes on along the minus strand of OX422212.1, from coordinate 548,531,191 downwards.
TAAAAGGTGAATTATATTTTTATCAACCGAATGGTCATTTTGAGCGCGCCAACGTGTCCGGAAGGGTCGAAATAGTCAGAAAACACTAGTCGTGGGGTTTAGTTTGGGTCCCGGGGCATTTTTAGGCCAGACCAGCAACCTAAAAGGGTATTTTGGTAATTTTAAAAATATGGGAAATAAACCCATGAATTTTAGGGTTAAATAATATATTACTAATGAACCCATTAAGTCCATTATTAGCATTAGGTAAGTTAGTGGGCTACGGGAGTTAAAGGGAGAGTTTGAAGAGGTTCCAAAAGAAACCTCCAACCACCATCACTATCCTTGGGAAAATTCTGTAGAGAAAGGGGAGAAATCAGCCTTCGTTCACCAACATCAATTCAGAAGAAACAAATCTAAGGCAAGTGTTTTGATGTGGTTATTTGCAATGAATATTTTCTCCATGTGTAGTGTAGAAAACTATATATGTCTTGAAAATTTTGATGAAGAACACCCAATGAAATTATTGTGAAACTTGTGATTTTGGGTAGGAATTTACATGTAGATGATTATGAATGAATTTAGTATACAAAACATAACTTTTGATGATCTAAAAAGGAATTAATAATGAGTCTTTTTTATGAAATTAAATTATGGATTAAAGTTCATAGGGTTTGGAACAAGAATTGGGGATTTATGATTTTGGCATGTTAATTCGTAAAATTTGACCCCAAAAGCATGTTTAGGAAAGATCTAGGGTGACTAAAAATGGTCTACCAGCATTAAAACGTAGTTGGATAGTCTTAGGGTGGATTTAGAGAAGAGGAGAATAAAGAAAAAACGAGTTTGGGATTTTTTGGGCGTATTCTGCCATCTCGTTAGAAGACCTGCCCAGGTCGTTCGAACAACCTCGTTCGAATGATCTTCTAACGAGATAACAGTATCCCTTCTAACGAGTTGGTAGTTCGTTCGAAGCCTTTCGTTCGAACGACACTCATTCGAACGACCTCGTTCGAACGAGACTTCTAACGAGTTGACAGAATGGCCATTTAGGCCTGATTTCTATTTCAAATGTCCCGTATACTTATTTAATGGAGTAATCACCTTCCCTTATTGACTAGTGGGTATAATTGTGAGATTGGAGTACGTTGAGGAGTAAAAATTAGATTCTTATAGTAAACCGGAGGACACTTGTGGATTAGGAAATGAGTACCTAATTATGATGTGAGAAGAATTGACAACCTTAATATACATAAATCGGGGACTTGTCAACGTATAACACTAAATGATGGTATAAGAATGAGAAGTATACCTTTATTAATATTTTGAGATATCTAAGATGTACGAATGCATAGTATAAGTAGTTAACTGTGTATAACATACCTACCATACTTGCTATCATGGGAGGTCGGCGTTCGATTAGGGCCATCTAATCTTTGTGTGCCTAAGGGGGGATTTAGATTGGTACCTCGAGGATATAGGTCAGAGAAAGACTTATTGAGATGTTAATAAGTCTGCTGATCATGGGAGCGTAGGTATGTGCGTGACCCATGTGATGTGAACTATGTTCGCCTCCATTATGTGTGATTATTGCTATTTGAGAGTGATTCCTGAGAGATTCGAAATGCGTGGTCCTTATGTACGTGATGTACCGGGATTGGATAGCAGAGTATGTGTGCACCGCAGTTTAGTCTCGGGATGCTAGTATTGTGTATTGATGAGGAGAATAATATAATTTTAATTGAAATGAACTGTCATGTATAAATGTGAGTATAAATAATAGTAACGTTTTGTAAAGATAAAATGGAAGATCTCTAGTAATTAGTATTACTAATATGGGAAACTGTGCAGAAAAGTAAAACTCTCTGTTTAAATGAAGATGTCGGAATTAAATTGTGAATCGTATAGTAATGTTAGATTTTGTGTTGGACGAGTTAGATATGGTAATAAATAGAATGGGTACGGGTACGATAGGAGTACACAATTAGTTGAGAGGTGAGGAACTCATGTGAGTGCACACACTATCATGTACTTTATATTCACTATTTGATGATATTAAACACTTGCTATTTTTAAACTGTTTTCACAATCGGGGCTCTGACCCGTTTGCTTTCAAACGTATTTTTGTAAAACCTTTTAGGTGCCCAGCCACAAGGACACCAATCATAAGAGTTCCATTCCGGTGACGTACTGTAGCTGTTGTGGAAGTTACAGGACCTTGACAGTAGGCGCCTCCACTTTCGACCTTGACTCTATATTATCAGATTTTCTCATCTGTTGGGCATGTCGCCCCATTTCTTTTAGAGACACTTTATCTATTCAGTTATTTCAAATTTTGGGTTGTAATTAAATGAATGATTTAGGCTTGTATTTGTTCATTTCAGCATTGGGATTGTTGTGAGGTGTATTCCTCCAGATTTAGTTTATTACATCGTTATTTATTTGCAACTGTAGTGTGATTGTGGTATCAGTATTTTATAATTTAAATGGATTTCATGTTAATCGGATTTAATTAAAATTGATAACTTACTTTTTAAATATTAGGTGGCTAGTAATTATTAAAATATTTTCGACAGTGATGCTATGAACTGAACCAACTTGGCATTTTGTATTAAATTGAATAAAGGAGTAGCTACCCGATATTTAATTAGTCGGGGTGTCATAGTTTAGCATTGTGTTTATAGTTATTTCTGATTCGTGACGCATGGTACGATACGATATGATAATTATTGATATGATTCATACCCTTGGATCACAAATAACACCCGTAATGTACTGCAAACATATCTCGTATTCCGATAGGATACGCGTTTTTAAATTTATTTATTTATTTTTTTAATTTTTTTTGGGATCATCTTGTAAGAAAACTCTAATTCCCATTTCTTTTGGGATTTAAATTACGTTATTCTTGTCTCAACATTTGAAACGCTCCGAAGTGTCAGAAAATAACAAAAGCCTAGTAGTTTTTAAACATTTTCTTGATTTCTTCTGTTGTGCAACCCACCACTTGTTGACCCCTTGTGCAAAACCTCCCCACACTTGTGGTTCCTGTTGCGAATCCTATTAAGCTACTTTTACTCGGAAAAGAAGTCCATAAGGGCCACAACTTTTATTGGAAGAATCTTTTCAAGGTTTGTTCTGACTTTCATTTGGTCTTTAGTCTTGGGTCACGATTTGTTTGTCTTTCTCAATGAAAAAGGTCTCAACTGTGTAAGCCTACGGAGTATTTAATATTTACCGTTAAAGTGTTTGATTATTTTAATATACTCTTTGACTACTCTCTTTAATAGTTTGAGTTATTGGTTGGTTTTTAATATAGACTATATGACAATATAATTGCATTAATAATTTGGTACCTGCTTGGTTACTTGAATATTGATTTCTTGAGAAAACGGATAAGAAAAATAAAGTTATTCATCTTGAACGCACATGGAATCATTGTAAAAAGGTGGATGATAATAGGTTGCATTTAAGATGCAATTATTCGAAATTCGCAAATGAAACACCATCTTGCCAGTACGGGTTAAAATGCAAAATCTTATACTCAATCCCCGGAAGATGTTAACTTGTTTGTCAGTATTTTCGATAATAAACAACAAAAAGATGAGGAGGATAATCAAGAAGGTGATTATGGATGCAGAGGAGGAAAAAATCAGCAAAAAAGATAAGGGAGGGGAACCCTGGATGCATATGTTACTAAAGGAACGAAAAATGAGGGCTTTTTGCTGAACAAATGACTTTTTTTTTAGGGTGGGTGGGTATATGTTGTTTCTGATCTTTCGAAGTATGTCTGTATAGGAATGTGATAATGGAAATACTATCATGTGTAGAGGGTTGCAGACGCGACTAATTTAAACTATATAACAACATTGATTAAAGGCAAATGTCCATTTCTCTCTAATTCTCACTAATCTCAAAACTAAGAGTAATCATTATAATGGATGATCAAGGACCTTAATTATAGGTGAGGGTTATCTTGCTAGCCAAGATAACCTAAAATCTAAACTTAAAAAGAAAGAGAATGACCAGAGAAGATATGAAGATAATATAAGTAAAACACACAATTAAATAACCTCGGAAAGGACTAACGATACCAAATGCGGTCTTGAGTCACCAAGATGAATACCCTCGAAGCTAAGCGCTGCCACTTGACCTCCGAAAGCGCCTAAAACGTTTTCCAGAATGGGTTCGCATACCCTCGATCAATTACATCAACCCGCAATAATGAATCGATCGCTGAATGACCACCCCAAAATGCAATCTCAGTGGCATCATCATCATTCCCCAAAAGTGAGAAGAAATCATTGATATAATATAACTTCACCTCCTTGCAGTGAGTGCGTGTCACCCGTTCGATCTCAACAAAAATATCAAAGAAATTGTCGATAAATATTCTAATCTCTTCCTCCCCGAAGATGGGAAAGAAGCCCCCAAGCTCAGAAACCCAACTCTCAGAATCGAGTACAAGTAAAATAGCCGTTCTAAAAAATGAAAATAAATTCACAAAGAAAGAACTGGATCTCCATACGATCCTCAAACGGTCCCTCGACATCCTTGGGCAAGGCATCTCAATGTCTGATAGGGTAGGTGACATCAACATTGTATACAAAAACAACGAAGGACGGAGAAACAACCATACCCCATATACAGACTTAATGTACACACACTGCCTCTATCTCAAAAAATTGGGTGTGGTAGGTATTGAGGAGGTGGTGGCGCTCCTCTATCTCGAAAAATCATGGAGATGGCTTTGAATTAGGAACTCCAAAGCTCCCTATCCGGGTCCAATAGGTCGATACGAACTTAGAGTTCTTCAATAATGGTTCGACTCAACCTCTTTTATTCTTAGCACAACCTCCATATCTACCCAATATACGACAGGACCACCTTCATTCCACAACGTATTGGAATGGGAATAGGTATCGAGAAATAAGGTTGAGCTTGAATTGTGCGATTGGGAAAATTCGGGAGAAGAATTGTGATTTTAAGAAAGTTGGTGGCTAAAGACAATTTTCAGAAATTCTTGGAGCAAATTTGGGAATTTCAAAAAGTTCAGCAGTTAGGAGACCAAAATAATTTTCAGAAGTAACCAAAATAATCTTCAAAAGTACAGGTGTGGGTTGTGTAATTTTTCTGAAAGGTTGGAGATGGTATAATTTTGGTCATGGGCCTTGTGTTCAAAAACTTTAGGGCTATCTTGAAATTTTGAAAGCGGTCTCAAACTTAACGACGTAAATAGCGTCAAATGGGAGCAAGAAATGATATATCTCTCTCTATTCACAATCTCTCAAAATTAAGGAATGACTCAAATGAGTCTACAACAGAGGTATTTATAGGAAGGAGGTTACTTGGCCTCTAAGCTAACAATTTAATTACAATTACGCCCTTAAGTGCATCTTAACCTTCCTTCTTGTAAATACCAAAAAAAGAAAATTACGATGAATGCTCCAAATAAAAGAAATACTAAAAGAACAAAAAAAGGTAAAATGACGTCCTCGTCCTTTATTTACATCACTCTCCCCCCATTGAAAAGCGTTCGTCCTCAAACTCAGAGGGATCCATCAAGGATCGTGATGAGAGCTAGATGGTAAGGTGTCTCTGGGGTCTCCTCAATGTAGTTAGGGTCTCTAGAAGCTAATAGAGCGCAACGGCGAGGGAGAGAGAAATCGGAGGCGCGATGGCCCATAACCCCGCAATAGTAGCATTTGAAGGTGACCGGATGAGCAGGAGCAGGAGTAGGAGCAGGAGGAGGTATGTGACAGCAGGAGTAGTAGTGGCGGAAGGAGTCCCAGTAGGTGTAAAAGACACTGGAGCCGAAGGAGTAGGTGTGGAGCGACTACGTAGTGGAGGGGAAGTATGGTGGTATGACTCCACCTTGGTGGAATACTCCACCGCTTTGGCAAAAGAGGTGACCTCCCTCAAAGCAAGATCACGTTGTAATCGGCTAATGCGCTGCTCCTCACTCTCACTGAGGCGGGCTCGAGTACAAAGAAGCTGAAATCGCTCGGTGTAGTCCAAAACGGAGGAGTCCTGACGAAGAGACTGAACCCGTAAAATTAAGTCTCGCTCATATGTAGCGGGAACGAAAGCGAACATCAACTGCGCTCGGAGCTCGGTCCAGGACTGGATGGGAGGAAGGCCCTCACTGACACGTCGCTGCTCCAAGTCATTCCACCATACACTAGCATAACCCTGATGCTTAGTTGCCACTAAAAGAACACATCTACGACCTTTCAACCATTTGTACTAAAAAATCTGCTCCATAGCGGCAAGCCAATCAACAAGGGCATCAGGCTGCAGGTTGCCGTCAAACATGGGAACATCAACTCGGATATCACCCTGCATACTCCAAAAAAGTAACTGGAGGGATAGGTGTGTGATAGTATTGTTTCACTAGAGCAAGACTATCTCTAGCAATAAAGACGATAAAACTCACTCGGGAATTTTATCAAACACTTGGTGTGCGGAAAACACCCAAGACCTTGTTCCGAAAATGAACTAGTGTGAAAACTCCCAATCAAATCAACTAAGCATCAATTAAGTGACAATAAGAACATACAAGCAACAAACAATCAAAGTAACAATAATTTACGTGGTTGACCCAAGCTTTTGGCTACATCCACAAATGGTAGGATATCTTCTTTTATAGATAAATGGCTAGGAATCAATGGTTACACCTCACTTATCTCTCTCAAAAGTCAATCACTAACCAACCTCAAGAACTCACCTTGCTCAAAGTAGCTCTCTATCTCTCTTTGCCTTTGATTATCTCTCAAATATGCCCACAAACTTGTCCTCTATTTTCCTCTCTCAAAACCTAGAAATAACACTTGTATTTATAGATTTGAGCCAAAATGGCAAATTTGTAAATAAACCAAAAATGAAAATAATACAACACAAAGTTGCCTCAATCTCAGTTCTACCCCAAACATCATAGGAGAGCCAAAACCAATAAGTATCACCACCTTGAAGGCCGAGGGTATCCTCATCAATATCATCATCGCCTAGCGAAGGCTCAGGAAGTAAGGCTCGCCATGGTTGCCCCCGAGGCGGTGGATTAGGAGGGTCAGGAGCGGGTGGGTGAACTAAAGCGGCAGGAGGAGTAGTGTGAGGTGGGGGAGGTTCACGAGGTGGGGAAGAAGGAGGTGGAGGAACCAATGGCTGGCAGTATGGGCATTGATTCATTTGATGGCCTTTTTGGTGGAAAATAAAGTAGTGGCTCTCGGAGATGGGGACATAGGGGATCACCTTGGGGTGGAGGGAATCAAATGGAGAAATATGCGTGCGCCACTCGGTAGGAGGGGATGGGTCAAACTCAAGAGCAGAGTGGGGACGGGGCGAAGGAGGATCGGCATGGGGAGGTAAGGTAATCCATTCCCGGACCCTCTCATAGGAGTCCATGGGTGCGGAGTGAAAGGAACGGGTATCCCACAGGGATGGCTGATGTGGAGGAGAGATATATAAAAGAGGTGGGGGCGGAAGCGTGGGGAACGTGGAATGGTGTGGGTGAGGATGTGGGGGAAGAGAAGGAGTCACTACACCAAAACACGACATTAGTAACACAATTTTACCATTACTAAAAATATTAGTAACACAATTTTTTCATTAGAAAAAAAGCGTGGGGCACGAAGCTAGTAACGGTAAAATTATGTTACTAATAGTAACGGAAAAATTAGAATTAGCAACGGTAAAATTCTGTTACTAATAGTAACGGTAAAATTCTAATTTCGTAACGGTAAAATTCTGTTACTAATAGTAACGGTAAAATTCAAAATTCGTAACGGTAAAATTCTGTTACTAATAATAACGGTAAAATTCAAAATTAATAACGCTAAAGTTATGTTACTAATAGTAACGAAAAATTCAAAATTAGTAACGGTAAAATTCTGTTACTGATAGTAATAGAAAGTTCAAAATTAGTAACGTAATTTATAATTAGTAACGGTAAAATTATGTTACTAATATTAGTACATATTTAAAAAAAAATTCAAATGCCCTCCGTAAATCAATCTCATTACCTCCAACTTTTTCACGAGAGTTAATGATAATGCCAGAGATCCCTCCTTTCAACTTTACTTCATTTTCCATATATAAAATGTATAAATAAATAAAAATAAGTACAACAATAGACCGGGCATACCTTCCCGTGACTAGTAAACATAAGAGAGAGGAGCCAAAAGAACATACATCTCAAAATAGTAATGTGACACTTGGGGTGTGAAGCCTCAATCAGACCGAACAAAATACGGAAATAAAAAAAACAATACAAAGCGACAAAACAGTCGTTGAAAGGAAAACAAGCCCTAAACAAAGGCATCCCAAAAAAGGGAAAATATAACTATCAAGCCCACCCAAAGAGGGAGACACACCGACCCATAGAAAGAGGCCCAAAATATGCAGCATCCAAGAAGGGAAAGGCCATTCAACAAGATCTGGCCCAAAAGGGCCCACGAGTCTAACGGGAAAAGATCCAATGACCAATCCGAAACCCGCATCCGTTACCGGCACAAAACTCCACTATGGAAACACAGTGCCCATGGTGAACATGCCAGATCTAGTGTGAAATAGCGCGAACGACAGCAAACCAAGAACCCCAATAATCGAGACAAATCATCCTAAGATGAACTATAAGCGGGACCACATGCTGTGCCAAGCCAAAACGACAACCAATAAACAACAGAGGACAAAAAGATAAGGGCCACCAAAGCTCTAATAATGATATTGATTGTCATACACTGCACCATTTAAGAAACTAAATCACAATTGAAACCTTCTTTAATTAAAAAAAAAAGACTTTACTATTTGAGCTGGCTAGATGAAAACCCAACTTGAACTTATATTCATCAATCTTGGAACCATCTATCATAGGCTGCAGGGTAATCATAACACCAAACTTATGCAACTTAATGAAATACAAGCATTTTACACATTACCTTTTGGTATTTACCATTCTCCATAATTCTGGTGAGGGGGAATTCAATCACGGAAGCGGATGGGGAGACTGGTATCTACTATTTCCCAGGACGAGCCTGTGCTGACCATAGAATAAGATTTATCTGAGTCGAGACTTATTCTCCAAACACGATTCAGTAGAACTTAATTTCTGCACAGGTCGATCTTAATTTCTGCACAAGCAGAGTCGATCCATACTCAAAGTGTAACATCATTTGATTTCTTAACACCAACACTACAAAAACAGAAAAAAGTAACATCCCAAATGAGCTAATTAGCAATTCAAAAAACTGATATACAAGTATATGTTTTCGTGTTCTAGGACTAACTATATAAACTGATATACAAGTATATGTTTTAATTGATTCCAAGAAGAAGTTAGTACTTGAGATGCACTAGTGAGTTCGTCGTAGATAAGGTAGGCCGCACGCATGTTATTGTTCCTTGCTTCTCGCCCTTGCCATGAGAACTTATACTTTGTCCAACTTACCTGAAACACGCCATAACTAGTTCTAATATTACTTGGTCATAAAAAAATCAAATTACATGTATTTACACACGCACATAAATATGTATCGAAATTTTGAATTGGTTAATTTTTTTGGCATATTGAGGTTCGAGGGTATCTATCGACAATGTTGATTGGGAAAAATGAGCTTGTCTATTGCAGTAAAGAGTCTAAAATGATAAAAACAAAACGATAATTTACACACACACATATAAGTGATAGTTTAGTACCTTAGATTTTGTTCTGTTTGAGGATGTCTTCTTCTTTTTTCTCCTTTGTATCTGTATTTGTTCAAATTGAGATTTGAGAGTGAGTAATGACTGTTATTGATGAAAAAACATAACAATTGTAATCAATCTAAAACGAATGAAACTGAAGAAAATGAATATATGCAAATATAAATATTGCGGATTGAGATTTTGAGTGAGACAGTATTGATGAAAAACTGAGCATGTAAAAGACAATATTAGTACCGACGATGTTAAGTGGAAAAAGTGAGAATCCAATACTAAAGAGGAAGAATATACCACAATCAAATCGCTCGTAAAGATATGAGTACAAAAAATGAAAGTAGTTTGGTGTCGCTCGGGTCGAACAGGATACCTTCGGTGTGTTAAACTGACGTGATAACTAACTACACCACGACACCAACTACACAGTAATTTGAATATCTTATCACTGGAGATCTTCGATTTCAAAGAGGCCTAAACTCCCAGTTGACTAAATTCCTTGGCTAATGATACCTTTTGAATAATTAGTGAAACAATCTTGAACTATATATCCACTAGCCTTATATATACAGGATGAAATCAGATATGACATGATAAGCACTGTTGCTCAAACCAAGTATATTTCAAGAAACTCTCCAAATACATCAGATACATACTGCCGTGCTACATGGCTGCAGAAGATGAGTACGTATTCAATTGAAGACTTGAGCATACCTGACGTTTATGTCGTTGACTTCGATCAATCAATTTTTCACAAACTAATTTTATATCACATGTGATGTTGAACTGGATGAAATTCGTGGAAGATGCTTTTTTCACTGATTCCCAACTGCAGATCTGAGGAGGGAAGAGAAAAGAAAAAAGTAATAGTTTAAACACACTAGAAGCAACGAATGACCTAAAATCTTCATAGTAATTTCTGAACCTTTAAGAATGATCATAATAATCAACTTCATTTCCTGAGCACTTGTTTTCTAAATCAGACCAGCAAGAATAGAAGTATTCTCTGCTCTGTTTGGGCAGTTTGAAAACAAAACCACAAGAAATTTAGAGAATAGCTAATAGGAGCACATTCAGAACAGCAATAAAGAAAATGAAAGAGATGGGCACAATTAAATAACCTCAAGAGAAGTTTAAGTTAATTTTTTCAAGCATAATGAACTCATAAGTGATATTATTGTGAAAAAACAAAATATCTAACTTGAAAATGAGTGAAATACTGATAAACATGGAAAGAATAATGACAACAATATACAAGCTTGATGCAATTACCAGTCACGCACAATAGTTTCTTTTGAAATCAAGAATGCATTCCTAAGCAGGGAGCTAACTGAAGTTAAAAACAATGATCAGTCCCCAAATAGGTTTCTTTCAAGGTGTAAAAGTTGAGATTTCTTTTCTTGAATTCTATAAGAATTGCTTCTAAACACCATCATTATAAAAGTTGAGAAAATAACTGGTAAAACATACAAAAATGCATTACTGACAAACCAAGCTTTTCAAGGTGTAATTTTTCACTTGGTACTGCACCTTCCCTGAGCCTTTGCACAAAGTACATTATAATGTCTGCCATCCATTGCAGGTCTGACAGTTTCTATAGTTCAAAGTCCAAGCATCTAGCTTTAAAAAAATATATAGTTACCTTTGAATGACACAACAATGGAGTTGAACAGTAAGACACGTAGGTTGATTTTACATCTTTTACTGCTATGAATGTCCTTCAACTTCAGAATAATATATTTGATTTCTTTTTAAACATAAACCATCCACTTCATGAACAAGAATTCTATAAGAATCTTACAAAGTGAGGTTTATAATGAGTCATTTAAGTGACAATAAAAATTTAAGGCTTGTGGTGTACATTTATAAGAAGAAATTGAACGTGTTGATTTTAATTTAAACACAGGTAACATGCATGTTTCAAATTTTCATTTCATATCAATGAGCACTCACGAAAATAGGGATATCGATAACTGGGGTATGCTGACCAACTGAAGTAGTGGCATGGCCAAGGGTAGGAGATACATCTACTGGAGTAACAAGGCAGGGGACAACACCAGCAGAGTCAACATTATCTGCAACAATAAACTCCTGTTCAAAGTAGTATTCAGATACATCTACTTCTTGTTCAAGGCAATCCATTTGATGAGTTTTAAATTAAGTATTATAGCAATAAACTCTTTGTTGGCCATAATAATATGTTCTATATAGTTTTATTCAAAGTAAATTGTTCTATATAGTTTTATTCAAATTAGGGAGAACTTAAATTGTTCTATATAATACCTCCATCCCTTCTTACTTATTTTCCCAAAACAGTGAAAAACTGAACATGCACAAAAACTTATCTTTTCCAGAGTAAAAGATAGCTAGATTGGGGTGCTACTAATAGCATATCCTTTCCATCAGATGTGAAAAATCAAATTTAAGTCCAAAAACACAAGTGCAAACGAATTAGTTAGATCTGAACTTTCATAAAGATAAGGTTCTAAAAAGCGCCAGGCACGGGATGGGCTCCTAGGCCTAGGTATGCCCAAGCATCGCCTAGGCATATTTTTATTTTCTTGATTTTTTTTTATGTAATATGTAATAGAAAAGAGTATAAATAGAAATACAAATTCTGTAATATGTAATAAAATTCAAACAAGAATAATTATGATCAAATAAAATCACTCAGTGGTTGGCTAGTGTAGTCATTTAAGTAGTTTACCACTGATGTAATAATGCAAAGTTACTCCTATGGGTTAAATAAACTACCTGCATGGTACCGGCGCCAAGAAAAAGCTAACATGTCCTCGTATTGAAAAATTTCAAGATCTCAACAACACGATTTAAAACCTCCGAAGATAATCCTGGCAAGCACTCTGCATAACAATATCCATAAGTAGTCCTCTAACAAGCACTCTGGGGTTAAAATAAGGTCTAAAACTGTAATAATTTTAAGATCAGGTACTAAATGGTTTCTCTCTATATGAACATATCCCTTATTTTGAAACTGACCAAGCAACTCATTTGATTTCTGAGTCAGTCCATACTCAAGTCATTATTCAAATTCACCAAATGCTTTAACAGGCCATACTTAAGTCCCTGCATAAAGAAACCAAATCAATGAAAATTGTGATAGAAAGAAAAGCAAAATGAAGAATGAGAATAAAGAAACCAAATCAATGACCTTTCCCTCCTCCTTTATCCGGGCTTGGGACTGGCAATGCTCAAATAAATATTAGCATTGGCGGAGTTAAAAGGGGTTTTACAATACAAAAAAGACAGGCCAAATTAATTCCAAATCAAATATAGATAGATCCAAACAAAGTTCACAACGACACATATTGCAAATTAAGTCCAAATATAGATAACTCAAACAAAGTTCATAACAAACGCATGATGCAAACTAAGTCCACATATAGATAGCTCAAACAAAGTTCATAACATAAACTAAACATATTTAAGCCAACAATCCAGCCAAATCAAATAACCCCCCAAGACTAGGTCAGCAAAAGTGAATTGGTCACCTCGAGGAGCATCAAACAACCTAGCATCCGGCTTCATCACTTCCTCCACATATACTTTCGTCTCCCCGACTCCAACTCGCTTACCATGACATATATCCTTTGTTGCTTCTGTCACGACATACCCCTTTGCCAGTTCTTCATTATACCTATCAAGCAAGATGACTTTGGCATTGTTGGTAAGAGAAGGTGTGGTCACGCAAACAGGATGAGAAGCGGATGCAAAAACATTATCCAAATTTTGACAGAGATTCCTATGTTTTAGACTTGTATTGGATGCATGATCACTTATCGGTGTGATTGGAGGACCCTTTCCGTTTTGAGCATTGAAGGCATCAACCAAACGTTCTATAGCATCCTATGAAAAAATGGATCAAACAATAGTAAGTTAATATCTATTATATCTAAATAACTCTTTTTAATAAATGAAATTATATAAAATACATATATACCATAATTTTTGTGTTATTTTCCTCAAACCTTTTATTGACGGAAGAGATGATATCTTCCTTCAATGCATCCACATCATCATTTTACTTTATCCTATCAAATGAGAAAATTTCATTAATAAACGCAATAAATATTACAAAAAATATTATTATTTTTCATGTAAATATGCACATAGTAAAGCTTAGCACTGTTTAAGGCATTCCCCGTTTTGTCCTCGTGTCCCGCAAGCCATGTGTCTACTCGCGTTAATTCTTCTTCTGGGTTCGATTGAACCTACAATTTAAATATCACACGTACTACACAAAAGTAGTGTTGATATTTGAAAAACATTATGATACATACCATTTCATATTGCAAAGTAGCATAGGTGCGATGCCCAAGTGTATGGGAATATTCTAAATTGGTTCGACTCTTGGCATTTTTAATGTTTTGTGACTTCTTTTTTGCTTTCCTTTCGTTCTCACAAAATAATATCCATATGTTGGGATCAACACCTTCCGGTAGGACTACAGGATTGTCTTCGGTAGGCAAAAAACATCTCATTTTACTTTTGTGTGTCCTAAACTTCTCTGCAAACCGTTTATCCATCAGCAGGCGAGCCACCTCCGGTTCAACATCTAACTAAAATCCTACCATTAAAGCATTCCAAACATCATCTTTGTAATTGTTTGGTACAACTCTCCAATCTTCGTAACTAATCGAAATATAAGATCTAACAAGATCACCAACACGAGTGCTCCATGGACAGACTACACTCCCATCCACTTGAACGGTGACTCTCATTTTACCATCTTGGGTCATATATTTTAATTGTTTAGCCTTTTTATCCATTTCTTCTTGCTTATTTTTATTTTCTTGATGCGGAGTGGATGATATTTGTTGTGGTGTTGATGAAGTTTGTTGTTTCGAACCACCACTTGCACTTGAAGCCATGATGCCCAATACAGTGCTGCCAAAACAAAAAATAGATGCCAACAATGGAAATAACTGTTATAAAATAATATGCATTGAATTATCATATTAATACAACATTAGCATATTGATAGAGATATATATAGAAATCACAAGATGATATCATCAAAATCATAAGACGCTACTTTCAACGGTTAGCATACCACCAATAAATTTATATATTAGCAACGGGGTAAAACAAAATGTAGTCATGCTGGTAAAACAAAACAGCTTTCAACGGTTACAATATCCAAAAGAAAATATTAAAACAACTAAATCGAGTCGTATTGCTTGAGCAAACTTTCCAAGTGCGGTTGGTCTTCAAGAATAGATTGGAAGATTGTTGGTGTCTCTAAGTCGTCCACTTGACTCGTCAATCTCTTAGGTGACTGTATAACAACCCACCAATTGGAATTTTTAAGATCTTTCGAATAGAATACTTGACTAGCCTCGGATGCGAGAATGGAAGGCTCATCATACTCATTATCAACACTCTTAAACTTATCAAAATTTATCATCACTAAGTTGGAGTCCGTACAAAGCTTACAACCATTAGTCTTATCCTCCACTCTCACCCAATCACAATAAAATACCACCTCCTTAAACAAGGTATAGTCCAACTCAATAATTTGTTTGATAACTCCATACCACATAGTCCAAGTATTTGTGAGATTCTTATCACTTTTTTTAGATCGAAATTGTGTCCATGCCTTCACGCAAACGCCGCTATCCTGTGTGACAACAGTATCGTCGTGATACTTGGGAGAGAATACGAAACCATTTACACGATACTTTTTATATGTTTTATCCTTGAATTGCGGCCCTTGAACTAACCGCCACAATGTTTCATTTGTCTTCGTCTCTCTTAATTTCAGCAACTGTTTGATGAAAACAAATCATAATTACTACAATGTTTCAATTCTCATCATACTTAATGGAAAGATTAATAAAAATATTAGTATTTATATAATCACCTTCTCGGATAACCAAGGGATAAAAGAAGTTTGTTTCTCCACTTCTGTCATTTTAATCCCCTTCCCTTTAGGACGAGACACGGATTTCAGTGATGCTTCATAGTCACTGCAATATGTAGTTTGATATAAGTAATTATAACTCAAAATGATAATTAATTCTTAACTATAAACAAACGAAAGAACTCAAACCTATAGTACTCTTGAAATCCATCAACATTTAGTCGAAATAATACCCATCGACGTATTTGTTGAAACTGTACGGGTCCCAACGTTATAGTCTTATCATCAAGCAAAGGCCCTTCATCAGAGAACTCTCCGCCTTCCTCTAAAAAGGCCTCACGGGAGCGTTTATGATTTCCATCAGATGGATTTGGCATGTACTCCATGCAATATCTAACAGATTCAGCAACAACGTAGGATTCTGCAATTGAACCTTCAACATACCGCTTATTGCTGGGTATATCTTTGAAATCTTTCATCGTCCTATTTGTATTAGGTAATAAAAATTAATAACAAGCATTATTAACTTAAATGGGGCATATTTTACTATATTAAAAGGTAAAAAAAATCACCTTTCGAACGGATACATCCAATGAGCGTCGGTGGGTCCATAAACCAAGGCTTCATCTCCTAGATGCACAGTGAGGTAAATGCTAATATAAAAAAACGTAGGTGGAAAATATTTTTCCAACACGCACAATGCTTCAACAACCATGTATTTGGCTCTTTGGATATCTTGCCGAATTAGGACCTTAGAGCACAACATGTTAAAGAACAAACTTAATTGTTGGATTGCTCTTCTTAAATCTCGATGTTTCGGAAAGGCATGTTGGAGCAATATAGATAGCAGATGTTCAATTATGACATGATAATCATGCGACTTTAAGGAGTGCAAAGATGGGGGACTAAGACTTACTATATTGCTCAAGTTAGAGGAAAAACTAGTAGGAAGCTTTAAGTCCTTCAAAATTTGGCAGAATTGTTTTTTTTCTTCTTTATCCAAGATAAATGGTGCTGTTGGCTTTATCATTTTTTCGGTGCGTCCATCAACTTAAAGCCATTGACCGCTGTGTATGGCCATACCCTTCATATCCAATCGACCCTTTTCAGTATCCTTTGTTTTATTATCATCAAGAATTTTGTTTATCAAATGCTCTGCAACATTCTTTTCGATGTGCATCACATCAAGGACATGTCGAACTTGATGATATGGCCAATATTCCAAATCAAAGAAAATAGATTTTTTATACCAAGCTTCTTTAACTTCAACATTAGCACTCCTATTAACATTATTAGACTTTCTCTTCTTAGCGGGAACTTTTGAGACTTTTCCAGGTACATACTTTATATTTCTTAACTTCTCCACAAGTGCATCTCCATTTAGTCGAATCGGGGGACGTCCAACTTCTTGTGTCCTAATTCCCAAACCTCTACCACTCCTAAAAGGATGATCGCTTTTAAGAAACATACGATAGTTTATGTAAACTATCTTCATACTATGTTCTAGCCAAATGGATGGAGTGTCATCGCCACAAATAGGACATGCTTTGTAACCATGTGTTACACACCTAGATAAGTTTCCATATGCGGGAAAATCATGAATCCCCCACATCAACATAGCTCTCAACGTAAAAGGTTGCATTTTGTGCATGTCAATAGCTGAAACTCCTTCTGATAGTTGTTTCAACTCATCTACTAATGGTTGAAGAAAAAACATCAATGTCTTGACCCGGTGCCTTTGGCCCAGGAATCAGCAAAGATAAAATTTGGAACTCACGCTTCAAGCATAAAGAAGGTACCACATTATAAGGCGTGGTCATGACAGGCCAACAACTATAACTGCTAGACTGAATACCATGGGGATTAAACCCATCTGTTGCTATTGCAAGCCAAACATTGCGCCCTTCCTCTGCGAAATCGAGCCATCTACTTTTTAGCATTCTCTATTGGGATGAATCACAAGGATGTCGCTTATAATCCCATGAACTTGTTGCCCGATGGTGCCATGTCATTTCATGTGCTATCCAAGGTATAGTGTACAATCTCACTAGCCTTGGAATTAAAGGGAAATGTCTCAACACTTTCATCGGTTCTTTGCATATCCTCTTCCCTTTCTTTGAGGTCACTGCATATCTCGGTTCTCCACACTGAAGACATTCCTCCAAATCTTCATTCTCTTTCCAGTATAAAATACAGTTGTTAACCCAAGCATGAATGTAATTTGCTTTCATCCCTAGGTCTTTCATCATTCTCTTCATGTGCGGATATTTTTCTGGTAATGTGTTTCCTTTTGAAAGCCACCTCTTTAAAACCGACAAGAGAGAGGCCACGCTATTTCCCGACCAACCAAACTGATTTTTCAAATTATGCAATTCAACAATTGCAGAGAGAGTAGTCTCAGAACCCTCACATGAAGGGTACAATTTCTCCATCGCTAATTTATTATATTGATCATACTTCTCATTGTCGACATACGATTTTTTAGAGAATCCTTCCTGATCGAGTTCTACACAATGTTGTCCGTGCACTCCGTAACATGCGTCAACTAAGTTTTGCAACCTTTCATTCTCATTATTATCAGCTTCATCATGTCCTTCACAATCAATAGTATCTACTACGGGACATGTTAGGTTCGATGATAGTGTTTCACCATGTAAAACCCACTTAGTATATGTCCTGTCTATACCGTGCATTATCAAATGACCCTTGATATCTACCGCAGTAAAACGCTTCTTATTTCGGCACTTAACACATGTACAAGGAAAGGTCGAGAATTGACGGCCATTGTTTGCAATTGCAAAATTAATAAAAGACCCAACTCCATTTGTGTACACCTCACTTATTCTATTCCTCTCATTCATCCACTCTTTGTTCAATGTTTGTGACATTCTGCACTACCAAAAAAATATGGTTTACACACAAGTTATATGATTATATACAAAAAATAGAATTATTGATACACATAAGAAAAATCACAATTACAACATGTAATTTTGTTAGAACAAACCTTAAAGTTCAGGGGAGGGGTGCAATTTCCTTAGTTATATATAACTATGTGTTTTAATAGTATAAATCAGTGTATAAATCAGTGTATACAATTATGTGTTTTAATAGTATAACATGGTATTAAATACAAGGTCTAGTAATGTTATAAATCAGTATATAAAAAACATTCTAAGCTTTGGATTTAATACAAAATAATCAAAAACTTGAACCAAAAAATACAAAAAGTATGTACCCAACAACAATAACAAAAATACATTGCATTTTACCAAAAAATAAACTTGTAACCCAACAGCAAATCTCTTATGAACAGTAAATTGCTTAGAACGTTTTAGACAAATCTCGTACGAATGAGATAATTACCTTATGAAAGAAAATCGCAATTCTCAAACCCTAGGTTGTGATGTGAGCGCCGAATGCTTCCAAAACCCTAGGTCACACTAACTGAGACTTCTTCCAAACCCTAGATCACGCTAACTGAGACTTTTTCCAAAACCTAGGTCGCGCTAGAGCATCGTGTATTGGAGAAGAGGAAGAAGATCGCGTATTTTGGAGAAGAGGAAGAGCAGACCCTAGGTCATGCTAGAGCATTTTGGAGAAAGACAATTTCTTTGAGTCGGGGACATTTTGGAGAATGCTAGAGTGTATTGTGTTGTGAGAACGCTAGCTAATTACTTTTTTTTTTAAATTACTTCTAAAATATTTATATAATATTAGTAACACTTATCAGATATTAGTAACAGTATTGTGTTGTGAGAAATAGTAACAGTATAATATTGTTAGTAATACAAAAAACAGTCTGTTACTAAAAGCTTGTTCTGGTGTAGTGAGTGGGGGTATAGGTGGCATGTGTGGGTTTTTAATGTGCTTTTGTGGGTGATGGCGAGGGTAAATGGAGATAGGGGTAAGGAAGGGTCATGTTGGAGGGGAGTTGAATATGGGGGTGGATGTGGTGGCAGGGAGTGGGATGGGATGAGAATACGGGGTGGGGAAAAATGGGGCGAGGGTAATTGGTGGTGTATGGATTCGTTTGGCGGTGGAGGTGGAGGTATAGGGGGTGGTGGTGAGTTTTGGGGGGCAAAATTTTGGGGAATGTGGGAAGATGAAAATTCTAGGATTTGGGATGCAAGATTGGGATATAATGGCATACGGTTTGTGACAGTGGGAGGAATTGGAGGCGGATTTGATTTTTGTGTGTGCCGAATGTCATTGATCATATCGGCAAAGGTGGGGGAGTATGTCTCGATCATAGGTGGTACCGTTTGGATACACAAAGGGGTAGGGTTCACCAGAAGGGTCCCATCATGTCCAAACGATGTTGCAAAACCCTCAGGGAGGTTGGTTAATGGACGGTGTAATTGGTACCGGGCAGAAGAGTGTCCGGAGGGTCCTATGGGTTCGTCGGAGCCTGGTAAGGGACTGTACGGCTTCAGAGGGCATAACTGGAGGTGCGCAGATGGGTTTCCGGGGGTTGGGGTTGGGTAGGAATGGGGTTGGGTAGGGCTGGGCGGATGTCGGGATGGGTTGGGGGTTTGCGGTGGGCAGTTCAGGGGGTGTCAAAGGTAGGGGAGGGTAGGAATTAGGGTCGGGTTGAAGAGGGGCAGGGCCTGGGGCAGTGGCGGCGCCGAGGGTTAGGGGGTTGTTTTTGGGTCCAATAGGGTATTTTTTTGTTTTTTTTAATTTTCCGCCAGCTAGTGGTGGTGGCACAGTAATTATTTGTGTGATGGTGTTTGTTGGAATGGTTATAGGGTTAGGGTTGAGGAATTAGTTTTTTGGGGGGGAAGGGGTGTAGAATGGCTTGATCTTGGGGAACTAGGTTTAGGGTTTAGAGATGTTACCGGGGCGGTGTGAGGGCAGTCTGTGGTGGTTGGTGGCGAAGAACTACGGGCGTCCATCGTATCTATTCAAGCCGTCAATCGGTTGAGGGCCTAGAGAATTTGATTGATAGGGTTTGCGTCGGAGGAGTCCATCTTTTCTTGAACCCACCTTGACGTTGTTTACGAGTTTTTGTTTTACAATAACAACAATAACAACCGGGTGGAACGACTAGGCTCTGATACCAATTGACGTAAATAGCGTCAAATGGGAGCAAGAAATGATATTTCTCTCTCTATTCACAATCTCTCAAAATTAAGGAGTGACTCAAACGAGTCTACGAAAAAGGTATTTATAGGAAGGAGGTTGCTTGGCCTCGAAGCTAACAATCTAATTATAATTATGCCCTTAAGTGCCACTTAACCTTCCTTCTTCTAAATACCAAAAAAAGAAAATTACAATGAATGCTCCAAATAAAAGAAATACTAAAAGAACAAAAAAAGATAAAATGACGTCCTCGTCCTTGATTTACATCACTTAAGGAGGTAAATATGGGATTTTTGGAGGCTTGCTTTAAGGTCTATGGACCATGTAAAAGAGGCTTGGGTCCAGTATTTCGAAATTGCCCTATTCTCCCAAATCTCCCCAACCAATTCTCCATTCCGTGCCCATAGTTGTTTAAGGCGCAAGGCACAAAGGTGTCCTTGGAGCCTAGGCGCAAGGCGCAAGGCGAGGTGCACGCCTGACCGAAGCTAGACGCACTTTTACGAAAAAATTCAAAAAACATATTTTATTTATATATTACATATATAATAATGCTATTGTATCATACAATCAATAATAAACCTATATTAGATATACGTCTTTGATTTAATGAATAATCCAAGATGAAGAAATAACATTGTAATTGATTACGGAACAAGGTGCACCAAGGTGCCAAGGGTTAATCGCTCGTATATTTAAATATATAACCTATTAAGATGATTTATTATCAAAATAAATTATATAAAATATTTAGATTATAACAAATATATTAACTTAATAATAAAATTGAGAATATTAAACAAATGCAAGACTTAAAATAAATAACATGACCACCATTGCCAACAAGTACAAGACTGAGAATGAAACTAAAACACCAACAAATGAGTGTACAAAATCAGTCAATTAATTCAATTTCAAAAAGAAATATAATGTCATATTGCCCACTGTATACACTCTTTCTTAAGCACAAAAAGATGCATAAAAAAGGTAGAAATTTTTGGATTTTGTTCAAATTTCTTCACAACACATAAAATGGAGCATCAAAAAGGAAAAAGAGAGACAGGAAAACGGAACAGGTGAATATAGAAAGAAAAAAAAGATGAGTAGAACAATGTATGCAATTCCCTGGCAGAAGTTAGACATTTAGTTCTTTGGTTATGGAATTCCGTGGAAGTTCGGTCAAGGATTGCCGAATGTCGGCGATGCAATGGCGAAGGTTGGTTGGCAAAGATGGGCTTGACTGGGGGTTGGTTTGAGGGTACTTTGACAGACCTTTGCAGCTAGAGGTCCCCAAAAGGCCTCACCTGGAAGCAACCGGCCTTTAGATGTTGAAGATAGGGGGTCAGCTGTGTTTGGGGAAGGTCGGGAACATGGTCGTCACTGTTGGCTTGTGGTTGTGGTCCACTACATAGGATGCCATCATAGTTGTGACCTAGAATTGGTGTCGTCGATCACAGGTGGCTCTCTCCAGATGCTTGCTGGTAGTAGTGGGAAGGTAAAGGGTCTAGGGTTTTGAGGGTATGGTGGTGGAAAAGAAGCTGGTGCCTCTTGACCGCGGGCAGCGGGGCCTATTACGGAGGAATGACTAACCAATTCCTCATAGTCTTACCCATGATTCTACAACAAGCACATCAACGAGCGTATCAGGACTCAAGAGTGAACGTTGATGTATACCAAATTAATGTGTACTGGGGAGCAGAAGCGATTAATTTAAGCTGCACAACAATAATAACGACATTGAATAAAAGAAAATTGCCCATCTCCCTCTCTAATTCTCATTCATAATGACCAAGGACCTTATTTATACCTTTCCGTCATAAACCATATATCTTAGAGAGGTCGTATTTCTTTGGGTTTGTAGTAATGGAATGCTTTCATTATATAAAATGAAGAACATTTATCATCAAAAGATCAATTCAATAATACCACTTAGGGATAAACACCGCAATTCTTCTTTGTGAGTCTCCACTATTTGAATATGAAACATCATAACAATGAATAAGAATGTAACGCCTATAGCTCCTATATGAACTACTGGGAAGATCGCAACGAAGTTGAAATCTAACAAAAGAAGTACACCGGAAGTGCTGCGAAATACTGTCCTGTCTTAAGAACCCTACTTAAAAGAGAAAAAAAGACTAGACTCAAAGAGATATCACTTCGATGATGGAAGATGGAACTTCACTTTTATAGCCAGATTGGATCTGGACTTAAACATCTTTGGATATTGCTTAGGGACGACTTGCACTCCACTTTTATTTTCATATCAAGAACGGTATATAGGTAAAATGACGAAAGATGACACGCTAGAATATTCCAAGGGCATATTACCCGCAACTTATTGAATATAAAATAAGTAAAAATACAACTAAGTTCCCAGGCCTCCCGTATACATCATATACCTTACTACTAGTTACCCCCTTATGATTCTCTTTTTGCCATGCGTCTCGTGACTTTTGGAAAAACAAATAAAATTAAAAGGGTAAAAGATATCGTGTTGACTCTTTTGCCATAGTAAATCAAATTGGAAGTTCATTTTGTTTACGTATTCAATCTTACTTTCCTTGTCTCTTTTATGTTGCCACCAAGGTATCTTACCATTAGACGATTTAAGCATTGTGAAAAAATTGGTTTTAAACCATAATATGTTGTATAAAGATTATAACGTGTTCTGATGTGAATTGTATTTTGGAAATTTTTAGCATTTTCTTATTTTTAATATTGTAATTTTTCTTTTATTATTTTTCATGTTTTACTTTTACTTATTAGGTTTAGTGAAGGTCATTTTAGGTTTTATGTAATGAAGAGATGTCACTAGTGACATCACTTCATGACATCAAATATGACATAAGTATTCCTTAGTGGCAAGTAATAGGCCCTTTTAGATCCTTCCCCTATTGCTATTAATATTGTATTCCCCATTTGGGTTAAATTAATCAAGATAATGGAGTTTTTGAGAGTATCTCATGTATGAGTGTTTTCTTTGAGTGCTCTTGGCAACGTTTACGTCAATTGATATCAGAGCCTAGTCAATTCACCCATTGTTGTGTAGGAAATCATAAACAAAGCAATATTGGCACCGAGGAAAAACGCTCGTGCCGGAATCGACCAACGCTTCATTCGATTAGAGGAACAAGTTGGATCGATTTTGGGCAAATTAGAGTCCTCCCTCAAGGCTGCTATTATCTCACCACCACCACCACCATCACCATCACCAACCTACGATTCGGCGTCCATCTAGGAGTGACAATTTTAGAAACGACACGAAAAAACGACACGGAACGACACGAAATTGACACGATATTTCGTGTTCGTGTCGTGTTCGTGTCGTGTTTTTTTGACACGAAGTCGTGTCGTGTCGTGTTCGTGTCTTAATATGAGTCGTGTCGTGTCGTGTTATCGTGTTTTTTAGGCGTAAAATTTAAGAAATTATGGTTGTCGTGTCGTGTTATTTTTTATTCGGGTCGTGTTCGTGTCAACTAAAAAAAACACGAAGTCGTGTCGTGTCGTGTTCGTGTCCGAAAAAACCATGTCGTGTCGTGTCGTGTTGGGCCAAAACACGACCCACTGACCCGATTTGCCACCCCTACTTCCATCCCCCCACCTCCACCCTTGGTTACACCACCACAAGTGAACCCGAAACTCTCAAAACCCCTCAATAAAAACCCAAAAGAAGAAGGAGAAAAATAGGTTTAAACCAACCCCTAGGGCTGAGACGAGGAAAGAGAAGAAAACGAAGAGCAAATCGGACCAGAGGAGGGCTGCAACAACAAAATCCACCCTTGATTCCAGCCCAACAACCCTCGTTGTACTCTGGCGAGTTCCGATGTTGGATACACAGGACGGTTGTGGCCACAAAGGGGCGGATCTAGCACTTCGTTGCCCAGAAATGGTGTTTGACCCAGGTGGATCTGAGTTTGCTTCAAAAAGAAAGAATGGAGAAGAAAACAGAAGAGGCAAAGAAGAAAAGGGGGAGAACAGAGAGGTCGAGACTTGTCGCTGGCCGAGAACAAAGAAGAGATGAAGATCGAATAATGGGAAGAGATCAGAGAACTTACCGGCATCTGGTTCCAGGCGCTGTGATGGCAGTGTGCCTTGCCGGAGAAGCATGCACTGCAGATAGGGTTCTTTGAAACCCTACAATTGTGTCGAGCAGTGTGGCAGATTTTGGGCTTGTTTTTCCACTGGCCATGTTTACCATTGGGTTTGTTCCGGGCATCAGATTATTTTATCTTGGGCTTAATGAAAGAGAGATGAAGGGCCTGATCAATTAATGTCCAACTTGGGCCCTTAGGCTACTTTCAAATGCTAAGAAATAAATGAGTTAGCTTTTTCAATAATCAAAAAGAAAATGAGAGAGCTACTTTCTTTGGGCTTGCCTATTTTCAGAATTTGCACACCCAGAAGTTTTAAAAGCTTGGTTTTAAGTGGTGGAGTGTGATATGAGTTGTATTTTTCTAGCATTTTCTTATTTCTAATATTGTAATTTTCCTTTTATTATTTTTCATGTTTTCGTTGACTTGTTAGGTTTAGTGAGGGTTATTTTAGGTATTATGTAATAAGGAATGTTTTAGTCTATGTGATGATCAACATCACCCCATAATTTCACATATGACATAAGCATTTCTTAGTGGGCAAGTAATAAGGCCTATTAGACCCTTTCCCTTTCCCTATTGCTATAAATATTGTAATCCCCATTAAACCATTTGGGGCAAATCAATCAAGATTATAGAGTTTTTGAGAGAGTATCTCATGTATGATTGTGTTTTCTTCGAGTGCCACTGACACTGTTTACGTCATGTTCTCTGTACTTTTTTTTTAATAAATTTTTACCGTCTTATGTTTTGAATTATATCGTACGATATGATATGCGATACGACACACGATACGCAATACATAGAGTTCGGATAGGTGACATGTATCGTGGTTTGGCAATCATGATTTTGATTGTTGACAAGTGACATGACCTCTTAGTTCTAGTTTTGAATTTGGTTCTAATAAAAACGAAGTAAATGCATTTGAACTTGGTTATTGTAAAAAATATATTTATAAAAAATTCAACAATATAATGGTTAAACAGTTACTGCATGGCGTGATATAAATATTTAAATTTAAGATCAGGATCTCATGTTTATGGGCCGCTTTGGTGGATGGACTTACTTATTGCAGTTCTTTCTTAGTATTTGTGTTATACTTGACGGTCTCGGATTACACCACCCCAAACATTGGTATATGCATTTTAAATCTCCAAATTGGCGTCCTTACTTTTAGCCTGTTGTACACTTTTAGCTATTATTAATGGATTTTTGTCTTACAACAAATGATAAATTGGAAGAAAAGGATGTTTTTTTGTAGGGTAAGCTGTGGCTCTCCTATTCACTGAAAAATCATAAGAAACACAAATTAGTACATAAACAAAGATGAAAAAGGAAGGAAGAAAGAAAAGAAACGCTAGTCTCTTGTCCCATGTACTTTCATAAAGAAGTATACAGCAAGCAGAAAGGTTTCAGGTTTGGGGTCTGATTCCCGCATTTCATGTACTGGCAGATAGGGATTTTTCAGCAAGGGCATCGGTATTTTGCAAGTTGGATTGAAATGTTGCATTTGCAGTCAGCTAATATCATGGAAGATGCAATTATATCAACTATAAACATTTCTTGGAAGATAATCTTATAACCTTTAAACTTCCTACATTGTAGTAAAAGTGAATGAGTACATAGGCTTTTGTCAATAATTTCATTTTTATGGACAAAATTTATCTGAGTAACTCTCGACTGTACTATTTTTTCAATTAATGTTTTGTGTTGCCTGTACTTCATATAACTTGTCTCCGAATTTTGAGTTTTAACATCAGTTTCTACATATCTGATTTCAGTATTTTGTGCAAATATCAAAATGGTGATGCTGATGACGGAAAGTCAAAACTGGGACTGTATGAGGGGCCTGATCAAGACTTGGCTGATATGCTTTAAAGGGATGTCTTGGAAGGCACCCCTGGAGTGAGATGGGATGATGCTGCAGGGCTAAGTGAAGCAAAAAGACTTCTAGAAGAAGCTGTGGTTCTTCCTTTGTGGATGCCTGACTATTTCCAGGTATTCCAGCTGGCTTAAAGCTGAATAATTGTTACGGATTCTTGAATCTGATTCAAAACATTCTAATTTTAACATACATCTGTCCAGATTTGCCTATTGTCATGGGTAGCTGCTTATTGTCAAAAAAGTTGTTTCTGGTCTGTCCGCGGACACCTGTGTAATATGTACACATGCTCTAGTTGATTATAAATTTGTGTGATTTGGACTCTGGCTCCCATTTGTTTCAGAATATTGTTGGAAGAGGTTGTTTATATATTTAGGGGAGGGAGCAAAATATATGAAAAAAGAGTGGAGAACTATTTGGTGAAAGGAACTATTTTATTAGAACTCACTAAATTTTGCTTGATGCAAAATGTGGAGACAACACCCCTATTTATACTATCCTCCAACTCAAATGAATGGTGGAGATTAAATTTACATCAAGGGTCAAGATTGAATCTCTAGAACTTTCCACATCTATCTACCATTTCTTACACTCTCCACAATACACAAGATGGATCTAGAATGTTCTTGGCAAAATATCACTCTTAATGGGTCTAACTTTATAGAGGCCCAATACTAACTAATTAGACAACCCAAACATTTAACCCAAAAATACAAACTAATAAAGCCCAATTATTTTAATTTAAAAAACAAGTTTAATTTTCAACACCCCCTCTTAAACTTAGTTTTGCAACTCCAAGTAGTCTTCGTAGCTTGTGGAACACTTCATGCTTCAGTGGCTTGGTAAAGATGTCGGCAACTTGATCATGAGACTTTACGTACTTCAGTTGTACCTCCTTCTTTTCCACACATTCACGAAGGTAGTGATACCTTGTGTCGATGTGCTTGCTTCTGTCATGGAAAACTGGATTCTTTGCTAATGCAATCGCCGATTTGTTGTCGACGCATATCTCAACCGTATCTTCAGGTATGTTAAGCTCTTTCAATAAATTCTTCAACCAAATTGCATGAGATACACAATTTGTTGTGGCGACGTATTCAGCTTCACAAGTGGAAAGGGTGACAATAGGTTGCTTCTTTGAACTCCATGTGAATGCAACATCTCCCATGTAGAACACGAACCCACTTGTGCTTTTTCGGTCATCTAAGTCTCCTCCCCAATCACTATCACTGTAGCCAACAAGCTTGAAACTGTTAGAGAATGAATAAAATAATCCATAGTCAATCGTTCCTTTAACATAGCGAAGGATCCTTCTTGCAGCCTTCAAGTGTGTTATTGTTGGAGTTTCCATATAACGACTGATAAGTCCAACTCCAAAGAGGATATCGGGCCTTGTGCATGTTAAGTATCGCAAGCTTCCAACGAGGCTCTTAAAATATGTTGGATCCACTATTTCTCCTTCTTCATGCTTTGACAGCTTGGTTCCACATTCCACGGGAGTGCTTACGGGCTGACATTCATTCATCTTGAATTTCTTGAGAACTTCCTTTGCATAGCTTTCTTGAGAAATAAATATTCCTTCTTTCTCTTGCTTTACTTCTATGCCAAGATAGTAGGACATGAGCCCAATATCGGTCATCTCGAATTCTCTTGTCATCACCTTCTTAAACTCCTCGATCATCTTTGCATCATTTCCTGTGAAGATTAAATCATCCACATACAAGCAAACAATTAACATATCTTTATTTCCATTCACCTTTGTGTATAGGGCATGCTCATAAGGGCATTTTTTGAAACCATTTTTATGAAGATATTGACCAATTCTACTATTCCATGCCCTTGGTGCTTGTTTTAGGCCGTATAATGCCTTGTTCAATTTTAACACCTTATCTTCGTTGCCTTTCACAACATACCCCATGGGTTGCTCTACATATACTTCTTCTTCAAGATGGCCATTTAAGAAAGCAGACTTCACATCCATTTGATGGATTTTCCATCTATTTTGAGCTGCTAAAGAGATAATTAATCTTATAGTTTCAAGACGAGCAACTGGAGCAAATACCTCTTCATAGTCAATTCCATACCGTTGCTTAAATCCTTTGGCGACTAATCTTGCTTTGTACCGCTCCACTTCTCCTTTAGCATTCTTCTTGGCTTTATACACCCATTTGACTCCAATAGCTTTGTGCCCTTTGGGAAGACTTGTCAACTCCCATGTGTCATTCTTCTCAATTGCTTTTATCTCATCATCCATTGCATCCTTCCATCTCTTGCTTTGTATGGACTCTTCAAAACCTATAGGTTCACAATCGGCAAAAAGACAAAAGAGAGTTATATCATTTTGATTTTCAGTTACCTCATATATTTCATCCAAGCTTCTGAAACGTGGGGCTCTTTCATGTGAACTTTGACTTGATGATGATGATGATGATGGATCTCCATGAGTGGATGATGGTGGTGATGGAGGTGGCGTAACAGGCTCTTCTAACTCTCCATTGCTGCTATCTTCATCTTCTTCTTCAAACAAAGGAAGAAAGTCATTATTTTCCTCCTGGGCATCCCACTTCCACGAGCCTTCTTCATCAAACTTGACGTCTCTACTCGTGATGACTTTTCCACTGATTGTATTGTACAACTTGTAACCTTTGGAGCGTGAATCGTAGCCAACAAATACGTATTTTTCACTCTTGTCATCAAGCTTTGTCCGCTTTTGATCTGGCACATGAGCATATGCAATGCTCCCAAATACTCTCAAATGAGAAATTCCGGGTTTTCTCCCGCTCCATGCTTCTTGTGGAGTTTTATTCCACACACTTCTAGTGGGGCTTCTATTTGACAGATAAACGGCACAATCCACAGCTTCGGCCCAAAATTCTTTTGGCATTCTTTTACTTTTCAACATGCTTCGAGTCATATTTAAAATGGATCTATTTTTTCTTTCAGCAACTCCATTTTGTTGAGGTGAGTATGCAACCGTTAAAGGACGGCGTATCCCATTTTCTTCACAAAACTTTTCAAACTCTTTAGAAGTGAATTCGCCTCCTCTATCGGATCGCATAGATTTTATTTCATAACCACTTTCTTTTTCCACAAGTGCTTTAAATTTCTTAAAAGAACAAAATACTTCTGATTTTTCTTTTAAGAAATAGACCCATGTCTTTCTACTAAAATCATCAATGAAAAGTAGAAAGTATCTATTTTTGCCAAAAGAACAAGGAGTAATAGGGCCACACACATCGGTATGAATGAGTTCTAGGGGCTTCTTTGCTCTTGTAATTGACTCTTTTGGAAAACTCATTCTAGAATGTTTTCCAAGTAAGCATCCTTCACATAATTGATCCGGATGATTAATGGGAGGCAACCCTTTAACCATTCCTTTGTTATGCAATAATTTTAAGCCACCAAAATTTAGATGCCCAAACCTTAAGTGCCAAAGCCAAGACATGTCTTTAAAACAAGCATTTAAACACATTGCACCTTCACTTTGAATGTTTAGCAAAAACATTCTATTTCTTGCCATAGGTACTTTAGCAATTAAATTCATTCTTTGGTCTCTTAAAGAAAGACTATGATCTTTCATGTGGATATCATAACCTTTCTCTAAGAGTTGCCCCAGACTCAAGATATTTGTTTTCATGTTTGGCACATAGTAGACATTTGAAATAAATTGGTACTTCCCATTTTTCATACGAATCAAAATTTTACCTTTTCCTTTCACCGGCACTTTTGATTCATCTCCAAAAGTAACATTGCCCTTTACCGATTCATCAAGTTCCACGAACATGTCCTTTTTTCCACACATATGGTTGCTTGCTCCCGTGTCAAGATACCACATCTTGCTTTCTCGATTATGTTCTCCTTTGTATGCTAATAACAATGTCGAATCCTTGTGCTTTTCCTTTTCAACATAGTTAGCCTTCTCCTCCACAATAGTCGAATTACTTCTGCATTCCGAAGCATAATGGCCGAATTTTTGACAATTATAACACTTAATTTGAGATTTTTCGTACCTTGGTCTCGTGTTGCCTTCTCTTCCACGTCCTCTTGCTGGATATGAGTTTTGCCTTTCATTGTTGAAATACTTCACACCGCCTTTTCCTCGAAATTGACATCTGCCTCTTCCTCTTTGGCTCCGTTCGTTGTTGTATTCTCTTCCTTCTTTTAGAGTAAGCTTTGTTTGAAGAGCTTGCTCTAAAGTCTCCTGACTTTTCCTGTTAAGTCTCTCTTCATGGGCTTTTAAGGAACCCATGAGTTCATCAATTCCCATAGAATCTGTATCTTTAGATTCTTCAATTGCTACAACAACATAGTCAAACTTGGAACTTAAAGAGCGAAGGATTTTTTCTACCACCCGTGTGTCACTCATATTTTCACCATTAGTTTTTAATTGATTGACAATAGCCAAAACTCTAGCAAAATAATCTGAAAGTAACTCGGAATCTTTCATATGCAAAGACTCGAACTCACCTCTAAGTGTTTGGAGACGAACCTTCTTTACATTCTCAATCCCCTTATGAGAATTTTGTAGAGTCTCCCATGCTTCTTTGGCGGTTGTGGCAAACGCAATTTTCTCAAACGTACCTTCATCCAATGCTTGGTGAATGAGAGTGAGGGCCTTTTGATCTGTCCTCCTTGCTTCTTTTAATCTATCCTTTTGAGCTTGAGATAGAGTGGCTTCATCTTGAGGCTCATTGTAGCCTTTTTCAACGATCTCCCAAACATCTTTAGAAGCGAGTAACACCTTCATCTTGATACTCCAATGGTTGTAGTTGTCTTTGGTGAGTTGGGGAATTTGGAAAGGAACCATACCATTAGCCATTTTAGAACCTTGGCTCTGATACCACTTTGTTGGAAGAGGTTGTTTATATATTTAGGGGAGGGAGCAAAATATATGAAAAAAGAGTGGAGAACTATTTGGTGAAAGGAACTATTTTATTAGAACTCACTAAATTTTGCTTGATGCAAAATGTGGAGACAACACCCCTATTTATACTATCCTCCAACTCAAATGAATGATGGAGATTAAATTTACATCAAGGGTCAAGATTGAATCTCTAAAACCTTCCACATCTATCTACCATTTCTTACACTCTCCACAATACACAAGATGGATCTAGAATGTTCTTGGCAAAATATCACTCTTAATGGGTCTAACTTTATAGAGGCCCAATACTAACTAATTAGACAACCCAAACATTTAACCCAAAAATACAAACTAATAAAGCCCAATTATTTTAATTTAAAAAACAAGTTTAATTTTCAACAAATATATCACCTTAGGTGCCAAAGTTTACAGTTATACCTTGATCCCTTGAAGGTTCATATATACTGAAAAAGTGCCACCAAAAGTCATCTCGGGGGTCAAAGTATATGATTGCAAACTTTGGCACTCAGAAGTCTAATAGACCAGAATAAATGAGGGTCAAAGTACAAATCACCCTTAAATTATTTTGATGTTAACAATAGAGATTGGGCCTTATTGTTCTTATTTGTTACTGTATAGCTCTATTGGTCTCCTCCCCCTTTATTGCTAGTATGTTCTATTGTTAGGTAGAGATGGGATTTGTATATGTCGTATTCTTCACGTATCAGCCATGCCGCCTAAAAAATAGAAGCAAATAATAAATGGAGGACTCAATGGAGTAACTCAAGCAATGTTGATGGAGCAACAAGCTGCAATGGGAGGTAGATAATCCAAATTCCTTTCCTCTCACACCTTTTGAACCTCCTGCCAGCTTTAACATTACCCATTCTGTTTTGATCGTTTGTGTTTTATTTGTAATACTAGAAAGCATTTGATGGGTGATTGTCTCTTTGTGGGCCTCAGGAAATGCCCTCCAGTAGCTCGTGGGCTTGCCAAATATTCATATTCCTAGTAATTGTTCCCTGTGTTCTTTAGGTTTGATTGAGGTGTCTTCTGACACGAGGAGGACGACCTTATATGTTGGGCAGTTATGGGAGCAGAATCGTTTGGGATTGGTTTTGAAGCTCTTGAAGAAATGATTTCTTGGTTATAATTGAGTAGATATGCACAACTTTGACGACCAGATGCTGAAGCTTTTTTATGGAATTGATTCTATGGAGATTTTTTGAATACAAATGTATTTCAGGACTCAAGTGTGTTTGGCTAACCACTAAATTGCAAGCTATGCCAAGATATGGTGAAATGAGCTATTGACGAATAGGGAAGTTGATGGGAAGCCACCTATCCAGTCGTGGCCAAAGATAGAAGCATCTGTGTAGTGCTTTTATTATGCAGACTTACGAGCGAAATCTGTTCGCCAGCTATGAAGCACCAACATTTCACCGCATGTGACATATTAGTGTCGGACACTCAAAGGACACAAGCACGTGTACAACACGGCTGTGAACGTGTCCAACATGCCATAGGTCTTGTAAAAGCAGTGAGAAACTTTGCGAACACACCCGAAACAGTTTGCTGGACAGGAGAAGACCCAAACAATTCATATATAGAGCATGTATAACTTAATAGGGATTCCAGTCTTTGATTCACCATCAAAGGAACTAAAAATGACAGGGGCTTCGCTTATTCGTTTCCTTTGATATATCTGATTCAACCATCTTCGTCATTGTTGTTCTTTATTCTTTGACCAAGAACCATCTAGGGTTGTGCATGGGTTCATGAGTTCAACCATTTAAGAGCTTCCCGCCTTGAGCAATGAATGGCGTGAGCACAGAGCGGTAGAGGGAGCGAGTGTGACTTAGGTTTAGGGTTTTCTTTTTTGTAATTGTATGGTTGAGATGTTCGCTTACAAATTTGCAATGGATGAGGCACACTTAAAGATAACTAGTTGTGCCCACGTGCGTTGCACGTGTGGCTGATCCAGATATTTGATTTGACAGGTTCGTAATTTTAGAGAGGTGATTGACATATGTAAACTAATTGATCTCGGTTTTAAGGCTATGAATTTAAATGGTATAGAGGGCTGAAAAATGGGGAGTGGTTGGAGGAAAGACTTATTAGAATGTTTGCAAATTAATAATGGAGTTTTATCTATAAATATATTTTATAAAGAGTTGGTTGTGGTGATTACTGGAATTTAATTGTTTGATTCTCATAGTTTGAAGTATATTGTGACTAATCTTGATTATATAATTGTTCATTACTTTATTATTTCGTTTACTTTAGTTCATTTGTGATATTTAAAGACTACTTTATTTATGAATAAGGTGTATTTCAAGAAAGATCATAAATAAAATTATGATTATATTGTATGTACATATGCCGTCATTAACCAAAATATGTAGAATTGAAATTACAATTTAATATTCATTATACATATTAAAGTAAATAAATGTAGTTACTCTATAAATATAAGACTTAAAATCTTTAATGTAGGCAAATTGATTAGGCAGATCGCTACCAAGAATCTCATCATGCTTAGCAGTATGTATATTTATCAGATGTGTTTGGGAGTTCCCCCCAAACACTTCAGCAGAGACTATTTCACTAAATCTTAATAATGAAATTGAGTCCCCAATGAAGTGGTCAAAGGAACTCTAGAGGACAACTTATGTTTCTTCAATATTCTTAATTATTTTATTTTCTTATTTACTACTATTAACATACCCTACTATTCAAATTATGTTGATTTATTTGTTTCAAGTTCTAAATATTAGCTTAAGAGGGGACACAAATGTAAAAGAATAAAGGCATGTGCAGTGAACGTAGTCCTAAATGTGTGTTATATGATAGGTGGAGAATATTTGTTACTATATTTGTTACTAAATGTAGTAGTGACATCCACGAACTAAGCAGTAACATCTACAGCTACTGATTGACATAATGGATCCACTACATATCCAAATTCAGTGGATGTTATCTCCATTTTAATAGAAGAAGGAAATTATTTGCCTATATTGAGTATTGTCATCCTCAAACAGTTGGAGGCTAATGTTATAGAACCGAAATCTGATCGAATACAACAAAAAAAGAAACCAATGGGAATGAAGCAGTCCACATTGACCCTATAAACCCAACTTTGAACACTCATAAACAAGTTGAGTATTCCAACACAATAAGTACAGATATGACCAATGAGAAACTACAAGTTACATTGATTTATATAAAGCTATAATATCATAGTTCATAAGTTAATTTAGTACAGTTATTATTAATTGCAACCAGAAATTGTAAACTGAATTCATACTAATCAAGCTAGACTTCATGGAATTTTGGTTGGGATTTATTTCTTCATTTACGGATTTTTTAAAACTAAGGTTAAGAAGATCAAGCTTTCATTTATTTCTTGTCCATATAATAAATAAAAAGGTGGAATATATAAGATTACAGAGAGATCTCAAACCAGGGAAAAACTGATGCAGTATTGAATTTGTCTAAGGTATGCCCAAGCCCACGTCTAACAAAGCTTCATATGTGGCGATTCACCTCAAATCGGGTGAGGCACCTTCATTAAGGCCTATGCCTTGCGGCGTAGGCGGTAGGCTAAAGCATGGCTTAGGCTCACCTCATTATACATTTCGAATAAAGTATAAAATTTTAATGAATGTGATTCGCCACATTTACGTTACAATAGATGTTTATGTCCTATGAAGGATTTTGTCTACTATCATCTAGTCAATGACACATAGTTTTATCGAATCCTATATAAGAAAAACTATCTCAATTATTTGTCTTAGGATAAGGAGTTGAATGCCTATTCTAGCCCATAAAACAACACTGACAGACGTTTCTTTTTCATTTTTGGGAACATAAGACAATCTTACATAGATCAGTTTTTCGTCAACTGGTTTCCAATTGGTCCTAAATACTATTGGATAGGGAATGCAAGAAATTTTTACTTCGTTTCAGTCCCATAATACCATTAACATATCCTTGGAGTCAACTTTTATATTGATAGTTCACCTATAGGACTGAGATCCATCTTAAATTAGGACTCCAAGAAGAATGAATTTAATTTAGGGAAGATCTATAATTTTATTATGAAATTTTCAAGTAGATTAGTATCTTTATTCTTTTTCCTATCACCTTGTACACATTTCAAAATCAATACGACAACAACAATAAAACCTAATTACAGCTTGATGACATGTCAAATGAATGGAATTAAAGACAAGAATACGTAAGTTTTAAGTTAAAAAAATATAATGAAAATATTTTAAAAAAATTAAGTTAAAAAAGCATATATTTGGCTAATATAAAAAAATATGTGTGAATACGTAAGTTCTTGCATCAAAGTCATTTTAAACTTAGTGGTCCAAAAATTCCACTCACTGAGTACCCAATTGCTCCAAAAAAGCACACCAAATAATGAATCATCACAGACTTTGATTCTTTTGGTTCATAGGTTGTTTCATTCATCATGATATCAAAACGTTAAATATGTATATTGCAATGACTTAATTTTGTTTATCCAAACAATTATATTATTCATTAGTTTATAAAGATTTGGGTATCTACTTGGTTCTACTCTATAATTTGTTATACATGCGTAGTTTGTGTTTCATATCATTCAATTGATATGATGTAATTTGTTTCCTAACTCTTTAATTTTTTTTCTTTTCCATAACAAAGAAAAAAAAGCTACAAATTGCAAATTGTAAAGCGTATGAATTTTTTTAGCTCATCTACATATTTCTTCAATTGGTTTCATGATGGACAGTAAATTAAATAAAAAATGATAAGTAAATTCGCAATTATACATTAATCAATTGCAATTACCCCGTGAATAAAATTAAGATTCCTTCACTATGAGATTGAAAGTCCAAAATTTTATAAGAAATACTGACAATATCCTATAAAAATCCAAACGAAATATATTACCATCTCGAATATAAATTATACAAAACAGTTTCAATATGGTATTAAGTATTTCACATACCACGTAAACAAAAGTAAAATTTCTTCACTCTCAGATTGACAATTCGAGCTTGTACCACCAATGTTGACAATATCCTACAAGAATTAACAATTACTTACAAAAAAGTGAAATGATAATAATTTCTTACGAACTATCAAATTACATTCCTACTACTGTTAACATACTTGTAAAGAGTAAGAACATCGTATTATATAAGAATGACAATAAATCCCAAAAGTAAATAGTTGTCTTAGTGCCATCAACTAATGTATGTAATAGTGAACTTCCACCATACGATTTTTTTTTGTGTTATCATGAGTGAAATTTCCGTAATTAGAAATTATATAATAATGAAAATATACCATAAATTTAAGTACTTGTCTTATCTGTAGTACCAAAATATTGAACTTCCACCTTGTGAAAATAATAAAAAAATTTATTACCATGAGTGAAATTTTCGTAATTAGAAATTATATAAGAATGACAATAAATCATAAATTAAGTACTTGTCTTAGTTCCATCAATTATTGTAGTAGTGAACTTTCACCTTACGAAAGTAATAATTTTTTTTTATCATGAGTGAAATTTTCATAATTAGAAGAAAATCACAAAAAATAAGCACAATCTTTAGTACTGGAAAGGTTTATATCAGGCATAATTTTCAAATTATTAACATTTAAAACAGTAGGCATATGTGAATGTATATAATTGCTTTAAAATTAACATTAAATTTAGAATATGTAATAAGTGCACATATCTAAAAACATGAAAAAAAATGAAAATGGAAAATACAAACTCTGATCACAAATGAGAGACAAAATTCTTCAATGAGATATATATAATTATAAAATTTATGTAATTGTCTTCATCTTCAAATTAACAAATGCATATTTTGTTGACATAATAAAAAATTATAGACGGAATTAGGAGTATTGAGCTTAATTTTGGCAGAAGAAATGATAGCAATGAAGCAAAGAAAAGCAAAGAAACGATGGACTTTCAATTAAATAATTCTTTGAGCGTCCATTTGTAAAGATGAATTTCTAGGGTTGGAAGATGAATGTATTTTGATGGTTGATATGCCTGAATGAATAGGAGAGAGATATGATGCATGAATGTGAGTGAATTGAAAAATGAAATTTGAGGCAATTGAATTTGAATTTCCTGGGTTGGAACATGAATGTATTTGGATGCTTGGTATGTGTGAATGAATATGAGAAATATGAAATGAAATGAACCTGGTTATTTCGTAGGAGCAAATGAATTAGGGAAGTATATGTTGACTATTATTAAGGGTATAATAGAAATTTTAAATTTAATGAGGGTAGTTTAGTCTTTTAACTGTCGAAGAGGAAGTTCCCTCTTTTTAAGTAGTAGAGATGTAAAGACTTAAGGAGATCTTATATAATATATATGATGTCTCGCTCTTAATTCGTGTTAATAGTTCATTGTGTCAATTGATCTGTATTAATTTTAAAAACTAGTTTGACTACTAATTTTAACGTGCATTTAACTAACAATATGTCAAGTAAAAAAGGTGACGCCCGCCTGCAAGGGCGGACCCACCCCATCCCGAAGGGGTGCGGCCGCACCCATAACAATCTCCGAAATTTCTGCCGGGTATAGTGGAAAAAAAACTATGGACCCATGTGTAAGTTATGAAAATAAGGGGTTAGCAGCAAATAAATCTTTTGGGGCGGATATATAAATAGACTAAAGAGAAAAGATTTTAAATCTAACCTAAATCTATTCTCTCCCTCTCTCTTTCAGAACTCAGCCGCCGACCTCCTCTCTATTCTCTCTCTTGGACAACTCTCCTCTCCCTCTCCCTCCCCTCCTCTCCCTTGCAAACTTCTGTCCGCTCCTCCTCTCCCCGGTGCTATCAAAGAAGCAGTAGCTAGCAAGCAGGAGCTGCCCGCTCCTCCTCTCCCCTGCCTAGGCTGCCTTCCTTTTGACACAAATCAGGTATGTTAATTTAGTTGTTAATTTTAAAGTTTAATAGTATTTAGTTGATATGAAATTGTATTTAGTTGTTAATTTTAAAGTTTAATAGTATTTAGTTGTTATTTGAAATTAGTTTAGTTGCTGAATTTTTTAGTTGAAATTAGTTTAGTTGCTGAATTTTTTTAGTTATTATTGTTATTGTTGATGAATTTTTTACTTTTTGTTATTGTTGTTGAAATTAATATGCTGAAATTAGTTGCTGATTTTTTTCACTTCTTGCTATAATTGCTGAATTTTTTATTTTTTGTTATTATTGCTGAAATTAACTGCTGAATTTTTTTAGTTTTTATTATTGTTGCTAAAATTAGTATGCTGAAATTAATTGTTGATTGTTATTGTTGCTGAATTTTTTGGTGAAACTATTAAACTTTAATTTTAATTAGTAACTAAAAATATAATTTGAAATAATGTTTCAGATTTAAGCAATTATGTTGAAGTATTTCAAAAAGATCCGCGAAGAAAGTTCAAGTCACTAAAAGGGGATCATAATTTTGACTATCTATATATGTTAATTTTGATTATACGTCGCGTTTTTTTTTCGTATGTGTTTCGCCCACACCGCGATAAATTCTTGGGTCCGCCACTGCCCGCCCGCCTTCCAGCAGCGCACACACGCGCGGGCACACACACACACACACACACACACACACACACACACACACACATATATATATATATATATATATATATATATATATACATATATATATATATATATACATATATATATATATATATATATATATATATATATATATATATATTGCCATATCCCTGCCGTATCATGTCCAATTTTATTAATTTTGTCGTGTCGGTGTGCTGTTATCATGTCCAACACTACCACATGTAGCCGTGTCTGTGCCTCATTGCTCTCCAGAAAAGTTTTTTCTTTAATTCTCGTGGAATGAGCTTGTGAGGAGTAGGGAAGTTGATTGGAAGCCGCCTATTCTGTTGTGGCCAAAGATGAAGAAGCATATGTGGGGTGTTTGTATGATACGGACTTGGGGGTGTGATCTGTTGACCAGGGTTCTAAGCTACCGATAGTGACGGAGTACATTAAGCATTTAAGCTTCTTTGCACCCGGGCCAGCCTTTGTTAGAGTGATGAGTGGAGGATTGTCTGGTTCATGCAGGGTCTACAGCCTCACTTATGCCATGAACTGAGCTCGAGGGATATTCCCCATCTGGAGAAGGTTATAGAGTATGCTTTGCGAGTTGATTATATGATCAGGGAATTTTTTTCCCCGTACGATGATGAAGCATTGTATACTGGAAAAATTTTCACTGTTTCTTTGGCAATGAAATGAATGTCTTTGTGTTGGAATATCATGTCATTGATTTTACCATGGATCTTTACTATAATACATTTGCGCATCGTATCTCAAATGTTGTAGTCTTAGAGATATTTTTTTTCAGTTAGAGAAAGGAGGCATTCCTTGAATATGTATCTAAAAATTTGTTCTTTCAGTGATTCTTCACCCTCCCTTAATTTCTATTTAAATTTGTTGAGCTGATGCAATCATGGATAATGGTTGGAGGGGACAAGCAGGCCCTTGCCCCCTGTTGCTACATTCAAGTGATTTTGCTGCGACGCTTGCGGTCACCGGGTAGCAAAGTTTCCAAAGAAGAATTAACTGCGGGGGTCATCCGAGTCCCGCACGTTTCAGACGGTATTCCCCCCGTGAGTTTATGACCAAGCTATGTTAAGGGAGGAGACCGGAGAGTGAGATAAATTATAAATAATAAAGTTGGGGCCTTATTCTTGCTTATTTTGTTATTGAATAATCTTTAGTGGTTCCCTCCCGTTTTGTTGTATATTCCATTGTTAGCAATGTAAGGTAGAGATAAGGAATATGTGTGACACCCCGACTAATTAAATACCGGGTAGATACTCCTTTATTAAATTAATACAACATGCCAAGTTGGTTCAGTTAATAGCGTCACTGTCGAAAAACGTTTTAACAATTACTAGCCACCTAAAGGGAAAACCCAGTGCATGAGTATTTAAAAAGTGAGTTGTCAATTTTAATTAAATCCGATTAACATGCAATAAGAAGATTATGAAATGCTAATATAACCACCACAACATAGTCACAATAGAAATAACATAATATAATAATGAATCTGGAGGAATACTCCTCACAACAATTCGAATACAGGAATGAACAAATACTAAGTCTGCATCACTAAATTAATTACAACCCAAAATCTGAAATAACTGAATCGATAAAGTGTCCAAGAGAAATGGGGCGACATGCCTTACAGATGAGAAAATCTGATAGTATAGAGTCAAGTTCGAAAGTTGAGGCGTCTACTGTCAAGGTCCTGTAACTTCCACAGCAGCTACAGTACGTCACCTGAATGGAACTCCTATGCTTAGTGTCCTTGTGGCTGCGCACCTAAAAGGTTTTTACAAAAAAATTGATTTGAAAGCAAACGGCTCAGAGCCCGATTGTGAAAATAGTTTAAAAATAGCAAGTGTTTAATATCATTAAACAGTGAATATAAAGTACATGATAGTGTGTGCACTCACATGAGTTCCTCACCTCTCAACTAAGTGTGCACTCCTATCGTACCCGTACTCATTCTAGTTATTCCCATATCTAACTAATCCGATACAAAATCTAACATTACTATACGATTCATAATTTAATTCCCGACATCTTCATTTAAAGAGAGTTTTACTTTACTTCACAGTTTCCCATATTAGTAATACTACTTACTAGAGATATTCCATTTTATCTTTACAAAACGTTGCTATTATTTATACTCACATTTATACATGACAATTCATTTCAATTGACAGTATTTTATTCTCAACATAAATATACAACACTAGCACCCCGAGACTAAGCTGCGGTGCACACATACTCTGCTATCCAATCCCGGTACATCACGTACATAAGGACCACGCATTCCGATTATCTCAGGAATCGTTCTCAAATAACAACAATCACACAAAATGGAGGCGAACACAGTTCACATCACATGGGTCACGCACATACCAACGCTCCCATGATCAGCAGACTTATTAACTTCTCAATATGTCCTTCTTTGACCTATGTCCTCGAGGTACCAATCTAAATTCCCCCGTAGGCACACAAAGATTAGATGGCCCTAATCGAACGCAGACCTCCCATGATAGCAAGTATGGTAGGTATGTTATACACATAAAATCACATATACTAAGCATTCACACATCTTAGATATCTCGAATTATTAATATAGGTATACTTCTCGTTCTTATACCGTCATTTAGTGTTATACGTTTACAAGTCCCCAATTTATGTATATTAACGTTGTCAACTCTTCTCACGTCGTAATTAGGTACTCGTTTCCTAATCCACAAATGTCATCCGATTTACTCCAAGATTCTAAGTTTTACTCCTCACGTACTCCAATCTCTCAATTATACTCACTGGTCAATAAGGGAAGGCTATTACTCCATTAAATAAGTCTACGGGAACATTTGAAATAAAATCAGGCCTAAAAGGCCATTCTGTCAACTCGTTAGAAGTCTCGTTCGAACGAGGTCGTTCGAACGAAAGGCTTCGAACGAACTACCAACTCGTTAGAAGGGATACTATCATCTCGTTAGAAGTTCGTTTGAACGAGGTCATTCGAACGACCTAGGCAGGTCTTCTAATGAGA
The DNA here is from genome assembly GCA_949130495.1 of Sambucus nigra. Classification (NCBI taxonomy): domain Eukaryota; kingdom Viridiplantae; phylum Streptophyta; class Magnoliopsida; order Dipsacales; family Adoxaceae; genus Sambucus; species Sambucus nigra. The sequence continues at coordinate 548,489,087 of OX422212.1, read as the reverse complement.
TGGCAGAACACGCCCAGAAATCCCAAAATCCGTTTTCTCTTCATTCCTCTCTTCTCTAAATCCACCCTAAGGTCATCTCAATAGCATTTTAGTGTTCCTAAACCACTCTAAATCCTCTTAGGTTGTTTCTTAACATATTTTAGGGTTCAAATACTCCAAATCAACATGCAATTTACATAAATTCTCAATTTTTCACTCCAAACCCTATGAACATGAACCTAGGGTTTAAATGCAATTAAATACTCCTTATTAATCCATTTTCATATCATCAAAAGTTATGTTTTGTGTATCGAATTCGTCCATAGTCATTCTACATGCAAATTCCTACCCAAAACCACAAGTTTCACAATAATTTCATTGGGTGTTCTTCATCAAAATTTTCAAAACATAAACAGTTTTCAACACTACACATGGAAGAAATATTCATTGCAAATAATGACATCCAAACACTTGCCTTAGATTTTTTCTTCTGAGTTGATGTTGGTGAACGAAGGTTGATTTCTCCCCTTTCTCTACAGAATTTCTCCCAAGGATGGTAATGTTGGTTGAGGTTTCTTTTGGAACCTCTTCAAACTCTCCCTTTAACTCCCGTAGCCCTCTAACTTACCAAATGCTGATAATGGACTTAGTGGGTTCTTTTAAAATATCTAAATTAACACTAAAATTCGCGGGTCTTAATTTCCTAATTTTTAAAATTATCAAAATACCCTTCTAGGTTGCCGGTTTGGCCTAAAAGTGCCCCGGGACCCAAACTAAATCCACGACTAGTGTTTTCTGACTATTTCGACCCTTCTGGACACGTTGGCGCACTCAAAATGACCATTCGGTTGATAAAAATATAATTCACTTTTTAATTTAAATAATTACATTCCTGATGCGACTGACACGTGCGTCCCAACTAAATTTCCCAAATTGTCGTATTTCAGTCTCGCGACAATTTTAATATTTTCAATACTCATATATTACCATACCTACACATCATAATCAAATACCAACTCACATCTCACTAGTATTTATATCCGGATTCATTCTCAATTCATTCTCGTTTAATTCAATTAATCCCTTAAATAAAAATCAATAAAAAATACGGGGTATTACATACTTCCCCCTAATAACAGAATATCGTCTCGAAATTCGGAACTAAATAGTACCTGATAAAAATAACTCTGGATGACGCTCACGCATCTCATCCTCGCGCTCCCACGTGGACTCCTCGGCATTATGATGCCGCCACTGAACATGTACTAATGGTACTATCTTCGACCTCAGTTTCTGCTCGCTTCGGTCCAAAATAGCAATTGGCCCCTCCTCGTAGGAACTATCAAGATGAAGATCGATGTCCTCTAAAGCAATGTGAGTATGGGCCAAATCATCCCTAAGATATTTCCTTAGCGAGGAAATATGGAACACATCATGAATCCTATGCAAGTGCTCCGGTAACCCAAGTCGATACGTAACTGGTCCAATCCTCTCGATGATAGGAAATGCCCCACATATCTCGGTGTCAGTTTCCCCTTCTTCCCAAAATGCATAATCCCCTTCATAGGAGATACCCTGAGTAACACCTGGTCTCCCACCTTGAATTCTCTAAAGAACCTCTTGGCATCAGCATAACTCTTCTGCCGGTCCTGAGCTACCCGAATGCGGCTTCGTATCATCTCTATCCTTGCCGAAGTGTCCTGAATCACTTCCAGCCCAAGGAGTTTGTTATACCCCACCTCTAACCAACATGCTGGGGAACGACAAGGTCTACTGTACAACGCCTCAAATGGAGCCATGCCAATGGTGAACTAGTAGGAATTATTATAAGCAAACTCCACCAGTGGGAGGTACTGCACTCAAACACCTCCAAAGTCTAAGATGCACATACGCAACATATCCTACAACATCTGATTTGTTCTCTCTGTTTGCCCATCAGTCTGCGGGTGATAAGCCGTACTCAACCGCAACTCCGTACCCATGGCATCCTGGAAACTCTCCCAAAATCGTGAAACAAATATCTTGTCTCGGTCAGACATAATATTTAGAGGCACTCCGTGCAGTCTCACTATCTCCGCAATAAAAATCTGGGCATACTGTCCCGTAGTGTAGTCTGTCCTCACGGGTAGTAAATGAGCAACTTTGGTCAACCTATCCACAACCACCCATATGGAGTCATGACCCCTCTGTGACGTAGGTAACCCCATGATAAAGTCCATGGATATGCTCTCCCATATCCACATCAGAACCTCTAACGGTTGTAGAAGTTCTGCCGGTTTCTGATGATCCACTTTTATTAGTTGACAAGTGGCGCATTTAGAAATGAACACTGCTATATCTCTCTTCATCTCTCTCCACCAATACTGGCGTCTCATGTCTTGGTACATCTTATCCCCACCAGGGTGTACCGCGAACCGTGCGACTCTGCCATTACTTCGTGTCGCAAGTCTTCCCCTTCCGGAATGACCAGTCTCCCATTGAAGCGTAATCCCCCGTCTGAGCTAACGGTATAGGACTCGGCTCCTTCTACTAGTAATTGAACTATCTGCTCCTGACAGAACGAGTCATTTGCCTGGGCCTTTATCACTCTCATAACAATCTGAGGTGTAACAGTCATCACAGACATGAATGATCGGGCCACTGCATCCTGGTGTCCCAACTCCTTCCACTTAGCTTTCCACACCTCGGCCACCTCATCTACTGGCCTACGGCTCAACACGTCTGCTACCACGTTAGCCTTCCCTAGGTGATATTGGATATCAAACTGATAATCCTTCACAAACTCAAGCCACCGTCGTTGACGCATATTCAGTTCCTTCTGCGTGAAGAGGTATTGTAGAGACTTGTGGTCTGTGAACAACCGAAATTTCTCCCCCAGGAGATAGTGTCTCCAAATCCGAAGAGCGAATACGACTGCCGCTAACTCCAAGTCATGGGTGGGATAATTCTTCTCGTGAGGCTTAAGCTTACGGGAAGTATAAGCTATGACCTGACTCTCCTGTTGCAGCACACCTCCAAGTCCTTGTAAGGACGCATCGGTGTAAACTAAATACTCAACTCCCGATCTGGGCAACGCTAACACAGGCGATGAGGTCAACTTGTCCTTCAACTCATCGAATGCCAACTGACAGGCATCGCTCCAGATGAATGACACACCCTTGCGAGTCAGATGTGTCAAAGGACCCGCTATCTTTGAGAAACTCCGAATAAACCTCCTGTAGTATCCTGCTAGGCCCAAGAAACTACGGATCTCAGTCGGTGTCGTGGGCTGTCCCCACTCCCTCACCGAGGATACCTTCTCCGGATCAACAGATATTCCCCGGTCTGAAATGATATGCCCCAAAAACTGAACCTCCTTCAGCCAGAACCCACACTTCTCATACTTTGCATAAATCTCGTTCTGACGCAACGTCTGCAAAACCTATCTCAAATGCTCGGCGTGCTCCCCTTCTGTCTGGGAGTAAACCAGGATGTCATCAATAAAGACGATGACGAACTGGTCTAGGAACTCTCTGAACACCCTATTCATCAGGTCCATAAACACGGCTGGAGCGTTGGTCAAGCCAAAAGGCATAACCCGAAACTCGTAGGAACCATACCTCGTCAAGAAATCAGTCTTCGAGACGTCCTGTTCCCTGATACGCAATTGATGGTATCCCGATCGCAAATCAATCTTTGAGAAGAAGGAAGCTCCTCTCAGCTGGTCGAATAAGTCATCGATTCGGGGCAACGGATACTTATTCCGTATCGTGACCTTATTCAACTCCCGGTAATCTACACACAACCTCAATGATCCATCCCTCTTCTTAACGAACAACACAGGGGCACCCCACGACGAAGTACTCCTCCGGATAAACCCCTGACCCAACAACTGCTCTATCTAATCCCTTAGCTCTCTCATCTCTGCTGGAGCCATACGGTAAGGTGCGCGGGCAATTGGCCGAGTGCCCTACGTCAAATCGATTACAAAATCTCTCTCTACTCGGAGGTAGTCCAAGTATCTCCTAAAATACATCAGTAAACTCCCTAACAACTGGAATCGAATCAAGTGGTATCACCACTTCCTTAGAGGTCTCCTCCTCTATATAGTACAAGTGAGTGGACGATCCTCCCTCATGGCGAGGCATCGCCACTAAAAACATCTCCTGCCCGGGAATGGCAAAGATAATACTCTTACTGAAACAATCAATCATGGCTTGGTACGCAACTAGCCAATCCATACCAACAATCGCATCATACCCAGTTATCTCTAATACTAACATATCAGCGGGTAAAGTAAACCTCCGGATCTCTATACCCACACCTCTAAATATAAGGGAAATCACAGAACCCCTACTCAACGGTGAATCTACGCAAGTAATCGGGCTCTCTGCAGTACTAACAACCCCAAAGTGCGTGCAAATCTCGTGGCAATGAAACAGTGTGTGGCCCCCGTATCAAATAAAATACGCCCCATAGTCCCCTGAATAGAGAACATACCCTCAATAGCAGGTGGATTCTGTGGGACTGCGGCATGCTGGAGCTGGTACACTCTCCCATACTGAAGCTGCCCCTGCTGGACTGGGACCGCTGAAATGGGTGGTAATGCTGCCATCTGTGGTGGTGCTGGGAGGGCGGCGGGAAACATAGGCCTCTATGGTTCGTGTCGAGCACCCTGCTGTTGCTGTTGTGGGGCCCTTCCCCTATCAGGACAATCCTGGCATTTGTAGCCAATCTTGCCACAAATGAAACACTTCCCCGGGAATTTTCCCCCTCGTTGTCCCTGCTGCCCACGGCCCTGAAGGCCGTTACCATTCCTACCTTGACCATGCTGGCCCTGCTGAAACTGCTACTGCTGACCATTCTGGCCCTGCTGGCCCTGATGGCCGTTCTGACCCTGATGGCCATGTCTGAAACCTCCCTGGCTATTCCTAAAACCCCAAGATCTGAATCTCTTAGGATCCCCCTGTTGGGAACCTTGTTCACCCTGCCTGTGCTGACCCTGAGCAGATTGTGCCCCACTGGCACCATTTCCCCCTGTCCTGCCCTGATGGCTGGACTCTCCTGATCTCTTACTCTCAGACATGTGAAAGCGGTGATCCTGGCAGTGAAGTAGTGCCGCGTTAACCACATCATAATAAGTGGCCAACGAGAGGTTTCCCAACAAGTGCTGACGGATCCTCCAAGTCAATCCATCCATGGACTTCTGAATCTTCTTCTCCTCGGTTGGAATCTCATCGGGAACGATGTTCAAGAGATTAATAAATTCGTCCTCATACTCGGCCACGGTCTTCCCCTCCTGCTTGAGGTTCATTAACTTCCTCCTCATTTCAGTGTGAACAACTGATGGAAAATATTTGCGGTCAAACCGCACCCAGAACTCCTGAATAGAAAGGGGGTCGCTCTCTTCCGCGGTGGTAATGGACTCCCACCACTGCAACGCTGATCCTACTAGCTTGAAAGTAGCCAGTATCTGCTTCTGAACATCCGTGAACTCGTACATTCTTAAGTTCCTTTGAATGTCCTTCCTCCACTGACTGGACACAACAACGTCGGAGCTACCTGCAAACTCCGGAGGGTGTGCTTTCTGAAAAGCATCACGAACGCGTTCCCAAGAAGACGGGAATGCATGATCCTGAACTGGCGCTGTTGCCGGCGCCTGAGGCGGTGCCTACTGCACAACTGCGAGGGCGATATTTACCGCTTGGGCTACAATAGCTGCAACCTCTGCGGCATTCATGGTGCCCTGAACTGGTGCAGGCTGTGGCTCTGGCTGAGCATCCCTAGGAACTCGCCGCGCACGTCGTGGAGGCATCTGAAATGAGAGTAAAGTCTTATAAGTTCGCAGTTATTATCTTAAAATAGCTGAAGAGCGAAACATACACATAAGAATACAACAGTCCTAAAATATAGGGCTCTACATCAAAGAAAGCTCAACGAAAATATAACAAGCCGTACAGATCCTAAGGACAATAGAACCTGATGCTCTGATACCACTTGTGACACCCCGACTAATTAAATTCAGGGTAGCTATTCCTTTATTAAATTAATACAACATGCCAAGTTGGTTCAGTTCATAGCATCACTGTCGAAAAACGTTTTAACAATTACTAGCCACCTAATATTTAAAAAGTGAGTTCTCAATTTTAATTAAATTCGATTAACATGCAATAAGTAGATTATGAAATGCTAACATAACCACCACAACATAGTCACAATAAAAATACCATAATATAATAATGAATCTGTAGGAATACTCCTCACAACAATCCGAATACTGGAATGAACAAATACCAAGTCTGCATCACTAAATTAATTACAACCCAAAATCTGAAATAACTGAATAGATAAAGTGTCCAAGAGAAATGGGGCGAGATGCCTTACAGATGAGAAAATCTGATAGTATAGAGTCAAGTTCGAAAGTGGAGGCGTCTACTGTCAAGGTCCTGTAACATCCACAGCAGCTACAATACGTCACCTGAATGGAACTCCTATGCTTGGTGTCCTTGTGGCTGAGCACCTAAAAGGTTTTTACAAAAAAAATAGATTCGAAATCAAACAGGTCAGAGCCCGATTGTGAAAACAGTTTAAAAATAGCAAGTGTTTAATATCATTAAACAGTGAATATAAAGTACATGATAGTGTGTGCACTCACATGAGTTCCTCACCTCTCAACTAAGTGTGCACTCCTATCGTACCCGTACCCATTCTAGTTATTCCCATGTCTAACTAATCCAATACAAAATCTAACATTACTATACGATTCATGATTTAATTCCCTACATCTTCATTATAGAGAGTTTTACTTTACTTCACAGTTTCCCATATTAGTAATACTACTTACTAGAGATCTTCCATTTTATCTTTACAAAACGTTGCTATTATTTATACTCACATTTATGCATGACAGTTCATTTCAATTAACAGTATTTTATTCTCAACATAAATATACAACACTAGCACCCCGAGACTAAGCTGCGGTGCACACATACCCTGCTATCCAATCCCGGTACATCACGTACATAAGGACCACGCATTCCGAATATCTCAGGAATCGTTCTCAAATAATAACAATCACACAAAATGGAGGCGAACATAGTTCACATCACATGGGTCACGCACATACCTACGCTCCCATGATCAGCAGACTTATTAACTTCTCAATAAGTCCTTCTCTGACCTATGTCCTCGAGGTACCAATCTAAATCCCCCCGTAGGCACACAAAGATTAGATGGCCCTAATCGAACGCAGACCTCCCATGATAGCAAGTATGGTAGGTATGTTATACACATAAAACCACATATACTAAGCATTCACACATCTTAGATATCTCGAATTATTAATATAGGTATACTTCTCGTTCTTATACCGTCATTTAGTGTTATACGTTTACAAGTCCCCAATTTATGTATATTAACGTTGTCAACTCTTCTCACGTCGTAATTAGGTACTCGTTTCCTAATCCACAAATGTCATCCGGTTTACTCCAAGATTCTAAGTTTTACTCCTCACGTACTCCAGTCTCTCAATTATACTCACTGGTTAATAAGGGAAGGTTATTACTCCATTAAATAAGTCTACGGGAACATTTGAAATAAAATCAGGCCTAAAAGGTCATTCTGTCAACTCATTAGAAGTCTCGTTCGAACGAGGTCGTTCGAACGAAAGGCTTCGAACGAACTACCAACTCGTTAGAAGGGATACTGTCATCTCGTTAGAAGTTCGTTCGAACGAGGTCGTTCGAACGACCTCGGCAGGTCTTCTAACGAGATGGCAGAACACGCCCAGAAATCCCAAAATCCGTTTTCTCTTCATTCCTCTCTTCTCTAAATCCACCTTAAGGTCATCCCAATAGCATTTTAGTGTTCCTAAACCACTCTAAATCCTCTTAGGTCGTTTCTTAACATATTTTAGGGTTCAAATACTCCAAATCAACATGCAATTTACATAAATTCTCAATTTTTCACTCCAAACCCTATGAACATGAACCTAGGGTTTAAATGCAATTAAAGACTCCTTATTAATCCATTTTCAGATCATCAAAAGTTATGTTTTGTGTATCGAATTCGTCCATAGTCATTCTACATGCAAATTCCTACCCAAAACCACAAGTTTCACAATAATTTCATTGAGTGTTCTTCCTCAAAATTTTCAAAACATAAACAGTTTTCAACACTACACATGGAAGAAATATTCATTGCAAATAACGACATCCAAACACTTGCCTTAGATTTGTTCTTCTGAGTTGATATTGGTGAATGAAGGTTGATTTCTCCCCTTTCTCTTCAGAATTTCTCCCAAGGATGGTAATGTTGGTTGGAGGATTCTTTTGGAACCTCTTCAAACTCTCCCTTTAACTCCCGTAGCCCTCTAACTTACCAAATGCTGATAATGGACTTAGTGGGTTTTTTTAAAATATCTAAATTAACACTAAAATTCGTGGGTCTTAATTTCCTAATTTTAAAATTATCAAAATGCCCTTCTAGGTTGCCGGTTTGGCCTAAAAGTGCCCCGGGATCCAAACTAAACCCCCGGCTAGTGTTTTCTGACTATTTCGACCCTTCCGGACACGTTGGCGCACTCAAAATGACCATTCGGTTAATAAAAATATAATTCACTTTTTAATTTAAATAATTACATTCCTGACGCGACTGACACGCGCCCCCCAACTAAATTTTCCAAATTGTCGTATTTCAGTCTCGCGACAATTTTAATATTTTCAATACTCATATATTACCGTACATACACATCATAATCAAATACCAACTCACATCTCGCTAGTATTTATATCCGGATTCATTCTTAATTAATTCTCATTTAATTCAATTAATCCCTTAAATAAAAATCAATAAAAATTACGGGGTATTACAATATGCCCTTTAGGTTGCCCTCCCCCCCCCCCCCCCCCCCCCCCCCCCCCTCGCTAGTGATCTAGAATTTCTTTTAATACCCTTGTATTTCCCTCTTTTGTTGCTGAAATTCTTACAAGTTTCTTCTTCTTGGTTCTTTTGTGATTATTTGTCTGTGTTGGTCATTTTTTTTGTGAGATCTGCACGGTAAAACAATTAGGGGCTAGTAATATTTTTATTAATACAGTTTTCTTTTGCATGTCAAATTCCATGTTCGTATGTCCAGGCATGCATTCACAATGATCCATCCAGCTGAATCTTTTGCCACGTTTACTTGCAGGGGATCAAAAGACCATGGAAAGGTGTTCTTATGTTTGGTCCTCCTGGTACTGGGAAGACACTTCTGGCTAAAGCAGTTGCTACTGAATGTGGCACTACTTTTTTCAATGTTTCTTCTGCTACTTTGGCTTCAAAATGGCGTGGAGAGAGCGAGCGCATGGTTCGGTGCTTGTTTGATCTCGCTAGGGCTTATGCACCGAGTACAATCTTTATTGATGAGATCGATTCTCTTCGCAATTCCCCGGGGGTAAGGATTTTATTCTCTCTCTCTCTCTCTCTCTCTCTCTCTCTCTCTCTCTCTCTCTCTCTCTCTCTCTCTCTCTCTCTCTCTCTCTCTCTCGTCTCGTGTTTTTGTGGCATTAACATGTGTGTGTACTGTTGTACATGCAGCTAGATGCGACACAATGCTTTCTTCCTGGAATGTATTTTGAACAATCAATTGATTGTGGGATATACAATTAACTTCACTTTTTTCAGGGCTTCAGGGGAGCACGAATCATCCAGAAGGGTGAAGTCTGAACTTCTCGTTCAGGTAGATGGTGTAAACAATACATCCACTAACGAAAATGGCAGTCGCAAAATAGTGATGGTTTTGGCTGCTACAAATTTTCCGTGGGATATAGACGAGGCGCTAAGGTCGAATCTCATATATTATTATTATTATTGTTGTTGTTGTTGTTTTAACTCTCCCTTCTCTGCCACTTCAATTCAATTCAACCTTGGGATACCGTGTAGAGCAAGTCTATCTGTTTGACTTGATAAATTGTTAATGCAATGTAGGAGGAGACTGGAGAAACGAATCTATATTCCTCTTCCAAATTTTGAGAGCCGAAGGGAGCTTATAAAGATTAACTTGAAAACTGTCGAGGTTAGGTGACTTACTTTAACTGTAGTACTGTATACAATTTACAAGTAAATAAAATTTCCCCAGATCCTAGTTGAATATAGGACGTATAATAAAAATGAACAAAAGAAATCATAAATAGAATATTTTAGTTGGTGATTTAAGATTGTGTGGAACTAAGCACAAAGTTTCATTTCTTTGTGCTCTTCAATAGATGTTGTGTCATGGTAAATTGATAGGTTTGGAATTCGTTGTCAGGCAGAATTTGATGTTCAAGCTTTTCATGATTCATATTGACGTCACGGGGGTACCCCTTAGAGATTATTTTGGTCTTATCCATTTTTGGGTTTTTCCCGTTCTTTATCATCTTTAGTTGTTTCCTTTATTTCACCTTTTTACTACTTAGATTGACATTCACCTTTTTTATTGAGTCGTGTGTTATGTAAGCCCTATGCTCTAAATATTCTTGTAAATACTCCATTTTGTGGATTTATACTATGAAGAGAAAAAAGTTATTATAATTTATATTTACTCTTGTGTGCCAATTGTTGTATAACATCAAATTGATATCAAAACTATAAGGGCTCCCCAAGTTGTTGTAGTATAACAAATTATGACAACTTCAATGATGCCCAACAAATCAAGCCAATTTAGAATGGACGGAGAGTATCCGCAGTAGAAGAAAAGATGACTGCCTTCATTGGGGAAATGTGCCTCCAGCTCCCTCCCCTCAAATCCAGCGGCCCAGACAACCCCTCCTACCATTCCCGTTACCAGTCATACCTCAGGGTGTCTGCCCCTTACTGTTACGTTATTGCCGACCCTCGCCATTGCTAGCCCTAGTCAGTGTGCTAAAAAGCAGCCAAGGCGGTCGTAGGCACTTAGCGCGGACATAGATTCTAGTGGGATGAGGCATTTGAAAGTGCTGGATGGCCACGCTTCGGGGGGTTCCACGGATCATCGCCGACAAAGGGAAGTCCCCTCTCGTAACAGGCTGCGATAACATTGTTGAAGGCTGGCTGCACGACTTAGATGCCCAAGGGCCACCAGTTCACGATATCAACCAACGTGAGGACCACTCCCTTGCTCCAGCAACCCATGTATCACCACCATCATTGTCCACCATCTCTCGCGAGCACAGATGTTGTTTTGGTTGAAGTAAGAGCCTCGGTCAAGCTATTACAAGATGGTGAGGTAATGCTATTATAAAAGAAAATTAAGTAAACTAAATTCTTAGATAAAAAAACATTTGGAAGTGCCAAATATATTTCATGATAAGTGTATAGGTACAAATTTATCTTGTTATCTTGAACTCAGTTTTGACCCTCTTATCCATGAATGGTCCTTAATCCTCTCTGTTTATATCGATATGATTTATCTTTAATTGGAATATATTTGAAATTATAAACAATGATTTTTTTTCTTTCTCCGTGTATACTCTCATAAAACCCTAAATGCATTAAGACCGTCTTTAAGTGGAGTCATGTTCAAAGCTGAATGGAAGTTAATATGTCTGGTTTGCTTATTGCTTATCCCCCTCCTCCCCCCCCAATTGTTGTCATAAGAAAGCTGAAACATACTCAACTCAACAATTTTTTTCCCAATTACTTGAATATCACGTCCTTTCAATTTAGCTTTACCCCTCTAACGTTGCCATCCATACTAACTAAGTCACTTTTACTTACGGGACATCTATCGATCTGCATTTGACGTGTTCAAACCATCTATGTCGATTTTCTCTCAATTTATTTTCTGTAAGAGTTACCTTTACTGTTTCACAAATATGTTCATTTCTAATTTTATCATTTCGAGTTTTACCAAACATCCATCTCAACATCCGCATTTGCCCCGCGCTCATTTTCAGCACAGCTCGAGCCCCACACAAGTTGTTCGCAACACATGGGTATAAACCAATGAGGACCCCAAAGCTTGAGTCACATGGGGAGTCTAATGGTCGTCCTATAAACTTTCTCTTCATAATATTTTTGTAGTACTTCTCCACTTGACCCAACCTGCTTTATCCTAAGAGTAACATCATAGCTAATATCCCCATCTCTTTGACGACCGAGCTTGAATAAAGGAAATGATCATGTTTAGATATCTTTTAGCCCTCAAGTTTCACCACATTTTCATCTTGTTCTTCTGTTATTCGCAATTCAGATACTCTTTTAGTGGAACTTTTTGAAAACACTCTGATTTTGAAGGTTTCTCTCCATGCTTCTTATCTAGCATTAATCCCCGCTTTAATTTCATCCACCAAAACAATATTATCTGCAAATAATACACATCGCGACACCATGTGTTTTGTCCAATGAATTGATCCATAACAAGATAAAGTTGGTACATTCTTGGGAATCTTGGGATCCTCTTCTAGTCTTTCATCTCTATAATTAATCTCCTAGAAAAGCGTTATAAAGAGGATTCAAGGCTGATGTTGGGGATGGAAAGTTTATACCCTAAACTGATATTGAAAGCAAAATACTGTTGAACTGATGAAGGCGAAAGGCCAAATCATAGTTATATAATCAATATTTCTAAAGTTGCATTGGTTCATCTTTCAGGTTGCTACTGATGTGGATATTGATCAAGTTGCTCGTCGAACAGAGGGATATAGTGGAGATGATCTGACGAATGTATGCAGGGATGCTTCCCTGAATGGCATGCGGCATAAAATAGCAGGGAAAATACGCGATGAGATTAAGAACATGTCCAAGGATCATCATTTGATGTCAAATTTTTATTTTCATCATGTCGCTTGGTTGAGAGATTGTTTCTTTCAATTCCTTGATATCTTGTATGGCCGTCTTTTGAATTGAAAGGTGTCATTGTTGTGTATCTGTAACAAAAAATGTATCATGATGTGCGAAGAAAGGGAATGTTTTTTCTTTATTTTTTTTGTCAGTCTATTTTAAATGTATGTTCAAAATTTGTCATGGCATGACAAAAATTAGGACGTGTCATTTTTTAAACGACAACAAATCGTATAAAACTGAGTGCTAGTAGAGTGACACCACCCCATGTATTTTTTAAATTTGTAGTTAGTTTTAACAGCCTTTTTCATGCCTTTTAAAAAATGACACGTCCCATAGTTTGTCACGCCATGACTAACAACCAAAAGTAAATGTTTTTTTTACTTCAATGTGTAATACCTCGCACTTTTGGGGATAATTAAAATTCACAAGTGTAATTTGGAAATTTAAGAAACTATCGTGAATAGTAATTTTTGGAGTTTTCAAGGATTAGATGATTTTCGATGGGTGTCATATTTACTTTTGGTATTAAGTAAAGGAGTTGGAGTATTTTAATTATATGTCGCAGCTGGGTAAAGCGACAGAGGATAATATTTTAATGGGAAGTCTGGCATTAAGTTGTAGGGGTGGGCACGGTCCGGTCCGGTCCGGGTTTTTCTTATTTTTGGACCGGATCGAATATTTGGTCCTCAATTTTTTTGGACCGAAATCGGACCGATTAATTCGGTTAACCTACTAATTCGGTCCAGGCTTTTTTCGGTCCGGTCCGGGGTAAAATTCGGTCCTGACCCTATTTTATATATATGTGCATTTTATGAATTTTTTTATCTATTTTTCACACATATATATACAAAAAAATAATACTCGAAACTCCAAGTGATATTTACATGGAATTTTTTAAACCAAATAAAACAATGTCTATACATATATAAAATGTTCCAAATTAAATTCATAAGTTATATACATTAATTCAAAAACTATACATAAGAAATACAATAACATTATTTTTATTATATATATATATTGGAATCGGTCCGGTCCGGTCCAAATCGGTCTTTTATTATAGTGGACCGCAGACCTAACCGGTTTAATCTGTTTTTAGGTTTTGTGAACAAATTTTCGGACCGATTTCAAAATACCCTTAGTTTTCGGTTCGGTTCGGTCCAATCGGTCCATTCGGGTCGATCTTTTTTTTGTCCACCCCTATTAAGTTGTGTTGGGTTAAATAAGTGATTTGCGATCAAATACCTCAGATGGAGATTTTGATTGCGCGGTGGGTCTCGGAGTGGCCGAGATAGTCAGAATAGAGTATTCGGGGGTAGAAATTGAGTTTTGAGAATTTTTGGACCAGTAGGGACTTGTAATTGAGTAAACGAGTCATTTTTGGGTTTAAAGGGATAAACCCTCATTTCTCTCCTATATAAGAGAGGGAGTGGGAGAAAGAAAGAAAAAGAGAGAAGAAAGAAAGAGGAGATGAAGAAAGGGAGAGAAATGGAAGATTTCGGTCAAATTTTGCGGGATTCGACTCGAGGTCGTCGGATTTTATCCTCCAGGTAAGTGTTTACTTGCTTCATTTAATTTAGTGTGTATATTTCATATCATAATTGGTAAATTATGAAATTTGGGTTAGAACCCTTAAAGTAAATTTGGGAAAACTTGATTAAGACTTTACAAATTGATGTATTGTAAACTCTAAATGATATCTAGTGTTAAAATCATGTTAATGGAGTATAAAATTGAATTGAAATGGAAGAAATGTCAAAACTAGGATTTTTATGGTTTTAAGGTTCAAACCTAAGAGAAATGGTTTAATACCACAAATTTATGGAAGTATTAGTTGTAAATCAGTGTTATGAGGTTTATAGGGTTGTTGGTTGAGATTAGAAACCATTAAGATGGAGTTTGGGTTGATATTTGGGTATTTTGGAGATCGAAAAATCCCCCAAACAATGCCCCTCGAGCAGGCGAATCGATTCGGGTCTAGGCCGAATCGATTCACCTAAGGGGATCTGTAAGGTTGCCTTGGGCCTAATCGATTCGAATTTAGACCGAATCGATTCGCCCTTGAGGACCTGTTTGCAAAACACTTTTCGAATCGATTCGGATTGGGGGCCGAATCGATTCGCCATAAGGGCGAATCGATTCGCCTTGGCTAGAATTGTTAGTTTTCTTCCCTTAAGAGTACGAGGACTTAAATTATGATTTAAGGTTTTATTGGGGATCCTAGTTATGATATAGAAACTCCTAAATATTGGTTTTGAGGGTGAGTAAACCTTTAAATGAAAAAGAAAACCTTGGATTGGTGTAGGGCATAATCCGGGGAACGAACCTAGTAAACGTTCGGGACGGGCAAAATTTGAGAGAGTTCTTCTGCCGTTGGGCATAGTTATTTACGTTATTCGAATGTATGTGAGCCGAATACATCCGAGTAAATCCTAGGACGCGATTACTAGGAATTAGTATTTTCGGGCTTAGATGTGTATAAATCCTTAAAAGTGATTAAAGTGCGAGTTATACGATAAGTGAGAGAATATTTATGATTTTAGTATTCTAGGTGTGTGAATACTTAAATATTGTTACGAGTGAGAACATTTTGGAGATATTTACCATGGTTATGGGTGATTGGCAATTATAGCCATGTATACACTTGAGGAGTGATAAATGTATATATATACGATGTGATTATAGTATATATTATATGATACGAATACATATATATATATGTGTCTGATTGGTATATGTGTATCTTAGAGGATGATTTCCACAGGCTTTCCTTTGGTGTAGGGTTGGAACAACTAGATTATATGTTTCTCTAGTACGATCCAGGAAGGTTACGCGATGTGGGTGAATCCCTTGGCTTGAGGAGCAGAGAGAGTATATCCCCAGGTAATCTCGTACCGCGTTCGAGTGCGATGTGTGTACTCCACTTGCAGAGGGAACATGAACGCCTCCATCGTTGTGTGTATTTTACCATGACTATTGAGTAAGTCTGGATTGGTACCGTGGTACAGTGAGTAAACCCGGAGTTGGATCGGCACTATGAGACTGCATCCTCGAGTTATAGCTCGTTAGGATGCTTATTGTACTTGTGTGTATAGTATAATACTTGTGCATGAGAACAAGATAATATGTATCTCTAATGGGAGTAAAGAGATAAAATGAATATATATAGATCTCATTCCGGGAGATTTTATCCGGATGTATATTGTGATATGTATATGAGAGTGGGTACGATATGTATATGATAGTGAGTATGATAACGTATATAATTATATGCGTATGTATATGTATATATGTGTGTACTGAGGGTCTAATGGATCTCGACGATTGACACTGCCAAGTAGTAGTGTATCGGGGGGGGGGGGGGGGGGTCCTTGTTTAGATTTCGCTTCGCGAGACACCCCACGCACGAACATGGCACAGTGTTGAGACTGGGGAGAAGTTTAGCCCTTAGTACTCAGTTTACTTAGGACTTTTAGAGTTTGGGGGTGACGGATTAGTTAGGCAGTGTAGCTTGACTAGGATGTTTAGAGGGATATGTTAGGTGTGCACTATTAGAAGAGAGGTAAGGGGTATCTCATGGGAGTGCGATACCAATTTAAATATGAGATAAAACATATTTTTCATAAATAAAGCATTTATGCACTTGCAAAATATTTTCACAACTCGGGCTCTGACCCGTTTCTATATTTTTCCCTCTTTTGCTATATATGTATATATTTATAGGTGTCCAGACACAGGGACGCCTGGAGGATGATTCCTTTAAGTCAGGCGTGTGCTGCAGCAGCTATGGATGCATACAGGTTTACTGTAGACGCTTCTATCTGAGAACGTATGTGCTCGCGTTCAAATGATAAACTTATATATTAAACACCTTTTAACCCAAACAAACCCTAAACATGCAACAGTATGTGATTGAATAAGATAATGAACTAAGCAAGAACATTCAAACACATGCTTGTGAGGAAAAATCACCCAAAGGGGCAAAACCATTTATTTTCATTATAATATTGTAACTGTACAATTTCGGATTACAATGAAAATACAAGTGACTAAGAATTACCCTCAGGTGTCGGATTCTGTAGTCGGCGGCTGGAAATATCCCTTTCCAGGAGGGATGCAATGAAGAAGAGAAACGGCTTTTCCACAAGTTTGTCGGCTGGAATTTTCCCTTTCCAGGAGGGCAGCAATGAAGAAGAAGAACGGTCTTCTCCACAAGGGTATGAACAGCAAAACTGCGTTCCTGGGTTGCAAAGTGATTCACAAGTGTTTGGAAATTTGTGTGAATAAAAAACCTAGAGTCTTGGGCTCAATAGGTGAAGACTTGAGGTATATTGACTCTCAAATTCGTCTTTCAAAGTCTTATCAAATAGCTCCCCCGAAGTTGGTATTTATAAGAAAACAGATGAAGAGATCCACCTTCTTAAAACTCTAAAATTCTATCCAGCGTACAGGTACCCCGAACCGGTTTGGGTACCCTGCGAACCGGGTCGCCCCCCCCGAACCGGTTCGATCTGGGTTCGGGGAAACTTGCTGGGAACAGGGGCTAAATACTTAGAAAAATTCCCAGTATTTTCAATGTAAATATCTCCATTTTCAACGGGCCATAACTTGTTCACCGTAGCTCGGATTGAGGTTCCGTTTCTTCCAGTAACTTTGTTGCGGCAAGTTCTTCAACTTTCCAGTTGATCGGTCCTCCGGAAGGTGGATGTAAAATTACCAAATTGCCCTTGAACTTCCCTATCAAGCCTTGTTGCACTGTTTTGACTTCTCTTGCGTACCACTTGCATAATGTCCCTAAAATCATGGAACGTGAAGTCGTTGAGGCAGATGAGGGACACATGATGGAGATCATAAATGCTTGATTCCCGAAATTCAGATTGAGGCCGTCGTGTGCAATCGGGTAGAGACGTGCCAAATGTAACGGCGTACGACATAACTAAATGAAACATTTCGGACATGATAAAAATGTCCTTACACTATCCCTGTAATCTAGATAGGAGGTACTGTATAAACATTCGCGCCGAAAGTCCAATTGCATTTATATACTCTTTTCCGCCTTTTAGTGCGACATTCGACTTGATTGTATTATGTTAAATCTAGTGTTTGATTATTTTATTTCTATTCGGTTTCATTTATATAAACTTTGTGGATGTTTTACTTGAATGGCTTCATTAAAAAGATTAGTTAAATAAAATTTTAACGCCAGCCTAATAGGTTATTAGTAATTAATTTGTTTTTAGACAGTGATACTAAGAATGAACCATATGCGACTCTTGTTTTAATTTGGTACAGGAGTGATCGTCCGGTATTTTATTAGGCGGGGTGTCATAATATGTTACTAATCTTCGATTTTAGAGTTAAATTAGATTTAAGCCCCACGCGATGCGCGGGCTCCTTTTGGGGCTTATTGAAATCACCTAAAAAATGAAGACTAATTCATCAATATAAACATTAGTGTGCGACGAATATTAATTGTAAAGAAATGTTGGGAAAACATAATTTTAATTGACGTATTATGTAAAAACCAAATACCCTTAACCATACACATATTGTTGCAATTAAGGAGATCTCCTGGTTAATAAATGTTGGGATCATTATTGGTATAAAATATTGTGCCAAGAAAATTAATTGTAAAGAAATATTAGGAAAAGAAGTTTAATTAATGTAATACGTAAAAATCAAATATCCTTAATCATACAGATTCTTGAATAGGCAATAAAATATTGAGTGTAGTATGTAGAAAAATAACATACGAAAACTATAACTTTAAATGTCATGAAAACACTTGCAATAATCTTATTACACCAATAATCACACCTGATTCTACAAAGTAATTTGAGGTGCAATTGTGTTTTTGTGATTAAGAAGTAGAGTTTAAATTGTAAGATTTTTCTTTTGATAAAATTTATTTTGTATTGCAATCTAAAATATCCCAAAAGCGATTTGAAAACATATTGCTCATCTCTAAACTATTAACAGTATTAGATTTCTCAAGGCTACTCGGGAATATAAAGCCTATAAGGTATATATGAAAAAACACTCAACATGGTTTTAAATGAAGAGGAAAATGAAAAATCAAAGAGTGTAATTAGCGGAATTTTGATTGAAACCATAAAGCATGTAATTTGTATAGTTAGCCTGATTCCACATCAAATTACTTGATCAAATCTTCTATTTCTGTCAGCTAAGTAATTTGATGTTCTCCCTTGCCACCGACTCCACCATAACTCATGTTCAACCTTCATCCGTAAAAGAATCCCTTTGGGACCTTGAATCTGTTCCTCAAATCTATCACAAAAACAATAAAAAAATTGAATTGAAAAACTTAAATATTAGATTAGAACCCAAAAATTTAAGATTAGATTCCAAATCTAAAATAAATTATCCAGAAGATGGGATTGAACACATAAGGAAAAAAAATCACTTCTCCATTGTGTTTGTGTGTGTGTGAGAGAGAGAGAGACCTTACAACGTGGTGGATTGAGCCAAATCTCAACCCCAATACTTGTTTTTAAACCCAAAAATATCGACTAAATATGTTAGAGATGTAAAAAAATATGAATTTTTGAAACTCATAAATTTAAAATCTAAAACCCAAATCATAAATCCTTAAAACCCAACATAGTGTTTCGAAACATTTAAAAGCTTATCTTTGAAACCCAAGTTTTACAACCATTAAAACTGTATGGAGAGAGAGAGAGAGAGAGAGAGAGAGAGATGTAAAAAAATATGAATTTTTGAAACTCATAAATTTAAAATCTAAAATTCAAATAAACCAAAGAATCCTTAAAACCTAATCTGGAAAGTACCCAAATCAGGATTATAAAACCCCTAAAACCCAACATAGTGTTTTGAAACATTTAAAAGCTTACCTTTGAAACGCAAGGTTTGCAACCACTATATATATATATATATATATATATATATATATATATATGGGGGAAAATTACTGTTAGAAGTTCTTACATTGGGAAGAGAGTGTGAAGATTGAATTACTACTTACTTTATGGGTGACCTTCTAGAATTTGCAACTCATCACATGTGATCGAAGGGAATAGAAGTGGGAAGAGGAGAGAGGGGTGAGAAGGGAAAAAGGAGGCAAGAAGATAAACATTCTCAAATGCATAAATTAAAAACTGAAAGGTTAAAAAGTAAAAGGAGAAAATCAAAAGGCATGAGAGAGGGGCTATAAAGGGAGGGGAAGAGTCACCCGGTGCTATACATAAATAGAGAATTGATAAATGGAATAAGGAACTGAATATAATTTATTGTGGGATGCATGTGACGTCAAAGAGAATGCATACACCATTTTTATATTAAGAGACTAGCGTGCAGGCCACGCGATGCGTGACCAAAATTATCTAAACTGTATTTGTTATTGTTGAAAATTTGTTTGTTTTCACATTTTAGCAAATATTTAGTGTGCACCAGACATAAAATCTTTAAAGCAAAAAATTCGATATTTTTCCATTTAAAAAATACTTAGTGTTAACAACGATAAAATCTTTTACATTAGAGATTCACATGCCTTTAATATGAAATTCTATAAATTCTTATAAAAAGTGAAAAGTTGGAGCATAAAACAAATTATAAACTAGAATCATCGTAACATTGAAATAAAGAATAACAACAATGAATTTCTTGTGATTAATGGAGAACGAATTTAGTTGTTAAAACTTAGTTGTATGAAAAGTTATATTTATATCAAAATGATACTTAGTTTTTTTTTAGGAAGAGGGTTATACCCCCTAGATTTTATTGATGTACGAGAAATAGCCTCTCCTAGGTGGCATAAATGTTCTAAAGAAGTATAAAAAGAGGAGATCTTTAGAGAGCCCAATGCAAAGAAATTGAAGAGCAAAAAAAGAGGGATTTATAAGAAATCCCTGTACAAAGACTATGTTAAAATAAAATAAAGACATGAATCTAATTTAATTCTCTAATTGATGGCAGACCAATCTCCAGGCATCCTTTTATAATTCTTGGCAGCTGATTGAAGGAGGTGTAAGAAGCTAAACTTGAGGAAGAAGTAGCCAAACTTGCAAGACTATCAGCAACACAATTACCTTATTTATAAACACGCCGAATCTAGAAATGATGAGTTGAGATTACCATTGTACAACAGTCAACAGACTTTTTGAGCTTCCAAGGAGGCTTCCATGTCTTTTGCACCATATGGAAAAGAGATTTATAGTCAGTTTTAATGATGAGATCTTTGATGTCCAACTTCAGGCATAAATCAAGACATTCTTTTAAAGCTTCAACTTCAGCAAAAAGGCTAGATTGAATTCCCACAAAAGAAGAAAAGTCAGCTATGAAGTCTCCTTTATGATTTCTAAGAACTCCACCACATCCACTATCTCTTGGATTACCTTTGGATGAGCCATCCACATTTAACTTTACTAAATTTTGAGGAGGCCTTTTCCAAGATATAGCTAAGAAAGAAGATGATTTCCTTTGAATTTTCAAGCAGAAAAGATAAATAATATGGTGATCATCCAGCGTGACATTGCAATAAATCTTTGTACCTGCTGCCAAAAAAGACATTAGAGAAATAACATTTGAAATAATTAGCTGGTGATTCATCTCAATTCCATCAAAAAAACTTATGTTCCTTGTGAGCCAATTTCCCAAACAATGATGATAGGAAGGTGGTGAGTGAGAAATTGGATATGGTCATTGTGCTTTTTAATCCACCAGGAGATAAGCATAGATTGTCAAGAGTGGAATTTTAACTTTAAGCCACATAAATTTCCAAAGCAAGTCCACACTTGAATGGCAATAGGACCATTCAGGAAAGTGTGGTTGATGGTTTCTTCATGATCATTGCAGCATCTGCATCTAGAAGCTAACTTAATATTGAGCTTTTTAATCTGAGAGTCAAGAGTTTTAGCCTGGTGCATCAATTTCCAAGAGAAGATGGAGATCTTGATAGGACAAGAAGAGGACCAAATAATTTTCCAAACCATAGAAGAAGGATTTTGAGGTATACTGGACAAATAAGCAGATTTGAAAGAAACGCTTCCATCAGTAGTTATTGACTAGATAAAATTGTCCCCATCTTTAATAGTGATACCCTCAAAGATACCTATTACAGATCTAATCCTTTTAATGATATGTGAACCATATGGAGATGAAAACAAAGAGGATTTATATTTGTGGATCATGAAAGATGCCCAAAGACTTTGAGAACATAAGAGAGACCAACACAACTTTAAACTGGCAGCTTGAATGATACCAGTCATGTTTCTGATATTCAGACCTCCTTGATTAAAAGGTTGACATATTTCTTTCCAATAAGTCCAATGATATTTAGCTTTTTCCTCTTGAGAAAGACCCCAAAAGAAATTAGCAAATAAAGCTTTAATTCTTCTAATAATAGTTTTTAAGGGATGGAGAGCAGACACTGTATGAATAGGAATAGATGCAAGAACATGATTAATCAAGATAAGTCTACCTCCAATAGATAAGTATTTCAACTTCCATACTACCACTTTCCGTGTGATCTTATCAATCAAGTGAGTAAAATAACATAACTTCATTATAATATTGTACAGAGGACAACCGAGATATTTTAAAGGAAAAGGCTTGAACTGAAGGCCTAGATTAGAAGGGATATCATTCCTTCTGTCTATGGTTATTTTTTTTCTAGTTATAAAAGAGATTTTGTGCATATTAATCTACTGACCTGAAAATTCTTCATAATTATGGTGAAAATCCATTGATTTTTTAGTGTTTCTCTTACTCCCATTAGTAAAAATGATGATATCATCTGCATATGATAAATGAGAAATAATAAGAGAACCTATGGGATGGTTATAAGGTTTGATTACATTATCGATGATGCTAGAAACAGCACCACCAGATAAGGTGTAAACAAGCTCAAACAAGCATAACAATGGAAGCAGAAGAGTTTATATATATGTATAGTGGGAGATGAGATGAAGGAGATGAACATAACAATATAAGTGGTTCGACAATTGCCTACGTCCACTGTGCAGGTGAGTGTAAAAATCACTAGATAAAGGCACTAATGACCATAGATACAATCTCTCAAACTTTGTCTTTCTACTGTGTAAACTAATAGAGTTTCAGCTAGGGTTGCAATTATCGATCCTTTACAAGGTAGAGGATGACCTCTATATATAGTGTTTAGGGGGAGTAATGTACCCCCTAAGAATGCAATGAGCATGTGCATGAAGATCTAACCAGTATAAGGATGACACTTGGCTGATCTTAAGCAAACAATAATGATCTCAATATACCCTCACGTAGAGGGAATGGTTCAGTTGTAACAGATTTATCCACGTGTACCAAACCATGCATGTGCTTGTAGATGCTCGGAGTTCTTTGATTGGTGCAACCTCGGCCTGGCAGAGTACGAGGTTGGTGAAGTCCGGTCGTTCCTTTATCCGAGGTTATATTTCATAACCATTATCATGTAGTTAGCCGAGATTAGGTCTGAGTAGGTGTAACGTCGGGTTAGGCCGATGATGATGTTGTCAGATGATTAGTCCCTTATCATTACCGATCTCGAATGATGACTGCAACGTCGGTCGGGGACGATGGTGGTGTGGAAGGAGGGTTGAACCCATTAGTCCTTGCCGACCTCGGTTGATGCTCGATCGAGGTCAATGTATGTTGTAGAAGCAAGGTCGGTTGTGGCCGACATTCCAAGAACCGATGTTACTGAGGGTTGTCTTAGGCATCTGGTCACCTCGGCCATAATATTGGTCGAGGTTGATGACTCTGAGTAAGAGTTGGGCTTATCAATCACCCCCTAGCCCTTAGTTACCTATATGAATAGGTGACTAAGGGGTATGCATGTCTGAGGCTGAGTTTTCTTATATGCCAATATTTCTTTAACACATGTTACTTACTGAAGTGAGTGGCGTGCCTAATAAGGCATGATGATTTTGATTTGCCTCCTTAGGTTCCCTAGGCAATGATGGTTTTGGGACTTGTGCTAAAATGACTAAAAGGGTTTAAAAACCTTTTCTTTCTTCTTCTTCTTCTTCTTCTTCTTCTTCTTCTTCTTCTTCTTCTTCTTCTTCTTCTTCTTCTTCTTCTTCTTCTTCTTCTTCTTCTTCTTCTTTTCTTTTCATTTTCCCGCCTGAGCTCTCTACAATTGCAACTACGTACTTTCATCGTTGGCCATTGTTTCGAGGTCCCCTTATCTCCAAAACTTCTACTCTCTTATTCTGCGACTAGCCAGGTATCATTTTAATCCTTATTTCTTCCCTTTTTAGCCTTTTATTTTTCATTTATGCATTTCTCAGTGAAGACTTGTGTTTTTCGGTAAGGGTTTGTGTTTTTCGGTGAGATTTTTTGGGTTTTTCGGCCATCCTTTGCATTTTTCGATGACCTGTTCTTAAGTGTTCTTGGCTTAAAAACCTTCTAAATTCCAAGTTTAATCTTTGGTTTAGATTGCGTTGAGTTATTTTCTGTTTGTGATTTGGGTCCAAGTGTTGTGTCGTTTGCCTTATGCTCAGACCTCTGTACCAACTCATAGAAGAGCTCCCTTCCCTTCGTGAGAAAACTTTAGAAAAATTAGGCAGATAGAGCTAGCCCAAGTGAAAGCTCGTAGGGCTGAGGCCTTTCCTGTTAGACCCATCTTTCCTCCACCTCTGAAGGTTATCTACCCTGAGCCAGCCGAGCTTACTGAGCCAGCAGAGGTTCCAGAGGACCCAACACCCATGTACGAGTCTGAGTTGTTTACCTCAGACCCCATATCTGTAGACTCTTTTCAAGAGGCTATGGATTACTCAATTAGGCAAGATCTGGTCCCTGATCAGGCCAAGGTCTTGATCCGTGCCTCGTCCTACCATGGTGCTAGAACCTCGCAATCTTCTTCTGATGTCGAAATTATAGGGCCAAGTGTGGCCATTCCCCTCATTATCGATGCTATTCCCCTGTCAGCCGCCACATGAGTTATTCTCTCAGAGGTTTCCTGATGGTCCCCCAGTATCTGCCCAGGCCGATGTTACTAGGGATGAAGATGATGGGCATGAGAGCAATATTGACACCTCTGAGACAATCGAGATTGAGAGCTCCATTAGCGAGTACGATCTTCTGGCTTTTAGGCACCTCTACTAAATAGGCCATTCCATTAATCTTAGGAGATCTCTGAGGGGTGGGAGGGACTTTGGTGGACGAGATGGGGAGATCTGCGTCTATGATCAGATGTTCAAGCTAGGTTTCCTCCTCCCTATCCATCCTTCAATCAGAGCCATATTATCCCATATAAATCTGGCCCCTTCACAATTAGCCCCCAACGCCTGGAGGGTGATGATAGGGGCTACCGTCCTTTGGAGGACAGTCCACCACTCAGACATTCCTGTTAGGGTCTTCACAAGCTTTTATGTCCCCTCCTCTGCCAAAAATCACCCTAGCTATTACCACTTCTTAGCTAGGAAGCCAGATAAGAAGATGTTGTTGGTTACCCAAACCTCCAATCACAACTGGAAACCTCAGTATTTCTTTGCATCTGGGGCATGGGAGTTTGATCCCCATAAAGCATCTAGAACGTTGATTCCAAGGAACCCTCTGATATGGGGGAAGGTCTCGCTTGCTGTAAAAGACGACCCTGGACTTAGCCAGGAAAATATTCAAAAAGTTAAGGACCTTCAGGATCAGGGGAGTAGGGTCGTCTGGTTAAATATGAACATCTGATGACCCCCTATTACCTCTCTCAGACAGGGCTAGGAGGTGGTTCTTTGACAGAGCTTTGTAAGTATCATTTTTCATAAGTTGTAGCTCTTACTTTTCATGCCTCTGATTTACTAACTCAAATATTTCTTTTTGCAGAGCGCCCTGAAGGTATTTCTGACGATCTTTGGGAAATGTCTGCCCCAAGTCTCGTGAAGTTGATGAAGAAGGCTGGCCAGAATGTACCACCTCCCACTACCCAAAAGAATGTCGGTACATCCAAGGCCGATGCCACAAAGAAGAGGAAGACCACAACCGATGTGGACCCTCTGAGGAATAGCAAGAGTCAGAGTGGACCGTGATATCCCAATCTCCACCGAGGATGCCCTGGCTTCTCGTCTGACTCATCTCAAGATCAGCGATAGTCTGAAGACTACTAATGTCATCGGCTCGATGATGATCGAAGAGGATAAGCATTTCCTACGCTCTTTGGATATCCCACTTCTGGCCGAGTTTACCCTCCATAGATAAATTCAGGTACTAGTTTTTGTTTATTTGCTTTCCTCAAGTGTAACCTCGGCTATCTTATATTAATGTGCTTATACATCTGACCTCCATTGTAGGGTATCTTGTCCATGCACCATTTTGTGGACTAGACTCTGAAGAAAATGACCATGATAGAGAAGGGTCAAAAAGCTCTGAAAGTCCAAGCCTCTTTGAATGCAGAGGTTGATCGTCTGAAGGAAGAGCTGAAGGAGGTCGACAAGCTAGAGGAGGAGGTCCAATAGAGAGAGAGGGATATGGCCAAGCCGAAGAAGGACCATGAAGTGGCTCTGAAGGCTAAAGACGATTCTCTGCAGGCTAAGGTGGCTACTACTGTTAAGGCTTCTTTAGAGGACGCTTCAGAGAAGATTATTGTGGATTACAAGGTCTCTGATGAGTTCATCAGTTTTGGCTTTGAATACCTTGAAAAAGGTATTAAAGAAACTAGCAAGTGGGATGCCTCCAAGGAAAAGGATTTAGGGAGTTTGACTCCCTTAGACTTTGAGGGTTTAGGCTTTGGTGACCCCCTGTTTGCTGAGGCCTTATAAGAGGTTGAGGAGGCCAATGCTGCTTCTGTTAAGACCGTTACGTTGGAGTTCACCGAGATCGAAGACGTTAATCCTCAGGACGACACAGTCGAGGTGACTAATTTCGGCCTAAAAGACACGACTGTGGCTGCAGATACATAGGCCTTGCCTTGTGAAGCTTTTGTAATTTTTGTTCCCTGAAGTCTTGTACCTATTAACTTTAATGAGCCCTGATGGAGTCTTGATACATTTGATTTGTATTGTAATTATTAATACCATATTCTTTAGATTATGTTGCTTCTTTCAGTGAATGTCTTCTCTTTCATGTTGTTTTTTAAAGTCTAAGGATATCATATAATGATGATACGCAATTTTCACCAAACAAATTTTTAGGGTCTGGGGTCACCATAATATGATGTTTCGCCTCATAACTTTCACAAAATTAATGGTGTAAGGTCCGAGGTCACCATAATATGATGTTTCACCTCATAATTTTCACCAAACTAATGATGTGTAACGTCTAAGGTCACCATAATATGATGTTTCACCTCATAATTTTCACCAAGTTAATGATGTTTAAGGTCTGAGGTCACCATATAATGATGTTTCACCTCATAATTTTCAGCAAATTAATGATGTGTAAGGTCCGAGGTCACCATAATATGATGTATTACCTCATAATTTTCACCAAATTAATGATGTGTAAGGTCTGAGGTCACCATAATATGATGTTCACCCTCATAACTTTCACCAAATTAATGATGTTTAAGGTCTGAGGTCACCATATTATGATGTTTACCCTCATAATTTTCACCAAATTAATGATGTTTAAGGCCCGAGGTCACCATATTATGATGTTTACCCTCATAATTTTCACTAAATTATGATGTTTAAGGTCTGAGGTCACCATAATATGATGTTTCACCTCATAATTTTCACCAAGTTAATGATGTGTAAGGTCTGAGGTCACCATAATATGATGTTTCACTTCATAATTTTTGCCAAATTAATGGTGTAAGGTCTGAGGTCACCATAATATGATGTTCACCCTCATAATTTTCACCAAATTAATGATGTTTAAACATAATGTGATAAAATTATTGACACTGGAATTGTTCTTTTCATTAACATCCTATTCATAACATGATATATATATTACAGAGAAACAACTGCAACATTATATGTAATATTTCTTCAAGTGGTCAGTATTCCAATGATTCGAAAAAGGTTCCCCTTCGAGATTTTCTAGCCGGTAAGTACCAAGCACAACCTCATCAACTACCCTGTAAGGACCATGCCAGTTCGGGTGGAGCTTATTTGCCTTCTATAATGTCTTCTTTAGGAGTAGGTCTCCCACAGCTATAGGTCTTGATTTCACCTTTTGGTTGTAGAACTTTGTTGTTCTTTGCTGGTAGGCTGCCTGTCTGATCTCTGCGTCTTCCCTTCTCTCTTCAATGAAATCCAAGTCAAGTCCTATTTCTTACCCATTCTTCTAAGGGTCATAGGTCTGAACTCTGTGGGTGGGGAGTCCTACCTCAGTAGGGATGACAACTTCTGAACCATGAGCTAGCATAAAAGGAGTTTCTCATGTTGGTGTCCTTGCTGTCGTCATGTAGGCCCATAACACTGCATATACCTCCTCTTTCCATCTTCCTTTGGCCTCTTCCAACCTATTATTAATCCCATTAAGGATTATTCGGTTCGTGACCTCCGTTTGGCCATTTTCATGGGGTCGGCCAGGAGAAGAGAAGAACTGCTTGATCCTCACTCTTTCACAATATTTTTCTAAGGAAGAATTATTGAACTGAGTTCCATTATCTGAGATGAAGGTGTTTGGAAGGCCATATTTGAATATGATGTTCTTCCAGATGAATTGGAAGGTCTTCTGTTTCGTAATCGTGATCATCGGCTCAGCCTCTACCCACTTAGATAGGTAGTCAATTGCCACCACTAAGAATCGATAGTTGTTTGCAGCTCTTGGCAAAGGTCCTACTAAGTCAATACCCCATACTGCAAATGTCCAAGGTGCGCTAAGTAACGTCATAGGATGATGAGGTTGGTGAGGAATGGTGGAGAATCTTTGACACTTGTCGCATCTCTTCACATAAACAGCTGCATCTTTGGCCAAGGTCGGCCACCAGTACCCCTGAGTAATTATCCTCTTAGCTATGGGCCTCCCTCCTATGTGACTTGAACATGAGCCCTCATGTATATCTTGCAAGATGTGAGGAACCTCTGAAGGGTGGACACATCTAAGGAGAGGAAGTAGGAACCCCTTCTTATACAAGACATCTCCTATAATTGAGAACTTGGCAGCTCTGAACCTCATCTTTCTCCTTTCTAACTTTGATTCTGGAAGCTCTCACTGTTTGATGTATCTTATAAGCGGTTCCATCCACGAGGCTCACATGTTTAGATTGAGGCAAGTTTTAGCGACCTCTTCTTCTTCGATAGTTGGCTTGAGCAAGATTTCAACTGGTACCGTTCTTCTTATATATGTCCTCGTTGCTGAGGACAACCTAGCGAGTGCATCGGATTGACTGTTGTCCTACCTAGGTATCCTCTTCATTTTCACCTCCTTGAAGCCTTCTAGCGTCGTTCTCACTCTCTTCAGGTATTTGTCCATCCTTTCATCTTTGGCCTCATATACCCCAAGAATTTGGTTGACCACTAACCTCGAGTCACTGTGGATTAGGAGTCAGCCAACACTAAGGGCTTTTGCCAAAGAGAGACCTGCTATCAATGCTTCATCCTCTGACTCATTGTTTGAAGCCTTAAAGTTGAACCTCAGTGCATATTTAATATCGGTACCATCCGATGCTGACACTATCAGCCCTGCTCCGCTCCCGTGTTCACAAGAGGACCCATAAACGAAGAGGTTCCAAACATCTTCATTTGAAGAGAAGTACCCCTCTGACAGGGTTCCTTGCTTGAAAAGGTATTTGTCTTCCTCATTCTCAACTGCACTTTTTTCGAGCCTGCTTGACCCAACGTCGTTCAGATCGCGAAAGACGTTTCTGTTTGGTTCCTCAGCTCCTCTTTGACTAATTTCAACCTCAACCTCTTCCCAGGTGAACTCTGCTACAAAGTCTGCAAGTTCCTGCCCTTTGATGTCACCTCTAGGTTGATAAATAATGTCATACTCCTCCAGCTCGATGGCCCAAGTCATCAGCCTGCCTGACTTTTTAGGCTTATGGAGGACTTATCTTAGTGGGGAATCAGTGAGGACAACCATAGAGTGGGCTTGAAAGTATGGCTTCATCTTTCTAGAAGCGTGTATCAGAGCATAAGCTAACTTTTCCATTCGAGGGTACTTCTGTTCAGACCCTTGAAGAGCTTTACTGTTGAAGTATACTGGCCTCTGCACTCCATCATCTTCTCTTACTATCTGATGGATGATTCTGAAATAACTAGATATACGTACAACCTTTCCCCCAGAATGGGCCACGATAGGAGTATCATCTCCTTGAAAGCCTTATCGCATTCTTCATCACATTCGAAAGCCTTTATAAGCACTTTGAAAAAAGGAACACACTTGTCCGTAGCTCTGGAGATGAACTTGTTCAGCGCAGCAACTCTTCCGGTTAACCTCTGAACGTCTTTAATAGTTCTAGGTGTCTTCATTTCTAGCAGGGACTTGATCTTCTCGGGGTTAGCCTCTATCCCCCTCTGATTGACGATGAATCTCAGAAACTTTCTAGCTCCTACCCTGAAGACACACTTGGCCAAGATGAGCTTCATCCTATATCTATCCATGGTGTTGAAAGTTTTTTCAAGGCCGGCCACATGAATTCCGGCCTTCAGGCTCTTCGTCAACATGTCATCCACATACACTTCCATGGACTTGCCTATTTGATCTTCAAATATCTTATTTACAAGACGTTGGTAAGTAGCCCCTACATTCTTCAGTCCGAAGGGCATTACCTTATAATAATAGGTCCCCTTGTCTGTGATGAACACTGTCTTCTTTGAGTCTTTCGGGTTCATGAAGATCTGATTATACCCGGAATAGGCATCCATGAAGCTCATAAGTTCATGTCCAGCTGTGGCATCCACCATTTGATCAATACGAGGCAGGGGAAAACTGTCTTTTGGGCAAGACTTGTTCAAATTAGTGAAGTCTACACACATCCTCCATTTCCCATTTTCCTTCGGCATTATAACTGAGTTGGACAACCACTCGGGGTATATGACCTCCCTAATGAACTTAGCTTCTTCAAGCGTTCTGACCTTTTCTATGATAATGTCATATTTCTCTCTTGAATATACTCTCCTCCTTTGTTTAATGGGCTTTGCGTCTTCCATAACATTGAGCTTATGGCACATGACCTTAGGATTAATACCAATTATGTCTGCGTGGCTCCACGCAAAAATGCTTTGTCTCTTCCTCAAAAACTTCATCAGCTCTTCCTTGATCTCAGGTCTTAGGGCTTTATCGATTTGGACAGGTTTTTTCAGCTCGTCCTCATTGAGGACGATGGATTCTACCTCTTCCGCGGCCTCTCCCTTTTTGAGCTTTATCTCATCCCTAGGGTCTAGGATGTCGATGTTGTAAGTGGTTGTTGCCTTCTTATGAGCCTCCCTCTCTTTCGCAGAATTAAATTAGCATTCACGCGCCAATGTTTGGTCACATTGCACTTCCCCTACCCCATTGGGGGTCGGGAATTTTAGCATTTGGTGAACTATTAAGGGCAAGGCCTCAAATTTTTTGAGGGCTACTCTTCCTATGATGAGTTTGTAGTCTTAGAAGACGTTCTCATCCATCACAAAGAAATTGATTTTCCTGGTCAACCTCTTAGGCCACTCATCTCCCATTCTTACATCCATCTCATACTTGCCCAACGGATGAACCTTTTCTCCACTGAAATTGATCAAAGGGTGATGATAAGGGACAAGCCAAGCTCTGCTGAGGCTTAGGCTCTTGAAACAGGGACAGAACATGACGTCTGGTGAACTTCCCCCAACGAGGTTTCTCTGTACCTCATATCCATAAACCCTTATGGTGATTACCAAAGGGTCATCGTGTGGAGCTAGGATACCTTTGTAATCAAGTCGGGAGAATCCAACTATAAGAGTATCCACATCTACCTTCTTTCTCTTCTGTTTAACCTCTGAAGACGCTAAATTCACAACCTCTACTTTGGTCACTGACTTAACCTTCGCCACATGAGCTTTGCGGTCGGCTACCTGATCGGGCATAAATATCGTATATTTATCCCTTTAATTTCGGTACTTTTGTGAACCCGAGCGGTGCAATTGATATGGATTTAACTCATAATTATTCTACTAGCCTTCGTTGGAAATTATTTCGTGTTTTGTGTTTCTCTTATGTGATTTAAATGTAAATTATGCAAACGGTGCGAAAGAGAAATCAAAACAATGAAAGAAAGACTAGGAAGGCAGGTTCAAGTGTAATTTGGTAATTTTACAGCCTGATCTCGAAGGAGGAGCCAACTGGAAAGTTGAAGAGCTCGGAACAACGATAACACTGGAAAAAATGGCACCAAATCCGAGCTACGGTGAAAGAGTTATGATCCTTTGAAGTTGAAAAAAAATCCTAGAAGGAAAAAAAGAAAGCATAAAAATTTTGTAATTGTTGGAAATGAAGGAAAGAAGGGACAAACCAATAAGATTTCCTGAACCACAGTGTGAATCAGTTCGGGGTACCTGCGAATTGGTTCGAGGTGCCTGATGCATGAAATTCTCCTTAAATGCTGATTGGTTCAAAGAGTCCTATGATGTTACAAACTCTACTAAAACGTATTTGTGTCACTGTATTGACTTAGAAAAGATAGTTTTGAATAGTTTTTGATAGGGAGAAAAGTAGGAGATTACCCAAGGAACATAGTTTTGATTTGGTCCTTCAAGATAAATTAATTTCGGGTTTGATTACAAGTTTTAATTCAATTTTCATTCTCTCTATTATTGTTCTTGAATGTTTCAGTATACTTTCATCATGATTTCTTTCACATGCAACGTAGTTAATTTATGCATAGTTAAGTTCAGTAGGGTTGGGATATATGAACTCAACCTGATGTGAGCGTTGCATGTGTATAAAATTAATCCTCTAAAATTAAGGATTTATTAGACCGTATTGAGTAGCGAACACAACCATTGTAGATCTTTAGATCTCGTTTGCTGCAGAGTAATCGGGATGCTTTAGAATGCAATGCGAGTGTAGATATCGCGTTACCGCTTTACTCGTCCTCTGATTACATATGGTGCGGGCTTGAACCTCATATACGTAATGCTTGGGAGTACTAAAGACTGGGTCTAATTAATCACTTAATTTTATGATTAGTTTTATACTAGCAATACACTAGGGTTGAGGGATTGTATTCCCGACCTATTTTTCTCTTCATACTTATTCCTTCATTCTTAGTTATTAATCACTGCTTAACTCATTAGTTCCATAGTCTTATTCTAGTTTCCTTTTACTGAGTATGATTAATTTCAAACCAATCATCTTTTCGTTCTTCTTAAGAATTGAATTTAGGTTAACCATCTGTCTTTCCTCGTCACAATTTTCTCATCCTATTTCCCTATGGAGACGATCTCGACTTACCGGGTTTATCACTAACGCGACAGGCTTGCACTTGAGCCTAGAGAGTACACACTTTAGAGACACATTCTTAGTCACGTCACTACCTTTAAGCCACCCCCTGCTAGTCCTCCACAGATAGTGTTAACACCAAAGGAGATCATGCCAACCCTTTTTACAGGGGCATTATCATCTTTTGGTGGGAGGTCAGGGTCATCATCATCATCATCATCATCATCATCATCATCATCATCATCATCATCATCATCATCATCATCATCATCATCATCATCGTCTAAGTCCTTAGCTCCTCTGATTGGGGCATCTTCCCGACACCTGTCATTTCTCTTCTTTTTAGGGTCGTCTTTTCCCCCCTTAGAAGCTCTACCATCCACATACTTCCTGAGTTTTTCGGACTTCAACATCTTCTCAATCTCATTCTTCAATGCAAAGCACTTGTTAGTCAGATGATCGTGGTCTTGATGGAACTCGCACCACAGACTCTTGTTCCTCTTATGCAGAGGAGCCTTCAGCCTCTCCGTCCATCTCAGGGACCGATCATTTTTTATTTCATTGAGGATGTGTTCACAGCTCATAGTTAGAGGAGTGTAGTGTGCAAACTTGTGGTCTGCAGCCCTCTTCTTTCCATCCTTCCATTGGAATTTTCCACTGCTACTACTGTTCTCATCCTCATACTTTGCGGCCATTGCCTCTTCAGCGTTCATAACCCTACCCGCTGTTGCTAACAGCTCGACTATGGATTTTAGAGGGTCTTCAGCAAGCTTCCAAAGTAACTTCCCTTTCTTCAATCTTCCTATAAGAGCTGTCATAGCTATATTCTCTTCGTAATCTTTAACCTTTAACTTTTCCTTATTGAATCTTGCAATGTAATCTCCGAGGCTTTCATTCTTTCCTTGTTTTATATAGAGTAGATGGGTTGTCTTCTTCTAAGGTCTTACCCCAAAGCAGAAGTTGAGTATGAACCGCTCCGCTAAACCTTTAAAGTTCTCCACAAAATTTTTAGGAAGGGAAGTGAACCAAATATGTGCAGCTCCCGTCAAAGTGCTTGAAAAAGCTCGACACCTCATCTCATCAGGGATTGAATAATGTCTGTCACAGATTGATACATCTCAATATGATGTACCGGGTTGGTACTTCCATAATACTTGGGAGACACCATAGGTGGTTTGAATTTGGCAGGGGTTGGGAAGTTCACAATCCTTGCCACAAATGGGGAGCCCTCTGAGAACCCCCTCTGCAGTGGGTCTCGAATTTTGATGAGGTTCCCTATCTTCTCTTCCAGACATTGAATGGAGTCATTCCACGGTTTAGAAATGTCGGCCTGGCCGAGGTTGTACCTAGCCACCTCCAAGGGGTGGACTGAGAGTTCCCCAGCTACAGCACAACGTCAACTGTTGACCTCTTGGCCATAGTCTCGGCCATGTAGGGGTCGACCATGGAGAGGCCGATGTTCACCATCTCCCCTCTGAGATCCAGCTGCACTTCTCGACCGGCATAACCTCTGCCTCAGGTCATTAACTGGTTCGAGCCTTTCAAAGGTCGAGCCTCTACTCAAGCGATCAAAAGATGATCCTATTGGCTGGGCATCACCAACCTCGGCCCTTATGGCTACACAACCTTGACCCTTCTGTATAGGTCATACTGTGTTGTCTGAAACCTCATATGGTCCCAGCAGTCTGCTAGCACATCATCTGATTCGATATCATCATACATATCCTCAGGGAAAGGGTTTCTTGCCTCCCCAGATGCAAATGCCTAGGGTCAGCAACGTCCCTCCTCTGCTGAGGTGTAGGTTGGTCCTTTTGTGGTGCCTGGGGTGGTCCCCTGGCCTCTGGATGTGGTTGAATAGTTGCCGAAGTAATCATTTCCAGTGAGATCCTAGGTGGCCTCATCATATTTTATCATAGCTGGGCAAACTTCTCCTTTATTGCTTGGTGCGTTGCAGCCAATGACCTCAAGGCTGTTTCCACCTCAGCCATCTCGGACTGGGGTGGTGCTTGGCTGGAACTGGGTCCTCCAACGCCATATGGTGGAGCATGTGGTGGTAACTCCGGTGCCATATGTTAGGGCTAAAGAGCTTTTGATGAAAATATGAGAGAGCTTAAATACCTTAAAGGACCTCTTTCAATGGTGAAACAACTTCACGCGAATGGTGCGATCTGGTTCACCACCAGAGTCTCCGGTGAGGTTAAGCTAGGAAAGGAAGAGATGAATCTTCTCGTTCTCACAGACGGCGCCAAAATAATGATGCTAGAAGAAACACCACTAGATAAGGTGTAAACAAGATCAAACAAGCATAACAATGGTAGCAAAAGAGTTTATATATATATGTATAGTGGGAGATCAGGTGAAGGAAATGAACACGACAATATAAGTGGTTCGACAATTGCCTACGTCCACTGTGCAGGTGAGTGTAAAAATCACTAGATGAAGGCACTAACGACCATAGATACAATCTCTCAAGATTTCTCTCTCCACTGTGTAAACTAACAGAGTTTCAGTTAGGGTTGCAATTGTCGATCCTTTACAAGGTAGAGGATGACCTCTATATATAGTGTTTAGGGGGTGTAATGTACCCCCTAAGCATGCAATGAGAATGTGCATGAAGATCCAACCAGTATAATGATGACACCTAGATGATCTTAAGTAAATAATAATGACCTCAATATTCTCTCACATGGAGGGAATGGTTCACTTATAACAGATTTGTCCACGTGTACCAAACCATGCATGTGCTTGTAGATGCTCGGAGTTCTTTGATTGGTGCAACCTTGCCCTGGCAGAGTACGAGGTTGGTGAAGTCAGACCGTTCCTTTATTCGAGATTATATTTGATTAACATGGTCATGTAGTTAGCTGAGATTAGGTCTGAGTAGGTGTAATGTCAGCTTGGGCCGATGATGATGTTGTCAAATGATTGGTCCCTTATCGTTAATGATCTCGGATGATGACTGTAATGTCGGTCAGGGCCGATGATGGTGTGGAAGGAGGGTTGAACCCGTTAGTCCTTTCCGACCTCGACTGATGCCCAACCGAGGTCGATGTATGTTGTGGAAGCAAGGTCGGCTGTGGCCGACATTCCAAGAACCGATGTTACTAAGGGTTGTCTTAGGCATCTGGTCACCTCGGCCACAATATTGATCGAGGTTGATGACTCTGAGTAAGAGGGTGCACTTTAGTCATATCAATTATCAGTAAAGAATTTATCAATACCTCTAGAAAGCACTTCAGCAGCAATAATGAAAAGGGTAGGGGAGAGAGGGTCCCCTTGTTTGAGACCTCTTGAAGACTTGAAAAAACCAACAGCCTCCCCATTCACAATCACTGAAAACCAGTTATTAGAGAGAAGTCTCCAAATCATATCGATAAAACATTTATTGAATCCAAACTTTCTGAACACAGTAAGAACAAACATCCAAGAGACTCTATCATATGCCTTCTCCATATCAAGTTTGGGGATAAGATTTGAACCATGAGACTTTTTATCCAGACCAGCAGGAAGCTTTTAGGCCAAAAGAATATTTTTAGTAATGCTTCGACTTTAATAAATACACATTGATTAGGGGATATAATGGTTGGAAGAATGGGGGCAAGTCTAGAATTGAGGATTTTGGAGATGATTTTGAAAGAGAAGTTGGATAAGCCAATTGGTCTGAAGTTTGAACAAGAAGAAGTATTTGGAGTTTTTGGAATGAGGGCAATTGAATTTGAAGATCAACTCATAGGAATTTGGGCACCTGTAAAAAAGGAGGTTATGGCTTTGGTGAGATCACATTTAATTGCATCCTAACTTGAAAGGTAAAAACAACCACTGAATCTATGAGGATCAGGAGCTGCATCAACATTCAAGCTCTTAATGGCATAAAAAATCTCTAGCTCAGAAGGATAAGAGTGAGGGATTCATTGAAATCAAAGGGAATAATGTTAGGGACAACATCTAGCATAGAGGACAAGGGTGATGTGGTCTCATGAGATAGAAGATTTTGGAAATGAGATACAAATTTGGACTCAATATCTTCTTGAGTTGAAAGCCACTGCTGGTCTGTACTAAGAATCTTGTGAATATAAAGTCTTTTCCTTCTAGATTTTACCGTATTGTGTAAAAACTTTGTATTAAGATCCCCTGCATTTAGCCATTTGACATTAGACTTCTGTTGCCAGTATGTTTCTTCAACTTTAAGAGCTTTATTAATCTTTGACTTAGTAGCATTCATAGCCATTCTAATGGCTGAGGTAGGAGATAATTCAAAAGTTAACTCATCAGCAATCAGAGAGTCTTCAAGGTTTTTGATATTCTGAAAATATCCTTAAAAGTATCGTTATTCCAGGACTTTAGATCACCTTTGAGCCTCTTTAATTTGAAGGACAAAAGTCTCATATGGGAGTCTTGCAAAGGGGAGTTCCAAGACTGATAGACCACTGGCTGGAAATCATGATGATTAGTCCACTTTTTTTGAAACTTGAAAGGCTTTGGAAAGGAATTTGCTTCAGATTTAATAGAAAATCAAGATAGGATAGTGATCAGAGCAGTTATGATTGAGCTGTTTGACAGTTGTGGAGGGGAAAATATCATTCCATTTTTGACTAGCCAAAGCCCTATCCAACCTAGAAAAAACCACTCATTCCTCAGATCTATTATTTCACCAAGTAAATTGAGATCCATTAAAGCCAAGATCAGACATGCCACAAGAAACAATGGTATCATTAAAATCTTGGGTTGAATGAAAATCAATCAAATTGCCTCCTAATTTTTCAAGTTGAGATGTCACCACATTGAAATCACCTACAATGACATGAGGATGATTCCACACCAAACCAGAAATATGCTCCACAGAATCCCATAAACCATATCTATTAGCTCTTGAACATTTGGCATATACAATAGTAATAAAAATTGGAGACAGAAAGCTTTGATCTTCAATTTTCACTGTGAGGTCCTGATCTTCATTTGAAATAATCTGAATAGAAAGATCATGTTTTCGAAAAAAATCATATTTTGGAAGAAATATTTGATATACATCATTCGAAATTCCATTTAAACCTAAATATTTCAAGGGACGATGAATCTTGCTTAGGTTCGAGTAAAGAAAAGTCAGGAAGATTACACAAATTGATTAACTTTTTCATTCTTCTAATAGAGGGTTTATTAGATACTCCTCTAATATTCCAACAAACAAAATTAATCATTTGGAAAGAGGGAATGAATTTAATAGTAGAACTGGTAATTCTCCTAAACATAGGATCATGAATTGCTTTTACCTTTATAGGAATAAGAAAACCAGAAGATGAAGGAGGAGGAGATGGATCATCTTTATTCAATATTTTTGTTTTAGCCACAATAAAAGACTGCCATTTTGCATCAAATTGTTGGGCAAATAAGGACAATTCTTCGAGAATAGGGATTGAAACTTTAGACCTTGGTTCTGAATCTGAAGCATATTATTTATCATTTGCTGGATGACTTTCTTTAACTGGCATATCAGTATCCCTAAGAGATAAGGATTCCACATTAAAAATTTCTTCACAAGAAACATCACAAAGATCCACATTATCAACGTGGTCTACTAAGGCTTGGTTAGTAGGCTACAAATAATAAGGGAGGCTTGCCTCTGGGGTCTCCACAATACCAGGTGAAACTTGTAGATCTACAGGCTGAATTGTGTTATCCCAATGAGGTTGTGAAGGTCTAGGATTTGCTTTTTTCTCTTAAGGAGCTTTGTGAGAAACTTTGATCTTCCATACTTCAGTAACTTTAGGTGGAGGAGCTTCTTTTGCGATCTTCTTCTTTGTGGGATTCTTGAAAATTCATTCTTCTATATCATAGCCTTTCTTAGAACAGTATGAACAATAACTTGGGCAATTTTCATAAGATACTTCTTTCCAAAATCCATTATCTCATGTGCCAATCCATATTCTATCTACCATCTCTTTGGTTAGATTAAGTTCCACACAAACATGTGTAATACTGGGTCTGGTCATTGATATAGTTGAAGCATCAAGTTTAAGAGGTTTCCCAATTAATTGATAAATAGAATAGAGAGGAGACTTATCAAAGAAATGTATTGGGAGGTTTGGAAAGTTAAGCCAAACAGGAGCAATAGGGCTTTCAATACCAAGTCTGAAGAAAGGGGACCATTTGAAGGTTCTCATTGGTGATTTACCTATATACGATTGTTCTTTAGACCATAATCGAACAAAATCCTCTTCACAGTTTAATCTAATAAGCACATGTTTTGAATCCAAGAAACCAATGTTGTATGTTATTTCAAAGAGAAAGAAAGAAAATCTTTACGAATAAACTCCACTAATGGGACCATGCGAAAACTTATCAACAATGGCATATTTGAAAGGTTTAGCCAAAGTTTTGATGTCCTCGTTGGAGAATATGAAAACAGGTGCTCCTTTAAAGGTTAATGGAGGTTTCAAACGAAGTTCTGAAGAAGATGATGATGTTAGAACACTTGCAAAAGATCGTTTCCATGGGTTAGAGGGGTCATGGGTTTAAGAGAAGGAGGAAGAATGGCAGGAGCAAGGGTAGCAACCATGCAAACCCTAGGGATCGAAACCCTAAAATCGCCAAAAAGAGGAGCTTCGAGAAAGTTTCATTGGGAAATTTCATGAATCGATATACATACAACATAACGAAATTAAAAAGGTAAATTAATATTTGGGATGAAATTTTTACTTCATCAACCAGAAAGAAAAGAAAATCCAAGATAATATAAATAATCTTAACATTATGCTAAGAATCATAAAAAAATATTGATTGTCATAATAAGGGCAGATTAGTGAAAAGTTTATGCTTGTAGAAGTGAGGTATGTACCTATGATTGACTATGATGTTACACCTAAAAACATCATGACATAGAAACCAGCAAACTAAATTTTACATAAACCATCAGTGATTGCCAATAATGAACGACACGTCGTCGATGGTCGTCCACCCCGTCGAAATTCAACATAACAACAATCATATACACAAAAATTACCACCTCTATCTCCATCTCTTAAACCTAATAAGTCCTCTTATCACACCATGCCACCTTTCCACTTGATATACCCACTTTCAACCCATTCTAAATAAATGTGGGTAAAAAATAGTCCCATATAACCCAAACCGACTCAGCATAAGATTTAGACATAGGGCCCTTAAATCCCACTACTCAAAATGACCCTATGGAGCCCTCAAATATTTCAGCCCAAACCTCAGACCATCTTCACGACCTAACCACCTCTGATATGCCTGTAATTTGTCTGCCTACCATTTCAATTCCCTCACACATATTTCTTACCTTGGACACTTGTGCCTCACTGCCTCAAACCTTTCATTCCTATCGCCCAACTCATCCTAAGGAGGTTAGTGCTGTTGACTAAATTTCTCCTTTTAAACCATTGAGGCGACGATGAAAATTGATGTGCATAAAATAAGCAACCATTGAGCAGATGATTAATAGGAGATATAAGGTAAACCTAAAGCGATGGAGGAGGGTAACTGAGGAGATATGATTGATATAGATAATGGCTAATGGAAGATGCTAACATTCACTCACCTTTTAGGTTTTATGACGGATGCATAGAAGATAGATGGGGATAAAAGGGATTGGTGTGAATTAATTGCACATAGAAAATATGGAAAAATAAATTGAGAGTCACGTGGATAGCTTGAGACGAGGTCAAAATTAATTTTTGTATTTAGACTACAATTATATATATATATATATA
Organism: Sambucus nigra; assembly: GCA_949130495.1. Classification (NCBI taxonomy): domain Eukaryota; kingdom Viridiplantae; phylum Streptophyta; class Magnoliopsida; order Dipsacales; family Adoxaceae; genus Sambucus; species Sambucus nigra. The sequence continues at coordinate 548,448,342 of OX422212.1, read as the reverse complement.
CATAGACTAGCATGCAACCCGTGCGATGCGTAGGCGCTTGTCAATTTGTAAATAAATATTATAAAAATGAGTTTTATCATTCATTTTGGAATGAGAAAGAAACTTAGTATGTGAAATAAAAAAACTTTTTTTTATTCTTTCATAATAATGGTGATGTCTATAATAAAAAATGTAGAGTTTTTTTAATACTACTTGGGAGATAAATTTTCTATAATAATCTCATGTCAATAAAATTAGAGGAATCAAACTTTCGATTCCAATATGTTTTGATTGGGTTGTTATGTTTTTTTACTTTTTTCCCCAAAACAACATATATTAGAAAGTATATTACATATTGGTAAAAAAATACTACGTTCACACATCCACCCACAATCATGTTTAAGCTAACAATACAAAATATATAGACTTTTTTTTATGAAATATAAAATTTTAATTAACATAAAAGGATAAGCCTAAACAAAAGATTACAACTGGAAAGTCCAAACCAATCCAACCGGCCTACAATATCAGGCCCAACACAAACGAAATAACAATGGCACGCATGCCATGAAATAAGACTCAAAAGGCCAAAACAGACGGGCTAATAACCCAATCCTACATACAAACATGATTCAACATAAAACTTTGACTTACCACCCCTAGATAAGCCTGTTAACGGGTCGGAGTCGGGTCGGGTTTAGAGAGATCCAGATCCATGTAATCGGATCTTCAACGGATTCGGGTCCGGGGCCAGGTCTTCATCGGGTCTATAATATTGGATCCAGATCCGGAACCGTTCGGATCTTCGGGTCTCGGGTTCGGGTCCGGGTCTGGCCAAATATATACATTTATTTTATATTATCCCCCTTCTTTATTTTTTAATCTTAAATTAAAATATTTTGTAACGTATTATAGAATATTATTAGTATAAATAAAATATATATTAAGTTTATTTATTATATACATAAATTTATATTTATATATATATTACTTATATGTTATATTGATAAGATATATTTATAAATATATATAAATTTATAGTATATGTATATATATTTAAAAAATAATAATGTACAATTCGGATCGCGCTTCGGGTCTGGGACTTGTATAAGAGTCAGACCCTACTGTAAGGACACAAATTTCCAATTGAGTCCATATATAGTTTTGGCTCAATTCCGGACAAAAACATTTTTTCGTAGGATAGTATTCAATTGTAATATTCTCAAGCCTATGAAGTGTATGTTGAAGACGTAGCGGCAAAGAATTTAAAGCTTCATCAAAATGCCGGTTTGTGTGCCTCGTTTCTACGTTATCAACTAAGGTTCCATGCTCCCAAGGTATGAATATAACTATATTTATATAGGAGCTTGGAACAATATGTATTGGGTGTTAGGTATAATAAAAACTGCTTTTTTTTTCCAGAAAGAATCAATTAGAACTTTAAAATTAGTATAAAAAAGTTTCTGGGCCAAAATCGAATTTTACATACTTTCTGGTCGTTCGTTAGAAATGTCGTTCGAACGAGTTTTTTCGTTCGAACGAGTTTTGTCGTTCGAACCAGGTGTCGTTCGAACGAGTTTGCCAACGACCCTAAACTGGCCAGTCGTTCGATATGTCGTTCGAACGAGTTTTTCGTTCTAACGAGGTATCTAACGAGATTCTAACGAGCCCAGGCTGGTCGCTCGTTAAAAGCCTCGTTCGAACGAGAGTCAAGTTCGTTCGAACGAGACGCCAGGGCGGGAACAGTTTTGAGCAGTTTTTTTGCAGTTTTCTCCCACTTTCCCCACTTGGTTTTTAACCAACTTTTTCAAGACTTATTATGGACGGGAATCACATTTTTCTAATGAACTTTTCCAACCTTGTTTATCTCCTAGAGAGAGTTTGAGAGCAAAATTAGTTTAGGAAAATGTTCATGTTTTTGAGTGTTATTCTTTCAAAGAAAAATTCATACACACTCTAGTTTACACCCAATTGTGTTTATCCAAGTTTCTATATTTATATCAATTGCTTGGAGTTTTTGGCACTGGTTTTCTCTATCGAATTCAAGAGACGTTTCGGGTTTGCTTCTACACCCCATCACAAAGAAGACTTTTGTTGAGATTCTACCCACACGGAGAAAGGCTCCATGCTTGGGTGACGGTGAACATATAAAGTCCCATCGGTGGATTCCGAGACCGCAGTGGTGTTCCGAGGTTGTTCGCTAGGAAGAGGTTTCTACGAGAAGGAGCGTCGAGGCTTGAAAGGGATCGAGTCAGTCGTTGTAAGTCTACCTGTCTTGTAATTGTAATTCCATATCTAGTGGACTTGTGTCTAGGGCCGTCCGAGGTTGTTTCCCGTCTTGGGTTTTTCCTTGTACATCTCGGCGTAGTGTGATATTGTTTATTTTATCTTGCACAAAATTTAGAACGCATGCTTTAGGATAATTTCAAGATAAAATTTGGTTTAATTCTCACACTCATTTAATTTGGGACTAAATTTAATATTGGGTAAATTTGGTTTATTCAAGTCATTTGCTAAAATTGGTTTCGCCTTACTTTGGACATAATTGTTAATTATGACTTAGGCAAATTCTATGACTTGAATTTTGTTTTAATTTGTTTTGAGAAATTAAAACTTGTTGTTATTTTTGAAAGTTGAACCATCACCTGTTTTTACAACGCTTCCGCATCATTCATTGAGTTTATCTAAAAAGGAAATTAAATTTTTTAATCAAGTGAATTATTTAAAACCCGGGGTTCCACACTCCTTCAAATTAGTATCAGAGCCAAAAACGATAAATTATTTCGTTAAGATCTTTTTATTTTTTGGCTAAAATGGATTTTTCCCCATTTTCAAAATTTCCTATTTTCGATGGTTCAAACTACGCGTATTGGAAAGCGCGAATGATATCGGCACTAAAATCTATCGACGAGAGAGTTTGGATGTCTGTTATTACCGGATACTCCCCACCAACTTACTTAGTTGAAAATGAACGTGTTATCAAACCTGCCGATAGATGGACTGAAAATGAGTTTAAACTTGCTAACTTTAATTCCCGAGGTTTAAATGCCTTGTTTAGCGCTGTCGTACCGGATGAATTCCGACGTATTATGACGTGTGAAACCGCTAAAGAAGCTTGGGATATTTTACAATTAACTCATGAAGGAACTAGTGTCGTTAAAGCTTCAAAACTCCAAAACCTCACTACTCAATTTGAAACTATCAAAATGGATGAAAAAGAAACTTTTGATAAATTTTATGCTAGACTTTCTGATATTGTTAATTCATCCTTTAACTTGGGAGAGAAAATACCTGACGACCGTGTTGTAAAGAAAATTTTGAGGTCCTTACCCGATAGATTTATTCCTAAGGTGACCGTTTTAAATTCTTTACCCACTTTAGCCTCTACGAAATTAGAAGATCTTGTAGGTGATTTACAAAGCTATGAACTGGATATGCTTCCCTCTAAAAATGAAAAGAAAATCGAAAAGGGCGTTGCTTTAAAAGCCCGAAAAAAGGTTAAACAAGTAGTAGAGAGCGAGAGTGACAGTGACTCGGAAGATATGGCTTTATTTGCTCGAAAATTTAGAAAATTTCTTAAATTCAACAAAGATAAATTTAAAAATGATTTTAAGAAATTTGAATCTTCTAAACATGATAAAAACGAGAAGATTTCTAAAGCCGATAAGATCCCTAAACCAAGTAATGAAAATATTGATAGGGACGAGTCCAATAAATGTTTTGGTTGTGAAGGTTATGGCCATAGAGCTTATGAGTGCCCCACTAAACTAAGGAAAGAGGGTAAGCGACCCACTGCATATAATGCAACCCTTAGTGATAGTGATAAGGAAGAAAAGCCCGATTCCCCCACTAAGAAAATTTTTGTGGCTTTTATGGCTAGTCATGTGAGTGATAATGATAACTCATCGATGGATGACACGATAGCACATGCCACTTCCAAGGTCATTGTTCATGACTCCCTTGTTTTTAATGATAGTGAGAGTGGAGAAGAAAGCGAGAGTGAAAATGAAGAAGAGGTTGATGTGAGTGAACTTCAAAATGCTTTTCATGAATTATATAAAGAATCTATTAATTTGAAAAGAACTAATTTGAAGTTAGAAGCTTGTTTAAGAAAGAGTGTCAAGGTCATTGATGATAGTGCCTTAATAGAAGACCTTAGGACACGAGAGAGGACTCTTCGAGAGAAGCTAGAATACGTAGAAGGCGAGAGAGATAGCCTTAGGGGTTTAATGGAATCCTTGAAAAAGGAGATTCTTACTTTTGAAGAGCGAAATTTTGTACTAGAATCTACCGTTTTAGATTTGGAAAATAAATTAAAAGATTCTAGCAATGTCAAATTTGATTTGGAATGTCGTTCAGAAAAACTAGATAAAATATTAGGAACGGTCCAAATTAAAAATGACACTTGTGGTTTAGGCTTCAATTCTTGTAATGAATACAACCCTAAAGTCAAAACCAACATTTTAGGAGAATCTACTAGGAATACATTTAATGATCACTCCTTAAGTAAATCTTTTCGACATATTCTCACTTGTACACATTGTGGCCGAAAAGGTCATCTTAGGAAATTTTGTTTTGATCTTAAACGAATTCCTAGAAAATCCCATTGTAAAGTAACCACGGTAGCTAATGTTCCTACACCCCAAGATTGTCATTCTTCATTAATTTGGGTTAGGAAATTCGATTTGGTTGCCTTACAAAATAGGGATTTTGATTCTCATTTACTTTCACATCCTTCCTTCCTTGCTAAATCTAAAGGATGAATGTGTTAGTGTTTGCATACTTTAGCGTTTGTACTTTATGTCATATTCACATGCTAAATGTATGCTTGTTTTAGTCATTTTCTAGTCATCGCCTTATTTCATATCCCATGCTAGAAATCATGACTTGTTTATCTTTTTGTATTATATTTTGTGTTTGTATTAATTGAACAATATAAAAAGTTTTTTGTTTATCATTTGTGTTTTATTTATTTCATTTAAGCTTAATGAAAAATACAAATGATTTTTTTTTGTTTGTCCTTTTGAGTAAATATTTATTTTTGATTAAAAATGTTAAAAACTCAAAAAGATTTTATTTTGTGTGTATTTTAGTTTGACACACTTTATGTGGCATATTTTTGTGTTTGAATCCTATCGTTTACGATCCCATGTGGCTAGAACTTTTGGTTTAGATTTTCAATCCTTACAATGTTCTTTACCATGTTTTATATGGAGTAGTTGGATTTTGTATTGTTTAAATGGATTCTATTTCATATGCCTCTTTTCACACATGCACGAGCTCTTTTGAAATCTTAATGTCACATGTTATATTTGAGCTTTTTGAGGTGTTCTCCTATCAATCTAGTCATCTACATACCTATGACCTAGGAGGACTAGTGCATGTCAAAATCCGTTGCATGTGAGATTTGTGTGAAAAATGAAAACATGATAAAATCTCCACTCCGATCTCACACATATTATTGATGTAGGTGTTGGACATCATCCCCGAATGTTGACTCCAAAACCAAAGACTTCCAAACCTTCAACTCAATCAACCCAAAACGGTTGAAATCTCTATACATCCATTACAAACATTTATGAGAAAAGTTGGAAATTAATGTTAAGTGACTAATTATTTAATTTCAATTGTATTAAATTTTGAATTTTTCATGGGATAATTATATTTAGATCTCATTTATCGGGTCAACATTCTTATAAGTCCTATTGACTTTTCAACAATCCTAAACTTCTTTGAGGACGTTACATAAGTGGTTGGACTTTTTTTTTAATCATTAAATGATCATAACTTTTGATTTACAAATTCGTTTTTCGCTAAATTACTATTTTTAAAATCTGCTCGACGAGATTTATCAAACAAGATCCATGAAGGCTATAAAATTTCAAAGAAAAAAATTTACACAAATAGTAAACTTTACTGTATGCACTAGAATATGAAATAGTTTTATATATGTGTCATTTCACAAACAGACGGTAACATTTACTGTGGTAATATTACACAGTATATATATTCGGTGGATTCAAACCCTTTTTTTTTTCAAAAATACCTTATATTTAAAGGTTCGCGCTAACGGCGTCCAATCCTTATCACCATTGTTGGAGCTTCAACGACCTTTGTCAGAGCTCCGATTTGGGGTGGGTAAGGGTGGCATGTGGTGCCGCTGGCGCAGACCTTTGAAAATAAGAGACTTTTGAATAAATGGGTTTTGGCTCGACCAGAGTGTCATGGAGTGCTGCTGATGCGAACCGTTGAAAATAAGATTAGATAAATGAGATCTGGAGACTCTTGAGTACCGATTTGGGGTGAGTAGGGATGGCATTAGGTGCCGGTGGCACAGAGCTTTAAAAATAAAAACATATTGAATATATATATATATATATATATAATAAAGGATGAGGGATTTTTTGTCCTTCCCAACTGATGGCTCAGATCGAAAGTTGATCAATTTGGTGTTTATCAACTAGCGGCCGAGATTTAACCATCTGTTGCAAAGGGGAGAATCTGGTGCAAGTTTGGTCAAGTACAGAGGACAAGGCTCGAGTTAATTACGTGGCACATGGCTCGAGAGTCTGAGTTATTTGTACCCACTCATAACCAAACCTCTCTCTCTCTCTTTTTAGATCCTCACTATTCCTCCCCCCTCTCTCTCTACCCCACCGGTCTCCCTCATCTCCCCTGGCCTAAAAATTAAAGAAATGGAGGGGTATTTCAGGCTGACACCTCTGTTCTTCTGCATAACATCGGAGGTAAGGCAAGGGTTTGTTAGTTTTTTTACTCAAAGATAAGCGTTTGAGTTTTTTACAGGTTTTGACTTCTGCAAGGGTTTGAGGTAAGGCAAGGGTTCTTCTGCATAACATCGGAGGTACGGCAAGCTTTTGAGGTAAGGCAAGGGTTCTTCTGCATAACATCGGAGGTAAGGGTTTGAGATTTGTTTTTTTTTTTTTTGCAGTTCTTGACTTCTGCTCTTTCTCATATTATTTGATACGGGGTTTGCCTGTACACGCTTGCTGTTTGGTTTTTAAACTCCTTTGCAAATCTAATCCTTTGTAGATCTTTGATTCTTGATGCTCAGCACGAGGGCGTTATCTTGCCAACTGCGTCTGTGGCACCACCGACTGAGATCACGGAGAATAATGAAAATTGGATTATGTCCATGTCCATGTTGGTGATGATATGAAAATTGGGTTAGAAGTTTGATTTAAAGCATTTTTTTACAGATCTTCACGCTTTTAGTTGTTAAGAAATCTGAAAACCAAATTTGGGTTGTTAGATTTTTTGTTTTCAATTGTTGAATCTTTGGTTAAAAATTGTTTAATATTTCTATTAAACAATTTTTATATATTCTATTATATACATTAGTTGTAGATTTAGTGTTCATTTTTTGAGTATGTTATCCGGTGCAACCTAACCTTAATATTTCTGGGTTCTATATACATTCCTGCAAGTGGGAATATCTACTTTGTTTATAGTTAGTTTTCAGATTATCTCACTCAACAGTACAACTTTGATATGGCATACATGGTACGAAGAGTATAAATGTTGGTTTCAAATTTCGTATTTTGATTTATTTCAAATTCGTGAAGTAGTTTTGAATGATTCTCATTTGGTATCGAGGGCGTTCAAAAAATTTGGATGAAAAAATGTTTTTGCCTTTGTATGAAGTCAGTGTTTTTGACCATTTCTTTTTTGTTATAGGAATAAAATTTAAATTAATTATTCAATTTAAATATTTAGTGTTATAGTTTTTATTTTTACTTTTTATCAGCTGTCATTTACCTTTTCTTATTAACTGTCATTTGCCTTTCATATTAGTTTTTGGTGCTTGACTTATGTTGATTTTGGGTAATAATATTTACTGGGCATGCTGGGTTTTTACAAAGTGTTTATACTAAATCAACATATATTAAGCACGTGTTAATATTAAATTAATATACATCAAGCATGTGTTCGAGGAGTTCAAAAAATATATTTGAAATTAAAGATTTAAAAAAATTACTTTTTATTTTTACCATTTGTAAAAGATTAAATAAAGTGGTGATGGTTTCAACTTTATGTCTGTACATTCAAATCTAGGGGTAGGAAGAAGACACTAATGATTTCTAAGTATAGAGTGGGTGTAGATTTGAGAGGAGCAGGTTATAGCCTAGCAGGTTGAAGCAGAGAAGTTGTGTTTGGAGGATCAACTGTAGCACTACTAGAAAGGAGAAAGTCTAGAGTTAGGCAGGGTCAAAGATTCCCTGATGTTACATAAATATTTTTATAGACATATATATCTTAAAGATAAGGGCACGTCGTTGTAAATACTTTTAAGGACATATATATCCTAAGAAATGAGTTATGCCTTCATAACTGTCTGGGCGACATATATATATGTCTTTAAGGACATGCCTACTGCTAACACCTTCGTAACTGGCTACTGCTAACACCTGTAAATACTTTAAGGACATATATATATCTTAAAGACATATATATCCTAAGAAATGAGTTTGGGCAACATAAAATGTATGCGGAATACTATTAGGATGTTAGGCACTTTTGGATTGGTCTATCATGAATAAATCTATAAGAGCACATCGTTGTGAAAGTCAAATATATATATAAGGTTGTCCAAGTGAAAATATTAAGGATCAAATATCAAAAAGTTTCAAACATATTTTAATGCACATTTAGTAAAAGCCTTTTATTTTGTACCAAAAAGTTTCTTATTCTCTTATCTTTAAAGGTCAGCGTCGGTGGCATGGTAAAATTTTTTTGGCATGATGGAAGATTTTTTAGTGTAATATAAAAACGCTTGAATTAAATGTGTATTAAAAAAAATTCGAAAGACTATTTGGTATATGTTTCAAATATTAAAGGGTGTATTAAATTTGGATAAAACAAATATATAATATGATATTAAAGGGTGTATTAACTTTAGAAAAGTGAAATTATGTGTGTGGCTAAATGTTAATAGATGAAGGGACACAAAGTGATTTTTACGGTATGAAAAACTGATCGTCAAAAAAATAGATGAAGGGACACAATGGCATGGATAAAAAAAATCTGCCCAAAAATAATTAAAGGTCAGTTATCTATTTGTAATGGATAGGAATTATGACAATGTGGAACTCGAAGTAATATATATGTATTTACTATCAAAGGTATAAAATTTGCCTAAGATAAGATTTGACTACTCAATAAAAGATATTGTGAAAATATGTTGATGCACAAGTGATAATACTGAACAGGTAAAGAAAAACCATTTACTTTATGTATAATATGTAATAAAGTATATATGTGTTTAATTAGAATATTATAAAAAAAGAATCAAATATCAAAAAGTTCAAGTCTTTTATTTTGTACCAAAAAGTCCCTTATTCTCTTATCTTTAAAGGTTCGCGTCAGTGGCATGGTAAAGTCTTTTTGGCACGGTGAAGGACTTTTTGGTGCAAAATAAAAAAGCTTGGACTAAACGTGTATTAAAAAACGTTCGAGGGACTATTTGGTATATGTTTCTAAAAAAATATGTTAGTATCAAGATATTAATGGATCTAATCACTACGAGGAAATATTTGGATCTTTTTTTACAACCGTGCCATCAGCACGGGTACACCCTAGACACATGTATGAGTGTGTGCGTGTTCTATAACCACAAATACTCATGAGAAAATTTATTCCCGTGCCATCGACACATGTATGAGTGTGTGCTATAATAAAAAATACTCAGGAGAAATTTTTTTAGCGTGCCATCGGTACGGGCACACCCGTATGAAAATCATAACTATGGCTCAAGCATTGGATCAATATGCTAACCGTGCCATCCACACATGACGAGTAAGTGTACTATGAGATGATCAACATTATTTATATTTTCTCTATTAGCGAGACGTTTAAAATACAAAATATCATGGGAACAAATTTATTTTCGTGCCATCGGCACGGGTACACCCTAGTATATATATATATAATGTGATAACACAATAAATTCTATTGTTTGTAAAAATGTCATAGATATTAAACTTTTTTGTATACACCAGAAAATGAAATAGTTTTATATCTGTGACATTTTCACAAACAATAACATTTAATGTGTTAATATATTTATGAAACATTTTTTTATATATAAAATTTTCACAAATAGTAACATTTACTGAGTTAATATTACACAATATATATATATATATATATATATACGGTAGATCCAAACTTTTTTTTTTAAATTACCATATTTTTAAAGGTTTACGCTAGCGACATTCAATCCCCACCACTACCCACCCCCATTGTCGAAGCTTCAACGATTTTCATGAGATCTATGATTTAGGTGGGTAGTAGTGGCATGGGGTGCCGCTGGCGCGGACCTATGAAATTAAGAGAATATTAGATAAATGGAGTTTGGATCTACTGGAGCTCCGATTTGGGGTGAGTAGGGGTGACATTGTGTTAGGTTTATATCTATAACATTTTTACAAACGTTAACATTTACTATGTTATAACAGAGTATATATATATATATATATATATATATATATATACGGTGGATCTAAACCTCTTTTTTTTATATTGTCTTATTTTTAACGACCCGCGCTAGCGGTATTTAATCCCGACCACCACCAACCCCAATTGTCGGAGCTCCAACAACCTTCATAAGAGTTCTGATTTGGGGTGACATGGAGTGCCGCTGGCGCGGACCTTAGGAAATAAGAGAATATTGGATAAATGGGGTTTGGATACACCGGAGCTCCAGTTTGAGGTGAGTAGGGGTAGCATTGGATTATGTTTATATCTGTAATATTTTCACAAATAATAAATGTTACTGTTTCTGAAAGTGTTACATCGGCATCCCATGCCACCTCAAATCAGAGCTCTGATGAAGGTTGTTGGAGCTCCGATAAAGGGGGTGAATGGTGGTGGGGATTGGATGCCGCTGACGCGGATTGTTAAAAACAAGATAATATCAGGAAAAGAGGTTTGGATATATATATATATATATATATATATATATATATATATATATATATATATATATAATGTGTTATATGAACACAGTAAATGTTAATGTTTGTGAAAATGCTATAGATATAAACCTAACTCAATGCCACTGTTACTCACCCCAAATCGGAGCTCCGGTGGATCCAAACCCCATTTATCTAATATTTTCTTAATTTCAGAGGTCCGCGCCAGCGACACCCTATGCCACTACTACCAACCCAAATCATAACTTTGATGAATGTCGTTAAAGTTCCGACAATGGGGGTGGGTAGTGGTGGGGATTGAATGTCGCTAGCGCAAACCTTTAAAAATATGGTAATTTTGAAAAAAAAAAGTGGTTTGGATCTACCGTGTGTGTGTGTATTTATATATTATGTAGTATTAACTCAGTAAATGTTACTGTTTGTGAAAATGTTATATATATATATTGTGTAATATTAACTCAGTAAATGTTATTGTTTGTGAAAATTTTATATATAAAAAAATGTTTCATAAATATATTAACATAGTAAATGTTATTGTTTGTGAAAATGTCACAGATATAAAACTATTTCATTTTCTGGTGTATAAAAAAAGTTTAATATCTATGACATTTTTACAAACAATAGCATTTATTGTGTTATCACATTATATATATATATATATATATATATATATATATATATATATATATATTCAATATGCTTTTATTTTTAAAGCTCTGCACCACCGGCACCTAATGCCACCCGTACTCACCCCAAATCGGTGCTCAAGAGTCTCCAGATCTCATTTATTCAATCTTATTTTCAACGGTCCACGCCAGCGGCACCCCATGACACTCCGGTCGATCCAAAACCCATTTATTCAAAAGTCTCTTATTTTCAAAGGTCCGCACTAGTGGCACCACATGCCACCCTTACCCACCCCAAATCGGAGCTCTGACGAAGGTCGTTGAAGCTCCAACAATGGTGGTAAGGATTGGATGCCATTAACGCGAACCTTTAAATATAAGGTGTTTTTGAAAAAAAGAGGGTTTGGATCCATCGTATATATATATATATATATATATATATATATATATATATATATATATATATATATATATATATATATATATATATATATATATATATATATATATACTGTGTAGTATTACCACAGTAAATGTTACTGTCTGTTTGTGAAAATGTCACATATATAAAACTATTTTATATTCTAGTGCATACAGTAAAGTTTACTATTTGTGTGAATTTTTTTCTTTGAAATTTTATTGCCTTCATGGATCTTGCTTGATAGATCTCGTCGAGCAGATTTCAAAAATAGTAATTTTTCGAAAAACGGATTTGGGAATCAAAAGTTATGATCATTTAAAGATTAAAAAAAAAAGTCCAACCACTTATGTAACTTTCTAAAGGAAGTTACGGATGATTAGTTATAAAAGGGTAAAATTGTGAAAAAAATCCCTAAAAAGTTGGAATATGACCTATAGGATTGTTGAAAAGTCAATAGGACTTATAAGAATATTGACCCGACAAATAGGACCTAAATATAATTATTCGTTATGTGGTCTTAATAAATGTCAGATAATTAATTAGGAATGTGATAAATAAAGATATTAAAAGATTGGGTAAATCTTATTCGTTAGTCACATGATGGTTTGTGGCATTAGTGGAAGATTTGGAAAGAGTCTCACCTCCATTAGGATTTCTTCCCTCTTCCCCTTATAAATAGGGACCTCTACACCATTTAGAGTCATCTCATAACACACTGTTTCTAAGGAGGGAGAGAAAATCTTAAATTCTCATTATTTGTATTTTCTCACAAATATTCTAGGCACATAAGAGAGTAATTCTGGGTTGTTCAAGAAGGGATTCAAATGAAGCTTTGACAGAAGAATTCTAATCACCTTATTCCAATTAATTGCAATGGACAAAGATTGGTATTGATCATAGTTATAAAGAATTTACGATTTTGTGATTGCATGAAGATTAAACATCCTGGATTCATGACAAAACTATTTTTTACACAATGTAACATTATGGTTTATATTCGGTATTATGATTGTCAAAACAGTATTGATTAAAATGTGATATCAGAGCCTTCGGTTTATAATCTCATGTTTTACTTTAATGAAAATTTCTTTATAACAATTCTGATATCTTATTTTTGCATCTGGAGATCCGGATTTTTTTTTCTTTTTTGGAAATCTGGAATTTTTTCCTTTGATGAATCTGGAATTTTTTTTTTTAAAAAAAAAAAAATCTGGAAATCTGGAATTTTATGCAATCTGGTAATCATACACTTATCTGGAATCGGTAATTTTTTGTTATGTATGATATTAAAAACGAAATTTCTGAATACAGTCCTTAATCTTATGATAACTGTCCCATTATTGTTCAACCCCTTTTGGTGTTGTTAGAACCCTAATATGCCGTTAATATGATTTTATTGTTTCAAGCTGTGTAAGCATTCTGAAAAACACTTTTATTAATCATGATAAGGAAACGAATCTGTCGTAGTGAATAGTATTTTTCAAAATTTTTAGTGTCCGATTGACTTGAAACTTGGTAGGTTGACTGGAAACGGACCAACGATCGAATTACATGGCCTTTGGCCGTGATGTAATGTGTTTTTCGACGATCCGACTCCGTTAAGAACCTCAAAACTCCATTTTTGCCATTTTAAAAAATAATCTCGGGGCTTATAACTCTTTACAGAAAATTGATATTAACGTTCTGCAAAAAGTTTTAATTTTCTGGCATGTTTTACTTCGATTCTATGGTGAAAACTTATTTTTTCCATTTTTGGCAAAAAATCATGTATTATGTGTTTTTACTATACCTGAGCAATTCTGTTTTTGAGGCATTTAAGCTGCTATTGGTATCTTTGTAATTATTTGTAGATTACGTATTACAACTAATATTTAATGCATGATTAACTATATTTAAGTTGGGAAATGTAAGCAATTATTCATTTGCGTTAAGTCAAAGGCCAAACACAGGCTGCGACTGCATGTATGAATAATACACTTACATTGATTAAAGGTTTATTCTACTGTCAGTTATAAAATTGGATTGAGGCGCAACACATGCTAATATCTTAATTGAACAACATTAGAACTGATTTTATGAAAACAGAATAGTTAACATTAAGTCCATTAATAATGGTATTAAAGGTTTAAGCAACAAACACAGATACCAAAATTATGGGACCGTGATAAATGAATTATAGGGTAGTATATCTTTACAATCGGAACATTATGTGATGATTAACATAGATTCCGTGATGTTTAGATTATAAATGAAATATGCCAAAATTTTTAGTCAACAATTCAATATTCGACCCTTGCAATTTTTGTTGTGTGTGAAAATTTAATTTGTGAACATTGTTATTAATTGCAGTTCCCCTTAACCTATATTCGCAAGCTCAGTCCTATTCCAAATTTGATGAAACTAATTTTTCTGAATGGAATGAGCAAATTGAGTTCAGCCTAGGGGTTCTTGACCTGTACATGGCAATTATGTGTGATGAATTCGCTCCTATTACTGATGCCAACAGCGAGGATGAAATTTCTATCCATGAAGCATGGTCTCAATCCAATACGCTGGCCCTTATGTTTATGCGAATGTGCACTGCTGCTAACATTAAGACCTCCCTATCTGAAACTACGAAAGCAAAAGAGTATTTGAACAACATTAAGGAACGCTTTCACACTGCTGATAAATCACTTACTGGGAAACTGATGGCTGACCTGACCACTATGGGGTTCGATGGTACTCGGACCATGAATGAGCACATTATAGAGATGACCAATCTGACTGCTAGACTTAGAGTTTTGGTCATGACAGTGGATGAGTATTTTCTCTTCCAATTCGTCCTAAACTCCATACCTCTTGAGTATGGGCCTTTCCAAATCAATTACAACACTATAAAAGACAAGTGGAATGTAAATGATTTGCAAAGCATGTTGGTACAGGATGAAGGAAGGCTTAAGCAACAGAATGGCCATGTGACTAAGGGACAGGTGGCAAATCTTACAGTCAAAGGAGCTGGTTTTAAGAAGAAGTTTGGCAAGGGCATTAAGAAAGGTCCTGGGCCGTCTCATCAAGTTGAACCATCAACTGCTCCTGTAAAGAAGGAAAAGAATGACAAATGTCACTTCTGTAAAAAGAAGGACCATTTCCAGAGGGATGGTCATAAACGAAAGGCTTGGTTCGAGAAAAAGGGTAAGCCCTTTATTTATGTTTGCTTTGAATCAAAGCTTATTAACGCTCCTTCTAACACTTGGTGGATTGATTTTGGTTCTATGTGTCATGCTTCTAATTCAAGGCAGGGATTCACTTCGATCCGCAAAACAAATGAAAATGAGCATTTTCTTTACATGGGCAATAAAGCAAAGGCTAAAATAGAAGCTATTGGAGTCTTTCTCCTTATTTTAAGCACTGATTTTATTTTAGATTTGCAAGAAACATTTTATGTTCCCACAATTTTTAGGAATTTAATTTCTGTTTCCAAACTTGCTTTAGATAATTTTGCGATTGAATTTAAGTACAATGGTTTTGGTTTGATTAAAAATTCTAATAATGTTGGTTTTGGATTTTTATTAGATGGTTTTTATCAATTGAATCTTGAAAAGAATTTTTCTGAAACCCTTGTGACCCTGCATCCTAATGTTGGTACGAAACGTACACTTAATGATGAAAAATCTGCTTACTTGTGGCATAAAAGATTAGGGCACATATCCAGGATGAGAATTGAAAGGCTCATTAAAGATGGAATACTCCATAACCTGGATTGGGCCAATTATGATATATGTGTCGACTGTATTAAAGAAAAATAGACCAAACATACAAAGAAAGGAGCCACAAGAAGCACCCAACTACTTGAAATAATACAAACAGACATATGTGGACCTTTTGATATTCTATCCATTGGTGGAGAGAAATACTTCATCACCTTTATAGATTACTTTTCACGTTATTGCATTTTGTACATGTTGCGTGATAAATCTCAGTCTGTGAACATCGTTGAAATATACGTTAATAAAGTTGAGAGGAAACTAGGCAAAAAGGTGAAAATTATTAGGTCTGATAGAGCTGCTGAATATTATGGTAGATATGATGAGTCAAGTTTACGAACTGGCCCATTTGCTAAACTCCTTGAAAAATTAGGTATTTGCGCCCAATACACAATTCCAGGATCACCTTGGCAGAATGGTGTAGCTGAAAGGCGAATCGTACCCTTATAGAAATGGTTAGAAGTATGATAAGTAGGACCCAATTGCCTATATTTTTTTGGACACATGCATGAAAGATCGCTGTACACATCTTAAATAGGGTTCCTAGTAAGTCAATTGCAAAAACCCTTTTTGAACTTTGGAAAGTATGGAAACCCGATTTAAGGTATTTACGTGTGTAGGGCTGCCCAGCGGAAGCTAGAATCTATAAACCTCATGAAAAGAAATTGGATCCTAGGACATTATCATGTCATTTCATTGGGTATCCAGAAAAGTCGAAGGGATATAGATTCTACTATCCAAATCATACAATTAGAATCATAGACACTGGAAATGCTAAATTCATTGAAGAAGGTGAAGTAAGTGGGAGTATAAAAGAAAGGGAGGTAATCATTCGAGAAGTCAGGGTACAAATTCCTATATCCAGAGTTCATAGCATACCTGTTGTTCCTAATGTAGTTTTTGAACCGGTCATTGACCTAATCAATAACAATGAACAATAAGTGAATGATCAACAAACTAAACAACCACATAATGAGACTATAACCGATGAAACTTTTGAAGCACCACATGAAGTGCCATTAAGAAGATCTCAAAGAGAAAGAAGATCGGCAATTCCGAATGATTATGTGGTATACCTTGAAGAGACCGAATTTAACATAGGGAATATTAATGATCCAGCTTCTTATGAAAAAGATGTAAATAGTGATGATTGTTGATGTAAAAAATTAGATTATCTCTAATTATTCAATCACAGATAAAAATAAATAAGACAAAAGAATTTTAAAGTGGTTCTGCCTTGAAGGAATGGCCTACGTCCACTATTTTGTTATTGCTGACTATTTGTTTGGAATTCTCGATAACAGGTTTTCCCAAGAAATTCCGAGTCCCCCTACAATGAGGATGATACAATGTATTTATAGCCTTGAGGCTGTACATGTGAGTGAATAATACATAACTGTCTAGTAGGCGTGTACATCTGTATGATAATAATGAGCATTCAATGCGCAGTCAATCTATTAGTTATCCTGATATTAATGCTCTGTACGAGATGCAGCTCAGACCGCCTAAGCTGCTCGGACCGCCTAAGTAGCTCGGTACAGTAAAGTTCCTGGGAGTACACTTATTGCTCGAAGCGTCTGAGTTGGTCGGGGAGGTTGAGTTCCTCGAAATCAAGGTGTTTTTCAAAAATATTTGTAGGTGCCATGTAGATTGACACGTGTCTCCACATAATTAATCCATGTCAGCAGGCTGAATTTGGTATCAACAGAAGCCCCCAATGTTTTACAGTTCGTGTTTGAGGAGTGTGGAACATTCTTCTCGAAATATGGCAAGATTAAATAGTCATCCTGAATTTTAGGAGTGTTTTCCTTGTAGTTATTTTTCCTTTCGAATTCATAGAATCAGACTTTTTGAATTCTTCTAACTGCTTCAGTCTCCGTGCCTTTTTTGTCCTTTTAGCCGCCGATAGCGCAAACGTCTTTCATTGTAATCATTATTTTTACCCCTTCCCAAGGTAAGGTATTTAAGCGTTGCAGAAAATCCTATCGTCTCTTACTTTTTCAAATCTGTATCTTTGAGCTCTCCATTTCTTCTCTATCTTGTGCGTTCATTCCTTCCATCGTTCGTTGTCAACTGATCTACCCTTTTTCGGTAAGATCTTCTTCCTTCTCTTTTATTTTCTTTGTTCATCATGGTTTACCTTGTTAAGTCTCTTGATAAATTTCGTTCTGATTTCTCCATTCCTTCCTGGGTTATTTTGGAAGAACTTTCTGGTCCTTCTGATTATTTTCATTTGGCTGAGGGACATTGCTTCCCTAGTCTCTTTGTAGCCGAATGTGGCTTTTTCTTTTCCTCCAAATCCCCTGTGTTTAAAATTCTGTCAATATTTTGACGTCGTACGTACAAAAATAGCCCCAATACATGGAGAATAGTTAATGGAGTCCATAGATTAAATCAGATTCATGGAACCCGTTTAGGAATTCTAAAAATAATGTTTTGTTATAGATGGGGTGTCAGCGATAGTACTTTTTATTTAAAAACTAGGTTTTTAAATAGGGCTTTAGTTGTCAATCTCCCAGATGTCAACAAGGAATACTTCGAGCATGGGGTTGTTATGAAAAATTGGCAACATGCTCCATTAACTGAAAAAATGATGTATATCAGGGTCCTAGATGCCCTCCCTATGGCAATGGGATAGGTTGTTTTTTATTTTATTTTAATTTTGAAATCATGTTTTCTTTATATTCGATAAAATGCGTCATTGACATTTTAATTTTTGTTTATTTGCAGTTGACAACAAAAGAAAATCTCCATAGGAGACAGAGGTTAATTTAAAGCACTTGAAACTTATCTGGGGTTTACACCAAACTGTTATCGACGAACATATCAGATCAACCTCGTACTTGTTGCAGTACAAGAGTTACACTTCATCTTTTACCGCTCGTCCAGTGATAAGTGACATAGAACCAGTACCTGCTTCTGAAGGTTCTTCCCCTGAATCGCATATTCCCCTCAGCATCAGAATGATGAAACGAAAATCTCCCTCCTACTTTGACAAATCAGGTTCTGCCTCTGTGGAGGCAAAGAGAAGTAAGCATGATGTCCCAGAAGAAGGGACAAAGAAAATTGATGCACCTCCTCCAACTGCTGCTAAGAAGGTTTCCGAGAAGCCCCCTGTGGCTCCGAGCAAAGTTGTAGCCGTTTCTCCTCCAAGTGAGGTTATAGTTATATCACTGACCAAGACAACATCATTGGTCGAGAATGTTCCTTCTCCCACGAGGAAGTTGAAGAAAAGCTCCTTGGATAAATTGACTGAACCCATCTCTCAGCCTCTAACTGCTGGAAGTGGTGTTCCCACTTTTGTTGCTCCGAGCTCTGCCATGAGCTCGGTGAAGTCTTGGATTATCCCCGAGATCCAAGGTGTTGAAGACAATATTTCTCGGGAGAGGGTTACCACCTTGGCAACTCAACATATTGCCTCAGTAAGTATTACTAATTTAAACTTTCATTTTTCTATGTTATGTCCTTATACTGACTTACAATTATTTTATTTTTCCAGTTGGTAACTTGTTTCAACACCATTCTGAAAAAGGATGAAGCTATTCAAGCTTCGAGCTCCTCGTCAGGTGTAGAGGAAGATTTTGTGGGTCTGGCACAGTCCTTAAAGGATTCTCGTCAGAAATATGACGAAGATAAAGCTGCTTGGGAGAAGCGACTAAAATCTATCGAGTAAGAGAGGGAGAAAGCTGTGGAGGCCTCTCAGGAGTTGGAGAGGAAAATGAAAGAATGTGAGAAGAAGAATAGTGAGATTGAGGAAAAGCTAAAAAATGATGGAGAGCTTGAGACCAAGCTAAAAACTTCTGAAGAGGAGCTTAGCAGACTTCGTGACGTTGATCATCATAAGCAGGAATGGAAGGAAAAATGAAGGCTTCCGAGGAACTTTTTTCTGAGAAGATTTCCTTGGAGAAGACAAAGAGAAAACTTGTTGTTAAGATGTCTTTCAGTACTGGCTGGGACAAGGGATGGAACAAAGGCCTAGCTTCCATGTCCTCTCAGATGGATTTTGCCAGCCTCAAATTCTTCCGAGATGGCTGGGTTGTAGCTCTGCAAGAGCTAAATGTTGCTGAGAGTTCCGAGCTGTTTCAACGTCATGTTCATGGTCCTCCTCCCTCTCCCGGCAAAGAAGAAGAGGACGAAGCTTCTTCTGAAGAGTCTTTAATGATAGTTGGGGACCAAGTCCCTACTGTTGAACTTCGCTACGAGCATCCCCAACCAACCAAAATGTCTATCAATCAACTTTCTCTTCCCTCCAAGCAAGATACCTCCTCGTCCAAGCCTCCCGAGGAAGTCTTAGGAAACAAGGAGAAGGTGTAGAGTTGTTTGGGCCTTTCTCTTTACTTTTTATTTTTTTGTTGAATGTAATTTAGGGTCATGTACTTCTTTTTATAATGTAATAAAATTTGAAGTTTTGGTTGTGCATCCTAACTCTCTTTTTCTTGCTCTACTCTATTTTTATTGATTCTTTCTATCTCTTTTATTTACTAGTTTATGGCTAGAATGGATCTCTAGTCAGCCCACGATACAGAACTAATGAAAAAATATAACGAATACTTCAAGGCTGGCCATGATGACTTGAATGAAGCTCAAATCATCGATATCCTCGGTCCAGACACTTCTGAGCGAGCAGTAGAAGCATACCAGTATCTGAAATGCTTGCTCGACTGTGCAGTGGCCAACAATATAGCATATTACGAGATGAGTGAAGACCTCCAGGGTACTCTCGAGGAACTTCAACAATAATACAAGGAGTCTACAACCCTTTTGTATCAGGGATATGAGAAAAAGTATCAGCAACTAAGTGCTAACAAAGGATATGATAATTTGGTCGCTGCTTATGATATGAAGGAGAGGACTTTGAAGACTGAGGTTGAAGAGCATAGGCAGATCACCAAACTACTAGAGCAGGAGAATAATAACTTGCGAGGAGAGATATCCCAATTGAAATCAACAGCATCTACCTTCGGAGCTTTGGTCCCTGTCAATGACGAAGGTTTCTCTTTCCTGGAGGTCAAAAACTCCATTCTGAGAGATGAATTGGAAACCTTGAAGAGGACTGGACCCTCTGCTTCTGCTCGCGAACGAGAAAGAACTTCTCGGGGATGAGCAAGGGCTGCTCGGGTTACTGTTGAAAAATAAATAACTCAATCAGCCTTGGAGAATCAGGCCTTCCAGTTAATGGAGAAGAATCAGGCATTAGCTGAGATGTCCAAGAAGATTCTGAACCTGGACGAGAAGCTCTCTGCACAAAAGTCTGCCTTGGAGAGTAAAGAACTTTTAATGAAGAACCTCCACGAGCAACTGGAGAGGTTAACCTACCAGTTTCACAAACAGCGCAGAGTGTTTTGGATGACTGGATAAAATGAAACCCTTTATCACCTCGACGATCGGATCCAGAATTCAAACAACGAGGGTTACAAGCAAGGATGGCTGAAGGCACTAGGGGTGTTACAATTGGAGAAAGGCCATTATCTCTGGGATTACTATGACACTGGGTTGCTCGAGTTGCCAGTGCCGCCTTTCAAACTTGATATGAGCTGGATTCCTGCTCGGGCGATTCCACAGTGCTTGATTTCTAAGTATCTCGGCGACTACAGTCTTCATTCCAATTTTGAGATATCTCGCCTCGAGCACTTACTTGATCGGCCCTCAGTGATGAACGTCAGGATGCTTAAATATTTGAATTTCATAAATTCCCCATATGCCTTAGACAATCCTCCTGCTGGGGAAGAACCTGTTTCAAAAGAAGAAGGGAAAAAGCCAATAGAATAGGATTTTTAATGTAATACTTTCTCATGTAATATGTAATTTGTTCTCAATGTATTTTATTCTAGATTTAATGAAGAACTTTTAGTTTCCTTTACAATCTTGATTGTCATTATTTTGTAAAACATTTCTTTTATTGATGAATGTGCATGTACATCTGTTAAAAGATAACAATGTTTTGTGTTACTCTAAATTGTCGACCAACTGGAGTTGGTAAAAATTTGTTAACCATCCTGAGTTGGTAATAATTGGTAATAAGTATTTGACGACTAACTTTTGATATATCACAAGTAAAGAAATTCTGTGAAAATTTGTTACAGTGACTTATCACTTTTTAATTTTAAGCCATGAAACGACTTTCATCCATGATTCTGCTTTGTTTAACTAAATGTTCCCGACCAACCATAGTTGAAGGATTTCTATTGCCGACCAACCGTAGTTGGTGGATTTCTATTCCCGACCAACCGTAGTTGGTGGATTTTTTTTCCTGACCAACTGTAGTTGGTGGATTTTTATTCCCAACCAATCCGGAGTTGGTGGATTTTTATTTTCGACCAACCGTAGTTGATGGATTTTTATTCCCGACCAACCGTAGTTGGTGGATTTCTATTCCCCACCAACCGTAGTTGGTGGATTTCTATTCCCGACCAACCGTAGTTGGTGGATTTTTATTTTCGACCAACCGTAGTTGGTGGATTTTTATTTCCGACCAACCGTAGTTGATGGATTTTTATTCCCAACCAACCGTAGTTGGTGGATTCTTATTCCCGACCAATCGTAGTTGGTGGATTTTTATTCTCGACCAACCGTAGTTGGTGGATTTTTTTATTCTAAACTTGATGCGTAGTGTGTAGCACTAGTACTCCGAAAAAACTTCAACAAAAGGAGAGAATTGGGCGAAATATCCAAAACTTTATTCATATCGAAGAAAACTGCATTACATAGAGATTAAATTACTGATAATATTTGTGCAGATGCTCTGCGTTCCATGCATTCTTAAACTCCTCTCCTTCTAAGGTTTCGATCCTATACGTCCCTGGTCGAACAACCTCTGTTACTCTGTAGGGACCATGCCAGTTAGCTTCCAGTTTGTTGTGCTTTTGAATTACTTTCTTTAGCACATAGTCTCCTTCTTTCAGGTCGCACTTCTTCACTCTCTTGTTGTAGAACAGAGCTGTTCGTTGCTGGTATGCAGTATTCCTGATGGCTGCTTATTCTATAACTTCCTCGAGCATATCCAAGTCTAATCTTCTCATTAAGTCACTGATAGGAGAATTAAAATTTAGCACTCTGTGTGTTGGGAGGTCCAGCTCGATAGGTATAACAACTTCACTTCCAAATCCCTGGATGTATGGAGATTATCCTGTTGCTGCTCGAGGAGTAGTACGATAAGCCCATAGCACATAATGTTGCTCGTTGATCCAATTTTCTTTCGCATCATCCAGTCTTTTCTTCAAACCATTCAGCAGCGTTCTGTTTGCCACCTCCGTTTGTCCATTGCTCTGGGGATGGCCTGGTGTAGAGTGGATCTTCAATATGTTTGATTCACGACAGTATGCAGCGAATTCCTCGTTGTCAAATTGAGTTCCATGATCTGTGATTAATTCATGGGGAAGACCATATCTACAAATGATATTCTTCCAAATAAATTGATATACCTTGTCATATGTCATTTCAATGAGAGGCTCAGCTTCCACCCACTTAGTAAAATAATCCACCGTGACTACGAGATATTTAAATCTCCCCCTGATCGTTGGAAGTGGCCCGACCAAATCTATTCCCCACATGGAAAATGGCCAAAGGGAAGTAATGTGTGCTAACAATGCCTGAGGTGTTCTTCGGATAGAGGAGAAGCGTTGACATTTATCGTATTTCTTGGCATAGGCTATACAATCAGTCCTCATCGTTGGCCAATAGTATCCTTGTGTCATTATTCTTTCCAAAAGCGTCCGACTTGCTACATGGGCTCCACAAGACCCTTCATGGACCTCTTCAATCAAGTCTTTCACCTCGGAGGGATGTACACATCTCTGCAGACCTGCTATGATTCCTCGTCTATATAGAATGCCATTAGTCAGTACATAACGAGCAGCTTTAAACTTCAGTTTCTTGGCTGCGAGTTTATCAGTTGGCAAAACCCCTTCTTCAATATATGCCCTGATGGGATCCATCTAAGATGGTCCTAAATCAAGGGTAATAAAGTTCATCATCAGATCTTCATCTATGCTCCGACTAGTCAAGATTTCTATTGGGATTGTTCTTCGTAGCTCGGTGCGTGTTACTGAGGTTAACCGAGATAAGGCATCTGTTCTTGCGTTCTCCAATCTTGGTATTCTAATTATTTGTACTTTCATCAGAATTGATAAAATCTCCACTTTTTTTTCATGATACTTGATCATTAATTCTCCTTTGGCTACATATACCCCCAATATTTGATTCACGATTAGTTCTGAATCACTGAATACGACGACCTGCTCTGCCCCCATGGTTTTTGCTAAACTAAGACCTGCAATCATAGCTTCATACTCAGCCTCATTATAAGAAGCCTTGAATTGGAAGTGTAAAGCATATTCCACATCGACCTCGTCTGGGCTGTTCAAAATAATCCCTGCTCCACAACCTGCAGTGCACGAAGATCCATCTACATACAAATTCCATACAGGTATATCATTATCAAATTCTTGGTTAGACAGAGTTCCTCAGTGGAATATTTGTTGCTTCTTTATATCCTCCTCTCGTACTTCTTGCTGCTCGTCGACCATTTTATCTTGTTCGTCGACCAACTTAAGTTGATCGGGGTTTAAATTTGATGATCCTGTAACATCCATAGGTTGGTCGGTATTCAGCTTTTGCTCCTCATGCGTGTCAGGATATGTGAACTCTGTTATTAAATCTGCTACTGCTTGCCCTTTAAGTGACGATCTAGGCTCATAAACTATGTCATATTCACCAAGTTCTACTGCCCAGTACATCAATCTTCCTGACTTTTTCCGGTTTATGAAGAGCCTGCCTCAACAGCATATCGGTGTACACAACTATGGTATGAGCTTGGAAGTATGTCCTCATCCTTATACTCGCTTCGATCAAAGCTAGTGCCAACTTTTCTAGTCTTGGATATCTGATATCTGCTCCTCGGAAGGCCTTGCTAGTGTAATACATTTGTTTTTTCACTCCATCCTCCATTCTGATAAATGCCGAGCTAACTGTATTCTCCGAAGCTGCCAAATATAAGTACAATCTTTCTCCCATCACTGGCCTAGACAGTAGTGGAGGTGCTCCAAGGTATTTCTTCAACTCTTGAAAGGCCTTCTCGCATTCCTCATTCCATTCAAACGTTTTTCGGAGTGTTTTGAAGAATGGGAGGCATCTATCAGTTGCTCGTGATATAAATTTGTTAAGTGCTGCAACTCGCCCTGTGAGACTTTGCACTTCCTTCTTCATCGTTAGAGATCGCAACCCCAATAGAGCCTTGATCTTTTCAGGGTTTGCTTCAATACCTCTTTGGTTGACAATATACCCGAGAAACATGACTTCTCGTACTCCGAATATGCATTTGGTAGGGTTCAACTTCATTTGATATTTATCTAATTGATCAAAGGTCTGGCCTAAGTCAATTAGATGATCAACAGCTTTCTTGCTCTTCGTCAGCATATCATCAACATAAACTTCCATATTGCAACTGATTTGTTCTGCAAACACTTTGTTCATCAGCCGCTGATATGTTGCACCTGCATTTTTCAAACCAAAAGGCATAACATTATAATAATAAGTTCCCCTAGGGGTAATGAAAGATGTACTCTCCCTGTCTTCAGATTTCATTTTAATTTGGTTGTAACCAGAATAAGCATCCATGAAGCTCAACAACTCGTGTCCCGAGGTAGCATCCACTAATTGATCAATTCGGGACAAGGGAAAATGATCCTTTGGGCATGCCTTGTTGACATCGGTGAAGTCTACACACATCCTCCATTTGTTGTTGTTCTTCTTCTTCACCATCACCACATTTCCTAACCAGTCTGGATATTTGACATCTTTAATAAAGCAAGTTTTCTGAAGCTTCTCGACCTCCTCTTGTATAGCTTGGTTCTTTTCGTGACTGAACACTCTTCTTCTCTACTTCACTGGCTTGATTTCCTTATTCACATTGAGCTCGTGACATAAGAAATTTGGGACTATCCCTGGAATGTCCTCGTAACTCCATGAAAAAGTTTGTTTTCTGCTTTTTAGAAAAACTATCAGTCCATGTTTTAGTGAGGCATCCAACGATGAACCTATTTGAGTTGTTCATTCCGGGTGCTCGTCGTCTAGAATGACATTTTCAGTAGCTTCTACCACCTGTCCTTTCACGAGCTGCGATTCATCTCCGGGATCTAATGTTTCAATTTCTGCACCTTCACCTACTTGATAGGTAGTAATCTTTTTCCTAGATTCCTCCACTTCTTCCTGCTCGGTAGATGAATAGTAGCATTCCCGAGCTACTTTTTGGTCACCCTTCACAATTCCTACTCCAAAGTTGGTTGGAAATTTTAGGCATTGATGTATAGTAGATGGTACTGCTTCGAACTTCTTCAAACCTACCCTTCCCATGATGATATTGTAAGCTGATTGGACATTCTTATCCATCACGAAAAAGCACACTCTTTTTATTCGACAAGCAGGCCATGCACCGATGAACATATCCAACTTGATCGTCCCAAGTGGAAAAACTTTCTCGCCAGTAAAACCGAGGAGGGGCCTGTGATATGGCTCCAACTGAGACAACTTCAAATTTAAATTGTCAAAGCATGAGTAGAACATGATATCCGTCGAGCTACCATTATCTACCAGTATTCTTGAGATCACTACTTCCTTCATCCTCATTTTGATTACTAATGGGTCATCATGAGGATATAACACTCCTGCAAGGTCATTCTTAGAGAAACCGATGACCAGTTTATCTTTGTTCACCTTCCTCGGGAGATCATCCTCAGCTAGATTTATTCGTTGAATGTATGAACAAGCTTGGGCCTCATTGAGGTAAGCTTTCCTTTCTGCAGTAAGGTCTCCACCTCCTACATCTCCACATGTAATAACATTGCAATCAAATGATCCAAAATGAATTAAAAATACCTCCCGTTCGGGCTGTCTTGGTCGTTTGGGGAGATCGGGGTCGTCTTCTGGATCATCTTCATGATCTCTTTTCTTGTCTTCTTTTGCTTGACTAGGAGATCTAGACCTTTGTCTTGCTCGGTCGTTGCTCTTTCCTTAATTTCTACGATCAACATACTTGGCAAGCTTTCCTCGTCTGATGAGTGCTTCAATTTCATTCTGAAGAGCTATGCAATTCTTGGTTGTGTGACAATGGTCTTTATGGAACTCGCAATATTTGGCCTTTTTCCTCTTGTCAGGATCCATCTTCATTTTTTCTATCCAGTTTAGCTCCTCGCTATTCTTGATTTCTTCCAAAATGTGGTTTATGTCTACTTTCAAAGGAGTATAATTTCCAAATTTCTTCAATGTTTCCCATGATGGCTTTGCTTTAGACTGCTTGTTACCCCCCATTGTTCTTCTGATCTTTCTTCTCACCCTTCTCGGCCTCAACTTTGGTCTCTTTAATGTCCATGTTCTTCTTCACAGCCATAGCTTCCTCTGCATTCATGATTTTGGCTGCTTTTGCCATTAGTTCTGACATGGTCCTGGGTGGATCTTTGGCCAAAGTGTAATACAATTTATTGGGCAACAATCCACTCATCAAAGTAGTAATTGTTGTCTTCTCCTTGTAATCAATGACTTCGAGCTTCTCGTTATTGAAACGAGTTATATAATCCCTGGTGCTCTCACCTGCTTTTTGTCTAACACTTAACAAGTGTGCTACTCGTTTAACAGGTTTTGCTCCAAAACAGAAATTTCCAATAAAGATCTTGGCCAATTAAAAGAAAGTTGAAATCTTTCCCCGAGGAAGATTATTGTACCATATTTGAGCAGATCCGGTAAGAGTTCCCAAAAATGCCCTGCATCTCATCTCATCTGGCACGACATATATATCGACAGCAGCTTGGTATTGTTCTATATGAAGGACAAGGTCAGTTTTTCCATCATATTTAGGAGTCACAATAGGAGCTTTGAACTTTGATGGTGTGGGAAAATCCACAATTCCCTGGATAAAAGGTGTCCCTTGGACAAAAGTTCTTTGTAGAGGATTCTTGGCCTTAGCCATTTCTCCTAGTATATCCTCCAAACTTTGAATAGATCCTTTCCATGCATCATTTCCCTCCTCGAGCCTGTTGGTTTGAGCAACTGATCGTGTTGAATTCGCTTCCTGGGATCTTTCATGACGAGCAGTTGGTCGTGATTGGGCAAAACCTTCTCTTATGTTGGATGGTCGTCGAAAGTTCCTCGACACAACCTTAGGAGGACTTCTATTCTTCCTAGGGCCCAAACGATCAAAAGGAGAGACCCTACTTAATCTCTCCAATGCACTAGTCCTTTCTAGAGAGAGAGTGATGTTTTGCTCAGTATTTGTAGCTCGTACTGATGAAGTGCGACAAGGTTGATAAGAAAAATCATCAGATCTCTCAGTGCGATATGAATCCGCACGTCTATATCGAGATTCCTTTGAGAGTAACGTTCACCTAGAAGGCAATCGTATATTTCTGTGAACGCTTCGTTGTCCTGAATGAGTAGATACTCCACCCTAGACAGTTTGTATGAGTTGTCGCAGAGTTTCCTGCACGGCTGTTTGTCCTTGGGCTAGGTTAGCCATTATTCCGGCCAGATCTTGGATATTTGGAAGAGTGGATGGATTTGGAGGAATCCCAGTGTTTCGATTACTGGATTCTGGATGATCTGCCATTGATGATGAATGATTTTGGTGAAAAACGATAATTACAGTCGTTTTCCACAGACGACACCAATCTGTTGATGTAAAAAATTAGATTATCTCTAATTATTCAATCACAAATAAAAATAAATAAGGCAAAAGAATTTTAAAGTGGTTCAGTCTTGAAGGAATGGCCTACGTCCACTATTTTGTTATTGCTGACTGTTTGTTTGGAATTCTCGATAACAAGTTTTACCAAGAAATTTCGAGTCCCCCTACAATGAGGATGATACAATGTATTTATAGCCTTGAGGCTGTACATGTGAATGGATAATACATAACTGTCCAGTAGGCGTGTACATCTGTATGATAATAATGAGCATTCAATGCGCAGTCAATCTGTTGATTATCCTAATATTAATGCTCTGTACGAGATGCAACTCAGACCGTCTAAGCTGCCCGGACCGCCTAAGTAGCTTGGTACAGTAAAGTTCCTCGGAGCGTCTGAGTTGGTCGGGGAGGTTGAGTTCCTCGAAATCAAGGTGTTGTTCAAAAATGTTTGTAGGTGCCATGTAGATTGACATGTGTCTCCACATAATTAATCCATATCAGCAGGCTAAATTTGGTATCAACAATGATTTCGATAAATGGATTGAGGACATGAATGAAGAAATAAAATCTATGAATGACAATAAAGTTTGGGAGTTGGTCGAATTTCCAGAAGGACAAAAACGAGTTGGGTGCAAATGGATCTTTAAGACCTAACTTGACTCAAAAGGCAATACCGAACGACATATAGCTAGACTTGTTGTCAAAGGTTTTAATCAACGAGAAGGCATTGATTATAATGAGACATTCTCTCCAGTCTCAAAGAAGGACTCATTAAGAATCATATTAGTGTTGGTGGCTCATTATGATTTGGAGTTGCACCAAATGGACATAAAAATAGCTTTTCTAAATGGGAGTTTATAAGTAGAAGTCTACATGGCACAACCATAAGGCTTCATAAAGGAAGGAAAGGAAGACATGGTCTATATGTTAAAGAAGTCAATATATGGTCTAAAGCAAGCTTCTCGTCAATGGTACATTAAGTTCCACGATACCATGACATCCTTTGGGTTTAAGGAAAATACTGTTGATCGGTGTATATACCTGAAGATTAGTGGGAGTAAGTTTATGTTTTTAGTACTATATGTTGATGACTTACTTATGGTTAGCAGTGATCTTGGTTTATTAAGTGAAACCAAGAAGTATCTTTCTAAAATTTTTGAAATGAATGATTTAGGTGAGGCATCCTTCGTGACCGGGATAGAAATATCTCAGTATAGATCACGAGGAACGTTGGGATTGTCTCTGAAAGCTTACATTAACAAAGTTTTAGAAAGATTTAGCATGAAAAGTTGTAATCCCATTAATGTTCCACTTCAGAAAGGGGACAAGTTCAGCTTAAGTCAGTGCCCTAGAAGTGATTTAGAAAGGGAGCACATGAAAGGTATGCCTTATGGTTTGCTCGTAGGGAGTTTGTTGTATTCACAAGTCTGAACTAGGTCGGATATCAATTTTGCAGTTGGGATGTTAAGAAGATATCAAATCAATCCGAGAATTTACCATTGGAAAACTGTAAAGAAAGTGCCGAGGTACCTGTAAGGGACCAAGGATTACATGCTCACATATCGGAAGACTGATCACCTTGAGGTGATTGATTATTCAGACTCAGATTTTGTGGGATGCCTTGATAGTAGGAAGAGCACTTCGGGTTATGTCTTCCTTATGGCTGGAGGAGATGTTTCATGGAAAAGTTCTAAGCAAAGAGTCATTGCATCATATACTATGGAGGCTGAATACTGTAACACCCCGTATTTTTGTACATTTAATATTTAATTAATTCGGGAATTTTAAATTACTTGTGTATTGTAATTTTGATTGAATTAATTATGGCAATATATATATTTATAAATTAATCGGGGAGTGAATGGTTAATGTTTAGGGAAATTTATTTACTAAGTGAATAGTAATAATTTAATTACGTCATTTCAAGTATTAATGACAAGGTATACACTTATCCCACCAGGGAGTCGGTATAGACTAAATTGGGTGTGAGATAAGGATTTTTATAAATTAATTAGGACGTCAATTCTGAGTGCGCGGTTGAGTCTGGATGGGTCGAGATAGTCAGAAAAGATTACCCAGGGGTAGTAATTGGGTCTCGGGGTAATTTTGGACATAGCCGGGCCTACACAGGGTGAGTTGGGCCACTTTAATTAAGCCCATTAGACTAAAAACGGGATGGAGGGTTTTTAACCTAAGTGAGGGATTAGGAAATCAACAACCAACACAATTCTAAACCTAGGGTTTGAGAGGGGAATTGGGAAAAAACAAATCAAGAGAAAATTGGAGGTTTTTGGAGCCAAATTAAGGGACATCAACAACGGATCAGACACTACAAACACTTAGAGGCAAGTGGTTAACTGTTTTGATTCTTAAAGCATGATAATCAGTTCATATTATAGTGATGTGTAAACCAAAATTCGTTTTTGGGTGTAAATGGGTACAAAATGGG
Organism: Sambucus nigra; assembly: GCA_949130495.1. NCBI lineage: Eukaryota > Viridiplantae > Streptophyta > Magnoliopsida > Dipsacales > Adoxaceae > Sambucus > Sambucus nigra. Next base: position 548,417,496 of record OX422212.1, on the reverse strand, counting down.
GTTTTTGTTTTTGAAACACTTGACTGAGATTCAAAGTAAGATTTAGATGGGTGATTGATATCTGAATATGGATATATGATTTGAACCAGAAATCCAGAACATAAAAGAGTGGAAATCGAATCTGGAAATTGGGATTTAAAACAGAAAATTAAATTTTATGGAGAAAGACCCATTTCAAAAATTATGAGATAAGTAGAGAAGTTGATTATCTTAATGGTCTCTATGATGAATAGGATGTGGATTAACCATGTGTAGATGATGGGATGATGTAATTAGAGGTTTAAATTATGATTTAGAAACCTTAAAGTTCGGTAATGGTGGAAAATAGTGGGGAAGAAGAGCTGTAACGAAAGGGTCGATCGATCGATCGGGAGACATCGATCGATCGATGATGGGAAATTCTGGCCAGTTCGGCTTGTGTGTGATATAAGGGGAAAATTAATTATAAATTAATTCCCATACTATAAATTGTGATAATTAATTTTGAAACACCTATACCTAGTAATTATGGGAAAGATTAATTGGGACTAGGATGAATTTATGTGGGACATTTAATGGATAAATTTGAGAGACTTTATTTCAAAATAGTGAGATACGGATCAAGTGAGCGAATCCGGGTATATTGGTCAAGCGACCCTAAGGTAGTGAATTAAGTTTGGAGATAAACTAAGTAATTTAGAGTCGGGATATAGACTCGGGAAATATTTAATTTCGGGCCAAGTGGACCGAGTCCGGGTATGTTAATTATTATAGGCAAATATAATTGGGAAAATTATAGAAATAAAGGTGTGACACATTGTAGGCGAAAATGTGGGTATTATATTATGAGATGTAAATTGGACTAAGTGAGCGAGTCCGGGTATGTTGGTTAAGTGACATCAAGGCATTAAATTAATTATTGAGAGAAAGTAATTTGTTTGGGGTCGGAACATGAACTCGGGAAATATTGAGGTACGAGCCAAGTGAGAGAGTCCGGGGATAATGGTTGGGTGACACCAAGTTATTAAATTAATAAATGAGATAATTAATTTAATTAGAGTCGGATTGTAGACTCGGATATGTGTTGATTAATTAATGTGTAAATTAATTAAATAAAAGTCGGATTGTAGACTCGGGTAAGTATTAAATTAATGGGTGTAATAATTAATTTAATTAGAGTTGGACGATAGACTCGGGGAGATATTAAATTAATATGTGTCTTAGTTAATTTAATTAGAGTTGGACGATAGACTCAGGGAGATATTAAATTAATATGTGTTTTAGTTAATTTAATTAGAGTTGGACGATAGACTCGGGGAGATATTAAATTAATATGCGTGTTAGTTAATTTAATGAGTTGGGTGATAGACTCGGGGAAACAGTAAATTATTAAGTGAGAAAATTAATTACGTTGAGTCGAGCCACAGACTCAGGAAATTTCAGGCAGTATACGGGATATTTAGTACACGATAAGGCCAGGGTTATAATATATATATATATATATATATACGGTGTAGTGATAGTATATATATATATATATATATATATATATATATATATATATATATATATATATATATATATATATATATATATATATACGTGTCTATTGTGCGTGACATTTAAATTTTAGGCTGTATACGGGATTTTGAGTATACGGTAAAGCCGGAGTTTATATTATATATATATAGTGTAGTGATAGTATATATATACGTGTATATATTGTGTGTGACATTAAATATCAGTGACTAGATATTTATTCAAATTATATACTCTAATGCTATCAAGGGAGGTTGCGCGATGTGGGTGAATCCCCTAGCTTGAGGGGTAGGGTGAGTATATCCCCAGGTCATAGCTTCCGGTACATGGGTGAGGAGATTATCTCACTTTCAGGAAGGAACATGACCGCCTCCAATTCGTTATGTAGTAGACCAGGTTGGTGAGCAAATCCAACTTGGAAAACTAGGTTCTGTGAGCACACCTAGTGAGATGGCATTTTAGAATGAATCATCCGGTGAGGGTATACTCGGAAGGATGGATACACGTATGATATATGTGTGGATGTTAGTAAAGGTACGTATAATATGGTAGTAAATATTATATGTAGGTGATAATACAGTGTGTGATGTATTTACCTTATATAACTCGGGTTACTGTTATATGCTGTTAATTAATGAGAAATTAATTAAGTTATTCATTTGCTGGAATAATACAGTGTGTGATGTATTTACTTTATATAACTTGTGGGATGGTTATATGCTACTATTTAAGAGGATTTAATTAAGTTAATTGTGAGATAACTTATAATTCAAGAAATTATTATACTCGGGTTAGAGTAATATGGTAAGGGAAGGTTATACCATAACTAGTTGGACGGGGTAGTACAACTAGGTGGGGTTAAGGTAACCGTTAGGTGTGCACAATAGTGGAGGGGTGAGAATGTTCACTAGGGAGTGCGACACTAACTTAAATATGAAGCGCATTCGTGCATTTTAAATTACTGCAGTTAATTCACTTGCTAAATATTTTCAAAATGTTTTGGGTTCTAACCCTTGCTATAAAACTATTTTCAAAAACTTTTAGGTGTCAAGCCACAGGGACGCCAGAATTGATATTCTATTCCAGGAACACGGAGCTGCGGCATATGTGGATGTTAGCAGGAGTTTGGATTAGACGCATCATTCATTCATTCCTAAAGTAGGAATCTTGTATTAGTCTCAGTTTTATTTAGGGCTTGTAGCCCAGACTTCTCGGTACAGTTTTCAGGTGTAATTCATTCAAGTGTTGAATATTTGTATTGGATTATTTATTTGGTGGCCGGTGATTTATTCGGCAAGTTGTGTAATTATTATTCTATTTACTTTCATTCAGTTGTGTGAATGGTTTATATTTAATTCCGCATGTATTGTTTTGTTTAATTAAAAAGTTAAAATTGGCACCAGTTTTTGGAATACTAGGTGGTTAGTAAGTTTAAAAATGTTTTCGATAGTGATGCTAAGGATGATCCAACTGGGATTCCTATTTTAATTTGGTATAGGACTGATCACCCGGTATTTTATTAGGCGGGGTGTCACAAATACTTAGCTTGCATCGAAGCTACAAATCATGGATTACGTCTGTGAAAATTTATTTCAGGACTTAGAATTATGGGATCAATATCTAAGCCGCTGAAAATTTATTGTGATAATGTCGCAGCAGTCTTCTTCTCGAAGAACGATAGGTATACTAAGGCTGCTAAGCATATTGAGATGAAATACCTATCAGTTAAAGAAGAAGTTCAGAAACAAAGAGTGTCAATTGATCACATTAGTACACGTGATAACATAGCAGGTCCTCTTACAAAAGGACTATCTCCGAAGACCTTTATGGAACATGTCAAAGGGATGGGTCTCGATTAGTTAGATTATGATTGCTATTTTGGCTTGTTTGACACTATTACTTGAATTCAATAAAAGTGTTTCTGATTTCTATTATTTCTGTCCTTTGTGAATGCATGCATATAATTATGATATATTGTTGACATAAATAGTCCTTATTCAAAAGGACATTATGAGGCCATTATGATACCCAATATTAAAGGCTCAGTTGAATGAAACATTGATGTTGTGGTACATGGAAGGAACCATGATCTTGAATAGCATAGAATCGCCATGACTCACATCCGTGAATCATTTGATTTAGAAAATGATATTTATCAATGATTGTGCACCTTATAATACCTAATCTAATTATAAGAATTATTAAGACCAAGTGGGAGACTATTGGAAATTAATGTTAAGTGTCGAAATTAATTATTTAATTTCATTTGTATTAAATTCCGAATTTCCCATTTATGTGGTCTTAATAAATGTCAGATAATTAATTAGGATTGTGATAAATAAAGATATTAAAATATTGTGTAAATCTTATCTGTTAGTCACATGATGGTTAGTGGCATTAGTGGGAGACTTTTAAAGAGTTTCACCTCCACTAGGATTTCGGCCCTCTTTCCCTTATAAATAGAGACCTATACACCATCTAGAGTCATCTCATAACACACTGTTTCTAAGGAGGGAGAGAAAATCCAAAATTCTCATTATTCGTATTTTCTCACAAATATTCATGGCACATAAGAGAGTAATTCTGGGCTGTTTAAGAAGGGATTCAAAGGAAGCTTTGACAGAAGCATGCTAATCACCTTATTCCAATCAATTGCAATTGAAAAAGGTTAGTATTGATCATAGTGATAAAGAATTTACGATTTTGTGATTGCATGAATATTAAACATCCTGGATTCATGACAAAACTATTTTTTACACGATGTAACATTATGGTTTATATTCGGTATTATGATTGTCAAAACAGTCTGATTAAAAAGAACACCCCAAAACAACCCACCTCAGACCCGTGTTAATAAACAGGAAGGTTATCATCTCTCAAACAACATCGTACCAAACTCTCCATATGAATTAATGGCCAAGAGGTCTAGATCCAACAAATAAAGAATCGAACATATATTTTTAATAAAGGAAACGATGTAGATAATATAGGGTGGGAAGACGAAGGGGGTGGGAGAAGAAACGAAACTGGAAGATGGAGAGAGAATAAGAAGTAAATAACTTTTGTGTGAATGAGAATATAAGGAGGAGAGAAATCCAACAGGTGGGAAAATAGGGGGAATGAACTTCGGTAGAGACTTCAATATTGAATCCTGATAACGAGGGCTTTTTGCGTGTGTATGTTGTTGAAAGCCAAGTTAGTCAAAATCCTCACATAACTACAAATATAATAAACTCAAGTGTAGAGGTAAGTAAGGGTATCAATCCACTTTCTAGGGAGTAAAGCAAATGGAACAAATTCAATTGTAATTCACTTTTTATTTTCTTTTGGTGCTTTTTCACTTTTCTATTTTTTTTTTTAGCTTTTTCAATATTAAAACAAAAGGGTGAGGTGAGGTCTAAACTAACTATACTAAATGAAAATAACTAACTAGAAATTGACTAAAATGAGAAATAAAGTCTAACACTAAAATAAAAGATAAAGTGAGGAAAATAATTGTGAGAACAATCAAGGAGTGAGATTACACCACAAATTTTAGCTATTCTAATTAATTAATTCAATTATTTGAATTCTCCCAAATTAATATTAAAATTACAAACCAACTCTCGTTGCAAGTGTAATTAGAATAGTAATCTTTTAGAAAATTAAAATTAACACCTCACAACTCTAGAAAATTAGATCAACACTCCTTTTAATTAATCACCCGCTAGGATCGATCAATTAGAATTTATGTCAATCTTAGAAATTAAATTTAGAGTTGAAATTCAAATGATAATACCCCACTTAAGAAACCCCTATCTCTAGTTCGAATCTAAAATGGGTATTATCACTAGAATTTCGATTTTCTCTCGAAAATCATTTACCCTCTCTCGAGGCGTAAATCTAAGGGTGATTGATCAAAATTAACATTCAAAGGGATATTTCAAGTAAGCAAACTAATTAAACTAAAATAATATCAAATAAGGGTTTCACCCCACCCCTTGAAAGGGGTTTTAGCCCAACATGGTATGAAATATGACAAATTAATAATCAAAGGCATAAACAAATAAAATAGAAGGGTAAGAGGACAAATCTTCAAACAAGTCTCCTTGATTTGCAAAATTGGACTCTAATCCTCCATTAAAAGTGAGCAACATCCATTCAAAGTGAGCTTTCCACCATATTCAATTACATACAAACACTCATTTGAATCACTCAACAATTAATTTCTCACAAATATCTAAAAAAACAAAAACAAAAATTATTTACAAAAATATTCTACCTAATTTATTTTCTAAACTAACCTATCTCTATCTAGAATTTTCTCTCTACTTGTTCTTCCTTGTTCAAATGGCCTTGAGGTCTTATTTTATATGCAATTGGAGCTAAGGGGTTAAATTGGTAAAATAAGGATGTGCACATGAGGGGTGTGAGGTCATGTGGGTGAGGGTGGTGAGGATAAAATCTGATATGGTTTGAGGGTATAATTGGTATTGGGGTTAAAAAAGTAGTTGGGGGGTATAATAGGGAAAAAGGGGTAAAGTGGGTATAAGGCACATGTGGCATTTGGGTTATGTTTTAGTTGGCTGGGATAGAGCTGCACCTAGGACTTTGGCAGATCGTTCAAGCTAAATGGGTATGGGCTATGGAGGAAATCGGGTTGGGTTGAACTTGGATTTTGAAGTGAGGATCCGGGTATGGATTCAGGCACCCGAGGCGTTTGGGTCGGTACCGCTAGTGGCGAAGGTGGCTGTCCACCGACGCTGGGATCGAGAGAGAGAGGACAGGATCGTGGCTCTGCAGGGAAGCCCGCCGGAGGTCGGGTCGACGCAGGAGTGGGTAGGGTGTCTGGGAGTTCGGGTAGGAGGCTCCGATAAGGCAGGTGGGGTGCAAGTCGACGCTGGTAAGGGGGCTCGCCGGCAGAGGTCGGCTGGAGGTAAGTGATGGCGGCGGGTTGAGAGAGAGTCGCCGAGGTGTAGATGGCGCAGGCGCCGGAGAGGGTAAGAGCGAGAGGGCGGCCTTGGGTAGTGGGTTAGTCTTGGTTGTGGGGTGTGTATGAGGGTATGTGAGAGGAGAGAGAAAGAGGGTTTGGTGTTTTGGTTATGGAGGTATGGTGGTATGAGTGAGGAGAGAGAAAGGGATGGGGGAAGAAGATGATGTTGGCTGGATAGGGTGTAGAAGGGTGTAGGGTGGTAGTATGGGAGTGTGGTGAGGATGAGGGGTTTAGTTAAGGTGTAGGATAGGTTTGGTGTGTGTGGTGTATGTATGTGTATCTAATTTGAACCCCTAATAAAAATAACACTAAAACTAATTAATAAAAATAAAATTCTATTTAAATTCTATTCTAAAATAAAACAAAGACTCAAATAAAATGAAGCTAGAAAGAAATAAAAAATAAAAATTAAATCTAATAAAACTTAAAATTAAAATCCTAAAAAGAAAATGTAAAAACTAATAAATAAATTAAAATCCTAAAAATTAAAATCCTAATAAAATAAAATAAAACTAAAAATGAATAGAATAAAACTAAAATAAAATAGAAAAATAGAAAATAAACCTAAAAATTCTAAAATAATCCTAAAATAAATTCTAGAAATTCTAAATAAATCTAAAATAAATCCTAAAAATAAAAATGACTCAAACTAAAAATCTAAAAATTGATAAAAGGGCAAAAACTCAGCACACACACACGGTTTAGGGTAGGTTTAGGCTAGGTTAAGGCTCGGGTGAGGTTACAGGATTGGTAATTAGCTCCATAAAATGCATAATTGCCTTGAAATACGCGTTTGAACACCGCAACGTACATTAGACCTGCATGATAAACATTTAAGCACATAAGACCCATATTGTCGAGAATTAGCAACTAAAGTACATCTATTTGGGGTATAAATTGTACAGTTTTGGGTGCTTATCACACCACCCCCAAACAGAGTGTTGCTAGTCCTCGAGCAATAAGATAGAGAGAAAGAGAAAGATAAGAAACCAAAAGTGTACCACTTTCGCGGGCACTTGCGATTGCACTTAGCATGTGCAACAAGCCTTTAAACCTATAGGTTGCCCTACAGGACGAGTTGTGTCTCGTGAGGGTTTGCAGGGAATATACCCACAAAATTCTTATTTTGCAAAAAATTATTGAAGGGCAGTCAATCTCTTATTAGACATAGAATAATCACACAATCCATCACATGAGAAATATTTTCAGAAATACAAGCTAGAAGTGCAAAAAGATTAAGCTAAGTAAATCCTCAAGGCACATCCTTCCTAGAACTCAACGTGTGTAGTGTGAATCAGTCAAAACGGGTCGAGAATCATAAGAGTAATTCCTAGATTGCCTTGTCGGAATCAACGCTTCAACTTCAAAATCTCACGGATATATCTCTCTCAAACGAATTCTCGAGATATGGGTAAGTGTATCGCTCTTGTGTGTGAGGAGGTGAGTAAATGTAAGCAAGTTCAAACGTCTCACACACGTATAAGAAAGAACGAACAATTCGAAAGAAATTTGATCTCATGAAAGAATGTTAATCACTATAGTGAGAACGTCGAGTTATTCACCGCGTTGACTTTCATTCGCCCGAACACCAAGGGGAATATATATGTATATGGGTGAGGGGGTAAATGAAATGGGATGGATGGTGGATATGCGATGTGAAATGGATGAAAAATGGATGCGAAAGAAGAGTGTATACACTTTAGGATAAAAAATGTCTTTATTTTACAACTAACTACAAATTCTCTTTTTCTTTTCTTTTCTCTCTTTTTTTTCTTTTCTTTTTCTTTTTCTTTTCTTTTCTATTTTTGCTATTTTTCTATTTCTCTATTTTTTTTTCTTTTTTTTTCCTTTTTTGTTTTTGTTTTTGTTTTTCTCTCACTGAAGACATTTATATTTTGAAATCACACTCTTTTTCTCAAGACAATGGATGATATAAATGGAGGTGTTAGGTGGATGTGTGGGGAAATATATGGATGGTGAGGGGAATATATATGAGATATGGGAATATAATGGGTGAAGTGAATGGAAATGTGATATGGGGGGAAAGTGGTAGGTATATGGATGAAAATCCTAGTGATCGGGACAAATATCAAAACACGCGTTTCTTACAACTCGAAAAAGATGTCATTCTCAGTGATCAACCAAAATTTTAATAAAGAAAATGAGATCATACAACAATTAAAGTGCGGACCCAAAAGAAGTTGAATCAACTTGTGACTCGGAGATTGCATAAAACACTCTAAAAGGGTGAAAGGCACAAATCTCACGGGCTAAAGTCTCTACTAGTGATCCTTAAGGTTCTCTTTAGAATTGTAGTACTCTTCAACTCTAAACCATAGTGACATGATAAGTGCGCAAATTTTGTTGAGTCTAGAAATTCATGGTGCAAAATGCCTTGTTACGTATTACATAAGCTATTTAGAAAAAATATTCTCTAGCTTGATTCCTAGACTTTAAAAGATGGATGATTGAAAATTCACATCAATGAGTAAGATGAAAGAAACTGCACGAAATTTTAAAAATCAGGTTCAAAAATTCAAAATTTTTCAAAAGAGGCACGATTTTGATAAAATTCCCCACCCCCAAACAAAAAGGAACATCGTCCTCGATGTTAGGTAAAATGATTTTTAAAATTGAGAGCATGAGGTAGGAAAGAGATTACCAGAATGAACCACTAATGAAGTGGACATGTGAAGCCAAGAATAAACCTGAATAAAAGATGTACAAGTCTATAAGCATGATAAAGCATAGGGTGATGTGAAACACCACCCCCAAATAGGATGAGACTAGTACAAGAAACGCGGGCTGCCTCCCGGTAGCGCTAAGTTTAATGTCTTCAGCCAGACCGAACCATTCTCACCCTAAAGATAAGATCTATGAAAGTGCGGGGCGGCAGAAAAATTGGGTGATAAAGATCACCCCCAAACAAGACTGAAGCGTCAGTCTTGCTGGAAACAGGCTAAAATGGTCAATGCACCTGTATGGCGAAGTGCATTACGCGATGCAAAGCATCGGTGGACCATGGGTGGGTGGGTATTAAGGTAAGGGTGAAGAGGCATCGATCACGGGCCTTGTTGAGCGTAAATGTGAGGGCAACTATGGTCCTATAAGAATAGTGCTCTAATTGGTGAGGGAGGCGAAATGGTGTGGAAATTGTAAGGGGATGGGCCTCATAAAAATCACACGACCGTTCTATGAATGGGCGATGATAATGGTCGCGTTGTGACACACCAGGGAGCTGTTGATAAAAATCAACACCACAGGAGAGTGGCGGGCATGGAGGAACAAACTCGGTGTCACGGTGGAGAGTAGCACCAAAAATACTCTCATAGGTGGGGGATGGTTTCAAGTGAGGATCTAAAAATGTAGATGGAAATATTAAATGTGTAAAATCAAGATCCAAACCAGGTGGTGGGGTGGAAGGAACAATGGGTGGGTCGGGTGGGACAAATGGTGTATCGGGTGGGATAAATGGGGGAGGAAGATGATCCAACTCAAGCGTGGGAGACACACACTCATTGGGAGGAGTAAAGGAATACTCACAAGGGAGTGTGGTTTCTAAAGATGGAGTGATCAACTTCTCAATAATAGTAGCATCGGTAAATGGGGTGGGTGGGTAAGACGAGGCTCCAATCTCAGAGATAGAGGACTCACTAGAAATATCAGGCTCAATGGGAGCCATGCATGGTGGGATATCATCCATATCCAGATAGTTAGGAACTATCACGGATTCTATCTCGGGAAAATGGTGAGCACTCGTAGCCGGAGCGAACCTAGGATAAATTGGTTCTTCGGGAACACAAGGGTCAAGCTCGATAGGTGTAGACTTAGGCATTGTTTTGGATTCGACGGGAAAGTGAACCGCAATGATGGGTTCATAAGGACAGGGTGGGAGTGGATCAGTCTCACTATCGAAAGGTAAGTCAACACAATTGTTAACTTGGGACCCGGACCATGGAATAGTCTCAACTTCGATATTCTCGGGGTGGTAGGGTTGGTCACACTCACATTTCGTGTCACAAGAGGACACATCATCGTCACACTCGGTGGAAAGGATGGGTGGGGCCATGGGAATATCCGACTCTCGCTCACACACCAATTCATTTAAACGTTGTTCAAACCTTTGGAGAGCTTGAGTTTGAATGGCTTGCTCTTGCTCAAGTATGAACTTTTGCAAGAGGGTTTCGAGAGTGGAAGTGGATGATGGTGTTGGTGGAATGATGGGTGGTGGTGGTGGGTGAGGTGGACACAACTCGCTATAATCGTGAGTGTATGGAGAATAATCATATGAAGTGTGTGGGGTGGGGTCAAGTACATCATACACGAAAGGACCGCTTTCGTGATGGACAAATGGTTGATGCGCATGGGGTGCGTAGTGAGGAAACTGATCGTGACTAGGTGCACAAGGTTGCTATGACGATTGTTGGAACGTGTGAGGATCCAAAACATCGGGTTGGGATACGTATTGCGTGGAAGGGTGATCAGGCATCCACGAATAGCTCGGGGACTCACACAACTCGGGATTATGTATAGCAGGGTAGTAGGCCGAGGTGGGTTCCGAAACAGTGTCATATGGATACACATGTTCCATGGTGGGTTTGTACGGATATGACAAGTATGGACACACATGGGACATGTGATCGGCATTAGAACAGTGGGTGCACAACAAAGGAGGAGGCACGACGACACTTGACACCGAGGGTGATGGAATAGGAGGTGAGTGCATAGATGGGTCAAGAGTACCAACGGTACTCGTGAGAGAGGTGAAATCATGAAGAATATCATAAAGAGATCGCTCGGGACCACTCTCACACGTGTCACGTGTCAATGGAAAATGACCAAAGTAGTCCCTTAAAGGATGTTCTTCGGCCATGAGGGGGAAAATATTTTTTTGATTTTTTTTTTCTAAAAAGGAAAGAAATAAAATATTTTTGGATTTTTTTCTAAAAAGGAAAGAAAGAAAATATTTTTGAATTTTTCTAAAATGAAAGAAAGAAAATATTTTTGGATTTTTTTGTGAAAAATAAAGGAAGGAAAATATTTTTGGATTTTTTTGAAAAATAAAGGAAGAAAAATATTTTTGGATTTTTGAATTTTTTATTTTTTTTGTCTTTTTTGAAAGAAAAGGTGGGGAAAAAAATATGGACTCTTTGAATTGGACGGACTAACTAAAATCGACTACCGAAAAATGGAATTGGACACACACACAAGTCAAGAAAAATTCCTAACTAGCACATAGCCAATTTTTATCTTTAGATTTAGCGAAAGGGTAGTCCAATTTTAATTAAGTCCGTGGGCGATAAAAATCATGGAAATATTTTAGTGATCGCCTTTGCAAAATGTTCTCCTAGTGGGCTACCTAGTTGATTGATTTTAAATTTAGTGATGGCTAGGGTAGTACACAATGGTAAGAGAGTGAGTCGGGTGATGAAATCTCTTCTCGTGAGTGACCGGGTGTAGGTCTTAGCAATTTAATTCATCACACCATTCGAAAATAAATGCGAGAATAAAATAAAATAAGAGCACACAAAAGAATTGACTCGCTAACAGGAGAGGCGCGAGAGTGTAAGAAATGTACCTCCCACGGTTTTTAGGCCGTGGGGTGCCGAAAAAGTTGAGTCGACCGGGGGGAGATCACGCCAATCTCAGTCGTCCCCGGGAGTCCTACCGACCCAAGGTAGAGAGGCTTCTAAATCCGCACCAATGGACGCCCTCTCTCTCTACCTTGTCCGGTTTCCCTATCACGCTTGTCTTTAATTATTACAAATTTAAATGGAAAATAAATGGTGTCTCTAAGCACCGCAATACAAACCAAGATAATAAGAAAGTCCTAATACAATCCTTCTAAAAAAAATGGTACAAAAAAAATAATAAAGTGTAACAAAAAATAAATGAACTACAATATGAAATTCCTTCCGAGCTTCACAATCCCAAGAATGGCAATGACGCCATTTGATAAAAAGACTTTTGCTTGTATTTTTGTCGTTGCTTGAAAAGTCCTTCTAATCAAAACCTCACATACCTACAAATATAATAAACTCAAGTCTAGCGGTAAGTAAGGGTATCAATCCACTTTCTAGGGAGTAAAGCAAATGGAACAAATTCAATTGTAATTCACTTTTTATTTTCTTTTTGTGCTTTTTCACTTTTCTATTTTTTTTTTTAGCTTTTTCAATATTAAAACAAAAGGGTGAGGTGAGGTCTAAACTAACTAAACTAAATGAAAATAACTAACTAGAAATTGACTAAAATGAGAAATAAAGTCTAACACTAAAATAAAAGATAATGTGAGGAAAATAATTGTGAGAACAATCAAGGAGTGAGATTACACCACAAATTTTAGCTATTCTAATTAATTAATTCAATTATTTGAATTCTCCCAATTAATATTAAAATTACAAACCAACTCTCGTTGCAAGTGTAATTAGAATAGTAATCTTTTAGAAAATTAAAATTAACACCTCACAACTCTAGAAAATTAGATCAACACTCCTTTTAATTAATCACCCGCTAGGATCGATCAATTAGAATTTATGTCAATCTTAGAAATTAAATTTAGAGTTGAAATTCAAATGATAATACCCCACTTAAGAAACCCCTATCTCTAGTTCGAATCTAAAATGGGTATTCTCACTAGAATTTCGATTTTCTCTCGAAAATCATTTACCCTCTCTCGAGGCGTAAATCTAAGGGTGAGGGATCAAAATTAACATTCAAAGGGATATTTCAAGTAAGCAAACTAATTAAACTAAAATAATATCAAATAAGGGTTTCACCCCATCCCTTGAAAGGGGTTTTAGCCCAACATGGTATGAAATATGACAAATTAATAATCAAAGGCATAAACAAATAAAATAGAAGGGTAAGAGGACAAATCTTCAAACAAGTCTCCTAGATTTGCAAAATTGGACTCTAATCCTCCATTAAAAGTGAGCAACATCCATTCAAAGTGAGCTTTCCACCATATTCAATTACATACAAACACTCATTTGAATCACTCAACAATTAATTTCTCACAAATATCTGAAAAAACAAAAAACAAAAATTATTTACAAAAATATTCTACCTAATTTATTTTCTAAACTAACCTATCTCCCTCTCTATAATTTTCTCTCTACTTGTTCTTCCTTGTTCAAATGGCCTTGAGGTCTTCTTTTATATGCAATTGGAGCTAAGGGGTTAAATTGGTAAAATAAGGATGTGCACATGAGGGGTGTGAGGTCATGTGGGTGAGGGTGGTGAGGATAAAATCTGATATGGTTTGAGGGTATAATGGGTATTGGGGTTAAAAAGGTAGTTGGGGGGTATAATAGGGAAAAGGGGTAAAGTGGGTATAAGGCACATGTGGCATTTGGGTTATGTTTTAGTTGGCTGGGATAGAGCTGCACCTAGGACTTTGGCAGATCGTTCAAGCTAAATGGGTATGGGCTATGGAGGAAATCGGGTTGGGTTGAAGTTGGATTTTGAAGTGAGGATACGGGTATGGATTCAGGCACCCGAGGCGTTTGGGTCGGCACCGCCAGTGGCGGAGGTGGCTGTCCACCGGCGCTGGGATCGAGAGAGAGAGGACATGATCGTGGCTCTGCAGGGTAGCCCGCCGGAGGTCGGGTCGACGCAGGAGCGGGTAGGGTGTCTGGGAGTTCGGGTAGGAGGCTCCGATAAGGCAGGTGGGGTGCAAGTCGGCGCTGGTAAGGGGGCTCGCCGGCAGAGGTCGGCTGGAGGTAAGTGATGGAGGCGGGTTGAGAGAGAGTCGCCGAGGTGTAGATGGCGCAGGCGCCGGAGAGGGTAAGAGCGAGAGGGCGGCCTAGGGTAGTGGGTTAGTCCTGGTTGTGGGGTGTGTATGAGGGTATGAGAGAGGAGAGAGAAAGAGGGTTTGGTGTTTTGGTTATGGAGGTATGCTGGTATGACTGAGGAGAGAGAAAGGGATGGGGGAAGAAGATGATGTTGGTTGGATAGGGTGTAGAAGGGTGTAGGGTGGTAGTATGGGAGTGTGGTGAGGATGAGGGGTTTAGTTAAGGTGTAGGATAGGTTTGGTGTGTGTGGTGTATGTATGTGTATCTAATTTGAACCCCTAATAAAAATAACACTAAAACTAATTAATAAAAATAAAATTCTATTTAAATTCTATTCTAAAATAAAACAAAGACTCAAATAAAATGAAGCTAGAAAGAAATAAAAATTAAAAATTAAATCTAATAAAACTTAAAATTAAAATCCTAAAAAGAAAATGTAAAAACTAATAAATAAATTAAAATCCTAAAAATTAAAATCCTAATAAAATAAAATAAAACTAAAAATGAATAGAATAAAACTAAAATAAAATAGAAAAATAGAAAATAAACCTAAAAATTCTAAAATAATCCTAAAATAAATTCTAGAAATTCTAAATAAATCTAAAATAAATCCTAAAAATAAAAATGACTCAAACTAAAAATCTAAAAATTGATAAAAGGGCACAAACGCAACACACACATGGTTTAGGGTAGGTTTAGGCTAGGTTAAGGCTCAGGTGAGGTTACAGGATTGGTAATTAGCTCCATAAAATGTACAATTGCCTTGAAATACGCGTTTGAACACCGCAACGTACATTAGACCTGCATGATAAACATTTAAGCACATAAGACCCATATTGTCGAGAATTAGCAACTAAAGTACATCTATTTGGGGTATAACTTCGGTAGAGACTTCAATATTGAATCCTACGTGGACAACTTAAAAATTGAGGATCCTTTATCAAAGGCTTCCGTTTTATAGTAATAAAATAGATTCAATATAATTTTGTATAAACATTAGACTTTGTCCAGTTTCGTTAATAAATCTGTTACTTTTTACTAAATCGATTTGGTTGTATTTGAGTTAAAATGGTGTAGATCTTGTTATAGATAGTTGAGGTTGAGGTTGATTTTTCTTTGATAGGTAGTGGTGATGGGTGGAGGGTAAGAAAAAGCGGTTGTTTTGTTTGATTTTCTGTGTTTGAAAGCCAAAGAAAAGGCGACGCAGAGGCAATGGGCTAGTGTGGGTGAGGGAGAGAGTTGCGACAGCGGTGGAGATGGTTTGGGTGGGGGCGGTTGCAGGAGATGGGGGCTGGTGGGGATGGCAGTGGGTGGGTGGGGGGGGGGGGTTATCGGAGGGGGAGATGGAGATGTTTTGGGGTAAGGGTGGGGGGAGTTTGGCCTTGGGGTGCGTGTGTGGGTACAAAGTCAGTTTTTTTTAGATCTTTTTGTATTTTATTAATTGTTTTCAATTAAGAACGCATTTTTTTTTCATTTCTTATTATTTTTTTGGGTTTTTTTTATTATTTAATTCAAAATGACATGTGTCAGTTATACTTAATGGATTTTCAAACATTTTGTATTAAAGTCTAATTTTTATAAAAAAATGTATTTAAGTCTAAAATTGAAGATTAGTAACATATTAAAGTAAAAAAATTCCAATATAAATACTAGAGATCTAACAAAAAACTCTTTATAGTCGGACTAAGTACTTATGTTCCCTTATATTAAATATGTTTTTTATTTTCCATAATTTTAAAGCATAAAAGATTATGAAATAATCTTAAGGCGGGTTTAGGACATTTGATTCTAGATTTTGTAATTGGAAATTTGAGTAAATTTTATTTAAAATTTAACTTCTTTTAGCTCTACTTCTAATTCCAAAGCTTGAAATTAGAATTCACAAATTGTTAATGTTGCTTACCCAATCAGTTCTTTTACTAGTTTTTATTTCACACGGCGCCCCAACATTATATTGAGTAAATCTATGATGTAAAAATTATTTTCCTAATTTTTATTTCAAAGTATGTAAAATTGCAATAAGATTAAATGTTGTAGTTTCATAGTAGGATTATAATGTCCCATATTATTTCTTGTTGTAAAATAAAGGGGACACAGAGAGAATTTAGAGGGAGAGTTTTTTCATTTAATTGATATGTTAATACTCAAGAGATCTGATCCCTATTTATAGTATAAAATAAAGTATCCCAATAAACATTTTAATAATTATGGAATACTAGTGGACATCCACTAATTACATATTTTATAACACTTCCCCTTGGATGTACACTATATCCACCATTTAATGATTGTTGCCTCATTAATTTCTTACTAAGGAAAATTCCAGTGAGAAAAAATAGAAGTGAAGGAAAAAGAGTACAACTTTTGTGATCATTGAATCGGTATTGGACGCATTTAGTGTTTCCTTGTTAAAAATTTTAACTGGAAAACCCAATAGAAAAAAACCTAGTGAAAAGAAAAGGAGTACAACACACATATGTCCAAAATATCATGTTATTAGATTCTCCTCTGATCAAATGGTCCCCTGATTGGATACTCTCCTTGATTATGGCATTTCTCTGATGATTGAGTTGATTCATATCAGTCTCATACAAAACCTTCTAAAATGTTACTTTGACTTGGTGAATAGATTTGATAGGTTGTTACATGAGTTTCATTTTTCATCGTAAGCTCGATTTCTATATGACTTAGGGTGAATATGGATGAACATGTCACTTTATCGAATCTATTAGACTTCAATATCATAACTCTTCTGGAGTTTATGTATTGCATAATTCCTCTTGAGTTCATGGATGTAGAGTAACTAAAATGTGTTAATCATATCTCCCTTTATGTAGCCTTTTTTAGTGTGGGTTATACAAGAACCATTGCCTTCATAAGTAGTAGTAGGAACATATATTATTTGAGACAAGTCATAAATTCTTTGATTATTCCTTGTGAGGATCCCAGAGAAAACCTACATCTATATAATTGAATAGACACATATGATTAGATATACAAATATTACATAATATGATTGCTATTAGTTCATACTTTGTAGGTTAAATGGTAATTGTTTCTTGTAAAAAGATTAACTGCAATTATTATTTTCGGTATCATGTTATATATAACTCTATACAAATAACATAAAAATAATGCAATAAAACATGCTAATATGGTACTTCTGAACCAAGTATATATTTTTCATCTTTTAGGATGATATGGGTATTATAATATCCAAAGATCAAACATCATGGGTATATTAAAACGGTGTGATTAATATATGTTAAAGCATTGCAGGACTTTTCAATCCATTTAACTAATGGATAAGTGTTTACCTAAATTTATTCTCGATCTGTAGGTTGAGACAATAACTTAATACCCCAAGGTCATTCATTTTTGAATTCCTTATAATTGGGCATTTTGCATTTCAATTGAGCTCTTCAGGAGCACATCCGTTTAAGGACATTTTTATAATGGCACACTTACATATATGCTTGTTTTCATACCTTTCCTTAGATAACTATTTGCTAAGACAGTTGTACCTATATTCATATATTCATTTGAATTGCTTGTTGTACAATGAACGTCTTAGCGCATTTGAGTACGTACTCCTTATCTTTGCTCCAGGCCAAGAATATCCTTCTAGAATTTTTATATGTATTCTTTGCCTAAGTCCTGTATATAGTCAGTTATAATATTCACGAGTCTCATATAATATATTTTAAAGAACTACTAAGGTAGTCAGATATCTGAAAAGTATTTAGGACCGTAATGAGATGGTATGTTTGTATATAATCAATATTCGGTTTCTTCAAGAAACTTTATGTCATAGATCGTGCACTTTTAAGCGAGTTTATCACTTCTCTTTTTTATTAACACCCATCTATAACCTTCAGTGTTAACATCTTATAGGGCTTCTACTACAATTCTAAATACACCACGTATATTAAGAGACTCGACTTATGCCATCATGTAATTTTCTCATTTTTCGTCAATATATTCTTTGCGACATTCAGTTATAATTCATGGATTTTATTATCATTTCCCTTTTATTTGTGTAGCTACAACATAATTATATCATCGATGATCATCTTTGGCGATCCCATTTTTCTTTTATACATGTATAAAATATAGAGATGTCATTTAATATTAGGTACCTTTGCCAACTTCAGGGGCTGTATAATCAGTTCAGGGACTTGTGTCTTTTCATCGACAATAACCTCTTCCGGGATTTTAGAAAAGTGGATCTTTTGTTCATAACCTCTTCTATAACGTTATGTATAACATTTTCTAGAGCTTTATTTCAACATGATTTTATTTATCCTCAACTTCTGGTGTGGGACCTATAGGTTTGCCACGCTTCTGGCGTGCAATAAATTTATTTTCTGCCGAAGTTATTTTATCCTCGTGGGATAATGATTTTAGCAAGCACATATGGAACTAGTCCATATGACATTTGATGTCTTAATATCATTTTTCACTTCATTTTTGCATTGAGCGATACGAGGAATTAGATGAGACAGAATAGAAGTATTCCACAATAATTCTTTCCGCTCTTCTGAAAAGGACTATTCTTTAGGAACAATTTGTACTTTGAGTACGTTCTATCCTCCCCCCTACGGCGGGAATAGTGTCTTATCAAAATAAAATTGAACATATATGAAAAACACTATATTTGTCAATGTTTCAATAGAGAGTGACTTATAAGCACCATATATATACCCAAGTGATAACAATAGTAACTATAAACATCAAATAAAATCATAAATATTTTGCAAAAAAATTACAGGATATCATTTGCAATTTTAAAGGCTTATGAAAAAACAAATGAGGTGATCAAAATGGTTATTATATAATATCACCTAATTGAACCATGAAACCGTACTCTAATGACAAAGTGAAATTCTATAATAATAAATGTTAGATAGTATAATTCCGTGAATAATAAAATGATTGTTTTCTAGTGTGAGCTTTTGTATTCCGACACTAGAAGTAATGAAAAATTACTTTTCATTATTTAGTTCAATACAGTACCCATGAATTCCTATGCCCACAAAACAAAACGAATTTCTTCAGGAATTATTTTCATATAACTCATTACATATGAATAGGTGAGTACCACATACCATCACATAGCTCTTTTGGAGCCTTAGGTTCAGCTATTGAAACCTTTACTATATTACATACCAAATATGATTTTTTATTTTTATTTTTCAGAACAATGTGAGTTGTCCATTTTCAGCTAGATAAATGTCATGATATCGTTCTCAATTGTTAATTACAACATTCAATATTGATTATGAATTGCGCGTGAGTTCAAATATATAAATGCTCAACAATACAATAGTTTATGTTACAGTCAAGTGTTTGGTGACCAAACTTAAACAAATAAAATTATTTTTATAAATCTCGTATAAAATAATTATCAGATATTCAAATAATGAGATGGATAACAAAAACTTTATGTTTGGTATCAATGCATTTTTAGTTTCTTAATGATCTCAAAAGAATTTTATTTTTGAGGACATAAATTGTTTATGAAAAATAATTCAAATATATATATGTCTAAAAATCATGCATTTTGATGACTTTGTATTATCAAAAATAAGAATTTAATCGTAATGCTTTAAGCACAAAAATCTTAGTTATACAAATATAAAACGAGGATGTATATTTAAAGGAGGAAAATTTGAACAATTAAAGTAGATAACTTTAGGTTCATAAGTTATCAATCAAATTTCATATTCTTATCATATGTTAGAGACTCTAGCCTAAGACATAAGATGCTTTATGTTTCTAATATATAACTAAGGAAAAACACTTTTAGGTTCTTCCAAAACTTCGTGCTTGGCCTAAAATAGTGAAACATCAGGTTCAATATTAATAATGTCATTAAATTTTAAAATTATTGAGAATTTGCCAAACAAGTGACAAATATAATAATCCAACCTCTTTTTTTAAAACACGAGGGGCTTAACTTTTTACATTCTATATGCATTACCAAGACTCCAATGTATAGTAGATTGGAATGTGAAAAAGTGTTAAAATTCAAAACCATTAAAAGGATAATTTAATATTCAAAAGAAGCAAAAGGTCAAGTGATAAAAGTTTAATGGTGAATCAATAGGATAGTTAAAGGAACCTTTCACCATTAATAGAGTATCTAAACAAATATTTCATTTAATAAAGAAAATAAAAAGTTAAGAAGTTGAAAAAATATGTTTAAATTTCCAATTTATTTTGAAAGTAATCCCAATAAAAAAAATGAGATATTTGGAGCTTCAAGCTCAAATTATAAATAATTATTTGAAAATTTTTAAAATTCATACTCCATGAATAATTAAAACTATAATTTTTTAACTATGGTATATTTTTTCTGGAGCTTTAGGTCCAAATAATTTGAAATACAATGAGAATTTCAGGCCTCAAATTTTCAAAATTAATTAGGAAAAACTATATTCCAAATAAAAATAATAATTTGTGAACTTCTAGTCACAATAATGATAATGAATCTTCATATCTCAAATATAATTGGGAGATTTAAAGCAACAAACCTTTTGTAAACATCCCAACACACATATCTATTAGATTCCCCAAAAAAATTTAGGTGTGGCATTTTGGTTACTTGAAAGTTGTGTCTCGAAACAAAGTTAATCTTCAAACTTTAAAAAAAAAAGATCCTTCGAATTTGAAGAAGATTGAGTCGGTCAGAGAATTCAAATACATTGGTTGAGGACCAAAACCAGTCGCGGTTGTGCATCGTACTCCAGCTGTTGGTGATCTATATGAAGAATATGGTGGGAAAGAGTTTCTAGTTCATTGTAGCATCATAAGGTTGTAAGTATATTTTTTTTCTAGTTATAAGACTCTACCACATTGCATTTGTCATTCTTATCGGCTGAAGGTTTTTCCCATTAGTTGTTTTTTCACTCTTATGTTCGGTCTTGTACTTATTTTACTCTTTCCATATATTTTTGAATCATTATCTTAATTAATAAGACAAAACTTGAAAGATTCATAAATTTGGTAAAATACTTTGTCACATAGACTTTTGGATTGTTAAACCCTTTTTTTTATAATAAATTAACAAACTTTTTTCTTGAATTAAATGAATTAATTTTTATTTAGCTAGCTACCGTTGAGAGGCACACTTTAAGATGTCTTGGAGAACTACTTAATCACTTAGAAGAAGTCATCCCATCTCCACACACTTTCTGACTATAATACGTTTGTCTAATGGAGGACAAGTAAAAATCCCAAAATTATGTTGAATAAAATATATTTGTCGACATGACACTGATTGCTCGCCCTAAGTACCAACTATATTATGCTTTAGAAATGGAATGATATGTGAGGGAAGAGTCCAAATTAACACATATACGTTTATACTTTTTACATTTAGTCTCCATGAGTAAATCCATGGCTTTTCGCACGTGTATGAACTATTTAGGCTTTGATCCCATCGATAAATGGGTACGTAGTAATTTGACCCATTCCCACTTGTGAACACAAGTACTTGTGATACAGCCTTAATATATCACCACAAAGTATGTCATGACAACATATTGCACCCTGAGATGTCACTTGCATCTCTTCAAGTGACGCCATGATATCCACCTCGAGATACATAGTATCTACACCCATGGCTTCCCACATTCATCATGTGAGATATCATGACATATCCAAACTATATGTTTCGCACAAGATTATAGGTAACATATGACCCAAATAACGGAATCTATAATCTCATTAACACGTGAATATGCAGTCACAATACCGAGCCCTCCCTCATGAGAGTGAACAATCACACTAGCACGCACTCACGATGTCAAGGAATACACACATAATCATCACCCCGTTGTCCACCCTCGCATGCAATATCAAACACACTCTCTCTCTCTCTCTCTCTCTCTCAAACCCAGGTCATCACGTTTTCACATACCTATGTAGACACCTCAAAGTTCAACTATGTCTCTTTTTTGTAATTCTTGCAGAATTTTTGCGCAATCCTCATGCTGCCCAGAACACATAAAATATACTCTCAAAACTCCTTGGGGATCACCTGGGTGTGATTAAGCATAAAAACATCCCTGATGTTTGTAAAAAACCCAAACATCTATAGGTCTCAGCATCTTGGGCCTGTTTTCAACACCGTCCCTGAAAAGGAAGAACTCCACAAGCTTTAACCACATAATAAACCAAATTTCCAATATACCGTACATATCCAAACACATTGTTTCAAATATCCTTACGACTGTCTGTTGCCATCCCATCTCCCGTTCGGGATGTACGGGGGTGGGGGTTGTGGGTTGTTGGGGGGGGGGGGGGGTTAGCATCCTTCCTCTGGGTGCTTCGGCCGTTGTCAATTAGGGTGATGTATATAGATAGAGTCGCTAGACTATTTTGCACAAAACAGGCAAAAGAAATGTTACCACCTCGAGAGAATGGCATCAAAGGAAACTGATGCTTGAGAAAGCAATTAGTTCAAGGATTCGGGGGCTAAGTTACGGAATGAGAAGGTTTTAGGCACCCATATTACCCTTTTGGTCTCCCATGGGCATATGTTATTCTTCTCCTTAATTACTCTGTGAAGTGTGTGCGTGTATATATAAATGGAGAGTGGAATTACTCGACTTGCATCATGGATAAAGGCAGAGTGAGATCACCCATAGGAGTGTTCCAAAAATAGTAATTAAAGATATAATGTGTGCGCTTGTCGGGTCACCTATTTTTATGGAAGAACAATGGTATATGGAGGATGCAAGAATTACAAATATAATATATGAAAAAATAAAAAAGGAGGACTCAATTCTCAGATTTTACCCGAGATGCCTACGTAGCCTAAAAAGGCATCAAAGTCAACATAGTTTGTATGCAACGCAAAGGTGGGATTTATCCTATAAATCCAACCGAGGACGTTATTATGTGTGTGTGTAGAAAAAAGGATGTTTTAGTCTGGGAAAATGTAGTGAGAAATCCCCGTTTGGAATTTACAAGCAAACCCTTTTTTCTTGTTTTTGTTTTTTAAATAGAAAATATAGTATGTGTAATACTACTAATAAAAGAGTTGGATATTAATATGTATGATCTAATAAAGATGAAATGCTAAAATAATAATTAAGCAACTAATGCAAAAATAAGAGAATCTAAAGAGAGAGTGAAAGGTTTGAACCTTCTTTGGAAGCTTTAATGTTGATCTTAATTGTTGAATGGATTTTCTTGCAAGTGGATGAAGGCGGGAGGAGGAGAGGGAAGGGATTTTGTTCAATTGAGTAAGGAGAGGATGGAAATGGAATGTGGGGGAGAGGTTTCAATACGAAAACTACGCTGACTTCGAGAGAATGCTGAGATCACTGAGAGGGATGTTTCTGAGGTACACTTGAAAGTGAGATCATGCTCCCTTTATATAGGGTCAAGGGGGGGGGGGGGGGTCGAGAGGCATTGTCCTTGACATGCGTATCGATAGGCAAACCCTGACACACTATCGATAAGTAGGGAAATGGGTTTGCCATTCGACAGTCTCAGGCAGTTTTTATCGAAGAATAGTCATAAAAATCAATCCGTAAGTTCGAATCGCACATTGAATGAACCGTTGGAAAGGGTATTCAAAGCCCTTTAAGAATCCATTGGGTCGCTCCTGGGTCTGGGAATATATTATGGTCAAACAGGGCTCAGAAGCGCCGACGGTCATTTAAATAAGAGGGAACCAAATTGTTCATCCGATCCATGAGGCCGATTCGTGCACGGGATAAACCGTTAGAAAGGTTATGCAGGGAGGTTCGATGTTCCAAATAACTTTGTTCAGTTAGGAGAGTTGAGTTTGGTCAAATGGTACCTGGAAGCATTCGATGGACCTTTGGAGTTAAATGGGTCATTCGTCCATATCGTAAGGCTGATTCGTAGATGGGGTGGACTGTTAGAAAGGGGATTTATGGACCTTTGAAGTTTTATTCAGTCTCATTCGATCTGGTGAGTTATCGGGAGTCAAATAGAGCCCGAGAGCGTCCGATGTCCTTTGAATAAGTTTTTGAGGGAAAATGGTCCATTCGTCCCAACCGTCAAGCTGATTCACGGATGGGGCAGACTGTTGGAAAGGGGATTTAAAATAATTTGAAGATTCTTAGAGCTTTTGTTCAAACGAGAAAGGTTCAAATGAGGTCCAGGAGCACCTAGTGGCCTCTAAATCAATTTTTGATAGTAAAATGGGCCGTTCATTCAAACCGGAAAGTCGATTTGCGCATGGGACAGACTATTGGAAAAAGGATTCAGATCCCTTCCAAGATTCTTTGAGGTTTTATTTAGATGAGAAAGTTAACAGGGGTTAAACGAGCGCTCAGAGCGCTCGGTTGTCCCTAGATCAGTACTCAGAGTATGACGTAGGGTTTATGGTGAATAAAGAAGTACTAAGGACCTAAGGGGAGGCTTGGGGTTTCTATGATGTGGTGTATATAGAGCCCCTCGATTGGTGGGCTTGGAATAAACGAAGGCTTCGAATATGCACCACATGGATATTTGGGAAAGAGATCAATTCTGCGGACCAAAAGAATGAGGATGACCAATTCATAGGGTTAAGGTCAATTCTGAGGACCTGAGGTTATGTTTGGGTTGACCGATTATAATGCCCCGACCAGAATTTAGGGGTTACTCATGGACAACCCAGTCAAAATCGAGTTGTTAGGTGTGAAATGCGATAAAACAACCTAAGTAATGTTGTTAGTTCAGTTTTATATTAGTTAACATGCCACTTGTTTAGCATGCGATTCCATCTTTAATATAAACTACGTGTGGGACCCATGGGGATCACCTCGAGTCCAAGTAAACCGATCTACTAACGTAAAATAAATAAGTAAACTTACATCTACAACTCCTTCAAAATAGGAAACCGCACCCAAACTACCGTAACAAAGCGAGGGTGTGACCCTACGTCCAATGGGAATATACAAGCAGTATAGGAACGAACGACAGAAAAGAATACTCATACGCTATAATCACATGTATGCGAAAATATATATGTATCCATATATATATATAAATGTACCCTTGAGAAATATATATTCAAATACACTAACCGTTTTACTTCCAAAAACCTTACTCATCCAGATTAATTTACCTTAATCTTGTAAAGACTTCTTTTATTCATACTTATCATTCTCACTTGGTTTAACACACCCGATTCCACTTTAACATCACTACACTTAATTTTATTCTAACTCATTCCTTTACCGGAATCATCCCTTTGTTTCATTAAACTATACTTTAGTATTTCCATTGAAAAGTATTATTTCAGTACACGCATTCACCGTGTTAAAAAATACTTGTTTGTCGTTTGAAAACCTTTTAATACATACTTATGGAAATTATGGGTTTAACAACTTAGGTTACTTAACCACCCATTTGCCCACTTTACTTTACCCATTTTATCTTAACTTATGGATATTAATAGATTTACACATTTACTTGTCCATTTCACCTTTATCGAAACATTTATTTCATTCATTCAAGTTAGGTTGTATTAACACGTTTTACCACACAACCCATTTCTTGACATGCTCCTTGTTCCTTTTATCCTTTCTCGAAATCTTCCTTTACTGCATACTTACACGGGCTCCACACCGACGTCTATGCGCACCTTATGCTCTGGCCAGTGATTTAGGGCTTTTCACCCAAGGGATTAGAACCCTTCTTGCTTATTCTCAGTTGCATCCGAGTCCTTGTTAATGTGTTTAACATTTTACACATGTACGCATTATTCCATTCCTTGCTATTACCCTACCGAAGCCAAAACTCGGACTTAACCGTCCGTTTGTCCATTAACACTAGAAAAATTATTTCTTCTCTTCTTTAAGTCCCTTGTCCACACGCACGTGATTTATACTAGATTCATTCACACTTTAAGAATTAATTCATTTTCACACATATTAGTGTAAAGCCATTCTTTAACAATTTTATTCAATATAAATATTCCACTTTAAGTAAATTACCAATGTACCCTTTATTTGCCAAATTCACCATTTAGTTTCTTAAAAATTGTTATTTCTCAAATTGGTTATTAAGTCTCCAACTTAACGTTTAAAACACTTTAGCCATTTTAGCACTTGTTTAATACCACACTTTTGTCCAACTTTCACGTTTGTCACTTTAACACCTTTAACACATAATTAACAAGCTTTACATTTTAAGTTCCTAAATTTTCATTTGTCTTATTTCATGCTTAAACCTAACAAGACTTTCTTTAAACTTGCTCACATGTTTATTCTCAAAATACTACAAGTTTAGATGGATAGAAAGTGGACTTTAAATACTAAAATCCTACCAAATGGATTAATCACGCATTTCACGTAATAAAGACATTATATCAATTTCTTTAAACTCGGCAAATGTCCATTTATTCATAAAGTCTCCATTTTGCAAGAAACTTAAAAATATTTATTTCATAAATACTTTGACAACATTAACATCATTCTACAATTTTATTTAATAAAAATGCCCATTATTTCTTTTGGCTAGAAATACAGTAAAATAATATTTCTTACATTTTTTATTCCATAAAATGTCAATTACTTCCTTTTACTAGGAATATAAAGAAATAATATTTCTTACATTTTTATTCCATAAAAAATTTCCATTATTTATTTTCCACTAGAAATACACAAAAATAATTGTTGACGCAAAAATTCGCCATCCTACGTGGCAATATTTATACTTGCTCGACACCCTAGGGGAGTTGATCGGCACCCTAGGAGAGTTAGTCGGCACCTGAGGAGAGTTGGTCGGCATACCAACCAACACATTGCATACCAAGCAACTCAAGGAAGACCAACCACTATAGAAGGCCAACGGTTATATTCATTGTATATAGATATAAATGTGTGAATGTATATAGACATTATATCTCTTTAACTCCCATCACTATAAATACATGTACTCCCTTAGCCAAAGGGGAGACTGACGGACATCTAAGAGACACGATACACAAGATACACACCTCTTTCTCTCTCTATACCATATTGTGCTATTGTAAACTTCTGGGAATAAAATAATAGTGGGCGTAGGCTTTGTTCATAGCTGAACCACTTTAAAAACCTTTTGTCTCTTATATATTTGATGTGAATGTTTACCTTTATCTTCAATCTCATCCTCATCATTTATCTGCTGTTGACGGCACTAAAATGGTAGAGGCCATTTTCTGTCTTTAACAGATTGGCGCCGTATGTGGGAATGTGATACACGCATTGTTCTCCATCAAAAGCTAAATTTTTATTTTCTCTACGGGTAATCAATTATACATACATCTTTTGATTTAATCATAATTTTTATAGGAATGAATTCATTGATTAATTTAGGAATATGTGAAACAGTAGATTTCAAAATTCTATAACTTTTGTACGAATCCTGAGATATAGGGATTCTCAAAATTTTGTGGGTATACATGTTTAAAGCATCGGTTAAATCAATTCATTCAAACCCAACATGTATCTGAATTTCATAATATGAAAAGATAATTTTATTGAAAGAAATCATCTCAATTTGAGATTCAGAGTATAATTTGTGATGATTTATCGATTTAATGGATTATCTCTTGATTTTCAGAATATCTGGATTCTATACAATATATGACTTGCTGTATTTGAGACATAGATCCAATTTCGCTCTCTTCAAGAAAAATTATTTCCTCTGGCATAGATGTTAACCATATCATTTCATTGTGTTAGTGAATTATACACTCAATTATTATTCACCTGTAGATCTGGAAAACCATGTCATATGTTGATAATCGTCATGGTTATTTTGAAACAAGTTTTGAAATATCTTCAATCATATTTTTCTATCCGTAGTCAGAGAATGGGAAAAGTTAAAATCAAGAACAATTTTATTTCTTTAGAAAATCACAATTCTACCCAGATCTACTATTCTCGTCCATTTGATTTATACATGTTGTATTCAATTTTTATGATCTGTAAATCTTCGTCCCTCTGGTTCAAAGCCATTTTCTAGAAAAATCGTTCATAGGGTTACATGGGGATAACGAATCACCTATTTTGATATTTCGCATCTTCTACATGGCAGTAAAGATTCAAAACGATTCTCTTTACTTTGGGATACTGACCAAATTATTACATATAGATCTAGTTTATGGATTCTCTCTTATATCTGATTATGTTGATTTATTGGTGTATTCTTAAACTTGGCACCGAATTATCACTCGCCGTAAAAATTAGACTAAAAAAACCGTACAATTTCAATCCCCCCAATTTTAATGTTCTACGACAATAAATGGATAGAATATGGAGAATTCCATAAGGCTATCCCCTCAATCAATGATTGAAACGTCTAGGAGAAGAAAATCAAGCAAGAACCCCACTACAACATCACCAGAATATCCTCAGAACAAGATTTGAACATGTCGAGGGCTTCCTGACCACCCGTTGTTGGTCGACGGGGTATCCAACCATACAACAGTAATTGGTGGCCTGAAATTTATGAGCAAAAAACAAATATTTTAAGCAAGAAATTTATTAACAGGTATAATACAGTTAGAAGGTTTCCGACCTCCTATTTTACTGGCCGACGAGATCTATTTCCACTCGGATATATCTATTTTTGGTCGGCCACGGTTGGCAACAAGTCTTCTTGGTCGGAGGCACCATCCAGTGCTGGTCGGCACAGCTAAACAATCGGCAATCACCTGCTTCTTGGTCGACGATGTATAATTTTGGTCGGTGACCAGCCAACAACCTACCCCTGGTCGTCAACATCCACTGCTGATCGGCACCATTTAAATTTGTAAATTTATGATCAGTCAAGGACCATGTATTCTACAACTTGAAACCTCCTAAATGTTGGTCAGTACTATCCAATACCTGGACGGCAGTCCCATTCTTAGTCGTAGATCACATATGATTGCTCGACTATATCTTAATCTTGGTCGGTTATATTTATTTGTTGGTCGGAGATATTTGTTTTTAGGGTCGGCATCAATGGTCGACCAAATTCTATTGGTTCAACAGACCATCTATTATTGGTCGGCGTAGGCTCCAGATCTTCTTTTGTTGATCGGTATCAATTGGTTAGCAGATTGGAAAGAATATTATATGTTGCTCGGCAACCGTCTAACATTGATTTATTGTTGATCGGGAGTAGGTCGGCAATAATTATTCATGGTCAGAAGCCTCTCTATATATTGATCGGCTATTACTATAATATTAGAACATCTTTTGATCGACAACAGTGCAAAAGTTCAGTATCTGATCAGTTCTCTAAATACAACCCATTTGGGTTTACAACTCACGTGACATTTGGGTGACCAAGTTGGGTCTCACCTGACGCTTGAACGCAAATATATTTAATTTTGTTAAAACCAATATTGGTTGTTTAATGCTTTGGTTTCTTACACCACGAACCTTATTTTTCACATTTTATAATAATTTCTAAAAACTAAATTATATTTAATACATGCTCGATTTTAAATAAATTTACAAAAACTCCAAATTAAACAATTATACCTTAAAACTGGCACATATCTGATAAAAATTTATCCATCTGACGCACATTTGGCACAAGACATATTGTTGAAGACAGAAAATGGATCCATCATTGAACTTAGATCCGCAATTCATATCAAGACGTGGATGTCCCCTATTTCTGTTTTATCAATTCTCACTCAATAATGAAAATTATCGTGTGATTCACACAATTGGTAGATGAATTGAATTTGAATGGTCACTTTATCAAAACTAGTAAAATGAAACAGTGTGTACATGAAAAATATTGAATCGTTCTAAAGTTTATCCCCATTATAAAGTTTAGACTTGGGAATCAAGTCCAAAATTATGATTTTAAATCTTACTGTTTTACAGATTTCTCAATAAAAATAATCTAACAGTTCTGATTTTAAAATCATGATATGCAATATTTTGCAGATTTCCTAAATAAAAATTGGACAACTAATTTCTGTATATAAACATAAAAATCCTGACTGAATCAAAAGATGTATGCATAGTATATAATTGATTATACATATAGAAAATAAAAACTTAGCTTTTAATGGAGAACAATGCTTGTAACACGTTCCCACAGACGACGCCAATCTGTTGAAGACAGAAAATGGCCACTGTCATTTTAGTGGCGTCAACAGCAGATAAATGATGAGGATGAGATTGAAGATGAAGATAAACATTCACATCAAACATATAAGAGACAAAGGTTTTTATAGTGGTTCGGCTATGAATAAAGCCTACGTCCACTGTTATTTTATTCCCAGGGGTTTACAATAGCACCATAAGGTGTAGAGAGAGAAAGGATGTGTATCTTGTGTATGGTGTTTCTTAGTTCCTCCGGATCCCCCCCTTTTGGCGAAGGGGATACATGTATTTATAGTGATGGGAGATAAAGAGATTCATTGTATGTAGACATTTATGTCTACATTCAACGAATCTAATTGTTGAATTGCTTGGAATGCTATGTGTTGTCATCTATTAATACAGTATAAATGTATATTAAGTCTCATTAAATGCACTATCATCTTCATTAATGCACATTAAATGCATAGTTATCCTTTGATCTTCCTGGTTGGTATGTCGACCAACTCTCCTCGGGTGCCGACTAATTCTCCTCGGGTGCCGACCAACTCTCCTCGGGTACCAACCAACTTTCCTCGGGTGCTGAATATTGCCACGTAGGATGACATGTGTCCTTTTCTGATTGGTCCTCGTAGATGGAGAATTTTTTGCGTCAACACATATAATTTCATATTTTGAAATTTTTAGTGCTTTATGCCTGAGTTGATACATATTTTTTGGCTGAACAATTTTGCTAATGATAATAACTATCTGATATAGTCTCAACAAGTGTTTGGGCAACTTATTCAAATTCCATAGGGACAAGATTCAATCCCGACGAAAGCTCGACCACAATCTTAAACTTTTGGAAACCGTTATTGCTCGACATCAAGCAATTTTGCCCCGATAGATCAGCCGAACATATATTATTTCATACTTTGAAATTGATATTTTTATTGCCCAAGCATATACATATCATATATATTGATTAGATGACTAAATTACTCTCATGACTAATCAATTCAGCCTACACATATTGTAGGGCAAGTTATTAATTTTTATAGGTACAAGATTCAGTGCCAACGAAAGCTCGAAAATAATCTTACACTTCTGGAAAATATTATCATTACTCGGCATTATGAAATTTTCCTTAAATGAGGCACTATTGATTATATTATTGCTCTGATATATGCTCAAGCACGAATTATTCTATATATCCATTCGGATTCATATTCTATATTCATCTCAGCATGGAGCTCTACAAGATACTTATTCAGCTCCGAGGAGAACTACAATATTTATTATATTTCACCCCCAACAGACAGTTGGTCTGGGTCATTCTTATTTATATTCATGCCCGACAATGTTCTCTGCCATATTCTTATGTTCTGGAAAATATTACTCTTTTTCGGCATTATGCAAAATTTTGCCTCAACAAGATACTTATTCAGCTCCGAGGAGAACTACAACATTTGTTATATTCCACCCCCAACGGATAGTTGGTCGGGGTAATTCTTATTTATATTCAGGCCTGACAAAGTACTCGGTCATTTTTCTCATGTTCTGGAAAATTTTATTCTTGTTTGGCATTATACAATTTTGCCTCGACAGATCAGCGAGACACTTTATTATTATTATTATTATTATTATTATTATTATTATTATTATTATTATTATTATTATTATTATTATTATTATTATTATTATTATTATTATTATTATTATTATTATTATTATTATTATTATTATTATTATTATTATTATTATTCTGAATCATTCTTTATATCTATTCGGATGAATATTCTATATTTATCTCAGCATGGAGCTCAAAAAAATATTTCTAATCATATATTCAGCTCCAAGGAGGTTTTCAACATTTATTATATTTTATCCCCAACGAACTGTTGATCAAGAAAATTGTTTTCTCTCTATATATTCAACAAACCAACTAAGGTTGGTCGGCATCAACAAACCAAACCAACAATGTTGGCATCACGGGTGATCTCAAGGGACACCCCAAACTAGGCAAGAAGATGGGTGACCTCCCGGGGCATCCACTGTCTAGGCAACAAGGTAATCTTGGTAAGATTACTACAACTACGCAAGAACATGGGTGACCTCCTGAGGCATCCACTGTCTAGGAAACAAGGTAATCCTAGTAAGATTACTACAACTAAGCAGGAACATGGGATGAAAATCATTCCATTGCTTAGGCCCAAAGAGTGACAAGTCATTATAATTAAACAACAGGTGGAGCAAATTCCATTGTCTATGCAAAATAGAACAATTTATCCTTCCACAGATATATACATCAGCAAACAACAAAAAAAGCATTCAAAGTTCATATTCCATACTTGGGGGCTTCTATTACAGATTCAGTTGTTCATTCGGTGGCACATTCTCATAACATCATGTAGTCGAGCATCAAATTCAACTCCATAAACTTACATGGATGGGGCCCCGACCAATCATCATCCAGGAGTTAATTTTTTCTTAGGAGTTAGTTTTTCCATTGGAGTTCAGGAGTTTTTTTTTCTATTGAAGTTCAGGAGGAGGCATATTCAGGAGTTATTATGCATCTACAACACTGGGATCTTTACTACTGCTGTCCCGACCAACACTGAAGATGAAGTTGTACTTATATGTAAATGTTTAAAAGACTGTTACTAGCTCGGTACAGAAGGCAGTTGGTCAGCTAGCCAACCAATCAACATATTTGAAGATAATGACAAGCTACAAGCTGCATACTATGGTATGGTTGCATCCAAATTCCCAGGGGTGATACATAGCACACGTTCGCTTGATGAACAAAGTTCTTCAAAAGAGAGATTAGCAACCATCGATCAACCTGCATTATATGCCTTCTAAGAGATAGTGCACTTTATGTTGAACAAACCAAGAAGGAAGATCAAGAATTTCATGAGTACCGAGCAACACTACAGAATAAATACTCCATCCTTTCAGTGAACCATCAAACATGGAGCATTGGGGGCTTATGTTGACGCAAAAATTTGCCATCTACGAGGACCAATCAGAAAAGGACACCTGTCATCTTACGTGGCAATATTTAAACTTGCTTGACACCCGAGGAGAGTTGGTCGGCATACCAACCAACACATGGCATACCAAGCAACTTAAGGAAGACCAACCACTATAGAAGGCCAACAGTTATATTCATTGTATATAGATATAAATGTCTGAATGTATAAAGACATTGTATCTCTTTAACTCTCATCACTATAAATACACGTATTCCCTTAGCCAAATGGGAGAGGACTGACGGACAACTAAGAGACATGATACACAAGATATACACCTCTCTCTCTACACCATATTGTGCTATTGTAAATTCCAGGGAATAAAATAACAGTGGACGTAGGATTTATTCGTAGACGAACAACTTTAAAAACCTTTTTATGGGATAAAGATTTTTACTCAACGTGGTTCGAGCGACGAAAATCCCAACCCAGGTCCTAACTTTCCATATTTCGTAATCAACCCCCATAACTTCCAAAACCGTAGAAGAGGCATCAATATAAGTGGAAGGATGGAGGTTCCTCAAACACTAATTCTCTTTATTAATCCGATTTATTACCCATGATTTGTATAAATTGTAATTTGTTCCTCCTCATTTAAAATCTATACTAATTAATTAATCTGCCTAGGCGGGGTAATACAAACTTCCCTCCTTAGGGAATTTCATCCTCAAAATTCTTAGTTTATCACAATTTATGCTCCAATTACTCATAACTAGTTTTTGATTCTAAGTATCCTTAACATTATGGTCTATACCCAAGGATTCCACTCTAATCAGTCACCATCATTAATCCCATCATGACGAACCCTAAGGTCTCATTGCTATTTATCAAGAATGCCTAATGTGCCTGTCTAAACAAAACCTTGAGATGATTAATCCTCATCAAATATTGCAATATCACCAATGAATTCATCAACATGGATCATTACTATGTTAGGATTCATAATCCACCTTTCCTCAAACAATCTTGGATCATGCCTAGCCTAGGCTGATACAATTTCAACACCCCTCGATACACATATCAAAATATAATCGCCTTATCATATAGTTCTACTTGATCAATGTCTCCCATGACATCCCTATGCTGACCTAGGGTCACCCTGGGTATCACAAAATTTATATATACGAGCGATTACCTCATAGATCTCCAAAATTTCAAACCAAATGCAACACTATCATCCAATGTTTATCAGGTTCCAATATTCATAATACTATCAAGTCATAACCTCGGGGCACACGACCAAGTTGTAACTAGTTATACCGGCTAACTAACAACATGTTAACCTAAATTAATTAAGTAACCCATGCAACTAGATGTAAGAATGCAAGACCACGTGCACACATAGATTGATGTAGAATAAGGGGTATCCTAAGAAGTGCGCACTCACTTAACATGACGCATCATCCACGTAGGCCTAACCCGCATCACTATTGAGCTAAAAGCGCTACTCTCAAATCAAACTGATCAACCATTTACCATTAATGGGATCAAGGGAGATACAAGAAACGCAATGAATCAGGTGACTGCCACGCCAAAATGGTACAATTGAATTGAACGACATGAAGTACAAATACACGACGTATGCTTAAAGTCTCTAAGTCTTAATAGTACCTATTAAGAACCTTATCCTTTCCACATACCCTGGTTTGGACCCTTAACCTTGATGCGTTCTACACAAGAATCATCCGTACATGCCGAACAGATAGAAAACAAAACAAATTTCTTTAGGGTGCTGAGACGCTAGGCTTCCCTCCTTAGGACTAATGCTACCTATCCATCAACGGTAAGAATAAAGATACCTATTTAAAGTGAGGTTGCTTTTCTTATCACTAATCATTAGTTATCGACTATCACAACTAGGCCTCCAAAATTTCAACATGCAGTAGCTAACCTCAGTTTTCGAGATTGCTATCATTCAACAGTGTTCACATAATTTCAAACATGAACCATTGCTACCACCCTTAGCACCGTCTACATGATTCCCAAATCATAATTATTCTAATGGCATCTCAACTTTTAAGCATCACTCATGCCTAATGATTTCCCTCAACGGAGTCATTATTAACCATACATGTAGCACACGTAGGTGCTATAATCAACCCTAACACTTTATCCTTGGTGCTATCTTTAAAGCCATGATGAATACTAAGTCTCCCACATGCACCACCTAACATTGATCAATTTAATTTCGAAATCATCCTCAAAGGTCGTATTATGACACATGCCTATAAACAAAATTCATAGCACTAATTCTAAGGCCCTGTCACAAGTCAACATGATCTAACTTCACTATAATCATCAATGGTCTACCATCACTTATGTAAACTTCAATACAATAATGATTTCTAATGCCTCATGTGAAACGATATCAAACTCATTTATTTCTCTTAACAACTTACATGTATATTACAAGAAACCACAAGTCATACCATGACCTATGCCACATAACCCCGATTCACTATTACTGGGGATCGACTATCACTCTCATTAATATCTTATCAAATAACCTTAATATGTATCTCCAAGGAAATTTCCAATACGATTTCACCAGCTTATATCTTTTAATCCTTAATGAGTTTGCAACCACTATAATCGAATTACCTTACTATGCAAACCTCATATTGTGTGCTAATCTATCAATTAACATAGTTATATAATTTGTATTGGTAAGATAAGGGATGATGGGTATTGCCTATGAGCACTAAGGCCCATTCCCATGAACTCCACAAGGGATCCTATTTCTCAATGACCTGCTAACATCATCAAACTATAATTCAATAACATCTAGGTTCTGGTAAGACACATGATGTCGGGTATTTCCCAAGAGGAGGCCCACCCTAATGACTTCATAAGAGGTCCTATTCTAAAACATCGCAACTCATTTATTTAATACTAAGTCACCATGGTTATTGAGTTTTGCTTCTAGTTTACCTCAATAATTAAGATTTTCCAAACCCACATTATAGTCAAGGAACATAAATCAGGATATACTAAATACAAGCCCACAACTAAAGGACCCAATGTTTTCTTACCACGTAACTTCCACTTTCAAACACATTACTCCTTATTATCATTATGTGACCCCACTCAAGGCTTATATGATATGCTAATATGCTAACAATCACTGAGGGATTCCTCCATACAGAAAACATCCTATCAATTATCCATCAATCACGGTGTTACCCCAAGGATTAAATTTACACAGTCATAACATTGATATGGACTCCTCATATGTGTCGCACCTAAGACTACATATAATTTCGAACCACAATTGTCAGTGCTTAATCAAAACATTTCAACTATCAGTCTCTATCGTTAACTATAAAAAAATTGGTGCCACTTGCCCAATGATGTCATCTAATTCTATCAATATCTCCAAAGACTCTACGTCATTAAAGGTTGAAATGAACACCACACACTCTAAACCACGGTGTCCCCACTTACTGGCTTACATGAACACCTCTAAATTATTACATACTAAATCAAAATTGCGAAAGAGATTTATAACGATTAACTTGATCGTATGCCACTTGGAACTAACTTACTTGTCATGCTAACCTTTTTGACCTTACCGTCCAGGACATGAACAAAACCGTCATCAAACTAGCATGACTAGCCCAAAAAAACACCGATGCCGAAAGATCCACTAGCGACCTCACCACATCACTCCCGAAAGGAACCTTGAACATAGAGCTCTGATACCATTTTTAATGCCCCAATCCGAATTTATGGGTTACCCGTGGTCAAATAGGTCCGAATTGAGTCGTTAGGTTAAGTGCGATGAAACAACCTATATAATGTTGCTAGTTCAGTTTTTATTTTAGTTAACAATTCACTTGTTTAGCATGCGATTCTAGTTTCAAGATAAAATACGTGTGGGATACATGGGGAGCACCCCGAGTCCAAGTAATACAACTACTAACGTAAAATAAATAAATATACTTACCTGTACAACACCCTCAAAATATGAACCCGCACCCAACCTACCGTAACAAATCGAGGGTGTGAGCCTATGCCTAGTGGAAATATTTTAAGTAGTATAGGAACGAATGGCAGAAAAGAATATTCACACACTAAAATCACATGTTTGAGAAAATATATATGTAGTTACACACACACATACAACCACACACATATATAAACATACCCTTGAAAAAAGACATATTCAAATACGTTAATCGTTTTACTTCTGAAAACCTTACTCATCTAGATTAATTTAGCTTAATCTTGTAAAGACTTATTTGATTCATACTTAGCATTTCTCACTTGGTTTAACACACTCGGTTCAACTTTAACATTACTACACTTGATTTTATTCCAACCCATTCCTTTACCGAAATCACCCCTTTGTTTTATTAAAATATAATTCAATATTTCCATTGAAAAGTACCATTTCAACACACGAATTCACTGTGTTAGAAAATAGTTGTTTGTCATTTCTAAACCTTTCAATACATACTTATGAAAATTATGGGTTTAAAAACTTAAGTTACTTAACCACCCATTTGCCAACTTTACTTGACCCTTTTTACCTTTACATATGGACATTAATAGATTTAAACATTTACTTGTCCATTTCACCTTTATCGAAATATTTATTTCATTGATTCAAGTTAGGTTGTATTAACACATTTTACCACACCATTTCTTGACATGTTCCTTATTCCTTTTATCTTTTCTCAGAATCTTCCTTTAATGCATACTTACACGGGATCCACATTAACGGCTATGCGAACCATATGCTCTGGCTAGCGATTTAGGGCTTTTCACGAAAGAGCTCCAGGCCCTTCTTACTTATTGTCGGTTACATCCGAGTCTTTGTTAACGTGTTTAACATTTTACACATGTCGGCATTATTCCATTCCTTACTTTTACCCGACTAAAGGCAAAACTCGGACTTAACCGCCCATTTTTCCATTAACACTCGATAAATTGTTTCTTTTCTTCTTTAAGTCCCTTATCCCTCCACACCCGTGATTTATACTAGATTCAATCGCGCTTTATAACTTAATTCATTTTCACACATATTAGTGTAAAGACATTCTTTAACCTTTTTATACCATTAAAATATTCCACTTTAAGTAAATTATCAATTTATCCTTTATTTGCCAAATTTGCCATTTAGTTCCTTAACACTTGTTATATCTCAAAATGGTTATTAAGTCTCCAACTTAATGTTTAAAACACTTTAGCCATTTTTACACTTGTTTAATACCACACTTTTGCCCAACTTTTACGCTTGTCACTTTAACAACTTTAACACATAATTAACACCCTTTACATTTTAAGCTCCCATATTTCTGATTGTCTTATTTTGATGATTAAACACAACATGACTTTCTTTAAACTTTCTCACATGTTTATTCTCAAAATACTACAAGTTTATGTGCATAGAAAGTGGAACTTGAATACTAAAATCCTACCAAGTGGATTAATCACGCATTTCACGTAATAAAGACATTTTATCAAATTCTTTTAAACTCAGCAAATGTCCATTTATTCATTAAGTCTCCATTTTTCAAGAAACTTAAAAATATTTATTTCATAAATATTTTGACAACATTAACATCATTCTACATTTTTATTTCATAAAAATGCCGATTATTTTTTTTTCTAGAAATACACTAAAATAATATTTCTTACATTTTCTTATTTCATAAAATGTCTGATAAGAGATTTTTCGCGTATGGTTGTTGTTTGCAAAAGACAATCTCAAAAATCCCTTGAGTACCTACAAAACTTATTTAAAACAACTCTTATTGCGGTAAGTACGGGTATCAATCCAACTTCCAAGGGTGAAACAAATATTGTGAAAACTTCCAATTCAAATTTCATTATTAAAATCTTTTTTTTCTTCTTTTTTTTAAAAACAG
Organism: Sambucus nigra; assembly: GCA_949130495.1. Classification (NCBI taxonomy): domain Eukaryota; kingdom Viridiplantae; phylum Streptophyta; class Magnoliopsida; order Dipsacales; family Adoxaceae; genus Sambucus; species Sambucus nigra. Next base: position 548,378,262 of record OX422212.1, on the reverse strand, counting down.
TTTCAAGGGAAAAATTAACTACTAAATGCTAAAACTATGAAATGACTAAATAACAAAAAATAATGTGCAAGAGAGTATGATAAATGTGAGAAAGTCAAGACATGGGATTACACCGCATTATCAGTTATTTTAATTTCTCAATTTATTAATTTGAAATATTTCGACATAATATTAAATTGATAATCTAACTCTCGTTACAATTATAAATTTAATAATATATTTTTCAGAAAACTAATTTAAAAATATCACGCGACGAAATATTAAGAATTATACATTTTTCAAGAAAATTACCCTCTAGGATCAATTGAATGAAAACTGTATCCATTCTCTAATTTCAACACCAAATTAATATTTAATTTTAGAAAACACATATCTCTAGTTCGATTCCCAAAATAAAAAATTAATTTTTAAAATTAATTTATTAACTCTCGTTACATAAATTAATTCGTGACAAGTCTAAATTAATGAACCTAAAAATATAACAATTAATGAAATTAATTAATTAATATAATATCCTACACAGTGCATTCCACCCCTTGAACGAGGTGTTTAACCTAACATTGTCATTTTAGAACATAACACAATAATCAAATGAATGTCAAGAATAATATAAAATGAAACAAGAAGAAGAAATACAGTACGCAATTTTTTCCGTCGAATCATATTCTTGAAACGCGTCTCGATATTCATCCAATCTTCTTCATAAATTTTCGCACTTGATTACACCAAGAAGACTAAAAAAAAACCTAAAATTATTCTAAACTAAAATATTTTTTTAATATTTTTCTGAATTTGTTTATGCTCCTAATATGTACATAATATACATTGTGTCTCTCTATTTTCTATCTCTCATCTATGTCTGTGTGAGAGTTCCCCTCTTTGAGCTGTCGATTTTCTTTTTTATAATCCACCACTTTGTGTTGAGAGATTTATTTAGGATTTGAAGAAGCTAAGTAGCAAAGGCATTTAAAAAATAAAAGGAAGCACGTGAGTTTTTTTTCTTTGTTGGCAGCTAAGTGGCTTTGGTTCCGTATTTTATAGAGATATGGATGGTTCGGGTTGGTGCTTGCAATCTCGGGTTTGGTCGCGCAAAGTTTGGTTCAGGCGCCCGGTTAAGGCTGCGATTTCGGGTTTCGCAGTTGGGGGGAAAGGTTGGTGAATCGGAACTATTTAAATCCGGATTCGATTTTGGTAGTGAGAGCAGGTGGTTTAGAGGTTAAGGATATAAGGAGTGTGGTATTAATGGAGGTGTGTGAGTGTCTATATGGTGGTGTATTTGGTTAATGGAGGTTAGGAGAGAGAGTGAGGTGTTGGGGAAGAAGATGGTGTGGGTATGGTTGTGTGTGGTGAGGGTGTATGGAGGAATGGTGTGGGTTATGGAGGTGTTTGTGTGTATGTTTGGTGTAGGTAGGTGGTGTGTGTGTGTGTTTAATTTGTACACCTAAAAAAATAAAACAATCCAACTAAAAGAAATTAAAATTAACTAAACTAAAAACATAAAATCCTAAAAAAAACTCAAATAATAAAATAAAAGAGATAAAAACTAAAAATCTAATAAAAATAAACTAAAGTCCTAAGAATATAAAGTATAATAAAACTAGAAAAATAAATTCCTAAAGAAAAACTTATCCTAATAAAATAAGATAAAAACTAAAAACTAAAAATAACTTCATAAAAACTAATCCTAATAAAATAAAATAAAATAAATCAAAATCCAAATAAAATACACTAATTAAAAAAATAAAAAACATAGAAAATAAATTCTAGAAAATTCTAAATAAATCTAAATTAAATCCTAAAAAAATAATACGACTCAAAATAAAATATAAAATAAATTCTAAAAATTAAAAAAATGACTCAAATAAAAGTAATAAAATACAAAAGTACAAACTAAATACACACGGGGCTCGGGTGATGGACTGGGCTCGGTATAGGCTTAGGTTTGGTTCGGGGATAGGGTTCAGGGTGTTAGAATCATCGAGCATGCTCAAATGGGACTTTTGACTTTACGATCTCTTTGATTTCTTCGATGCACGCTTCTAACCGCTACTGCGTCGCAATTGACTGAATTTAGCATCATTTAACACCACGACTGCGTACTGACCTGCGAAATGATAAAATACGAACATAAAACCAATTTTATTAAGAACGAGCGACTAAAATGCATCCATTGGGGGCATAAATTATACACTTTTTGGTGCTTATCACACCACCCCAAACAGAACATTGTTAGTCCTCGAGCAAAAATAGAGAGAAAATAGAGATAAGTAATCAAAAGCGAGCCACTTTTGCAGGCACTGGAGATTGCACTTAGAATGTGCAACAAACCGTTAAACCTATAGGTTGCCCTACAGGACGAGTGGTGTCTCGTGAGGGTTTGTAGTGAATATACCTACAAAATTCAAAAGTTTATTAAAATGCATTTTTTTATAATGAAAAGCTATATAACCCAACTTAAAAGGATGTTAGTGAACAACGTATTCAACTATCAAAATGAGATATAAAATTACTTAATACCAAAAGCGTAATCCTTCCAACTCAGTGTGTGTTAGTGTGAAACAATCTTAGGTATCATTAGAGTACTTCTTAGATCGCCTTTGTAGAATCAAAGCTTTGACTTCAATTCTCACTGGATATATCTCTCCGAATCGAACTCTCTGAGAATTGGGTAAGTGTATCTCTCTAGTATGTGAGGAGGTGAGTAAATGTAAGTAAGTTCTAAAGTCTCACACATTTTATAAAATGACGGATACATAAAAGAAAATTGATATCATGAAGGAATGGTAGCCACTATATTGAGAATGTCGAGTTATTAACCATATAGACTTCTCATTTTCCCAAACACGTCGCCAAGGGTGAAAATAAGGTTTATGTAATGTATGGGGGAAAAATTAAGAAGATGAATGATATGATGGAAATGTTTTTAGAAGAGTGTAACACAATAATAACTAATGTCTTCCTTTTTTTTTTGAATTTTTGATCGCATACTTTCTTTTTCTTCGTTTCTATTTTTTCTTCTTCTTTATTTCTTTGCTTCTTTTTTTACTTTTTTTTTCCTTTTTGTTTATTGCTACCCATTTTCTTTCATAACGAAAATGAAGACAATTTACATTTGAAATTCTAAACACTCTTTTTATAATAAACGATGGAATTGATGGGAATGATATATGGATGGTATATGGGAGATGTATGGGTAAGGAAATCATGGGATGATAACAGGTGGAGTGAAGGGTAAAAATGATAAGTCTATGTCAATTTCAGCTTAGTGCTTGGGACAAACTACAAGATACATGTTTCCTACAACTCGAAAGTAATGTCATTCTTAGTGATTAAGACAAATTTAAAAAATAATGAGATCAAGCAATGACTAAGTGCAGTATCCAAAGAAAGTTGAGTCAACGTGTGTCTTGGAGATACGTAAAATCCCTCAAAAAGGTGAAAAGCTCAAATCTCACGATTTTAAGTCGCCACTAGTGATCTTTAAGACTTTCTTGAGAATATAGTTACTTTTCAACTTTTGATTGTAAACGTGACAGTGAATTTTTTTTCGAGTTTAGGAATTCATAGTGCAAGTACGCTTTAAGAGGTATTAATTAATTTATTTGTAAAAAGCGTAATTTTAGGGTCGAACACGGGTATTCCGAGATTTCTAAAAGAGGGATGATAGACAAATCATATCATAAAAATTTATTTTTAACTACACAAACTGTTTAAAATCACTTGTTTCTGAAAGTTTTTCAAAAGAGGTATGATTTTGATAAATTTCCCACCCCCAAACAAAAGAGAACATCGTCCTCGATATTTAAAACTATATATAAAAATCAAAAGAACAAGGGAGGAATGATATTACCATAATGAACCACTAATGAAAATGTACCTCATGGTGGAGCAGAGATGGGACCTGGAGAACAAATGCGACAGAAAAATATGTACAAGTCTAGAAATCATGTGAAAATCATTGGGTGATGTGAAACACCACCCCCAAATAGGATAAGACTCATACTCAGAAACAATGAACAACGGGATACCTCTCGATAGCGCTAAGTTTAATGTCTTTAGCTAGACCGATTGCTACTCACCCTAAGGATAAGGAACTAGGAAAGCACGGGGTGTAGAAAAATTGGGCGATGAGAATCACCCCCAAACAAAACGGAAGCATTAGTCTTGCTGGATAAAGGATACAAGGGTCAATGCACTTGTATATCAAACTGCTTCATGCGATGCAAAGCATCGGTGGACTATGGGTGGGTGGGTAGGATGGTATATGGAATAACGGTAAGGGAGAGGGTGAATAGGCACCAATAACTTCCTTATTGAGCGTAAAAGTGAGGGAAACAAGGGCCCTATAAGCATGGTGCTCAATTTGGATCGGGAGGCAAAATGGTTTGGCAATAGTGATGGTGTGGGCCTCAGAGAAAGTGCACGACCGTTCTATAAATGGATGATGATAATGGTCGCATCATGACACATCAATGAGCTGGAGAAAATAACAATCACCACGACAAGCAAGTGGCAAGCATGTAGGAACAAGCTTGGTGTCACGAAAGTTGATATTAACACAAAAACTCGCATAGATGTCGGGGTGGATGAAAAACGTAGGAGTGGAATCATGGAGCACTAGGGTGGAGGGTGGGTGTGGGTGAGGACCTAAATGCTTATATGTGAATAGGGAAATTATAATAGCAAGGTCTAAATCAAGTGGTGGGGTGGTAGGGACAAAAGGTATGTGAAGATGATCTAACTCATGAGTAGGAGAGACACACTCCTCACGGGGCTTAGAATGATACTCAAGGGCACTCGTAGGAGGAGGTGTGAAAGTAAACGATGGAGGGATAAACTTAGCCACTCAAGAGGAACCATCCAAAGTGGTGGAAAAATCGAACTAGGCATCCAAATCCGAGATTGATGAATCAACATTAATATCCGACTCAACTGGAGCCAAACATGGAAGGATGAGATCCATATCCAGAGAGAGAGAAACCATCTCGGATTCATTCTCAAGATAGTGGGAAAAACTCACAGCTAGAATTAACCTATAAATAATTGGTTCATCGGGAACATACATAAAAGGATCAAAAGGTGTAGACTCAGGCATAATTGGGGATGCTGTGGAAGGGGAAAGGTGAACCTCAATGGTGGGTTCGAGAGGGTAGGGCGATGTAGGGTCAATCTCATAATCAGTGGAGATGTCAACACAATTGTCAACTTGGGGCCCGGACCACGAGGTGGTCTTAACTTCAAGATTCTCAAGATGATAGGGTTGGTCACACTCAAAATCAGTGGCACACGACGATGCATCATCGTCCCATGCGGGGGAAATAATGGGTTGACTTGGGGGTGAAATCCAACTCGGTCTCACACTCAAAATCATTTAACCATTATTCAAGCCTTTGAAGGGATTCATTTTGAGATTGAAGAGTGTGTGCAAACTTTTACAAGAGGCTTTCGAGAGCGGATGGGCAAGGTGGCGGTGGTGGTGAATGTGTGAGTGTGTTTATAATCAGTTAGTGTGTGAGTGTGTTTGTACCCTAAAAAAGAAGTAAAAATTAAAATTATCTAAACTAAAAAACACTAAAAACTAAATAATAAAATGTAAAATCCTAAAAAAAATCAAACTAAAAATAAAATAAAAAATAAAAATTATAGTACCTAATAAACTAAAAAGACTCTAAATAAAATATAAAGAAATAAAAATTAAAAATCGAAAAACTAAAGTCCTAAAAAAATAATAAATAAATAAATCCTTAAAGAAAACTTATCCTAATTAAATAAAATAAAGGCTAAAGATTAAAAACTAATAAAAATAAAAATCAAATTAAAACACACTAATAAAAAAGAAATAAATATAAAAAATAGAAAACAAAACCTAGAAAAATATAAATAAATCTAAAATAATTCCTACAAAAATAATACGACTCAAAATAAAATATAAAATAAATTTTAAAAATTAAAAAATGACTTAAATAAAAATAATAAAATACAAAAGTACAAACTAAATACACACGGGGCTCGGGTGATGGACTGGGCTCGATATAGGATTAGGTTTGGTTCGGGGCTAGGGTTCAGGGTGTCAGAATCATCGGGCATGCTCAAATGAGACTTCTGACTTTACGATCTCTTTGATTTATTTGATGCACGTTTTTTACCACTATTGTGTCGCAATGGACTGGATTTAGCATCATTTAACAACATGACTGCGTACTGAGCTGTGAAATGATAAAATACGAACATAGGGCCAATTTTATTAAAAACGAGTGACTAAAATGCATATAATCGGGATATAAGTTATACACTTTTGGGTGGTTATCACACCGATTTATTTGTAATAGTTATTCATAAACATGAAAAAGCGAAAAGGGAAACCGAACAAGGTAGAGAGATGGCGTCCAAAGGCAAGGATTTTGAAGACTCTCTACTTTGGGTCGGTAGGACTCTTGAGAATGACTGAGATAGGCGAGGTCTTCCCTCGGTCGACTCATCTTGGTCTTCACCCCACATGTGTAGAAATCGTGGGAGGTACATTTCTTTATCCCTCGCGAATCTCCCTCAAGCGAGTTCAATTTTTGTGTGATTACTTGCTCCTATGTGCTTTTAATTTCTGCATCGCACTTAAATTAAATGGTTTGATGGATTAATTTACCTAAGACCTGGACCCGGTCATTGAAACGAGAAGGGATTTCATCACCCGACTCAGTAGCTTATCCCTTGTGTGCTATCATAGCTACCATTAAATTTAAAATCAATCAACTGGTTATCCCAGTAGGAACATATTTTTGCAACATGCGATCACAAAGATAAATTCCATGATTTTTGTCGCCCATGGACTTAATTAAAATTTGACTACCCCTTTCACTAATTTTGTAGATAATAATCGGCTACATGCTCATTAGGATTTTTCGTTTACTCGTATGTGTCCAATTCAATTCTTTTGGTAGTCGGTTTTAGTTTGTTCGTCCAAATCACGAGTCCATTTTCTTCCCTTTTTCGAAAAATCCCCAAAATATTTTCCTTCTATTTAAAAAAAAATTTCAAAAATCCTAAAATTATTTTTTTTTTCCATATTTAAACTGCCAAAAAGATTTTCCTTTTCTTATTTTCAAAAATCACAAAAAGATTTTCTTTTCTTTTGAAAAATATTTAAAAAAACCACAAATATTTCTCTCGTCATGATCGAAGAACGTCTTTTATGGGAATACTTTGGTCATTTCCCATTCTCTCAAAGTTTGTTTGATGTTAAGCCTGAATCGAACCTCCATTCATTATTCATGGCTTTAACTCTCACACGCCCACCGTTGATAGTCGTGTGTCATCCAGGCCCACCTCTCCTAATCCACCGCCTCCGGTGCTGAGTGTCAACACATCCCATGCTTCACCGTGCACACACTGCTTTCTTGCCGATCACTTATCCCATGAGTGTCCATTTATTTTCTCTCCATTTGAACCAACTATGGAACATGTGCATCCATATAAAATTATTTTGGACCCACCCTCGTCGTATTATCACGACACATCTAATGTTGAGGGGTATGAGTACCCCAGCTATTCATGGCGGTCTGATTACCCTTCCATGCAATATGAGTCCCAACAACATGTTGTGAATACTTAATGTCGACACCCCATTCTAATACCCCCTAACTTCTCCTAAGGTCCCTATCACCTACCTTCATCATTGTAAACCCAAGTCATACCCCGGGTACTGACCTAGAGGCCATCGGACGCTCCCAGGCTCTATTTGACCAAAAGTCAACCTCTTCAGTTCGACCGAGACTAATGAATCTTCGAAGGGCTATGAATACCCTTTCCAACGGTCCATCCCATGCACGATTCTGACTTACCATGCGGATGAACGGCCCATTTTCCCCCGAAACCCTATCAGGAGGCCACCGGGCGCTCCCGGGCTTCGTTTGACCAAAGTCAACTCTTTAGCTCGACCTAGACTGAATAAATCTTCAAAGGGAATTGAAACCCCTTTCCAACGGGCCACCCAGTATGCGATTCTGATGTATGGTACGGACGAACAATCCATTTTACTCTTAGAGGTCATCGAATACTTCTAGGGCCTGGTTGACCAAAGTCAGCTCCCCAAACTAGGTCAATCCCTTTGGAATGTCGAAGTAAATATTCAAAACTTTCCATCGATCCACCCCGAGTGCGATTCAGACTTACCATAAGGATGAACGATCCATTTGCATCCGAAGTTTCCCCGTCTAAAGGACCGATGAGCGCTTCAAAGCCACATTTGACCCAAAGTCAGCTCCCGAACTCGGGAGCGGTCCAAAGGACTTTTGAAGGTATCTGAATTAGATTTCCAATGGTTTGTCTCATGCATGATTCGGATTAATAGTTTGCACTCAATGATAGATTTTCCTAAGGAGCCTGAAAGAGACTGCCAAACGGCACGTCCCAGACCCTGCCTATCAGTAGTGTGCCTAAACGGACCTGCCGATTGGAAGGACCAGGGCTATGCCGATCGGCAATGCCCTGGGCCTATAAAAAGGAGGGCTTGAAATCATTGCAAAGGGAGCCTAGATATGAAATACATCACTCTCAGCGAATCCAGAAAACCTCTCTCGAAGTCAGCGTGATTTTCACATCCAAATCCCTTTCCAACCTTCACTTTTCATCATCCTTTTCATCAAACTTGGGGAATTAACTACCTTCCATTATCATTCAAGTGCAAGGTATGCTCTCCAGCATTCAAGATCTATCTCAAGATCTTCAAGGAGGTCCAATTTTCTCCATTATCTCCTTAAATTCTCATAAACTCGCATTAACTTGTTTTATTACTTAGCACTTTTATTCTCTCATCTCACATATCCTAATATACTTTTTATTTAGTATTATTGCACATCTCTCATTTTCATATAAATAAAAACTCAAAAAAAATAAGAAAAAGAGGATTTGCTCATAAATTCCAAACGAGAATTCTCACACTTTTCTCACAACTAAAATGCTTTTTTACACACGCATACAAGAAAAGTCCCCGATTGGATTTATGGGATAAATCTTACCCCTCGTTTTGCATGCGAACAATGTAGACTAAGATGCCTCTATAGGCTATGTAGGCATCTCGGGGTAAAACACGAGACTCGAGTCCTATTCTTACTTTTTCTCTCATTTTTTATCTTGTCTAAACTCAATTCTCTTAGATTCTATATATTTACATATACATATATTTGTTCTCAGTGGCATATTATTCCACATGCGTTATCATTCCCTTATAATGATCAACGCTAGGATAATCTCATAAATCCTATTTTCTAATATTACGTTTTAGGAACATTAGTATGGATGACTCGCTTTATCTCTTCCATGATACAAATCGATGATTCCTATCTCCTCTACATATACACATGCACACATATCATGGGGAAATAAAGGGAAATATCAATAACCCACGAGAGATCGTAAGGGCAGAATGGGTGCCTAAAACCTTCCTATTTCGTAACCTAGCCTCCGGACCCTTTTTGAATCATTTTGGTTTCGTATGTATCAGTATGTCTTTGGATTCTGTCCTTCGGGATGAATCCCTTTTCTTTTATATATTTTGAGTAAAATAGACTGACGACTCTATCTCTCTATATTTTTCACCTCATTCACTGACGCCGGTCGAAGCGCTCCCGAGAGGGATGCATGAGACCAAGAGGGATCCTCTCCCGCCGTGCCACGAGGGTGTCTATCTGGGGATGGCCACAGTGGCGACTCTGTAGAGGATTTTGATTTTTGAGGGCTGGAATCTATTTACATGGGTATTTTAATTTCTCATATATCCCCCTATTTTCCCCTTTACTCTTCATGTGTACTTCATGCTTATGCTTGTATTCACGCACTTATAGAAAATTCTCCATATACACTTCACACCACATGCACCTAAGATCACATATATCCTCATGTTGCACGCATCACCCATACGCGGTATACCATTGGTACTCATACTTTGATCCCCATTGGGCATGATCAAGAAAGACACTCTCATCATAAGATACTAATAAGAGGATCATGCATGATTCACACGATATCACCAAAGAGCATTGTTATTGACCAAATTTTGTCTAGTAACTGGAGGGTCACTTCGTGATGGGCTCGGTCTGGCAGGGCACAGTTAGCCTAAAAGATATGACTCTCACCATCCATTGGCCAAGTACCATCGATGTATATCGAGCGGTTCCCCCGCATCGTATCTCTTGACCGAAGTCATGTCAGGAGGTATATCGCAGGGAACTCATTCACGTACGATGAGTATATCGAATTCTCTCTCACACGTACCATACCCACGAGGTATATGGTGAGGCAATTCACGTACACTCAGGTATATCAAATGGCTTGTCCACACGTACCGATTGTCCGTAAGAGCTAGGCGTATATCGTGGAAGTCATGCCAAGGGGGGAACCCTTTCCAATTCACCCAACCAACTGCATACCCGCATATAGGTGTCAAGCCTAGGACACACACATTATATTACCGGCTTCAACTCGAAACTCTGCCAAAATTATGGGTCGGCCCACCGCCCAAATTTTTGTGCATTTTTAAAACAGGATCCTGCCCGTGAGCTTGGTTAAAAGTCCAACCATAGATTTGCATATGCTACAAACCCCACTTTTCTAGGCTCGGGTCCCGTCCGACATTTCATTTTGCATTTAGGAGAATTTAATACAAGTGAGAACATAATAATCATACTGAGATCGTCTCCCAAAAAATTAAAAAAATATTTCACCTTTCTTTATCAAAAATCCAAAAACATTTCTCCATTCTTTATCAAAAATCCAAAAATATTTTGTCTTTCAATCTTAAAAAGAAAAAAATGTTTGAAATATTTTAATTCTTTTTCTAAAAAATAAATCCCATTTTATGCCTTCTTAGGTCGATCACACGCCCTAGGCCTAGCTCCTTATTGGCTTCGGTCTTCAGTCAAAACACCCTGGAGTTTTGTTCGTTCCCCTGTTACTTCCTCTGAGTCCGGTATCCATCCGCTTTCCATGGAGAACACAGATCAAGCACCAGTTGTGCAGCAAGATTTGACAACAGTTTTAGCTCAACTCGTGTCCAAGATTGACAACCTTCAGGCTGAGGTCCGAGAGATGCAACGAAACCAGGATCCTGTTCCTCAAGAACCCGAGGCCCCATTCCCTCATGCTATGGGTCCACCCGAGCCTATCTGGGTTCTCGAATATTATCAGCACACTCCCCGCATCCCTCCTGATAACGGGTCGCCGCCTGCCTAGCTTCCTATGCCGAACCTTGCCCAACCTGAGGCTAACTTTCCTATGATCGTTGATCCGAAAGGGGAAGAGTTGAAAAGTCAAATAATATCTCAAGATACTAACTAAAAAGTTTGACCAAGTCAGAATCTCCAAAAATTACATGGACTACACCCACATGTCTCCTTATCCTAAGGCAAGGTTACTTGAGAAGTTTAAGATGCCGAATATTAAGAAATTCGGAGGAAGTGGACCCCCGATCATCCATATTCACAGTTATCACCATGCCATGACTCTCCTAGGGGATTCTGAAGATGTGATGGCCCAATTATTTCAGAAAACTTTGAAGAATAGCGCTCTCCAATGGTTTTTGTCTCTTGAGGAGTCTAGAATCCGTAGCTGGGAGGATGTATCCCTAGAATTCATGTCGCAGTACAAGTACAACGAAGAGCTTGAGGTCACCCACCGTGATTTGGAGCTGCTCAAACAGATGGAGGGGAAAAGCAACTACCATGACCAATCGTCCTTCTGAGGAAGAATAAGTCAGCATAGTGAAGAAGAACTTCTTGCCCCATGTCCGAGCAATCGTGGGAGGACAATACTATCCCCACTTTAGAGCCCTTAGAGAAGCATGAGTAGAAATCGAGGAAGGTCTTGCTAAAATAGAAGTTGAACCAAAGAAGGTGTCCGGATTGTTCACCCCCAGAAAATGTGACAAACCAACCTGTGCTGCAGTCTCAATCATAAACAACATCTCTCAACCAACCACTTCGTAAGCACCAGAAATCCGCCCTGTCTCAGTTTGAGAAGAATACATCGAGCTCCATGCTCCCCTCTCCAAAGTTTATCAATCCCTGTTAAGACGAAAACTTATCAAACCCTTGGATCCGCATCCATTGCCAAACCCACTCCCAAGAAACTTCAAGGTAGATGCCCATTGCGCCTTTCACTAAACCGCTGGCCATACCACTGACCAATGCTTTCACCTCTGAAACATAATCCAAGGTCTAATTGATCAGGGTACCATTGCCCCACCAGCCAATCCTAAGCCAAACACTACTCACAACCCACTACCAAATCATGCCAATGCCATCTTCTTAGAAGAAAACTCGAAATTTAATCCCTTAATCCAAATCACACCCATATACTCTCCTAAACCTCTACAAACTTGCACATATTTCTTCCTACACCCTACTAGCCTCGCTGATCAAGCACTATCACTCCTTACTAGAGCTTGCATTACTGTCTGTTCCCGTTCTAAAAATGGAAGTATGGAATTATCAGAAGGGTTAAACCAACTCTTAAAGTTTGGGATGATATTGCCCTCACAGATGACCATTGATTGCCAGATGTTCACTACACTATTCTTGGAAGCAAGGAAATGGAATCAAGAATCAGACCGTTGGGTAGTACTGATCACTGAAGTCAACCTAGATGATGTCGTCCAAATTCTGGTAGAATTATTCAGGCAAACCAATTATATTCGCAGTATGATCAAGTTACTTGATACTCTGAAGCTATAAGGGTGCCTGGTCCATTCACCCTCATATATCCCCACAGAATGGGAAGATCTGTATAAAGAAGCCATTGAAGTTGTGGAATGCATCGACTTTACATGGAAAGACAGAATTGTTGCCACCGAATGGGGGGAAGAATTCGGGGATTCAAATGAAGAATAAACTTTCGAGAAAACTGGCCCTGTAGCTGACATGTGTGGGATGATATCGTTTAAGGTGTTCCTCAGAGAAATAAACAAAATGGTAGAACAACCCGAGATTGATGAGGAAACACGGTTCATGTTCTTCCCTTATTCAGTAAATCACATAACCAGATTAGGGAGGCATTAACAGATCCCAAGCTCACTACCAGCCAATGACAAGGGGAAGGGCGTTGAAAACCTTCCTATGCCAGAAATGACCCTCGAGGAGAGCAAGATCCTCGATCAACTGAAGAAAACTCAAGCTAACATCACTCTATCGGGGCTTTTCATGTCTTCTCAGCTGCACAGAAATGCTTTGATCAAGTTGATCACTGGACCCACAGTTCCTCCCTCTACTACACCAGAAGAAGCGATAAATTTAGTCAAATCCTTGACCTCTACCATAATTCTATCCTTTTTGGAAGAAGAAATCCCCAAAATTGGGACAAACCACAATCATGCACTCAATATTTTCGTCGAAGTTATGGGGAAAATCGTACCACTCTCTCTTGTCGATAATGGATCCGCCTTGAATGTCTGCCCATTAAGAACCTTCAAATGCTTAGGACTAAAAGAAAGTGATCTCGCTCTAACTTCTCCTGCTGTACGTGCCAATGATAATACCCATCGAGAGGTGATGGGATCCATAAAACTTGTAATAAGGGTTAGCCCTATAAACCATGTCGTTGAATTCTTAGTTGTTGACATCCCATCTTATTTCAACTTGTTGCTCGGACAACCTTGGCTCTACAGTATCAAGGGTGTGTCTTCCTCACTACATCAAAAATCAAAGTTCTTCACCGACGAATGGGTCATCACCATCTTGGGCGATGATAATAATGCCGAGGGTGTAAGCACCAGCAGTCCAATCCTTGAGATACAGCATGGGTCAAATGATATGCTGCTATCAGGATTCCGAGTTGAGCCACTCCTACTCCCAGTAGGGGACGATTTCAAAGAAAGGTTTTGTCCAGAATACGACCCTCATGGCAACATCAACGTCAATGTGATTCAGATGTTCAAAAACATGCATTTTATTCCCAGACTGGGGCTAGGACAAAGACAGCAAGGGATACTTGATCCCATTGAACTGAAGAAAGCTTTCCCTCCTTGTGGTTTGGGGTATCAACCATCAGAAAAAGAGCTCAAAATGATTCGCCAGTCTCGAGCAAAGAGAGGACTAGACTATATCCAGACTATCTCAAGTGACTCCTTGAATGGACGATTCATCAAAGAGGGTGAGGTCTTACCCTTTTGTGGCTTTGCGAAACCATGGTATGACCATACAGACAAGAAGATGAAACTCGGAATGGAGATATTTTTTCAAAATAGGTTCCCAACACTGTGTATAACCGCTCATCAAAGATACCGAAGATTTTGAGGAAAGTGACTCTAATGACTCATTTAACTTACAAACACTGGGGCTGACACTCTGCATGGTTCACTAAAGCACTACATAACTGGATCCATCCCACCTAATTAAAGCTGTGATACACCTCTCCTCAACTGGCATGCTGCGCCAGTTCTACCTATTGAAATCCACCATAATCCCAATGTTTACGTTATTTCTTCTTCTGTTATCTATCCTTGCTCAAATGTAATCGAGTCCTCCTTTGATGAGGTTCTCAATGCTGTTTTTTCTATCAATGAAATAAATGAAGATTTTGAGTATCTTGCCGTGCCTTACATTAATTGTTTGGATTCTAATAAAACTTTTGATGATGATGATTTTGCAAATGATTAATATTAACTAATCTAAATAAGGTTAATAATAAATAACATAACCGTGTTCAAGTTAATGAAGAAGAGACTATTGTTATTAACCTCGGTTATAGTAGCCAACTGCACGAGATTAGGATAGGGGCTACCCTTGACGAGCATGAGCACGCATAACTCGAAGAATTGCTAAAAGAATTTATGGATGTCTTCGCATGGTCCTATGATGATATGCCCGACATTGACCCCGAAATAGCTCAACATGAGATCCCCACTCTTCAAGATTACAAGCCGATTAAACAAAAGATGAAAAAGCTCCGCATCGAATGGTCGCTCAAAGTCAAAGAAGAGGTGCTCAAACAGTTGAACGTGGGTTTCATTTATGTGATCGAATATCCCACATGGCTAGCCAACATAGTGTTTGTGCCGAAATCAGGAGGGAAAGTTTGGATGTGTGTAGACTACCGGGACTTGAACAAAGCCTCTCCAAAGGATGATTACCCACTACCCAATATTAACATGATCGTGGAAAACATGACCAATCATGCTCTCAAGTCATTCATCGACGATTTTGCCGGATACAACCAAATAAAAATGCACCCAAACCATCAAGAAAAAAATGCGTTCATCACCCTTTGGGGAGCCTTTTGCTACACTGTCACGCTATATGGTCTCAAGAACGCCGGGGCTACCTACCAGAGGGATGCCACAACCATCCTGCATGATCTGATTCACAAAGAAGTTGAGGTCTATGCGGATGATATGATTATCAAATCCAAGACTAGAGAAGGACATGCCCCACTCTTCGAATGTTATTCGAACGACTGTGACAATATCAGATGAGACTCAATCCACAGAAATGTATCTTTGGGGTTACAAAGGGAAAAATCTTAGGATTTATGGTCGGTGAGAAAGGTATAGAAGCAGATCCTGCCAAGCTGAAAGCCATACTTGAGATGCCACCTCCCCGAACGAAGAAAGAAGTCCGAGGTTTCCTTGGGAAATTGCAATACATCAGCGAGTTCATCAGCTAGTTAACCTCCATCTACGAACCCATTTTCAAACTACTTCGAAAGGATTCAACTAAGGATTGGAATGAGGCCTTGCCAATAAGCTTTTTACCGAACCAAGCTATATCTGACCTAACCCCCGGTACTCATGCCGCCACAGCCTGGTATCTCTTTTCTCCTATACCTAACCATAATCGACACTGCAGTTGGGGATTTTCTAGCCTAATCCCTTAAATATTCCCACAAATAAAGAGCCATCTATTATTCCAATCGTAAATTGGATGGATACGAAGTCAACTACACTACTTTAGAAAAGGCATGTGTTGCGCTTGTTTGGGTCACTCAAAAGTTTAGGCACTATATGCTCGCCTTCCCCATCAAACTAATATCCTGAATGGACCCCATCAAGTACCTGCTTGAGAAACCTTCCTTATCTAGCCGAATGACCCAATGGTTGATGCTCCTAGCCGAGTTCGATATCGTGTACGTCATGTAGAAAGCCATCAAAGGAAGAGCCATCTCTGAATACCTCGCCGATTACCCCATGGACGAAGTTGATGTCTGGATCTCCAAATTCCTATATGAAAACATCCTCTGCACTGCCCAAGACAATCTCCAGTGGAAAATGATCTTTGACAGCACTGCTAACAAAAAGGGATATGGCATTGGGATACTTATGATTGCCCCGGATGACTCCCATACTCCCATCGCCATCATGTTGTATTTCCCATGCACCAACAACATGACTGAGTACAAGGCATGCACAGTAGGCCTCAAAGTTTGTCTCAAGAAAGGCATTCAATACCTATATGTCTACGGAGATTCTGACCTCATCATCGATCAAGTGCTCTGGAAGTGGAAAGTCAAGGACGAAAAGATCCAACCCTTCCATGCCTACTTAGAGGAACTATCCTCCCAAATCCAAGACATCAACTTCCATTACCTACCTCTAGTAAATAATAACCTAGACAATGCCCTTGCTACCCTGGCCTCTATGGTCGACATGCCTGAAGGAATAACAATGGCTCCCTTCCTAATTCAAAATCAATACAAACGTACCCACTTCTACCACATTGAGATCGTCACCACAGAAGATCCCGAGCTAGTCAATTGATGGTATTATGATATCTGGCACCTCCTCAAACATGGTAAGTATCCCAAGGGTTCCAATAAGAAATATCGAGCAACCTCTGAAGACTGGCCGCCCTGTACATCATATGTCATAAAGCACTGTTTAAAAGAAACTTCGATGGAACCCATCTACACTGCATCGCAGGGGCTAACATTGAAGAGGTAATACATAAAATCCACAGCAGGGAATGCAGACCCCACATGAACGCTAACATGCTTGCCAAGAAGATCATTCGATAAGGCTACTACTGGATTTCACCGCCTATGTTCGGAGATACCTCAAATGCTAATAGTTCTCCAACCTTTCGCATCTGTCTCCGTATAAATTATATAACATGACTTATCCCTAGCCGTTCTCCACCTGGGGTATCGACGTTATAGGGAAGGTTACAACGAAGGCTTCTAATGGGCATGAGTTCATCCAAGTTTCCATTGATTACTTCACCAAATGGGTCGAAGCCGGGTCATACGCAGTCCTGAACACCAAGAAAGTGGCCAAATTCATCAAGAAAAATACCATCTGTCGATATGGGGTCCTGCACAAGCTAGTGTCAGATAACGGGTTATATTTCGAGGAAGAAGTCACAGAAGTGGTCAACGAGTATGGGATACAGAGACACAAATCTTCTCCCTATCAACCTCAAACTAATAGTGAGGTCAAAGCCCCTAACAAAAACCTCAAAGCCATCATCAGTAAGATGACCAAAAGCTATCGAGATTGGGCCGACCGAATCCCATACGCCCTCTGGGGCTATCGAACCTCAACCCGAACCTCTAGTGGGGATACCCCTTGCTCTGCAGTCTATGTCATGGAAGCAGTACTACCCGTGGAGCTAGAAATACCCTCGTTGCGCATCATGCTTGAAAGCAAGGTCAACGAAGAAGACTGGTGCCAAATCCGTCTTGACAAGCTGACCCTTCTAGATGAAAGGATATTGAAATATTTATACCACATACAAGGACACCATCACCGAATAGACCAATCATTCAATAAGAGAGTCAAGGATCGCGGTGTTCGAGAGGGGGATTTATCCCTCAAAGAAATAATAGAACCCATTTGGGACCCCATAGGGAAATTCAAGCCTAATTGGAGCGGCCCATACATTGTTAAGAAGATCTTGTTCGACGGTGCCGCCATGCTCACCGATCTAGATGGAGAAGAGATGGCTCATCCAGTCAACCTGGACCATCTCAAGAAATTCTACCCCTAGTCCGAAATCTCGGCGTGCTACGACTCTTATAATTTCCTTTCTATTCTAAAAAAAATAAAAAAAATCTTCATTTCCCTCTACCCAGTACTACGTGGGCCTGATCCTCTGCAAAAACCATTTTCAAGAAAATTAATTTATTTTCAAAAACCTAGAGGTACGTAGGCAGCTCACATATTTTACACGAGCACGACCCTTTCTTTTTCACAAAAAACTATTCTTTTCTTATCTCCGAGAACGACAGTTCATTCTAACATATACTTGAACAAAAGGATTATGTATGCCTTAGCGATCGATATAAATAATTAAAAAAAAAATACAAAACTCATCAAAAAGGCACAGCTGGATGATAAAAAACTTGTTTATTTCAGTAATAAGAAATTACGGTACAATTACATAAGAAAAGGAATGGATAATTCCCTCCCCCTACCTTCAAAACCAAATAAACTCCCAAATTTATTCCCCATTACAAAATAAACTCTCCAATATTCCTATTCACAGCTACTAGAGAAGTCTACTCCGTCATCATCATCTACACCCTGGGGTAGCTTACCCTGCCTGGATAGAGTGTCGCAAACGCTCCATGACCGATAAGCTCGAACCAACTTCGAAAAAACTACCACACCTCCCTCCATGGTATCAGATAAGGCAAGCCACTTTTGTCCAGTCTCCACTTACAACATCTTGCTGACCACTCTCCACCACAAACACTTCATATAATCCCCAGGGATGTGCCAAACTCTCCTTGCAGACTGAGAGGGACGGGTCAATGGACATTGACTCTCCCATAAAGAGCCAAGCCGCATGCACAGACGCTCTGTCAAATCTTCTACCGAAAAGAAATTTAGTGTCTGAGGTGGCACGATCTTCTCCCAACCAAATTAGCGTACAAGACACCAAGATAAATACAAAGAGGTCTATCTGAGACCAACCAGCCGAACATACGAATATTCTCCCAGCTGCAGAATAGGCAACATTTGTCCCCACCAAGGCACTAACCAGTAGAGATTTAGAGCCCCATGCTCCACAAACTAATTCTACCAGGTCTCAATATCCAAGCCAAAGATGATGAAATGAGGCGAGAAAAAGTTGGGTACAATCGACAAAGGATACTCTGAAGGATTCACCAGACGAAACCTTTTAGACAACCACATGAACAACATCACACGGCTACCCCTCAGAAATTTAGAATGACCTTCTCGCCAGGCATCCAGGACTTTTTAAGTCTTTGCTAGTATCACCACTGCAGAATTGTGACAGTATGACATCCATGAAGTAATGGCTGCAAGTTGTGGGTTAGTTCCCCAGTCATCAGCATCAATTTTGCAACCAAGCCCAGAACAACGACTCCGACGTATTCAGCATCACCAACCTCCTGCAAATTCATGAATTATAACACCACCAAAAGGGAGATCATTCCTCCAACGACCAGTGGCCTAGCCGCCGAAGATGACATACAAAGAAGCCCGACCAACAAATCCCTGGGAGAATGGGAAAATTCAGGTAAAGCTGTAGCAACGTTGGGATTTATCCCCAGTATGGCAGAAAACTCTTCGTAGGTAGCACAAACCTCATCCAAACCAAAGTGGAATACATGGTCTTCAGGGTACCATAATTGTACAGCTGCCGTCAGCATGTTCCACTCTATGGACCGGTTACGCCATAAAGAACCTCGACGCATGTTATAAGCATCATAGTCAACATTATAGGAGCACATAGCCTCTAAAGTCTCGAGGTAGTTGTCAAACTAAACACTACTAGGGAGAGACATCTCACATAACAAGAAAGTAAGAATGTGAAGGTGTGATGCAAATACTCCACCTTTATCCATTCTTTATACTTGCAAACCCTCACAAAAGACATAACCCCTGCAGAAATAAAAAGGGAATCCTACCCCATAAAGTACAAAATGCTTAAGGAGATTCCCATCAATACTTTGAATTGATGGGACTGGACTTGATTGCCGATAGGCAGGACAAGGGACTTGTCGATCGGCAAACCCCTATTTTTTGAAATTTTCCTTTTTTCTCTTTTGTCAAAATCAGAAACTCATTTAAAATAAATTGATATTCTCAACAGAATTTCAAAAATTCCTCGTATAACTTCTCACCTTTAAAACTTCCCTTCAAAATTCCAAAAATATCTCTTTTTACGGTCGCAGCAACAAAGTAAAAAGCACATGCACATGCATTCATTCATCATTAACAAAAGATAATAAAAAACTCCATTGCGTTGCATATATATATTTTTCTGTGTTACATCAAATTTTGCAGGAAATAAAGACAAGAAAAAACAACGGGACACAGCCCGATCGCACACTTTCTCGCTCTCCCTCTAACCTTAACTTCACCCCTGTGACACGCTCTCTTCCCCCAGTGACGAGACGACGTACCACCGTAAACTGAGCTAGAATCCTCCCTGAATGAAGCAGATGACGCCAAGCAAGAAGGAATCGGGACCGCATCCCGAATATGGGTAGTCGCCGAAAATACAGTCCCTAATGTCCCTTAGCCAAGTGGTCGACACTCGAATTTATTGCAAGAAAGGACGGAATCAGTATCAAAGCAGAAAAGAAACCAAAACGAAAGAAAAGAGAGGAACAAAAAGGTATACCGCAGGGCGAATTATGATTTTATGGGGGAGTTTGCATTATGGGCGAGATTAGATTATATTGATTGATTTATTCTTATATCAATTCACTCTCGATGCGTCACAAAGGTATTTGGTTTATTTGATGTGTGTAGGTACCAAAGTGATGATCATATATTGCACACCCTGATGAGAAAAGCTTAAAGATTTGAAAATTTGACTATGAAGATTTTTGAAAAAAATTTGAAGACTTGCAAATTTTAGTATTTTCCATTTTTGGGTTCATGGGGGATATTAGACTTGTATAGGCACTTTGATTTGATAATTCAGATTTTTTATTTTGTACCGGCATAGACATAGGGGGAGATTTGTAAGGACATTATTTTATAAGTCCGTTATCAATTTAGTATGTCGTATACCGCTACACCGTCGAAGAGCATTCAAGAACATTCAATCATCAAAGACGGATTTGAATATCAAGATCTTCAACATTCAAACATCTGTGAGGTTAAGTTTGGTAAGGTTGTGTTTTAATTCCTTAGAATTTCACTTAAAGTGTTAGGATATTTTTATCAAATATTTTCTAAGGATTTTGTTCTCGAACACCTTTCCGTAGAAAAATCATAACTAATTCATAAAAAAATAGAAAAATACGAAACTGGCGGCCACGCCTTCGTATCAAAATTTTCTACAGGGTGCATGAAATCTCGTTTGATAGGTCATTCGAATGACATGCTTTTATTATTCAAATGACATTTTTCGCGTGCAATGTTTTTCGCTCGAGCGACATCTAGCCTCGTTCGAACGACGCACCACCTTAAGTTTCTTATAAATAGGAGTCTCCAACTCCACTTTTCATAAGAAGACCCGCATTTTTAAACTGTTACAAAACTGCTACTGCAGAAATGATTTTTGTCTTCTTCTTTTAGGTTTTACACCTTTTGTTTTCAATTCACAAAACATCCCAGTCCTTTAGTGAATTGTTTTGGAACCCTAGATTCAACTTTGCTGAAATTTACCTTTATGGGGAGAAATCTACAACCGAAGAGCTATGTGCTATTGTGGAGGGAGTCTCTATAAAGTTACTCTTGTGTAGAATCCGTCTATTTTCCATTACTGACCATCTGAAGTTCTTGAGGGAGATTCCAACCGATGACATCGGAACCGACACCTGAGGGTATTTCATATGTCACTCTTGTTTTCATTGTAATTCGTGTAAACCGTTCTTTATAAATTATAGTGAAAATAAAAAGGTTTTGCCCCTTTGGGGGATTTTTCCTGAAATTGTTTATTTTATCATGCATGCTTTATTTTATTGGATAAATGAGCAAGATGCATCTTTTAGGGTTTAACTAAAAATTGGGAATAATTAAAATTAGATTTTATTCTAGAAGTTACAATTGTAGAGATGCTTTATTTGGGAATAACTAAAATTTGGATGCTTTATTTGTAGAGATTTAATAAATTGGTATCAGAGGCTGTTCCACTAAGTTATTGTGTTTTGATAAAAATGACTTTTTGTGGTTTTGATGACTTTCGATGCCAACTTTTCGAAAAGATTAATTGGAAAATTCGCATGATCTCTTGTTTAAATTTTCTGTTGAAAACGACTCTGAGAGGTGTCCTTGTTGTGAGGGTGTTGGTCACACGTTAGATGAGTGTACCATAAATTTAAAGAAGAAATTGAATAAACTTATTTCTCATGTTTCTACCCTTAGTGATAGTGATTCGAAAGAAGAAGTATTTTATGCGTCTAGGCGAGATCTTCCCACTCGTGTGATTAGTGAAGATAGTGAGGGTGATGGGAGTGAGGATGAAAGTGTAGATGAGCGTGACTTGCAAACTTCTTTCAATGAAATTTATGCTGAATCTTTGAAAACAAAGAAAGAAAAAATGAAATTGAAAGCTCAATTGAAAGAGTGTGCCTTAAAAAATAATGATGTTTTAGTTGAAGAACTTAGGGCAGGTGAGAAAATTTTGAGAGAGAAGCTTGAGTACGTCAAGGGTGAGAGAGATAGTCTTCGAGGTGTGATGTAAGTTATGAAAAAGGAACTTTTAGAGTTTGAAGACTCTAGGCGTTTTCTTGAATCTAGGATAAGTGAAGTTGAGGTGAAATTGCAAGATTCAAGTAAAGTGAAATTTGATTTGGAGTCTAGGTCTGAAAAACTTAATAAGATTTTAGACATCGTCGAGATAAAAAAGGATAGGGGTGGGATTGGTCTTGAAAAATATGTTGCACCCATTCCCACACGTGTGAGAGATCCCCCGAGGATTGTTAAGAAAGAGGCACCTAAGTTTGTTAGGAAAGATCCCCATAAGAACATCGAGAAAGAACCTCCTAGGATCATTAGGAGAGAGCCACCTAGGCAAATTCGAAGAGAGCAACCAAGAAATTTGAGCAGAGGGCCACCTTTAAGTAACACACACCGCCCGATTTACACTTGCACAAATTGTGGTAAGCAAGGTCATCTTAGGCGTTCCTGTTACAATATTTTAAAAGGACCTAGGAAGGTTAATAAAAGAATAAATTCGATTCCCCAAACCCCCACGTGCCGTTACAAATCAATTTGGGTTAGAAAATCAGATTTAGAGGCTTATGGTTTATTTGTCCACGATTCCGATTTGTTTGCACGTGATTCACCCCATGTCAGATCGTTTGGTTGATTGTATTGGATGTTTTGTCATATCATTAGCTATTCATCATGTTATATTCTTTCTAGTGTTATGACTCACTTTGATGTAGCACACATTAATTTATTTGTTGCATTTGTGTGTTTCGCTACTATTTTAGCACTGTTTTGGATATGTTTGCCCCTTACAGGTACTGTATTAATGAAAATTTTGCACTCGGTAAAACTGTATGATTTTCTGGGCATTCTAGAAAGTTTTGGTTTTCTCATTCGAGCGACATCTATAGGTCCTTTGAGCGAGAATTCTGTCTCGCGCGATGTCGCTTCTCGCGACATGTCATTGTAGTTCGAGTGACAGAGCTGAGTCCTTTGAGCGATATGTCTGGAATTTTTGCTTCTCTTCTGTTTTTAATACCTAATGTTCATATGTTTATGTTTTAGTACTACTCGGTTGCTTCTGGACAGTTTATGTGCAGATATTCATCATATCTGTGCTTATTAATAACACTGCATTGTTCGTTTGATCACACATGCTTTGACTGAAGACTCATTTGTGTGATTACCATTTGCTATCATATGATGATTCTCATGCTGACATTATCTGCCTATTGCTGGGTGTATTATTTTGTAGTTATTTTTCTTTTTGAAATTTTTTGAAAAATGCAAAAAGATTTTTTATTTTTTGAGTGCCCATTCATATTTTGTTTTGGTCAAATTTGAAAATCCAATAAGATTTTTGTATTTTGTTTGCACCATTTATGGATAAACACTTAGGATGATCGATTCACAAATTCATTCCATTTATCTATGTGACAATTTGACAGTGTTTTGAGACAATATATCATGTAATTCATATGCTTTACAATGTTTAGAGTCATTGATATGTAATTAGTTGTTACTTCCTATATGTTTGACTCACTTGCTGTTTACTACACATGTGCACGGATTTGTTTGATTATTGTACTTGTCTATCACATATTGGTCGAGTGTTTTCATCTCAATCTTGTCCTTAAAATAAACCAAGTGCAATAATACGAGAGTAATAAAAGTAGTGCATGTAAAAACCATTGCCCATGAGGACTTTGTTTAAATTTGAAAAAATGATGAGTGACACCGAAAAGGGCTGCGAGTGAATAACCATCTTGTCGTGAAAGCCACCGTTTGAAAAGAGACCGCGTAAAAATTAAGGCAATAAAAAGATGAAATATGCCAAAATTTGGGCCAACAGTTTTTCTTTAAGTTGAGAATTTAGTATCTCATTAGATATAAAAAATTGCATTTTTATATGAGGGAGTTTGGTCGGAATGTAATCAATGGGTTTGCAAGTCCTTTAAAAAATTCTTGAAACGACACTAAATTGTTTTGGACGTTATTGGTGCGAAAATCACTTAGGCTTTGATTTGTTGATTAGATTTAGTCGATATCATCTGAATTCAACAACTCTACACCTAAGGATGATTTTTGATGTTCATTCATAGGAATACACGTATGCATCATTCACATATGCTTGATTGAGTTTTATTACCTATTGAATTTTTTCACACCCATTAATTCCATATCCATGAGTTGGTTGTCTTAATGTTATCCATGGTGTGATTTTTGGTATCTTATTTTTGTACGAAAAATTTTAAAAATAAAAAATAGTTTGTGAATCTTTTGAGTTACACCTTTACATACGCGTAGTTTGATTCATATTTTCTATACACTTTTATCCTGACACTCCATGTTTAGTTTGTTTCTTCTTATCTGTCTATTTGGGGACATAATAAAAAGGGGGAGATAACGAATTATGATTTTATGGGGGAGTTTGTATTATGGGGGAGATTAGATTATATTGATTGATTTATTCTTCCATCAATTCAAACTCGATGCATCACAAAGGTATTTGTTTTATCTCATGTGTGTAGGTACCAAAGTGATGATCATATGTTGCACACCCTGATGAGAAAAGCTTGACTGTTTGAAGATTTAAACTTGAAGATTTTTGAAGACAATTTGAAGAGTTGAAAATTTTAGTATTTTCCATTTTTGGGTTCAGGGGGGATATTAAATTTGTATATGCACTTTGATTCGATATTTCAGAGTTTTTATTTTGTACCGGCATAGACATAGGGGAAGATTTGTAAGGACATTATTTTATAAGTCCGTTATCAATTTAGTATGTCGTATACCGCTACACCGTCGAAGAGCATTCAAGAACATTCAAGTATCAAAGACGGATCTGAATATCAAGATCTTCAACATTCAAACCTCTGCGAGGTTAAGTTTGGTAAAGTTGTGTTTTAATTCATTAGCATTAAACTTTAAGTCTTGGGATATTTTTATCAAATATTTTTCTAAAGATTTTGTTCTCGGACACGTTTTCGTAGAAAAAATCATAACTAATTCATAAAAACTCAAAAAAATACGAAACTGACAGCCATGCGTTCGTATTGAAATTTTGTACAGGCATGCGTAAAATCTCGTTTGATAGGTCCTTCGAACGACCTGATTTTTTCATTCAAACGACACTTACCACGTGTCATTTACCATGTGTCATGTTTTTCGATCAAGCGACCTGCTCTTGTCGTTTAAACGATATAACATCTCGTTCGATCGATATCCAACCTCATTCAAACGATGCACCGCCTTACGTTTTTTATAAATAGGAGTCTCCAACTCCTCTTTTTATAAGAAGACCTGCATTTTTGAACTGTTAAGAAACTGCTACTGCAGAAACAATTTTTGTCTTCTTCTTTTATGTTTTAAACCTTTTGTTTTCAATTCACAAAACATCCCAATCCTTTAGTGAATTATTTTGGAACCCTAGATTCAACTTTTTTGAAGTTTACCTTTGTGGGGAGAACTCTCCAACCGAAGAGTTGCGTGCTATTTTGGAGGGAGTCCCTATAAATTTACTCTTGTGGAGAAGCCATCTATTTTCCATTGCTTCCCATCTGGAGTTCTTGTGGGAGATTCCAGCCGACAACAACGGAACCGAGACCAGAGGGTATTTTGTATGTCACTCTTGTTTTCATTGTAATCCGTGTAAACCGTTCTTTACAAATTATAATGAAAATAAAAAAGTTTTTCCCCTTTGGGGGATTTTTCCTGAAATTGTTTGTTTTATCCTGCATATTTTATTTTATTGGATAAATTATCTAGATGCATGTTTTAGGGTTTAACTAAAATTTGGGAATAATTAAAATTGGATTCTATTCTAGAAGTCGCAATATTTCCATTGTAGTGATTCTACAAATTGGTATCAGGGCCTGTTGCACTAAGTTATTGTGTTTTGATCATATTTTTCAAAAAATGGCTTTTGGTGGTTTTGATGATTTTCAATGTCAACTTTTTGAAATGGTTAATTGAAAAATTCACACGAACTCTTGTTTTAAATCTTCTGTTGAAAACGACTCTGAGAGATGTCCTTGTTGTGAGGGTGTTGGTCACACGTTAGATGAGTGTACCATAAATTTAAAGAAGAAATTGAATAAATCGATTTCTCATGTTTCTACCCTTAGTGATAGTTATTCGGAAGAAGAAGCCTTTTATGGTTTTAGGCGAGAGCTTCCCACTCGTGTGATTAGTGATGATACTGAGGGTGATGGGAGTGAGTATGAAAGTGTAGATGAGCGTGACTTGCAAACTTCTTTCAATGAAATTTATGCTGAATCTTTGAAAACGAAGAAAGAAAATTTGAAATTGAAAGCTCAATTGAAAGAGTGTGCCTTAAAAAATAATGATGTTTTAGTTGAAGAACTTAGGTCACGTGAGAAAATTTTGGGAGAGAAGCTTGAATACGTCGAGAGTGAGAGAGATAGTCTTCGAGGTGTGATGGAAGTTATGAAAAAGGAACTTTTAGAGTTTAAAGACTCTAGGCATTTCTAGAATCTAGGATAGGTGAACTTGAGGTGAAATTGAAAGATTCAAGTAAAGTGAAATTTGATTTGAAGTCTAGGTCTGAAAAACTAGATAAAATTTTAGGCACCATCGAGATAAAAAAGGATAGGGGTAGGATTGGTCTTGAAAAATATATTGCACCCATTCCCACACGTGTGAGAGATCCCCCTAGGATTGTTATGAAAGAGGCACCTACGTTTGTTAGGAAAGATCCCCCTAGGAACATCGTGAGAGAACCTCCTAGGATCATTAGGAGAGAGACACCTAGGTAAATTCAGAGAGAGCAACCGAGAAATTTGAGGCGAGGCCCACCTTTAGGTAACACACACCGCCCGATTTACACTTACACACATTGTGGTAAGCAAGGTCATCTTAGGCATTTCTGTTGCAAGCTTTTAAAAGGACCTAGGAAGGTTAATAAAAGAATAAATTCGATTCCCCAAACCCCCACGTGTCATTACAAATCAATGTGGGTTAGAAAATCAGTTTTAGAGGCTTATGGTCTATTTGTCCACGATTCCCGTTTACTTGCACGTGATTCACCCCGTGTGAGATCGTTTAGTTGATTGTATTGGATGTTTTATCATACACTAGCTATGCATCATGTTATTTTCTTTGTAGTGTTATGACTCACTTTGATGTAGCACACATTGATTTATTTGTTGCATTTGTGTGTTTCACTACTGTTTTAACACTGTTTTGGATATGTTTGCCCCTTACAGGTACTGTTTTCATGAAATTTTTGCACTAGGAAAAACTGTATAATTTTCTAGGCATTCTGAAAAGTTTTGGTTTTCTCATTCGAGCGAGATCTATAGGTCGTTTGAGCGACAACTCTGTCTCGCGCGATGTCGTTTCTCGCGACATGCCCTTGTCATTCGAGTGACAGAGCTGTGTCGTTTGAGCGATATGTATGGAATTTTTGCTTCCCTTCTATTTTTAGTACCTAGTGTTCATATGATTATGTTTTAGTACTACTGGGTTGCTTCTGGAGAGTTTATTTGCAGATTTTCATCATATCCGTTCTTATTGATAGCACTGTATTGTTCATTTGATCACACATGCTATGACTGAGGATTCATTTGTGTGATTACCATTTGCTAGCATATGATGATTCTCATGCTGACATTATATGGCTATTGCTGGGTGTATCATTTGTAGTTATTTTTCTTTTTGAAAAATTTTGAAAAATGCAAAAATATTTTTTATTTTTTGAGTGTCCATTCATATTTTGTTTTGGTCAAATTTGAAAATCGAAAAAGATTTTTTCATTTTGTTTGAACCATTTATGGATAAACACTTAGGATGATCGAGTCACAATTTCATTCCATTTATCCATGTGACAATTTGATAGTGTTTTGAGATAATATATCATGTCATTCACGTGCTTTACAATGTTTGGAGTCATTGAGATGTAATTAGTTGTTACCTCCTATATGTTTGACTCACTTGTCCTTTATTGCACACGTGCACGGATTTATTTGATTATTGTACTTGTCTATCACATGTTGGTCGAGTGTTTTCATCTCAATCCCGTCCTTAAAATGAATCAAGTGCAATAATACGAGAGTAATAAAAATAGTGCTTGTAAAAACCATTGCCCGTGAGGAATTTATTTAAATTTGAAAAAATGATGAGTGACACTGAAAAGGGCTGCGAGTGAATAACTATCATGTCGTGAAAGCCACCGTTTCAAAAGAGCCCGCATAAAAATTAAGGAAATAAAAAGATGAAATATGCCAAAATTTGGGCCAATAGGTTTTCTCTAAGTTGAGAATTTAGTATCTCATTATATATAAAAAATTACATTTTTATATGAGGGAGTTTGGTTGGAAAGTAATAAATGGGTTTGCACGTCCTTTAAAAACTTCTCGAAACGACTCTAAATTGTTTTGGACGTTATTGGTGTGAAAATCACATAGGCTTTGATTTGTTGATTTGATTTAGTCGATATCATCTGAATTCAACAACTTTACACCTAAGGATGATTTTGATGTTCATTCATAGGAATACACGTATGGATCGTGCACATATGCTTGATTGAGTTTTATTACCTATTGAATTTTTTCACACCCATTAATTCCATATCCATGAGTTGGTTGTCTTAATTTTATCCATGGTGTGATTTTTGGTATCTTATTTTTGTACGAAAAATTTGAAAAATCAAAACTAGTTTGTGAATCTTTTTAGTTACACCTTTGCGTACGCGTAGTTTGATTCATATTTTCTAAGCACTTTTATCGTGACACTCCATGTTTAGTTTGTTTCTTCTTATCTATCTATTTGGGGACATAATAAAAAGGGGGAGATAACGAATTATGATTTTATGGGGGAGTTTCCATTATGGGGGAGGTTATATTATATTGATTGATTTATTCTTATATCAATTCAAACTCGATGCATCACAAAGGTATTTGCTTTATCTCATGTGTGTAGGTACCAAAGTGATGATCATATGTTGCACACCGTCATGAGAAAAGCTTGAAGGTTTGAAGATTTTAACTTGAAGATTTTTGAAGAAAATTTGAAGACTTGCAAATTTTAGTATTTTCCATTTTTGGGTTCATGGGGGATATTAGATTATTATAGGCACTTTGATTCGATAATTCAGAGTTTTTATTTTGTTCCGGCATAGACATAGGGAAAGATTTGTAAGGACATTATTTTATAAGTCCGTTATCAATTTAGTATGTCGTATACCGCTACACCGTCGAAGAGCATTCAAGAACATTCAAGGATCAAAGACGGATATGAATATCAATATCTTCAACATTCAAACCTCTGCGAGGTTATGTTTAGTAAGGTTGTGTTTTAATTCCATCGCATTAAACTTAAAGTGTTGGGATATTTTTATCAAATATTTTTCTAAAGATTTTGTTCTCGGACACGTTTTCGTAGAAAAAATTGTAACCAATTAATAAAAACTCAGAAAAATAGGAAAATGGCGTCCACGCGTTTGTTTTGAAATTTTCTACAGGCATGCATGAAATCTCATTTGATAGGTCATTCGAACAACCTTCTTTTTTAATTCAAATGACATTTTCCACGTGTCTAGTTTTTCGTTTGAGCGACCTGCTCTTGTCGTTCAAATGACATAACATCTCGTTCGAACGACATCCAACCTCATTCGAACGACGGGCCACCTTATGTTTTTTTATAAATAAGAGTCACCAACTCCGCTTTTCATAAGAAGACCTACATTTTTGAACTATTACGAAACTTCTACTGCATAAATAATTTTGGTATTCTTCTTTTAGGTTTGAAACCTTTTGTTTTCAATTCACAAAAAATCCCAATCCTTTAGTGAATTGTTTTGGAACCCTAGATTCAACTTTGTTGAAATTTACCTTTCTGGGGAGAACTCTACAATCGAGGAGCTGTGTGCTATTGTGGAGGGAGTCTCTATAATGTTACTCTTGTGGAGAAGCCATCTATTTTCCATTGCCGCCCATCTGGAGTTCTCGCGGAAGATTCCAGTCGATGACATCGGAACCGTCACCTGAGGGTATTTCGTATTTCACTCTTTTTTTCATTGTAATCCATGTAAATCGTTCTTTATAAATTATAGTGAAATTAAAAAGGTTTTGCCCCTTTGGGGGATTTTTCTTGAAATTGTTTGTTTTATCCTGCATGCTTTATTTTATTGGATAAATCATCTAGATGCATGTTTTAGGGTTTAACGAAAATTTAGGAATAATTAAAATTCGATTTTATTCTAGAAGTCACATTATTTCCACTGTTGTGATTCTACAAAATGGTGCTAGAGCCTGTTGCACTAAGTTATTGTGTTTTGATCCTATTTTTCAAAAAATGGCTTTTGGTGGTTTTGATGATTTTCGATGTCAACTTTTTGAAAAGGTTAATTGGAAAATTCACACGCACTCTTGTTTTAAATCTTCTGTTGAAAACGAATCTGAGAGGTGTCCTTGTTGTGAGGGTGTTGGTCGCACGTTAGATGAGTGTACAACAAATTTATAGAAGAAATTGAATAAACCGATTTATCATGTTTCTATCGTTAATGATAGTGATTCGGAAGAAGAATTCTTTTATGCTTTTAGG
Organism: Sambucus nigra; assembly: GCA_949130495.1. Classification (NCBI taxonomy): domain Eukaryota; kingdom Viridiplantae; phylum Streptophyta; class Magnoliopsida; order Dipsacales; family Adoxaceae; genus Sambucus; species Sambucus nigra. The sequence goes on along the minus strand of OX422212.1, from coordinate 548,347,139 downwards.
CGAGCGCGTCCCACTCGTGTGATTAGTGATGATAGTGAGGGTGATGGGAGTGACGATTAAAGTGTAGATGAGCGTGACTTGCAAACTACTTTCAATGAACTTTATGCTGAATCTTTGAAAACGAAGAAAGAAAATTTGAAATTGAAAGCTCAATTGAAAGAGCGTGCCTTAAAAAATAATGATGTTTTAGTTTAAGAACTTAAAGAACGTGAGAAAATTTTGAGAGAGAAGCTTGAGTATGTCGAGGGTGAGAGAGATAGTATTCGAGGTGTGATGGAAGTTATGAAAAAGGAACTTTTAGAGTTTGAAGACTCTAGGCGTTTGCTTGAATCTAGGATAGGTGAACTTCAGGTGAAATTGAAAGATTCAAGTAAAGTGAAATTTGATTTGGAGTGTAGGTCTAAAAAACTTGATAAGATTTTAGGCACCGTCGAGATAAAAAAGGATAGGGGTGGGATTGGTCTTGAAAAATATGTTTCACCCATTCCCACACGTGTGAGAGAGCCCCTTAGGATTGTTAAAAAAGAGGCACCTGAGTTTGTTAGGAAAGAGCCCCCTAGGAACATCGTGAGAGAACCTCCTAGGATCATTAGGAGAGAGACACCTAGGCAAATTCGAAGAGAGCAACCAAGAAATTTGAGGAGAGGGCCTCCTTTAGGTAACACATATCGCCCGATTCACACTTACACAAGTTGCGGTAAGCAAGGTCATCTTAGGCCTTTCTGTTATAAAATTTTAAAAGGACCTAGGAAGGTTAATAAAAGAATAAATTCGATTCGCCAAACCCCCACGTGTCGTTACAAATTAATTTGGGTTAGAAAAGCGGATTCGGAGGCTTATGGTTTATTTGTCCACGATTCTCATTTGCTTGCACGTGATTCACCCCATGTGAGATCGTTTGGTTGATTGTATTGGATGTTTTATCATACACTATCTATGCATCAAGTTATATTCTTTCTAGTGTTATGACTCACTTTTGATGTAGCACACATTGATTTATTTGTTGCATTTGTGTGTTTCGCTACTGTTTTAACACTGTTTTGGATATGTTTGCCTCTTATTGGTACTGTTTTCATGAAATTTTTGCACTGGGAAAAACTCTATAATTTCTAGGCATTCTGGAAAGTTTTGGTTTTCTCATTAGAGCGAGATCTATAGGTCATTTGAGCGACAGCTCTGTCTCGCACGATGTCGATTCTCGCTACATGCCCTTGTCATTCGAGCGACAGAGCTGAGTCGTTTGAGCGATATGTCTGGAATTTTTTCTTCCCTTATATTTTTAGTACCTAGTGTTCATATGATTATGTTTTAGTACTACTGAGTTGCTTCTGGAGAGTTTATATGTAGATATTCATCATATCCGTGCTTATTGATAGCACTACATTTTTCGTTTGATCACACATGCTTTTCCAGAGGATTCATTTGTGTGATTACCATTTGCTGGCATATGATGATTATCATGCTAACATTATATGGTTATTGCTGGGTGTATCATTTGTAGTTATTTTTCTTTTTGAAAAATTTTGAAAAATGCAAAAAGATTTTTTATTTTTTGAGTGTCCATTCATATTTTGTTTTGACCAAATTTGAAAATCCAAAAAGATGTTTTCATTTTGTTTGCACCATTTATGGATAAACACTTAGGATGATTGAGTCACAATTTCATTCCATTTATCCATGTGACAATTTGATTGTGTTTTGAGATAATATTTCATGTCCTTCATGTGCTTTACACTGTTTGACTCACTTGTCCTTTACTACACATGTTCACGGATTTGTTTGATTATTGTACTTGTCTATCACATGTTGGTCGAGTGTTTTCATCTCAATCCTGTCCTTAAAATGATCCAAGTGAAATAATACGAGAGTAATAAAAGTAGTGCATGTAAAAACCATTGCCCATGAGGAATTTGCTTAAATTTGAAAAAATGATGAGTGACACGGGAATGGGCTGCGAGTGAATAACTATCATGTCGTGAAAGCCACCGTTTGAAAAGAGCTCGCATAAAAATTAAGGCAATAAAAAGTTGAAATATGCCAAAATGTGGGCCAATAGGTTTTCTCTAAGTTGAGAATTTAGTATCTCATTATATATAAAAAATTGCATTTTTTATATGAGGGAGTTTGGTTGGAAAGTAACCAATGGGCTTGCACGTCCTTTGAATAATTCTCGAAACGACACTAAATTGTTTTGGTCATAATTGGTGTGAAAATCACTTAGGCTTTGACTTGTAGATTTGATTTAGTCGATATCATATGAATTCAACAACTTTACACCTAAGGATGAATTTGATGTTCATTCGTAGGAATACACGTATGGATCGTGCACATATGCTTAATTGAGTTTTATTACCTATTGAATTTTTTTAGACCCATTAATTCCATATCCATGAGTTGGTTGTCTTAATGTTATCCATGGTGTGATTTTTGGTATCTTATTTTTGTTCGAAAAATTTGAAAAATCAAAAATAGTTTGTGAATCTTTTGAGTCACACCTTTGCGTACACGAAGTTTGATTCATATTTTCTTTGCACTTTTATCGCGACACTCCATGTTTAGTTTGTTTCTTCTTATCTGTCTATTTGGGGACATAATAAAAAGGGGGAGATAACGAATTATGATTTTATGGGTGAGTTTGCATTATGGGGGAAATTAGATTATATTGATTGATTTATTCTTATATCAATTCAAACTCGATGCGTCACAAAGGTATTTGCTTTATATCATGTGTGTAGGTACCAAAGTGATGATCATATGTTGCACACACTGATGAGAAAAGCTTAAAGGTTTGAGGATTTTAACTTGAAGATTTTTGAAGAAAATTTGAAGACTTGAAAATTTTAGTATTTTCCATTTTTGGGTTCTTGGGGATATTGGATTTGTATAGGCACTTCGATATGATAATTCAGAGTTTTTATTTTGTATCGGCATAGACATAGGGGGAGATTTGTAAGGATATTATTTTATAAGTCCGTAATCAATTTAGTATGTCGTATACCGCTACACTATCGAAGAACATTCAAGAACATTCAAGCATCAAAGACGGATCCGAATATCAAGATCTTCAACATTCAAACCTCTGCTAGGTTAAGTTTGGTAAAGTTTTATTTTAATTCCTTAGCATTTCACTTAAAGTGTTGGGATATTTTTATGAAATATTTTTCTAAAGATTTTGTTCTGGGACACCTTTCCGTAGAAAAATCATAACTAATTCATAAAAAATAAAAAAAATACGAAACTGGTGGCCACACGTTAGTATCGAAATTTTCTACAGGCATGCATGAAATCTCATTTAATAGGTCATTCGAACGACCTGCTTTTGTCATTCAAAGGACATTTTCCATGTGTCATTTGCCACGTGTCATGTTTTTCGTTCGAGCGACATGCTATTGTCATTTAAACGACATAACATCTCGTTCGTGCGACATCTAACCTCGTTTGAACGATGCGCCGCCTTAAGTTTTTTATAAATAGGAGTCTCCAACTCCGCTTTTCATAAGAATACCTGCGTTTTTGAACTGTTACGAAACTATTATCGCGGAAACGATTTTGGTCGTCTTCTTTTAGGTTTTAAACCTTTTGTTTTCAATTCACAAAACATCCCAATCCTTTAGTGAATTTTTTTAGAACCCTAGATTCAACTCTGTTGAAGTTTACCTTTGTGGGGAGAACTCTCCAACCGAAGAGTTGTGTGCTATTTTGGAGGGAGTCTTTATAAATTTAATCTTGTGGAGAAGCCATCTATTTTCCATTGCTGCCCATCTGGAGTTCTTGCGGGAGATACCAGCCGACAACATTGGAACAGAGACCAGAGGGTATTTTGTATGTCACTCTTGTTTTGATTGTAATCCGTGTAAGCCGTTCATTACAAATTGTAGTGAAAATAAAAAGGTTTTGCCCCTTTGGGGGATTTTTCCTGAAACTGTTTGTTTTATCCTACATGCTTTATTTTATTGGATAAATCATCTAGATGCATGTTTTAGGGTTTAACTAACATTTGGGAATAATTAAAATTGGATCTAGAAGTCACAATATTTTCGCTGTAGTGATTCTACAAGGAGTATGCAACCGAACATTGGGAACCTCCGAAGTCGTCGCCTCCACAGACGTCGACGGACCACCACTGCTGTGGGAGGACCCCACTGGCCGATTTGAACCCGTGGGAGGGAAAGACATGGCATCATATATGCTGGGCACGATCATCCAGCTCATCATAAAGTCTATGTAATCGTACGACGTAGCCGTATCAATGTACAGCATGTAGAACTCGCTGATCATCGCCGCGATCCTCGTATCCTCCAGCAGCAGTCGCTCCCCCCCATAGATATAAAAGGCTGCGCAGGTGGAACCACCTCCTCCTCCTCAATTATCTGTCGAACCACCCTCTCCTCGAGATACCAAGAGTGGCGAAACTCATGCGCCAGTAAGAGCCGCAGTTGTGCGTTCACCCCATTCAACCCCGTATACTGAATAGCAATCCTTCAAGGTTAAAAGGTCACTTGAAAATCCCAAGCAAGTATAAGCCAATACAAAATCAGAGCATACAAAGAACATAAATAAGGAAGGAGAAGTCTTACCCTATCACTAGTCAGGACATTCAAGACCTGACGCACCGCCTCTAGAGAAAGAGATCCCCTCGATTGTCGATTGGCCTTGCGCCATCGATACAACCGGCAGAAGTCCCCAACAGTCTGATCCTTCAGAGCGATCAGCTGGGTATTACACCCAATCACCCCATGTAACCACGCCTGCCAAGGATAAGAACTTGCAATAAAAAAATGAGACGCATAAGTGACGTGCGAATGCATGAAAGGAAAATACGCAAATTAAAGAATACCTCAAGAAGATACATGGCTCCAGTAAAAGTCTGTCGGCAGTACCGGTTGAATGCATCCAAAGAAAAATAGAGGGTTTCCAAAGTCAGGCTCCCCAATCATAGTAAGGAATGTTTGAAAACACCCTCAAGTATAGCAAGAACCCCAAGTGGATGACGTCTCCGCTCGACACCACCATAAAGCCCCCCAGCACTAGCAAGATAAATAATTGGGCCATCTGCCTCACCTGTACCCCTACCTACCGATCGTTTTTGACCCTTTACCTTCTCGAGGTAGCCCAAAAGTTCATGCCAATGACGGATGGCACCCTCTACACCATGCCGATCGGCACCACCCTTAAAATTTCATACAAAAATTCCCCAAAAATATCGAGAAACCCTAAAAATCGTCAGAAAACTCCTAAAATTACCGAAAAGGATTTAGAACATTTTCACCAACAAAATTTCACACTGCCTCTAGCGGAATCACTTTTTCCCCAGAGGAACTCTCAGAAGCCAAGCGAATCTCTCCCTTACAACGTCCCTAGAGGACCTCCAAAATATCCAAAACTGCGGGATCATATCCTATTTCCCAAAGGTCTCAAATCTCCCCAAGAAATACGTCCGAACCCTGGACCGCCTAATCACTTCCCCTACATTAAATTGGCTGTTCCCCAGGTAAAGTCTCCGAAAAACACAAGGATTTTCCCAACAATCGACTCCCCAGCTCAAATCAAAATCACGAGGTAATTTTCCCATCAGAGTTTCCCAAGAACTTCTCACCTTAAGCCCGCATAATTGGTCATCTCTCTAAAGCCCTCAGAATTGTCTTCTACCCGCAGAATTGGTCATCCTAACATAAGCCCGCAGAATTGGTCATCTCTCCAAAGCCCTCATAATTGGCTTCGACCCACAATATTGGTCATCTCTCCACAACCCTCAGAATTGGCTTCGACCCTCATAATTGGTCATCTCCACTTAAGCCTGCAGAATTGGCTTCGACCCGCAGAATTGGTCATCCCAACTTAAGCCCACAGAATTGGCTTCGACCCGTAGAATTGGTCATCCCAACTTAAGCCCACATAATTGGCTTCGACCCGCATAATTGGTCATCTCAACTTAAGCCCGTAGAATTGGCTTCGACCCGCAGAATTGGTCATGTCAACTTAATCCCGCAGAATTGTCTTCGACCCGCAAAATTGGTCACCTCTACTTAAGCCCCCAGAATAGGCTTTGACCCATAGAATTGGTCATTTCACCTTAAGACCATAGAATTGGCTTTGACCCGCAGAATTGGTCATTTTACCTTAAGTCCGCAAAATTGGTCATCTCTCCAAAGCCCTCAGAATTGGCTTCGACCAAAATAATTGGTCATCTCAACTTAAGCCCGTGGAATTGGCTTCGACTCACACAATTTCTCATCTCACCTTAAGCCCGTAAAATCGGTTTCGACCCGCATAATTGGTCATCTCAACTTAAGCCCTCAGAATTGGCTTCGACCCGAAGAATTGACCATCACAACCTAAGCCCTCAGAATCGGCTTCGACCCACAAAATTGGCCACCTCTATCATTGATGTAAGTCCTCGGAATTGACCTACATATTTCCTTTAAGACCACCCCCAACATTCCCCTTTAGGCCCTAAGAATTGGCTTTGACACGCAAAATTGATCGCCCTCAGAACTGGCTTGGACCTGCAGAATCAGTCACCTTCATCTCCAAGCCCTCAGAATTGGCTTCGACCCACAGAATTAGTCTCCCTCATCTCCAAGCCCTCAGAATTAACTTCGACCCACACAATCGGTCATCCTCATCCTTAGGTCCTCGGAATCGACCTCGACTCTCTGGTCATACTCTCCCAAAGGCATCATGCAATGTCTATTTGACGGCTATCATTTGTTCCAAACTCACCCGTCGAGGGGTCTGTAGACACCCCATTCTAATACCCCCTAACTTCTCCTAAGGTCCCCAGAACCTCCCTTCATCATTGCAAACCCAATTTATACCTCGGGTACTGACCTAGAGGCCATCGGACTCTCCTAGGCTCCGTTTGATCAAAAGTTAAACTCTTCAGGTTGATCGAGGCTGAATGAATCTTTAAAGGGCACTGAATCCCCTTTCCAGCGGTCCATCCCGTTCGTGATTCTGACTTAGCATGCGGATGAACGACCTGTTTTCCCTCAAAACTGGATCAGGAGGCCACCGGGCACTCCCGGGATCCATTTGACCAAATTCAACTCTTCAGCTCGACCAATATTGAATGAATCTTTAAAGGGCACTGAAACTCCTTTCCAATGGTCCACCCATGCGCGATTCTGACTTACGGTACGGACGAACGACCCATTTTACTTCGAGAGGTCATGAAATGCTTCCAGGACCCGGTTAATAAAAATCAACTCCCCAAATGGTATGAACGAACGATCCATTTGCGTTTGAAGTTTCCCCATCCAAAGGACCGATGAGCATTTCAGAGCCACATTTAACCCAAAGTCAACTCCCAAATATGGGAGTGGTCCAAAGGACTTTTGAAGGTATCTGAATTACCTTTCCAATGGTTCGCCCCCTGCGCGATTCAGATCAATGGTTTGCGCTCAGCGAGCGATTTTTCGAAGGAGCTTGAAAGAGACTACCAAACGGTAGGTCCCAGACCCTGCCTATCGGCAGTGTACCTAAACACACCTACTGATTGGGAGGAACAGGGCTATGCTAATCGACAATGACCTGGGCCTATAAAAAGGAGTTCTTTACCTCATTGCAAAGGGAGCTCAGATCTGAAATTCATCACTCTCAGCGAATCCAGAAAACCTCTCTCGAAGTCAGTGTGATTTCCACATCCAAATCCCTTTCCAACCTTCACTTTTCATCATCCTTTTCATCAAACTTGGTGAATTAACTACCTTTCGTCATCATTCAAGTGCAAGGGCTACTCTCCAACATTCAAGATCAATATCAAGATCTTCAAGGAGGTCCAATTTTCTCCATTCTCTCCTTAAATTCTCATAAGCTCGCATTAGCTTGTTTTATTACTTAGTAGTTTTATTCTCTCATCTCACATATCCTAATATACATTTTATTTAGTATTATTTCACATCTCTCATTTTCATATAAATAAAAACTCAAAAAAAAAAAAGAAAAAGGGGATTTGCTCATAAATTCCAAATGGGAATTCTCACACTTTTCTCACAACTAAAATACTTTTTGACACACACACACACACATACAAGAGAAGTCCCTGATTGGATTTATGGGATATATCCCACCCCTCATTTTGCATGCGAATTACGTGGACTTTGATGCCTCTATAGGCTACGTAGGCACCTCGGGGTAAAACCCGAGACTCGAGTTCTATTCTTACTTTTTCTCTCATTTTCTATCTACTCTAAACTCAATTCTCTTAGATTCTATATATTTACATATACATATATTTGTTCTTAGTGGCATATTATTCAACATGCATTATCATTCCCTTATAATGATCGACGCTAGGATAATCGCATAAATCCTATTTTCTAATATTACTTTTTAGGAACATTCGTATGGATGACTCGCTTTATCTCTTCCATGATACAAGTCGACGATTCTTATCTCCGCTATATATACACATGCATACATATCACGGGGAAATAAAGGGAAATAACAACAACCCATGAGAGACCTTAAGGGCGGAATGGGTGCATAATACCTTCCCATTTCGTAACATAGCCTTCAGACCCTTTTTGAATCATTTTCGTTTTGTATGTATCAGTATGCCTTTGGATGTTGTCCTTCGGGATGGATCCCTTTTCTTTTGTTTATTTTGAGTAAACTAGACTGGCGACTCTGTCTCTCTACATTTTTCACCTCATTCACCGACGCCGGCTGAAGCGCTCCCGAGAGGGATGCACGAGACGTAGAGGGATCCTCTCCTGCCGCGCCACGAGGGGGTCTATCCGGGGATGGCCACACTTACGCTTTCCAATAGTCGTCATCGCCACCTCGTGCACCTCATACCTATTAGTCCCCTTACTATGGTCCTCATGCCAATCAACCTTTTATCTCTCACAGAGATGCTTCTCCCGTGTATGAACAACTTGACCCCATTCCCCGCACTTCTTATGAGTATTCTCCACATCCTAATGTTTCTAGTGAGTTATGTCCACCTCAACGACCACATGCAAAAAACCAAGTATCAAATGGAGAAAACTTGCAATTCAATTTTCTTATTAAAATATTTTTTTAATTTAATTTTTTTAAGAACAATTTTAGGGAAAAAATTAACTACTAAATGCTAAAACTATGGAATGACTAGATAACAAAAAATAATGTGCAATCGAGCGTGAAAAATGTGAGAATGTCAAGATGGGATCACACCCCATTTTCAATTATTTTAATTTCTCAATTTATTAATTTTAAATATTAATTTGAGTATTCAATAAAATAGTGAGGCCTTGTCCCTATTATCCAAAAAAAAGAGAAATATTTCGAGATAATATTAAATCGACAATCTAACTCTCGTTACAATTATAAATTTAATAATATATTTGTCAGAATACTAATTTAAAAATACCACACGATGAAAAATTAAGAACTATACTATTTTCAACAAAATTACCGGCTAGGATCAATTTAATAAAAAACAGTTTGAATTCTCAAATTTCGAAAAAACCTATCTCTACTTCGATTCCTAAATTCAAGCATTAATTTGTACAATTAATTTACTAAATCTCGTTACATAAATTAATTGGTGATAGTTAAAAATTAATTTTCCTAGAATTATAACAATTAATGAATTTAATGAATTATTATAATATCCTACACAGTGCATCCCACCCCTTGAACGGGGTGTTTAGCCTAACATTCTCATATTAGAACATAACACAATAATAAAATGAATGTCAAGAATAATATAAAATAAAACATGAAGAAGAAATATAGTACGCAATTTTTTCTGTCGAATCATATTGTTAAAACGTGTCTCGACATTCATCCAATCTTCTTCATAAATTTCAGCACTTGATTACACCAAGAAAGACTAAAAGAAACTAAAAATTATTCTAAATTAAACTATTTGTTTTTTTGGATTCTTCTGATTTTTTTATGCTCCTAATATGTACATAATATAAAATGTGTCTCTCTATTTTTTATCTCTCGTCTATGTATGTGTGAGAGTTCCCCTCCTTGAACTGCCGAGTTTTTTTTTATAACCCACCACTTTGTGTTGAGAGATTTGTTTGGGATTTAGAGAAGCCAAGTCAAATTCATTTTTTTTTAAAAGGAAACACGTGAGTTTTTTTCTTTGTTGGAAGCTAAGTGGCTTTGGTTCCGGATTTTATGGAGATATGGATGGTTCGGGTTGGTGCTTGCAATCTCGTGTTTGGTCGTGTCGGGTTTGGTTCAGGCGCCCAGTTAAGGCTGTGATTTCGGGTTTCGTAGCTGGGGGGAAAGGTTGGTGAATCGGAGGTGTTTAAATTCGGGTTCGGTTTTGGTACTGAGAGAAGGTGGTTTAGAGGTTAAGGGTATGATGAGTGTGGTATTAATGGAGGTGTGTGAGTGTGTGTATGGTGGTGTATTTGGTTAATGGAGGTTAGGAGAGAGAGTGACGTGTTGGGGAATAAGATGGTGTGGTATAGTTGTGTGTGGTGAGGGTGTATGGAGGAATGACGTGGGTTAGGGAGGTGCTTGTGTGTATGTTTGGTGTAGGTAGGAGGTGTGTGTGTATTTAATTTGTACACCTAAAAAAAACAATCTAACTAAAAAAATGAAAATTAACTAAACTAAAAAACTTAAAATCCTAAAAAAAACTCAAATAATAAAATAAAAGAGATAAAAATTAAAATTTTAATAAAAATAAATCTAAAGTCCTTAGACTATAAAGTCTAATAAATCTAGAAAAATAAATTCCTAAAAAAAATTATCCTAATAGAATAAGATAAAAACTAAAAACTAAAAACGACTTCCTAAAAACTAATCCTAATCAAATAAAATAAAATAAAAGTAATCAAAATTGAAATAAAATACACTTATTAAAAAAAATAAAAAATAGAAATTAAATTCTAGAAAATTCTAAATAAATCTAAAATAAATGCTAAAAAAATAATATGACTCAAAATAAAATATAAAATAAATTATAATAATTTTAAAATGACTCATATAAAAATAATAAAATACAAAAGTACAAACTAAATACACACGGGGCTCGGGTGATGGACTGGGCTCGGTATATACTTAGGTTTAGTTCGGGGCTAGGGTTCATGGTGACAGAATCATCGGGCATGTCAAATGGGACTTTTGACTTTACGATCTCTTTGATTTCTTCAATACACGCTTTTGACCGCTATTGTGTCGTAATTGACTAGATTTAGCATTATTTAGCACCACAACTGCATACTGACCTGCGAAATTATAAAATACAAACATAAGGCCAATTTTATTAAAAACGAGCGACTAAAATGCATCTATACGGCGCATAAATTATACACTTTTGGGTGCTTATCAATGTCCATTACTTTATTTTACTAGGAATATACATAAAATAACATTTCTTACATTTTTATTCCATAAAAAAAATGTCCATTATTTTTTTTCCACTAGAAATGCACAGAAATAATATTTTTTACATTTTTATTCCTTAAAAATGTTTATTATTTTCATTTCACTAGAAATACACGAAAATAACATCTCTTACATTTTTATTCCATAAAAATATTTATTATTATATTCTGAAATTTATTTGGTTTTTAAGACCTATTTTAAATCATCTTTGTGATACCATTGCATACAACTGTTAATATGGTTAATTATCAATTCTAAGATTTAAGCCAATAAACTACATAGATATATTTAACCTAATATATGTAAATGACATGCTGGAATACACTACTTATTAAATTTAAATCAAGGTTAGTCTTTCCCACCTCAAATGAAACCCAAATCAGTGGAAGGCATGAAAGATCAAGGAAGACTATAACGTCCACCTCCTAAGGTGGCCTTAAAGGGGTTGTCTTTCACCCCAAGTTTGCCTCCAAGAAAAACCATCAAAGACCCTCTACAAAACCTCCATTAACATATGCCTCTTCTTCATAGAAAACTCTCACATTTATCTCTCTCTCTCTCTCTCTCTCTCTCTCTCTCTCTCTCTCTGTATATATATATATATATATATATATATATATATATATATATATATTGTAGCTTTTGTAAATAAAATAGTGGAAGGAAGGTTACTCCGGGGGGGGGGGACTGTGAACTCTTGAGAAAATGTAAAGATATGGTAGTAAAGATATTATCATTATCTCACACCTCTCAATTGATTATATACAACCAAGAGAACCCCGAAGCCAAATAAGCACTCCCATTGATCAGACCCCCAAATCGTGACACGTACTAAATGATCCATGGCTCTCATTTTGATAGACTAAGTGGCAGTACTGGTTTCACAGGCTTGCAACCTCGCATTTCTTTCTTTTATCCCCTAAACCAAAGCCCTTAATACAATATATCTACATCTCGTCTGCCATCGCTCCGAATGAGATGTTATAAGATGTAAACAACACTTCAAACGCTGCCAGCGAAGAGGGATATAGATTTTTACTCAGCGTCATTTGAGCAATTCAGTTCCTCATCTGAGTGACGTTGCTTGTCATTTGAGCGAGGCAGACTCTCGTTTGAGCATCGAAAATCCCAACTCAGGTCCTATGTATGGATTCTAGAAACCTTATGCTGTGGAGACCGATTCTACGGGTCAAGGTAAATTCTAAGGACCTAAAGTTATAGAAAATGATTTCGCGGGTCGAGGTTGATTCTGTGACCCTAAAGTTGTAGAGGGCGATTTTGTGGGTCAAGATTAGTTCTGAGCACCTATAGTTTATAGAGATCGATTCTACGGGTCGAGGTTAATTCTAAGGATCATGACGATTGATTATTTACGTCGAGGTAAAATTTGAGGACCTAAAGTTGAAGGGACCAAATTTCCGGTTTGAGGTCAATTATGAGGATCTAAAGTAGTAGAAACCGATTCAGCAGTTCGAGATTAATTATGAGAATCTAAATTTGGTGACAATTGATTCTATTGGTCGAAGTCAATTCTAAGGACCTAAAGTTGTAAAGAACGATTATGTGGGTCGAGGTCAATTTTGAGGACCTAAAGTTGGTATCATTTTCTTGCATCCTAGTTGGTATCCGTTATTATTTGTTGGATTAGTTGTGATTTTGTTGCCCATATGCTTTAATGTTCTTATCACTTTATGCACAATTACATGTTTTAGCTTGTTATCCCATTCTATTTATCCCTTGCTTCATTTAGAGGGTGTATATGCTTCATTTGAGGGTGATAAGTTAATGTTTGAATTCTTAGCCTTTGTCTATTCCTGAACAAAAAGGGGGAGAATGCTAGGGGGAGAAATGGTATTTAATCCTATTGTAATCGTATCTTAGTTTGGGGGAGATTTATCTTAGGGGGAGACGACTTTCTAAGTTGATCATTTGTTTGATAAAGGGGAGAATTAATTTAGGGGGAGTATTATTTAATTGTATTTAATATTTTGATATTCCCTATACTTTTAATGTGTTTACTTAAGTGTGCAGGAATTAAGCGGCAACTTTCACCGGCAAAGATTTTGATCCTTTGGGTTGTTTCGAGTCAAGCATTGTATTTTTATTTTGGGTGGGACATTTTTGTCAGTCTAGTAGAGCTTGACGGCCCTTTAGTATTTTTGTTGGTTTTTGTCCTGGAATAGCCAAAGGGGGAGATTTGTAAAGACACAAATTATCAATTGAGTCCTTTGTAGTTTTGGCTTAATTCCGGACAAAAACGTTTGAATCATAAGATAGATTTAATCATATTGTAATCGTATCTTTGTTTGGGGGAGATTTATCTTAGGGGTAGACGTCCTTCTAAGTTGATCATTTGTTTGATAAATGGGAGAATTAATTTAGGGGGAGTAATTATTTAATTCCATTTAATATTTTGATATTCCGTATACGTTTAATGTGTTTGCTTAAGTGTGCAGGAATTAAGCAGCAACTTTCACCAGTAAATATTTTGATCCTTTGGGTTTTTTCAAGTCAAGCATTGTATTTTTATTTTGGGTGGGACATTTTTGTCAGTCTAGTAGAGATTGATGGACCTTTAGAATTTTTGTTGGTTTTTGTCCCGGAATAGCCAAAGGGGGAGATTTGTAAGGACACAATTTTTCACTTTAGTCCTTTGTAGTTTTGGCTTAAGTTCGGACAAAAATGTTTGAGTCATAGGATAGAGTTCGTATTGATCCATTCAAGGCTATGACGTGCTTGTTGAAGACGTAGCAGCCAAGTGTATAAAACTTCATCCCATTGCCGAGTTTGTTTGTGCCTCGTTTTTACGTCATCAACATTGTTTCATTGCTCCTAAGGTATGAATGCATTTTAATATAGATATAGGAGATTGGAACATATTATAATGGGTGAACGTTTATTTAAAACCGTTGTTTAATTTCAGAAAGATTTCATTTAAACTTTAAAATAAAAAATATAAAGTTTTTGGGCAAAAATTGAATTTTTCAAACTTTCTTGAAGTTCGTTCGATATGTCGTTTAAATGAGTTTTTCATTCGAACCAGATGACGTTCGAACGAGTTTGCCATCGAGTTCCCATATTGTCCACTAGAACTTCATTCGAAATGTCGTTTGAATGAGATGGCTGTTCGAACGAGATTTCCAACGACATTTCTAACGAGTTTACACTGGAACTTCGTTAGAAGCGTCGTTCGAACGAGATTTCATTCGAATGAAAATGTCGTTTGAATGAGATTTGGCGGGAACAGGTATTTGGCAGTTTTGAGCAGTTTTTGCCACTTTTTCCACTACTTTACCCCACTAACTTTTGACAGAATATCTAAGTGCGGGAACCAAATTTTTAACTGAACTTTTTCATATCCTACAACCTCTAAGAGACTGTTTTGAGAGAGAAATCAAAAGAGAAAAAGTTCTTTGTTTTAAATGTTTTAGATTTCGAAGAAAAATATTTCAAACACTTGTTTTACACCTATATTGTTTATCCAAGCTTCCATATATATATATATATATATATATATATATATATTTGTACTTGATTGGAGTTTTGGCACCGGTTTCTCATCTCTACCGTTTGAAGAGACGTTTTGGGTTTGCTTTTAAATCCCACAAAGAAGAAGAGGTTTTTGTTGATTTACCCACTTGGAGAAAGGTTTCTTGTCCGGGTGACGGTGACCATATAAAGTCCGATCGGTGGATTCCGAGATCGCGGTGGAGCTCCGTGGTTATTCACTAAGAAGAGGTTGATATAAGAAGATGCGTCGGGACTTGAGAGGGATCGAGTCGAGTGTTGTAAGTCATCTTGATTGTATTTGTAAATTCCGTACTTAGTGGATTTGAGGCTAGGGCCGTCCGAGGTTTTTTTCCATTGTGGGTTTTTCCTCGTACATCGCAGCGTAGTGGATTAATTGTTTATTTTATCTTTCGCAAAATCACCTAGAATGCATGCTTAGGTAAAAAGATAAAATTGGTTTAATTTAATCACTACTTGTTTAATTTGGTGCAAATTAATATTGGGTAAGGTTTGTGTTAATTTATTTCAAGTCATTTAATTTATTGTGTTAAAATGGGTTTGGCCTAATTTGTTAAAATTGAGAAATATGACTTAGGCAAATTTTCTAGGACTTGGGTTAATTAATTTGGTTTAAGTGAAATTGAAATAAGTGTGTGCGTTTGAATTTAATTTCACTTTGTATAATTTTAATTTGAAGTAAATTAAAATTTGGTGTTTTTGTGAACCACCTTACGCTTCCGCATATCTATAAAAGGAAATTACTTTTGAAGTAGAAAAACATTTTTTAAAATTGGGGGCCTTCGAGTGCTTTCAAATCGCTTTCAGATTGGTATCAGAGCCAAAATGATAATTTACTTCGTTAAAGATCCTTTAACTATTTTTTCGCTAAAATGGAATTTTCCCCATTTTCTAAATTTCCTATTTTCGATGGTTCTAATTACGCATATTGGAAAGCGCGTATGAAATCGTCACTTAAATCTATCGATGAGAGGGTTTAGATGTCTGTAGCTAATGGGTGGTCTCCACCAACTCATTTAGTAGAAAATGAACGTGTTCCCAAACTAGCCGATAGATGGAGTGCGGGTGAATTTAACCTTTCAAACTTTAATTTCCGTGGTTTAAATGCCTTGTTTAGCGCTGTCACACCGGATGAATTCCGACGCATTATGACCTGTGAGACCGCTAAAGAAGCTTGGGATATTTTACAACTCACTTATGAAGATAGAAGTGTCGTTAAAGCTTCGAAACTCCAAAACCTCACCACTCAATTTGAAACTATCAAAATGAATGAAAAAAAACTTTTGATGAATTTTATGCTAGACTTTTCGATATTGTTAATTCATCTTTTAATTTGGGAGAGAAAATACCCGACAAACGAGTTGTAAAGAAAATTTTAAGGTCCTTACCCAATAGATTTATTCCAAAAGTGACCGTGTTAAATTCTTTATCAACTTTAGCCTCTACGAAATTAGAAGAGCTTGAGGTGATTTACAAACCTATGAACTGGACGTGTTTCCCTCTAAGACTGAAAAGAAAATAGAAAAGGGCATTGCTTTAAAAGCCCGAAAAGAGGATAAACAAGTAGTAGAGAGCGAGAGTGATAGTGACTTGGAAGATATAACCTAGTTTGCTAGGAAATTTTGAAAATTTCTTAAAATTAACAAAGATAAATTTAAAAATGACTTTAAGAAATTTGAAACTTCTAAGCATGACAAAGCTGAGAGGATCCCTAAAACTATTAATGAACATTTAAATAGGGATGAGTCAAATAGGTGATTTGGTTGTGAGGGTTATGGCCATAGGGCTTCTGAGTGCCCCACTAAACTAAGGAGAGAGGGTAAGAGACCCATTTCATATAATGCAACCCTTAGTGATAGTGATAAGGAAGAGGGACCCGATTCCCCCACTAATCCCAACTTTGTGGCTTTCATGGATAGTCATGTGAGTGATAATGGCAACTCATCTATAGATGAAAATTTATCACATGGCACTTCCAAGGTCATTGTTTATGATTCCCTTATTTTTTATGATAGTGAGAGTGAAGAAGAAAGAGAGAGTGAAAATGAAGAAGAGGTTAATGTGGGTGAACTTGAAAATGCTTTTCAAGAATTATATGAAGAATGAATTAAATTAAAAAGAGAAAATTTGAAGTTAGAAGAAAATTTAAAAGAGCGTGTCAAGGTCATCGATGATAGTGTGTTGGTAGAAGACCTTAGGACACGTGAGAAGACTCTTCGAGAGAAGCTAGAATATATAAAAGGCGAGAGGGATAGACTTATGGGTTTAATGGGATCCTTGAAAAAGGAGCTTCTTGAGTTTGAAGAGAGAAATGTGTTGTTAAAGTCTAAAATTGTAGAATTAGAAATTAAACTAAAAGACTCTAGCAAAGTCAAATTTGATTTGGAGTGTAGGTCCGAAAAAGTGGATAAGATCTTAGGAATGGTCCAAATCAAAAATGACTTGTGTGGTTTAGGCTTCGATACGTGTAATGAACCAACTCAAAAAGCCAAAACCAATGTTTTAAGAGAATCGTCTAGGAAAACCTTTAGAGATCACTCATTAGGTAAATCTTTTCGACATGTTTTTACTTGTGCACATTATGGTAAAAAAGGTCATCTTAAGAAATATTGTTTTGATCTTAAAAGATTTTCTAAAAAATCCCAATGTAAGACAACCAAGGTAGCTAAGATTCCCACACCCCGAGATAGTCACTCGTCATTAGTTTGGGTTAGGAGATCCAACTTGGTAGCTATATAAGATAAGGTATTTGATTCTCATTTACTTTCACATGCTTCCTCCCTTGCAAAATCTAAAGGTTGAATGTGTTAGTTTTATTTGCATACTTTAGCTTTTGTTCTTCATGTTAATTTCTAATGCTAAATGTATGTTTGTTTAGTCATTTTCTAGCCATTGTTCGATTTTATATCTCATGCTAGAAATCATGACTTGTTTATCTTTTGTATTATATTTCTTTTGTTTGCATTAATTGAAAAATACAAAAAGATTTTTGTTTATCATTTGCATTTTATCTTTTTAGCAATTTTAGATTAATGAAAAATACAAATGATTTTTGTTTGTCTTTTGAGTATATATTTTTATTTTTGGTTAAAAATTTTAAAAAAGTCAAAAAGATTTTTTTTGTGTATTTTAGTTTGACACACTTTATGTGGCATATTCTTGTGTTTGAATTCCATCTTTTACGCTCTCACGTGGCTAGAACTTTTGGTTTATATTGTCAATCCTTATTATGTTCTTTACCAAGATTACATGGAGTAGTTGGATTTTGTGTTTCTTAAATGAATTATATTTTTATATGCCTCAATTCACACATGCACGGGCTCTTTTGAAATTTAACTTCACATGTTATATTTGAGCCTTCTGAGATGTTCTCCTATCAATCTTGTCATCTACATATTTGTGACCTAGGAGGACTAGTGCATGTCAAAATCCTTTGCACGTGAGATTTGTGAGAAATAAAAATATGATGAATATAAATGTGCACGGGGAAGGGCTCTGAAAGGATTTATTTTCCTTTGCGAATAGTAAGCCACCGTTTGTTTGGAACTAAAAGAAATACGTGGTCCAAAGGCCTAAAAGAAAATATGGCATTAAAAAGAAAAATATTTGCTAAGGCCTATGTTTGATTGATATCTTCATTCAAAATTAATACAAATGCTTATTGAGGGAGATTGGATGGTATATCAACGGTTTGCACAATGTCCATTTATCCTAGTTACGTTTTTAATGTCACGACTCTATTGGTTTGTAGAATCATCAACATGCTAGGCTTGTATGCATTGTGTATGTTTGTTCATTGAGTTCAATCTAAATTGTCACATGAGGTTATATTCAAATGTGATGAATTTTGCAATGAATTGAGAACTCCGTGAACATGTTTTAAGTGATTGGGTCTAAATTTAATTGTTACTTGTTCACACCCCAACACTTCCGTTTCCATACGACACATTTTTTCCATAAGAGTGTGAAAGACTCATATTATATTTTGTGTTTGTCATTTGTGTGTTTATATCTATATATATGTGCGTGTGCATCTTTGGTATATCTAGAGTACGTATGTATATGCTATTTTTGTTTAGTCTTTGCCTTGCTTTCTAGTCCATATATGCTTTAATTCATAATTGGTATCTATCTTGTTGCATTCTTTGTTGATATCACATGCTTAATACTTTATGTATCTTATTGGTTTCATTTTCTTGCATCCTAGTTGGTATCCGTTATTATTTGTTGGATTAGTTGTGCTTTTGTTGTCCATATGCTTTAATGTTCTCATCACTTTATGCACAATTACATGTTTTAGCTTGTTATCCCATTCTATTTATCCCTTGCTTCGTTTAGAGGGTGTATATGCTTCATTTGGGGGAGATAAGTTAATGTTTGAATTCTTAGCCTTTGTGTATTCCTGAACAAATAGGGGGAGAATGCTAGGGGGAGATATGGTATCTAATCCTATTGTAATTGTATCTTAGTTTGGGGGAGATTTATCTTAGGGGGAGACGTTTATCTAAGTTGATAATTTGTTTGATAAAGGGGAGAATTAATTTAGGGTGAGTAATTATTTAATTGCATTTAATATTTTGATATTCCCTATACGTTTAATGTGTTTGCTTAAGTGTGCAGGAATTAAGCAACAACTTTCACCGGCAAAGATTTTGATCCTTTGGGTTGTTTCGAGTGAAGCATTGTATTTTTATTTTGGGTGGGAAATTTTTGTCAGTCTAGTAGAGCTTGACGGCCCTTTAGGATTTTTGTTGGTTTTTATCCCAGAATAGACAAAGGGGGAGATTTGTAAGGACACAAATTTTCAATTGAGTCCTTTGTAGTTTTGGCTTAATTCCAGACAAAAACGTTTGAGTCATAAGATAAATCTAATCCTATTGTAATCGTATCTTAGTTTGGGGGATATTTATCTTAGGGGTAGACGTTTTTCTAAGTTGATCATTTGTTCGATAAATGGGAAAATTAATTTAGGGGGAGTAATTATTTAATTGCATTTAATATTTTGATATTCCCTATACTTTTAATGTGTTTGCTTAAGTGTGCAGGAATTAAGCGGAAACTTTCACCGGCAAAGATTTTGATCCTTTGGGTTTTTTCGAGTCAAGTATTGTATTTTTATTTTGGGTGGGACATTTTTGTCAGTCTGGTAGAGCTTGACGACCCATTTGGATTTTTGTTGGTTTTTGTCCCGGAATAGCCAAAGGGGGAGATTTTTAAGGACACAATTTTTCAATTGAGTCCTTTGTAGTTTTGGCTTAATTCCGGAGAAAAACCTTTGAGTCATATCATTCAAGCCTATGACGTGTTTGTTGAAGATGTAGTGGCCAAGTGTATAAAACTTCATCACATTGTCGAGTTTGTTTGTGCCTCGTTTTTACGTCATCAACATGGTTTCATTTCTCCTAAGGTATGAATTCATTTTAATATAGATATAGGAGATTGGAACATTTTATAATGGGTGAACGTTTATTTAAAACCGTTGTTTAATTTCAGAAAGATTTCATTTAAACTTTAAAATAAAAAATATAAAGTTTCTGGACAAAAATTGAATTTTTCAAACATTCTGGAAGTTCGTTCGATATGTCGTTCGAACGAGTTTTTCGTTCGAACCAGATGACGTTCGAACGAGTTTGCCAATGAGTTCCCATATTGTCCACTAGAACTTCATTCGAAATGTCGTTCGAATGAGATGGATGTTCGAACGAGATTTCCAACAACATTTCTAACGAGTTTACACTGTAACTTCGTTAGAAGCGTCGTTCGAACGAGATTTCATTCGAATGAAAATTTTGTTTGAATGAGATTTGGTGGGAACAGGTATTTGGCAGTTTTGAGCAGTTTTCTCAATTTTTCCACTACTTTACCCCACTAACTTTTGACAGAATATCTAAGTGCGGGAACCAAAGTTTTTAACTGAACATTTTCATATCCTACAACCTCTAAGAGAGTGTTTTGAGAGAGAAATCAAAGGAGAAAAAGTTCTTTGTTTTAAGTGTTTTAGATTTCCAAGAAAAATATTTCAAACACTTGTTTTACACCCATATTGTTTATCCAAGCTTCCTTATATATATATATATATATATTTGTACTTGCTTGGAGTTTTGGCACCAATTTTTCATCTCTACCGTTTGAAGAGACATTTTGGGTTTTCTTTTAAATCCCACAGAGAAGAAGAGGTTTTCGTTGATTTACCCACTTGGAGAAAGGCTCCTAGTTCGTGTGATGGTGACCATATAAAGTCCGATCGGTGGATTTCGAGACCGCAGTGGAGCTCCGTGGTTATTCACTAAGAAGATGTTGATATAAGAAGACGCGTCGGGGCTTGAGAGGTATCGAGTCGAGTGTTGTAAGTCATCTTCTTGTATTTGTAAATTTTGTACTTAGTAGATTTGAGGCTAGGGACGTCCGAGGTTTTTTCCCGTTGTGGGTTTTTCCTCGTACATCGCAGCGTAATGCATTAATTATTTATTTTATCTTTCGCAAAATCACCTAGAATGCATGATTAGGTAAAAAGATAAAATTGGTTTAATTTAATCACTACTTGTTTAATTTGGTGCAAATTAAAATTGGTTAATGTTTGTGTTAATTTAATTCAAGTAATTTAATTTATTGTATTAAAATTGGTTTGACCTAATTTGTTAAAATTGAAAAATATGACTTAGGCAAATTTTCTAGGACTTGGGTTAATTAATTTGGTTTAAGTGAAATTGAAATAAGTGTGTGCGTTATAATTTAATTTCACTTTGTATAATTTTAATTTGAAGTAAATTAAAATTTGGTGTTTTTGTGAACCACCTTACAGTTCCGCATATCTATAAAAGGAAATTATTTTTCAAGTAGAAAAATATTTTTTTAAATTGGGGGCCTTCGGGGTGCTTTCAAATCGCTTTCAGTGACAATCAATTCTGCATGTCAAGGTTAATTCCGAGGACCTAAAGTCGTGTTAACCAATTCTGCTGGTCAAGGTGAAGTTTAAGGACCTCAAGTGGTGATGAACGATTCTAGAGGTTGAGGTAAATTCTGAGGATCTAAAGTGGTGAGGACCGATTCTGTGGGTTGAGGCCAGTTCTGAGGACCTAAAGTGGTGACAACTAATTCTTCGGTTCGAGGTTAATTCTGAGGACCTAAAGTAGTGACGGCTGATTCTTCGGGTCGAGTTCAATTTTAGGAGCTAAAGTGGTGAAGAATGATTATGCGGATTGAGGTAAATTCTGAGGAACTAAAGTTGTAGCGTGAGGAGTCACTTTCCTGGGAATTTTTTACCCTATCTAAGGGATGCAAATGCACTTGTTGTGTTATTTTGAGGGATTCCTGGCGAAGGTTTTGCCCTTGAGACATCCGACTGGGGATTATGTTGTTTTGAGAAGGGTTATATTTGTTGGGGAAGTTATGAAGGATTTTGATTAGGGGTATCCTAAAATTTGACCTGGAAAATGGGAAGGTAATACTTTGAAATCTTACTGGGGAAAACTTGAGATTTGAGATTCCAATGCGGAATTATAGTAGACTTGGGACATGGGTGCAAAATATGTTGGGGGTAGGTTAAGGTTTATGCTGGGGATAAGAGCGTAGTATTGATCCTGTTGGGGATTTTGGGAGTTTGTAAGGGATCTAATGTTCCAAAAAAATGTTTTTCCTGATGAAGAAATATTCCAATATTTGTTTGGATTTTTTAGGAATGTTTCAGGTAATTTTTTGATTTTTTTTGGCATTTTCTGTAAAAAAAATTCAGGGGTTTACCGATCACTATGATGTGGGGGTTATAGTTTGGAAATGGCACAAACTCCTGAGCTTACTTGGGAAGAGGAAAAGATAGGTACCAATCGATATGTGCAGTGTTCTACCAATTGTCATGCCATTTAGACCTATATAAAAAGGGGGTGACCCCTCTTCATTTTTCACATCTTCTACCATTTGGGTCTTCTTCTTCCTCTCTCTAAAAACCATTTTTAAGTCCTTTTTCCTTAAAGCCTTCAAATGGTGGGTTCTTCTAGCGAGGGATACTATTTGGAGTGGTTGAGCATTGATGACTGGTCTGGCCTAGCATGCCAGTCGAGGGTGCCCCTTGTCTTGGGTAATGATAATGCCATTGATTTGTTTGATCCGGTAGCCTAGGAGAGGTTCCTTCTGTGCGAGCCTTCACACCACTGCTCGTTAAGGCGAGGAACCCTAGTGGCTATGTTAGTATGGTGACCTTTGGTATTATTTTTTCATTTTCTCAGTTTTCATGAGCTGATGAAAGGTTCTTTCTTTTCTTTTACTTTGACAGACTAATATAGCTCATTCGAGCATGCGCTCTCGAGGACCGGGTTGAGGGATGTTTGGGAGCATCTCCCTACAGTGGTGCACTGGATGGTTACTTCTGCTGGTTTTGTCCATATGGCGTAGGCCTTGGACTAGACATCGCGTTCTATGACTGTGCTGTGCGCTTTGGGAGAGAGGTGGTGGGACAATACCCACACCTTCCATTTAGGTTTCGGGGAGATGACTGCTACTCCCATGATGTTCAGTATCTACGGGGGTTAGACTGCGAGGGTGTGCAGATAGAGGTGAATCGTTCTGTGAGGGTGATGCTGGAGGCGGTTCAGGCAGCATTGGGGGATGCGGGTTGGATCATTTCTATGGATTCTATTCGCATTTCTTTTCTTTGGGAGGTGCTATTGAGAGTGCGCCAACAATGAATGTCAAACTAATTTAATTAAATTCCAATTTTAGTCCCAACAAGTCTTAACTCTGGCAAACAAAAGTGATTGAATAAAAAATAATCTAAGCATGCAAGACAATCACAGTTGAGGAAAAATTCCCCACATGGGCAAAAACCATCTTATTTTCACAATAGTTTGTAAAGAAAGGTTTACACGGATTATAATAAAAATACAAGTAGTGACATACAAAATACCCTCAAGCGTCGGTTTCGATGTCGTCGGCTAGAGTTCCCACAAGATCTCCAGAAGGTCAGCAATGGAAAAGCTTCTTCTCGCAAGTTTACTCCAGATGAGTAGTATAATCTCCCTTGGGGTTTATAGGATTCACATAAAGAATTGGCAATTATTTGTGAATCAAAAAGGTATTAAAACCTTAAAAATATGAAGTCTGGAAATAGGTACTATTTTGCAGAAACGGAGGTATGCAGACTTGAGAAAACGTGTAGCACGAACACTATTTAAATAGGAAGTCGAGGCAGTGCGTCGTTCGAGACAAACACGGTATTGTTCGAGCAGGATGGCATCTCGTTCGAACGAGATACGATGTCCTTCGAACGACATCAGCGACGTGTCTAAAAAAACCTCCTTAAAAATACGTTCACTCTAGGCTGAAGTGCAAGCCTATCGCTCAAGTAATAATTCGGCAAGTCGGGTATCGATCCTCAGGGAAAAAGAACAACGAAGTTGTGACGACGGGAAAAGACGGAGGAATCCTAACTTTGGCTCTAAAAATAAAGGGAAAATGATTTGATTTTGGGAATGATTATAACTAAATGCAAATATGAAATTATAAAAAGATGCAACTATACTAATCTACCTAACTATGAGTGAAAAATAGTCCGAAACTTCTTATTTAAATGATGAGACAAACAGGACGGGAATACAATCCCCCAACCCTAGTGTAGTGCGGATATAATACTAATCTTAAATTTATCTGATTGATTTGACCCGGAATTTAGTACTCCCAAGCATTACATATACGAGGTTCAAGCCCGCGTCATACTTAATCTGAGGATGAGTAAATCAGTATCGCGATAGTAGCATTCGAATTGCACTCTAAATCATCACGAGTACCCAGAGTCAAACGAGATATAAAGATCTACAATCGTTGTGCAACTACGCAATACGATCAAGGTCAATCATTAAATTTAGTGGGTTAATTTTATCCACACGCACTAACACATCAGGCTGGGTTCATGCATCCCGGCCTTGGGAAATCTAGCCTAACATGTTGAAAAGAATAGAAACAAGGATTAATGTGTAGGAACTCATAATTACTCTAAGGAAAATAATGATTAGATACCGAAAAGAATTAGAACTAAAAATTACTCACTAATATTATCCAAGCAATAAGTGAAACAATGAAATAAACATATACTCAAAGAAATCACTGAATAAAATCTTCAATCCTTGAAATAAATATGAAAATATTAACTAAGCTAGGGTTTCTGGAAAGGAAGAGGAAAAACCAACTAATTCTCCGTGTCTATAACAATACTAAATCGGGTCTTTTATACCCTACAACAATATCGGAAGTCAGCTGCACTAGGAGTCTTTTTATGAAGAGAAAATATTTTCAAAACTCGAAGACCGGACCGGTCTGGGTCTTAGGCGGACCGGTCTGCCCCCAAGGAGGATTGGTTCTTTTTATTTTGGGGGGGGGACCATTTCAGGGGCGGACCGATTCTTTTTATTTTTGCCTCCTTCGGTTTGCATGCAATCCGGGGTCTTCTGGAGTTTGGCAAGGCGGACCGGTCCGGCTATTTGACTTTTTTGTTCCTCTTTGACTGCTTATAACTTTTGTTCCGGGATTCCGATTGAGGTACCGTTTCTTCCTTTGTTCTCGTGAATGAGATGTCTTCAACTTCTCTTTCGGTACCTCATCCAAATTCCGTGTAGAAATTACACTTTTGCCCTTGAGACCTTTCCTTCTTTCTTTCTTGATTCTACCGATTTCCTTCTTTCGTTTCTTAACATCAACTACCTACAAAATCACTACAAAATATCAGAAACTCGGTATACTCATTAGGATCATTCAGTAGCACAGTTATGAGATAAATCCAACACAATTACGTTGTTCGAGGTGCTAAAGTAACAAAATCAAGGGATAAATTGGGAAGAATTTATGCCTAATCAACGTGAAAACCCTTTTTTCATTTCTTTCCATTCAAACTCCCTCATAAATAATTATACATTATATTTTTCTTTTGAGGTGAAGAAACTATAACCTATTGGCCCATTTGATTTGGCATATTTTTCTTCTTCTTGCCATTTAATTTTTTCGGGGCTCTATTTGCAAACAGTGGCTTTCTCGATGAGTTAATTTTAAACTCTCGTAGCCCTTTCTCATCATACACTCAACATATTTTGTTTCACTCACTCAACATATTTTGTTGCAATTAATTCCTCACGGTAAACGGTTTTTACATGCATTACTATCTTGCCAAGTTTTATCGCATTTTGGTTGTTGTATAGACAGAATTGAGATGGAAACACTCAAGCCAATATGTGATAGACAAGCACCACTTTGGATATCCAGTGTTCATCTTTGAGTTCTTCTTTGTGGTTCTTGGTCTCGACTTTGGGCGCGTAGCACATAAAGCTTACTACGTTCTATAACTGAGCACAATAATAGGAGACCCCTAGGGTGGGATCTCCTATTATAGCAGAAGGATCATGACTCTTGCGAACCCAAGCAGGAGTGCTCCCTAAGTCAGGAATGGGATCCACTCTAGGTATGGGAGGCACAACAGGATCATAAGTAGAAAGTGGGTCACCCTCACCCAAAAGATTAGAATCAATAAACTCCGGTGGTTCGTCATCTTTCACAGTGAAGTTTATTGACTTCATAACCATAGAGATATTCAGGTTATACACCCGATAAGCTCTACTTGACAATCAATACCCTAAAAATATCCCCTCATCCTTCGAGAGTTGAACTTTTCTAATTGCTCTCTATCCCGTAGGATGTAGCATTTGCTCCCACAGACACGAAAAAATGAAAGGTTGGGCTTCTTTCCAGTCCACAATTCTTATGGCATCGTAAGAGTGTGTGGACAAAGATATACCCTATTCACCGTATGGTATGCGGTAGATACTTCCTCTTCCTAAAATCTTCTTCCAACTTTACGACCCAAAAGCATAGATCTATCCATCTCTTGAATCGTCCATTTTTTTCTCTCTACAATCCCATTTTGCTGAGGAGTCCTAACGACAAAAAGATCGTGTTTGATTCCAAGGCTATCACAGAAAAGATTTACTTTTGCTTCTTTAAACTCAGTTCCATTATCACTACGTATTCTATTGATAGTGACACTATGTTGATTTTGTAGTACACGACACTTGGTTGTAATAAAATCCACATCATCAGATTTCTCTCATAGAAAACCTACAGTAGAGTAACGTGAGAAATTATTTACCATCACAAGAATATACCTCTTACCACCTAAACTCTCAGTATAAGTAGGACCCATAAGATCCATATTTATAAACTGAAGAATGCGAGAGGTGGTAATGGAATTCAACTTTCGATGGGGGCTACGAATTTGCTTTCCCAACTGACAGGGTCTACAAACTACTAAAGTTGGCTTTCCAAGAGATGGTAAGCCATGTACTAGGTACTTTTTGACTAAATTTTCCAAATCTTGAAAGTTCACATGACCTAGACGTTGGTGCCATATATCCATAGTAGTGATAGTGGCGCTGTTGCAGATAAATGAGGACTCAGGCATGATCCCATAACAATTGTATTTAGTCCTCACCCTTAGCAATAAAATTTTACCGATTTGATCAGAGACATGACATTTATTTCGATCAAACTTTACTGCAAAGTCAGTGTCGCACAGCTGGCTAATGCTGAGCATATCTTATTTCAATCCCTTGACGTACAACACATTCTCTAGCTTACGAAATCCTGGTAACTCTACTGTACGGTGTCCTACTATGCTAGATTTTCTCCCATCTCCAAAAGTGACTTTACCTTCTTTATGATCCTTGAGGGAGGTAAACAGAGAAACATCACCAATCATGTTCCTGGAGCACCCACTATCGAAGTACCACTATAGAGAATTATGTGCTTTAAGAGCTAAATGAACAATAAGGGCTTTTGCATTGTGTTTAGGCACCCAAGATGTGGTAACCTTCTATTTTCCCTTGTCATTGTTGACTCTAGTTGGGATTTTAGAAGTGTCCACTGACGGCATAGAAATCCATTGGAACTCTTCCACTATACTCTGAGATGTGGCGACTAGAAACTCAACTCTCTCTCTAAGACTCTCAAAATCAGTAGTGGCATGTGACGGATCAAAAGTAAGTCGTGTCCAACCCAAACTATAGCAATACTCACGAAGATGGCCTTTTCTTTTGCAGTAAGTACAAAAATATGTATACTTAGGCCGAATTCGGTTTTCTTTTCTTGGCCAAAATCTCTTCTGATTTTTAGGTGGGTGGCCATAAGGATTTGTAATAAGCTCGAGAACCGGTTCAAATGTCGTATGGTCGTGAAAGTTCCATCAAAACCTATTCCCGACCTCTCACCTAAACCCAAACTAGGGGCGAGGAGCATATTTCGCATCTTACCAGATCGATCCTCAATTCTTACCTTGACTTCCTAGGCTCTCTTAAGGTCCTAAGTGAGTTGGGATATAAGGGCTTCCATTTCTTTCGAGTGTCCAGGGAGGAATGGAGCTCACTCATCAGATCAACAAATTTCTTAATTAAGTCCCCTTTTTCTTTCACAAAAACCTTTTCTCTCTCTCAACACTGGCTCTCTCTCTCTCTCTCTCTCTCTCTCAATGCTGTGGACATGGAGGTCTCTCACTCTCATCTTTACTAATTCCTTCTCTAGAGCTGCTATCCTAAGAGCTAGCACTTTGTTATGCTTTTTGGTCTTGAATGTATCAACATATAAATAAGCGTACACGCATCAGAGATCACTCTAGCTCTCACTTTCTTCTTCCTCCCCCTCGCTTATACTGCTATCACCGTCGAGGTGTCGCTATGAGCTTGCATCCTCATCGTTGTGAGGAGCACTGTTAGTACTCACATGACTAGCCATGCATGCGGTGAAGTTACATTCATGCGATAACTTATTTCCAGACTCCACCGACTTGACCTCACTATCATCACTAAGGGTGGTGTTCAACACAGATTTGGATTGTTCTTGACGTTTTAGCCTATTTTCACACTCAAACCCCCTATGACCTCTATTGCCGCAATCAAAACATCTTTCACTTTCTTTCTTAGAGGTTTCCTTTTTATCTTACATCTATTTCTCTTCAGATTTATTTTTCTCAAAATTCTTTTCATTTTTAAAATTTCCATTTTTCTTTAATTTGAGAAATTTCTTGAAATTTTTAGAAAATAGGACCAAATTATCTAAGTCAAAATAAGAATCATAATCAGACATCTCTTCCTCTCTTTTCTTAGATGACTAACCTCTCTTTGACCCTCCACTCTTTCTGGCCTAGGCATTAAGTGATCGCTCCTTATCTTTTGATTTTATCGTGTTTGGGAACATGTCAATTTCATTGGTCTATAGGTCTGCAATTAACTCCTCTAATTTCAGCGTATTCAAATTACATAATGAATTTAACACAGTGACTTTGTGGATAAATCTCTTAGGCAGTGATCTCAGAATTTTCTTAACTACCCTAGCATGAAGAATGTGCTCTCCTAAGTTAAAACTAGTGTTCACAATATCAGATAAGCGTGCATAAAATTCATCGAAACACTCATTTTCATGCATGGAGATAGTTTCAAACCGTGTAGTTAATTTTTGAAATTTATATTCGTTCACTGCATTTGTGCCTTCATGGGTAAGTTGCAGAACATTCCATGCCTCTTTAGATGTGGTACATGTCATGATGAGTCGGAACTCGTCCGGGGTGACGTTTTCAGAAATGGCACTAAGCCCACGTGAGTTATATTTACTCCATTTAAATTCATCCCCAGTCCATGCAGTCACAGATTTTAGAGTAGTTACGTTATCTACAGTGACAATGGGAGGCATCCACCCTCTTTCACACACAACCTAGACATTTTCATCAATAGCCTTCAGGTGAGATTTCATGTGTGCTTTCCAATAGGCATAATTTGACCAGTAAAAAATTGGGACTTTATTATATAAGTTATCCATTGAAATTGCGCTTTTTCAAAAATCAACTTTTTAGAACAAAATTGATATCCCGGAAAATTTTGCGGAAATATTGCACGGTAAATTTGTGTAAATGGCTATGATACCAATTCGAGAGTGTGCCAACAATCAATGTCAAATTATTTAATTAAATTACAATTTTAGTCCCAACAAGTCTTATCTCTTGCAAGAAGAAGTGATTGAATCGAAAGCAATCTAAGCATGCAAGACAATCACAGTTGAGGAAAAATCCCCCACAGGGGAAAAAACATCTTATTTTCACTATAATTTGTAAAGAATGGTTTACATGGATTATAATGAAAATACAAGTAGTGACATATGAAATACCCCCAGGCGTCGGTTTCGATGTCATCGGCTAGAGTTCCCGCAAGATCTCCAGAAGGTTAGCAATGGAAAAGATTTGTCTTCTCCACAAGTGTACTCCAGATGAGTAGTATAATCTCCCTTGGGTTTTAGAAGATTCACATAAAGAATTGGGAATTATTTGTGAATAAAAAAGGTATTAATACCTTAAAAATATGAAGTCTGGAAATAAGTACTGTTTTGCAGAAATGGAGGTATGCAGACTTAAGAAAAATGTGTAGCATGAACACTATTGTTTGAGGTGTGCATCGTTCGAGCGAGATGACATATCGTTTGATGTCGTTAGAACGACATCAGTGATGTGTCTCAAAAAACCTCCTTAAAAATATCTTGCGTGTTTATCGTCTTCCAGACTTCGAAAAATTTATTTAAAAAGTATTCCCAACTATTTATGCAAATAATTAAACACTCCAATTAAAATTATTTTTACCATAAGTACATGGAGTAGTGGGAACTGTTCAAGTGTACGATTCTTTAGCCATGATGCACGTACTAATATTATGGATGCATTAATTCGGATCAAGACCATCGAAGATGATAATGGAGACTTGTCGAATGTAGAGGTATCAAACATACTTAAATATGATCTAGGACACTCGAAAAATTCCTAGATTCTACGCCGGACATTTATAAAACATGACCTTACAGCTATTGAGTAGGAGTATAGATGATACTGATGGGAGGCAGGTGAGATAAGTGTCCTAGTTATTTATTTTGCTTCTATTGGGTGGTTTTTTGGTGGCGACGAGTGGCGACGTCGTTCATATCTATTTTTTCCATTTCTGAGGACGTTTTCTGACATCCAGTTTTATGATTGGTGGAGCTTGACTTTGGTGACCCTCCACTCTTATTTGGATGCATTCTTATGGTATTACCGACAGACTTTTATAGGGGCCACATACCTTTTGGAGGTAACTTCAGACTTTATTTGTATTTTCTCGCATTTTTCTTTATTTTCTTCTTTACTGATTCTTGTCTTTTTTCAGACGTAGTTCTATGAGGTGATTGGGCTCAATGTGAGGTTGATAGCCATAAAGGACTAGGATGCAGGGGACTTCTATCAGATGTACCGGTGGCAAAAGAGAAACAAGCAGCCGAATCAGTCTTTGTTCTTGGTGGCGGTACATCCGCTCTAATCACTTTGACGAATGATGAGGTTATTTCATTTTTTTCTGCTGAATCCTTTTTTGGAATTTTTCTTTCTTTTCATGAATACTGACTCTTTATCGAGAATTACAGGTGATCTTTAACCTTTTGAGGATGGCTCCTCATTATACGGGAGTGATGGGTATACATGCACATATATGACAGTTGATAGTGCATGAGTTAGGGTATGTCTGGTACGAAAAAGGGAGAGTGGTGTGGTAGATCATTGATTATAAGGTGGATGTACCATCTTCGGTGGCTCCGATGTATATGAGGAGGGTGAGGGATATGTTTTTTGAGGGAAATATACCGGTATTGGTTGGTGAGGCTTATACACTCTACATGGATACGACGACGAGCGATGATTACCTAGATTTTGTGATGAGTTGGTTAATGCCTCCTTATATCTATGACGATGTGACCATGCCTTTGCCTCCTTCGTCTTCGATTATGGTTACTCTCAGGCCAGTGATATCTGTCCACAACATGAGTGGTGGTGGTATGTCATCGACGGTGGCAGCGATGGAGGAGACTCCGATCATTTAGGTCACCCCCTTGTTATAATTTTCGATTGAATAACGGGGGGACATTGAGCATGTCTCACCGTCCTAATGCGTCGGGGTTAGGGTTAATGGGTCTTACAGATGATGTCCTTCAGCTTGAGGTATATTCTTCTCTTTTGTCCCTTGTTATCTCTTTTGATTATTCTTTTGCTTTTTACCGACTGATTGGTAATTTGTTTCTTTAATTGCAGTATGTTTGGGTGCCGTCCACTTGGTTAAAGTATATGAAGGACTGGGTGGATTCTGTGACTGCTTATATTAAGGACTTTGTTCCTTCCTACTTGGTTCTGTTTTCCTCTTTATATGAGGGATTGGGTTCTCGGAGTGGATGTTTTTATTCTCATCGTCGGGGAAAATGTATCCACCGCAGTGTGTGAGGGTTTGAGAGAAAGATTATGGGTTTGGGTTGGGTCTCGTTGTTTTGTATTCTTCTATTTTTATTCTTTCCTTCAAATATTTAATCGTGCAATGACAACATATATATGAAAAGGATTTTTATTATTCATTCTTGTTTTAATGACTTATTCTACATTCATTTTTACTTTACTACTGAGACTGTAAAAATTGCAGAATGTTTATTTAGAAAAGGAGAGCTTAATTAATTCGAGAAAAATATTTATTTTGGGAAATAATAAGTAAAATTGGATAAGTTAGAAGAAATAACCATTTTTTTTTAAAATAAGGATGTCTTTTTGGAGAATTTGATTTTGACAAAAAAAGAAAGATAATTTTTTTTTAAAATAAGGGGGTTGCCAACCGACATTCCCCTTGTTTTGCCTATCAACATATGGGTCAAATCAAATCACTCTAAGAATTTGATTGCACTTTCTTGCATTAGAGTATTTAGTAGGGGATAAATTCATTCGGAATCCTTAGATCCCTTGTCTTTTACCAAGGAGTTTGTGTATAAAATTAGAGGTAAGGAGTTTAGTTTTTCCATCCACACCTACTTTCTTCTTCTTATTTCTTGCTTCTTTTTTTCTACTCCGTTTTTCCTAAATGTACCTTCCGATGTGATCGAGTGGAATAACCGAGCGTCCGTGTAATACGCTAGTCGTTGTTATCGGCTTCCAACCTCAATACAAAAAAACCTAAACTTGTAACTACACTTCTTAAGGAGTATAGTGGTGAGTCTGGGTATCGAATCCACAAGGAATGGTTGTTAGAATTTAATTGATTTATTACCTCTAAAGAAAAAATGAAAAAGATGATGATGGTTGAAAAGGGAAAAAAATAAGTAAATAAAGAAGTTAAATTAATTAAGATGAATGAGAAAGTAGGTTGGAATACAATCCCCCTAACCCTAGTAATTTACCGTATAGAAACCTAGAATTGTAAATTATAAATTTGAATGAATCCAGTCTTTATAGATCCTAAGCATTACATATATGAGGATCAAGCCCGCACCATATGAAATCAAAGGTAAATATAAATCGGTGATACATAATTTTACGCACATCGTATTCTTAAACATCCCAAGTACCTAGGGTAAGAGATATTAAAAGATCTACAATGGTTGTAAAATTGTCTCGCACGACTCTTTCAAATTTTTAATTTAAATTCTATTTTCTACATAAGTAATTTACATTGGGATGGGTTCATGCATCCTAAACCTTAAAAACTTAGCTTAACATGATGAAATCAAAATAAAACTTACAAATTAAAGTGTAGAAATTCATAACTAACTCTAGAAAATTGAGAACATGACTTGAATTGGGAATGGAAAACTAGAAATCAACAATTAATTAAACTAACTAGGAAAGCAGTAAAAATAATAAATTAAAATTACTTGCAATGGATGAATGATGAATCTTGAATAGAACTTTGAATCTTGAATAGTAGACAAACTTCAAAAACTAGGGTTTATGAAAATTTCTACCAAAGAAAACTAAAAGACTCCCTAAAATCTGACTTTCTCTCTCTAAAATTCTATTCTACTCTCTAGAATTCGACTCCCTTAGAAGGATGTAGGGCTTGACCTTTTATAGATCTCAAAAATGACTTTTCCCATGACTCTCCACGTTTTACCCTTTTAATATACCTAAATGAGACTCTTCCCATGCATCTCCACATTTTACAACTAATAAAAATGAATTAAACAAGAAATTTCAAGAGTTGTCTCTTCAGCTTCCATAATTAATTTCAACTTTTGACTTTCTGTCTCCAACTTTAAATGGGCATAACTTCTTCACCGTAGCTCAGATTGGGGTGTCGTTTTTTTCAATATTCTTGTAATTTAGAGATTTTCAACTTTCCAATTGGACCCATCTCCGGACTAAGGCTGCAAAATTATGAAAATTCCCTTGAACTCCCCATTTCTTAGTTTCTTTCACTGTTTTGCATTCTCTTTCGCGCCAATTTGCATGAAATACCTGTAAAACACATGAGAAATACACAAAACACGAAATAATTGCCAAAAGCGGTTAGTAGCATAAATACGAGACAAATCCAATCTATTTACACTGCACAGGATCATAAAAATACCGAAATTAAGGGGATAAATGTGAAGAATATGTGGCTAATCACATCCCCTAACTTAGAACTTTGCGCGTCCCGAGCAATGTAAATGAATCTAACCAAAATTCCACTCTTGAAAATTCCTTTATTGAAATAAAATTCCACTTTCGCAGGCAAGCGATTGCATTGAGCATATGCAACAAGCCTTTAAACCCCTAGGTTACCCTAGTAGGACGAGTTTTGTCTCGTGAGGGTTTGCAATGAATATTCCCACAAAATTCTTTCTTGACTCAAATAAATATCAAAATACTTAAAAATTGTACAATTTAAACTTTTTGAAAAATAATCACCATGAATTCCTATTCAAATGTCTCAAGCCATAGTGTGTGTGTGCAAAGCCAGAAATTAAACCTCAAATTTCCACCGATTGAGCATTACGTTACTTTTCAAAAATTCGTTTTGATTCAAATTCTTACGGATGCACTCACAAACGAATCACTCGAATTGTGGCTATTTTCTCTCGATATGCATGATATAAAGAGTAAATATAATGGACACAAATTCATGCATACAAATTTGAAAAGAAGGAAATATATGGTGAAAATATATCATCATCGGAGTACGGTTATAAGGAAACGGGAAACATCATCTCTTAATCACACCATTTTAATCTCTCATATTATCTTTTCATGTCTTAGCTCTCCATGCAGTAATTAATTTCACCATTCGGACTCGGTTAGGACTTTTCGAGTTAAAAAGTGTAAAGGGTAAAAATGGGAATGGATGGGTTGTTCGGAATTGGAAAATGTCCTTATGACGTCCATTAGTGCTTTTTCGGGCATTTTGCTCATTTTTCTCTTTCTTTTTCAATTTTCATTTTTTCTTTTCTTTTTCTTTTCTTGCTATTTTTGTTGAGCATATCTATTTTTTTCTTCTTGTCCCTTTTTATAGCACAATTTGGACTTTATTTGATGAATATTCAATATTCACAATTCTGAACTATTTGGGTTTTTCGGGTTATCAAACGAAAGGGACATATTTTATTAGGCTCAAATTGGGTTGCAAAGGGATAATTTTTCACATCTTTATTATGGCGAATATTTTTGGGTAACATACGAAGGCCTACTTCATTGTCCAAATTTCTAATCACCTTACCATATGCATCTCGAGATTAATTAAGTTTAGAGATGTTTTTAGCACGAATTTCGAGACAATATTTCACAAATTTCTCATAACCGATCAAAACAAAGGATTGAGATCATCAACGACTTATTAAAACGCTGAAAAGAACTTTGAGTTAATCATAAACTCGGATTGATTTAAAAACTCATAAAAAAATGAAAGGCTCGAAATCTCACCGGGTTTGATCAATCTCCACACTTATTCGTTAAGTTGTCAATTTTCTTTCAATTTCCATCTTCGGTCAATTTTGGCTTAGTGCATTTAATTTTTACAATTTGAGACTTCAAAAAGAATAAAGGTGATATTTTTGAAAAATTTAAATTCTAATTTTTATTTATTTTGAAGAAAAATATTTTTGGCTTTTTTTCCAAATTTTTCAATTTTTTTTTTGAAATTTTCTAAAAAACACACTTGGAAAGAACACGTGATTGAATCAACGAATCTAAACAATAAACGGGAAGAATATCCCACACCCCCTAACTTAAATATTTCATTGTCCTCAATGTGAATCAAGAACACAACATAAAGAGAGGAAAAGAAAGATATTACCCAAATGGAGCGTTCTCCGATGAGTACAAGTCCATTGAATCTACAAAACACGTTAGAACCAAGCATAGCAAAAATAATAACAAAAACTCTAACTATCAAAACTAGACTATAATAAAAGAAAAAAAGAAAACGAAAAAAAAACTAACTATTTACAACCTAAAATTGGAACGGCTAATAAATCATACACTAAAAGTCAAAAAATTTGAGGGTCCACCCAAAATACAATTTGACTTTGAGGGATTAATAGTGTACCCTCACTATAAAGCATGCCTCCCGAAAAATAAGAATTCCGTTTGAAAAACGGAAGGCATGTGCAAAGTTTAAAAAATGAACCATCACTAATTAAAAAATTTAGGGGGATAATGAGGGATTTGAGTGCACAGGGGGACAAGTACCATTGGGATCCAAGAAAAATAGAATCACTTTCCAAAGATTTTTCAAGTAGTATGGGAAGCGGATCACACAAACAAAAAGAGTCCATCTTGGAAAATAATTTAAGTATAGAGTCCTTGTCCTCAAAATCTTCTCTCCCCAAAGTTCCAGTTGGATCTCGTGGAGTGACACGTCTAAGTGTATGGCCCATAAGATGAAGCATCTCAAATAACATTCCCATACAAGAATCGGATCAACATCCTCAAGACATTCATCCAGTTCTTGTGATGGATTTAATGGTTCGATAACAGTGAATGAGAATGGTGAGGACATAAATTCAAGCTCAAGTGATTCTTTATTGGATTCCTCATTTGGTTGAAAACATTCTTTAGTCTCAAAAATATCGAAAGAAAAATCGTCATTGGATTCGAATAATGCATCAAACTCTTGCTCCCAAAAACGATTTTTTTCCCTATATTCTTTTTCACGCCTTTCTTCTTCAAGCCTTTTATTTTCATAAATTTGGATGGACTTAGCATTGGGCTTGTATTTATGAGACTCGTCTTTAGTGATATTGATCCAATGTTCATAAATCGTGAGTTCATTATCCTCCTCACTATTAGCATAACAATTAAAGCCACCAAAAGAGTTAAAATAGGACATTTCAAAGTGGGAAATTAAAAAACGTGACACACATTTTTCTGATTTTTTTTTGTTTAAGGTCAAATTCGGGATTAACCAACCTAACCTAAAGTCTACCTAATTCCCCGGCAACGGCACCATTTTGATCGAGTGAAAAAACCGAGCGTCCGTGTAATACGCTAGTCGTTGTTATCGGCTTCCAACCTCAATACAAAAAAAAAACTAAACTTGTAACTACACTTCTTAAGGAGTATAGTGGTGAGTCTGGGTATCGAATCCACAGGGAATGGTTGGTAAAATTTAATTGATTTATTACCTCTAAAGAAAAAATGAAAAAGATGATGATGGTTGAAAAGGGAAAAAAATAAGTAAATAAAGAAGTTAAATTAATTAAGATGAATGAGAAAGTAGGTTGGAATACAATCCCCATAACCCTAGTAATTTACCGTATAGAAACCTAGAATTGTAAATTATAAATTTGAATGAATCCAGTCTTTATAGATCCTAAGCATTACATATATGAGGATCAAGCCCGCACCATATGAAATCAAAGGTATATATAAATCAGTGATACATAATTTTACGCACATCATATTCTTAAACATCCCAAGTACCTAGGGCAAGATAGATTAAAAGATCTACAATGGTTGTAAAATTGTCTCGCATGACTCTTTCAAATTTTAATTTAAATTCTATTTTCTACATAAGTAATTTACATTGGGATGGGTTCATGCATCCCAACCCTTAAAAACTTAGCTTAACATGATGCAATCAAAATAAAACTTACAAATTAAAGTGTAGGAATTCATAACTAACTCTAGAAAATTGAGAACATGACTTGAATTGGGAATGGAAAACTAGAACTCAACAATTAATAAACTAACTAGGAAAGCAGTAAAAATAATAAATTAAAATTACTTGCAATGGATGAATGATGAATCTTGAATAGAAATTTGAATCTTGAATAGTATACAAACTTCAAAAACTAGGGTTTATGAAAATTTCTACCAAAGAAAACTAAAAAGACTCCCTAAAATCTGACTTTCTCTCTCTAAAATTCTATTCTACTCTCTAGAATTCGACTCCCTTGGAAGGATGTGGGGCTTGACCTTTTATAGATCTCAAAAATGACTTTTCCCATGACTCTCCATGTTTTACCCTTTTAATATACCTAAATGAGACTCTTCCCATGCATCTCAACGTTTTACAACTAATAAAAATGAATTAAACAAGAAATTTCAAGAGTTGTCTCTTCAGCTTCCATAATTAATTTCAACTTTTGACTTTCTGTCTCCAACTTTAAATGGGCATAACTTCTTCACTGTAGCTCGGATTGGGGTTTAGTTTTTTCCAATATTCTTGTAATTTAGAGATTTTCAACTTTCCAATTGGACCCACCTCCGGACTAAGGCTGCAAAATTACGAAAATTCTCTTGAACTCCCCATTTCTTAGTTTCTTTCACTGTTTTGCATTCTCTTTCGCACCAATTTGCATGAAATACCTGTAAAACACATGAGAAATACACAAAACACGAAATAATTGCCAAAAGAGGTTAGTAGCATAAATACAAGACAAATCCAAGCTATTTACACTGCACAGGATCATAAAAATACCGAAATTAAGGGGATAAATGTGAAGAATATGTGCCTAATCACGATGCATGCATAATTTTCTTCCTCCTTCGAAAGTCTAGAGGCCATATGCTTGTATAATGTGTACTATGAGGCTTTCAACTTGCATAGAGTCTCCTTGTGGCATAGTCGAGCCATTCACTCGGATATGCTAGTAGTGGCAGCGTAGTTCTGGCACCCCGATGATCATGTTTTTCATTCCGATTTAAATGAGGTTCGCCCGGACTACAAATAATTCTCAGCCATGTTAGGAATCAATCCTAGTGTAGCGGCAACTATGCTCAAATTTTCTCGATCTCCCCGGGCATTATTAGTGGGGTTGCTCCATATTTCCCATTCAACGGCTCGACCATTCGTTACTGGGGGGATGATTTCTCTTACAGCTATCAAGCATTCTGTGTGCTTGAGGGATTTCAATGATGTGAGCTACATCGGAGATGTTACCTTGGGCCTTAGTTCGAGGCTTTTACTAGTGAAGAGGGACTTAATAGTTCATCCCGAATTGGCTGTGATAAATGTGTGGATGTCTTACCATCAAAGTCCTCCCGTGGTGATTCTAGCGAAAACTCTGAATAGTCTTGGTACATGGAGGGAAGGTCATTGCGATTTTTTGAGGGGGTATTTGATGCTGTTATCATGTGGCTGGCTGAGAGGTTTCATCTGGCAATTCCTCCTGAGTATCCCTTGGTAGGTGTGTTGAATTTTTTTTCTTGGTACTTCATTAGTTTCAACCCATCTATAGAGAAATATGTCAATTGGTTTGTGGAGCACGGACCCTGGTGCCTCTGTTGGTCAGTACCATGGTGGGGAGAACTACAGCCTATCATGGAGCTGGGAGAGTACCGATATTCATGATTAGTTGGCCTAAGATGGAGTTCATTCTATTTTCCTTGGCAACTTCTACGCCAAGTTGAATCGAAGAAAATAGTGCCTCCTTGCACACTAGACTTTTTTCAGTGGAGGACCTGACTGAATGTCGATGCATGATGATGGGTTCCCTATGGGAGAGTCTTCGACCGTCTACCTATCCATCTTAATATGTCGGGATGGTCTAGCATGTGTACAGAGACTATCTAAAATGATTGTAGAAATAAGTAATTTCGAAGGTCTTGGCGTAAGAGACTGTCCAGAGGTGGTTTATTCCTTTTGACACCATTGAAGGATGAGTAGTGGTTTTCTATAGGCTAGTTAGGGAAGACCGCTTCATGGAGCGTACTCCAAATATTAACCAGGCAGGGGAAGTTTAGGGACCTTCGGGGCTAATGATGATGAGGCTGGGTCTTCTGGTAGCTGTGGATAGGATTTTGTTAATCTGGGATTTATTTTATGTGAAACTTTTATGTGTTTTATGTTTTTATTTTTTGAAATAATTTTTGTGTATCTTGGTAGTTTTAGTTTTGAGTTAGTGCAAGGGGGTGGTTTGTTTTAACTCCATTTTTTGAGACTTCATGTAATGGTACCAAACTTCCTTAGTTTTGAGAATTTCAACTGCTACTTCTTTTTCTTTTTCTTATTTTCTTTTTCCCCT
This sequence comes from Sambucus nigra, assembly GCA_949130495.1. Classification (NCBI taxonomy): domain Eukaryota; kingdom Viridiplantae; phylum Streptophyta; class Magnoliopsida; order Dipsacales; family Adoxaceae; genus Sambucus; species Sambucus nigra. The sequence continues at coordinate 548,306,975 of OX422212.1, read as the reverse complement.
TTTTATTGTACAATTAGGAGACTTAAGTTTTTTTCTATTCTTATTTTTTTTTTCTTTTTTTTTTCCACTTGGTATAAATAGCAACCCTTGTTTATTTTTTTAGGAGATATTAGTTTTATCTCTTTTTTAGTTTTGTAACCTAGGTTTAGTGAGATATTGGGGATTTTTGTGGAGACAACCCCTCTCCTCCATTTGTGTTATGGTTTGACATCCATTAATGTAAGTGGATATTATTTCTTGCTTTGTTCCTTTTATTTATTGCTTTCCATTTAATTCCTTGCCTAGATAATTTTAGTGTTAATTTAATTAGTTGTTTTAATTAATTAGTTGTTTTAATTAATGTCATTTATTATGTGTAGTAGCTAATTTAGTCTAGGTTGTTTCAGATTGAACTCACCTAGGGTTGACGTGTGTAACACCCCGCCTAATTAAATACCGGGTGGCCAGTCCCATACCAAATTAAAACAGAATATACAGTTGGCTCATTCTTAGCATCACTGTCGAAAACATTTACAACTCACCCAATACCCAATTAAGCTGGTTTTAAAAACTTTCCAAATTTTAATTTAACAAAATCCATTTCCAGTTTAAGAATAACACAACACATTTTATTCTACAACACTGATAACAAATTAGATAACACAAAATAATTTGAATGCAATTGGAATAAACATTCCCAAATAATATTAATCCATTACAGTAATCCCAACAATATCAAATGTATTAAAATGACACGAATACCATAGTATTTGACCCCGATAGAAGAAGATAACTGAATCCTTTGGGAGACATGCCCTACTAAGAGAATACTGTGAATCAAATGATGATAGGCGTCTAAGCAAATCTCCATAAATCCATAGCCTGTCATAATCCGCTAAGGTTGGCGTCCCTGTTGCTGGACACCTGATATAGAAGATACAATAGAAACGAAAATATGCAAGGAAACGGGTCAGAGCCCGTTTGTGAAAATGATTTTTAAAACAACAAGTATTTAACAAGTGCAATAAATCTTTTATTATGTACATGTTAGACCCAACTCTCACTTGCCATTCTCACCTCTCAACTAGAGTGCACACTTTCCTATTAACCTCCTAGTTAATGGTTCCTCTTTTCTAGTCTCCATATAATAATTCCATCCCAATATCATAATCCCCATATCTCCCATACCATACGTCACATTATTATTCATTTACATTTCTCATCGTTTCTCATTAACATGAATCATTTCTCATTAATATGAATTAAGTTTTTCAATAAACATTCATTAACTTAATTCAATTATCTTTCTCTATTCACCGTTATCTACAATTATCACCATAAATAGATTTAACCATAATAAATATCCATTCATTCATTTAATCCATTATATATATATATATATATATATATATATATATTCATATATAATACGACACCCCGAGTCACAGCTGCGGTGCAATGCATTACTCTGCTATGATGTCCCAATATCGCTGGTCGCCGAAAAGGGGACAAAAGGTTCGGTGATGATACCTCGAACCATTAACAACAACACAATCATTGGAGGCGAACATATTCTCATACCCATGGGTCACGCATATACCTACGTACCCATAGTCAGCGGACTTATCAACTCCCCGATAAGTCTTTCATAGACCTATGTTCTCGAGCGACAAATCAAAGATCCCATGGATTCATCAGGATATGACTTCCCTCACGCGCAAACCTCCTACTGATAGCAAGTAAGCTAGGTATGTCATACACATAATCATTAATCAATCAAATAGGTATTATCATACCTATAATATAATATCAATAAGGTAATATCACTACCCTAAGTAATTCCCATACGTAGAATTATATCTCTTTTAAATCCCACTTATTAAAATGTCATATCTTTACTTCATAATTTAATTATCCTCGCATCCTATAACATCTCTCCACTCCCGACGTCGTTAAGGTTCATGCGCGGAGCGTCTCGCAAAGCGAAATCCAAACAAGAAACCCCTCCAATACACTACTACTTAACTTTGTCGATCGAGGAGGTTCGTTAACTTCAAATATGCGATCGGAATAACCTCATCCCCTCTTTCAACCAAATGTGTTCTAAACTCCCATCTCTATCCAGGAGACATACCACTACGCTCTTGTACTACACTCAGCCCTTGCGAAATCAATAATGAGTTTAAACTCAGTCCTTGATGTTTAAATTGTAACCCTAAGGCTACCCAGGTGTTATATTAAATCTCCCCTACTTGAACTATCCTTAATCCTCATACAAACAGATTAGAATCCAACACATGAATCTAGCAACCGAAATCTCTTTAACTTTAATTATTATATTTCTAATCAATTAAATCCCAATCAAATTAATTCAAATCTTAACTAGGGCTTACTTATCTTCTCTAAGTCCCATAATATCCAATTAATAATCACCGAAGATCTACAAAAGTTTTGGGATAAGAACCAACATTAAAAAAGAAACAACATCATGAATTCTCATATTTTATATACTCAGAAAAATCAGATCCAAAAATTATTCAAATCATCAATCCGACTTCAGATTTGGATTCTACACGAAAAATTGAGTCAGGTATGTGTTTTGAGTTTTTCTTAAATCTCATCCAAATGCACTCAAAAAGAAGATCTAAACCTTCCAAATTGGCTCTTCTCATTCCACTCGTTTTTGCCTCTTTTCCCAGAAAATTATCAACATATATCTTCAAGAACACTAAATTTTTTTCAGAATTTCTTCCACAGATTGATGAATATTTTTTGGATTACTAACTACCTACAACATGAGTTTAATTCCTATATATTTTTAGATTCCAAAAATCCATTAACAACTATATCCTTTCATCTTCCAAGCATGAAAATCATCTCTTTTTATAACTATCCTAACATGGACAATATACGAACTTAAATTGCAAATATCAAGCACTTGCCTCTAATGAAGATCTGACCCTTTGAAGTTGAATAACACAGGTGGTGATGGTGGTGGTGACCTTTGACCGTTGGTTCTCCTCCTTCCCAAGCAAACTTCTTTTTCTTTACAAGCAACCTTCCACTCTCTCTAAGAAGATGACTTTTAAATTTTGTGTAGAAGATATGAAATGAACCTACATACACTAATCTACAAATACTTATAATAAGACAAAACTCGAAATCACTATTCATCCCCCTTATAAAAATAACCAAAATGCCCTTTTGGGTTGTCTTTTCATTTCCAAATGATCCGAGACTCAAAATTAACATCCAAAAAGACTTTTCTGACTATTTCGAACCTTCCGGACGCAACGACGCAGTCGAAATAACTATACGGTCAATAGAAAATAAATTTTCTTTTTAATTTAATAAATTAGTCCCGACACGTCCCATACCGCATCTGACTAAAAATTCAAATTATCGAATTTATATCATACCGTCATATCAATGACATCACATTCATATATTACCTAAATATCTTTAAGTAATATTCAGAATCATCCATTTTAATATCCACAATTCGGATAAAACCCAAATGAATTAATTTATAATAAGATCCAATTAATCCATTAATTTAAAATATAACCCATTTTAAAAGTCATTAAAATTATGGGGTATTACAACGTGTTGTTTTGCTTTAGTGATGGAGTTTATGGGTTTATTTTGAGTGTGTTGTACTAGTTATTACGCCTAGGAGATTTAACGGTGTATATCATGTATGCGCCGTATTTACGACCTTTTGTGCGTAATTTTCTGGATATTTGTTGACGCCAAAATCTTATTAGACTTTTATGAGAATTTAGGGATGTGACAACTCTTGATTTAATTAACTGTCAAAACAAGATGCAATCTTAATAACTCGTAGACCCATGTAATCAATTTATACTAATTAACTCGGGGTGAGGGATATTCGATGCAACCTATTGTTTTTATTCTCTTTGTTAACGTAGTTTAATTTACCCACGCCTAGATTAATCTTTTCCTTTCTTTTATCTTTTATTTTTAGTTAGAAAAATATATTTTACACTTTTATTGGGGAATATCAAACCAGTTAAATTCTAGCAACTCGTCTTTGTGGATTCGATACCCGGACTGGCCGCTATACTCCCCTAAAACAGTGTAGTCATAGTTTAGGTTTTTGTATAGAATTAGTGAGCCAAATATAAAAAGACCAACGCATAGGTAACTCTCGCGTCGCGGCGAAACTCTATATATCAATTGGCGATAGCCGGCGTAAATTGTGTGTAAAATATGTCGTTGGGCGTTTATGCCTCTACACAAACAAATACCTAGAATTGGCACACTAATTACAGAGTGCAGTGGCAACTAAGGATCGAATCCACATAGACTAGTTATAGAATTCTATTAATTTAATACTTCACGAATAAAAGTGTAAAAGATGATATGTGAGTAAATCATTAAACTAGGCATGTATTTAAACTTAGATTAAATAAAATGAGTAAAACTATAGGTTGAGAATCATCTCCCTCACACGGGCTAAATAGCATAAATGGTTACATGAACATAAAAGCGCTAACGAGATTAATCACATTTTGACAATTAATTAAACCTAGAGTTGTCACCCTCTAAATTTTCATAAAACCTTAATTTGAGTTCGGTATCAAAGAATATTCTCGGAATTACACATGAAAGGTTGTAAATACGGAGCATACGTGATATACCCCGTTAAATCTCCTAAGTGTCATTAAAAGAATAATTAACTCATTAAAACAGCCCTAGACCCATCATACCATAACAAAGAAACTAATTAATCCATATGAGTTTAACAATCTTAACCTAGATTAAGTTACCTACCAAGCATGTTAAATGACATTAATTAAATGAAAGCAAGTAAACCTACTTAACAAAGTAAGAAAACTAATAACAAAGAAAGAGAAAGAACACTGGAAGCTTGGATAAAAGAGAGAGATATGATGAATAGTGTTCTTACAAACCAAAGTGGGTAAACCCTAGGGAAGAGAGAAGCAAAAACCCAACAATCCCCTTCAAACCCTAATCTCCCTAATATGCAAGATGATGAAGATGAAAAATAGATTGTTATGAATATGTCTTCCAAAAACCCACTTAAGAAATAAGTGGTAAAATAAATAGAGATAAAAGAAATGATTTGTGCAAAGTGGTTTTAGTGTTATCCTTCCTACGCGAGAAATCTCGTAACTTCTTTGTTATTGATCGGAATCGCGCATCATCAGAGGCCACACGAAGTTGACTCAGAGGGATTCAGCTTTCGTGAATAAACTGTCTAGAAACCCAAATTGTGAAATTACTAAAATGCCCCTGTACATGCGATTGTCGACGAAACTTCCTCAGAATGCTACAAAACTTCACACTAATCACCTTAATACCTACAAAAGCTCAATTATACCTCGTAAAACATATAAACATATAAAATAGAGGTTTTATGGTTAACGAGAATAAATATAGAAATGAAGGTACCCTAGGGGGCTAAAATGCATAAGTAAAGAGGGTGAATATATGCAATATTCGAACCGAATCACACCCCCTAACTTACACATTGCTAATCCCTAGAAATGAAATACAAAGTAAGAAGAACTATAAGTAAACCACAAGAAAGGATATGTATAACGGAGATAAATGCAACACATTTAGCACATGCAATAAGGCGTTAAACCCCTAAGTTACCCTAGTGGACAAGTGTTGTCTCGTGACAGTTTTCATGGATGAAACCCACAAACATCAAATTTTCTCAAAATATGCCCAACCAACCAATATGACAAGATCAACAACAATTAAATTTATCGGGCAATTATTGAAATTTATCATCGGGCAATTATTGAAATTTATCATCGGAAACAAAGGCAAAATGCCTAAAAAAGGAGAAAAAAGAAAGAAAATATTTTTGAAAATTTTAATTTTTACAAGAAAAGTATGCTTGAAAATAACATATAATCAAATGAAAGAAACTACCAACGAATGAATAGAGTAACCCACACCCCCTAACTTAAAACCTGACATTGTCCTCAATATGAATTAAGAACCAAGTTAAAGAGAGAAAAAGAGCGATATTACCTACAATGGAGTGATCTCAGAAAAGTACAAGTCCAATGATTCGACAAAACATGTTAGTAACAAGCATAGCAAAAACAAATAATAAAAACTTAACTAATTACACTAGAGTATAAGTAAAAAGGAAAATAAATTAACTATTTACAACCTACAATTTTAACTTCTAACTAACTATACACTAGAAGTTGAAATTTTTGAGGGTCCACCCAAAATATAATTTGACTTTGGAGGATCAACGGTGGACCCTCCCTTTCATGCATGCCTCCCGGAATATAGGAATTCTGTTTGAACAATGGAAGGAATGTGAGTGGTGGAAAAGGTGAACCATCGCCAATTATCAATTTTGGGCGGACGATGGGTGATTTGGATAATAATGGGGAGAGGTACACATGGGTTCCAAAAAAAATTGAATGTCCTCCCAAATATTTTTCAATTGGAATGGGAGGTGGCGCACATGAGGGAAATGATGCCTTCATGGAAGGAGAATCGAGCTAGTACTCCTCGTCGGTGAAAAGGTTTGAAAGTATAAAGTTTGGAACCGATTCATCGGGTACTAGCATCAGTGTGACGATAAAGAATAAAGACGGGGAAGAAAGAAATTCAATCTCAAGAGATGAGTTATCATCACTCAAAGATTGAGTTTTGAAAGAAATAGGATCATTTTCAATGAGACTTTCTTCTTTGAGAATCAAGGAAGAAATCATTTCACGGCAAATAGATACTACGTCCATTTCTTCTTCATTTTCATTCACTATTGTACCATGGGCCAAATGAGAGATGGTTTATTCCAAAGTAGGCAAAAACTCCTCATTTGGTTCAAATCATTCCTCATTTTCAAAAGTCTTAGAAGAAAAATCGTCATCAAATTCAAATAATAAATCCAACTCATGTTCCTAACAACAATTTTCTTACTGATAACAGTTTTCAAATTTATCATTCTCAAGCATGTGCAAGACCTCACCGAAAGTCATAGGGCGAGTAGTAGGTTCTTGCAAATGAGAACTTTGAAAGTTATCATCAGAATGACTATCAAAATCATTAACAGAAGAATTTTGAAAGCTATTGCAATCCGTTTCAAAATTCTTATCATATGGATCATTCCCAAAATTCCCAAAATCCATATCTTGACTTTCGTAATACTCACCCAAAGTCATTTTAGATGTTTCAATTTTTTGGATTTGTTAGTATTGACCGAAAGTCATAGGTGTAGGAGAATTTTGAGAATTATCATTACAATTACCCAAAAAAATAGAATAAGACATGCTTACTCCAAAATAAAGCTCGAGAGGGAAAATTCCATAAAGATGATGTGCGTCGGTAAAAATTCAAGCGGTTCTTGGCGCTCAAATGTAGAAATCCTACAAAAAAGGCTAAAATAAACAAATTACAAATACAAAAGAAAAATACTACAAAATAATAAGACAATTACAATATATAACAAAACACTCCCTGATAACGACGCCACTAGCAAAGCCCCTGCTACAGTATTTGTCATGGCCAAGTACAAAAGTAGAGGGAGACCTAGCTGCATAGGCATAAGTATTAGAGTTTGGGTAAGGTATTACTTGATTATGTTGAAGGCTTCCTAACATGCCTCATTATAGACTTTGGTAGAATCCTTCCGGAGGAGTTTGAAAATGGGTTCAGAAATAGAAGTCAGCTAGCTAATGAACTGGCTGATGTACTATAATTTTCTCAAGAATCCCCAGACTTCCTTCTCCATTCAGGGTGGTGGCATTTTGAGTATATCTTTCATCTTGGTAGTATAATACCCCGTATTTTTGAAAGATTTTATTTTAATTCTGGGATTACTTAATTTAAATGGGAAATTATTTATAATTAATCTGGATTTAAGTAAATAATTACTAACGTGATGAGAGATACTATTTATTGATGTGAATTATGTTGAATATTACTTAGCGAGTAGAGTAATATATGATTATGATAATATTAAAGTTATCGTGATTGAAAAATACAGCAGCTATAGTACACTTAGTTGGGACGCACGTGTGAGTCATGCCAGGACTAAAATGAGGGATTAAAATATAATTTTGTTTTTGGTTATTCGAATGGCTCTTTTGAGTACGCCAATGTGTCTGTAAGGGTCCAGATAGTCAGAAAAGTCTACTCGGGGGTTTAGTTTCAGGTCCGGGGCAACTTTAGGCCAATCCGACGCCCCAGAGGGGTATTTTTAGCTTTTGAAAAAATTGGGATTAATAAATGGGTGAAAATTGGAGAAATATATTTGCATGTATGTGGGAGATTGATCGAGCGGTAAAAGTCTGTTTGTGTGAGGACACAATCATTATGTGTTTCGCCGCCGCGATGCAAAAACCTAAACTACAACTACACTTGACAAGCAAGCACAGCGGTAAGTCGGGTATCGTAAGAAATCCACAGGGAGTGATTAAATTTTAGATTTTAATTGTTTAATTACTTCAGGAATAAAAGTGTAAAATAAATAAATGAAAAGGTGATGGTTGGGAATGGTGACAAAAGAGAAAAAGTAAGAAGTTAGCACTATACTACAATTAATAAAACGAGAGTCGGGATCGCATCCCCACCATGGGCTAAACAACTAATAATTAGAATTTCGGTTCGAAAACATTTAATCGAGCATTTTCAACTAAGCATAAACATCACACAATAAGGAATTTAACCCAAAGTTGCGACATTAAACATTTAATAAAAAATGGTCACACACGGATTAAATTGGGATTGTCGCTATAAACACTAAAGTTGCGTGACAAATAAAGTTAAACGCATAACAATCCTACTTTAATACAAACGGTTTCAATTAAATACAATTTTACCCAAAACCTAACTTTCGGAGCTCGACACCCATTAATGGCGGAAATGCAATCCCAACCCGTTATCTACGGACAATACATGGATTAAACTACTTTAAACAACAACTAAACTAATTAAAGCAATAAATGACAACAATAAACTAATTTGAATGCATGTAAACTAACTAGAAAGCAAGAACTAATGAAATACAAACTATATTAAGGAAGAGGATGATGAATAGTGTAACTTACAACCCAATTGGGTGTCAAACCAAGAAGAATCCAAGCCAAACTCTACAAAACCCTCAAAACCCTTAAAAAACCAACCTAAATCTGATCCCCCATAATGTAAAATGAACCCCCCACTTAATAGAAATATTTTTTCATAAATACCCCACCAAAAACCCACTTAAAAATAGAGTTTTGCGTACTTTCTGTAGGGCCAAATCGATTTGGAAAAATTCCGAATCGATTCGCACCTACAGGTCTGCAATTCTGCAGCTTTGACATGTTTTACGGAAAATTCTTCCATTTCTTCATTATAACTCGGAATTAGGCATGATCGGGGGCTACGCAAAGATAACTCAGAGGACTAAAACATTTAAGAAGACATTGGGCCAAAAACCCAAAATATGAAATGACTAAAATGCCTTTGAATGTGACCTTGAGTGTACTTTTTAAGTAAAAATCATCCTAAAAATGCCATAACTCCATCATTACAACTCGGAATCATGTACCGTCAGCGGCCACGCGAACAGAAATAAAAGGGCTCCAACTTCCGTGAAGAGCTCGGGATTCAAACCCGAATGCTGAAATTACTAAAATGCCCCCGAATCTGCAAAAGTCGATGAAACATTTTCGGCAAACGTCCGAACTTCATACTAAGCATCCAAATACCTACAAAAACTCAATTAACCCCTGCAAAAGATGTTAACATATAAATCCGAGGTTGTCTGGTTAACGAGCATAAGTATAGGTATTAAGATACCCAAGGGGGCTAATAAGGAGTAGGTTAACGGGTGAAATACGCAATATTTGCGTCGTATCAGAGATTTAGGGTAAATAATAGGAAAATCCAAGAGATATCCGAAGAGGAAGAAGGAGAAGAGGTTCCTAGGAGTTCCAAGGCTAAAACTAGTCACCTTTCACCAAAAACATCACCAACGTGTAAATCGGGAAGAGGAGAATTCATCTATAACAATTTGAAGTGACGAATCAGACCTTCGTGAAAATCCAATTGTTTATCTTGCTTAATTTTAGAGCATATAATGTCCATGTTAAATTAGTTGGTGATTTATTCATGATATTATGGAATTGGGTTTTAAATCTATGATCGTGGTATAGGTTTTGCATGTAGATGAATAACAATATATTGGGGATTAGAAATCTGAATTTTATATGTTAAATCACGAATTTAAATATGGGTTTAGTTGTGATTAATGGTGATTATGTGAATTTAGGGCTTTTTGATCATTTGAGGAATTAATATGAATTCATGTTATAATTTTAAGGGATTTGATGTTTAAATGTGTTGGAAAGAATTCTATTACTAGGAGGTACAAGATAGAATCGTTGGATTTGAGTTAGGATGAGTTTTGGATGATTTTTATGATGAAAAAGTTGGAAAAACCCAGGTTTTGGAGGTCAGGGACGAAGTTCGATAATCTCGATCGAACAACCTGTGACGTTCGAACGACCTCGTTCGAACAAGATTTCCAATGACCTATCCAACGAGAATTTAGAGTGTAGTTCGTTCGAAGTTGAGGATCTCGTTTGAACAACCTTATTTGAACTAGATTCTAACGAAAATTCAGTGCCTAGTTCGTTTGAATGAAAATTTCCCCACTTCTAACGAGATTTCAAAAATTTTAAATTTTTGCCCAGACAAGTTAAAACCTTACGAGGTTAATTGAGTGAGAGAGAATGACCTACGCTATTATTGAGTGACCTCATTACATAGCCTAGTGGTGAGATGATTGTGTAACAACAAAGAGAATATGTTGGAAAAAGAGGACCTTATAGAATATATACGATAGAGAGATTAATCGTACGGATAGAGTAACGTGAGTATTAGAGATAATAATACTACATATAAATTCGGGGATTTGGGTTGCGTGAATACCTAATGATTATTATAGGTTGTGTGTATGTACCTATTAGTTGAATTATTGTATGTATTACATACCTACGTTGCTTGCTATCGGGTGGAGGTTGCGCGTTGTGGACGATCATATCTTGAGGAGCCTTCGGGGGGATTTTTCTTCATGTCACTAGAAGATAGAACCTTGGTACGGGCTATCAGTGAGAACGATAGTGTTGACGGTCATATGGGTGCATAGGTCTGTGCGTATCCCATAGGCTTGAAACTATGTTCGCCTCCAATATGTGTGTTTATTTTGATGGTTCGTGAGAGATTGAACCTATAGTCCTTCATGCAATGACCGATGCACCGGAACATAATAGCCGAGTATGCATTGCACAAATGGGGCCCTAACCCAAGGGTGAATAATTAGTACATACATATATATATATATATATATATATATATATATATATATATAGAGAGAGAGAGAGAGAGAGAGAGAGAAATATATGTATACCTGTTACTTATTTTACTGTGCGTATTTCATAGATATGGAAATAATTGATATTTAAAAATATTCTTAGTGAGAAAGAGAATACCTATGAGAATAACGGTTGTGTGGTTGAATAAATATCTTTAAACATATGGTAATATGTGATACGGGTGATATGGGTAAATGCATGAAATTATTGGTGTGATAATAGTCATCTTCGAACTAGTTAGGAGGGATAATAAATCTAGGATGGGTTAAATATATGCATTAGGTGTGCACATTAAATGAGAGGTGACTATCTCAAGTGAGAGTACGAGAATCTAACATGCACACTGTATGTGCTATTATTTTCATTTAAGCCCTTGTTGATTTTTAAACTATTTTCAACTCGGGCTCTGACTTGTTGCAAATCTCTTTTCTTTTGTTAAATTATTTTAGGTTCCCAGCGACAGGGACACCAAGGATAGGAGTTATGTTCATTTGACGAGTTGTATCTTTTGTGGAAGTTATAGGACTTGGTAGTAGACGCCTCCATAATTCTCATTCTTATATCTTGAGTTATTTATTTCAGTTAGGGCATGTTTCCCCCTTTTAATTATTCCAATAGTTGGAGATTGTGGATTCATATATTACTTCTTCTATTGTTGGTTTACTTTGTCGGACTATTGTATTTGGGATTTAGTCTAGGAGTGTTTACTCGAGTCACCTTTATTACCTTAGTCATTTTATTTCATATGAGATTCGTTTGAATGGTGCATGATTAGTAATTGGTTAATTTAATTTTTATGTTAATTAAAAGATAAAATTTTGACATCAACCTTTTTAAATATTAGGTAAATAGTGTGAATAATAAGGTTTTCGACAATTATGCATATTTTGAACCAACTCGATGTTCTGAAATAATTTAATAAACGACTAATCACCCGATATTTAATTAGGCGGGGTGTCACAGGTAGGGTCTGCTTTTATTCCCTTCTTTATCAATATGAATCCCAAAATCTTTCCTTTCGTGAAGCGAAAAATGCATTTATATGGGTTTAACCGCATTTGCTATCTCTATAGTCATTGGAAGAACTCTCGGAGGGCAGGAACATGACCTTCCCAAGTTTTAGACTTAATGATCATGTCATCTACATAGACTTCGACCTCATTGTGTATCAAATCATGTAATATGTCCGTGGCAACCCTTTGGTAGGTAACCCCTGTGTTCTTAAGCTCGAATGACATAATCGTGTAACAAAAGGTTCCCCAGCGGGTGATGAATGCAGTTTTCTCCTGATGGTCAGGGTGCATCTTGATCTAATTGTATTCAGAAAATCCATCGACGAATGACTTGAGCGCATGTCTGGTTGTGTTGTCCACAATCATGTCACTGTTGGACAATGGGTAATTGTCCTTTGGAGATGCTCTGTACAAATCTCGGTAGTCGATGCACCTGTGAACGTTTCTCCCTAATTTCAGTATGGGTACAATGTTGACAATCCATGTGAGATGTTTGATCACATGGATAAAGCCTACATTTAATTGATTACCTCTTCTTTGACTTTGAGTGACCATTCGGTGCGGAGCTTTCATAACTTTTGTTTGACCAGTTTGACTTTGAGTGACCATTGTTCGGGAAAGACATAGACGGGGAAGTCTTCACCCTCCCTGACGAATATTCCATTCAAAAAATCCCTCGAATAGTCTTGGCATATTATAAACTCCTTTTCAGCCGTGGTTGGTGGAGCATTATGAGTTCTTCTAGTAAAGGCTGATAACCCAAGCCACATAGGGAAAAATCCTCTTTCATGACTATGGGCTCCAGTATCCCTTTTTCACGTCACTCCGTCCCCAATCCAGACATGAAGTTCATATTCTTGAACATTTGTATTACATTGACTGATATGCCCTATATGTACCCAACTACTCAGAGACATCTACCTCGGCCAAGGAGATAGCCGAGGTTGGAGGGGTCATAGATTGGTAGCCAGCATACTCGTCCTAATCAAGGTCGGCCATGGCCGACGTTACTAGTCTCGCATTCAGACAACAGTTGAGATCTTCATGATGTATAGAGGCAGACTACTCATCAGGCCACCCAAGGTTGACAACCTCGGCTAGGTGCAGGCCGAGGTTACACATCATAACTAGCCTCGTTTATGAATAGGCCGATGTTCCTGCTACGCCACCATTACCTCGGCCGAGGCCGATGTTACGGTCCCACCGGCCTTACCTCGGATCTTCCCCTGAGCCAAGGTCACCACTGATAAAGTAGTTACCCTACCACACCAACCTCTTCCTCTTTCAGGCCGAGGTAGGGACCAGTCACAGATGACCGAGATCTTATGCGCATATGTGTGGCTAGGAACACATGTACATAAATCAGTTATAACCAAATCATTCCCCTCACATGAGGGAATATTAAGGTCATCATTATCTGCATGAGATCATCCAGGTGTCATTCTCATACTTGTTCGATCCTCATGCACATGCTCATTGCATGCTTAGGGGTACACTACACCCCCCAGGCACTATATATAGAGGTCATACTCTACCTTGAAAAGGATCAGAAATTAGCAACCATAGCTAAAACTCTCTCATTTTACATAGTAGAGATAGAAAGCTTGAGATATTGTATCCATGGCCATTAGTGCCCTCATAAAGTGATATTAATCACACACTTGCACAGTGGATGTAGGACATATCGGTTGAACCACTTATATTTTGGTGATCTTCCTCTTCTCCTCACCTCCTTCTACTATATGCCTTTATACTGCCATTGTTAACATGGAATTGAGCTTATAAACACCTTGAAGGGTGGTGCTATTTCCAGCATCATCATTTTGGCTCCGTCTATGGGAATCGAGAAGCTATCTCTTCCCCTTTTATTCGCTTAACCTCACCAGAGACTTTGGTGGTGAACCAGGCCTCACCCCTTGCGTGGAGTTGTTTCACCATTGAAAGAGGTCTTGTAAGGTATTAAGCTCATTTACCACACCATCTCTTTTGTGCTAACACATGGCACCAGAATTACCACCACCTCTTCTGTCGCCTAGTGCGGGGGACCTAGCTCTAGCCAGGCACTGCCCCAATTCGAAATAGCGGAGGTTGCCGCAGCCTTGAGGTCTTTGGCTGAAACACAACAAGAAATGCAAGAGAAATTTCCACATCTTAGTCAAAATATGATGAGACCACCTGCAGTCTCACCGAAAATGATCACTCCGGCGGCTGTTCAGCCTCATCCTGACACCAGAGGACCACCCCAGGCACCGCGGAAAGACCAATCTACGCCCCAACAGAGGAGGGACATTGATGACCCTAGGCGCTTGCACCTGGGGAGGCAAGGAAACCCTTGCCCTGAGGATAAGTATGATGATTTAGAGGCGAAAGGTGTTCCGGAAGATTGTTGGGAGACGTATGAGGTTTCAAACAATACAGTTCGTCTTATCCAACGAAGCCAAGGTTGTGGGGGAAGAAGAGGTGGAGAAGCCCAACAACGAGGATCAACTTTTAATCGACTGAGTAGAGGGTCAGCCTTTGAAAGGCTCGGCCCCATAAATGACCTAAGACAAAGGTTGTCAAGGTTGAGAAGTGCAGCCAGCTCACAAAGGGAAGAGAGACAACATCGACCTCATCAGGGATGAGGAAGAGACCAAGAAGAGGTGAACAACAAATGTTCTGCCGTGGATGGGGAACCCTCAGTTCACCCCTTGGAGGTAGCCAGGGATAACCTCGGCCAGGCCGACATTGCAAGACCATGGAATGACTCCATCCAACGTCTTGAGGATAAGATAGGAGACCTCATCAAAAGTCGAGACCCACTACAAAGAGGTTTCTTAGAGGGCTCTCCGTTCGTGGATAAGATAGTAAGCTTCCCTACCCCAGCCAAGTTCAAGCCACCCACGGTGACTCCCAAGTATGACGGTAGCACCAATATTGTACATTATATTGAGATGTACCAGTAGACAACATAAATCTACTCAATACCAGATGAGATAAAGTGTCGGGCCTACTCCGGGATCTTAACGGGAGTTGCGCACATGTGGTTTACTTCTCTTCTGAAGAATTCAATTGAGAACTTTAAGGGTTTGGCTGAATGGTTCATTCACAATTTCTTCTTTGGGGTAAGACCTCAAAAGAAGACCACCCATCTGTTATACGCCAAGCAAGTCAAGTATGAGAGCCTAAGAGACTACATCGCCAGGTTCAACAAAGAAAAACTTGAAGTTGAAGATTACAAAGAGAATATTGCCATGACCGCCCTCATAGGAGGTCTTTATAAGGGGAAGTTGTTGTGGAAACTTGCGGAAGACCCTCCAAAGTCCATGGCGGAGCTATTGGCAATTGCGGGGAAGGTCATGAATACTAAAGAGGCCATGGATGCTAAATATGAAGACTAGAACGACGATAGTAGCTGAAAGTTCTAATGAAAGAAGGATGGAAATAAGAGGTCAGCTGATGATAAGTTTGCGCGTTATACCCCTCTTACGGTAAACTGTGAACACATCCTTAATGAGATTAAGAATGATCGATCCCTAAGATGGACAGAGAAGCTAAAGGCTCCTTCACATAAGAGGAACCAGAACTTATGGTGTCAATTCCACCAAAACCATGTCCATATAATAGACAAGTGCTTCGTCTTGAAGGATAAGATCGAGAAGATGTTTAAGTGAGTAAATTTGAGGAAATATGTTGATGGCAAAGCTCCCAAAAGGGGAAGAGATGACCCCAAAAAGAAGAGGAATGATAGATGTCATAACGATACCACAGAAAGAAGAGATGGTGACTCAGACGGGGATGACAAAGATGATCCAGACCTCCCGCCAAAAGATGACAACACCCCGGTGAAGAGGGTTAGTATGATCTCCTTTGGCATTAGTACCATATGCGGAGGACTTTCGGGGGGTGGTTTTGAGGTTGCTAATAGAAAAGCTCATGTGGAAGAGGCCAAATCAGTGGCCAAACTTGAAGTGGTAAACCTGACATCTTCTAAGACTACGCAGAAGAGAAAGAAGGTAGACATGGACACTCTCGTAGTTGGGTTCTCCTGACTCGACTTCAAAGGCATCCTAGGTCCACATGATGACCCTTTAGTGATCACGACAAGAGTTCATGGATGTGAGGTAAAGAGAATTCTTATAGACGAAGGAAGTTCGACAGATGTGATGTTCTGGCCCTGCTTCAAAAGCCTAAGCCTTACCAGAGCTAGGCTGGTACCCTATCATCATCCGTTAATGGGGTTCAACGGTGAAAAGGTCCGTCCGTTGGGCATGTATGAGATAGACGTGCAAATGGATGATGAGTGGCCTAAGAGGTTAACCCAGAAGATCAATTTTTCGTTATGGATGAAAATGTCTTCTCGGGCTATAACCTCATCAAAGGAAGAGTAGCCCATAAGGAGTTTGAAGACGTGCCCTCGACGGTCCACCAGATGCTAAAATTCCCGACCCCCTATGGGGTAGGGGAAGTGCAGGGTGACCAGACCATAGCACGAGAATGCTACTTCAACTCGACTGAAGAGAGGAAGGATCATAAGAGAGAAACTACCATATATAACATTGATACACTCAACCCCAGAGTTGAAATGAAATTAAAGAAAAGAGAGGCCACAGAAGAGGTAGAATCCATCGTCCTCAATGAGGATGAGCCGAAAAAAACCGTCCAGGTAGGCAAAACCTTAAAAGCGGAAATTAAAGAAGAGTTGATAGACTTCTTAAGGAAGAGGCAGGGTATCTTTTCCTGGAGTCACGCAGACATGCCTGGCATCAACCCTGAGGTTATATGTCACAAACGCAACGTGACTAAGGATGCTAAGCCAATCAAACAAAGATGAAGAGTTTACTCCAGGGAGAAGTACGACGTCATTCGGGAAGAGGTCAGGAAGTTGGAAGAGACTGAGTTTATCAAGGAAGTCATATATCCAGAATGGCTATCAAACGCAGTCATTGTACCCAAAGCCAACGAAAAATGGAGAATGCACGTAGACTTCACCGACCTGAACAAGTCTTGCCCAAAAGACAACTATCCCTTACCTCAGATCGACCAAATGGTAGATGCAACTGCAAGTTATGAGCTCATGAGCTTTATGGACGCGTATTCAAGATACAATCAGATCTTCATGGATGCTGAAGACTCAGAAACGATAGCCTTCATTACTGACAAAGGGACGTATTGCTACAAGGTGATGCCATTCGGATTAAACAATGCAGGGGAAAAATATCAGTGTCTTATGAATAAGATGCTCGAAGACCAAATAGGCAAGACTAT
This sequence comes from Sambucus nigra, assembly GCA_949130495.1. Taxonomy (NCBI): domain Eukaryota; kingdom Viridiplantae; phylum Streptophyta; class Magnoliopsida; order Dipsacales; family Adoxaceae; genus Sambucus; species Sambucus nigra. Next base: position 548,289,352 of record OX422212.1, on the reverse strand, counting down.
GGAGGTGTATATAGACGATATGTTGACGAAGAGCTTAAAGGCCTGCACTCATGTGGCAGACTTGGAAAAGACCTTCAATACTATGGACCTGTACAGGATGAAACTCAACCCGGTAAAGTACATCTTCGGGGTAGGAGCTGGGAAGTTTCATGGATTCATCGTCAATCAAAGAGGAATAGAGGCGAACCCTGAGAAAATCAAGGCTTTGCTCGACATGAAGACACCTAGGAGTATCAAGGACGTTCAGAGGCTCACTGAAAGAGTGGCTACGCTCAACAGATTTGTTTTCAGGGCGACCGACAAGTGTCTTCCGTTATTCAAGGTGCTTAGAAAGGCCTTCGAGTGGGACAAAGAGTGTGATGAGTCCTTTGATCAACTCAAGTCATACCTTGGATCTCCCTTGCTCTTATCTCGGCCAATAGCGGGAGAGAGGCTGTTTGTTTATCAAGCAATATCTGAATCAACTATAAGTGCGACCATTATACGGGAGGACGTTGGGGTTCAAAGGCCCGTATAGTTCAATAGTAAGGCCCTTCAGGGATCTGAAAAGAATTACCCTTGCATGGAAAAGTTAGCCTACGCCTTGATACATGCCTCTAGGAAGATGAATCCTTACTTTCAAACTCATTCTATAGTCGTCCTCACTAAATCCCCACTAAGACAGGTCCTCTATAAACTTGGGAAGTCAGGAAGATTGATGGCATGGGCCATGGAACTAGGGGAGTATGACCTTACCTATCAGCCTAGGACGTCCATCAAAGGGCAGGCACTTGAAGATTTTGTCACCGAGTTCACACAGGAAGAGGCTGAGGTTGAGAATAATCTAGAGACTGGAGAAGGGACAAACATCAACGTCTTTCGACACCCGGAAGAGGTTATGCCTGAAGCACCTTATACATTTGACTTATTTAAGTCTATATTGTATAAGTGCTCAACTAATTTGGAAATAGTGACAAAATCGGTTGTCTAACCTAGAATATAAAGAGCCTCAGAATTAATCTCTCTAATCCTCTTCAATAATCCAAGAAGGTATAAATTGGATCACACTACACACATTAGAAGTGCATACATGTGTAAATATTGTTTAAAATTGATTATGTGTTAAATTCCCTTTAAAATGTTGTTTTAATAATCTTTTGGGAATTTTTAAACATTTTTAAAATAATGTTTTCATAAATAAAAGTGTGATTATAAAATTTGTGGGGTTAATATGGTATTTTGAAAATATCATTTTTTAGTGGAATGTTTGATTGGGTAGAATGTAAATGCGCTAGAGACTTCAGGGTGCTGCCTGTAATTAACTTTGACGCGCGTTTGCAAGCCACTCTTAGGCCAACACTTGTCACGTTCCTGATTTATCAATTTGTGTTTCTTATGTGAGAGGGTTCCCTGGTGGTTTGCGGATCGTTAGATCTATCCTTATCGATGGCATGCATGTGTTTTAAACCTATCCTTGTGCTATCCTGTGAACCATTCACATTCGACTTAACCACCGCCTTCGTATAACCCTTGGATCAAGTCAATATTACCAAGACTTAATCTCAGCCCTTGATTGCCTTCGACTATCCAGAACCTTCCTCCACTCCAATAAAAGCCCTCTAATTCTCAACCTTTTAAGACTTTTGGCAGTCGTCATTTCTGAGAGAAAAAAATAGAGAGAAGAGAGAAGTGATAGAGAAGAGAGAAAAGAAAAGAGAGAAGAGAGAGAAAGGGAAAACTGTGTTAGCCAAACCCTAACCCTAACCCTAACCCTAAACACTTCATATCTAATTCAAACCTTCGTATATACATAACCCCAAACACAACCTTGAGTGTTTGAGAGAAAGTGGTGTTACTGGTTTTTTCATATTGAAGCTGTAACCTCTTAATCAGTGATCTTATTACCAACTTAAACATTCGTGTGAAGATCTGTATTTCTTCTTTATAGAAATTGTAGATTTACACTCTGCATGTTATATTTCACTAGATCTGCATGTTTCTTTCTCGATTTAAGAAAATCCTTACTGATTTAGTTTTGAAAATGTTTTATGGTTTCTATTCTTATGAAACTTAACCTTGACCTAATTGGATTCACACTTGGAGATTTTCAATCTCAAAATTATTTTTAAAACGGAGATTGATTAAGATCTTGACCGATTTAGAAGCAAGATATCCGTGGAATCTGGGATATATTTAAAGGTCAAAAAGGTTTCAAGTTCTGTAAGAAAGAAAGAAAATAAAATCACAGCATATAGTCTTTATATGTAATTTTCTAGGACTGACTATAAAAACTAAGTGTGTGTGAGTTCATGCAAATTGATAGGAATCACATCACAAACACTTAACACACTACTACACTGGAAGTGTTGTGAATAAGATCAAAGATTATTGAGTCGACAAAAGGAAGCTAAAGCAAAAGAAAGTTATCCAACTGGAAGAACATCATCAACAATTAGATCTATGAGAAGTTAGAAGGACACCAAGTGGGGTGTATTCCTAAACTTAGAATAGGTTGATTTGTGTGCATGTATGTTGTATTGTTTGTAACTGTTATTTGTTGTTAGTGGATTTTTACTTTTGTGACTTAGAAGTCACCGTGGATGTTTCCTCTATTGGGAAAGGTTTTACCACGTTAAAAACTGTGTGTTCTGATTATCTTCATCTCCTCATCTCATTCTATAGTGCGCTGAATTTTTTGAAACTATCTTAGTTTTAAAACTGATTACAAAGTCTTGATTACTCTCGTACATAAGTTTTTGTAAACACATCTTGTTGTTTATAAGTTTTTTTTTCAAAAGAAAAGGGTTTCTTCAACAAACATCTCGGAGTTGCTTATAAAGTTTAATCTTGTATTAAACGGCATTAGCAACGTTTTTCAATTGGTATCAGAGCCCTGTAAACTTTTATTTCAAAAAGATCTTGTGTTTCTGAAATCATTTTCTGAAAAACCTAACTATGGACGAGAAGAATGAAAGGTTTGGTAATCTGTCCAGACCTCCACTCTTTGATGGAAACAACTTTGCTTACTGGAAAGTAAGAATGGTTGCCTTCATCCAAGGGACTTTAGGTGATGATGTCTGGGACATTATTGAAAATGGATATACTTATCCTACTAAACCAGCCACTGAAGGAAGTGATGAGAGGGTAAAGAAAATCTTAAGTGAGTTTACCCAAGAAGAGAAAACTATTTCTCGAAATAACAATAAAGGCAAGAATGCCATTTTTATGTCTATTAATGAGTATGAGTTCAAGAGAATCTCATCTTGTGCCACTTGTAAGGAAGCTTGGGACACATTAATCACTGCCCATGAAGGAGACTCAAGAGTTAAAGCTGCTAAAACTCAAATGCTTACCCAACAGTACAACTCTTTAATTATGTCTGACTCTGAGTCTTTTGATGACTTTTACATGAACTTAATTGATATAGTTACTAAGTTGCATGCTAATGGTATAACATATGATAGGAATGAAATTGTTTCTAAAATTCTAAGATCATTACCACAAAAGTTTGACAGCAAGAGGTATGCTATTGAGTAAATGAGTGATCAAAACCTTACCCCTGAGTTACTCAGTAGAAAACTTAGGAATGTGGAAATGGAATTAGATTTTAAGAAACAATTAAATCAGTCTCAAAGAAAACAACCCAACTCTAACTTGAGTTTTCCCTCTAAAATATCTAAGCATGAGACTAATCTGACCAACTGTGACTCTGATGAGGAATGTGATATAGACAAACTAGATAATCAGATTGCCTTAATGTCCAAAAAATTTAAGAAAATTGTTAAATTTAGAAACAAACAGGAATCTAAACAAGGCAAGCCTAATTATCCTACTGTGTCTAATCCCAAACCTCATGAGAGAGGCCTTGACAAACATTCTAAGGACAAAAACATCAAATCTAACAGAGACCTTAAAAATATTGAATGTTTTAGATGTGGGAAACTAGGTCGCATTGCTCACGATTGCAGAGTTAATCTGAATAAAACCAACACACACAATAGAGCCAATGTCTGTAAAACTTGGGATGATTCAAGTGACTCTGATGAAGAGGAACTTGAGTCATCAAATGTACTTGACCCTTGCATGTCCTTTTATGCTAAGATCATTTACAATGATGATATGCCTGTGTGTGATAATGATGCTCCTACTCCTGCTTGTGTGAATGCTGCTTTGACTGGCCTAGATGCTTTATTATCTGAAAATGTTGCTAGCTCTAGTTCCGTATGTGTGAGTCAAAGTGATCTCGATAACGACGATGTAAATGGGTGCGTGAGTAATAAAACTGAATCGTTAGGGGTCACTACACACACTTCACTTAGCGACTCAGACACAGATGACCTCCCAGATATTCATACTTTGTATGCTAAAACTCTCAAAAAAGGCACTAGACTGGAGAAGACTGTTAGAGACCTGACTAAGAAATTAGATGATCTAAGTCTTATTGTGAAGCTGAATGCCGAAGAGTACACTAACCAGTGTCTTTCTCATCAATCTGAAATTGAAACTTTTGATCAAAAATTAAAAGAGTTGACTAAAACTAATGAAACCCTGGAAATGAAATACAAGGGAACATTATTAGAACTGGAGGAAGCAAAAACAAAGACAACTACTATTTTCAAAAAAAATTCTAAGTTTGAAAACAATTCAAATTGTTTTACTGACTTTGTTGTTGACTCCAAGACCAATTCTGATGATAGAACCGGTATTGGATTTTGACCTAAGAACAAACCACAAACTACAAATCTTGAACCTATTAAGTTTGTGTCTGGGGGCAAAAGACCAATTGAAACATGTCCAGACTTTCATTTTATTAAAAAAGAATTTGATCAAAAGCAACAACAGAAAGACATTGGAGAGTCTAGTAATTCTAAGGCTGAGACTACACTTAAGACTAAATACGTCTGTCCTTTGATCAGAAAGGCTGAATCTACCTTTAAAACCATCCCTCCTAGGAATAGTACTTCTTAACAGAATGTTGTTAAACCCATCTTTAGAAGTTTTCCTAAGGAATTTCATCCCTCAAGAAATCAATATTGCTCCTACTATGACATTTATGGTCATTCTTTTGAAGGTTTTTATGCTAGGCGGCTAAACACCCCTGTTTACAACACTTCTGTCTACAAGAACTTAAACTATTCTAGGAAAAATCGTAACCATTATGTCCTTCCAAGACAACCTGACAAGAACTCTAACTACAGGAATAGAAAGACCAAAACTAAGAGTTCATTTAAGAGAAAGGCTCCCAGAAACTTTCCTAAACCAAAACCTCAAATTTTCCACAATAATCAGTTTGTTGCTCCAAATGTTTTTCGACAAAAAGCTGTTTCTCGAAAATTTTATCAAATGAGGGCAAACTTTCGCAAAATTAAAATTAGAGCTATTTGGGTTAGAAAATATGATCTTGTACCCCAAATGAAGTGTAACACTGTTATCACTGCCTTAAAAGCTGAACACACTTCATCCGGTTGGTACTTAGATTCAGGATGCTCCAAACATATGACAGGAGATGAAACCAAACTCTTAAACAAAACAAGATTTGCTAGAGGCAAAGTAATCTTTGGTAAAGGAGTTTCATCCCAGATCATAGGTAAAGGAACCTTAAAAGAAGAGGGAATGCCTACTCTCGAAAATGTACTATTAGTTAAAGGCCTTAAAGCCAACCTCCTAAGTATATCACAATTTTGTGACTCTGACCATACAGTTACCTTTTCAAAGAACAATTGTAAAATTCTAAATGATAAAGGTAAATGCATTATTACTGGATTTAGAACACCTGACAATTGTTATACTGTCAAGACTGGTTCTGAAACCTGTAACATTGTCAGATTGGATGACAATGAAATCTGGCATAATCGTATGGGTCACCTAAGTTATGATATCCTTGGTAGATTGTCTAGTCAAGAGATTGTTAGAGGAATTCCTAAAATTAAACCTATTTCCAGTGTTGTCTGTGGTCATTGCCAGGAAGGAAAAATAGTTAAGACTTCGCATAAAAAAGTTAAAGACATTCTCACCTCTAGACCTCTAGATCTCATCCTTATGGACCTTATTGGTCCCTCTAGAACTGTTATTCTTTGTGGACATAGTTATATCCTTGTCATGGTTGATGATTTCACATGATTCACTTGGGTTGCCTTCTTGAAACAAAAATCTGACACGTTTCAGATTTTTTTGAAAATTTTACTAAGAATTGAAAATGAGAAGGACACACAAGTCAATCGCATTCGTAGCGATAGAGGGGGAGAGTTCATAGACATAGGAATAGTTGAATATTGTGACTACAACGGTTACAAACATGAATTCAGTGCCCCTAAGACTCCTCAGTAGAAAGGTATTGCTGAAAGGAAAAACCGAACTCTTCAAGAGATGCCACGTGTCATGTTGCATGCCAAATCTCTACCTAAATACTTCTGGGTAGAATCTATTAGAACTGCATGTCATATCATTAATAGGGTTTACCTTAGGAAAAACACTAAACAAACCCCTTATGAGTTGTGGTACGGTAAGACGCCTAATCTGAAATATCTAAGAACTTTCGAAAGTCAGTGTTATGTCTGTAAAGACAGAGAACATCTGTCTAAATTCGAGACGCGTGGTGATAAAGCCATTTTCTTAGGATACTCCCCAAACAGTCATGCTTGTCGTATATACAATCTGCATACTAAGACCCTTATGGAATCGATAAATGTAATTGTAAGAGACACTATTGTCGAAAATAAGATATCTGAGTCACCTATTGTGGTTGAATCTGAAAATGATTTCAAAACTGATTCACCAGAAATAGATGACTCATTACCAATTGAGAGTCCAGAAGTACCTGTGTGGGTCTCTAAAGATCATCCCATTGACAACGTGGTCGGTAATCCTAATGAGCCAGTTCGTACTAGATCGCCGTTAAGAAATTATGCTAATTATGCATGTTTCGTCTCCCTTGTGGAACCGAAAAATGTTAATGAAGCATTGAATGACACACATTGGATTTCTGCGATGCAGGAAGAACTTTTATAATTTGTCATTCACGATGTCTGGTATCTTGTACCCCGGCCTCAAAACAAAAATGTTATTGGCACACGTTGGATCTTTAAGAACAAATCTGATGAAAATGGGGTAATCCTTAGAAACAAAGCTAGACTAGTTGCTCAAGGTTACTCACAAATAGAAGGAATAGATTTTAGCTAGGCATTTGCCCCTGTAACTCGTCTTGAATCTGTTAGACTTCTTTTCTCCATAGCGTGTCACTTAAAATTTATACTTTATCAAATGCATGTCAAGTCTGCCTTCCTCAATGGAATTCTGTCCAAAGAAACGTATGTAGAACAAACGAAAGGGTTCATTGACCCTAAATACCTTGACCATGTTTTCGTGTGAAAAGGCTTTGTATGGCTTAAAACAAGCTCCTCGAGCTTGGTATGAACGCCTTTCCAACTTTTTGTTGGATAAGGATTTTAAGAGAGGAGGAAATGACCAGACCCTCTTTGTCAAACATTTTGACAAAAACATTATTATAGCCCAAGTCTATGTAGACGACATCATCTTTGGGTCTACTTTAACATCTGAAGTTAAATCCTTTTCTGCTATTATGCATAAGGAGTTTCATATGTCCCTTATGTGGGAGCTATAACTTTTCTTAGGATTTCAAGTGAAACAGAATTCTGATGGACTTTTTGTCTCTCAAACTAAGTATGCCTTAGATCTTGTTAAGAAATTTGGTTTAGATAATGCTAAAGTTGCCAAAACGCCAATGAGTATTACTGTTAAATTATGTAAAGATGAAAATGGAAAGTCAGTTGATTCCACACTTTATCGTAATATGATTGGTAGCCTACTCTATCTAAATGCCTCACGACCAGATATAATGTATGTTGTATGTCTGTGTGCTTGTTACCAGAATAACCCTAAAGAGAGCCATTTATCGTGTGTAAAACGTATAATCAAGTACATAAAGGGCACTCTTAATCTTGGACTTAGGTACACTAATGATACATGTAGCACCATCATAGGGTATACTGATGCTGATTGGGCCGGATGTACTGATGACAGTAAAAGTACATCAGGTGCCTGCTATTATGTCGGCAATAATTTAGTTGGTTGGAGTAGCAAAAAATAGAATTGCACATCGTTATCTACGGTTGAGTCCGAATATATAGCAGCAGGAAGTTGCTGTGCTCAATTGTTATGGATAAAACAAATGTTAAGCAACTATGGGATTCAAGAAGATCAGTTACAATTGTATTGTGACAATCAAAGCGCTATTAACATATCTAAAAACTCGGTTCAACACTCGCGAACTAACCATATGAAGATAAGACATCATTTTATACGCGAACTTGTTGAAACTAAGGAGTTAGAAATCCATTACCTGCCTACTGATCTGCAACTTGCAGACATGTTCACTAAACCTTTAGACTATAACAGATTTCTGTAATTGCGTAATTCTATAGGTATGGTATGTGCGGATTAAACTCTGAAGACCTTAATTTTTTACCCTTTGTCCATTTGAGACAAAATGGGGGAGAAATTTGAGTCTTACGGGTTCAATGTTTTGTTCACATTTTATCTAAACTGCTTGATCTTAGTGTGCATATTTTCAGGAATCTCTTCTACTGATTGTCTACCATTTCTAGTATACAAATCTTGTAAATAGTTGAGTTATGTAATTTTTTTGACTTTCTAGGAAATGGGTAGATAGTATCTTTTGTATAGGACTAGGTCTTATTTTTTTTGTTCCCTAAGAGTTTAAGCTAATTCAAAGGAGATTTTGTCTTATATTTCCAAAGGGAGAGATTGAAGCACCTTCTACATTTGACTTACTTAAGTCTATATTGTATAAGTGCTCAACTAATTTGGAAATAGTGACAAAATTGGTTGTCTAACCTAGAATCCAAAGAGCCTCAGAATTAATCTGTCTAATCCTCTTCAATAATCCAAGAAGGTATAAATTGGATCACACTACACACATTAGAAGTGCATACATGTGTATATATTGCTTAAAATTGATTGTGTGTTAAATTCCCCTTAAAATGTTGTTTTAATAATTTTTTGGGAATTTTTAAGCATTTTTAATAATAATATTTTCATAAATAAAAGTGTGATTTTAAAATTTGTGGGGTTAATATGGTATTTTGAAAATATCATTTTTCATTTGAATGTTTGATTGGATAGAATGTAAATGCGCTAGAGACTTTAGGGTGCTGCCTGTAATTAACTTTGACGCGCGTTTGCATGCCACTCTTAGGCCAACACTTGTCACGTTCCTGATGTATCAATTTGTGTTTCTTATGTGAGAGGGTTCCCTTGTGGTTTGCGGATCGTTAGATCTATCCTTATCGATGGCATGCATGTGTTTTAAACCTATCCTTGTGCTATCCTGTGAACCATTCACATTCGACTTAACCACCGCCTTCGTATAACCCTTGGATCAAGTAAATATTAGCAAGACTTAATCTCAGCCCTTGATTGCCTTCGACTATCCAGAACCTTCCTCCACTCCAATAAAAGCCCTCTAATTCTCAACCTTTCAAGACTTTTGGCAGTCGTCATTTCTGAGAGAAAAAAATAGAGAGAAGAGAGAAGTGAGAGAGAAGAGAGAAAAGAAAAGAGAGAAGAGAGAGAAAGGGAAAACTGTGTTAGCCAAAACCTAACCCTAACCCTAAACACTTCATATCTGATTCAAACCTTCGTATATACATAACCCCAAACACAACCTTGAGTGTTTGAGAGAAAGTGGTGTTACTGGTTTTTTCATATTGAAGCTGTAACCTCTTAATCAGTGATCTTATTACCAACTTAAACATTCGTGTGAAGATCTCTATTTCTTCTTTATAGAAATTGTAGATCTACACTCTGCATGTTATATTTCACTAGATCTGCATGTTTCTTTCTCGATTTAAGAAAATCCTTACTGATTTAGTTTTGAAAATGTTTTATGGTTTCTATTCTTATGAAACTTAACCTTGACCTAATTGGATTCACACTTGGAGATTTTCAATCTCAAAATTATTTTTAAAACGGAGATTGATTAAGATCTTGACCGATTTAGAAGCAAGATATCCATGGAATCTGGGATATATTTAAAGGTCAAAAAGGTTTCAAGTTCTGTAAGAAAGAAAGAAAATAAAATCACAGCATATAGTCTTTATATGTAATTTTCTAGGACTGACTATAAAAACTAAGTGTGTGTGAGTTCATGCAAATTGATAGGAATCACATCACAAACACTTAACACACTACTACACTGGAAGTGTTGTGAATAAGATCAAAGATTATTGAGTCGACAAAAGGAAGCTAAAGCAAAAGAAAGTTATCAAACTGGAAGAACATCATCAACAATTAGATCTATGAGAAGTTAGAAGGACATCAAGTGGGGTGTATTCCTAAACTTAGAATAGGTTGATTTGTGTGCATGTATGTTTTATTGTTTGTAACTGTTATTTGTTGTTAGTGGATTTTTACTTTTGTGACTTAGAAGTCACCGTGGATGTTTCCTCTATTGGGAGAGGTTTTACCACGTTAAAAACTGTGTGTTCTGATTATCTTCATCTCCTCATCTCATTCTATAGTGCGCTGAATTTTTTGAAACTGTCTTAGTTTTAAAACTGATTACAAAGTCTTGATTACGCTCGTACATAAGTTTTTGTAAACACATCTTGTTGTTTATAAGTTTTTTTTTCAAAAGAAAAGGGTTTCTTCAACAAACAATTTGGAGTTGCTTATACAGTTTAATCTTGTATTAAACGGCATTAGCAACGTTTTTCAATGCCCAAGAGAGTCAGAGATGGAATGGCCAAGAATAAGGAAGACCGGTACCTCTTCAGGCAGGGAATCATGTTGGAAGAGGGTTTCTCATCAAATAAAGACATTTGGAACCTCTTCATCGATGGGTCTTCTTGCGAAAGTGGAAGCGGCGCGGGCCTGATACTTTCAGACCCAGATGGTACCAACATCGAATATGCCCTTAGATTTAACTTTAAGGCGTCAAACAACGAGTCAGAATACGAGGCCATGATAGCAGGCCTCTCCTTGGCAAGGACCATTGGTATAAGATGACTCATGCTTCACAGTGACTCAAGGTTAGTTGTTATTCAAGTATTAGGGGTTTATGAGGCCAAGGACGAAAGGATGGACAAATACTTGAAGAGGTTGAGAACGATACTCGAAGGCTTTGAAGAGGCAAAAATAAAGAGAATACCTCGGCAAAATAACAGTCATGCATACGCATTAGCAAGGATAGCTTTGGCAACAGGGACAGATATCAGAAGGACAGTCCCTATTAAGATCTTGCCCAGAGCAACCATTGAAGAAGAAGAGGTCAGTAACCCTTGCCTCAATTTAAACCTAGGAGATTCATGGATGGATCCCCTTATCAGATATATCAGAGAGGGGGTGCTACCAGAGTCAAAATTATAAAGGAGGAAATTGAGGTATAGAGCCGCACAGTTCTCGAGATGTCCTGCATAGGAAGGGATTCCTATTACCTCTCCTCAGATGCGTTAATCCCACAGAAGTTCCCCACGTCCTACAGGAGGTACATGAGGGTTCTTACTTCAGTAACATAGGAGGCAGACCTTTGGCAAAGAGGATTATCACGCAAGGATATTGGTGGCCGACCTTGGCCAAAGATGCTGCATCTTACGTAAAGAGGTGCGACAAATGTCAGAGATTATCCATAATCCCCCATAACCTCATCAGCCTATGACGTCTATCAGTTCCCCTTGGCCGTTCACAGTATAGGGAATTGACTTAGTGGGTCCCCTGCTAAGGGCTGTAAATAATTATCGATTTCTCATAATTGCCATTGATTACTTCTTCAAGTGGGTAGAGGTAGATCCGATGATCACGATTACAGAGCAGAAGACCTTCCAATTTATTTGGAAGAACATCATATGTAGAAATGGCCTCCCAAATACCCTCATTTCGGATAACGAAACCCAGTTCAAGAATTCTTCCCTAGAAAAATACTGTGAAAGAGTTGGGATAAAGAAATTTTTCTCTTCTCCTGGCCGACCTCAAGCAAACGGTCAAACTGAAGTCACAAATAGAACGATCCTTAATGGGATCAATAAGAGGTTATAAGAAGCTAAAGGAAGATGGATCAAAGAGGTTTATACTGTGCTATGGGCCTACAAAACAACAGCTAGGATGCCAATAGGGGAGACCCCGTTTATGTTGTCACATGGCTCAGAGGCCGTCATACCAACAGAGGTAGGACTCCCTACTCATAGGTTTCAGACCTATGACCCTGAGAAGAATGGGGAGGAGAGAAGACTCGACCTAGACTTAATTAAAGAGACAAGGGAAGACACAAAAATCAGGTGAGCAGCTTACCAGCATAGAGCAACAAAATTATACAATCAAAGGGTAAAATCAAGGCCCATAGCTGTAAGAGACCTAGTGTTGAAGAAATGTTACAGAAGGCAAACAAGCTTCACCCAAATTAGCATGGTCCTTACAAAATGATTAAGGAGGTTGTACCCGGAACCTACAGGCTAGAAAACCTCGAAGGGGAACGTTTCTCCAACCTATGGAATGTTGATCATCTAAAAAAGTATTACATATGATGTTGTAAGAGTTTTTGTGTAAATGTATCATCTTATGAAGGGATTGTTAATGAGAAGATCAGTTTCCATGTCAATTCTTGGTTCATTGTGCTCTTTGGTGAAAATTATTTATGAGGCTAACATCTTGGTTGATGACCTCACACCTTATAACATTATAATTTGGTGACAAGGTCTGAGGTTAGACATCACACTTGGATGACCTCAGACCCTTAACATCATTAATTTGGTGAAAATTATTTATGAGGCTAACATCTTGGTTGATGACCTCAGACCTTATAACATCATAATTTGGTGACAAGGTCTGAGGTCAGACATCACACTTGGATGACCTCATACCCTTAACATCATTAATTTGATGAAAATTATTTATGAGGCTAACATCTTGGTCGATGACCTCAGACCTTATAACATCATAATTTGGTGACAAGTTCTGAGGTTATACATCACACTTGGATGACCTCAGACCCTTAACATCATTAATTTGGTGAAAATTATTTATGAGGCTAACATCTTGGTTGATGACCTCAGACCTTATAACATAATAATTGTTGACAAGGTCTGAGGTTAGACATCACACTTAGATGACCTCATACCCTTAACATCATTAATTTGGTGAAAATTATTTATGAGGCTAACATCTTAGTTGATGACCTCAAACCTTATAACATCATAATTTGGTGACAAGGTCTGAGGTCAGACATCACACTTGGATGACCTCAGACCCTTAACATCATTAATTTGGTGAATATTATTTATGAGGCTAACAACTTAGTTGATGACCTCAGACCTTATAACATCATGATTTGGTGGCAAGGTCTGAGGTCAGACATCATACTTGGATGACTTTAGACCCTTAACATCATTAATTTGGTGAAAATTATTTATGAGGCTAACATCTTAGTTGATGATCTCAGACCTTATAACATCATGATTTGGTGACTAGGTATAAGGTTAGACATCATACTTGGATGACCTCAGACCCCTAACATCATTAATTTGGTGAAAATTATTTATGAGGGTAACATCTTGGTTGATGACCTCAGACCGCTAACATCATGATTTGGTGACAAGGTCTGAGGTCAGACATCATACTTGGATGACCTCAGACCCCTAACATCATTAATTTGGTGAAAATTAATTATGAGGGTAACATCTTGGTTGATGACCTCAGACCTTATAACACACATCGCATGGCAAAAAAAATTATTTAATAAATAATTCTGCAATTGAAGAAGTAAAGCCTTCCTCAGAGGTTGACATAGATTAAAGTTGGGAGTTACAAAATACAAAATAATAGAGTTTATCAGAGGTTACAAATCTTCAGAGAAATTAAAATTGATAAAATCTTCACAAAGAAGTCAAGTGTTTGCAGCCTCAGGGTTAGGTACCACGTCTACATCTCCCTGGCCGAGGGTGTTTACTTCCACCCCGTCGTCTTGAGCACCAACATCTTCAGTCATGGTGTCACCTTGGGGGTAGTCTCGGTAGGTGCAGCACCTCCCTCCTCCTTAACTTCCTGCAGAGCCTGAGCAAATTTAGGGTTGGCATAACCCAACTCGATGAAGTCAGCTGCTCTAATGATCCCTGATTCCTTCTCCTTCATGGCAACCCATTTGCCAGTAGCCTTGACCCCTCTTTCCAGATATTCAAAGACAAAACTGATAAACTCATCAGAGACCTTGTACTCCTCCAAGATCTTCTCGGAGGCATCATCCAAGGCAGCCTTGACATCCACATTGACTTTACGTTGGAGAGAGTCAGCCTGAGCCTTTAGGGCAGCGTTATGATCTTCCATCTGCTTGTCCATGTCCTTATGCATCCGCTTCATATTGGTCTCATCCTTCTTCAGAGCAACCTTCTGACGTTCCACTTCAGTGCTTAAAGTGGCCTCAGTCTTCTCGGCCTCTTGGCCATTCTCAATCAGAGGAAGTTTTCCCAAGGTCCAGTTGACATAGTGATGCATGGTGAGAAGACCCTGCAAAACATGTGCAAAGATGTCAGTCTAAGGTCTGATATAGTTCAAAGGTTGATGTTACACATTCATAAGCAAAAAGTTAAAGGTTTTACTTGGATAGAAGGGTGAAGAGAGAATTCACCCAGAAGAGGCTTATTCAAGGAGCAAAAAAAGCTCTTGTCAAACTCGGTCATGACATCGCCGATAGCATCCAAGGCCTTCAGACTATGGCCAATGACACTCTCGCCAATCTTTAATTGCTCAAGACGAGCAATCAATGCATCTTTATAAGAAATGGGGATGGCACGATCCCCCTTCTTGTTCTTCTTATGCCTCTGATCTTCAGGGGAAGGGTCGGCAGGTTTTCTCTTCTTGGTAGCCTCAACCCTTGAGGTAGATGAAGGGGGAGGAGGCTCATTCAGACAAGCTTTCTTCACGATTTTTATGAGACTGGGGGCTGCTATCTCCCAGAGTTCATCAGATATTCCTTTTGGGCGCTCTGCAGAACATAAAGGTCTGAGTTAGAAAATTGGAGATACACAAATTCATAGGTATAACTTGTAAATAACAAAACGACTTATGGATCTCTGTCAGAGGACTCCCCCCGAGCCTAGTCTCAGAGAGATAGTGGGGGGTCATCAGGTGTTCAAACTTGACGAGAAGACCATGCTCACCCTGATCCTGAAGGTCTTTAAACTTCTGAAGATTGTGTTGGCTTAGTCCAGGGTCAGCCCTAGCAGCCATTGTTACCTTTCCCCATCTCAGGGGTATTCTCAGCTCTAGTGATGAAGAGGGAGAAGATGGACCAAATTCCCATGGCCCTAACATAAAGAAGTAGCGCGGTTTCCAATTATGGTTCGAGGTTTGGGTGACCTGCAACATCTTCTTATTTGACTTTCGAGATAAAAAATGGTAATAGTTCGGATGATTCCTGGCAGATGAGGGGACATAGCACCATGTGAAGACTTGGATGGGAAGGTTTGAGTGATGGATAACCCTCTATAGGACAATAGCTCCAATTATCACCCTCCAGGCATTAGATGATAACTGGGAAGGAGACAAGTTGATGTAGGAAAGTATAGCCCTGATGATGGGATGAATGGGCAAATGAAACCCCAACTTGAACATCTTCTCGTATAAGCATATCTCACCATCCCGATCGCCATAATCTCTCTCGTCCCTTAGAGGTCTCCTGAGTTTTATAGAGGGACTTATAGAATATAGATGTCTTAACGCCAGAAGGTCGACCTCGCTGACAGTGCTCTCTATCTCGGCCGCCTCAGAGGTGTCAACATCGCTCTCAGCATCATCATCATCATCATCTGGTTCAACATCGACCTGAGTAGACAATGGGTTACCACTTGGGAACCTCTGAGCGAACTCAGCACCCATGATAGCCGATAAGGGAATGGCTTCAAGAATTGGTGGAACAGTTACACTCGGTTTAACAACTTCAACATCTGAGGAGGACAGGGATGTGCCAGACTCAGCATGGGACGAGACGCAACTCAAAACCTCGACTTGATCATGGAACTGATCTTGCCGAGTTGATAAATCCATGGCCTCTTGAAAAGAGTCCCAAGACATAGGGTCTGAGGTGGATGCCTCAAACTCAGACATTGGAGAGGGTTAAACTGGGACTTCTGATTGGTTAACTGGTTCGTTTGGTTCAGGGTATATGACCTTCAAAGGTGGTGGAAAGATAGGTCTTTGGGGGAATGCCTCTGCCCTACGAGCCTCATCTTGGGCTCTTTCTATTTGTCTAATTTTATCTTAGGTCTTCTCCCTAAGAGAGGGGAATTCCTCTAAGAGTTGGTAAAGGGGTCTGAGCATATGAGGCAGACCCTACACTTATGACTCTCATAAATAAATAGAATTGGAAAATTGAATTAAAGATCAAACTATTAAACTTTGAACAAAAACAACCAAGAACAAGTACCACCGGAAAATGCAAGCAGTCGTCGAAAAACTCAAAACTCTCGCCGAAAATTGAGGAAACAAGAATAAAAGGGGCAAAAAGTGGCAGAGTAAGGTGGAGATGATACCTGAAGACTTTTGGAGTGAAGAGAGGCTTGAAGAAACACAAAAATCCCAAACAACGAAGCAGCCAAGCTTTGTAGAGAGAGAGAGAGAGTTACAGAAACAACCAAATCAGGAGAAGGAGAGAAATGAGGAAGAAAAAGAAGAAAAATGGGGTTAAACCCTTAAGTATGATTGCACATGTCCCAAGGCCTATCATTGCCCTGGGAGCCCAAATGACAACCAACATCATCACACTTGTTAGACACGCTTCCTACTCCAGTAGCTAACACTTGTCAAGAAAGTATTCAACACCTAAAGAAATTCAACCTCGGACCCTTAGGCACCTGATCACACAGGTAACTAAGGGCTAGGGGTGATTGATATTCCCTATATGTACCCAACTGCTCAGAGACATCTACCTCGGCCAAGGAGATAGCTGAGGTTGGAGGGGTCATAGATTGGTAGCCAGCATACTCGTCCTAAGCAAGCTCGGCCATGGACGACGTTACTAGTCTCGCATTCAGATAGCAATTAAGATCTTCATGATGTACAGAGGAAGACTACTCATCAGGCCACCCAAGGTTGACAACCTCAGCTAGGTGTAGGCCGAGCTTACACATCATAACTAGCCTCGGTTATGAATAGGCCGACATTCCTGCTACGCCACCATTACCACGGCCCAGGCCGACGTTGCGGTCCCACCGGCCTTACCTCGGCTCTTCCCCTGAGCCAAGGTCACCACTGATCAAGTAGTTACCCTACCACACCAACCTTGTCATTTTTCAGGCTGAGGTTGGGACCAGTCACAGATGGCCGGGATCTTATGCGCATATGTGTAGCTAGGAACACGTGTACACAAATCAGTTATAACCGAATCATTCCCCTCACATGAGGGAATATTAAGGTCATCATTATCTGCATGAGATCATCCAGGTGTCATTCTTATAATGGTTCGATCCTCATGCACATGATCATTGCATGCTTGGGGGTACACTACACCCCCTAGGCACTATATATAGAGGTCATACTCTACCTTGAAAAGGATTCGAAATTAGCAACCATAGCTGAAACTCTGTCATTTTACATAGTAGAGAGATAAATCTTGAGATATTGTATCCATGGCCATTAGTGCCCTCATAAAGTGATATTAATCACACACTTTCACAGTGGATGTAGGACTGATCGGCTGAACCACTTATAATCCGGTGATCTTCCTCTTCTCCTCACCTCCTTCTACTATATGACTTTATACTGCCATTGTTAACATTGAATTGAGCTTACAAACACCTTGAAGGGTGGTGCTATTTCCAGCATCATCATTGACATTTCCATGAGGGCTGTGTTCTGGACAGATTCAGTCTTTGAAATTATCCCTCGTCGAAAGGGGAAGTGGATCAACCCTGAAGGCAGAGATGATCATGTCATTCATGCCATGCTATATTTCTAGTATCTAATTTCTAGAGCTGGCATTTTTGGTACCATCATCATCCCCTAAAATGGTGATGAATTCCTTCTGGTGAAGAATTTTAACTTCTGATGAAGAGAAGATGAGACCCCTCGGATGTTTTGAAGCCACGATCGATCGAGCAGTAGGCTGAAGCATGCAGGTTTGTCAATAACTTGAAATTTAGTGATAGGATTGATAGGGACAATCCATATTGTGAGTTTTATGGATCCTATCACTTCCCGATGAGGATTATCATATTCACGCACTGCAGCAGAAGTGGGAGTAAGGTCACTTAATTTTAACCTCTGAGAGGGCAAATGTTGAGGGTAGATCCGTTATCGACGAGTGAGAGTAGGATTGTATTTACGATCACTTAAATAGAGATATTAAGGGCATAGTTATGGTCTAGGATGATCTATGGAATTTCCTCTTCGGATAAGGAAAGAAGCTTAGTGGAGGTCAAGGGTCCAGCCAGGTTTACAGCTTCTTCTGGAGTACTGGAAGGATCGATTAGGGCCCGATGAGAAGCTTTATTAGAGCATTATAATGTAATTAGGAGGACATGAAAATCCTCCATAAGGTGATATTAGCATGATTCTTCTTGAGATGGTTGAGTATTTTGATTTACTCAATGGCCAGTTTTGGAATGGGAAGTTCCTCGGCAACTCCCTTTCCCTTATCTGTTCCCGATGACTGAGGATTTAGATCCTGATAGTGTCTCCCTGATCTAGCCATGTGGTTAATAAAGGCGAAGAAGAACAAGAACCCCATTTCTTCATCTGTTTCTGGCTGAATATTTACTTCACTGATTTCCCCCAAAAGGTCTTTGTAGGATATCAATTTGCATATGGTGATTACTAGACTAACTTTTAACTGACTCAGTTCATCATCTGAGCTATAAAATTTATCTCCCCATTTAGTGGAAATAATGGCTTCCTTCTATGAGAAATTAATACGTTCCATGACCTCAATGACTTCCTCATAAATCTTCCCACTCAATGGGGCGGTGCAAGAGCGAAGGGACCAACCGCCTTTATAGCTTCAAGGTAGTTAATAGTTCAAAAATGCTACAGATCTCGCTGGTCTATCAAAATATATCTTTTATGATCCGTACTACAATGTCTAAACTAAATTAATTAATGGATACCACCCAATCATCGGACTCCCAAGACCATTATTGAGATTCCATGAAAATGCCACTGAATTTATGACAATCGATAGTCATCTTGGTGGGAAATATCAGCGGAAAATCCAAAAGTTGGTTCAATACTGTTGGTAACTCCATATCTTTCCCTTTAGATTGGGTACAAATGATAATACAACCCCTTGTGATGAGTGACAAAGCTTCATCGATGAAGTAGACAGGTTGCAAGAAAAAATGTGGGCAAACTTTGAGAGGTTTGGGTGAAAATACAGGTATGATGGGTACTTTACTAGGCATAATCTGAGTGGATGGATCGAATTCTATGTCATTCTCTAGAAATATGTCATTTTTATGGGTTGGAAGTGGGTTGTGAGTGGTGTTAGGTTTAGGATTGTCTAGTGGGGCGATGATACTATGTTCAATTAAACCTTGAATCACATTCCAAAGATGGAAGTAGTGGTTGGTAGTACGGTCGACAGACTGGTGGAAGATACAATGGGTCATAATTTGGATGTTCTTGGGAAGTGGATTTGGTAATGGATGGGGGTCCAAGGTTCTGATGAGGTTTCAACTTAACAAGGCCTAGTGGACTTTGGATAAGGGAGCATTGAGCTTGGTGTATTCTTTTTTTACACGATTAGGATGATTTTCTGGTGCCGAAGATTATCAAGATGTGAGATATTATTGATGGTTGAGACTTTAGTACTGGAAGGCTTACCATATTTCTGGGGAGTGAATTGTTCGATCACCTTCTTCGGCTCGACTTCTACCTTGGTAACACTTTCTTTAATTTCTATACCCGCTTCCTAGAGAGCTTGAAAGTGTGGATACTACTGACCTCCCATAGTCGCCCGAATATGGGGTAAGAAAGTGTTCTTCACGATACTAACTTTTTCTTATTCGGAGGGCCGGTTGGTAATGGTGGAAGCTTTATCTCTCCATCTTTTTATGAATCTACTGACGGTTACTCTAGGATTCTACTTGAGAAGGTCTAGATCACAGTTCGTAACCTCTAGTTGTTCGTTATACTTGTATTATGACATGAATTTCGGGCTACATCTTTCCAACTGTGGATTATGGATTGTTTGAGGGATAAGAACCATCGGAGGGCACTGTATTTCAAAGTCTGTTAAAAAATTTAGTCCATTACCTCTTCAGAGGCCACAAGAAGGGTCATGTCTCGGTGATAACTATGAAGGTGAACAATTGAGGAACCACTTACTCAGAGCTTCTAAGTGGCTGGCATCTTGAACTTCTCCAATAATATTGCCTTGGGGTAGGAGACATATGGGTGTAGTCCATGTAGTTTTCGGATATCCTAAGTTGGTCGAATTTCTTAAACAGCAGTTTGAGGTTAACCTGGACCTTGTTTAGCTCTTCCTATTGCGACCATTAGGTAGTGGCAAGTTATCCCCTGGCTGGGCAAGGTTTGGCATAGGGAGCTGAGTTGGAGGTAGCCCACTGGAAAGAGGGGCACGTGGAGCATGCTGATATTCTTATGGGTCCCAAACAGGAATGGGAGAGGGTGGACCCATAGCACAAGAAAAGAGAACCTTAAATTCTTCAAGAATCTGGGCCCAGTTTTACTGCATCTCATGGACCTCGGTTTGAAGGTCATCAATCTTAGCACTGAGTCGGACTAGGACTTCCATTACATCAGGTTGCACGTTCGGTGCTGGGTCGGCATTTTCCATGATGAGATAGTGTAGGTAGATTTCGGACTTGGATAAAGTAGTATAGGGACTAGTGGATCTTTAGAGTGGTTTGATGGAGGATCGAAGCCAATAGGGAACGAGACTAAGAATCGGGTATGCGATCGACCTAAGAAGGAAAATGATTCGAATTTATTTTTGAAAGAGGGAAAAAAGAATTATTTTTGGTATTTTTTTGAAAAAGAGAAAAACTGTTTTTGACATTTTTTTATGAAAGGAGGAATAATGTTTTTTTTTATAAAAGGAGTTTTTTTTTTGGCATTTTGGTTTAAAAGGAGGAAAAATGATTTTGGCATTTTGTTTTTTTTAGAAAAAAATGAGGAAAGAAAATGAGAGAAGGATCTCAGCATGATTACTATTATTGTTAGGTTTTCACTTGTATTAAGTTTTCCTAAATGCAAAAGAAATTTTGGACTGAACCTGTGCCTGGGAAAATTAGGTTTGAAAAATATGTAAGACGTGGTTTGACTAGTTTTCAGCCTCATGGATAGGGTACTAATTTTGAAAAATGACGAAATAGCACAAAAATTTGGGAGGCATCCGACCCATCATTTTGACAGAATTTTGTGTAGCAATCGACAAACTAAATATCAGTGCCCTAGGTATGACGCCTATATGAGGTTTATGTAATTGTTGGGTTAGTGTAAGGATTGATCCCTTTGGCCTCACTTCCACGTTATACTTCTTGCTTTTAAGGGTAATCGATACTTATGGAAAAGCCATTTGATATACCCGATTCTATGTGAATTTCCTCGCTATATACCTCATGAGGACAATATGTGTGATACACGAATGAGTTCCCTTGCTATTTACCTCCTGTCGTGAGTTCGATTAAGCGATACGACGTGGGGGGAACCATTTGATATACGTCAAATTGCTTAGGGTAACTGCAACCTATCGGACCAACGCCCATCACAAAGTGACTCCCTAGTAAGGGATAACTTTTTAGTCAATAGCCATGATCATGGAGATGTAGTGTTCAAAATGCATGATTCTTAATTGGTGTATTATGGAGAGAGAGTCGTTTATTTGGCATGATGAGTAAAAGAAGCAATATACTATTAGGGAAAAATGAACAAATATCATGAAAAGTAAATCTAGCATGAAATGTGAAGACTACACTAATCATGG
Source organism: Sambucus nigra (assembly GCA_949130495.1). Classification (NCBI taxonomy): domain Eukaryota; kingdom Viridiplantae; phylum Streptophyta; class Magnoliopsida; order Dipsacales; family Adoxaceae; genus Sambucus; species Sambucus nigra. Next base: position 548,267,406 of record OX422212.1, on the reverse strand, counting down.
ATACATTTGAGTAAGTGACATGTGAATATCTACAAGTATGTGTGGTAGTGAGCCGAAGAATGGATCAACTATAAGTGGCATCTGATATGTGCAAGTGTGATAAGTGGAGGTGTGTGCTAGTGAAGAGTAAGCATGGATATTCTAAGTGGTGAGTGATACATGTGGGTATAAGTGATCTTATATACAAGTGTAAGCAGTGTGAGGTGTATATAGAGGGTAGTTACAAGAGTGGGTAGTGAAAACTGAGTGAGAGGTGGTATAAAAATGAGGTGTATATATATATATATATATATATATATATATATATATATATATATACACACACAAGAAGTAATAGAGGAAATAAGGAATATACAGGTAGGCGCATACCCACACATGCAAAAAATGATAACACTCGTGCAAAATAGAGTCTAGCCCTTTCATAAAATTGTCCCCAGTGGAGTTGCCACTGTGTCCATCCCATCTCCTGATCGGTGCGCGCACGAGGGGTGGTGGAGGGTGGTTCGCACCCGTCCTCGGGGTGCTTCGATTGTCAATTGGGGTGATGTATAGAGATAGAGTCGACAGTCTATTTTGAACAAAATTGGCAAAAAAAATATTACCGTCTCGAGAGAACGACGATGCTTAAGAAACCAATTAGTTCAAGGATTCAGGGTTAAGTTACGGAATGGGAAGGTGTTAGGCACTCATCCCGCCCTTTCTGTCTCTCATGGGCATATGTTATTCTTCTTCTTAATTACTCCGTGAAATTTGTGGATGTATATATAAATAGAGGGTGGATTTACTCGAATTACGTCTTAGATAAAGGCTAAATGGGGTCATCCATAGGAGTGTTCCCAAAATAGTAGTTAAAAATATAATGTGTGCACTTGTTGGGGCACCAATCATTATAGGAAGAACGATGGTATAGGTTGGACAAAATGGAAGCATGAATCACAAATAAAATATAGGGGAAATGATATATGAAAAAATAGGAAACGAGGACTCGAATCTCGAATTTTACTTGAGATGCCTTTGTATCATAAAAAGGCATTAAAGTCCACGTAGTTCATATGCAACACAAGGGTGGGGTTTATCCTATAATCCAATCGGGTGCTTTATTATATATGTGTGTGTAGAAAAAAAATGATGTTTTAGTGTGAGAAAGTGTAGTGAGAAATCCCCATTTGGAATTTACAAACAATCGCTCCTTTTCTTATTTTGGTTTTTTAACTAAAAATACAGTATCTACAATACTACTAATAAAAGATTTGGATATTAACATGTACGATATAATAAATATGAAAAGATAAATAAGAATTCGTAACTAATGTGAAATTAAGAGAATCTAAAGAGAGACTGAAAGGTTTGGACCTTTTTTGGTAGCTTTAATGTTGATATTGATTGTTGAAGGGCTGATCTTGCAAGTGGATGAAGGTGGTAGGAGGAGAGGGAAGGGATTTTTCCCAATTGAGTAAGGAAAGGATGGAAATGGAATGTCGGGGGAGACGTTTTAATAAGGAAGCCAAGCTTACTTCGAGAGAATGTTACCGAGATCACTGAGAGGGATATTTTCGAGCTCCCTTTCGAAGTGAGATCATGAGCCTTTAATATAGGGTCAAGGGGGTGACGATCGACATTGTCCTTGACATGCCAATCAACAGGAAATCCCAAACACGCCCCGATAGGCAGGGAAACGACTTTGCCGTTCAAGAGTCTCCTGTAGATTTTTTAGAAAAATGATCGTAAAATGCAATTAGTAATTCTGAATCATGAAAGGGATGAACCATTGGAAAGGGTATTCAAAGACCTTTAAGAAAGCATTGGTCCTCTCTCAGGTTCGGGAACTGACTATGGTCAAACGGGCCTCAAAACCATCCGTCAGACTTTTGGATAAGAGATAAATGGATCATTCGTCCTATTCGTGAGGATGATTCATGCATGGTACGGACCATTAGAAAGATATATAAGGATCTTTGATGTTCCAAAGAGCTTCGTTTGGTTCAGAGAGTTGAATTTGGTCAAATGGGCCCTGACAACGCCCAATGACCCTTTGGAGTAAAATGGGTCATTCGTCCGTATCGTAATGTTGATCCGCGCATAGGGTGTAATGTTGGAAAAGGTATTCATAAACATTTTAATGATTTATTTAGTCTCATTTGAGATGAAAAGTTTTCGAGAGTCAAATGGAGCTCGGGAGTGCCTAGTGCCTCTAAATCAAGTTTTGGGTGAAAATGGTCCGTCAATCTGAAACGTAAGGCTAATTCGTGTATAGGGCAGGCTGTTGCAAAGGGGATTCAGAGCCATTCCAAGATTATTTCAGCTTTCATTAAGACGATAAATTTTATACGAGTCAAACAAGGACCGGTGGCCTCCAGATCGATTTTCAATTATAAAATGGATCATTCGTCTGAACCATAAGGCTGATTCATGTGCAGGGAAGACTATTGGAAAGGGTATTTCTATCCCTTTAAAGATTCTTTGATTTTTCATTTAAATGAGAAAGTTAATAGGGGTCAAAGGAGGCTCGAGAGCGCCCAGTGGCCTCCAAATCAGTACTCAAAGTATGACCTAGGGTTTATGTGAAGAAAGGCTTTAATACTAAAAGCTTTATTTACAAGGTTGATAACAAAATGTTATGGTTGAGTAAACTCCGAATAAATTTTTTGGGAAAAACTCTTTTCGAAAAACACAAGATGTGTTATAAAAGCTTTTATGAATTTATGGATGAAATTCGATAGTTGATTACCTTACTTTTTAATTGTTAATGAACATCTACTGAAGTTACCATGTAGTCCCAATCACAACAACAGGTAAGAACATTCAAAGAAATAGACACAAGAATTTTAAAGTGGTAAAACCCTTAATCAAGGGAAACATCCACGGTTCCCTCTCGGCACAAAACAAAAATCCATTAGAATAAAAATCAAGTTACAACACTTAAGCAAACCATAAAGATCCTAACCTAAGTTCAGAATGTACCTACACGAGATCCTCCACTCCAAAGGTATTCTGAATTGGAAATTGATCTTTTCTTGCTGCTTATTTGTCTTTTCCTTGATCTCCTTCTCTTTGAATTCTGATTCCAGCAACTCTTTCAATATCCAAGATTCTCAAACAGAACCACAGTGTCTAAGTGTTATTTTGAGATAGTGTTTGTGATGTTCTACTACATGCAAACATGCTACTCACCCTCTTAAGATTTATACAAACTTTCCTAGCAAATTACAATAGTTGTAAGATGAAAGTTATTTCTGAATCTTGTTTTTTCAAGCCAAGACTTCTTGATCTTTTATTTAACCACAGATCTCAAGGATACTTTTCTCAGAAGACGGTTCAAGGTCTTAAATAATTTCTAGGTTTTGAAAATATTTTTAAAATATTAAACCTCCGATTGAGATCCAAACTAGACTAGAAGTCTACTTTATTAAAACAAATTCAGACTTAACATGCAAAACTGATTCAACAGTTTTTGTGATAAAACTTCTTTTTCAGATCTGTATGCCTTAAAACTTTAGTAAGAGTTCTTTTTGTTCCTTTTATTTTTGAAGACTCAGTATTTCATAAAACATGAAATAAAAACTAGAAACACACAACTCTATAGATCTGAAAAATATTTTGAAACTAAAAGTTTTTATTTCAAAAACTCGTTGAAACATAATATATCTAAAATGCTAGATCTAAAAAGAGAAACACAAAATAAACATGAGATGTCCTATTTTAGAAAAACTCAGTTTCAACAATGAAACTTAATTCTTTCTTAGAGATGAGTTCTAAGAGAATCAAAGTTTTGAAAAGGTCTTCAAAATGAAAACACAACACCAATGAACACAGAAACCCTAAAACATCTAAATCTCAAGAATGGATTTACTGGTGTTTAATTTTGGAGAAACACTCAAGGGTTTGAACTATGATGAAAACTTAGGGTTTCTTCTTCTAATCTCTCTCTATTATTTTCCCTCTCTTCTCCCTTATCTCTACTCTCTCTTTTCTCTCTGACTTAACGAAATGGAAAATGTCTCAAAATGTCGAGGCTTGGTCCCTTTTTATACTAAGCTTAGAAGAATTGAGAACTTTGGCCTTTATCCTATGGATGAAATTAAGTCTAGATGGGTTGACTTAAATCCAACGGTTTAACACAGGCGGTGGTTAAATGAACACTGATTGGTTTAGGTTGGGTCACAAGGATTAAGACAAAACGCAAAAGTTGATTAAGTTGATCCAAGGGCTGAGGATGTGTAAGCGTTTTGTGTCTAACAGAAAGTACAAATCTACTCGATAGGTTGTCAACACGTGTACGCACAGGATGAAGGCTAAAACGCTTGTTGAAAATAATTATAGGGGATACGTTGAAATCTCTAGCGCTTTCGAATTATACTCAGGAAAACAATCAGCATAGAAAGAAAGTTTTTGAAAATCAATTTATAGCCAAAATACTTTTATAAACACATTTTAATTAATTCAAAAATCATTTAAAATTATATAACATGATTTGAATTGAATTAAATTGATTTTAAAAAGATTTGAAGTGTTGAAAAACCATTAAAAAAAATAGATGATATGTATCATGCAGTGCGAGTGTCCTATTTGTGGTTTTATGATATAGAATTAACTTCCCTTTATGTTGATCTTGAATGTTCTTTTGGGGTGGATTTATTCAATGAATTTGAACCTTTTAGGAGATAGAGTTCTCAAACTAATCTAACATATTTTGTATAGATATACAAACTAGTTGGAACTCCTATATATATAGACTCAAGTAAGTCAATATATAGTGTGTTCTCATTATGATGAAGGAGGAAGTACTAGGGACTTAAGGGGAAGCTTGGGGGGGGGGGGGGGGGTACTAGAATATGGTGTCTACACCGTCGGTAACCTCACTTCAAGCATCAAAGTGAAACTTATCACTTTATGGAAATTTTGGATGTGCAAAGTTTCTTAAATTATGAAAGTGTTAAGCACAAAAGTTTTAGACATTAGAAAAACCATCTTTCCAATCACTATGCCATAAATTAGAAATGGTCACGGCTTTGGACCATGACCCTAGCCATGTTGGTGGTCACGATCTAATCGGTGATATAAACATTGAGGGTATGGTAACTATTTATGACCATGACTTGGAGGTCACAGATAAAAATCGTGACCCCTCTTATGATTGAATTGCCTTGTTGTCATTTAAAAAAGCAAAAAAAGATTTCATTTTCTGCATCACAAAAAAAACTTCTACACGTTTTCAAACATGTATATATTTTTGTAAATAAATATTAAGACATCAAATTGTTCAACATAAATTAACTAATTATTAATCTACTAACTAATACATAAATAATAAAATAATAATACAACATGTAAGAGCAGAATTTATTATTTGCTCATTATGTTTATATTTTGCATATTCCGTTACACTGCTACCCTATAATGTACATTCTCAAAATTCTTCAATCGAAAAGAAATTAGTGACCGAACGCATCAATCGAAGAATGAAGAGTTGATATCGTCACTACAATCATTGAAGGAGGTGTATGTGGTAGATTTAGTGTTATCTTATGTTATGGGGTGTTTTTAAACATGTTTGAATCCAAAATGTTTTTCCAAAAGTATTTTCAAACAGATTTTTTTTTATGAATCTCGTTAGAACGAGATTGAGGGTCATTTGAATTAGTCAATAAAACTTATTGGATAGTAGTCTGAATGAACTTCAAATGTGATTTTTTCACTTTCGTTTTGGAAAGTCATTCGATCTCTCATTCGATAGCCATTTGAACGAGTTTTTTAATGTCATTCGAACGAGGTGTAGTTCATTTAAATGAACCAATGTGGATTTTTTTAGTTGGTTTCAAACATCATCATTTCAAGCATATCTCTTTTATATTTTCCAACCTATTTAAGAGATGCGAACCTACACATTGTTGCCATCCTTTTAAAAGTATTTCGTGATCATACACTTTGGTTTTTCAAAATCCAAAACCCTTGGATATGTGACACCCCGCCTAATTAAATACCGGGTGATCAGTCCTTTATTAAATTAAACCAAAGTGTCTGGTTGGTTCATTCTTAGCATCACAGTCGAAAATAATTTTCTTTATTAATCACCTAATAAATAATTAAGCTAAGTGTCTAAACATTTGATTTTATAAATTAAGACCTATTGTTATGATTTAATATGAAACTATTTTCATGAACACAAATGATAATATTAAAACCAGACCACCCAAATGAAATAACCAAGTTAGATCAAACAATCCAAATAATAAATCCCAACTGCAGGACAAGGAAATAAATAAAACAATCCCAACAATAGCTAAATCCTGAAATGATAAAGAGTACAAGTCTTTTTATGAACTAAAATGAGATATGTAAACGGGCGACACATTCCATGTCTGAGAATAATTAAATAGAAGTTTGGAAAGACAAGAATGGAATCGTCTACTGCAAGGACCTGCAACTTCCACGATAGCTGTAGTACGTCAATGGTCCGAAGATCTAGGCCTGACGCCCCTGTGGCTGGGCACCTATAATATATATATATATATATATACAAGAGGAAGAAAAGATAACAGGAAACGGGTCAGAGCCCGAGTGTAAAACAGCTTTAAAATAGTTTAGCAAGTATTTAAAATGCTTACCAATTGATATCACACACATGTTAGTGCCTCGACACTCACTTGAGAATTCTCATCTCTCAACTAGTGTGCACGCCTAACGTACAACCGAATTATCCTAGTTAAATATAACCCAGTTAACTAGTCTAACCAAATCTTCATTTACCAAGCCTAATCCAAGTGATCGCCTAACCATTGATTATATCTCATGACCCTTTTATTAGGAATATTTTAAGCGAGTTATGTTCATCTCAATACAGATTTAAGTTCTCAACCACTTAATTTATTTAATATTAATTATTCAATTTTATCTACTTACAAGCACAGTAGATTAATCCCATGTACATATATTTATCACTTATAATATATATACTAATAAGGCACCCCACATAAATTTATGGTGCTGTCATACTCTGCTATCAAGTCCCCGTATCTCTCGTACAAAAGGGAAATACTAGTTCGAAATCACTCTCGAATTGTATTAACACAAGACACATATATTGGAGGCGAAGCATAGTTCAAAGTCACTAAGAGGTCAGCACATACCCTCACGTCTCTTAGGACTGTCTGACTATCAATCTCGGATAGACTATACCAAGGATGCTATGTTCTAGGGTACAAGTCAATATCCCCCATAAAGGTCTAATCGAGATAAGACTATCCCGACGCGAAACCTCCGTGATAGCAAGTAGCGTGAGTATGATTACACACAAATATACCATATATATATATATATATTCACATAATTCAGCTAGGTATGCCCACGACCCATAATATGTTCTAGCTCTGCGTAGCATATAACGCTCGAGTTCTACGTACAATTAAATTATTCTTTTTTATTCTCTCAATTACTGTAAATCCGTAAGTACTTCTCGACTCTCAAAGTGTATCCTCTCGATAAATGTAAAATCAATTGGTGTGCCCTCACTACCCTACTGGTCTAAGTCTTTCTAAATTCTTACAAGACCTACTTTAACGTACGCGCGATTTCTCACTCAATTTATATCCCCGAGACCCCACGGTTAAATCTCGCATAAACTCGTCTTACCCAGACCCTACTTATACCCTATTAGTCCTTCTTATGTTCCATTATGATATTTAAATTATGTCCAAAGGTCCTTACATATTTGGAATTGGACTAACATAAAAAGGGGAAGAAGTTTCAGTTTCCTGGAGGAGTCGATTGATCGCTGAAAAAGGGTCAATCGATCGATCCAGTCGATCGATTGACATTCTTGAGTCAATCGATCGATCAAGAAGGTGTTGGCCCAATTTCTGCAATTCTAGTCTATGGTTTCCATCCAATATAAATTCTCAAACCTTCATTAACATGTCCCAAACTCCCAACCAAATATCATGAATGTTATATAAACCAATATAGAAGATTTCTAACGTAAAACATTCACAAATTCGTCAAGAATCGTCATCAAAGGGGATGAATTCAAGAAATTATCATTTAACCCTATTTCATCTAATCTTCTCAATAATTCATTTAATTTCCAGATTTTTATCTCTACTGGGCATCAATTTCGCGAATAATATTCTACATATGACAGATATCCATCCTAACATGATTTCTACTTCAAATTTACAATAAAAATCTCCCAAACAACATTTTATTTTCATGAAGACATAAGAGAATTAATTCCTACACTAGAATGGACGTGTTATCAACTAAAGAACAATAAGTTAGATACTTTCTTGGAAATCAAAGGTCTGGTCCAATGGAATTAGTGGTATAGAAATGTTTCCCTTATCCCGATCTACGTGTTGATGATGGAATTGATGAGAGTGGTGTAGGGTTGGTGGCTCACCTCCTTGGAAGCCTTCTCTATTATCTCTCCCTTAGCATCTCTGCAACTCTAATGTTTCTAACCCTCGAGGACCCTCTCTTCCCACATATATAAAATCTCTATTTTTGTCATTAATTAAAGCCAAAAATGGAAAATTACCAAAATCTCCTCCTGGGTTACCGATTAGGCCTAAAAATATCCCGAGACCTAAACTAAACCCCTGGGTACACTTTTCTGACTATCTGAAATGACCATACGGGAAACTTATAGTTAATTCACTTTTTATTCCATTAATTTTGTCCCGATACGACACATGCACGTCCCGACCTAATTTTTGTAATTGTCGTATTATTCACTCGCGATAATCTTAATAAATTCAATCTCATATTACTTTACTCATCTAGTAATATTCAACAAAATTCTTACCAATAATTACTAACTCTCGTCACGCTAGTAAATATTTATTTTAAAATCCGGATTAATATTCAATTAATTTATCCCAATTTAATTTAATTAATCCCATAATTAAATACCATAAAAATATGGTGTATCACAAGATATTTGTGATCACTTTATCAAACTAGAAGAACACATCACTTGCTTAAATCCATATGGAGTTCATTCTTCACTGCTGGCAAGAGGAAATTAATTTCCCAAGGTTGATCGATGGATTATGAGGAAAGCGGGGCTTATTGTGGGTCATTGATAGATCTGGACCACTTTCTATTATCAATAAGAAAGGAGACCTAACTGCGATACTTAGTGGTGTCTAAGTCTGTTCGTCTGTCTGTGTCGCCTGTAACACCTTAGTTGAAACAGTGTGGAAAATAGTTTTTCTCGAAAAGGTTTTTTCCTCATATCTCGTGTGATTATTTTTTATTCGATTTAGATTAAATATCTCGCGCGGTTAGTTTTACCTAATCAACCAAGATAAAATTGGATTAGAATTGAATTTGGATTGTTTATGACCTAATTTATGGATTCTATCGTAAACCACATAATCGGACCACTCTGTGGCTTGTTTGTGACCTAATTTATGGATTCTACCATTGACCATGTAATTAGTCTGTGACTCCTCCTATTGTGACTAATGATAATGTGATTAGTCTTAAGGAAGTCTCAATTGGATTGAAGATGATTTTAAATTAAGTAATTTTAATTCCCAAGGTTCGAATGCATTTTTTGCTGTTGTCACACCCAACGAATTTTATCGCATCATGATGTGTACCACCTCTAAAGAAGCTTGGGATATCCTCCAACTCACACACGAGGTTACAAACACTCTTAAAGCTTCCAAGCTTCAAAACCCCACCACATAATTTAAGATAATACTTATGCTTGAAAGTGGAAAATTTGATGAATTTTATGCTCATGTATCTGATAGTGTGAATTCCTATTTTATTCTAGATGAGCAAATTCCATACATGAGAGTTATTAAGAAAATTTTAAGGTCTCCCCCATCTCTTTTTAATCTGAAATCTACCATCCTTAACTCTTTGGGAATTCTAGACACAATTAGTCTAGAATATTTCGTAGGTGATTCCAAAGTTACGAATTGGACATGTTCCTCGAAACCTTAAAGAAAAAAGGAAAAAAGGAATAGTTATAAAAGCTAAATCTAAAAAAAGGAGGTTTCTGACTCAAATTTTGTAATTGAACAAAAAGATTTTCCCATGTTTTATAAAAAAACTAAAAAGCTTCTCAAACTCGAAAATCAAAGTTCATTCAAATCGAAAATAAAAAATTTGAGGAAAATAAAATTTACAAAGCGGGTAATAATTTTAATGAGAATGATCAAAAGAAAGAAGAGTTGAAAATCCTAAGAAAGATTAATCGGAGAGGTGTTACAAGTTTGATGGAAAAGGTCACAAAGCCAATAATTATCCCACTAGGCTTAAGAGAGAGTCAAAGGCAAGGTTGCCTATAATCACACTCTAAGTGATAGTGATGTTGACTCATTGGATTACAGGAATGAGACATAGAATGGAGATAATTTCACCACCTTCATGGATAGTTACATTCGCACTTCAGGTTTAGCTCATGCCAATGAGGATTTTTCTAAATATGATAACCTAGACATTGAGTCGAATCATTCTGAATAGTATGAGGGTTATGATGAAAATTTGAGTTGTGGAGAGCGTGGTCTCTGATTCGTATACTCCGAAAAATTACACCGAGTTGTTAAAAACTAAAAGTAAAAACACAAATTTAATTATTAAGGTGTTTTCTTTAGAGAAGGAGTTGAACGTTTTGAGAGAGAGTGGGGCCCATGTGAGTCAACGTGAGAGAATAATAATCTCTTTGAGTGAGAAATATATTTCGGTGGATAGAGAAAATACTAACTTGATTAACAAAGTGGTTAGTTTTACGAGAGATCTTCAAACATCATTGGAGATTTGTGAGAAACTTGAAGCCCAAATTTCTCAACTCGATAAAGATCTCGAACATGCCCACCAGGTCAAAGTCATTTCAGAGGTCATATCCAAGAAAGTTGGAAAAATGTACGTAGGTACCACTTTAGTTTTCAAAGAGAGGCATGACATATGTTACGATGGTGCATCCACTTCTAATAGCGAACCTGAATCGATTGCCAAGTTTGTGTTAGTTCTTTATGGGCCTCCACCTAACCTACCAAGGAGAACTCATTCTAGGTGTATTAACTAAGGTTTATATAAAAAATATATGGTTGTACCCATTATAAATGAAAAGGTTGCTTTAGGGAGTTTTGTTACAAGATAGGAAGAGTCTCTAACACATATGCTCCCATACACCGCTATAGAGACCTAAATAGTCTTAAAGAGAAAGTTGAGTTTTAGTCAATAATTATAAATGTTTAATGGAATAATTTAAAAGGATGTATACTCCTTATGAGAACACTTCCAACAAAATAAATAGTGCCAATATTAATATGGGTAAACAAAATGTTACCACCTCTTGGGTATCTAAAAGTGTCAAAAGGCCCTTGTGGTTCATGTTGCTATTAATATTTAAGATACTTCCCAATGGTATTTTGATAGTGGGTGATCTTGGCACTTGATCTGTGACAAGTCTCATTTTACTAACCTTATGGATCGCAAGGAAGGAAAAATTACATTTGGAGATAAGAGTAGGTCTCAAATTTTAGGATGAGGTATGGTGAAGATCCCCAGTTTTCCTAAGCTAGCTAATGTTCTTTATGTATAAGGGTTGAAGGCTAACTTAATGAGAATAAGCTAACTTTGCAATGCAAACTTTGTGGTAAAGCTTGATCGGTTGGGATATAAAGTCTATGATCAATCAGGTAAACTTTTGCTACAAGGTATGAGTATTACTAACAATTTCTATGATATCGTTCCCAAGTCCTCTTTACTATGCAATAGTGCTAAGGTCCCCATCATGGACCTTTAGCATCAATGACTAGGTCACGTTAATTTTAGAGATGTTATGAGTTTAGTTAAGAAAGAACTAGTTCGTGTCTTACCATCACTTGGAAAGACAACTTCCACCATTTATGGTCCTTACCAATAAGGCAAACAAATTAGGAGTCCCTATAGGAAGTTGAATACTATTCCCACCTCACGTTTATTAGAGTTTATACACGTGAATATTATGGGTCCAATGTGTGCTATCCGTATTGGGGGTAAGAAGTATATTTTAGTGATGGTCGATGAATTTTTGAGATATTCCATTGTTGGATTTCTTAGGAAAATTCTGATGCTTGTGAGTTCCTTACAACCAAGTGCCATGTACTTCAAAATCTACATAATTTTTTCATTAAATATTTGAGAAATGACAATGGTACGGAGTTTATCGACGTCTATGTTAGAGCATATTGTGATGGTATAGGCATAAAACATGAGTTTTAGGCAATATAAATGACTCAATAAAAATGGGATTGTTGAGAGGAAAAATACGACTATCCAAGCAATGGACAAATCCATGCTCCTTGGTAGGGGTGTGCCTTGATGATTTTGGGTGAAGGTGGTTAACACCGCATGCCACATGATGAAAAAGGTTTATCTTCATCCACATACGCTTTGTAAGGATGAATTTTGATTGAGTCAATTTGTATGTAATGGCTTAATTTTGGACAAACATAATGAGTTATAGGTTAGACTTTGTGTATTTTGACCTTTCGAGATGCTTTTATTTGAAGACGTAGCAAAGAAGCATTAGAGATTACATTCATCATTAAGTGTTTTGTTCCACATTTTGTCTTCATGTTTTTGAGGATATCTCAAGTATGAATGCATATAAATTTTGATCATTGGAACTTAATAGTGGGTGTTTATGTTTGTAAAATGTTTGAGGGTTGTTTTTAAAAGATTTTAAATGAAAAATAATTTCTATTTTTATTCGTTCGAATGATTTTATGTTATTTGTTAGAATGAGATAACGTTATTGTTCAAATGACCTTCTAATGGACATCAAATGACTTTTCTCTATTCCCCAAAAAGATATCATTTGAAGCTCGTTCGAAGCTAGTTCTAACGAGAATTCCATTTTTGTTCGAGTCAATTTTTGTTGGTTTGAACGAGATAGTGTTTTCATTTGAACAAACCTTTATTTTTGTTTGAACAAACCTTTGAAATGAATTCTGCTTAGAAAAATGTGTTTTTAATAGAAAGGGTATTGACATTAGTTTTTAAAGAGACTTTTGGCAAAAATTGTTTTTCTATACATATCCAAAAGCTCCTAAACCTTTGTTTCACCCAAACTCTTTAAGATCCAAGTTTTAATATCTATATGCTTTGAGATCTCATTTGGCATCAAGATTTGACTCATCATCATCCTTATTGAGTACGTTTCATATGGTGGATTCTGTGTTTACTGTTTACACATGGTAGACTCTATGTTTATGGTGTTGTGATAATAAAATGGTGGACTCCATGTTTTTAATTCAGACGGTTGTTGATCCTTATCGATGGATACCGAGGCATATTTGTAATCATAAGTTTTGGCAGTTACGCGGGTTGACTCCTACATGTCACTGTCGATGATAGGTTGGGATAGAAGATGCATAAAGGCTTATAAGGGCTTCGACTCTATGTTGTAAGTAATTTGTCGACTTTTGTAAAACTTCATCATAGTTAATTTGGTGTGAAGGGGACGTCCGAGGCTTTACCAGTCATGGGTTTTCCTTGTACATAGACATTGTAAGGATACAAATTTCCAATTGAGTCCTTTGTAGTTTTGGCGTAATTCCAGACAAAAAACATTTGAGTCATAGGATAGAGGTCAAGTTTATCCATTAAAGCATATGATGTGTTTGTTGAAGACGTAGCGACCAAGATATTAAATCTTCATCAAATGTCGAGTTTAATGTGCCTAGTTTCTACGTCAACAACATTGGTTCCATTGCTCCTAAGGTATGAATGCAATTTGAATATATATATATATATAGGAGCTTGGAACATTTTATATTGGGTGCATTTTATTTTAAACTGTTGTTTATTTTCAGAAAGATTTTATTAAAACTTTAAAATAAGTATATAAAGTTTCTGGGCTAAAATTATAATTTTTATACTTTCTGGGAGTTCATTCAAATTATCGTTCGAACGAGTTTTTCGTTCGAACAATAATGTCGTTCGAACGAGGTTTGCCAACGAGTTCCCACATTGGCCACTGGAATGTCGTTCGAAGTTTTGTTCGAACGAAAAATGATGTTCCAACGAGATTTCTAACGAGTTCGCACCAGAACTTCATTAGAAGGCTCATTCGAATAAGACTTCATTCGAACGAGTTTTGGCGGAAACAGTTCATTGACAGTTTTGAGCAGTTTTTTCCCACTTTCCCACTTCTTTTCCCACTAACGTTTTACCTGAATATGTAAGTATGGGAACCAAGTTTTCTAAATTAACTTTTTCATATCCTACAACCTCCAGGAGAGAGTTTGAGAGCATAATTTCAAAAGGAAAAAGTTTAATGTTTAAGTGTTGATGTTTTTTGAAGAAAAATATTTTAAACACTTGTTTTTCACTCATATTGTTTGTTCCAAGTTTCAATGTATATACATCTTTCTTGGAGTGTTTTGGTACAGGGTTTTACTCTACCGTTTGAAGAGTTCGTTTGGGTTACCTTCTAAATCCCTCAAAGAAGAAGAGTTGGTTTTGCTGCGGCATTCTCACATGGTGAAAGGCACCATGTGTGGTTGACAGTGTACCTATGTCTCATTGGTGATTCCAAGATTTCGGTGGAGCTCTGGGGTTGTCTACTAGGTGGAAGTGTATACAAGAAGATGCTTCGGGGGTCAAGTCGAGTGTTGTAAGTCTTACTGTCTTGTATTTGTAAAACCATACTTAGTGGACTTAAGGCTAGGGCCGCCCGAGATTTTTTCCCGTTGTGGCTTTTTCCTCGTACATCGCTGCGTAGTGATTCACTGTTTAGTTTTATCTTGCTATATCACCTAGAACGCATGCTTGGGGAAAAAGATAAAATTTGGTTTATATCACTACTTAATTTAATTTGGTGCTAAATTAATTTTTGGGTAATGTGTAGTTAATTCAAGTCATTAATTTAATTTGATAAAATTGGTTTGGCATAATTTGGTAATATTAAGAAATATGACTTAAGCAAATTTCTAGGATTTGGGTTAATTAATTATGTTTAAGTGAAATCAAATTGTGTGTGTGTTTTATCATATTTTTTTTGGTTTAATTTTAATTTGAAAAGAAATTAAAATTTGTGAATTTGTTTATTTGAACCATCATCATCTTCGCTTCCGCATCTAAAGATATTATTACTTTTTGAAGTATAAGAATTTTAAAATTTGGGGCCTACCCGTTTTCAAAGTCGTATCAGAGCCGGAACGCTAATTTATTGCGTTAAAGATCAGTTTTTTCGGCTTTTATAATTTGTGTGCTCCTTGTATTTTTGGTGGTTCAATGTTTTACTCACTCTCATTTTTTTTATCTCTCAATGGGACAACTTAATGAGAATTTTTCCATTTCTAATGATAATGATGTTTTTGCTATTCGAGAGGAATTTAATGGGCTTAAAAATGTAACGAAAATTTAAGAGAATTAAATTTGAGATTTGCAAAAAGGATTAAGTTTCTTGAAAATGAAAATTTATGTTTTAAATCTATAATTGAACTTTTGCAAACCTTGCTATCTCAAAAATATATTTATCGTGAAAAGCTCATTGACATAAATAACAATTATAATATTTTAGAAATGTCCAAGAAAGAGAGTGACTATCGAGAAAAGACTCTTAGGGAAAAGTTTGCTCACATTGAAGTGGAGCGTGATAACCTTCTAGGTGTTATTGAAAATTTAAAGAAGGAGTCCCGTAAATTTGAGGAGTCTAATTTATTACTTGAGGCTGATATTTTAAAAATAAAAAATGACTTACAAGACTCGAGTAGTAGTAGTGATGGTTCTAGATCATCTTGTTCAAATACTTCCGGTGCTAAAGCTAAAACCATTGTCTATTTTAGAGGGTCTACTTTATCCAAAGACTTTAGAAAAGGTCACACCTTAGGTAACATTTCTCGTGTTTTCACATGCTTGCATTGTGGTAGGAAAGGTCACCTTAGGTAATTTTGTTTTGATCTTAAAAGAAGTCCTAGGAAGTCTATGTTTAGCCTTTCATTCGTTTACATATCCCATCATTTTAAATATACATCTATATGGGTTTGGAAATCATTTTTAGATGCGCTAGATATTAGATTTGTTGATTCTCATTTGCTTTCACATGAAACCTCCCTTGCTAAATTAAAGGTTGAATGTGTTAGTTGTTTGCATACTCTAGCTTTTTATGCTTCATATTATATATCATTGCTAGGTGTATGCATGTTTAGTCATTTTCTAGTCATTGCTTTATTTCATATCTCATGATAGAAATCATGACTTGTTTATCTTTTTTATTATATTTCTTTCATTTTTAATTTGCATTAAATGAAAAATACAAAAATATTTTTGTTTATCATCTGGGTTTTTATCTCTTGGTAATTTAAGCTTAATGAAAAATTCAAATGATTTTTGTTTGCCTTTTGAGTATGTATCTTTATTTTTGGTTAAAAATTTCAAAAAACTCAAAAAGATTTTATTTTTTGTGTATTTTGATTTTACACACATTTTGTGGAATATGTTTGTGTTTGAATCCTCATCTCTCTTCCATGTGACTAGAACTTTTGGTTATAATTTTAATAATTAAAATGTTCTTTATCATGCTTACATGGAGTAGCTTAAGTTTGACTTGCTTAATGGATTCACTTTTATATGCCTTTACACACATGCACGAGCTTTTTGTAACGTCCCATGTTATATTTGAGCTTTGTGAGGTGTTATCCAGCCACTCTAGTCATCTACATATTTGTGACCTAGGAGGACTAGTGCATGTCAAAATTCATTGCACGTGAGATTTGTGTGATATAAAAATGATAGATATAAATGTGCATGGGGAAGGTCTCTGAAAGGATTTATTATCCTTTGCGAATAGTAAGACATCGCTTGCTTGGACCTAAAAGAAATACGTGGTCCAAAGGCCTAAAAGAAACTATGTCATTAAAAGAAAAATAATTTTCCAAGGCCTAATTTGTTTAGTTGATTTATTCATTCAAAAGAATAGTATATATTCTTATTGAGGGAGTTTGGATGATATATCAACGGTTTGCACAATGTCCGTTTATCCTAGTTGCGCTTTCAATGTCATGACTCTATTAGTTTGTAGAATCATTAACATGCTAGGCTTGTATGCATTGTGCTTGTTTGTTCATTAGTTCACTTTATCCTGTCATATATAGGCTAAATTCTAGTTGATAAAGTTTTGCAATCAAATGCAAACTATGTGAACACGTTTAAGTGATTGTATTTTAACTCATTGGGATCTTGTTCACACCCCAACACTTTCGTTTCCATATGACACATTTATGCTATAAGAGTGTGGAAAATCTTATGTTATTTAGTCTTGTGTCATTTTGGTGTTTATCTCTATATGTGTGTACTTATGCTTAGTTTGAATCTATTGTGTATACATATATATGATATTTTTGTTTAATCTTTCCCTTGCTTTCTAGTCCATCTATGCTTTAATTTATAATTGGTATCTATCTAGTTGCATTCTTTGTTGATATCACATGCTTAATTCTTTATGTATCATATTGGTATCATTTTCTTGCATCTTAGTTGGTATCCATAATTATTTGTTGGATTAGTTGTGATTTTGTTGCCCATGTGCTTTAATGTTCTCATCACTTTATGCACAATTGCATGTTAAGCTTGTTATCCCATTTTATTTATCCCTTGTTTAGTTTAAGGGGTGTATATGCTTTAATTGGGGGAGATAAGTTAATGTTTTAATTCTTTAGCCTTTGTCTATTCCTGAACAAAAAGGGGGAGAATGATAGGGGGAAATGGTATCTAATCCCATTGTAATCGTATCTTAGTTTTGGGATATTTAACTTAGGGGGAGTCGCGACCTTCTTAGGTAGATCACAGTTGATAAATGGGAGAATTAATTTAGGGGGAGTACTTACTTTAATTCCATTAAATATTTTGATATTCCCTATGCGTTTAATGTGTTTGCTTAAGTGGGAAGGCATTATATTCTAAGTGGAAATTTTCACCGGCAAAGATTTTGATCCTTGGGTCTTGTGTCAAGTATTGGATGGGATGTTTTGAGTTTAGTGAGCTTGACGACCCTTTAGGATTTTTGTTTAGTTTTTATCCCGGAATAGCCAAAGGGGGAGATTTGTAAGGACACAAATTTCCAATTGAGTCCTTTGTATTTTTGGCGCAATTTCGGACAAAAATATTTGAGTCATAGCATAGAGTTCAAGTTTATCCATTCAAGCCTATGACGTGTTTGTTGAAGATGTAGCGGTCAAGATATTAAATCTTCATCAAATGTCGAGTTTAATGTGCCTCGTTTCTACGTCAACAACATTAATTCCATTGCTCCAAAGGTATGAATGCAATTTGCATATATATATATAGGAGCTTGGAACATTTTATATTGGGTGAATTTTATTTTAAACTATTGTTTATTTTCAGAAAGATTTTATTAAAACTTTAAAATAAGTATATAAAGTTTATGGGTTGAAATTAGAATTTTTATACTTTATGGGAGTTCGTTCGAACGAGTTTTTCATTCGAACAATAATGTAGTTCGAACGAGGTTTGCCAACGAGTTCCCACATTGGCCACTGGAATATCGTTCGAAGTTTCGTTCGAACGAAAAATGATGTTCCAACGAGTTCACACTGGAACTTCGTTAGAAGGCTCGTTCAAACGAGTTTTGGCGGGAACAGTTAATTGGAAATTTTGGGTAGTTTTTTCCCACTTCTTTTCCCACTAACTTTTTACTTGAATATCTAAGTGCGCGAACCAAGTTTTCTAACTTGACTTTTTCATATCTTACAACCTCCAAGGGAGAGTTTGAGAGCATAATTTCAAAAGGAAAAATTTTAATGTTTAAGTGTTGTTGTTTTTTCAAGAAAAATGTTTTAAACACTTGTTTTTCACCTATATTATATATTCCAAGTTTCAATATATATACATCTTGATTGGAGTGTTTTGGCATAGGTTTTTACTCTACCGTTTGAAGAGTTCATTTGGGTTTTCTTCTAAATCCCTCAAAGAAGAAGACCTGGTTTTGTTGAGGCATTCTCACATGGTGAAAGGTACCATGTGTGGTTGGCGATGTACCTATATCTCATTGATGATTCCAAGATTCCAGTGGAGCTCCGGGGTTGTCTACTAGGTGAAGGTGTATACAAGAAGAAGCATAAGGGCTTAAAAGGGGTCAATTCGAGTGTTGTAAGTCTTACTGTCTTGTATTTGTAAAACCATACTTAGTGGACTTAAGGCTAGGGCCGTCCAAGGTTTTTTCCCGTTGTGGGTTTTTCCTCGTGCATCGCGGCGTAGTGATTCATTGTTTAATTTTATCTTGCTATATCACCTAGAACGCATGCTTAGGTAAAAAGATAAAATTTGGTTTATATCACTACTTAATTTAATTTGGTGCTAAATTAATTTTTGGGTAATGTGTAGTTAATTCAAGTCATTAATTTAATTTGATAAAATTAGTTTGGCCTAATTTGATAATATTGAGAAATATGACTTAGGCAAATTTCTAGGACCTGGGTTAATTAATTATGTTTAAGTGAAATCAAATTGTGTGTGTGTTTTATCACATTTCACTTGGTTTAATTTTAATTTGAAAAGAAATTAAAATTTGTGAATTTGTTTATTTGAACCATCATCATCATCTTCGCTTCCGCATCTAAAGAGATTATTACTTATTGAAGTATAAGAATTTTAAAATTGGGGGCCTACCCGTTTTCAGACATGTTATGGTTTGTTTCTTTATTTTATTCTTGTTCACACTTAGATGCATGTTTCAGGACAAAATAGAAGTTAGTACGTCGTTTATCCCAATAATCGGTTTAAAAATAGGGGAAAGTTTTACTTTGGATTTATTTTGTTTAAGTTTAATATTTATTTAAAAAAATAAAATTGGATTTTATTTTAAACTCTCTGTGTATACCATAGCTTTCTCAAATTGGTATCATAGCGGGAACACTAAATTATCGTGTAGATCAATCTTTTCGTGCTGTTTTAGGGTTGTTTGGGTGTTTATATCTCTGTCTTTAGTTTGTTTGTTTCTCTCGATGGTTCATCATAGTGATAAGTTATCTGATTCATGCAGGGATGATATTGACTTTGATATTCGAGATGAGTTTAATGATTTTCATAACCATGCCAAAAAGTTATCTCTTGTGAATTTGAATTTTGCAAAAAGAACGAAATTTTTTGAAAAAGAAAATTTTCATTTCAATGCTGAAATTGATTTTTTGTAAACTGTTCAAATTCAAAGAGATATCCTTCGTGAGAAGATCATGGACATGAATTAGTATTTTAAAACTTTAAAAGTGTCAAAGAAAGAGAATGAGGATAAATTATGATTTTTAGAAATTGAATTAGAGGAATCTAAAATTTCTAGGGGTAATGAATGTGTAATTGAGGATAATAATAAATCAATAAATGTTTTAAGGTCACATGAGAAGACTCTTAGGGATACGTCTACTTAAATTGAGGGTGAGTGAGATAACCTTCTAGGAATAATTTAAAATTTGAGGAAGGAGTCCCTGACGTTTAAGGAGTCTAAGTTTTTGCTTCAGTCTTGAAATTTGAAGTTAAAAAGATGATCTAAGAGACTTAAGTAGTGATGATACTGGCTTCCATGATTCTGTTACTAAAGCCAAGAAAATTGTTTGTTGTAGAGGGTCAACCACAACCTATGGAGTTAGAAAATGTCAAACAATAGTTACCGCTCCTCATCGTGTATACATGTTCACACACTGCGCTAAAAAAGATCACCTTAGGCATTTTTTCAATGATCTTAGAACAAACCCTAGGAAGTTAAGGCCTAGGATCCTTAGGTTCCCAAAACCTACTTCATTAGGTATTCACATATTTGGGTTAGGAAGTCCGTTTTGGAGGTGCTAAATTCTAGATTGGTTGCTTGCACATAACTCTTCACATGATGTATCTTATGAGCGATTGATTGCATGCTTTTCATACACTAACTTTTTACTTCATGATATATATGCTTGCTAGTTGTATGATCTTTATCCTTTTTGTATTTTGATTTTTCCTTTTTTGGTCTTATTGAGAAAAATACAAAAAGATTTTATTTGTCTTTTAAGTTGTGTGTGATAAATTAGGATCATTTAAAAAAATGTATAAAATCTCAAAATGATTTTTGGTTTATGTGTAGTTTAATTTTACACATCTTATGTGGCATATTGGTGTGTTTGAATCCACTTCATGCCATGTTTTCATGTCACTGGGATATTTGATTATGATTTTCAATGGTTAGATTGTTCTTAATCATGTTTGCATGGAGTTGCTCAACTTTTATTTTCTTATTGAATTCAATTTGTATATGCCTCCACACACACATGAACGGGCTCTTTTGAATTTTAACTTCACATGCTATATTTGAAATAAGAGAGATGTTCTCCCATCAATATTGTCATCTACATATCTTATGACTACGAGAGATTTGTGCATGTAAGAACCGTTGCCCATGACTATGTTGATTCTTATTGAATATATGAGGGTGCACGGAAATGGGATACGAAAGGAACAAATCTCCTTTGCGGGAAAATCCACCATTGGAAAGAGCCTAAAAAATAAGAGGCAAAAAAAGATTAAAGGCCAACTTGTTTGTTTGATCGATTTTCAAAAATTGGTATCTCCAAAAGAATCGAGTGAACAAATATACGATATTTGATTATCTTTTGAGGATTTTATAGTTGAAGATCAACATGTTTACACAATGAATCCTAGTTATACTTAACATGTCATAATGCTATAAATTTGTAGAATCATTAAAACTCTAGGCTTGTGTGCATTGCGCTAGTTTGTTCATCAAGTTCACTTTATCTACCGCTTGAGGCTAAATCTTAGTTTTATAAAGTTTTGCGGTCAAATAGAACTCCTTGGATATTTTTTAGTGATTGGTTCATAATGCATTTGATTTTAGTTCATGCCCCTTCACCCCATCCCATGTGTTTAGACACATAGATACTATGCTAGTGTGTAAAGCTTATTTGTCATTTTGTGGTTGATTATACCGATATATATGTGTCTGTGTGTCTTTGGTATATTTTTCATATATATATATATGGTGTTGTTTGTTTTGATTCTTTACAATTGCATTTAATCCATGTTTGCCACATTCTTTATCTTTGATTCAAATTGGCATGCTATATGATCATATCGGTATCTCTTATTATTTGTTCCCATTGGTATCTCATGCTTCATTGTTTTTCTACAGTTGATATCATTTATTGCACCAATATTGATATTAATTGATCATTGTTTGGATTATTTGTACTTATGTTGACACGATGTGCTTGTTTCACTTTACACAATTGCATGGTATTATTACTTCCTCAATATTTCCTATCCATATGATATGTTTTCACATTTTGGGGGAGATATGGTTTATGGGGAAGAAATGGTTTTTATGAATTCTTTCCGTGTCTATTCCTGAACAAAAAGGGGGATAAATAGTATCTTTCACTTCAGATTTTGGAGAATATTTTTATCTTAGGGGGAGACATCTTACCTAGGTGTGTATCAATAGACATAAAGGGAATTTTATTCTTATGCAACTTATATTGTCATATATTCAAGTGGCATTTGAAGGTGTGTTTAAGTGTGCAGGTGTGCAACATGTGACAAAGTTTACAAGAATGCAAGGATACTCAAAGTATATGTATGTAATTTTTCCTTTAAGGTTTATGGATTGAGTCTTTTTGCGAGATTGACGGCCCATAGGTTTTTATTTTGTGTTTTTTTACCGTAATAGTCAAATGGGGGGGGGGGGGGATTTGTAAGGATAAATTTCCTATTGATGCAATTTATATGTATTGGCTTAATTTCGAACAAAACATTTTGATTCATAGTTTAGGATTTGTGTATGTTGACCTTTAAAGCCTATGACATTTTTTTTGAAGACACAATGGCGAAGCTTATGTGCTTTATTTCGTGCCACATTTTGTCTTCATATCTTCGAGGATCTCTCAAGTAGGAATGGATATACAATTTGATCCTTGTAACTTAATACTGGGTGTTTATTTTTATAAAATGTTTGAGGGATATTTTTAAAACATTATAAAAGAAAAATAATTTTTAATTTTCAGTCATTCGAATGAGTTTATATTGTTCGTTCGAATGAGATGATGTTGTCATTTAAACACCTTTTAATGGACATTAATAGATTTTTTTCATTTCCCAAAAAATATATCTTTCGAAGCTCATTCGAAGCTAGTTCTAATGGGAAGAGCATGTTCATTCGAATATGTTTTTTTATTGGTTTGAATGAGACAGTGTTTTCATTCGAACAAACCTGTATTTTTGTTCGAACAAACCCTCAAAATTATGCCGCCTTGAAAAATGTGTTTTTCCATATAAAGGGGTCCTGGCTTTAGTCTTTGGGGTGACTTTTGGCAAAACTTGTTTTCCTATACATATTTAAAAGGTCCCTAGAACCCAATGCTTTGAGATCCAATTTTCAATATCTATATTATTTGATATCTCGTTGGGAATTAAGGTTTTACTCATCATCATCCTTCTTTAGTACGTTTCATACGGTGGATTTTGTGTTTACTGTTTACATATGGTGGACTCTATATTTGTTGTGTTACAGTGAAGAAATGGTGGACTCCATGTTCCTGATCGATAGACTATTGTTGAGCCTTATTAGTGGATAATGAGGCGTGTGTGGAATCATATGTTGTGTAAGTTGCGCGAGTGGACTCCTATGTATCACTGTGGATGAGAGATTAACGATCGAAGATGCGTCAATGCTTGCGAGGGCATCGAGTCTGTGTTGTAAGTCATTTGTCAACTTTTGTAAAACCTTATCATAGTGAATTTGTGTGGCTGAGTCATCCGAGTGTTTTTTGTTATGGGCCATCCTCGTGCAATGAAATGTTGTGGTTTATGGCTTTATTTTATTCTTGTCCCCACCTAGATGCATGTTTTAGGACACGATAAAATTTGCTAAATCATTTATCACAATAATCGATTTAAAATTAATGAAAATTTTGGCTTTGGGTTTATTCTTTCTAAGTTTAATATTTAATTTGAAAAAATCAAAAACTGACTTTTGCTTTGACTACTTCGTGCATACCCTATCTTTCTCACACTTCAAACTCCATATGAGTTGTGGACGTGTGAGAAACCCAACCTATCACATTTTTTAGTTTTGGGGATTCTTTGGTAAATCCTTATAGATATTGACCATATAGAGAAATTGGACTCCAGAAACAATGGAGGAATATTTTTAGGACGTTCAACTACTAGTATAGCCTATATGGTGTATAATTTTGAAAGTTGTTAGATTATGGAATGGATAAATGTCATGATTAGAGATGATACTCTGGCTACTTTTATCGATAATGGTCTTGCGTGTGAGAATAATTCACCTTGATGACAATCTTATTATTCTCAACACCACCACGGTGGATCTAACTCTTGAAAAAGTGCATCCATAATCTTGGGTTTGAAAGAGTCATGACCCTAATGACATAGTTGGTGATCCCACACTAGATGCCAAGACTCATGCTCAAATAGAGAATGCAGTTAGCTACTTTTCCTACACTTCCATAGTAGAGACCAATAATGTGAAGGAAGAACTCAAGGATGAGTATTGGATGAATGATATGCCAGAAGAGTTTCTTCAATTTTGAAAGAACGATTTTTGGGAATTAGTTCCCCGACCTAGAAAGACTAATGTTATCAGTACCAAGTGGATGTACAAAAATAAGTTAGATGAGAATGGTAACATCATTCACAATAATGCTAGGTTTGTCACTAAAGGTTATATACAAATTGAAGGTTTGGACTTTGAAGAGACTTTCATTCCGGTTGTCGGGCTTGAGTCCATTCACTTACTACTTGCCATAGCATGTCATCTACTATTTACTCTATACCAAATGGATATTAAGAGTGCCTTTATCAATGACATTCTTCAAGGGGAGGTTTATGTGGAATAACCAAAGGTGTTTGAATACCTAAGAATCCATAACACGTCTTTTATATTAAGATGGCCTTGTATGGTTTGAACAAAAGCACCTCGTTCTTGGTACAAAAGCATAACTTCTTATTTCTTAGCTCATATATTCAATAGAGGGGGAGTTGATATGGTGTTGTTCGTTAGGAGAGAGGGTGTTGCTATCTTTGTTGTCTAAGTCTATGCAGATGACAAAAACTTTGGATCCACGTGTTCCCAACATACTCTCACTTTTGAAGAGGATATGACGAGTGAATTTAAGATGAGTATGATTAGTGGCCTTACTTTCTTCCTAGGTCTCCAAGTGCATCAAATTAAGAATGGGATATTTATGTCTCAGTCTATATATGTTAGGGATCTAGTGAAAACGTTTGGGTTGTACTCCATTAAGAACTCTCGCACACCCTTGAGTTCTTCGACAAATCTTAGAAAATAAACTTTAGGTAATGATGTAGGGTAAACACCCTATAGGAGTATGATAAGTAGTCTCCTCAACCACTAGATATCCCCAAAATCATCACACTTGCTTGCACTTAAAAGTATCATTAAATAAGTGAGTGGTACTCTCTGTTATGATATTTGGTATTGTTTTGATACCTATGACCATTTATCATCCTATTCGGACGTCGATTGGGATAAGACTGTTAATGGTAGTAAAATCACATCGGGTGAATGCTTTTACTTTGGGAGTGCTTCGGTCTCATAGTTGAGCAAGAAGAGAAACTCTTTTTTTTTGTCCACAGATGAGGCCGAGTACATAGCGACTGAAAGTTGTTGCAAATAAATCTTATGGATGATGAAAATGTTGGAGGATTATGGGATTAGACAAGACATAAGATATTTATTACGATAATACGAGTGTAGTCTGCATTTCTCGTAATTACGTCCAACATTCTCGTACAAAGAACATTAGGATTTGTGAGCACTTCCTTTGTGATCTTTTTGAGGAGAAGATCATTTCCCGAGCTTTTTGACTACTGAACTAAAATTCTCTGACATTTTCACTAAACCTTCAGTTCCCTTCAATTTGAGGATCTTAGGAAGTTTATGGGTATTTGTTCCATTGATTTAGTTCAAGAATTGCTTATAGTTTAAGGTGTTTTGCATAGTGCTACCTTTTGTCCCTATAACAAGATTGTACATTATTTTATGTGATTTTGTATTCTTAAGATTATAAATCAAAAAATTCAAAAAGATTTTATTTTAATAAAAAATTTCAAAAGTTTAAAAATATTTCGGTATTTCGTTTTGCACTGTTTATCGATTCACATTTAAGATGTTCGAATCTTGATTTTATACCATCCATTCACATGACTTAATTATGGTGTTATTAGACTTTTCTACGTAATTGTTTTTAGTGCTTAGTGATGCTTTTTAGCATTGCATTGTTCATTGTTGATTACTACCTTTACGCTAGACTCATTATATTGCTTGATTGTACATACTTTGCACAAACTTTTTAACATTGCACTTGCTTGTCATATCTTGAATCGGATGTTCTCATCTTAATCGTTCTTAATAAGTGTACTAGGAACTAATGGTGTATGTAAGAACCATTGCCCAGAGTTTTTTACTGAAAAATTGATTGATAAAGTTTAAGCAACGGAAAGGGAAAACAAAATAAGCAATCTTCTTTGCATTAAAATCAACCATTGGCGAGAGCCTAAAAGATGATGTTGACAATAAAAACATAAGTAACAAGGACAAATTTGTTTTATTTACGCTTTATGAAAAATGAAGAATATGATTTATTCAAAAAATTTGAGAGTTTATGCTTAAAATGTGAGATTTTGAGGGCGTTATAAATTGAAGATCAATGGGTTTGCACAATAAAATTCCTTTAAAACATTAAACAGTTTGGCATTATTCATTTAATAAGCATTGAAATTTGAGGCATTTCGTATGAGGTGAGTCAATTTCAGTTTGTTCAATAATTTTTTACACAAAAGGTTGAATTGAGTACAGTATTTAGGATTGTCTCTTTGACTTCAAGCACCATCTCTATGAATGCGTCTATTGAGTTTCACATGCATTAAGTTCACACACCCACATTCCATTTCCATGATTAAGATGTTTTAGTTCTAATCTATGGTGTGTGTGTTTCTTTGTATTTATATGTGTATATTTTTATACTCAAAAATTTCAAAAATATCTTATTGGTTTTCAAAAATAACTTGCTGGTTTATTGAAGTTTATGCTTAATTGTCAATACTTTGTGATGATATTTTAAAATTTTATACTCGTGATACTAAATTTTCACGTTTATCTTCTAACCCTTTGTTTATTACGGACACAAAGAGAGAGAGCATATTAAGAGGGATATTTTTGCTAACAAGTTTTATTTGTTTTTTCAAACTACCAAGTTTCATTATTTTTCAAACACCATGCGTCATGGTATTTTCTTTGCTTCATGTGTATAGTTTTTTCTGCATTGATGATGTCATGGACTACACGATGAATATTTTCAGTAGAAATAAAGTTACAAGTGTCTTTTTCTTTTTGGGTTTAGGAGAGACATTAGTTTAACTTGTCTTAAGGGATATTTTTGCATTTTTTGTTTTGTACCAGAATAGCTAAAGGAGGAGATTTGTAAGATCACTATTTATGATTTTTTTCATTATGTTTAAATATTGTAATATTCCTTTACACCGCTTCACTATCATGTACATTCTCAAAAAGCTTCAACCGAAGACAAGTTAGTGACCAAAAGCATCAATTGAAGAATGAAGAGTTGATATCGTCAACATAATCATCGGAGAAGGTATACGGCATATATTTAATGTTAACATATGTTTAGGACTATTTTTAAACATGTTTAAATCCAAAATATTTTTGAAACAAAAAATAGTTATTATGCATCTCATTATACCGACATTGAGGGTCATTCGAACAAGTCAATACAACTAATTGGATAGTCGTTAGATTGAGCTTCATATGTGCATTTTTTCACTCATTATGAAAATTCATTTGAATTCTCGATTGATTTACATTCGAATGAGTTCGTGAAGGCCGTTAGAATGAGGTCCAATTTTTTGAATGAATCGATATATACTTTTTTATTTTTTGTTTGGTTTCAAGCACTATTTTTTAGGCTTATATCTTTTATATTTTTTGACCTACTTAAGAGATACAAGCCTACACATTGTTGCAAGCATTTTTAACCTATTTTATGATGAAACACTTTGGTTTTTCAAAAAACAAACCGCTTGGATATTTGTGACCACTTTATTAAATCAAAAGAACTCATCACTAGTTCAAATACCTTGTTGTTTATTCTTCACTGTCGATGAGAGGAACGGAGTTTTCAGAGGGTAATCAGTGCATATCGAGGCAAATAGAGCTTTCTGTGGGGAGTTACTGTCACTGCTTTCTATTATCAGCAAGAAAGGAGATCAAACTACAATACTTATTGGTGCCTAAGTTTGTAAGTCTGTTCGTGTCGTCTCTAATACATTATTTCAAATAATGCTGAAAAGGGGTTTTCCCAAAACAATTTTTTCCTAATATATCGTTTAATTATTTATTTGTTTGATTTAGATTCAATATCTTACATGCTTAGTATCACCTAATTAATCAAGATAAAATTGGATTAAAATTGAACTTGGCTTACTTATGACATAATTTACGGATTATACCATTGACCATATAACTAGACCACTCTGCATGTTTTTGACAATACAATTTAACTTAGTAATAAGCAATACAAAAGATGAAACTAAATCTGAAATGCTTGCATTAAAGTAAATTAATTGTTGCCTCTTTTTCCCCCTTAGTACTTCTGCCAAAATTGTATTGATTAGGTCAGAACCCATTGCGCACTCTAACATTTGGGGACCTTTTTAGTGGGCATCTCTAGCTATGATGATGAGGATTTTACTTCAATTCAGCATAGTACTTCTGAAAAAGGTTCATCGAAGGGAATGTTCATTTTGTTCTGTACCATACCTAGAGAAAATATGAACAAATAATTGAACTTAGTTTAAATCAATTCACATATCCGTTTACATTTAAACCAGACTACATTTTCATCATATCATTTCATCTCAGTGATGAACATTCAAAAATAGGGAGTTACAATTGCATTCCATCAAAGAGAGTTTAAAATAGTAACCCGACATTGTGCGTGGATTCAAACATGAGTGAATATCACTTTCACATAAACGACCTCAAAACAAGATAAACACACAACCACACAATGAAAAATTGGTGTCTTTTCACCATTAGTACATTCTTTTTGTAATTTCCATTGAGAACAACACTAAGTCCATTTAAACTACAATCATTTGTGGGGATAACTCTATTAGAAGACTTAGTTCTTCGACACACTAAATTTGTTGATGATGTGGAAATTGGTTTATAGGAAAGTCTAATGTACTCAGGCGTGCCCATCTAAGCCATTTATCGAATTGGGGACAGTAGTGGTACACCCGTCATAAGTTATTGTTCTTAGAGAAACGTGTCACTTTAACATCCGATAACCTACTGCATTAATTTGTTTGAACTTAAGTTATAGATTTGTAACGCCCCAACCCGGATTTATGGGTTACCCGTGAGTTAACCCGGTGCGACCCGAGCATTAGGTGTGAAGTGCAATGAAACAACCTAAATAATCTTACTAGTCAAATTTTATTTTAATTAACAATTCACTTATTAGCATGCGATTCCAGTTTCAAGATAAACTACGTGAGGGACACATGGGGAGAACCCTGGGGTCTAAGTAAACAGAGCTACTAACATAAATATAATTAAAATATACTCACCATTAAAATTCTCTCAAATTACGAATCCTCTCTCAACCTATAGTAACAAACTGGGGACGTGAGTCTATACCCAGTGGGATTTATACAAATAGTATAGAAATGAATGACAAAAAGGAATACTCACACGCTACAACCACATGCATGAGAAAAATATGTATATATCTACATACGTATACCTTTGAAAAATACATATTCCAATGCATTAACAATTTTACTTTTGAAAACCTTACTTATCCAGATTAATTAACCTTAATCTTATTAAAGGTTTTCTTTATTTATACTTATCATTTTAATATTATTTAACATACCCGACTCAATATTTTAAATCATTACACTTGATTTATCCAAACTCATTCCTTTACCGAAATTTAACCCCTTTCATTCATTTAAATGCACTTTTGTATTTTCATTGAAAATCACCATTTCAACACACACATTCTTCGTGTTAGAAAATACTTATTTAATCTTTAAAAAAAATTTGTATAACACATTCTTGTGTTAAATATGGGTTCACCCATTCAGGTTGCTTAACCACCCATTTATTAACTTTCTTTAAGCCTTTTTAATTCCTGTATGGACATTTATAGATTTAGCATTTACTTGTCCAATTCACCTTTCCCGGAACATTTATTACATTAATTCAAGTTAGGTTGTATTAACACATTTAGAACACAACCAATTTCTTGATATGTTCCATATTTCCTATATATTTTCTTGCAATTTTTCAATACCGGATAGTTACACGGGCTCCACACCGATGGCTATGTGCACCATAAGCTTTGACCAGTAGTTTAGAACTTTTCATCCAAGGGCTTCAGGCCATTCTTTCTTTATTCCGGTGTCATCAGAGTACCTTTAATGTGTTTTAAGTTTTTACAAATGTCCACATTATTTCCTTTACTTTTTACCCGACCGTAGCCAAAACCTGGGACTTTACCGCCAAAATTTGTGTTACACTTGAAAATTACCATTTTGTGTCATTTACACTTTAACCTTGATTTTTATTCAAAAAATCATATTCAATTAGAACCACTTTGTGTAACACCCTTTTCCAACATTTTTATTTCATAAAAATATTTCACTTTAAGTAAAAATACCATTTCACCCTTTTACTCCATTTTTACGAGTGTTATTTTCACAAAAAACACTATTAAGTTACTTATACAAACTTTGTAAGGGCCTGTTTGGTTGTCTCCAAAATTGTAAATTATCCATTTAAAATTAACTCAATCATGAATTGCCTTATTATTAGTGTTTGGTTGCAAGAATGAACAAATTCAAAAATGAACCAATTCATGTTGATCCACAAAAACTTAAATTAGTTCATTTCACCAAAAGCTTGAAATTGCACAATTTATAATTACAACATGAATCTCAAATGCACCACTCACATAGAGTACTCTCACCATACTTCTCTCTCTCTCTACACACACGCGCGCGCGCGCGTATATCAAAAGTAAATAACTCCATTTTCTTTTTCAAACACACCACAAATTATATTTAAACCAATTTAAAATTAATACATTGACAATCTATTCATTTCAAATTGATCAATTTATATAATTAAATAATTTACGCAACCAAACAGCCCCTCAGTGTTTTAACCCTTTAACACCTTTTTACACTTGGAGTAATCTTTTACTTGATAGGAAACTCTTTTTATACCTTTGCTTACTTTTAATTTCAAAAGTTTCAATATTTCACAACTTTAGTAAGTTACACTCACTAACTATTTCATATTTTCCCATTAACACTTAATTAATACTTTTTTATCAACATTCATATGTCCTTACTTTATTTATTCAAGAAATACATTCATGATTAAGACTAATTTTATAAGAAAATTGTCATTTCTTTTATTTAACATGTAGTCTTTTAACTTCATACCCACTGTGTCTTTTAGTCCCAATTGCACATACTTTGGAGACTAAAATTTCAACTTTTATTATTTCTTATTTAAACTCAACAAAATCTTATTTAAACTTGTTTATACATTCTACGTCAAAATATTGCAAGTTTGTATGCATGAGAAGATGAATTTTAAACCCAAAAATTCTACTACAAGGTTTAAACATATTTTTCGCCAAATATTTGCCAAATGATTGTTTATTTCCAAACATTTTATTCCATAAAATGTTTAACACTAATATTTCTATAAATGCCCCCATTTCACAAAATATATTGTCTCTCAATATTCTCAAACCTTGAAATATTTATTTATTCTTTATTTTCGACAAAATATCATTTTCCAAAAAAATCACCTTATTTGCAAACACTTTCTTTCCTAAAATGTTTTTCATCAAAATTACTAGAAAATACACAATGTTCATAAACATCAACTTTAATTATTTCAAAAACCTTGAAATAATTATCCACTCTTTATTTTGAACAAAATAACATTTTCCAAAATTTTGTTAAGTAAAAATGTTTATATCATTTTTACTAGAAAACCCATCATAAACATCTTACTCTTAATATTTCAATAATCAAGACTAAAAAAATACACAACTAAGGTCTTAATCTAAGAGTGGAGTTTCACCCACCTCTAAGGTCTCTAATGATGGTGTTGGTGTAGGAGGAGCAACCCCCACCTCCAAAGGTGGACTCAAAGGGGTTGCCAAAAGCTCTTCCAACAAGATCCATCTTCATTATCCAAAAACCTCCAACAAAATCCCCAAACTCGCAGCTCCTCATTGTCATGGTGAAAATGGGTGTTTTTTGGGTTGGATACACTATGGAAATGGTGGGAAAGTGGTGGTTTGGTGGTGGCCTATGGTGGAGGAGTGGTGGTGTAGGGTGGTTTGTGGTGGTTAGAAGTGGGATGTCTCTCAAGTCTAGAGAGAGAGAGGGGGGGGGGGGGGAATTTGATACAAAATTCCCAAATGGGCTAACTCCCATTTATATATTTTTCAAATCCTCAAAGGGTTAAATTCGTTGAATACCCTCACACCCAACTCTTAAAGCCAAGGATAATACAGTCTTTTACCCCACATTTGATCTAGGTTGCTGAGAGGTTGACACGTCATTGATACGACAACCCACATCGCGACAACACATCAAAATAATAAGATTATCAAATCTGACGCTTGGTGTTCGAACAACCTCTAGGCCTCGTTCGAAAGACCACGTTTGAACGACCCACTAATGAGATTTCATCACCCAATTCGTTAGATCACCTGTTTGAAGGACCCTCTTTCGAACGACCTTTTCTAACAAGATTTTAGCAAAGTTAAAGCCCAGGTCGTTAGATGCCTCGTTCGAACGAGAATGCCCTTCGTTCGAACGACATCTAAATTTTCCAAAATTATATTTTGAGCCATAAAACTTCGATTTAATAGGTACGAGGCCACGAGGTTACCCCAATTTGGCAAGGGATCCATCTGAACTGGTCTAAGTCGTACTAGATCATCAAATTCCATGAATACGGTTGAAATTACGGGGCGAGGTATTACAAACTTCCCTCCATGGGAAATTTCGTCCCCAAAATTTTGGGTCCATCAATCCTCAAACTCATTTTGGACAACCAACTTCCATTCTAAGTCCTAGAAATTCTCCAAGGAGGATTATCAAAGTTCTCAACACTAGTGTCACCGATACTCTACATGTGACGCGTTTTTATGCTCATCATGACATGACATAATCGACTTCAAGTATCCATTTTCTTTATGATTAAGTCCAAACCATTCCTAACACTACCTATGCTAGTATCTAAGGCATACCGATGCATCTATGGAAAACTATCCCTAGCGATCAACGCGCACCCAAAATAATTCATTATATAACCAATTGTCACATCTATCTTCAAAAGAAATCTTAGCTTCGGATCGTACATCATGTGCTCCAAAAATTTACAAGGTATCCTAACTATATGACTCGTATGAATTTGCCGATAGCCATACCATGTCATTTTTTAACTCCAAGGAGGAATAATTTTGCTAAATCATTAATGCACGTCCGGTTCACACCTTTCGTTGCGCACTCTACTGAACCTAACATTGCCTTAGATGTCTCATCCTTGAGTACTTACTCGTTTCTAACTTCCATCCACTCACCATGGCAAGCAATATTGTATGTTAAGTTTTCCTCGATTTACAACACTATACTATATCCTTAAGACATTTTTCAGCTCATCATAACCTAATCTACCGACTGCCGAACTGGCCAGTCTAGAGTCCACTAGTCTAAAGGAGATTGATACTACGAACAAAAATGATATTTGAGAGCATAGCCACCCATACACAAAATATTATGAAATAATAAGATTACCTCAGATAAGTGCACCCGATTATCGATTTTCATTGGCCAAATCCATCCCATCGCGCTCTCCTGTGCTTAACCACGCCATGACAAGACATGACACCAATCTAATCACCATATAGGTGAGAATACTGATTCTCGATTATCAAATTCGAAAGGAACACACTTGAGTCAGAGGGACATGAAACTATCCCGAGGAATTTCATCCATAGGAATCCGCTTCTGACTCACAGAAGTGAACCTATATAGTATACTGGAAGTTATACCACTCACCATATATGAATATGATCACCATTTACAAATAAGAGGGAATCAATTCTAGAGTTCCCTCCTTGGGACCAAGGCCCTACTTTTCACACCCTTGGTGTAAGTGCACCATTCTGATCAACTAATACCTTCGCCTCGTCTACATCGACTTCATTCAAAAACTCCTAATGATGTCATCAACCTATTACACCTAGATTATTGCTTATTTTAACATGTCATGAATAAATCCCAAATTTTGTGGTCATTACTTGGTTCAGGTGAAGCACTCACCTAACTATGTCTTTTTGACCATGAGAGACTTCCACTGACTTACCTTTGATGTTTCACCCATCCAGTATTCACGCGACGACCACACCCGATATCATTAGCACCCTAAGGGTAACTAACATCACAACGGGATACATCTTTAACCCGTACCAACTTGTCAAGGCCTGTCGATAACTAATCCTCACATTGCTCAGGCTGCTCTAGCATATATTGTCGACACCCGATATAATAATCACACTCAATGCTACCAATCTTAGTTTCCATTTACAAGTCTCCACATGGCGTTGTTACTCAATATTTCTAATATTACCACACCCATACTAGTCATTCCATGACATCCGAGCACTACTCATAAAAGGATTCAATTGTCATCCTGCCTTAAGGATTACACTAACCATTTGTGCCGATTAGAAAGCCATACCCCACACGTACACTATGCAACTTTTGATTTGGGATCATCACATGACCATCAATACTATCTTTACTAGAATCCTATTGCCTCTTCTTACTAGACTTAATTGGTTTCCTAAGAACACCAAATAGTTTTCATGTAAAAGACCCAAGTTTGACGAGATTTCATCGTTTACATTTTTATCACCTTAGGTACACCCTTATAACCTTTTGATACCCACGTCGATATTACTTGGCAATAGCAAGGACACTAGTCCACGATCTTTTAACCACAGTGAACCTTAATTCTCTGTAATAACCCGCCTAATTAAATATCGGGTGATCAGTCCTTCATTTAATTAAATCTGAATATCCAGTTGGTTCATTCTCAACATCACTGTCGAAAACAATTTCTTTATTAATCACCTAATAGTTAATTAAGTTAAGTGTCAAAAAAAAAATTCCATCTTTAATGTAATTAAAACCATGCCATGACTGGGAATAATAATATGCAACAACACATCACAACTGAATTAACTATAACAAGAACACATGTGACTGGAATAACTTTCCAGTTAAATTATAACATTAACACTAAATAAAACTGATATCCTTAATGCTTACATAAATGATTACAACCTCTAGAATCCTAGGCGACAAGCCCTAAATGATGTAGACGCTACAGATGCGTGAATCAACAGAAAGGAAGCGTCTAAAAAAAATCCGCACCTATGCTAGTATCTATAATCCATAGGAACATCCATAATCTATGTTGGTCATCCCTGCTATTGGATACCTGATGTAAAAGATATAGTAGAGAAGAGAATATGTAAGGAAATGGGCCAGAGCCCGATTGTAAAAGATTTTGAAAATAGCTACTGCTTAATAATTACAATTAAGCATTTATTACGTACATGTTAGTTTCTTGGGCTCTCTCTCTTGAGAATTCTCACCTCTCATCTAGAGTGCACACTTATCGTATCTTATTATCTTCCTAGTTAAGGTTCCCTCCTAATTAGCCTTAATATCACTATGATTTTAACCCATATCATATTCCCGTATTTCCCATATAATAGGTATATTAATTATCCATATTCATTTCTCTTTAATATGAACTAGTCTTGTTACAACCTTGGAATTAAGTGTTCACTTACATTATTCAATTCTAATTTCATTATTTACTTCTATATACAAAATTACACAGTAGATTAAATCAAAGTTTATATTTTTAATCTACAATATCACACAGAAGATTACATATCTATATCTACAATGTCACACAATAGATTATACCATAGTTTATATATATAATATCACACTAATTATATATATATACTTATATGGCACCTCCCCAGTCACAGCTGCGGTGCATGCATACTCTGCTATCATGTCCGGATACATAATGTCACTATATAGAGGACTACTGATTCGGCGTCTCTCACGAATCATATCAGAACACAAATATATTGGAGGAGAGCATACTCCCCAGCCAAATGGGTCACGCACATACCTACACTCCCATTCAACCTTCGAAACTGTCATATACACCGATAGCACGTGTCCAAGGTCCTATGCTCATGGTACGAATCTAAAATCCTCCAAAATGGGCGCACATGATAAGACCGTCCACAATGCGAAACCTTCACCCCGATAGCAAGCAGTGTAGGTATGTTATACATACAAATAATAATATAGGTATTCATCACACCTTGTAAGGACACAAATTTCCAATTGAGTCCATATATAGTTTTGGCTCAATTCCGGACAAAAACATTTATTCATAGGATAGTATTTATTGTAATATTCTCAAGCCTACGAAGTGTATGTTGAAGACGCAGCGGCAAAGAATTTAAAACTTCATCAAAATGCCGGTTTGCGTGCCTCGTTTTTACGTCATCAACTAAGGTTCCATGCTCCCAAGGTATGAATGTAATTATATGTATATAAGAGCTTGGAACAATATGTATTGGGTGTTAGGTGAAATAAAACTGCATTTTATTTTCAGAAAGAATCAATTAGAAATTTAAAAATAAGTATATAAAAGTTTCTGGGCCAAAATCAAATTTTTCAATCTTTCTGGTCGTTCGTTAGAAATGTCGTTCGAACGAGTTTTTTCGTTCGAACCAGTTTCGTTCGAACGAGTTTTGTCGTTCGAACCAGTTTCGTTCGAACGAGTTTTGCCAACGACCCTAACTGGACAGTCCTTCGATATGTCGTTCGATATGTCGTTCGAACGAATGCTCATTATAATGAGGTATCTAACGAACCTCTAACGAGCCCAGGCTGGTCACTCGTTAGAAGTCTCGTTCGAACGAACTTCCAGCGGGAACAATTATTTGGCAGTTTTTTGCAGTTTTTCCCCACTCCTCCACTTGGTTTTCAACCAACTTTTTTCATACAATATTATGTGCGGGAAACACATTTTCCAAGACAACTTTTCCTAACTTTTCCAACCTTATTTATCTCCTAGAGAGAGTCTGAGAGCAAAATGAGTTTTAGGAAAATGTTCAAGTTTTGAGTGTAATTCTTTCAAGAAATATTTTATACACACTCTAGTTTACACCCAATTGTTTATCCAAGTTTCTATATAAATATTAATTGCTTGGAGATTGTTTTGGCACCGGTTTTTTTCTCTACACCGAATTGAAGAGAAGTTTGTTTCATTTCTACCCATTTGGAGAAAGGCTCCATATTAGGGTGACGGTGTGCCTAATTGCCCGATCGATGAATTCCGAGACCACGGTGGAGCTCCGTTGGTTATCCGTAATTGGAGGTTGATACAAGAAGGAGCATCACGGCTTGAGAGGGTTCGAGTTTAGGAAGTAAGTCTTTTGTCTTGTATTTTGTAATTTCGTTTTTAGTGGATTTGAGGCTAGGGCCGTCCCGAGGTTTTTTCCCGTTAGTGGGTTTTTCCTCGTACATCGCGGTGTTGTGTGACTGTTGATTTTATCTTGCTGTATATCACTTAGAACGCATGCTAGATTAATTTCAAGATAAAATTTGGTTTTACAATCACACTAATTTAAATTGGGACTTTAATTTAATATTGGGTTAAATTTGGTTTATTCAAGTCATTTGCTAAAATTGGTTTCCCCTAACTTTGTTTAAATGAATAATCATGACTTAGGCAAATTCTAGGACTTGAATTATTTTGCTTTAATTCGTTTTGAAGATATTAAAACTCTGCCTTTTTTATTTGTTGAACCATAACTTATATTCGCTTCCGCATTTATTTAAAAGGAAATTAGGTTTTAATTTGACATTATTAAAACTCCGGGTCTTTCAAATTGGTATCAGAGCCAAAAACGATAATTTATTTCGTTAAGATCCTTAATTTTTGGCTAAAATGGATTTTTCCCCATTTTCAAAATTTCCTATTTTTGATGGTTCTAACTCCGCGTATTGGAAAGCGCGAATGAAATCGGCACTTAAATCTATCGATGAACGTGTTTGGATGTCTGTTGTTACCGGGTACTCCCCACCAACTCATCTAATTGAAAATGAACGGGTTCCCAAACCCATCGATAAATGGACCGAAAATGAGTTCAAACTTGCTAATTTTAATTCCCGTGGTTTAAATGCCTTATTTAGCGCTGTCGCACCGGATGAATTCCGACGTATTATGACGTGTGAAACCGCTAAAGAAGCTTGGGATATTTTACAATTAACTCATGAAGGAACTAGTGTCGTTAAAGCTTCAAAACTCCAAAACCTCACCACTCAATTTGAAACTATCAAAATGGATGAAAAAGAAACTTTTGATAAATTTTATGCTAGACTTTCTGATATTGTTAATTCATCCTTTAACTTGGGAGAGAAAATACCTGACGACCGTGTTGTAAAGAAAATTTTGAGGTCCCTACCCGATAGATTTATTCCTAAGGTGACCGTTTTAAATTCTTTACCCACTTTAGCCTCTACGAAATTAGAAGTGCTTGTAGGTGATTTACAAACCTATGAACTGGGTATGTTTCCCTCTAAAACTGAAAAGAAAATTGAAAAGGGTGTTGCTTTAAAAGCCCGAAAAGAGGTCAAACAAGTTGTAGAGAGCGATAGTGATAGTGACTCGGAAGACATGGCTTTGTTTGCTCGTAAATTTAGAAAATTTCTTAAATTTAACAAAGAAAAAGTTAAAAATGATTTTTAGAAATTTGAATCTTCTAAACATGATAAAAGCGAGAAGATTTCTAAAGCCGAGAAAATCCATAAACCTTGTAATGAACATTTAGATAGGGACGAGTCTAATAAGTGTTTTGGTTGTGAAGGTTATGGCCATAGGGCTTATGAGTGCCCCACTGAACTAAGGAAAGATGGTAAGCGACCTATTTCATATAATGCAACCCTTAGTGATAGTGATAAGGAAGAAAAGCCCGATTCCCCAACTAAGAAAAATTTTGTGGCTTTTATGGCTAGTCATGTGAGTGATAATGAGAACTCATCGAATGATGAAATTATTGCACATGCCACTTCCAAGGTCATTGTTCATGATTCCCTTGTTTTTAATGATAGTGAGGGTGAAGAAGAAAGTGAGAGTGAAAATGAAGAAGAGGTTGATGTGAGTGAACTTCAAAATGCTTTTAATGAATTATATAAAGATTCTATTAATTTGAAAAGAACTAATTTCAAGTTAGAAGCTTGTTTAAGAAAGAGTGTCAAGGTCGTTGATGATAGTGCCTTAATAGAAGACCTTAGGACTCATGTGAGGACTCTTCAAGAGAAGCTTGATTATGTAGAAGGCGAAAGAGATAGCCTTAGGGGTTTAATGGAATCCTTGAAAAAGGAGCTTCTTGCTTTTGAAGAGCGAAATGTTTTACTAGAATCTAACATTGTTGAATTGGAAAATAAATTAAAAGATTCTAGTATTGTCAAATTTGATTTGGAGTGTCGTTCGGAAAAACTAGATAAAATGTTAGGAACGGTCCAAATTAAAAATGACACTTGTGGTTTAGGCTTCAATCCTTGTAATGAAATTACTCATAATGCCCAAACCAATGTTTTAGGAGAATCAACTAGGAATACATTTAAAGATCACTCCTTAAGTAAATCTTTTCGACATGTTCTCACTTGTACACATTGTGGTCGACAAGGTCATCTTAGGAATTTTTTTTTAGATCTTAAACGAATTCCTAGAAAATCCCATAGTAAAGTAACCACGATAGCTAACGTTCCTACACCCCAAGATAGTAATTCTTCATTAATTTGGGTTAGGAAATCCGATTTGGTTGCCTTACAAAATAGGGATTTTGATTCTCATTTACTTACACATGCCTCCTCCCTTGCTAAATCTAAAGGATAAATGTGTAGGTGTTTGCATACTTTAGCGTTTGTACTTCATGCTATATTCATAAGCTAAATGTATGCTTGTTTAGTCATTTTCTAGTCATTGCCTTATTTCATATCCCATGCTAGAAATTATGACTTGTTTATCTTTTTGTATTATATTTTGTGTTTGAATCGACTGCATAATATAAAAAGATTTTTGTTTATCATTTGTGTTTTATTTATTTCATATAAGCTTAATGAAAAATACAAATGATTTTTTTTGTCCTTTTGAGTAAATATTTATTTTTGATTAAAAATGTTAAAAAATCAAAAAGATTTTGTTTTTTGTGTATTTTTGTTTGACACACTTTATGTGGCATATACTTGTGTTTGAATCCCATCGTTTACGCTTCCATGTGGCTAGAACTTTTGGTTTAGATTTTCAATCCTTAAAATGTTCTTTACCATGTTTTATATGGAGTAGTTGGATTTTGTATTGTTCAAATGGATTCTATTTCTATATGCCTCTATTCACACATGCACGAGCTCTTTTGAAATCTTAATGTCACATGTTATATTTGAGCTTTTTGAGGTGTTCTCCTATCAATCTAGTCATCTACATATCTATGACCTAGGAGGACTAGTGCATGCCAAAATCCGTTGCATGTGAGATTTGTGTGAAAAATGAAAACATGATAAATTAATATATGCATGGGGAAGGGCTCCGAAAGGATGAATTAAATCCTTTGCGATAGTAAGCCACCGTTGATTGGATCTAAAAGAAATACGTGATCCAAAGGCCTAAAAACAGAATATTTGGCATTAAACAAAAAGCAATTGCCAAGGCCTATGTGTGTATGATATATTCATTCAAAAACAAAAGAATATATATGCTCATTGAGGGAGAATTGGATGGTATATTAACGGTTTGCACAATGTCCGTTTATCCTAGTTGTCTTTAATGTCATGACTCTATTTGGTTTGTAGAATCATCATCATGCTAGGCTTGTATGCATTGTGTATGTTTGTTCATTGAGTTCAATCTTTATATTGTCACATGAGGCTATATTTAACTGTGATGAAGTTTGCAATCAAATGAGAACTCCGTGAACGTTTCTTAAGTGTTTGGGTCTAAATTTAATTGTTGCTAGTTCACACCCCTACACTTCCGTTTCCATATGACACATTTTTGCCATACGAGTGTGAAAACTTATTGTATTTTGTGTCATGTGTGTGTTTATTTTGTGCCCATATGCTTTCATATCTTATCACTTTAAGCTTTCACATGTTGTTTATTAGTTCTTTATCCTTTGCCTATTCCCGAACAAAAAGGGGGAGAATGATGATAGGGGGAGAAATGGTATCTAATCCTATTATTATGACGTCTTTCTAAGTAGGTCATGTGTTTAAAGGGAGAATTAATTTAGGGGGAGTAATTAATTAATTGCATTTAATATTTTGATATTCCCTATGCATTTGATGAGTTTGCTTAAGTGTGCAGGAATTATTCTAAAGCGGCATCTTTCTATGACAAAGCGTTTGATCCTTGGGTTGAGTCAAGATTGGGCGGGGTATGTTTTGAGTCTAGTAGAGCTTGACGGCCCTTTAGGATTTTTTGTTTGGTTTTTGTCCCGGAATAGCCAAAGGGGGGGATTTGTAAGGACACAAATTTCCAATTGAGTCCATATATAGTTTTGGCTCAATTCCGGACAAAAACATTTATTCATAGGATAGTATTTATTGTAATATTCTCAAGCCTATGAAGTGTATGTTGAAGACGTAGCGGCAAAGAATTTAAAGCTTCATCAAAATGCCGGTTTGCGTGCCTCGTTTTTACGTCATCAACTAAGGTTCCATGCTCCCAAGGTATGAATGTAATTATATGTATATAGGAGCTTGGAACAATATGTATTGGGTGTTAGGTGAAATAAAACTGCATTTTATTTTCAGAAAGAATCAATTAGAAATTTAAAAATAAGTATATAAAAGTTTCTGGGCCAAAATCAAAATTTTCAATCTTTCTGGTCGTTCGTTAGAAATGTCGTTCGAACGAGTTTTTTCATTCGAACCGGATTTCGTTCGAACGAGTTTTGTCATTCGAACCAGTTTCGTTCGAACGAGTTTTGCCAGCGACCCTAACTGGACAGTCGTTCGATATGTCGTTCAAACGAATGCTCGTTCTAACGAGGTATCTAACGAGCCCAGGCTGGTCACTCGTTAGAAGTCTCGTTCGAACGAGAATCACGTTCGTTCGAACGAACTTCCAGCGGGAACAGTTATTTGGCAGTTTTTTGCAG
Organism: Sambucus nigra; assembly: GCA_949130495.1. Taxonomy (NCBI): domain Eukaryota; kingdom Viridiplantae; phylum Streptophyta; class Magnoliopsida; order Dipsacales; family Adoxaceae; genus Sambucus; species Sambucus nigra. Next base: position 548,225,020 of record OX422212.1, on the reverse strand, counting down.
TTTTTCCCCACTCCTCCACTTGGTTTTCAACCAACTTTTTTCATACAATATTATGTGCGGGAAACACATTTTCCAAGACAACTTTTCCTAACTTTTCCAACCTTGTTTATCTCCTAGAGAGAGTTTGAGACCAAAATGAGTTTTAGGAAAATGTTCAAGTTTTGAGTGTAATTCTTTCAAGAAAATTTTTATACACACTCTAGTTTACACCCAATTGTTTATCTAAGTTTCTATATAAATATTAATTGCTTGGAGATTGTTTTGGCACCGGTTTTTTTCTCCACACCGAATTGAAGAGAAGTTTGTTTCATTTCTACCCATTTGGAGAAAGGCTCCATGTTAGGGTGACGGTGTGCCTAATTGCCCGATCGATGAATTCCGAGACCACGGTGGAGCTCCGTTGGTTATCCGCTAATTGGAGGTTGATACAAGAAGGAGCATCACGGCTTGAGAGGGTTCGAGTTTAGGAAGTAAGTCTTTTGTCTTGTATTTTGTAATTCCGTTTTTAGTGGATTTGAGGCTAGGGCCGTCCCGAGGTTTTTTCCCGTTAGTGTGTTTTTCCTCGTACATCGCGGTGTTGTGTGACTGTTGATTTTATATTGCTCTATATCACTTAGAACGCATGCTAGATTAATTTCAAGATAAAATTTGGTTTTACAATCACACTAATTTAAATTGGGACTTTAATTTAATATTGGGTTAAATTTGGTTTATTCAAGTCATTTGCTAAAATTGGTTTCGCCTAACTTTGTTTAAATGAATAATCATGACTTAGGTAAATTCTAGGACTTGAATTATTTTGCTTTAATTCGTTTTGAAGATATTAAAACTCTGCCTTGTTTATTTGTTGAACCATCACTTATATTCGCTTCCGCATTTATTTAAAAGGAAATTAGGTTTTAATTTGACATTATTAAAACTCCGGGTCTTTCACACCTATATAAACATAACATCCATAAGGCATTCACACAACCATATGAAAATTCTCATACGTAGTATTTTTATCTATCAAATCCTACGTATTAAAGATTATGACTTTACTTTTTAATTTTATATTCCCGAGCCTCACTCATTACTCTAAGATTTAATAAGTATTCCTCAACCTAATTCAGTAGGTAAATGTCAACACCCTACTTCTCCTTGTCATCACAACTTCTAAAATTCAATGAATTAAACTCAACTTTAATTAGGTTTAATTCTCGATAACCCTTTATTCATTCTTAACCCTTCATTCTATATCTTAGGGTTACTCCCACCTATTCATAAGGTTATACCGGTAATTAATAACTCTCTTACTACTGGTACCAACCTTAAATTATCATTTATCAAATTTAAATCCCAAGTAACATAAGTCTCAATAATAACTCATTTAATTAACACTCGTTAAATTCCCCTTATTCAAAAATCCCAAAATAATATTTTTTGGGTCTTTTCTATGGCCTACTACCCTACCCTAAGTCCCATTATGTTCGAATAATAATCACAAAAGATTCCTAAAATTTTTGGGATTAAATCAAGAATTAAAAAGAAACAACTTGATCTTTTCTGGGGAGGTCGATCTATCGATGGTCGTGGGTCAATCGATCGACCACCCAGATATCAGTCCAGATTATGCAATCTTTATTCTACGGGTTCACATCTTTTCAGCAATCAAACATATGTTTTAGTGTCCCCAACTTCTTATAATGCATACCACATTATATATCCACATATGTAAATGATTCCTACTGATCTAAACAACCTAGAATCATCAAGAAGGTTGGATTTAAAACGTATTATTTCCAAAAAAACTCATTTTTATATTTATCCATGAACATCATATAAATTCCAATTTTTCTTCACCAAATGATTCCCAATTTAATATCATGATATTTATTTCATATACCATTATATACGAATAAGTTCTAACGCAACCAAAATCATTTAAACATCATTAACATGAATCAATTTACTCAAATTCCATTTTGTTCTCAAAAACTCTAATTTTTGACTTTATCATCAATAAGAGTTTAAATCCCAGATTTCTTCACAAGATAATATAAAATTCGTGGAGTTTATTCTATAATCAAAATAGATCACTCCTAGATAATATCCATTTCAAAGATCCATTTAAAATTATCACAAATTTATCTTTGCTCATGCAACTTTTCAGAATTTTCCTAACTATCCTAACATGGACAATATAAAAGCTAAGATTGAAATAATTAATCACTGGCCTATAATTATTAGGTCTGATCCATTGGGGATGACAATATATTGGTGGAACTCTCTTTTTTCGGACAACTTCCGGCAGTGGTGGTGGTGGCTCTTGGTGGAGCAAGGCGGTTGTCCTTTGGTTTCCTAGAAAAGTTTTTTCTTCTCCCATAGAAAGTCTCTCAATCTCGCCTAAAACTTTTCCTCTTATTTTTGGTGAATGAAGCCAAGATCTCTAATCTCTTTACTTATAGAATAAACTCATATTTCTAAAGTTACTATTCACCTCCATTGTAAAATGATCGAAATACCCCTCCGGGGTGTCCTTTCAGTTCCAAAGTTCTCTGAAACCCAAATCAAACACCCAAGTAGAATTTTTTGACTATTTGAAACCATTCGAACACTTTGGCGTAGTAAAAATGACCATTAGGATGACATAATAATATTTCACTTTTATTTCATTTAAATCTAGTCCCGACACGACATACTCACGCGTCCCGACTTAATTATCGAAATTATCGTACACATAATTCGTGACAATATATAAAGTCATAATCAATTGTAAAGTCATAGTAATATATATTACTTTAATCAATAAGTAATATTAAACATAGATCACATATTACTTTATTCTTGAGTTATATTTAAATCCGAATTAATTTCCAATTATATCACAATTAATTCTAATAATCCCATTTTAAAAGTCATTAAAAATATGGGGTATTACATACTCCCCCCTTACTATGAAATTTTGTCCCGAAATTCGAAAAAAAACTATAGCAGGAAAGAACAATTATAGATAAGTATTGCGCATCACATACTTGCGCTCCCAAGTAGACTACTCTGTACCGCCCATACAGTACGCTATCGAAAACCCCCAATAATGAACACTTCACTTATGATCATTTTAACCCCAGGTTAACCTATCATGTAGGTTCTTGTCCAAGCCTTACAGCTTAAGTTTCACCACTTATACTTTATTCTAGATATTCACTATCTAACCTTCTACTATATGCACTTCAATAGATAAACCGTTCTTTAGATAAATACCATCTCGTCTTCCGATTATCATACACAAGTAGGCTAATTGCGCAGTATATAGTTTACACAAAATATATGCTATAAGTTTCAAATCATCTCTACTATGCGCAATAGTTCCTGGTTCCTCACTTGTATCCCACAAGTGGGAGAAACAATAAGACTTGTCATACCATACTTCAACTGGCACCATACTCAACAGTAACTTATAAGAGTTATAGTACACCGACTTCATTAGTGGAACATACGACTCTCGTCCTCCATTATGATTCAAGGTTACAAGCATAATTTATCTTCCAACATTAGGTTTGTCCTCTTAGTCTGCCCATTATTCTGTGGATGATAGATCATACCCAATCACAACTCAGTACCCATGCCTCGGGAAAATTCTTCCAAAATCAGGAGACAAAGTCTCGTCCTAATTGGACACAATATTAAACGGTATCCTATGTAACCGCACTATCTCGGTTATTAAGATCAAAGCATATTTTCTTGTAGTATGATCAACCCTAACTAGCATAAAGTGATCTACTTCAGTCAACTAATCCACTATCACCCATATAGGATTGTAACCATCTTCGCGATAAAATCCTTACACAAACTCTCCCAATACTACTTATAAGTCCCTAACGGTTGGAGAAACCTCTTCTGGTTTTGAATAGTCCACCCTAATTCCAACAGACAGGTGGCCCGCTACAAGAGGAATCTAGCCAAACATCTCTTCATTTAAATCATATTACCATAGTCATTTATAGCCTGATACATTTATTATTCTACCGACTATATCTCTAATCGTCATAAATGACCAGACATTCAAGTCCCGATATCTAAACCTCAATATTTATTTTCCTTATCCCATATCTCCTAAATGGGGAACAATATCAGATATAATTACATAGGGCACCCATACACCCTATATTTCTCACATTGTTGCAAAAATAACATATACTCTTCTTAAATCAATTTTCGTTCACTTGGCATACTGATATGGTAGGGGTACACTCAATCACCCCACTAGTCATAACTTAATCACTCTAACACTGGCATCATTGTTTTATTCATAATGTTACTAGGACTAGACGACTCTTAAGTCATAATAGAATTATCAACTCTAAATTTATGTTTGTATATTTAAAATGACTGTGGTACGAACTTATGGACTATTGACCAAACTTCTCTCCCACTCCCAAAGTTCTCTAGTTTCATGCGTGGGATGTCTCACAAAGCAAAATCCAAACAAGGAACCCCCCGATACACTACTACTTAACATAGTCGGTCGTCGAGATCCGTAATGGCCCTCGGTCCATAATTTGTACCTTCCCATAATTTATGTATGTTGACATAAAAGTCTACTAGTCCATGCTTTTATATCCCTAAAAATAACATAAAACATGTTGCTCTCACCATCCCAAATTCTCGGCGTTATGTATAATGAGCTATTTCTTATTGTTGGACAAAAATATAATATATCCTGAGTCATATTAGTAGAATAAATTTCTACTCACACATATAACTAGACAACATTTTCACTAAGGTCTATGATATCATGCAATATAGGCCCAACCCTATTTCAGTTGTCGCCACACAAAATTAATTTTACTCTCCCCGGAGTATCCATCACGATAGTCTTATCACTCAATCTACTATCATTAAAACATTTGGTAATTTATCACTACATATTACCCTAATAAGATCTATTATGCTAACTCAAAGCAATAGAAAATTATAATAACAAAATATACTCTTAGGACCTACTCGTTTCACCCACGAGCGACACCAAAAATTCCCGCTATCAACGAGAAGTACTTTTGTAACCAGACTGTTAAAATTATCGTTTCCACCAACCTCGACTCACACGCGAATTTAGGGATTTCAATTTATATACGACTGTTTTGACACACCATGTCACTAGAATTAATCCTTTATTACCAAGGATGAAATAAAACTTCATCAGTCTCTCCTGATCACGTAGGGTCCTTACATGCACTTCTCACGGTCAAAATAACTTACGATCACTTGCACATGTTATACATCTAGGATTTCATCCTATAGTTGTATCCAACCGTTGTGGACAAATTATTCACTCCTGTGGCTTACACACCCATTATTGAAACGTTGTCCCAGCATATCTAGGCCTCAATTATGGTCTTACCGACCTCCCCTTTTTCTTCTTGGACCCCGCCGACCTTGAAATAAGGCATGCTATAATTACCAAGGACTCCACTGCTCCTAATTAAACCTACCAATTCTGGGTTGCAAATTTCCTGGGCCTAATTCTCTTAACCCAATTACTCCCCTAGAAGTTTCACTCCTCCAGTTGTTATGCCTAATTGGTATAGTTTACTATTCCTAAAATTTATCGATCTCACTACTCAATGTGGACACATTTAACACTTAGTAGTCTCTCTCTACACATAGGGTAATTTTCCTTACTATTTCCTCATTAATGACCATTTGAACGTCCTCCTCTTGGACCTATCAATCTTATCTCCCAGTTACTATTCCCATTATTCTTTTGTCTCTACGGGTCCTATAGGATACATTATCGACTACACTAGTCTTGGATGATTTCATCGCCACTAAGTAGGGGTTTAATCATGTCACTTTAAATGGGTCCCCTACTGGGTACACCTTCCGGTGATGTTATATTAACAATATTGGATTCAATCTTGCCCTTTGGTTAGGTTTCCCCTTCATTTGGAAGTATTATCCAATTTCTTGGTGACATTAATCCTTGTCATCTTCGTCAGATTTCCACTCACACTAGATTATTTCACTCATGAGTCCTTTCGCACATTGAACTCTATTTATCTTCTATGTACCCCATTCTTCCTAGGGTAAGGAGTTCATTAAACAAGTTAATTCTCTCTTTTTTTCCCATAAGAGATAAGTTTCGAAATTCCATTCATATCTTGATTAAAACATCAAATGAACGATTTTACCATTGAACCATACCTAAAATTATTATTCCGGCTTCACACATGTTCTTTATATGTGATGTATCACTCTCATCACTTAAGTTTGTTCTTCCTAGAAAAAAAATTACTAGAAATTTTTAAAATCCCAGGTGTTACTACACTTCACCCTTCACAGTTGTCTTTGAATTTCTTACTTCACAAGAGTCCTTCCTACCCCCTCACCTTTCACACACAGTACGGGGTGAGTTAAGAATGACACAACCATCAACTATGATGGTGTTTGGGAAACTATAGCTCCCAAGTGACTTCCTTAATGTTGTCAGCCCAAACAACAATTATGATGGTTTCTATCTTCAATACCATTTTCCAAAATACTCTATATCATTGGTTGAGTCTTCCTCCTGCTGTCCTTCTAACGACTCTTGTTAGTCGTCACGATGTGTTTGGCGCACGATGCCCGATCGAACTCGTATAAGCATTACATCCCCGATACTTCATGGCAGGAGAACATAAGTCAAAATACACAAAAGAATTCAACATCCTAATAATATGGCTCTACATCAAAGAATGCTATGCTGAAACATAGAAAGCCACACAGATCCTAAATACACTTGAACCTGATGCTTTGATACCACCAATAACAACCCGCCTAATTAAATATCGGGTGATCAGTCCTTCATTTAATTCAATCAGAATATCTAGTTGGTTCATTCTCAGCATCACTGCCGAAAAAAAATTCTTTATTAATCACCTAATAGTTAATTAAGCTAAGTGTCAAAAACTTTTTCCATTTTTAATTTAATTAAAATCATTCCACTACTCGGAATAATAATATACAACAACACATCACAACTGAATTAAGTATAACAAGAATACATGTGACTGGAATAACTTTCCAGTTAAATTATAACATTTTCACTAAATAAAAGTGATATCCACAATGTTTACGTAAATAATTACAACCTCTAGAATCCTGGGTGACAAGCCCTAAATGAAGGAGACACTACGAATGAGTGAACCAATAAAAAGGAAACGTTTAAAAAAATCCGCATCTCTGCTAGTAGATATAATCCATTGGAACATCCATAATCTATGCTGGGCATCCCTACTACTGGATACCTGATATAGTAGAGAAGAGAATATACAAGGAAACGGGTTAGAGCCCGATTGTAAAATATTTTAAAAATAACAAGTGCTTAACAATTACAATTACGCATTTATTATGTACATGTTAGATTCTCGAGATCTCTTTCTTGAGAATTCTCACCTCTCATCTAGAGTGCACACTTATCGTAACTTATTATCTTCCTAGTTAAGGTTCTGTCCTAACTAGCCTAAATATCACTATGATTCTAACCCATATCATATTCCCATATTTCCCAAATAATACGTATATTAATTATTCATATTCATTTATCTTTAATATTAACTAGACTTGTTACAACCTTGGAATTAAGTGTTCACTTACTTAATTCAATTGATATTTCATTATTTACTTCTATCTGCAACATTATAGAGTAGATTAAATCATTGTTTATATTTTTAATCTACAATATCACACAGAAGATTACATCTCCATAGCTACAATGTCACACAGTAGATTACATCACAGTTTATATATATAATATCACACTAATTATATATATATATATATATATATATATATATATATATATATATATATATACTAATACGGAACCTCCCCAGTCACAGTTGTGGTGCATGCATACTCTGATATATGTCCTGATACATAATGTCACTTTATAGAGGACTACTGATTCGGCGTCTCTCACGAATCATATCATAACACAAATATATTGCCCAAGAGGGACGTCGGGTATTGCCTAAGAGGAGGCCCACCCTATCAATCTCGTAAGAAGTCCTACTCTAAAACATCACAACTTAATTACTTAATACCAAGTCACCATGATTATCTAGGTTCACTCCTAGGTTAACTCAATCATTGGGATTATCTAAACCCACATTATAATCAAGGTATATATATATACTAATACTGAACCTCCCCAGTCACAGTTGTGGTGCATGCATACTCTGATATATGTCCTGATACATAATGTCACTTTATAGAGGACTACTGATTCGGCGTCTCTCACGAATCATATCATAACACAAATATTTCCCAAGAGGGACGTCGGGTATTGCCTAAGAGGAGGCCCACCCTAACAATCTCGTAAGAAGTCCTACTCTAAAACATCACAACTTAATTACTTAATACCAAGTCACCATGATTATCTAGGTTCACTCCTAGGTTAACTCAATCATTGGGATTATCTAAACCCACATTATAATCAAGGTATATATATATATATATATACTAGTACGGAACCTCCCCAGTAACAGTTGCGGTGCATGCATACTCTGCTATATGTCCTGATACATAATGTCACTTTATAGAGGACTACTGATTCGGCGTCTCTCACGAATCATATCATAACACAAATATAATACCCAAGAGGGATGTCGGGTATTGCCTAAGAGGAGGCCCACCCTAACAATCTCGTAAGAAGTCCTATTCTAAAACATCACAACTTAATTACTTAATACCAAGTCACCATGATTATCTAGGTTCACTCCTAGGTTAACTTAATCATTGGGATTATCTAAACCCACATTATAATCAAGGTACCTAAATTGAGATGCACTAAACCCGAGTTCCCTAACTAATGGACCTAGTACTTCCTCACCCGGAACTGACACTTGTAATTACATTCACCGACCACCAATCCATAAGGTGTTAACCCAATTGGTCTACATAAATTTATAAACTCATTGATCTTATCATCAATCACGGTATTACTCCAAGGATCGAAATTGCTTAATTATCACATCAATATTAACCTCTCATATGTGTCATGCCCAATGCTACATATAATTCAAATCACGATTTACCATTACATAAAAATGACATGCTGACTTTCAATCTCTACCATTGATTGTACAAAAGTTGGTGCCTCTTGCCCAATGGGCATCATTTCATTCTATCAACATCTCTCATGGTCCTAAGCCATTAAATTATTAACGAAAGCACCTCACATTAACAACTATGGTGTCACCATTATAGGCTTGCATGGACATTCGTAAATTACTACCATTCTAATTAGAAATGAGGAAGCGATTAATAACCATCAATCTAAACGTGTGCCACTTGGCATTATTCTAACTTGTTGTGCTAACCTCTTAGACTTTAGCATCGAGGAAACGCACTAAACCACCATCAAACTAGCATGACTGGCCTGAACCACACCAACGTTGAAAGATCCAATACCGACCTCACCCGAAAGGAACCTTGAACTTAGAGCTCTGATATCATTTGTAATGCCCTGACCCAGATTTATGGGTTACCCGTGAGTCAATTTGGTCCAACCCAAGCATTAGGTGTGAAGTGCAATGAAACAACCTAAATAATACTACTAGTCCATTTTTATTTTTATTATCATTTCACTTGTTAGAATGCGATTTCAGTTTCAAGATAAACTACATGAGGGACCCATGTGGAGCACCCTGGGGTCCAAGTAAATAGAGCTACTAATGTAAACATAAATAAAAATATACTTACCTGTAAAAGGACACGAAATTAAAAAACCGCTCCTAACCTGCCGCAACAAAGTGGGGATGTGAGCCTATGCCCAGTGGAATTTATACGAGTAGTATATAAACAAACGATAAAAAATAATACTCACACACTACAACCACATGCATGCAAAACATATGTATATATCTACATACGTATATATTTAGAAATACATATTCCAATGCATTAACAATTTTACTTTCGAAAACCTTACTTATCCAGACTAATTGACCCTAATCTTATTAAAGGTTCTTTATTCATACTTAGCATTTTCATATTATTTAATACACCTGACTCGACATTTGAAATCATTACACTTGATTTATCCAAAATCATTCCTTGACTGAAATTTAACCCCTTTCATTCATTTAAACGTACTTTAGTATTTTCATTAAAAATCACAATTTCAACACACACATTCATCGTACTACACCAAATCTGCCGAATTGTCACGGTCATTGACTTGAAAATTTCAACTTGTTAAGGTCAATGACCGTGACAATTCTGGGCGAGACAACTTTTTTTGTCACATTCATGTCACGATCATTGACCGTGATAACTATATTAGAATTTTCACGGTCATGTTACGGTCATTGACCGTGATAAGTTTGTCACGATTTATAACTGTGACAAGCTCGCCCATGACATTCTTTAAAAATTGTCACGGTCATTGATCGTGACAAGTCCGTGGAAAATTTCGTTGTCAAGGACTTGTCATGGTCAATGACCGTGCCAATTCTGGGCAGAATTGAAAAAAAATCTGATGGGCAGTATGGCCACTGCCACTGCCCAGCAGTATATTTGTACCTGTTATAGCAACGTTGTACTTATTCAAACATCATATATCCAAATAAAATAGAGATAATGAAAATATACATTCAAAATAAAAACAATATGCATCACAATATAATCCATATATAATTCAAATGTACCAACTTAAAAACAATTCGAATGTACCAACTAAAAAATAATACAATTCAATTCAAATAATGTCACTACATGTTTTGGGTAAGGTTAAATCCGAGGAGGTGAGTAGGCTACACGATATACATCATACTGTATTGTTCACGCAACCACAACGGGTAGTTCTCCTTCCCGGGTATCACATGCGTGATGAGCACCCTGGACTCGTTGTCTTGAAGCTCACGTCCATGAACTAGTCCACCCTGGACGATATTCGGGTCCCTCAACCCCCGTTTTATCCGCTAGCCATCAATATGTCCAGTATAAACACGCTCGGCAAACCAAGAATCGACATCGGTCGGTCGAAGGGAGGCAAATAGGTAAGTGGATCATCAAAGTCCGCACATGTCGGTGATGAAGCAACGAGGTCCACATCCTCATCATCCCGCACCTTGTCCTCGCACACCTCGTCCTCCCTCACCCCCTCCCCCCCCCCCCAACTTCTCTTTCTCTTTCACCTTGCATTTTTCGCCGCCCAACGAACTCTTCATGAATGAGAACATATCTTGGACCGTCGCCTCCAAATAGGATAGCTTCGTGTCATGCGAGTCCACTGTTCGAGCCAACCTGGTGTCCCTCGTCTCCAATCCGATGATACTAGATTTGGCCACCCGCGATCTCACCCCCTTGTCCTCCCCTTGTGATTAGAGCCAAGCACTTGGCTGAGTGCGTCTGTGGATGAAGATGCCTTGTCGGCATCAGACTGCGACTCATGCACTTCTTTAAGCTTTGCCTGAAACGACAAAAAGCCCATGATTAGTAAAATAAGTAAATTAAAAAATTATAATGTAATTAACAAAAAGTAAACTATTGGATTACTTACAATCGTGGCCGCGACGCTCGGGGACACCTCCTTGTCCTTTCCCTTCTTCCTCCGAAGAGCCACATAAGTATCGAGCCTATGTGGCCTACTCCCAGGGCCACTCGTTGTCCCCTGAAATAAAGTAAAGTAAAATTAGTATCGGCCCCATAAAGTAAAATAATGTAGAATAATATATTTCTGTAGTTATAGAAAAATTAAATCTTACCATCATCCTATTTTCCACCTCGGCGTAAGATGTCTGGTCGGAGTAGTGCACGTCCGTGTTTTTTGCCTGGTTTTCCCTCCCTGATTGGCGAGAGGCCAATTTTCGCTCCCCGATCTCATTGTCAACGAACTTTTGCCATTGTGTCAATGATATCGGCTCCTTCGGGGGGAAAAATTCACACCTTTGGATAATGGACTCTCGTGTCTTCCCAAAGTACCCGGGTCCGCATATTTTTCTTCCACGTCTTGTGTTGCTCACTCAACTGCTCCAAGACGGAATCGCGTAGCTTTGGATCCAGATTGAATCGCTCATGTCCAACAAATACAATGTTAATTGCAAATAAATATCAATATAAAATGAAATTGAAATTGAAACTGGAATATTCATATGAATATAAATATAAATATAAATACATTACTTGTAGTGCCACCCAAATAACTAACTTGAGCTCATATGGCACCTCCTTCGAACTAATGTACCTCGGGCCGATGATCATCTTTACCAGCTTGAGGGATCTTACTAATAGCCCCGACTTATTCTCGATGGTCATCCCCAATTTTCCATATTTGGGGATCCTAGGGGCCGAGGAGCCCTCGTCGCCTCCGCTACCACCGAGCCCAGACGACATCATCATAACAAGCATCATCATCCTCACCTTAATACCCGAAAGAGACATTTGCTGTAAAAAATATTATTAGTACATATCAAAATGAATTAAAATAAGACATGCAAATAAACTAACAATTAAAGTATACAATTATTAATTTACTAATTTACAATGAGGGGAATCATATATTAATTTACTAAAAAAATTAATAACCAATCAATTCGTTTACAAGGGACATTACGCACAAACATGCACATATACACGCACACTACATACATACACAAACACCCGTGCACATTCACACAAACACACGCAGCCCCCCTCCCCCCCCCACCACCCCCCATCCCTGCCCCCTCTTCCCCTCCCCCCCCCCCCCCCCCCCCCACAATCTCCTCCATCTCTTCCTAAGGGTGAGTTCAAGTATGTTTCCTTTAATTTCAAGTAATTTTCAAATAAAGTTAAAAAATCCCACCCTCATATGGATAATAATCCAGTGGTCATGCCACTTTTAAAACTAACCAACCCAACATCGATCCACTATAATCGCGTACTCCTTCTAGTTCATATACTCAATTAATTCATTTCATCAATTAAACTAACAATTATTAATTTACTAATTTACAATGAGGGGCAATCCTACTTTCATATGAAATGGGCACTAATTATTAATTTACTTTCATATAAAACTATACAATAAAAGCTATACAATTTATTAATTAAAGCTATACAATTGTTGAGAATGCCCCCCCCCCCTCCCCCCCCCCCCCCCCCCCCGCCCCCACCACCACACACACCTCAATTATAAATTCCAAAACAATAAAATCTATCTCATAATATGTACAAGAGTGAAACATACCCACCCCCACCCCCACCACTGCTGCACACACACACACACTACACAAGAGTGATACAAAGTAATTTTATAAAAAAAAGTTGAAAAATCCCACCCCCATATGGACGTTAATCCAGTGGTCATACCACTTCTAAAATTAACCAGCCCAACATCAGTTGACTATAATTCAACCACAACAACAAATATGTATCCCTTACTTCTTCTAATTCATCTACTCAATTAAATCATTTCATCAATTAAACTAACATTTAAAGTATAGAAATATTAATTTACAAATTTACAATGAGGGGCAATCCTAATTTCATATGAAATGGGCACTAATTATTAATTTACTTTCATATAAAACTATACAATTAAAGTTACAATTAAAGTTATACAATTTATTTTATTAAAGATATACAATTAAAGTTATTTCGAATCTCAAGAATTATCTGTTAATAAAGGGCAATCCTACTTGCATATGAAAGGGGCAATACATATTTTATTAATCAATTTGTCCGTTTCAATTGTTGAGATTTCCCCACCACACACACACCCTACCCCACCCCCACCACACACACCCCACCACCACCACGCACACTCCACCCCCTGCCCCCTCCCCCCACCACACACACCTACACACCTGCACACACACACACACATACACCCCACCACCCCTTCCCCCCTCACCCCACCACACACACTTGCACACAAACACACCACCACCCCTACCCCCCACCCAGCCCCCTGTCCCTCCCCTCCCTAGCCCCCTTCCCTCCCCCTCCCCCACCACACACGTACACACACACCCCACCCCACCCCCACCACCCCCTGCCTCCCTCCCCCCACCACACACCACCACACACATATAGAAATGAAAGAGAAAGAGAGGAAAAAAACATACCTTAGAGAGAGAGAGATCGAAATCACTTAGAGAGAGAAAGAGAGGGAAACCAAAAACGGTGGGAAAAAAAGAAAGCGTAGGGTTTTTTTTACTGAACAAATTATCACGGACGTGTCACAGTCATTGACTGTGACAATATTATAAGGTTTGTCACGGTCAATGACTGTGACAAGTGTAGTCGTCACGACCTTATCACGATCATTGACCATGACAATACGTTGTCACGAGCTTGTCACAATCAATGATCGTGATAAAAAAGGCATGTTTTTTTGTCACGGTCAATGACCGTGATAAGGCTAGCCGCTGGAAGGGTGCCAATTTACCAATTTTAGTGTAGTGTCGTGTTAGAAAATACTTATTTAATCTTTGAGAATCCTTTGTACAACACATTCTTGTGTTAAATATGGTTTTAGCCATTCAGGTTTCTTAACCACCCATTTATCTACTTTCTTTAAGCCCTTTTCATTCCTTTATGGACATTTATAGATTTACGCATTTACTTTTCCATTTCCCCTTTGTCGGAGCATTTATTATATTCATTCAAATTAGATTGTATTAGAAAATTTACCACACAACCCATTTCTTGATATGTTCCATATTTTCTTTATATTTTCTCGAAATGTTTCAATACCGCATACTTACACGGGCTCCACACCGACAACTATGTGCACCATATGCTTTGGCCAGTGATTTAAGACTTTTCACCCAAGGGCTCCGGACCCTTCTTTCTTTATCTCGGTGTCATATGAGTACCTGTAATATTTTTTAACATTGTACAAATGTCCACATTATTTCCTTTCCTTTTTACTCGACCGAAGTCAAAACTCGGGACTTTACGGCCCCAATTTGTGTTACACTTGAAAATTTATCATTTTGTGTCCTTTACACTTAACCTTGATTTTCTATTTTTAAAATCATAGTCATTTAGGACCACTTTGTGTAACACCCTTTTCTAACATTTTTATGTCATAAAAACGTTTCACTTTAAATAAATTATCATTTTACCCATTTGTTTCCAAATCACATTTTTACTCCATTTTCACAAGTGTTATTTTCACTAAAAACACTATTAAGTTACTTATACCAACTTCTTAAGTGTTTTAACCCTTTAACACTTTTTTACATTTGGAGTAATCTTATACTTGATTGGAAACACTTTTTATACCTTTGATTCCTTTTAATTTCATAAGTGTTAATATTTTACAACATTAGTAAGTTACACTCACTAACTATTCCATATTTTCCCATTAACACTTAATGATTACTTTTTATCAACATTCATATTTCCCTACTTTATTTATTCAAGAAATACATTCACAGTTAAGACTACTTTTATAAGAAAATTGCCATTTCTTTTATTTAACATGTAGTCTTTTAACTTCATACCCACTATGTATTTTAGTCCCAATTTCACATACTTTGAAGACTAAAATTACAACTTTTATTATTTCTTGTTTAAACTCAACAAAATCTTCTTCAAACTTATTTATACATTATATGTCAAAATACTACAAGTTTATATGCATAAGAAGGTGTATTTTAAATCCAAAAATCCTACTACAAGGTTTAAACATATTTTTCACCAAATATTTGCCAAATGATTGTTTATTTCCAAACATTTTATTCCATAAAATATTCAACTCCAATATTTCTTTAAATTCCCATTTTTTCATAAAATATATCATCTCTCAATATTCCTAAACCTTGAAATATTTACTTATTCATTATTTTCAACAAAATATTATTTTCCAACAAAATCACCTTATTTGCAAATATTTCTTTCCTAAAATATTTTTCATCGAAATTAGTGAAAATAATTCATTTTCATAAACATCAACTTTCATTATTTCGAAAAGCTTGAAATAATTATCCACTCTTTATTTTTAAGAAAACTAACCTTTTCCAATATTTTTATTCCATAAAAAAAATTATTATCATTTTTAATAGAAAACCCATTACAAACATCCTACTCTTAATATTCCAACAATCAAGACTAAGAAAATACACAACTAAGGTCTTAATCTAAGAGTAGAGTTTCACCCACCTATAAGGTCTCTAATGGTGGTGTTGGTGTAGGAGGAGCAACCCCCAGCTCCAAAGGCGGCCTCAAAGGGGTTGCCAAAGCTCCTCCAAGAAGCTCCATCTTCATTCTCCAAAAACCTCCAACAAAATCCCCAAACTCGTAGCTCCTCATTGTCATGGTGAAAATGGGTATTTTTTGGGTTGGATACACTATGAAAATGGTGGTAGAGTGGTGGTTAGGTGGTGGCCTATGGTGGAGGAATGGTGGTTTATGGTGGTTTGTAGTGGTTGGAGGTGGGAAGTGTCTAACGGCTAGAGAGAGAGGGGGGGGGGGGGGGAAATCTGATACAAAATGCCCAAATGGTCTAACTTCCACTTAAATATTTTTCAAACCCTTAAAGGGCTAAATTCCCTAAATAACCTCACACCCAACTCTTAAAGCCAAGGATAATGTAGTTTTTTCACCCCATATTTGATCTGGGCTATTGAGAAGTTCACACGTCACTACATCCGACAACCTTTGTCACGACAACACATCAAAAGGATAAGATTATCAATTATGAGGCCGGTCGTTTGAACGACCCACTAACGAGATTTCAGCACTTAAGTCATTAAATGCCCTGTTCAAATGACTTGTTCATACGACTTCGTTTGAATGGCCCTATCTAACGAGATTTCAACAAAGTTAAAGCCTAGGTCGTTAGATGCCTCGTTTGAACGTCATGCGAACAAGACTGCCCTTCGTTCAACCGACATGTAAATTTTCCAAAATTATATTTTGTGCCATAAAACTTCAATTACATAAGTACAAGGCCACGAGGTTACCCCGATTTGACCCGTGATCCATTTTTACCGGTCTAAGTCGTACTAAATCATCAAATTCCATGAATACGGTTGAAATTGAAGGGCGGAGTATTACAAATTGATGGTTCCACTTGATGTATTCATTGATGATATTTTCAATAGCTACTAAAAAATAAATAAATAAATGTGATCATCTAAATATAGGAGTAGAAGATGTGGTATGAGCTCCTTTTTTGGGTTTTTGAGAAGATATATTTGAATGTACATATGAAAATAGAGAACTAAATATATGAGTAGAAGATGATAAAATATAAATAAATACAATGTTTATTCCATTACATATGATATCAATAGAGTTTTCATACAAGGGCTAATTAAATAACAATAAAAGAATGTTTAGAAATTTAATATTTGTATGAATCAACTATAAGATCCTTAAAATTAGGGTTGTCATCCAGATTAGACTGGAACTATGTAGGGGCCTTGAACGCGTATTGTTGAGTATTCAAACCCCTTGGTGCATGCATAATAACAGAACAGTTGCCGTCATTTATGAACTTTGAGTAGGATACTTTCTTCACGTTTTCAAAGGCACAAATAAAAGTCTCATTAATCATGCGATATTTACTCTTCATTTTAGATAAATCTACCACGATAAGTTTTGAGGCATGATCAACTTTACAATAATTTGTAGCATCCTCCACCTTCACCCAGTCATAATCAAATAATAATTCTTTGAAATCTAAGTAATCTACTTCTAGGATTTGTTGGACAATCACTAATAGGTCAATACCGCATCCTTTGGACTTTTAATGATTTTTCTAGCCACACAATACGTCAAGTCATGTATTAAAATAACACTATTTTGTGTCAATAATTTTTCCTCGCATGGGTATAAGACGAAATCAAAAATATTGACAAAAATTTGTGTAAACTCATTCACATGAAAATTGGAACCTTTGGCTAGGTGTGCAAGCCTTTAAGAGAGATCACCTCTTTTTAAAAGTTTCATTTATTAATGGATTTTTGCTAGAGAATGTTTTACAACACATATCAACAAAAGAGGTGGAAACTATCTCTTTTGATACCCATGCCCTATAATAATTCATCGTGCAATTTCTTTTCTGATTTTCGATACTTTTATACTCAAGCTCCCTAAATGTGTTCATGAAATTCTAGAGTTTTGCTAGTAATATAGATAATGTAGGTAATCAAAAGACAAGTTATATATGTAGTTATTTACTCTCTCCAATTTTCAACTTTATCTTACAATTCGAAGATATAACAAGATACTTGATCATATTGCAAATTAGTGAGTTTCACCACTTTAGGGTTATTGAAAGGTAATTCATCCTCAAACTCGTTAAGTTCCTCGATCACTCATTCACCACGAGGATTGAGACTCCTAAGCGCTTGTTCTGACATATGTTCTCGAGCATATATTGGTGATTTTACTTTTATGTATTCTTCCATAGGTGACCCTCCAATATACCATATATTCTTAACATAATATTTAAAGATTTTCATCAAGCGCTCGAAAGGATAAATCCATCGATACCTGATAGGTCCACAAAATAAACCCTCATTGTATAGATGCACAAACACATAGACACTGATGTAAAAAAATGATGGAGGAAAATATTTCTTTAAGACACAAGGTTGGCTCGGTTAAAGTATCTTTTGCAACCTTAATGTTCTTTACGTTTACCAATTTTATAGACAATAAGGTAAAGAACAAACTAATATGAAATATTACCCTACGGAGATCTTTGTGCTCGAAAAAGAAATGCCTAACCAACATAGGGATTAATTGGATGATGACGTGCCATTCGTGATACTTGCACTGTTTCAGGTAATTTGTTTGGTAGCTTACAACTCTGTATAAATTATTGGAATAACCAGTTGATGTCTTCAAGTATATCAACGTGTCTAAGAGGATCTTTTTATCACTATAAGTCAAAGTGAAAGCACCCACGAGAATCAAATTTGTTCCTGTGGTAGGATCAGTTGTCAATCACATTTTTTTAATTTATATCTCCTTTAGATCGATTTTTTTTATTAAGCACCGAACTTTGGTGCTTAATAATGCATGTCTAACATTGCATCGTTCATTGTTGATTAATACCATTATTGTAGACTCATTATATTATCTTGATTGCACATACTTTGCACCAACTTTTTAACATTAAGCTTGCTTGTCATATGTTGAACATGATGTCCTCTTCTAAATTGTGCTTAATAATGAATCAAATGTAGTAGGAACTAATGGTGCATGTAAGAAAGATTATCCATATTTTTTTTTACTGAAAAATTGATTGATAATAGTTTCATCATTGTTAAGTGGATACAAAAGAAGCTATCTTTTTTATGTTAAAGCCACCAATGGTAAGAGCCTAAAAGATGAATTCAACACATAAAAACATAAGTGACAAGGCCAAATTGTTTTCATTGATGCTTCATTAAAAAATAAAAATATGATTCCTTAATTTTTTTTAGAGTTTATGCTTAAGATGTGAGATTTTGAGGGTGTTATAAGTTCAAGATCAATGGGAAACATTAAATAATTTGGCATTATTGACTTGGGAAGCATTTAAATTTGAGGCATTTTGTATAAGTTGAGTCAATTTTAGTTTGCTCAATAATTTTTTCATTAAAAGTTGAGTTGATTAATTTCTTTAGTGGTGTTTCTTTGACTTCTATCACCCTCGCTACGTATGCCTCTTATGAATTTCATGTGCATTAAGTTAGCACACCTACATTCCATTTCCATGATTCATATATTTTGGTGCTATTCCATGGTGTTTTTTTTTTGTATTTATATGTGTATATTTTTATACTCAATTTTTTTAAAAATAGCTTGTTGGTTTGTTTCATCACATATGCTTAATTTTCTATACTTTGTGATCATATTTAACATTTTTATACACGTGATGCTAACTTTTCAAGTTTAGCTTCCCACCGTTAGTCTATTAAGAGAGAGTTTCGTGCTAACAAGTTTTATTTGTTTTTTCACACTCCATTCGTCGCGATATTTTCTTTGATTTATGTATGTAGGTTTTTTTTCGCATTAATTTTATCATGGACCACACGATGAAGATTTTCAGTAGAGACAAAGTTATAAGTGTCTTTCCTTTTCGGGTTTAAGAGGGACACAAGTATAACTTGTCTCAGGGGCTATTTTCGAATTTTGGTTTCTTGTACCGGAATAGGTAAAGGGAAAGATTTGTAAGAGCACAATTTATGATTTATTCATTATGTATAAATTTTCGCATATTTTGTTATACTGCTACACTATCATGTACATTCTGAAAAAGCTTCAATCAAAGACAAGTTAGTGACCAAAAGCATCATTCGAAGAATGAAAAGTTGATATCATCACTACAATCATCAGAGATGATATATGACTGAGATATGCTGTTAACTTATGCTTAGTGGTATTTTTAAAGATGTTTGAATTAAAAATATTTTTCCAAAAGTTTTTTCAAACAATTTTTATATGAATTTCGTTATAATGATATTGAGGGTCGTTCGAAAGAGTTAATACACTTCGTTGGCGTGACAACGCGCTCATCAAAATAAGGGGTGGCCAGCCCGATACTCCGATAATAAAGGAAATCATAGATGGATCATTCCCAGCATCACAACAATACAATAAGTATACGGGATAACCACCCTATATTTCAGGAAAACGGGTTGCCAAAAATTTAATTTTATAAGTTAAGGGAAGAATTAAACAACCCAAAAGTGGAAAACCAAAAGAACTTATATTAAATCAGCATCAAGTAAACAATAAGGGGACCGAATATGCTGTCGGTCAACAGTCACTTACAACGTAATACACGGTTTAATTAAGTTACATAATACATTACAATAAACAGTTACAAAAGCATGGCCCACACGCCTGAGTAAATGACCCGATCGTAACTATAGTACAAAAATGAAGGCGTTTACAACAAAATATCCCGGAATATCCGCAAAGTATCACGGCTCCCAAAAAACACAGGAATAGGAAAGTCAGTACGGGCATCCTTGCATCGAAGCACCTGAGCGGATACGAGATTCATGCACAACAAGAAATATGAACAGGTCGGGGCCCGGTTTTATATGATCACCAGATGAATAAAGAGTATGATAGTTATGAACAGTTAATCATGAGGGATATAGATAAGAATCTACCTACACAATCTCAAAGCATAAACTAAGGCAATTAAATAATCATGGGTTTAATTCAGTTATGCAAGAGGATATGAATGATTAACATTAATTAAAATCTCCATCATTTAATCCCTCCCATTTCATTGTTCCATTTCTCATTATGAAACATAATCACAGTTATATTCTCTTTATGGCATTTATCATGAATTAAGTCCAACTTGAATAAGAATAGTTATATTCATATACATATAATGATTTTAAGACCGCCCGTCCGGGTTTCCCCACTATGCGCGCCCATAAATGACTATAATCTTCCAGGGCCTATCCACAAAGACAAGCTGGGATCCTATTGCAATGTCGGGAAGTCGACATATACCTGCGAGTGAGTCATAACCACCCCCGAAATTACCTCACGGTCGCAGAATAAATACAACATACATAATAGCCGGTCATATGGCCGAGGACTATATTCACCCTGTATTCACTAGCCAGGGGACTTTACCTCATGCGCGAACTTCCCTTATGATAGCATTTAGAGAGGTATGTTTAAGTAATTTATTATTTACCATTTTCATTTCCATTTTAATAAATACATCACATTTTATTCGGAGCCCTACGTAATTCAAATCATCATTACAACCTCAATGAATGAATAAACCTTCAATTTATTCTCCAAACAATTTAGGGTTTTATTATAAACCGCCCAGACTATTATACCTCAATTGAGATTCTAAAGCCTCCCAATATGACCTTACAACTCCTAGTCTCATAATAATTAACTAAGGAAAAAGAATGCCCTAACATCAATTCGTATACCCCCGGGATAGCCCCATTTAATCCATTACTAATGTAGGGTAGTTAACTAACTCATCTAGGACTCTAGAACTCTAAGTTTACTTCATAAAAGAAGGTTGCTAAGTCCTAATCCTATAGAAAAAGGACAAAAATTGAGTTTCAAAAATAACTCTTTCGAATCGATTCGCTCTAGGGCCGAATCGATTCGCTCCAAGCAGCGAATCGATTCGCCCAAAAGCGAAACGATTCGGATGACAAACCAAACTTCTTGCCTCATCCGAATCGATTCGTCCTTAACCCGAATCAATTCGGGTTTGTAGACCTGTAGGATGACCCCTTAGCGAATCGATTCGCCCTAGGGACGAATCGATTCGCCCCTGCAAATTTGCCAAGAAAGGGGTTACGGGTTATGAACCCTAGTTTTCCCCCAAATCTCATTATTACCCAACCAACATCATTAATCCACCCCATAAAATAATAGATGCATCTAACTACTATCATTTACACCAATACACATATAAATCAACTTCTAACAATTTAAAACCTACAAATCCCTCAAAATCCCAAATTTGATAAACCATAACAACTACACAATAATCCACACAATTTATTCACCTTAAACCATATATTAGCAAGTATAAAACTTTCCTTGAGGTAGAAATCTCAGATTCTTGGAAGATGGAAGAAAGATCAAATCCTAAATCTTCAATCTCTCTCTTTTCTTCTTAATTCCCTTCCTCTCTCTTTCTCTCTAGGTTAGTAAATACACTTAAGAGAAATAAATGAGGTGCAAGACTTAAATCGTACCGTTAGTCTAAATTCCCAACTTAAATGGTTGATACGACATTAAAATGACTCACAACTGCACATTTAAGTTAAAACCAGTCAAAAGTGCCCGAAACCCAAAAATACAATATGGCACTTATTTCGACTATCTCGTACATTTTGGGACTAACTACTCCCTCTAAATTGGTATCTGAAAATTTTATAAATCATTTCATGTTCCGATTTCATTTATACCATAAATGTCATTTAAAGCATGCGACACTATGAAACGCAACATGATGATATTTACATACACATATAGTAAATATATAACAATCTAGTAAATATTATCTTTCAACTCATTCAATTAATATTTACTCCATTTTCCAACATTTTATATTATTACTTCACACAGTAAATTAATATAAAATAAGTTCTCAAAAGCGAGGGTTGTTACATACTCCCTTCCTTATGAGGGAATTGTGTCCTCAAAATTCAGGCGTACCCAGTATAAAGAGATGCGGATATTTTTCCGACATATCGTCCTCACGCTCCCATGTTGATTCCTTGGCGTCGTGATGATGCCATTAAAATCGCACCAAGGGAACCACTCGAATTTCAATATACTCTCCCTGTGCTCTAAGATTGCAAGCGGTTATTCTTCATACGAAATATCGGATTGCAAATCGATATCCTCCAAAGGAATATGCTAAAGGTCTCCTTCACACCTCTTATACTTTTTCAAAGGGGAAATATGGAACACATCATGGAGTTGTTGTAGGTGTTCCGGTAAGGAAAGTTGATACGCCACTGGGCCTATATTGGAAATAATAGGAAAAGGTCCCACATAGCGCGACGCATGTTTTCCTTTCGTCCCAAAACGCTTTATACCTTTCATTGGTGATACTCGCACTAAGACTTGATTTCCAATTTACAACTCTACATGCCTTCTATTCGCATCGGCGTAACTCTTTTGATGATCTTGAGCTATTCGGATGCGATTCCGAATGAGTTCAATCTTGGAAGAAGTATCCTGGATCATATCAGGTCCAAGAAATTTATTATCCCCCACCTCCAACCAACAAGTGGGAGATCTACAAGGCCGGCCATAAAGAGCCTCATAGGGTGCCATCCCTATAGTAAATTGGTACGAATTATTATAAGCAAATTCGACCAAAGGGAGATATTGTTCCCAACCACCTTTGAAATCAATCACACACATTCAGAGCATATCCTCCAATATTTGGTTGACTCTTTCGGTCTTCCCATCTGTTTGAGGGTGATACGAAGTACTCAATTTCAATTCAGTTCCCATAGCTTCTTGGAAACTTCGCCAAAAGTGGGAAACAAATATCTTATCTCTGTCGAAGACTATATTTATTGGCACCCCATGGAGTCTAACAACCTCCGCAATAAATAGATGGGAATAACGAGCGGTGTTGTAATCGGTGCGTACGAGTAGGAAATGTGTCGACTTAGTCAAACTATCAATAATAACACAAATAGAATCATGACCGCTCTACGACATTGGAAATCCCGTGATAAAGTCCATTGAGATGCTTTCCCACTTCCACACCGGTATATCCAATGGTTACAACAAACCCGTTGGTCGCTGATGATCTATCTTGACCAATTGACAAGTAGCACATTAGGACACGAACTCAGAAATATTTCGCTTCATGCCTGCCCACCAATATTGACAGCACATGTCTTGGTACATCTTGTCCCCACCAGGATGCACTAAAAATTTAGACCATGAGATTCTGTCATCAAGGCTCGTCTTAAATCCCCTTCGTCCGGGATAATGAGTCTCCCGTGGATACGTAATCCATCTTTTGAACTTATAGAGTAGGATTCTTCTCCCTCGGTCAACAATTGGCGTATACGGTCCTGACAACCTTTATCCCTTCCTTGAGCTTCTACGACTCTTGCCACAATAGTAGGCGTAACGGTCAACACCGACATAAACGCCCTAGCAATCACTTCCTCCTGACTAAGCTCCTCCCATTTGGCTTTCCATACCTCCGCTAACTCCCCCTTGGGTTTTCTACTCAAAGCGTCTGCCACCACATTCGCCTTGCCTGGATGATAGTGGATGTCAAATTGGTAGTATTTCACAAACTCTAACCACTGGCGTTGTATCATATTTAAACCTTTCTGTGAAAACAAATATTGCAACGATTTGTGGTCCGTGAAAAGAATAAATTTCTCCCCTAGGAGATAATGCCTCCAAATCTTCAAGGAAAAAACAATTGCGGCAAGTTCCAAATCATGCACCGAATAATTCTTTTCATGGGGCTTTAACTTGCGAGAAGCATAAGAAATATCCCGTCGCTATTGTTGAAGTACACCTCCCAATCCTTGTAGAGATGCATCGGTAAAGACTAAATATTCCAATCTTATCCTTGGTAACGCAAGGACTGGAGAAGAAGTCAACCTATCTTTGAGCTCGTCAAAAGCTGGCTGACAAGAATCATCTCATACAAACTTCACCCCTTTTCGGATTAAATTTATCAAAGGGCTAGAAATTTTATAGAAACCCTTGATAAACCAGCGGTAATAACCAGCCAAACCCAGAAAACTACGAATCTCGATAGGCGTCGTGGGCTGACCCCACTCCCTAATCGCAATAACTTTACTTGGGTCTATCGAAATACCATGGGCCATCACAATGTGACCCAAAAATTTTACTTCCTGTAACCAAAAACCACACTTCTCAAACTTGGCACACAATTTGTTATCCCTCAACTTTTGTAGGACCAACCGAAAATGAGTAGCATGATCAGCTATTGTTCGAGCATACACTAGAATATCATCAATGAACACGATGACAAACTGGTCCAGGAAGTCTCAAAACACCCTATTCATGAGGTCCATAAACACAACAGGAGCATTGGTTAGTCTAAAAGGCATAACCAAAAATTCATAGGACCCGTATCTCATTAGGAAAACAGTCTTGGACACATCCTGTTCCCTTATCCGCAACTGGTGATACCCCGTCCTCAAATCTATCTTAGAGAAGTACGACGCTACCCTGAGTTAATCAAATGAATCATCAATCCGAGGCAATGGGTATTTGTTCCAGATGGTGACTTTATTCAACTCTCTGTAGTCAACACATAACCGGAGAGAACCGTTTCTTTTCTTCACAAACAACACCGGAGCACCCCACGGCGACGTGCTTCGCCTAATAAACCCTTGCTCTAGAAAGTCCTGAATCTGATCCCTTAACTCCCCCATCTCAACAGGAGCCATACGATATGGAGATCTAGTAATCGTTCTCATTCTCGGCGCAAGTCAATTTCCCTACTCGGAGGCAAACCCTGTATTTCTCAAAAAACATCTTGGAAATCTCTAACAATCGGAATCTAATCTAAGGAAACAACTACATCCTGAGAAGTCTCCTCCGTGATACAATACAAGTGCTAGTACCTCCTTCTGAATGAGGCATAACCACTAGAAACATTTCTTGCCCCGAAATGGTAAAAACTATACTTTTCCCATAGCAATTAACTATCGCACGATACTTCACTAGCCAATCCATACCCAGAATTACATCATACCCGACCATATCAAGGACAAGAAAATTGGCCTCAAAACACAAGTTACCAAGATTTATTCCAATTTGTTTACAAACAAAGAAAATGAGTGAACCATCACCCATAGAAGACTCAACACTAGTGAAGGTACTCTCTGCAAATTTAATCAACTCTGTAAACTGAGCAAAGCTTCTAGAAATAAATGAGTGTGTCACACCCGTATCAAACAATACACGACCCATATGCCCCTGAATGAGAAACTTACCCTCAATAGCTGGTGGCGCCGGCTGGGCCGGAGGAAGCATAGCATCCTGAATGTGTTAAACATGACCATACTGTAGATGTCCCATTTGTGGAAGGAAAACTGGATTAAGTACTTGTGGCGGTAACTGAGCCTGTGGATGCTGTGGAACCCTAGGAAGATGTCCCTCAATCAACTGAGGACAGGACCTCTTAAAATGGCCCTGCTCTCCGCATTGAAAGCATTAATTCGTCATATTCTTCTGATTTCGGCCCCGATTATTTCTAAACTGCCCAACTCCTTGGCCTGGATGACCTCTACCTCCATTACCACCCCGACCTGATTGTTGTTGCGAGGAACCTTGACCGTGCCTAATATTACAACCACAAACATTGAATCCACCAAAATGCTACCGTTTAGACAAGTCCCCTTGCTGGGGGTCCCTTTCTTTTTATTTATTTCCCAAAAATTAGGATGAGGGAAATTCTCCTCCTCCTATCCCATTGCCTTCGGGTTTCCCAGCTTGTCCCAAAACTGAAGCCTTTTTACTACCTTGAACATAAAACTGATGTTCTTGACAATGGAGTAATGCTGCATTCATCACATCTCCAAAAGTCTGCAAGGCAGGATTGCCCAGCAAATGTTGCCGTATCCTCCAGTGAACACCTCCAATAAATTTGGATATCTTTCTCTCCTCCGGAGTCACGTCGTCAGGTAAAAAACTAGATAACTGCGTGAATTCCTCTTCATACTCCGTAACCGATCGTTCACCTTGCACCACATCTTGAAATTTTCTTGTCATCTCCCTTTGAACTGCGGGTGGGAAGTACTTCCAATCAAACAGAACCCAAAAATCATTGATGGTCATAACATCTCTGTGCTCTGGCGTAGTCATCGACTCCCATCAATGTAGTGCAGCTCCAACTAGTTTAAAGGTAGCAAGGATTTGTTTCCTTTCCTCACTACACTACGCCATGCACAGATAGCGCTGTATATCCTTTTTCCACTGATTAGCTACTATGATGTCAGAACCTCCTTGGAATTCTGGGGGATGACCCTTTAAAAAGGATTCCCTAACTCTCTCCTACGGAGAAGGTCCAGCAGAAGCTTGTACATACTGAGCTCGTTGTTGTTGAGCTTGTGGTAATTGCTGAACCAAGGCAGTCATAGCAGCATTGACCGCTTTGGCCACAATATTTTCTACTACAGCAGCATTTATAGTTCCATGTTACGGCGGGGGAGGACCTACCTCCTCTTCTACAACTCGATTCCTCCTAACTGGGCGACATCTCTTAGGTGGCATCTGAGATGAATAAATAATAGAATTAGAATATTTTATAAAACAATCTATCTTGCAGAAGATCGCAAAGATAGGCAACAAAACAACCCTAACATTAAGCTCTATATCAAAGAACGCTACGATAGAACGTGACAAGTCCGCATAGATCCAAAAGACTCTAGAACCTCATGCTCTAATACCATCTGTGACAACTCGCTCATCAAAATAAGGGGTGGCCAGCCCGATACTCCAATAATAAAGGAAATCATAGATGCATCATTCCCAGCATCACAACAATACAATAAGTATACGGGATAACCACCCTATATTTCAGAAAAACGGGTTGCCAAAAATTTAATTTTATAAGTTAAGGAAAGAATTTAAACAACCCAATTTGAAAAGAAAGTTGAAAACCAAAAGAACTTATATTAAATCAGCATCAAGTATACAATAAGGGGACCGAATATACTGTCGGTCAACAGTCACTTATAACGTAATACACGGTTTAATTAAGTTACATAATACATTACAATAAACAGCTACAAAAGCATGGGCCACATGCCTGAGTAAATGACCCGATCGTAACTAGAGTACAAAAATGAAGGCGTCTACAACAAAATATCCCGGAATATCCGCAAAGTATCATGGCTCCCCAAAAACACCGGAATAGAAAAGTCAGTACGGGCATCCTTCCGGCGGAGCACTTGAGAGGATACGAGATTCATGCACAACAAGAAATATGAACAGGTTAGGGCCTGATTTTATGTGATCACCAGATGAATAAAGAGTATGATAGTTATGAACAGTTAATCATGAGGGATATAGATAAGAATCTACCTACACAATCTCAAAGCATAAACTAAGGCAATTAAATAATCATGGGTTTAATTCAGTTATGCAAGAGGATATGAATGATTAACATTAATTAAAATCTCCATCATTTACTCCCTCCCATTTTATTGTTCCATTTCTCATTATGAAACATAATCACAGTTATATTCTCTTTATGGCATTTATCATGAATCAAGTCCAACTTGAAAAAGAATAGTTATATTCATATACATATAACGATTTTAAGACAGCCCGTCCGGGTTTCCCCACTGTGCGCGCCCATAAATGACTATAATCTTCCAGGGCCTATCCACAAAGACAAGCTGGGATCCTATTGCAATATCGGGAAGTGGAGATATACCTGCGAGTGAGTCATAACCACCCCCGAAATTACCTCACGATCGCACAATAAATACAACATACATAATAACCGATCATATGGACGAGGACTATATTCACCCTGCATTCACTAGCCAGGGGACTTTACTTCATGCGCGAACTTCCCTTATGATAGCATTTAGCGAGGTGTGTTTAAGTAATTTATTATTTACCATTTTCATTTCCATTTTAATAAATACATCACATTTTATCCGGAGCCATACGTAATTCAAATCATCATTACAACCTCAATGAATGAATAAACTCTCAATTTATTCTCCAAACAATTTAGGGTGTTATTATAAACCGCCCAGACTATTATACCTCAATTGAGCTTCTAAAGCCTCCCAATATGACCTTAAAACTCCTAGTCTCATAATAATTAACTAAGGAAAAAGAATGCCCTAACATCAATTCGTATACCCCCGGGATAGCCCCATTTAATCCATTACTAATGTAGGGTAGTTAACTAACTCATCTAGGACTCTAGAACTCTAAATTTACTTCATACAAGAAGGTTCCTAAGTCCTAAGCCTAAAGAAAAAGGACAAAAATTGAGTTACAAAAATAACTCTTTCGAATCGATTCACTCCAAGCAGCGAATCGATTCGCCCAAAAGAGAATCGATTCAGATGACAAACCTAACTTTTTGCCTCAGCCGAATCGATTCGGCCTTAACCCAAATCGATCCGGGTTTGCAGACCTGTAGGATGACCCCTTAGCGAATCGATTCGCCCTAGGGCCGAATCGATTCGCCTCTGTGAATTTGCCAAGAAAGGGGCTACGGGTTATGAACCCTAGTTTTGTCCCAAATCTCATTCTTCCCCAACCAACATGATTAATCCACCCATCAAATAATAAATGCATCTAACTACTATCATTTACACCGATACACATATAAATCAACTTTTAAGGGTTTAAAACCTACAAATCCCTCAAAATCCCAAATTTGATAAACCATAACAACTACACAACAATAAATACAATTTATTCACCTTAAACCATAAATTAGAAAGTAGAAAACTTGCCTTGAGGTAGAAATCTCAGATTCTTGGAAGATGGAAGCAAGATTTAATCCCAAATCTTCAATCTCCCCCTTTTCTTCTTAATTCTCTTCCTCTCTCTTTCTCTCTAGGTTAGTAAATACACTTAAGAGAAATAAATGAGGTGCAAGACTTAAATCGTGCCTTTAGTCTAAATTCCCAACTTAAATGGTTAATACCACATTAAAATGACTCACAACTACACATTTAAATTAAAACCAGTCAAAAGTGCTCGAAACCCAAAAATACAAAATGGCACTTATTTCGACTATCTCGCACATTTCGGGACTAATTACTCCCTCTAAATTGGCATCCGAAAATTTTATAAATTATTTCATGTTCCAGTTTCATTTATACCGTAAATGTCATTTAAAGCATGCGACACTATGAAACGCAACATGATGATATTTACATACACATACAGTAAATATACAACAATCTAGTAAATATTATCTTTCAACTCATTCAGTTAATATTTACTCCATTTTCCAACATTTTATATAATTACTTCACACAGTAAATTAATATAAAATAAGTTCTCAAAAGCGAGGGTTGTTACAGTTGGATAGTCATTCGAATGATATTTAAACGTGCATTTTTCCTCTCATTCTAGAATTTCATTCGATCTCTAGTTCGATTGCCATTCGAATGATGTGCTTCGAACCAGGTCCAGTTCATTCAAACAAAGCGAAACATAGTTTTTTCCATTTAGTTTTAAATACTGTCTTTTCAAGCTTATATTTTTTAGATTTTCCAAGCTATTTAAGAGATACAAACCTACACATTACTTCATAGAATTTTTAATTTATTTTATGATCAGACGCTTTGGTTTTTCAAAATCAAAACTCCTTGGATGTTTGTGATCACTTTACCAAATCGGAAGAAAACATCACTTGTTCAAATACTTGTGGAGTTTATTCTTTTATGATGATGAGAGGTAAAGGATTTTTCTAAGGATGATCAGTGAATATATAGGGAAGTGGAGATTACTTTGGGACATTGGTAGATGTGCATCGCCTTTGTTATCAACAAGGAAGGATATGGACCTACGATACTTAGTGGTGTCTAAGTTGTCATGCCTTTCTTTGTCATTTGTAACACCCTAGTTAAAATAATACTAGAAAGGGTTTTTCCCAATAAGGTTTTTCCTCATATCTCGTTTGATTTTTTGTTTGATCGATTTAGATTCAATATCTTGCATGCCTATTTTTACCTAATTAATCAAGATAAAATTGGATTAATTTTTTTTTTATTTGCGAACTTTTTGTAATTTTCATCTAAAATAACACTAGGTCCATTCAAACTACTATTATTTGTGGGGATAAGACTGATGGAAGACTCAATTCTTTCACACACTGAATTCATTGACGACATGGAAATCATTTATAAGGAAGTCCACTGTACTCATGTGTTTCCCATCCAAGATATTTACCTCATCTAGGATAGTAGTGGTAAACATGTACTACATTATTTTTCTTGATAAAATGTATCGTTTTAACATCTGATAACCCACCGCATTCACAATTCATGTATTTGAAATTAAGTTGCAAGTTGATGGTTCCTCTTGATGGATTCATTGCCGACATTTTAAATACCTATTAAATTTAGAAAATTAAATGTGATCAACTAAATATATGAGTAAAAGATGTGGTTTGAACCCCCTTTTTTGGGTTTTCTATAAAATATGTTTGAATGTACATATGAAAATAGAAAACTAAATGTATGAGTAGAATATGCGCAAATTTATATATACACAATGGTTATCCCAATACATATGATACAAATAGGTTTTTTATATAAGGATTAATTATAGTATTAACAAAATAGTGTTTAGAAACTTGATTTTCTTCTCAATCAACTTAAGATCCTTCAAATTAGGGTTGTCATTAAAAGCATATTAAAACTATGTAGGGCCTTCAATGCATTTTCTTAAGTATTTAAACCCTTTAGTCCATGCATAAAAACATACCAATTTTCATGTTTTATGAACTTTGAGTAGAATACATTTTTCACATTTTGAAATGCACAAATAAAAGGCTCGTCAACCATGTGATATTTGTTCTTCATCTTTGATAAATCTTGCATGACAAGTTTTCAGACGAGATCAACTTTACAACCGTTTGTAGTCTCCTCCACCTTCACCTAGTCATAATCAAAGAAGAGGTCTTTAAAATATAAGTAATATACTTCCAGGATTTATTGAACAATGCCATAATAGGTCAGCACTGCATCCTTTGGGTATAAGATGAATAAATTTAAGACACCAATGCATAAATTTAAATCTGAAGTTTTGCCTTAACAATTTTTCCTCACATGGGTATAAGATGAAATCAAAACCGTTGATGAGGAATTTATTAAACTCCTTCTCATGGAAATTGGTACCTTTGTCTAGGAGTGAAATCCTTAAATAGACTTCATCTCTTTTGAAAATATGCATTTATTAATGGATATTTACTAGAGCATGTTTTATAACACACATATAAAGAACCAAAACAAAAGAGTTCGTAATTGTCTCTTTTGATACCCATGCCCTAAAATCATTCGTCGCGTAATTTCTCTTCCGATTTCTTGTAATTTGTTACTCATAGTTTCTAAATGTGTTCATGGAATTATAGAGTTTAGATAATAATATAGGGAATACATGTAATAAAATAAATAAATTATATGTGTAGCTACTTACTCTCTCTAATATTCAACTTCATTTTTCTATTCAAAGACTTAACGATATACTTGCTCGTATTTCAGATTGGTGAGTTTGACCTCTGTAGGGTTCCCGAAAGGTAATTCATCCTCAAACTCGTCAGGTTCCTTGATCACTCATTCTCTATGAGAATTGAACCTCCTAAGCCCTTATTCTGACATATGTTCCCGATCGTCTAATGGTGATTCTATTGTTATTTATTATTCTGCAATTGACCCTCGCATATACCACGTATTATTAATGTAATATTTAAAGGATTTCATCAAGCGCTTGAAAGGATACATGCATCGATACCTGACGAGTCCACACAACAAAGCCTCATTGCATATACGCACAAGCTGCTAGACGCTAATTTAAAAGAAAAATAAAGGAAAATATTCAATTTAAACATAAGTCTCCTTGTCTAAAGTATCGTTTTCAACCTTAATGTGATTCATTTTGACCACTTTTATAGAAAATAAGGTGAAGAACAAACTAATATGAATAATTTCCCTATGGAGATCTTTGTACTCAGAAATGAAATGCCTAAACAACAGAGGGATTAATTGGATGATGACATGCCAGTTGTAAGACTTTTGTTGTTTCAGGTTATTTACTTGGTAGCTTACAACCCTGTACATATTACCAGAATAACCAGTCGGTATCTTCAAGTTGAACAACGTGTCTAAGAGGATGTTTTTATCACTAGTACTCAAAGTGAAAAAACCCACGGGAATTGAATTTTTTCTTATTCTTGGATCAGTTGTTAGCCACATTTTTTTAATTTTCATCTCCTTTATATTGCGACGCAACCTCTCTCCATATTTCGAATGATAATTAATCATAAATGTCCTTGTTGACACCACTAAAATGACCACTCGCCCTGTAAGACTTTGAACCTCTTTCTTCGTCGTTGGGGATCGCATCCCTAGCAGAGCTTTGATCTTTTCAGGATTTTCTTTAATTCCTCGTTGATTGACAATATACCTGAGAAACATGCCTTCTCGTACTCTAAATATGCACTTCGTCGGATTCAGCTTCATTTGATATTTATCCAGTTGATCAAAAGTCTGACTTAAGTCAACTAGATGATCGGCAGCTTTCTTGCTCTTTGTCAGCATATCGTCAACATAGACTTCCATATTACAACTGATTTATTCAGCAAAGACCTTTTTTCATCAGCCGCTGATGTCACACCTGCATTTTTCAAACCAAAAGGCATAACATTATAACAATAAGTTCCCCTAGGGGTAATGAAAGAAGTACTCTCCCTGTCTTCAGGTTTCATTTTAATCTGATTGTAACCAGAATAAGCATCCATGAAGCTCAGCAGTTCGTGTCCCGAGGTAACATCCACTAGTTGATCAATTCGGGGCAGCGAAAAATGATCCTTTGGGCATGATTTGTTGAGGTCAGTGAAATCTACACACATCCTACATTTGTTGTTCTTCTTCTTCACCATCACCACATTTGCTAACCAGGCAGGATATTTAACATCTTCAATAAAGCAAGCTTTCTGGAGCTTCTCAACTTCCTCCTGTATAGCTTGATTCTTCTCAGGACTGAATACTCTTCTTCTCTGCTTCACAGGGTTGATCTCCTTATTCACATTTAGTTCGTGACATAAGAAATTTGGGTATATCCTAGTCATATCCTCATGACTCCACGCAAAAGTTTGCTTTCTGCTTCTAAGGAAAGTTATCGATTCCTATTTTAATGAGGCTTCCAACGATGAACCTACTTGAGTAGTTCTTTCAGGATGTTCATCGTCCAGAATGATGTTTTCAGTAGCTTCCACCACTTGACCCTTCACGAGTTGCGACTCATCTCTTGGATCCAATGTTTCAATTTCTGCTCCTTCATCCACTTGATAAGTAGTAGTCTTTTTCCTTGATTCCTCCAGTTCCTCTTGCTCGGCGGATGAATAATAGCATTCCCCAGCTACTTTCTGATCACCTTTCACAACTCCTACTCCAAAATTTGTTGGAAATTTTAGGCATTGATGTACCGTAGATGGTACAACCTCGAACTTCTTCAATCCTACTCTTCCCATGATGATATTGTGTGATTATTGAACATTCTAATCCATCACGAAGAAGCGTATTCTTTCTATTCGACAAGCAGGCCAGGTACCAATGAATATATCCAACTTGATCGTCCCAAGTGGAAATACTTTCTCGCCAGCAAAACCGAGGAGGGGTCTATGATAAGGCTCCAGTTGAGATAGCTTTAGATTTAAACTGTTGAAGCACGAGTGGAACATGATGTCTGCCGAGCTACCATTGTCGACTAGTACTCTTGAAATCATTACCTCATTAATCCTCATTTTGATCACCAATGGGTCATCATGAGGATATTTAACACCTGTGAGGTCATTCTTTGAGAAACCAATGACCAATTTCTCTTTGTTCACCTTTCTCGGGCGATCCTCCTCAGCTAGATTTATTCGTTGAATGTATGAGCAAGCTTGAGCCTCACAGAGGTAAGCTTTTCTCTCGGAAGTAAGGTCTCCTCCTCCTGCATCTCCACCTGTAATAACATTACAATCAAATGATCCAAAGCGTATTGAAAATACCTCACGTTCTGGCTGCCTTGGTCTTTTGGTAAGATCGGGGTCATCTTTTGGATCAACTTCATGGTCTCTCTTCCTATTCTCCTCTACCAGACGAGGAGATCTGGACCTCTCTCTTGCTCGGTTGTTGTTTCTTCTATCATTCTTTCGATCAACATAGTTTGCCAGTTTTCCTGGTCTGATGAGTGTTTCAATCTCATTCTGAAGAGCTATGCAATTTTTAGTCATATGGCCATGATCTTTGTGGAACTCGCAATATTTTGCCTTATTTCTCCTTTAGGGGTCTGCCTTCTTTTTCTCTGGCCAATTTAATTCCTCGTTGTTCTTGATTTCTTCTAGAACATGGTTGATGTCTTTCTTCAAAGGAGTATAATTATCAAATTTCCTCAATACTTCCCAAGTCAACCTTATTTTTGAGTGTTTGTCATTACCATTATTCTTATGATCTTTCTTCCTAGCTTTATCACCATCCACCTTGGTTTCTTTGGCATCCATATT
This sequence comes from Sambucus nigra, assembly GCA_949130495.1. Taxonomy (NCBI): domain Eukaryota; kingdom Viridiplantae; phylum Streptophyta; class Magnoliopsida; order Dipsacales; family Adoxaceae; genus Sambucus; species Sambucus nigra. Next base: position 548,189,343 of record OX422212.1, on the reverse strand, counting down.
CTTTTTCGCAGCCATAGCCTCCTCGGCATTCATAATATTGGACGCTTTTCCCATCAAGTCTGACATGGTTTTAGGTGGATCTTTGGCCAAAGTGTAGTACAACTTATTGGGCAGTAATCCACTCATCAAGGCAGTAATCGCTGTCTTTTCCTCATAGTCAATGACTTCGAGCTTCTCGTTATTAAAATGAGTTATATAATCTCTGGTACTTTCACCAGTTTTTGGTCTAACACTTAACAAATGCGCTACTCGTTTAACTGGCTTTGCCCCAAAATAGAAATTCCCAATGAATAACTCGTCTAGTTGAAGGAAAGTCGAGATCTTACCCCGAGGAAGATTATTATACCACATTTAAGCAGATCCGGTAAGAGTTACCGAGAATGCTATGCATCTTATCTCATCTGGAACAACATAGATGTCGGCTGAAGCTTGGTATTGTTCTATATGAAGGACAGGGTCGGTCTTTCCATCATATTTGGGGGTCACAACAGGTGCTTTGAAGTTTGATGGTGTTGGAAAATCTACAATGGCCTAGACAAAAGGTGTTCCTCGAACAAAAGTTCGTTGTAGAGGGTTCTTGGCTTTAGCCATTTCCCCTAATCTATCCTCCATCCTTTGAATAGAGCCTTTCCATGCATCATTTCCTTCCTCGGGCCTGTTGGTTCGAGCAACTGATCTTGTTGATGTGGCTTCCTGGGATCTATCTTGACGAGCAGCTGGTCGCGACTGGGCAGATCCTTCCCTTAAATCTGATTGTCATCGAAAACTCCTTGATGCGACTTTAGGAGGACTTCTACTCCTTCTAGGTCCTAATCGATCAAAAAGTGATACCCTGCTTAGCCTCTCTAGCGCAGTAGTCCTTTCTGGAGAGAGAGTGATACATTATTCAGTATCTGTGGCCCGCATGACGATGTTCACCCAGGTTGATAAGAAAAATCTTCAGATTCCTCAGTACGATATGAATTAGTACGCATATTATGTGAAGAAGGTAAACGGGTATTTCTTTGAATACTTCGCAGTCCTGAATGGGTTGGTGCACCGCCATGGAGGGTTTGTAGGAGTTGTCGCATCGTTTCTTGCATGACTGTCTGTCCCTGGGCCAGATTTGTCATTATTCGAGTTAGATCTGGAATATTAGGCAGAGCATATGAATTTAGAGGGCTTCCAACGTTTCGATTGCTGGGTTCTGGAATATCAGCCATTTATGATGAGTTGTTTTTTTATGAAAAACGATATTACCAGTCGTTTCCCACAGACAGTGCCAATCTGTTGATGTAAAAAATTAGATTGTATCTAATTACTTAATCATAGATAAAATAAATGAGACAAAGAAGTTTTAAAGTGGTTCAGCCTTCTAAGAATGGCCTACGTCCACTGTTTTTGTTATTGCTGACTGTTTGGGAATTCTCGATTACAAGTTTTCTCAAGAAATTTCGGTCCCCTTACAATGAGGGTAATTTAATGTATTTATACCCATGAGGCTGTAATGTGAAAGGGTAATACATTAAATGCTGTACATGTAAAAGGGTAATGTATTAAATGCCCCTTAAGTGTATACATCTGAATGATAAGCATTTAATGAACAATCAAACCAAGTAAAACTATGTATTCCTCCGGGAAGTAAAACTATGTATTCCTTGGGGAAGTAAAACTATGTATTCCTAAAAATGTCAACTTATGTTGGTTAGGAAGTAAATGTATTCCTCCGGAAGTAAAACTATGTATTCCTCCGGGAAGTAAAACTATGTATTCCTAAAAATGCCAACTTATGTTGGTTAGGAAGTAAATGTATTCCTCCGGGAAGTAAAACTATGGATTCCTACGGGAAGTAAAACTATGTATTCCTCCGGGAAGTAAAACTATGTATTCCTACGGGAAGTAAAACTATGTATTCCTCGAGAAGTAAAAGTATTCCTCCGGGAAGTAAAACTATGGATTCCTACGGGAAGTAAAACTATGAATTCCTCCGGGAAGTAAAACTATGTATTCCTACGGGAAGTAAAACTATGTATTCCTACGGGAAGTAAAACTATGTATTCCTCGAGAAGTAAAAGTATTCCTAAAAATGCCAATTTTTGTTGGTTAGAAAGTAAATATATTCTCGAAAACGCCAACTAAAGTTGGTCGAGACGTAAAATTATTCCAGAAAGTGCCAAAGCTCCTCGTAGAGGAAAAATCCACTAACTATGGTTGGTCGGGGATAAAAACCCACTAACTGTAGTTGGTCGAGAAGGAAAATTTACCGACCTTGGTTGGTCGAAAACATTTTATGAATACGAGAAAGTGGTCGAGCAAAATTTTTGATACTCGTAACTTTTTAAAATCATTACTAAGTTGGTCGAGAAACAAAACATCATGGCTACCACAAAATCAAACTACTCAACAATAAGTTGGTCGACAAATAACACAATATTATTATCTTTTTAACAGATACACATGCAAAGATGTAAAGTGTTACAAAATAATAGCAGTTAAGATTTGCAAATAAAATTATTTCATCAAATGTAGAAAAAAATACATCAGGAATGAAATATAAATTTATTACATCAATACTCCTATTCTATTGGTTTCTTCCCCTCTGCTTTTGAAACAGGTTCCTCACCAGCAGGCGGATCATTTAAAGCAAGAGGAGAATTTATGAAGTTAAGATCTTTTAACATCCTGATATTCATCACGGATGGCTGATCCAGTAGATGCTCGAGACGAGATATCTCCACATTGGAATGGAAATTGTAATCGCCGAGGTACTTGGAAATTAAACACCGAGGGATGGCCCGAGCAGGGATCCAACTCATATCAAGATTGAATGGTGTCACGGGTAGGTCGAGCAGCCCAAGATTATGGTAATCCCACAGGTAATGACCTTGTTCGAGTTGCAGCACCCCTAAGGCATTCAGTCATCCCTGTTTGTAGCCCTCATTATTTGTATTCTGGATACGGTCGTCCAAGTGGTAGAGAGCCTCGTTGTAGACAGCCATCCAGAACTCCCTGGGCTGCTTGTGAAATTGATATGTCAGTCTTTCCAGCTACTCGTGGAGATTTTTGATGAAGAGTTCTTTATTCTCCAAGATAGATTTTTGCGCAGAAAGCTGCTCTTTCAGGTCCCTGATTTTTTTAGACATCTCAGCCAATGCCTGGTTCTTCTCCATCAGCTGGAAGGCCTGGTTCTCTAAAGCAGATTGAGTCCTCTGTTCCTTGACAGGAATCCGAGCAGCTCTTGCTCATCCCCGAGGAGCTCTTGCTCGTCCACGAGAAGATGTAGAAGGGCCAGCTCTTTTCAAGATTACCAACTCATCCCTCAGGTTGGCGTTCTCTACCTCCAAGAATGAGAATCCCTCGTCAGTCACTGGGATCAAAGCATTTGAGGTGGAGGCAGCAGATTTTAATTGAGATACTTCTCTTTGCAAGTTGTTATTTACTTGCTCCAACAACTCGGCTATTTTCCTGTGCTCTTCGACCTCTGCTTTCAAAGTTCTTTCCCTCACATCGTATGCAGAAAAATGCTTCTCGTATCCCTTAACGACAATGATTGGTTGGTACTTCTTCTCGTACCCCTCGTGCAAGAGGGTAGTGGATTCCTTATACTTTTGTTGAAGGTCTTAAAGAGTGACTTGGAGATCCTCAATCATATCATAGTAAGCTACATTATTGTCTACCGTACGATCAAGTAGACACTTCAAATATTGGTAAGCTTCAATTGCCTGTTCCGAAGCATCTTGGCTCAGGATGTCGACGATTTGTGTTGCGCTCAGATCTGTGTGACCAGCCTTAAAATATTCATAGCATTGCTGTAACAGCTTTGTATCATGAGAAGATAGTAATTCCATCCTGGCCAGAAACTAGTAGAGGAAGAAAAAGCAATAATCAATAAGAGTACCAACAAAGTATGAAGAGCAGAAACAACAGTATGCTTAAACAAAAGTTCAAATTTTATTATATCATAAAGATCAGAGTTACATGTTCAGGGTTACATTTGATAAAGAGAAATAAAATAGAAAGAAACCCGAACAACTCTACACCTTTTCCTTGTCTCCCAAAACTTTCTCGGGAGGCTGGGACGAGGAGGTAGGTTGCTCGGAGGGAACAGAAAGTTGATCGGGGAGCGCTGGCAGTTGCTCGGATGAAGTAACGAGTTGCTGAAGTTCCTCGTTAGTAGGCTGGATGGCTGGGGGATGAGAAACTTGATCTCCCATCACCATGGAAGACTCTTCAGAGGCAGCTTCCTCCTCTTCTTCTTCTTCAGGAGTTGGAGGAGGACCAGGGATGTGTCGCTGGAAGAGCTCAGAAGTTTCATCAATCTTCATCTCCTGAAGAGCTGCGACCCACCCATCTCTAAAGTATTTTATGCTGCAATATTTGACTTACGACATCATGGCAGCCAAGCCTTTGTTCCACCCTTTATCCCAGCCAGCGCTGAAAGATTTCTTCACAGCCGATTTCCTCTTTAACTTCTCCGAGGAAAGCTTCTCGGACGGAAGATTTTCAGCAGCCTTCAGTTTATTTTCAGCTTCTTCCTTCTGCAGACTTACTTCCTGAAGTTGACCCAACTTTTCCTCAGCAACCTTGATTTTATCTTTAAACTCCTCAGCATTCTTGAGCTTCCTTTCAAGCTCATTATTCTTCTCCTCCAGACTATTTAATTTTTCTCCAACTCCTTGGAGACTTCAACAACTTGAATTTTCTCCTACTCGGCTGAAGCAAGTTTCTTCTCCCAAGCAGCCTTGTCAGCATCATGCTTCTGACGAGAATCTTCCAAAGATCGCGTCAAACCCATCAGAGCTTCCTCCACACCAGACGAGGAGCTTGAAGCTTTAATAGCTTCATCCTTCTTCAAAATTGTATTAAAGCAGCTCACCAACTGTGAAAAGAAAATAAAAGCAAGTCAGAGACAGATATAACAAGGGAAAGATGAAAAGTTCAAAACAATAGGACTTACAGAAGTAATATGGCGAGCTGCCAATGTGGTAACTGTGTCTCGAGAAAGGTTTTCTTCAATGCCTTGGATCTCGGGAATGATCCAAGTCTTCACCGAGCTCATGGTAGAGCTCGGGGGAACAAAAGTGGGAACTCCACTAGTCAGGGGCTGAGAGCCGGTGTCATCCAAATTGACCGAGGAGCTCTTCTTCAGCCTCCTCGGGGGAACAAGAATAGTTTCGACCAAAGAAGAGCTCTCGGTCGGTGATATGACAATCACCTTGCCTGGAGCAGCAGCCTTGCTCGGGGCCACTGGTGGCTTCTCAGCAACCTTCACAGGAGCAGCCGGAGGGGCTGCATCAATTTTCTTGGTCCCTTCTGGGACATCATGTTTACTTCTTTTTGCTTCTCCAGCACCAGATCAGGTTTCTCGAAAAAGGTGGGAGGTCTTCTTTTCTTCATCCTTTCACTTAAAGGAACGTGTGATTCAGGCGAAGAACTGGTGGAAGCTGGTACTTGCTCTGCGTCACTTACCATCGGACGAGCAGTAAAAGAAGTTGTATAACTCTTGTACTGAAGCATATATGAAGCTGACCTAATGTGCTCGTCGGCAACAGTTTGATGCAAACTCCAGATAAGTTTTAAGTTCCTTATATTAACGTCTGCCTCTTTTGGACACTTTCTTTTCAACTGCAAATAAATTATAATTAAAATATCAGTGGCACATTTTATCAAACATAAAGGAAGCATAATCTCAAAATAAATAAAATGAAATAAAAATGACCTATCCCATTGCCATAGGAAGGGCATCTGGGACCCTGATACACTTCATCTCCAGATAAAGGAGCATGTTTTTAATTTTTTATAACAACCCCGTGCTCAAAATAATCCCTATTGGCATCCGGGAGATTGACCACTAAAGCCCTATTTAAAAATCTAGTTTTTAAATAAAAAGTATTATCACCAACAACCCATCTATAACAAAACATGATTTCTGGAATTCCTATGCGAGTTCTATGAATTTGATTTAGTCTATGAACCCCATTAACTATTCTCCATGTATTGGGGGCTATTCTTGCAGGAACTACGTCAAAGTATTGACAGAATTCTAGACATAGAGGGTTTGGGGGAAAAGAAAATCCACACTTCGCATCAAAGAGACTGGGAACCAATGTCCCTCAGCCAAACGGAAATAATCAGAAGGTTCAGAAAGTTCCTCCAGAACAACCCATCAAGGAATAGAAAAATCAGGACAAAATTTATCAAGAGATTCAACAAGGTAAACCATGATGAATAAAGGAAATGAAGAAGCAGGAAGAAGATCTTACAGAAAAAGAATGGATATGTTGACAATGAACGATGGAAGAGATGAGTGCACGGGAGAGAAAGAGACGATGGAAAACTCGAAGATACAAATTTGAAAAAGTAGAAGACGATGGGATTTTCCGCAACGTTTAAATACTTTGCCTTGGGAAACTGTAAAGTTAATGATTATAAAAATAAACGATTACGCTACCAGCAGCTAGAAGGACAAAAAGTACGCAGAGATCGAGGCGGTTATAAAAATTCAAAAAAGCCTGATTCTACAAATTTGGAAGGAAAAAAAATACAAAGGAAACACTCCTAAATTTCAGGATAACCATTTAAAACCGCCATACATCGAGAAAGAATGTTCCACACTCCTCAAATTTTGAACTATGAAACATTAGGGGCTTCTGTTGATACCAAATTTAGTCTGCCGACATGGCTCAATTGGGTGAAGACACGTGGCAATCTACGTGGCAACAACAAACACTTTCGAGCAACATAAGTTGGCATTTTTAGGAATACATAGTTTCCAGATTGTTTCCGAGCATTCGTCGGCGTTGAGTCTTGTACCTGTAAAAATTAATATCTTGCTCTACCATTTGTGTAGGCTGAATTGATTAGTCGTGAGAATAATTTACTCATCCAATCAATATATGATATGTATATGCTTGAGAAATAAAAATATTAATTTTAAAAAATGTAATAATATATGTTGGCTGATATGTGTCGAGGCACAATTGCCTGATGTCGAGCAATACTACTTTTCCAGAGGTTTACGAGAGCTTTCATCAGGATTGAATCTTGTCCATATGAAATTTTAATAAGCTTCCCGAGCACCTGTCGAGACTAGAGAAAATAATTATTATCATGAGAATAATTATTCAACCAAACAATATGTGATGTGTATCAGCATTAAATAATAAAAATTTCAAAATATAATATTTTTATGCCAAATGTGTGTGAGATGGACAAACTTTTATCAGATATGCATCATAAATCAGACGTAGAGTTTTAAGTAAAGTTATTTAATCTACAAAAACTAATCAGGTATAAGTTGCTGTTTGAAAATTATTTATCACTTGGTTTTAAAAATATTTTTATGGTGATCACAAGTTAAAAAAGACTTAAGCCCCCTGTTTGTCCCCGAGCTGAACTCGTGTTTAAAGAAATATCTGGGGTGCTTCGCATTTTTTAATACCCCAAGATTCTACTGCTGCCGACAAACGGCATGGATGTTGCCGACCAACATTTAAGGATATCTCAAGTTATAGAATATATGGTGCCGACCAAGAAGCAAATGGTCCCCGACCAGCTGAGCAATTTCACCGATCAACAAAAATGGTGCATTGACAGCACCGAACAACATTAGATGTCACCGACCAAAAAGTGGATGGTTGGATAGTTGTCGACCAGTAAATTGAACCCTCCGAACAAGACTGAGATGTCGCTGATCAAGAAGTAAATGATCGTCGACTTGCAATTGGTTCCATCGAGCTACAATAGGGGGCTTCGGCTAATAATAAAATACCTCGTAGTTGGATAAAATTATTTCAACGTTGCTGATGGATCTTCACATCTTATCTCCGACAAAAAAAAATTGCCTGGTTAAGCTTCTCTTTAATAAAATATGGCCCAAGATGATGCCGACCAACAATATAGATGGCTGAACAGAATATCTCGAATCCTTAGATCAGAAAAATAACATTCGATGTAAAATTTAAGCATTAAGAATATTAATTAAATGAATAATTATCTAATCCACTAGATCGTGTGATTTCGACAAAGAAACCCTGTGATATGATGAACGAGGGGCCAACATATCAAATTTGGGCCCAGAATCTCGATATTGTCATGATTGTTTAATTGATCCTTTTTTACAAGAGGTGGGTAATGGTTTTTCAGGTGAGAAAAAATTATTTTTTATATTGATCCCTTCCGATTCCCTATTTGAAAAGATAAAAATATACTGAATGATCGAAGTTATTACCAAATTTATATCAAAAAATCAATCAATGAGACTTTATTGATATGGATGGCATGCGAACCAAATTAAGTACATAGCTCATAAAAATGACTGCAAAGAGACTCAAACTCGAAGAGAGAGAAAGTAGATATGGGTCATGATTTCCATAAGAAAACTTTTTATTGTCTTTAGTCTTTTCCCATTCTTTGATTAAAAATATAATGGGAATTTGAATAGTCATCAAAGATCTTACAAAATTTATAATGAAAATTATCAAATCTTACCACCGTCACATATATTGGTATATGTAATCATTTAAAATATTTATTCCATGACATAAAATTGAAACTTGAGAATCAAGCAAAAAGTTATGATTTATAAAATCCACTATTTTTCAGATTTCTAAATAAGAATTAATCTAACAGTTATGATTTTAAAATCATAATATGCAATATTTTGCAGATAAAAATTGGACAATTAATTTATGTATATAAACATAAAAATCATGATTGAATCAAAAGATGTATGTATAATTGATTATACGTAGAGAAAATAAAAACTTAGCTTTTGATGGAGAACAATGCTTGTAACATGTTCCCACACACGGCGCCAATCTGTTGAAGATAGAAAATGGCCACTGTCATTTTAGTGGCGTCAACAGCAGATAAATGATGAGGATGAGATTGAAGATAAACATTCACATCAAACATATAAGAGACAAAGGTTTTTAAAGTGGTTCGGCTATGAATAAAGCCTACATCCACTGTTATTTTATTCCCAGGGGTTTACAATAGCACCATAAGGTGTAGAGAAAGAAAGGATGTGTATCTTGTGTGTGGGGTTTCTAGGTTTCTCCGGATCTCTCTCCTTTTTGGATAAGGGGATATATGTATTTATAGTGATGGGAGATAAAGAGATTCATTGTATGTAGACATTTATGTCTACATTCAACGAATCTAATTGTTGAATTGCTTGGTATGCTATGTGTTGTCATCTATTAGTACAGTATACATGTACATTAAGACTCATTAAATGCGCTGTCATCTTCATTAATGCAAATTAAATGCATAGTTATCCTTTGATCTTCCTGGTTGGTATGCCGACCAACTCTCCTCGGGTGTCGACTAACTCTCCTCGGGTGTCGACCAACTCTCCTCGGGGGCCGACCAACTCTCCTCGGGTGCCAACTAATTCTCCTCGAATGCCGACCAACTCTCCTCGGGTGTCGAATATTGCCACGTAGGATGACATGTGTCCTTTTCTGATTGGTCCTCAAAGATGGAGAATTTTTGCGTTAACAGAAGCCCTAAATGCTCCATGCTTGATGGTTTACTTGAAAGGATGGAGTATTTATTCTGTAGTTTTGCTCGGTGCTCATGAAATTCTTGATCTACCTTCTTGATTTGTTCAACATAAAGTGCATTATCTCCTGGACGACATATGATGCCGACTGATTGATGGTTGCTAATCTTTCTTTTGAGAAACTCCGTGTGCTATGTATCACCCCTGGGAATTTTGATGCTGCCATGCCATAGTATGCAGCGTGTAGCTTGTCATAATCTTCAAGTATGTTGATTGGTTTGCTAGCCGACCAATCGCCTCCTGTGCCGAGCAACTGAGTGCTAACTTCACGTGCTTTATTCTTCTGATTTATGATTCTCTGAATACTTTGTCGAGTAACATACTAGCTTTTAAACCCAAATCTTCAATCTAATTAGTACCAAGCTAGTGGTGGACTTCGAAACATTTTCATGCAACTTCTTCTTCAATGTTGGTCGGGACAGTAGTAGTAAAGATCTCCGTGCTGTAGATGCTAAATTTGAGTTCTTAACTTCAATAGTATGTGCATAATAACTCCTGAATATGCCTCCTGAACTTCTGAATTCCTCCTGAACTTCAATAGCCTCCTGAACTTCAATATGAAAAATAATTCATGAGCAAGAAAAATAACTCCTGAATAATGATTGGTCGGGGCTCTGGCCGTGTGAGTTTGTGGAGTTGAATTTGATGCTCGACTGCATGATGTTAAAGAATGTGCCACCGAATGAACAAATATATCTGTAATAGAATCCCCCAAGTGTGGAATGTTAACTTTTAATGCTTTTTGATTGATCCCTTTCACATACTCATAAAATGTTTCCGACCAACTGTAGTTGACAGCTTCTTATTTCCGACCAACCTGAGTTGACATTTTTGGGAATAGATTTACTTCCTAACCAACATAAGTTGGCATTTTTAGGAATATATAGTTTTACTTCCCATAGGAATACATTTACTTCCTAACCAACATAAGTTGGCATTTTTAGGAATACATTTCCTAACCAACATAAGTTGGCATTTTTAGGAATAGTTTTACTTCCTATAGGAATACATTTACTTCCTAACCAACATAAGTTGGCATTTTTAGGAATATATAGTTTTACTTCCCGTAGGAATACATTTACTTCCTAACCAACATAAGTCGGAATTTTTAGGAATACATTTTTTATAATAAATGATAGAGACTTCCTCGGAGCTGGCCAACGGATTGTTGGGAATAAGATATAATAAATGCTGGAGACATCCTTGGAGCTGACCAACAGATTATTGGGAATAAGATAATATATGTTGGAGACATCCTTGGAGCTGACCAACAGATTGTTGGGAATAAGATAATATAAATGTTGGAGACCTCCTTGGAGCTAACCAACAGATTGTTGGGAATAAGATAAGATAAATGTTGGAGACCTCCTTGCTGAAATAAGAATAGAATATGCATCCAAATAGATATAAAGAATAATTAAAAATAATAAAATGCCTCGTTGATCTGTCGAGGTAGAATTATATAATGCCGAACAAGAATAAGATCTTCCAGAACATAAGAATATGTCCGAGAACGCTGTCAGGCCTGAATATAAATAAGAATTATCCGACCAACTATCCGTTGGGGGTGAAATACAACGAATGTTGTATTTCTCCTTAAAGCTGAATAAGTATCTTGTCGAGGCACAATTGCATAATGCCGAATACGAATAATATTTTCCAGAACATAAGAATATGGCCGAGAACTTTGCTGGGCCTGCATATAAATAAGAATTACCCCGACCAACTATCCGTTGGGGGGTGACATATAATAAATGTTATAGTTCTCCTCGGAGCTGAATATGATAATAAGTATCTCGTCGAGTTCCATGTTGAGATTAATATTGAATATGAATCCCAAGGGATATATAGAATAATTTGTGCTTGAGCCGATATCTAGGTCTGAATATAAATAAGAATGGCCCCGACCAACTATCCATTGGGGGTGAAATATAATAACTGTTGTAGCTTTTCCTCGGAGCTGAATATGATAATAAGTATTTCGCCGAGCTCCATGAAGAGATGAATATAGAAAATGAATCCGAATGGATATATAGAATAATTCATGCTTGGGCACAAATTAAAGAAATAATAAAATATATAGTTCCTTGCTGAGGTGAAATTTGATAATGCTGAGCAATGATAATAGTTTCCAGATTGTTTTCGAGCATTCGTCGGCGTTGAGTCTTGAACCTGTAAAAATTAATATCTTGCTCTACCATTTGTGTAGGCTAAAATGATTAGTCGTGAGAATAATTTACTCATCCAATCAATATATGATATGTATATGCTTGAGAAATAAAAATATTAATTTCAAAAAATGAAATAATATATGTTGGCTGATATGTCGAGGCACAATTGCCTGATGTCGAGCAATACTACTTTTCCAGAGGTTTACGAGAGCTTTCATCGGGATTGAATCTCGTCCCTATGAAATTTTAATAGGCTGCCCGAGCACCTGTCGAGACTAGAGAAAATAATTATTATCATGAGAATAATTATTCAGCCAAACAATATGTGATGTGTATCAGTATAAAAATTTCAATATATAATATTTTTGTGCTAAATGTGTGTGAGATGGACAAATTTTTATCAAATATGCATCATAAATAAGACGTAGAGTTTTAAGTAAAGTTATTTAATCTACAACAACTAATCAGGTATAAGTTGCTGTTTGAAAATTATTTATCACTTGGTTTTAAAAATATTTTTATGGTGATCACAAGTTAAAAAAGACTTAAGCCCCCTGTTTGTCCCCAAGCTGAATTCCTGTTTAAAGAAATATCTTGCGTGCTCCACTTTTTTTAATACCCCAAGATTCTGCTGCTACCGACAAACGGCATGGATGTTGCCGACCAACATTTGGGGGTGTCTCAGGTTGTAGAATATATAGTGCCGACCAAGAAGCAAATGGTCCCCGACCAGCAGAGCGATTTCGTCGATCAACAAAAATGGTGCATTGATATTGCAGATGAGTTGTTGGATGGTAACCGAACAACATCAGATGTCGCCGACCAAGAAGTGGATGGTTGGATAGTTTCCGACCAGTAAATTGAACCCTCCGAACATGACTAGGATGTCGCCGATCAAGAAGTAGATGATCGTCGACCTTCAATTGGATCCACCGAGCTACAATATGAGTCTCCGACCAATAATAAGATACCACGTAGTTGGATAAAATTATTTCAACGTTGCTGATGGATCTTCACATCTTATCTCCGACAAATAAAAATGGTCTGGTTAAGCTTCCCTTTAATAAAAGATGGCCCAAGATGATGCCGACCAACAATATGGATGGCTGACCAGAATATCTCGAATCCTAATATAAGAAAAATAATATTCGTTGTAAAATCTAAGCATTAAGAATGTTAATTAAATGAATACTCATCTAATCCACTAGATCGTGTGATTTCGACAAAGAAACCCTGTGATGTGATGAACGAGGGGCCAACATATCAAATTTGTGCCCAGAATCTTGATATGATCATGATTGTTTTACTGATCCTTTTTTACAAGAGGTGGGTAATGAATTTTCTGGAGAGAGAAAATTATTTTTTATATCCATCCCTTCATATTCCCTACTTGGAGAGATAAAAATATACTGAATGATCGAAGTTATTACCAAAGTTATATAAAAAATCAATGAATGAGATTTTATTGACATGGATGGCATGCGAACCAAATTAAGTATAAAGCTCATAAAAATGAATGCAAAGAGACTCAAACTTGAAGAGAGAGAAAGTAGATATGGTTCATGATTTCCATGAGAAAACGTTTTGTTGTCTTTAACCTTTTCCCATTCTCTGATTAAAAATATAATGGAAATTTGAATAGACATCAAAGATCTTACAAAATTTATAATGAAAATTATCAAATCTTACCACCGCATATATATTGGTATATGTAATCATTTAAAATATTTATTCCATGATATAAAATTGAAACTTAAGAATCAAGAAAAAAGTTATGATTTATGAAATCCACTATTTTTCAGATTTCTAAATAAGAACTAATCTAACAGTTTTGATTTTAAAATCATGATATGCAATATTTTGCAGACAAAAATTGGACCATTAATATATGTATATAAACATAAAAATCATGATTGAATCAAAAGATGTATGTATAATTGATTATACGTAGAGAAAATAAAAACTTAGCTTTTGATGGAGAACAATGCCTGTAACACGTTCCCACAGACGGCGCCAATCTGTTGAAGACAAAAAATGGTCACTGTCATTTTAGTGGCGTCAACAGCAGATAAATGATGAGGATGAGATTGAAGATGAAGATAAACATTCACATCAAACATATAAGAGACAAAGGTTTTTAAAGTGGTTCGGCTATGAATAAAGCCCACGTCCACTGTTATTTTATTCCCAAGGGTTTACAATAGCACCATAAGGTGTAGAGAGAGAAAGGATGTGTATCTTGTGTATGGTGTTTCTAGGTTCTCCTGGATCTCCCCTTTTTGGCTAAGGGGATACATGTATTTATAGTGATGGGAGATAAAGAGATTCATTGTTTGTAGACATTTATGTCTACATTCAACAAATCTAATTGTTGAATTTCTTGGTATGCTATGTGTTGTCATCTATTAATACAGTATAAATGTACATTAAGGCTCATTAAATGCTCTGCCATCTTCATTAATGCACATTAAATTCATAGTTATCCTTTGATCTTCCTGGATGGTATGCCGACCAACTCTCCTCGGGTGCCGACTAACCCTCCTCGGGTGCCGACCAACTCTCCTCAGGTGCCGACTAATACTCCTGGGTGCCAACTAATTTTCCTCGGGTACTGACCAACTCTACTCCGGTGCCGATTAATACTCCTCGGGTTTCGAACAACTCTCCTCGGATGTCGAATATTTCCACATAGGATGACACGTGTCCTTTTCTGATTGGTCCTCGTAGATGGAGAATTTTTACGTTAACAGTCCTCATCAGATATTTCAAAAAATTATTGTTCGTGTGCATTTATTCAATTACATGACTTTGTAAGGATACAAATTTCCAATTGAGTCCATATGTAGTTTTGGCTTAATTTCGGAAAAAAATATTTGAGTCATAAGTTAGAGTGTTGTATCCTTACAAGCCTATGACAAATTTATGTTGACGACGATGCGACCAAGAAAAATTGAAGACACCATTGTCGATTTCAAGTGCCTTGTTTCTCGTCCTCAACATTGTTTCATTTTCCAAGGTTTACAAAAGGTATGAATGCATTTATATATGTATATAGGAGCTTGGAAATTTATTTGGGTGTTCTTTTTATATAAACAACATTGTATTTTTATCAGTAAATAATTTTATAACTTTTCATAAAACTTTTGGTCTTAAAATGAAAATTTTGGTTTTCTAAAAAGTCGTTCAAACGATCCTGGAATCTCGTTCGAATGAAATTCCTAGGTCATTCAAACAAACTACTGACGAGAATTTCTCTTGTCAGGGTAAAAATGTCGTACTTAGTGAATATCGTACTTAGTGTAAAAATATCGTACTTGGTGAACTTGTAGGCAGGGTCGTCCGAGGTTTTTCCCATTATGGGTTTTCCTCGTACATCGCAGTGTAATGTGTTGTGTTTATTTTATCTTGCAAAAATCATCTAGATGCAAGGCTAGCTTAATCATGATAAGAAATTGGTTTAAACACACAATTTTTATAATTTGGTGCTATGTTTAATTTTGGGTAAGTTTGGTGTAATTAATTCAAGTCGACATAAATTAATTTGACTGTACTCATGTTTGGCTTGTTTAGTCTAACTTAGAACTTGAATTAATTTTATTTAGTGTAAATTAAAATGTTGCTGTAGCTTAATTTCACTTTTAGTTTAATTTAATTATTATTTTGAAGAAATTAAAACTAAAATTTTATAATTGTTAAAATTTGAAAAGAAATTTTTACTTGGAATATTGTGTTGAACCATTACATATTTAGAGTTTAATATTTTTGGGGAATTCTCCCGCAACAAGTGGTATCAGAGCTAGGAGCGCAAAGTTATTGCATAGAGGACCTTTTGGGATTGTTTTAAAAAATTGAAATTTGACCATTTTCAAAATTCACTTTTTTTATGGTTGAATTGACGCGTATTGGAAGGCATAAAAGAAATCGACACTTAAGTCCTTAGATGAGAGGGTTTGCCATTTCGTAGTTAATGGGTGGTCTCCACCTACATATCTAGTTGAAAATGAGTGTGTACCTAAACCCGTAGAGAGATTGAGTGAGAATGAACTAAAATTAGAAAATTTTAATTCTCATGGTTTGAATGCTCCTTTTAGTGTGGTCACACTGAATGAATTTTGACGTATCATGATTTTTGAAACTGCTAAAGAGGCTTGGGGTATTTTATAACTCACCCATGAGGAAACTAGTATCGTTACGGCTTCGAAACTCCAAAACCTCACCACTCAATTTGAAAGCATTAAAATGTTTGAAAGTGAAAATTTTGATGAATTTTATGCTAGAATTTATGGTACAATTAATTCATATTTTAACTTGGTAGAAAAGATACCCGACAAGCGTTTAGTAAAGAAAATTTTAAGGTCCTTACCCACGAGGTTTATTCCAAAAGTGATCGTGTTAAATTATTTACCCACTTTAGCCTCTACAAAACTTGAAGAGCTCGTAGGCGACTTACGAACCTATGAACTTGACATGTTTACCTCCAAGGATGAGAAAAGGAAAGATAAAGGCATCACTTTAGAAGCCCGAAAGGATGAAAAATATGTTTTGGATGATGAGAGTGACATCGATTTTGATGAGATGGCTATGTTTGCTAGGAAGTTTAGAAAATTTCTTAAGTTTAATAAAGATAATCTTAAAAAGTATTTTAAGAAATTTGATAAGTCTAAGTATGATAAAGCCAAAAAATTTCCTACAAAGCATAATGAAGAACTTAATAGGGACGAGTCGAATAAATGTTATGGTTGTGAGGGATATGGACATAGGAAAAGAGAGTGTCCCACTAAATTAAGGAGGGAGGGAAAACAAAAAATTTCATATGAGGCCACCCTTAGTGATAATGATAAGGAAGAGGAACCCAAATCCCCCATTGAGCGCAACTTTACCTCGTTCATGGCAAGTCATGTAAGTGAAAGTGAGAAATCGTCTGATGATGACATCTTAATACATAACACTTTCGAGGCCATTGTTTGTGAATCCTAAAAATTTAATGGTATAGAGAGTGGAGAAGAAAGTGAGAGTGAGAATGAGGAGGAGTTTGATGAGAGTGAACTTCAAGTAGCTTTTCGAGAGTTGTATGAAGAATCAATAAAAGAAAAAAGGACTAATTTGAAGTTAGAATCCAATTTGAGAGAACGTACCAAGGCTAATAATGAGAGTGATTTAGTGGAAGACCTTAGAACACATGAGAAATCTCTTCGTGAGAAGCTGGAGTATGTAGAAGGTGAGAGAGATAACCTTAGAGGTTAAATTGAGGCTATGAAGAAATATCTTCTTAGGTTTGAAGAGAGTAGGTGTTTACTTGAATCTAGAATTTAAGAATTAGAAGAGAAGTTGAGAGATTCAAGTAGGCTCAAATTTGATTCAGAATGTAGGTCCAAAAAATTAGATAAAATTCTTGGAACCACCCAAATTAAAAATGACTTGTGTGGTGTTGGCTTCAATACTCAAAATGATTAACCTAATAAAGCCAAAACCATAAGTTTGAGAGAATATACTAGGAACACTTTTAAAGGTCAATCCTTGGGTACTACTTTTCTCTGGGTCTTTACATGTTCACATTGTGGTCGAAAAGGTCATCTTAGGAAAATTTATTTTGGTCATAAAAAGGATTCTAAGAAGTCCAATGGTAGAGTCACCAAAACTGCCAAATCCTAAGAGCATCACTTTACACTAGTTTGGGTTAGTAGATCCGATTTAGTGGCTTTACAAGATAGGATTTTTTATTCTCATTGGCTTGCACACGTGATACCCCCTTGCTAAATTTAAAGGATAAATGTGTTAGCTTTGTTTACATACATTATCTTATGTGCATCATGATATATTCTTGCTAGTTGTATGTTTGTTTGTCATTTGCTAGTTAATGCTTAATTATAAAAATTGTTTCTAGAATTATGACTTGTTTATCTTTTGTATTTTATTTTACGTTGTTCGGCGTTATTGAAAAGTACAAAAATATTTTCCTTTTCTTTTGATTCAATTGTTTTATTTGGTTAACATTTTGAAAAACTCAAAAAGATATTTTTCTTGTGTATATTTTAGCTTCACACACTTTATGTGGCATATAATTGTGTTTGAATCCAACATCTTATCCGCTTCCATGTGGCTAGAACTTTTGGTTAATATTTTCAATCCTTAAAGTGTTCTTTATCATGCTTGCATGGAGTAGTTTGATTTTGTATTGCTTAATGGATTCTATTTCTATATGCCTCTATTCAAACTTGTACGAGCTCATTTAAAATTTAACTTCATATGTATATTTAAGCTAAGTGAGATGTTCTCCTATAAATTTAGTCATCTACATGTTTCTATGACCATGGAGGATTTGTGCATGTATACCATTTCTCGGATGTGAAAACAAAATTAGAAAAACATGTTTATCTGGTGTTGTAGTTGTTTATCAATGGAATCGGGCTGCGAAAGACAAAATTACTTTGTGTGAAAAGCGGCCATTGAAATTTGACTTTAAAAAATTTGGCATTATAAAAACATTATCCAAGGCCTCTTTAGTATCTTCAAAAAGAAAAAAGAAAATAATATTAATGAGGAAGTTGGCTTGGATATCTCAACAGGTTTGCATAGTGACTTTGTTTCCTAGTTATGCTACTCTTTTCATGACTCTATTGGTTTGTTGAATCATTAATACTCTAGGCTTATGTGCATTGTGTATGTTTGTGCATTGTCTATGTATGTTTGATAAAGTTTTACAATCAAATGAGAACTCTGTGAACATGTCTAGGTGATTGGTTTTATACCTTTTTAGTCTCTAGTTCACACCCTCTCACTTCCGTTTATCATATGTATTTAAACATATTTTTTCCATACAAGTATGGAAGGCTTAATGTATTTTGTGTCACGTGTGGTGTTTATACCCATGTATATGTGTTATTGGTATCTTTTGTGTGTATATATATATGGTATTTCGTTATTTTTGAGTATTTTCTATGCTAACTAGTCCATATATGCTTTGAATACAAAAGTTGGTATCTATCTTGTTGTGAATTTTGGTTGATATCCCATACTTATCATAGTAATTTTTAGATGGAATAATTTCTTTTCATCATAATTGGTATCTATTGTTATTTATGTGGATCTTTTGTTCTTCATTGTTGCCCATATGCATTAATGCTCTTATCACTTCATGCATCATTGCACATTTAACTTGTTTTTCCTTATATCATATTCCTTGTGTATAATTAAGGGGCAGAAATGGTACTTGCTTTAATTGGGGTAGAAATAAGTTATTTTATTCTTAACCTTTGTCTATTCCTGAACAAAAAGGGGGAAAAATGGTATCTATTCCTTTTAAAATTTGAGGAAATCTAACTTGGGGGGAGACGTCTTTCTTAGGTAGATCATTGTTAGATAAAGGGGGATAATTAATGAAGGGGGAGTATTATTATTTTATGCACTTTAGTTTTCTATATTCCCTATGCGATTAATGGTGTGCTTAAGTGTGCAAGAATTCAATTTTAACGTCATTACTTAAAGCGGCAAAGCATTTCCTATGAGTCGAGTCAAGCATCTGTATTTTTATTCTCTTTGGGTGGGATTGTGTCTAGACGTGCTTGACGGCCCTTAGAATTTTTTTGTTTGATTTTGTCTCGGAATAGCCAAAGGGGGAGATTTGTAAGGACACAAATTTGTAATTGAGTCCATATGTAGTTTTGGCTTAATTTCGGACAAAATTATTTGAGTCGTAGGATAGAGTGTTGTATCCTTCCAAGACTATGACAAGTGTATGTTGATGACGATGCGACTAAGCAAAATTAAAGATATCATTGCCGGTTTCAAGTGCCTTGTTTCTCATCCTCAACGATGTTTCATTTTCCAAGGTCTCCAAAACGTATGAATGAATATATATATATATATAGGAAATTTATTTGTGCATTTTTTTTATATAAACGACTTTTTATTATTATTAGAAAATAATTTTAGAACTTTCAATAATAGTTCTGGGCTTAAAAAGAAAATTTTGGTTATATGAAAAGCCGTTCGAACGAACCTGGAATCTTGTTTGAATGAAATTCTCAGGTTGTTCGAACGAAATACTAAAGAGAATTTTTTGTTGTTTTATCTTTAGAAGTTTGGCTCCAACGAAAAATTCTTCTGAAATCTCATTCTTAAACTCGTTGGAACATAGTCATTCGAAACGACATTGAAAAGTCGTTCGAACGACCGTGTCTGTTTTTGTGCAGTTTCATCAATTGTTCCCCACTTTCCGACTAATTTTTCCCACTTCTTTTACCTGATTAATTTAGCGTGGGAACCATTTTTTCATTCCATCCAAGAGCAAAAGAGAGAAATATTCTTAAGAGAAAAAGTTCCATTTTCTGTTCATGATTTTAATGGATTAATTTCTACCAAAAGCATATATGTTTCACCCATCACGTTTTAGTTTAAATCCAAGTTCCTTTATATATATACTTTCTTGGAGAGTTTTTGGCACCAGGTTTTCATCTCTACACATTAGAGAGTGTTTGGGTTCCTTTTATACTTCAAAAAGGAGAGTTTGCATTTTTCACGACGTGCTCATACGGTGAAAATCACCACGTGTGAATTAAAAGTGACCGAGCCCCATAGGTGGATTCTGAGACTGCGGTGGAGTCAGTAATTGTCGACTTGGCAGAGGTTGAAAAGAGAAGGAGCATCAAGTCTTAAACGAAGTCAAGTCGTTGTTATAAGTGTCTCTTGTCGTGTATTTTGTAAAAATACCGTACTTAGTGGACTTGTAAGCAGGGTCGTCTGAGGTTTTTCCCGTTGTGGGTTTTCCTCATACATTGCGGCATAGAGTGTTGTGTTTATTTTTTCTTGAAAAAATCATCTAGATGCATGCTTAGATTAATCAAGATTAAAAAATTGGTTTAAACACACAATTTGTATAATTGGGTGCTAAGTTTAATTTTTGGTAAGTTTGGTGTAATTAATTCAAGTCGACATAAATTAATTTGGCTATACTCATGTTTGATATGTTTAGTCTAACTTAGAACTTGAATTGATTTTGTTTTAATGAAGATTAAAATGTTGGTGTATCTTAGTTGCACTTGTAGTTTAATTTAATTTTTATTTTGAAGAAATTATAAGTTGAATTTAATAATTGTTAAAATTTGAAAAGAAATTTTCATTTGGAATATTGTGTTGAACCATATCATATTTAGAGTTTAATATTTTTTGGGCATTCGACCACAACAGACTTGTACATTGTTCTTTCTAATGTAGAAGGTCAAATAAGATTGACTGTCTGGACCATGACTTCATTTTACTAGGATTGTTCAGACCCTCCCTAGCTTTAGCTATTGGCCTACAATTGAGTGTATTTCCTTATTAGATAAGTGAATCAATTGGATGACGCATGGATTCCCAACCACCTTGGATTGAGCGAGTCATGCCATGGACTCTGCTATCATGATTGAGTGAAAAATATTTTTAACTGCGGCCTAGGGTGAAAATAGTTCAATACCATCCGTGGAGCTAGAGATCTCTTGCGAATTTTTTAGGCTTATCTTTTCTAATATCACAAACCATATATCTTGGCTCATTGCACAGAGGACACTCATCATTCAAATTGTCTTCATTGAGGTACAATATGTAATCATAGTGACATGTATGAATAGATTTACACTTCAAACCCAAACCCTTTAATCTCCTCTTCATTCTCGGATAACTATCTGGTAACGTGTTCTATTTTAGGATTCGTATTTAGACCACTTCCGAATTTTGGTTTCACTGTTGATCGAAAAACTAAATTGACTTTTCAAATTATGTAAATTGATTACTGCATATAATATCCAGTGATATTCTTCACATTTTTTTATATAAAGGTCTAGCCACATCAGCTTTCAACCGTATGTATTCCCGATCTTTGGGTAATTCATCATTAATTTGTTCGTTAACTTGGTCATAATGCACATTATTCGTATCCACAGGCTGGCAATAGACTCCAAAAGCATCATCAATTAGGTCAGTCAAAGGACGATGTCCTAGCGAACCATTCACCACTTCCACCCATTAGGGTTTTGTCACGCGGTCGGGTACCGATAATTCTTCGGGAACATATTGCACATTCTTTCTCCCATGGAATGTCCATATTTTATGGACTTTTGATGTACCCCACATTATTAAATGGATTAAATGTCTTCCAAATACTTATATTTTTGTTCATACAACGGTTGCATGGATATGGAATCTTGTTACTATTAAGATTTCTATCGCTATATTTAATGAACGTCGTTTATATGATTATTAGAGACTCTATTACTCTATCCCATTAACTCTTTGTATTTTGGGAAACCGATTAAATAGTCTTTAAAATTCAAGTCATCTATATAAATAGGTTTAAACGAAGGCCATATTGGATACAAGAACTCTCAATTTATAATTCAAGCAAATTCATTCAACCTGGGAAAATTCAATTAAATTCATTAAATACGAGAATTAAATAGCTATGAAATAAAACCAAACAAATTAAGATGTCATTAAACTTAAAATTAAAATAACTTATGATGTCAACCCATAATTAAAATAGTACAAACTTTAAACATTGTTCATCACCTAATATTGACCAACAAATGAATTGCTATGCAATATAATAATTTTTTATACTATTTTAATAGAGGACCTATTTTGATACTTGGCAAATGTATTTTTCTGCTTGGCATAAGTAATCCCACACCTATTTTCCTCCCCCTTTTATCCCTCCTAGGTATCTTGATTAGGGAATTTGCTATAATGTGATATGGGATGCACTCGGACTGACTGCTAAACATACCTTATATCATTTCATATAACATAATAGTATATTTAGGACTATTATTTTAACATCATTTTATTATAATGTGTATAATTATGATAATTAATTCAAACTCACCAAAGTCTATCTCAATTTGTATGGGAATTTATTGGTCCATTTTTTTCTTGATTAGCATCTTTACCTTCTTCCGATGTTCCTTTGGTCCTGTTAACCCATCCACCCTTTGGATCATCATATGATTTTACCCCATGTTTGTTGACATCAACCTTATTTGACTTTTTCAATGTATTTTTCTCCCTTTCAGTCATTTTTCCTCCCTGACCTGATTCTCTAAGAAGTGGTTCCATTAGTCGGTGGTCATTTGAATATTTGGAGGAGATTTGTCTTTCAACCCTAAAATATAAGAACTTGATTCCCCCTAAGGGAAAAAATTCTTCTGAAGGTTCTTCCAATTAGTTTTCATATGATCTGATACTCGAGAAGAACCTTTGCCTTAGAACCGGGTGATAATGTAAGAGTTTTACAAAGTTAATCCCACATATCATCCTTTACGGAAGGATCAACCTTATTCCAATTATTTGAGGCCCGGATGACCAATCATATTTTCGAGAGGCAGACAATGAGATTTTAAAAGATGTGCATAAGCATTTTCCCCGATAGGATTATTCCCAATCATGGAGAACCTAATGGAAATTATATCATTGTCTTGGATTTCCAAAGTATTGAGATGTGGGGGTTGGGTTTGTTGAGTTTGATGACTCAAAGATGGAGCCATAGACGGGGTTTGTAGTGGATTAAAGTATTGATGACCCCTAGGTCATTAGAACTAAGGTTGGGTTGTAGGAGATCGCCCAATTAGTGATGTTCCATTATTTGGCTGATCATTTTCGTTCCTGTTTGACATTGCCTACAATTAAAAAATTAGCGACGAACGTACGAAAATCATGTTTAAGACTATATATATGTATATACCTTTTTCATAATCCTATAAAACATTCTTGATGTGCCTTATTTCCACCTAATCAAAATTAGTTTTAAAACTTTATGAAATTTTGCACGCGGCCAACTGGGCGGAAGCATATCTATGATTGACGTATAAAGGTACGTGACAGGAACTATGAATACTTTATTCTTCAACTTATTTGCAAGATCGTTTTTAATGTGCATATGTAATGAGACGTCACAATCTAGGATAATGCTCTCTTTACACAGTTGTATCCACAATGGATGAATATTTTTTTTGCCTTTTCTAATAATGTCACCAGTGCCAGTGTCCTGTCAGGATTATGAAGGAAAAATATATTCTCTACTACATCGTCCTAGCATTCTGGTGAGGAAAACAAAATACGATCGAACATGTCATTGCTTCCAAACTCCACAATGTATAAGGTAATTAAATTGTTCAATTTTTCTATTCCCATACATGTAAATAAGAGTTCGCTCTATATGGTGCGCACTAATAAAAAAAGTTTTAGTGCGGTCCAATTTCACCCTCTCGCACTCTTGTTGAAAGTAATTATTACCTTGACTCATTTTTTTTAAAATGTATAAAAAGAGGTTGTGAGTGTTAATCCTAGAGGTAATCGCCTTAATTAATCCTAAACTAATTATTGTTGTCCAACCGATAAATCATAATAAGTCCAAATTTAGTTCATTTTAATTAAACTAATTCTAAAATTACTATGTGTCTAACAAATATGCAACCCCTTCCACCAATTTGTGTTCACCTAAAAAACAACCACTTTAGGAAGGGGTGAACATGATGCCAACAATTAACCAAACATACATATGAATTAATATTCAACTGCACAATATCAACAAGTCCAATTTAATATTATTTTAATTAAATTAATCCAAAAATTATTATGTGTCCACCAAATGTGCAAGTCATTCCACCAATTTGTGTTCACCTAAACAGCAACCATTTAAGGTACGAGTGAACACGGACACAACAGTTATATATATATATATATATATATATATATATATATATAGTGAGAGAGAGAGAGAGAGAGAGAGAGAGAGAGAGAGAGAGAGAGAGAGAGAGAGAGAGAGAGAGCGAGAGAGAGAGTCTCATGTAAGGAATCCTTATGGTGCAGACCCCGGAACATATCATTGTTTTAAAATAGTAAAAAAATGAATTTTTGGATGAAAATTCTTGGATATGATCTTGAGGGTGAGAAGATCATCTCTAATTTTTTTTGCCAAAAAATTCAATAAAAAATCCCTTGATATGAGGTGATATGTAAAAAAATGATATAAATATGCATTTTCGACCGTTGAAATGTTGGGTCGGCGCCAATCGCTTTATTGATTGATTTTTTTGTGAAAATTCATGGATATGATCTTCTCACCATTGAGATCATATCCATGAACTTTCATAAAAAAATTCAATCAAAAAGTGGGTAAGATGATAGCTAACATTTCAACGGTAAAAAAATGCATATTTATACCATTTTTTACATATCACCTCATCTCAACGGGTTTTTTATTGAATTTTTTAATGAAAAACATTAGAGATGATCTTCTCACCATGGAGATTATATCCATGAAGTTTCATCCAAAAATTCTTTTTTTTTACTATTTTTAAAAACTGGTATATATCGGGGTTTACACCATGTGGAGTCCTTACAAGAGATGGCATATCTCTCTCTCTCTCTCTCTCTCTCTCTCTCTCTCTCTATATATATATATATATATATATATATATATATATATATATAAACACTCACTCACACACACACTAGGTGTTGATATCGAAAATGGTATCACCAGGTCAAGATGTATGCAAACTTAAACCAGACAACTATGATGTACATAAAATATAAATGTATAGACAAAAGGAGATGATGCAAAGAAGAAGATGGTAACAAATATAAGTTGTTCAGCCAGAGCCTATGTCCACTGTGCAATATGAATTGTGGTTTTCTAAATAAGTATGGCACTAATGGCCTGTAAATACAGCATTTAAGCTTTTCTCTCTCTTTTGTATATTTTGATAGAGTTCTGCTAGGGTTATGAATAATGAGATCCTTTTCAATATAGAATATGAGGAACATATATAGGATTTGGGGTGTGTAATGTTCCCCCAAGTAGGTGTGGAATTTTCCTATCCACTGAAGTTGTGCCATATGTCACTGCCACATGTAGAGGGTGATGAAATATTACCTTATGTGGGGGAATGATTCAGTTGTAAAAATTTCATCCATGTAGGACCTACTCCCCCATGCGCACTGTTCCACACGTTCCCCAAACCACGCACTCTACCTATTGTTTCTATCGACTACATGGTCTAGGCCGAGGGTGAATCTTTGGGGTCCTTAACCCTCTTGAAAGGTCACCTCTCTCATCTGTTGGTCTCATCATAGACTCATTGGCACTGGCTGATCCGAGTCCGAGGATACTCAATCCCCCATAAATAATGCAGACCCCCATTCTATGTGATTGATGAGGGACGAGGCCAAGTGGCAACTTCTCCTTCTTGGTCATCTGGTAAGGGTCAGCTAAGGCCGAGTTTATGGTCCTGGACGAGGTGATACTGGGAATATCAATCACCCCTAGCCCATAAGGATGAGACTGAGGGGTAATGATGCTATATTGTCAGACGTCTCTGCTGATGACTGTTGAGGGCATCGGGTGAATTAGTCACTTGAGTTGGTAGTTGTTACTCTTCCCATATGGTTGTGTCTAATCAAGGTTTGAATGACGACTCAGATGCCTAGGGTTTTATGCTCATTATGATGCGGATTTTGGAAAATGGTGCACCCCTTTGTGAAGCGTGCCCAAATCATTTCTCCCCTATAAATAGGAGTTGTATTTCAAACCTTTCTTCTCACTAGACTGGCCCCTTCATCACATTTCTTCCTTGAACTAGAGCTTTAAATCTTTGCACCTGCGTTCTCAAGCATTATCTCAAGGTTGTTTTTACTTCTGTATTCCCATTTCTTCTATAGGGAACCATCTTCCACCATTTTTATTCCAGTTTTTATTATTTCTTGAATCACTTTTAAACTTCATACTTTCTGCTGAACTCAAACCCCACTCCGATAGCACTCCCTGGCTATTTGGGGGGTTCACATGTGGGCCTTGTGTGGTGGTTTAAAGATGGTTTAGCTTTTGGTGGAATTTTTCACTTTTTACTTCCACCGTTTAGGATTACATTAGGCTCTTAAAATTCCTCTGGTGGCGTTTTGTATACCCCCTGCTATAAGTTTCTCTTGGAGGGAAAAACGATTGAGTTTTCCCCTTTGATATTTAAGTAAAACTCAGTCAACACAAAAAAAAATTATGGCTTGTGTCTTCCAATATTTAATTCTATAAGTGTTACCTCATCCTCTGAATGTTAAGGACCCTATATGAGTTAGCATTTCAATATCGAGCCCTGAGGGAGAGGAACTTCCAAGAGATACACAGACTAGAGGACGAGGCCGAGGCTAGGCGTCAAGCTGACCCTATTTGGAGATGACCCATTTTTCTTGTTCCTCTAAAAGTAATTCTTCCCACTCCAGAAGAAATGGTTGGCTCATCCTCCACCCCAGCTGATAATAGGGGTTCATACAAGGAAGCCTTACAATATTCTCCGGCTTATCCTAGGGAAATTAGGGAGCCTGGTAACATGTCTCTAGACTTATCACCCAATCGAGTCGGGGCATTCGATCGAGATGAAATTTCTTTGGAGATCCTTCCAGATCCTATAGAGCGGACCCCCGAGGAAAATATTCCATCGACTGTAGCTCCTTTATTTGTGATGTCGGATGTTGAGTTCCCAAGGACTTATGCTAATGTCGACGCTGAGGGTGAAGAGGTATAGGCTGAGGATGAAATGGATGAGGAATCTGAGTCTGATGATCCAATTGACTATTCATATGTTGAGCAATATCAGTCTTCCATTCATGAGACATGCCTCCTTTTCTTTAGGCACATTTATGGTATTAAGCCCAATGTCACCTTGCGAGTTCCGAGCGAGGACGAGAGAGTGCATGATAGGTGAGAGGGAGAAATTTCTCTTTATGGTCAAATGTTCAGAGTTGGGTATCGTCTTTCTATGGACCCAAACGTGCGAGCATACTCTCTAGTCTCCTCCTCGATTCTACTCAAATAGCCCCAAACTCCTGGAGGGTCATCTTAGGTTATGTTTCCCTATGGAGGAATAAGTATGAGGACGAACCCTCAATTGAGATTTTACATGCTTGTTACCTTGTATTTTCCACACTTAATCAGGCTGGGTAGTATCACTTAGGATCCAGGAGGTCTGACCACAAGCTCCTTAATGTTACTCAGACTTTCAATCATAGCTTGAAGGAGAGATATTTCTATGTGTCTGAAGATTAGGAGTTTCTGGCTGACACCGACCATGAGAGCAGAGAAGACGAGCCGAGGGTGCCCCTTACTTGGGCAAAACCTTCAATACTCACCACCAGATCTGACCCTGGCCTCAGTATATCCAATAGGAAGAGATTCGACTTTCTCAAAAGTCAAGGGAAGGATGGCCAACTCCTTTATTTTGAAGATTTGATATCACCAGAATATTTAGATAAGTTTGGGTTGAGGGTTGATCTAGTGGACGACCTTTATACGTGATATAGTCCCTTTCTCTCTTTATTTAAGTGCTTTGTCTTACTTTTGGCTTACGCTTGATGACCCATATTATGTTATTTCAAACTATCCTCCCCATATGTCTGAAGAATTTTTCAATGTGCATATTCCAAGCCTTCACAGTGCGTTGAATAATAAGAAACAGCCGACCGACAAGGGTCAGCCGAAGAAGATAATAGCCACTGGACCGACACAACCCGAGGTAGGACAAAAAAGGACTGAAGAACTAGTTCTCCTTGAGGGTCTACCTGATAAGGACAACCAGAGGTCGAGGGTCGTTCCCCCAGTCCTATACGTGTCGAGTACCTCCAGAGTGAGCTCTTGCTCAAGGGATTCCTTTCAAGAATACTAGCAGAGTAACATTTCCAATTTTAGGAAGTGCCCAGGCTCAATCATTCCTTATGCTACAAGATCTAAGAGGGAAATGCTTAGGGTCCCCACCAAGGAAGACTATGAGCTCTGAGATAAGATGAATGCCCCTCAAGTATTTGATTTGGGTCTTCATTTGATAACTCAGGTGACTTTTTTCTTCCCATCCTTAAGTGTTTTCTGGTACTCCTTCCTCGTCTGTAATAACATGTCTTCTTTGATTTATGGACTGTATGCACCTTTGCCTCGCCCAATAAGTGGATGGTCGAGAATTATCCCAAAGTTCGAGAGGAAATTTTACCATTTGGTGTACATTGGATGGAACAACCTCAAATTCTTTGAGGTCTACTCTACCCATGATAATGTTATAAACTGAGTACATAATTTCGTCCATCACAAAGAAATTGACCTTATTTGTTAACCTCTTAGGCCAAATATCTCCCCTCTTAACCTCCACTTTGTACATTCCTAATGGATGCACCTTCTCGTCGCTAAACCCTATAAGAGGATGATGACACGTGACCAGCCTCTTCATGCTGAGTCCCAAACCTTTAAAACATGACCAGAACATGACATCGGCCGAACGATCGCCATCGACCAATATCCTCGGCACATCATACCCATGCACTCTAGTTGTGATTACCAAAGGGTTATCCTTTGGATCTAGGATTCCCTTGAAGTAAATCCTCAAAAAACCCATAATTAATGTATCCATATCTACCTTCTCTCTCTTTTTCACCTTCGTATCTACTGTGGCCAAGTGGGCTGCTTCAACCTTTGGAAGGGCTTTCTGTAGGCCACCTTTGTGCCTCCGCCTGTGAAGACTCCGCATATCCTTTTAACATCGAATAAGATGTTGAAGAGTCATCTTTTTGGGTTATCTTATTTCGGTGGCAAGTCATGGTCATCATCATCATCGTCCGAGGCATCATCATTTTTCCCTAGGATCTCTTTCCTAGACTTGTCGGCCCTTCTCCTTCGGGAGTCGCCTCGTCCTCTCTTTGGGCCATCACTACTCACATACTTCCTTAGTTTTCTAGATTTAAGCATCTTCTCAATCTCATATTTTAGTGCAAACCACTAATCAGTTAAGTCATCGTGGTCTTGGTGAAATTCTCACCACAAGCTCTTATCACTTTTGTGAGGGGGTTCTTTTAGATTTTTCGACCATCTTAAGGACCTATCATTCTTGATCTCATTAAGAATGTGGTCACAACTGACCGTGAGAGGAGTGTATCCAGTAAACTTTAAGAACACACTATATATTGACTTACTTGAGTCTATATATATTGGAGTTTCAACTAGTTTGTATATCCAGACAAAATAGGTTAGAATATTTTGAGAACTCCATCTCCTCAAAGGTACAAGCTCCATGAAGAAATCCAGTCTAAGAGAACCTTCAATGGGAAGTTAATTCTAACCCTAAAACCATAAATAGGACACTTGCACTGCATCATACATATCATCCAGTTATTTTAATGGCTTTTCAACACTTGAAACCTTTTTAAAATCAATTTAATTCAAAGCAAATCATTTTTTATAATTTTTAAACCATTTTTAAATGATTTTTGAATTAATTAAAATATGTTTTTAAAAGTGTTATGAGTATATATTGAATTTTAGAAACTTTTTTTCTATACTGATTGTTTTCCAGGGTAGAATCCGAAAGCCCTAGAAAATTGGAGGTATGCTGTGTAATTATTTTTAACACACATTTTTGTTTACATCTGGTGCGTACACGTGTTGGTTGCATATCGATTCGATTTGTGTTTTCTGTTAGACACATAATGCGTACATATCCTCAGCCCTTGGATCATTTTAATCAACGTACTTTATGCGATTTAACTCAATCCATGTGAACCCAGCCTTACCCAATCCATGATCATTTAACCCACCGCCTGTGTTTAACCGTTGGATTCAAGTCAACTCATTTAAGAGTTAATCTCAATCACAGGATTGAATCTAAAGTTCTCGATCCTTCTACGCTTCGTATAAAAAAGGATCAACCCTCAGCATTTAGAGACTTTTTCCATTTCGTTATGTTTGAGAGGAAAGAGAGAGTAGTGAGAAGAGAGAGAAGAGAGAAATAGAGGGAAATAATAGAGAGAGATCAGGAGAAGAAACCCTAAGTTTTCTTCGTAGTTCAAACCTTTGAGGGTTTCTCCCAAAACCAAACACCAAAACCAAATCTATTCGAAACACCAAAAAACCCTTTTTCGAAAGTTAGATCCATTTAGGGTTTTCTATGTTATTGGTGTTGTGTTTTCTTTTTGAAGTCCTCTTCAAAATCAGCGATTCTCTCAGAACTCATATCTAAGAAAGATTTAAGTTTCATTGCTGAAACTGAGTTTTTTCTAAAATAGAATCTCTCACGTTTAGTTTTTGTTTCTCTTTTTAGATATGATATTTTAGATCTATTCTGTTTCAACGAGTTTTTGAAATAAAAACTTTTATTTTCAAAAAATAATTTTTCAGATCTAGTGAGTTATGTATTTCTAATTTTTATTTCATATTTTGTGAAATACTGGTGTACAAAAATAAGAAGGAACACAAAGAATTCGTATTAAAGTTTTAAGGCGTACAGATCTGAAAATAAGTTTTATATCAAACTTGATGAATCAGTCTTTTCATGTTAAGTATGAATCTGTTTTGTTAAAGTAGACTTCTAGTCTAGTTTGGATCTCAATTGGAGGTTTACAATTTCAAAAATATTTTCAAAACCCAGAAATTGTTAAAGACCTTGAACCGTCTTCTGAGCAAGGTATCCTTGAGATTTGTGGTTAAATAAAAGATCAAGAAGTCTTTGCTAGAGAAATCAAGATTCAGAAATAACTTTAATTTTAGAACTATTGTAATTTGTTAGGAAAGTTTGTATAAATATTAAGAGGGTGAGTTGCATGTTTGCATGTAGTAGCACATCACAAACATTATCTCACACGAACACTTAGACACTGTGGTTCTATCTGAGAATATTGAATTTGAAAGAGTTGTTGGAATCAAAATTCAAAGATAAGGAGATCAAGGAAAAGATAAAGAAGCAGCAAGAAAAGATCAAGTTCCAAGTCAGAATACTTTTGGAGTGGAGAATGTCATGTAGGTACATTCTGAACATAGGTTAGGATCTTTTTTGTTTTCTTAAGTGTTGTAACTTGATTTTTATTCTAGTGGATTTTCATTTTGTTCCATAGAGGGAACTATGGATGTTTCCCCTATTTAAGGATTTTACCACGTTAAAATTCATGTATCTATTTCTTTGAATGTTCTTAACTGTTGTTGTGATTGGGACTGCATGGTAACTTTTAGCAGATGTTTATTAAAATATTTAAAAATTAAGGTAATCAACTATCAAATTTAATATATACATTCACAAACCTTTTACTAACACATCTTGTGTTATTTTTTAAAAGAGTTTTGCCCAAAAATTTTATTCAGAGTTTACTCAACCATGACATTTTGTTATTAATCTTGTAAACAAAGCTTTTTTATTAAGGTTGTTTTTCAATTGGTATCAGAGCAGGAACACCTTTTGTGATCCTGAAACTTGAGAAAAAAAATTCGAAACTTATTTTTGGAAAAATTTCCAAGTATGGAAGAAAAATTTGGGAAGTTAGGTAACCTATCAAGACCACCACTCTTTTATGGAAACAATTTTTCGTACTGGAAAGTGCGAATGATTGATTTCATTCAAGGAACCCTGGGTGATGAAGTCTGGGAAATGATTGAAATAGGGTTTAAACATCCTACTAAACCTACCTCTGCCACTGATCCAACAGGGATTAAGAAACTTTTTAGTGAATTTACTAAGGAAAAGAAAAAACTATCTCTTGATAATAACAAAGTAAAGAATGCCATCTTTATGTCCATTAATGAACATGAATTCAAAAGAATATCCATATGTTCTACTTCTAAAGAATAACCATAACATTTTGTTATTAATCTTGTAAGCAAAGCTTTTTATTAAGGTTATTTTTCAAACTTATTATCGATCGATATCTTCTTTTCGTCTTTATTCTTCATTTGAAACTTTCCCCTAGTGCTAGTCCCCTTCTCATCTTCATATTTACCTACCAGAGCTTCCTCTGTGTTCATGACCTTCCCGACCATTGCCAATACCTAGGCCATGGACTTTGGCATGTCTTCAACAAGCTTCCAAAGTAATTTCCCTTTCTGCAAGCTTCCTGTTAATGCGGTCATTGCAATACTTTCCTCATAGTGTTGCACTTACAACTTCTCCTTATTAAACCTCGCAATATATTCCCTAAGACTTTCATTCTTCCCATGCTTAATGTACAATAGGTGGGTTGTCTTCTTCTGGGGTCTTACCCCGAAACAAAAGTTATGGATGAACCATTCTGCAAGTTGCTTGAAATTTTCAATGGAGATCTTTGGGAGTGAGGTGAACTAGATATAGTCAACTCCAGTTAAAGTTCTCAAGAAGGCACGAAATTTCATCTCATCTGAGATGGAATAGATATCTGCAGCCGACTGGTACATCTCTACATGGTGCACTAGGTTAGTATTCCCATTATACTTTGGAGTAACCACCGGCGGCTTGAATTTGGCAGGGGTTGGGAAGTTAACTATTTTTTCCACGAAAGGAGAATCTTTTGAGTATCCCCTCTACATGGGGTCACGACTCTTAAGGATGTCTCCAATCTTATTTTCTAGCCTTTGAATTGAGACGTTCCAAGGCCTCTCGACTGCTTCAACAACGTCGACCTGGCCAATGTTATCCCCTGCCCCCTCAACTGGCTAAACAGAGGGCTCTCCTACTACTGACCTTCATCGGCTGTTTACCTCTCGTTGGCCTTAGTCTCGGCCACATGGGGGTCAGACATCTTCCCCCTCCCTCCTTGAGCCAGTATTGCTCCTTAACCTGGACAACCTTTTTCTCAATTCTATAACTCAGTCGAATCTTTTAAAGGTCGACCTGTTAATTAATCGATCAAAAGGTGAGCCCTTTGGTTGTGCATCGGGACTCGACCTCTTATCTCGGCCTCGACTTCCTTGGATGGGGCGCACCGTATTCCCAGATACTTTATATGGCTCCTAGAAATCAATCTGATCATCTTCACCCTCGTAATCATCATGATGATGCTTAGATTCAGCACCACTAGATAAGTGATGATGAGCTCAAACAGTAGTAACCATGGAAGCCATGGAGATATGTATGTATAAGCATATAGAAGGGGGTGAGTATAAGAGGAATAAGATAATGATGTATAGTGGTTCAGCCAATTAGGCCTACATCCACTGTGAGTGTGTGATCCACTAAGTATGGGCACTAATGGCCTCGGATACAATGCACATAAGCTCACTTTCTCTCTCTACTATGTGTAAAAGTAGAGTTTCAGCTAGGGTTACAATTTATCGATCGATCCCTTTGTAGGGTTGTAGGTGACAAGTATATATAGGTCTTGGGGGTGTAGTTTACTCCCCAGGTATGCATGGTGCATGTGAATTATGATCTAGCCAATCCACTGTTGACACTTATAAATGCTACCTATGATTAATAATGACATAATATTCCCTCATATAAGGGGGTGATATTGTTATAACGGTCTTCCACGTGCCATGTGAGCCTCACGCACACTGTTCCACGCATCTCCCAAACCACGCGTTGCGATGATGTCACCCTCGGCCTATGATATGAGGCTGAGGGCAAAGTTCCTTCTGGTAGTGAGTCTGGCCCAATTTGGGTCTTGTACTGTTGTACCCTCAGAGGTTTGTTTGAGCCTGATGAGGGGTCGGCCCCTTTAAGGGACGTCTGGGCCTGATGAGGGGTCGGTCCCTTGGAGGGTCGTTTGAGCCTTATGAGGGGTCGTCTGGACCTGATGAGGAGTTAGCCCCTTGGAGGGTCGTCTGATATTGGTTGAGAGGTCATCTTGGCCTCGTCCTGGTGCAGGGAATCCTCAGCCTGGCCGAGGGTATATATGGGCATATCAATCACCCTCAGCCCTTAGCCATCGATGTGGTTGAGATGGCTGAGTGATAGTGTTGCTTTTGAGATGAGTGTATGGTTAGTTTGTTGAGTGACACTTGTTGAGCTGATGTGACACTTAGGAAGATATCCACTGTCGTTCTAGTTTCCCAGGTGTGGTGGATGCACACTTGGCCTGCGACTTTATGCCCTAATGATGCCATTCTCGTGGGCCATTTTTTGCCTTGGTTAATGGGTCCACTCATTATCAAGGTATTTAAATAAATTTTTTGAAGTTTATTCCCCTTCTTCTTCTTCGCGCCTGAACTCTCTCCCTAGCCTCCCACCAGCTCCATTGCCATTTTTGCAACTTCATTGTTTTGAGCTTTGGCAGTCTTGCTTGTTCTTTATCAGGTAATCCCTTTGCCCTAGTTCCCTCTTTATATTCCATTTCTTTTTACACTTCGATTGCTTTAAGCCTGTAGGACTAGATTTTTCTTTGCTTGTTTCATAACTTTTTGGCGTTCTTCTCCGGTAACTAGCTCTTGAGTGTTCTTGATTAAGACCCTTGCTTTCCTTAGTTTCAATCCAAAAGTCTAGGTTGGTCAACTGTGAGATTATTTGTAGTTGGCTTAGCCAAATTATTCTAAGTGTAGGGTCTTCCCCTTAATGCTTAGGAGGCTTTACGATTTAGCTGAGGAGTTCCCATCCCTGAGAGAGAAGTTCTTCGTAGAGATTAGACGAATAGAGGAAGAGGACGATAGGAGACGAAGGTCTGACCCTAATTGGGTACAACCCATTTTCCCCATTCCTTTTGCCACAATAATACCATCTGAGTCCTGTGGGTCGTCTTGTCGTCCAGCCGAGAGTCATTCATACGAAGGAGAGATGGATGAGAGAGCATCGTCACCAACAGGCGCTGGGCCTTCTGGGAGGAGAGAAACGCCTGATCTTAGCCCAGACCGATAGGCCGAGGGACTGGTCCCTTCCGAGGCTATTCCTGTAACAATTTTATCCCCTCATACCTTCCAGATGGCCTTTCCTTGTGGACCTCTGACAGGTGATGACGTCGAGGGAGAGGGGACTGAGGACGATGGTGAGGATTCAGATGCTGACCCAGTTGACACCTCCCATGCCTCGGCTTATGTTTCCATCGTTAGGGATCGTAACCTCTTGCTGTGGAGGCATACATTTGGTGTGCCTCCCAACATAAGTATGAGGGTCCCCTCTGAGTCTGAGAAAGTCTTTGAAGGTGACGAGGGAGAGATAGCCGTATACAAACATATGTTAAAGGTCGACGTTAGGTTCCCTTATCACCCTGCCATAGTCAAAATATTGCCAGCCCTCGGCGTTGCCCCCTCTCAACTTCCTCCCAACTCCTGGAGGACAATCCTTGGCTATGTCTCCTTGTGGAAGAATACCTTCACTGATGAGCCTTTAGCCGATGTGTTCTTGGCTTGTTATAATATCACTTCCTCATCCAAACAGCCTGGGTACTATCATCTGGGGGCGAGGAAGTCTGATAAAAAACTTCTCCACGTGGCACAAACCTCTAACCACGACTAGAAGAAGAGATTTTTCTTCATATCAGGGGAATGGGAATTTTTTGCCGAGGCTCAACCTTTGAACGATGATCCGAGGGTTTCAAGGAGATGGTCTAACCCCTCTATGAAGGCTAGGTCAGACCCCAGACTTAGTCTGGATGAAAATGACATTGTCGAGTATCTGAGAGAACGAGGGAAAGAGGGTGAACTTGCAAAGTTTGAAAATTTGATGACCACTCGGTTCCTCAAAGAAGTTGGTCTGAGGGTCGGCCCCTTGATAGAGCTATGTGAGTTATTATTATTTTTCGCTCAATCTTTGATTTTTTCCAAGTGTTTCATCTTTGCCTCTGTATTTTTCTGATGTGTCGTCTCCTTTTCAGGTCAACCTACAGGTATCTCTGATCATCTTTGGGAAATGACTGCCCCAAGCTTATTATCTGGTTTAGGTAAGAAGAAAGGCAACGATCATGAGCAGGCTCCGAGGAAGTCAAAGGCCGTGGGGCCGACACCTATTGAACCATCAACCGACAGCTATAAAAAAAGGGCCCCGAAGTTCCTACTAACCCTCAGTCAGATTTAAGGATGAGAGTGAGGGTGGAGGCATTTGAGGGGACTGGCTCCTCTTCCAGCATGGGATCCTTTTGGTCCCAAACTTAACATTTTTGAAGGCTGAGCCGTCTTCCCTGATATCCAATCTGAGGGCGGCCAAAGCTTCTATGTTCTCTGCCCCCTCGGCCGCCGACTATGATTTCCTGTCGTAGATGCCCCTGGCTAAGGTATATGACTATGGTCTGCACACTCTAGCCTAGGTATTTGTTTTTACTTCACTTTCTTAGTTTGAATTTTTTGCTAACTGTTTCCTCGGCCTCTTAACAAGTGTTTTTTCTGTGCAATCTGTTTGTGCCTTAACATCTGCTACCAAGTGGATGGCTGAGAACCAATAGAAATTTCATGAAGCTGAGAGGACCATTCACCACGAGGATGACCTACAGACCGAGCTCGAGACTGCAAGGGCCGAGTTAGAGAGTGCCAAGAACGAACATGAAAGGGTCTTGGACGAGCTGATGAAGCAGCATGATGCTGGTCTGAAGGCTAGGGATGATCTCTTCAAGACGAAGGAAGAGGCCATGACTGCCCAATTCAAGAGTGATCTAGTTGAGGCCGTGAAGAAGGCATAGGTCGATGCTGTGGAGGCCTACAAACTCTCAGACTAGTTTCAAGGCTTCAATCTCGAATACTTGGAGAGGGGAATTAGGACGGCCTGTATGTGGGTCGTTCTTAAGTTTCCTGATGCAGTATCGTCTTTTTTCCCTTCTCTTGAGGCAGTTCAACTGGATGATCCCCTTATTGCTGAAGCCTTGGCTCAAGTGGAATCTCAACATGTAGAAGGAACAGGCACGTCTGAGGCTCGGCCTGTCTTGGTCATAGAGGAAACACCCATAGATGTTGAAGCCTTTCCCTCTGATGTCGCTCAATAGGGTGGATGTTTGTAGCCCATACCCTCTTCATGTACCACATTTTTGTACATTACTTTTGTTGGACAAACATTTAACATTTTGTAATATAATGCCTCTTTCTGTCTTCTATACTTGTCTCTTGTATGATTTTCCTTGTGATGATTTTAAATTAACAATATCACAAACCCCTCCTTCGTCTTTCTTGAGGATGAATTAGGGGTAATCCCCACCATTGACCCTCATCATAGACGAGGGTGGTTTCTCACCAACTGAATGATATTTTAAATTTCAAGTCCCCACTCATCTTTCTTGAGGATGAATGAGGGGTCGTCCCCATCATTGTCCCTTATCATAGCCTAGGTGGTTTCCCACCAACTTAATGATGTTTTAAATTTGAAGTCCCCCCTCGTCTTTCTTGAGGGTGAATGAGGAGTCGTCCCCACCATTGACGCTCATCATAGCCGAGGGTGGTTTCCCACCAACTTAATGATGTTTTAAATTTGAATTCCCCCTCGTCTTTCTTGAGGGTGAAAGAGGGGTCGTCTCCACCATTGACCCTCATTATAGCCGAGGGTGGTTTCCCACCAACTTAATGGTTTTAAATTTGAAGACCCCCCGTCTTTCTTGAGGGTTAATGAGGGGTCGTCCCCACCATTAACCCTCATCTTAGTCAAGGGTGGTTTCCCACCAACTTAATGATGTTTTAAATTCAAAGTCCCACCTCGTCTTTCTTGAGGGTGAATGAGGGGTCATCCCCAACATTAACCCTCATCATAGCCGAGGGTGGTTTCCCACCAACTTAATGGTTTTAAATTTCAAGTCCCCCCTCGTCTTTCTTGAGGGTAAAGGAGGGGTCGTTCCCATCATTTTCCTTCATCATAGCTGAGGGTTTCCACCAATTTAATGGTTTTAAATTTGAAGTCCCCCCTCGTCTTTCTTGAGGGTGAAGAGGGGTCGTCCCCAGCATTGACCCTTATCATAGCCAAGGGTGGTTTCCACCAACTTAATGGTTTTAAATTTCAAGTCCCCCCTCTTCTTTCTTGAGGGTAAAGGAGGGGTCGTCCCCACCATTGACCCTCATCATAGCCGAGGGTGGTTTCCCAGCAATTTAATGGTTGTAAATTTCAAGTCCCCTCGTCTTTCTTGAGGGTAAAGGAGGGGTCGTCCCCACCATTTTCCCTCATCATAGCCGACAGTGGACTTAGCGAGCATCACCCCAATGATACTAGAATTAATCGAACACAAAATGAGGGACCAATGTGACATTTTCATTAACATTCCAAGTGTTCTGTTGGAGCAACACATTCATTACAATTGTGGTCCGATAGGACTTTGCAAAACTATTGATAGTATTTTTTCAAATGATTTGCATTCAAGGGGTTGGAAAAGGGTTCCCCATCTAGGTTTTCTAGTCTATAGGTCCCAGGGACAACTTCATGGATGACCCTATATGGGCCATGACAATTCGAGTGAAGCTTGTTGGGCTTCTGCCAAGTCTTTTTGAGGACTGAGTCCCTCACTGCAATTGGCCTCTACTTCACCCTCTGGTTGTAAAACCTTGCGTTCTTCTGCTGGTAGGCGTCTTGCCTTATCTCAGCGTCTTCCCTCCTTTCCTCAATCAGGTATAAGTCAAGTCTCCTCTCTTCCATATTTCTCTGGGGATCATACATTTGGACCCTGTGAGTAGGAAACCCAATCTCGGTGGGGATAACGTCTTCTGAGCCATAAGCTAGCATGAACGGGGTTTCTCCGGTAGAGGTCTTTGCCGTCGTCCTGTAGGCCCACAATACAGCATATAAATCCTCAACCCATCTTCTTTTACCTCCTCAATTATCTTCTTGATCCCGTCTAGGATTGTCCTATTTGTAACTTCCGTTTTCCCATTAGCCTGAGGTCAACCTAGGGTAGAGAAGAATTGTTTGATACTCACCCTTTCACAGTACTTCTCTAGGGATGCATTTTTGAATTGAGTCCCGTTATCTGAGATGATGGTGTTGGGGAGACCATATCTGCATATAATATTTGTCCAGATGAACTGGAAGGTCTTCTGCTCGGTAATCATGACCATCGGTTCCGCCTCCACCCATTTTGAAAAATAGTCAATTGCCACGATGAGGAACCGATAGTTATTGACTTCCCTAGGCAAGGGTCCTACTAGGTCGACCCCCCACACTGCAAATGGCCACGGGGATGTAATGGAAGTAAGAGGCTAATGGGGTTGGTGAGGGATGGTGGCAAATCTCTGACACTTATCACACTTTTTTACATATGATGTGGCATCTTTTCCCAAGGATGGCCACCAGTACCCCTGGGTGATCACCCTCTTTGCTAAAGATCTGCCCCCAATGTGGCTTGAACATGACCCCTCGTGCACGTCTTGGAAAATGTGTGGGACTTCAGATGGGTGCACACACCTAAGTAAGGGGAGCAAAAACCCCTTTTTGTACAAAATGTCTCCAATGACAGTGAATTTTACAGCTCTGTATCTCATCTTCTTCCTTTTTTTCCTTGCTTCTGGAATCTCCCCCTCTTTAATGTATCTAATCAGAGGGTCCATCCATGAAGCTTCCTTAGTAACATTTAAGCAAGTGCCAAGTTTTCCCTCACCATATTCAATAGTTGGTCGAAGCAAAATTTCCACTGGGACTTTCCTCCTGATATCTGTCCTAGTTGTCGAGGCCAACCTGGCAGGTGTATCAGCTCGACCATTATTGAGCCTAAGTATCCTTTTCAATTTCACTTCCCTTAAGCTCTTCAATAGTGACTTGACTTTTTTAATGTATTTGGCCATCCGCTCATCCTTGGCCTCGTAGGCTCCTACTATCTAATTCACTACTATCTTTAAATCACTATGGACCATAATCTGGCCGACACTAAGAGACTTGGCCAAGGACAGTCCTGCTATCAAGGCCTCATATTCAGACTCATTGTTGGAGGCTTTGAAGTTTAACCTCAGGGTGTACTCAATGTCTGTGCCATCAGGTACTGATACTATCAATCCAGCTCCACTTTCACTGTCATAGGAGGACCCATTGATGAAGAGGCTCCACATAGTCTGTTCTTCTGAGAATTTTCCCTCAGTGAGGAACCCGTGTCTAAAGAGATATCTTCCCTCTTTATTTTCGGCCACTTTTTCTCTAGCGGTGCTTGTCTCAGCCTTATCTGCGGGTGTGTTGGTGAGTCTGCCTTGTTGGGTATCTATCTTCCCGAGGCTCTCATCTTCAGCTTCATCATCTTCCCTAGTAAATTCAGCCATGAAATCTGCCAATTCTTGCCCCTTAATGTTCGTGCTAGGTTGGTACACAATGTCAAACTCCCCCAACTCTATAGCCCAGGCCATTAGCCTCCCTGATTTTTCTGGCTTGTGTAAGATCTGCCTAAGAGGAGATTCAGTGAGGGTGACCATTATATGGTATTAGAAGTATGGCTTCATCTTTCTTGATGCATGGATCAAGGCATAGGCTAAATTCTCCATTCGTGGGTGTCTTTGCTCTGCCCCTGGAGTGCCTTACTATTGAAATACATAGACTTTTGTACCCCATCTTCATCTCTGACGATTGTTGCGCTGATGGCTGATTCTGAGACAGCTAGGTACACATAAAGTCGTTCACCTTGCATTGGTCATGACAATAGTAAGGGAGACCCTATGTATGACTTTAATCCTTGAAAGCCTCATCACACTCTTCACTCCATTCGAAGGCCTTTCTGAGAATTTTGAAGAACGGTAAACACTTGTCCGTGGCTCTGGACACGAACCTATTCAAAGTAACCACTCGCCCTGTGAGCCTCTGAACGTCTTTAATAGTCTTGGGGTCTTCATTTCTATGAGGGCCTTTATTTTCTCAGGATTGGCCTCAATGCCTCTTTTATTTACGATGAACCCCAAGAACTTCCCTTCTCTAACCCCGAAGACACACTTGGCCGGGTTGAGCTTCATCCGATAATTGTCCATTGTATTGAAGGTCCTCTCAAGGCCAGCCACATGATCCTTTGCCTTCAAACTCTTAGTCATCATGCGATAGAGTCTACCATCTGATCAATGTGGGGGAGAGGGAAGTTGTCTTTAGGATAATACTTATTGAGGTCGGTGAAGTCTACACACATTCTCCACTTCCCATTGGGTTTTGGTACAATGACTGCGTTGGACAACCATTCGGGGTAGATGACCTCTCTAATAAACTAGGCATATTCTAGCTTCTTAACCTTGTCCCTTATAACCTCATATTTTTCTCGAGAGTAAATTCTCCTCTTCTGCTTTACCGACTTTGCACCCTCTACCATGTTGAGCTTGTGGCATATGATTTCGGGGTCGATCCCGGCATATCTGCATGACTCCATGCAAAGACGCTATGTCTTCTCCTCAACGGCTTGATGAGGTATTACTTGATGTTTGGATTCAGAGTCTTGCTGACTTGGATGGTTTTTTTCGGCTCATCCTCATTGAGGATGATGGATTCTACCTCTTTCGTGGCTTCTCCTTTCTTCGTCTTTGTCTCATCCATGGGGTCAAGGGTATCAATATAATAAGTGGTTGTTGCCTTCTTGTGTGCCTCTCTTTCTTTGGTGGAGTTCAAATAACATTCTCGTGCTGTCGTCTGGTCTCCCTCAACTTCCCCTACCCCGTAAGGAGTTGGAAATTTAATCATCTGATGAACCGTAGACGGCAAAGCTTCAAACCCCTTGAGGGCTACTCGCCCCCAGTATAATGTTGTAGGCCGAGAAGACATGTTCATCCATCACAACGAAGCTGACCTTCTTGGTGAGCCATCTCGTCCCCTCGTCTCCCATCCTGACATCGGCCTCATGCACTCCAAGGGAGTGAACCTTTTCCCTACTGAACCCAATCAATGGGTGATGGTATGGGACGAGTCTAGCACGGCTGAGACCTAAAACTTTGAAGCATGCCCAAAACATCACATATGCAGAGCTACCCCCATCTACCAAGATCCTTGGCACCTCATATCCGTGCACCCTGGTAGTGATGACGAGAGGGTCATCATGTGGGGCTAAGAGGCCTTTGAAGTCTATTCTTGAGAACCCCATTATTAGAGTATCTATATCGACCTTCTTCCTCTTTTCTGAATTTGCCTCCAGAGAGGTTGAGTGTACAACTTTCGTCACTTCCTTGGCTTCAGCTACGTGGGCCTTCCTATCTACGGCCTCTAACCGTCCTCCTGCTAGTCCCCCGGAGATCATCCCCACGTCGAGAGATATCATATTAAGTTTCTTGACAGGGCCGTGGTCATCTCTCAGAGGGAGGTCAGGTTCGTCCTCATCATCAGAAGGGTTGTCCCCTCTTTTTGGAGGACCTTCTCTACATGCATCACCTCTCTTTTTTCTGGGGTCGTACCCTTGGCCCCTCTTTAAGGAACTCTTATCAACATACTTCTTTAACTTACCTTCTTTTAAAAAAAAATCAATCTCATCTTTCAGAGCAAAGCATTTGTCTGTCACGTGGCCATGGTCTTGGTGGAATTTGCACCATATGTTTTTTTTCCTCTTATTGGGGGCTGCTCTCAACTTCTCAGGCCACTTCAGGGACTGGTCACTCTTTATCTCATTGAGAATATGTTCACAGCTGACCGTTAGAGCGGTGTAATCAGTGAACTTGTCATCCGTAGACCTCTTCTTCCCCTATTTTCTCTTCTTATGATACTTACCCCCACTAGTGCCTCCTTTTTCATCTTCGTATTTTACGACCATCGCCTCTTCGGCGTTCATCACCTTTCCTGCTGTCGAAAACAATTCATCCATCGTCGTCGGAGGGTCTTCAACAAGTTTCCATAGCAGCTTCCCCTTCTGGAGCTCTCTAATGTGGGCGGTCATGGCTATGCTCTCCTTATATTCTTCCACTTCGAACTTTTCTTTGTTGAATCTGGCTATGTAGTCTCTTAGACTCTCGTTCTTCCCCTGCTTAACATAGAGAAGGTGTGTGGTCTTCTTCTGTGGCCTCACCCCAAAGCAAAAGTTGTGGATGAACCGGTCTGCCAACTGTTTAAAGCTTTCAATGGATCTTTTTGGAAGAGACCTATACCAAACATGTGCAGCCCCAGTCAGAGTGCCAGAAAAGGCATGACACCTCATCTCATCTGAGACTGAGTATATGCATGTCGCCGATTGGTACATCTCAATATGATGGACAGGGTTGGTACTCCCGTCATACCTTGGGGTGACTACAAGTGGCTTAAACTTTGGGAAGTTGATTATCTTCGCCACAAAGGGTGAGCCTATGGAGTATCCTCTCTGAAAAGGGTCTCGTCTCTTCAGAATATCACCAATCTTATCCTCCAGTCGCTGGATCGAGTCATTCTAGAGCCTCGTAGGGTCGGCTTGGCCGATGTTATTCCCTGTCGCCTCTTTGAGGTGGACAGAGGGTTCTATCGTGGCAGGCCTATATCGGTTGTTTACTTCCCTCTGACCGTCGTCCCGTCCCTAGGGTCAGCCCCCGTGGGGTCTGCCATCTGTTGCCTCCCTTCTGGACCTCGCAGCACTCCTTAATCTGGATAATTTTTCTCTCAGGTCATTTACTAGGCAGAGCCTCTCAAAGGCCGACCCCCTGCTCAAGCGATCAAAAGCAGAGCCTCTTGGGCGATCATCAGGATTTTTCCTCCCACACTTCCCTCTGCTCTCCTGAAGAGGTCGTACAGTATTGTTGGAGACCTCATACGGCTCCCAGCATTCTATG
The DNA here is from genome assembly GCA_949130495.1 of Sambucus nigra. NCBI lineage: Eukaryota > Viridiplantae > Streptophyta > Magnoliopsida > Dipsacales > Adoxaceae > Sambucus > Sambucus nigra. The sequence goes on along the minus strand of OX422212.1, from coordinate 548,145,311 downwards.
GGGGCTTCCTCTCCCTCCAGATCATCGTACATGTCCTCAGGTCAAGGGTTTCCTTGCCTCCCCAGGCATAAACGCCGAGGGTCAGCAACATCCCTCCGCCATTGCGGGGGTGGCAAGTCTTTGCGTGGTGCCTGGGGTGGTCCCTTGCCTCATGCTTCCCTGGAGCCGTCGCCGGAGTAATCATCTCAGGTGAGACCCTTGGTGGTCTTAGTATGTTCTGGATTAGAGTTGTGAACTGCTCCTGCATGATCCGCTAGCTTGCTACCAGAGACTTCAAGGCTGCCGCCACATCAGCCATCTTAGACTGAGGTGGTGGTTGACTAGAGCTGGGTCCTCCTCCACTGTCCGGTGGAGGAAATAGTGGTGGTGGCATCTCCGGTGCCATGTGTTTGAGCTATGAAGAGCTAAACTGAAGAAAAAATTGGTGAGCTTGAGAACCTTGATGCGTCTCCTTCAATGGTGAAACATTTCCACATGGGGGAAGAACTGGCTCACCACCAGAGTGCCCAGTGAGGTCAAGTTGTACAAGGGAAGAGATATCTTCTCGTTCCCACAGACAGCGCCAAACTAATGATGCTTAGATTCAGCACCACCAAAATAGGTGATGATGAGATCAAACAGTAGTAACCATGGCAGCCATGGAGATATGTATGTATAAGTATATAAAAGGGTATGAGTATAAGAGGAATTAGACAATGATGTATAGTGGTTCATCCAATTAGGCCTACATCCACTGTGAGTGTGTGATTCACTAAGTATGGGCACTAATTGCCTTGGATACAATGCACATAAGCTCACTTTATCTCTCTACTGTGTGTACAATCAGAGTTTTAGCTAGGGTTATAATTTATCTATTGGTCCCTTTTTAGGGTTGTAGGTGACAAGTATATATAGGTATTGGGGGTGTAGTGTACCCCCCAAGCATGCATGGTGCATGTGAATCATGATCTAGACAATCCCCTGCCGACACATGTAAATGCCACCTCTGATTAATGATGACATAATATTCCCTCACGTGAGGGGGTGATATTGTTATAACGGTCTTCCACTTGCCATGTGAGCCTTGCGTGCACTGTTCCACGTGTCTCCCAAACCACGCGCTGCGATAATGTCACCCTCGGCCTATGATATGAGGCCGAGGGCAAATTTCCTTCTAGTAGTGAGTCTGGCCCAATTTGGGTCTCGTAATATCGTACCCTCAGAGGGTCGTCTGAGCCTGATGAGGGGTCGGTGTCTTGAAGGGTCGTCTGGGCCTGATGAGGGGTCGGCCCCTTGAAGGTTCATTTGTGCCTAATGAGGGGTCATCCACTCGGAGGTTCGTCTGGGCCTGATGAGGGGTCGGCCCCTTGGAGGGTCGTTTGGCCTGATGAGGGGTCGGCCCCTTGAAGGGTCATCTGTGCCTGATGAGGGGGCGGCCCGTTCGAGGTTCATCTGAGCCTGATGAGGGGTCGTATGGACCTGATGAGGGGTCGACCCCTTGGAGGGTCGTCTGATATTGGTTGAGAGGTCATCCTGGCCCCGTCCTGGTGCAGGGAGTCCTTGGCCTGGACGAGGGTATATATGGGTATATCACATCATATCAATCTTTCGGGTAAGGTTAGCCTTACCTCTCCAGGCATAAATGCCTAGGGCCAGCAACGTCCCTCCGCTGCTGAAGATGAGGTAGATCCTTACAGGGTGCCTTGGGTGGTCCCCTGGCCCATTGGTATGGCTCCCAAACTACTAGAGTAATCATCTCTGGTGGGGCTCCCATTGGCCTGATTATACGTTCTGGCTAATGGAAACCAATTACTTTTGTATCGACTGCTGGCTTGCAGCCAAGGATTTCAATGCGACCTCCACTTCATCCATTTTTTATTGAGGAGGGGAGTTACTGAAACTAGGGCCACCAGCTGGTGGTGTAAATTATGATTCCATGTTAAAGCCTGGTGGATGCTTAGAATCGAAGAGTGAAAGCCTTGCAGCCCAGCAGGAAATCTTTCAATGGTTATAAAGCTCCACAGAAAGGGAAGGATTGGTTCACTACCAGAGACCCCAAGGAGGACAAGCTAAAAAAGGGAAGAGATGATGCTTCTCGTTCCCACAGACAACGCCAGACTGATGATACCATAAATTATATCACCAGGTCAAGATGTATACAAGCTCAAACCAGACAACAATGATGTACAAAAGATATAAATACATAGACAGAAGGAGATGAGGCAAAGAAGAAGATGGTACCAAATATATGTGGTTTAGCCGGAGCTTACGTCCACTATGTAGTGAGATGGTGGTTTTCACTATAAGTATGGCACTAATGGCCTATAAGTACAACACTTAATCTTTTCTCCCTCTTTTGTATATTTTGACAAAGTCCTGCTAGGGTTTTGAATAATGATATCCTTTTCAATGCATAAGATGAGGAATATATATAGAACTTGGGGGTGTAATTTTCCCCCAAGAAAGTGTGGAATGTCCCTATCCACTGTGGCTATGACATTTGTCAATGTCATATATAGAGGGTGATGACATATTCCCTCACGTGGGGGAATGATTCGGTTCCAACGGTTTCATCCACATAGGACCTAGACCCCCAAGCGCACTCTTCAATGCGTTCCCCAAACCACGAGCTCTGCCTGCTATCACTATCGATGGCATGGTTTAGGCCAAGGACTTTGACTGACCTTAATGGACGAGGGTGAATTCGTGGGTCCTTAACCCTCGTGAAAGGTCACCTGTCTTGTCTGCTAGTCTCATCCTAGACTCATCGGCATTGGGCGAGTCGAGTCCGAGGGTACTCAACCCTCTATGAATAGTGAAGACCCCCATTATAGGTGGCTGACGAGGGCCAAGGTCGAGTTATCTTCCTCAGGTCAAGTGGAGACTTCTCCTTCTTGGTTATCTGGTAAGGGTCGGCTAAGGTCGAGGTTCATGGTCTTGGACAAGGTGATACTTGGCATATCAATCCCCCCTAGCCCTTGGTGTCTAACATCTGGATGAGGCTGAAGGGTAATGATGATATGTTTTTAGACATCTCTGCTAATGATTATTGAGGGGAAATGTGTCAACCACCAGGTAAAATGGATGCTTGAGTTGGCAGTTGTTACACTTGCCATGTGGTTGTGTCTAATCAAGGTGTAAATGACAGCGTAGATGCCTAAGTTTTTGTTCTCATTATGATGCGAATTTTGGGAAACTGTGCACCCCTTTGTGAATCATGCACAAATAATTTCTAACATATAAATAGGAATTGTATTTCAAACCTTTCTTCTCACTAAAATTTCCCCTTCATCACGTTTCTTCCTTGAACTAGAGCTTTAACTCTTTGCACCTGCGTTCTTAAGTATTGTCTCAAGGTTGTTTCTTCTTCTTCTACATTCCCATTTCTTCTCCAGGTAACCTTCTTCCACCATTGTTATTCAAGATTTTTATAGTTTCTTGAATCAAAGACTTCATACTTTTTGATGAACTAAAACCCCACTCCGACATCTCTCCCTAGATGTTTGGGGCTCACATGTGGGCCTAATGTGGTCGTTTTAAGAAGGTTTAGCTTTTTGATGATTTTGTTGGCATGTTCCACTTGTTACTTGAACCGTTTAGGTTTCCAGTAGGATCTTAATTTCCTCTAATGGTGTTTTGTATACCCCCTACTATAAGTTGTTCATGGAAGGAAAAACGATTGAGTTTTACCCTTTTGATCCTTAAGTCAAACTTAGTCAACACTGAAACTGTTTATGGCTTCCAATATTTAATTGTACATGGGTTACCTCATCCAATGAATGGTAAGGACCCTATACGAGTTAGCATTTCAATACCCAACCCTAAGGGAGAGGTACTTCCAAGAGATACACAGACTAGAGGTCGAGATCGAGGTCGAGGCTAGGCGTCAAGCCGACCCTTTTTAGAGACGACTCATTTTTCCTGTTCCTCTAAAAGTAACTCTTCCCACTCCCGACAAAAATGGTCAGCTCGTCCTCCACCCAAGATGATAATGGGGATTAATACGAGGAAGCCATGTAGTGTTCTTCAACTCATCTTAGGGAGAGTAGGGAGCTTGGTAACACGTCTCGGGCCTCATCGCCCAATCAAGCCAATGCATCCGACCGAGACAAAATTTTATGGGGATCCTTCCTGATCCCGTTGAGCTGACCCCCGAGGGAAATATTTCATCAATTGTATCTCCTTTATCTTTGATGTCGGATGATGGGTTCCAAAGGACTTATGCTAATGTCGACGCCGAGGGTGAAGAGGTAGAGGCTGGGGGTAAGGCTGAGGACGTAATGGATGAGGACTCTGAGTCCGACGATCCACTTGACTATTCGTACACTGAGCAATATCAGTCTTCCATTCATGAGACCGACCTCCTTTTCTTCAGGCACATTTATAGTATTAAGCCCAATGTCACCATGCGAGGACAAGCGAGGACGAGAGAGTGTATTATATGCGAGAGGGAGAAATTGCTCTTTATGATAAAATGTTCAGAGTTAGGTTCTGTCTTCCCATTGACCCGACCATGCAAGCCATCCTCTCTAGTCTCAGCTTCACTTCTACTCAGATCACCCAAAACTCCTAGAGGGTCATCTTAGGTTATGTTTCCCTGTAGAGGAATACGTATGAGGATAAAGCCTTAGTTGAGATTTTCCATTCTTGTTACCATGTGTTGTCCAAACCTAATCAGGCCGGGTATTATCACTCGGGATCCAGGAGGTCAGACAAGAAGCTCCTCAATGTTACTCAGACTTTCAATCATAGCTTGTGTAAGGAAATTTTGTCCATTATTAAATGTTATGTCGTATGTCGTTACACCATTGAAGAAATTCAAGATTCATATCATCATCAATGGATCCGAATATCAAAAAATAAGAGGAATCAAAATTCTGACAGGCCGGACCAGTCCACCCAGTTTAAAAGAACCTATCCGCCTAAAGACCGATCCGCCATCAATCGGATCGATCCATTTGTTCACTAATCCAGTAGATCCAGGACTGGTAGCGAATCGAATAGGAGCTTTGAGAAAATGAACCGGTTCGACCTCCCAAAACGGTCCGCATCAGAGGTAGACCGGTCCGCTTGGGATATATTCGAGAAGATCGTGCTGAGATTTTTTAGGGCCAGGACATCTTTTATAAACCCAATACGGAGAGTTGGTTTAGCAAGACTTCTTCACACGATGTTCAGAGTTCATAAACTCAAAGTCCTCATATTTGTGAGTTACCAAACTCATGTTTTGATTCACACAAATTTCCAAACCATTTGTGAATCATTTTGAAACCCTAGAACAAAAACTATGTTTTGTTCATACCCTTGTGGAGAAGACCGACCTTTCTTCTTCATTGCTGCCCTCCTGGAAAGGGAAACTTCCAGCCGCAGACTACAGATCCGACGCCTGCGGGTAATTCTATGTCACCCTTGTATTTTATTGTAATCCATGTAAATCGTACTTTACAAAATTATAGTGAAATAAATGGTTTTTCCCCTTTGGGGGATTTTTCCTCACTTGTGTGTGTTTCAATGTTCTTGCATGCTTTACATCTTATTCAATTACACCTAGATGCATGTTTAGGATTTAATTGGGTTAAACTGTGTTTAATTATATAATTTATTATTTTGAAACCAAGCGCACCTCTTTCAGCTTGAAGGAGAGATACTTCTATGCATCTAGAGATTGAGATTTTTCGGCCAACACCGACCATGAGGGACGAGAAGACGAGCCAAGGGTGCCCCATACTTGGGCAAAACCTTCAATGCTAACCACCAGATCTGACCCTGGACTCAGTATAGCATATAGGAAGAGAGTCAACTTCCTCAGAAGTCAAGGGAAGGATGGCAAACTCATTTCTTTTGAAGATTTGATGTCACCAGAATATTTAGATAAGTCTAGGTTGACGGTTCATCCACTGGACGACCTTTGTAAGTGATATAGTCCTTTTCTCTGTTTGCTTAAGTTCTTTATCTTACTTTTTTCTTACGACTGATGACCCATATTATGTTTTTACAGATAGTCCTTCCCACCTGTCCGAAGAATTTTTCAATATGCATATTACAAGCGTTCGCAATGCCTTGAATAAGAAGAAACAACCAACTGGTAAGGGTCATCCAAAGAAGACAACATCCACTAGGCCGACACAACCTGAGGTCGGCTAAAAAAGGACTAGAGAATAAGTTACCCTTTATGGTGGGACTAACAAGGACACCCAGAGGCCGAGGGTTGTTCCCCCAGGCCCATACATGTCGATTAGCTCCAGAGTGAGCTCTTGCTCAGGGGATTCCTTTAAAGAATACTGGCAGAGCAACATTGCCAATCTTAGGAAGTGCCTAGGCTCAATCCTTACTTCTACTATAAGATCTAAGAGGGCGATGCTTGGGTCCCCACCAAGGCTGACTACAAGCTCCTGGTTAAGGTGGCGTCCCCTCAAGTCTTTGATTTTTGTCTTCATTTGATGGTTTAGGTAACTATTTTCTTCCCAGGCTTAAGTGTTTTCTCGCACTGCTTCCTCGTCTGTAATAACATGTCTTCTTTAATTTACAGATTGTATGCACCTTCGCATTAGCCAATAAGTGGATGGTTGAGAATTATCCTAAAGTTCAAGAGGTTGACCAAGCTCTTAGGTCTGAGGAGAAGCTAAAAAAATTCTTGGTGACATACCAAACTGGCCTTGAGAAGGCTCATAATGATCTGAAGAGTAGGGATGATTTTCTGAAGGAGAAGGATGTCCTGATCAGTGAGAAAGACAAGTTTTTGGATGCATTGTCTATCATTCACACGAAAGAGCTTTCTGAGGCCATGCAAAGGAAAAGGCTTTATCTCCTGAGGCACTTGAGAGGATCAGGGCGGAGGCCGTCGAAGCCTTCAAGGCTTCAGATGAGTTTGGAAACTTAACCATTATTTACTTGTAGAGGGGCATGAAAACAAAATGTCGATGGATCGCTAGAAAGTTTACAGATGTCGTCTCTTACATTCGGCCAGCTTTGGATGCTTCGAACTTTACTGATCCTCTATTTAACGGTACTCTGGAGTCCGTGAACCTAATGGCGGCATCCGATGTTGGGGCTAACCTTCAAGCCGATGGTGGAGTTGAACCAAACACAAAGGGAACTCCCGTCATCAATCTCGATCCTGCATCTTAGGGCGGCCGCCTGTGACTAATACCCTATTTTAATTGTACCTTTGTTTGACCTATTTTGGGCAACTTGATACCTCCACATTTTTTTCATTCTCGGTATTTTTTGTGAAATGAAGATTATTGCTCTAGTATTTGCCTTCCTTATTTTATTTCAATGCTTTTACTTATGCTTATCGTGTCGTTCACAAGTCCTCCCTTATCGCTTTGAGAGTGCATGGAGAGTCATCTCGTTCAGCAGTGTCGTCCCGATCGAGGGAGTAAATCCACCAAGTTAATGATGTTTTTAATGATAACCACAAATAAGTGATTTTTTAAATTTTCATCCACCAAATTAATGATGTTTAAGCACAAGTCCTCCCTCGTCGTTTTGAGAGTGCATGGAGAGTCATCTCATCCAACACTATCATCCCAGCAAAGGGAGTAAATCCACAAAGTTAATGATGTTTTGAATGATAACCACAACTAATTGATTTTTTAAATTTGCATCCACTAAATTAATAATGTTTAAGCACAAGCCCTCCTTCGTCATTTTGAGAGTGCATGGAGAGTCGTCTCATCCAGCATTATCGTCCCGACTAAGGGAGTATATCCACCAAGTTAATGATGCTTTGAATGATAAGTGACTTTCGATGTTTTTAGTAGTCTATGGACGAGGTCAACCCCATCCAGACTGTCATATCACCTAGGCAACTTAAGCTTATTGCACCACGAATGATGTTTTACAACTTAAGATGGGCTAACACAAACGGATATTTAAATAGGTAGACATCATATGAATCAACACTTATTTTCATTGAATTTATTTCATTTGAATCTCACACACATGTATTACAATTATATTGCAAGCAAGACAGAAAAATTATAATCTCATTGATAATATTTCTTGAGATGGTCGACATTCCATGGGTTGGAGAATGGCTCTCCTTCAAGGTTTTCCAATCTGTAAGTTCCTAGAAAAACTTCTTCGACCACTTTGTACGGGTAATGCCAATTTTTATGAATCTTATTCAGTTTTTTCCATGTCTTCTTCACTACCAAGTCCCCAACTTTCAGCGGCCACGTTTTTACTGGCTTGTTCTAGAATCTCATTGTTCTTTGGTGGTAGGCATCTTGCATAACCTCAGCGTCTTCTCTTTATTCTTCTATAAGATCTAAATTAAGCCTCCGCTCATCACTATTCTTCTTAGGGTCATAGGTCTAAACCCTATGAGTAGGAAGACCTATTTTCATTGGTACGACCGCTTCCGATCCATAAGCAATCATGAATGGGGTTTCCCACGTAGGGGTCCTCGTTGTCATTCTATAGGCCCATAAGACAGCGTATACCTCCTCGATCCATATCCCCTTTGCATCTTCTAACTTTTTCTTAATTCCATCAAGGATCGTTCGATTTGCCACTTCCGTTTGCCCATTAGCCTGGGGTCGGTCAGGAGTGGAGAAGAATTGTTTAATGCCGACTCTTTCGCAGTACTTCTCCAGTGAAACATTCTTAAATTGCATTCCATTATCTAAAATTAGGTTGTTGGGTAGACCGTATCTACTAATGATATTTTTTTAGATGAACTAGAAGGTCCGTGATTGTAATCATTAGCTCGGCCTCTACCCACTTCAAAAATTAATCTATTGCTATGATTAGATAATGAGAATTATTCACAGCTCTGGGTAAGGATCCTACCAAATCAACTTTACACACCGTAAATGACCAAGGAGATGTGATTGAGGTTAGAGGTTGATGAGGCTAGTGGGGGATGGTAGCGAACCTTTAGCATATGTTACACTTCTAGACATATGTTGTCGCATTCTTGGCTAAGGTCGAAAACCAATACCCTTGTGTAAAAATCCTCTTTGCCAAGGATATTTCACCTATATGACTGGAATAAGGACCTTCGTGCACATCCTTCAGGATGTAAGCTACCTCAGACGGATGGACGCACCTGAGCAGAGGAAGCACAAACCCTTTCTTGTATAAAATGTCTCATATGAGGGATAACTTAGAATCTTTATCTATCAACTTCCTTTTCTTGTTCTTGGATTCTGGTGACTCCCCATCCTTTATGTATCTAATGAGGGGGTCCACCCAGGAAGCCCCTATATTCAAATTTAGATAAGACTCTACAGCACCATCTTCCTCTTCAAATGTCGGTCGACGCCGAATTTCTATCGGCACCGTCCTTCTTATCTTTATACCTGTAGCTGAGGGAGGTCCTGAAAGTGCATCAGCTCGGCCATTATCCATCTGAGGTATCCTTTTCAGTTTCACATCCTTAAAGCTCTTCAATAATAATCTTACTCTCTCCAAATATTTAGCCATCGTCTTTTACCGCATATGCCCCCAAGATCTGGTTCACCACCAATCTTGAATCACTGTGAATTAGAAGTTGGCCGACATTCAGAGCCCGGGATAGGGAGAAGCCTTCTATGAAGGATTCATATTTCAACTCATTATTGGAGGCCTTAAAACTAAACATTAACGCATATTCTATGTTTTTACCATCTGGTGCCGACACTATCCGCCCTGTACCACTTCCACGCTCAGAAGATGACCCGTCGATGAAGAGGCTCCACACTACTCCATTCTCAAAGAAATTACCTTCTTCAAAGGTCCCATTTTTGAACAAGTACCACTCATCTTCATTTATAGATACCTTCCCCCTTGCTGAACCAGCCCCGGCCCTATCTAGGGGACAGCTTAAAATTTTCCCTAGCTCACAGCTGGTAGTCTCAAACTTTTCACTATCAGCCTTATCCCAAGTAAACCCATCCACGAAGTCTTCTAGTGTCTTCCCTTTGATGGACGTTCTAAGTTGATAAATGATATCAAACTATTCGAGCTCTATTGCCCAAGCCATTACTCTCCTTGACTTCTTAGGCTTGTGGATCACCTGTCGTAGTGGAGAGTTCGTTAGGATTACTATTGCGTGAGCCTGGAAGTACGGCTTCATCTTCCTTGAGGCACGAATTAGAGCATAGGCTAATTTTTCCATCGTAGGGTACCTCTGTTCGGCCCCTTGGAGCACCTTACTGTTGAATTATACCGGCTTTTCTAGTCCATCCTTATCTTTTACAATGGTAGCGCTACTAGCTGACTCTGAGATTGCTAGATATACATAGAGTTTTTCCCCTTGGACTGATCATGATGATAATAAGGGGGAGACGAGGTAGTAATTAAACTCTTGGAAGGCCTTGTCGCATTCTTCATTCCACTCAAAAGCTTTGTTAAGAACTTTAAAAAATGGAAGACACTTGCCAGTAGCTCTGGATATAAACTTGTTAAGTGTCGCTACTCTTACCATCAACCTCTACACATCCTTGATTGAAACTGGGGTCTTAATATCTACCAAAGCCTTGATTTTATCGGGGTTGGACTCTATTATGCTATGATTTATGATGAAGTCCAATAACTTACCATCCCCTACACAGAATACACACTTTAAAGGGTTGAGCTTGACCTTGTACTTATCCATCGTATCAAAGGTTTTCTTGAGGCCAGCCACGTGAGAGTTGACCCTGAGACTCTTAGCCAACATATCATCAACGTAGACTTCCATCGCCTTCCCAATTTTATCCTCAAATATCTTTTTAATAAGTCTCGGATAGGTATCTCTAGAATTCTTTAGACTAAAGGTCGTGACTTTATAACAGTAAGTCCCCTTATCAGTTATGAAGGAAGTATTCTCCTTATCAACCGAGTGCATGGACATCCATGGAACTCATCAACTCATGGCCTGCTATGGCATCAACCAGTTGGTCGATCATAGGCAAAGGAAAATTGTCCTTAGGGCAAGCTTTATTCAGATAGGGTGAAATGTACACATATTCTCCACTTCCCATTGGGTTTTGGAACTATGATAGTGTTGGCCATCCACTCAGGATATATTACCTCTTTTATAAAGTCGGCCTTTTCCATCTTTTTTACCTCTTCCCGGATGACCTCATATTTCTCCCGGGTATAGATCCTCCTCTTCTGTCGTATTGGCCTAGCATCGTCGGCCACATTTAATTTATGGCAAAAGAGTCCTGGATCAATTCCCGGCATATCCTCATGACTCGATGCGAAGATACTTCGATCGGCTCTTCCTTGATATCTCCTCTTAGGGATTTACCGACCTGGACGGTTTTTTCCAGTGCGTCCTCATTGAGGACGATGGATTCTACCTCTTCCAGTGCCTCTCCTTTCTTCATCTTGGTCTCATCCCTGGGGTCCAAGTTATCAATACTGTAGGTTGTAGTCACTTTTTTGTGAGCTTCCCTCTCCTCGATTGAGTTGAAATAGCATTCACGTGCCAAGACTTGATCACCTTGGACTTCCCCTACCCTATATGGGGTCAATAATTTTACCATTTGGTGTAAAGTGGATGGCACAACCTCAAATTATTTGAGGGCTACTCTACCCATGATAATGTTATAAGCCGAGTACACACTTTCATCCATCACAAAGAAATTGACCTTATTTGTTAACCTCTTAAGCTAAACATCTCCCATCCTATCCTCCATTTTGTACATTCCTAATAGATGCACCTTCTCACCGCTAAACCCTATTAGAGGATGATGATACGGGACCAGCCTCTTCCTATTGAGTCCCAAACCTTTGAAATACAACCATAACATAACATAGTTCGAACTTTCTCCATCGACAAATATCCTCAGCACATCATACCCATGCACTCTAGTTGTGATTTCCAAAGGGTCATCTTGAGGAGCTAGGATTCCCTTGAAGTCAAACCTCGAAAAACCTATAATTAACGTATCCATATCTACATTATTTCTCTTCTCTGTCTTTGTATCTATTGTTGCCAACCTTGGGAAGGGCTTTGACCTCTGCAAGGTGTTCATTTCTGTCGGCCACCTCTGCGCCTCCCCCTGCGAGGCCTCCGCAGATCATCTTAACATCGAACGAGATGTTGAAAAGTCGGCCTTTTGGATTATCTTCTTTCAGTGGAAAGTCATAGTCGTCATCATCATCGTCTGATGCATCATTCTTTTTCCCTGGGACCTCTTCCCTGGACTTGTTAGCCCTTATCCTTCTAGAGTTGTCTCTACCTCTCTTTAGGCCATCACTACTCACGCACTTCCTTAGTTTTCCAGCCTTGATCATCTTCTCAATCTCATCTTTTAGGGAAAAACACTTGTAAGTTAAGTGCACGTGGTCTTGGTAAAATTCACACCACAGGCTCTTATACCTTTTGTGATGGGGTGCTTTTAGCCTCTTCGACCATCTTAAGGACCTATCATTCTTGATCTCATTAAGAATGTTCTCGCTGGTGACCGTGAGAGGAGTGTATCCAACAAACTTATCATCGACCAATCTCTTATGTCCATCTTTATTATTTTTCTAAAACTTGTTCCCACTACTAGTCCCCTTCCCATCTTTATATTTAGCTGCCATTTCATGACCTTCTCAGCCATTGCCAATAGCTCGGCCATGGACTTTGGCAGGTCTTTCGCAAGCTTCCACAATAATTTCCCTTTCTACGAGCGTCCTATTAACGAGGTCATTGCAAGACTTTCCTCATCGTCTTCCACTTCCAACTTCACTTTATTAAACCTTGCGATATATTCCATAAGACTCTTTTTTTTTCCGTGCTTAACGTACAATAGGTGGGTTGTCTTCTTCTGGGGTCTTACCTCAAAACAAAAGTTATGGATAAACCATTCTGCAAGGTGCTTGAAATCTTCAATGGAGCCCTTTGGGAGTGAGGTGAACCAGCTATGGGCAGCTCCAGTCAAAGTTCTCGAGAAGGCATGACATTTCATCTCATTTAAGACGGAGTAGATATCTGCAACCGACCGGTACATCTCTACATGGTGCATTGGGTTGGTACTCCCATCATACTTTGGAGTAACCACCGGTTGATTGAATTTGGTAAGGGTTGGGAAGTTGACTATTTTTTCCACGAAAGGAGAACCTTCTGAGTATCCCCTCTGCAAGGGGTCACGGCTCTTAAGGATGTCTCCGATTTTGTTTTCTAGCCTTTGAATTGAGATGTTCCAAGGCATCTTGGTCGCTTCAACAACATCGTCCTGGACAATGTTATCCACTGCCACCTCAATCAGCCGAATAAAGGGATCTCCTACTACTGACCTCCGTCGACTGTTTACCTCTCTCTAGCCCTTGTATCGGCCACACGGGGGTCAGCCATCTGCCCTCTCCCTCTTTGAGTCAGCATTTCTCCTTGACCTAGACAACCTTTCTCTCAAATCTATAATTGGGTCGAGCCTTTCAAAGGCTTATCCTCTACTTAATTGGTTAAAAGGTGAGACCCTTGTTCGGGCATCTAGACTCGGCCTCTTATCTCAGCCTCTACTTCATTGGATGGGGACCATTGTATTCCCAGATGCTTCATATGGCTCCTAGAAATCAATCTGAGCATCTTTAGCCTTTTAATCATCATATTGATCTTCCGAGAAGGGTTGGACTTGCTACACCAGTCATAAAGACCTAGGGTCAACAACGTCCCTCCGCAACTGAAGAGGAGGTAGATCTTTGCGAGGCGCCTGGGGTGGTCTCTTGGCCCCTTGGTGCGGCTCCCCAACTGTCAGAGTAATCATCTCCGACGGGGCTCCCGTTCGCCTGATTACTATATTCTGGCTGAAGGAAACCAGTTCCTCTTGTATCATCTGCGGGCTTATTGCCAAGGATTTCAATGCGGCCGCCACTTCAGCCATTTTTGACTGAGGAGGGGCGGTGCTGGAACTAGGGCCACCAGCTGGTAGTGGAAATTCTGATGCCATGATAAAGCCTGGTGGATGAGCTTAGAATTGAAGAGTGAAAGCCTTGCAGCCCAATATGACATCTTTTAATGGTCAAAGATCCCCACAGAAAGGGGAGGATTGGTTCACCACCAGAGACTCCAACGAGGACAAGTAAATAAGGGAAGAGATAATGCTTCTCGTTCCCACAGATGACGCCAGACTGATGACACCAAAAATGGTATCACCAGGTCAAGATGTATGTAAAGCTCAAACCAGACAATAATGGCGTACATAAGATATAAATGTATAGATAAAAGGATATGAGGCAAAGAAGAAGATGGTATTAAATATAAGTGGTTCGACCGGAGCCTACATCCACTGTGCAGTGTGAATGGTGGTTTTTACTTTAAGTATGGCACTAATGGCCTGTAAATACAACACTCAAGTTTTTCTCTCTCTTCTGTATATTTTGACAGAGTTATGCTAGGGTTGTGAATAATGAGATCCTTTTCAATGCAGAAAATGTGGAACATGTATAGGACTTGGGGGGTGTAATGTTCCCCCAAGCAGGTGTGAAATGTTCCTATCCACTAAGGCTATGCCATCTGTCACTGTCACATGTAGAGGGTGATGAAATATTCCCTCACGTAAGGGAATGATTAGGTTGCAACAATTTTACCCACGTAGAACCTATTCCCCCACACGCACTGTTCCATGCATTCCCCAAACCACGTGTTCTGCCTATTGTCGCTATCGGCTGCATGGTCTAGGCCGAGGACTCCAGTCGACCTTAATGGCCGAGGGTGAATCCGTGGGTCCTTAACCCTCATGAAAGGTCACCTGTCTCATCTACTGGTCTTATCCTAGACTCATCGGCATTGGGCCAGCCGAATCCGAGGATACTCAATCCTCAATGAATAGTGCAAACCCCCATTCTAGGTGACTGACGAGGGCCGAGGCCGAGTCATCTTCCTCAGGCCGAGTGGTGATTTCTCCTTGTTGGTCATCTGGTAAGGGTTGGCTAAGGCCGAGGTTCATGTTCCTAGATGAGGTGATACTTGGCATATCACTAGGGTATGCCCGTGCCTAAAGGCACACTAATAATCACAAAATGGCAAAAAAATCAAAATACGTAATTGCAGACTTTTAAAAGCGATTTTGACGTATTCATGGTTCTCTAGTTGTTTCAACTATCCATTATACACATTGAAAAATAGAAGTTTGGTTAAAAATTTATTAAGACTAACGTATTTTAACACAACAAAAAATATTTGAATAATGTGATTGACCTACCTTACATACATTTCTATTAATACCCCACTCTTAGGTTATATTATATAGATTATTTTATGTTTTCAAATTGTGTTTACTACATGCACATGAACTGCATGACACGCATAATGCCAATTACCAATTATCCATGCTTATGCTAGTCCATCACATATTTTTCGTCCATCACATTTTAAAAATGCATATTTTGAGAAATTGTGTACGCCTTTTGATACAAACTCCGATCGTCAAACATAAATTCACAAAGTTAAAATGATTAAGTTCCCTAAACAATGTTTTATCCTCTCTTATTTTTAAAAAAAAAGTTAAATCCAAAGACTAATATAAAATAGTAAATAATATTTAAAAAGATTTTTTGAAATTATTCACGGTTCATGAATGAGTTTTCTACATTTAATTTTAAGACTTGTAAAATGTTATTTAATTGGTCCATTTTAAATATTATTATTTTTTACAAGATGATATCATTCAAGATAACCATGCCCTTTTTGTGTAAAAAAATTATTATCCCTTAAATTAGTTTAATTTATTATAGTACAATGGACTGTACCTCTCACGGGTCTTGTCACACTGTAAAAGTTGTCCCTGATTTATATAAGAAAATGGAGACCTGCAAGTATTTTTCAGTTTGAAACCTTGTTCAGTGGGGGAATCTAGATATAACGCAAGTGTTTGGGTTTCAAGAGAGTGATTTTGAAATAGATTTTGAGAGATAGAGAGAGGGGAGTGTAAGATTTCAAATTAAAGTAAAATTCTTCAAAAGAAAGAGGCCCACTGTGTACTCTTTAATTTACTAGACACCTATCCAAAAACATTGACATTTTTTCCACTACCCATTTTTTTTTCAAAAAATGTCAAAACAGTAAATATATTAAAATAAATATTTGTTTCTACTCAATATTTTGAGGAGAAAGTTTTGCAAACAAAATTCTACATATAAACTCCCAAACTACTTTCGTAAGAAAGGGGAAATTTAAAATCTTTTCGTGTTTACCCCTTATTTATAAAAAAAATGTATTGTAACACATCCATGCAACCTATATTAATAGAGTCAAAACAGACACCAAACACAAATTTTGATGAGTAAAACCACACACCAAAAGATAAAACCATCATTTTTGTTCTCATTAAAGTCGCAAGGTAATGATTTAAAAACATGATACATCAAAAAAAACATTTAAGTAAATACACTTAAAGTCGCGCGTTAAGGATTATTGTTGGTTTTAAAGGAGTAGATGGTATAGAAAGTTGAAATATGCTTTCTTATTTGCATACCAAATATGCATACCCATTGACACCAACTCGGCACATATCAAAGCACCAAATTGCAAATAAAGACACTAGAAAAAATATATTAAAAAAACACGATTAAGATACAACACATACAAAGCACATAAAAAATTAAAACCTAGCAAGTCTCAAAACACAAACACCAATTCAAATGAAGACCGAAAATAAAACTCAAAACTAACTTTGAAAGTTGATGTTGACAAACTAACCTTGAAATCTTGCAGTGAGCTATGATGAATGAGCATATAGAGAAGAGAGCATGTGAAGTACATTTGAAGAAAATGTAAGCGGCTAGATTCGGTGAGGTACAATGAAAGGTAGTTTTTTTCTACACACATTGGTCAATAGAATAGTGGGATATGTACTTATAAAGGCAGTTTTTTCAACCATTTGATACAAATCGAGATAAAAAAAATGATTAAAAGCCAAACACCACGACCACTACAAAACTCTTCAATGCTAGTCATAACCCCACACCAGAAAATCACCATCTAAAAACCATTTAAAAAAATAATAGTACCTGATATTGAATACCCCTTCAATGCTAGTCATGACAACACAGTTGGGGGAGGTTTTGACGGAGTGAAAATAAGGTGGTGGGTTGGCGTCAGATCGTAAGGATTGAACTACCTTAAACCATCTTAGACATAGTGAAAACAGTCGCGTAGGTTCCATTTTCCAATATTCATCTTCCACCTAAAAGAAAAAGTAAAATATGGAGTAAAATAAGAGAG
Organism: Sambucus nigra; assembly: GCA_949130495.1. Classification (NCBI taxonomy): domain Eukaryota; kingdom Viridiplantae; phylum Streptophyta; class Magnoliopsida; order Dipsacales; family Adoxaceae; genus Sambucus; species Sambucus nigra. The sequence goes on along the minus strand of OX422212.1, from coordinate 548,128,201 downwards.
TTAAATACCCATTCTACTGCCTCCACCTAAACCCCCAAAAGTGCACATAAAAATAGATACGATAGCTAAGGTAACATAAAAATGAAAAAAAAGGAAAAAAATGAAATACTCTAATTTCTTCGGAGGTGTGATGGAAGAATACACCACCACTGGCCCAAATCATATCTCTCAACCACCATGGAACCACTGCAAGACACCATCTCCAGTAGCCCCGAACCCATTTAAAAACCTTTGAAATTACAAAACGCATATCCAAACTAATTTTAGAGGGAGAAAGAGAAAGAGATTGAACCTGTGCGGAAGAGCATCCATACCAAAGAGAAACGGAACTATCCTCCATTGTTGCACACATTTAATTGGGGAAAAATATACTTACGTTGTTTACTCATTTCGAATCAGCAAAAAGATTGATAGATCCCTTTTGGGTTTAATTAAAGGGAAGGTTTGAAGAGCAAAAAAACTAACTGGAAAATAGAGCTCATCTTTGCGTAGCTACCTTGGTTATTCAAGCTGGTCGGAATGAAGAAGAAGGAAACCGTGTGGGCTTTCTTTGTTTTAAAAATTGGCTTCAAATTGAATGGCTGAAGATGTTGCTTTGGTAACTTGTAAAAGTAGAGGGCATGTTCATTGATAAATGAGAAAAATTCAACTTACTCGTTATAGTGTCAAATTCGTGGCTCGAGGTCTGATGGTATAAAGAAAAATTTGTTTTTGGGTGAAGTGTTAAGGTATAAAGTAATTTGAACCCTCCATTTTTGCATTGCTTGCTTCAATCTCAAACACAAACTATCTCATCATCTTATGAACAATAAAAAACCATTGATCCTTATATATATATATATATATATATATGTGTGTGTGTGTGTGTGTGTGTGTGTGTGTGTCAATCTCACCGTATGAACAAGTCCAATTTAAGTTCTTTTTAGTTAAATTAATCCTAAAATTACTATGTGATCAGCAAATTTTAACACCTTCCACAAAGTTGTGTTCACCAAACAACAACCATTTAAGGAGGGGGTGAACATGGCCCCAATAATTAATAAAAACATATATATGCATTAATATTTAACTGCACAGTATCAACAAGTCCAATTTAAATTTCATTTTAATTAAACTAATCCTAAAATTTCAACACGTCCACCAAATGTGAAAGCCTTTGCACCAATTTGTGTCCACCCAAATAACAACAGTCAACGAAGGGGTGAAGGTGACCACAAATAGTTACCAAATAAGTTATAATTATATATGAGACTGTTACATAAAAGAAAGGATAAATTAAATTACCTGAATAAAGAAAGAACCTAGAATCAGTTGAGCTTCAATAATTGCTCTTGAATTGCATGGACACATGGATCGAGAATAAAACATGTTAATATATTATTCTATCTAGAATGTTACCAAAAGTATACGAGTAACTTCTCGTATATATAGGAATTCATGTGCTGCGAACGTAAATATATGTGTATATATTTTTTCGCATGAGTATGTGTGCATATATATGTGCACGTGTGATCATGTTTATATATATGTGCGCTCATGAATATGTGTGTATATATATGTGCGCTTGTGAGTAGGTGTGTACATATTTGTGTGCATGTGAGTAGGTGTGTATATACGTGGGAATGTGAGTATGTGTGTATATATTAGTCCAATTTCATGTATATACGCAATTTCACATACCCAACTTCACGTACCAAAATTTCACATACCCAATTTCATATAACAATCACACACACACACATACACACACACACACACACACACACACACACATATATATATATATATATATATATATATATATATATATATATATATATATATATATATATATATATAATATGGGAGAGGGGTATTTGAATAGTGCCAATAAATTAACGGTTGATATAAAAATTTTTGGGGAATCTAAAGGTGTGAGAGAGTGCCATGTCACCACTTAGCATTGTGACATGGAAAATGAAGGAACACCCCTTGAACCCCAAATCCTTCCCCCGACTCCTTCATTCGAATCCCTCTCACTCATTTCTTCTCTCACTCTCTCTTCAACACAAACAACCCCTCCAACACTAACCCTATCCATTGCCGCCCTCCCCTGCCTCCGCCTCCGCTACTGCCTTCGCGTCCCACCCTCTTACACACGCAGACATAGATAAGGTAAATCGTCAGTTTTTTTCCAGTTTTGTTTTTTAAGATCTAATGGTTTGTTTGTGTTTTGTTTTGAAGATCTAATGGTTTTTTTCAGGTTTTGTTTTGAAGATTTATTCTGGTATGACGTCTTCTCTCTTTAGTTTTTTTGGACATTTTAATGTTTTGTAAACCCTAATTTTTAGGGTTGTTGGGCAGGTCTCAGAGAAATATGATAATCTTGGGTTAACGCATCCATTATTTGTGAGTATAACTAGGTGAGATATGCTATCTCAACTCTTTAATTAGTTTTCAATGGATTGGTTCCACGGATCTGTGTGCATGTACTGTTTGAATATTACATTATTGAATTGATTAGGTTTATGTTTGCTGATTTTAATAACTGATTGTTTAAATCTAAAATTTAGGAGAAAGTTCCTTATATGGCTAAAGCTCCTTAAATTCAAGAGAAAGCTGCTTATTGGTGTATTTGTTTAACTGTGCATTTGTAGTATATTTTTTGGGTTTATGAGTTTGGGGGTTTTCAAGATGTCGACACCAAGAGTTTTTGAAATGGCTCAATAAGAAAACTCCTTATATGGTTAAGAAGCCTAAACCTATATGGGAAATTTTTAGCAATGTGTATATATTAATAATGTGATTTGTCTTTTGAGTACAAATGTGTGGGTAAATGGAGCTGAATCAATCATCTTTGTTATTCTGTTTCTTTTAATTTTTAGGTTTAATTTCCCTATTTTTTATATTTTGTTTTAGGTATATTATTTTTTTGCTCTGTTCTTTTCCCTGTTTTTTGCACCACTCTTTAATTTTTAGATTAATGCATATTATCCTACTTTAATCTTCTCAATTACTCTAATATTAGATCATGATCAAATCACATTTGTATGTGTGCCTTCATAACAAAATGCATAGCTAAATGGTGCATAATGGGATCCTCAAATCTAACAAGTCAGTGTGAGTAAGGTACATAATAGTCTTTGCCTTCTTTATTACATTAATTTACTTTTATATCTATATAATCTTGACTTTAATTTTTGTCTCCTTCATTTTTTTGTAAAAACAATTGTTTTTCAAATTCTAAATTGAGGATCACCATAGGCACACGGGGATGGGTGCACTATGGGGCTGGGTGTAAATTGGAAGTTAGTTAGTGAATGTATAGCTAAGCATATATTGACTTTCACAGCTGCTTGACACCTGATAGGTGCACTAAGTGTAAACTGGGAGTTAATGAGTGAATATATGAGTTTGTGGAATCTACGCTTCTGGTGTTGACACTTATTTGTGCTTAGAGGATTGTTTAAACTATTTTTTTATTTGTTCTTTTTAAATCTGAATTAATTGACATCATATTAGGGAAGATTAGTAATTGGAAGTTAAAATCCTTCATTTTGTCTCACAAGTTATGGTGTCTACTAGGGGATTTCCACGAATAAAATTCCAAGTGCTTGAATAGGAAATAACAAGTTATGGTTTATATAGTTATAACTTATTCGTTCATATATAGCTATATATGTAGAGAAGAGTTTAAATTTAGTTCATATTGTGGAGAAGAGATTTAGGTTTGTTCATGAGCTCTAATTCTTATGTTTTTTTTCTTATACCAGGTGGTCTCGATCAATGTTTTGAGCGGCCTTAGAGCCTCTAATGAATAAGCTGGCTACGAAACATTCCCAAACAAAGTCATACCTGGCCACTTATGTCATACCTTCTGCAGAGGAGCTTCCCCGATATATTCAAGGTGTGGTACGACGCAATAGGGGTGATGCAATTTATTTAACTTGGTATGTAAATAAATATTTTCTTCATGTAAATAATATAATTAGAGTATGTTGTGTTAGATTTTACAAAAATGAATATACAAAAAGTAGTGCATAACATTGAGTATGTTGAGTTAGCTTTCTAATTTTTTTTAATGAAAGTGTCATATATTATGTTTATAAAAGTGTTATACACATATATATTCTTACTGTGCTTTATTCTCACTCTATTTTATTAAATCCTAACAGTTACAACATGTAAGGGGGCTGTGAGGTAAGGAAATCCCAACAGGTACTCTGTTTTATTTGTATAGTCATGTGTTTGATCGCCTTTATTGCAATTATATTCAATTATGATTTGAATCATGAATTATTTTTGTATGTTGTTATATCACTTAGATAATTTTAATGGATATTTGTTCAATTTTCTGATAAGGATCAAGAACGCACTCTTGCGCCAAATTTCCACCCACATGCCTTATTTTGCTGAATTGATGTTCGCGCTCCCATTTGTATCCCTACACACTCTTACATAATAAAAATTATTGAGGAAAAGAATCCTGAACACTTCTTTATTTCCACTCAAGATGTTGATTTGTGGAAGATATTCCAGGAGATACCAAGTGTGCCTGTAATATTTGTCCTTCAATATGCTCTACTCCTTGAACCCCCATCTACATTTCAACACCAGTTTGCCAAATTTGCAGAAGAAGAACGCTTGCATATGTCGTAGTTGGAGTACAAAATGTTAAACAGGAATAAAAAGAAATGGCTGGACTTCGAGGAATGGGGATTACAATGATGCAAATGAAGTCAATGGAGGTCAAATTTCAGGGTCTCTGGATGTCAACACATATAGTGCGAGAAAGAAAACAGTCGTGAAGGATATAGTTCAATTTAAGAGAAAGAAAGCTAAGGGTCCAAACCCACTCTCATACAAGAGGAAAAAGAGTCACGAGAGCTAAAAACCTGTCCTAGAAAGGGTAAATTTTCTTATATTGTTTCCCTTATCGGGTATGGGCTAAGGGTACACAGATTGTGGTACTGTCGTTATTATCATACACAACAATGATTTTGACTTTTGACCATTGTGTTTGCTTGGCTTGAGTTCCATATTGACATCAATTTTGATGGCTCTTCATTTGGAGTTTGGTATATCACAAACAAGAATCTTGCAGCGTCATTCAAATCTGTACCAAAATGTGTGATTTTAGCTTTAAAAAAAACATGCATCGTGGGAGCTCTAAATTGCAAAAGGACTGATCTCTATGTTTGATTACTCACAGTGTTCTTATTAATTTACATAATTTCTTCATTCAGTCTATAAAGCATATGTATTGTTCATTAGTTATGAAGTGAATTGATTCTTTTAGTAGGCAGGGCATTTTAACTAACGAGCTTGATGGTGGTCTATGTTGTCTTTTATTTTAAGTACTCTCTATATATCTTTTTGGTTAATGTTGTGAAACTTTTTTCATGTTTTTTGTTTGAGTTTTTAAATGACACGATTCGCTTGATATTTAACTCTTCTAATTGTAATATATATTTTTTTTATTTCTATGTGCTCAATGCTGCAATAAAGGACCACGAAGCATTTATATTCTATGTATCATATTATATTTTGGTTGTTTTTATGTTTCGTGTAGATGAAAGACACCTCCGGGTTTAGCTCACCGCCACGCAGAGCTTCAGCTCATCACCACGCAGCGCTTCGTCTCACCGCCACTCAGCACTTCAGCTCACGGTCATGCACCCCTCGCCTCAGCCATTGTGAGGGTGCAACACTTCAGCTCACTGTTGCACTACTTACGCTGCTACTGTATGCAACTACACTGCACTGAGCTAAGGCTTTTGTTATGCAGTATTGTCCATATTAGTATTATTGTCAATGAGAGGTATTTAGTGGTTGAATAATTTTATTGATTGATAATTGACAATATACAATCATATATGTACAGACAATAACCTAAATGTTGTTAAGCCCATTGTTTCAGAGTTTGTTTTGCGGTTCACCTCTCCAATATCTTAGTAATGAGTTTATTTCACTTTCTCCTGGTAAATTTTTGTTTCATTTTGGTTTCAGATTTTTTAATTGATTCTTAATTACTAATTATTTGTTTTTTGTATTAATAATATGGAGGCGGTGCCACTATCGATTGCTGACGATTCGATGATGCATCGATCATTGACGATAAACACAAAGTAGCACTGATCTGAGAGTTTTGGTCCTACTCAGTGGCAAGAGCGTCATTAATTATTTGATTTAGCAAATGAGCTCCCCTATTTTTAAGTGTGGGTTTCGTTCGGATGGGAGAGAGATTAGATGAACGCATTGTGTTGGTGTAGAATACAGTTTCGAAACTAATGCCAGGAATGTAGGGGAATTTGGTGAGCATTCCCATTTCGGATCTCCGGTGACAAAGCATATTTCTCCAGCTGTGGATTTTATGGAGCACAAGACACTCTTTGCGATGATGCTGGACGCCATTATTTCAAGGACTCCTACATTGAGGGCTCTATTGACTTCTTTTTTGGCAATGGACATCCCATGTACAAAGTAAGCACCCTTCACTGTGTATTGTTAGGAGATTAAACATGATTTATGTTTTTACTTTCTTTAATTTGTACAACATGCTTAGTAACTGTTCTATTTTAATTTGTACAACATGATTTATATGAGAAGGCTGTGGCCCTATAATTTGCATAACACAGTGGCAGTGCCACCTGTTCTGTAAGTGAGGGGAAAACTTTAAAGAGAAAGAATGGTAAGAACGAGAGAGAACAAAACAAGAAATACGATAACCAATGGCTTCAAAGTGGATGAAAAGACTAAAGTTTTGGGCAACTCAGTTGATATCTATCCTGTTCCACAGGGGACAAAGTTGACAACACGGGACAAAGTTTTGGGAAACTCAGATTCTTGCTATATACCAGCAGTATATGCCATATCAGGTATATACTATATACCATTAGTATATTCCATACCTACAGTTGAATTATTATAGTCATAACACGTATAGCTCCTAAAATGGTTCCGAACAGGGCTGCAGATGTTGAAATAGCATCAGTAGTAGCTATGTGAATACCAACAACAGAAGTAGCCTCAAAGCATGCCATGGGGTGGTCTAAAAGAGCGAAATAATAGGGCAAGTCCAAGCATAAATTCAAGCCCTATCAAACTCGAACTTATAATATGTTTTTTCTAAACAGTTTTTGGTTTGACTATGGTTTGTATTCTATTTTAAGGCGAAATTAGTCACAGGAATGAAACATTACAGTGGAAAAAAATAGCTAATATGTGCAGTCATTTTGAGATTAAGCTTTCGAGGTAGCTAAGGCTTTGGCTGAGAATGCGGGTTTGAGTCCGATTGCGATTGTGACAGAGGTGTTATCTGCAATGGCTAAGCCTCTAGAAAAAGAGTTTAAGTCTACAATAACGAATAAATGACTAAGGTGATGACTGCAATGACTAAGCAAACGAAACCTGCAATGCAGGCACATGTGATTCGAAAATTTCAAAAGCAATCAGCTCAAATGGATATGACTACTGAAATGATGTCAGAGGCAATAGACGATGTATTGGATAGTGATGAGGCCGAAGAGGAAAATGAAGAGCTAACAAACCAGGTTCTAGACAAAATTGGTGTTGATGTTGCCTCACAGTTGTCAGCAGCTCCCAAAGGAAAAATTACTGAGAAGAACATAGAGGATGTTACCAGTTATGGCATTGATGAACTAGAGAAGAGGTTGGCAGCCCTTAGAAATCCCTGAGCTGGCATTTCGAAAGCTTTATGTCTTCATCCTAACAGTTTGAACTTCATCAAGGTTGTACATTGTACATAGTCGTTCCACCATTCTATAGTTTGCTCACTGATCTTTCCTTTTTCATTTTTGGTTCCCTGAGACCATAATGTCTCATGGGATAGAAGCCTATGGTGTGAAATACATTAAAATCTCACTTATTCACTGATAAAAAAATTATATTATCGGTAGTGTACATATTTTCCCCCCTTCAGGGTTAACCTTGGTGTTCGTTCAACTTATTTAGCCATTATTTCGCGTTGTTTTAATATGGTAATAATCGGTTGGTATATTTCTGGAAAACAATATTAGTGTTTTGAATGATCTTTTTTATCGGACAAACTGAAATGATGATATATAACAATCTGACTTCACTTATTTTATTTTTTTGTTATTTATACAATACGGTAATGCTGGAGTTTGTGGATTTAGATACATCTTGCATTAGAATGAAATTATTTTGTTTATAAAGGTTAGGGAAATTGAAAAAGAATCAACATAAGGCTTCGTGTTTGTCCACCTTCAGCACCACTGTTGAATTATTGTTCTTCTGGCAGAAATGCCCAAGGCTCCGTGTTGATTTTGGATTTTAAATTATTATTCCATTTTTATCCCCCCCCCCCCCCCAACACAACACACGCACATAATTTTTTGTAGTTATTGGGGTGAATTGTTAGGTGTTTTTCTGTTTTGTTAGGTAACATCATATGGTTTTAATTTCATGGTAGGTTTTGAAGTCAAATTGTTTTGTTGTCACAAATTTTGAAGAATGGTGTTGAATTTTAACTTGCAACGTGTATTCACTATTTTCAAGTGTTTTTTTTATTATGCCTTCTTCCCTGTTTGTCTTACACATGACTCAACCAGGTAAGTATTTTGTGGAAGATGGACGTTGCTCGCATTCTCGACAAGTAGTTTCTCCCCTGTTTTATTCTTGATGAAGAAAATGATGTTTGGTGTTTTTTTGATGAGTGATGGAAGCATTTTTTTACCAACAAAGTTGGGTCAGATCTATTAAATGGAATGTTTTTTTTGTTCAGATTAATCAGTTTTTTTGTTCAGATACTAATTTATTTGATGGTATTAAAATGATATGTCTCTCCATTTAATAATTAGATATGTATACTTTTTTGTTTTGCTCATTCTTTTATTTGATCCTATTAAAATGATATTCTTTTTTTTGTTCATCTTGAATAAGTACAGACATTTAATTTTAACTTTGATTTTTTCATGCGTTTGTTGTAATTGAAGACTGAATAGTTCATCTTTGTTGTGAGTATTGGACTTAAAATAGGGACACGATATTTCGCACTGCATGGTATTTTGTTCATTCTCGAGATACTTTATGAGGAATGTCATATTTATTATACCTTATTAAAAGAGCATAGTCTCAGTACATGTGTGAGTACATATATGAGGAATGTCATATTTTTTTAAATGTACACTTCGTTTATTAGAGGCAATTTGAATTCACTTGATGAATATTATATATTTCATGTTACATGTGAGTTTGATTGATGAATTTAAATTATTTGAATGGTGTTGGACAATTTGTTATTTGTTAACCAGGGTAGATAGTCCAATAAACAAGGGAGATTATGGCTAATTTTTTTAAATTACACTTTGTTTTGTTGGGGAATGATATTTTTGTCATTTTACAATTACGTATTTTGAAAATTTCCGTCGTTTCACGATAATGTTCTTTCGAAATTTTAGTCGTTTCACATTTTTGTTTTAAAAAATTAACGTAAATTATTTACATATTTAATACTTTAGACTGCACTATGTTTTGTCGGGGAACAGAGTTTTTATCATTTTTCAATTGCGTACTTTGGAAAAAAAAATCGTTTTGCAAGTACATACTGTGAATTTTTTTGCCGTTTTGCGATTACGTATCTTGGAAAATTTTCGCCGTGCCTTCAGGCACGGGCATATACTAGTATATATATATAATATACCCAAAATATGTCCACTTATAAACACACGACATGTAGCAGGGAACTTATAGCCAGGATAAAAAAAACATGGGCACGGAAGGCAAGGTTATTATGCTCATGACCGTAGTCTAGAATACATACATGCCACGAAACAATGAACTAGAGGAAACATCCATCATAAGCTACGTACCGAACATGGATAGGTCGCGGTCGTATCACTCCACCATCAATGGAATGAATACCACAGACATCGACGTCCCTACTGCAGACCTTGACATGTCAGCAATTTCCTGTCAGCTATCCACCTTCTAGTTGAATCCATCTCAAAATTACTTATCCAATTATCACGTTCACAATGCACGTGACACTCCTACTAATTCTGTTAAATAGAGGTCCTCACCTCCTCATATAAGGGGGGCTTTCAGCTGCTAAGCTCTGCCAAACTCTCTTCTCTTTCTCTCTCTCACTATGCCTGAGAACATACTCAGGTTATCTGCTCCGATCACTTCAGACACTCAAGTTCGCGGCCTCTCCTTAGCCTAAGTTATTAGCCTTCATCCACCTAAGAATAAAACTTGTACATTAATGTATCTAGCCTTTCTTCTCTCTTGTATGCCTCTTAAAGCCACCAAATCTTGTCTTACTACATATGAATAGAGAGAATAGGCCACCAAAGTGGACATAGGCTCATTCTTATAGAGGAACCACTCCATATTTTATATTATATATCTTTATCTCTATTTTTTTCCCTATACTTTTTACTATTGAGTACAACTTTGATGGAACGGATCATTCTTATAGATCCATTTTTCGACATCGGCAGTCTGGTGTCACCTGTGGAAATGAGGTGTTCTGCCAAGTTCCTCATAAATCAGGTTCATTATTCCTTATTTCATCTATGGGGATCTCTGCATCGATATCTTATGGGTGAAACTTTGGTAGTTAGACCCATATTATCCTATAAACCCTCTATGGGTATCTTTATCTTTCCAGATCTATTTTTCTTATAAAACCTATATTATCAATTTTTTGGACACACCCGATTGCCCCAAGGATGCTTCCACATCCAAGTCTCACTGAAAAGCTTGATAGGTCATGGCAATCCAAGGATTGGTAACTAACATTGTGCATATATTCAACTTTATCTATGCGTTCATGCATTTTTTCCATCTTATGACCTATATAATAGGAATTAGCTACTAAACTTATGTTACATCGTACATAAAGACTTTTTGTGCCCCGAATTGTCACTCCAAACACTTTTTAGTCCAATTCTTGGGGGTGAAAACTCACTTTTTAAGGAAAATTTAGGGTAGGTATTGCCTATACCCTACTAGATGCATCCTGGCATGTCTTCTTGTTGCAAGTCTCTCCATTTAGTCTATGCTTAGCGAATTTTCCTATTTTGCCATATTTATATTTTTTATTAAAAAATTGTTTATTCTTGATCGAATATGCCATAACATATGATTGAAAACCCCTGCAACATGTTTTATGGCTTGTGGGTCATGTTAAATTACATAAGGCTAGGTCACATGATTACAATGCAATGGTTCTACGAGCAAAATTCGGCTAGGCTGTCGCATTAAGGATCGACAAAATGCCTAACACTGGTTAAAGATGCTTCTACTAACTTTCCAGTCATTCTTCCATTCGAGGGACTCTACCCAAAAAATTATCCACCAAATAGAACCATCTCAGGAGAAAAATCGTGTTCGATGATATCATTTGTGGTACAAAAACTCCCATAAAGGACAAAGACAATGACCTCCTCCCTCATAATAGATCGCAAACTCAATTTAGTGGTTGCATCCCTTTGCTAATATCTGCTCACTCAATGATTATTCTTGTATGATTCGTGGATATCTCACCCGGTTTAGTTCATCTAAGATAACATTTTCTAAAAGAACTGACAATCTAGAATATTCATGGAAGGCATTTTAGGATCATTTCCCTAAGAAATCAACGGTGTAGCCCACTTGATGAGATACATTAACCATCTGTATGAAAATCAAGCCTACCTTTAGGGTCAGATTAATCTCCTTGGCCAGAGAATTTTAATGCTTGATTCCGCAGCCTTTACTAGCATACTTAAGGCTGAAGACCCCTATCATAAGATGGTGTCCACGACAGTTTCAGTGGGCAAGAAGAGGAAGCATGAGGATCAACCAGAAAATCCATATGAGGACTTCACCCTTTTGAACTATAACATGGGGGATATTTTAACTAGCATCAAATGAAAAAACCTCCTCAAATGGCTAGAAAAGTTAAAATCTCCAGCTCTTAAGAGGGACAAAAGCCAGTGGTGCGAGTTCCACTAGGATTACGACCACGCAACTGAAAAGTGATTCTCTTTGAAAAATGAATTTGAGAGGCTCATCAATCAAGGAATGCTATAGCGGTTCAAAGAGGTTAAAACCTCAAGATAAACACTGCTGCAACCTGAAGATAAACATAGCCACACCCAGTCTTCATGCCTTGAGAAATTTTGATTTTGTATCTTTGTAGCTATTACAAAACCCTTAAGTTTATATATCAAAGATTCTTGTTTAAACAGGTTCAAAGATTCTAATTTTACTTTAGCCTTTGCAAATATTCTTGTTCAAACAGTTTCAAAGAGAATCCTAACTGCTACCTCGTCTTAAGAAAATTACATGAGCGATAAAAATACCCCCAAACTTCCAATATAGTCTTGGGTGGATTATAATACCCCAAGACAACCTTGAGTGTCTTATAATTTAATAAAGCCTTCGGTGTCTTATAATACCCCAAGACAACCTCGAGTGGCCTATAATTCAAGAAAGTATGGGTAGATTATAATACCCCAAGACAACCTTGGGTGGCTTATAATTCTAGAAAGTCTTGGGCGGCTAATATTACCCCAAGATAGACTTGAGTGGCTTATAATTCAATAAATATGTAAGGGAAAATTTTGAATCGAGTCAATTTGTAGTATTGGATTAATTCTGAACAAAACAATTTGAGTCATAGGATATATGTTCATATTGTATACTTCAAGCCTACGACATTAGAAGAGTTAAAGTCATGCAACCAAGAATAAAAATTCAATCATTGTCGGGTTTCAAGTTCCACATTTCACATCATCAACTTTTTATCAATCCAAGGTCTCAAAGGTATGAATGCAATTTTATATATTTAAGACCTTGGATAATTTAGTTGGGTGTATTTTTAATAAAACATTTTTTTAACAATTTTAGTTTCTCTTAGAAAATCACTTTAGTACTCTGTATAAAAGTTTGGGGATTAAAATGAAGAAACTGGATTTCCTGTAATGTCATTCGAATGAAACTTGGATCTTGTTCGAACGAACATCAAACGAGGTTTTAATGACTTTTTAGAAAAATACTTTGTTTTCACGTTCGAACTTTCGCTTAAACATCCTCATTAGAACGAGTTTATCAAACGAGTTTTTGACCTTATTTTTCTTTTGTTTTCTTGTTCAAATAGTGTCGTTTGAACGACCAGGGCGAGAAATTGAAATTTCGACAGTTTTATTTTTTAACCACCCTTCCCCACTACTTTTCCCACTAACGTGTACCAGCTTTACTTAGTGCAGGAATAACATTTTTTCAAGTAACTTTAGTGAGATTTTCTAAGTGTTAGAGAGAAAAATTGTTCATCCAAAAGTTTCTTTTTGTGTTCTGGAACTTTCATGAATTAATTTGTTCAAGACACCAATATACACCCATATGTTTGCTTAAAATCCAAGTTCTTCAATATATATTGATATACCAAAATATTCCCTCGGACAACCGAAGGTCTTGCTCATTCCAGATGACCTCTCCAATCTATCCAGCTCCACAAGTTACAACTCGGTCGTGCACTCGACTAGAGGGTTGGCCTCGGCCACCTCCTTGTCTCACAAAGCATCAACCTCAGCCTAAAAGGTAGATCAACAATGTAAACCTCCCTAAGCTCTCATTACACCGACCTTGGCCTCGTCCCACCTCCTGGGAGACGAGGGCCGACCCACGACAGTTCAACATTGGTGGTAACCCCATTAGGGGGCTGACTCATCATTTTGGTCTCATTTCATTTAGTGTAGTCGACATTGACACCAGACAGGGCACGTGGCTTGGGGCGTGCGTGGAACATTATGCATAGGACACAAGTCCTATATGTATGAAACCATTACAATCATATCATTCCCTCACGTGATGGAATATTTTATCATCATGACCTATATGTGACAGAGATAACTGGCTCCTCCTCATTGGCTGGGAACATTCTACACATGCTTGGGGGTATACTACACCCCTCAAGAACTATATATCTTCTTCATCTTCTTCATTAGAAGAGATCGCTTAATTAAAACCCTAACAAAACTCTACTCATTTGTATCAGAAGAGCGAGAAATCTTGAGTGTTGTAACCCAGGCCATTAGAGCCATATTTGTTAGTGGATTTCACTCACACACAGTGGATGTAGGCTCCGACCGAACCAATTAAATTCTAGTGTTCTTCCTCATCCCCGCATCTCTTTCTACTGTTATATTGCTATATTTCTATTGCATATCTACCATTGTTGTACTGGTGTGTGAGCTTATTCATCACTTTGACCTGGCCGTGCTATTTCCAGCATCATCAGTCTGGAGCCATCGGTGGGAAAGAGAATTATCACCTTTTCCCTTCTCTAGCTTACACTCCTCGAAGTTTGTGGTGTTGAATGACTCCTCCCCTCTTGTGGAGTTGTTTCACTAATAAAAGAGCTCTTGTTGAGCTTCTAAGCTTCTACTCTTCATTTATATCTCATCTATTAGGTTTGAAACATGGCATCAGAATTTCCACCACCACCATCACCACCACTAGGGGGTGGTGGACCCAATACTTGCCAACCTCCTCAATCAGAAATTGCTAAAGTAGCGGCGACTCTCCGCTCCCTAGCGGCCAACCAGTAGTTGATGCAGCAGCAGTTCGCTACCCTTAGCCAAAAAATTATCAGGCCTGATGGAGACAATATGATAACTCTGGCAGCAAGGAAAAAATGTTAAGATTTGGATTCCTGGGAAGTGAAACTATAATAATAACTCAACTAAGATAAGTTCATACTAGAAGGTCGAGCCAAGAGTATAGGCCAAGAGCACCAGCCATAGACAGGTTGAGCAGGGGGTCACCCTTTAATTGGCTCGGCCCAACACTAGACGACTTAAGAAACTACCTCTCAAGATTAAGAAGCATAACTGGTTCTCAAAGTAATGGCAAAGGTGACGACCATAAGGACCCAAGAGGCCTAGACTAGGATCAAAGAGAGGTAAAAAGCCGACAAAGAATGGCTCCTAGAGAAGCTTCACTTCGGCCACATATGATATAGAGGGAGCCGAACAAAATGTGGCCATGGATGACAGACCTTGGAATGACTTTATACAACGACTGGAAGATAATATATGTGGCATCTTGAGGAGCCGAGACCCATTACAAATGGGGTATAATGAAGGCTCACCCTTTGTGGCCAGGATAGTAAGTTATCTAACTTTAGCCAAATTTAAACCTCCGGTGGTTGCGCCCAAGTATGATAAGAGTACAAACCCCACCCATCATGTAGAGATGTACCAGTTAGTAGCAAACATTTACTTAATTTCAGATAAGATGAGATGCCGTGCCTTTTCAATCACTTTGACTGGGGAAACCCATATATGGATCACCTCACTCTCAAAGAATTCAATCAAAAACTTTAAGCAACTAGCAGAGAGATTCATACATAACTTCTGTTTTAGGGTAAGACCCCAAAAGAAGATTACTCACCTTATGTATGTCAAGTAGGGAAAAAATGAGAGTCTTAGGAAGTAAATAGCAAGATTGAACAAGGAAAAATTAGAAGTTGAGGATTATGACAAAAAGTATTGCGATAACAACACTGATAGGAGGTCTACAGGTGGGAAATTACTCTGGAAGCTTGTTAAGGACCCACCGAAGTATATGGCTGAGTTGTTGGCAATGTACGGTAAGGTTATGAACACCAAGGAAGCTATGACATCTAAGTATGAGGATGAAAAGGGGACGAGCAATGGGGGAAAGGTCCAAAAGAAGAGTAAAGAAGGAAATAAGAGATCAACAGATACTAATTTTATCGACTACACTCCCCTCATGGTCAGATTCTATCATATCTTAAATGAGATCAAGAATGATCAATCCCTGAGGTGACCCAAAAAGTTGAAAGCTCCTCCTCACAATAAGAACAAAAATTTATGGTGTGAGTTCCACCAGGATCATGGGCACTTGACTGGAAAATATTTCGCGCTTAAGGAATGAATAGGGAAGATGCTAAAGGATAGAAAATTGAGAAAGTATGTAAGTAATGGAAATACTAGGGGAGGCCGAGATGACCCAAGGAAAAGAAGGGTCGATAAGTGAAAAAAATATGTCCCAGGCAAGAACGAGGATGCCTTAAACAACGATGATTATGATGACCCAGACTTACAACCTAAGGACAAGATCCTAAAGGTCGCCTCAATAATATCTCGTTCGATGTAAAGATTATCTGCGAAGGTCTTGTAGAGGGAGGTGCAAAGGTGGCATATATAAAATCACATGTTGTAGAGGTAAAGACCCTTCCTAAGGTAGAAGCTGTTAATTCAGCCTCCGTGAGTGAAAATCCGGGAAAAAGGAAGAAGGTTGACATGGACACTTTGATTGTGGGATTCTCAAGACTAGACTTTAAGCGAATCCTAGCTCCCCAAGACAACCCTCTAGTGATCACAACTAGGGTAAATGGGTTTGATGTGTTGAGAATACTGGTCAATGGGGGGAGTTTAGCTGACGTTATGTTTTGGCCGTGCTTTAAGGGCCTAAGACTCAACAAGAAGAGTCTTACACCCTATCATCAACCTTTGACATGGTTCAGCACTAAAAAAGTCCACCCTATTAAAATGTATGAGATGGATGTTAGAATGAGGGATATTTGTACGAAGAGGATCACAAAGAAGGTCAACTATTTTATGATGGACGAGAGTGTACATCCGTCCTGTAATATTATCATGAGAAGAATAACCCTCAAGGAGTTTAAGGTTGTGCCTTACACTGCACACCAGATGATAAAATTCTTGTCCCCATATGGGGTAGGGAAAGTTCAAGGTAATCAAGTGTTGGCATAGGAGTGCCATTTTAACTAGGCTGAAGAGAGGGAAGCTTACAAGGAAGCCTGCTACAACTTACAACATTTATACATTAGACCCCAGAGACAAGACAAAATTAAAGAGAGAGGAAGCCTGAGAAGTGGTAGAATCCATCGCCTTCACTAAGGACGAGACGAAAAAAACCATTCAAGTTGGAAAAGCCCTAAATAAGGAGGTCAATGAAGATCTTACTAAACTGTTAAGGAAGAGACACAACATATTTTCTTGAAGCCACGAAGATATGCCTGGAAACGACCCAAAAGTTCTATGTCATAAGCTCAATGTGGACAACGATGCAAGGCTGATCTGATAGAGAATAAGAGTCTACTCGTGAAAGAAATATGATATCATCCCGGAAGAGGTGAAAAAGTTAGATAAGGAAGACTTCATAAGAGAGGTCATCTAACCAGAGTGGTTGGCCAATACTTTCATCGTTGCTAAAGCCAATAGCAAGTGGAGGATGTGTGTTAAATTCACAGATCTGAACAAAGTATGCTCGAAAGATAGTTTCCCACTGTCGAGGATTGATTATATGGTAGATGCTATAGTCGTCCATTAATTAATGAGCTTGATGGACGCCTACTCAGGCAACAACCATATATTCATGGACCTGACCGATGAAGAGAAGATAACCTTTATAACCGACAAGGGGACTTACTGCTACAAGGTCATGCCCTTTGGGTTGAAGAATGCTGGGGCAACATATCAAAGACTAGTCAGTAGAATTTTTGAATACCAGATTGGGAATGTAATGGAAGTGGATATCGATGAAATGTTGACAAAAAGCCTCAAGGTAGACACTCATGTGGCCCGACCTTAAGCTCACTTTTGACACGATGGACAAATACCACATGAAGATCAACCCCACAAAGTGTGTATTCGGCGTGGGAGCACGCAAGTTTTTAGGATTCATTGTTAATCAGAAAGGGATCGAAGTCAACCCTAAGAAACTCAAGGCCTTGTTAGAGATAAAGACTCCAATAATAATAAAAGATGTGCATAGGCTGACTAGAAGAGTGGCGGTCTTAAATAGGTTTGTGTCTAGAGACACTGATAAATGCCTTCCTTTCTTTAAAGTATTGATAAAAGATTTCAAATGGAATGGTGAGTGTGATAGAGCCTTAAAAGATTTCAAGTCCTATATCGGGCTCTCCACTCCTATTATCTAGACTAGTTTAAGGGGAGAAACTGTATCTATATCTGGCAGTATCATAATTGACCATTAGTCCCTCAATAATAAGAAAAGAGGATGGAGTTCAAAAACCAGTGTATTTTAATAGCAAGGCACTCCATGGGGCTGAGCAGAGGTACCCCAAAATGGAAAAGTTGGCATATGCACTGATCCATGCCTAAAGGAAGATAAAGCACTATTTTCAGGCACATACCATGGTGGTCCTCATAGACTCGCCCCTCAGACAGGTTGTTCACAAGACTGAGAATTCAAGAAGACTGATGGCTTGGTTAATCAAATTAGGGGAGTTTGACATCATCATCAGCTAAGAACAAACATAAATGGGCAAGCCCTAGATGACTTTATAACTGAGTTAACCTGGGATGAGGCCAACATTAAAGATGTTGATACTACAACTTGTGATCAAGAAAGAAAAGTGTGTTCTCCCCCGGTCGAGGCCCAGACGAGTTAGATAAGAAAAAATGTGTCTGTAAATGAGGAGGAATGGTGTCTTTTCAAGAATCGAACCCTGGAAGAGGGTATTTTTTCCCCAAATGATACTGTGTGGAGCCTCTTTGTTGATGGGTCTTCATGTGAGAATGGAAGTATGGCAGGATTGATAATATAAGCACTAGATGGGACTGCTATTGAATATGCATTGAGGTTCAACTTAAAAGCTTCCAATAATGAATCTGAGTACGAGGCCCTCCTAGTATAACTCTCCCTTGCCCGAGCACTGAATGTTGGCCAACTCCTTTTCCATAATGCTTCCAGGTTGGTTATTGACCAAATTTTGGGGGTGTATGAGGCTAAGGATGACATAATGGAAAAGTACCTGAGAAGGGTTAAGACATCATTGAAGCAGTTGTTGAAGTGAAATTAAAGAGGATGCCCCAGCTGGACAATGGCCGAGCCAATGCTCTGGCAAGGTTAGCTTCGACCACCAGAACTGAAATCAGACGAACAGTCCCGGTAGAGATTCTTCATTGGTCAACAATTAAAGGAGAAGAGAATGTCATGGAATTTTGTTTTAATGTGAGTATAGGAGCCTCCTGGATGGAACCTATACTCCGTTTTATTAGACATGGGGAGCTACCTGAGTCGAAGGCTGAGAAAAAGAAATTGAGGTACAAAGTTATCAAGTTCTCCCTCATAGGAGACATCTTATATAAGAAAGGATTCCTGTTTCCTCTTCTCAGATGTGTTCATCCATCTGAGGTAAAGTATATTATAAAAGATATGCGTGGAGGGTCGTGCTCCAGCCCCATTAGAGGAAGATCGTTGGCTATGAGGGTTATTACGCAGGGTTATTGGGGGTCGATGTTGGCTAAAGATGATGTTGCATACGTCAAGAGGTGCGATGAATGCCAGAGGTTTTCCACCATACCTCATCAACCTCTTACCTCCATTACATCTCCTTGGCCTTTTGTGGTTTGGGGGATTGACTTAGTTGGACCACTACCAAGATCTGTGAACAACTATCATTATTTGATTGTGGCAATCAATTATTTTTTTAAGTGGGTAGAGGCTGAGCCGATGATTACAATACTCTAATTTATGATAATGGAACATAGTTCACGAATGTCTCCCTGGAAAAATATTGTGAGCGGGTCGGCATCAAGAAGTTATTCTCTCCTCCTAGTTAACCTTAGGCCAATGGACAGACAGAAGTAATAATTCAGACGATTCTTGATTGAATCAAGAAGAGGTTGGAATATATAAAAGGTAGGTGGGTTAAAGAAGTATATACTGTCCTCTGGGCTTGCAGGACGATGGAGAGGACTCCTACTAGGGAAACTCCATTTATATTGGCTTATGGTTTGGAGGCAGTAGTGCCAACAGAGGTAGGTTCCTCTTCCTAAAAGGATCAGACCTATGACCCAGATGGGAACATTATTTAACGGAGGCTTAATTTATACCTTGTGGAATAAAGAAGAGAAGATGCTGAGGTTATGCAAGCTCCCTACCAGTAAAGGACAACGAAGTTCTACAATAAGATAGTAAAGGCACGCCCACTGAAGGTAGGAGACCTAGTATTGAAAAAGACGTGGCAAAAGCATAACAAGCTTAATCAAATTTAGCAGGGACCATACATAGTGGTTGAAGAGGGAGAACTAGGGTCATATAGATTGGGGAATCTAGAATGAGAGATATTCTCCAACCCATGGAACGCCGAGCACCTCAAAAAGTATTACCAGTAACATTTTAGTTTTGCTAGTTTCTTTCCAACTCCTTTGTAATACATATATACGAGACTCAGAAGGTGAAAGAAATATGAATGAAGTTCAATAAAAATCTCAAGTGTTCACTTATATATTGTCTATTTATTTTGAATGCTTGTTGTTTGTATGTATCAACTCATCTTAAGCTATAAAACATCATTAGTGGTGAAGTAGACTTAAGTCACCCTCGGTGATATGACAGTCTAGACGGGGACAACCTCTTTCATGGGTTATCAATAACATCGAAAGACACTCATTATTAAACATCATTAATTTGATGGATTTACTCTCTCGGTCAAGATGACAATGCATGGACGGGACGACACTCAATCCATACACTCTCAAAATGAGGAGAGGTGACTTATGATTCAACATCATAATTTAGTGGATGAAATTTAAAAATCACTTGATTGCGTTTAATTATGAAACATCATTAATTTTGTGGATTTACTCTCTCGGCTGAGACGACAGTGCATGGACGAGACGACACTCATCTATACACTCTCAAAATGATGAAAGGGTACTTATGCTTGAACATCATAATTTGGTGGATGAAAATGAAAAATCACTTGATTGTGGATCATTATTAAACATCATTAATTTGGTGGATTTACTCTCATGGCTGAGATGGAAATGCGTGGAAGAGATGGCACTCATCCATACACTCTCGAAATGACGAGAGGGGACTTATTATTGAACATCATAATTTGGTGGAAGCAAATTACAAATCACTTGATTATGGTTCATTATTAAACATCACTAATTTGGTGGATTTTCTCTCTCGGTCAAGACGATAGTGCATGGATGAGATGACACTCATTCATACACTCTCAAAATGACGAGAGGGGACTTACGCTTAAATATCATTATTTGGTGGATGAAAATTAACAATCATTTGATTGTGGTTCATTATTGAACATCATTAATTTAGTGGATTTACTCTCTCAGCTGAGACGACAGTTCATGGATGATACGACACTCATCCATACACTCTAAAAACAACGAGAGGGGAATTATTCTTAAACATCATAATTTGGTGATATCAAATTGCATAGTTTGACTACTATCATCTCATCCAAACATGAGATGACATCATAGTCTAAGTTCATGGCATACAAATAAATCAAGACGAGATGCTAATAAATGAACAACCAAAAGATTACATTCATTCATGAATTATAATATGAGTACTCTGAGGACAATAATAAATTGTTCAAAGAAAAAGATTATAAGATAAATTATTCGAAGAGAAATATTAAAAAATAAACTGTTCGAAGAAAAAGATTACAATCAAGACAAGGTATAAGCCACAGACGACCACCCTATGGAGTTGATTCAATAATGATGGTGGTAGTCCCCTCAGTATTAGTCTCATTATGGACAACCCCATCCTCAGCGCAGAAAACCTGAACTTGGGCATTAGTCTGTAGGGCCTCAGTTTTAATGGCCCCGGCCTAGGTTGCCACCATCATCTCAACATACTCCAGTGAAACATCAAAAAGAGGACCCGACAAGTCTGGTGCCTCCAATGCAGACTGTATGGAAGAGATGACCTCAAAAAATTTAGTCGTAATCCATCGACAAGCCTACCTTACACCCCTCTTAAGATATATGATGTCGTTGATACCAAACTCATCTAAATCTTTAAAATCTTCGATAGCCTCGTCTTTGATCCTCTCAATTTACTCAGTTGATAGAGCATCGTCTTCGACCTTTTGCACGGTTGCTGCAAGTTCTTTGTCATGGGTAGCCGACTACGTGAACAGGGAATTTTCTTTTTCTTTGAGTTGCTCATCCTAATTTTCTAGGGCCTCATCTCTAAGCTTTAAATCATCATGAGCTTGTTTTTGGTCGGTTTGGCTGGACTCTAGTCACTTCTTCAGCTTTTCCTCATATTCAAAAGCTCTGTCAGCCTCTTGAATCTTTGGATAATTTTTAACCATCAATTTATTGGCCTATGTGAATGTGCACATAGACTATGGAAGAAAGAAAAAAATAATTGTTTGTACAGACATACAGAAGTATAAAAGATGACCATAATCTATTCACCAAAAAAAAAAATTGTGCCATCAGATCAAGGCCCAAGTCAAAGACATGGGGGGGTAGGCATCTTCTCCAAGAACTCATAGTCTTACTTGGTTAGGACTCCTAGCATGGCCCTCTTTGTTCTTATGGTCGAGGGAACAATTGATCTAGGACACTTCCTGAGCTGGGCTAGGTTGCTTCGCCAATACTCTTGGAAGGAGTCCCTAGAGCAGGATCTCGACCCCGAATTTCTCGGCACCGATTGGGTGGGAGCAATCACCCTCAACATTTGAGCATATCGATTAGGACAAATCTTAGAGGGACCTTAGTGGTAGGTCCTCTTTTGACTGACCTCGAACGACATCAACCCAGTAGCAGTCATGTTCTTTTGCTTCTTTTTTCTAGCCGACTACTTATTCTTGTTAAGAGCATTGCGGAGACTTGGTACATTAATGTTCCAAAATTCCTTAAATATGAGAGGAGGACGATCTGCAAAAAGAGAAATGAGGGACCATTAGTCACAGAAATACGAGATGATTAAAGACTTGAACAAAAATCAAAGAACTATTTTACTTACAAAGGTCATCCAAGGGATCAACCTTCGGCCCAGATTTTTCTAAAAATTTAGGAGACATCAAATCTTTAAAGGCATGGAGTTGGAAATTCTTCCCTTGGCCTATGAGAAAGTTTACTCTCTCCCTATTTGCTACAGTGAGGCTGAGATCAAACTTAAAAGACATTAAAGGCTTCGCCCAAGGTACAGGATACCCTCGGCTCACTTTCTCGCCTCTCTTAGTCGGTGTCGATAGGAAATTCCCAAACCCTAAAAGCATAAAAGAACCTCTCTTTTCGACTATGGTTAGAAGTCTTATTGATATGAAGGACCTTCTTGTGAGACTTCCTAGCTCCTAGGTGATAGTAGACAACTTAGTTTATAGAGGACGAGACATAATAGCAAGCCTTGAAGATTTCAACAGAAGGCTCGTCCTCATACTTTTTTCTCACAAAGAAATATAGCCTAGTATAATCCTCCATGAGGTTGGGATATTTGAGTAGGGGCAAGTCTAAGGCTAGAAATAATGTCTCGTACAGCCGAGTCAAAGAGAAGACGAAAGCCGACCCTGAACATTTGGTCGTAGAGGGAGATTTCCCCCTCTCGTCCATCGTACACTATCTCATCCTCGTTCGGTACATGCAGGACGACATTAGGCTTGATGCCATAGAAATGAATAAAATAAATAAGGTTAACTTCCTTAATTGAGTATTGATACCGCTCGATATATGAGTAGTCTATAGGCTCGTTAGCCTTAGAGCCTTCCTTTGTCTCTCCCTCGGCCTTTTCATCCTCCTCCTCAAAATTATAGGTGTAAGGAACAACAATGGGAGCACCATCAGGATATTTTTCTTAGAACTTTTCCTCAGTCATAACACATAAAGGAATTATAATTGGGGGAACTGCTATGTTGACAGTCAACTAAGAAAATTCTGACAGGATCTCAATGGAAGATTCATCCCTTACAGACGTCTTGGCTCAGCTAGGTGTCGAGGCTTGAGACGTGGCATCAGTTTCTCCCGTCCCCTCATGGTAAGTTAGTGAAAACCTCATGTCCTCCTCGTATGAATCTCTATCATCGGCTCGAGCAGAGGACGAGTCAACTATCTCGTATGTAGAGGGTATAATTGTCTTTAAAGGGATGGGAAAAATAGGTCGTCTACAGATTGGGTAGGCTTCACGCCTGACCTCGGCCTCTTCCTCTAATCTACATATCTCTTGGAAGTACCTCTACCTAAGGTTAGTATATTGAAAGGCTAGTTCATAAATGGTATTTAATATTCAGAAGCCGAGGTCACACTTATCACTAGAGAATACAAATATTGGAATTAGGTAAACACCTAAAGTTTGGACTTAAGATCAAAGTAAGGAATTTGAATAGTTTAAGTCAAGAATACATAGAGAACAGTTTGAATGTTCCATTGAAAAAGATGATTGAAGAAGACCAGAGTATCCAAATAGGGGAATACAGAGGGGGTAAGACCCTAAAGACTCCTCCAACACATTCTCCTACCACTAAAACCCATCTCTTAACCTAAAAACACCCTTAAAACACTCTAATTAGTCGCTGGAAAATTATAAACTCACCAGAAGAAAAAAATAGGTACACAAATAGAGGGAAACGAAGAAAAGTGGGCAAATAGTTACCTGGAGGTCTTGGTGGTTGAAAAAAAACAAGAGAACTCGCTGGAGGAACACTAGAATGGAGAAGGAGAGAGGGAGAGAGAGATCTGGAGATTCTTCTTAGAGAGAGAGAAGTTGACGAACAAAGAAGAAATATTGGAGAGATAAAAATGGTTTTGAAAATATCATTTAAATATACAACTTCCAAAGTGGTGCACAACTCTCAATACACTCCATCATTAGGGCACAATATCCCAAGCTTTACTTACAGTTGTCACCCTTGGACTATACGCCACACCATAGGATGACTGTCAAGTGTCCAAGAATCATTAGACTTGCCTTCTAAAAGGACATCTCATCAACTGCTTTGTATAAGAGCTACATTATCACTCAGCTTTCCATTCACATTAAGGACTAAGGGCTAGGGGGTGATTGATATACAAAAATAGGCCCTCATCCAGCCGAACGACCTGCTCAACCTAGTTCACCTCTCAAATATATCCATCTTCAGAAGTTACAACTCAGTCGTGCACTCGAGTAGGGGGTCAACCTCACCTACCTCCTTGTCTCACAAAGCATCGGCCTCAGCCCAGAAGGTAGATCAACATTTTCAGCATCCCTAAAGAGTCATCAGTTCTACCTCGACCTCCTCCCACCTCCTGGGAGATGAGGTCTAACCCAAGAAAGTTCAACATTGATGGTAACCACATCAGGGGTCTGACTCGTCATCTTGGCCTCCACTCGAATATTGTGGCCGACATTGACACTCGGCAGGATGTGTGGTTTGGGGCGCATGTGGAACATTGCGCGTGGGACTCAAGTCCCATATGGATGAAATCGTTACAACGATATCATTCCCTCACGTGATGGAATATGTGATCATCATGAACTATATGTGACAGAGACAACTGGCTCCTCCGCATTGGCTGGGAACATTCTATACATGCTTCTTACATGCTTGGGGGTACACTACACCCCTCAAGCACTATATATACTCTTCATCTTCTTCATTAGAAGAGATCACTTAATTAAAACCCTAGCAAAACTCTACCCATTTCACTACACGAATATTGATTTTTCCCAGCATAAATTAAATGCCGAAAAAAGCACTAAAAATGCCGGTAACGCTTTTTGCGGCACTTTTTGCGGCATTTCTACAAGTGCGGTAATAGCCAATGTGGTAAAAGAACAACGGCATTTTAAAAAATGCGGCAAAAAGTTAGCGGCACTTATAGCGGCATTTTCACAAGTGCAGTAGCCAATGTGGTAAAAGAACAACGGCATTTTAAAAAATGACGCGAAAAGTTAGCGGCACTTATAGTGGCATTTCCACAAGTGTGGTAGCCAATGTGGTAAAAGAACAACGACACTTTAAAAAATGCGGCAAAAAGTTAGCAACACTTTTAAGCATTTATATTAATGCTGGTAATAACCTTTTAACGGCATTAAAAAATGTTGATAATAATCTTTTGCAACACCTATTAAATGTTCAACACACTTTTGGCGGCACTAAAAAAATGCTGAGAATAAATATAGCGGCATCAAACAAAATGTTGACATTATTTTGTAATACATGACTGGGAACAGGTGTTAGAAAAATCAATTATAAGAAGTATTGTATTTATGTGCAAATACATTACCATAACATTAAATTCAGAGGGCAGTAATCAAATTAAAACGTCATTAAATTAAAACCAATAGTATTCATCGTAAATAAATATAATTGTGCTTGGAACAATTATCCATTCAAAAAATAAAATGTATCACTTGTCCAATAAGAAAAAGGGGGGAAACAGGGAAACTAAATTTTATATAATGTACGATCCTTATTCATTAAAGTCAAACATCCTCTTCGACCTACAAAATAAAAAAGTCAATTATTAGCCATTGATACTTATTCTTTAGTATTTTAATTAAAAAATTAAAATACAAAATTAGTACATTAGCAATATGCCACGCTATTGTTGAATGATGTGCATCTCTAATTGTGGACTTGTTTCCATAAGGTCTAGGCAATGATTCATTTGTTACAAATGTTTTCTCAATATATACTTCCCAAAAGTCTTCACCCAGTTGCGTACCCCCTACTTTTGTTGAAGGGTCCTTGCTCACAATGAATCAACGTGCCACAACCACTTTTGGAAGTCCGGAAGTAAGAAGGTCTACAATTTTAGGAAGTGCATTATTTGAGACCCTTTGTCGTGGTTGATGGTGCTTCTTCTTCTTCTTTGATGGTTCTTTCTACAAACAAGATGAATATGTCATCAACCATATATTTGTGGAAAAAAATCGGCAGAGTTTTATTTGTTTTTAAGGCATCCCAATAATTTTAAGATTATATACAACCAAATATGCCAACAACTTAATGTCAAGTATACATAAACTCTCCAAGAAAGCGCAGATATATTGTTCCCTTTAAAATCCTTTAAATTAGTAACATAGCTGAATTGAAGTAGCATTCGTTTGCTCACTAACACGAGCAGCGGTCCCGGGGGCATCCAAGTGTTGAGAATTTGCAATCTACAAAAAATGAATTATTTCAGTCATGAAAACATATATTCATAAGTTATGATTTTAAAAAGTAGTTATCTACTTTCCTGTTGAGATGGAGTTAAATGGTGATTTGATTGTGGTACCACTACAGGTTGAAATTGGTTGGTTTCTTCTAATTGTTGCTCGGGTTGCAAAATAGACCTATATGATGGTATGTTTTGCTCGTTGGAGGATTGAGGAACCTGTTAATAGCATAATTTAATACTAGAACATACATTTATATAAATACATGATAATTAAGCACAAAAGATAAAAGTGTGTACTTATTAACCTGTTTGGATACAATGGAAGGGCCAGTCATCATGTGTGTGCGTATCAACTCAATATGAGCCTCTAAATGATCAAATTTATCCTGAAATTCAGATCGAATCTCAGATCTTAGTCGCTCATACTCTTTTTCATTAACCTTCGGGTGCTTAGTTCCTTGCACATCAGTTGGAGATGGTCCATGCCCATAAGCTCGACAATGACCGTGTTTATCAGGTCCTAGGACTTCATAAAATATCTCATCTTTACGACTGACGGATTCATTACAATCTGACGGAAGTTGATCTACTTTTTGCCTCATTTTTGACTGAAATGAAACGATTCTTATTAACAAAATAATTTCATGCATAATTTTAAATTTCATAAATAATAATAAACTTATTTAATTGGTAATTTAATCCTCATCCGTGTATGATATATATTATGCTTTTAATAATATGACACAATCTCCTGCATGTTGCCTTTTATAATGGCTGATAAATAGAATAAGAATTTTGATTAATAGGTAAAATGACGTCGTTGAGATTTTCTAAGAAATAAGGGAAGGAACATGGATGATATTTTTGTACCATTGCTTCAGCGGAATCCTTATCGATGGCTAAGCCATCGCTCCTCTCATGTGTTTTGATGTAAACATCAACCAACGAAACCTTTTTCCCTTGATCAGCCTCCATCTGCATAAACCCAATGACTCGTAAGTCGTTACATAAATAAGTTTGAAAACCTAAAATAATATTCACAATCAAAATCTTTTATAAAACACCTTATGAGCAACATTCACATGACTCTTTCTTCCAGAAGTATGTGGTGTTCTTTGCTTCTTACGAGTTCGACGATTTCTTCGACTCATTTTCTGTTACAAAAATATATTTAAAATATATGTTTAACTTGAATTTATAAAACTTTATCGGTAGTAATACATTCATACCCTTGCCTCGCGAGTTCCCCAATACTTAACAAGTTGTGACCACTGCTCTAGCTTTACTCTAGGTGGAAAATATTTCAATCTCTCTTCGTCAGTATCAAAGGCACGATAATGTTTCTTCACCTCTGCTTTCCAACTATTCCATATCTTTCCAACCTTCTTCATGCACATTTTTTTGAATTCTTCAGGGGAATCAGTGTTCTCTTATATAATTACAATGTATAGAAAAGCAAGTCATCTACTACACATGAGTTTAGCTTGAATTATGTTTTATCATTTTCAAAGTTATTAGTTGAGCTATTATTGACATTGTTATGATTGGAAAGACAACCCATGCATAGTTGACTTTTACCTATAGAATTCAAAATTTTCATTTGCCACAAATTATGGTATCTTTTGATTTTACCTTCACCTCTCGCCAAACATGTTCCTTGTATGGGTATAACTCCTTGCATCTCCAATCTTTGAAAGCCAACGGTAACCTATTCAGCATCGATATAATAATAAATTAGTAACCTTTTACATCGATTAAATAATCATCTTTAAATTGTCAATAGATAACATACAGTATTGCAAAGAGTATTCTAATAAGAGTTGTGTTATATAGAAATTTACAAAACAAACTTTACATGTTCCCATCACGAACTAAAATGCCTAAATGGGTAGATAGTCTATCTGTGGTATCTCCGACTGGCTGATAGAAATCGTTGAAGTGAAGCTCTAAGCGTTTTCCCGTACCCCATAATTCACCCAACTTCGCAATGCCTCTACGTTTAGTGGCATATTGTGCTGAAGCTAAACCGTAAAAATTGAAAAAATAGGTTAACTTCAATCTACACAGTTAAATAAGCACATATAAATCAAATAAATTTGATTACCTTCTTCATATGAATGGGCATCTTGGTTATGTAACGACTTACTCTCCGTCGAGCTACTATCGCTTTCACAGTCACTTGAGTTTGATCGTTCGGTCGAGCTAGAATCTAAAAGGGAATGAGAACTGGGCTGAGATTGTGGTTGAAATGGTGGTTGGAGATTGGATTGTGAGTGCAATCGTGAACGGGAATGTGCCCGTGAGAGGGATTTACTGTGCCTCTGTGATGTCATAGCAACCTGTAATAATAAAAATTCACCACTGAGTTTACAAGAGTTATATATATACTAGTACTGTCCCACTGCTAAAACAAAATAAGCACAATTATTTCTTACTTTGTATTCTTTATATAAGGTGTCACTCATCTCTCCCCAATTCATTACCAAGTAAAAAACTGGACTGAGTGAGTGTTAGGCCAAAATCGTGCCTTTGAAAATTTTGGATTTGATGCAAATACACAACACTAAAAACTGCCAAATTCCTAATAAAGAGATAGAAAGAGAGAGAGAAGTTGACATGATAACATATATAATTCCCCCCTTTCGTAAGAAATAAAATATCTCCATAATAAATACATTGAAATGGGTAAACAAAAACTATGGTCTATGAGAACAAAGTTATGAACGAAAGGAACAGAACATCTAAGGATAACCTAATCTAAGAGTGCTCAACTTTATGGCAACATATATAACTAAAAACGTGCATGTTGTATACAATTTGAAGCAACTGGAATAACATTGACACCTGTTCTCTAAAGAAATGCTTTTTGGTACACAATATAAGTCCAAAACAAGCATGAGACGTAAACTTGGAAAAATACATGTAGTAAATTCCATTTGGTACTTTTACGCTCATGGAATTAACTGTTCTATTATTTCTAAAATGGAATAATGTATCTCAATTCAAGTGCATCACCCAAGCGTATAAAAACATTTCAAAATGTCTATTGTCTATGCAAAATACACTAGAAATAAGAGAATTTATCTTTGGGATTATATACCCAATGAAGCCACTAATGTAGCATGGGTCGTGGGAGGGGACTTTAACACTGTAAACCTTGCTAATGCTCTTGATAAAAGCAGAGGGAATGGAAAACATAGTTTTCAGTTCATCGCCTTACCAATGGTCATGGCATTCTCCATCAGAAGTTTCTTCCCCACTCAGCATTTCTGCAGTATCGCACTGACTGAACTCTCTAGCAACATCCTTGACAATGATCTTGGCTGAAGCAGAAGCAACATCAGCCATTTGTTCATGAATTTCAAGTTCATCGACTCTGTGAAGCTTTGTACTGGTAAATGGTGTGGTAAAAAATTCTTTGAGCTCGCCTTCATGACATCTTTCAGGAGAATCGTTGTCAGTGATCTCTTCACCAGCAATAGAAAACTCATTCCATTTATGTAAAGATCTCTCATGTTCATTATCCACCATTTCCTGGGCCTTCATCTTCAATGGACCTTAAACCTCCAATCTCACTATTAGACTTATCCACAGTACTGCAAAATCTTCCATCTCAGTTTCATAAGTAGAAATCATTTCCACTTTGTTTTGGTTCACACTACTTAGTGGTGTGGCAAACAGACGGTTAAGCTCAAAATCTTGATCGATGTCATTGGAATTCTCCTCCACAGTTTCAACATCAGTAACTGGCAATAAATTTTTGGTCAGTACAGTTCCGTTATTTTCCCCGTTCTTTGCTACCATCAGAATCCACTTGATTGAAATTTTCATTTATAGCTTTATTAGTCATTTTAACTTCTTGAGTAGAAGTTTCCTCCTCTTTATAAGTATTTTCACTACTGATTGGGGTGCCGGAAGAAATGTTGGGCTGTAGTCCTTGCTTGATTTCATCACTATCCTTCAAAGGAGTGTGGAGACAAGATGGAATGTCAGCATCGACAGAGTCAGAGAAGTATGGAGTAGCTATATGGATTTATAGAGTCTGTGCTCTATCAATATCCTCATCCTCCGACGGTTGGCGATCTTCCTTCTTCTTTCACATTTTCATAAATCAATTTCACACTGTCATTGATGTGTATATTTCCTTCATAATCATGCTTATCAGTCTCTTTGTCAGTATCTTCCGACACTTGTCCCATGTATGCTCCCTCCTGAGATTAATTTTCTATTGTCATCACAGCATCTTCTATTCTTCCATCTGATATTTTAGCACCATAATTGGAAATTTCATTATCTGCCAATTGTGACTGGTGCCCTTCAACCACCTTAGTCTGAAGGATGCTCTGGGTTGGATTGTTTTCCTTCGTGATAATCCGAAATAATAATAATTTCAAGATTAGAAGCATTGAGCTCCTCCTCAATAGTTTTTTCAGCAGACACTCTATCAGCCTTTTCGGTTTCATGAATACGGGTTTCTTCTTTGTTAGGATTTTAACAACTGAATGGTGTTGCAAATAGATTCTTAAGATGATAATCATGCATGCTTTCATGATAGTCCTCAACTGTCTCTACATCAGTAGACACTGCTCCATCACCCATTTCAGTTTCATTAAAATTCAGCATTCAGCCCTATTGAATGCTAAATTATGATTGATTTCAACATCAAATGGTAAAAACGAACCACCCTGGGGAAAACCAGTTGCCCCAAAATGCTTTGGTGCCCCGACATCAACAGCCCTTTCCCACTCTTACATATGCACATTTTTAATATTTATGGAGAGGTCATACCATAGTATTATAAAGCTCCTAGATTACATAGGATGAAAGAAAATAGGTTGCTTTCAGTTAGATGAATAGTGTATCTCCTCAAAGCATTGACTCGATTGTAGCATCTTCTCATAGAATTCCACTGGCCAAAACCAAATCTGGAGTTTCCAGAATAAATAATTGTAGCATATGATTAATATAGAGATAAATTAGATAAATGAATTTTGTTTCTATACATAATACACCTCAATACTTTGCTTCTTTTTACAGTAAACACCCTCCCGAATTTGATACCGGGAAAAAAATTGGACTGACCGAGTGTTAGGCCAAAATCATACCAAATACACCCAAGATGACTTGGTTTCGTGGGTGTACCTTCATACTATGTTATATGGGAACTGCCATAATAGGCCATGTACCTTCTCTTTTTTAACAATGGTACTTATTAGGAAAGCTGGAGTCGTTTTTGGGCTTGAGATTAGTTCATAGTTCTTTGACCGGTTTTATACATTAGATAATTTGAGAGATAGACTCTTAATTATAATAGCCTTAGACTTGTAGGCAATAGGAACCCACTATTGTAGGTCTGCGTATATGTCCGTAAGACTTGTATGGCATTTTTTACCTGTGACATCACGATTTCATTTGAACGAGTAGTAATAATATTTTTGTAAAAGCTACTTACAATTATTACCAAACACGACCATTAAACATTTTATAATGTACTTTGGGAGGATCTGTTGTAATTTCTGGTATTATAAGGGCGTACACAAAATTAAAGATGAATCAAAATAACTTATTTTTCGATAACCGCAATAAAATTTCAAATTCACTTGATAAAAAAGAGAAAATAAAACTTCAAACATTTTAAAAGTGAAAGCCCAATATATTCACATCACATAAATTAAAAGCACAAAATTATAACAAAAAAAAAACTGAAACTGAGGTCTGAAAATTAACTTCATATCATATCCTCATCTTATTTGTTAATTGTATCCAGAAAGAAATCATATCTTGACATCACTTTTAAACATGAAATAAACCACAATTCAATGAAGCCAGAAATTATCTTTGGGATTATATACCCAATGAAGCCACTAATGTAGCATGGGTCGTGGGAGGGGACTTTAACACTATAACCCTTGCTAATGCTCTTTCTAAAAGCAGAGGGCATGGAAAACATAGTTTTCAGTTCATCGCCTTACCAATGGAAAACATGTCATTGGAATTCTCCTCCACAGTTTCAACATCAGTAATTGGCAATAAATTTTTGGTCAGTACAGTTTCGTTATTTTCCCCGTTCTTTGCTACCACCTCTACAGCGATTGTCCTCATTCCCATAACCGATAATGTGTCTAATAACGGTGATATGCAGCCTATAAGCCATTGCATTTTTTCGAATAAAATCATCTCAAAGACTTTTACTTCTAGATTGGCTACTATACTTCCTAGGATCATCTCTCAAAATCAAAGTGGTTTTGTTAAAGGGAGGGAAATTACGGATAATGTACTATTGACTCAAGAAATGATCTCTAAGTTGAATGTCAAAAATAAAGGAGGTAACATTGCAATTAAACTAGACATGTCCAAAGCATATGATAAAGTGAATTGGTTCTGCCTTATCAAAATGTTATGAAGGTTTGTATTTAATGAAGGTTTGATTGACATGATATGGAGGCTTATATCAAATGTTTGGCTCTTGGTGATGGTTAATGGCAAGGCAAATGGATTCTTTAAATCTACTAGGGGGTTGAGGCAAGGGGACCCTATCTCCCCGAGCCTTTTCTCTACGCGCAGCAAATTAAATGGTACTTAGGAACAATGAGGAAAAAAATACTCAGGCATAAGAAAGCATAAGACTCAAGCATCATCATCAAGAATAAAAAGGCATATATGAAAAGAATGTCAAACTCAATAATCAATACTCATCATCAAAAAACGCAGTCATTCATTAATCATCAATAAACACCGAAATAAAATTGAAAACAAAAAGAACATAACTCTCCATCATTATTTATCCATTCATATATATGATATGAAACAAATAAAATGCATTCAGTCATTAGTCATTTTTAAAATATTAAACTAAGAACATCTAAGAATCCTTACAAATAAAACCATTCATAATTGAAAAATTCGCGTCAATTGTCATCTTCATCCATGTCAGTATCATAATCATCACTGGTCTCCTCATTTTCATCACTTTCATCTATATCACTCTCATTAGCTTCCTCATCCGCCTCTGAATCATCTTCATAAGTCTTTGTCTCAGAAGCATCCTCATTAATATCAACACAAATATCATCACCGCCATCAATGTCAACTATATTATCAATAGTCGTTCCCTCCACACCAGCCCTAACCCATGTAATATCACCATCATGGTTGATTAGAGTGTCATCCAATTGTTGGATATTGTATGGCTCAACTTCTGCGTCTATTGTGTCATCTCCATAAGTATCTTTACCATACATGTCATAAAAATCTCTCGGTGTCATCTTCACGGCAGCATGCCAATCTTCTTCAATCGGGTCTCGCACATACCAAATTTGTTTGGCCTGAGATGCTAATATAAACGGTTCATCTGGCAGTCGATTATGCTTGTATAGTGAATGTTTGAAGTTCACTAATGTGAACTCAAAATCTTCCTTGGTCGTCCCCGAATGCGTATCAACCCAATCATACTTGAATAGCACAAACTTGAAATCATTTGAATAGTGCAATTCAAATATATCTGTTAATACTCCATAATATGTTACATCCGCGGAAACAGGTCGCTTGTCCTTTGCACTTGAAAACTTTCGGTGGTGGCAACAAGCATAACTCCACTATTCTGAGCATTCAATATTCTCTCACGCTGCTTTGTACGAAACCTAAACCCATTTACAATATATCTCGTATATCTTCTAGCCCATTGGGAGGGGCCTGAAGCCAAAATTGTAACTTCCTTTGACACCTTTCCCTCACTTAGATTCCGTACTTAATTTTTTCATATGATTGAGTAATAAAAATTAGATGTGTAAAAATTAAATGTGTCATGAGCATATTAAAATGTGGTTACATATAAATACAAAGATGACTTACATGATCCCCAAACCACTTGTGAAACGTTTCGTTGTGAATGCGATTAATTTCGTAGTGTCCCACACGAGGTCTCTCCTGTTTTAGAATTGTTATATGTTTCCTGTAAAACATGTATGTATAAATTGTATAACGTAGAGGGATATTTAATTACATAAAGTTTAAAATCCATTCAAATGTTATCTTACTCGCGAAAAGGCTTCACTGCGGCGTAGTCGAATAACACGTAACGATGTGCTTGTGAAAACGAAGTGTCATCAAGCATAAATGCTACTCCTTTACCTAATGTACGACCTATTGAACTTGAGTTTTCATCGGCTTCATCATTTTGTAAAGGTCGATTTAACTTACTCTCAACATCACCCAGGTACCTCGCACAAAATGTTGTACATTCCTCTGCTAGGTATCCTTCAGCAATTGAACCTTCTGGACGACTTCGGTTACAAACATATTCTTTTAGTGTGAATAAAAACTTGTTCGTCATTGTCAAAAAATTATAGTATTTATATGCATTAATTTAGATGACACATACATAATGCATACACGAAATATACCTCTCGATGGGATACATCCATCGAAATTGTACTGGTCCAGCAATCATTGCCTCCTCAGCTAAATGGATTGTCAAATGCTCCATAACATCGAAAAAATTTGGGGGGAATATTTTCTCTAGATGACAGAGTGTAAGAGAAACACGATCTTGCAAATATTCATAATCTTTGAAGCTCATTGTCTTTGAACAGAGCTGCCGATAAAAATTACATAATTCGATCAAAGACTTTGCTACATTCGTAGGCAATGATTTTCATACTGCTAACGGGAGTAGTTGTTGCATTATGATATGATTATCGTGGCTCTTAAGTCTAGAAATATTCCGGCCTTTAATGTTTACACGCCGTGAAATATTAGATGCATAACCATCTGGGACTTTGATATTCTTTAAAACCTTACAAAATATGTCTTTATCACTTTTACTCATTGTGAAGCATGCTGGTGGTAAATATACTTTGCTATCTGGCAAGCTCTTAGGGTGCAATACTTTTCGAATACCCATGTTCTCAAGGTCTCGACGAGCCTTTATATTATCTTTTGACTTTCCATCAACATTTAACAATGTCCAAAGTATGTTATCACACACATTTTTCCCTACATGCATAACATCAAGATTGTGACGAATCAAGTGATCCTTCCAGTATGGCAACTGAAAGAATATGCTTTTTTTCTTCCAATTTAGAGAACTATCACAATTCCCTTCACTGTCGATACTCGTTTTTCTCTTCTTCGTTGTCGATGAGTGACCGTTCTCATTATTTCTTTCCATCGCCTCTAATTGCTCCAAGATATCACCCCTGGATACTTGAGTGGGCTTGACTTCTCTTTCAACTTTCCCATCAAAAGCTACGGTATCATTTCTAAATTTATGGTTGTCATCCAACCACCGACGATGACCCATATAGCAAAATTTCTTCCCATTATTTAACCACTGTGAACGAGTGTTCTTGTTGCAACAAGGACAAGCCAATCTCCCTTTTGTACTCCAACCTGACAAGTTTGCATACGCAGGAAAGTCATTAATTGTCCACATTAACGCTGCACGCATGCAAAACATTTTTTCAGACGATGCATCGTAAGTAAGTATGACATCATTCCACAATTCCTTCAATTCATCAATGAGAGGCTGCAAGTAAACATCAATATTATTTCCTGGGCCGCGTGGACCATCAATCAACGTAGACAGTATAAGATAAGGTTGTTTCATACACATCCACGGAGGCAAGTTGTATATCATCAAAACAACGGGCCACGTGCTATGAGATATGCTCATTGTTCTAAAAGGATTGAAGCCATCGGCTGCTAGTCCGAGCCTAACATTGCGCGAGTCACTAGAAAAATTTGGATTTTGTTGATCGAAGGTTTTCCATGCTTTATAATCAGTCGGGTGTCTTAATATGCCGTCGTCATTGCGTTCCTCCGCATGCCATCTCATGAGGGAGGATGTTTTCAATGACATAAAAAATCTCTGAAGCCTTAGTTTCAGTGTAAAGTACTTAACAACCTTTGCGGGAATTTTTCGACCCCTAGCTTCTTCATCATCAGACTCACCCGAAAATTGCTTCCATCTTGATGTATGACATACTATGCAATCCTCACGATCTTTGTTCTCTTTCCAATACAGCATACAATCATTTGGACATGCATGGATTTTTTGATAATCAAACCCCAAATCATTAACCATCTTTCTTACTTGAGAGTATGAACCTGGTAGTTTCTCACCCTCCGGAAGTGCCTCTTTTAAGAATTGAAGCAATGTTGTAAACGACGTGTGGCTCCACTTATAAGGTGTTTTCATATGAAATAGCCGAACAATAAATGAAAGTGATGAGAAAGATTTGCAACCAGGGTACAACTCGCGTTCCCCGTCTTTCAACAACTTGAAAAATGCTGATGCATTTTCATCCATCCCATCCTGGTCTTCGTACGGGTCGTTACATCGCATACCCTCTTCACTTCGATTTTCGAATATATCATGTAGTAGTCCACACATATCATCTATTGTATTCGAGTCATGCACTTCATCCGCTCCACTAATTCCCATTGTGTATGGAGCACCTCTTACGTGATAAATCCACCTAGTGTAATTCTTAACAAACCCATGTACTATCAGATGCTCATAAACAACTTCTCTTTTATGGCTAATGGTATTTCGACATTTCTTACACGAGCACTTGATCACTAGCTCGGGGTATTTATTGGCAAATGCAAAGTCAAGAAACTCATTAACTCCTTTAATATAAGGCAGAGAAACTCTTGACAACTCCATCAACCTCTTATCGCTATCCATTTGAAAAGATTGTTGATTACCTCACACTATCCCTAAATTGTTGTTAGATTCATTAGAAAAAATTCATAAAAAATAAAATAATAAAAAAAATGTTAAACCATAAATCATTAATATGCTCCTTCAAAACTATGTAAATTTACAAATAGTAAGACTCTAATTTTAACAACATTTGGATGTGGCCTTATATGAAAACTACCAATATTTAGTGATATAAAATGAAGAAACTTAACTATCAATATATTTTAACCTTAATTAGTTAACAACAATTAAAAAACTCACTCATAACATAATCAATTACTAAACGATATTAATGTAGCAATGAATCATGACACATTAAGAAGAAGACTACGCCTAATGCCTAAATATTTTAGCGTAAACGAAAACAATGTATAACGAATGAATACCCCAACACAACAACTCACATCAAGACTTAATTTTCTAAAAGCTAAAAAGATTAAACACAAAATAATCCATAAGGCCCTCGCTTAAAAAAAACTTTAGTAAAAAATAATCATTACGAAAAACAAATCTCCTTGTCAATAATGAGATAGCATAATTAAATCATAGAATCTATATGAAAATGCTACTAAATCAAAATGTCCAGAATAGAAAATAATATTAAAACTTGTTTGTTATCTTAAAATTCAGCACGTGTTGCATGAATAAATAAAGGGGCTTACTAAATTCAACTACAATATAAAAAACTAATTTTGTAAAGATACCATCACAACAACCTTAATTACAAAACGGAATATAAACAAACTAAGTTGAATGACTGGAAACATTGTAAAAAGGTTGTTACATTTGTTCACGCAATAAGTATACTGTCGCACTCTGGCGATTAGCTCTAGCTTGCAGTTTAGACATTATCATATATAAAAGTAAGATGAATTAATAAATCTAAAATAGTTTAAAATAAACGAATAAAGACATGTAGACCCATCTAATTCTCATTTAGAGTTGGTAAGTTTTGTAATATCAAACTAAAAGGCTAATGTGATACATATATACCTGCACACATGAATACACACATACATATACATGAGAAATAATATGTATATATCAAACTAAAATGCAAATGTGACACATATATACCATCACATGAATGCACACATACATAAACATGGAAAAAAATATGTATACAACCCCCTATAGTAAAAAAAACACGTCGATTTAGATGGTTAAAATAATACTAATCAATTAAAACAGTGGTATTAGAGTTGCACAAAGATGATATCATAGGGAGTGATTTAAGTTTACGTTGAACTGGACTTTTTTAATCAATTGAAATAAATGAAAGAGTGAAAAAAAATTGGTAGTTACCAAAAATAGATAAGAAAATCCAACTAAATACTTCATCTAATTATATAAATAGAACCAAAAACACAACAACAACTAACAAATTAAACATTTCTAACACTTTTCTCTCGCACATCAATTAAAATTAAAAAAAAATCAGTAATTTTTTCTCTCACAAAAATACAAATTATAACAAAACAAAGATTACACAACAATAATTACCATAATAACACCCCCTACCAATTTTGTACTAATTTTTCCTTTCGAGTTTCTTGCACCCCCGCTATATCTAATTTTTCCTTATTTAAAGTGTCTATCATAACCATTATCTATATGCATAAATTTTGTATAACACAAATGTTACGAAAAAATAAAGATTACACTATTTCATATACATGATTATATAATATCAAATCTGGAAAAAAAAGAGTTAAATATTAAAGATGTCAAAATATTATTGATTGGTGACTAATGAGACTGGTATGGATTTAAAAACTCACAGGTACATATCACGAACAAAAGAAAATATTACCTTGCTTCTGGGATTTCTTCTTTCTAATATATCTTTCTTGTGAAAACTCTTTGCCTCTATTGCCAGTAACAAATAGAACCCAATCAAAAGACAATATATGCAAGAAAGTGATTCTCTGAGCCAAAACAATACATAGAAATAAGAAAAATACACTGAAATACACGAAAATAAAAAGAATACACCGGAATAAACAAAATAAAACGTAACTTACCTCAAAGTTTCAAAGAACAAAATTGTTCTTCTAACAGGGAAACAGCAAAAATCGTGCAAAGCTTCAAAGATCAAAATCGTTCAAAGCTTCAAAGAAAAATACACCGAAATAATGAAAGTGATTATCTGAGCCTCCGAAAATTGAAATATGGGTGAGATGAGAGCACCGTCATCCTTCTTATAACAAGGGACTAGCAAAAATCGTTCCAAGATGGGTGAGATTGAGGCAAAGTGATTGGGTGAGATTGAGGTAGATACTTGATAAGGTTTGTTGAGGATTAGGTTTAGGAGATTGAGCAAGATACGGGAGAGAGGAGAACGTGCCGGGAGAGCCATCCAAGCTACGCGACTTCACCCGCGAAAAACTAAGGCAAAATTGATATTCTTTTAAAAGAAAATAAGACCCGCCATATTTATTTAAGTGAAGGTAATTTTTTTCCCAATTTTAGTGGCATTAGTTATGAAATGCCTAAAAAATATTACATTTGTTTGAGCATTAATTAAAAAATAATAAGATTTTAAAAAATGCGGGGCGTGATCGAGGGGTAGAGGCCAAGCCTTAAGCATTAGACGCCTAGGCGAACCTTAGGCGTAAAAAGGCGTGAAAAAGCGTTTAGGCATTTTTTAATATATTTTAATATTTTTTGACTATGACAACGCTATTAAAAATACTAAAATTGTACATACCTTAAAAATATGTCGAAATCTTTGTAAATTAAAATACTATTTTTTTAAAATACAAAAAAAAAATTACATTTTTTCACGCCTTAACCTAAAAAATGTTGACTATCGCTGACCACGCCTTAATCCACACCTATGGCCAAAACTTGGCGTATCTAAAAAGCCTCACGCCTAGGCGCGTTTTTTAGAACACTAAAATAGATTATGTATTTTTAGAACTTAAAATAATCTTGATTATGTATATAGGACAACAAATATTTCGTTTCCATTTTTAGTCCCTATTTTTAAATTAAAGAGACACGTGGCAAGTTGTGATTGGTTGGCGTTTTATGAAAATGGGTCAGCGCCAACACCTTTATTAAAAAATAGGGACTAAAACTATAAATAAAATATTTGTTGTCCCATTTTCAAAATACATATTACAATAGGTCCTAAATTTACAAATCCCCATTAAAAAATGCTCTACTTATACGGCACATCAATATAAATGAGGTGAATTTTCAATACTTATAAATAAATGCTGGTAAAAATAAAATTCGCAGCATTGTTGAATAATACCAAGAAAAAAGTGCCGAAAAAAATTAGTTTTCTTGTAGTGTTTGTATCCAGAAGAGAGAGAAATCTTGAGTGTTTTAACCTAGGCCATTAAAGACATATTTGTTAGTGGATTTCATTCACACACACATACACACATAGTGGATGTAGGATCCGTCCGAACCACTTAAATTCTTGTGTTCTTCCTCTTCCCCTCATTTCTCTCTACTGTTATATTTCTATATTTCTGTTGCATTTATGCCATTGTTGTACTGGTGTGTGAGCTTATTAATCATTTTGACCTGGTGGTGCTATTTCCAGCATCATATATATATATATATATATATATATATATATATATATATATATATATATATATATATATATATATACTACTTGGAGATTGTTTGACATTGAATTCTTCTCTACCCATCAAAGGAGATAGTTTGTCCTTCTTCTCTACCCCCAAAAGAAGATTGGTTTTTTTACTGCGGCGTGCTCATACGGTGAAAGGTATCGTGTGTGGATTTACGAATCGAGCCTCATTGATGGATTTTGAGATTAGGACGGAGACCGTAGTTATCTACTAGGCAGAGGTTGAATCAAGAAGGAGCGTCAAGGCTTGGACGAAGTCAAGTCGTTGTTGTAAGTCTGTTGTCTTATTTTTGTAAACATACCATACCTAGTGGATTTGTAGGCGGGGTCATATGAGGTTTTTCTAGTTATGGGTTTTCCTCATACATCGCGGCATAGTGTGTTTGTGTTTATTTTTATCTTGCAAAATCACCTAGATGTATGCTCATGTTTAATCGAGATAAAATTGGTTTAGCGCAAAATAATTTAAATTGGTGTTAGTTTAATTTAATTCAAGATTGGACTTAATTAATTTGTCAAAATTCATGTTCGTTTTCGTTGGTCATACTTTGACCTTGAATTGAATTAACTTTTGTTTAAGTGGAAACTAAAGTGTTGGTGTAGTTTAATTTCTCTTGTACTTTAATTTAATTTTTATTTGGTTGATTGCGCTTTTAAAGAAAAGAAAATTAAATAATTTAAAAAAAATAAATTTTGGAATATAATTAAACCATCTAATAATTTGAGTAGTTTAAATTTTTAGGGCATTCGCCTCTTTCAAGTGGTATCAGAGCTGGAGCACTAATATGTTGTGTTGATCCTTAACTTTGTTTTGTTTAAAAATGAAAATTTCACCATTTTCAAAATTCTCTATTTTTGATGGTTCAAATTACACGAATTGGAAGGCGCGAATAAAATTGGCACTAAGGTCCTTAGATGAGAGGGTCTGGCATTTCGTAGTTAATGGGTGGCCTCCACCTACGTGTCTAGTTGAAAATGAGGGTGTACCTAAACCCGTAGAGAGATGGACTGAGAATGAACTTAAATTAGCCAATTTTAATTCCCGTGGTTTGAATGCTCTTTTTAGTGCGATCACACCGAATGAATTCCGACATATCATGACGTGTGAAACTGCTAAAGAGGCTTGAGATATTTTACAACTCACCCATGAGGGACTAGTGTCGTGAAATCATCAAAACTCCAAAACCTCACCACTCAATTTGAAACCATT
The DNA here is from genome assembly GCA_949130495.1 of Sambucus nigra. Lineage (NCBI taxonomy): Eukaryota > Viridiplantae > Streptophyta > Magnoliopsida > Dipsacales > Adoxaceae > Sambucus > Sambucus nigra. Next base: position 548,085,782 of record OX422212.1, on the reverse strand, counting down.
AAAATGCTTAAAGGTGAGACTTTTAAGGAAATTTATGCTAGACTTTTCGATATCGTTATTTCATCTTTTAACTTGGGAGGAAAGATACCCAACAACTGTGTAGTAAGGAAAATTTTGAGGTCCTTACTGATAGGTGTATTCCAAAAGTGACCGTGTTAAATTCTTTACCCACTTTAGCCTTTACGAAACTTGAAGATCTCGTAGGTGACTTATAAACCTATGAACTTGACATGTTTACCTCCAAGGATGAGAAAAAGAAAGATAAGGACATCGTTTTGAAAGCCCGAAAGGAGAAAAAATAAGTTTCGGATGATGAGAGTGGCAGCGATTTTGATGAGATGGCTATATTTGCTAGGAAGTTTAGAAAATTTCTTAAGTTTAATAAAGACAATCTTAAAAAGGATTTTAAGAAATTTTAGAAGTTTAAGTATGCCAAAGCCGAGAAATTCCTAACAAATTATAAGGAAGATCTTAATAGGGGAGAGTCGAATAGATGTTATGGTTGTGAGGGTTATGGCCAAAGGGATAAAGAATGTCCCACTAAACTAAGGAGGGAGGGGAATTAACCAATTTCATATAATGCCACCCTTAGTGATAGTGATAAGGAAGAGGGTCCCGATTCCCCCATTGAGCACAACTTTACCGCGTTCTTGGCAAGTCATGTAAGTGATAGTGAGAACTGCGTGAACATGTTTAGGTGATTGGGTCTATATTCCTTTAATCTCCAGTTCACACCCATACACCTCCATTTACCACATGCATTTAGACATATTTTCCCATATGAGTGTGGAAAGCTTAATGTATTTTGTGTTGTGTGTGGTGTTTATACCTATGTATAAGTGAACGTGCATTATTGATAAATATTTGTGTAGATATATATGGTATTTTTGTTTTGAGTCTTTGACATGCTTGCTAGTCCATATATGCTTTTAATTCAAAATTGGTATCTAACTTGTTGAGAATTTTTTGTTGATATCCCATATTTATCATAATACGTGTTAATGGTATCTTTTTCTCTCACATCATAAGTTGGTATCTATTTATCCTTGTGTGGATTGGTTGTTCTTCATTGTTGCCTATATTCTCAATTGCTCTTGTCACTTTACACCATCGCCTATTTAAGTGCTTTTCTTCATCCATAACCCTTGTTTAGTTTAGGGGGAGTATTTTTTTTAATTGGGGGAGAAATAAGTTATTTTATAATATTTAACCTTTATCTATTCCTGAACAAAAAGGGGGAGAAATGGTATCTAAACCTTTTATCTGGGGAGATTTATCTTGGGGGAGATCGCTATCCTGTTAAGTAGATCATGTTAAATAAAGGGGGAAATTTATTTTTAGCATTTAATCTTTGATATTCTCTATGCGTTTAATGTTTTGTTTAAGTGTGCAGGATTCTATCTTTAGTGGCAGATTGGTTAAAGCAGCAAAGCATCCTTGAGTTGAGTCAAGCGTCTCTTTTTATTTTATTTTTGGGTGGGATTGTGTCTAGGCATGCTTGGAGGCCCATAGGAATTTTTTGGGGGTTAGTTTTGTCCCGGAATAGCCAAAGGGGGAGATTTGTAAGGGAAAATTTCCAATCGAGTCAATTTGTATTATTGGCTTAATTTTGGACAAAATAATTTGAGTCATAGGATAGATGTTCATGTTGTATCAGTCAAGCCTATGACATTATAAGAGTTTAAGTCATGCATCCAAGAATTTAAAGTTTCATCATTGTCGAGTTTCAAGTTCCATATTTTACGTCATCAACTTTATATCAATCCAAACTGGTCTCAAAGGTATGAATGCAATTACATATATTTAGGACCTTGGATATTTTAACTGGGTGTATTTTTAATAAAACATTTTTTAACAACTTTAGTTTCTCTCATAAAATCATTTTAGTACTTTGTATAAGAATTTTGGGCTTAAAATGAAGAAACTGGACTTTTTGTAATGTCGTTCGAACGAAACTGAGATCTCGTTTGAACGAGATGACCAGGTCGTTCGAACGAACATCAAATGAGGTTTCAACGACTTTTTAGCAAAATACTTTGTTTTCATGTTCGAAGTTTCATTCAAACATCCTCGTTAGAACGAGTTTATCAAACGAGTTTTTGGACTTATTTTTCTTCTGTTTTCTCGTTCAAATAGTGTCATTCGAACTACCTGGGCGGGAAATTAAAATTTCGACAATTTTCTTTTTTAACCACCCTTCCCCACTATTTTTCCCACTAACTTTTACCAACTTTACTTAGTGCGGGAATAACATTTTTTCGTGTAACTTTTGTGATATTTTCTAAGTGTTCGAGAGAAAAATTGTTTATCTAAAAGTTGCTTTTTGTGTTCTTGAACTTTCATTAATTAATTCGTTTAAGACACAAATATACACCTATATGTTTGTTTAAATTCCAAGTTCTTCACAATATATATATATATATATATATATATATATATATATATATATATATATATATATATATATATATATATATATGTTTTTCTTGAGATTGTTTGACACCTGGCTCTTCTCTACCCATCAAAGGAGATAGTTTGGGTTTTTTCTCTACCCTAAAAAGAAGATTGGTATTTGTTGCGGCGTTCTCATATGATGAAAGGCACCGTTCTTGGATTGACGGCAATCGAACCCCATCGGTGGATTTCGACACTACGGTGAAGTCCATAGTTATCAACTAGGAGGAGGTTGAAGCAAGAAGGAGCGAAGTCTTAGACGAAGTCAAGTCGTTTTTGTAAGTCTTTTGTCTTGTTTTTGTAAACATACCATACCTAGTGGATTTATAGGTAGGGTCGTCCAAGGTTTTCCCCGTTGTGGGTTTTGCTCGTATATCGCAGCATAGTGTGTTTGTGTTTATTTTTATCTTCCAAAATCACCTAGTTGTATGCTAAGGTTTAATCAAGATTAAAAATAGTTTAAACGCAAAATAATTTAAATTGGTGCCAGTTTAATTTTAGGTAAATTTAGTTTAATTTAATTCAATTTTGAACTTAATTAATTTGACAAAATTCATGTTTTTTTTGTTGGCTATATCTAGACCTTGAATTGAATTAATTTTTGTTTAAGTGGAAATTAAAGTATTGGTATAGTTTAATTTCTCATGTAGTTTAATTTAATTTTTATTTGGTTGATTTTGCTTTTAAAGAAAAGAAAATTAAATAATTTTTAAAAACAATTACAGTTTGGAATATAATTAGACCATCTAATAATTTGAGTAGTTTAAAATTTTGGGGCATCCACCTCTTTCAAAATCCTTGGGTAGCTTATAATACCCTAAGACAACCTTGAATGGCTTATAATTCAAGAAAGACTTAGTTGGTTTATAACACCCCAAGACAACCTTGAGTGGCTTATAATACCCCAAAACAACCTTGATTGGCTTATAATTCAAATAAACTTTGAGTGACCTATAATACCCCGAAGACAACCTTGGATGGCTTATAATTTAGAAAGCCTTGGATGACTTATAATACCCCAATGTAGCTATGGGGGGAGGGGGTGGATTCTAATATTACCCCAGGAGGTCACATAATTCAAAATGCTAACACTAGCTTAACGATTGCAGCCTAGTAAAATAATCTAAAGCCCTCACTCTATGGACTTAGAGTCCACAATATCTATGTAAATTTCGTTTTATTTATCCGTGAAAGTTCTACCTAAGTTCACATAAGTTCAAATGGGAAAATCATACAGATCAAGTCCTCAGCAAGCATACTAAAATCTACTATATCAATGCCTCTATGGACTAAAGTTAAGCAGTTAAATAGTTATAACTACCAAGTCTAACCATAAAATCATATAAGTTTTAAGACATGCAATGAGATATAGAAGACTGTAACAAGGGCAATATGAGTCGAATTCCTCCGTCACGGGCCGACCCTGAAATTACGAAGGGAGGGAAAACAGGAGAATTCCGTCCTTCCCACGCGTGCAGGGATTTAAGGATATGGGAGTCCTCTTTCCTCTACTCGCACTGAATCTCTTCATGGGTTGCCTCGGATATAAATTGCTCATCGTCAAAAGGGAATAAACACGGAGAAATGGAATTGTCGTCCTATTTTGCTCACCTCAAAACTGGAAAAAGAAATGTAGTCGTCCTGAGAGAACAACATAAAAAACATATTGATACGTATAAAACCAAATGAATCAAGGGTCTAGGGACTAAGTTACTAAATGTGAAGGTGTTAGCAACCCATCCCGCCTTTTCAGTCTTTCGTGGGCTATGATAATATTCTCCTTTTTCTCCAAAATGTGATACGTGTGTACATATGTGCAGTGTGAATAATGAGAGAAAGAAATCATCCGACTCACATCATGGGAAAGACGTAGAAAAATCATCCTAAGGTGCATATAAAATAAATAACATAAAAATAAATATAACGTGAGTGTCTGTTGAATAACAAGTCACTATAAAGAAATAAATGTGTATGTCGAGCGGAACAAGATTATGTAGAAATTTGTGTACTCACAAATACTAATAAATACAAGAAAGGATAAATTGAGAAACTAGGACTTGAATCCTAAGATTGGCCTGGGATGCCTACATAGCGGAAAGGGCATCAAAGTCCACGTAGTTCGATAGTACACAAGGGTGGGGTTTAACCCATAAATCATAATTTAGGACTTTCTTTAATTTACTTTTTAGAAATTGTGCACAAGTGTAGAAAGTGTGAAAAATGAGGAAATCCCAATTTAGGGTTTAAAAGAAAACCTTTTTTTGGATTTTTTATATTTTATTAAAATGAAATTTATGTGTACTAAATACTAAAAATGAGATTGGTTTTGATGTGGGAGAATGAAGTAAATATATATAAAAAATGGAAGGAAAAGTAAACAACAAATACTTATCAAGTGAGATGTAAATGAATAAGGGTAGCCTTTTTAAGAACTTTAATTCTTATTTTCGGTATGGTTATATGGTGGTGATGTAAGGATGGAAAGTGTAAGCTAACGATGTAAGAAAATGGAGAGAATGCATGCAAAAATGGACTTTCGGTGCACTAATTACGAGGTGAATGTTCTGATTTCAGAAAAGGGACCCTTTGAGAATGAGGTCATGGTCTCCTTAAATAGTAAAATTTAGGATTTAAGGGGTGCCGATTAACATGACCCCTCTCCTACCTATCGGCATATCTCCTACCTTATTGGCCAACGAAAGCACACCCCACAAATAGGCGGGGATCAGAGGTGCCTATAGGCAGTCCGAACGTACTTTTTCAAAAAATGGGCATAAAGTGCAAATCCTAAGTTCGAATAGTGCACGGATGGTACAGTTCAAAAGTGTATTTAGACACTACAAGAATACATTATGCCACCCCCTAGGTTCGACAGATGACCAAAGTCAAATGGGGTTTGAAAGCGCTTAATGGTCTCTGAATAGGAGGTTTTCAGAGTAAAAAGTGATGTTCGTGCAAACCGTGAGGTCTATTCACACATGGCATTGACCTTTGGAAAGGGAATTCATAGCCCTATGAGATTTCATTGAGCTTTGATTATGTTGAAAAGTTATCTGAGGTCTAACGAGGACTGAAAGCACCTGATGGCCTCCATATCAAGTTTCAGAGTAGAAAGGCACATTTGTGCGAATCGTGTGGCTGATTCATGCACGATATATATCATCGAAAAGGAGATTTAGAACCCCACGAGACATAATTGAGTTTAGCTGAGGTTAGAGAGTCAATTGAGGTCAAAGGGGGCTCGAAAGCGCCCAGTGGCCTCTAAATTAGGTCTCCGAGTGGGACCTAAGGTCTCACGGTGGAGGAGAATTGTTAGGTACCAAGGAGGTACTTTTAGGGGGTACTAGGATAGGATGTCTATAGCGGCAACATGCAACATGATTATAACATATCGCAGCAGTAAAATGTTCATTACTGAGGCAAATTAAATTGAAAACAAATTTACAATTACATGGTTCAAAATAGAGGAGTTACAATGTGAAACACTAAGACTCTGTTTCCTCCTCCTCATCATTATCATCACCCTCTGCAGTTGTCTCAATCTAAGCTTCCTCAATCATAGCTGTCACATCCTCCTCCTTTGTTTATGTTCAAGATAATCCGCAGCCTTGAGTTCCTCCACACAAAGCATGTTCTCAGCATCTATGAACCTCCATACATATATATTTTCCTTAGCATTCGAAAATCTCTTTCCAACCTTGTGCCTCATCTTTTTTATAAAAATGGATGTATGCCTTATTCTGGAGGAGGAAGAAATCTTGTGAAGTCTTGAAGTGGGCAATAACATCCTAAACGACCTTCTTCAAAGTTGTGACATGTTCATAACTCTTCCTTTGCAAATACTCAACATGATCGTCAACCAACATCTTTATCTCCTCGGGATGGGCTTGGACTAGGCCTCGAGTTTTCAAATCATGTTAGGCGGATTTATCTTCACTGGTCATGCCTGCCTTCTAAACTCCAGGAACTTAGACTATAATATCTTTAGTGAATCCATGACTACTTTGAATCTAAGCTCAACCTCATGCTTGTCCCTTTCAGCGGCCTCAATTTTAGCTTGGGCATCAAGGCTATGGGCTTGATAGACAACAGTTGCAGACTTCTTTCCAGCCTCAAAGGAGGAGACCTTGGCACCTTTGAACTGAGACTGGTGAGAGCTTTCCGTGACCCTATAAATCTTGTAGAGACCTTCATATTTTTCCCTTTGGCTCATATTTATCTTAGTATCCTGGAGAAAGGAAAATGGCAGTGTGAATACAAAAACAAAAATAGTCTACAATCTATTTTAAAAGAGTAGTGCAGTATCTTACTCTGAGGAGGTAGTGAAGTGTGTATTCCTCCGGATCTTATACCTCATCATTAATAAGGTATTTCAGGTCTTCAAGGTCTGTGACCTTCCTCATCAATGACACTATAGGGACTATGGTTTCCTAGGTAGAATTAGAATCTGGTTTCCTCAATCAAGTCCACAAACATCAACCTCCATCCCTTTTTGCCCTACTTTACGGGGTGGGCACATTGGCATTAACAACAACAGTTGTCTATGGAGGAGATGCTGAGATTAAATTATGGAGGGGACTAACTGGCCCATGGTCTTCCCCTTATTAGGGAAGATAGTGAAATTGAACGACATATCCAAGTAAAGGTATTCACGTATGTTGTACATTTGCACTTGACACATTAGACACACATGCATATATATATATATATATATATATATATATATATATATATATATATATATATATATATATATTGATCTATGTTTTTAATTGTGTGACTAATTAATTGTGAGCCTAAACATCTTTTTCTAAAAAATGAAATTACATTATTTTTGCTAAAAATAATTTTTTAATAAAAATGGTTCAAGTTTTGTTTAAATTGAGTTTTCTATTTTAAAAGTAATTTTTGAAATTGATTCATGAAACTAATTTTTCAAATTTAAAATACTTGGTAAACAATATTGTTGTTGAATTAAAAAGTCATTTGGCCGATTTTTTGTTAAAAGTGATTTGACCATTTAATTTTCGTTCTTTATGAGATAAGGCTTTGAAAAGCCATTTACCTTCCATGAGATTTACTTGTACATATATAGTTCACTTTTTTATCCTTACCTATAGGCTAGTACCTATACACTTTTGATGGTTCCATTTATTACTTTTCAGCCATTCCCCATTCTTTTAGCCTTAGGTAGATTTCGGCCATATGTGTACAACCTGTAGCAGCGACTTGACCTCATAGCTGTTATAGGATCTTAGGTTTACTTTATCGTAAACCTTAAGGAGTTTTTTTTACCTGCTTGGTTCAACCATACCCATTATAGCTGTCTGGACTGGACCACTCGCTACCTGCTTTGATCGTATTGGATTATTACCTTTGTACGTTAGTAACCTTATGTATCCTAGATGTTATGATTTAACCAGTCATAATCTTTTGATTTTGATATTGACCGAGAACAGCTATACTATAATATGGTTTTTACTGTTGGATTTTAGTACCAATTGTCCTCATTTTGGTTATACTCTTTTAACCGCCAGTTAATTACTTAAATCCTTTTTGTTTAATTTAATTGTATGCCACCTGTCATATTATATCCGTTAGAGCTTGTTACCAAAACCCTATCCCAGTTTTCTTATTTTATTAGTGGTTTTAGGTTCTTGAGATTTTTATAACAGACTTAATTTGTTAAGTCGTTAAATCTGTTAATTTTTTTAACTCGTTTTAATCTCAGCCCTAGGATTAATAGCTTTTAATATGAACCCTTGATTTTAAAGTTTCTCGAATTTTGTTTTCTCACCTATATAAACATTTTGAGATTTTATTTGAGTTAGATATTCAGATTATACTTTCTAGAGTGAGAAACACAAAAGAGAGTTAGAATTTGTAGAGAGAAAAATATAGAGAATTGGAGAGAATATCTAAGAGAGAGATTGAATGTTATTTTACACACATTATGTTTATTTCTACTTCATCCATTTTCTTTTTTTTTTAAATTATCAATGATCTTACACATCATCTCATAACTTTAGAGATTGAAATATTGTGTTATTGTAGAGAGAATTTATGTGCTTTCGTGCTGAAATAATTTTTTACAAAAACTAGAATTCCTTAGATTTTTAGATCCGAATTTTATTGAATATTTTTATGATCTAAATATTCTGATTTTGTGTTTGATGCTATATGATGTTTAAAATCAGAATTTCTCCGGATCTTGCATGTTTATTGAAAATCTTTCAAAAGATTTGTTTTCTCATATTTGTGAAATTATTTGAAAAACACTTTCCTCATAAAATTAAAAATAGATTTTTGAGAGATTGAGAACAAATTTTAAATGATTGAATAATCTGGTTGTGTCTCCATGATAAGTGTTGTATGTATTTCTTAGTTTATAAGATTTATGATTGAAAATTTATTTTGTAAGTTTTGTAGAAAACTTAATTGATTGTTAATTGAAAATGTATTTTTCTTAAGTTTTTATAGAAAACTTATTTGCTTGATTACAATTGCATTTTTGTTATGTTTGTATAGAAAACGTATATGCTTGAGATTTGAATTAAGTTCTTGCATGGTGTGCATTTAGAACATAATCACTTGCACATTTTGCACAACTAGTATGTTGTTGAGAGATCAGTTTTGACTGAGGTGGAATTCGCTAAAACAAGAGATAAGCAGTTAAAGCAAAGGAAACTGTCAGGGAGATTAAAGTATCAGTATCAGAAATGCCATGGAGGAAAGACCGAAGAGTTTTATGCTCGGGAGAAGAGATAACTCATCTAGGTATATTTTTATGTCTGTTTTACTTAGGATCTTGCGTTGCATGTTTTGGTGCTTATAACTCTTGTAAAATTGTTCATAGTGGAATTTTTGTTTTGTAGCGTAGAGGTCACCGTGGATGTTTTCCCTAGTTTGGGTTTTTACCACCTAAAAAAAATCATAGTTGTTATTCTTCTTTTCCTCATCTTATTCTTTGTATGATTTAGAGTTAAAATTGTTACATGATTTAATTACTTGAATTGGAATAATTCTTCATATGAGAAATATTGGATTGTAGCGTAATAAATCAGATTGTTATTAATTTGACTTTAGAATAGATCAGATTTAATTGATTTTAATTTTCGCATGTATTAAAATCTAATTAGTTAGATAATAAAGTTTTTCTTGATTTGATTATGTACATGTTATTAGAAAAACTTTCATGAAATCAGAGTATGTTCATTTGCGCGTATGGCTTTGTTTCATGGGCACATATCCCTCCGGGATTTTTCAGATAGACCATTCGAAGTAAGTTTAGCCACAACGTCATCAGACATAGTGACAGTTGGAGGGCCAGCACTAGTAGCCTCCACTTATATGCCATTAGCAACAGTTGAGGCAGTATCTTTATCAGCCGCCCTATTTCTTTTCTTCCTCAACTTTGTGACTACCTTATCCAACCTCCATTTGTTTGCGACAGTCACAAGATCATGCGGAGTCAGAATCAATATAAACGCAAGCGGGCCACTCCTTCAGCTATAAGTCCAACTTATTTTCAAAGGTTTGATTTGAAACACTACGAGAGGAGAAACACCAAAGTTCCCCTTCCAGAATTCCTCCAAGTATGTCCAAGTATTCCAATGCATAAGGTCACAAAAAGGACCTATAAAAGCAGAGGGGTTCCACAGTTAGAGGGCTACAACCTTATAATCAAAATACATGAAACATAAGTTCAAAAAGAAAATGCCTCATAACTAGAGGCTGCAACATCAAGCATAAGTTAAGGTCATAACCATGAAAAGAATCTAACCAGATGATAAGGCCACAACTAGCTATCCAATGGAAATACCTAGAGGCGGCCTAAAGGAATAAAATATGAACGTTTAAAATATTTTGATCCCCTACGATAAAAAATCATAAAAACTAGGGTTTTGGCCAAAAACACCCACAAAAGTTACCCATATTCTTGGCCCAAACAAATGCCAAAAATGGTTTTAAAACCAAACCAAACCAAATTACACTAAACACATCTTTAAGCCAATTTCTACCCTTTCAAATTCCCAGAAACACAAAAAATTATGCCAAAGAGAAATAAGACGATTCCACTTCCATAGGGCTTTAACCCAAATAAACCCAAATTTGAACCTATTTTGTATGCCAAATCAAAGCAGAAAATCAAACCAATGCTTATTTCAGTTCAAATATACGAATCAATGCGAAAACCAAAATAAAAAACACAATCCAAATTCTATGCAAGTAGAATCACTTCTACAATCCCATTTGTCAGTTGTTTATATAGCAAATTTTAGGTTATTCTTGAATGATTTTCCATTTTCAAACTTCATGGATTAGAATAGTACAAATCAATAGAAGTAATTGAGGAAAATAGATTACAAAGTAAGAATTGAAAGAGAAATAAAGATAAACTAACCTAAATCGAAGAAGAAAGCATAGGAAAGATCCCCTGCAGTAGCTTGAAGTCGCGGGAGAAGGATATTTGTTTGCCTGAAAAGTTGTTTGTTTTAAATGCTTTCAACATTTTGGGTCGGGTAATGAGATCACGACCTCACCTTATTTATATAAGAGGGCACCAAATGTCAAAATGAAAAAATAGACTACCACAGCACCCATGTGTACAAGGTCACTTCATTAACTAGAAAGTACAATTTATACCGAATCAAACATGGCCGCGACATCAGGTCAAATATCCATGAATAGGAATAAAGCCCCATCACTAAATCACTTAAATCTTAGCACTGAGGCTTGGGGGATTTTCATATAGACAAAATATATCCACCTATAAAAATATGACTCATAGCACAAAACTCACAACTAGGATAAAGAATAGTGACACAGAAGGAAAGGTTATTATGCTCATGACACATTCTAGAATATAGACAGGCCACGGAGCTATGAACCATAGAAGCAGCCAACATAGGCCACGAACCAACTAGGGGTAGGCCTCGGTCATATCACTCCACCATTAACAGAATGAATGTTGCAAACATCGGTGCCCCTTTCATAGACCTTGACACATTAGTAATTTTACTGCTAGTTGTCCACCTTCTAGAAGGATTTCATCTCAACAGTACTTATCCATATATCACGTGAACCATGAACATGATACTCCAAATAATTCCTATAAATAGAGGTCCTCACTCCTCATTTAAGGGGGATTTTGGTAATCAAGCTCTACCACACTCTCTACTCTCTCTCTCTCTCTCGCACACACATACACACACACACACACACACTACACATGAGAACATACTTAGGTTACCTGCTTCGATCACTTGAGACAATCCAGTCCATGGACTCTCTTCGGCTTAAGAAATAAGGCCACATCCCCCTCATCACAAAACTTGCATGTTCATGAATATAGCCTTTTTCTCTTTTGTATGCCTCTTAAGGGCACAAAATCTTGTATTACTACATACAAATAACGAGAATAAGGGACCAAAGTCGATGTAGGCTCCTTTATATAGCCTAACCACTCTATATCTCGTGTTATATATCTTCAACTCTATTTTATTCTATTTTCTACACTTCTGACTGTCGATTATAACTTTGATGGCACGAATCATTCTTATAGATCCATTTTTCGACATATATATATATATATATATATATATATATATATATATATATATATATATATATATATAAAATAAAGTATAAAACTTATGTATGTCATAAGATGGAAGGGTGATGTCAGCAATATGATTTTATCTTGCAATGCCTATTTTGCCCTTAAATTTTTTGGTTTCCCCCTCTTTTGACACACATTAATTTATTTCCCCCTTCTTTTCAAATTTTAAAAGCAAGGGTATAATAGACTTTTCAACCATTCTCACACTTTACTCTCTTATTTCCCCTTACCCGTCTTCTTTTTCTTCCTTACTTTACTCTTGGCAATGAACAAGGAACAACAACGAACCACCAACGAGTCTGACCTAAACTCTAGCAACAAACAACAACGACTAAGAAGGTAATTTCTTTTGGCTATACGTTTTCTCATTACTTTGTAGCTCTCACACCGCCGCACCACGTTGTTGCTCCACTCAGATAAATTTTAAATGGTTTAACCTTCTAGATGCCGCTATGCTGGCTCCTAATGAAGTCTTTACTGGCAAAGGGGGTATCAAAGACGAAGCAGAACTAACACAAGCAAAGAGGAAGAGAAGAGCTACCAAGAAAAGAAAACTTAAAGCTGAAATAGTGAAAAAGATGTCAAAAAAGGCACGAGACAAGAAACTCCATACCAGTGACAGCAAGGAGGAATTATGATTTACCAATTTGATGTCGTTTAATTGAAGTTTTTGCAGTAGATTTGGTTTTATCTCCACAGATTTAGCTTTTATGCTTGGTTCATCTACAATAGAAGAATTTCTAAACAGGGGAAGATCTCCGCTTTTAAGTTCTAAGTCGGTTGGAGATTTGATGAGCATTCTTCCATATTCGAAAGAGACCTATCTCACCTGATTAAACTTATTTTTTATGTTAATGTGTTGAAATATTTATGGCTGCAGATAAGGTTAATGTGTTGAAATATGTCAAAACAGGGGAAGATCTCCACTTCCATACTGCCCGGAGACGATGGTTTTGTTGCCCGTGGCAGCCAAGACGGGGTTCGTGCGCTAGACGCGGGGGGCAATCATGTGGTTCCGCGTGAGGTGGAGTGGATCTAGGGAGAAGGAGAGATTGGACGGTTAGATGTTGTAAGGGTGGAGTAGAGTTGTTTTAAGTGGCTGTGTCGGTGAACCGGAGGTTTGTTGATTTTTTATGTTGTTTTTGGTAGCCAAAAACCATAGGGTTTGTTGACATGTATCGATTTAATTACTTTTTGTATCTATGTTTAGGAATATTGGATCTATGATTTATGCTTTCTGTATCAATTTTTATTATTTGTGGTTTTTCCAGGAAATAAAGATGTCATCTCTGTGATTTTTTTTGTTTTGTTTTGTCCTTACGGTTGGGTTTTCTGATGTTGTTCAGCTGTGTTTTTTGTTGATTGGTTGGCATGGAGGCGGGATACACGTGTTTTATATCCTTAATTTTTTTATATTCTTCGTGTATTGTCTAGGTTTTCGAAGTTGTTTTAGGATGTTTGTTTGGGCCTTTTCTCTTGGGCAGTTTGTTGCCTTTAGAGATGGGCTGTTGTGTAAGGTGTTAGGCTTTGGGCCTTTGTGTTTGGATTCTTGATGTATTTTCTTGGGTTATTTCCTTTTTTTATTTAATGAGTACATTTCATCAAAAAAAAATTACGGAGTTTGCTGATGTTGATTGACCCATTTGTTATGTTCATCTCTATGCACACAGCTTCAATAAAGTCTATGGTGGGGTTGTCACGGTCAACTTTTACTACTATTGCGGATTTTAAATATGTGTGCGTGGTGTGCGTCTGTTGGTTTACCCTTGACATTTTTCGGTGAAAATGGGTCATATTAGGTGACATTTGCCCGTGAAAATGGGTTTATGCTTGATCATCTGTGGCAAATGGAAGTTTAGTTTTGGTATTTTTTTATTTGCATTCTTTTTATGTATTTTTTTTAACAAACTAAAATAACATAATGTTTTCAAAGTGTAATCAAGGGAAATATTATTATTGCTAAACTGTGGTATTAGTTTATATATGTTCCTGTAACTTATTTTGATTATTTTTGTGGCTAAAAATGATACATGTGTGTATGTGGATACCGAACTTTTGGTAATGTGAAAAATAATTTCATAAACTTCTTAAATTTCTTCAACCTGGTTTGATGGATTACCTAATTTTGGAAAATTTGAAATACTAAGTATAAAACCTCAAACAAATTCGTGCTAAATTCTAATATTACATGATATTTGGAGGAGTTAAAAAAGAAGTTATGAAATTTAACGATTTTGGAAAATTTTCAGGGTTTTATTTATGTTTTGTGAAATATCAGATCAGGTTGTGATGGTTTCAAAGTTATGTTTAGGTATATGTCAAAATCAACTGGTAGGAAGAAGATAATGATGATCTCTATGAGAATAGATTGGATATTGGCTCATCCATGACCTTTTTTGAAAATTGAGTTTTTTTATTGTTGAATTTATGTTTACCTAAGTCAATGTAAAGGTTCCACTTGATTCAAGTTAAATATTTTTATTTTTATGAAAAAGGTTCGTATTTATGAAAAAAAATGTTTTAATTTAACTGTTATATAATACTTTTTATTTGTAAAATTTTTTGCAACCATTAACTTTTTTTTAAAATATATAAAATAAATTGTATTAAAAAATAATTATAGAAAAATCATATTTAAACTCAATCCCAATGTTTATAGAGTTATAAGGGCACTTTAGATAGTAGGTGAAACAAACTAATGGATTTGTAACATCGTCAAACATTTTCGGCGTCGAATAATTACGTATAAATGACCTTAAATTACAAAGTGTTATGTAATTGGCGACACGTTTAAAATATAATTCATCACGGGAACAAATTTATCGCCGTGACATTGGCACGAGTACAAAATATCACGGGAACTAATTTTTCGTCGTGCCAATGGGTTTTGTCCTCCTTGCCATTTTACGGTGTTTGACTATAAGGAGTTGGATTCTTTTAGGTTCAACCTATTATGGGTTATATGTTAACTTTTGTATGTAATTATGTTAAAAAATAGATATATTGTTAATTATTTGAATTGGTTCAAGAAGTAGAAAAGTAACAACATTATATCACATGACATGTCGTGACCAAAAGTGTGATCACTCAAATGACAATTTTCGTCGTGCCGGTTCCCTTTATTTATAATTTATTATATGTTGATTGGTTATAACTGTGTCTATGTTCAATTGAGTGGTCATGTTGATAATCACAATCTTCCTCATTTAGTCTTGGAAGTTTGTATATTCAATACCTTTGGTCAATTTTATGTTTAGGTGAGGGTTGTTTGTTGGGGTGTTTATGGTGGCGTTTTGCAAGTACAAGTACGAATATTGGGGGTAAATTTATCATCGTGCCTTCAGGCACGGGCATACCCCAGTATATATATATATATTTGACCTATATATACATAAAAACAAACACGCAAGAGCACACACACACACACACATAAACATAAATATATATACATACAAATATATAGATACACACATAAAAAAAATTTAAACACAAGCACATAACACACACAAGCAATAGAAATCATAAACATATACACATGCACACACTAATTTTGAAATCAAGAAAGAGAGTAAGAGAGAGAGTATTACTGGTGTAGGTGAGGGTGGATTCTCCCATGAGAGAGAGAGAGAGAGAGAGAGAGAGAGAGAGAGAGAGAGAGAGGCAAAAATCATGAGAACTGTATAAGAGGGAGAGAGAGAGAGAGAGAGAGAGAGGAGTGAGAGATAATAAACCGTGAAATGAAAAAACATAGGTGAATTTCTTTTATAGCCAAAGAATGATGAAGATCTCGAGCCGTGACTATGACTATGACCCTTTCACTTACCAAGTTGGTCATGGCTAGAAGCCGTGACCATTCCTGTGACCCAATCATGTACTGCCATTGGTCACGGTCCAAATCCATGACCATTTTCCCATAACAAATTAAACTTAGTTTTGAGGGTCACGATCTCAATCTATGCCCATGTTAGGCTCTCAATGGCTACAGGTGGGTCATTACCCAAAATCATGACCACCTAATTGAAAAAAAATGGCAACAAATTTCTTGCCAAAATGGCCATAGCTTAGTCACGTCCTTGAACCCTGACCCCCATGGTCACGGTCTAGAATTGTGATAAAGCCTCTACCTATTCCACCCTTGACATTTATGACACATGTGGTTATGTATTTTCTTGTGTGGTCATGGATTTGGAATGTGACCACCCTAGTGACATATTTGGATCGTGACCATTTTCGGTATATGGCGTACTAAATAATAAAACCCACGCGTTAATCATAGCTTACATCTAAGCCATATGGTCTATTGGGTCAAGTAATACACACTACATAACCTTTTAATGGATATTTTGGACCTACAAAACTTCACAATTTGGTAAAACGATAACCACATATAACTTTGAATTATATCTTTAATGGTGAAAACCCCACGTCAATCAGAGTTACAAGTCAAAGTTATGGAAAAAATATGAAACTATGGTAAAATATGAGTTGAGGCCAGTTGATATGCCTAAAGTGCACCCTCTTGCTCAGAGAAACCAACCTCGGCTAACCTCATAGCCGAGGTGACTAGAAGCCTGTCAACCACTTCACTCAGAAGGTCGGACACAGCCAATAGTGCAACTATCACCAACCTCGTTTGGGAATCACCTGAGGACACTAGGAACTCATGGGTTTCGGCCTAGGCTGATGTTGCAAGTCATCAGTCGAGATCAGTAATGCTGCATGTGATCAATCATCTTGCAACGTCAGCATCGACCCAAGTCGATGTTACTTAACCTCAGCTAGCCTTGCCGGCCAAGGTTCTTATGAATAACCTCGGAGCAAAGCAACAGTTGGACTTCACCAACCTTGTACTCTGTCAGGCCGAGGTTGCACCAATCAAAGAACTCTGGGCATCTACAAGCACGTACATGGTTCGGTACATATGGACAAATCTGTTACAACTGAACCATTCCCTCCACATGAGGGAATATTGAGGTCATTGTTGTTTACTTAAGATCAGCCAAGTGTCAACCTTATACTGGTGGGACCTTCATGCACATGCTCATTTCATGCTTAGGGGGTACATTACACCCCCTAAACACTATATAGATAGGTCATCCTCTACCTTATGGAGGGGCCAAAAATATAAATCCTATCCAAAAATCTGTTGCATTCACAGTGGAGAGAGAAAGAGGAGTGATTGTATTACTAAGGCCATTAGAGCCTCATTTGGTAGTGATATTTACACTCACTTGCACAGTGGATGTAGGCAATCGTCGAGCCACTTATATTGCTGTGTTTATCCCCTTATCCTCATCTCCTACTATATATATATATATATATATATATATGCTTTTGTGCTGCCATTGTTATCACTTGTTTGTGCTTGTTAACACCTTATCTGGTGGTGGTGTTTCTAGCATCATCATTTTGGCACCGTCTATGGGAATGAGAATATTCATCTCTTCCTTTCCTATTTTAACCTCACCAGAGACTCTGGTGGTGAACCAGGCATCACCCTTTGTGTGGAGTTGTTTCACTATTGAAAGAGTTCTTTCAAGGTATTTAATCTTTCTCATATCTTCATCACAAGCTCTTTAGCCCTAACATATGGCACCGGAGTAGGGCTGGCAATTTTTTACACGTTAACCTGTTTATGGTAATAACCCAAAATGACCCGAACTTGACATGATTAGCTTGTATAGATTTAAGAGTACCCAAAACTTATATTCAAAAAAAAATTAACGCGGCTCGAAAATGACACGACTAACTCGAATTGCCACCCCTACACCGGAGTTACCACCACCTCCTCCACCATCTGGTGTTGGAGGACCCAGTTCCAGCCAAGCACCACCCCAGTTCGAGATGGCTGATGTGGCAGCAGCGTTGAGATCATTGGCTGCAACGCAATAAGCGATGAAGGATAAGTTTGCCCAGCTAAGCCAAAATATGATGAGGCCACTAGGGATCTCACCGAAAATGATTACTCTGGCGGTTGTTCAACCACATCCAGAGGCCAGTGGACCACTCCAGGCACCCCGAAAGGACCAACCTACACCTCAATAGAGGAGGGACGTTGCTGACCCTAGGCGTTTGCATCTGGAGAGGTAAGGAAACCCTTACCCTGAGGATAAGTATGATGATGTCGAAGCAGATGATGCTCCAGCAGACTGATGGGAGCCATATGAGGTTTTAAACAACATAGTATGACCTCTATAGCAGAGACGAGGTTGCATATCAAGAAGGGCTAAGGTTGGTTATGCCTAGCCAAGAGGATCAGCTTTTAATCACTTAAGTAAAGGGTCGGCCTTTGAAAGGCTCAGCCCAGTTAATGATTTGAGGTAGAGGTTATCTAGGTAGATAAGTGAGGCTGGTTCTCAGAGGGGGGATGGTGAACATAAGCCTAGCCATGTCCTACCCCTACATGGCCCAAACTATGGCCAAGAGGTCAACAGCGGACGTTGTGATGTGGCTGAGGAACCCTCAGTCCACCCCTTGGAGGTGGATGGAGACAACCTCGGCCAGGACTATGTTGCTAAACCATGGAATGACTCCATCCAATGTGTATAAGATAAGACAAGGAACCTCATCAAAAGTCGAGACCCGCTGCAAAACGGGTCCTCAGAGGGCTCCCCATTTGTGGCAAGTATTGTGAACTTCCCAACCCCTACAAAATTCAAACCACCTATAGTGTCTCCAAAGTATGATGGGAGTACCAACTCGATACATCATATTAAGATGTATCAGTCTGCAGCTGACATTTATTCAATCTCCGATGAGATAAGATGCCGGGCTTTTTCAATCACTTTGACGGGAGTTGCGCACATTTGGTTCACTTCCCTTCCTAAAAATTATGTGGAACACTTTAAAGGTTTGGCTGAGCGGTTCATGCACAACTTATGTTTTGGGGTACGAACTTAGAAAAAGACAACCCGTCTACTCTACGTAAAACATGGCAAGAATGAGAGCCTCAGAGACTACATTGCAAGATTCAACAAGGAAAAGTTGGAAGTTAAAGACTACGAAGAGAATATAGCTATGACAGCCCTTATAGGAGGATTACAGAAAGGGAAGTTACTTTGAAAGCTTACTGAAGACCCTCCAAAATCCATGGCCGAGCTGTTAGCAACAATTGGTAGGGTTATAAACTCTGAAGAGGCAATGGATACAAAGTATGAGGATGAGAGCGAAAGTAGTAGTGGAAAATTTCAAAGGAAGGAGGATGGAAAAAAGAGGGCTGAATATGACAAGTTTGCACACTACACTCCTCTAACTATGAGTTGCGAACACATCCTCAATGAAATAAAAAATGACCGGTCCCTAAGATGGCCAAATAAGCTTAAGGCTACTCCGCATAAGAGGAATAAGAACTTATGGTGCGAGTTTCACCAAAACCACGATCATCTGACTGACAAGTTCTTTGCCTTGAAGGATGAAATTGAGAAGATGTTGAAGTCTGTAAAGCTCAAGAAGTAGGTGGATGGTAGAGCTTCTAAGGGGTGAAGAGACGACCCTAAAAAAAAGAGAAATGACAGGTGTCGAGAAGATTCCCCAACCAGAAGAGCTGAGGACTCAGATGATGATGATGACCCTGACCTCCCACCAAAAGACGGCAACATCCCAATGAAGAGGGTTAGTATGATGTACTTTGGTGTTAACACCATATGTGGAGGACTAGCAGGGGGTGGCTCCGAGGTAGCCGAACGCAAGGCTCATGTGGTAGAGGCTAAGTCAGTGATCAAGGTAGAGGTTGTGAATTTGGCATCTTCAGAGGTTAAACACGAGAAGAGAAAGAAGGTAGATATGGATACTCTCATACTTGGATTCTCCCGACTTTATTTTAAAGGTATCCTAGCTCCACATGATGACCCTTTGGTAATCACCACAAGGGTGCATGGATGTGAGGTACAGAGAATCCTCGTTGATGGGGGAAGTTTAGCATACTTAATATTGTAGCCCTGTTTTAAGAGCCTAGCACTACACCAAAATGGCCAAAATGTCACCTTTTTAGCCACCCTTGTCACGGTCATTGACCGTGAAAAGAATCTCGCGTTTTGTGTCACGGTCATTGATCGTGACAAGACCGTGACAAAGTGTTGTCACGGTCATTGACCGTGACAATTCTTAAAATAATTATCACGATCAAGGACCTTGACACGACCGTGACAATATCTTCAGTAAAAAAAGCCCTAGACTCTTTTTTCCCAATATTTTTGGTTTTCCTCTTTCTCTCTCTCTACAAGAGATTTCAGCGCTCTCTCTCTAAGGTATATTTTTTCCTCTCTTTCTCTTTCATTTCTATATGTGTGTGTATATATGTGTGTATATGTATGTGTATATGTGTGTGTATATATGAGTGTATATATATGTGCGTATGTGTATATGTGTGTGTATGTGTGTATATATGTGTGTGGTGGTGTGGGGTGGGGGAGGGGGCAGCGGGTGGGGTGGGGGGTGTACGTGTACGTGTGCGTGTGTGTCGTGGGGATGGGGTGAGGGGGAGGGGGTGGGGGTGGGGGTGGGGGAAGGGATGGGGGTGGGGGTAGGGGTAGGGGTAGGGGTGGGGGGCTGTGTGTGTGTGTCTATGTATGTGTGTGCATAGTGTCCCTTATAAAGAATTGATTGATTATTAATTTTTTTAGTAAATTTTCCCCTTATTGTAAATTAGTAAATTAATATATACTATATATAATTATTAATAATTGAATTTGAATATAAATAAGACATAATTAAATAAGACATACTATATATAATTATTAATAATTGAATTTGAATATACACATTTGTTGTAGACATTGCTGTTGGATTATTTTGTTTAGTAAATGTTGGGTTGGTTAGTTTTAAAAGTTGCATGACCACTAGATTATTGTCCATGTGGCGGTGGGATTTTTTAACTTTTGAATAATTAAATTTGAATATAAATAAGACATAATTAAATGAAACATACTATATATAATTATTAATAATTGAATTTGAATATAAATAAGACATAATTAAATGAAACATAGTATATATAATTATTAATAATTGAATTTGAATATACACATTTGTTGTAGACATTGTTGTTGGATTATTTTGTTTAGTAAATGTTGGTTTGGTTAGTTTTAAAAATGGCATGACCACTGGATTATTGTCCATATGGGGGTGGGATTTTTCAAGTTTTGAATAATTAAATTTGAATATAAATAAGACATAATTAAATTAAACGTACTATATATAATTATTAATAATTGAATTTGAATATAAATAAGACATAATTAAATGAAACATAGTATATATAATTATTAATCATTATTGGATTATTGTGTGTGTGGTGGGGGGCAGGGGGTGGTGTGTGTACGTGTACGTGTACGTGTGCATGTGCGTGTGTGTGGTGGGGGAGGGGGTGGGGACAGGGGCAGGGGGTGGTTTGTAGTAATTGTACATATTTGCATGTCTTCTTCTAATTTTTTTTATCTGTACTAATAATATTTTTTTATAGCAAATGTCTCCTTCAGGTATTCAGGCGAGGATGATGATGCTGGTTATGATGATGTCGCCTGGGCTCGGCGGTAGCGGACCCTAGGCTCCCCAAATATGGAAAATTTGGGATTACGTTATAATTTTTTAGTTTACTTATTTTACTAATCATGTGCTTTTTGTCGTTTCAGGCAAAGCTTAAGGAAGTGTATGAGTCGCAGTCTGATACCGATAAGGCGTCTTTGCCCACAGACGCACTCAGTCAAGTGCTTGGCTCTGATCCCAAGGGGAGGACAAGGGGGGGTGAGCTCGCGGGTGGCCAAATCTAGGATCATGGGATTGGAGACGAGCGACACCGGGTTGGCTCGAACGGTGGATTCACATGACGCGAAGCTGTCCCGTTTGGAGGCGACGGTCTAAGATATTTACTCATTCATGAAGCGTGCGTTAGGCGGAGACCGTAATGGGAAAGGGAAGGAGAAGGAGGTGGAGGAGGAGGAGGTGAGGGAGAACGAGGCGCAGGATGATGAGGATGTGGACCTCGCTGCTTCATCACCGACCCGTACGTACTTCGATGATCCACTTCCTTATTTGGCTCCCTTCCCCAGACCGATGTCGACAATTGGTTGGCCGAGCATGTTCATATTGGACGTATTTGATGGCCAGCGGATAGGACGGGAGTTGAGGGACCAGAATATCATCCAGGGTGGAATAGTTCATGGACGTGCGCTTCAAGATATCGAGTCCAGAGTGCTCGTCACGCATGTGATACCCGGGAAGGAGAACTCCCTATTGTGGTTGTGCGAACAATGCGGCACGATGTATATTAGTGGGTGTGTCAATTCGTATATCGTGTGGCCTACTCACCTCCTCACATTTACCCCAGACATGTAGTGACATTATTTTTAAATTGGTACATTTGAATTATATTTGGATTATATCGTCATGTATATTGTTTCTATTTTGAATATATATTTGCATTATCTTTAGTTTGTTTGGATATATGATGTTTGAACAGGTACAACGTTGCTATAACATGTACAAATATACTACTGGACAGTGGCAGTGGCCATACTGCCCAGCAGATTTTTTTTAAATTCTGCCAAGAATTGTCACGGTCATTGACCGTGACTAAAAGTGTAACGGTCATGGCCCGTGACACGACCATGACAAGTCTAACAAACTTGTCACGGTCAATGACCATGAAACGTCCGTGACAAAAAAAGTTGTCTTACCCCAAATTGTTACGGTCATTGACCTTGACAAGTTCAACTTGTCAAGGTCAATGACCGTGACAATTAGGCATATTTGGTGTACTGTAGGCCTTAGCAGAGCTAGGATTGTGCCTTATCATCACCCTTTGATCGGTTTCAGTGGAGAAAAGGTTCATCCGTTGGGCATGTATGAGATGGATGTAAGAATGGGAGATGAGTGGCCTAAGAGGTTGACCAGAAAATCAATTTCTTTGTGATGGATGAGAATGTCTTTTTAACTTACAACCTCATCATAGGAAGAGTATCCCTCAAAGAATTTGAGGTTGTGCCTTCAATAGTTCACCAAATGCTAAAATTCCCGACCCCCTATGGGGTAGGGGAAGTGCAAGATGACCAAACATCAGCGCGTGAATGCTACTTCAACTCTGTGAAAGAGAGAGAGGCTCATAAGAAGGAAACAACCACTTATAACATCGACACCTTGGACTCTAGAGATGAGACAAGGGTCAAAAAGGGAGAGGCCGTGGAAGAGGTAGAATACATCTCCTCAATGAGGACGAGCTAAAAAAATCATCTAAATTGGCAAAGCCCTAAGACATGAGTTCAAGCAAGAGCTGATGAAGTTTTTGAGGAAGAGACAAAGCATTTTTTCCTGGAGCCATACAGACATTCCAGGTATTGATCCTATGGTCATGTGCCACAAGATCAATGTTATGGAAGACGCAAAGCCCATCAAATAAAGGAGGAGAGTATATTAAAGAGAGAAATATGACGTTATCAGAGAAGAGGTCAGAAATCTTGAAAAAGCTAAGTTCATCAAGGAGGTCATAAACCCCGAGTGGTTGTCCAATGCAGTCATAGTGCCAAAGGCTAATGGGAAATAGAGGATATGCATAGACTTCACTGATTTGAATAAGTCTTGCCCAAAAGACAGTTTCCCCCTGCCTCGTATTGATCAAATGGTGGATGCCACGGCTAGACATGAGCTTATGAGCTTCATGGATACCTATTTTAGGTATAATCATATCTTCATGAACTCGAAAGACTTAGAGAAGACAGTATATGTGTGTTATAAGCTAAATAGTCTGCATTACCCACATCAATCTTTGTATATGTGTGTTATAAGCTAAATAGTCTGCAAATTTTTGTGGTGTTAAGCTGATTTATGTCGTACTGGGAATTAATGTTGTCTCGCTTGGAACCGATGTCTCCTTTGACAGAAAAATAGGGAACTTCACCAAATGTAACATTGGTTGGAGTTTCTACAATGGGGACCTTATTGTTTCATTGACCATGTGTTTTGCAATGTGGACCTTATTGCTTTACCAAATGAAATCGATGTCTCCTTTGTCTCGCTGAGATTTTGTGTTTCCTGAATGGTAAAGATTGCAGATCTTAGATATGTGTTTCCCGAATCTAGCAGGTATTTATTATTTTTACTTTTTTCCATTACTATGAGTAAATGTAGAGCATGTTTGCTGACTTGAAATATTTAGGAACCTCAAATGTCCGTTCAGTTCTCAGAGATATCTACAAAACTAAAGAAGCCAATACCACCGGCGTTAGCGCCGAATATGGATCCGACATCGCAACTTGCTCTTCCGATATATGAATTCAAAGAAGGTACGAGATATGCTAATGGAACGCGAATAGTTACCTCATTCAAATTTTGTACCGATAAAGAAATCAGAGCTCTGTAGATCTGCTTTAGAATCTAGAGTTTTAAGAGATTATAAGTTTTTTTATGGTGACAATTTCCAACACAAGCAAATGAACCACTCACATTGCATATGAAATGGTTTGAATTGGATTTCAGAAGAAAAAAAACAATCTAATTATGATTTGAATCAGACACAGTTGATATCTTTATCCAGATACACAATCTAATTTCGATTTGAATTTCAGAAGAAACAATCCCATTTCCTGTGGTATCTTTATCCAGATACACACATAGACATGGTTGCTTAATTTCCTTAAAGCCATGCTCAACACAATTAACAATTTTTTGACAATTTTTTTACATTTTTTGGAGATCAAATTATATTCACATTTTTTTAACAAGTTGATGAGTATGCTTCCCATATTCCAAGAAGCTTTAAATTGGAAAATGGAAACAGGAGACTGCAATATTTGCCACTGGTATCTAGATTGGTACTGAAATGTTGGAGAATCAAATTCCAAGCCTTCCCTCTCGATGATTAGGTCTTCTAGTTAAACATTTTAGAACTTGGGATACTTGATGGGATCTCTCGGAACAGAGCTTTTGCAACTGTTGTTGCAACTTCTGCAGAGTTCTTGCACTACTGCTGTAGACACGCCATACCTCAAAATTGTAATGGTTGCAACTGTTGTTGTAGACACGCCATACCTCAAGTTCTTACATAGTTCGCTTTCTCTAATTATCCTTCGTCACCAAAAACACAATTTGTTTCATAAATTATTACATGTTCTTTGATTAATTTGATAGGTTCAAACCTTTAGCTTCATCATTTAGAAGAAAAATGGTGGAAAATTTTACTTGATTTTGATGTTCTGAATTATCATTATACAATTTTGTTTTGGTTTTATTATCTATAGGATCTACTATTGTCAGTAGTAGGAGCTAATACATTTTGTATTTCACGGAGTCCTTAAACTTTGGAGGTATTGAGATTATAGTGATAAATCCAATTTTTTTAATTTCGTAATATATACCATCAAATTTGAATGATTTAATAACTTAGGAATCATGTTGGTTTGAAGTAGTCTGCAAGAAAACCCATGAGAATGTTTTTAATTTTACTGGAGAGGTTTTTTTCCAGATTAGATGTGAATGTGCTTTTTATATTTTGTTTACTATAAACATGATTCTGGGATTGGAATTACCCACTGTTTGTATCAACTGCTCTCCAAATGATAATGTTGTTTTATATCTTTATAAGTTTTGTATTTGGTTGAACTTTGTTAGTGCAGGATATTGTTTGAATTTTGTATCTCCAAATGTGATTGTGCTTTGTTAGTGCAAGTACTAATTTGTTAGTGAAGGACCTGGAATCAAGAGCCAGAAATCCATGCGATCCAATCATTCTTTCCCTTTTACAAGCATGAGCCTCTGGACAGTTTAAATTTCCTCAATTAAAATGGAAAATAAGGTTGATTTCTTTTGGAGATATATCTTTTAGGTTTTTTGAAAGAAACACGTGACACCCCTTTGTTAGTGCAAGTATTGTTTTGTTGGTTATCACTATTCAATCCTTCGATTTGTGTTTTGAGTTACTTTTCTCAGGTGATTTGAAACAAAGCTATTATTTTCGAATTTAAGTCCCGGACTCTAAGTGATATATTATGTATTTCCTTTTGTTAATATTATGTTGTATTGGATGCATCGGATTATAAGGGCTCTTTAACTGTTCATCATTGGGGTCTTTCAGTTCTTTGCTTCTGATGCGAGGATAAAGGCTATGAGTAAGATGATAATGGAATTTACAACTGAAGAGAGGAAGGCAACATTGGATCTATTGTTTTCGTATCAAAGATCTGACTTTGAGGGAATATTATGTTCAATGGATGGTACTTCTCATTTCTGCAAATTTATATTTCTGCTTACTATAGTATTCAATGGATTTTGTGATGAACACAAAAACTCTCTCTCTTTCTCTCCCCCCTCCCTCCCTCCCTCCCTATCTAAGGTGAAATATTCATTTTTCAGGTCTACCGGTGACAATTCGATTATTAGATCCGTCATTCCATGAACCGATAAACGAATCAGAGCTTCGTAGATCTGCTTCGAAATCTAGAGTTTCAAGAGATTATAAGTTTTTTGACGATAACAATTTCCAGCATAAGCAAATGAACCACTCATATATGCAATGATTTTTTTATCATTGCATATGAAATGGTTTGAATTGAATTTCAAAAAAATATTTTATATTAATCCATGGCCCCACAATAATTTTTCTACTTATCTATACATAAAAATGTGTTTGTTGTCAGTACATTGTTGTGCGATTTCAATACCTCTTTAGTATTTAGAGTTTTGCTTGGCAGACTAAAACTATTGACTTTGCTGAAAAAAATAGCAAATCGGGTCATTACTAGAGAATGTTTAGAAGAAGTTATCTTGACAAATCAACACATTCTTTCATTGATTCATATGGACTTCCACATGTTGGGCAGACTGGCCTTATATTTTGTAGTTCATTTTTTATTTTTGTATCATCACTGTTTTCTATGATTCTAATTAACCCCCTGACTATTAAATTTCAGACGATTAAACCAAATGAACCATATTGTACCATCTATGATGAGGTAACAAATACGACAACGAGTACCAAGTTAAAGGGTTTGGACCCTATAACTGTTGATTATGTTGCCATTGATGTGAAGAACAAAAAGAATCTACAAAAGGTTAATGAACTTTTATCATTGTTATTATTATTATATCTGGATATTGTTTTTTGTGTGTATTTCTCTATTAATGATTCTTCCCTGCCGTGGCTCAAACTTTGATAATTGTTTCTCATTGATAAGTGTGTTCACTTCCACTTTGAGAATTTTATTGATGTCTTGGCATTCATGCATATGTTACATATACAATGGAAAACTTTACATTTGAATAGATAGCATGGGGAGTTTGAATACGAAGTTGGGAAAACACTTATTTATTTAATTATTTTTCTTATTTTCTTTAGATTGATCAAAAGGTGATAGATTGCTCAAATTAGTACAACAACCAGTAGCATATTAGCCCTTTCATTTGAAACCAGTAGAAACAATTTACCCTGGGTATGAAGCTATATTAAAGCATTAACATTTGAGTTCTTTTTCTTCCATGTTTTCAACAGTACATGGACAACGACATCAAGAATGTCATCTGAACCTTTCATTAAAGTGGAGATAACATTCCTCAATCGAGTGAGTCAAAGGCTGCAAACACATCCCCAATCCCTGCACTCAGTTAATCCCATATTTTCTTATAACACAGTTAATCCCATCTCTTTTTACAACCTTGAACAGGTAAGCCTTGAGCAGGTAATTTTTATAAGCCTTGAATAGGTAACCCCATCTTTTTTAAGCTTTTGTGTTTATAATGTTTATAAGTTTTTAAGCTTTTGGACCATATAGCCTTGAACGGGTAGTGGCCTGACAATTGTGCTACGCACTTGCCCTTGGGAGAGTATCAGCTTTTAATGTTGCATCACCGTTGACTCGGATGTAGTGAAAAAGAATATCAGCCAAAGGTGAATTAAGAGAGTTGCCTACATTTTGGTATTTAGACCTAAACAAGCACAAGTTCGAATGTCCACAATTAATTACATTGTGTTGCTGAGCAGCCACTATCCACAGCTGCTAACACACTATTCAGCGCTAGCAACTTCCTGAAGCTACTTGCTATTGCACAATGTCGACAAATGCTGAGATTGAGAGTAATGGTATACATGGCACAAGTTAAGAAATGATTCGTTATATTACCAGGATTCCAATGCCATTTATGCTCCTCAACAACTGAGATGATAATTTTCGATGTCGTTACACTTTGATGTTTCCTTTATAAGATTCTTTAACGGTCATATTTAGTTTATTTCAAATTTACAATTGATTAATGTTGATTTAGTGAGTTAAATAACATGGAGATTTCAAAAACATAATATTGTCGTTTATTTTTTATTCAACGTTTTGTGGAATGTATTGTTGATGATATTCCTTATTACGTACATTTTTAAAATTAAGATATGTGTTAATTGTATAATATAAAATGGATTAGTGGGGACTATGGAGAGTTCATTTGATGGTACATCTCAATTTACTTACTCGATCATCCTGGTATCTATTATAATATTTCTATATACTATTGTTTTAGAAATTTGTTGAGATTCTTTGAGTAATTAGATCAATATTTGTTTGTACAATTCACTTTATTCGCAGTTTAGGTAGTAATAGCTACATGGTAGAACATAGTTTTCTCTTTTTTCTTCATTTACATACAATTTTCATATTCTTGCCTAATATTTATTGGTCGTGTGATGATGCAGGAAGTGTTGTAGGCATGCGAGTTGGAGTCACGACTTGCACAATTTTGGAAATTATGACCATTTTTTTAAAATTATACTTTATTTTGTTGGGGAATGATATGTTTTTGTTTTGTAATTACGTACTTCGTAAATTTTTTCCACTTTGCGATTACGTATTTTGAAAATTTTCGCAGTGCCTTCAGGCATGGGCATACACTAGTATATATATATATATATGAAGATGTTCAGAAGTGAACATAAAAGATGAATATTTTAATGAACCTTAACAAAAAACACCCAACAAGCCATCAATTTTACTTCATATATTGTAATTGGTCCGTGCTAGCGGCAACGAACACATCTGTCGATCGATCCCCCCCCCCCCCAACCCCACCACCATGGGCCATGGCAGCCTTTATGTCCCCAGAACATGCTGCCATGGTAGTGGGCGTGGGCGGGTGGGGGTGAGGTGTAAAAAAATATTCGATTGACACGCGTGTCTGTTGCAGCTGGCACAGACCAATTACAAGATAGGAATTAAAATTAATGGGTTGTTGGGTTTTTTTTTATTAAGGTTCATTCAAATGTTCATTTCTCAACCTCTCCCTATATATATATATACTAGGGTATGCCTGTGCCTGAAGGCACGCTGATAATTGCAGAACGACGAAAATTTCAAAGTACGTCATTGCAAAAAGACAAAAATTTCATTCCCCAACAAAAACTATATTTTTTTTAAAAAATATTCATAATCTCCTTTGTTTGTAGGACTGTCCACCCTGATTAATAAATAACAAATAATCCAACAACGTTCATATAGTCTAAATTCATCAAATAAACTCACATATAACATTAAATATACAATATTAATCAATCGAATTCACATTGTGCCTCAAATTAACAAAGTATCAATTCTATAAAAAAAAATGGACATGATCTCCTTTATTTATTGGACTATCCACCCTGCTTGAGGGGTAACAGAAGCAAATTATAGCTACTAAGAAAATTCTAAAAAAAATGTACCTAGTCTCCGGTACGTTCATCTATCAAAACCAAATTAATCAACTAAATTCACAAAACCATAATCCCATGTCTGAAACCATAATCTTCTTTAACCAAAATAAAGTTTAGTGCGGTGTCAAGCCTTTGGACTGTCATACTAAGTCCTCATCTTAGTTTGTTGACCAAAAGATTTGTAAGAATATATTATGGCTATCGATCGACAGTGGCATGCTACTGTGCACTGATTTAGCCTTTGGACTATCGTATGCACTGGTTGTTATTTCCAATGTACGGTTGTGGATTCATCAAACACAAATTAGCCCTGCAAAAAATGTAAATGAACTATCAGAACAATTCCAAATCCATCAAAAACAAATTAGCAAATATAATCAGTGAGAATTCTAATGTATTGTAAGAATTAAGAACTCAGTTATTCATATTCAAAATGCATCCAATATAGGCTGCAATCATAATCATCAAAATTTTGTAATAAATTAAATTCAAATCCATAACATACAAATCATCTAAATTCTGTAATAAATCAAGTTATAACAATTATAGAAATCCAATAAAAATAATTGAACCCACACGCAATATATAAACCATCATAATCATTCATATTGATTATTATTAAAAACAACAAACTAAATTTATACATCAATTGATCATATTGATTACGACATACTTATAAAGTAAATAAGCATGCCATTTCCCTTTATTTTCAACATATTCTTCCTAAATCGTATTCATTAAAAGTATTTACCTGTTCGAGAAGACTCGCCCCCTAAACCTCCTCGAGAAGACTTGTCCCTGTTCGAAAACCGGTCGCAGTTATAGCTTACAATACTATCGTCATTATTATAACACAAATACTTAATAGCAACCACAGTTCAGTACCTAAAAATACAATGAAGAGATAGTCAAAACAAACCCTGTTAAGGTCTATATCATTTGAGAAATATCAGAGGTCTATATCATTTGAGAAATATCAGACCCAATTCGAAAATTAAAATCATGAGTGTAGGGTTATGTGAATAAGAGAACTAAAGTGTTGAACATTAATAAGAAGTCCGTAACTTTGAGAAATGTGCAAAACATAAGGTGAAATAGAAAAGATCACTCACATTTGCAACCCTTCATCACATGAAAAGAAAAAAAAAAGAAAAAAAGAATAATAGATGAGAATTGATACTTTAAAGAATCTAACCAACAAATAAAGTAACTGAAACCGAAATAATGATCCAATGGAAGTGGGTTAATCCCAGTTAAACTCGGGAGCTCTATAACCAAAGAGTAATAATATGCCAACAAAAATAAAAAAAAATATGAAGCACACAATGTCACAACAGAAGTAAAATCGAAAAGCACTATGTCCAAAAATAAAATTTTTAACTGGGTTGTCCTTCCTTAAATATGAAGCACACAATCGTTGAAACTTTTTTTGGACAAATCGATGAAAAGCCATACAGTAAAAAAAATTACCTGTGCTGCTCTTTGTTGTTGTTGTTGTTCTTAACGTGGGTTCGCCGGATCTAAATAGATCAATAGAAATACCATATTCACAAAATTTGAGATACCCAACTGAGATACACAAAATCTGAAATGCACAAAATCACAAAATCTGAGATGCACAAAATCTGAAATCTAAGATACCATATTTAGAATACAGAATCAATGAAATAAGATTTTAAAAGCACCCAATTGCTCACCTTATTGCCCAGAGAAGCATATTCCGTAACCTTAAAAAACGAAACAGATAAAATATGAAATCGTTGGGTTTGGAATTTTGCCATATTGAAACAGATAAAAGGAGATAAAAATGAAACAGATATATTGAAATGTTAAAATAATAATAAAAAATAAATAAATGACCAAAGCGAGTATTTGTGATGCTTTGATAGTCGCGCGTGAGCTAAACCCGCAAACCCAGTGATAGAATCGAATCCTAATCCTAATACATAAACATGAAACAAAGGCGTCAAAGGTGTCGTGTTGGACCGAAACTCTGAAAGTTTGTCAAAAAAAAGGAGTTCCATCTCACCTTAACAACTCCATTCCCAGATTCAAACTTCATAAGGGTAAATTCTGAAATCCATCATATATTACGATTCTTTAATCTCATACCAACTTTCTACCATCCTTTAACCTACTCCTACTCCTAATGATTTATTATTTCTATATCTAAACTCTGATTGAAAATTATTACTACATAAATTGTATCAAAGAACGAAACAGATAAATACGAAATAGATAAAAGCACCCAACTGCTCACCTTTGTCAGATTTTTCGAACCAGATAACGTTGGGTTTGGAATATTTGGTGGGTTCTTTAAAGTCCTGGTCACCCCAAGATCCGGTGACTATGAAATCGATAGGGTCGCCGGGTTTGCAAATGTTGAGAGGGATGTTGAAGAGGGAGCGTAGATCTGATTACGCTCATACCGGCGTAAATCTGATTCAGCGCATTTCCATGATGCTCATACTAGCATAGATCTGATTCAGCTGCGTTGCGCCAGATGTAGAGCTCAGATTGAAGAACCTCTCAGTCATCTAGTGCTGTCGATTGTCTGTTTCGTTCCCCAACAAAAAAAAAGCTGAATCCGGGTAGAATAGTATTTTTTTAAGACGTTTTCGGGAAGAGTGGCGGGGCCAGCGACGAATTTGAAGACGCGCTCTCAGGAAGTGGTGGTGGTGGTGTGGCGG
The DNA here is from genome assembly GCA_949130495.1 of Sambucus nigra. NCBI lineage: Eukaryota > Viridiplantae > Streptophyta > Magnoliopsida > Dipsacales > Adoxaceae > Sambucus > Sambucus nigra. The sequence goes on along the minus strand of OX422212.1, from coordinate 548,053,360 downwards.
TCTTGGAGGTTGGCGGCGGTGGATCAAGTGACTGAGAGGTTCTTGTGGGTGGTGGGGATCTGGGTTCTGGTGATGGATTTGAAGTGGATATGGTTGGAGCTTACTAACCATTGTCAAGCCGACAGATAGTGATAGAGATAGAGAGAGAGGAGAGAGGGAGTAAAAGTGGGGAAAAGAAAATGAGACGGGTAGCGTTAGATAATTGAGTGTAAGGGTGAGAATGTGAAAAATACATTGAGTATATATATATATATATATATATATATAATAAGTTAGGGAAGTTTTTGAATTGTCTACACATTTTAACGGTCAAGATGTGTGCCACCTCCTCACATATTTTTACACATTTTAATGGTTTAGATCACTTCACATTCCTTTTTACAAATGTACCCTCACTAATTTGGTTTTCCCCCTTCTTTTTACCCACAAAGATTACACCTTCATTCAAAAATGAGGGTATTTTCGAAATTTGTCTCCCACAAACTATTTTACACACGTACGCTCTCACCTCTCTCCCTCATTCTCTCTCCAAACCCCACAAACCCACCCCGTCGTCCTCACGTCTCACCCTCATTATCTCACTCTAAACCCCCCAAACCCACTACCCTTCGCTGCCCTCCGCTGCCCTCCACCGCCCATTCAGGTAGTCTTTTCTCTCTCTCTCTCTCTCTCTCTCTCTCTCACACACACACACACACACCCACATCTCTGCCTATGCGGCTATGCCTCACACGCACACTATCTCACACTCGCACACATACACACACACACACACACACGCAGATCTATAAACTGAAATTGTTTGATTTTATATAAATCATACACACGCACACACATCTGGGGGCTAAATTTTTTCATATTTATGATGTTTTGTTTGCAGATCTAATGTTTTGAAGTGTGAACATGAGCCACAATCAAAGGTATGTGTTTTTTACATTCAGATCTAGGGTTGTATGAGTTGTAGTCAAGAACTTACTCAGATATTTTTTGGGTTCTTCTTTAGATAATCTGCCCATGTGTTTGTTTGGTTCTTCTTTAGACACGTACAAAGTCGTTTAAAAATCAATTTCAAATTTAGGTTTTTGTGTCAAATTTAGAAATTGGGGTTTCAAATTTGAGATTATTTATGTTTGTGTTTCAGATTTGGGTTTTCTTTTGAAATAATGGTTGTTTTGTATTTTCTCTTTCAGTTATACAATCCAGCCCTAAATATTTGATTTCACATGTATTTTTTCAGATATGAACACTTTCTATAAATTGTTATGTGAAAATGTTAGTATAGTAACAATTACTAAGCTTGAACACTTCTTATACAGAATAAGGAGCTACTACTAGCTTCGTAACCCAACATTCAATTCGAGAAGAATAAGACATAAAAGTCTGGGCCCAATTGGTAAGGTTTCAACTATACTTTATTATTAGATTATTTTTTGTGTTTGATATTAGGCTTCAACGGTACGGATCAACACATGTGATGTTTTTTTTTATCATTTAACTATTGTTTGAGTTGGAAGAGTTTCAATTTATTATGATAGCATATGGAAGGTAATATTTATCTATTCTCATTGAACTGACTATTTAAGTTATGGTTTTCCAAATTAGCTAGAGTGTTTTTCATATTCGGAGCTTTCATATACTAATTATTTTAAAGTTTAAAGTAGATAGGTGCTTGACAACCATGATTTCAATTTCAAATTTGAGGTTCTTTGTATTTCATTCTCGGGGATCCAAATTATTTTTTGGTGGATTGGTATATATGAGGTCTCAGATTTAAGATCAAGGGTGACTGAAATTATACGAGGTATTGGTCTCATTTAGCATTATTTTTTATTTATTTGATCTCAGTACTCTTTTAGTTGTGTTGTTTGGCTCACATAACTACGAGCTATATTTTTCTGTTTCTATTTCGCGATGACGAACAACCTATAAATTTTTGTTTGAAAGTTTTCTCTTGGTTATTCATTTTTCAATCTACTCATCGAACATAGGCAAGACATATTCATTTTGAGTTCTGACTTAAACATGGGACATAAAAGCACTTCTTTTGTTCATTAAACATATTCATTTTGAGTGCCCTTTATACTTTACTTTAAACCATGTTAAGGAGAATCATATGCTTCCTCCAAATAGTTTGGTAACTTTTAGACATGAATGAGTTTCAGTCTAATTTGGTAGGGGCAGTTGCCGAAACATCCACAATAATGGTAAGCAAATGCAACAGAAATGCAGACTCAAGTGTGAATGATATACTCTCATATGAACAAATATTTTAGATGCCAAGTATGAATGATATAATCTAATTTGTTTGGTTGATTTAAGTTGAACGTGTTGTGAAAGGCACTCATGTTTATTAAGAGTTAAAACATGTTGGGTTTATAAATTTTTTGGGTTTAATTTGAACAGTTGCATTCCAAGTTTTTACCGAAAGGCTCATGTGAGCATTCTACTTTTTTTGGGTTTAATTTCTATTTTCTTTTTAATTTTTTTGATATATTTGCCTCATAAGATGGAGTTGTAAGATATGGTTAATTTTTTTTATAATTATGGTTATGAAGCTCTTTCTCTAGATATCAATGAAGTTGTAAGATATGGATATCATTTTAATATCCGTTCTTAATAGTTTTAAATGTGATTAGACATGAATGAATTTATTTCAACTCTATATTCCACTTATTTGGTTGTGCAGGTTTTTTCTACTCTTTCTCTCTGTTCTCATCTTTGTCCAATGCGAGTTAAATTTGTTTACTAATTTGTAAGGTACTATGTTTCACTTTTTGTCTTTTCCGATTTTAAATAAGTTTTATTATGATTTTGGTCTCGATTTTGTATTTGAATGTAATCTACAATGAATGTAACTCTACTATTGCTAGTTCACAACTTAGCACAAAAAAGTTATCTATTGTATTAGTCTTTCTCTCATTTGGTTCAAATCATTAATCTTATTTAATGAGTTTAAGTGTAATTAGTTTTGAATTATGTTTTCCATTATTTAATTGTTTGTTTGTTTTATGCAGTGTCCCAGCTGTGGTAGGACTAGAAATTCTTGATATTGTGCCGCAATCTTTTTTTCTTCACAGGTATGCAAGTGGGGGTTTTCTTCACAAATTTAGTTTTTTTGATTAAATTATTATCTTTGTTCACAGGTATGCACTGAATCTACCAGTGATTAAATCATTTTTTTTGGCCATGTATGATGTTTGCGTTCTGTTTAATGTTTGTGCATGTTTTATTAATTTCAGTTGGTTTAGCACCCTAACATATAGTATGCATCTGATTTGTACATCCTAACACACACTTGCCCCTCCCCCCTTGCCCCGTCCCCTTCCCCACTCAAACGCACACACCCGCAGACAAAAACACGCACACACACACTGCATATATATGCAGTTACTGCATATATATGCATATGCTGCATATATATATACAGTTGCATATATATGCATATGCTGCATATATATGCATATGCTGCATATATATGCAGTGCATATATATATCATATATATCATATATGCACTGCATATATATCATATGCTGCATATATGCCTCCCCCCTTTCCCACTCACACGCACGCACACACTCACACACACACGTGCGCGTGCACTGCATATATGCCTCAATATGCATATATGCACTGCATATATGCATACACGCGCAAACGCACACACGCGCCCCCACCCCGTTCCCTCCCCCCTTCCCCGCACACACGCACCCACAAACACACAAAAACATGCACACGTGCACACACGCGCCCCCTGCCCGTCCTCTCCCCCCTTCCCCACTCACACACGCAATACATTCAAGCATCGAACACACCAGTGTGTAGCTTGCATTTTGAAAACAAATGCTCACAATATTGTCTCTCCAGTTCCCCAAACAAATGCATTTTGAATTGGTTCAATTACTTCGAATCTAGCGTTTTTCTCATCCTAACTTTGTCCTCCATTTCAGTCCTATAATTGCAGACACACGTGGTATTCATAATGTTAAACAATTTGCAGACAATTTGCCCGTCCCCTAATGTTTGTGACTCATTCCTCCTCAAATTGGGCATTTGAAGCGTCTTAAGATACTGAAATTATTCTCGCAACTCAAACTTTGACATCAAATGCGAATCAAACGCCGTTCATCGGTTTGGGGAAGAGCTCACATGAACTATTCATGGTGATTGGTGATCGCTATGAACCATGGGTGCGGTTAAGGGTGCAGGGTATGGATTCGGCGATTCGGCAAAATAAGGTACAGGTGCTTCATAGGCGATCGGCGAGGATGTAATCTTTCGGTGCTCAATACGAGGTAGAACTCTTTAGAAGCAAAAGAATACACACAAACACGCACACACGCACCCCTTATTATAACCTAAATACTCATGACCCTTATTATAATTTGTTGCAGGTATGACCACTTTTGTGTCAAGTTAGAAAGCCGTGGACGAGCTTGACCTGCAGCAGTCATCTGTTGTGCCAAAGCGGTAGGATCACCTGAGATGGGATTTGAGGTAAATTTTTAGGGCCGATAGTGGGGGCTCACAATTTTGATGCATATGCATATATATGAAGATTGCATATATATGCATATGCCCATATATATGCATATGCATATATATGCAGTGCAGCTCTCACACGCACACACTCAAACGCACACACACGCGCCCCCTGCCCGTCCCCTCCCCCCTTCCCCACTCACACGCGGACACAAACACACGCACACACTCGCGTCCCCTGCCCCGTCCCCTCCCCCCTTCCCCACTCGCACACGCACACATGCGCACACAAACACACACACACACGCACACATGCTCCCCCTTCCCGTCCCCTCCCCCCTTCCCCACTCACACGCACACACACAAACACGCACACACGCGCCCCCTGTCCGTCCCCTCCCCCCTTTCCCACTCACACGCGCACCCACACACACGCACACTTCATATATGCACTGCATATATGTAGATTGCATATATGCATACATGTCCCGCCCCTCCCCCCTTCCCCACTCACACGCACACAAGCGGACACAAACACACACGCACACTCGCGCCCCCTGCCCCGTCCCCTCCCCCCTTCCCCACTCACACACGCGCACACAAACACGCGCACTACATATGTGCAGATTGCATATATGCATATGCATATGTGCAGATTGCATATATGCATATGCATATATGCAGGTCTGCCCGTCCCCTCCCCCCTTCCCCACTCACACACGCACACACGCGGACACAAACACACGCACACTCGCGCCCCCTGCCCCGTACCCTCCCCCCTAACCCACTCACACGCGCACACATGCGCACACAAACACACACACACACACACATGCCCCCCTTCCCGTCCCCTCCCCCACTCTCACACGCACACACACAAACACGCACACGCGCCCCCTGTCCGTCCCCTCCCCCCTTTCCCACTCGCACCCGCACACACGCACACTGCATATATGCAGATTGCATATATGCATACATGCCCCGCCCCCTCCCCCCTTCCCCACTCACACGCACACACGCGGACACAAACACACGCACACTCGCGCCCCCTGCCCTGTCCCCTCCCCCCGTCCCCACTCACACGCGCACACATGCGCACACAAACACACACACACACACACACACACATGCTCCCCCTTCCCACCCCCTCCCCCCTTCCCCCTCTCACACGCACACACACACAAACACATGCACGCACACTGCATATATGCATATGCATATATGCAGATTACATATATGCATACATGGCCCGCCCCCTCCCCCCTTCCCCACGCACACAAACACACACACGCGTGCGCACGCACACGCGCACACACGCACACATACATGCACACACGCGCCCCATGCCCATCCCCTCCCCCTTCCCCACTCACACGCGCACACACAAACATGCACACACGCTCCCCCTGCCCATCCCCTCCCCCCTTTCCCACTCACACGCACATGCGCGCACACACAAACATGCACACACGCACTACATATATGCGAGTGCATATATTCAAATAGTTCCTTTTTCCTAATATTGTGCATGTTTTATTTGTACACCAAATATGATGGGATCAAACTCGAAACTGCATTTTTTTATAAAAGAGGTAATCCAATTGGATCCGGTTGAATCAATCTCGAATTTAGACAATTTGGATGTGATTGTATATTTACTTATGTGATTGTATCTTTGTTCGAGAAACTAATTAATTATGTTTATTGTTTGTCAAATCGTACAGAAAATCGAGAGGGAGAGAGCGATCATGGCTAGAGGTGGGAAGAAGGATGGGAAGACAGCAGCAGTAGCACCTAATCCAGAAGCACCATGGCACAAACATTTTGAGGAAGTCCCACATATTCTCCTTTCCCTGTCTTCTACCTCCCATCTCCGAATTTGGGATTTCTTTTTTAATTTGTTGGATTTGTTGTTATCCCTTAAACAGGGTGGATAGTCCAATAAAAAAAGGAAATTATGCCCAATTTTTTTTAAAAATTGACACTTTGTTTTTTTTTTGAGACAGTTTATTTGATTGGTGAATATTGTATATTTCATTTTATATGGGAATTTGTTTGAAGAATTTAGAAAATTTGGATGTTGAATTATTTGTTATTTGTTAAGCAGGGTGAATAGTTCAATAAACAAAGGAGATTACGCCCAATTTTTTAAAAATTTTGACATTGTCGCCGTTTCACGATTACGTACTTTGAAAAATTGTCGCCGTTTCGCGATTACGTACTTTGGAAAAAAAATTCGTGCCTTCAGGTACGGGCATACGCTAGTATATATATATATATATAATAATGCTCTTATGCAGAGTAGTCCGTATTTTAAGAATGCGGAACGGACATATGTCACCTAACGGTGCGCCTAGAAATTATCGCCAAAATTATAGGCACTCTCTCTTTTTTGGGGTCACTGTCAGGTGACACATGTCTGGTCCGCATTCTAAAAATGCGGACTACTCCGCACAAGTGCATGTCTGTATATATATATAAAAGACATATAGATTTTGTAAGTTCACGCACACAAAAGCTCCATTATTTCATTGGTTGCCTGAGGCTCTCTGAAGAGATCACATGAAGGGAAGGATTATCCAATAGTTCAATAGAGATAGTTAATTGGTATATAAAAACTCATCATACTGACGGAGTCTCACTACAGTTTCATGTTATCCATAAATAGCCGCAACAAGTTTTTTAAAGTATTATTGCTCCATTATTTCATTTCATTGGTTGTCTAAGGATCATCGGGCACATACATATGCATGGTTGTCTGTCCAAAAAGATCACATGTATTGGAAGCATCAATCATTTTTAGGTAGCGATGATAGTTATATTTGTAACCTGTATGTACACAGAAGCTGACTTTGCATTTCAACTCCAGTCCCTGCATTTCCTATGGCGGTTTATAGCCGCAAATTTGTTATTTTTATACATTAGCGCGGCTTGAGTTTTTCAATGGTTCACAAATTATTAAAGTTTATGTTCATTTAAATTTAGGGTTACTGGCATTTTATTATTATAAAATTTAATTACTTTTGCACTTCATATCATAATATATTAAAACTGGCACATAAAATTTCAAAGTTTTCATATTGTTTTAATTTAAACCCTATTCTTAAATTGACTAATGGAAAAAGTCAAAAATGAGGGTAAATGCGTCAAAATGTTCTTTCTCATCAAATTTTGGGATTTTGGGATTTTAAGTATCAGTCTTAATACATTCAGGTTTGAAATGTAAAAGTAACTAAACTTGAGGATAGTAAAGTGTCAATAACCCTTTTATCAACTATATTAATTATTTAAATTTATTATAAAAAAATAATCATTTTTAACTCTTGATTTTTATATTTTTTGTTACTAAATATTTGTAATATATGCAGTATATATTCAATTGTTTATTTTATATATCAAGATATACACTTGCAAATTAAAACCTTAATTCAATGTTATTTTCAAAAAAATTGCAGTTAAAGTATGTCAAATAATATACTTAAAATTGTAATCCAAAAGACCATAAATGAAAATTAAAATCAATCTCACTGTTATATCCAAAAAGACCTCGCATATTTAGTATCATCGTATATAAATTAGAAAAAATTAAATCGAAAAGTCAGAAAGTCGAAGACTATCTCCATCAATTTTGTTGTAAAATTAAGTTTTTTACTATTTAAAAAAATTGTGTTTGTTTTTTTGGTACATTAATAATGCCCGCACTTAACGAGCTCTCTCTTTATATATAGGCGAGCTAAATCCCAAATAAATAAAGTGAGATAAATAGAAAGATATATTATATTAGAGTTAGGTGAAATGATGCTTTCAGCTATAATGTTTGGAAATAGAAAAAGTATTGTTGAGAAAAGGGAAAGGAGCTGATCAAATTTGACCTTATTTTTTCACAAATGATACTTAATTGTGCGTTAAAATATTACTTGTGTGCGTTGACATATAAATTCAATTATTACGCATGGAGGTCATTTTTAACAATAAGTAAGTACGATGAGAATATTTAGGGTAAAAATATCAAAGATTTGAAAGTGTATAATCAGTTCTCATTAAATAATTTTGTATGAGATTGATATTATCTATTAATAATATAAATCAAAATAAACTTAAATAAGTAATATAGTTAATAGTAATAAAAGGGTTACTGACAGTTTACTATCATGAAATTTAGTCACTGGTGCACTTCAAACCTCAATGTATCAAGACTAGCTCTTAAACCTCCAAAATTTGGAGAAAAGGAACATTTTGATGCATTTATCCTTATTTTTTACTATTTTCGTTAGTCAATTTAACATCGGGGTTTAGATTGCAGCAATATGAAAAGTTTGGAATCTTATGTGCCAGTATTTATACATTGGGATTTGAAGTGAAAAAACGACTAAACTTCAGCTCAGTAAAGTGTCAATAACCTTTAAATTTAATAATATGCTTTATACTAGCAAAAATGCCTTTTTTCTTTTAGATTTATTTATTAAATTGGCTAGGAAAAAAATTATAAATCATGAGTATTAAAAGTGTAAAAATTTAAGCAAGTTTATTCATTGTTAAGTATTCATGGAAGTTAATGAATGAATGTAACTTCAAATGGACAAAACGATTAATATGATATTCACTTTTTCAGCAATGAATTTAATATATCTATCGCCAAAGCAAAGGTACCTCATATGTAACCAAAAGCGTAGCCAATATATTCTTCACAACTAATGCATGTATACAAGAAAGCACTTCATTCGACGGTATTTTACATACGTAATTGTGACATGTGAATTGAATACCAATTATGTTTGACATACCAAACTAATATATAGATAAAATAAGATTTTGGAGGGTAGAAAGGGTGCAAGATGATTCTGCACTTTTGTTTGTCGTAGCTAGTACAGAAGCATGTGTATTAGCATTGCTGTAATTATTTGTTGTCAATCAATTGCAATGATTTGTTTTAACATTTTCTTTAAAATTTCGAGACTAAACTTCTTACATTATTTGGACCCTTTCTCAATTACATAGCTAGTATAATAAATTATCTACCCCAACCAGTATGGATACTATAAAAAATTTAACATAGTTCAATGAGTATGTCATGTCTCATTAGGTACAAGGCCCAAAGTCTTAAAAGCGGTACTTTTTGCTGCAAGACTTATAAATTGGACTATAAAATTAGTCATTAGCACTAATTGTATTTTGGGAGATAATCTGTTATTTTCATTATCGTGTTCTCTTTTTTATTTTTCAATTAATTTTCACCACGTTTGTCAGCAGACTGTGCAAATCAGCACACGTGATGAAACTTTATTGGGGGATAGAAAAGGAAACAAGGTAACAGAAATAACAGATTATCTCTCCTGTATTTTATACACAAGATATAATTATTTTAGGCATAATAGATATGTTATTGAGTTGTTACTTTTGTAGTGACATTAACAAATAACCAACATACATTATATAACTTGCTAATTAATCATGTTCCACATTATATAATATTTATGTGTTTGTACGATATCACAAGCACATGTGGGCGCCCCCCCACACATCTAATGAACAAAAAATAGTTATTTGTGCATTGGGTTCTATCACTTTTTCAATTAATGAGGTTAAGGTTTATGGTTTTTATATAATTAATGTAAGGTTCAATTTGAACAAAAATTATTAGTTGACCACTTTCACCATTTGTTGCTTTTGTGTAATCATGAATTCTCAATATACGCAACCAACTAATATATGAGAAAACTTGTGTTTAAAAATAGGTTGGTTAAACCGGCTACCACGATTCCTTTCGATATCGATACCTAATACTATTTTCAAAAATTCTCGGTGTATGGCATTTCGAAACCAAATTGAAATCACATGCCTACGTGGTGTGCGGAGATTGGTTAATTCTTTATGGACGTGGGTCCGCACCATCGGAATTAACTAATCTACGCACACCACGTAGGCATGCAGTTTAAAAATGTGGTACATGTAGAATTACTCTACTATTTTTTATAGCGTAACATGTAGTATATAACTAACAATTTTTAGACTCTTTCACTCATGCTAGCTTAGCAACGACAACATGTTTCAGCACCTTTATTTATCAAGTGGATACAAATCTTTATCTATCTTGGTAGAAATGAACTTTATATATAGTGAATTTTGACCAAACTCTACATAAAGACCAAACCAAGCAAGGATCCCCAACAGAATAATCACATAATTTTTAAATGTACATTCAAACAAGGGTGGACATAAATCCGAGGTCCGACAAACTCGCTCAGTCCATCCGAAAAAATAAGACTTGGGTGAGTAAATAGGCCTAAGAATCAAGTTCGGCAAAATTTATAGGCCCGATTTTTTTTCCTGAATGGGCCTAATCTGTATTTTTAGGCCCGCTTGAGCCCGGCCGGTATATATATATATATATATATTAGTAATTTAGCTTTTAATCTTTTAAGGTTAAAAGTTATAAAAAAATTATAAATGGTGAACATTTAGAAATATCAATTTTAAACTTTATTTACTCTTAGTCGTGGGAGTACATTCTAAAATTAATTTTCTAAGCAATAAAACAAGTCATAAATTTGCTAAAAACAAATTTTTTTAAAAAAAGTTTGTATTCAGGCGTGAAACGGCTTAAATTTTTATAGGCCTAGCTTGAATCCGTTCAGGTCCGATTCCTAGCCACCCATACACTCAAGTATTTAGATTTATACAAATTTAAAGAAACAATATAAAATACCCCGGTCACAGAGTGGTGGAAACAAGCTCTACTCGATGAAACTATCCAAACAAAATAAAGAAAGCGAATTAATCTTTTTTCTCTCTCTAAAAAACAAAGCAAATACAGCAAACATAAATTATAAAAATAACAGTAAAGACAGTTGATAATACGCAAATATCGCGTATTTCATCCTCCGAACCTACGCATTTTATCCCCCTCGGGTGCCTTAATCTCTATATTTAAGCCCGTTAACCAGACAACCTCGATTTATATTGTTAACATGCTATATGAGGTATAATTGGGCTTTTGTAGGTATTTAGGTACTAAGTATGAAGTTCGGACGCGTTCCGCTTGATTCCCGTACACAATCGCACGTTCAAGGGCATTTTAGTCATTTTACAGTTTGGGAACCTGGCCCAACATCTTCATGGAAGTTGTATCCCTCCTCGCAAGCTTCGCGTGGCCGCAAACGGTGCGCGATTCCGATTCATAACGAAGAAGTTACGGCGATTTTAGCGGAGAAGAAATGCAAGCCAAAACAGGGGAAAATGCAGTCTGCCCCTGCTTGGTAGATCGATCGACCAAATGGTAGATCGATCGACCCTTCCCATTTTTTCCCCGTCTTATTATGTCGATCGATCGACGAAATGGTAGATCGATCGACCCCCTGTTTTTCAGCAGATATTTTGCTTTTGTTTTCTCTTTTCTTTTCTAATTTAATTCTCACTTGGTATATAAGCCAATGTTGATGTAATAAACAGAGGTGAACGTTTTTAGATAGTTTTAGAAGATAGAATAGTTAGGGTTTGGGTGATTTGCTTGGTTCTTCTTCATTTCCTCTTGGATTGACACACTTTTGGGCTTGAATGTTGACTATTCATCATCCTCTCCATTAATATAGTTTGTATTTCTTCATTCCTTGCTTTCTAGTTAATTTACAAGCTTTCTAATTTAGGTTTACATGCTTTATTTACATGCTTTGATTACTTGCTTTGTAGTGTAATTTTACCGCGTTTAATTACCGCTTTCCATTTATCGCGTTTTTAACATGCTTTCTAGGTAACTTAAATTAGGTTGTGTTTGAATTGAACTCACTCGGGTTGACGCGTTGCTTTGCTTTGGTGATGGAGTTTACGGGTCTATTTCGGGTGCGTTGTCCTAGTTATTACGCCTAGGAGATTTGGCGGGGCATATCATGTATGTCCCGTGCTTACGACCTTTCGTGCGTAATTTCCGGGATATTTGTTGACGCCAAAATCTTATTAGGCTTTTATGATGATTTAGGGCGTGACAACCCTTGATTTAATTAACTGTCGAAACGAGACGCATTTGTAATAACTCGTCGACCCTTGTGACCATTTTATACTAATTAACTCGGGTGAGGGATATTCGACGCAACCTATAGCTTTACTCGCTTTCATAATCTAGTTTCAACATATTGCCTAGATTAACTTTTCCTTTTAGTTTGTAATCATCTTTTACACTTTTATTTCGGAGTATTAAATCACTTAAATTCTAGCAACTCGTCTCTGTGGATTTTCGATACCCGACTTACTGCTCTACTTGCCCCGCAAGTGTAGTAGTAACTTAGGTTTTTGTATTGAGTTGGCGAAACGAAAACAACGATTAGCGTCTTCACACGCGTTACTTTTTGCGCTCAATCAAAATGGCGCCGTTGCCGGGGACTAGTTTTTTTTAGACTTTATTTGATTTAATATTTCATAGTATTTTCTTTCTATTTGTATTATTTGCTAATATTTTGCAGGACTTCCACATTTGAGCACTTAGAAACGCTCGAATTCTTTCCGCGCGCACCTACTTTGTGGAATTCGCCACTTGAGCCATTTTTGGGGTAAGCATGTCTTATTCCAATTCTTTCGGTAATCCTTTTCATAATTCTCAAAATTCTCGCAAACCTATGACTTTCGGTGAATACTTAGAATCCCAAAGTATAACAAATTCAAATATGACTTTGGGCGCGTATAACGAAAGTCAAAACTTAGGTTATTGGAATTTTGATGATGATGACAATGATTTTGGGCCTTTACCTCCTTATAATAGGAATTTTGAAACGAATTCGAATAGTTTTCAAAATTTCTATAATAATGAGCTTAAGTTTAAGTCCGATCGCAACTTTCAAAGTTCCCATTTTCATGCATCCGCACCTCGACCCATGACATTCGGTGAGGGCTTGCGTATGTATGAGAATGAGAAACTTGAAACTCGTTATCGGGAAGAAAATCGTTCGTGGGAACATGAGTTGGATTTATTATTTGAGTCCGACGACGATTTTGCTTCCGAGACTTTTGAAGTCGAGGAATGTTTTGAACCAAATGAGGTACTTGTACCTACTTTGGAACAATCCATTCTAGACTTTGCCCATCTCGTAATAGATATTGAAAGTGAGGATGAAAATGACGTAATATCTATTTGCAATGAAATGATTTCTTCTTTGGCCCCCAAAGAAGAACATTTCATTGAAAATAATATTATTTCCTTTGAAACTCAAACTTCATGCGATGATGATTCATCTCATGAGTTTGAATTTCTTTCATCCCCATTTTCATTCTCTATTACCCCACCGGAACAAGTACCCGATGATTCGGTTCCGAACTTTAATGTTTTAAACCCTATCGCCGATGAGGAGTACTTGCTCGAGTCGCCCTCCACGATCGCATCTTTGCCTTTGTGTGCGCCGCCTCCCATTCCAACTTCAAAATCCTTGGGAGGATATTCGGCTTTTCTCGGTCCCCACTTGTTTTTGTCACCCGTGCAATCCAAACCCCCCATCGTCCCACCCAAACTTTTAATTGGCGATGGTTCATTTCTTTCGCCTTACACATGCCTTCCGTTGTTAAAACGGAATTCATATTTTTCGGAGGGCATGCTTGTATGTGAGGGTACACCGGTTATCCTCCAAAGTCAAATCGTTTTTATGGCGGACCCTCAACTATTTAGACTTCTAGTGTACAGTTAGTGTGAAGTCTAAATAGTAGGTTGTATATAGTTAGTTTTTTATTTTTTCTTTTTATTTTTTTTCCTTCCTTTTTAATTTAGTCTAATGTAATTAGTTAACTTTTTATTATTTGTTTTTGCTATGCTCGGTACTAACTTGTTTTGTAGATTCTTTGGACTTGTTCTTATGGGGATCGCTCCAATTTTGGGTAATATCACTCTTTTCCTCTCTTTGACTTGGTTCTTAATTCACATTGAGGACAATGTCAAGTTTTAAGTTAGGGGGTGTGGGATATTCTATCCATTTCTTATTTTAGTCCATGTTTTTGCTCACATGTTAGTTACTTAGTATGCTTTTCTTAGAAAAATTAAAAATTTCAATAATATTTTCTTTCTTTTTTCTCCTTTTTGGGCATTTTGCCTTTGTTTCCGATGATAAATTTCAATAATTGCCCGATCCAATTGACAACCCAATGATGCATGTTCTCGATTTTAGAAGTTATTAGACTTTAGTCTCGATTATTGATATTGTGAATAACTTCACGAATTAAACTTTAATCTCGTGAGCACATGCACTTTCCTTGCTTTATTGATTTGGTTTAAGATTTTTATAACTCGGTAATCTTTTGTTGCATTGTATATACTTACACCGAGTAAGCTTTGTACCTTTCGTCGTTTGTGATTGTATACACTATTCTTTTCTCATTGAAAACGTTGAATTCGTTGTTAATCTCACTATTCTTTCATTTGACCGTTCATTAATTGAGTTCATACTTGAAATGTGTTACTTGAGCATGATTTTCATGTATTGTTTTGACTCGATAATTGCGTTAACTTTGTGAAATGATCATAGGCATTCTTTGTTATATCACCCATATTGACCTTGACCTCACCCTTCTATGTTTACTCTCGTTAACCCCGTTGAGCCTAAATATAGCCTTTCGTTTCATAACCCCCTTCCCATAACCAACTCTAAATTGGAGTTATAAACCATACATACACTTTCCATACCTTTGTTTGGAATGTTACTTGGTATTGAATGATGTTGTTATGATGCCGGTTGCAATTTAGGCATATGAGAGTTTGATAAGTAAAGAAAAGAAAATAGTGAAAAAAGTGAAGAAAAAGAGAAAGCAAAAAGAAATAGAAAACAAAAGAGAAAATGAGAAAAAGAAGAAAAGAAAAAGAAAGAGAAAGTTGTAAATGTTGTATATAGTTCAATAAGCTTTGATTACTCTCCCCGATGATATATTAAATGCCTTTTTGGAACTTGTTTTCCGATTTTGATATTGCCCGCATTACCCCATTATCCCGAGTTTTTCATTCTGAACACTTTGAATCCGTACATATATTCCTTCGTTTCGTACCTTAGCCATACCTACATTATAACCCTATTAAAGTCCTATGTGATCTTAGGTTGATGTAATTTAAAAGTCATAATAGTTGTGATAATCTATGAAAATGCATTTCGCCTCTTTTAGTGTGCGGTGTCTTTCATTGAGATTAAAGTTTTTATTTCCTATATAGCGTTCTTCATCTGTGACATGTGTGCGGCCTAGTTTCCATTTACATTTACTCTTTAGCCCACATGTCCCGTGTGTTACCTCCCTGTTTCGAGTGAAGTCACTTGATGAGTGTAATGCCCGTGAGGATTGAATATGTGCTTGCTTTAATGTTGTCCGGTTTATATAAGTTTTTTGCCAAATCACACTTTGCATGTGCTCGCTCCCCTCCCACATTTTAAGGTTTCAATTCTATGAGGTGCATTCTATAATGTTAATGATTTGGACTTTTGTGTGAATTCATTCACTTTGCTAATAATGCGTATGAAATCCTTTTCGCTTTTGTTGGGCTTGTCGCATGTTGGATTGGGCATATTTTGAGGAAACCATGTGATGTTTGTGGGTACCATCTCTGAAAACCCTCACGAGATGACACTCGTCCACTATGGTAACCTAGAGGTTTAACGGCTTATTGCATTCGCTAAATGCAATCGAATCGCCCGCGAAAGTGGCCTTTTGCTTTTATACCATACTTTTGTACTATCTGCTACTTTTGGTTTACTTGTTCTTCTTGTTGCATCCTATTTCATTGCTAGGGACTAGCAACGTGTAAGTTAGGGGGTGTGATAATACGCAAATATCGCGTATTTCATCCTCCAAACCTACGCATTTTAGCCCCCTCGGGTGCCTTAATCTCTATATTTAAGCCCGTTAACCAGACAACCTCGATTTATATTGTTAACATGCTATATGAGGTATAATTGGGCTTTTGTAGGTATTTAGGTACTAAGTATGAAGTTCGGACGCGTTCCGCTTGATTCCCGTACACAATCGCACGTTCAAGGGCATTTTAGTCATTTTATAGTTTGGGTACCTGGCCCAACATCTTCATGGAAGTTGTAGCCCTCCTCGCAAGCTTCGCGTGGCCGGAAACGGTGCGCGATTCCGATTCATAACGAAGAAGTTACGGCGATTTTAGCGGAGAAGAAATGCAAGCCAAAACAGGGGAAAATGCAGTCTGCCCCTGCTTGGTAGATCGATCGACCAAATGGTAGATCGATCGACCCTTCCCATTTTTGCCCCGTCTTATTATGTCGATCGATCGACGAAATGGTAGATCGATCGACCCCCTGTTTTTCAGCAGATATTTTGCTTTTCTTTTCTCTTTTCTTTTCTAATTTAATTCCCACTTGGTATATAAGCCAATGTTGATGTAATAAACAGAGGTGAACGTTTTTAGATAGTTTTAGAAGATAGAATAGTTAGGGTTTGGGTGATTTGCTTGGTTCTTCTTCATTTCCTCTTGGATTGACACACTTTTGGGCTTGAATGTTGACTATTCATCATCCTCTCCATTAATATAGTTTGTATTTCTTCATTCCTTGCTTTCTAGTTAATTTACAAGCTTTCTAATTTAGGTTTACATGCTTTGATTACTTGCTTTGTAGTGTAATTTTACCGCGTTTAATTATCGCTTTCCATTTATCGCGTTTTTAACATGCTTTCTAGGTAACTTAAATTAGGTTGTGTTTGAATTGAACTCACTCGGGTTGACGCGTTGCTTTGCTTTGGTGATGGAGTTTACGGGTCTATTTCGGGTGCGTTGTCCTAGTTATTACGCCTAGGAGATTTGACGGGGCATATCATGTATGTCCCGTGCTTACGACCTTTCGTGCGTAATTTCCGGGATATTTGTTGACGCCAAAATCTTATTAGGCTTTTATGATGATTTAGGGCGTGACAACCCTTGATTTAATTAACTGTCGAAACGAGACGCATTTGTAATAACTCGTCGACCCATGTGACCATTTTATACTAATTAACTCGGGTGAGGGATATTCGACGCAACCTATAGCTTTACTCGCTTTCATAATCTAGTTTCAACATATTGCCTAGATTAACTTTTCCTTTTAGTTTGTAATCATCTTTTACACTTTTATTTCGGAGTATTAAATCACTTAAATTCTAGCAACTCGTCTCTGTGGATTTTCGATACCCGACTTACCGCTCTACTTGCCCCGCAAGTGTACTAGTAACTTAGGTTTTTGTATTGAGTTGACGAAACGAAAACAACGATTAGCGTCTTCACACGCGCTACTTTTCGTCCTCAATCAACAGTCTTCTATGAAAAGTACCCGGCTAAGATACAAGGCAACTACATATAGTGTCATGCTCCAATTTTCCCTCTCATGTCAAGATAGAAAGAAATTAAGCACAAATAATGATTAAATTAGTTGATGATTTGTTGTGATTATTATACAACTAAAGAATCATTCAATTCCTTGAAGAATCCCATCAATAAATTCCCTAGTAGAGCATGAAAGTTCTTCCCAGCTTTTTACCAGACATGGTCCGTCAGTGGTATCGATGAATCTAAGGTTGCGTTTGTTTTTGCCTCTTAAGTCTGAATCTGAACCATTCAGACTTAAGAGGTACCAAAAAGTGTTTGTTTTTTTAAGTGATTAAGAGGCTAACGGCTATATTTGGCTCTTAATGATTAAGAGGTAGAGTTGCGTCTGAAGTCTGAATCTGAAGTCTGAATCAGTCTAAATACATTCCTTCAGAGGTATATTCAGACATAAAAACAAACATATTTTTCAGATTCAGATTTCAGACTTCAGATTCAGTCTTCAGATTTCAGATTCAGACTTCAGATTCAGATAAAAAAACAAACGCAACCTAAAACTAAAGTTCCTACGTCTTATAGGTGTTGGATCCGTGTAGAACTGTTCATGCTTCTTTATTTTTTTTCCCCTGAGAAGTTGTTCATGCTTCTTGGTTGAGGCTTGCTTCCATATTAAGCATGTTCTGCCTTAGCTAAGGTGTGCAGGGATTTCATTGTTAGACTCCTCCTACATAATTAAGAATTATTAAATTGAGTTTTAGATCAGATTTACACAAGTATTAAATTAATTAATACTAAATTAGGTAATATTTTTCAGTAAATTATATTTATTTTATATACTAATCATAATTTTCATGGCTTTAGTAAGTTAAGTGACAAAGTGTAATTGTGGGATTTTGAAGTATACAATAAGAATAATTTAGAAATTTGTGACACCCCGCCTATTAAAATACCTGGTGGTCAACCTGTAATCAAAATAAAACGTTGGTCTCATATGGCTCATTCTTAGCATTAGTGTCGAAAACTTTTTAAGTTACTAACCACCTAATAAATTAATTAAACTGGTGCCAAATTTTATCTTTCATTAATTAACAACAGGTGAAAAATAAATAATAATAAAACCATCAACACAACTAATAACTGAATCCCACACAGAATTAAGTTAACCGAATCAACTATCGGTTCAACAGTAAAATACAACAGTAATTGAAATAATAACCTGGATACACAAAGTCCGATAAGTAAACTAAATACAAAATATGAGTGCGACATGTCCAAATGAGTATTGAAAAGTTCCTACACTAGAAGTAAATGAACGAAGTGTCTATAACACGGTCCTGAAACTTCCACATGAGCTGGAGCTATGCATTCCTAGATAGAATCCTCAAACTGGGCGTCCCTGTGGCTGGACACCTCAAATATTTTGGAAAAGATTTTGACATGGGTCAGAGCTCAAGTAAAATATTTTGAAAATATTTAGCAAGCAGTTAAATTGCAATAATTAAATATGCATGCACACTTTTCATATTTAAGTCAGTGTCACACTACACCAAAATGGGCAAATTGTCACCTTTCAGCCGGCCAGCCTTGTCAAGGTCATTGACCGTGACAAAAAACACGCGTTTTATGTCACGGTCATTGACCTTGACACGACCGTGATAACTAATTGTCACGGTCATTGACCGTGACAAGACCGTGACAAATTTACTTGTCACGGACTTGTCACGGTCAATGATCGTGACAATAATTTAAATTCTTGTCACGGTCAAAGACCTTGACACGACCGTGACAATATTTGCAGCTAAAATTCTACCCCCTTCTTTTTTCCCTATCGTCGTTCCCTCCCCCTCTCTCTCTCTCGACGCTGCTCTCTCTCTCTCTCTCTCTCTCTCTCTCTCTCTCTCTCTCTTCCATTTATATATATATATATTTGTGTGTATATTTATGTGTGTATGTGCATATATATATGTGTGTATGTGTGTGCGTGTGTGGGGGGTGGGGCAGGGTGGGGGTAGGGCGGGGTGTGTGCGTGTGTATATGTATGTGTATATGTGTGTGTGTATGTGTATATGTGTGTGGGGTGGGGTGGTGTGTGTGTGTGTGTGTGTGGTGGTGTGTGGGGTGGTGGAGGGGGGCAGGGGGTGGGGTGGGGTGGTGTGTGTGTGTGTGCGTGTGTGGTGTGTGGTGGGGGAGGGGGTGGTGCAAGGGGGGAGGGGTGGGGTGGGGTGGTGTGTGTGTGTGTGTGCGTAGGTGCGTAGGTGTGTGGCGGGGGGAGGGGGGCAGGGGGTGGGGGTGGGGGTGAGGCACCCATTTAATAACTTTTAAAATATTTGGAAAAAACATAATATTACAAAATTGAAACGAAATGGTATTGACGGAACTTACACATACGTTATGTACTGTGCTCTTACGTTGAAAATTATTAGATAGAAAAAGAAAAATATAAATTCAGATAACCTTAGAATCTAATTAGGCTAAAAATATAATGGCATCAACTAACATATATACACAACACTAAAAGTAGACATCAATTTTATAAATAATTGATAATAGTTGGATAATAATTGGATAATAAACATCGGGAGGGGGTGGGGGTGGGGGTGGGTGGGGTTTTGAATATTATTTACATTTATTTTTTTGGATATTATATACATTCAAAATAAATAATTGATAATAGTTGGATAATAATTGATATTTTTATTCAAAATAAATATTTCATTCAAAAATATTGGATAATAATTGATATTTTCATTTAAATTGATAATAATTTTATTCATGAAATTAATTCAATTAGGTAAAACCGTAGATAATTTTTTAATAGAATTTGATAATATTATATAAAGTTTAGTAAATTCACAAAATGTTGCCAATTGTATGTTTTTAGGAATATCATTAGTTAGAATCCATATACATGCATGTTGTTAGAAAGTCTTAAATTTAATTCTCACTTTAATTTGTAGAATCTATGTACTTGGTTGGATTTATCCCTTTATGATAATGAAATTTATGCTCCAATTATAATTATCTCATGTCATAATTTTATTGATAAACAATATATGTAGTTGTCACGATCGTGGTGGGGGGAGGGGGTGGGGTGGGGTGGGTGGGGGTGGGGTGTGTGTGTGTGTGTGTGTGTGTGTGTGTGTGCGCGCGTAGGTGCGTAGGTGTGCGTGTGTGTGTGGCGGGAGGAGGGGGGCAGGGGGTGGGGGTGGGAGTGGGGCACCCATCTAATAACTTTTAAAATATTTGGAAAAAACATAATATTACAAAATTGAAACGAAATGGTATTGACGGAACTTACACATACGTTATGTACTGTGCTCTTACGTTGAAAATTATTAGATAGAAAAAGAAAAATATAAATTGAGATAACCTTAGAATCTAATTAGGCTAAAAGTATAATGACATCAACTAACATATATACACAACACTAAAAGTAGACATCAATTTTATAAATAATTGATAATAGTTGGATAATAATTGGATAATAAACATCGGGAGGGGGTGGGGGTGGGGTTGGGTGGGGTTTTGAATATTATTTACATTTATTTTTTTGGATATTATATACATTCAAAATAAATAATTGATAATAGTTGGATAATAATTGGATAATAATTGATATTTTCATTCAAAATAAATATTTCATTCAAAAATATTGGATAATAATTGATATGTTCATTTAAATTGATAATAATTTTATTCATGAAATTAATTCAATTAGGTAAAACCCTAGATAATTTTTTAACAGAATTTGATAATATTATATAAAGTTTAGTAAATTCACAAAATGTTGTCAATTGTATGTTTTTAGGAATATCATTAGTTAGAATCCATATACATGCATGTTGTTAGAAAGTCTTAAATTTAATTCTCACTTTAATTTGTAGAATCTTTGTACTTGGTTGGATTTATCCCTTTATGATAATGAAATTTATGCTCCAATTATAATTATCTCATGTCATAATTTTATTGATAAACAATATATGTAGTTGTCACGGTCGTGGTGGGGGGAGGGGGTGGGGGTGGGGTGTGTGTGTGTGCGTGTGCGTAGGTGCGTAGGTGTGCGTGTGTGTGTGGCGGGGGGAGGGGGCAGGGGGTGGGGCACCCATTTAATAACTTTTAAAATATTTGAAAAAAACATAATATTACAAAATTGAAACGAAATGGTATTGACGGAACTTACACATACGTTATAATATAGACGAAACATTTTTTTATCTGTACTATTAATTCAATTAATTTAATTAGGTAAAACGAAATGTGTACTATTAACATATTTTTTTTATCTGTACTAATAACATTTTTTTTACAGCAAAAATGTCTCCTTCAGATGTTAAGGCGAAGATGATGATGCTGTTTATGATGATGTCGTCTGGGTTCGGTGGTAGCGGAGGCGACGAGGGCTCCTCCGCCCCTAGGTTCCCCAAATATGGTAAATTTGGGATTACCGTCGAGAACAAGTCGGAGCTATTAGCGAGATCCCTCGAGCTGCTAAAGACGGTCATCGGTCCGGGGTTTATGAGTTGGAAGGAGGTGCCATATGAGCTCAAGTTAGCTGTTTGGGCGGCACTACAGGTAATATTTCAATTTCAATTTCAATTTCATATTTATATTTATATTTATATTTATATATATTCTCAACTAACATTGTATTTGTTGGACAGGAACAATTCAACTTGGATCCAAAGCTACGCGATTCCGTGTTGGAGCAGTTGAGGGAGCAACACAAGACGTGGAAGAAAAATATGCGGACACGGTACTTTGGAAAAATACGAGAGTCCATTTTACAATGGCGCGGATCCGTCCCGCCCAAGGAGCCGATCTTATTGGCACAATGGTAAAAGTTCATTGACAATGAGATCGAGGATCGACAATTGGCATCTCGCCAATCGGGGAGGGAAAATCGGGCTAAAAAGACGGACGTGCACTACTCCGGTCGGACCTCTTACGCTGAGGTGGAGCATAGGATGCAATTAAGATATAATTTATCTATAATTACAGAAATATATTATTGGATATTATTTTACTTTGCGGGGCTGATAATAATTTTACTTTACTTTATTTTATTTCAGGTGGTAGGGAGTGGGCCAGGGGGTAAGCCACATAGGCTCGATACTTATGTGGCTCTTCGGACGAAGAAGGGGAAGGACAAGGAGGTGTCCCCGAGCGTCGCGGCCACGATTGTAAGTAATCCGACTGTTTAATTATTGTTAATTACGTTATAATTTTTTAGTTTACTTATTTTACTAATCATGTGCTTTTTGTCGTTTCAGGAAAAGCTTAAGGAAGTGCATGAGTCACAGTCTGATGCCGACAAGGCATCTTTGTCCACAGACGCACTCAGCCAAGTGCTTGGTTCTGATCGCAAGGGGAGGACAAGGGGAGTGAGCTCGCGGGTGGCCAAATCTAGGATCATCGGATTGGAGACGAGCGACACCGGGTTTGCTCGAACGGTGGATTCACACTATGCGAAGCTGTCCCGTTTGGAGGCGACGGTCCAAGATATGTACACATTCATGAAGCGTACGTTGGGTGGAGACCGTAAAGGGAAAGGGAAAGGGAAGGAGAAGGAGAAGGCGGTGGAGGAGGAGGTGTGGGAGGACGAGGCGCAGGATGACGAGGATGTGGACCTCGCTGCTTCATCACCGACACGTTCGTACTTCGACAATCCACTTCCCTATTTGTCTCCCTTCAACTGACCATTGTCGACACTTGGTTGGCCGAGCGTGTTCATATTGGACGTATTTGATGGCCAGCGGATAGGGCGGAGGTTGAGGGACCCGAATATCGTCGAGGGTGGAATAGTCTATGGACGTGTGCTTCAACAGATGGAGTCCAGGGTGCTCGTCACGCATGTCATACCCGGGAAGGAGAACTCCCTATTTTGGTTGCGCGAACAATGCGGCACGACATATATTAGTGGGTGCGTCAATTCGTATGTCGTGTGGCCTACTCACCTCCTCAGTTTTATCCAAGACATGTAGTAACATTATTTTTAAGTTTGTCCATTTTAATTATATTTGGATTATATCGTCATGTATATTATTTTTACTTTGAATATTTGGATTCTATCGTCATGATTATATATTTGCATTATCTTTAGTTTGTGTTGGATATATGATGTTTGGAATAGGTACAACGTTGCTATAACAGGAACAAATATACTGCTGGGCAGTGGCAGTGGCCATACTGCCCAGCAGATTTTTTTAAAATTCTGCCCAGAATTGTCACGGTCAATGACCGTGACAATTCTGGGCAAGAGGGGTCACGGCTTTGTCACGGTTTATAACCGTGACAAACGTGTCACGGTCATTGACCTTGACATGACCGTGACAAAAAAAGTTGTCTCGCCTCGAAATGTCACGGTCATTGACCTTGATAAGTTGGATTTATCAAGGTCAATGACCTTGACAAACGGGTAGATTTGGTGTAGTGTCACACTCTCTTGAGACGTAGCTCACCCCTCATCTAATGTGCACACTCAACGCTTTCCTTCTACCTTTCCTAGTTAAGCTACCCTACCTAACTAGCCATAACAAGTCTCCTTCTATATACTAACTCATTGTACCCACCCGTATTACCCATACAATATGTTAACGAATTTTCATGTCTTTTATCCCATTATAAATTTCCCAATATATGTTTATTTCTCCCATAATATAGTTATTTTTAATGTCACTATCTTTCTCTTCTACTAAACCCTCACAGTAAAATAAAATCACATGTATACATATATCACATTGTTATATATATACTAACATGGCACCCCTAAGATGAGTTGCGGTGGGAGTATACTATGCTATAATGTCCTGGTACATCATCTACTAAACACATGTAGTAGAATAAATCACAAGCATATATATTTATCACACTAATTATATATATACAATACAACACCCATAGGCTGAGACCTGCGGTGCATGTATACTTTTCTATCAAGTCCCGGTACAGCACGTGTTGTATAAAGGACCATTGGTTCAGTATCTCACTCTAACCATCATCACAAATCACACATATTGTAGGCGAATATAGTTCCAAGCCTATGGGCTACGCACCCATATGACCGTCATCACTATCATTATCACAAATAACCTGTACCTAGGTTCTATATTCTGAGACACAAGTAAAAAATCCCCCCCAAAGGCGCATCAGGATATGACTGTCCCGACGCGGAAACCTCCCGTGATAGAATGTGGCGTAGGTATGCTATAAACATAATAATTCATACAAATCAGTATAGGTATACACACAACCTATATCATATATCCCATACATAACATATATATCTCCCGAATATCCTACGTATTATTTAATTCCAATTACACTTCTTATCGTATATTCTCGAGTATCCCTCACTACTCGAGGTGTGATAATTATCCTTTAAAATAGTTCAGTAGGTAATTCACTCATATCCCGCTGATCTAAGTCATAGATTCGATCATCCCCCGAATCCGTTACATTTCAAATTACACTGATTAATCTAATCAATTTCACATTAATTAATTTATTAAAGTAGTGTCACCCAACTAGAATACTCCGACTAACTCATATGGTTCGTATCTTCACCCTCTAGAATTTGTTACATAAAAATCCACTATTAAGGTTAACACCTCTCATTAAATTCAATATTCGGTAATTTATTATATATCTCTATAATAAATTAACCGGCAAATATGTGCCTAACTCTTGTAGCACTAGCTTGAGAACTATCAGAGTTAAAACCCCGTTCCTTAATTTAATTACTATCACCTCAATTAATTTTTTTTATCCAAGTTGTATCACTCAACCAAAATGCATGGAGTCTCTTTATTAGTCCGTATTTTAACCTTTTAAAATTAATTTCACCAAATTCAGTTAATAAGTTTAACACCATCATTAAATTTTAATAGTCCTTAATACTCATCCCATAAGACTCTAACTATTCGGTTCCATTTAATTTCTATCAATTAAAATCTACCTTAAGATACCAGTCCGTATGCCAAATTCATCCAAAATTCCCATTCGAATACGTTCGTATATTTTTTTACATATATTATCGAGTGTTGTTCATTATAAATACTCCTAAATACATACCCTGGATTCATTTATATCTAATCCAAGGATAAAATAATGTTCCTTTATGTTTTTCCAAATTCCTTCACTCATCTACGGGCATCTCCAAATAACTCGAATTTATTTCTTCCTAAAGATGTCGGTCTCCCACACCCTATCGTGGAAAAATCAAACCAAAACCAAAACAAAAAAAATTAGAAAAATACGAGGTCACTTCCCACGCGACCGTGACGAAAATATCGACAATCTCATATTTTACAATAACTGAAGGGGTCGATCGATCGATCGACCAGATATCAGTCATATTCCCCGACTTCTTTTTCCACCATTTTTAAACTCAAAAGCTTTCCAACTTCAATCCAGACCTTGATTACTTTATCTCCCATATTTATTTCATCTATAAACATGTTTAAACACTAATATATAAAATTAATCCTTAGTGATTTTCATTAAAATTCTAGGGTTCATAAATTGGATTTTTCTCATACCGCTTAAATCACAATTCTCAACTCGATTTAATAATCCGAATTCAGCAATAATTTCTACAGGTTTGTCGATTCTAAATCACATTATAGCCTCATATGATATCATTCTCACATCAATTAAACATCAATTTCAATGTTAATTCTAAAATCTCCAAAACCTAGTTTTAACGTGTGATACCGTCCAAAAACGAATTTTGCGATAACAACTCATCCCAAAATGAATATGGTTTACACCCACCATGATATGAATCGCAATACCGCAATTTAAATGAAAGTAAGTTTAACTACTTGTCTGGATAATTTCGTAGGGTCTGATTTCCTTTGTTGTAGACGAATGTTTGACGAAGAGCACACTCCTCTTCCTTTAGTTTGGCTCCTAAAAGATCCCCTTGCTCTTCTAAACTTCCTCTGCATATTTAGATTTTCTCCTGTTGAGTTATAACTGCACCCAACTCCCTTAATTAGCTTTTATTGGGCTAATCCCATTTTTAGACTAATGAACTTAATTCAAATGGCCCAAACACTCCTATATGGTCTCGGTTATGCCTAAAAATGCTCCGAGACCCAATTACTACCCCCCGGTACTTTATTTTGACTATCTCGACCCTTCCAGACTCAACCGTACACTCAGAATCATCATCTGAGTTATTTAATTGAAATCTCAAAGTTCAACCTCAATTTACGACACATGTATTCTTAAAAGAAATAACCCGAATTAATTTAAATGTCAATTCTACAAATAAATTGCATCTTCCAATTTAAATAAATTCTCAAAATTAAATTGTTTCTCCAAATCATCAATTTAGTTTAAATTCTAATTCTCCAAATTAAATAAATTATTTATCCTAAAAAATATTAGGTATTACAAAATTCTACAAGTGAATTAACATTGAAAAAAGTTAACTACGTCTCCATTCACATTGGACCCCAAATTTATGAAGATTATTGAACTTCAATATAGAATTAACTAAAAAAATATATTATATGATTTAAAGATTCTTTATTTGAATGAGTATAGCAATCTTTACTAAGGAGTAAAAAGGCAAAATTAGGGTAAAGTGATTGGGATAGAGTACAGCAGAGCAGTGGTTGGTTCATATCGTGTGTGAGTTGCTTTCCTTGCGGTTAAGGACTAGGCATGTATGCCCATGGAAAAAGATCTTTCTTTTTCGTCATTGATATTTTGAGATTTATGTATTTGTTGTTTCTATTATCTCATTCCATGGCTCTTTTCCATTCCTTACTACTGAGATTAAGTTAGGGTATATGTAAGGACACAAATGAATTAGCAGTACAAACACTAAAGTCCTTTTTTGTTTTTTGTACTATGTATTTAATTGTTGCCCAGAAAAATACTCAAGAGGGGGGGGTGAATTGAGTTTTTACAAACTTTTTGGGTTAAATTAAAATTTCAGAAAATATTTAATTTAAAACACTTAATACAAATTTCAGATTAAATAAATCTTAAATGATTAAAACAATAATGATTAAATAAATGTTACCAATAAATTTAAACAAGATAAATCAGAGATTATAACACACAATAAATAAGTTATCAAATTAATACTTCCAAATGATTAAACAAGAGATTACAACATCCAATAAATAAATAATCAATTTACGTATTTTATATTCTGGATTTAATCTAAAGTGATTCACACAAGAATATCAAATAATATCACCAATTAATTTAAACAAGATAAATCACAGATTTCAATACCCAAATAAATATTTAATTAATTTCTGCTTAATAATAATTTATCTTCTAGAATTAATTTTTAATGATTCAAATCAAGAATAACAACCAAATACTCTCAATAAATTAAACAAGTTGTTATATTTCAAGATTATAAGACCCAATAAATTTATAAACAATTTTCGTATTTAATAAAAATTAATATTATGGAATTAATTAATTATTACAAAAATAATTATTTCTGTCTTAAAATAAAATTATCAAATTTTCAGAATTAATTCAATTGCAAGTGTAAGTGCTTAAAATAAAGATAACCAATCACACATAAGCAAATAAATAAATATAAGTGCTGAAAATAAATGACACCGTATTTTAACGTGGTTCGGCCAAAACCCGACCTACGTCCACGCGCCAAGAGCAAGCTTCCGTCGCCCGCGCTTCACTAGTCCTGATCCACTTGTACGGTAGGATCAAACCACCATTTACAGACACTTAAGCAAATACCGGCTCCAAGAACAACCGAAGCTAAAATTCCAGCTTCAAACAAATCCGAATGTTGAGTACAAAGTTTGGATGTCGAAACTCTCTAAAATACAAATTGATCCGAGTTTCTTCTTGAGTGAGACTATACAATAAATCTGATTTTTGGCACTAGTCTTCTTCTTGAAATTTTTGTAGCAGAATAATGATTCTTATGCTCTTCAAATTTCTTCTTCAACAAATAACTGAGTATATTGATTGTTGCAGTCTCAAATATGTAGAGCTGAATAAATTTCTGTTTGCTCTCTTTTCTGTGTGTATATGGAGCTGAATGAAATTTTCTGGATGCTCTCTTTTAGATATTTTCATGTGTGTTGTTTTCCAACTGAAAGTGGTCTCTTCTTTTGTAGCTAAAAAAAATAGCCGTTGGAGTAAGCTTTGAGCTGAAATCAACTTCAACATGGAGCATTAATTGTGAACTGATAGAGCATTAAATGCTCAATATTCTTGAGAGCAAATCGTATCTGATCAACGATATTATCTGTCTAAGAAATAAAGTATGGACTGATAGAGAGAGAGAATTGTTAGAAGCAAAAGGAAAACAAAATATACAATGAATATTGATAACCTTTTCAGTGCGTGTGTACACAGAAAATGAATAAAAAATTATTTTCTCGGTATCCTTATTTGAGTAGATATGGATCTGCAAAAAATGTTAGTACATACCCAAAAATAGAACTGACTAAAGTGTATATATATGAAAGGTGGACATAAATATATTGTAAAAATAAATTTCGAATATTCTGAAAAAAAATTGATTTCGAATATAAAAAAATTTCGGATAAAAAATTTTATAATAGATTTTGAATATACAAATTTCTCGGATAAAAATTTATAACATATTTTCCTTAAAAGAAATTTTGGATATAAAAAATATAACAGATATATATATTAAAGATTTCGGACTGAAATATAAGGATCAGATAAAAACGTTACAATATCTTTTGACCAAAAAAAGAATTTACGTTAACATTTTGAACTGATAAAAACTTTCCAAAGTTTAAGCAGTCTATACTGCATTGATGTTATAGCCTTAAAGGCTAGTCAAAGTTTTTGTAGCTAAAAGCAATTTCCACAAATGACAGGGCAAGGCCCCTTCGTCATACGGTCAAGAGATAGACTGACAGAAAAGAAGGATAGTTCAAAACATTAAGGACTTACGGCAGTGTATTGTCACATCATACCAACTTTCACACATATATACCAATAAAAGAGATTTCGGAACAGGAATATAAAAAAATGGATATAAAAAAAATTCCGAACAGATTTTTATACGAAAAATCTCGGACAGAAAATAAAAAAAATCTGAATATAAAAATTCCGAACAGATTTTCTTTTCGTAAAAAACGGACTGAATTATATATCAAAAAAAAATATCCAGAACTGATTGTATATAACGAGATATAGGAAGTGATCTTTTGTACCAACTAATACAAATATATATAACAGATTTCAAGGCACATTTATAACCAAATCCAAAGTTATTCAGTTTGACAATGATGGCCTTAGGCTTGACAAAGACTTCAATTAATTATCTCGGCCAGTGTTTACTTGTGGCAGTGGTAAAACTCACATACATGTAATATATAAATATATATGTATATGTATGTACGCGATATCATCTGTATATAAAAGGAAAGTACGGTGACGCACAGTTTGGTTCCCAAAACAAATTTTCGGTTTCTGTATAATATATAAATATATAACAGTATATATATATATATATATATATATATATATATATTAAAAAAAACGTTAAAAAAATAGTAAACTTTCGGCTACTGCATCCGTACGCAGACTAGCTAAACTATTAGCTGTGTCTTGGAACACACTTTCGGCCAAAAAAAAAGGGCTTGTAAGAATGATGTCATGCACAGACTTTTAGAGGCTTTTAAGAGCTAGGTGTATGGTTGCTATTTGGATAAGACAAATCAAGTGAATAAACATAAAGCTCCTATCAAAATGATGTTCTCCCAAGGGACGAAATCAGGTACAAATCCAAATGAGTCTTAGTAAAAGACAACCACACTTATAACAGTTATGAACTAACTTTACCAAGGTAGAAGCCAAAAACAAATATTATTTTGAAAATTCATTTTAGTTTTAAGAAAATAATTACGAAAATTATTTTAGAGTAAGAAATTCATTTTAAACAAAGTTGCACCAATTTTACAAAAAAAATTATTTTCAGTAAAATAATATAATTTTTCTTTTAGAAAAAGTTTAGACGCATAATTAATTAGTCACACAATTAAAAATCATAAATCAAGAAATATGCATGTGTGCCTAATGTGTCAAGTGCAAATGTGCAAAACATGTGAATACCTTTACTCGAATATGTCGTTGTGTAAAGTCAAGGTATGTAGAGTCGGAAATAAACAGGATAATACCATAATAAATATTTATAGAATGACTTAATAAAAATGTGTTTGGAATCATCAAAATCAATATATTAAGTTAAACTAAAATGTATATTAATTAAACTAATTTAATTAATTAGGGATAAAATACATTTTCGTTAACAATCTCCCCCTTTTTGATGATGACAAACAATGATTCACATATATTCATAAAATGAAATATTAAGCACAAATAGTGAATCATAAATATTTCTCCCCCTTTGACATTATCAAAAGGATATTTTAAATAAATCCAGTGTCATGAATAAAAAGGGCGAAGCTCCCCCTATCAAAAATAATTTATGCATGGGATAGAACCAAAAATTGAAAGGGACATATGTGAATACCATGAATTTTTATTAAGCACATATTCAACATATTATTCTCACATAATCATGTGTTTGATTCAAGAGATAGATAGGAATAACATCAAATAATGCATAAGTCATAAAAATGATAAATGATAAATAATAGTTGTCTGATACCAATTGTTGTAGTCACACAAACCGTGCGTTGCACACAATAGTGCCTCAGAACAGCTTTTTACGCATAAATAGGAATCACAACTCAATGTTCTCAAATAATGCAATAAAAATTTTGATCAAACATTTTTCTATGAATAATTTCCAATAGACATTTATCTCCCCCTAAGGGATACCAATTAAGGCAAATATGCATATAACAAATAATGTGCATCTTTTTCATGAGATAAAATATTTTCTATATTTTCTATCATAAAATTATTTTTCACAAGTCTCGATATATTCACAAATTTACTTTAAATTCAATAATCATGTGATGTTCAATCAAGCTCATATATCTGAAGTGTTAATGTCTTTCAACAACAATATATTCATAAATAACAATTCCAATAATCATAAGACTTTTTCATTATTCAATGGAGCATGAATATCTAAATGTCATTTAAAAATATCATGAAAGTTAATAAATCAATGTTCAAGTAATGAATCATGTCAAGAGGCCAAAATAAAATAAATTAAATAATTTCAGATTTTTAATAACAAGAACCTCGACACAAAATCAATATATTCAGATTTTCAACAAATACCAAACAATTTGTTCAGGAACTTCAAAATCAATCAATCAATAAATTTCTCAATAATGAAAGTGACATAAGTTAATCAACTTCAATATATTTTCAGATTTTTAAGAACAAACATTATAAGAGTCATTTTGTTCAAAAAAAAAATAATGTTCTTTATAAAAGAATACCTTTCAACTAATCGGTTCATATAACATGCCATGAAACTAAAACATAAAAAATCTTAATAATCATCTGATTTTTCAAATAAGCACAAGTAACACAAATGTTAACTAAAAAAAAATTTATATACTTCATGCAATGTCACTAATATTTAATTAATGGCACAAAACATGTAACATGTCATAAATTTAACACATAAAGGTTAATATGATCATATCATCAAAATTAATGAGTGCATATCATAAAATCATCAAGTAGCTCATATGACTAACATTTATACAAATGACACTTTATCAAAGAAAAATTCTCAAATGACATTTTCGTTTCAAATAAATATACAATGAAGTCATGATTTTTTCAATATTATCCACAAATATATGTCTAGATATATAACACGTAAAGATTATGAATTTTCACAAAAAAATAAATAATCATCAGAATCAAGTGTATGTGTCATATAACAAAAAAATTATCAAGAATAATAAATATACAAATTTACATGTGAATGCTAAATCATCAACAAGCTCATATGATATAACAAATATTCAATGTATGGAAATATATCATAAAATAAATTATCAACAAATATATGATTTTAAATTCATGAATGGTGTTCCTTACCACCTTACCAATACCAAAGATATATTCATGAAACTTCTTCCAAGTGTGGCATTTCCAACTTTAGGCAATGATACTTGAAATTTGTAATATGACCAAATCATATGCCTTGAAAAACCACATTCCATAATAAAATGTAACCTACACAACTTTAAAGAATTTCTCTTTTCCATCCAAGAATGTGTTAGGTCCATAAAGCAATATTAAATAGAAAATTTCAGAATTAATTTTCTTATCAAAAATTCAAGCGTAGTCATAATAAGAGATAATTATCAAGAACAATAACGATACGCAACTTATGACATACTAGAATGTATGTAACAAATAATAATCATCAATGTCAATTTTATCATATACAAAAAAAACATATTATTCATCAAGGAATATAAAAATAATTTGTCATTCTTAGTATACATTGACTTAGACAAAAAAAGTGAGGGTATTCACATTATCAAACAATTGATACATTTAGTAATAACATGAATTTAATCAGATTACTATTTATGAGTAAGCATATAAAATTCAAAAATCATATGAAATAATTTTTCACGAAACTAAGCATATTAAATATGAAAACAATATATCACAAAATTTATCAAGTAAAGAATGTGTTAAAAAAAATCTAACACTAATTGAATTCTCATAAAATTTGTTCAAGTCCCAATACCGGTTTTGCACATAAATACTTTATCTTTTGGAACCCAAAAAGAGTGTGGCAAACTACGGTTAGCATACATTATTGTTTCTTTCGGAATCCAAGCTAATTTTGTATTATATTTTCTTTTTCTAAATTTACAAAATTTGGAGTAATGTGTATGTCTACCACAATATGAGCATAAAGAATTAGAATGACTAGATGAGGCATCATTTCGAAATGAATTAGAATAATTCTTTTTCTCATTTTCTTCCTCATATCCAATACCATTATTATTAAATCGAATTCTTTGTTTTTCCATAATTTTATGAAAATAATTATTTCCTTTAGTAAAGGTATCTAAAGATTTCTTTAAATATTCAATTTCCTTTTTCAACTCAATATTTTCAGATTCAAGAGAATTAGGGACACTAACATATTTTTCCTTTTTCAAAGATTTAATTTCATTCTTTAAAGATTCATTTTCTAATTTCAGATTATCAAAATCTTTTGAAATAAGATCACATTTAGCATGAGTCTTTTTAAGTGCAATGAACTTCTTTCCAATATCTTCATATTTTTCATACAACTCATTGAATGCATCTTGTAATTCATCATAATCATCAACTGTATCATCTCCAATATCATGATTCGCACTATAAGTAGAATATGATTCATCATTACTAATGCAAGGATTAGATTGTACCTCTTCTTTACCAATTGCCATGAGACAAGGAGTAATAGATTCTTCAATGCTTGATTCATCAACATTGGCATATAGGCAAGGGGTGCACATATTTTTACTAAGTGCATCAAAATCAGAATTTTCAGGGAACTTTTTCTTCAAAATAAAGTTGGAGACATATGGTTCACTGCTCATCCATTTTCTTTTCATATAATGAAACAAGGAGTAGCTACAAGAGAACAAACATTTTAGCATACAAATAATAAAAATGTAAAGTGCAATATTCAAAATAAATACAGAAAAGTTTGTCATGATCTTTAACTCTATGATTGTTAAATCAAACTATATAAGAAGAGTACTAACTCTGATACCAATTGTTGCCCAGAAAAATACTCAAGAGGGGGGGTGAATTGAGTTTTTACAAACTTTTCGGGTTAAATTAAAATTTCAGAAAATATTTAATTTAAAACACTTAATACAAATTTCAGATTAAATAAATCTTAAATGATTAAACCAATAATGATTAAATAAATGTTACCAATAAATTTAAACAAGAAAAATCAGAGATTATACCACACAATAAATAAGTTATCAAATTAATACTTCCAAATGATTAAACAAGAGATTACAACATCCAATAAATAAATAATCAATTTACGTATTTTATATTCTGGATTTAATCTAAAGTGATTCACACAAGAATATCAAATAATATCACCAATTAATTTAAACAAGATAAATCACAGATTTCAATACCCAAATAAATATTTAATTAATTTCTGCTTAATAATAATTTATCTTCTAGAATTAATTTTAAATGATTCAAATCAAGAATAACAACCAAATACTCTCAATAAATTAAACAAGTTGTTATATTTCAAGATTATAAGACCCAATAAATTTATAAACAATTTTCGTATTTAATAAAAATTAATATTCTGGAATTAATTAATTATTACGAAAATAATTATTTCTGTCTTAAAATAAAATTATCAAATTTTCAGAATTAATTCAATTGCAAGTGTAAGTGCTTAAAATAAAGATAACCAATCACACACAAGCAAATAAATA
This sequence comes from Sambucus nigra, assembly GCA_949130495.1. Classification (NCBI taxonomy): domain Eukaryota; kingdom Viridiplantae; phylum Streptophyta; class Magnoliopsida; order Dipsacales; family Adoxaceae; genus Sambucus; species Sambucus nigra. The sequence goes on along the minus strand of OX422212.1, from coordinate 548,018,205 downwards.
AATATAAGTGCTGAAAATAAATGACACCGTATTTTAACGTGGTTCGGCCAAAACCCGGCCTACGTCCACGCGCCAAGAGCAAGCTTCCGTCTCCCACGCTTCACTAGTCCTGATCCACTTGTACGGTAGGATCAAACCACCATTTACAGACACTTGAAGCAAATACCGGCTCCAAGAACAACCGAAGCTAAAATTCCAGCTTCAAACAAATCCGAATGTTGAATACAAAGTTTGGATGTCGAAACTCTCTAAAATACAAATTGATCCGAGTTTCTTCTTGAGTGAGACTATACAATAAATCTGATTTTTGGCACTAGTCTTCTTCTTGAAATTTTTGTAGCAGAATAATGATTCTTATGCTCTTCAAATTTCTTCTTCAACAAATAACTGAGTATATTGATTGTTGCAGTCTCAAATATGTAGAGCTGAATAAATTTCTGTTTGCTCTCTTTTTTGTGTGTATATGGAGCTGAATGAAATTTTCTGGATGCTCTCTTTTAGATATTTTCGTGTGTGTTGTTTTCCAACTGAAAGTGGTCTCTTCTTTTGTAGCTAAAAAAAATAACCGTTGGAGTAAGCTTTGAGCTGAAATCAACTTCAACATGGAGCATTAATTGTGAACTGATAGAGCATTAAATGCTCAATATTCTTGAGAGCAAATCGTATCTGATCAACGATATTATCTGTCTAAGAAATAAAGTATGGACTGATAGAGAGAGAGAATTGTTAGAAGCAAAAGGAAAACAAAATATACAATGAATATTGATAACCTTTTCAGTGCGTGTGTACACAGCAAATGAATAAAAAATTATTTTCTCGGTATCCTTATTTGAGTAGATATGGATCTGCAAAAAATGTTAGTACATACCCAAAAATAGAACTGACTAAAGTGTATATATATGAAAGGTGAACATAAATATATTGTAAAAATTATATTTCGAATATTCTGAAAAAAAATTGATTTCGAATATAAAAAAATTTCGGATAAAAAATTTTATAATAGATTTTGAATATATAAATTTCTCGAATAAAAATTTATAACAGATTTTCCTTAAAAGAAATTTTGGATATAAAAAATATAACAGATATATATATTAAAGATTTCGGACTGAAATATAAGGATCAGATAAAAACGTTACAATATCTTTTGACCAAAAAAAGAATTTACGTTAACATTTTGAACTGATAAAAACTTTCCAAAGTTTAAGCAGTCTATACTGCATTGATGTTACAGCCTTAAAGGCTAGTCAAAGTTTGTGTAGCTAAAAGCAATTTCCACAAATGACAGGGCAAGGCCCCTTCGTCATATGGTCAAGAGATAGACTGACAGAAAAGAAGGATAGTTCAAAACATTAAGGACTTACGGCAGTGTATTGTCACATCATACCAACTTTCACACATATATACCAATAAAAGAGATTTCGGAACAGGAATATAAAAAAATGGATATAAAAAAAATTCCGAACAGATTTTTATACGAAAAATCTCGGACAGAAAATAAAAAAAATCTGAATATAAAAATTCCGAACAGATTTTCTTTTCGTAAAAAACGGACTGAATTATATATCAAAAAAAAAATATCCAGAACTGATTGTATATAACGAGATATAGGAAGTGATCTTTTGTACCAACTAATACAAATATATATAACAGATTTCAAGGCACATTTATAACCAAATCCAAAGTTATTCAGTTTGACAATGATGGCCTTAGGCTTGACAAAGACTTCAATTAATTATCTCGGCCAGTGTTTACTTGTGGCAGTGGTAAAACTCACATACATGTAATATATAAATATATATGTATATGTATGTACGCGATATCATCTGTATATAAAAGGAAAGTACGGTGACGCACAGTTTGGTTCCCAAAACAAATTTTCGGTTTCTGTATAATATATAAATATATAACAGTATATATATATATATATATATATATATATATATATATATATATTAAAAAAAACGTTAAAAAAAATAGTAAACTTTCGGCTACTGCATCCGTACGCAGACTAGCTAAACTATTAGCTGTGTCTTGGAACACACTTTCGGCCAAAAAAAAAGGGCTTGTAAGAATGATGTCATGCACAGACTTTTAGAGGCTTTTAAGAGCTAGGTGTATGGTTGCTATTTGGATAAGACAAAAAAAATGAATAAACTTAAAGCTCCTATCAAAATGATGTTCTCCCAAGGGACGAAATCAGGTACAAATCCAAATGAGTCTTAGTAAAAGACAACCACACTTATAACAGTTATGAACTAACTTTACCAAGGTAGAAGCCAAAAACAAATATTATTTTGAAAATTCATTTTAGTTTTAAGAAAATAATTATGAAAATTATTTTAGAGTAAGAAATTCAGTTTAAACAAAGTTGCACCAATTTTACAAAAAAAAATATTTTCAGTAAAATAATATAATTTTTCTTTTAGAAAAAGTTTAGGCGCATAATTAATTAGTCACACAATTAAAAATCATAAATCAAGAAATATGCATGTGTGCCTAATGTGTCAAGTGCAAATGTGCAAAACATGTGAATACCTTTACTCGAATATGTCGTTGTGTAAAGTCAAGGTATGTAGAGTCGGAAATAAACAGGATAATACCATAAAAAATATTTATAGAATGACTTAATAAAAATGTGTTTGGAATCATCAAAATCAATATATTAAGTTAAACTAAAATGTATATTAATTAAACTAATTTAATTAATTAGGGATAAAATACATTTTCGTTAACAATCTCCCCCTTTTTGATGATGACAAACAATGATTCATATATATTCATAAAATGAAATATTAAGCACAAATAGTGAATCATAAATATTTCTCCCCCTTTGACATTATCAAAAAGATATTTTAAATAAACCCAGTGTCATGAATAAAAAGGGCGAAGCTCCCCCTATCAAAAATAATTTATGCATGGGATAGAACCAAAAATTGAAAGGGACATATGTGAATACCATGAATTTTTATTAAGCACATATTCAACATATTATTCTCACATAATCATGTGTTTGATTCAAGAGATAGATAGGAATAACATCAAATAATGCATAAGTCATAAAAATGATAAATGATAAATAATAGTTGTCTGATACCAATTGTTGTAGTCACACAAACCGTGCGTTGCACACAATAGTGCCTCAGAACAGCTTTTTACGCATAAATAGGAATCACAACTCAATGTTCTCAAATAATGCAATAAAAATTTTGATCAAACATTTTTCTATGAATAATTTCCAATAGACATTTATCTCCCCCTAAGGGATACCAATTAAGGCAAATATGCATATAACAAATAATGTGCATCTTTTTCATGAGATAAAATATTTTCTATATTTTCTATCATAAAATTATTTTTCACAAGTCTTGATATATTCACAAATTTACTTTAAATTCAATAATCATGTGATGTTCAATCAAGCTCATATATCTGAAGTGTTAATGTCTTTCAACAACAATATATTCATAAATAACAACTCCAATAATCATAAGACTTTTTCATTATTCAATGGAGCATGAATATCTAAATGTCATTTAAAAATATCATGAAAGTTAATAAATCAATGTTCAAGTAATGAATCATGTCAAGAGGCCAAAATAAAATAAATTCAATAATTTCAGATTTTTAATAACAAGAACCTCGACACAAAATCAATATATTCAGATTTTCAACAAATACCAAACAATTTGTTCAGGAACTTCAAAATCAATCAATCAATAAATTTCTCAATAATGAAAGTGACATAAGTTAATCAACTTCAATATATTTTCAGATTTTTAAGAACAAACATTATAAGAGTCATTTTGTTCAAAAAAAATAATGTTCTTTATAAAAGAATACCTTTCAACTAATCGGTTCATATAACATGCCATGAAACTAAAACATAAAAAATCTTAATAATCATCTGATTTTTCAAATAAGCACAAGTAACACAAATGTTAACTAAAAAAAAATTTATATACTTCATGCAATGTCACTAATATTTAATTAATGGCACAAAACATGTAACATGTCATAAATTTAACACATAAAGATTATTATGATCATATCATCAAAATTAATGAGTGCATATCATAAAATCATCAAGTAGCTCATATGACTAACATTTATACAAATGACACTTTATTAAAGAAAAATTCTCAAATGACATTTTCGTTTCAAATAAATATACAATGAAGTCATGATTTTTTCAATATTATCCACAAATATATGTCTAGATATATAACACGTAAAGATTATGAATTTTCACAAAAAAATTAAATAATCATCAGAATCAAGTGTATGTGTCATATAACAAAAAAATTATCAAGAATAATAAATATACAAATTTACATGTGAATGCTAAATCATCAACAAGCTCATATGATATAACAAATATTCAATGTATGGAAATATATCATAAAATAAATTATCAACAAATATATGATTTTAAATTCATGAATGGTGTTCCTTACCACCTTACCAATACCAAAGATATATTCATGAAACTTCTTCCAAGTGTGGCATTTCCAACTTTAGGCAATGATACTTGAAATTTGTAATATGACCAAATCATATGCCTTGAAAAACCACATTCCATAATAAAATGTAACCTACACAACTTTAAAGAATTTCTCTTTTCCATCCAAGAATGTGTTAGGTCCATAAAGCAATATTAAATAGAAAATTTCAGAATTAATTTTCTTATCAAAAATTCAAGCGTAGTCATAATAAGAGATAATTATCAAGAACAATAACGATACGCAACTTATGACATACTAGAATGTATGTAACAAATAATAATCATCAATGTCAATTTTATCATATAAAAAAAAAACATATTATTCATCAAGGAATATAAAAATAATTTGTCATTCTTAGTATACATTGACTTAGACAAAAAAAGTGAGGGTATTCACATTATCAAACAATTGATACATTTAGTAATAACATGAATTTAATCAGATTACTATTCATGAGTAAGCATATAAAATTCAAAAATCATATGAAATAATTTTTCACGAAACTAAGCATATTAAATATGAAAACAATATATCACAAAATTTATCAAGTAAAGAATGTGTTAAAAAAAATCTAACACTAATTGAATTCTCATAAAATTTGTTCAAGTCCCAATACCGGTTTTGCACATAAATACTTTATCTTTTGGAACCCAAAAAGAGTGTGGCAAACTACGGTTAGCATACATTATTGTTTCTTTCGGAATCCAAGCTAATTTTGTATTATATTTTCTTTTTCTAAATTTACAAAATTTGGAGTAATGTGTATGTCTACCACAATATGAGCATAAAGAATTAGAATGACTAGATGAGGCATCATTTCGAAATGAATTAGAATAATTCTTTTTCTCATTTTCTTCCTCATATCCAATACCATTATTATTAAATAGAATTCTTTGTTTTTCCATAATTTTATGAAAATAATCATTTCCTTTAGTAAAGGTATCTAAAGATTTCTTTAAATATTCAATTTCCTTTTTCAACTCAATATTTTCAGATTCAAGAGAATTAGGGACACTAACATATTTTTCCTTTTTCAAAGATTTAATTTCATTCTTTAAAGATTCATTTTCTAATTTTAGATTATCAAAATCTTTTGAAATAAGATCACATTTAGCATGAGTCTTTTTAAGTGCAATGAACTTCTTTCCAATATCTTCACATTTAGCATGAGTCTTTTGCAATACATTTGGTGCGACACACTCATGTCTCGCACCATTATTGGCTATTACCACTGATGCGGACTCACATCCATAAGGTAATAACCAATACCGGTGTGACACATCACTGTATCGTAAATTTGTGTCAGCCAATTATTGAAATAGATATACATATCCATTCCAACTTCCAAGGTGTGCCATATCATATAGAGTTTGTGTTGTCTCATATTTGATTCGTTTAAATATTTCTCCACCCAAAATTGATGTGTTAAAAGTCATGCAAAATTCAATTAATGTCATATCAGGTTCCTAGTGTGTTCAGTATATTCATTATATTATCCAATTTGTGTTTCGTATGTCTCTGTTGTAATCCAAAATTCAGTATGATCATTAATTGACAATTTTGTGTTGATTCATGTTGTATCATTATCATAATTTTTCAAAATTAAGCAGGATAAAATATTTATTATCAACAAATGATTTTAGAAAAAAATTACACTCCCCATTAATACTCTTTTCATAATTTTTCAAAAATCATAGACCAATACCTTATGGTTTTTACAAGTGATGTTCATAACGGCAGACCGAACTGACAAGACACGTCTCTGATCATGAATTAAAAAGGAAACTAAAAACTAAGGAACAATAGGAAAACACTAAAACAAAACGGACTCAAAATAGACATAGCAACAAAGGCATCGGCACAAGTATTGGCTTCACAAAAGCAGAGACTAAATGTGACATGGTGGAACCCAGTGAGAACTTCATGGATCACGTGGGTCAAATCCATCCGAGCTTGATGCTGGGTTGAGATCCTGGTAATCATATGGAATGCAGCTTGGCAGTCTGTTTCTATTTCAATACATTTTATTCCGCATGTAAAGCTAGCTCAAGCTCCGTTTTAAAGCCCAAAGTTCTTCTGTCAATGATAACACATAACCAGTATTACGAGTAAAGCCTAAAAGTAATTGTCCCTAGTAGTTTCTGATAAGTCCACCAATGGACGCAAGGCCTGTGATATGGGATTTTGCAGCATTAGTGTTGCATTTAAAAAAAGGATGGATCAGCGGAGTCTATGCAGTAAGGAATTGCTTGGCTGTCACATCCGAGTTGGACCGTTGTATATCACAGGTGTGGAGGAATGTTCAATTTGATCAGAAATTGAATGAAGAATAATTGATTTCACTATCAGTTATGGTGGAAGAGAGCTTCATTACGCACGAGCCATAAGGCCCAGAGGGCAAAAAACGTTTTCATTGGCTGGTGGGTTTTTGGGAAGATTCCGTAGCGTGCGAATAATTGCCGGAGAATGGATTGGAGAATAATCCATCTCGTCTTAGATTGTGCGCACTTGAAAAAAGTTGGGTAGTCCATAAAAATATGAGTGTTGGAGTCTGTAAGTCCGCACAAAAGGTAGTCAGCCGAAGGGAGTTTATGGTAGTAGGGAAGCCTGCCAGTTGTGGGTAAACCATTGTGTTCCAAAAAACACAAAAAGAATTTGAGTTTAGATGGGAGGCCACTTTTCCATAACCATGTCCATGGCAGAGATGGCATTTGGTGCTGGATAGAGTCCCGACTTAGCCATCGGCAGGTATCTTTCACCGTAAATGCGTCCGTGCTGCTCAGCCACCAGTAAGGTAAATTCCAAATAGTTGTGGGTGAGATATAAACTTCTTGAATATAGAGAAGAAAGTAGATCGAAAAATATTGAGCTAACGCTGAAAGATTCCATTGATGGTTGCGGATGAATTGAGTGGGAAATCGCTCAATTAGGGGTTCCTGGAGAACCCAAACATGATGACTAAGTAAAATGTTACCAGGTCCAATGCGCCATTTGATTTCCTGATAAAGTAGGGGAATGAGTTGTACTGCTTAAGTTCAAACCCAAGACGCGTTGGGTGTTCGGTGCCCCTCTCCCAACGTAGAGTCTGAGTAATATTTAAATTTAATGACTCGAGCCCAAAAATTGTCTGTCTCAGAGAACATCTTCCATAGAAGCTTGATCATGAAGGCGGTGTTGAGTTTGTGAAGATTTTTAATTCTCAATCCTTTATATTGCTTATGAAGAGTATGGTCGACCAAGGAATGGCGGGTGTTTTATGCAAGGACGTGGTGGCATTCTAAAAAAATTTTGTGGATATTTTTAGTGAGGTGAGGGTATTAAGACTGCCTTTGGATAAATCAAATGATGACATGGAGTAAGACGGGGGCGATGTGCAAACAACATTAATAAGAGTGGCCCGACACGCATAAGAGAGAAAATTAGAGTACCACGCCTGTAGTCAGGAATCGAGGTCCTCAATTAAAGCCAAAAAAGACTGCGCTTAACACGCCCCGTGATTAGGGGAAGATCGATATATTTTTCATGCCTAAGGGTTGCAGTGAAAGCGTAGCATGGTCCGAGTTGTCTGCATGACCATACGCGGAGTTGAGGGACCGAAAGTAATCATGGATTTGTCAAGATTAACTGATTACCCCGAGAAAAAGGATAATTCTTTTAGGATCGTTCGGAAACGATTGATAGTAGAGAGGCTTGGCTGCGAGAAAAGGATGAAGTTATAAGCAAAAGCCAATCTCAGGATTCTTGGGCCATCCACAGATGGCTTGAGGGTTGTCATCAATTTCTGACAACAGTCATGGTCTATTTTCCTAAGGAGAACATCAAGCGTGAGAATAGAGCTGGTAATTTTTGACACAATAACCCGTTTATGGTAATAACCCGAAATGATCCGAACTTGACACGATTAGCTTATATAGATTTAAAATTACCCAAAACTTATACTAAAATAAAAATCAACGTGACCCGAAAATGACACGACTAACCCGAATCGCCACCCCTACCTGAGAATAAAAAGAATCGGAGATAAAGGGTCACCGTAGAGGAGGCCTCGAGAAGACTGAAACTTAAGACCGAGGTGCCCATTAATTAGCATTTGAAATGAAGGGGTTGTGATGCAAGCAATAATGGAATTGATCCATGGTGCCGGGAAGTCATGCTACTCTAGTACCCAGGGAATAAGAGACCATTCCATTTGGTTAAACTCTTTGGTTAAGTCAATTTTAATAGCGTAACTTCTTTTCTTAGATTTGAATTTTTGCATCATATGAAGCCTTTCATGCGCAATGAGGATGTTATCTTGAATGTGACGCGGTGCTACAAAAGCCGCTTGGTATGGAGAAACCAGCGACTGAAGAAGGGGTCGCATTTGAGCCACCAAGATGGAGGAAATGAGGTTATAAATTATATTCCAAAGACTGATAGGGCGATAATGGGCAACTTGTGTTGGGTACTGGCGCTTGGGAATAAAAAATAATAATGTGTTATAAAGACATGAGCCATGAACCCGGTTTCAAAGAAGTCTAAAATAAGGCCACACGCTATCTGTCTAATCTCAGGCCAATGGATGATAAAGAATTCAACCGTTAGGCCATTAGGCCCCGGACTTTTATTTTTGCCCATACGTTTAAGGGTGGACACAAATTTCTAGCTCCGTGATTAGCGCTAATAAATTCATTTTGTCTACTTTCGTTAAACTGACAAATGGGTAACTTCCAGTTGGTAGGGGAGGATCGATAGTCTGAAAGAGAGTTTCATAGAAAAATTCGAACGGGGTGTTAATTGTAGAGGGAGTTTTATGCCACCCATTTTCTGGACTGAAAAGTGATTGAATATGGTTCATACTTCGGCGGTGAGAAACACATGTGTGAAAAGAATTTGTGTTATTGTCACCGTTCAAGTTCCATTTAAACTTGTACTTATTCTTCCAGTATAAAAATTCATGCGCAAGACAATAGGCCAAGTCTGCTTGGATCTCATTTTCTTGCTGGAGCAAGGCCGAGTTAGACTGTCGCTCAATCATCTCATGGACGCGCAGAAGTTGCTGCTGCAGGCAGGAAATTTTTGTCGCCATATTGTCGAAGACTCGCTTTTTCCATGCAATAGATGTGTGACACCCCGCCTAATTAAATACCGGGCGATCACTCCTTTATTAAATTAAATCAAGGTAAATAGTTGGTTCATTCTCAGCATCACTGTCGATAAAAATAATTTTTTTCAATTTAACACCCTAAATAATTAAGCTAAGTGTCAAAACCATTTTCATACATACTTTCCAAATTTTAATTAAAGAAAAATATTTATTTATTTAAAAACAACATTTCTACAATTAAGAATCACACCACAATAACCAAATAATATAATACATTCGTCAATCGAATGTCAACATACGAAAACTAAAGTCACAAATCCAAACTGAATAAATCCCATAGAACAATACTGGAAATAACTGAAATATAAATGTCCCAATAACAATGAAATAATGGAAAGGGCGACACATGCCCAATAAATGAGAATGTTAGAAGTGGAGTCAATAAAGGAAGCCGTCTACGCAAGTGACCAGCAACTCCCACCTAAGCTGTAGCACGTTCCTCTCAAGGGATCCTAAGCAAGACGCCCCTGTGGCTGGGCACCTGAAATATATACATATATATACAAGAGAGAGAGAAAAAGAAACGGGTCAGAGCCCGAAAGTGTGTTTGATTTTAAAATACGTTTAGCAAGTATTTAAATTGATACAGGCCAATGCAACAACATATTAGTGCGAAACTCTCTTGAGAAAATCTCACCTCTCTTCTAATGTGCACACCTATCGCACTAACCTTCCCAACGGTTTGTTTTATCATTTATCGCACTAGTCTTTATAAATGATTTAACTCATCTTAGATTACTCGTAAGATTTACAATTCACGATTCCATCTTAAAAAGGACGTTCCAATCAGTAACCAAAGTTCTTCATTTTAACTTTATAAAATCAATAAAGTTTTCCAGTGACATATTATACTTTCTCAAAACAAGTATTCATAATTTATAGTCCAGAATTATTTCTCACTTACTACGTTACAGCAACAGTTTAAATTCCCCAATTCAGATATATATATTAAGCACTCGTATAATATATATATATCCTAACAGCACCAACATACAAACTATGGTGCGGGCATACTCTGCTATCCAATCCTCGTATAGCTCACACTAAGGGGTATACAAGTTCGGAATCACTCTCGAACTGTAATAACATATATACACAAAACAAGATTGAGGCGAAGCATAGATTTCAAGTCTCTAAGAGGTCAGTACATACCCTCACGTCTCTTAGGACCGTCTGAACTATCGGTCCGATAGCCTGTACCAAGGATATCTATCTTCTAGGGTACAAGTCAATATCCCCCATAAAGGTCCCATCGAGATAAGACTGTCCCAGCGCGCTAACTTCAGGGATAGCAAGTAGCGCGGGTACGTTTTTCACACGTATATAATATATGCATACACAACCACATAAATATACCACTTATCATTATATCAATATAGGTTTCTCTCATCACCCATAATTACGATATTTATCCTTAATTTACACATTATTAGTATTTTGTATAAATTTTCATCCCTAACCTTAACTCGAAGGGTTTTCTCACTTATTACATGACACTCGTGGACTATCTCCTCGCAAAATCTGAAATTCAGTAAGTGTCTTTATTAGGTTCCAACGTAACTCTCTTACGCACCTCACCCTTTAAATTTATAAATTTACCAACCCTAAAGTAAATATCCCATAAATACCATTCTTGTTGAAGATTAAAGGTCCCAACATTTATTCATATTCCCTATTGGTCCTCAATGTCTCCCAAATCATTTTCTCAAGAATGCCCAAGAATTATATCACGACAATTTGAATTTAACTCATTTAAAAAGGGAATTAGGAGTCTGCCAGGAGGGGTCGATCGATCGAAGCTTGGGGCTCGATCGATCGAACCTTCGATCGATCGAAGCTCTAGGCTCGATCGATCGATCAAGCAGGTCTGCGAAAATTCTGCAGAAATGCAGTTACGGGTTCTACCAAATTTCTTCATCCAAAACCATGTTTTTCCATTCTAAACGTCCCAAAAATCCTACTACTATCATTATAACAATATACCAGATTTTTTTAACGTAAAGCATGTGTATATCTAACATTAAACATGGATAATTAACCCAAAATCCCATCTAATCATCAAGAACCCTAGAGTTTTTCTTAATCAAGGTTCTAATCTGTTTTTGCCAGAAATTCCTTCTAATATATCATCAAAATTTCGTGGGTTATATTCCTCTACATGGCAAGGGTTCCAGAATTTCCATATAATCAATACTACATGCATTTTCCTAACACAAATTGGGGTTTCTTCTATAGTTTTCATCTTTAATCAATCTTAAACTAATATGAAGATTGCATTAACGAAAATAAGAAAGTTAAATACTTGCCTGGGATTTTTAGAAGTCCGGTTTGCAGATGAATCCGGTGTGGTTGCGTTCCCCTTCTCGCGATCTACGCGTTGGTGGTGGCGGTGGTGCAAACCGGTGACTTTTTGGCCTTGAATTGCCTTGGAGCTCTCTCCTCTCTTCTCCAATGACCGTCACTTGATTTCTGGATATTCTAACCCTAAAAGGCTAACCTAAATGGCTGATATAGGTTGCTGAATTTCGTGGGTTTAATTACCCAAAAAGGTGAAATGACTAAATTGCCCTCCCGGGGTACCAATTAGGCCTAAAAACGCCCCGAGACCCAAACTAAACCCCCGGGTACACTTTTCTGACTATCTCGACCCTTCTGGATGCGTTGGCGCACTCAAAACGACCATACGAACAACTTATAAAATATTCACTTTTTATTTAACAAATTTAGTCCTGACGTGACACGGGCACGTCCCGACTTAAATTTCCGAAATAGTCATTTAATTCACTCATGACATTCAATATAACCAATATATTATATTACTTTGCTCATTAGTAATATTCAACAAGTTTCCCATAATTACTAACTCTCGTCACGTTAATAATTATAACATAATTAATTTTCGGATTTTTATTAAATAAATCATTCACGTTAAATTTAATAAATCCCCAAATTAATATAGCATAAAAATACGGGGTATTACATACTTCCCCCCTAATAACGTAATTTCGTCCCGAAATTCGGAAAATAAGGCATACTTGGTAAAAACAACTCTGGATATCTCTCGCGCATATCTGCCTCGTGCTCCCAAGTGGATTCCTTCACATTATGATGCTCCCACTGGACTCGCACAAGTGGAACTATCTTCGACCTCAATCTCCTCTCACTATAGTCTAGAATAGCCACTAGTCTCTCCTCGTAAGAGCTATCAGACTGTAAGTCTATCTCATCTATCGCAATGTGGGTATGGGCCATATCATCCCGAAGATATCGTCTCAACGACGAGATGTGGAATACATCGTGGATGCGATGTAAATGTTCTGGCAATCCCAACCTGTATGCAACCGGCCCAATCCTCTCGATGATGGGAAATGGTCCCACGTACCTCGGAGCCAATTTCCCCTTCTTCCTGAAGCTCATCACCCCCTTCATAGGAGATACACGCAATAACACTTGGTCTCCCACATTAAACTCTCAGAAGAACCGTCTCGCATCGGCGTAGCTCTTCTGCCTGTCCTGGGCTACCCGAATACGACTCCTGATTATCTCAATCCTCGCGGAGGTCTCCTGAATCACTTCTGATCCTAGCAACTTGTTATCCCCCACCTCGAGCCAACAAGTTGGAGAACGACAAGGCCTGCCATACAACGCCTCAAATGGAGCCATACCAATCGTAAACTGATAAGAGTTATTATAAGCAAACTCTACCAGTGGAAGATGTGGCTCCCATCCTCCTCCAAAATCGAGAACACACATGCGTAGCATATCCTCTAACATCTGATTAGTACGCTCTGTTTGTCCGTCTGTCTGTGGGTGGTAAGCTGAACTCAACCTCAACTCAGTACCCATAGCCTCCTGAAAGCTTTCCCAAAAACGTGACACGAAAATTTTGTCCCTATCTAACACAATATTCAGGGGCACCCCGTGTAATCTGACAATCTCAGCAATGAATAGCTGAGCATACTGACCCATAGTATAATCTGTCCGCACTGGCAGAAAATGAGCCACCTTGGTCAGACGGTCTACAATCACCCAGATAGAATCGTGGCCCCGCTGTGATGTAGGAAACCCTGTAATAAAATCCATGGAAATACTCTCCCACTTCCACGCGGGTACTTCCAATGGTTGAAGCAATCCTGACGGTTTCTGGTGGTCCACCTTTACCAGTTGGCAGGTAGAACACTTGGACACGAACTCGGCGATGTCCTTCTTCATCCCACTCCACCAGTATTGTCGCCTCATATCCTGGTACATCTTATCGCCTCCCAGATGTACTGCAAATCAGGACCCATGAGAATGAGTCATCACTGCATGACGTAGTTCTGCTCCTTCTGGAACCACCAATCTCCCATTAAACCGCAAACCTCCATCAGAACTAACAGAATAGGACTCAGCACCCTCGGCTAGAAGTCGCACAATCTGCTCCTGGCAAAACGGGTCTGTGGTCTGTGCCTGTATCACCCTCGTAACAATCTCGGGTGTGACTAACATCACGGATATGAAAGAACGGGCTATTGCGTCCTGGTGACCCAACTCCTTCCACTTTGCTTTCCAGACGTTCGCTACATCATCTACCGGTCTATGGCTCAACGCATCAGCAACTACGTTGGCCTTCCCCGGATGCTACTGTATTTCGAACTGGTAGTCCTTTACAAACTCTAGCCATCTGCGCTGACGCATATTCAGCTCTCGCTGAGTGAACATGTATTGCAATGACTTGTGGTCTGTGAACAAATGGAATTTCTCTCCCAACAAATAGTGCATCCATATCCTCAATGCAAAGACGGCCGCTGCTAACTTCAGGTTGTGGGTGGGGTAATTCTTCTCATGCGGCTTAAGCTTGCGGGAAGCAAAAGCTATAGCCTTCTCTTCCTGCTGAAGTACTCCCCCAAGTCCCCGTAAGGACGCATCGGTGTAAACCAGGTACTCTACACCCGGCTTTGGTAACGCAAGGAATGGCGCTGAAGTAAGCTTGTCTTTCTGCTCATCGAAAGCCAACTGACAAGCGTCATCCCAAACATATGGTACCCTCTTGCGAGTCAGATTCGTCAATGGGCCCGCTATTTTGGAGAATCCCCGAATGAATCTCCTGTAGTATCCGGCTAATCCCAAGAAACTACGCACTTCCGTCGGTGTCGTGGGCTGTCCCCACTCCCTCACCGCTGACACTTTGCTCGGGTCAACTGCAATCCCCTGCTCAGAAACAACATGGCCCAAGAACTGTACCTCTCGCAACCAGAATCCACACTTCTCGTACTTAGCATACAACTGGTGCTCTCGTAGAGTCTGAAGAACCTGCCTCAAGTGCTCGGCATGCTCCTCTTCAGAGTGTGAATATATCAAGATGTCATCTATGAAGACGATGACAAACTGATCCAAGAACTCTCTGAATACTCGGTTCATCAGGTCCATGAAAACGGTTGGGGCATTTGTGAGTCCGAACGGCATTACCTTGAACTCATAGGACCCATATCTTGACAAGAAGGTAGTGTTTGAAACATCCTGCTCTCTAATACGTAACCGATGGTACCCCGACCTCAGATCTATCTTCGAAAAGAAAGTTGCGCCCCTTAGCTGGTCGAACAGATCATCGATTCGAGGTAACGGATATTTATTCCGTATCGTGACCTTGTTCAGCTCCCGGTAGTCCACACACAATCTCAGTGAACCATCTCTCTTCTTCACAAACAAGAATGGAGCGCCCCAAGCTGAGGTACTCCTACGAATAAAGCCCTGACCTAACAGCTGCTCTATCTGATCTCGTAGCTCTCGCATCTCTACCGGAGCCATACGGTACGGTGCGCGTGCTATAGGTCTCGTATCTGGCAATAAATCTATAACAAACTCTATCTCTCGACTGGGGGGTAGGCCTGGTATCTCCTGAAACACATCGGAATACTCCCTGACAACTGGGATCGAATCTAAGGGAATCACAACCTCCTTAGAGATATCCTCCTCTATGTAATACAAATGGGCGGTCGAACCTCCCTCTGGGCGCCACTACAAACATCTCTTGCCCCGGAATGGCAAAAATAATGCTCCCACCGAAGCAATCAATCATGGCTCTATAAGCTGCGAGCCAATCAATACCAATAATCACATCATGCTCGTGCATATCTAAGACTAACATGTCTGCAGGTAATACCAAGCTACCAATCTCTACCCCTACTCCCCGGAATATAAAGAAAATAAATGACCCACTCCCCAGTGGTGAGTCAACACACGTCACGGTGCTCTCTGCTGTGGCTAACAACCCTAAGGCCTTCGCAAAATGCGTAGCTATAAAACAATGCGTTTCCCCCGTATCAAATAAAACCCGACCCATAGTACCATGGATAGGAAACATACCCTCAATCGCGGGTGGTGCCTGTGGAGATGCTGCCTGATGGACGTTATAGACACGTACATACTGTAATTGCCCCTGTTGCACTGGAGCTGCTGGAATGGCTGGTAGGGCTGGAGCTGGGAGGGCAGGTGGAAAAAGTGGCTTTGCGGCTCATTACGGGATCCCTGCTGCTGTGGGGCCCTATCGCCCTCTGGGAAATCTTGACGCCTATGGCCATGATTACTGCACCCAAAACATCGGCCTCTGAAGTTTACTCCTCTCTATCCCTGCTGACCACGACCCTACTGGCCGTTACCTCCCCGCCACTGGCCCTGTTGGCCCTGATTAGCACGCTGTTGGCCCTGCTGGCCCTGTTGCTGTCCCTGCGGTCGGTGTTGGCCCTGCTAGCCCTGCTGATTAGGCTGGCCCTGATGGCCCTTCCTGAAACCCTCGAATCCTTGCCTAGAATCACCTGAACGTAATCGCTTAGCAGGGTCCCCCTGATGGGAACTCTTCTCGTGCTGACGAGTCTGTCCATGAGATGGTGCCCCACCGGCACTATTGCCCCCGGTCCTGCCCTGCTGGCTGGACTCTCCTGCTATCTTGCTTCCCTGCAGATGGAAGCGGTGATCCTGGAAATGTAGTAACGCTGCATTGAGTACATCAGTGAAAGTACTCAGGGATAGATTTCCAATAAGGTGCTGACGGATCCTCCAAGCTAACCCGTCGATAAACAATATAATCTTCTTGCTCTCAGTAGGTGCCTCGTCTGGCATAATTGTGAGAAGTCTTGTGAACTCCTCCTCATACTCAGCTACAGTAAGGTTCTCCTGCTTCATATTTAGTAATTTCTACCTCATCTCAGTCTGCACTGCGGGTGGAAAATACTTGCGGTCGAACCGCTCCCAGAACAACTGAATAGGGATCGTGTCCCTCTCCTCCAAAGTAGTAGTGGACTCCCACCATTGTAATGCGGCTCCCACCAACTTAAAGGAAGCCAATAACTGCTTTTGCACGTCAGTGCACTCATACATACGGAGGTGCCGCTGGATGTCTTTCTTCCATTGGCTAAATGTAATAATATCGGAGCTACCAGAAAACTCAGGGGGATGCGCTTTCTGAAAAGCATACCGAACCCTCTCCCATGCAGATGGAAGCTGTGCTGGTACTGGCGCCACTGCCTGAACCTGGGGTGGAGCCTGCTGAATCACCGCTATCGCGGCATTCACCGCCTGAGCAACAATGGCGGCTACTTCGTTTGCATTCATTGTGCCTGGTGCCGGAGCTGCTGGCTGCTCGGCTTGGGCACACCTATCTTTCAGAGCACGTCTCGGAGGCATCTGAAACATGAACAAGTTTATTAGTCTACAGTTATCATCAAATCTCAAATAGCTGAAGACTTAAACGTAAAAGCAAGAATACAACAATCCTAAAAATAGGGCTCTATAGTAATAACGTTAAGCTGAAAGCGAAATAAGCCGTACAGATCCTATGGACACTAGAACCTGATGCTCTGATACCACCTGTGACACCCCGCCTAATTAAATACCGGGCGATCACTCCTTTATTAAATTAAATCAAGGTAAACAGTTGGTTCATTCTCAGCATCACTGTCGATAAAAATAATTTTTTCCAATTTAACACCCTAAATAATTAAGCTAAGTGTCAAACCCATTTTCATACATACTTTCCAAGTTTTAATTAAAGAAAAAGATTATTTATTTAAAAATAACGTTTCTACAATTAAAAATCACACCACAATAACCAAATAATATAATACATTCGTCAATCGAATGTCAACATACGAAAACTAAAGTCACAAATCCAAACTGAATAAATTCCATAGAACAATACTGGAAATAACTGAAATATAAATGTCCCAATAACAATGAAATAATGGAAAGGGCGACACATGCCCAATAAATGAGAATGCTAGAAGTGGAGTCAATAAAGGAAGCCGTCTACGCAAGTGACCTGCAACTCCCACCTAAGCTGCAGCACGTTCCTCTCAAGGGATCCTAAGCAAGACGCCCCTGTGGCTGGGCACCTGAAATATATACATATATATACAAGAGAGAGAGAAAAAGAAACGGGTCAGAGCCCGAAAGTGTGTTTGATTTTAAAATACGTTTAGCAAGTATTTAAATTGATACAGGCCAATGCAACAACATATTAGTGCGACACTCTCTTGAGAAAATCTCACCTCTCTTCTAATGTGCACACCTATCGCACTAACCTTCCCAACGGTTTGTTTTATCATTTATCTCACTAGTCTTTCTAAATGATTTAACTCATCTTAGATTACTCGTAAGATTTACAATTCACGATTCCATCTTAAAAAGGATGTTCCAATCAGTAACCAAAGTTCTCCATTTTAACTTTATAAAATCAATAAAGTTTTCCAGTGACATATTATACTTTCTCAAAACAAGTATTCATAATTTATAGTCCAAAATTATTTCTCATTTACTACGTTACAGCAACAGTTTAAATTCCCCAATTCAGATATATATACTAAGCACTCGTATAATATATATATATCCTAACAGCACCAACATACAAACTATGGTGCGGGCATACTCTGCTATCCAATCCCCGTATCGCTCACACTAAGGGGTATACAAGTTCAGAATCACTCTCGAACTGTAATAACATATATACACAAAACAAGATTGAGGCGAAGCATAGATTCCAAGTCTCTAAGAGGTCAGTACATACCCTCACGTCTCTTAGGACCGTCTGAACTATCGGTCCGATAGCCTGTACCAAGGATATCTATCTTCTAGGGTACAAGTCAATATCCCCCATAAAGGTCCCATCGAGATAAGACTGTCCCAGCGCGGTAACCTCAGGGATAACAAGTAGCGCGGGTACGTTTTTCACACGTATATAATATATGCATACACAATCACATAAATATACCACTTATCATTATATCAATATAGGTTTCTCTCATCACCCATAATTACGATAATTATCCTTAATTTACACATTATTAGTATTTGGTATAAGGTTCCATCCCTAACCTTAACTCGAAGGGTTTTCTCACTTATTACAATGCACTTGTGGACTATCTCCTCGCAAAATCTGAAATTCAGTAAGTGTCTTTATTAGGTTCCAACGTAACTCTCTTACGCACCTCACCCTTTAAATTTATAAATTTACCAACCCTAAAGTAAATATCCCATAAATAACATTCTCGTTGAAGATTAAAGGTCCCAACATTTATTCATATACCCTACTAGTCCTCAATGTCTCCCAAATCATTTTCTCAAGAATGCCCAAGAATTATATCACGAAAATTTGAATTTAACTCATTTAAAAAGGGAATTAGGAGTCTGCCAGGAGGGGTCGATCGATCGAAGCTTGGGGCTCGATCGATCGAACCTTCGATCGATCGAAGCTCTAGGCTCGCTCGATCGATCAAGCAGGTCTGCGAAAATTCTGCAGAAATGCAGTTACGGGTTCTACCAAATTTCTTCATCCAAAACCATGTTTTTCCATTCTAAACGTCCCAAAAATCCTACTACTATCATTATAACAATATACCAGATTTTTTTAACGTAAAGCATGTGTATATCTAACATTAAACATGGATAATTAACCCAAAATCCCATCTAATCATCAAGAACCCTAGAGTTTTTCTTAATCAAGGTTCTAATCTGTTTTTGCCAGAAATTCCTTCTAATATATCATCAAAATTTCGTGGGTTATATTCCTCTACATGGCAAGGGTTCCAGAATTTCCATATAATCAATACTACATGCATTTTCCTAACACAAATTGGGTTTTCTTCCATAGTTTTCATCTTTAATCAATCTTAAACTAATATGAAGATTGCATTAACGAAAATACGCAAGTTAAATACTTGCCTGAGATTTTCAGAAGTCCGGTTTGCAGATGAATCCGGTGTGGTTGCGTTCCCCTTCTCGCGATCTACGCGTTGGTGGCGGCGGCGGTGCAAACCGGTGACTTTTTGGCCTTGAATTGCCTTGGAGCTCTCTCCTCTCTTCTCCAATGGCCGTCACTTGATTTCTGGATATTCTAACCCTAAAAGGCTAACCTAAATGGCTGATATAGGTTGCTGAATTTCGTGGGTTTAATTACCCAAAAAGGTGAAATGACTAAATTGCCCTCCCGGGGTACCAATTAGGCCTAAAAACGCCCCGAGACCCAAACTAAACTCTCGGGTACACTTTTCTGACTATCTCGACCCTTCTGGACGCGTTGGCGCACTCAAAACGATCATATGAACAACTTATAAAATATTCACTTTTTATTTAACAAAATTAGTCCTGATGTGATACGGGCACGTCCCGACTTAAATTTCCGAAATAGTCATTTAATTCACTCATGACATTCAATATAACCAATATAATATATTACTTTGCTCATTAGTAATATTCAACAAGTTTCCCATAATTACTAACTCTCGTCACGTTAATAATTATAATATAATTAATTTTCGGATTTTTATTAAATAAATCATTCACGTTAAATTTAATAAATCCCCAAATTAATATAGCATAAAAATACGGGGTATTACAAGATGCTTGACGAAAGTGTTGGGATTTACGAATGAAGCATCTAGTTGGCGGTCCCTCCATGGGACGGTTCCATTGGATATGGAGCATTTCATGAAAAGATGGGTACTTGGCCCATTCCTTGCAGTAGATAAAACGTTGCACCGTTGTAACTGTGGGGGGCATACTATCAAGTAATAATGGACAATGATCAAAATCCGCATTTGGGAGATAACTGACACTCGTGTTGGGATAGATATCTCACCACTGCCTATTCGCAAGCGCCCTGTCCAACCTTTCGCGCACATGATGCCCAAAAGGCGTATTAGCTTTCTAAGTGAATCAAGAGCCACTAAACTTGAAATCCAAAATATTATGTGTCATCATAAAATGCCTAAGTGATTTTGCTCGGGTGGGGCGAAAATTTTTTCCACCTAACTTTTCATGCGGTCCTAAAATTGTATTAAAATCCCCGAGAAGCACCCAAGGATTGTTAACCGTGTCGGATAAAAGATGTAAATCGTGCCATACCTGAGCTTGGGATAGAAGGTGTGGACGCATATAAACTATTTTAAATTCCATAGGACCTGCTTCTGGATCATGATGTACCATAACATGAATGAACCTAGGGGAGACTGCAACCTCGTTAATTGTAATATGTTCTTCCATCCACAACACCTAGATTCCTCTAGACTGTCCTAAAGAAGGTGATACAATATGGTTACGGAATGGAAGTTGTCTAATTTTCATGACGGATCTTCTGGTGTCTAGGCGAGTGTCCAATATGACTAACGGGTGTGGCTTGTGACGTGTCACAAAATTCAAAAGTTTTGGTAGGAAATTTTGGCGCCCTTCACCCTTAGCATTCCACAACAAGATTTGCATTAAGTGAATTGGCACATGGGATATCACTAGACTCCTCTCTAGGAGTATGTACACATATTCGTTTGGGGGAGGTGGGTTGATCAGTAATTGAGCCTCGTTTGGCACCGAATGTGCGTGAAAGGTGAATATCGAGGTTGGGGTTGGGGTGGACCTGTCGCGATGTTGCCCTATTTTGAGGTGAACGTCGTGGCATTGTAGTCGGTAATGAAAGAGGTGACGTGCTTCGCAATTGTCTTGAATTATTAGGTCTTTTGGCCCCCGTTGAATTACTCGGTGTGCTTCAAAATGCAGTCCGAGGTCGGGATGGTGAAGGTTTTCTATATTTATGCGGGTGGAACTTGTCGGTCTGAGGTGCGATGGCAAGTTTCGTGGGGACAAATTCAAATCTTGGTGGTAGGTACAAAAAAATTGGGGGTTGCATTATCGGTCTTGGTGGTGGGTGGAGGAATGGGTCGGATAAGGGGGACTCCGGTGGAGTCGAGGAGGGCTGTGAGTGATCCGGGCTGGAGCTGTGGCCTTCCATGATAGATAGAGGGATATAGAAGGTTGGGAGAAATGAGTATTGCACTAGAGAGAGAATGAGTATCGTGGGGTTTTAAAACAGACATGCATGGCTTGGGCACATGCACGTCTACTGCTGCTTGCTTTCGTTCACTGCCACGTTGTGGCTCAGGTAAGTTCGAAGCCTTCTCTGTTATATTAAGTGCATTGCTTTTGTTGACAACTAACCGCTCCACGTGGATTGCTGGATTCGACTTGGATAGAAGAGCGGAGGGATTTGTATCCATTTTCTCGACCGCCATACTGTGAGGCTTACGGTTCCCATGGGCTCCACAAATTTTGCAGACCATCGAGTATTCATTGACGGTGATGGCCCACTGCGGTAATTCCCAAACTTCACTTCCTTGTCTCTTGCAATGGTTTTTCCATGCAACCCTGCTGTCAACGGGTTCGCCGCGGCTAATGAAGCGGCATGCGGGTCAGTCACGCCACCATTTTTTCCGACATTCTAGTGGAAATTCCGACGAGTTCATCGCTTGATAACTTTCCATTTAGCGATACTTGCATTTTTATCATTGCCATGCACTTTGTTGTCCAAAATTATCGGAGCCTACTTTTTGCATATTTCCTTGGTGTGTCCAACAATGCCCCATTGAAAACAAATATCGATTTTGAGCTCGAAAATAATGTTATGTAATATTCGGCCAATTTTGATTTTTTTTCGTAACGGCTTCGCAATATTAAATTCAACACACATACGTGCATACCTTGCCCTTCCCAGGGATTCTGTGTATAAATCAACCTTTAATGGTTTACCCAATGTCGTTGCGATCCTACGGAGAATTTCCCTGTCATAGTATTCGATAGGAAGTTCGTAGATTTGGATCCACAAACTCATGTTTTTTATACTGGCGGAGGAGGGTCTAAAAATTTTTTGCCACCTTTGTACTGATAAGTAATGGTCTTCTAAGAAGCATGGTCCACCCGCAAGTACCGCGACATAATCATCGAACGAGGAAAGGTTTACCAGGTGGAAATTATTGCCCAAATCTGTAATAAAAAGTCATGCCTTTAATTGCCAAATATTCGTAAGACGGAGTGCGAGTCCTTGGAACATCAAGAATTTTCCCAACAGTTTAATGATAATCGAGTTTTTCCATTTTTGATGGCCCTGTAGCAATCCTTGCATTCTAATTTCAACAATCAGAGTGTGGACTGAAAGGTTGTCTCCCTCCTCAGTTTCATCTTCATATTCATAGTCATACTGATTGAGCTCCTGATCCCAAGTTTCAAATAACGTATGCGAAGACTTTGCATATTGGATTTGCTAATCTGAGGAGACCCTATTAATAGTAGATGGATGTGTGTCTCCTGATGTGTTCAACACCTTGTCTTTGTAAGAGCATCCACAATGGTGGAGGGTTTGGACAAAAAAAATGGTAAAATTACAAATTTGTAAACGTACGATGGTGATAGGTAGTTACCAAAATCGGAGAGAGGAATGGTAAGGGATTTGCAAAGTTACCGGTTGGTTGCTGATTCAGTAAAAACTTCTTACGATCTTCTGAAGTTCGTAGGAAGTTCCTACGAACTTCAGAAGATCGTAAGAATTCCAACGAAGAAAAGAAGTTCGTAGGAAACCCTTTTTACCCCTAGTAAAATCTAACACCGTTTGAGAGAATTCTTTATAAATAGGACGGCGTTTCGTCCAATTTCTTATTGTGTCCCTCTATAAATTTTTAGACTCTTCCAATTTCTCTTCCATTTTCTTATTTTTATTTTAAATATATTATATTTCTATAAAAAAATATGTCTTCTTCTCAACCAATTATTTCTAGTACATCTCGACAACCTAATATGACTCCTTTTGAGGATGAAGTATTATGTACTATTTATGCAAAATATACAGCTCGAAGTATTGAAGGAAACTCAATATCATCGGGTACATTTTGGGACACTATGAAAGATGAGTATAACGTCACGCATGACATTACAATTACTCGTACGAGATCCATGCTATCAACACGTTATAATCATATATCGCATCAAATAATGCTATATATTGCAAAGCTTTCTCACCAAATGAATAATATGGGAAGCGGGACGAACGAATTCCAAGCGGTTACTAATGCACGCGACGCGTACCGCGCCGAAACCAACAAACATTTTAAGTTCGATAACTGCTATCAAATTTAAAAGATTTACCAAAGTTTGACTTGAAAAATACAGCGGGGAACAACGACAGCCCTACACCTGTACGCGAAGATGATACTCCGGGGGTACGAGACGTACCGGATAGACCCCCAGGCAGGAAAGGTGAGAAATAACGTGCACGTCAATGAGCGCGTTCTGACAGCTTGGATTGTAACACGGCAGTACTCAAACATTGTGAAGACTTCAATGCAATGTTTAAAAGCAAGCAAGAGTGGAAGAATGATCGTGCCCTTAAATTTGACTCTCAAATGGATGCGTTCATTCAGATGAAGCGAGCTGATCAACTCACCAAAAAGCAGGATCAACTCGTGCGCCTAGGACGAGAGCAATCGTACATCATGGAGCTGAATATGGCCCATATGAATGAAATACAAAAGCAGTTTCATTTTAAAAGGTTCAATGACCTAACAACGATGGTTGTTGCGATCGAAGCTACGATATCTGAGTTGCAATCAAACTCTGCCGGGTCGTCTGGTCCAAGCGGTTCAATTAATGATTACTAGTGTTTTTAAATGATGTATTGAACCCTCATAATTGTATTTCATTTTTTTGGTATATGGAGAGTGATTCATTATCCATCTTAATAAATGAAATGCCACCCTTAAATAGATGAGATGTGAGTATTGTTTATTAATTTTCCCCTTATATAATTTTGTCGGTTAAACCATTATTTTATATAGAATAATAGGTATATGATCACTACGACAATCCTATAAATAAAAATTGAAAATGGAACAAACATAACATTTAACCACGGTTAAAATAAAAAATTCAATAAATTCATCAACCGACCATTTCATCACCGTGGGTGTTCCAAATGTGCTCTACCAAATCATTCTGTAACTATTGATGTTTAGTTACGTCTCTTATCTTAGCATCCCGTATGAGGTAGTCGTAGAAATTAGTCTGGCCCCTCATAATTACAGGTGTTTCATCATTCTGTTCGTACTCATTTTGCCATGGACAATCTCTACGTTCATCGTCAATAATCATATTATGCATTATATTGCACGATTTCATAATGGTTGATAGTGACGCCATATTCCATAATTTTCAAGGTTCCCGAACAAAAGCGAATCGAGATTGTAATACACCAAACGCACGTTCAACATATTTTCTGCACGCTTCTTGGTACTTGAAAAATAATTTATGTTTTTGTGTAATACCATTTTGGTTCCTAAATGTTTTTACTATTGAAGCGTACGGAGGGTAAATGCCATCTCCAAGGTAGTATCCCATGTCGTAAGAATTTCCGTTAACATTGTAATTAACGGGAGCTGCCGTCCCATTGCGCAATTCTTGAAAGACATTAGATCGGTGTAAGACATTCAAATCATTGCAAGAACCAAGCACCCCAAAGAATGATTTCCAAATCCAAAGATCGTAGGAGGCAACCGCTTCAAGGATTATAGTTGGTGACTCTTTACGACCACTATATTGAGCGTGCCATGCTGTTGGACAATTTTTCCAATGCCAATGCGTGCAATCTATGCTTCCTAGCATTCCTGGGAAACCTTTATTTGCATTTTGTTCGAGTAACCTTGTATCGTCGCCTTGTGTCGGATTTCTGTTGTACTGGGGACCGAAAATTCGTACAATTTCCTCTGTAAATCTAATAACAGTTTCTAATAGAGTGGTTTCACTCATAGCGTACTGCTCAAACCACACGTCATGGGAACCCCGATTAGCTAACAGTCGAATTGCCCCCAACACTTTCTGATGAGAGCTTAAACCTTGACGACCGCAAGCATCATTCTTAAGAACAAAGTAGTTATCATAAAGGCAAACAGATTTAAGGATGCGATTGAAAACACTATACCTCATCCTGAATCTCCTTCGGAAAAAATACTCTTTGTATACCTTATCTTCCCCAAAGTAATCTTCCCATAGTGTTGCATGTCCCCTTTCTCTCCTACGATTCACTCGACGTCTCGTTTCGAGTTCTTTCCCATCGCAAATTATATTTTTTTCAGCACACCACCGCGTAATCTCCATCATAATTATCATCTCCTCATCTGAATCATCAGATGATCCACCTTCATTAAATTGAGCATATTGTAGCATAAGATTTCGGCCCTCATCGCTAGAACTGGAAGAGTCCATGATTTGTTTTGCTTTGAAGTTTAATAATTTAAGTTGTATTATAATTTATCAAGATTTACCGATCTATTTATAAATTTCTTGGGATCTGTTTATTTCGTGTCATCATAATTACAGAGGTTTGCCATGGTACTTGGGATGTGTACCAGGTAAATAAATGCCAACGTAAAAATTGGTGAAAATTGGGATGTGTACCTCCTGTGTATTTGTGGAAGTTGGGATGTGTACCTCTCGTGTATCTGTCGTAATAATTACAGAGCACTCTCTGGAAGTTGGGATGCAGAAAATTGGGACGTGTATCTCCTGTGTATTTGGGAAGTTGGGATGCAGAAATTACAGGGGTTTCTATGAAACTTGGGAAGTGTACCCAGTGTCAATTGGGATGTGTACCTACTGTATATGTTTTTACTATTTATAATTACCACTATATATTAACTAGTACCAAATTAATACGTCAATATATAGTTACTAGTACAGTTACCACTGTATATTTAATTACTATATGGATTTACCACTGTATATTAATACGTCAATATATAATTATTATATGGATTTACAATTACCACTGTATATTTACTAGTACCAAATTAATACGTCAAAATATATTTACTAGTACAATTATTTTTAATTACTATAAATAAATTACAATTACCACTGTATATTACTAAATAAATTTCGTCAATATATATTTACTAGTACATTTATATAATATAACTGTATGTATTTACTACTATCACTTTATATTAACTAGTACCAAATTAATACGTCAATATATAGTTACTAGTACAGTTATATATAATTACTATAAGGATTTACAATTACAGAGTTACTATAAGGATTTACAATTACTATGTGATAATTTATGAGCTTTATGGTATGTGTGCCTTTGTATAATTTATCTTTTCCATTGGTATGTGTGCCTTTGTATTATTATACATATTTTTTATCATTGTAAAATAAATTACCTATAAATAAATTAGAAGGCTTCCAACCGTTTTTTATCTACCATTGTCTTATATTTCAAAAATCGCTTCATCTCCCTACTATTCATCCATTTACAATGGCTCTTACACAGATATTGTTGGTAACGATTGGTATAGGAAAAAAATAATTTTCCAAACATATCCAATTGATACTTCTCGACGTTTTCTCAATGACTTTGGTCATATATTCATAATCTCTCCCAATTTGGAACCTGAAGACGGAGTTGTGTATCCTTGGGAACACCTCACATGGCGAGATAAATATGATGAAAGGTGTGACCTGGAGGTGCTTTGCCATTACCATCACATATCCGTGCCAAAAAATCGGGCTGCCGCACTTTGGCCAATATCGTATCCCGAAGAAGCGGATATGTTTTGTCTTGATTTATTGGAGGAAGAGATATGGCAGATGGAGAGGCGCCTACAACGTTATCACAAAGCACAACGCGCGATGCTATCAGGTCGTCACATTCAATAACAATTAATTAACATATATAACGACTCTACGTTGGCATCAGATAACGATATTTCTGACTACACCAATTCGGGTTATGATTACTTTTCGGAATGCATATATGAAAATGATGGGGAAGAGTACGAACCAAATATATCAAACTGCAAAGAAGAATATGTTGATTCAGATACGCAACGATCTTACTTACCTAAATGTTTAGTGCGCAATGGGAAACCATATTGTTGTACTTCTACTAGGTTCGACCTAAGCGTTTGAACACATACTCCTAATAATAATTTTGATCGTGTATTATTGTTCTTACTACTTAAATCAATAATAAATAATTATATCAAAGCAATCGCAATAATTGTTTGTCATCATATCATAACATTTTTCAGAGCAATCGCAATAATTCTATGTGTAATAAATGAAAATAAATATGAGACATTATATCATAACATATTTCATAAATATGAGACATTATACATCATAACATTTATCATCACAATTACATTGAGACAACAATAAGAAAATTTATTCTTAACATTTTTCAATTGTACATTATACATCACTGGCGCCCCGGGCCGAACTCAAAATCAGCACCTAAATCTGCATGTGAACCCGTGTAAGGGTCAGACCCAAATAAATTACCCCAACCTTGTTGGGCCTCATATGTCGGGACCGGGTCAGAGGGTGGGGCTAGGTGTGGTCTGTAAACGCTCAGACGACTTGAACTAGTACCACCCTCCTCAAACCCTCGACTAGGCATAGTAAAACGTGCTAGTCTACGCTCCAACTCATCAATGCCATCATCACGTGCTTTGAGTTGATCCTCTCGCTGACGTGTCTCGTGTAATATTAAATGACGTAGACCTCGAATGTTATCTGCTGCCTCGATGTAGGACTGACGCCATTCTAACTGCGTCAAAGATTGAGCTGGAGGTTCGTTGGTTGAAAACTCAGGTCTCGGCACATCTATAGTATATGAAGCCCCCTCCGGTAGGCCTACGTCAACCGTCCAATTCTGCCTTGGTGGTTGGATGTGCGTAGAACTACCCACAGAGAACTGTGTCTCATACAAATGCGGATCATTTGTCGGTGCTGGTGGTTGCGGGATTCGCAACGTCGAAGGTGCCACTGAACCAACTCCAATCAAATCTACATTAACATATCTGGCAATCGGCGGTAGTATTGTCCCGAGTGCTACTGCCTTCCAATATGCATTATACTCTTCTTGTGACACATCTCTTACGTATTGATTTGCGATAGGCCAATTTTGGGCGGCAGCTGCTTGGAAATCATGTTCTGAGGCACAACACAAACTTGATGGTGGGTTGTCTGCGATACATATCCTCCCAGTCAATTGCCGGATGGCCCGATCACCCAAGTACCAAAAACCCTTAAATAGGGGATCCCAAAAAATCATCCGTAACCCCGATATCTCTCGAGCATATAAGATGACATCAGAGTCACGGTAGGCAGAAGTATCGTATGGCTGCCATATAATGGACTCGGGTGACCGCATCTCAAGCTGATGTTGACTGCTTGAGATGTTAAACCGATGTGCTCCCTTTAATTTCTGTATGTTCCCCCTCGACCAACGAAATATGCGGGGCCACGCATCGATAGACGGATCGACGAGAATAGGACATGCCGTGGCCATGTACTCGTGATGTAAGTACTGCAAAAGTTTTCAATAAATTTAATTCATTAGAATAAGTTGACGTATATTGTAATGAAACATACATTTTAATAAATAAGATGAAACGATAATATACCTCGAGTATTTTCCACATGCATTCAACGCTAGTCAACGATCGTCGACTCGCTTTGTCCAAAGACCATAAAATACGGGCATAAATAGCCGAACCCCAGTCGTATGTGCCGATGGCAGGAATATCCTCAAGATAATGTAAATAACCGAGGTCGACAGTGGAGTGAGCATTTGGAAAAAATACACTCCCCAATACATAAAACCAAAATGCCCGAGCTATGATTGGGGACATATAATCTGGTAACTGTTCAACCTTGACAAAATTTTCAATGTATTTTTTTAGGTCAGAAACTGGAATTCCCGCACCAGTAAATCTCTGTATATGAATTTATGGGAAAAATTCATTTATGGTATTAACAAAATTTGTATATTGTTCAATTCGTAGATTTTCAATCCGTCGCCCTTGTCCAATTGGAATGCCTGCACGAAGGTTAAAATTTTGTCATATATTTAAATAACTATGAATATGAAAACCATAATATATATTTCAAACAATCATTTATAAATTTAAGTACAACTATTTATTTTCACATATTGAAACATTAACTAAATAATTATTTTCATATATTGACACAATCGGAATGCGGGTACATTTCCATAATTTTTTTGTCGTATATTGAAATAATTATGAATGTAATTACCTAAAAATATATTTCAAACATTTAATTATGAATTTAAGTACAACATATTATTTTCACATTTTTAAACGATTATGATGCCGGTAAATATATTTAAAATTTTGTTATATATTTAAATAACTATGAATATGAAAATGATAATATATATTTCAAACAATCAATTATGAATTTAAGTACGACTATTTATTTTCACATATTTAAACATTAAGTGAATATGAATAATTATTTTCATATATTGACACAATCGGAATGCGGGTACATTTTCATAATTTTTTGGTCGTATATTGAAATAATTATGAATATAATTACCTAAAAATATATTTCAAAGATTTAATTATGAATTTAAGTACAACATATTATTTTCACATTTTGAAACGATTATGATGTTGGTACATATATTTAAAATTTTGTCATATATTTAAATAACTATGAATGTGAAAATCATAATATATATTTCAAACAATCAATTATGAATTTAAGTACAACTATTTATTTTCACATATTGAAACATTAAGTATATATAAATCATTATTTTCATACATTTTTCAATTTTTTGTTCGTATATTGAAATAATTATGAATATAATTACCTAAAAATATATTTCAAACATTTAATTATGAATTTAAGTACAACATATTATTTTCACATTTTTAAACGATTATGATGCCGGTACATTTATTTAAAATTTTGTCATATATTTAAATAACTATGAATATGAAAATCATAATATATATTTCAAACAATCAATTATGAATTTAAGTACGACTATTTATTTTCACATATTGAAACATTAAGTGAATACGAATAATTATTTTCATAATTTGACACAATCGGAATGCGGGTACATTTTCATAATTTTTTTCGTATATTGAAATAATTATGAATATAATTACCTAAAAATATATTTCAAAGATTTAATTATGAATTTAAGTACAACATATTATTTTCACATTTTGAAACGATTATGATGCCGGTACATATATTTAAAATTTTGTCATATATTTAAATAACTATGAATATGAAAATTATATTATATATTTCAAACAATCAATTATGAATTTAAGTACAACTATTTATTTTCACATATTGAAACATTAAGTGAATATGAATAATTATTTTCATATATTGACACAATCAGAATGCGGGTACATTTTCATAATTTTTTTGTCGTATATTGAAATAATTATGAATGTAATTACCTAAAAATATATTTCAAACATTTAATTATGAATTTAAGTACAACATATTATTTTCACATTTTTAAATGATTATGCTGTCGTTAAATATATTTAAAATGTTGTTATATATTTAAATAACTATGAATATGAAAATCATAATATATATTTCAAACAATCAATTATGAATTTAAGTACAACTATTTATTTTCACATATTGAAACATTAAGTATATATAAATAATTATTTTCATATATTGACATAATCAAAATGCGGGTACAATTTTCAATTTTTTGGTCGTATATTGAAATAATTATGAATATAATTACCTAAAAATATATTTCAAACATTTAATTATGAATTTAAGTACAACATATTATTTTCACATTTTTAAACAATTATGAATATAAGTAGAACGAAATACGCCATAAATTATTATCGGAAAGCATTGTAAAGTCCAGCGGAGTGAATGCAAGCTCGACATCTGGTAGTTGGAAGGAATGCGTCGTGTCCCACCAACGTTCGATCATCGCCGTCATAATACATTGATCGGAATTGGGCATCACCATAGAAAAGAAATTCGACATAAAACCGACACTGTCGATAATTGTTTTGATATCGGGCTTTCTCTCTTGAATCAATTTGTACAATTTCATTGGCCCTGCCCAATTCCCCCGAAATTCGAATTTGTTTCCGTTTATTATCGGAGTTTCACCATCCGACGCGTGTGATACTCCGTCGTAAATACGGGTATAGTTGTCAATTACGGGATTCGACGATTGAATCGGCGCGGAAGAATCGGGAATTGTCGTTGAAGTCGACCCGTGTTTTTTCGATTTCCCGATATTAATATATTTCTTCCATTTTCTACCTAATTCCATCATGTTGAGAAGATCTGATTTGGAGGATTCTCTATATCTAATTTGGGACTGATTTGAAATTATTTTTGGGATTATATGGAATGATTTTTGAGAGTATATGAATAAAATTAGGGAAAATATATAAAAAGTTTGGGACTGAATAATATGGGACTCATACGTAAAAATTTTGAGAAAATAAGAAAAGAAAATGGAGGAATCTGAAGGAGGAAATAAGGACTGATGATGATGGAGAAGAAGATGCAGAATGAATATGGAGAAGATGAAGAAGATGAAGAATATAAAAGGGTTGATAAATTTCGTGAAGCTTCCTGAATAAATACACGGAGGAATGTTACCGTTTAATTATGACCGTTAAGTTCCTACGAACTTCTATAGTTCGTAAGAACTTTCTACGGACTTCATTTGTTCGTAAGAAGTTCCTACGAACTATAGAAGTTCATAGGAATCCTCCCACTGCATGCTGCCCATTTGGGCGAAAGGTAAAAGATACACACACGCCACACACGCTACTTAACCTACCTTTCGCCGATGTTCACCCGTGCGGATGCTCTAAGAAACTAAAGGAGTCATGTTGAGAGTCTTGCGTACCCTTGGGTCATTTATAATCATATATGTGTCAGTTGTGGTGCGTGGGGGAAAGCTAAGGTCACGAGGTTTAGCTACAGGGAGTTGGTCTAGTATGTTTTTCTCGAGGTGAGGGCGAATTCTCTCTCTGGTAGTACTGTTAGTTGTTGGGCACTTGACGACCAATACCTTATGTTATTAATAGATCTTGCCACACATTGCTCGTTATATGGAAAACAAAAGGAAGTCATAATTTTCAAATGATATGTTTGGAGTCAAAAAGAGGACGCAAAGGAAAAGAATATAAGTGAAAGGGAGAATGGAGAGGGGGCAAAGAAAATAGGCTTTTTTAAATTATCCACTTGCCCTTAATTTTTAAAGCTCAACCGTAATAAACATGAAAACTTAAAGTGATGGTTACACTATTTCCTCCTCGAAACGTGTATCTCTTACGTACGTATTTAGACATAATAGTTGTGTCCACATGCGTTGCACATGTGATCAATATGAGAGGTTATGTCGAGAGAGAAGTTTTGAGGAGACACATTCTTTACCAAAAAAGTGTAATCGAAATGTTTATATATATATATAAGTATATTTTCTAATTTTGACATATTATGAATACATTATTTTAAAATCTAAAAAGGATATACTGAAATTAAAAATCATACAAAATAAATTTTTTTTACGTTTGTTATATTTTTATATAAAATTATTCGAAATATTCTTTAAACGGTTTTACTACAAGTTGTAAAAATATTCCCAATATTTATTTATTTGTTTTGTAAAATATTATTGAATATTTTGAAGTGAGTCAAAAAATTCATTTTTTATTTTTATTTTAATTAGTTTTGTCTATAATCCTAATACATTGTCATGTTTGTCAAATTTGTGTGTATTATGTATCTCAAAGGATAACAAATTAAATAATTTTGTATCACTTTGTTTTTAGTATAATTAACTTTTGGGCAAACTATAAGGTATTTAATTTTCTCAACAAAGCACATAGTTTAGTGTTTTGGTATTTTTGAATAAAATTTATTTGGTATTACTTAATTTTCATACAAATGAAATATATAACTTCATTTCAATATTTGTATTTGAAATCAAACATTTTGCCTCCTGCTAGTTCAAATGGGTCGAATGAATTATATCAAAAGGCTTATAAATTGAAGATATAACTAACTCTCACATTGATAAAAGAAATTGAAAAAGCTTTTATAAGGTCAACTCCAAAGTTTAAGGTATTTTTTAATAAATACTATAGTTAAAATTTCACAATTATTAAAATTTAAAAACATAAAAATTTAATTGCTTATAAATATTTGATCCTCTAGCGGCCATGGTTTTCATGAAAAAACACTATTTATCCCAAACTAATAGTCACTTTTAAAAAAAATATTTTTTTAATGCACCCGTCAATGGTAAGAAAATACAATAAAAAGAAAAATAAACTCTTGATTGGAACAAATTAAATAAAACATAGCACTATTAATTTGGGACGGTGGATGTATAAATTTTTTTGTACTAAACAATGAAATTCAGATCTCCTGAATTTACTAAAGAAATATATTAGAGTGCATTAACTTAATTTGTGGGTTAAGTTAACATTTATCATAATATAATCATTGAAAGCAATTGTACCCAAAATTTGAAGGGTCATAAGGAAGAGGGAAAGAAATGTCATTTAGATGAAGTTAAAAATTGACTAATAATTTCTTTATAGAAATAACACTCAAACATTCAATACAGAAAAATTTAACCAATTAATCTTTAAATATAAAGGACTAATACCCTTAAATATAAATAAACCATTGAAGTAACATTGGCATCTCAAATAAATCTAATCAGTTAAAAGTATTAGAGGGTATTTCACAAATATATATCTTATAAAAAGATAAAATAAAAATAACTTATAAAGCATTGCAATTTATAATAAACAATATTTGGGAGATTCATGGAGGGAAGAACCACCCTAAAGTTTCAAACCTTAGCTTTCAAATACATAAAAAAAAGGTCTAAGCGAGTTGTCAGCAAAACAAGTTTACTGCCTCAAATTAACCTCTCTCTCTCTCTCTCTCTTTATATATATATATATACACACACACACACACACACACACACACACACACACACACACACACACACACACACACATTCATCTTTTCCAACCGTCGGCGATCTCACACCACCATTGAAAAGTCTGAAACACCTCCGACCCAAAACTGCATCGCTTACCTAATTGCAGGAGCCAAATGCGACTTGGGTTGGTTCCTCCATCACTTGAGCTCCTCCATTTCTAATTAGGAGTATTCACCTTATTTTTCGAAGAAGAATAATTTTGCAAAAGAATAATCAACAAAGCAAATATAAGATTGAAAGCAACTGTACGATGAAATTTATACAAATAACTTACAAAGGCATATTTGACTATTGGTGTTTCAAATTCCATTTTAAGAGATGAATGAATCTGGAATTAAATTTCTTTGAATAGCTGACTCTTGATTTTTCTTTAGGAAAGATGAATGACTTATGATTTATTTGGGTGGGTTGGTATGTGTGAAAGTAAATTAATAGGAGAGAGGTGTGGTGAATGAATGTGGGTTTCGTATGGGTTAATGAATAAGAGAGAAATATGTAAGTCCATTAGTAAGGGTATGAAATAAATTTTAAATTTAATGAGGGAAGTTTAGTCCTTTACCTATTGAAGAGGAACTTCCCTCTTTTTAAGTAGTGGAGATAAGAGATGAGTGAATCTGGAATTAAATTTCTTTGAGACTCTTGTTTTTTCTTTGGGAAAGATGAATGACTTATGATTTATTTGGGTTGGTTGGTATGTGTGAATGAAAATTAATAGGAGAGAGGTGTGATGAATGAATTTGGATTTCGTATGGGTTAATGAATAGGAGAGAGATATGTAAGTATATTAGTAAGGGTATGAAAGAAGTTTTAAATTTAATGAGGGTAGTTTAGTCCTTTACCTATTGAAGAGGAACTTCCCTCTTTTTAAGTAGTAGAGATTAAATTTGTATGATGAGGTCTCGTCACATTAAACAACACAGCATGCACAAAAAGTCCGTTTTGAAAAAACATGTGTAGTATATATATTTATCATAGGTCCAAATACCAAAATGCTCCTCAAATATTTTTGAATATATATTTAGTCCAAGTCTTTTACTTTGTTTTAAAAAGTCCCTCAAACACTCATTTAACTAATATTTTCTTATTTTTAACGGTTCGTGCTAGTGACACTCACCCCCGAAACTCCTTTTTTTGAATGTTTTTATGTGGTGAGGGACTTTTTGGAACAAAGTAAAAGGTTTGGACTAAATGTGTATTAAAAAATATTTCAGGGACTTTTTGGTATAAGCCCCTTTTTTCCATATACATTGAGTAATTTGCGTATACTATATATTTATGTTTTACATTAACTATTCTTATTTTCACAATGTTTTGGCTAGTTTTTTGGATATCAAAACACAAACTTCAATGATATAAAATGGGTTGTTTATGATTTGGCTGATATATATATATATATATATATATATGGAAAACGATAAGGGCACATATTTTGAGCATCAAAATAGTAAGTAAGATAACTATACATGAGTATTTGTGCCCTATTAAATGCACGTCTGAATCATGTCCCTACTATTTTGGGTTCTTAATGTGCGCCCTTAGGGAACATGTTATCATGACCCTATATATATATATATATATATATATATTCAATTTGATAAAAGTAAAGTTATCAAAAATTTAAAAAAAATATTTTGAAAAACTAAAAAAATGAAATATTTATAAAATTAAAAAATATATATTTAGAATATAAAAAAAACTAATATTCTGGATGATTAAAAAAACCTAAAAGTGCGTGTGCGATATTGATTCAAATAGATTCGCAATTTCCAATTCAAACTTAGTTAATTGGATGTATAAATATGCTCAAATCAAATACTAATTAAATCAGCCCCTAAACATGCATCTACGTGTCAATTCAAATCTCAAATTAAATCATGCGATGAATAAGCTGGCAAAGACAAATTTCAGGAAAAAATCTCCGCCAGGAAAAAACCTTTTATTTTCACTATAATGAATGGTTTACAATCGGATTACAACGAAAATACAATTTGACTTACGAAATATTCGCAGGTGTCGATTCATAGTCGTCAGCCCACGAAAATCGCAACACTCCCTATGACACGCAATCGATCATCCCAGTACCTCCCGCAAGTGGCACCTATGGTCAGCCAGTACCTTTCCAAGGCACCTAGTTTCAGCAGTAAAACTCTCAGAAAAACCATGCTTTGGGTTCCACAAACAACTCACACAAAAAGTCTAGGATTTGTGAATTGTAAAAACAATGTTTTGATCCCTAAAAAAGATGGAGAATAAACCAAAAAACACTCGAAACGTATTCTGTTAAAACCAGTTGTAATACCTCGTATTTTTGTGGAATTTTATTTTAATTATGGAATTTGGATTAATTTAATTAAATGGAGAAAAATTAATTTATAATTAATCCGGATTTAATTGTAATAATTACTAGCATGACGTGGAATATTACTTAGCGAGTAAAGTAATTATATGAATATGAGAATATTATTTTGGCCTGGAGTGAAATATACGGCAATTACAATATACTTAGTTATGAGGCGCGTGTGAGTCATGTCAGTATCACTGTATTGAGCTAAAAAAGGATAATTTGTTTTTTAGGTAACTCGTATGTCCATTTTGAGCGCGCCGGTGTGTCCGGAAGGGTTGAAATATCCAGAAAATACTACTCGGGTGTTTCATTTGGATTCCAGGACATTTTAGTCCAAAATGACCCCCCGGAGGGGTATTTTGGTCTTTTGTATTTTTGGGAAATTAAATGGACGAAAATTAGGTTTTAATTAAAAGCAATGTTGGTTGAGGTTGCAATCAATTGCAACCTATGTGAAAGAGATAGATAACCAAGGAGGAAAAAGGCCCACAGGCGAACTAAGCCAAGAACTCAAGATTTCCCACCAAGAATTACATCAAAGGGTAGATCGCGATGAGAGGATCAAGTCCATACCAATTTTGTTCAATAATTCAGAGGATCGCAAAAAGGCAAGCATTTATCTTGCTAAAATTAGGAGCATATGTGATTTATGTTAACCTAGATTATGAGATAACCATTGATACTATGAATTTGAGACTGAATTCCAATTAAATTGTGAAATTGGAAGATAGGTTTGCATGTAGATGAATAACATTATTTTAGGAATGATAAATCTGGAAATTCTATGTTATAATCACGAAATAATTGGGGGGTTTTGAATGATTGTTCATGGTGGGTTCATTATTAATGGATTTTTAGAGATTGAAGACTTTAGTTTAGATTCCCTATAATTATGTAAAGATTTTCCATTTAAATTATGTTTGGAAGTACCCTATTAAGATTAGGAATGGTTTAAAATCATTAATTGGGAGTTGGGATTAATTTTAGATGAATTTGGATGAGGAAAGAATTGAGAAAAATGGAATTTAGAAGAATAGGGATACTCTCGAAAATCTCGTTTGAATACCTGCCCAGGTCGTTCGAACGAGAATTCCAACGAGATTTTCAACTAGATTTTTGAGTTCGTTTGAAGTGAGAAGTTCATTTTAACGTCCTCATTCGAACGAGAATTCTGGACTTCTAACGAAATTTTAGAATACTCATTTTTGTCTCGGGTAAGTTAGAACCTTTCTAAGTTAGTCCAAGTGAGAGAAATTAACCTACATTATTATCGAATCACTTAAATTCTTAGTTAGTAAGGAGTTGAAAGAGAGTATTCATTGGGATACAGTGGGGTAATCGAACCTTAGAGAAAAGGTATATGTTAGCAAGATAAGTCAAAGTGTGGCAACAATATGTATAGTAGAGACGATGATACTATCCATAAACTCGAGGAATTAGGTTGCGAGAATACTTATTGTACATATATTAAGTTGTGTGTATTCTTGTTGAATAAAATATTATGTGTATAACATATCTACGTTGCTTGCTATTGAGATGAAGTTTGTGCGTTGTGGACAATCATGCCTTGAGGAGCCTTCGGGTGGGATATTGATAGGTATCACTAGAGCATAGAACCTAGGTACGGGCTATCTGTGAGAACGATAGTGATGACGGTCGTATGGGTGCGTAGGTATGTGCGTATCCCATCGGCTTGGGACTATGTTCGCCTCCAATATATGTGTTTTGTTTTGATGGTTCGCGAGAGACTGAACCTTTAGTCCTTTATGCAAATGGGTTATGCAACATGACATGATAGCAGAGTATGCAGGCACCCCAGTTGTGTCTCAGGGTGTATTATAGTGTGTGTATATATATATATATATATATATATATGAGATAGTGTGAATATATGTATATACTTGTGTTAATATATACTGTGAGAATTTAGTAGGTAAAATTTATAATAAAATATGAAATGAATTAAGTAGCGGACACTTAATTGTATTAAACTGAAAATAAAGTTTTATGCTAAAGTAGGATTGATTATATGTATTATACATTGCGAGGGAAATAATCGGGAACGATATTAGTCTATGATGGGTTATTAGATAAGAAGAACTAGTTAGTATGGGAATATAACTAGTGGATTTTGAATATCTGTTAAGCATGCACACTAGATGAGAGGTGAGCATTCCTAAGTGAGTTCGATAATTTAACATGATAAATATATGTGTTAATAAATCATTTTAAGCACTTGCTGATTTTTTAAAACTTTTTTCAACTCGGGCTCTGACCCATTTTCTGCAAAATCTCTTTTCTTGTCAAACCACTTTCAGGTGCCGAGCCACAGGGACACCAAGCATAAGAGATTCACTCAATCGACGAGTTGTAGCTGTTGTGGAAGCTACAGGGCTTCAATTGTAGATGCCTCCATAACTCCTATTGACTTGCTTTGAGCTATTTCATCAGTTAGGGCTTGTTGCCCGTTTCTATTCAGTTATTAAGAGATTAGGAACCTAGTTATTTACCCTTCAGCTATTGGATTTATTTAATTGAACTATTTTATTTGACTTTAGGCTCGAAGTGTTTACTCCGGTCCATTTTACTGTGTCAAAATTTCATTCCTTATGTGATTGGATTAAATGGTGATTGTTCATTTGTTCTTCTTAAATGGTTTTATAATTAGTTGAAAAAATAAAATTTATATGTCAACCTTTTAAAATATTAGGTGGTTAGTTTTAATAATATAATTTTTGACAGTTATGCATAATCTGAACCAACTGGATATTCTGATTTAATTAATAAATGACTGATCACCCGGTATTTAATTAAGTGGGGTGTCACACCAGTGTTTTCTCCACACGAAATTCAAAAGCCTGGAACCCTTTATATAATAAAATTCAAGGCGGTGACGTGTCAGAAGAGATCTTATCTCGTTTGAATGACCAGGCACAAACTTCAAGATTCGTCAGGACAGATTTAAAATCTTTGGAAACCATAAAAACCAAAACTCTTATGAATCTGAGAACATTTATCCAAAACTTTTATGATTAAAATCATTTAAAATATTTTCAAAAATGATTTTTCATAAATAGAAAAATATTTTATTGTTTCAAAAATATCCCAACACTTTTTATGTAAAATGTAAATGGAACAAAAACATATTTTACCAAATTCGTCCTTGTCGGGGATGATTGTTGAAGTCGTCTTGGAATTCTGATTGTCGATTGTAGATGTAAGCTTCCAAATTCTTCGACAAGCTTGTAGCGGTATATGACATACTAAATGTGACAGGAAACGTCCTTACAAATCTCCCCCTATGTCTATGCTGGTAAAACAAATAAAAATATCCGAATTATCAAACTCAAATGACCTATAAAAATCTACCCTCCCAAAAACTCAAACGTGGAAAGATAAACTGAACAAGCCTTCAAACTTTGCTTCAACAATCAACTTTTTTAAAACTCCAATCTTTTCTCATCAGGGTGTGCAATTCAAAAATTTTCAATTGTACCTACACACATGAGACAAATCAAAAACCTCGTGTCGTATCGAGTTTGAAATGATATAAACATAAAATATGTAAGCATAATCAAATCTCCCCCATACTTATACTCCCCCGTAATATCATAATTCGTTCTCCCCCTTTTTTATTTGTCCCAAATACACAAGAAAAAGAATAAGTCACATAAAGAAAATAGGGGTGTGATGGTAAACCAAGCAAACAAACTAATTTTCAATTTTTTATACAAAAATGCAAAACTGATGTTACAAAAATCACACACCATGAATTTTAAACTAAGACAACCAAATCGAGGAAACGAAATGAATGGGTGTGAACAAATTCGATAGAAAAATCAACTCAATCATATCATATGTGCACGATGCATAAATGTACTCCTAACGAATGAACATTAAAATAGTCCTTAGGTGTTAAAATGTTGAATTTAGATGGCATCGTCTTAAATCAAAATCAACAAATCAAAGTCAACATGATTTTCACACCAATAACGTCTTAAAACTTTTTTCATATTTTTTCAAGACTTTTTAAGGACGTGCAAAGCTGTTTTAGTTCTCCAACTAAACTCCCTCATATATATTATCTTTTTGAGGTGATCTAAATTCTCAAACATTGGAGAATTGGTGAATAAACCTATTGGCAATAATTTCTTTTACTTCATTTAATTTTTTGGGCTCTTTTAAACCTCATTGGACCCCGAATGATTAAAATTCCTCAATTTTTTGGTCTTTTTAAACGGTGACTTTATCGCAAAAGAAAAAATGAGTACCTTTCGTAGCCCTTTTCTGTTTACAAAATTAACACAAACTCACAACAAATGGTAAAAACATGCACATCTTTTATGGTCTTATTTTATTGCATTTTATTCGTTTTAATAGACAAAATCGAGATGAAAACACATAACCAACATGTGATTTGACAAGAACAATATTCAAACGAATTTGTGCTCGTGTGTTGTAAAGGACAAAAGGAGTCAAACAAGTAGGAAGAAACACTATATCATCTCAAAGACTCCAAACTTTGTAAAGAACCTGAATGACACAATATATTGTCTCAAACACTATCAAACAGTCACATGGATATGGCATGAAGTTGTGACTTGGTCATCCTAAGTGTGCATTCAAATACGGTGCAAACAAAAAACCAAACTCTTTTTGGATTTTTCAAATTTTTCTTAAAATGAAAATTTTGTTGTAATTTTCGAACACTGTTCAGAAACAATCAGGAAAATCATCCTATGCTAGCAAAAATGTCTATACTTCATCCATTAGGTCCGGTGGAGTTTTTCAAAGATGATGACATCTTTTGAAACAACTCCATCAAATCATGAGAAGTCTTTACCAAAAACTTTACTTGCTCGCGAATATGTGCAAATTCTCTATCATTATGTGCAAGAAAAGTATCATGAGTGGGTGCGTGTGTATGAGCATGTGAAGTGGCATATTGTGACACGTAACCCAACTTAAAGCATAATTCCCTAAGGTGTCCTCTCTTTTTATAATGGGAGCAAATGTAAACCGGCCTAGGAATAAATTTTACAAAAATTCTAGGACCTGTTCTCCTAACGGGAATGGGACGCCTAGGTGGGTTGGGATGAGAAACACGTGAATCAGTCACCAAAGTGGAAACTGGCACGGGTGCAACAAAAGAAGTGGATGAACCGTCATGAAATTTTCCTAAACTCTCATCACCACCCAAAACAGGATTGAGAACTATCTTTTCAACCTTCTTAGATGCATTCTCTAAAGGGACTTTGACCTCCCGGGCACATTCGAGATGACTCTAGAG
This sequence comes from Sambucus nigra, assembly GCA_949130495.1. Classification (NCBI taxonomy): domain Eukaryota; kingdom Viridiplantae; phylum Streptophyta; class Magnoliopsida; order Dipsacales; family Adoxaceae; genus Sambucus; species Sambucus nigra. The sequence goes on along the minus strand of OX422212.1, from coordinate 547,975,764 downwards.
TTGGGATACACGTGTCATCAGACTAGGCACCGTATCGGTCAAGTCACACTTTTCCCTCCTTAAAACTTCCTTCTCTCTCTCCAGAACTAAAACCCGATGACCTAAATCTCTATTATATTTCTTTGTTTTCAAGGTCTCGATATACGAATCCCAAAAAGCTTTTTGGAGCTCACTTTTATCTCCACTCTCAAACTCTCTCTCATTTCCACTAGAAACACTCAACTCATCGCCGTCTCTTTCGTGAACACTATCATTGTGGGACAAAGCGTGTGCGCTCATATGAGTCAAAAAATCTACACACATCCCATGAGCTAAACCTTTTTAGGACTCGTCTTTCTCATCATCTCCCTCACTATCACTAAGAGTGGCGGGAATGGCTACTTTCTTCCCTTTTCTCCTTAGCCTAGTAGCACATTCAAAAGCCCTATGACCTTTACCTTGACATTCGAAACAAATAATCTCATCTTCCCCACTCACTTCCTCTTTTTCTCTCTCACTCTCTTTTTCATTGCCCTCTGTGGCCTTTTCTTTCTTTTTATTTTTCTCAAAAGACTTTTTATTGAAAGAATTATTTTTGTTCATTTTGAGAAACTTCTAAATTTTTTTGCAAATAAGGCCACATCGTCAATGCTAAACTCTTCCTCAAAATCAGACTCATACACTCTCTCTTTCTTTTTCTTTCTAACTTGAATATTTAAATCAATGCCTCTATCCTTAGCCCTAATGGTTTGGGGAAACATGTCAATCTCATAAGTTTGTAGGTATCTAACGATCTCTTCTAACTTAAGTGAATTTATCTTTCCCAATGAATTCAAAATAGTGACTTTAGGAATGAAATGTTTTGGAAGAGATCTCAAAATCTTTTTAACGACACGAGTGTTATCAATCGGCTCACCTAAATTAAAACTCGAGTTAACGATATCTGACAAACGTGCATAAAACTCATCAAAACATTCAGACTCAGACATAGTAATGGTCTCAAACTGGGTGGCCAAATTTTGTAACTTTGATTCTTTAACCGCGTTCGTACCCTCAAGTGTCAATTAGAGGACATCCCATGCCTCTTTAGACATGGTGCATGTCATAATTCGGTGGAACTCGTCGGGGGTGACGGCTCCAGAAATAGCACTCAAACCACGGCAATTAAAATTAGACATTTTAAAATCATCTTCGGTCCAATCTGACACAGGTTTCAAAGAGGTGATGTTATTAGTAGTGATACTGGGAGGAGTCCACCCTCTTTCACAAAGCAACCGGACTCGTTCGTCAATAGCTTTTAATTGGGATTTCATACGAGCTTTCCAATAGGCATAATTTGACCCATAAAAAATAGGCATTCGATTATATAAGTTCTCGTTTTGAAACATTGCGACAAACTTTCAAAAATTTGATTTTTTCAAACAAAAATCAATATCACACAAGTTTGCTAAAAATAGGAATACACGATAAATTAGCGTAACTTGCTCTGATACCAATTTGAAAGTGCGTGTGCGATATTGATTCAAATAGATTCGCAATTTCCAATTCAAACTTATTTAATTGGATGTCTAAATATGCTCAAATCAAATACCAATTAAATCAGCCTCTAAACATGCATCTACGTGTCAATTCAAATCTCAAATTAAATAATGCAATGAATAAGCTGACAAAGACAGATTTCAGGAAAAAATCCCCGCAGGGAAAAAACCTTTTATTTTCAATATAATTTGTAAAGGAACGGTTTACAATCGGATTACAGCGAAAATACAATTTGACTTACGAAATACCCGCAGGTGTCGGTTCGTAGTCTTCAGCCCAGGAACACCGCAACACTCCCTATAACACGCAGTCAATCAACCCAGTACCTCCCGCAAGTGGCACCTATGGTAAGCCTAGTACCTTTCCAAGGCACCTAGTTTCAACAGCAAAACTATGCTTTCAGTTCCACAAACAACTCACACAAAAAGTTTGGGATTTGTGAATTGTAAAAACAAAGTTTGAAACCTTAAAAAAGATGGAGAATAAACCAAACAACAATCAAAACATATTATGTTAAAACCAGTGTTTTCTCCACACAAAATTCAAATGCCTAACACCCTTTATATAATAAAATCAAGGCGGTGACGTGTCAGAATTAAACATCTCATTTGAACAAAAAAAGTGTCGTTCAAGCGAGATTTAATCTCGTTCGAACGAGATCTTATCTCGTTTGAACGACACTACAAGAATTTGCACCATTAGCAACAATATTTAGCAACATAAGCTATTTTTGTTGCCAAAGATACCCTTTTGGCAACAAAATCTTATTTATGTTGCCAAAAGACCATTTTACATTGTACTTTTGGCAACATAAAATAAAACTTGTTGCCAAAATTTAAAATCTTTAGGGGGGAAATTATTTGAAGCTTTAGCAACATTTCCTTATGTTGCCAAAAGTCATATAACTTTCTAAAACATAAACACATGTTGCGGAAAGAGAGCGGATTCGGCAACTAGAATTTTTCGCTGCCAAAAGTATTTTCTATATAATTTATATATTTAAAATACATTGAAATCTTAATAAACAAAACCCTTCTCATCCAAAAATAAATAAACATTCGGCTTTCTCTTTCCCTATCTATCTATCTATCTATCTATCTATCTATCTATCTATCTATCTATCTATCTATCTATCTATCTATCTATCTATCTCAACGAATCTCTACTCCACCACCGCCGACTGAATCTCTGCTCCACTGACCACCATAGCAGGTTCCTCTATCTACCTCTCCCACACGCACACACGCACAATAGAACACACGCACAATAAGGTGGGCGGTCTGCACCAGATCTGGGTTGGATCTCTGCTGATTGAAGCTGGACAAGGGTTTGGTTGGTCGGGGGTTGCTGGTGGTAGGGTTTTTGTATGGTGGTGGTTGGAGGGAGTGCGGGGGGCAGAAGATTAAGGTGAGGTGGTATATGAAATGACGGAGGAGGAATTCAAGGGATTGTGATGATGGGAGATTTATTTATTTATTTATTTATACTTTTTTATTATTTTAATTTTGGATTTTATTTTTGGGTTGGGGCATTTTTTTCCCTTTTTGGTAAAAAATGGAGGGAATCCTGTTTCTAGGCTTAATTACAACGAATTAATATTTAAAGGGGTGAATTTGTCCGGTATTTTTTTAAGGGGTGTCCCATAACTCTTATGGTCCTTATTAACTTATATGTTGTTTTATGTGCTTTTAAGATTTTGACATCTAAATGTGCAATCATTACTACTTCAAGTTATTTAGAAATGTTTCTCCTCTAATTATTAATGATGAAATTGATTATTTACGATTAAGTCATAAATGTTGTCTCCTAAGTAACACAAATTCAATTGTTTCATAAAATATGAAATGATAATACTTTTAAGAAACATTCACAACATTACATTGTTATGTAGGAAACAATTATTGTTTTAGGTGTATGTTTTCTTCTTTGCTTCCAAAAACTTCTCGAGAAAATGCCATGGTTAAAGTATTAGGTGCACTATCAACTCAATTCTTTTGGTGGATGCTCAAAGGTTTGATTTATTGGCTTAATTCTTCAATTATACATTACATATACATTTACTGTCTTTGTCTTTCAACTGTTCGTTGGTTTATTATTTTATTTTTAAAAGTTAGACTTAGGCATAAAAACATGTCGTTAAAGAGTGAAAATGTAAAATACCAACAAAAAGATCCCGTAAAAGGCATGGACACCTCGCACGGGATCAATGTAAGTCGTAGGAATCGACCGCATAGTCACGACACTCCCAGTTTGAGTATACGACGTAAATTTGTCAAAAATTAGACTTAGACATAAAAACATGTCGTTAAATGGTAAAAACATCAAATAGTCACAAAACAGTCACGTAAGAGGCACGAACACGTCGTACAGGAAAAATTTAACTCGTAGGAACCGATCGCGTAGTCACGGGGTTCCCAATTTGAGTATACGATGTGAATTTGCAAAAAGTTTTACTTAAGCATAAAAATATTTCGTCAGAGGATGAAAACATAAAACAATCACAAAACGGTCCAGTAAGATGCACGAACACCTCATATGACACCAATGTAATTCGTAGGAACCGACCGCATAATCAGGGGACTCTCGGTTTGAGTATACGACGTAAATTTGTAAAAAGATAGATTTAGGCATAAAAACATGACGCAAATGGGTGAAAACATAAAACAGCCACAAAACGGTCCCTTAAGAGTCACAAACACCTCGAACGGGACCAATGTGACTCGTAGAAACCGACCGTGTAGTCACGAGACTCTTGATTTGAGTGTACGACGTAAATTTGTAAAAAAGTAGACATAAGCATAAAAACATGCCATTGAAGGGTGAAAACAAAAAACAGCCACAAAACGGTCCGGTAAGAGTCACGAACAACTCGCACAGGACCAATGTAACCCGTAGGAACCGACCGCATAGTCACAGGGCTCCCGGTTTGAGTGTACGACGTAAATTTGTAAAAAATTTAGACTTAAGAATAAAAACTTGCAATCGAAGGGAGAAAATGTAAAACCACCAGAAAACAGTCACGTAAGAGTCACGAACACCTCCATGGGACCAGGGTAAGTCGTAGAAACTAGTCACGTAGTCACGGCGCTCCCGATTTGAGTGTACGACATAATTTGCAAAAAGTTAGATTTAAGAATAAAAACATGCCATCGAAGGGTGAAAACATAAAACAACCACAAAATGATCCCGTAAGAGTCACGAACACTTCGCACGGGAGAAATGTGACTCGTAGGAACCGAACGCGTAGTCACGGAGCTCCCGATTTGAGTGTACGACGTAAATTTGCAAATAATTAGACTTAAGCAAATATGGCATCGAAGGGTGAAAACCTAAAATAGACACAAAACGGTTCCGTAAGAGTCACAAACACCTTGTACGGGACCAATGTGACTCGTAGGAATCGACTGCGTAGTCACGGGGGTCCCGATTAAAGTGTGCGATGTAAATTTACAAAAAAATAGACTTAAGCATAAAAATAAGTCATCGAAGGGTAAAACCTAAACCATCCACAGAACGGTTCCGTAAGAGTCACGAACACCTCGCACAGGACCAATGTGACTTGTAGGAACCAATCGCATAGTCACGGGGCTTCTGCTTTGAGTGTACGACGTAAATTTGCAAAAAAATTAGACTTAACCATAAAAACATGCCATCGAAGGGTGAAAACGTAAAACAACCATAAAACGGTCCGGTAAGAGTCGTGAACACCTCGCACGGGACCAATGTGACTCGTAGGAATCGATCGCGTAGTCACAGGGCTCCCGGTTTGAGTGTACCATGTAAATTTGCAAAAATTAGACTTAAGCATAAAAACATGCCATCGAAGGGTGAAAATGCAAAACATCCACAAAACAGTCCAATAAGCAACACGAATAATCTCGCACGGGACCAATGTGACTCGTAGGAACCGATCGCGTAGTCACGGCGGGGCTGCCGCTTTGAGTGTACGACGTAAATTTGTAAAAAAAATTAGACTTAAGCATAAAAACTTGTAATAGAAGGGTGAAAATATAGAACAACCACAAAACAGTCCTGTAAGAGTCATGAACACCTCGTACGGAACCAAGGTAAGTCGTAGGAACCGGCCTCGTATTCACGGCGCTCCCGATTTGAGTGTACGACATAAATTTGCAAAAAGTTAGACTTAAGCATAAAAACATGCCATAGAAGGGTGAAAACGTAAAACATCCACAAATCGATCCCGTAAGAGTCACGAACACTTCGCACGGGACTAATGTGACCCGTAGGAACCGAACGCGTAGTCACGTGGCTCCCGGTTTGAGTGTATGGCGTAAATTTGCAAAAAGTTACACATAAGCATAAAAACATGCCATCGAGGGGTGAAATCCTAAAACAACCACAAAACGGTCCCGTAAGAGTTACGAACACCTCGCACGGGACCAATGTGATTCGTAGGAACCGAACGCATAGTCAGGGGGCTCTCGATTAGAGTGTACGACGTAAATTTGCAAAAAATTAGACTTAAGCATAAAAACATGCCATCGAAGGGTGAAAACCTAAAACAACCACAAAACAGTCCCGTAAGAGTCACGAATACCTCGCATGGGACCAGTGTGACTCGTAGGAACCGATAGCGTAGTCACGGGGCTCCCGCTTCGAGTGTACGATGTAAATTTGTAAAAAAATTAGACTTAAGTATAAAAACATGCCATCGAAGGGTGAAAAAGTAAACCATTCACAAAACGGTCTGGTAAGAGTCACGAACACCTCACACGGGACCAATGTGATTCGTAGGAATCGATCGCGTAGTCACGGGGCTCCTGCTTTGAGTGTACGACGTAAATTTGCAAAAAAATAGACTTAAGCAGAAAAACATGCCATCGAAGGGTGAAAACGTAAAACAGCCATAAAACGGCCCGGTAAGAGACATGAACACCTCGCACGGGACCAATGTGACTCGTAGGAATCGATCGCGTAGTCACGGGGCTCCCGATTTGAGTGTACCGTGTAAATTTGGAAAAAAATAGACTTAAGCGTAAAAACATGCCATCGAAGGGTGAAAACACAAAACATCCACAAAACGGTCCGATAAGCAACGCGAACAACCTCGCACGGGACTAATGTGACTCGTAGGAACCGATCGCGTAGTCACGGTGGGGCTGCCGCTTTGAGTGTATGACGTAAATTTGCAAAAAAAATAGACTGAAGCATAAAAACTTGTAATAGAAGGGTGAAAATGTAAAACAACCACAAACAAGTCCCGTAAGAGTCACGAACACCTCGCACGGAACCAAGGTAAGTCGTAGGAACCGACCTCGTAGTCACGGCACTCCCGATTTGAGTGTAGAACATATATTTGCAAAAAGTTAGACTTAAGCATAAAAACATGCCATAGAAGGGTGAAAACGTAAAACATCCACAAACCGATCCCATAAGAGTCACGAACACTTCGCACGGGACTAATGTGACCCATAGGAACCGAACGCGTAGTCACGGGGCTCCCGATTTGAGTGTACGACGTAAATTTTCAAAAAGTTACACATAAGCATAAAACATGCCATCGAAGGGTGAAAACCTATAACAGCCACAAAACGTCCCGTAAGCGTCACGAACACCTCGCACGGGACCAATGTGAGTCGTAGGAACCGAAGGCGTAGTCACGGGGCTCTCGATTAGAGTGTACGACGTAAATTTACAAAAAATTAGGCTTAAGCATAAAACATGCCATCGAAGGGTGAAAACCTAAAACAACCACAAAACGGTCCCGTAAGAGTCATGAATACCTCGCACGGGACCAGTGTGACTCGTAGGAACCGATAGCGTAGTCACGGGGCACCCGCTTTGAGTGTGCGATGTAAATTTGCAAAAAAATTAGACTTAATTATAAAAACATGCCATCGAAGGGTGAAAAAGTAAAACAGCCACAAAATGGTCCGATAAGAGTCACAAACACCTCGCACGGGACCAATGTGACTCGTAGGAATCGATCGCGTAGTCACGAGGCTCCCGATTTGAGTGTACAACGTAAATTTAAAAAAAATTAGACTTAAGCATAAAAACATGCCATCGAAGGGTAAAAACTTAAAACATCCACAAAACGGTTAGATAAGCATCACGAACACCTCGCACGGGACCAATGTGACTCGTAGGAACCGACCGCGCAGTCACGGGGATCCCGTTTTGAGTGTACAACGTAAATTTGCAAAAAAATAGACTTAAGCATAAAAATATGCCATCGTAGGGTGAAAATGTTAAACATCCACAAAACGGTCCGATAAGCATCACGAACAACCTTGCACGGGACAAATGTCACTCGTAGGAACCGATCGTGTAGTCACGGGGATTCCGCTTTAAGTGTACGACGTAAATTTGCAAAAAAATTAGACTTAAACATAAAAACTTGTAAAATAAGGGTGAAAATGTAAAACAACCACAAAACAGTCCCGTAAGAGTCACGAACACCTCGCACGGGACTACGATAAGTCTTAGGAACCGGCCGCGTAGTCACGGCGCTCACGATTTGAGTGTACGACATAAATTTACAAAAAGTTAGACTTAATCATAAAAACATGCCATCGAAGGGTGAAAACGAAAAACAGCCACAAAAGCATCCTGTAAGAGTCACGAACACTTCACACGGGACTAATGTCCCCCGAAGGAACGGAATGCGTAGTCACGGGGCACTCAATTTGAGTGTACGACGTAAATTTGCAAAAGTTGGACTTAAGCATAAAAACATTCCATCGAAGGGTGAAAACCTAAATTAGCCACAAAACGGTACCGTAAGAGTCACGAACACCTCGCACGGGACCAATGTGACTCGTAGGAAACGATCACGTAGTTACGGAGCTCCCGTTTTGAGTGTTCGTCGTAAATTTGCAAAAAATTTAGACTTAAGCATAAAAACATGACATCGAAGGGTGAAAACATAAAACAGCCATAAAACAGTCCGGTAAGAGTCACAAACACCTCACACATAACCAATGCGACTCGTAGGAACCGATCGCATAGTCACGGGGATGTTGCTTTGAGTGTACGACGTAAATTTATAAAAAACATAGACTTAAGCATAAAAACATGCCATCGAAGGGTCAAAGCATAAAACAGTCACAAAACAGTCCAGTAAGAGTCACGAAAACCTCGTACGGGACCAATGTAACTCGTAGGAACCGATCACGTAGTCACGGGGCTCTCGGTTTGAGTGTACGACGTAAATTTGTAAAAAATTAGAATTAAGCATAAAAACATGCCATCGAAGGGTGAAAACGTAAATCATCCACCAAACGGTCCCGTAAGAGTCACGAACACCTCGCACGGAATCAATGTGACTCGTAGGATCCGGCAGCGTAGTAATTGGGCTCTCGGTTTGAGTGTACGACGTAAATCTGTAAAAAGTTAGATTTAAGCATAAAAACATGCCATTGAAGGGTGAATCTATAAAACGATCATGTAAGAGTCACGAACACCTCGCACGGGACCAATGTAACTCGTAGTAACCGATCGCATAGCCACGGGGCTCCCGGTTTGAGTGTACGATGTAAATTTGCAAAAAATTAGACTTAAGCATTAAAACGTGCCATAGAAGGGTGAGAACGTAAAATAGCCAAAAAATAGTCTCGTAAGTGTCACGAAAACCTCGCACGGAACCACTGTGACTCGTAGGAACCGACCGCGTAGTCACGGGGCTCCCGTTTTGAGTGTACGATGTGAATTTGCAGAAAATTTAGACTTAAGCATAAAAACATGCCATCTAAGGGTGAAAACGTAAAACAACCATAAAACGGCCCGGTAAGGGTCACGAACTCCTCACACGGGACCAATGTGACTCGTAAGAGCCGATCGCATTAATCACGGGGCTCCCGATTTGAGTGTACGACGTAAATTTGTAAAAAATTAGACTTATGCATAAAAACAAGCCATCGAAGCGTGAAAATAAAAAACAGACACAAAATGGTCCCGTAAGAGTCACAAAAACCTCTCACGGGACCAATGTGACTCGTAGGAACCGACCGTGTAGTAACGAGGCTCCCGATTTGAGTGTATGATGTAAATGTGCAAAAAATTCAGACTTATGCATAAAAACATGTCATCAAATGGTGAAAACATAAAACAGCCAAAAAACGGTCCATTAAGAGTCACGAACACCTCGCAGGGGACTAATGTGATTCATAGGAACTGACCGCGTAGTCACGGGGCTCCCGGTGTGACTGTACGATGTAAATTTGCAAAAAATTAGACTTAAGCATACAAACATGCCATCGAAGGGTGAAAATGTAAAACAACCACAAAACGGCCTGATAAGAGTCTAGAACACCTCGCAAGGGACCAATATGACTCGTAGGAAACCAATCGCATAGTCACGACGCTCCTGGTTTAAGTGTACATAGTAAATTTGCCAAATAATTAGACTTAAGAATAAAAACATGCCATCGAAGGGTGAAAACGTAAAACAACCATAAAATGGTTCGGTAAGAGTCACGAACACCTTCCATGGGACCAATGTGACTCGTAGGAACCAATCGCATAGTCACGAGGATCCCGGTATGAGTGTACGACGTAAATTTGCGAAAAATTAGACTTAGGCTTAAAACATGCCATCGAAGGGTGAAAACATAAAACATCCACAAAATGGCCCCGAAAGAGTCACGAACACCTCACACGGGACCAATGTGAATCGTAGGAACCAATCGCGTAGTCACGACGCTCCCGGTTTCAGTGTACACAGTAAATTTGTAAAAAATTAGACTTAAGCATAAAAACATGCCATCGAAGGGTGAAAACGTAAAACAATCACAAAATGGTCCGATAAGAGTCACGAACACCTCGCACGGGACCAATGTGACTAGTAGGAACCGATCGCGTAGTCACGGAGCTCCCGGTTTGACTGTATGACGTAAATTTGCTAAAAATTAGACTTAAGCATAAAAACATGCCATCGAAGTGTGAAATGTAAAATAGCCACAAAACGGTCTCGTAAGAGTCACCAACACCTCGCACGGGACAATGTGACTCGTAGGAACCGATCGCGTAATTACGGGACTCCCGGTTTGAGTGTACGACGTAAATTTGCAAAAAAAATTGACTTAAGCATAAAAACATGCCATCGAAGGATGAAAACATATAACAGCTGCAAAACGATTCGGTAAGAGTCACGAACACCTCGCACATGAGCAATGTGACTCGTAGGAACCGATCACGTAGTCACAGGGCTCTCGGTTTGAGTGTACGACATAAATTTACAAAAAAATTAGACTTAAGCATAAAAACATACCATCGAAGGGTGAAAGCGTAAAACAACAAAAAAATGGTCTGGTAAGAGTCACGAACACCTCGCACGGGACCAATGTGACTCGTAGGAACAAGACGCGTAGTCACGACACTCCCGGTTTGAGTGTACATAGTAAATTTGCAAAAAATTAGACTTAAGCATAACAAAATTCCATCGAAGGGTAAAAACGTAAAACAATAAAAAACGGTCCCGTAAGAGTCACGAACACCTCATACGGTACCAATGTGAGTCATAGGAACTGATTGTGTAGTCACGGAGTTCTCGGTTTATGTGTACGACGTCAATTTGCAAAAAATTAAACTTAAGCATAAAAACATGTCATTGAAGGGTGAAAACGTAAAACAAGCACAAAATGATCCCGTAAGAGTCCCAAAAACCTCACACGGGACCAATGTGACTCATAGGAAACGACTGCGTAGTCATGGGGCTCCCGATTTTAGTGTACGACGTAAATTTGTAAAAAATTTAAACTTGAGCATAAAAACATGCCATCGGAGAGTGAAAACAAAAAACAGCCACAAAACGGTCCCGTAAGAGTTACGAACACCTCACACGGGACCAATGTGACTTGTAGGAACTGACCGCGTAGTCACAGGGCTTCCGGTTTGAGTGTACGACGTAAATTTGAAAAAAATAGACTTAAACATAAAAACATGCCATCGAAGTGTGAAAACGTAAAATAGATAGAAAAGGGTCCCGTAAGAGTCTTGAACACCTCGCACGGGTTCAATGTGACTCGTAGGAACCGACCCCGTAGTCACGGGGCTCCCGGTTTGAGAGTACGACGTAAATTTGTTAAAAAATAGACTTAAGCATAAAAACATGCCATCGAAGGGTGAAAATGTCAAACAGCCACAATACGATCCCGTAAGAGTCATGAACACCTCGCACAGGATCAATGTGACATGTAGGAACCGACCGTGTAGTCACGGGGATCCCAATTTAGTGTACGACCTAAATGTGGAAAAAATTAGACTTAAGCATAAAAACATGCCATCGATGGATGAAAATGTAAAACAGCCACAAAACGATCCGGTAAGAGTCACGAACAGCTCGCACGGGACCAATGTGACACGTGGGAACCGACCGCGTAGTCACGGGGCTCCCAATTTTAGTGTACGACCTAAATTTGAAAAAAAATTAGACTTAAGGATAAAAACATGCCATCGATGGGAGAAAATATAAAACAACCACAAAACGATCCGGTAAGAGTCACGAACAGCTCGCACGGGACCAATGTGACTCGTAGGAACCGGTCGCGTAGTCACGACGCTCCCGACTTGAGTGTACATAGTAAATTAGCAAAAAATTAGACTTAAGCATAACAAAATGCCATCGAAGGGTGAAGACGTAAAACATCCAAAAAAAGGTCCCGTAAGAGTAACGAACACCTCGTACGGTACTAATGTGAGTCGTAGGAACCGATCGCGTAGTCATGGGGCTCCCGATTTGAGTGTACAACGTAAATTTGTAAGAAATTATACTTAAGCATAAAAACATGCCATCGAAGGGTAAAAACTTAAAACATTCACAAAACGGTTTCGTAAAAGTCACAAAAACCTCGCACGGGAGAATGTTACTCGTAGGAACCGACTGCGTAGTCACGGTGCTCCCGGTTTTAGCGTATGACGTAAATTTGCAAAAAAATTAGACTTAAGCATAAAAACATGCCATCGAAGGGTGAAAACATAAAAAAGCCACAAAACGATCCCCTAAGAGTTACGAACATCTCGCACGGGACCAATGTGACTCGTAGGAACCGACCACGTAGTTACGGGGCTCCCAATTTGAGTGTACGACGTAAATTTGCGAAAAATTAGACTTAAGGATAAAAATATGCCATCTAAATGTGAAAGTGTAAAAACATAGAAAAGGGTCCCGTAAGAGTCACGAACACCTCGCACGGGACCAATGTGACTCGTAAGAACCGATCGCGTAGTCACGGGGCTACCGGTTTGAGGGCACGATGTAAATTAGGAAAAATTAGACTTAAGCATAAAAATATGCCAACGAAGGGTGAAAACATAAAATAGCCACAAAACGGTCCAGTAAGAGTCACGAACCCTCGCACGGGACCGATGTGACTTGTTGGAACTGACCGCGTTATCACGGGGTTCCCCGTTTGAGTGTACGACGTAAATTTGTAAAAAATTAGACTTAAGCATAAAAACATGTCATCGAAGGGTGAAAATGTAAAACAACTACAAAACGGTCCCGTAAGAGTCACGAACACCTCGCACAGCACCAATGTGACTCGTAGGAGCTGACCGCGTAGTCACGGGGCTCCGAGTTTTAGTGTACGACGTAAATTTGGAAAAAAATTAGACTTAAGCATAAAAATATGCCATCGATGGGTGAAAACATAAAACAGCCACAAAACGATCCGAAAAAAGTCACGAACACCTCGCACGGGACCAATGTGACTCGTATGAACTGGTCGCGTAGTAACGACGCTCCCGGTTTTAGTGTATATAGTAAATTTGCAAAAAATAGACTTAAGCAGAAAAATATGCCATCGAAGGGTGAAAACGTAAAATAGCTACAAAATGGTCCCATAAGAGTCACGAACATCTCGTACGGGACCAATGTGACTCGTAGACAGCGATCGCGTAGTCACGGGGCTCCCTATTTGAGTGTACGATGAAAATTTGAAAAAAAATATACTTAAGCATAAAAACATGCCATCGAAGGGGGAAAACATAAAACAGCCACAAAACGGCCTCGTAATTGTCATGAAAACCTCGCACGGGACCAATGTGACCCGTAGGAACCCACCGCGAAGTCACGGGGCTCCCGGTTTGAGCATACGACGTAAATTTGCGAAAAATTAGACTTAAGAATAAAAACATGCCCTCGAAGTGTAAAAACGTAAAACATCTACAAAGAGGTCCAGTAAGAGTCACGAACACCTTGCACGGGACCAATGTGACTCGTTGGAACCGACCGCGTAGTCACGGGGCTCCCGACTTGAGTGTATGACGTAAATTTGCAAAAATTTTAGACTTAAGCATAAAAAGATGCCATTGAAAGGTGAAAATGTAAAACAGCCACAAAACAGTCCGATTAGAGTCACGAACAGCTCGCACGGAACCGAAGTGACTCGTAGGAATCGGTCGCGTATTCACGACGCTCCCGGTTCGAGTGTACATAGTAAATTTGCAAAAAAAAAAAAGACTTAAGCATAAAAACATGCCATCGATGGGTGAAAACGTAAAACAGCCACAAAACGGTTCGATAAGAGTCACGGACACCTCGCACGGGACCAATGTGACTCATAGGAACCGGTCGTGTAGTAATGACGCTCCCAGTTTGAGTGTACATAGTAAATTTGCAAAAAAATAGACTTAAGCATAAAAACATGCAATCGAATGGTGAAAACGTAAAACAGCCACAAAATGGTCCCATAAGAGTCACGAACACCTCGTACGGGACCAATGTGAGTCGTAGAAATCGATCGCGTAGTCACGGGGATCCTTATTTGAGTGTACGACGTAAATTTGAGAAAAAAATGGACTTAAGCATAAAAATATGCCATCGAAGGGGGATGACATAAAACAGCCACAAAACGGTCCCATAATTGTCATGGAAACCTCGCATGGGACCAATGTGACTCGTAGGAACCGATCGCGTAGTCACGGGGCTCCCAGTTTGAGTGTAAGGCGTAAATTTGCAAAAAAATAGACTTAAGCATAAAAACATGCCCTCGAAGTGTGAAAACGTAAAACAACCACAAAGAGGTCCAGTAAGAGTCACGAACACCTCGCATGGGACCAATGTGACTCGTTGGAACCGACCGCGTAGTCACGGGGTTCCCGATTTGAGTGTATGATGTAAAGTTGCAAAAATTTTGGACTTAAGCATAAAAATATGCCATAGAAAGGTGAAAACATAAAACAACCACAAAACGGTCTAATAAGAGTCACGAACAACTCGCACGGGACCGATGTGACTCGTAGGAACCGATCGCGTATTCACGACGCTCTCGGTTTGAGTGTACATAGTAAATTTGTAAAAAAAATTAGACTTAAGAAAAAAAATGACATCGAAGGGTGAAAATGTGAAACGGCCACAAAATGGTCCCGTAAGAGTCACCAACACCTCGTACGGGACCAATGTGACTCGTACAAATCAATCGCGTAGTCACGGGGCTCCCGATTTTAGTGTAAGACGTAAATTTGCAAAAAATTAAACTTAAGAATAAGAACATGCCATCGAAGGGTGAAAATCTAAAACAACCACAAAACGGTCCCGTAAGAGTCACGAAAACCTTGCACGGGACAAATGTCACTCGCAGGAACCGACTGCGTAGTCACAGGGCTCCCGGTTTGAGTATACGACGTAAATTTGCAAAAAAATAGACTTAAGCTTAAAAACATGCAATCGAAGGGTGAAAACAAAAAACAACCTCAAAGAGGTCCAATAACATTCACGAACACCTCGCACAGGACCATTGTGACTCGTAGGAACCGACCGCATAGTCACGGGGCTCCCAATTTGAGTGTATGACGTAAATTTGCAAAAACTTTACACATAAGCAAAAAAAGATGCCATAGAAGGGTGAAAACGTAAAACAGCCACAAAATGGTCCAGTAAAGTCACGAACACCTCGCATGGGACCAACGTGACTTGTTGGAACCGATCGCGTAGTCGCGAGGCTCCCGATTTGAGTGTATGACGTAAATTTTTGAAAAATTAGACTTAAGCATAAAAACATGCCATCGAAGGGTGAAAACGTAAAATATTCACAAAACGGTCCCGTAAGAGTCACGAACACCTTGCACGTGACCAATGTGACTCGTAGGAACCGATTGCATAGTCACGAGGCTCCCAATTTGACTGTACGATGTAAATTTGCAAATACCTTAGACTTAAGCAAAAAAAGATGCCATAGAAAGGTGAAAATGTAAAACAACCACAAAACGGTCCGGTAAGAGTCACGAATACCTCGAACGGGACCAATGTGACTCGTAGGAACCGATCGCATAGTTGTGGGACTCCCCATTTGAGTGTACGACGTAAATTTGCGAAAAAATTGACTTAAGCATAAAAACATGCCATCAAAGGGTGAAAGCGTAAACAACCACAAAACGATCTCGTAAGAGTCACGAACACCTCGTACGGGACCAATGTGACTCGTAGAAATCGATCGTGTAGTCACGGGGCTCCCAATTTGAGTGTACTACGTAAATTTGCAAAAAATTAGACTTAAGAATAAAAACATGCCATCGAAGGGTGAAAATGTAAAACAACCATAAAATGGTCCCATAAGAGTCACAAAAATCTTGCACGGGAGAAATGTGACTCGTAAGAACCGATCGCGTAGTCACGGGGCTCCCGGTTTGAGTGTATGACGGAAATTTACAAAAACTTAGACTTAAGCATAAAAACATGCAACCGAAGGGTGAAAACATAAAATAACCACAAAGCGGTCCAGTAAGAGTCACGAACACCGCGCACAGGATCATTGTGACTCGTCGGAACTGACCGCATAGTCACGGGGCTCCCAATTTGATTGTACGACGTAAATTTACAAAAACTTTAGACTTCAGCAAAAAACGATGCCATAGAAGGGTGAAAACGTAAAATAGCCACAAAATGGTCCCATAAGTATCACGAACACCTCGTACGGGACCAATGTGACTCGTAGAAATCGATCGCGTAGTCACGGGACTCCCTATTTGAGTGTACGACGTAAATTTGAAAAAAAAAATAGACTTAAGCATAAAAACATGCCATCGAAGGGGGATAACATAAAACAGCCACAAAACGGTCCCATAATTGTCATGGAAACCTCGCATGGGACCAATGTGACTCGTAGGAACCGACCGCGTAGTCACGGGGCTCCCAGTTTGAGCGTACGGCGTAAATTTGCTAAAAATTAGACTTAAGCATAAAAACATGCCCTCGAAGTGTGAAAACGTGAAACTGCCACAAAGAGGTCCAGTAAGAGTCACGAACACCTCGCACGGGACCAATGTGACTCGTTGGAACCGATCGCATAGTCATGGGGCTCCCGATTTAAGTGTATGACGTAAATTTGTAAAAATTTTAGACTTAAGCATAAAAAGATGCCATAGAAAGGTGAAAATGTAAAACATCCACAAAACGGTCCGATAAGACTCACGAACAACTCGCATGTGACCAATGTGACTCGTAGGAACCGGACGCGTATTCACGACGCTCCATGTTTGAGTATACATAGTAAATTTGCAAAAAAATTGACTTAAGCATAAAAACATGACATCGAAAGGTGAAAATGTAAAACGGTCACAAAATGGTCCCATAAGAGTCACAAACACCTCGTACGGGACCAATGTGACTCGTAGAAATCGATCGCGTAGTCACGGGCTCCTGATTTGAGTGTATGACGTAAATTTCTAAAAAAATAGACTTATGCATAAAAACATGCCATCGAAGGGTGAAAATATAAAACAGCCACAAAACGGTCCTGTAAGAGTCACGAAAACCTTGCACGGGGCAAATGTGACTCGTAGGAACCGACCGTGTAGTCACGGGATTCCTGCTATGAGTGTACGACATAAATTTGTAAAAAAATAGACTTAAGCAGAAAAACATGCAATCGAAGGTTGAAAACATAAAACAACAACAAAGCGGTCCAGTAAGAGTCACGAACACCTCGCACAGGACCATTGTGACATGTAGGAACCGACCGCATAGTCACGGGGCTCCCAATTTGAGTGTACGACGTAAATTTACAAAAACTTTATACTTCAGCAAAAAAAGATGCCATAGAAGGATGAAAACGTAAAATAGACACAAAATGGTCAGGTAAGAGTCACGAACACCTCGCACGGGACCAATGTGACTCGTTGGAACTGACCGCATAGTCACGGGGATCCCGGTTTGAGTGTACGGCGTAAATTTGTAAAAAATTAGACCTAAGCATAAAAACATGCCATCGAAGGGTGAAAACATAAAACAACTACAAACCGGTCCCGTAAGAGTCACGAACACCTCGCACAGCACCAATGTTACTCGTAGGAATCGACCGTGTAGTCACGGGGCTCTGAGTTTTAGTGTACGACGTAAATTTGGAAAAAAAACTAGATATATGCATAAAAACATGCCATCGATGGGTGAAAACATAAAACAGCCGCAAAACGGTCCGATAAGAGTCATAAACACCTCGCACGGTACCAATGTGACTCGTAGGAACCGATTGCGTAGTAATGACGCTCCCGATTTGAGGGTACGTAGTAAATTTCCAAAAAAATAGACTTAAGCATAAAAATATGCCATAGAAGGGTGAAAAAGTAAAACAGCCACAAAATGGTCCCATAAGAGTCACGAACACCTCGTACGGGACCATTGTGACTCGTAGAAATCGATCGCGTAGTCACGGGACTCCCTATTTGAGTGTACGACGTAAATTTGGAAAAAATAGACTTAAGAATAAAAACATTCCATCAAAGGGGAATAACATAATACAACCACAAAACGGTCCTGTAATTATCATGAAAACCTCGCATGGGACCAATGTGACTCATAGGAACCGACCGCGTAGTCACGGGGCTCCCCATTTGAGCGTACGGCGTAAATTTATGAAAAATTAGACTTAAGCATAAAAACATGCCCTCGAAGTGTGAAAACGTAAAATAGCCACAAAAAGGTCCAGTAAGAGTCACGAACACATCACACGGGACGAAGGTGACTCATTGGAACCGACCGCGTAGTCACCGGGCTCCCGATTTGAGTGTATGGCTTAAATTTGCAAAAACCTTAGACTTAAGCATAAAAAGATGCCATAGAAAGGTGAAAACATAAAACAACCACAAAACGATCCGATAAGAGTCACGAATACCTCGGACGGGACCAATGTGACTCGTAGAAACCGATCGCATAGTTATGAAACTCCCGGTTTGAGTGTACGACGTAAATTTCAAAAATATTGACTTAAGCATAAAAACATACCATCGAAGGGTCAAACCGTAAAATAACCACAAAATGATCCCGTAAGAGTCACGAACACCTCATACGGGACCAATGTGACTCATAGAAATCGATCGCGTAGTCACGGTGCTCCCGATTTGAGTGTATGACGTAAATTTACAAAAAAATAAACTTAAGCATAACAATATGCCATCGAAGGGTAAAAATGTAAAACAACCACAAAACAGTAAGAGACACAAAAACCTTGCACGAGACAAATGTGACTCGTAGGAACCGATCGCGTAGTCACGGGGCTCCCGATTTGAGTGTACGACGTAAATTTGCAAAAAATTAGACTTAAGCATAAAAACATGAAATTGAAGGGTGAAGACATAAAACAACCACAAAGCGGTCCAGTAAGAGTTACGAACACCTCGCACAGAACCATTGTGCTCGTAGGAACCGACCACATAGTCACGGGGCTCCTAATTTGAGTGAACGACGTAAATTTGCAAAAACTTTAGACTTAAGCAAAAAAAGATGCCATAGAAGGGTGAAAGCGTAAAATAGCCACAAAATGGTCCGGTAAGAGTCACGAACACCTTGCATGGGACCAATGTGACTTGTCGGAACCGATTGCGTAGTCAGGGGGATCCCGATTTGAGCGTACGACGTAAATTTTTGAAAAGTTAGACTTAAGCTTAAAAACATCCCATCGAAGGGTGAAAACATAAAATAGCCACAAAACGGTCCCGTAAGAGTCACGAACACCTCGCACGGGACCAATGTGACTCGTAGGAACCGACCGCATAGTCACGGGGCTCCCGGTTTGACTGTACGATGTAAATTGGCAAAAAATTAGACTTGAGCACAAAAACATGCCATCGAAGTGTGAAAATTTAAAAGATCCACAAAACGGTCCCGTAGGAGTCACAAAAACCTCGCACGGGACAATGTGACTCGTAGGAACCGACTGCGTAGTCATGGGGCTCGCGGTTTGAGTGTACGACGTAAATTTGTAAAAAATTTAGACTTAAGCATAAAAATATGCCATGAAAGGGTGAAGACATAAAACAGCCACAAAACGGTCCCGTAAGAGTTACGAACACCTCGTACGGGACCAATGTGACTCGTAGGAACCGACCGCATAGTTACGGGGATCCCAATTTGAGTGTATGACGTAAATTTGCAAAAAATTAGACTTGAGCATAAAAACATGCCACCGAAGGGTGAAAATGTAAAACAGCCACAAAACGGTCTCGTAAGAGTCATAAAAATATTTCACGGGACAAATGTGACATGTAGGAACTGACATCGTAGTCACGGGGCTCCCGGTTTGAGTGTACGGCGTAAATTTGCAAAAATTAGACTTAAGCATAAAAACATGCAATCGAAGGGTGAAAACATAAAACAACCACAAAACGGTCCGATAAGAGTCACGAACACCTCGCACGGGACCAATGTGACTAGTAGGAACTGACCACGTAGTCACGGGGCTCCCGGTTTGACTGTGTGACGTAAATTTGCTAAAAATTAGACTTAAGCATAAAAACATGCCATCGAAGTGTGAAATGTAAAATAGCCACAAAACGGTCTCGTAAGAGTCACCAACACCTCGCACGGGACAATGTGACTCGTAGGAACCGATCGCGTAGTCACGGGGCTCCCGGTTCGAGTGTACGACGTAAATTTGCAAAAAATTAGACTTAAGCATAAAAATATGCAATCGAAGGGTGAAAACAAAAAACAACCACAAAGCGATCCAGTCAGAGTCACGAACACCTCGCACAGGACCATTGTGACTCGTAGGAACCGACCGTATGGTCACGGGGCTCCCAATTTGAGTGTACGACGTAAATTTGCAAAAACTATAGACTTACGCAAAAAAAGATGCCATAGAAGGGTGAAAACATAAAACAGACACAAAATGGTCCGGTAAGAGTCACGAACACCTCGCACGGGAGCAATGTGACTTGTCGAAACCGATTGCGTAGTCACGGGGCTCCCGATTTGAGTGTACGACATAAATTTTTAAAAAATTAGACTTAAGCATAGAAACATACCATCGAATGGTGAAAACATAAAATAGCCTCAAAACGGTCCCGTAAGAGTCACAAACACCTCGCACAGGACCAATGTGACTCGTAGGAACCGACCGCATAGTCACCGGGCTCCCGGTTTGACTGTACGATGTAAATTTGTGAAAAATTAAACTTAAGCATAAAAACACGCCCTCGAAGTTTGAAAACGTAAAATAACCACAAAACGGTCCGGTAAGAGTCACGAATACCTCGGATGGGACCAATGTGACTCGTTGGAACCGATCGCATAGTAATGGGACTCCCGGTTTGAGTGTACGACGTAAATTTGCAAAAAAATGACTTAAGCATAAAAACAAGCCATCGAAGGGTGAAAGCGTAAAACAACCACAAAACGATCCCATAAGAGTCATGAACACCTCGCACGGGACCAATGTGACTCGTAGGAACCGATTGCGTAGTCACGAGGATCCCGGTTTAGCGTACGACATAAATTTGCAAAAAAATAGTCTTAAGCATAAAAACATACCATTGAAGGGTGAAAACGTAAAACAGCCACAAAACGGTTTGGTAAGAGTCACGAACACCTTGTACGGGACCAATGTGACTCGTAGTAACCGGTCGCGTAGTCATGATGCTCCCGATTTTAGTGTATATAGTAAATTAGCAAAAAATTAGACTTAAGCATAACAAAATGCCATCGAAGGGTCAAAATGTAAAACAGCTAAAAAGTGGTCCCATAAGTGTCATGAACACCTCGTACGGTACTAATGTGAGTCGTAGGAACCGATCACGTAGTCATGGTGCTCCCGATTTGAGTGTACGATGTAAATTTGTAAAAAATTAGACTTAAGCATAAAAACATGCCATCGAAGGGTGAAAATTTAAAACAACCACAAAACGGTCCCGTAGGAGTCACAAAAACCTCGCACGGGACAATGTGACTCGAATGAACCGACTACGTAGTCACAGGGCTCGTGGTTTGAGTGTACGACGTATATTTGCAAAAAATTTAGACTTAAGCATAAAAACATGCCATCGAAGGGTGAAAACATAAAACAGCCACAAAACGGTTTCGTAAGAGTTATAAACACCTCGCACGGGACCAATGTGACTCGTAGGAACCGACCGCGTAGTTACGGGGCTCCCGATTTGAGTGTACGATGTAAATTTGCGAAAAATTAGACTTAAGCATAAAAATATGCCATCGAAATGTGAAAGTGTAAAACAGACCGAAAAGGGTCCCGTAAGAGTCACGAACACCTCACACGGGACCAATGTGACTCGTAGGAACCGACCGCGTGGTCTCGGGTCTCCCGGTTTAAGACTACGATGTAAATTTGTAAAAAATTAGACTTAAGCATAAAAACATGTCATCGAAGGGTGAAAACGTAATATAGCCATACAACGGTCTGGTAAGAGTCACAAACACCTCGTACAGGACCAATGTGACTCGTAGGAACTGACCGCGTAGTCACCGGGCTCCCGGTTTGAGTGTACGACATAAATTTGTAATAAATTAGACTTAAGCATAAAAACATGCCATCGAAGGGTGAAAACATAAAAAATCCACAAAACGATCCCGTAAGAGTTACGAACACCTCGCACGGGACCAATGTGACTCGTAGGAACCGACCACGTAGTTACGGGGCTCCCAATTTGAGTGTACGACGTAAATTTGCGAAAAATTAGACTTAAGCATAAAAATATGCCATCAAAATGTGAAAGTGTAAAAACATAGAAAAGGGTCCCATAAGAGTCACGAACACCTCGCACGGGACCAATGTGACTCATAAGAACCGATCGCGTAGTCACGGGGCTCCCGATTTGAGTGTACATAGTAAATTTGCAAAAAAATAGACTTAAGCATAAAAATATTCCATCGAAGGGTGAAAACGTAAAGCAGCCACAAAATGGTCCCATAAGAGTCACGAACACCTCATACGGGACCAATGTGACTCGTAGAAACCGATCGCGTAGTCACGGAGCTCCCAATTTGAGTGTATGACGTAAATTTGTAAAAAAATAGATTTAAGCATAAAACATGCCATCGAAAGGTGGAAATGTAAAACAGCCACAAAATGGTCGGGTAAGAGTCAGGAACACCTCGCACGGGACCAATTTTACTCGTAGGAACCGTCCGCGTTATCACGGGGTTCCCGGTTTGAGTGTACGACGTAAATTTGTGAAAAATTAGATTTGAACATAAAAACATGCCATCGAAGGGTGAAAAGATAAAATAGCCACAAAACGGTCTCGTAAGTGTCATGAACACCTTGCACGGGACCAATGTGACTCGTAGGAACTGACCGTGTAGTCATGGGGCTCCCGGTTTGACTGTACAACGTAAATTTGTGAAAAATTAGACTTAAACATAAAAATCTGCCATCGAAGTGCAAAAATGTAAAACAGCCATAAAATGGTCCGGTAAGAGTCACGAAATCCTCACACGGGACTAATGTGACTCGTAGGAACCGATCGCGTAGTCACGACGCTCCTAGTTTGAGTATACATAGTAAATTTGCAAAAAATTAGACTTAAGCATAAAAACATGCCATCGAAGGGTGAAAACATAAAACAACCACAAAATGGTCCTGTAAGAGTCACGAAAATCACGTACGGGACCAATGTGACATGTAGAAACTGATCGCGTAGTCACGGGACTCCCGATTTGAGTGTATGATGTGAATTTGCAAAAAATTAGACTTAAGCGTAAAAGCATGCCATTGAAGGGTGAAAACGTAAAACATCCAAAAAACGGTCCCGTAAGAGTCACGAAAATCTCGCGCGAGACCAATATGACTCGTAGGAACCGATCGCGTAGTCACCGGGCTCCCGATTTGAGTGTACGACGTAAATTTGTAAAAATGTAGGCTTAAGCATAAAAACTTGCCATCGAAGGGTGAAAATGTAAAATAGCCACAAAGCGATCCAGTAAGAATCACGAACAACTCGCACGGGACCAATGTGACTCATAGGAACCGACCGCGTTGTCACGGGGCTTCCGATTTGAGTGTACGACGTAAATTTGCAAAAACTTTAGACTTAAGCATGAAAAGATGCCATAGAACGGTGAAAACATTAAACAACCATAAAATGGTCCGATAAGAGTCACTAACACCTCGCATGGGACCAATGTGACTCGTAGGAACCGAACGCGTAGTCACGGGGCTCCCGATTTGAGTGTATGACGTAAATTTGCAGAAACATGTGTGCTAAATAAGTTTTTGTACCAAATGCTCCGCATATGTTAAAAAAGTTTTTGTACCAAATTCTTTGCAGTATAATGCATTTTCATTCTCATGTGTCCCTAATGTTTTGACACTGCGAACTCTTGACATTGCTATTGCATAATGAGTTGAGGGTTATATAAATGATAATAGATGTAGATTGTTTGACATACTGTTTTAAGCCTTTAAATTATGTTTAAAAATTGGGTGGGTTTTCTAATTTGCAGGTTCTTTGACATAACGAGATTGACTTGAGCATGTCCAAGAACAAAAGAGAGGTTAGCCTTCAGGCAGGTCTTCAAGAACTTCCACAGAGGTCAAACTCAAGAATACGAATGGAGAAAAGACCTCTGCTCCCCAAACCCAACCATCTAAGGGAAAATGAGGCATGGATGTTTATGTAGAAAATGCGTTTGTTCCCTCTCCTGCAACTGCTCATTTGCAAGAGAAGAAATTACCAGAGTGGGATGGCCAAGCGTGGCAGCAGGAAAATACAATATTCAGGTTTTGATTATGTTTTTTGATTTTATAGTTCTCAATTTGATTGCTTATTAGATTTTGTGCATCTATGTAATGTTTGTGTGTTTAGATTTTGAAGTAACAATGCCGTGAGTTAGTCATTCATCTGTAGTGATCTTTAAGTTGGGCGAGTTTTTGTTATAAACAACTCTAGAACTGCACATCTGTACATCTTTTGCCGCACGAGTTTGTGTAGTTGTTACATCTGGAAAGTTCATCTTACCACTAGTTGAGTTGAAATGTTCAACAATAACCTTCTTAGACTAGAAATGATCACACAACTACACAATATTAACATACCCTACTTTTTTTTAAGAGTGGCCAGTGATTGAGAAGCAGGACTTCAATATATATATATATATATATATATATATATATACACTAGCGGAATGCCCGTGCCTGAAGGCACGGATAAAATTTTCCAAGTATTGAATCATGTATGATTTAGATAAAAATTGGGACATAATTTCCTTTGTTTATGTGACTATCCACCCTATTTAAGAAATTAAAAACTAGTTCAACATTAACACTTGATTGAAATATTACAAAATCGCAAAAGCCACATTTTAATATTTAAAAACACATAAAATATAAAAAAGGACCATGCTTCCATATACTTTATGTACAAACGTTAGCATAAGACATTTCTTACCATCAAATTACATTATAAAAAAAATAGAACAATCTCGATTGAAGTCATGTAACTTAACTTTTGCTACACCATCTATGTGGGACGTGATAATTCTCATGTCTCCATGCCACATTCCTATGGTATTTACTTCAACGACGCCAATCCAACAACATAATAGCAATAGGAATATGTTAACAAAGATGATACCAAATAGAGTAACAAAGTTATTATAGTGCGCTCATCTCCAAGTCACAAATATGTACTTTCTAGAGTAAATAACACATATGATCGCCAAACTTAGGCAATTGTTAACAATTTGTCCCCTCAACTATCATCACGTTATATCGTTATGTTTTTCATTAAGATTAACAGAAAAATCCAACAAGGTACATTACAACTTCAAAAATGAATATTGAACTTTAGAATATTGCATTACAACTTTTAAAAAGAATAATACAATTATTTTTTAATTTTTATTGCGACTCCAAAGATAATTAAATATATTGTACAGTTTTGAGTGTCACATATCATAAAAAAATATATCCAAAATTATAGTGCCTTGTACATTTTGTTGTGCCACATATATCACAACTAAATGATTTACATGGTTTATATTAAATGATATTATTAAAAATTATATCTACGGTCAAGACACAGGACTATCACGAGCTCTTGGGCATTTAAAAAATAAAAATATTACATGGGATAAAAAGTACTTGGATTACGTGAATTAAACCATTGGAGTACAAAACACTTGTAGATGGGTAACATGATGTATACTGTACATAGATTGTGTGCACTTAAATAAGCGGTGACAATCTCATGTTGAAAATTTTCGAACATCGTGTCATGAAGATCCTATACTTCATGCCCAGGTTTGTTCATGTCCTATAAGATATAATGTATTTATAATAATTTTTTGAAATAAGTAATACATGTAACTATTGTAAATCCCAAAAAAATATATATATTTTAGAACATGGGTATAAGAGGATCCATAACTGTTACCTTTAATTTTAAGTAAAGTTACTAAAGTTGGTTATGGAGAACTTTGTTATATCTTAGTATCTTCTTCTTTCTACTTGATGGCTATTGTAATAAGATGACGCCACCATTACTTAATGATGTTCATAATTGTTCTAGAAGGAAAAGAACATAAAATGGTAGAATACACGCAAACATTTTCTCAAACATGTATCCAACAAAAAAAATGAAAACAGAAAAATATACTTGCAGTTACTATTGCAAGTCGCAACACATAACTTTTTTACACCATTAATAGAGAAATAGTAAAATCTAAAAAATAAACCATGACCAATGAATATTTTAAGGTGGGTTTAAAAGATAAAAATGATGCAGCATGTTGTAGATGGTGAGAGAGTGTATAAGGGAACCCAAAAAAGTCACCCAAAAATCATGTATACCTACTCCAAAAAACATTAGATCTACAATAAACATTAGATCTGCAAAAAAAATAAAAAATTATACTTGTAAACTAAAATTGAGCCACACAAACATTAGATCTGGAAGAAACAAAGCAAAAAATTCCCATTTTGTACACACGCAAAAAACTCACTCGTCAAAGTAACCAGAGAAAAACCCACTTTCATTCTATCCCTCTCAACTCCACGCACCATACTTCATGCACCATTTTTATTCTCTTGCTCTCCTGTACGTTTCATCCCACTTGGCCATAAAACCATACCCAACACTCATTCTAGTCAAAGCATGACAACCTCTTTACCCACTTACCCTACCTTACACCCCTCATTCACCTCACTTACAATGCTCTAAACCAACGCATAGCTACCCAACGACCCTACTCCCAAATTCCCTAATAACCACAAAAATTAAACCATACCTATAAACACATTGCCTATCTTCTCAACCCGAGACCCAAATCACCAAACCAAACACCAATTGCTCATGTTTCTCTATATCCTACACCCACACATGTATACATGATTTTGTAGAAAGTGGCTTTCCATTAATTGCAGGTATACATACACAAACTCAAATAATGTGTTGAACTGAGTTAAGTGACATTTTACAAATATTAAGATATACACGTACAAACGGATAAATGTGGAAATTTGAACATCCTTAAGTGGGCAAACATAAAAACCCATTTTAGTTTTGCAATATCCCACACCATAACACGCACACATATATATATACAAAAATAGAGACATACATGCATAAACTAAATAGTTTTGTATATCTCTCTCCTCATACGTGTGGGTATTTGTTTGTATATACACATTTAAAAACCCACCAAAAACTACTCCTACTAACTTGGGAAGAAAATAAAGAAAGTCAAGTTGAAAAAGTTTTATACACAAAAAAACTCATAAATAGAGGCCTTAAAAAAAGATGCCAATGGATGTTGTGAATAAATAACCGAGAGTCAACTGGATTTACCTACATAACAAGACAGTAGTAATATTGACAGTCGACAGTATTAATATTGCAAAGATTGGGGGAGAGGGGTACCCAGTTGATGAGTGTTGTTAATCAACACTCATTCTTTAGAAATGAAAACCAAATGATAAATGGTGCAGATTGCGTACTATGGTGATGACAGTGCGGTGGGTTTAAATGGGATGGTGAGGTTGAACTTTGAAGCAACTTTAATAGATTAAGGAATTATTAAGAGAAAGCTTCAAAATTGTAAAAAATAAACACCAAATTGTACACGTGTCGAACTGTGTACTTAATAAAATACCCATAATAAAAATTTCTGAAACAATAAAAAGCCCAAACCTCTTTCCATGTCTTTCTCTTTTTCCAGTGCTTCTTCTTTTCTATTATATATATAAAAAAAAACACAAACTGAAGTTTATATTAGAACCAAAAAGTTAAAGTTTATATTAATTATAAAAGTTTAGTTTCTTAAAACTAACTTCTGGTTCGCATCTTTATCTCGAATCTCATGGGTAATGTGTTACTCCCTGAAAAGAATATAATCCACTTTGATGTTGTCTTCACCAAGTTTTGATGAAGATTAATTTCTACCAACATTGTACCTATAAAATTGGTGGGTTATGAGATCGGGAGAAAACCCATTAGTAAGTTAGTGATTACATCAGATGAAATGAAAAATAGAACTCCAAAAACTATGGTTAACCCCTTACAATTTCAGAAAACCCAAAACCGCCAAAAAATTAACACCAGAAAAATCCTTACTTGAAACTCAAAACAATTCATTGTTATGGCACTGATTTTGATCATGGAGAGAGTGAGAGAAGTGAAGAGAGAAAAATCATATACCTCCATCCAGTTATGTATCTGTGGAGAGAGAAAATAATGTGGAGGAGATTGTGGGTTTAGAATTACTCTTGTCTAAGATCATATGGACCCAACGGGCTTCACCGCTAAGGTGTCATCATGCTTCATCAATTACCTTCAACAGTGGGTTTGGGAATAGACGGTGCAAGTTAGAGAGAAAAATGGGAGTCTAGATGTATGTTTGGCTCTTGGATTGTGAAGGGGATTCAAATTAAAGTGTCTCGAGACACGCATTTTTCATCTCAACTTAAAGTAGGAGAGAGGTGAGATAATTATGAGCGGGAGTTTCAATAGTATGCAAGTGAGACTGTGTCTTGGGTTTTGAGTTAAAGTAGGTTTGGGAATACGTGTGATGATTTTGGCGGATGATGTGTGACAACTCAATTTTTACTATTACCCAACTTTAACATATAAATTAAGAATATACCATGTTAGTGTCAAATTTTAGATTTCATTGTGAACCCTTGAATTGTCATGAATCTTCAAAGTTGACTTCATCCTAGCCTCTAATTAAGTTATCAACTTATGTAATAGTAACCAAACCTTTACTCCTTATTATATATATATACTGCATATATATATATAACATAGTATATATATGCAGTATATATATATTTATATATAACATATGTATGTTGCATATATATACTGTTATATATAAATTATTTAAATATATAACTGTTTATATATAAGAGTTATATATATAAACTATTATAACTGTTTATATAACAGTTATATATAACTATTTATATATAAATGTTTATATATATATATATAACTATAATAGTTATAAATTATTATTATCTTTTGAAGTCGGATAGATTATAATTTATTTTATATTTTGTGTAGAATAAAAATGGGTTTGCGACACATGTAAAAGTCAACGGATACGGAGGATCGAGGTACGTAGCTACTCGGATAGTTATTTAAGTTTATGTAGCTACTCGGATACTAGTTTTAGATATTAAATTAGTGAAAGGGATTTACTGGTGGTTTAGCTGTGTTTTTTGCTGTTGGGTTTATTTTAATGTTAAAAACAGGTTGGATTTCATGAATAAACGAAGGAAACTCTACCGAACTTTTTCAAAATTAAATAGTTTTTTTAAATTCATTAAGTCAAACATACATGCATTTGAAGTTATAAAAACTCATGTAGTCATTTATTTTTGTATTTTGTGCTGGTTGATGATGAATTTTGCTTGGAGTTAATATGTTCACGGTGGCTTGGAGCTGGAGTTTCTTATAGTGTAGGAGAACCATATTGTCATCGTCGTTTTAGTTTACATGGACTTTTTTAACATCTTTTGATGTGTTAATGTATTAGGTTAGATCATGTTTACATCTTTTTATGTGTTAAGATTTGTTATGTTCGTATTTGGGAGGCATTTATTTTGTACCTTTATACTTGGATTGTGATAAAATATTATTTTGTAATTCATATTTATGACATTTGGTTGAAAATTGTGGAATTTTGTATTACTTATGATTGTATGACAATTATGCAATGCATTTTTGGATTATAAGGTTGTACGTTTGATGAAAAAAGTGCAATTTTAAAAATGTTTCAAATTGCGAAAAAAATAATAGGTAAATAAATAAAAATCTAGTTCTTTTGGCAACACAATTTTTTGTCGCCAAAAGTTATCAGCTACATCTATCACTTTGGATATGGCAACAAATATTTGGTTGCGAAAAGATAACTTTTGGCAACACAAGAGATATGTGGCCAAAGGTATAGCTTTTGTCAACATAAGAGTTGTATTGCCAAAAGGCTATACCTTTGGCAATACAGCTCTTGTGTTTCCAAAGATATTGCTTTTGGCAACACAAGACTTGTGTTGCCAAAGGTATAGCCTTTTGGCAACACAACTATTTTTGTTGCTGTTGAGTGATTTTTGGCAACATAAATAATATTTTTTATTATAAATTTGACAAATTATAAAATACTTTTGGCAATACAATTGCGTGTTGCCAAAAGTATACCTTCAGCAACACAAGCCTGCTGTGTTGCCAAAGGGTTTTCTAGACAGACAATAGGTAACAAGCTGGCAACATGGCAAAATATGTTGCCAATACCTTTTAGCAACATATTTCTAACTTTAGCAACATAATTTGTATGTTGCTAACGGTGTAAATTCTTGTAGTGCGGCCATGCACAAACTTTGAGATTCGTCAGCAGAGATTTAAAATCTTTGGAAACCTTTAAAACCAAAACTCTTACGAATCTGAAAATATTTATCCAAAATTTTTATGATTAAAATCATTTAAAATCTTTTCAAAAATGATTTTTCATAAATTGAAAAATATTTTATTGTTTCAAAAATATCCCAACACTTTTTATGTAAAATGTAAATGGAACAAAAAGACATTTTACCAAATTCGTCCTTATTGGGGATGATTGTTGAAGTCGTCTTGAAATTCGGATTGTCGATTGTAGATGTAAGCTTTCCAATTCTTCAACAAACTTGTAGCGGTATACGACATACTAAATGTGACGGACAATGTAAAACTTTATTAAAAAAATAATATTTAGGAAAATAAAATAAAAAAGGAAATTTTTTGGTAATTTTTTTAAGAAGTTATATTATATATATTTTTATAAATAAATCTCTTTTATAAAAAAACCGTTTGGTATTTTATTTATAAGAACATAAATTGTTAGTTATAAATAATATAAAATAAAATTCTAATAACAAATTTACAAAAATAAATGTTTTGTAAAAAGTTATGAAATAGCTGTTTTAAAAAAAATTATAAAAATTGTTTGATAAAAAAATTGTTTTTAAGTTAGTTATTATTATTAAAAAAGAGTATTATAAACAAGAACTAATAATAGACAAGAATATTAGGATGTTTTTTTTATATATATATATATATATATAGTTAGTTAGTTAGTTAGTTAGTTAGTTAGGCTCTTCAATATACTTCCTAATAACACGAGCTAATGGCAACCAAATTGCGAATAACCTATATAAAATTTGTAGAAAATAGATATGTGGAAAATATTTGTTCACTTCACTAAAAGATTTGTTTAATTATAGCCCTCATGTCTTATGTTTAAAAGAAAAAGGTTTAAAACTGGTGGCAATTTATATATATATGAGAGGGGGGTGTTTTACTGTTCCAAAAAATTAACGGTTGGGATCGAATTTTTTGAGCCGATCTAAGGGTTTCACATTGTGCCATGTAGGATTGTACCATTGTGACATGGCAAATGGGAACAAAATGTGTGTGAGCCCAAATACAAACCCTAACACCCCCGTTCTCTATCATTCATCGTCTCTTCTCTACCCAAAGACAAACCCAAACAAAATCCCTCTCTCCCTCTCTGATTGCTGCCGCCTCCCCTCACCATCTCACTCACCTCCGTATCTCCCTCTCCGGTTGCTGCCGCCGCCCCTCACCATCTCACCCGCCTCCCTCTCTCCCTCTTCGGCCTCTGCCTGCATGTCTCACGATCTCACCCGCGCGCCTCTGCCAGCGTCCGGAACCAACCTCCATCAAAACCCCTCCCACCTCCCGCTGCCCCCCTCCCTCCACCTCCAAAACCTCCGCCTTCAGTTAATCTCTCGCTCTCTCACTCTCTTACGCACACTCACTCACATACATGTATGCATAAATCCGCCTCTCCCTCTAACCCTCTTACAGATCTGAAATATTTTGGGTTCTTTTGAGTTATAAACACAGTTTTAAATTTTGATTTGGGTTCTTTTCAGTTATAATCATAGTTGATTTTTTGGGTATTTTGAGATTTTGAGCTTGCAACAGGTAAACAGCTTGGGAAGAGGTGTACATCTTGGGAAATTTTGAGCTTGCATCAGGTATACATCTTGGGTTCTTTTTTTCTTTCAAATATGTTGTATTGATTGAGATTTTGTGGGACTTTGTAGTTCATTGTAGTTTTTTTTGGATCTACATATCTAAGACTCTGAACCATTTTAGTTTTTTTTTGGATCTACGAATCTGTTGTATATTATAATTTTGAGGTTGCTTTAAATTTATTAGTGTTTTCGAATTATTTTTTTTAGATCTACGAATCTGTTCTATATTAAAAATTTGAGGTTGATTTAAATTTTTTTGGATCTACATATCTAAGACTTCGAACCATTTAGGTTTTTTTTTTATCTACGAATCTGTTGTATATTATAATTTTGAGGTTGCTTTAAATTTATTAGTGTTTTCGAATTAGTTTTTTTTTTATCTACGAATCTGTTCTATATTAAAAATTTGAGGTTGATTTAAATATATTAGCGTGTCTGATGTTGACAATTACATTGGTAATGGTAGATTTTTTTGTCTTTTTAATTTTTTCTGCTAATGAGTTTATTACTATATGCAGAACGGAGCAACAAAATCTCAATAGGGGCACAACTAAGGTATTTTGAACTCAACTTTCGTTTTTTTAATAATTTGTATTTATTATTCCATGGGTTGATCCATGATTTTCTTTTGGGTTTAGATGGGATTCGATTTATAGGTGTACTAATTTGGGCTTATTTTTAAGGTATTAAACAGATCATTTAAGATTGTTCTTACTTATGTTCACACGTTACATATAGTTAAATCTTCCATTTAATGTGAATTTTAAGTTTTATTCACCTCATCATTTATTTGCATTGAAATTATGGGAAATATCATAGGATTAGGGCATTTATGTTATAAATTACTCCTTTTTGTTAAAATGATATTTTTGCCGTTTTGTAATTACGTATTTTGAAAATTTCGTCATTTTGTAATTACGTGCTTACGAAATATTCGTCGTGCCTTCAGGCACGGGCATTCCGCTAGTATATATATATATCGCCAAAACTTAATTCATTCTTAATTTTTATGGTTTACTAGACTTTTTGCCTAGTCCTGGTGGACTGTGTAGGAGGAAAACTGAATAGTTACTAAGAGTAATTATAGGCTGATACAAGATTTCGATACATTTTATGTGACATAGTGACGTGTCGTATCTGCATCGATTGATGTCTGAATTGATAATCAATAGATCTCAAACACCAACCATTGTAGACTTGACGTGTCAGTATGTCACGTAAAATGTATTGAAATCCTATGTTGACCTAGAATTATCGGGTTATTAATGGTAACAAAAGATATATGCAATGTCGTTCGGAAAATATTAACATGTGTTACACATGTTTTGAGCCTCAAAAGAGTAAGTATGAAAATTCTATATGAGTACTTGTGTCATATTAATTGTATGTCGAACTATCTCCCTACTATTTTTTAGTTATAATTATGTACTCTTAGGATATATGTTATCATGACCGATTAAAAATAATTTAGATGAATCTCATATGTTTTCATAAATATTCCAAATGAGAGTGAAACATGTATTTTAAGTCCTAAAAGAGTTTCTTAAAATTGTGGTAATGTAAATGAATCACATAAACATACACATATCCGCTACTACACTTAGGCGCACCATATTTAATATATCCATTTAAAAATGATGTCTCCAGTTTTAGTTTTGCTACGTGGCTTCCAAATGAATACGCAATTAAGGAAATTACCTCATGTTTCTCTTTTATAATCTTATTTAACTCTCCATCATCTCTCATCAATTGACATGACTCTTTATCCCTCTACACTTATTTATCACGACTCTTGGCCTCTCTATTTGTATATATATATATACCTTTTTTTTCTCTATCTCCTAACGGTGCATCCCTTTCTCTTTCTTTTCCTTTTAAAGATTAGACCCGATGAGATGAAAAAAATGGGTTCCATGTTTTTCAACCCTACATCAATTTGTATATGGAGACAAAAGTCCAAGTGATCATCTCTCTCTCTCTCTCTCTCTCTCTCTCTCTCTCTCTCTCTCTCTATATATATATATATATATATATATATATATATATATATCAATTTTGATTTAAAATATTTTGATATGTCAAATATAGATGGATACACAATAACCTAATATTTATACCTATAGATTAAGACACCTTCTTCCTAATCTAACATCGTATAAATATTAGTGTCGAAGTATCAATTCATAATTATATTTAGACCTTTCGGTAACCAAATATCGATTATGCATAGTAATCTAATTTATCGAAAATATTGTCAAACCCCTAATCATACATCTAATATTCAAAACTTTATATTGAAGATTTTGGTCAATACCCAATAAGACATAACATGAATATCAAAAGAACCATTTAATGACAAAAATTATATGTAGTGATGTATACCATAAAATATGGGGAAAAAATTATTTTTCCAAAAAGATAAAATTTTGAGTTATCATTACAGTAACTTGAACAATTTTATCAGGTTCACTCTCCAATTCGTAGAATGGTAAAATCAATTTTTAAGCGAGAGTTATTAGCATTGACATTATTGCCAAAAGTGGCAAAAATGAGTCTTGAGGGCTCTAAACAATGTCAAATCACGGAGATTGGGTGGTGTCCATTATATAGAATGAGCGTAGTTTATTTCGATGTTTCCAAGTGACCGTGTGAATTTCTTGAGCAAGAAAAAAAATATGTCGCTAAACAAAATTCAGTAATTCATTAAAAAAAATTACCCGGATTCTTTTGTAGGCAAAAACTCTTAATGGACAATCATGAGATCGAAAACCTAATGCTCTGATACCACATGTAAACATAAATAAAGAACAAATAATTAACATTTGTTATATGGATCTATAAATTTAACACATGAATATCCAATTCTACGTGTTATTTGTTCTTTAATGATACAAAAAGTTATGTGTTGTACATTTAACCTTTGAATCTTAGGTCTACATGATTATCACATATAATTATTATGCAGAACATAAAGTGATATTATAATCACATACCTCCATCATGTAACAAATGGAAAGATTAACGGAGCAGTCGACCTTAACTATGTCCGATCAGACTAAATTTCTGACAACGACTTTCTCTTATATACGGCAAGAACATATTCCAATTTCAGCACATTCCAACAACTGGATCTTCTTTATACCCAAAATATTATTTCAAAATTAACAAAAACTTAAGTCTTTGGATTTCTCTCCCTTATCCTATTATTTCATTATGTTGTCTTTTTGTGTGTCTGAATGATGAAAAATCTGTCACTTATTTATAGGCAACGACATGACCCAAATCTCCAACAGTCACTTAATCTTAACCATCCATCAAGGTAGATAACCAAGGGTCCTTTGACTCTTGGTATTTGGAGTACCCTTTCATTAACAAAAGTGACTCTTAGTATTAATATAATTATGCAACACATTATATATAATTATTTTTTCAATAGTTCTAACATTCTCCCACTTGGTCCATAATTATCATAAGGCGCGCAATAATATTTGAGTCATCCTTAGATGGATTTTTTCATAAACACGTTAATCAAACAAACCATTAATGCGAGTAATGGTGTTCACATATACTAATTCAAGAGCATGATCGCTTCTATGTACCAAAATATTAACAATCCATCCAACAAAATCTATAAATTGGGTTATTCAGTAATGGTCCAATAATGTCTTATATAAAAGACTATTTCTGTCACATTCATCAATTCACATGTCTGTAAACTTATATTGCAAGACAGAAACTGAAATGTTCATAATACATTTTAATTAATATCAAGTATAGTACCAAAATTTAAGCACTAAACAATCCACTAATACTTATACTTAATTGGCTGCATGCAAAACTCATATCTTAATCATGTTTCATGAATATTCTTTGGTGATACTCCGTTTATTAGTGGATATACTTTGTCAATACTTATACTAATGTGTTCGACTGACACTTGTTGTTTTCGTACTTTTTCGTTCACATATAGGTATTATATCCTAATGTGCCTAGGTTTTTTAAAATACCTATCAGTTTTTCATAACGAAGATTGCAATGACATATGACAACCCGCTCACCAAAATAAGGGGTGGCAAGCCCAATAGTCTAATATAACGGAATCATGGATGGAATCATTCTCAGCATCACAACAAAATATAGAGTATCCAGGATAACCACCCAATTTTTCAGAAAACGGGTTGCCAAAAATTTTGAATTTAAAGTAAATAAAAGAAAACAAACAACCCAATTCCTGAAAAGATAGGGGAAACCTCAAGGAGTAAATAAACTCGTCATTATCTCCAAACATTTTAGGGTGTTATTTTAAGACCCCAAGAATATCATCCTTCAAAGGAATGAATGAACTTTCAATCTATTCTCCCAACACACCTTTATGGTGTTATTATGAACCACCAAGGTTAACATAGCTCAATTGAGCTTCTAAAATATCCCAAACATAACACTACATCTCCTAGTTTTATAGTAATTAACTAGAAGAGAAGAATGCCCTATCATCAATAGGCATAACCCGGGAAAAGTACCCACATAACCCATTCCTAATGTAGGGTAGACAATTAACTCATCTCACACTCTAGGACTCTAAGTTTACTTCATTCAAGAAGATTCCTAGGTCCTAAACCTAAAGAAAAAGAAGAAAAGTTGAAAAAAGGAAAACAACTCAAATATGCAGGATTTTCGAATCGATTCGGCCAGGCCGAATCGGTTCGGTCAGAAAAGCGAATCGATTCGGACCTACCGAATCGGTTCGGTCAGGAAAAACTAACCTTCTGCATAATTGTCAAATTGATTCGGACCATCCGAATCGATTCGGTCGACCCAGACCTGGAAACTGTCTCAAGGTGAATCGATTCGAAAATCCTGTATATTTGCCTAATTTTATCTTAAGGGTTATGAACCCTAATTCTCCCAAACCTCAAATCTCTTCAATTTTACCCACAACCAGCAACATTTATCTACCCAAAATTTATCCTACATGATTAATAACCATTATAATCCACAATTTTATCATCAAAACAAAGATTAGGGTTTAATTCCCATAAATTCCATTTTTGATCTCCAAATGAATATACATAAATATCATACCAATTATTCATCTTAAATCACATATTAACAAGTAGAAAACTTGCCTTGATGTAAGAAATATCAGATTACTTTGAGTAGTAGCAACAATCCATCTTCAATCATCATTTTCTCTTTTCTTTCTCCATTTTCCTCTTCTTTTTTCTTTCTCTCCTTTTCTCTCTATGTTTAAGACATAAATTAGGAAATTAGGGGATTTAGAAGACTAAAAATCAGGGCTTAACATAAGTCTCCCAGCTTAAGTGGTTACTACCATATTAAAATGACTCCCAAATACGCGTTTAAGTTAAAACCAGGTAAAAGTACCCGAAATGTAAAAATACAATATGGCACTTAATTTGACTGTCTCGGACATTCTGGGACTAACTACACCCTCCAAACTGGCATTCGAGAATTTTATAAATTATTTCGAGTTCCAATTTTATTTAAACCAAAATGTCATTTTAAATACATGACACTATAAATCATACCACATGAAGATATTTACCTACATAATTGGTAAATATACAACAACCCAGTAAATATTAACTTCTATCTCATTCAATTAATATTTACTCCAGCCCCCCCCCCCCCCATTTTATATAATTACCATATGCAGTAAAATTAGTATAAAATGAGCCTCCCAGAAACAAGGGTTGTTACACGACATTATTATAATATTTCAGCGACTTGGTAATGGCGTCGACAACTCCAAGTCCCAAAATAAAATTTTCGCAGTCATAACTCATAAATTGTAGCCTCAAAGCATGTTACATACAATATTTAATTATTTCTCACTCTTTCATAATATTGGCCACTAGGCCAAAACAAAACCTATTTAATCAAGAGAAAACAATTATCATAAGTTTGAGCATATAATATTTAAAGCGTCTCATTACTTCATACTCTTAAACTATTTTATTTCTCTAATCTATCATTCATTACTAAGAGAAATCCAAGAAATATATAAATTTACTCCCACTGACTTCAAGGTATATATATTCTGATCAAAATACGTAAAGTATTCTTAAAATACCATTGATGGAAAACTGACATAAATTTATATAGTGATTTCTCAACATATACAATTTTTTTTTTAAAACTCTAATAAGTTTTCACACTAAATATAACTCTTACTCAAAAAGAGCTATTAAAGTTATACAATCTTAACATTCTAAGATATAGGTG
The DNA here is from genome assembly GCA_949130495.1 of Sambucus nigra. Classification (NCBI taxonomy): domain Eukaryota; kingdom Viridiplantae; phylum Streptophyta; class Magnoliopsida; order Dipsacales; family Adoxaceae; genus Sambucus; species Sambucus nigra. Next base: position 547,937,332 of record OX422212.1, on the reverse strand, counting down.
AAAATATTTATTTACACCCATTTCTCTATTAGTAATGAAAACTTTGACCATAAGTCTAGCTTTAAATCGTTGATTATCAAAATCAAATATTTTCTTACTCCTTGTCAAATTTGCATTCTTGTGATAAATCTCACAATCATTTAGAATAGAAAAATCATTTAAGAGCTTGTTAAAACTATTCATATCCACTAACCAAAAGAACAATAACTTTGGATGTTTAAGGAATGACATGAGTATCTTAACTTCTTTTATAACTATATTAGGTGATTTGATACTCCCACTAATTTCACCATTCTTTAAAGAATTTGACATTTGACATTTTTGATTTTAAAAGTAATTAGTGTACCCGCTTTTAAGTGTAGACATAATTATAAATTTCAATGATTTTTGTGGATTCTAAATCCATGCATGTACTAGGCATTCCCAATCATGCGGGCGAGTCAAATTGGATAAGTAAATTGGAATTTATATAATAAACTTTTAACCATATACATTCATTTTTGCATGAATAAATCTTGTGGCGATATCGACTTATTGCGTTTGACTTGTTGTCTTACAATGACATGATCTATGTAGGTCCACTATCCAAGAACTATAATCTCCCACTTGGGCCACATAGATTCTTCTAAAATTGTAAAATCTTAAGAGCTCAAACATGAGTATCAAGATTCGCATGTGACAATCCAAAGACAATCTAATTTATTAAATCATCAAAGTAAGTCTAGATTTAAAAGAGTCTAATATTCAATTATGCCACAAAATTAAAAAGTTACTTTGAAGTTTAACATTATGATATAGAATCATAATCATTTTTCTTGTAAAAGTTTTATCAAAAACATAATTATACAAACCACTAATGAGAACACCATAATTAAGAAAATATATTCTCATATAGACTTAAGGGTCTTTGTATAGTCAAGAAAAATATCTCACGATACAATTGAGAAAAAATATTTTTAAAGGTCATTATGTTTTTTTTAAATGATTCCAAAATAACATAAGAAAATGAATCTAAGAATTTATGGTTTTTTAATGGTTTGTCTTGTAAGCATCCTCATATCGATTTAGAACTACTTTTCGTAGCATTCTAGTTCTAAAAAATAAAATAAATTATGTCATGCATATCGAATGACACATTATAATTCACACAATAGAGCTTAAAATATGTTTGTTACAAAATGGATACTCATATTTTAATCTTTAACATTATGAGATTTTGCATAAATTTTATGCTTAATCTATTTAATAATTCTTCAATTTTTTTATAAGAGTGTTACACACTAATACATTAATAGTGTGTTCCTCGAGTAAAACTGAATTATAACGATTTAATATTTTTAAGTGAAACTTAGCTTCTTCGTTTCATTCTAAGAAGTCAGTCTCGAGAAAATTAAAACGGATAAAACAAACAAATTTAGAGAAATAAAGTAATATACAACTAATGAGGTAAATAGCTCACTACAATAATTCTATGAGTTGACAACATGTACATTAATAACATTTTATTAATATGAGATTTCTTTCGTAATAATTTTGAATATTTTTATATGACGTTATTAGGTACCATGTTATGTAATTTAGACGGACATGCTATTTTGGATAACCTTTTTGCCACCTAATTGCATAATTCCTTAATATTTATTTCAGTTACTCAAAATAAATTTTCTTTTGGGAATTATCTTGCTGACGAAATAAATCAAATATACCCCATTTACATATATAATCATGATGAGTTATTATTACCACTTTTATCTTTAAATTTAATGTTCACAAGCATTCTAGGTGGTCACTTTGGTGACTACCAAACTATTGATTATATGAATATAACATTATTTTATGGATTGTATAATAATTTCAACAATCTTTAATCTTTTCAAAATATTATAAATTAAGGAAGGTTATTGACTCTTTGGAGCAACCGATACCAATCTTAACAAATAAACATATTATCCCTTAATATTAACTTCATCATTGCAACCGGACTCTTTGGAGCAATAAAATCACAGTGTCTTAATAATAATGAAATCATTAATAATCCGAACACTCAAAATCATATTCGGACTCTTTGGAGTAACCAAAACATGGTATTTGAATGTTATCACAAAATTCAACATTTATAAATTATTTTATTAGACCACTTTGGTGGAATCGTAACCTAATCGTAAGATAAATACTGAAATGAAGACCTTAAGGAAAGATTTTAATATTTCATTACTCATATTGGACATAATAAGCATATACACATTAATCTAATATTTACAAATTTGAGCACCGAATTAAACATACGTAAATATTAGTCTCAAGAAATTTTTTTAAATCCTTTAAGGTTAAGTTGATGGAAAAAAGAAATTTACTTATTACTATTCATTTGATAATCGAAATTGTTCCATTGTGCACTCTTACAATGAACAAGCCACATCATCATTGCATCAACAATCTAACATTCTTAATTATATTTAGACCTATTGTCGATCAAATTTATACACAATAATTTAATATTTACAATTATAGACTAGGACACTTTAATGGACACCTAATCTAATATAATGTAAATATTAATATAAAAATATTGACCATAACAATATCTGGTCTGAATAAAAAATATTATGTCAACCAAATAAGGTAAGACAACAGATATATACACAAAATGGAGAATCCAAATTTTTCAGTAAGGAAAAAAATTTGAGTAATCACTACAAAAGAGTTTAAAAAATTCTTATAATAATCTCTAATAAGCGGAGTTTAAAAAATTAAGAAAGAAGTAGGTGTCAACTTCATTACCAATTTAATGTTTTCAGGTCTTAAACGTGCTCAAATAGCCAAAACAACGTTCATCACAAAAAAATGTGAATTTTGATCATTAGATCGTTTGGGGTTGACATAAAAGAATTCATGAAGTCTTGAGAAAATTGCCAATTTTAATTTCAATTATTGCTTATTATAGGCATAAGAAAACTGCTACTGAAAATGTCTAAAAATATTCAGATTTACAGTTTTTAAAAAATAAGCCGCTTAAAGGACATAATTAAAATTACCACAAATGAAAATCACAATAAGGGAGACAAAAAAAATTCTAATTTGGTCATAAAAATTTGGTACCAAAAATCTCATCTTATCAAATTTTCTTTTATGCGATTATACCGATATACCAATTAATTGAGTTGGTTGCATTAATAGATATCTTAAATTGATTTATCATTAATTACACTTAAATATTTAATTCATAGAGTGTGTGCAAATTTTACTTTTCTGGAACATACATGCACACATATATTACGTAATGTATATAAAAATTAATACCCCTAAAAAAATATTATGCGCAAAACTTAATGGATAATCAAAGGTTCAAATATAGATGCATACACAATAATCTAATATTTATACCTATAGATTAAGAAACCTTCTTCCTAGTCTAACATTATATAAATATTAGTGTCGAAGTATCAATTCATAATTATATTAGGACCTTTCGTCAACCAAATATCGATTATGCACAATAATCTAATTTATCGAAAATATTGACAAACCCCTAATCATACATCTAATATTCAAACTTTATATTGAACCTTTTGGTTAATACCAAATAATACATAACATGAATATTAGAACAACCCTTTAATGATAAAAAATTATATGTAATGATTTATACCATAAAATATGGGAAAAAAATTATTTTTCCAAAAATAGAAAATTTTGAGTTATCACTACAGTAACTTCAACAAATTTATAAGGATCACTCTCCAATTCGAGGAATGGTAAAATCACTTTTTAAGTGAGAGCTATTAGTGTTGACATTATTACCCAAAATGGCAAAAATGCATTTTTAGGGTCTGAACAATGTCAAATCATTGAGATAGGGTGGTGCCCATTATATACAATGAGCTTCGTTTATTTCGACATTTGCAAGTGACCAGGTGAACTTCATAATATTTCGAGGAAGAAAAAAAATGTCATTAAACAAAATTCACTAATTCATTTTATTTTTATTTTTATCCGAATTCTTTTATAGGCAAAAACTCTTAATGAACAATCATGAAATCAAAAACTATGAAACGGGGTGGCCCTTATGTGTGTTTCAAATCAAACCAATTTGTACCAAAAAATTATCCAACTTTTAAAGTGCACCAAACCAAGTTGTGAAAACCCAATTCTTACTTTAAACCAATTTTATCTTGATTAATCCTAAACATGCATCTAGTGATTAAAGCAAGTAAAGTAAAGTAAAGAATACTCACAATGCCGGATGTACGAGGAAAAAGCCCAAAACGGAAAAACAACCTCGCACGGCCCAAGCCAGACAATCACTATGAACAATGGTTTTACAAAGACAGATTAGCCTTACTCAATGACTCGATCCCTGTAAGAACATTTTTATCATGTCCGAAATATTACATTTAAGTATGCCGTACGCCGCTACATTTGGCACATCTCTACACGATCTCACACGACGGTCTCAATTCGAATTTCGGGATTCAAGCATTCAACATCTCCATCATGTGTCCCACATCTGCCTCAATGACTTCTCGTTCCACGATTTTAAGGACTTAATGCAAGTGGTACGAAAGAGAAGTCAAATCAGTGAAAGAAGGCAAGATATGGAAGTTCAAGAGCATTTTAGTAATTTTTACATCCACTGTCCTGAGGTCTGGTCAACTGGAATGAAGATCTCGACGTCAAGAAGATCCTGGAAGAAATGACACCTCAATCCGAGCTACGATGAAGAAGTTATGGCCCTTTAAAAATGGAGAAAATTCCGAGAAAAAGACTTGAAAAATGCTGAGTTCTTTTAGCCCAAAACAAGTGAAATTTCTCGAATCGAAGGCCAAACCGATTCGGGGGTGAACCGGTTCATGGTACACCCAAACTGGTTCGGGGTACTTGTACGCTGGCAGAGTTCCAGAATTTTAAAACTCTCTTTGATTTCCTTATAAAAGCCAACTTCGGGGGAGTTATTTGATAAGACTTGGAGAGATGATTTTGAGAGTTTTAATTACTCTAGTCTTCATATTTTTGAATCCCAAGACTCATGTTTTGATTCACACATCCTTGCCAAACCTTTGTGAATCCTTTTGTAACCCAAGAACACAACCTTGTGTTTGTTCAACCTTTGTGGACAAGCCGTCTTTCTTCTTCATTGCTGCTCACCAGGAGTTGCTGAGGGAGATTCCAGTCGACGACATCAGAACCGATGCCTGCGGGTATTTTTGTGTCACACTTATTTTCATTGTAATCTGTGTAACTGTATCTTACAAAATTATAGTGAAAATAAAAAGGTTTTTCCCCTTTGGGGGATTTTTCCTCACATGTGTGTGTTTGAATGTTTTTCCATGATTTTATCATCTTCAATCACACCTAGATGCATGTTTAGGACTTAATTGGTAAAAACTGAGTTTAATTAAATAATTTATTTATTTGAATGCAAGTGCACTCCTTTCAAAATGGTATCAGAGCCAATTACACAATTATACCGTGTAATTTTCAGCAAAATTTTTCTAAGATATCAATTTTCTGAAAAAATTGATTTTTGAAAAAGAGCGTGTTCATAATGGAGAAGTTATATAATAAAATGCCAATTTTTGACAGGACAAACTATGCATACTATAAATCCCGCATGAAATCTGCATTAAAAGCCATTGATGAACGTGTTTGGATTTTGGTTGAAAGAGGGTGGACTCCTCCCTCCGTCACTGTTAATAACGTGACTAGTTTAAAACCTGACACTACTTGGACTGAAGAAGAATTTAAATGGTCATCTTTTAATTAAAGTGCTATTTCTGGATCTGTCACACCTAATGAGTTCAAACGGATAATGACGTTCACCACGTCAAAAGAGGCATGGGATGTTTTGCAACTTACCCATGAAGGAACTAATGCTGTGAAAGAGTTTAAACTGGAAATTTTAAAAACTCAATTTGAAACAATCACCATGCTTGACTCTGAATGTTTTGATGAATTTTATGCTAGACTGTCTAATATTGTTAACACTAGCTTTAATCTTGGTGAACACATTCCTAATGCTATAGTTGTTAAAAATATTCTTAGATCACTACCTAAGCATTTTATCCCTAAAGTCACTGTGTTAAATTCTATGGGTAATTTAAATACGCTTAAATTGGAGGAACTTGTAGGAGACTTGCAAACATATGAAATTGATATGTTTCTTAAATCTGCCAAGACTAATGATAAGGTAATTGCACTTAATGCCCAGGAGAAAAAGAGTGAGGGGTCGGCAAGAAAGAGAGTTGAGTCATTTAGAAAAAGAGAGATAGATACGTCAGATTCTGAGTGTGACTTTGATTTAGATGATTTGGCCCTATTTTCTAAAAATTTCAAGAAAATTCTCAATTTCAAGAAAAATGGAAATTTCAAAGATAAAAAGAATTTTGAGAAAAATAAATATGAAAAGAAAAATGAAAAATATTTTAAAAACCCTCCTAAGAAAGACAGTGCGAGATGTTATGAGTGCGACAGTAAGGGTCATAGAGCTCTTGAGTGTGCTACTAGGCTACCCTTAGTGACGACAGTGAGGTCGAGTCAGTGGACTCTCGAGATGAGTCATCGCATGAGTGTAACTTCATCGAATTCATGGCTAGTCATGTGAGTTCTTCTAGTGCTCCTCACGATGATGAGGATGCTTCTTCACAGGGACACCTCGACAGTGAGAGCGATGTGAGTGAGGGGGAGGTTGATGCAAGTTAGAGAGAGAGTGATATCCAACACTCCTACACTGAGTTATATACCGAGTCATTTAAAACCAAAGAGCGTAACAAAGCATTAGTTCTTAGGATCACCGCTTTAGAGAAAGATTTAAGACTATTTGGAGAGAGAGAGAGAGACTTGATGTGAGAATGGAAAAGAGAGAAAATACAAACTTGAGAAGATAAGATGTTTTGAGTGCGATGGGATAGGGCACAAGAAATTTGAATGTCCCACTAGACTTAGGATAAGGGGAAAGAAAGTTTCCATGCCATTACCCTAAGCGATAGTGAGGATGAGGATGGAGATGAAAGTGTGATCCGAAAAGCTTTTAACAAGTTGTTTATCGAGACTATGGAAACAAAAAGGTCAAATAGGATCCTACGTCTTCGAATTTGTGAGTTGAAGGAAGAGAATGATGAGATAAAAAGGAAAAAATTTGACTTGACCAACACGGTGTCTAGTCTGACGACACGTGTATCCCATCTCGAGGATGATCTCAAACAAGCACGAGAGGTTTATGTCTCGTTAGAGAACGCATCTGAGAAGGTTGATAAGATAGTTCCCTATCCCGTTTTGAATGAGGTTGGAAAAGGTAATGACGGTGCATTCACTATTTTTAATGCCCCCGAGCTTATATCCACTTTGGTGAGTGAGTCTCATGGGTGCCCGTCTAGGAAAGCTCATCCAAAAATTCTTGATAAATTAATTCCTAGACCGATTTATGTTTGCTCCCACTGCAAGAAGCGAGGGCATCTTAGGGAGTTTTGTTATAAGTTAGGTTTTATGCCCTATCATGCCACTTCACACGTCCCCGCACATGCACCCATTCATGATACTTTGCTTGCACATAATGATAGAGAGTTTGCACATATTCGCGAGCAAGTGAAGTTTTTTATCAAGACCACACATGATCTTATGGAGTTGGTTCAAAAGATGTCACCATCTTTGGAAAACTCCACCGCTCTTCCTGGTTGAGGTCTTGACATGTTTGCTAGCATAGGGTGTTTTACATGATGTCTCTTTTTCCTATTGCTAGCACATACCATTAGTTTGTTTTATTTTCTGATTTTTATATTTTTTGAAAAATCCAAACATCTTTTCTTTTTATAAAAATTTTAGAAAAGCACAAAAAGATTTTTGTATTTTTTGCACCTTTTATGGATGAGCATTTAAGATATCCAAGTCACAAATTTCATTCCATTTATCCATGTGACTGTTTTATAGTGATTTGAGATGCTACATCATTGCATCCATGTGCTTTACATTGTTTGGAGTCTTTGAGATGTGATTAGTGATATCTTTCTACATGTTTATCTCCTCATCTCCTTTATTGCACACATGCATGGCTATATTTGATTATTGTAATTATCTATCACATATTGGCTTGAGTGTTTCCATCTCAATTCTGTCTATACAATGTATAATATGCGATAAAACTTGATACGATTGGAATGCATGTTAAAACCATTTTATGAGACTGTGTGTTTATTTGAAAATGGGGAAGGGCTATGAAAGGTTCATTTATCCTTTGCGAATACTAAGACACCGTTAAATTGGACCTAAAAAATGGAGGAATTTTATTATCTAGGGTCCAAAGAGGTTAAAAGAGCCCGAAAAAATATAAAGGCAATAAAAAGCAATTCATGCCAAATATGGGCCATTAGGTTTCACCGTCAATTCTCCAAAGTTTTAGAATTTAGATTACCTTTATTCAAAATATAAATTTGAGGGAGTTTGGTTGGAGAATTCAAACGGTTTTGCACTTCCTTGAAAGTCCTGAAGAAGCATGAAATCGTTTTGGACGTTATTGGTGTGGAAATCACTTTGAGCTTTGATTTGTTGATTTGATTGAGTCAATGTCTCATATTTTCATTTTTACACCAAAGGAAGATTTTGAGATCATTCGTTAGGAGTATCCGATATTCATCATGCACATATGCCATGTTTTTATGCGTTGATTTTCCTATCAAATTTTATCACACCCATACATTTACACTTTCAAAGACTTGGTTGTTTTGTGTTCGTTCATGGTGTGTTTCTTTGTTTGTATATTTTGTGTGAAAATTTTTGAAAAATTAAAAAATAGCAGTTTCTTTCCTTGTGACATTCTCCATGTGCATTTATTTTTGCTTCTCTTATTTGTCTATTTGGGGACATTATAAAAAGGGGGAGAAATGATTATCATATGATGGGGGAGTTTTTGAGATTTGAGATTTGTCGTATGCTTTCATCATAAATCGGTATTCATGTTTATCTCATTTCAAAATCGATATGTCACTTGGTATTTTCTTTATCTCATGTGTGTAGGTACTTCATTGATGATCTCTTAAATGCACACCCTGATGAGAAAAGCTTTGAGACTTTTAAATATTTGAAGATCAAACGATGAAGACTTATTCATTTGTACCTATCCAGTTTTGGGTTCATGGGAGGGTAGATTTGTATAGGCAATTTTGTTATTTGATAATTCGTATTTTTTATGTATGTACCGTCATAGACATAGGGGGAGATTTGTAAGGACACTTTTATCATGTTCAAAATATTATATTTAAGTATGTCGTACGCCCCTACATTTGGCACGTTGCTACACGATCTCATATGACGACCTCAATCCGAATTCTGCGATTCAAGCATTCAACATCTCCATCATGTGTCCCACATCTACCTCAACGACTTCATGTTCCATGATTTTAGGGACGTAATACAAGTGGTACGAAAGAGAAGTCAAATTAGTGAAAGAAGGCAAGATATGGAAGTTCAAGGGAATTTTGGTAATTTTTACAGCCACCGTCATGAGGTCTAGTCAACTAGAAAGTTTAAGAGCTTGACGCCATGAAGATACTGGAAGAAACGTCACCTCAATCTGAGCTATGGTGAAGAAGTTATATGCCCTTTGAAAATGGAGAAAATTCTGAGAAAAAGACTTGAAAAATGCTGAGTCCTTTTAGCCCCAAACCAGAGAAATTTCTCGAATCGAAGGCCAACCCGGTTCGGGGGGCGAACCGGTTTGCGGTACACCTGAACTGGTTCGGGGTACCTGTACGCTGGCAGAGTTCCAGAATTTTAAAACTCTCTTTGGTTTCCTTATAAAATCTAACTTCGGTGGAGTTATTTGATAAGACTTGAAGAGATGATTTTGAGAGTTCTAATTACTCTAGTCTTCATATTTTTGAGTCCCAAGATTCATGTTTTGATTCAGACATCCTTGACAAACCTTTGTGAATCCTTTTGTAACCCAAGAACACAACCTTGTGTTTGTTCAACCTTTGTGGAGAAGCCGTCTTTCTTCTTCATTGCTGCTCACCTGGAGTTCCTGAGGGAGATTCCAGCCGACGATATCAGAATCGACGCCTATGAGTTTTTCTGTGTCACACTTATTTTCATTGTAATCCGTGTAATCGTATCTTACAAAATTATACTGAAAATAAAAAGGTTTTGCCCCTTTGGGGGATTTTTCCTCACATGTGTGTGTTTATCTTCAATTACACCTAGATGCATGTTTAGGACTTAATTGATAAAAACTGAGTTTAATTAAATAATTTCTTTATTTGAACGCAAGCGCACTCCTTTTAATCCCCACGGGTCTTGACGCTCCTTCTGATCTTCTACCGTTCTTCAATAGTGCCCACACAGAAATTCTGTCTTCCACGATACGTGTCCACAACACTCAACTCCACGAATGTCTCGGTGTCCACCTAATGGCTTTGATTCGTCTACGATGTCGAACAAGAAGTCCTTATTTTTTCTTCACCGCAAAACCCTGATGTTCAATGGTAGAACAAACCTTATTGGTGCAGCAAGATCACATAAACATATAATAATGATATCTCGGATCTTTGAAAACTCTAAGGATGTGTTTATGCTTTTTAAACCTTAGAAAATATGTGCAAACAACGTACAAGATGGTAAACTATTTTTCCAGATGCACACCTATTTAATTCTGATGCAAACACGCTTTAAAAAAGTGTTAAGTGATGCCTCAAAAAATGTGTCACTCGAACGATAATGCCACGTCGTTCACGCGACATGAGCATCTCGTTTGAATGAGAGCTTATGTCATTTGAATGACAACGCATTAGTTTGACTTTTTGTTTAAAACGTCTCTTTTAAAAGAGATCCAAATTAGTCAAACTCTATTTCGAGTTTATCAGAATAAAACGTGGTGTAAACCTTTAAAACACTTTTAAAAACATTTTAAAATATTTTTCTTTATAAAAATCCATCCTTATCTTTTATAAAAACAATTCCGAGCACCATTAATTATACACATGCATACCTGAGTGATCTCATAAAGCAATTAACTTGAAGACGAATAAACTCCAATTTAAACTTCGGCATGATTAATTCTTTGAAGCTTTACCGCAACGTCTTCAATTTCTTCAATACGTCATAGACCAAGTGGGATCGTGACACAATAAAATCTCCTTATGACATATTACAAACACAGTTTTGTTCACAGAATTAAGTCAAAACAATACAGGTACTCAATTGGAAATTTATGTCCTTACAAATCTCCCCCTTTGACTATTCCGGGACAAAACTAAATCAGTGAAATGCCTAAGCAAGGCGGTCAAGTCGTAAAACGCCTAAATCCCATCCCATAAATTCAAAATAAAAAATTACAGGACACGGACTAGAATATGTAGCACCGGCAAGCATGAACGGTCTGAATGTGATGTAGACTTGAAATATCGAATCGCTGAAGCATACCTACACACATGAAACAGACAAACAAATAACCAGTGAAGTATGGAGGAATAAATGAAACCATTATATATCCAAATGATACCAAACGACAAAAGATACCAATATGAATAAACTCTGAAACATCATTTGTTAAATTTCATCTTCTACGATACCTGTCCACAACACACGTGTCCACGTATGTCTCGGTGTCCACCGAATAGCTTTGATTCGTCTAGGATGTCGAACAAGAAGTCCTTCTCTTTTCTTCATCGTAAAACCCTGATGTTCATGTATAGAAAAAACCTTCTTAGTGCAGTAAGATCACGTAAACATGTAATAATGATAACTCGAAACTTTGTAAACTTTAAGGATGTGCTTAAGATTTTTAAACCTTAGAAAAAATGTGCCAAACTCGTACTGGAACGTAAACTATTTTTTCAAAATGCACACACTTTTAATTCTGACGAAACACGCCTTAAATAAGAATTTAACGTCGCTTAGAAAAATGTGTCATTCGAATGGCAAGGCTACATCGTTCGCGCGACGTGAGTATCTCATTCGAACGAGAGTTTATGTCGTTTGAACAACAACGTGTTCGTTTGACTTTTTGTTTGAAACGTATCTTTTAAAAGAGATTCAAATTAGTCAAACTCTATTTCGAGTTTATCAGAATAAAATGTAGTGTAAACCTTTAAAACACTTTTAAAAACATTTTAAAATATTTTTCTTTATAAAAGTACATCCTTATTAATTATACACATTCATACCCGAGTGATCTCGGAATGCAATTAATTTGAAGACGAATAAACCTGCACCAATTTAAACTTCGGCATGATTAATTCTTTGAAGCTTTGCCGCAACGTCTTCAATTTCTTCAATATGTCATAGACCAAGTGGGATCGTGACACAATAAAATCTCCTTATGACATATTACAAACACAGTTTTGTTCACGGAATTAAGTCAAAACAATACAGGGACTCAATTGGAAATTTATGTCCTTACAGAAACCTAATGCTCTGATACCAAATGTAAACATAAATAAAGAACGCGTAATTAACATTTGTTATATGGATTTATAAATTTAACGCATGAATATTCAATTCTACATGTTATTTGTTCTTTAATCACACAAAACATCATGTATTATACATTTAACGTTAGGATCTTAGATCAACATGATTATCACATACAATTATTATGCGGAACATAATATGATATTATAATCACATACCTCCATCATGTCACAAATGGAAAGATTGATGTATCAGTCGAATTTAACGATCTTCGATCGGACTGAGTTTCGGACCACGACTTCCTCTTATATACGATAAGAACTTATTATAATTTCAGCACATTCCAACGGTCGAATTTTCTTTTACAGTCAAAATAGTATTTCGAAAATTAACATAAACTTTAGTATTTAGATTTCTCTCCCTTATCCTATTATTTCATTATGTTGTCTTTTCGTATATGTCTGAATGATGGAAAATCACTCACTTATTTATATGGAGGGATATGACTCAAATCTCCAACAGTCACTTAATCTTAATCGTCCATCAAGATAGACAACCAATGGTCCTTTTGACTCTTGGTATTTGGAGTACCATTTCATTGATCAAAGTGACTCTTAGTATTAATATTATTATGGACCACATTATGTAGAATTATTTTTTCAATAATTGTAAGAGTCATCGCATTAAACAAAGTTATATCATTCTTTTAAATGATTTTTTTTCTTTCTTTCAATTTAAAAATAATATAACTGACGATTTTTTTTTAATTTAAAAAAAGAAGCGCGGATGTATATATATATAGTATTCCTCTCGTGCGGACTGTCCCGCATATTAACAGTGAGGACTTGACATGTGTCACCTGGCGGTGAGTCCAAAAATTATTGGCTAAATTATTAGCACTCTCTCTCTCTCTTTTCTAGGGTAACCGACAGGGGACACATGTCCAGTCTGCACTGTTAATATGCGAGATAGTCCGCACAAGCGCAGTACTATATATATATATATATATATATATATATATATATATATATATATATATATATATATAACACTGCTCTTGTGCGGACGAGTACGCATTTTAAGAGTGCGGACTGGACATGTGTCACCTGACGGTGAGCTTAGAAAATATCGGTTAAATTATAGGCACACACTCTCTCTCTTTTTTGGGGTAACCGACAGGTGACACATGTCCAGTCCGCACTGTTAATATGCAAGATAGTCCTCATAAAAGCAGTACTATATATATATATATATAACACTGCTCTTGTGCGGACGAGCACGCATTTTAAGAGTGCGGATATATATAACACTTCTCTTGTGCGGACGAGCACGCATTTTAAGAGTGCGGACTGTACATGTGTCACCTAACGGTGAGCTTAGAAAATATCGTTTAAATTATAGGCACTCTCTCTCTATTTTCTAGGGTAACCGGCAGGAGACACATGTCGAGTTCGCACTGTTAATATGTGAGATAGTCCGCATAAGAGTAGCACTGTATATATATATATATATATATATATATATAACACTGCTCTTGTGCGGACGACTACGCATTTTAAGAGTGCGGAGTGAACATGTGTCACTTGACGGTTGTGACACCCCGACTAATTAAATACCGGGTAGCTACTCCTTAATTAAATTAATACAAAATGCCAAGTTGGCTCAGTTCATAGCATCACTGTCGTAAACGTTTTAACAATTACTAGCCACCTATTATTTAAAAAGTGAGTTGTCCATTTTAATTAAATCCGATTAACATGCAATAAATGAATCATGAGAAGTTAACATAACCAACACAACATAGTCACCATAGAATAACCATCCAATAATAATGAGTCTGGAGGAAAACTCTTCACAACAATCAGAATACCGAAATAAATAAATACAAAGTCTTCATCACTAAAATTAATTACAACCCAAAATCTGAACTAACTGAATAAGTAAGATGTCTCTAAAAGGAATGGGCGACATGCCCAACAAATGATAAAAACTGATAATGGAGTCAAGATCGAAAATGGAAGCGTCTACTGTCAAGATCCTGTAACTTCTACAGCAGCTACATCACGTCACCTGAATAGAACTCCTATGCATGGTGTCCTTGTGGATGGGCACCTAAAAGGTTTTTACAAAAATAGATTTGAAAGCAAACGGGTCAGAGCCCGATTGTGAAAATAATTTAAAATTTTGCAAGTGTTTAATATCATTAAACAGTGAATATAAAGTACATGATAGTGTGTGCACTCACATGAGTTCCTCACCTCTCAACTAATTGTGCACTCCTATCGTACCCGTACCCGTACCCGTACCCGTACCCATTCTAGTTATTTCCATATCTAACTAGTCCGTTACAAAATCTAACATTACTATACGATATCCAACTTAAATTCCCAACATCTTCTATTTCAGAGTGTTATGCCTTGCTATACAGTTTCCCATATTAGTACTACTAATTACTAGGGATCTTTCATTTTCACTTTACAAATCGTTGCTATTATTTATACTCACAATTATTCAAGACAATTCATTTCAATTAACAGTATATTATTCTCATCATAAATATACAATACTGGCACCCCGAGGTTAAGCTGCGGTGCACACATACTCTGCTATCCAATCCCGGTACATCACGTACATAAGGACCATGTATTTCGAATCTCTCGGGAATCATTTCATTAAACAACAATCACAAACAAAGGAGGCGAACATAGTTCACATCACATGGGTCACGCACATACCTACGCTCCCATGATCAGCAGACTTATTAACTGCTCAATAAGTCCTTCTCTGTCCTATCTCCTCGAGGTACCAATCTAAATCCCCCCCGTAGGCACACAAAGATTAGATGGCCCTGATCGAACGCCGACCTCCCATGATAGCAAGTACGGTAGGTATGTTATACACAGAGTACTACAAATACTAAGCATTCGCACATCTTAGATATCACAATATTTTATTAGTAGTATACTTCTCGTTCTTGTACCAACATTTAGTGTTTTACAACTCACAAGTCCCCGATTTATATGTAGTTAAGTTATTAACTCTTCTCACATCGTAATTAGGTACTCGCTTCCCAATCTATAAATGTCATCCGATTTACTACGCGATTCTAAGTTTCACTCTTCAATGTACCCCAATCTCCCAAGTATACCCACTAGTTAATAAGGGAAGGTTATTCTACCATTTAAATAAGTCTACGGGATACTAGAAATAAATTCAGGCCAAAAAGGCCATTCTGTCAACTCGTTAGAAGTCTCGTTCGAACGAGGTCGTTCGAACGAGTTTCGTTCTAACGAAAGGCTTCGAACGAAATGCCAACTCATTAGAAGTCATACTGTCATCTCGTTAGAAGTTCGTTCGAACGACCTGGGCAGGTCTTCTAACCAGATGGCAGTTTCAGCCCAGAAAATTTCCAAGTCCGTTTTTCTCAATTCTTCTCTTCTCTAAATCCACCCTAAGTCCATCCAATTTATGTTTTAACGTGTATAAACCATTTCTAACCACCCTAGACCATCTCTTAACATATTTTAGGGGTCAAATCTTTCAAATCATCATGGAATTAATGTAAATCTCCAAATATTCCCCAAACCCTTTGAACATGAACCCATAATTTTTATTATGCCCAAATACTCATCAAAAATCCGTTTTTAAATCATCATATACAACTCTTCGAATATTAAATCAGTCCATTATCATTCTACATGTAAATCCTAACCCAAATTCAAAGTTTCTCCAACAATTTCAATGGTTTTCTTCAAAACTTTCAAGATAAGAAAATTTCTACACTAAACATGGAAGAAATATTCAATGCGTTAAAAATATCAAATCACTAGCCTTAGATTGTTCTTCAGAATTGATGTTGGTGAATGAAGGTTTCTTCTCTCCTTTCTCTACAGATTTTCTCCCAAGGTTGAAGATGGTGGTTGGAGGTTTCTTTTTGGAACTCTTCAAACTCTCCTATAACTCCCGTAGCCCTCTAACTCACTTAATGCTGATAATGGGCTTATTGGGTTCCTAAATAATATATAATTAACTCCTAAAATTCGTAGGTTTTAATTCTCATATTTTTAAAATTACCAAAATACCCCTCTAGGTTGCCGGTATGGCCCAAAAATGCCCCGAGACCCAAACTAAACCCCCGGCTAGTGTTTTCTAACTATTTCGACCCTTCCGGACACGTTGGCGCACTCAAAATGACCATTCGGTTGATAAAAATAAAAATTCACTTTTTAATTCAAATAATTATATTTTTGACGCGACTGACACGCGCGTCCCAACTAAATTTCCCAAATTGTCGTATTGCTATCTCGTGACAATTTAAATATTTTCAATATTCATATATTACCATATGTACGCATCATAATCAAATACCAACTCACATCTCGCTAGTATTTATATCCGGATTAATTTTCAATTAATTCTCATTTAATTTAATTAATCCCATAATTAAAAGTCAATAAATATACGGGGTATTACAACGGTGAGCCTAAAAAATATTAGTTAAATTATAGGCACTCTCTCTCTCTTTTCGGGGCGCACCGCCAGGTGACACATATTCGATCCGCATTCTTAAAATGCGGACTGGTCCACACAAGAACAGTACTGTATCTTTCTCTCTCTCTCTCTCTCTCTCTCTCTCTCTCTATTGAGAGAGAGAGAGATAGAGAGAGAGAGAGACTCCTCTGCACACTAAGTTTGCACATGTGCTGGCGCACAATAATTTTTTTAAAATATTAAAATATAAATTTGAGATGTTTTTTTATGTGATATTTAAATATTTCAACGGATCCATATAAAAAAAATCAATTCAAATTTTTTTTTTTGCTATTTTTAAAAAATCGGTCAAACTTTCGCACCTTTTAAAGAGCTTAAAAACAGTAAAAGTTTGACCGATTTTTTAAAATTAGCAAAAAAATAATTTTTTGAGCTGATTGTTTTTATATGGGTCCCTTTAAATGTTTAAATATCACACAAAAAAATCAGCTCAAAATATTTTTTTTACTATTTTAAAAAAATGATGTGCAAACTTAGTGTGCACAGGAGCGCATATATATATATATATATATATATATATATACTATTTAAAAAGAGGGAAGTTCCTCTTCAAATCTCAAAGTACTAAACTACCCTCATTAAATTAACATTTTCTATCATACCCTTAATATTAGTCTCACACATTCATTAAATTAAAATCATTCAATGAATCTTAATTTGATACGTTTTCTCTCCTAATACATTCATCTAACAAAACTTTCAAATACATTAATCTTAAAACCCTAGAAATCAAAAGTCAGTTGGACAAGTTCATTCATCTTCCCATCATATTCATATTGTATAGTTTCTTCGTTGTTGTTGTTGTTGTTGTTGTTTCTTGTCCAAAAAAATAAGGTCAATAATCCTCATTTTCTCTCTAATTTTTTACTCCTTTTTCATTTGCCATTAAAAGTATTGATTTGTTAATTTGAAAGCAAATACATAATTATTGTAATTATATCTATCTCATTCATGAATGTTGCCTCTCTTTTGTGCTCAGATTTTGTAGTTCCAATTTTATTGTTGTTCTATTCATGTTTTATAATAATTCTAAATTCAATGTTAATTTCAGAAAAATTATATGTATATTTTAAGTTAAGGAATTACCAAGCTCACACCTTATTAGATTGTTATTTGTTATGCCTTCATATGTATTTCCCAGTTGTACATGTTTATTTCTTAAAGATTCTAAAAATTCTTAAAACACTCTATTTACTTTTTAAAAGGCAAACTTGCCTTTTGCTCTAAAGATCAAAAAAATATATTTTTATTTGTTAATTTTTTTCAATAAAAAACATTATTTTAAATTGTTTTTTAAAATATTTTTTTAATTTTTAAAATTAAAAAATAACTGATTTTTATAAAAACTGTTAAAAAAACTATTATGATAGCTTTAAAACTCCTTTATTATTTAAAAAACTATTATGATACTTTTATAGAAGTTTTTTTTTAAGATAGATTTAAAAACTATTTTTTTTTCAAAAAAAATTGATTTTACATAAAATTGGGAAAAAAATTAACAAATAAAAAACTATTTTTTAAATTGAAAATTGTTTTTATAACTGTTGATACCAAAATTAATATGCTGATGTGGACGAATAATACGAAGACACGTGTCAATCTACGTGGCACAATAGCAGCAAGGAAGATCATTTCCCGACCAACCATGCTTCTTTCCGAGGAACTCTATCACACCGAGGAACTCTATCACACCGAGGAACTCTATCGCACCGAGGAACTCTAACTCACCGAGGTACTCTAATGTTCCGAGGAACTCCTGATCAGCGAACAGCTATGGCGGTCCGAGCTGCATCTCGGTCGTATCATTAATTGCCAGATAATCAACAGCTCAGATATTCATTGAATGCTTATATTCTTGGCACGCATTCTGCATTAAATGTATTACCCTTTCACATGTATGTCATTTAATGTATCGAACCTTTCATGTACAGCCTCAAGGCTATAAATACCATGTATCATCCTCATTCAAGGGGACCGGAATTTCTTGAAAGAACTTGTAATCAAGAATTTCACAAACACTCGGCAATAACATAACAGTGGACGTAGGCTTTATTCCTAGCCGAACCACTTTAAAAATCTTTGTCTTATTTATTTATCTGTGATTGAATAATTAGAGCAATCTAGTTTTTTACATCAACATATTGGCGCCGTCTGTGGGAAACGACTGTTATTATCGTTTTTCATAAAAATCATTTATCACCAATGGCAGATAATCCAGAATCCAGTAATCGAAATGTTGGAAATACTGGAAATCTTCCAAATCCATCTGCATCCCCAGATCTGGCTGGAATTATGACGAATCTGGCTCAAGGACAAACCGCCATGCAAGAATCTATGAGGCAACTCATTCAAACTCTTCAGGGCGGTGCACCTACCTATTCAGGGCAAAGGAGTGATCATAGGCAATCGCAATCTAGACGTACTGGGTCATATCGCAATGAGGAGTCTAATGATTCTTCTTATCAACCTGGGCGAACTTCATCGATACGGGCTACGGATACAGATCAACGTATCACTCTTTCTCCGGAGAGAACTAGCGCTTTGGAAAGATTAAGCAGGGTGTCTCCTTTCAGTCGGTTAGGACCAAGGAGGAACATGAGTCCACCTAGGGCTCCATCAAGAAGTTTTCGACCACCACCAGGTTTGAGAGAAGGATCTGCACAATCGCGACCAACTACTCGTCGAGATAAATCTCAGGAAGCTACGTCAGAGCAATCAGTTGCTCGGACTAAGCGGCCCGAGGAAGGGAATGAAGCATGGAAAGGTTCCATTCAACGGTTGGAGGATAGACTGGGAGAAATGGCTAAGGCGAGGAACCCCTTACAGAGAACTTTTGTTCAAGGAACACCTTTTGTGCAAGCCATTATGGATTTCCCTACACCGTCGAAATTCAAAGCACCCGTAGTGACCCCCAAGTACGATGGAAAGACAGATCCCGTACTTCATATAGAACAATACCAAGCTGCTGCAGATATCTACGCTGTCCCCGACGAGATGAGGTGTAGAGCATTCTCGGGAACTCTTACCGGATCTGCACAGATATGGTACAATAATCTTCCTCGGGGTAAGATTTCAACTTTTGTTCAGTTAGCCGAGTTGTTTATTGGCAATTTTTTTTTTGGAGCAAAGCCGGTAAAGCGAGTAGCACACTTGCTAAGTGTTAGACAAAAATCAGGTGAAAGTACTAGAGATTACATAACTCGTTTCAATAACGAGAAGTTGGAAGTCATAGATTATGAAGAAAAGACAGCAATCACTGCTCTGATGAGTGGTTTGCTGCCTAACAAGTTGTACTACACTTTGGCCAAAGATCCACCTAAAAATATGTCGGAGTTGATGGCAAAGGCGGCCAAAATCATGAATGCCGAGGAGGCTATGGCTGCAAAGAAGAATATGGATAAAGAAGTTAAAGTGGAGGTCGACAATTCTAAGAAGAAAGATCAGAAAGGTAATGGTGGTGACAAACATTCCAGGAATAACAGGATGAAGTTGGAAGTCCTAAAGAAGTATGATAATTATACTCCATTGAAAATGGGTATTAATCATGTTTTGGAAGAAATCAGGAATAACGAGGAAATCAAGTGGCCAGAGAAACTGAAGACAAATCCCGACCTGAGGAATAAGGACAAATATTGCGAATTTCACAAAGATCATGGCCATATGACAAAAAATTGTATAGCCCTTCAGAACGAGATTGAAACACTCATCCGAAGAGGAAAATTATCAAAGTATGTAGATCGCAGAGGTGAAAAGAAGAATGATGATAGAACTAGAGAGAGATCTAGATCTCCTCGTCGTGCAGAGGAGAAAAAGAGGAGGGACCATGAAGAGGATCCAGATGATGACCCCGATCTTCCCAAGAAACCAAGGAAACCTGAACGAGAGGTATTTTCCATAAGTTTTGGGTCATTTGATTGTAATGTTATTACAGGAGGAGATGCAGGAGGAGGAGACCTTACTGCAGAAAGAAAAGCTTACCTCGAAGAGGCTCAAGCTTGTTCATACATTCAGCGAATAAACCTGGCCGAGGATGATCGTCCGAGGAAGGTAAACAAAGAGAAGCTAGTGATTGGTTTTTCAAAAAACGACCTGGCAGGTGTTCTTTACCCTCATGATGATCCTTTGGTGATCAAAATGAGGATGAAGGATGTGGTCATTTCAAGGGTGTTAGTAGACAGTGGTAGTTCGGCAGACATCATGTACTATTCATGCTTTGATAGCCTGAATTTAAAATTATCTCAATTGGAACCTTATCACAGACCCCTTCTGGGTTTTGCTGGCGAGAAAGTTTTTCCACTTGGGACGATCAAGTTGGATATACTCATCGGAACTTGGCCTACTTGTCGAACAGAAAGAATACGCTTTTTTGTGATGGATAAGAATGTGCAGTCCGCCTACAACATCATCATGGGAAGAGTTGGATTGAAGAAGTTCGAAGCAGTTCCATCTACAGTACATCAGTGTTTGAAATTCCCAACGAATTTTGGAGTAGGAATTATGAAAGGTGATCAAAAAGTAGCTCGGGAATGCTATTACTCGTCTGCCGAGCAAGAAGAACTTGAAGAATCAAGGAAAAAGATTACTACTTATCAAGTAGAGGAGGGCACAGAAATTGAAACTCTTGACCCTAGGGATGAATCTCAACTCGTAAAAGGGCAGGTTGTGGAATCTACAGAAATTGTTATCCTGGACGACGAGCATCCTGAACGAGTAACTCAGATAGGATCGTCGTTGGATGTTTCAATAAAACAGGAGTTGATAACTTTCTTGAGAAACAGGAAGAATACTTTTGCTTGGAGTCATGAAGACATGCCAGGAATAGATCCAAACTTTTTATGTCATGAGCTCAACGTGAATAAGGAGATCAAGCCTGTGAAGCAAAGAAGAAGAGTGTTTAGTCCCGAGAAGAACCAGGCTATACAAGAGGAGGTCGAGAAACTCCAGAAAGCCCAATTCATTGAAGATGTGAAATATCCAGATTGGTTGGCGAATGTGGTGATGGTAAAGAAGAAGAACAACAAATGGAGAATGTGTGTTGATTTTACTGATCTCAACAAGGCATGTCCAAAAGATCATTTTCCATTGCCCAGAATTGATCAACTAGTGGATGCTACCTCGGGACACGAGCTACTCAGCTTCATGGATGCTTATTCTGGCTACAACCAGATCAAAATGAAACCAGAAGACAGGGAAAGTACTTCTTTTATTACCCCAAGGGGAACTTATTGTTATAATGTTATGCCTTTTGGTTTAAAAAATGCAGGTGCAACATATCAGCGGTTGATGAACAAGGTTTTTACCGAACAAATCAGCCGCAATATGGAGGTCTATGTCGACGACATGCTCACCAAAAGCAAGAGAGCTGCAGATCATTTGATTGACTTGAGTCAAACTTTTGATCAACTGGATAAATACCAGATGAAGCTTAACCCGACGAAGTGTACCTTTGGAGTACGAGAAGGAATGTTCCTCGGATACATCGTCAACCAACGAGGTATTGAGGCAAATCCAGAAAAGATCAAGGCTCTTTTAGGGCTGCGATCCCCGACGACGAGGAAAGAAGTGCAGAGTCTTACCGGAAGGGTTGCAGCACTCAACAGATTTGTATCCCGAGCAACTGATAAATGCCTCCCATTCTTCAAAACACTGCGAAAAAGTTTTGAGTGGACTGATGAATGTGAGAAAGCCTTTCAAGATTTGAAGAAGTATTTGGGAGCCCCACCATTGTTGTCTAGGCCAATAACTGGAGAGAAGCTGTACTTGTATTTGGCAGTATCAGAAAATGCGGTTAGCTCGGCGTTGATCAGATTGGAGAATGGAGTCCAGAAGCCAATTTATTACACAAGCAAGGCCTTCCGAGGTGCGGAAATCAGATATCCAAAGCTGGAAAAATTGGCACTGGCATTAATTGAAGCAAGTAGAAGAATGAGGCCATACTTCCAGGCCCATACCATCATTGTGTATACCGACATGCCGTTAAGACAAGCCCTTCACAAGCCAGAAAAATCAGGAAGATTGATGTACTGGGCAATAGAGCTCGGTGAATATGATATTGTGTATGAACCCAGATCATCGTTGAAGGGGCAAGCCGTGGAAGATTTTATAGCAGAGTTCACATACCCTGATACCCCCGAGGAGCAAAAGGTGCTTGCTGACCTACCTGTGGACGATACAGGATCAACAGACACAGATCCAGACCAACCAAGGTTGGTAAAAGGACTTGTGGATGTAGAAAAATCATCATATTCAAACCTCGACCAACTCCGGTTGGTAGAAGGGCGCGAACAAATGACCAACGAGGAACGAAGGATACCCGGGGATGATGAAAGAAAACAGATGATATTTCACCGAGGAACTCTAACAGATAAGAAATTTGAAGACGAGTTACATACATGGAGATTATATGTAGATGGATCATCTTGCACGGCTGGTTGTGGAGCAGGGATTGTTTTAAACTCTCCAGACGATATTGACATGGAGTATGCCTTGAGATTCCAATTCAAAGCTTCCAATAATGAGGCTGAATATGAGGCTATGATAGCAGGTTTTCATTTGGCGAAAGTTATGGAGGCACGACAAGTAATTGTTTTCAGTGATTCTCAATTAATTGTGAATCAAATGATGGGAATATATGCAGTGAAGGGAGAGTTAATGGTGAAGTACCATGCAAAAGTGATGGAGTTATTAACAGAATTTGATGCTATTCAATTGTTAAGGATACCGAGAATGGAGAATGCTAGAGCAGACGCATTGGCCCGACTAGCGTCAGCTACGCGCACCGAGCTACGAAGAACAATACCAATTGAAGTATTAGAAAGTCGGAGCATAGAAGAAGATCTGACGGTGAAGATTATTACCCTTGATTTAGGACCATCTTGGATGGATCCTATCAGAGCATACATTGAAGCAGGAGAATTGCCGGAGGACAAACTAGCTGCCAAGAAATTGAAGTATAAAGTTGCTCGGTATGTGTTAACTAATGGTGTTTTGTACAGACGAGGAATTATGGCAGGTTTACAGAGGTGTGTGCATCCATCAGAAGTCAAAGAATTGATTGAAGAAATTAATGAAGGATCTTGTGGAGCTCATGTAGCAGGTCGGACACTTTTGCAAAGGGTAATGACATAGGGATACTACTGGCCGACGATGAGGGCTGATTGTATAGCCTATGCTAAGAAGTGTGACAAATGCCAACGTTTTTCCTCCATCCGAAGAACTCCACAGGCACTATTGACACCCATAACATCACCTTGGCCATTTGCCATGTGGGGAATTGATCTTGTTGGACCACTGCCGACGACCCGAGGAAGGTTTAAGTATCTCGTCGTGGCAGTAGACTATTTTACTAAGTGGGTGGAAGCTGAACCACTAATTGATATGACGTACGAGAAGGTGTATCAGTTCATATGGAAGAATATCATTTGTCGATATGGTCTCCCCCACGCTTTCATCACAGACCATGGAACGCAATTTGATAATGAAGAATTTGCTGCCTATTGTCATCAGTCGAATGTCTTGAAGTTTCATTCAGCACCAGGCCATCCCCAAAGCAATGGACAGACTGAGGTGACGAACAGAACATTACTAAATGGGTTGAAGAAGAGGTTAAGTGAGGCTAAAGCAAATTGGATTAATGAGCTACAGTCAGTTTTGTGGGCTTACCGAACGACTCCCCGAGCAGCAACAGGAGAATCACCATATATGCTAGCATTTGGAAGTGAGGCTGTGATACCTGCCGAGTTGGGCCTACCAACACACAGGGTGTTAAATTTCAATTCTCCGATCAGTGATTTGATGAGAAGACTGGATTTGGATATGCTCGAAGAAGTCAGAGAAGAGGCAGCCATTAGGAATGCTGCTTATCAACAACGAACAGCTCTGTTTTACAACAAAAGGGTAAAGAAATGCGATCTAAAAGAGGGGGATTATGTGCTAAAGAAGGTCATTCAGAAGCAGAATAAACTGGAAGCAAACTGGCATGGACCTTACCGAGTTACAGAGGTTGTTCGACCAGGAACTTACAGAATAGCAACTCTAGAAGGAGATGAATTTAAGAACGCATGGAATGCTGAACACCTGCGCAAGTATTATCAGTGATGTCAAATGTAAAGCATTTCTTTCATTATGAATAAAACGAGGATGTTTCGACATTTTCTTTCTGGTTGAAAGTTTTTCGGGGAATACTAGTGTAATACACTACACAACAAAAGTGCTCTAAGGAGCCAACCTCCTTTGGTTAGGAGGACAGCTCTACGGAGCAAAAGTGCTATAAGTAGCCAACCTCCTTTGGTTAGGAGGACAGCTCTACGGAGCAAAAGTGCTATAAGTAGCCAACCTCCTTTGGTTAGGAGGACAGCTCTACGGAGCAAAAGTGCTATAAGTAGCCAACCTCCTTTGGTTAGGAGGACAGCTCTACGGAGCAAAAGTGCTATAAGTAGCCAACCTCCTTTGGTTAGGAGGACATGCTCTAAGGAGCCAAAAAATGCTCTAAAGAGCCAAAAGCTTTAAGGAGCCAAAAAGTGTACACCAGCATAATCAATTACGGTTGGTAAGATAAAAATATACTCTCATATTACAACTTATGTTGGTCGGGAGGTAATATTATTACAAAGAGTTCTTTGAAGAACAAAATATTCAAAAAATACACCAAGTATAGTTGGTCGGGGATAAAAACCCAATAACTGTAGTTGGTCGGCGAGGACAAATTATTGATCTTAGTTGGTCGGACGCATTTTTATAATTGAACCAAGTATAGCTGGTCGGGGATAAAAACCCATCAACTGTAATTGGTCGACAAACATTATTCACCCACCTTGGTTGGTTGGAAATAGTTTGAACATTTTTACTCATTACTTTATTATTAAGTGATCGAGAAACATTACTAAAACTTGTAACTTTTTATTAAGTTGCTCAATGAACAATATTATTGTTATCTTTTTAACAGATACATATGTGCAAATATAAAGGTGTTTGATAAACACAAAACAATAGCAAAATTGGCAAACAGAAAATGAAAATCTTTTCATTAATCTAGAATAAATTACAATTTACATAAATGTACTAACTGTTACATTGAAAACCTATTCTATTGGTTTCTTTCCTTTATTTTGTGAAGCAGGCTCCTCGCCGGCAGGAGGGTCTTCTAGGCAAAGGGGAGAATTGATGAAATTAACATCTCTGAGCATCCTGACGTTCATAACAGAAGGTGTATCCAAGAGATGCTCAGGACGAGATAATTCAACTTGGGAATGAAGGCTATAATCACCAAGGTATTTTGAAATTAGGCTGCGAGGAATGGAACGAGCTGGGATCCATGCCATGTCCAATTTGAAAGGTGGTACAGGCAGGTCTAATAATGATGGAGCATGATAATCCCATAAGAAATGCCCTTGCTCCAATTTTAACACACCCAGTGCATTCAACCATCCTTGCTTGTAACCTTCATTGTTGGCATGTTCAATACGAGCATCCAGGTGAACAAGGGCTTCATTGTATCCTACCATCCAGAATTCCCTTGGCTGTTTATGGAATTGGAAGGTTAATCTCTCCAATTGTTCATGAAGGCTTTTGACAAAAAGGTCCTTATTGTGCAAGGCAGATTTCGTCGATGTAAGCTGATCTTCCAGAGACAGATTTTTATTGGACATTTCAGTCAGAGCACGGTCTTTTACTTTCAACTGGAATGCTTGAGTTTCTAAAGTGGATTGGGTACGAGCCTCTTCAACATTGCGACTGAGAACTCTTGATCGGCTCCGAGAAGCAACTGGAGAACTTTTCTCCTCGACAGTTCTTCCTCGCCCCCGAGAACCTCTTCCTCGTCCCCGAGCAGTTCCAGAAATGGCAGATCTTCTTAAGTCCTCCAGCTCTTACCTTAGTTTGGCATTTTCGACCTCTAAGAACGAGAAGCCTTCATCAGTAACTGGTATTAATGCAGTAGAAGATGAAGCAGCAGATTCATATTGAGCCAATTTTTTCTGCAAATTATTATTTTCTTGTTCCAGGATCTCGGCAATTTGTCTGCAGGCTTCAACTTCACCTTTTAGGGTCCTTTCCCTAATTTCATATGCAGCAATGATCTTCTTATGGCCTGTTTCAGAAGAAAGTTGTTGGTATCTATTTTCATAATCTTTGTGTAACAAAGCCATTGATTCATTGTGCTGACCTTGGAGATCCTCTATGGAACCATGAAGTTCCTCGATCAGTTCGTAATACGCCACATTATTGGCCACAGCTCGGTCGAGTAAATCTTTCAAGTACCGATAAGCCTCAATAGCCTGTTCTGAAGCACCATGACCAAGGATATCAGCAATTTCCGATGTACTAAGGTCTGTATGACCAGCCTTATAGTATTGGTGACATTGCTGCATCAGCTCGGTATCATGTGAAGAGATCAATTCCATTCTAGCAACAAACTAAAGACGAGAAAAAGACAACAATAAAAAAAAACAAGTTATCAACAACAGAGATGAGCAAAGATATATTTTATTAGATCATCAAAAAGTTACATTTTTCGATTACAAGGAAATATAGAAATGATACCGAACAACTTCACACCTTTTCCTTGTCCCCCAAGACTTTCTCGGGAGGCTGGGACGAGGAGCTCGGTTGCTCGGTGGTAACAACAGCTTGATCGGTAGGAATCTTCTCGGGAGGAGGAGGCATGGAAGAAACGTCCTCGGTGGCAGAGGGTTGAGAGGCAGAAACTTGATCGCCCATAGCCATAGAAGACTCATCTGAGGCAGGCTCATCTTCTTCTTCTTCCACAATTGGTGGAGGAGGACCAGGGAGATGCTGTTGGAATAGCTCAGAATCGTCTTGGACCTTTAGCTCTTGCAGAGCAGCTACCCAGCCATCATGGAAGTATTTCAACTCCCCATATTGAACTTGGGATGTCATTGCAGCTATCCCTCTCTCCCATCCTTTCTCCCAACCAACGCTGAAATGTTTCTTGATTGCAACTTTTCTCCTCGACTTCTCCGAGGAGAGCTTCACCTCCAATTCCTCTTTCTTGACCTTGATATCTCGCAGAGTAGATAATTCTCCCTCTGCCTTCTTCAACTTATCATCAGAGTCCTGATGTTTAACCTCCAAAACTCTAACTTTCTCCTTCAAATTCTTGGAGGTTTCAGCCATCTTCATCTTATCAGCCTCAGCCACAGCCAGCTTTTTCTCCCAAACAGTTTTCTCCTCGATGTAATGTTGGCGAGATTCCTTCACAGATTGGGCTAAACCCAACAAAGCATCGTCAACATCGGACGAGGAACTGGAAGCTTTAATAACTTGATCTTTCTTCACAATGGTATTGAAGCAGTTCACCAGCTGAAAGATAAGAAAAACAATAAAGTCAACACACATACAAGAATTCAAAAAAAAGAAAGAAAGACCAAAGGAATGAGAAATTTACTGAAGAAAGATGACGAGCAGCTAGGGATGTCAGTGTATCCCTAGGAATTTTTTCATCAACCCCGAGAACCTCGGGTATAACCGAGCTCATTGAAGAACTCGGAAGAATGATGTTTGAAACACTACTACCACCAGCGGGTAGAGAAGATGCAGTTCCAGCAAGATTAACTGAGGATGATTTCCTCAATCTCTTCAAAGGAGGGTCAGCAGCATCAACCAAGGAAGAAGTCTTGGTCGGAGAGATTGTAATTACATCAGCAGGAGCATTTTTCTTGCTCGGGGCCACTGGGGGCTTCTCGGCAGCTTTGGAGGACCCAGCATCTACTTTTTTAGTCCCTTCTGGGACATCAATTTTGCCTTTCTTGGCTCCAACAGCAGAAGAAATTTCATCAAATAGAGCAGGAGGAGCTCTTTTCTTGCCCATTCTTTGAGATAAAGGGATATGAGAATCTGAAGATGAACCTTCTTGAGTTGAAGCTGGTTCAACAGGGCGAGCAGTATAAGAGGTTGTGTAACTCCTATACTGTAGCAAATATGACGCAGACCTAATATGCTCGTCAGCAATCGTCTTATGCAAACCCCAGATAAGTTTCAGATGTTTAATATTCACTTCTGATTCCTTTGGAGTTTTTCTTTTGCTATCAACTGCAAATAGATACATAATGAAATATCGGTCATACATTTTATCAAACATAATGAAAGCATAATTTTACAAGTAAAATAAAATGAAAAATAAACCTATCCCATTGCCATATGGGGGGCATCTGGGACCGTTGTACGCTTCATCCCCAGCTAAAGGCGCATGTTGCCAATTTTTTATGATCAACCCATGCTCAAAATAATCTCTATTTGAATCAGGGAGATTAACTACAAGAGCCCTATTCAGATACCTAGTTTTTAAATAATAAATATTATCTAGAATAGCCCATTTATAACAAAACATAATTTCAGGGATCCCAATACGAGTCCCATGAGTTAGGTTTAATTTGTGCACCCCATTAATTATTCTCCATGAATTGGGGGCTATTTTTGCAGGAACAAGATCAAAATATTGACAAAACTCAAGACATAATGGGTTTGGTGGAAAGGAAAAACCACATTCAGCAACAAAAAGACTGGGGAACCAATGTCCCTCAGCCAATCGAAAGTAATCTAAAGGCTCAGAAAGAACCTCTAGAGTTACCCACGAAGGAATGGAAAAATCAGAACGGAATTTCTCAACAGACTCCACAATATAAACCATATTGAATAAAAGAGATACAGAAGAAAGGAAGAATATCTTACAGAAAGAAAGGAGGTATGTTGGCAACGAACGGAAACAAGGATGAACGCACAAGAGAGAAGAAGAGAATAGAAAGCTTGAATGCAGAAAATGGGAAACGTAGACGACGGTATGGTTACCAAAGAAGTTTAAATACTTTGCATTGGGAAGCGGCGAAAGAAATGATTACCAAAAAGAAACTACTGAACTTCCGGCGGCTAAAAGGACAAAAATTGCACGAAGATCGAAGCGCTTATGAAAAAGGCGGAAAACAGCGAAATAAGAAGGAAATTTGAATACAATGTTCCTGAAACCCAGGAAGGTCATTTAATATTGCCATATAACGAGAAAGAATGTTACATACTCCTCAAAATTCGAAATATGAAACATTGGGGGCTTCTGTTGATACCAAAATTAATATGCTGATGTGGACGAATAATACGAAGACACGTGTCAATCTACGTGGCACAATAGCAGCAAGGAAGATCATTTCCCGACCAACCATGCTTCTTTCCGAGGAACTCTATCACACCGAGGAACTCTATCACACCGAGGAACTCTATCGCACCGAGGAACTCTAATGTTCTGAGGAACTCCTGATCAGCGAACAGCTATGGCGGTCCGAGATGCATCTCGGTCGTATCATTAATTGCCAGATAATCAACAGTTCAGATATTCATTGAATGCTTATATTCTTGGCACGCATTCTGCATTAAATGTATTACCCTTTCACATGTATGTCATTTAATGTATCGAACCTTTCATGTACAGCCTCAAGGCTATAAATACCATGTATCATCCTCATTCAAGAGGACCGGAATTTCTTGAAAGAACTTGTAATCAAGAATTCCACAAACACTCGGCAATAACATAACAGTGGACGTAGGCTTTATTCCTAGCCGAACCACTTTAAAAATCTTTGTCTTATTTATTTATCTGTGATTGAATAATTAGAGCAATCTAGTTTTTTACATCAACAATAACCGAACACGACTAAAATAAAAGTAACTCGACACAACACCAAACGATAATTATTTTTTAACCAAACATGAACACGATCCTAATAAAAGTGACACGACACAAAATGAAATATTGTTTTTTACAAAACACGAACACGATTAAAATAAAAGTGTCACGCCACAATATATGTTATTTTTTAACCAAACAGGAACCCAACCAAAATAAGAATGACACAACACGCCTCAAAATCTTATTTTCACCAATAAAAGTATTATGACACAACACGAAATCTCATTTTTTTTACCAAATACTAACACAAGCCACTTAAAATGCAACACGTCAAGTGGGTCGTGTTCGCATTTCGTAAAAAAATGAATTTTGTGTCGTGTCATGTCACTTTCATATGTGTCATATTCATTTTACGTAAAATTAAGATTTTGAGGTGTGTCGTCCCATGTCATGCTAATTTTATTTCGATCGCGTATTACAAAACATTTAAAATAAAATGTACAAAAAAAAAACAGTTTTAATAAACAGTTTAAAACAATTTTTGATGTGCCTAAAGTTTTTTTTTTTTTTAACACTCCCATGCTTGGATTTTACTTAAAACAATTTTTTTTAAATAAAATCTTTAGGCACTTAAAAAGTTGTTTAAAACTGTTTTTTTGTACATTTTATTTAAAATGTTTTATAATACTGCCTATACATACCGCTGACGCGTACCAACATACTAAAAAAATGGTCATCGCCAGCGGTATGTATAGGTGGTTGGACCGCCTATGCCTACCGCTGGCGCGAACCATTTTTTTAAATAGTAAAAAGATTATTTTTGAAATAATAAATAATGGTCCTCGCCACCGCTATAAAAAAAATACGAGTCCATGTCACGTCGCGTTTTATTTGGGTCGTGATCGTGTTAATTAAAAAATATAAAAAACAGTTTTCAATATAAAAAACAGTTTTCAATATAAAGAACAGTTTTTTTATTTGTTATTTTTTTTTCCCAATTTTATGTAAAAAATATTTTTTTTGAAAAAAAAAACAGCTTTTAAATCTATCTTAAAAAAACTTTTTTAAAACTATCATAACAGTTTTTTAAATAAAAAAAGGTTTTTAAAACTATCATAACAATTCTTTTAAAAAAAACAACTATTTTTTAATTCTAAAAAAAAATGTTTAAAAAAACAGTTTAAAATACTATTCTTTATTGGAAAAAAAATTAACAAATAAAAAAGTATTTGTTTGATCTTTAGAGCAAATGGCAAGTTTGTCTTTCAAAAAGTATTTGGAGTGTTTTAAGATTTTTTGGAGCGTGGTTAGTTTTTCCCATTAATACCACATTGAAAATATTTCCTATAATTTATATTCAAAATGGTCATATATTTCCTTTGAAATTTTTTATGATATTATCAATATTTGTGGTCAAAGGTTGGATTGTCCATCTCATAGTGAAGTAATCTCACTTTGATTTACGAAGTAATTGCAATTGATCAATGTATCATTGTTATTTTACTTATCATTTAAAAACTGCTCTATATAAGATTATCTTATGTTGACAAAAATGAAAAAGTATGCCCGTTATAACTGTGATGATAATCATTCATACATTTGCCTAACAATTTTCTAATCTCAAATACCTTTTTGTAAAATAAATAAATGATTATATACATGGTTGGAGTATATGCTTTGATTCAATTATGTATTATTGTTTTACGAGTGTTGGACAATTAAAATTTGTTAGCATGAATGAAATTCATTGCATATCATGTGTTTAATTATATTCATCTATATTTTTTTAAACATTTCTATCTCCGTTTTCTGTTGTGGGTATTCGATTTGCGAATTATAAAATACAAATATATACATACATGGTACCTAATACTGAAAGAAATGCAGGTGATATAGTTTTGTGAAAGGGGTGTATTTACAAACTACGTGTGTATAACAAATTATAGAGTAGAATCAAGTAGACACCCAAATTTTTATAAAATAAGGAAGAACATAATTGTTTGGATAAACAAAATTACGTCATTGTAATATACATATTAAACTTTTTGATATCATGATAAATGAAACAACCTATGAACCAAAATAATCAAAGACTCTGATGATTCATTATTTAGTGGGCTTTTTTGGAGCGATTGTGCACTCAGTGAGTGGAATTTTGGATCCACTAAGTTTAAAATGACATTCACGCACAAACTTACGTATTGATACATAATTTATTTTTATATTAGCCGAATATATGTTTTTTTAGCCTACATTTTTCAAACTATTTTCATTATGTCATAATTGTTGGATTCATATATATGGGAGACTAGATGGATACGTATATAGAGAGAATGAGGATGGGTTTAGCATTGATTTTATAGGTTGCGACCTAAATTGTTGAGTATAATAAAGATTTGGTACATATTGTCCCATTTATTTAGTCCTAAAAATATAGCACGCAAAACACTATCGTCTTTCGCCTACATCAAAGAGAAGATTTTTTTTTCACGTGATTAGTGTAGGGTACATCTGATTGGTAAGTTATAAAAATGGTGAATAATATTTTAATTTTGTATGGTAGTAAGAAAAAGAGACAAGCGGTTAGGTAGCCAATTAATAAAGTCAATGATGAGAATCCTATTGCTTTGGTACGGTAGAAAAGTAGACCAATATCAAGTCGAAAGCGTTAGAAATCAATTCGCCAACTTAACGAAAAATAATGTGACCGGTGGTTTCGACTGTAACATCTGTCTAGACATGATTCAAGACCCTGTAACCACCTATATTGCTGCCCTGTATTTACAAATGGATTCATTACCCAAGTGTATCTGCTGAAATCCACGATCACCAACAGCCTCAATGCTCTGTGTGCAAGGCTGAAATTACAGAATAAACCTTAGTACCACTCTACTGACACGGTCAAATAGAAAAAGCATCTGAAGACAAAGTCCCACACGCGAATTTAGTCATACCACGAAAACCTTCGAGTCTTAGATAGGATTTAGTCATGAGTCGATATCGCCCACATGCATGACAGGCTGGCAACAACAGCAGGTGCTGCTGTTGCTTACAGATACATGTCAGCTGACTGGCACAAATGAGTAAGCATGGATGAATGACTAAGCAAGAACAGTAGCTGCTGCTGTAACTAGAATTTTAGCGAGAAAAGATAGGATTCTTTCAGCGAAATCAACCTTAGTGGATGCATAATGTACTAATATATTGTCTTCTAAGTTGGTTTACTATTGAGATTAGCATCTTTCACTTAATATAATTCATGGTGGAATTCTATACATTTTCCTAGAATTTGTGACAACTTGGTTGTTGTGAATATTTGGAGTAATAATTTAACTGGTGAGATAGAAAATTTCCTTCTTGTATGCTCTAATTTTCAGTATGTTGATCTGAGCGCTAACAAATTGAGTGTAGATTTAGGGTTTGAATTTGAAAAGATGAAAGAGTTTTGGGAATCGGAGAACAGATTAGGTAGCATAGTATCACTCACGAAAAATTGCACTTTACAAACTCTAGACGCGTCAAAAAATGATTTTAGAGGATAATACCCTAGGAGAATTTCAAACAGCCAAAATTTACATGTATTGACTTTATGGGGTTACAGGCCCAATTCAACAATAGATTGATTTATTTTCGAATCTCCAGGGGCTTTTGTTGGCTAACAAATCCTTAATTCTAGAGTTATTATTAAGCCTGAGAAAATTACCTTTCCCAAATCTAAGTACAAACAAATTTTATACTCTATATTAACATCCCCTAATTTTTGACCCATTTGATAAGCCACATAAATCGTTTCAACCACTCGGAAGAGGTATTTTTACTAGAGTTTTTGCAGTACCAGTGTTGCAGTTATAGAGATTCTGATTATATATACATACATGTTTGTGTGTATTTCTTTACGCTTTTGAGTAGGGAGTTCTGAGTTCGTTTGTGATAGATTTAGAGTATTCACAGGAATTTCTTGTATAGTTTACAGTTGAATGGATGTTTGGTTTTTGGGGTAATGATTGATGCTTCGTACTAGGTATTTTATGTTATATTCTAACAAAACAAATTTTACATAATATGTTGCAAGTATTTTATTATTTTGTCCATCACAGATTCGCAGTGGAAGGAAGATTAATATCTGGAAACGGCCACACGTGCAACGCACGTGGGCACAACTAGTCTATATATATATATATATATATATATAATAAAGTAAGAAACTTGTATATGTTACAAGTTGAAACTATGATGTCACCATATGAATTAATTCATATGTTTCCTATTTTACCCCTTAAAAATTTGAGTTCCCCCTCTTTTTCATCTCACTAATTGATTCCCCTCTTTCACTTTAATTCAAACATAAGGGTATTTTGGTAAACATACACCAAACCTACTTTAAACCCTCTTTCATTTATCACACAAACACCCGATGCTCCCCTTCCCTCTTCAAACCCTCTCTCATTTTCGAAACATACCCCGATGCTCCCTCCCTCATCCTATCCCTGTTTCATCCATCTTCCTCGCCGTCTAATAGCACAAACTTCTTTAGGTTACTCTCTTATACACTCACATTCACATAAACACACTCACTTATTTTTATTTCGGATAACCTCTGTTATTTATTTTTTATAGATTTCTTTTACAGATTTTGTTCATTTTGTTTTTGATCTATTTATGTGTACGTTGTTTGTTGTTTATTTTGTGTTTTGTAGGTGACCTGATTGTAATATGGTACATTTTTTTCAGGTATACATCTCGGAATCCTTTACCGAACATACGCATTTGTTTTTTGCGATTTTGACCTCCTTTTGTTTCTGAATCTTAAATCTCTCTGGTAAACTCTCTAATTTGTGTTTTTTGTTAAGACTTTTAGTCATTTTAGAATATCAGATCCCTCAATAATCTCAGACTTTTGGTAACTTTGATTTTGATTTGGGGGTTAGGGTTTTAACATTAAAAAATTATGTTATTTTGATGTGTTTTCTTGATTTATCTGTTGCAGATGTTAGAAATTTTAGAAATCGTAGCTGATGTTAGGTTTTGATTTGTTTCAATGTTAGCTTTGGTTTCATTGTAGGTGCATTAGTTTAGTTGCTGTAAGAAATTAGGCGTATTGCTTTTGATTTTAGGTGTATTAGTTTCATTTCATTTTATCTTAGGTTTAGTTGTTGCCAGAAATTAGGTTATCTCGTTTCAGTTTTTGTTGCTTCGATTTTATTTCATTATTGTATAGATTTGTAATTAGTTTATTGTACATATTTAAGTTTTAAATTAACGTATTGTGTAATATTCATGGTTGGATTTTGGTGTTTAAATTGTACCTTATTTTTAGGTGCGATCTTCTTCTGTACCGGATTTCTACATGTATGTGCAATCTCAGGTAATGCCCTTTTCATTTACATCATATGTTTGTAGAAGTTTGAAATTGTGAGCAACCACCAAGGTTAATTTACTGACTTTGGGTTTATTTATGTTTTTTATTTGATTTTGGGTTTTTATTCGGTTTCACGATAATTTATTTGTGCATTTTTTCTACAGAATTGGTCTGCAATATTCTCCATATTCTCCATGACACGGTACATCATTTTATCTCTACGCTGGGACTGAAATCTCCATGGTGGGGTCACCTCTACTATATGATATTACCACATTATTTCTACTTCTATTTTTTTTCATGTTTCAGATTATTCGGGTTTTAGAAATTCGTCAGTATTTGTGGGTCAGTATTTCCAATTATACATATAAAATAAACATTGGGTAATGTTTATTTTCCTTTTCATTAGGTCCATGAAAAGGTGAGTGTTGAGGTGTACAAAATTATTTTATTAAGTCACAATAATTACTTTTGTATTTTTACTTACAGGTATAAATTGAATCCATGGGATCTCGATAATTGAGATGCAGACTCTAAATTGTACAACTAAAAATGTTCTTTTGTGAGGTACATCTCTAAGGACTGATTCTTGATGTCAAGTTTATTTAATCGGAGCATTAGTAGAGACAATGTTCGTACACTTTACGTTGTTACCGCTCTTCAAACATGCCGTAGTAGTACACCATGTGTTGTTGTAGACTTGCCTTGGTTTTAAATTTGTATGCATCTGAATGATGGCATAATGTTTTGTTATTTTAATTGTAAGACTTTTTTCCTCAATAAGTGATTAATTGGCATCCTAGATGCTTGACAAAATGTCAAAGTGAGATATTATAGTTATTTTCACAACCTCTACAAGTAGATCCAAAAGTCCACTTCATTTTTATTATTTTTGCGACACCATACAACACCTAAAGTTCATTTTCTTCTTTAGTTTATTTTTCAGAATAGTAAGACACGGTTTATAAAATTGGAACTGATGTATGCCCATTATTCATTTTTAATGACACTTGATATTTCATTACTTAATTAGCTTGAATGTAATCCCTGCAGATCAACATCGCAGTACAAAATATGGTTCAATGGAAAATGGATCCGAAGAAGGTGGTTCATTTACTCGGATTTCCAGCTAACACTGAGGCTTCAAAATCAACTCGAACGACAAATTGGAATGTATCCTTTATAGCTTGATCCAATCCATATGATCACCTCGACTCTATTTCATAACACTGGTTTATATATAATAGGTTCAAGCTTCAGTAGCAGGAGGAAGGGAAGTCTCAATATTTGAGGGCATTAGAACATTAAATCCATCAGCAGTAGTAGATATGACCATTCCTGGGATTTGTAAGTGCCAGTGAAGTTCTTTTGTCTTTTTATCCCTGATGAGCAAAGAGAAGCTATGGTGGTAAATCTGTCTGGGAATTTAATTCATCTGTTGTTTTTGCTTTAACTGAACCTCCTCTTTTTCATATCTTTTTAAATGCAGGTCCCATATTGTTAGTTGATTATCCCGGGACGACACTGCCAATGTGGAGGCTTTGTGCAGGCTCCATTTAATAGATTATTTTGGGTGTTTATGGTTTTTAAAATGTACCACTATAGAATCGCCATCCTTGAGCAATCTAAGACCGTGAATAGAAAATGAGCCATCATCACATAGACGTATACAATGGAAGTATGCATTTGTGGGGCTTCACTGTAGCTCCTCAACACTGGAAGTATGCCCAACAAATGGACTAGAATCAACGTTCCACGTTGAATCAAATGTTTGTTCCCATAGATGTATACAATTTTGTAGTACCCTGTTACAAGCCTCCCTAAAACATTAGGAATCTATTCTATTGTGTTTATATTTTTAGGTTTGATGTTATTAAGTTACCATTCTCTTTCTCCTGCTCTCTGTGATGTGGATGTGTGAATGTGGGTTGAATTTATGGATGCATTTATGGTTGTTGGATGGTTGTGATTATATAGTTTATGGTGGTTCAAAAGGTTGTTTGTTTATTTTTTTATACTAGAAGATTCACAAGTAAAACATGAGATATATTATTGACATTACCCCAAATTAAATATTATGTCAATTTATGAGTATGAATGTGGATGATAAAAATTTTAATTTCATAATTATGTTACAACTTGCATCATTTTTTTCCTTCTTATATACATGTATACACTGCCTTGAGGTACGTTTTACAAACGCAACCTGATAGTCTCAAGTGTTTCGGTATTATTCTTTTAGTTTTCCTTCTTATATACATGTGCACACTGTCTTTAGGTTTCAATCGAATTTGTTATAAAGTAACTTTTTGGCCAGCTGTGTTGACTTTCATTTTTATATAATCGTTCATAGACAA
This sequence comes from Sambucus nigra, assembly GCA_949130495.1. Lineage (NCBI taxonomy): Eukaryota > Viridiplantae > Streptophyta > Magnoliopsida > Dipsacales > Adoxaceae > Sambucus > Sambucus nigra. Next base: position 547,899,033 of record OX422212.1, on the reverse strand, counting down.
ATGCATTATTTTTTGCTAAGTTGGTGTATTTATATTTTTCCACATGTTGATTTTTTCTCCGTAAATACATCTCTGTGACATTATAGTGAATTAGAGTTCCTGTAGGGATATCATTGCCCGATCCATTAGTGAACGGGATTGGAATTCGCAAGCTTGAAGATGAAATGTTATTACTGATGCTATTGCTACTATTATCAATGTTGATGGTGTTGTTGCTACTGGAAAAGAACCCCCAGGTTGAATAGATTACGCCCATATGGTATGTTATCCACATTATTTTGTATGATTTTAATTCGGTTGACCAATTTTCATGTTTGTGAGTGTAAAGTTTGTGCTTAAGTTTAATTTGATTAAATTGGATGTTTGGGACAACCGATCTCTAATGGTAAAAGTCTACAGTGGGTACACCAAAATTACGAGTTGTGACTTCTCCACTATTGTGTGTTTTACCGTAAGGCATAACTTTGTTTTTTTTTTTAGAAATTTCTATAAGAGTTGAGTAGGTATGTGTGATTTCTGTAACAATTAAGTAGCTTTGTGTCCTATCTATAATAGTTTAGTTACTTTAAGGCATAACTTTTCCAGTTGGGTTGATAACATTCTTCCACATTATGACTTTAACATACACTACTGAATTAACGTGAATCTAGGTCTATTATAGAAGTTGGTATGGTCACATGACTTACATTTCTCATTCTTTCCTTTTTATCATCAAAGTGCACAATAAAGAATTTTGGCAGCATTCTCGAACTAAAGCAGTGTGTGCATATGTTTGGTTTGTTGTAGTATACGTGTGCCACGTCTCAAACAATGAACCAAATCGTGTCAATCCCAAAGTCAAGAACGTTGTTGATCGGTGATTGAGACACTTTTGATGAAATGATATAGCTCTCCTTCCCGCTAGTATATATCTCCCTCTCTCTATGTTTATTTATTTTATCATTCTTTAAAAGAAGTTGTTCAGGTTACTAATTTAGTTTATATTTTATTTTTTGCATTCAAGGTATATGAGGTCCAGCCCCTCGACCAAGTCCAACATTATCCCTACTCTCCTCCTATCTAACATGTACCAACGACTTAATATGATCACTCCCGGATTCGATCCTCGGGGACAACCCCTCGACCGTTGTAAAATCCAAGACCACTTTAAGGATTTTTATGAGGTTTTATTTGAGGAGCTGAGAAAGTAAGCAGTTAGTACAACAGGGCTATCAACAAGGCTATGAGAAAGTATGCAGCTGAGAAAGTATGCAAGAAAGTATACAGGTTTTATTTGAATAGTAACTGAAAAACACCTCATGCGTATGGGCTATCTGCAGGGCCCATGATAGTCACTTTCCAGTGGAACATTCCTTCAGCCATCGGACCAGCACTACAAGAAGTAGGAGGATCCTGATGCAGATCCTTCAGTTCCTTCGGGATATGTTTCAAAGCCACGTCACTTCAGAAATATATAAATATGTTCTTAAAGCCTTGCAACTGTAGTATCCTACACACCTGGGACCAACACTATTTAGTGTTTCTTTGTTTTAACACTCCCAAGCTCCCGTTACTCCCACGTTTAGTTTTTATATGCCTTCGGCCAGTGTTATGACGTAGTGGTACTTTCCTCTGGCTCATTTTTTCGATCTTGACTCCTTTTTCTCTTTTGCCTCTCGATCGGGCTTCATCACCACACCGCTGAACTGATAAGTACCCTTTGTTTTAATGAATACTAACCCATATACCTGAGCTTAGTTTTTATATTATGTTATTTTGAGTTCTTGGATTTTCTGGCTTCATCCCCACAAAACTGATAAATACCCTTTTGATTATTTTTAAACTAAGTAATATTAACATTTGTTGTTTTAAACTAAGTAATACTAGCATTCGATGTTAAGTAATACTAACATTTAACCTATGTAATACTAACATTTGCTGTTTTGGGATCTAAAATTAATACTAACATTTACTGTTTTGGGATCTAAAATTAATACTAACATTTGATGTTTTGTAGGTGCCTTTGAGATTCTCTTTTTATTGTCCCTGTTTTGTAGGTAGCCTATTATGTTTCGTAGGTAGCCTTATTTTGTAGTTTGTCAGTTTATTATCTGTTTTTAAAGGTATGCTTTTTTGAAGTTTCAATAATTTCCTTTTAATATAAATCTGTATTCTGACTAAGGTTAATAGAGCAGTTATAGATCAGTTTATTATATGTTAATTTGATGAATATTTACGTGGGTGATATGGTCAGGTTGTAGGCAAAAAGAAGAAGGCTCCATCACGTTTGTTGCCACCTTTTTCCAGTCTTCCTAAACCAGGACATTAGCTCCGAACTTTGTAAGTGAAATTTGTTAGGAATGGTATTTGGTATGTCACATGTTGTCATTGTTGTTCTACTTTTATTATTAATTACGCATAGTCATTTAATCACTAAGTTGTCATGAGGAGGCAATTGACATAATTTTTTCACCTCCACAACTGTCCAACATCTTAACAGATCTAGATCAGGCCACTGACCTCTGTTTGTGGAACTTAAAACTGACACTAATAAGCGGTTTATGATACGGTAAGTAGAGTGAAGCTGACTAATTCCTTCATAACTGGGAGATGTATGACACGAAAAGAAAATAACAATAAAGGATACGGTAAGTAGAGTGAAGTTGATTATTCTTCATAACTTTTTCGCTGAATGTTGGGTGTTGTTCAGCTTTAATTGTGCATTACTTTAATTCATGCGCTGCCTTTTTTTCTACCAGTTACACAGGTTATTAGGCTATTCATTTTTTTAATGTGATGAGCTGCCCTTTTGTCTAATGTGCAGAAGTTCATTTAATAATGTAAATTTGTGTATTTAAAATTTCTATACAATAAGTCCAAATGACAACATTGAAGTTACGGGAAGTATTGTAGGCATGAGCATTTGGTCAGAGTTAATACTAACGAGTAAAATTGTAGGTTCAGTGCATGCTGATTGACGAAAGCGCGATAATGAGTGTACCAAATACGTGGTTGGCCAGACGCATCAGACAGGTTATACTTCAACCCTATTTATGTTATTACTCTAAATCCTTGCATTGATTTGCCTTATTTATTAATCCTTGACATTTTTACTTAATGTGAATTTTACATAACGATAATAATCATTATTATAATAACTACTATAATAATTATTATTGTTATTATTTGTTTATAGTTTGTACTTGAGGAGCTGATCAGCTAACCAGAAGTGTCGTTGTGCAGTAGCTCCCGTTGTATGGACATTGGCGCCATTATATAAAATACGATGAAAATGAGATCTTTGTTGGGATGGAAGATATGAAACCAATCGATCGAGTATCTGCTATTTCCCTTTTTTCTTCAAAAGTGTTTTCATAAATCAAGATGATGTATGTTGGTAATATTGAAAAATTATTTATTTCTTTCGTAAAATATTTATTTTAGTTGGACTCATTCTATACAATGTTGTTTGGCCCTTGCAAGATGTGAAAGCAACTACAAATGGGTACTTTATATGGTATACATATCTAAATAGACAATGATATTATATTTGAATTACAAGCTATTAGTTTTGTTATTGGTGTATTTTTGTATTTCTTATACAGGGTGGTTAATCCTATAAACAAAGGAAATTTTGCCCAAATTTTTTAAATTGTTTACAATTATTTATTTATATAAAAACATTAGACTTAAATTATACATGACTTGATATTTTGAAAAAATCTCTTCGTGCCTTCAGCCAAAGGGCAATACGCATAACTGTAGGATCTTGAATAGGCGGATGTCGGCTTGCTTACCCCGATATATGAAGAGGGTGCTTCCGTGTCTTGAACCCAGACCAATATCTTTGGCGAGGGCACTGGCCATCGCACCAAGGCACAACTTTATTCTTTTCAAAATTATCAACGTGCCTTGAGGCACGGGCATACCCTAGTATATATATATATATATATATATATATATATGTGTGTGTGTGTGTGTGTGTGCTAAATTTAAAAAAAAAAACTAAATTATACAAAATGATATAAATAAAATTTAAGTTTTTTGACTTTAATCTCATCTATAAAGATGTATTTAGATTCCACTATTATGTATTTTTAAAATTGTAAAAAGTTTAATAACTTTCCAAAATCGATCATAACTTTCGTTTAATTACTCTTTTTTTTTTGTAGACAATGAAACTTGTTTCAAATAGGATTAACAATTAAAAAAATAAAAATATGAAAGTTTTGGCTGATTTGGTGCGAGTTAAATCTAAGTATCTCTAAATATCAAATGTAGTTTTGGCTGTTTCTAATCATTTTGCGGCTCATCTAACCATTTGCGGGATCGCGGTGCTTTCGCAGAGGTGCCGTCAAAATAAATGGTTTCCCACCTTTTTACTTTCAATATTTTTTTCGGCGTTACGAGGGAGAGGCGCTCGTTACTCCAAGAGTCGCCCATACAAGCTAACAATTTCCAAGAGATCTAAAGGTACAGTTTGGCGTATGCTTCCATATCTTGATAACAAATATTTTGAGAGAGAGGGGGGCAAAAGACACCTCATTGGTAGTCAAAAACTCAGTGCTGCCTTGGAGATATGTCCATATAGAAACTGCGCGGTAGTTTACTGACTGTAGATGATGATTGCGGCACACGCATATATATATATATATATATTAATTAAAGACCAGTGGCCGCTGTCCAACTTATGACCTTTTTTGTTTGGACAGTCCACTCTCTTTTTTTATTCAATTATTCTATTTTACTTTCACACTAGGGATTTAAAATTTGCATTGGTTTGTTAATAAATGACATAGTTCAATGTCATCAAAATAATAATTAAGAGTTATGTTACCTCTTACAAATTATTGGGTAAGATAACATTTAATAAAAACCAATACATATTGTGGCAGGATTTAACTTTTTCATCTTTATGTGATTAAATTGGGGTAGTTAAATAATGAAGATATCAACAGGTAAAAAACTGAGATTTTAGCATACACAAAATTTGGGTGGTCTGAAAATTATTCCCCCTCTACAGCAAACGTCCTACCATAAAAATATATTTGGGTTACAAAACAAACAATCTCACAAAGAAAAGTGGCTAGGTTCACTCTTGGACTCTCTTAAGAAGAATTTCCTTGACACAAGTGAGACACCCATTCTCTCAAATTCTCTCTTAAGTTTGTACATTCTTTAATTGTCTTGGAATGAATTGAAAGAAATACCCACAAACCCTTTTAGAGGAAATGCACGAGGCATCTAATCTCTATATACTATAAAATGCAAAACAAAGCATTTATGAGCATTTAAGACTCCTCTTCATTCAGAGTGTCCACGTGGCACTATATATTTTATACTTTTATAAAATACTATACTGGCAATTTAATAGATGCATTGAACTATTAAGTTTTCTCTCTCTTTCAATTTAATCCATCTACAAAATCAAGTCAAAAACAATAAAGAATGATACATTTCTTTCGTCCTAATATATAAACATTATTTTTAACTGCTGCCAATCGACATGGTCATCACCATAGACTTCCCCAAAGACCCCAAACCTTCTCCTGAACAAAGGGTTGCACATATGTTAAATCGCCGCCAAAGTTCTCAACAGGTAATTTTCTTCTTTTCTTTCGTTGATTAATTGGTTTGTTAAGATTAGTAGGGTTTGGAGGTTCCCCACTATTGATAAACCATTTGATTTCTTTCTTTTTTGGATTATTTCTTTAACACTGTTTTTTATAACCATTAAATTATATAAAAGCAATGTTTTTCTAAAAAAAAACAGTTTATAATTGTTAAAAGGTTCTTTTATAAACTGTTTTTTTAACTTTTCTATAAAATTAATTTTTTACATAAAACGTTAAAAACATTAAAAAAAAAGTTGATATAAAAACGTTCAAAACACTATATTTAGCTGCTTTTTTTATAAACGTTAAAAAATAGTTTATATAAACCACTATTTTTTTTTAAAAACACCGCTTTTAAAAACGTTACAAAACACTAATTTTTTAATTGCTTTTTACAAACGGTCAAAAATATTTTATATAAAAACGCTTCTTTTTTTTTAAAAAACACTGTTTACTAAAAACATTAAAAACACTCTTTTTATAAACGTAAAAAAAATATTTTATATAAAAACACTTTTTTTAAAAAAACAGTTTATATAAAAATAATATTTTTAAATTTTTTTTATAAACGTGAAATGGTTTTTAATAAAACTTTTTTAACGTTTTTTTTATAAATCAATTTTTTTTATAAACATGTTAAAAAACAGTTTATATAATAACGTTGAAAAATTCTGTTTTTTAATGTTTTTAACATTTTATATGAAAACTGTTCATATAAAAAATTGTTTTTAATAGTTTATAAAAACATTTTTTTTAACATTTTTGATGTCTTTTTATAAAAAAAAATTGATTTTATAAAAAACAATTAAAAAGAGTTTATTAGAAAACTTTTTGATGTTGATAACTGTTTAAAAAAAAGGTTTTTGTATAAGCAGTTTTTTAATGTATATAAAAAACGGTAAAAAAAATAGCGATTTTTTGTTTTTTTAACCTTTTTAAAAAACAGTGTTTATAACAGAAAGTGTTTTTATATAAACTATAAGAGTTTTTCTCTCTCTTATCTCTCTTATTCTTACTTTCTCTCTTTTTTGGATTATTTTTTTAACACTTTTTTTAAACGTTAAAAAAACACTATTTTTTATAAACATCAAAAAACAATTTATATAAAATCAATGTTTTTTAAAAAAATCAGTTTATAATCGTTAAACAGTTTTTTTATAAATAATTTTTTTAACTTTTTTTATAAAATTATTTTTTTACGTAAAACATTCAAAAACAGTTGATATAAAAATGTTAAAAAACACTATTTTTTATAAATGTTAAAAAACTGTTTATATAAACCACTATTTTTTTAAGGAAAAAACACTGTTTTTAATAAACATTACAAAACACTGAATTTTTAACTGTTTTTTTTATAAACATTCAAAAACAGTTTTATAATTCTATTTAAAAAAATGTTGTTTTTATATAAACCATTTTTTAATATTTTTTAAAATTGTTCTTTTTTTTTAAGAACAATGCTTTTACATAATTTTTTTTAACGTTTATACAAAAAACTGTTAAAAAAACAGTGTTTTTAATGTTTTTATATTAAGTGTTTTTTACGTTTTTTATTTATTCATATAAAGAATTGGTTTTATGAAAAAAGTTGAAAACAATTTACAAAAAAACTTTTGACATTCATAAACTGTTTTTTATAAGATTGTTTTTATATAAAGTTTTTTCAACGTTTATAAAAATAGTTAAAAACAATATTTTTTAATGTTTGTAAAAAAAAGTGCTAAAAAAAGTTTGTAAAAAAACCTTTTGATTTTGTAAAACTTTTTGATTTAAAAAAAATACTTAATAAAAAAAGTGTATAAAACTTTTTCATTTTATAAAACTTTCTCATTTTATAAAAAAGTGTTAGTAAAAAAAGTTTTACTATTTAAAACAATAAGATATAATGTAAAATTTGTTTTAATACACTAATAAATACTTATACTAATGGGTTAACTGACCATCAAACTAGCTAACTAACATTTTTTTGTCGATTTTGTATCCCAAACGAGTAGAATGTAAGCAAATGGAATAAAACTCTAAATAACTATTGGACCCCAAATATTAAAAGATTCTTACAAAATTGACAAGGAGCAAAAATGAGTTCGTCACTCTTTTTCACATACACCGGGAGAAAAGGTTACGATAGCAAGCCCCTCCCCCGCCGGAGAGCCTCCAGGACAAGGAGGCGGCGATCAACCATCCACTCTCGAGATTCATATTGATCAATCGATCTCCGCGTCCTGCCAGTTCGCTAAGTAGACTCACTCTACCGAGGGGCAACAAAGGCTGGAACTATTCCTGCCAAAAACAAGGGATAGAATAGACTGTGATTTTGTTTAAGTATAATGTGTTATGTGAAGATTGAAATAGTGTTTTTGTTAAGATAATTTCGATTGAATCTTTATATAGAAATGTGAGTTTAATTAGTTAGAAGCATATGATGTGAATTTAGTTAGTTAGAAGCATATGGTGTATGTTGTTCTATTTTAAAGGAAGTGAGGTATGCTTCCATGTTTAATAACATTGTTTTTTAAATAAAATATATAATATTCCTTTTTGGATTTTTCTCTTTTTATATTGGGATTGCACAATTATTTTTGTGCTTTGTTATAAGGTTTGATATTTTTATTTTGACTCATTTTTATATTTTTTTATACAAATTATACCCTTTATGCTTTATTTTCTTAACACACAAGTTCTAATTGTTTGTCATTTCTGTCTATCATGTCCATGATACTATTCATTATATTTTTCAAAAATTAGGGGTTAAAGTATAATTTATGTAAAGTTGATTAAGTGCCTAAGTAAAATATTTTGATATATATATATATATATATATATATATATATATATATATATGATAGTAATTATCGTGAGTATATATGAGTGTCCATTTTCTCTCCATCTATTATTAATTAATACTTATATGATGTGTCAAATAGACATAAAAATATAATTATGTCTTAAATAAAAAAAGTATCTCGGTGTTTAGTGTATACTAATCATATAACTACCATCTCTACTAAAAAATATAAATATGTAGTTGATTTGTAATTTTAAAATAGGGTCATGTTCATATGTCCCAAATTTTTTATTCATTTTTTCATCTCATATTAACATTAGTTTAAATGTAATGATAATATTATTTATGTGGCATATATTTTACGAATAAAACTATACCACGCTCGCGCATCGCGCGGGGTTTAAAACTAGTAACATAATATAATTTTGGTATCTCTTTAGAGAGAATTGACACATGTCCACTCACATTAGGTTGCCACGTGGCGTATCTAATAAATGCTACCCATTAAAGTAGAGACTATTTTTAATTTCAAAGATTCATGTATAGACTCCTCGGTTTCTACCTCTCTTTATATCTCCTTAAATTCATCCTTCCGCTCCAATTCATGTTCACGAACCTTCCTCTATTTTTCTGGTCCCAACTCTTTCCTCACGCCATCGCCAACTTCAAGAAATAAACTGTTGAAATTCCATTAGGGTATATATATAGTTGCGGTCGTTTGGTATGCTTTTGTTGGTGGTAACCTGGATTTAGTTTAGTACCTTGAATCTGATCATATCCTCTCTCTCTCTCTCTCTCTCTCTCTCTCTCTTTGCAAATCTGCTGCATCATTATAGTGCTTTACACATGGAAAGTTAATGAATACATTTTCCTCTATATTCATATATCTATCCCATTCTCAGCCCTTCTACATTCTTAAGAACATATGTTTAATTTGCGGTATATTTTTCTTTCCGCTCTTTTTAATATTTTATTTAATTTGTTTCCATTATTATTTATAAGATGAATTCACTCGAAATGATGGTTCACAAAACATCTGTTATAATTGTGTGTTTTGTAGCAAATTTTCTTTATTTTTAGTCAAATATAAAATAAGATTGCGAAATCTACAACAAAATATTTATTTTCTTTAGCTAATATTTTTTTTTGGAAAAACACGGAGTGCTATTTTTTTTTTGAAAAAAAAGCAAATGTAAATGAGATCAGATGTTACTATTTTTTTCTTCACTATTTGAATATAACTGAAAGTTGAGAGTTTTAAGAGGGTATTCTATATTGCCTATAGACTTTGGGATATAATCTTGAATCAATTTCGGCATGTTGCATAGCTTATAAATTTCTATTGCTTTAAAGTATGTTCCTAATACTAACAAAGTTTAGAAACAACAATTGATTCAAATGAACTTTCATTTGGATACTAGCAAAGTTTAGAAACAACAATTGATTCAAATGAACTTTCATTTGGATTTAAATGGAAGAGGAAATTATAGACATTTATAATAGAAGCAAAATACCATATTTCCTATTCTTTTTTTGGTTTCACCTTGATTTATGACATGTAAGCAGGAATTACCCTTCGATTTTGTGTTACAAGTATTTTTTTAAAATTTAAGAAATATGTATGTATATATTAATTTTAAAAAATAAAATTATAGCAATTGATATAAAGAAAATTTTAAAGTGCCCGCGCATCGAGCGGGGTTGAAATCTAGTATACTATATATTGAATGATTTTCATGAAAAGAGAAAATTTCTCTTTGTGAGAGCCACAAGTCCTTAATTAGATAATCATATTTTACTTTTCTAGAAGGGGGGATACACCAACAATCTCCCCCTCTAGACATGCATGATGCAAATTTGCAAAATTCATGTTTGTCCCTAGATAAGGACATTTTTCCTAATATCTTTAACATTGTAATAAATATAAATCTTCTTAAGTTGAAGCTACTTGGATTTTAATACATAATGTATCCTGTAATATCTCATGTTAATGTGTTCGACCTTAAACGAAAACTCGGATTTTTGCTTATATTAAGTGGATGGCACTATGGTTGTTGTCACGGGAAAAAAATTCAATTCCGAATTTTCACACCTGCGATGCGTTTACACCGAGTAAGCAACAGTTTTAAACAAGCAAGACACACATAAATTAAAGTTAGGCACACTCAGATTTATGGGAAAATAATTCCAACCTTAAATTTTATTAGTCAACAAATACAAGGAACCCTACAAAAACGTCCAAGCTTTTTCTACCTAGATTTGCAAGCAAAAAGAGCTTAAATACAAGAGTTTACAATGCAGTTGACAACCCCAACTACTAGGACAAGTGTCTCAATAACAAGGCTGCCAGATTTTTGATGAAACTATCTTCAATAACTATTGTACTAGCTCTCTAACAGGTGTCCCAAGAAGTTACCCATGATCTATATAAACACAACAAACACATTCCCATTTTTACACCTGTTCAGCCTAGTAACTTCCGTGAAAACTACCCAAAATCATTTTTAGGCAAGCATAACCACTCCTCGAAGTCAACCAATAATCATTCTCACAAAATTAAGACAATGCCACCTCAAAATAAGCAACTCAGCCCGTTTATTCAACCCATGCGAAAAAACGAGGGTGACTCAGGAAATTTTCTCGATCATGCTCTAAAACCATGCACAACCAAACCCCCATTCCATCATTGAATATTCCACATATGCCCACAAAGTTTCTATGAGCCTAGGAGCACTCAAGGCTGAAACCCAATTCTTCCTCAGGAGGACCCCCTATATAGTACCTTTTAACTAAAAATCAATAGTGGTAGCAGTAGACATTGACTGTCATAAGTGCGAGATTGCTCACATACTCCCAACAACTTGCCAAAGTGAAACTAAGACTTGCGTGTTGTCACGCCCATAACCTAGGTTAAGTTAGGGTGTGACAAACCCTCTCTCACTCGAATTGACGACATCATCATCAAAACTGAGTCCAAATACCAGGGAATCAAGTTCTCAAACTGCTAAAGTTTTGTATCTTTCTCCCACGTCACTTCCTCGTTTGCCTTCCCTTTTAGATTCATAAGATAGAAAGTTCTTTTATTCTTTCTGCTTTCCCCTTTAGTTTGGTGGTCTAGGATTCTTGTGACAACGTCTAAGTATTGCTGCCTAACCATAAGAGAAAACCTAACCCGACTTACATGATTAGGGTATGATTTGTCTTCATTGAAATGCTTCAAAAAACTAACATGAAAAAAAGGGTGTAGCTTGAGTCTAGACGATAACTCAAGATGATACGTTAACCTTCTTATTCGCCTTGTGATCTTAAAAGGACCATCATACCGCTAAATTAGCCTTTTGTGAGCCATTTTTTGGCTGAATTTCTTCCAAACCTGTAGAGTAAGCTTCAATATTACCATATCCCCAACATCAAATTCCATCTCTTGCCTTCTTTCGTCTGCCCACTTCTTCATTCTCCTTATCGACTTAGCAAAAATATCATTTGCTTCTTCATCCCTCTCATGCCTTCCACGTGCATAGAGGTAGGCTATCGAGCAATGCCCTTGGAATTTATGTTTTGCCAATTCATGCGGGGTGAGAGGTTTCTTCCCGGTTGCAAGCTTGAACGGACTCTGCCTCGTTAATAAAATTTTGATGAAGATTATAGAAGAATTGCAGCACATCAAGTAACCCAACCTAGTTTTGTTGGTTGGCGATTACATAATTTCGCAAGTGCTCCTCTAACAATACATTTATCATCTTCGTTATACCATCTGTTTGAAGATGATTTGTTATAGAGAACTTCAATTGTGATCCCAATAACTCAAACAATGTAGTCTAAAACCACCCAGTGAATCTTGCATCTCGATCTCTAACGAGGTCACTACTTTAAAACATGCCTAAAGAACGAGCCCACTGCCACTTTTTCCGAACAGACCTTCGAATCCAGAATGAATGTCGCATACTTAGAAATGAACAACTATTACCATAATCGAAGTGAAGTCCTGCGACTTTAATTAACCCATTGATAAAATCCATAGAAACAATCTCCTAAGCCCTTGTGGGAATGGGAAGAGGTTCCAAAGTTCCCCCTATTTTTTTCCTTTCCATCTTGTCCTGCTGGCAAACCAAACACGTTCTAACATACAACTTAACGTTATCTTCCATTATGGGCCAGTAATAAATTTCAGATAATAAGGAAAGAGTTATGTCTTACCCTGGATGACCTGCGCACAGTGCATCGTGAGTCTCCTTCAGTAACCTCGATCGGATTTCCCCAGTTTTTGAAACATAAGGCATATTCCCTTTTGTGTAGATCACACCATCATGTACCCAAAATCTGCGAGTCACATCATTATTAACCTGCTGTAATAGCACACTTATAATAGAATCTTCTATACTCTTTTCTCTTATTTGAAGTAGCAAATCACTTACAATCTGGGAAAGCATGATAAGTATAGAGATACTTGTTGAACTGAATTCTGCATCATCATGCAAATTCTATTGTATACTCAGCACACTTACTACCTAATTTTCCCTTCCCAATTTATATAATAAGGTATAATTGAATATGGACATGAAATCTTGGCACCTAGCATACTTCATATTCATCTTTTTTATTGAGCTGAAGCAACCAGTAGCAACGTTGTCCATATAAATTAAAAAATGACACCCCAATAAATAATGCCTCCAAGTATGGACGCAATGTACAACTATAGTCATTTACTTATCATGAAACGAATATTTCCTTTCAGTATCCTTCAACTTCCTTCTTTCAAATTCCACCGAATGTCCATCCTCCACCAAAACACAACACAAAGCAAATTTTAATGGATCGATACAAACTTTAAACATTTGCCAATGTCTGGAAGTCGCAGAATTGAACGTCAAGTCACTGCCGCCTTTAACTTGTCGAATGACTCCTGGCATTCGTAGGATAAATTCAAAGATTGATCTTTCAGTAAAAGGTAAGTAAGGCACGAAACCTTCTTCAATAAAACATTATAAATTTCCTATAATAGTTGGCCAAACCTAGGAAACTCCTCAATAATTATGTCACCTTTGAGGGTGTTGGCCATTCAAAAATAGCATCAACTTTCTTAGGGTCTGTCTCCACTGTCTCTTTAAAAATCAAATGGCGAAGGAACATGATTTCCTTCTGACCAAAGTCGTACTTTTATTGTTTCAAGTACAGAGTTGCCTCATGAAAATTTTTAAGTGCAATACAAAGGTGTTCAACATATTATTCTAAATTATTACTATACACCACTATATCATCCAAGTAAATCAGAATAAAATCATCCAAATAATCTTAAAATACATTCTTCAACAAGATACAAAACGTTGAAAGAGCATTAGTTAAGACGAAAATATTACTACGAACTCAAATGAACTATACCTTATGACACAAGTAGTCTTTGGCTAATCTCTTCTGCAATCCAAACCTGATAATAGCCCAAATGGAGATCCATCTTTGTCAAGTATTTGGCCTTGCCCAAACGACTAAAAAATCTTCCCCCGTAATTGGAATCAAGTAATTATTCTTTACCCGTAACTTTGTTCATTTCTCGATGGTCCACCCATATCTTCATTGATCCATCTTTCTTCCGTTGAAATATGATTGGAGCACCATAAGGTGATTTTAAAGGCTAAATCTTCCCTAACTTTAAATTATTTGTCAATTACTTTTGTAACTCAACTAATTTAGTATGAACCATTCGATAGGGATCCATTGCAGGAGGTATTACTCCTTGAAGCAACTCAATGGTATGATTAATTTCCCAAGGATGAGGTAACTCAGCGGGGAGTTTATTAGTCATTACATCCTTAAACTATTCTAAAAGAAATTTGACCAGTTCAGGTACACCCCCATACATCTGCTCTTTCTCCTTAAACAACAACCCTAAATAAGTTTGATCACCCCTCTTAATTCCATCCTTCACTTGTAATGCGAAGCATGTTTCAACTCCATTATAGGACTTCGTTAAAGAAACAAAATAAGGACGGGGCACGTCCATTCTCAACAAGCCCTAAAAATGAGGCGTCATCGAAATCTTAGCCTTTGTAAAGAATTCTATGCCTAGAATGACTTGAAAATTATCCAAAGGAACAACCATAAAACTGCAACTACCATGTCATTCTTTAACTTTGAGATAAAATTCCTTCGCCATAACACCAACTATATTCTCCTCTGAATTTATTTCCTTGATTTTACTATTGCCATTCGTCAACGATAATTTCAGATGTTGCACTTCCCGATCAGAAACAAAATTATAAGTGGCTTCGGTATCAACATTTGCATGAACAACCACGTTATTCATCTGAATTTAAACATACATCAACCCTATTCCAGTCATTAGAGTCTCTTCTCGATAAATAATATTGAGAAGTTGAAGAGGATTAACCCGTGAATGCTCATATCCCTTGTCATCATCATTTTTCGCAGCTAATGTATTTGACTTCTCATTCTTTGGATAGTTCTTTGCGAGATGGGGACCTTAAAAGATAAAGTACCCTTTATTCTTAGAAGAGGATTTATTATTAGGTTTAGGAGCATTGGAACTGGTAGAACTAGTATCATTACCCTTCTTCCCGTTCTCCCATTTTAACTTCTTCTATTCCTTACCCTTGTGATTACCACCTTCCTTATCCGTTGAACTAGTCTACATATTGTAATCCACTAAAGCATAAACATCAACCATCTTTACAGGCAAGTCTTTAATAACTTGCCAACGTAGGTTGGCTTGTGCTAAATTCTCAAAGCCTTTCATGAATTTAAAAACCATGTATCCATCTCACATGTTCTTGATATCTAACAGTAAGGAAGAAAATTGCTTAACATACTCCCTCACATAACGTGTTTACTTAGAATGGTGCAGGTTGTCACGATCTTGGCAAATAGTGTTTGTAGGGAGAAATTTTTTCTTAACTTAAAAAACTAACGATTCCATGTCGTAATTTGAGGACGAGATATGTCATATGTGCATGTTCTCCCCCATAATTTTGCATCTCGAGTAAAAAACATACTTGTGAGATCAACCATCTCCGTATCTCACATCCGGACTGCTTTGAAGTAGTGAGATATATCCCAAAGAAAATTTTCAACTTGTTTGGCATTACGACCACTAGAAAACAGTTTTGGTTTAGGAACATTCATCTTAGGTAACAAATCCATCATTCTGCCACTAACGCTACAAAAAGCCATCTCAATAACTTGATTTCTCCATCAATTTAGTACAAATAAGGCCAGTAATCCTTTGCAACATCGCCTATCTCAGTATTAATGGCGGAATGTGCATCTTTGGACTATTGCACATGATCTTACCAAATCCGCCTATGTTTTCAAACTCCACACGCATTTGTTAAGGACGTGCATGAAGTGAAACGATTTCAACAACGTTAGGTGAAGGGCCAACGGGTTCCTCTAACCTTATTACACATTCCCTCAATTTTGGTGTACTTCCACCGACCATTGCAACGCAAAATGATCAAAATTAGTCTCTAATATTAATTGTCGCAGGAATTTTTTTTATAATCCAATTTTCCCCATCCATTTACACTAAATGAACTATCAATTTTGAACAATAAAAACACACACGTGAATTAAATTTAGGCACACAAATATTTATGGGGAAAATAACCCAACCTTATATTTTATTACTCAACAAATAAAAGGAACTGTACAAAAACGTTCAAACCTTCTCTACCCAGATTTATAGACAACAAAAGCTTAAATACAAGAGGTTACAATGCAGTTGACAACCCTAAATTCTAGGACAAGTGTCTAATAATAGCATGAAACTGCCTTCAATAAATGTTGTACTAGTTCTCCAATAGGTGTCCCAGGCGATTACCAATCATCTCCACGAACCTAGTAAATGCGTTCCTATTTTTACGCATGTTCGGCATAGTAACTTCCATGAAAACTACCCAAAACCATTTTTGGACAAGCATAACCACTCCTTGAAGTCAACCAATAATAATTCCCACGAAATTAAGACAATATCACCTCAAAATAATCAACTGAACCTGCTGATGCAATGCATGCTACAAAATGGGGGTGACTTTGAGAAAATTTCCCAATCAGGCCCTAAAACCATGCACAACCAAACCCACATTCGGTCATTGGAGATCCCACATATGCCCACGAAGTTTCCACGAGCCTAGGAGCACTCATGGCCAAAACGCAGTTCTACTTCAGGAGGACCCCCTATATAATACCTATTAATGAAAAATCACTAGTGGTATTTGTAGACATTAAGTGCCATAAGTGCGAGGTTACTCACATACCCCAAACAACTTCAAATTACATAACCCACTTTGTTCTAGTTGCACGCCTTAGCCAAAATGAAACTAAGCCATGCGTCCGTGACAGTTTCCATAATAAAAATATACTTATGTTTATTTTTCCCCAACTCTTGTGGGAAACTTTTCATTTATAGGATTTTTATGGAAGTTACTAGGTGATCTGAATGATATCCAAACTAATTTAATAATTATAGAAAGTATACAAAAATATAAATATTAATATAAAAAATAAATACTTATAATGATTGGATATAGATTTTAATGATTGAGGCAAGTGTTCAACACTTTGTCCTTAAGATGGAATTTGCCTCATAACAGTGCTCAATGGACTCAATGACAATGGTCTCTCGGGATACAAAAATTGACTTCTTGTAATAGCAACACTTTAAATTGTAAGAAACTAGTGAACTAACAATGAAAAACTATCTTTTATTACTAAATGAGATAGACAAACTTTGATAGGAAATTATTTGTAATACCCCATTTTTATGTCATTTATTTCATTGTTAAATTAATTATTTAATATGGATGAATTGTTATTTCATATGACATGCGGTGTGTCATTTTGTGATTTGAGATGTTGGACTTTCGATATTGTTGGGATTTTATTCTTAAAACCATACATGACAACTACTTTTAAGTAAAAATATGTCATTTTCATTTTGAAATACGAATCATGGTTACGGGAATGCTTTATATTTTATTAAAATATATTACTTGTAACTTCGGGTTGATCACGAGGTGATTGGAATTCCAGTTCTAGAACTATTGAACAGTTCACAATCTAGATAGGGAGTTGACATCCTATTAGAAAAGTTACGATGCAGTCCTATTAGTTTATCTCAAAATAAGGTAACTCGTATGATGGTTCGAGAACTTGTGCGATAGTTCAACAAATGATTATGATCGATATATTCATGGAATATATGGAACATGACCACCCATGAGATTAGTGTTTAAGGGCTATCTTGATTAGACTCGGGCAATATCACACCATTTTCAAAGGGTGTATAGATTCTTAACCCTGAGAATTATGTATGGGGATTGGAATGATTATGTGATTGTTACTTTGATTGCTATGTGTGTGATTCAATTTTGGATTGAATCAAATGATCTCCACATATTAGGTAATAATTATGTGAGTAGTTATGATATCGTAAATCATAGGAATCCACGTCCGGGGATACCTTGGATTGTGATAACCCCTTGATAGACTCATAAGATTCGTTTCCACCATTAAACCTGATCAGTATAGTTATTTATAATCTGGTGGAGAAGCAAAATAAGTTAAGTCTAAGAATCAAGGAATTGACTAGATTTTGGTTAAAGTCAATTTGCGAAAAAATGATTTTACCAAATTAGTATCGAAATCTTAACGCGGGGAATCACATTATGCACCATCATCAACTTTGCAAATAAGACCTCATTATATCTGAGTCATTTCTGAGATAATTTAATTAGAGTGGTATCATAATTATTTAGTGAAATCAATTATGATTAAATCAAGGGAGGACATAAAATTACGATAAATGTAATTTAGGATTTTTAAGTATTTATTTGGATCTAATTTAATTATTTCTCCCGAGTCCCTATTTTAGTCAAAATACCTAAGCAGTCAGTCCCATACTCTCCTGAAACCCAATTTAGTCCTAACCTAACTTTTATAATTATATATATAGGTTTGGGAAGGGGTGTTATCATATTTAACAAGCATTTGGGTTTGAGTCGGTGATAGAAAATACTATTCACATTTTTTGTGAAGGAGTCTAGAGAGAGACCACCATGTCTCAAGTTTTAGCAATAGTTTTCATCTCAAAAGGTGTCCACACACCTACTTGACTTTAGAGAGGATCATACATTGGATGATCCTAAAGTTAAGAAGGTTTAAGAAAGCATTTGGATATACAAAACAAGGCATCCCTAATCTACAACAAATACTTTTCTCCCCATCGGATTGCAACCGGATTCGCAAATGCATTATGTTCTAAGTCCTAGGTTTGTTCTTCAAACCTAGTTATTGGTGTTACCATTTTCCCATGTTTGATTATTCAAAGTTTCATGGATGAAATGTTTTATTCTGCACATATCAATACCCAATAATTGGTATCAGAGCCTTTGGTTTAGATTAGTCATCCATTAGAAAGGCCGATATTGTTTTAACAAGAAAACCTTAGTTTTGCATGTTATGGGAATGGTGTATCATTGTGTATGCTTTCGTACTAACATGGTTTTGTAGAGATTGTTCGTATATAACCCTTCCATCATGATCACACATTTATTTTCTGTGTGAATGGATCCTATGGTGGTTTATCCGTAGTTATTTTTCTGTCTTTTTATTTGATATAGTTGGAATAATTGAGTTTTGTAATTATTATTATCAATGTTTTTGGAGGCGATGAAGAAGGGTTGTAATGTTTTAAACACTTAGAATCATGTATAAGGGATGGTTTTAGTGTTTGGAAAAGTTTCATGGAGGTTTATGAAGTTTTAGAGTGGCTATGGAGGTTTTTTCATGCGAATCCGAGAGGAAGAAGAAAACCAGGACTTATAAGGTCGATCGATTTGATCCTTCGGTGACAACCCAATCATTTTTCTTTCAAGGGTATTTTTTATGGTGTTTTCGCAGTGGTTCTTCCCCAGATTATTTTCTAAACATGGAGGATGATTTTTTAGTGTTCAAGACTCTCAAGAACTCTTTTCTTTGATGAAGCCTAGTTCAAGTTGGACTTTTGCCCATAAGAAAGTCTTCTATAACAAGGACTCTTGGACTTGAAGAGTCTTACTTCAAAAATAAATCTAGGCTATGATGGA
Source organism: Sambucus nigra (assembly GCA_949130495.1). Taxonomy (NCBI): domain Eukaryota; kingdom Viridiplantae; phylum Streptophyta; class Magnoliopsida; order Dipsacales; family Adoxaceae; genus Sambucus; species Sambucus nigra. The sequence goes on along the minus strand of OX422212.1, from coordinate 547,879,555 downwards.
AAGGGTATTTATATTTTTATTGCATCTATTTATTTAATTTCTTATCTGTCAATATTTTATCATGTTACATAACTCGTGTGCTAATTAATTGAATAATTAATAACACCCAATTTTATGGAAAACATGGATTATTATTATAAGACTCGCCTAGATCACCGATTTTATGGACACCCTATCTCTCTGTCTCACGTAAACCCTATCTAGGGTTTGCATGCCCCCCCCCCCCCACCTGCCTCCCTCATGGGGGTAAACACTTGTTCCCTCCCTACTTTATCCCCAAACAATCTCAACACTAAAGCCTACAACACAAATAATCTTCATGCTAATCAAGCAATACAAGGAACTGATAAAAATTAGCCACGCTCATTTGCTCAAGTCCTAGGGTCTCAAAAGAATATAAGTTATGATTTGCAAAAGATATCATCCTACAATGGACAACCTGTTATTCTCTACGAAGAATCAACTTTGCAAGAAATGGCCTCACCATTCAAACATACAATTATTGGGAAGTTCTTACATGGACGTCCATCAATTGATGATTTTCGTAAATTCTTCTCTTCATTACATTTTAAATCCTCCTATCATATTGGTCTCATATATCAAAAACATATATTGATCAAATTAAATCATGTTGAGGATTATCACAGACTTTGGCTTAAAGATACTTGGTTTATTCATAGTTACCCCATACGAATTTCCAAATGGGATATAGAGTTTCATCCCAATAAATAATCCTCAATTGTTCCTTCATGGATCTTTGTGCCCCTCTTACCTATCCACTTGTGCAACCATAATGCTTTTTTTTCAATTGCTCAAGTCATTGGTACTCCTCTTAAAGTGGATAATGTTACTGATTCATTAGCAAGGCCCAGTCAAGCAAGGGTGTGTGTTGAAGTAGATTTAAAGAAAACTCTACCATCTACAGTTTGGATCGGTAATAAAGACAAAAAAAGGATTTTGAAAACCAATTGTGTATGAAGATGTTCCCCCCTTTTCTTCTAGTATGAAAAGAAATGCCACTTACAAGATAGTTGTTATATGAAGAAGTTGGATGCAAACCACAAAGAAATGACACACAATCAAATGGAAAAGAAGAAAGAGTCTAAAAAAGAGTGAATACATAAATATTTTAGAAATTTTGAAGTAGGCAAACCAGTAACAAATAGAGAAGATGGATAAATAATTATAAAAACTCATGCACAAAACAATGTGAGTAAGCAACTACCCATAATCTCCTTTATGATCAAGAAGCATAAAGCTGTACCACAAGAAGGAAATGAGAAGTCAGGAGATAGAGCCATAATGAAACAAGTGGAGCCAATTTATGAAGAAAATAGAGAAAATGAAAGGGATCTGCATAATGGTGTGGCAAACATTCAGTAGTTAGAAGGAAATAAGGAGGAACATATTCAAATGGTGATTTATAATAATGGAAAAGATGATGGCATGAACTTGGAGAATAATACAACTGCCTGCCCTAATAAGAATGATGAAATTCATACGAAAGACAAAGGCTATAACATTCAACATTAACCTCCCAATCAAGAAGATGGGAATAATTAAGAAACTCAGGTGTTTACAAAGGATTAATACTCCAGTGGAGATAAAAACTATTCATACTTCCTCAAAGTTGTTAAATGAAAACATAAGAGAATGAACATCCAAATAATAAAAAAGAAGGATGCAGACTGGGTAGACACAAGGGAGGAGATCCACTCGACTGCTATAGATTTCTTCACAGAATACTTTCAAGCAGGAGAGGTCTATGAATCTAACAGTACTACCCAAGTTCTGGATGTCATTTCTAAGAAAGTAACTAAGGAACGGAATAAAAATTTAGTCCAATGGCCAACTACATAAGAAATGGAGAATGCAGTCAGGGGCCTAAATGCTAAGAGTAGTCCAGGAGTAGATGGTTTTGATGGACAGTTCTTCATTTCCTTCTAGTAGGATATAAAAGGAGATCTCTTAAAGGTAGTCCATGCCTTTTTCGCAGGTAATTGTCTCCCTAGAATTTGTACCACCACCAAAATTGCTTTAATTCCTCAAGTGGATCACCCTCAATCATTTAATGACTTTAGACTTATAAGTATGTAGAACTTCATTAACAAAATTTTCTCTAGAATCTTAAATGATAGAATCTCCCACTTACTTCCATCTTTAATTTCCCCAATGCAAACTGGCTTCATAAGAGGGAGATCAATTATTGAAAATGTATTATTAACTCAAGAATGCATGTATAGAATCAATTCAAAAAAATGAGCGGCAACATTATCCTAAAATTGGATATGTCAAGGCCTATGATAGAGTATCATGGCGTTTCTTAATTAAAGTTATGAGGAAAATGCGATTTTGTTAACAATTGTTGGACTTAATTTGGAGAGTAATCTCTAATACTTAGTTAACTATTATGGTGAATGGGGAAGATGTGGGATATTTTCATGCCTTTAGAGGATTAAGGCAAGGGAATCCTCTATCCCCAATCCTTTTTATAAGCATGGCAGATGTTCTATCTAGGAATTTGCATGAGTTAGTAATGTATCCATGATAAATTTGATATAAAATGCCAATAGGAAGCCCCAAATTTAATCACCTCTCATTTGCTGATGATCTTATCCTATTTATCTCTGGAATGAAAAGAAGAATTAATAAGATAATGAAAGTTTTTAGTACTTATGAGAAATATTTAGGCCAATTGATTAATAGAAATAAAAGTTCAATGGTAGTATCTAATAAGATCTCTCCCATCTCCTTAAATTTCTTGAAGTAGTGTAAAAAAATGTAGATAGAAAATATCCTATTGCCTACCTTGGGTTCCCTTTGTATAGTGGAAGGAAAAGAATAATAATTTTTGAGGATATGGTGAAAAAGATGAGACATAAGTTAGCTGGATGGAAAGTTAAAACCTTGTCTACAGAGGGGGGGGGGGGGGGGGGAGGTAAGTTTTTCTAATCAAATCACTCCTAGTGTCAATGCCTATGTACTTGTTAACAACTCTAAGCCCTACTAAGGAAATTATCAATCATTTGAATGGTTAAATGGAAAATGTTTTTGGGGGATCAATCCATGGGGAAGATATGCATCATTGGTGCAAGTGGGGATTGATTACTAGGCTTATTCAAGAAGGTGGATTACGGATAAGAAATTTAGAAGATATTACAAACTCTTTGAGTATGAAACTTTGGAGGAATTTTTGATCGAAGGATTCAATTTGGTCTCAATATATAAAAGTTGCATGCTATAGGAAATACCATCCAAATTGATCCCCAATTAGAAGAGGTGCCCATACATGGAATATAATGTGCTCACTGAGAGTCATTGCAGAAGAAAATATGAAGTGGATTGTTGGGAAATGAGATATAAGCATCTACAAAGACAATTGGCATATAGAAGAATGCAAAAACCTTAATATTGAAGATGATAAGCCCATTAACAATTTTTGGAATTCAGGTTCAAAGTTAACTTTAATTAGTTCTGGTATTTCCACAAGTCTTATAAGGGTTATAAAGTATAAAGAACCTAATTTAAGTTTCAATTCTATTCGTACTTTACAGATTCTCTTAGATGAAAGTCATTTAGAAAAGGCGGGTCTTCTAATCATTTAGTATGAATCAATAAATTGAATTTAAAAAAAATTATTATTTTCTAAATTGAATTTAATCAGGGGAATTAAATTTGAAGGTGTAAATTAAATTGAGATCTATGTGTTTTATTTAATTTTTAAAAATTAAAATATGAGATCAAGATATTTAACTTGTACAAGTAAATTTGGAAAGTACCAAAGATTTAAATTCGGTCTTTTCAAATTGAATAAAGCCCTTGAGTTTTTTAAAATACTAAGTGAGAGAGGGGTTTCAACATAAACTCCATGGTCTCTATCAATGTTTTAATGAATCAAGGATGTGATTGATTCCTCGATTCAGTTAGGATGCCCCCCCCCCCACGGATGAAATAAATTAGGACACCGGGGATTCATTAAAAATCTTAAGTGATAATTCTGAGAGTTAAATTATGATTGAGTTCTATCCCCGCATGGGGAAGTCCTTCATGAACTCTATTTCAAGGAGTGAATAGATAAGATACACTTAGACACAACTTTTGATATACTCCCCTACGAAATCAATATATTTAGGAGAGTGGAACCAAAAGTCACGGCTATTCATTATATTGGACAGAGGCCCTGAACTGTGCAGATATCATAATGAAAGATGAAAAATTGTCTAGTTTAATGTGGGGTGATTTAATCTCCCCACGAGAAATCTAACCTCATAAGGGAACTAGGATGTTCGACGGTGGTTGTTGGATTCCACTTTAAAATTTTAATTGAATTAATTCTCATGTTTAATTGGATTTTTTTTCTTTTCAATTTGATGGTTCTAAGATTTCAAAATTGATTTCAATTTTTTTCTCACTAGTTGTTAGTCTCAGATGTTTTAATTGGAATGAGTTTCACGGATTGAAAAGTAAGTCGTCATTGTTCTAACTTAAGGGATAATAAACTATTTTGACCCACAATTCTCATCAATATTTTAAAATTGTGATATGCTTAACTCCTCACATTAGTTAGGGTGGCCCCACCACTGATGGATTAATCACGGAATCACGGTATTTTAAAATATATGGTAATTATTTTAAATTAAGTGTTACATGTGTTAAGTCCTACCCATGGGGAAGTTCTATATGTACATCTTTGATTTTAAATAATTGATCGATGATAGTTTGTTAACACCTTTATTAGTTGATAATACTCAAGTACGAATAATGTTCCTGAAATGATTTCCATCATTGATTGAACTGAGGATTATTATGTATTAGACATGGTGGGGAAACTTGGTACCATTTCATAGCTCGAAAGTGAGGATCATCGGTAGCCAAAGGTTTATGTTTGTTGTTTGAGAAGAGCTTTACTTATTTCTCAAAAGGGAGGTGGGGAGATAAGGCTAAGACTCAGGTACAAGGGTTTGGGTTAAGGAAGATTCATATTCCTCAGTAGTAGTGAAATATCCAAAAGGCAGGTATTCTCATTACAAGTAATTATAACTTTTATATCATGAATATTTGGTTTATCCTTTGTGTGAGAGGAAAAGGAAATGGTGATGGTTTATTTCTTAAAATTAAATGCATAATTTATGGTCCTGGTGTGTAGATCCGGGAATCACAAATCATGATTGCAATTCATTTCATAGATTATAGGCAACCAAACAATTACTTTAAACAGTGATGTTCCTAGCTATGGGCAATCAGAACAAGGCAACGGTATTAGCGGTGGAATATTCTTATGAATTTTGGTGTAGACATAAAGTTAATGAAGATAAATTATTTAATGTATTAATGTTTAGAAAAGTTGGTTTCGATTTTCTAAATTGATTTTGAACATATATTCGATTGATTTTATAAATTTTTTTTATCAAAATTGGATATCTTTTATCTTTTCTGCTACATTGGAAAGTAATTTATACATTATCAGTTTTGTCTCACCAATACCACAAGATACTGAATTGAATAATTTAACGGACATGGTCATTAAAGAAAAAGTATCCTTGTATAACCAAACATAATATTGGCACTTACGCTTAGGTTGTTTTATTCTAAAATGAATTTGAAGACTGATTTAAAATGGATAATTGAGTTAATTAGAAATGGAAGCACTTATAGTCTTAAATTATATTTAGAAGGTAAAATGACTAAGTTTCCCTCATTACCAAGGGCTAAAGAGACCAAGATGTGTTAGAGATGGTTCACATCGTTTAGTATGATTCGCTAACTTTCCAGTCAAGACGTGGTTTTGAGTGCTTCATTGATTTCATTTATGATCGCTCGTAGATATGGATATTTTACCTTATGCACCACAAGTCTGAAGCTTTTGATTTTTTCAAAGTGTGAAAGGCTAAGGTGGAGCATGGTGTGACACCCCGACTAATTAAATACCGGGTAGCTACTCCTATATAAAATTAATTCAAAATGCCAAGTTGGCTCAGTTAATAGCATCACTGTCGAAAACATTTTATTATTACTAACCACCTAGTATTTAAAAATCAAGTTGCCAAATTTTAATTTAAGTCTGATTAACATGCAACAAGTGTAATGAAGAAATAAATAACACCATTCACCGTACTGAAGTAAAATGAATAACCATCACATAACAGTAATAAAGTCTGGAGGAAAAACTCCTCACTACAATCCCATAACTGAAATAAATAAACTGAAACAATACATGCTATAGTCTGAAAACTGAAATGTAAAAGATGCTCTAAATAGGAATGGGCGACATGCCCTATAACTGATAGATAGTGACTCTGGAAGCCAAAAGATAGAAGCGTCTATAAGCAAATCCCTGTAGCTTCCACAAACAACTACAGCTCATCACCTGAATGAACATCCTATGCTTGGTGTCCTTGTGGCTGGGCACCTAAAATGGTTTTACAAAGAAAAAGAGATTTGAAAAGCAAACGGGTCAGAGCCCGAATGTTGAGTTATATTTTAAAAACCTGCAAGTGCTTTAAAAACATTTAAAACATTAAATGCAAAGTACATGTTAGGACGTACACTCGCATGATATTCTCACCTCTCGTCTAACTGTGCACTCCTAACGTAAGTACCCCTCTATATCGACCCATACTACTAGCTAACTGACAACATAACTAGCTAGACTGCCAAAGGTTCTACCCATATTACTCGGTTCCATTTATCATAACAACGCTCGTAATTAAATAGAGGTTTAATGTAAACTCAGTTACTAAATATGCCATTGATATAACTATCAGTTAACTCATTATATATCTCGAAACAATACCGTAGTATTATTACAACATTAACATGAGGATTCCCATTAATTTAATGTATATTATTCATATCATAAATATACAATACAAGCACCCCGCAATCTAAGCTATGGTGCACACATACTCTGCTATCCATCCCGGTACATCACGTACATAAGGATCACATATCCGAATCTCTCAGGAATAGTCCAGAGAACACAAATCACAAATAGTGGAGGCGAACACAGTCACCATCACATGGGTCACGCACATACCTACGCTCCCATGGTCAGCGGACTTATTAATATCACAATAAGTCTTTCTATGACCTATGTTCATCAAGGTACCAGTCTATATCCCCCCCGTAGGCACACAAGGATTAGAGGGTCCTAAGCGAACGCAACCTCCCGTGATAGCAAGTATGGTAGGTATGTCATACACACAATCCATATACTAATACTAAGTAAACACACATCTTAGTAATACCGTATTTTAATCGTAGTACATATTGCACTCTCGTACTAACTATAATTATCACAATTCGTAGCATTCCGGTTTGTAATTATACGCGCCATAATTCATCCTCACGTCGTAGTAGACACTCACGTCTCAACCCAAATGGTTTATTGGATATAACTCTCGTATATAATTTACTCCTCTCAATAACCCAAAAGTCCCAAATCTATCCTTACATCATCAAAGAATGTTAACTCTACCCTCGAACCAGTTTCCGGGACTCCAAAAATCAAAACAGTCCAAAAAGGACAAAACTGTCAACTCGTTAGAAGTCTCGTTCGAACGAGACTTCGAACGAGTTTGGACTGTCAGGTCGTTAGAAGTCTCGTTCGAACGAGGCTGTTCGAACGAGATCCCAGTTCGTTCGAACGAACTGACCCTTCTAACGATATCTCGTTCGAACGAGATATCGAACGAAAATCCCTACTCGTTAATAACGACTGGTCAACTCGTTAGAAGCTCGTTCGAACGAGTTCGTTCGAACGACCTGGGGCTGCTTCTAACGAGCTACCAGTTTCGGCCCAGATTTTTCCCAAATCGTTTTTCATCCATTTTTATCACTTCAATCCTTCTCCAAAGTTCGTCCTAACAATGATTTAAGTCCTCTAATCATACTAAAACATGCTTAGGTTATAAACTAACGTCTTTTAGGGCAATAAGGCATCCTAAACATCATTAAATCCCAAGATTTTATACTTTTCCTCAATATCATCAAGAACATGAACCCTAGATATATATATCAACATCAAATCCAGAATTTAATTCGTTTTTCTTTCACCCAAACATGTATTAACATCAGATTAATTGTCTCCAAACTATTCTACATGCAATCCTTCTTAAATTCTTCAACTTTTTATGATCTAGACTACATGGGTTTTCATATTTTATCAAGAACAACCATAAATCCGAATTTTCTAACATGGAAGAGACATTCTCAGAATTTAAATGGAATAAAGTCACTTGCCTTGGTTGTCTCTGAGTTTTGGTGTAGATTCGGTGTAGAATTTCTGCAGAATTCCTCTCTCTCTCTCCTTCTCCAAGCTTTCTTCTCCAAAAAGCTATGGTGGCTAGGGTTTGCTTTGGGGAACTTATGAAAACCTAATTTAATAAACCTCCGTAGCTTGTTGGTTTAATAAGGGTTGGTTGGGTTAATTCCTTATCAGATTACAACTCTCAATTTTCGTCACTTTTAGTTACCCAAAAATACCAAATTACTAAAATACCCTTTAAGTTACCGGTATGGCCTAAAAATATCCCGGGACCCAAACTATACCCCCGGCTAGTGTTTTCTGACTATCTCGACCCTTCCAGACGCGTTGGCGCACTCAAAACGACCATACGGATTATAGATTTTAAATTCACTTTTTATTAACAAAATATTATACCGTGACGCGACGGTCCCACGCGTCTCAACAAAATTTCTAAAATGCCGTATATAAATCTCACGACAAATTTTATAATACCAAATACATATATAATCATATATGCACTTAATCAAATACCAATTCGCATCACATTAGTATTTATAACCCGGATTAATTTCCAATTAATACGCAATTAATTAATTAATCCCAAAAATAAATATAGACAAAAGTACGGGGTATTACATACTTCCCCCCTAATAACTGAATTTCGTCCCGAAATTCGAAACTAGAAAGTACCTGCTAAAAATAGCTCTGGATAACGCTCGCACATCTCGTCCTCGCTCTCCCATGTGGACTCCTCGACATTGTGATGTCGCCACTGAACACGCACTAACGGGACAATCTTTGACCGCAGTTTCCTCTCGCTTCGGTCCAAAATAGCAATTGGCCCCTCCTCGTAGGAGCTATTCGACTGGAGATCAATGTCCTCCACATCAATGTGAGAATGAGCCAAATTATCTCTAAGGTATTTCCTCAGCGAGGAAATATGGAACACGTCGTGAATCCGATGCAAGTGCTCCGGTAGTCCAAGTCTATACGCAACCGGTCCTATCCGCTCAATAATAGGAAACGGCCCCACGTACCTCGGTGCCAACTTCCCCTTCTTCCCGAAACGCATAATCCCCTTCATTGGAGATACCCTGAGTAAAACCTGGTCCCCCACTTGGAACTCCCTGAAAAATCTCTCCGCATCAGCATAACTCTTCTACCTGTCTTGAGCTACCCGAATGCGACTCCGAATCAACTCAATCCTTGCCGAAGTATCCTGAATCACTTCCGGCCCAAGTAGTTTGTTGTCCCCCACCTCCAACCAACATGTTGGGGAACGACAAGGCCTACCGTACAATGCCTCAAACGGATCCATGCCAATCGTGAACTGATAGGAGTTGTTGTAAGCAAACTCCACCAGTGGAAGGTACTGCTCCCATCCACCCCCGAAGTCAATAATGCACATGCGTAGCATGTCCTCCAACATCTGATTGGTGCGCTCTGTCTGCCCATCGGTCTGCGGATGATAAGCCGTACTCAACCGCAATTTCGTGCCCATGGCCTCCTGGAAACTCTCCCAAAACCGCGAAACAAATATCTTGTCTCTGTCAGACACGATATTTAGGGGCACACCGTGAAGTCTCACAATCTCTGAAATGAAGAGCTGGGCATACTGTCCCGAAGTGTAATCAGTCCTTACGGGTAAGAAGTGAGCGACCTTGGACAACCTGTCCACGATTACCCAAACGGAGTCGTGACCCCTTTGCGACGTAGGCAACCCCGTGACAAAATCCATGGATATGCTCTCCCACATCCACACCGGAACCTCCAACGGCTGTAGCAATCCTACTGGTCTCTGATGATCCACTTTTACAAGCTGACAAGTGGCGCATTTCGAGAGAAACTCAGCGATATCTCTCTTCATACCGCTCCACCAATACTGGCGTCTCATGTCCTGGTACATTTTATCCCCTCCGGGATGTACTGCGAACCGTGAGCCGTGCGACTCTGCCATCACATCGTGCCGCAATTCTTCTCCTTCCGGAACTACCAATCTCCCATTGAAGCGTAATCCCCCGTCTGAGCTAACGGTATAGGACTCGGCTCCCTCTGCAAGTAATCGAACTATCTGCTCCTGACAGAATGAGTCATTAGCCTGTGCCCGTACTACCTTTGTAACAATCTGCGGTGTAACGGTCATCACAGACATGAAAGATCGGGCCACTGCATCCTGGTGTCCCAATTCCTTCCACTTAGCTTTCCACACCTCTGCCACCTCATCTGCTGGCCTGCGGCTCAACGCGTCTGCTACCAAGTTAGCTTTACCCGGGTGGTACTGGATGTCGAACTGGTAGTCCTTCACAAATTCAAGCCACCTACGCTGCCGCATATTCAATTCCTTCTGCGTGAACAGATACTGAAGTGACTTGTGGTCCGTGAACAGCTGAAACTTCACCCCCAACAGATAGTGCCTCCAAATCCGTAGGGCAAATACTACTGCTGCCAACTCCAAATCATGCGTAGGGTAATTCTTCTCATGAAGTTTAAGCTTACGGGAAGCATAAGCTATGGCCTGTCTCTCCTGCTGCAATACACCTCCAAGTCCTTGCAAAGACGCATCGGTGTAAACCAAATACTCAACTCCCGGTCTCGGCAATGCTAACACAGGTGCTGAGGTCAATTTGTCCTTCAACTCATCAAATGCCAACTGACAGGCATCACTCCAGATATATGGCACACCCTTACGAGTAAGATGTGTCAAAGGACCTGCTATCTCCGAGAAACCCCGAATAAACCTCCTGTAGTATCCTGCTAGACCCAAGAAACTACGAATCTCCGTTGGTGTCGTGGGCTGTCCCCACTCCCTCACCGCTGATACCTTCCCCGGATCGACAGATATTCCCTAGTCGAAAATAATGTGACCCAAGAATTGGACTTCCTTCAGCCAAAACCCGCACTTCTCATATTTTGCATACAACTCGTTCTGACGGAGTGTCTGCAAAACCTGCCTCAAATGCTCGGCGTGCTCCTCCTCTGTCTGAGAGTAAACCAGAATGTCATCAATGAAGACAATGACAAACTGATCTAGGAAATCCCTGAATACCCTGTTCATCAAGTCCATAAACACTGCTGGAGCGTTGGTCAAGCCGAAAGGCATAACTCGAAACTCGTAAGAACCATATCTCGACAAGAATGCGGTCTTCGAGACATCCTCCTCCCTGATACGCAACTGATGGTATCCCGACCTCAAATCAATCTTCGAGAAAAAAGAAGCTCCTCTCAACTGGTCGAATAAGTCATCGATTCGAGGCAACGGATACTTATTCCGTATCGTGACCTTATTCAACTCTCGGTAGTCCACACACAATCTCAGTGAACCATCCCTCTTCTTCACAAACAAAACTGGAGCGCCCCAAGGTGAGGTACTCCTGCGAATAAAGCCCTGCCCTAACAGCTGCTCTATCTGATCCCGTAGCTCTCGCATCTCCGCTGGAGCCATACGGTACGGTGCACGTGCTATAGGTCTCGTACCCGGTAGCAAATCTATAATGAAGTCTATCTCTCGACTGGGTGGTAAGCCTGGTATCTCCTGAAATACATCTGAATACTCCCTGACAACCGGGATCGAATCCAAAGGAATCACAACCTCCTTAGAGGTATCCTCCTCAATGTAATACAGATGAGCGGTCGATCCTCCCTCTGGGCGAGGCATCGCCACTATAAACATCTCCTGCCCCGGAATGGCAAAAACAATGCTCCCGCTGAAGCAATCAATCATGGCCCTATATGATACGAGCCAATCCATACCGATGATCACATCGTGAACATGCATGTCTAACACTAACATGTCCGCAGGCAATACCAAACCACCAACCTCTACCCCCACTCCCCGGCATATAAAGAAAATAAGTGACCCACTCCCTAATGGTGAGTCGACACACGTCACTGTGCTCTCTGCCGTAGCTAACAATCCTAAAGCTTTCGCGAAGTGTGTAGCTATAAAACAATGTGTAGCACCCTATCAAATAACACCCGACCCATAGTGCCATGGATAGGAAACGTACCCTCGATCGTGGGCTGTGCCTGTGGAACTGCAGCCTGGTGAACGTTGTAGACACGTCCATACTGTAGCTGCCCCTGCTGAGCTGGGACTGCTGGAATGGGTGGCAATGCTGCCATCTGTGGCGGTGCAGGAAGAGCGGCGGGAAACATAGGTCTCTGTGGCTCCTGGCGAGCACCCTGCTGCTGCTGCTGTGGGGCCCTGCCCCTATCAGGACAATCCTGCTTCTTATGGCCAGTCTTGCCACAAGTAAAGCACTTCCCTGGGAAGTTCCCTCCCCTCTGCCCCTGCTGTCCCCGGCCCTGGTGGCCATTACCATTCCTCCCTTGGCCCTACTGGCCCTGATGAAACTACTGCCCAGTCTGCCCCTGTTGGCCCTGATGGCCGTTTGGACCCTGATGGCCCTGGCGGAAACCTCCTTGACCCTGCCTGTAGTTCCCTGACCGGAACCTCTTATTATCCCCCTGCTGGGTACCCTGCTCATTCTGCCCCTGACCCGATTGTGCCCCGCTGGCACTATGTCCTCCAGTCCTGCCCTGATGGCTAGACTCCCCCGACCGCTTGCCCTCGGCCATATGAAAACGGTGGTCCTGGCAGTGCAATAGTGCAGCGTTAACCACATCAGAATACGTGGCCAACGATAGGTTCCCTAGCAGATGCTGACGGATCCTCCAATTCAACCCATCGGTGAACTTCTCTATCTTCTTCTTCTCTGTTGGAATCTCGTCTGGAACGATATTCAACAGGTTAGTAAACTCGGCCTCATACTCGGCCACTGTCTTGCCCTCCTGCTTCAAACTCATCAGATTCCTCCTCATCTCTGTATGAACTGCGGACGGAAAGTACTTGCGGTCGAACCGCACCCAGAACTCCTGAATCGTGAGGGTATCCCTCTCCTCCACGGTGGTAATAGACTCCCACCACTGTAGCGCAGATCCTACTAGCTTGAAAGTAGCTAGCACCTGTTTCTGAATATCTGTGCACTCATGCATCCTCAAATGCCTCTGTATGTCCTTCCTCCATTGGCTCGAGACTACTACGTCTGAGCTACCTGCAAACTCTGGCGGATGCGCTTTCTGAAAAGCGTCACGTACACGCTCCCAAGCAAACGGGAATGCATTAACCTGTACTGGCGCGGCAACCGGCGCCGGTGGTGGTGCCTGCTGAATAACGGCAATCGCGGCATTTACCGCTTGAGCTACTATAGCTGCAACCTCAGCGGCGTTCAACATGCCCTGAACTGGAGCGGGCTGGGGTTCGGGCGTAGCATTCCTGGGAACTCGTCGTGCACGTCGTGGAGGCATCTGAAATAAGAATGAAGTTTATAAGTTCACGGTTTATAAACTTAAAATAGCTGAAGAACGAAGCATACACAAAAAGAATACAACAGTCCTAAAATATAGGGCTCTATATCAAAGAAACGTAGCGGAAACATAATAGCCGTACAGATCCTAAAGGACACTAGAACCTGATGCTCTGATACCACCTGTGACACCCCGACTAATTAAATACCGGGTAGCTACTCCTTTATAAAATTAATTCAAAATGCCAAGTTGGCTCAGTAAATAGCATCACTGTCGAAAACATTTTATTATTACTAACCACCTAGTATTTAAAAATCAAGTTGCCAAATTTTAATTTAAGTCTGATTAACATGCAACAAGTGTAATGAAGAAATAAATAACACCATTCACCGTACTGAAGTAAAATGAATAACCATCACATAACAGTAATAAAGTCTGGAGGAAAAACTCCTCACTACAATCCCATAACTGAAATAAATAAACTGAAACAATACATGCTATAGTCTGAAAACTGAAATGTAAAAGATGCTCTAAATAGGAATGGGCGACATGCCCTATAACTGATAGATAGTGACTCTGGAAGCCAAAAGATAGAAGCGTCTATAAGAAAATCCCTGTAGCTTCCACAAACAGCTACAGCTCATCACCTGAATGAACATCCTATGCTTGGTGTCCTTGTGGCTGGGCACCTAAAATGGTTTTACAAAGAAAAAGAGATTTGAAAAGCAAACGGGTCAGAGCCCGAATGTGGAGTTATATTTTAAAAACCTGCAAGTGCTTTAAAAACATTTAAAACATTAAATGCAAAGTACATGTTAGGACGTACACTCGCATGATATTCTCACCTCTCGTCTAACTGTGCACTCCTAACGTAAGTACCCATCTATATCGATCCATACTACTAGCTAACTGACAACATAACTAGCTAGACTGCCAAAGGTTCTACCCATATTACTCGGTTCCATTTATCATAACAACGCTCGTAATTAAATAGAGGTTTAATGTAAACTCAGTTACTAAATATGCCATTAATATAACTATCAGTTAACTCATTATATATCTCGAAACAATACCGTAGTATTATTACAACATTAACATGAGGATTCCCATTAATTTAATGTATATTATTCATATCATAAATATACAATACAAGCACCCCGCAATCTAAGCTATGGTGCACACATACTCTGCTATCCATCCCGGTACATCACGTACATAAGGATCACATATTCCGAATCTCTCAGGAATAGTCCAGATAACACAAATCACAAATAGTGGAGGCGAACACAGTCACCATTACATGGGTCACGCACATACCTACGCTCCCATGGTCAGCGGACTTATTAATATCACAATAAGTCTTTCTATGACCTATGTTCATCAAGGTACCAGTCTATATCCCCCCCGTAGGCACACAAGGATTAGAGGGTCCTAAGCGAACGCAACCTCCCGTGATAGCAAGTATGGTAGGTATGTCATACACACAATCCATATACTAATACTAAGTAAACACACATCTTAGTAATACCGTATTTTAATCGTAGTACATATTGCACTCTCGTACTAACTATAATTATCACAATTCGTAGCATTCCGGTTTGTAATTATACGCGCCATAATTCATCCTCACATCGTAGTAGACACTCACGTCTCAACCCAAATGGTTTATTGGATATAACTCTCGTATATAATTTACTCCTCTCAATAACCCAAAAGTCCCAAATCTATCCTTACATCATCAAAGAATGTTAACTCTACCCTCGAACCAGTTTCCGGGACTCCAAAAATCAAAACAGTCCAAAAAGGACAAAACTGTCAACTCGTTAGCAGTCTCGTTCGAACGAGACTTCGAACGAGTTTGGACTGTCAGGTCGTTAGAAGTCTCGTTCGAACGAGGCTGTTCGAACGAGATCCCAGTTCGTTCGAACGAACTGACCCTTCTAACGATATCTCGTTCGAACGAGATATCGAACGAAAATCCCTACTCGTTAATAACGACTGGTCAACTAGTTAGAAGCTTGTTCGAACGAGTTCGTTCGAACGACCTGGGTCTGCTTCTAACGAGCTACCAGTTTCGGCCCAGATTTTTCCCAAATCGTTTTTCATCCATTTTTATCACTTCAATCCTTCTCCAAAGTTCGTCCTAACAATGATTTAAGTCCTCTAATCATACTAAAACATGCTTAGGTTATAAACTAACGTCTTTTAGGGCAATAAGGCATCCTAAACATCATTAAATCCCAAGATTTTATACTTTTCCCCAATATCATCAAGAACATGAACCCTAGATATATATATCAACATCAAATCCAGAATTTAATTCGTTTTTCTTTCACCCAAACATGTATTAACATCAGATTAATTGTCTCCAAACTATTCTACATGCAATCCTTCTCAAATTCCTCAACTTTTTATGATCTAGACTACATGGGTTTTCATATTTTATCAAGAACAACCATAAATCCGAATTTTCTAACATGGAAGAGACATTCTCAGAATTTAAATGGAATAAAGTCACTTGCCTTGGTTGTCTCTGAGTTTTGGTGTAGATTCGGTGTAGAATTTCTGCAGAATTCCTCTCTCTCTCTCCTTCTCCAAGCTTTCTTCTCCAAAAAGCTATGGTGGCTAGGGTTTGCTTTGGGGAACTTATGAAAACCTAATTTAATAAACCTCCGTAGCTTGTTGGTTTAATAAGGGTTGGTTGGGTTAATTCCTTATCAGATTACAACTCTCAATTTTCGTCACTTTTAGTTACCCAAAAATACCAAATTACTAAAATACCCTTTAAGTTACCGGTATGGCCTAAAAATACCCCGGGACCCAAACTATACCCCCGGCTAGTGTTTTCTGACTATCTCGACCCTTCCGGACGCGTTGGCGCACTCAAAACGACCATACGGATTATAGATTTTAAATTCACTTTTTATTAACAAAATATTATACCGTGACGCGGCGGTCCCACGCGTCTCAACAAAATTTCTAAAATGCCGTATATAAATCTCACGACAAATTTTATAATACCAAATACATATATAATAATATATGCACTTAATCAAATACCAATTCG
Organism: Sambucus nigra; assembly: GCA_949130495.1. Classification (NCBI taxonomy): domain Eukaryota; kingdom Viridiplantae; phylum Streptophyta; class Magnoliopsida; order Dipsacales; family Adoxaceae; genus Sambucus; species Sambucus nigra. The sequence continues at coordinate 547,862,933 of OX422212.1, read as the reverse complement.
CATCACATTAGTATTTATAACCCGGATTAATTTCCAATTAATACGCAATTAATTAATTAATCCCAAAAATAAATATAGACAAAAGTACGGGGTATTACAGGTGAGGTAAACTAATCCAAGTTCTATGCTCTGGTCATAGAGGTGTTTACCTCTTGGGATAGTTAAGGGATCATTTATTGGAGGTGTGGGATTTTATCCCAGCAGTCTACACCAAGTATTCCACTTCGGAATGGTGTACAGATAGGAAGGTATAAGGCTATATTGAAAATGATAAGGTCCATGGTTAGTTATTCAAGATTAAAAAATTCTTATTGGTATTTTTATGTAAGAGATGGGCATATACATTCTAGTTTATTTTCTTCTTAATAGATCTTGTCAGCTCTTATTGAACATAGGAGTAGGCACAACCTCTTTCTAGGGCATTTTCAGATTTGGTGGTGCCCGACACTTGTGCTGTGGAACGATCCAAGGAAGTTAGATTTAAGGAAAGAGTGACATATCTTCATTAGTTATCCTAAAGGTTACAAAGGTAGTTTATACCATGATCCTAAGTATAAGAAGGTCATTGATTTCATCAATGACTAGTTCTTTTAATGGGATTATGTAATATACTACAGGCCCTAGGGCAAGTTGGACTTACAAGGTATAATGTAACATCATATTACCAAAGTTTCTTGACAACCCGTATAGGATAAAATATTTGCTAATATCGATAGTAAACTACCTTTTCGTGGTGGGCGCATTATAGATATTTAGGATACATGTGTCACTTATACTGGAGAGCAAGAGGTGCCACATTGTAGTGAGAGCATCAAGAGTCATTCTAAGTGGTTGGTGTTTTGGGTGATGGTTTTGATAAGATCCCAAGAAAACACGAACCGGGTCCTAGATATGAGGAATTCCAAGACAAGGACTTTTACTTTGACTTATAACTATGGATACCAAAAGGGATTCGATGCATTCAAATCTAGTTTTGGGACTTATAGACTTATCGATGGGGTAGAACCCATCGGGGATAAGTGGACCTACAAGGAGTTAAAAGAAAGATGGGAGAGAAGGTTAAAACCTTCATGGGAAATCTTGCGAAAGGGTTTACTCAGAAATATAAGGATTGACTATGAGAAAACCTTCTCATGTAGCCATAATAAATTTTTTCGGGATTCTTTTAACGCCAAGACTGCGATCTTGAACAATCACCTTGACACATACATAGTAAGAAGTTGAGAAAAATAAAGTTATGTAGGCTTGTGACATCCATTTATGGATTTGAGATAAAATCAAAGTCTTAGGTTATTTCATTTTATTAGGAAATAATTTTTTTATTTTGAGTAATTTCCAAAAGGCACTTGTTTCTACAAGAAGTATGAAGGAAATATGGTGGTATTTCTAATAAAATTTGTGGATAATGCTTGCCTAATTGAGAACGAGGTGGGGATATTGCCTTACATATGGGTGTGGTTGTTCAAACATTTGATATAAAGTACTTAGGATAATCTAAACACATTTGTATGATCAAGATTTTGCTAGATCAGTTACAAAGGATGTTGGTATTATCCCAAGTTAATTATATCAATATTGCATACACATGATTAAGATCGAAACTCCATGGAAATAGTTTTTCCAAGTATGGAATCATTGTTTCTCGAAATCAATGTCTTATGACACTTGATTAGATGGAAGGAACGAGGAATATACCTACTGCTTCAGCAGTGGACAACCTCATGAGTGCCATGTATTATGTGAAAATACGGATATTTGTTATGTCTTTAGCATGGTCAATAAATTCCATTCTAATAGTCTTGTACCTTTTAGGCATAGTGAAATTCGTATATATACTATAGGGTTATAATATGGAAAAGGGTGGAAAATACGCAAACCAACTCTTTTTAAAATTTGCTCAATTTTAAGTTCAACTTTAAACAATTAAACCAAAGTAAACGTAGCATCAATTTCTAATTCAATTACTGTGATAAATGGATTAGAAAATTTTATCCTAGCCTAAAAATTCTTCTAGGTGAGTGTAAGATAAAATAAGTAAATCAACCACAACGCCCGATTTATGAGGAAAATACAAATGGGAAAAATCTTGGACGACCTAACCAACGCAATTCACTTTAATGAGGAAGTACATAAGACAGGCAATACACTTGCAACACAAACTCGATGCCCTCGTAAGCCTTGATGATATTCATTTTTCAACCTCTCCTCTACACTACACGTAAGAGTCCACTTACGCAGTGCCACAACGTGTGAATCCACACACACTTCGGTATCCACCGATACAAGCTCAACAATTATCCCACACAAAGTCCATCATATGTAAGTAAACCAGGCACATAATCCACTGCACAAACCAGATACTCAATAAGATGAAGACTAAACAAGAGTTACCACAAACTTGATCTCAAATAATATAAATAATGAATACTGGGATCCTTAAACAGTTGGGTGTAAACAGGGTTTTATTTTGAAAAACTTGATCATAAATGATCACATAAACTTGGAGAGCGTTTTGAAAGAGTTTTGGAACTCGACAACTTTCTTAAAGTCTCAAATAAAATTACTACTTTGTACTCCTATTTATAGAAGGTTTTCCAAAAACGAAAAAAGATGAAACACATTAAGTAAATATCAAAATTATAAAAAGTTCGTCGGGTTGTTCGAACGAGGTTTGAAGGCTCATTTGAATGACTTCACAAAGTTTGTTGGAACCAAACATCAAATAAAATTTTGAATGAAAAACCAAAGAAAGCTAAAAATCAGTCGTCCGAAGTTCGTTGGATTAGTTCTAACGAGAACCTAAGGTTCATTCGAATGACATCATGCATGTCGTTCTAACGAATTAGAGAATTTTCAAAAACATTTAAAAAATAGTTTACAACCATTTTTATAAAACCAATACCCATTATTAAAACCTTTAAGGATCAAAATATTTATGCATTCGTACCTGAGACATCCTCGGAGCATGAAGACAAAAATAAGGGATGAAACTTGGCACGGTGATATGAACATGATGTCTCGGCCGCTACGTCTTAAATTACATACCTCATTGGCTTGAAAGGTCAAACATACTCAAGTCCTAGCCTATGACACATAAGTTTTATCCAAACATACAAATTGACTCTATCAGAATTTTTTCCTTACACATAAAGACTAAGGTTTTTTGTCAAATAAGGATTCCAAGTTTTTTACCTCGGAATATGTGTTTACCTGAAAAGGCTGAGATATAAGTTCGATGAGTGTGAGGCAATATTGGATTTCAGACTCCATTAGGGATTCCAAATTTGTTGTCACTTCAAAGACAACTAAAGAGTCCACATGGCTCGATTACTTCTTAAGTTACTTGGGTAAGGTTCCTTTAAGTGCGATTGACTATTACACTTTTAGTGTTTGTAGGTACAGTGGAAAGTTTGAGAGAACCTATAACCCATAAAATGGTTAAGCATCTTCAGTGTAGGTTTCACCTAGTTTGAAAGATCAAACAAAGCGGGTGATAAGTTTATGATTAAGGTTTGTATAAAATTACACTCGTTTAATCCTTCTACCGATATGTAGCAAACTCTCATGTAAATGGGTTTGGGAGTTAGATACATGGCTTTAAGATTAAGTGGGAGATTATTGGGGTTTAATTTTTAAAATCATGTATGATGGTTACTTTTAAGTAAAAGTGTGTCATTTTCATTTTGAAATAAGAATAATGGTTGTTGTTATCGTCCAAAAATGGAGATAGAAAATAATTAACAAATAGTAAAAATATGAACAATAACATAGAATGGGGTTGAGAGACAATGAGAATAAGACATATTTTATGTGGTTTGGCCCAAGATGGAAACCTACATCCACGGAGCTACTTGATCTACTTGAATTATTATCGAGAGTACAATTAGTGTTACTTTTATAGCTCAATGATTGGGAGTGAGAGAGGATCCCTTTTCCAAGTGTATTTTCTCTCTATTTAAAGGTAGTTCATAGAGAATATTTTGGGGATAGGTGGACTGCTTCCATAGGTTAGGCATATACACTTACATACATGTGCAATGTAGTTGGATCTCGTGCCGATGTCGGTGAAGGGTGTACAGATAACAAACTCATAAAAACCGCGTTCCTTTATTCTATGTGTTCGGTAAGAAATATCTAAGGTGTATATGAGAGTACACACGTACGGTGTGAGAAAACGTCCCCACTAAGTGGGACAACTGTCTATGTAATAGGCCGAGCAGATTAATACCTGAGACGACCTCCTGCTTAAGGTGGAACTGAACACATCGTGGGTACTCCTTTGGTAATATTTTGGACTCTATCTATTTTGGGACTATAAGGGTATAATAATAAGCCCCAAGACTTCATGCATAAGATCTGCGATATGATGTAGAGTAAATGGATGAGGTGTTTTATTCTGCTCGTATTAGAGTGGAGGGTCGGCTCTTGTGTAGTCGACCTTGGCCGACCAAATTTCCTTTGTACATGTGGAAATCTTTGAGGACACGTGTCAGGAAACTAAAGCGTATTCTTTGTAATGATTGTGTTAGGAAGCGTGTGCAAGTGCTCTGTACCATCATTCCAGTTTTTGTAGGCTTTTGGCATTCTTTTTGTTTTGTGATTTTAGTGGCTTCTTTGAAACTATAAATACCCGCCACAAGTTTCATTTATCATCATAGTTCAAACATTTGAGAAAAGATAGAGAGTTAAAAATACGAGCATTCCTCAGAGTGTTCTTGAGAGATCATTTTTTGCAGCCAAAGTTTTTCTTAGCTTCTTTCCTATTTGATATGACCAAAGTACACCCTCGTACTCTGAGAAGCAACGTCATCTGATCTCACGGCTAAGTTTCTTAAAGGGTCTAACCAGCCAGAAGAAGGGTCGTATTGATAAGGGCCGGCCTCATATGCATCACCCTCGACCTCACTGATAGTCGATATCAACAGTGATTCAAGGGGCTATCAAGGGCCAATTTCATTCTCTCTAAGGCAGCTGATATCAAGATTGATCACTTTTACCTAACCTTGCCTGACCTGTTTAGCCTAGGTTCTACATATGATGGCAAGCCCAATAGTCATCTCGGAGTTAACAATGTCATACTCATCCAAGTTGAGGTTCCAGTGGATGACGTCAAGCAGCCAGAGCATATACAAGTACAAAATAGACCAGGAATACATGGAAAAGACCATTATGACTATATCATTCCCTCACGTGAGGAAATATTTGGTCATCATGATCTACATGTGGCACATCCAGGTGTCCACACTGGGTTGGCTAATAGCCAACCATTCATGCAAACAACATGCTTGGGGGGTACACTACACCCCATAAGCACTATATATACCATTTATCTTCTTCCTTGAAAGGGATTGATTATTACAAACCCTAGCAGAAGCTCTGTCAAAATATACAGTAGAGAGAGAGTGTGTGAGTATTGTATGACAAGGTCATTAGTGCCCTGTGACACCCCGCTTATTAAAATAAAAGGTGGCCAGCCCAATACTCCAAATAATAAAGGAATAATAGATGGTCCATTCTTATCATCACTGTCGTTAAAATAAATATACGAGATAACCACCAATTATTTTAGAAAACAGATGTCAATTAAGCTTTAAGTTTAAAGAAAAATCCTTTAGGCAATCCAATTTAAAAGATGAGGGAAGGAAATACAAACAAGTAAATATACATAGAATCACCATATAATAACCGAATAGACTGTCGCTTAATAGACCATTAAAAATAGGTTACACCGAGTATTAAACAATTATCACTATAGTTTAAACATGTACAAAACTTAGGCAACACGCCCGAATATGTAAACTGCTTATGGCTAGAGTACAAAAGATATAGGCGTCTATAACAAGTATCCTACAACATCCTCTAAATGCTATAGCTCTGTGACAACTTGGATGGAAGGGTTATTACGGGCGTCCTTGCGGCGGAGCACCTGGGTGTGAAGAGAATTCATGCAAAAATAGGAGATATAAATGGGTCAGGTCCCCAGCTTGATATGATCACCATGTGGATAAAATGCATGACAATTATGAATCTCAATCATCATTAATCATCTTAACTCGCTCTCCACAATGAATAATAATAATACTAATCCTCATCTCTCAATCTAAATGCATAACCTAGCGCAATATTAGATGCAGTGATAAATATTCATTTATGCCCGAAACATAAGTCAATTTCACTAGATACGATTTCATTTCAGTTATGCTTATTATGACTACACAAGTCTATTATCCATTTGAAACTTATTTCAAAATAGTGTACTTGATAAAATGATTCGCCATTTATAAAATATCACTTTCATTAGAATAGTTATAATCACCACATATAACGATTCTAAAACCATCCTTTCGGGAGTCACCCCATTGGATGCGCCCCTAAATAGCTATCATCTTCTAGGGTCTATCACGAAGGTAAGCTGGGCATCCTAAATTGTGTGACATTGGGAAGCGGCCATATACCTTCGACAGTGAGTCATAATTATACCCGAAATTACCTCACTTCGAAAAATAACAACACAATATATAACGACCGGTCCTATGGCTGAGGACTGTATTCACCCTGCATTCACTAGCCAGGGGACTTCACCTCATGCACGCGACTTCCTTTATGATAGTATTTAAATAGGTATGTATGCAATTCATCGTTCATAAAATATGCCAATTTATAAGTTACATCGCATTTTATTCGGAGACATAAGCTTTTCATGTCGTAATTTATATGCCACAACGTTTGATTAATCTCCAAGAAACTTAACGACAACCTATAAGCCCATAATTATTACACTCTATCACCCTCTAGACCTAGACTAATTTGACCTCTAGTGACAAATAAATAACTCATAAATGGACAAACATACATAGTGCACACTAGCCTAGAAGTCTTGATGATTCTCAAGTCAATAGCGCCAAACAATTAGATTAACTAGGACTCGTTGTGCAGACCCATTGATATTCAACTAAACAACCCTAAACAATTATATATTTCTTTTACATATATCAATTTTCAAGCATCAATAAAAAATTTGGCCTTCACGATTTTTCTTTTCTTTTGCCTTTCTTCTCTTTTAGGCTATTTCTAATGGTGGTCGTTCACGCAAGGAAGATTTCTCGTTCATAGCCCTTTTCCATTTCTCATTCATATTTTTCAAATAAAAAAAACTCTAGGTTAATGGTTCTGACAAGAAAAAATCCCCCATAGCCAATTACATATGTATATGATAAGACTGATAGGAGAAAATCTCACATAGATCGTGAAACAAAAGTAATTATAATCCAAAAGAGCTCGTGAAAAGTGTGTGCGGAGTCATATTTAAAGTGAATGCATTAAGTAAATCGGAGTCGAACAACTCCATGCAAGCATGATTAAGAACAATATTGGGAAATGTCCTAGTCACATGAAAACATGGAACAAATGAGATTCAAACACACCGATATGATACACAAAATGTGTAAAAGCAAACTACACAAAACAAAATAAAAATCTTTTTGAATTTTTAAACATTTTTCAAAAATGACACCAATTTAAAAAATAACTAAAAAGACAAAAATGATATTTTTTTGTATTTTTCTTAATAAGACCCAATAAATAGAAAATCAAAATACAAAACACAAACATCACATAACTATCAATAACATAATAAATGATGCACAAAATCTAATGTATTAAAACATGCAAACACAATCAACCATGAGATTTAGCATGAGAAGAATCATGTGTGAGCATGTGAGAATCAACAAGTTTAATGTTTAAAGACTCTAATTTGGATATCCTAACCCACACAGGTCTAACGTGATGACCTTGGATTTGGAGAGTTTTGGTGACTCTAGGCCAGAATTTCTTGAACGTTTTCTAAGATCAAAGAAAAACCTTGGACGACCTAACCAATTGTTCTCCTGTTGACGTGAAATCAGACGTGCGTGTCTTCTCATGATAGAGGGGAAAACGTCCAATAACTTTTGTCACAATATTAAACATCCCAAAAAAATTTCAATAAGAAATTATTTTTATAGAAAAATGTCTTTACAAAAAAGAGGTATGTGTCTCACACGCGAGGGATCCACGGTCGCAACCGGCACTCCCACCATCACGAGTGGTTTTTTTGTGCGTTCTCGATCGTGGTCGCGATCGTGGGTGCTTTTTTTGGGCAGTCGTGGCTTGCTCCGTGTTTGACTTGGTAACATCCTTTTTTTTTAAAATATGCATAACTCTTCGGAGTTATCTTGTAAAACCTATTTAAGTGTTAACTCATCCTTAGGTTTTTGGCTCCTCCATTTTTGTTTTCTATAAAAAACTTTTGTGAGTTTTAACCTTCAAAACTCCTAAGTATACTATTTGGTAGTTAGTTATCTTTTCCATGTTTTAGAAAAACATTTCGCACATCAAATCACATACTTTAATATTGTTTTTCTAAGATATAATTTCCCAAAATTTAAAATAAAAATTTGTGGAGATTTGGCTCTTATTACGATCAAAACTTGCTAAGGTTGAAGATCGGTGAGACGATTGACTTGGTTGCGATCTAAGGCACATTTGCGAGATTAGTGAGAAAGGATTCAAAGTTACAATAGAGATTCAAGAAGACGCATCCAGTTCATTGATCGATGGTTATCGAGGCCGAGGATTGTGGGTGTCAAGTCAAAGTTCCGATGGAGATTAATAGATCTAGTACTGCATAAGTTGAAGGTTCATAACGCAAGGATTGTGTAGATGTAGTTAAATCCAAGGTTGTAAGTCGTGCATCTCTCTTTTGTAATCCCTAAAACTTTTTGATCTGGTGCTATTGTATTTGAGGTGGGTTCATTTATTTTTTATCAAAAGATTTCCACGTTTAATGACCGTGTCCATATTTTTGTGATTGATTTTGTTTTTCGATTTAGTTAATTATTATCACCTCATATGGAATTTTGACCTAATTAATAAATTCGTTAAATTATAAAGTTGGACTTAATTAATTTTATTGAAAATAAATTAAACCGATTATTTAATTTGCATCGTATTTATTTTGATTTAATTAATTCAAATTGAAATAATATGTTTACCTAAGATAAATTATTACTCCTGATAATATTGGAAATAATTAATTTGAGATTAATTTGATTTATTGATCCGTACGAAGACCCATGTTTTTCAATTTGTATTATGGATATTTATTCTATCCAGTTATCAATTTGCATTCAGTTTTATTGATTCAATTATTGGAGACTCGTATATATATATATATATATCAAGGTTCTAAAAAACGCGGGGCGTGATTGAGGCGTGGAGGCCAAGCCTTAAGCCTTAGAAGCCTAGGCGGGCCTAGGCGTAAAAAGGCATGAAAAGGCGTTTAGGCCTTCTTAATATATTTTAATATTTTTTAACCATAACAAGGCTATTAAAAAACAAAAATTGCACAGATCATAAAAATATGTCTGAATATATGCAAATTAAAATACTATTTGATTATTTTGGATGAGATAATGGTCCGGTTTGTAAACATATTCTTTAAAAGGCGACATCGTTTCACTAAATCATTGTTGTTTTTAGAAAAAAGTGCACCTTAAGGGTTTTACCAAGAATAAGGCGTGAAAAACGTAAGGCGAGGCGTTTCTCCCAAGCCTTAAGCCTAGGCGGGTTTTTTAGAACAGTGATATATATATATATATATTTTATATACTATTGTGAATGGTTTTATTTTTCATTAATTATTCATAAATACTTATAAAAATATGATTTTTTTACATCGCCTTGTGACACCCCGCCCAATTAAATACCGGGTGATCATTCCTTTATTAAATTAAACAGGAATTCCATTTGGTTCATTCTTAGCATCACTGTCGGAAACCATTAATTACTAATCACCTCTTAGTTAATTAAGTTAGTGTCAAAATTTTATCTTTTCATTTAACGGATAGTAATATGTGGAAAACTAAATTAAACCATTCACACAATAATAAAGTCTAAACCATCACAAGATATAAATAAATAATTGTCTTGCCGAATAAATTACCGGTTACAAATCAAAATACAAATAATAAGTCCAACAGGTAATAAATAATCTCAATACAAGTTTGAACTGAATGACTGAATAAAGTGCAAATGTAAAATAAGCCTATAAATGAAATACTAAGATAAGGAGATCCTAATATAGGAATGAAAAGCTGAAGCGTATAATCCAAATCCTGCATGTAGCCACATATGCTGCAGCTACACATCCCTGGAATAGATAATCAAATTTGGCATGCCAATGGCTGGACACCTAAAAGGTTTTGAAGATATTTATAGCAATGGTTAGAACCCAAAAACATTTAGCAAGTATTTATCACAATTTAAAAATCAGTTATTAGATACACATGTTTGGTTCACGTACACTCTCTTGAGTTTCCTCACCTCTCAACTATTTTGCATGCCTAACATTTCTACTTAGCCCACCTAGTCATACTACCAAGCTAACTAGACATAAGTATCTATCGAAACTATCGACTCGCTTAAGTCCCTGTACCGCCCATACAATACGCTAATTAATATTGAACATTTCTCGTAGGTTATTAGCATCTTAAGTAACATTTCACATATGTTATATTTAAATAATTTAATTAAGTTTCTCTACTTAATTTACTTCCAGATAGACACTATTTACCTATCTACTGTCACCTGTAAGTAGAATATTCATACATGTATATATTTTACACACTAATATATACAATTAGGACACCCCTTAGGATAACCACCGTTAATACGGGCATACTCTGTTATCAGGTTTATCTATCACACGTACTACATAAAGGACTATTGGTTCGACATGTCTCCTCAAACCCAAAATCAAATAACAAGCAATTGAGGTGAACATAGTTCTAAGCCTTTGATCTACACACATACCTAACGTACCCAAATGATCTGCAAGTCTAACTAATACACAACACATAGTGAGCCGCCCTAAGTTGTATGTTTTGAGGTGCAAATCCATACCTCACTGGAATCATCAAGGTGGGATCGCCCATTGCGGGGGAACCTCTGTGATAGCAGACATCATAGTATATATAATAGGTTATACATAACCTATATATACATAATAATCAGTATGTATACACGCAACCTAAACATCATCGTTCATACGTAGTATATATCACTTGAATACTTACCATACTTATTATTTTACGATTTTACTCACTATTGTATAAATCCGAGTATCATTATCTACTCTAAAGGTCCTAGTTACCCTTTACCTCACTTAAGTGGTTAACTCATTCACACCCTATTGGTCTATAAAATAAACTAATTCGGAATCCCCGTTACTCATTCTCTTTCTCTCGAATTAATTACTTCACAATTTAAACATGTTGAATCCTTGCCTTATTTCTTTCATTAAGACTAAGTCATAATCCCATCATAGGCCTACTGTAATATAATAAGTCCCTCATTATTTTAATAAATTCCCAAAAATTTTCCCAACAATAATATACGAGTTCTAGGATTAAAAAGGGAAGAATAGGCAAATCTGGGCAAACCGAATCGATTCCCCCTAGGGACGAATCGATTCATTTTGTAGCAGGTCGTCTTCTTCGTTTGGTTTATGAGTTTTTCACCATTTTTAATTTACCAAACTCTCATGCAAGTCTTATAAACTTCCAACCAACATATCAATTCATTATATATATATACATATATATGATATGGGATTGATTCTCACGTATTTAACACATTAAATCTCTTAGAAACCATACCAAGAATGGATCAAATCGAATAAATACCATAAACCTAACTTTTTGGTGTTCTTCAACCATAATCATCAAAAACCCAGATATGTTTCATGGTGATTATCACATACCCCTTGATTTCTTATCCTCTACAGGTATTAATTCATACTACATGAAATTCCTACCCAAAACATGACTTCTAATCAATATTTTCTTTCAAGAACATCAATTTAATCAATATATTTCGAAACACTAACCACATGGGTATAATAAATTCAAAAGAGATTGCAAATAAACACTTTCTTAGGTTGTAGGTCTGATTTCGTGATTTGGTGTTGGATTTTTTTGTCTTCCCTCCCAATCCACAATCCAAGGTTGATGATGGTGCAAGAACAAGGTTGCAAGTTTCAAGTTTCCTCTCTTAAGCTTCAAAAATGGCTTCTCTTTATTCTATAATGGCCTCCCTTTGATTTCTAACCTATTAACCCGAGCCTCTCCTAAATATCAGCTGATATAAACCTTGGAAATTCGTATCTCTATTAACCCTAGGTTACCAAAGGACTAAAATACCCTTATACGGTACCGGTTTAGTCTAAAATTGACCCGGGATCCCAACACTATCCCTGGGTATACTATTCTGACTGTTTTAACCCCTTCAAAATCATCCGTGACTACGCAATCATCATTTGAGTCACTCTAAATATTTATCCTATCTCGACCTCAAATTAGTCTACACGCGACTCTCATTTGAGATAAAATTTAATTACGCCAATATCACTCGTTATGATGTGTAATAATTTTCATAAATTATTTACTATTCACTTAGTAAATTTTAACACAGTATCAATCATTACTTCTCTCTCAATTAATATTTAATAAACACATTATTATTCAATTCATTTAAATTATGTCACTTGATTTAAAATAAAACAGACTAATTTAATAATTAATTAAATTCCAAATACGCAAAATACAAGGTATTACATGCCTATCTCTAGAGTTGAGGTTTGGCTACCCGATACGTGAAAAATAGGTGTGCTACACATATATTCAAATAATTACATCATTTTCCATGGATGTGTAAATTATTTACTCCCATAGTTAATGGTTTAGGATCTAATCAAGACATGATGCATATAGAAGATCACTAAGCCTTTCTTATATATTCCTTGTAACTCTTGGTTATATTTTGTTTTTAACTCTTAAGTGATTATCACTATTATCTTGAGATGAACCCCTGTACGAGTGAAATAAGCCGAATGCTCTAATATCACTTTGTAAGCGCGTATGAACACGCCCGACAAGGATGGTCATAAACAAAAATTCTATTTTTGTATTTTTATCAATTTAATTACAAAACACACAAATCCAATTTTAAACAAATATTGATCTTTGATTAAATTACACGTGAAGGAAAATATGTGTTCTAAATAGAATTATTTAAACTACGCATGCAAAAAAAAAATACTGAGGAAAAATCCCTTTTCGTGGCAAAACCTATATTTCAGCACTTTAGAGAGTTTTACAAGACTATCGACTTAAAGACTACTTGATACACCCATAAGTATAACCCGTACTGTCATAAAAAACTTCTAAAGAATACGACTCAGCCCAGAGTGGTCCACAAGCGGGAGTCCACCCTCGGTATCCACCGATCAGCCTTCAACCTTCTTCGCCGTAGAGATATCTCACCCCAAAGTGTATGCACTATACAAAACTTTCTAGGGTTTCAAAACGATTCCCAAAAACTATTTAGGGATGTAAAGTTGTGAATCATAAAGTGTTTTGGTAACACAAAACTTGAAAACTTTTGCAACAGATATGCAGAAACATTTTGCCAAAAGTCTTACGAAATTTTGAGCCAAAATAGGTATTTATAGACTTGGCAAAAAATTCGAGGCGAAGAATTTGTTCGAATGAAAATAGAAGTCGTTTGAACGAGAAAGGAATTTCATTTGGACAAAAACACAATTCGTTCGAACGATACTCCAATGTCGTTTAAACCATCTTTTAATGAGCTTCAAATGAATTCAAACAGTATTCCCTCATTAGTAATTCATTCGATGTAATATCTAACGAGACTTGAAATTTAGATCCAATTTTGTTCAAACGAGATTCTAATCTCATTAGAACGAAGATAAAACAAATTATCTTTTAAATTAAAATACTCCTGCTTTGGTTTTTACAAAAAACAAATGTAAACCAAAATAAAATTTCGAATAATTTTAAACTCCTAAAACATTTATACCTTTTTGAGATGTAGGGAAGTCTTCAATCTTGGAGATGTTGGAGTTCGGTTTGATGTACCGGAGCATGTCGGTTTGTAACAGTTTATGCCAAATATGTCAAAGTGAAAATAATTATAAATAAAAAGCCTACGATAAAATATTTGTGCTTACAAATCTCCCCCTTTGTCTATTTCGGTAAAAAATTAACCGAAATCCAAATTGCAATAATTACCCCTCTATGACAAAAAAATCCTAACACCCTTCCCAAACCCTAGAAATGGAACGGTATAGTGAAACTTTGTCTTCAATCTCATCTTATTCTTCCCTTGGGCAACTTTGTCTTCATGCTGTGTAATTTGTTATTCCTTTAGATAACTACACACATGAAACAAAGAGATACCGCGATGCATAGAGTTTGAAATAAAAAAACTCCCCCGTAAAACAAACTCCACTATAATTTTTTGTCCCCTTTTTTGTTCGAAATAGACAAAGGAGTAGAATCTAATCGTGACTTCTAAATCATCACATATAGGAACTAAGATATCATCACAAAGATATAGAAACAACGCACGTGTAATGGTAATCTCAAAGGCTTCACCAACTATTTTTGAAATTTTTAATTTTTTCAAAAACTGTAAATATTACAAATACAACACAATAACTCAAGCACAAATAATCCAAACTATGATCAAGTATGTGACAACCATGGACTAAATGTTAACCGCTAGGAGTCAAAACATGATATCGTATATACTATATGCAAAATATACCAAAGAGAATCCAACACACACATATATAGGTATAAACAACCACAAACTCGACACAAAACGCATAAGCTTTACACTCCGACATATTATCGATGTGTCTAAACATGTGGAATGGAATGAACGGGCATGAACTAGATACAAATTAATTATGACCCAAACACTCAAATATGGTCAAGAAATTCTAATTGATCACAAAACTTTACCAAACTAAGATTTAGCCTCTAGTGATAAGATAAAGTGAACTTAATGAAAAAACAAGCACAATGCAGACAATACTAGAATATTGTGCAAACCCGTCGATCTTCAACTAAAACACCCTCAAAAGATAAACATATATCATATTTTCTTTTCTTTTCTTCATTATTTTGAAGTTATTTCTTCAGAAAGATCAAACAAACTATAATATGTTGGCCCTTTTTGGCAATTTTTCTTTATTTATTGCCTTGAATCTTTTCATTAAGGCTAATGCCAATGGTGGCTTTCACACAAAGGAGATTTTATCCTTTCGTAGCCCTTCCCATGCATCCTCATATTTTTTTTAAAAACTAATTAAATATAGCTCACGGGCAACGGTTCTTATATGCGCAAATTGGCCATAGTCACAAAACATGTAGATGACAAAATTGATAGGAAAACATCTCACAAATCTCAAATATACATGTGAAGTTAAAATTCAAAAAGCTCGTGCATGTGTGTTCAGAGGCATATATAAAGTTGAATCCAATAAGCCAATTAAGTTAGAAACAACTCCATGTAAACATGGTTAAGAACAATCTAAGCATCTACAACTCCATGTATGGAGTGAATTGGATTCAAACACACCAATATGCCACACTAAATGTGTAAAACTAATATACACAAAACCGAAAAGCTTTTTGTATTTTTCAAAAAAAATTATCAAAATAAAATCTTTTTGTATTTTTCTAGTATAACTCATAAAATAAAAATAAAAATATAAAATATACACATGTAATAACACTAGCAAACATATATTATGAGGCACGACTAGAGTATGATAAATATTATCATGCAAGAAATCACCCATAAGATATAGCATGTGAAGCATCATACACAAGCATGTGAGAATTAACTAACTTAACATTTAGCGTCTTCAAAACTGATTTCCTAACCCAAATAGATGTATACATAACGCATTGGGTTTTGGTAACCAAGGGGACACTAGACTTAAACTTCCTATGACCTCTTCCAAGATCATAACAAAACACCCTAAGGTGATCATTCCTACCATAATGCGAACATGTGTAAACGCGAGGAATGTTACCTATGGTTTGTCTTTTTCTAATGTCCCTAGATATGGTTGATCCAATAAAATAAATAATGATCTTGGATTTACTGGCGAAAGCATTAGAATCGTAGGATCCAGTACCATCAATACAAAAACTACACGAGTCTTATAAATCACCTTTTAAATTTAAAATTCTAGACTTAAGCACAGAATTAGACCCTTCAAATTTTAGGGACACCTTATTCATATTTTCAATCATTCCTTGAAGGTTATCTCACTTCCCTTCAATGCAAGCAAACTTATTCCTAATGTTATTCTCTTGTTCCCTCAAATCATTAATTAATTTATCATTATCCTTTTTGGCATCTAAACGGATAAAAACCCTATAAATTTTTTAGTCCTCTAATTTTTTTTCTTCTAAAACCTAGGATCTTTCGCCACTCTCTTTATTGGACAATTCTAAAATTTTAAAATCACGCTTCATGTCCACAAGCTTCTCACAAAATAAATCTCTTTGAGTTTAAATAGTTTGCAAAAGTTCCATAGTAGCTTTAAAACAAGAATTTTCTTTTTCGAGAATTTAAATTCTTTTACAAAACTTCAAATTCAAATGAGATAGATTTTCACTCTGGCTATCCATCGAGAGAAAGACAAATAAACCAACACAAGAGAGATGAATAAAAACCACCCGAATCAACACTAAACAAGGATCTACACGATAAATTAGTGCAACCTATTCTGATACAAATTTGTAAGGGAGAAATAAGCACTGATACCACTTGTAAGAGTTAAATCCTCTGATACCACTTTGTAAGAGAGTAAGAACACACCCGATAATGATGGTTTAAAGAAAAATTCTATTTTTTATTTTTATCAACTTAATTCCTAAACACAACGTCACACCCCACTTAATTCTGGCATCGGTCGCCACAAAAACTAAGCCGAGTTCGAGTGAATAAAATACCATTCTTAGCATGTGACAGATATGAGACATATAAAATTAATCCACAAGATAAATAATTTAATCAATCCCAAATGATAATAACCAACTATGCGGTAAATGAAATTCATAACCATGCTACACTCCAATAGTAATCCAATATCCAATAAATAGAAAACTGAATAAACAAAATCCATGATGAATATATGAATAAAACCGTACAACTGTGGAACTGAATGGCCCTGCAAAGCCATAAACTAAGTCTCTATATAAATGCGAAGGAATGGAAAGCTAAACTAAACTGCTAAGCATAAAAAAAAAATAAACTCCACTGCACCTCTAAGATATATCTCTAAGTAATCCTGTGTAGCTACACAAGCACTAATACCTGAAAAATGTTAGTCAACGCACGAGGTCAGATACCCGAGTATGAACACACACTACTCCCCTCAATTAGGGTTCTTGAACCCAGACAATAGCATTATAAATCATAAATATCACAGTAGGGTATTTTAAATTAGACGAGCTATGATTATACGGAATCATAATAAATCACTATCTACCCTCAGTAATTTTTATTCAAAAATCCACACTAATATTATTTTAATTATCCAACCGTCTCATATTGTTAATTTAATTAAATTATCCCAATTTATTATTCTTCTCAATTTATTATCATCCATTGCGGTACTCCCGCATATAGTTCTTACTCCAATAATTCACATTTTTATAGCAGTCCCCCCCGCCTCGGGTGGTACTCCCACCAAAATATATTATTATTATAGTGGTCCTCCCGCCTCAGGGTGTACTCCCACCAAAATACACATTCCCCTCGTCAATATCCAGCTAATCCGTTTAAACTGTCGATCCCGCAATATGACGAGGTTCCACACACGACACGACATAAACACCAGCTGATCTGTTTAAACTGTCGGCCCCTGCACATTATGTCGCCAATAAATTTTAATACCAGCTTTATTATCTTAGGTATTAATTCTCATTTTATCAATTAATTTTTAATTATAAACACCCCACCCTTATTATCGATGTGAGATCCTCAAAATACCCCTTAGTCCCATATTTAAGGGTCCCCAAAGTACACATACATCCTACCATAATCATATGATGAATTTCTAATTATAACTCCTCCTAGTCTTATACCTAGGCTAGTGAATCGACGGCACGACATAAAAATCAGCCCCACCCTGGAATCATCCATATGCAAAAATCTACATTCACTAGTCACGTACCTAGAAAGCGAAAATCGCAACTAAGTCCAACCCACTGGTCTCATACCTAGTAAGTATCCTAAAATATAGGTGAGAACATAACCAAAAATCTCATCGTACCCACGATGATAAATATTAATATCAATAAATCACATAATCTAACAACACATATAAACAATATCACCAATATATTCGTGAGGGCACAAATTAATTTAATTTAATTAATAATACCGTCATCGTTTTTAACATAATTATTTCCATTAATCGTTATAGACTAATCAACATGCAAATTTATGGAACACACCAAAATTGTCCACTTTTATTAACTACATAATTTTATGCTTGTGTACACGTCCCAATTTTTATTTAATTAATCCCCATAAAATTCTACATGCATTCCTACACCCAAAATAACCAAAACCCCCTAGTCTCTCCTACGCACCCAAGGGTTTCAAATCTTATTTCATATTAATTTTTTTTATTAAAACAGTACCAAATTAGCCCTCACTATTTCTAATTAAAGTTTCTAATTTCTGTTAAGAAAACATGTAATTAATTATTTAGGCGATACTTCAAATGCATAATACTAAAAGAAGAGAATAGAGTATTCAGGCCTAAAAAATTATCGGTTGAAAATTATAAATACTCGGTTGCGTTCGTGTCGCGAAAATAAGCAAGTTCCGTTCTTAGGCCATCTTAAAAATATGTAGTTCAGACCTCCCAAAATATGATTGGAGTTTTGTTTAATGGAGGTTTGGAGTTGAAATATAAGGGTCTAAGTATTCTTTTTGTGCAGAGAAAAGAGTTTCGAGAAAAATAAATGTGCGTGACCTTTTAAAGGTGGGTCAAAGTCTCTATTTAAGGTAAAGATAAAAGAGTCCAAATGGGTTCCAACACTCCAGAGATTTATTAAGATATTATAAAAAAAAATCTCCCTATTAACCCTTGTGCGTCGCAAACAAAAAAAATGGAGACAACCCTCTCAATTGCCATTCACAGCCACCCTTATTGGCAGTCAACTCTCGTCCCATAGATAACAATAAGTGGATAAATAAACAAAAAATAGAATTACCTCTCAATTGGTGGAGGCCTTGTGCGTAAGGAAAAGAAAACAAACAGTCCCCCTCATTTGGAATAATTGACAAAGTAATGAACAAACCATAAACAAAGGGTCATCTCCCTAATAGTGGGAGCCATGCCCCTAAGGGGAAAAAGGATGGGTTCATGCGTGCCTCTCTCTCTCTCACCTCAGCATATGTAAAGAAAAATATCATTAATATGATGTTAAAAAATTTATAACGAGTCCATATATTTTTAACATGCCAAAAAATTAATTTCACCCAAAAATAATTAACATCTTTTAGACTTTTTAATCTAAAATTTAAGTTTTAAAATTACGGGTGTCCATTTGGGGCTTGTCTCTTTCCAAACTTCTTTTGATAATTGGCTTTCTCTTGCCATAACAACATCGCGACATCCACCACCTAAGAATAAGTAGTGTATGTCAGATTCCGCAACACCATCTGCCTAATCAACCAAGACAATCCCTTAATGAAGCATTCCATCTTCTTTTCCTCTGTGTTAACCTCCTCTAGCATAAACATAGATAAATTGGTGAACTCTTGTTCATACTCGACAATCCACTTTGAACCCTATTCCGAGTCCAGAAATTTCCTCCTCTTTGCGCTCTTAATAGCATACGGAAATTACTTCCTATTTAACCTTATCTGAAAATACGCATAACTTAATCGATCTCTATCCTCCAACGTGGTAGCACTTTCCCACCATTGTAATGCATCCCCAGCCATCGTAAACGTCACTAACATATTCTTCTGCACATCCGTGCAGTCCACCATACTCAAATTCCTCTCCTTATCTCTCCTCCACTTGTGAGCAACCATTGGGTCAGATCCCCCATACGAAGGTGGGAGGATTGCCCTTAAGAAAGTTGGTTCTCACCCTAACCTAAGATGAAACGGGTGTACCAAGTTGCTACGTCTCTAACGTCAACCATCTCCGCCTACCCATCTCCACGCCGGGCTCCGTGGCCTCATGTATGATAGCCTCTAACTCCTCGACATCCAAAACAAAATGTCGCTGCCTCTCCTGAGACGTGAGACTAGAAATGGAATCCTCTCTCCTATTCCCAGCTCTACTAGTGTTCACCATCTGAAAATATAGAAACAAAATAACATCAGACTCAGAATAACTAAGAGTACAAATCATCAAAAGGAATCAAAGATAAGCAACGCAGAAGATCAAATGAACTCACAAGCTAATAGACCTAAAACCATGCTCTCGTACCATTTGTCACACCCTGCTTAATTCTAGCATCCGCCACTGATTAGGCATAAATTCTTCACATTTATCCCCCTTAATTTCAGTATTTTTATGATCCCGTTATTTATAAATAGCTTGAATTTGTCTTATATTTATGCTACTAACACTTTTTGGCAAGTATTTCGTATTTTGTGTATCTCTTATGTATTTCACAGGTATTTCATGCAAATTAGTGCGAAAGAGAATGCAAAATAGTGAAAGAAAGCAAGAAATGGGGAGTTCAAGGGCATTTTCATAATTTTACATATATATTCCGGTGGTGGGGAAAACTAGAAAGTTGAATATCTTTAAATTACAAGAACATTTAAAAAAACGGCACCCCAATCCGAGTTACGGTGAAGAAGTTATGCCCATTTAAAGTTGGAGATAGAAAGTCAAAGTTGAAATTAATTCTGGAAGTTGAAGAGTTTAAACTCTTGAAATTTCTTGTATAATTCCTTTTTATTTGTTGTAAAACATGGAGAGGCATGGTAAGAGTCATTTTTGAGCTTTATAAAAGGGCAAACCCTAGTAGGAAGAAAAAAGGTTTTGTTACTTCACGTTGTAGGAGGCTAGTAGTTAGTTTTTAAAGGATTATTGTATCCAAGAACCCTAGTTTTGAAGTTTGGATACTATTCAAGATTCAAAGATCTATTCAAGATTCATCATTCATCCATTGCAAGTAATTTTAATTTATTTTTTTTATTGCTTTCATAGTTAGTTTAATTAATTGTTGCTTTCTAGTTTTCCAATCCCAATTCAAGTCATGTTCTCAATTTTTTAGATTTAGTTATGAATTCCTGCACTTTCAGTTTTAAGTTTTCTTTTATTTTAATCATGTTAAGCTAAGTTTTTAAGGGTGGGGATGCTTTAACCTAACCTGATGTGGTATGCATAGATATAAAATTTGTCCTCTAAATTAAATAAGTTATTAGATCGTGTTGTATAGTTTCACAACCATTGTAGACCTTTTGACCTCGTTTGCCCTAAGTAACCGGGGTGCTTAAGGATGCAACGTGCGTGAACTATTGCAACACCGCTTTACTCATCACTACACCAAATCTTCCTAATTTTCACGGTCATTAACCTTGACAAGTTCAACTTGTCAAGGTTAATGACCATGACAATTCGGGGCGAGACAACTTTTTTTTATCACAGACGTGTCACGGTCATTGACCGTGACAAGTTCGTTAGAATTGTCACGATCGTGTCATGGGCCATGACCGTGACAAGTTAGTCATGGTTAATAACCGTGACAAAGTCTTGACCCCTTTTTTACAAAATTGTCACGGTCAATGACCGTGACAATTCTGGGCAGAATTTAAAAAACAATCTGCTGGGCTGTACGGCCACTGCCACTGCCCAGCAGTATATTTGTACCTGTTATAGCAACATTGTACCTGTTCAAACATCATATATCCAAATAAACTAGAGATAATGAAAATATACATTCAAAATAGAAACTATTTAAGAAGAAACAACATCACCATCAATTATCTCAAATCTACAAACTATTTAGCTGGAAAAGAGATTTTGTACCGCGACGCTTGGGGACACCTCCTTATCCTTCGCTTCTCGTTTGAAGAGCCACATAAGTATCGAGCCTATGTGGCCTACCCCCAGGGCCACTCCTGTCCCCTAAAATAAAATAAAGTAAAATTAGTATCCGCCCCACAAATATAGATATTAATATAAATATAAATATAAATATAAATATAAATATAAATATAAATATAAATATAAATCGAAATCGAAATCGAAATTGAAATTGAAATTGAAATTGAAATTGAAATTGAAATTGAAATTGAAAATGAAATTGACATATAAATATAAATATAAATATAAATATAAATATAAATATAAATATAAATATAAATATAAATACATTTCCTGTTGTGCCACCCAAACAGCTAACTTGAGCTCATATGCACCTCCTTCCAACTAATGTACCCCGGGCAATCGTGTCAAATATAATTCCCTTCATATCTGAACATTAAGAAATTCCATAATCCTATGGAGTTATGCTCTGCAAATTCCTTCCAACCGTTGTGTAGCCAAAAATCACCAGTTGAAGATGTCAATTCCACTTTCCAATGGTCTCCCCTGTTTTGCTAGAGGTTCCAAGTGGTGGGGTATGGAAAGTGAAATTGACAACTTTAACTGGTGATGTTTGGCTACACAATGATTGGGAGGAATTTGCAGAACATCACTCCTTAGGATTATGGCATTTCTTAGTGTTCGGATAGACGAAGAGATTCAGTCTCCTCTCCACAAATAGAACACCCCAAATAACAATGTACTAATCAAATATTAAAGGTAAGAAGCGTATATTCATGGATTAGTATAAACAAAACTTAGATGTAGTTGGAATATTTATGTATTAATCTCCTCTCCACACACACACACTACACAAGAGTGAAAATGATAAAGTGCAAATCAATTAAAAGCATTAAAAATGGATGTTTCGGTACAAATTGGAATATTTATTACAAATTGAAAAATTGTTTCAAATTCGGGTTATCATAAAAAATGGATTGATATTCGGTAGGAGCAACCAAGTCATCCACACTACTATTTAGTCGCCTTGGCGCGTGTTGGACAATTGACCATGGCTCGTTGTTTATATACTCCGAGTAAAACACTTGCTTAACCTTTTGAAATGCACAAACAAAGCTCATCGTTCACGTGGTCGTTGCTCTATAACTTGGACAAGTCAACCATCATCAAATTGGTGACAGGATCAACTTGACAAGCATTATTATCCGCAACTTCACAAGCATTTTTATGCAAATCAAGTATGTTTCATTTATTAATTATATTTTAGTGGATGTAATTATAGAATCTATGGATGGATTCAATTTAATCTTACTATGTGAATGTTTTTATCTACAATGACTTAACCTTGAAACAATATATATTATCTCATAGAATCATCATAACACGATATCAAGGGAATTATAATGGGACCTTGCCTCACCCCCCCTCCCCACCCACCACACACGCACACACATATACACACACACACACAACAACCCCCCTTCCCCTGCCCCTCCCCCACCCTACCCCCCCTCCCCACCCCCACCCACCACCCCCACCACACACACACACACAACAGCCCCCTGCCCCCCTCCCCCTCCCCACCCCCACCCCCACCCCCCCCCCACCCCCCACACCCCCCCCCCCACACACACAACAACCCCCCACCCTGCCCCACCCCCATCCCCACCCCCCACCAACCACACATATACACACACACACACACAAAATAACCCCTAGCCCCACCCCCACACACGCACACACACATATACACACACACACACACGCACATATATACACACACATATATATAAATGGAAGAGAGAGAGAGAGAGAGAGAGAGAGAGAGAGGGAAACGGTGGGGGGGGGGGGAAGGGTAAAGGGTTTTTTACTGAGCAATTTTTCACGGTCGTGTCAAGGTCCTTGACCGTGACAAGCCCGTGACAAATATATTTATCACGGACTTGTCACGGTCATTGATCGTGACAATTCTTTGTCACGGTCTTATCACGGTCAATGATCGTGATACAAAACGCGTGTTTGTTATCACGGTCAATGATCGTGACAAGGGTGGCCGGCTGAAAGGTGAAAATTTGGCCATTTTGGTGTAGTGCATTCTTTGATTATGTATGATGCGGGCTTGAACCTCATATATTTAATGCTTTGGATTACTAAAGACTGGGTCTGATCAATTATCTAATTTATGACTAATTTTGTACGGGCATACACACTGGA
The DNA here is from genome assembly GCA_949130495.1 of Sambucus nigra. Classification (NCBI taxonomy): domain Eukaryota; kingdom Viridiplantae; phylum Streptophyta; class Magnoliopsida; order Dipsacales; family Adoxaceae; genus Sambucus; species Sambucus nigra. The sequence continues at coordinate 547,838,761 of OX422212.1, read as the reverse complement.
GTTTGGGGGAGTGTATTCTTAACCCATTTCTTCATTCATATTAATTCCTTCTTACTTAGTTAATTTTTCATGCGTAGGTTAATTTAATTGAATTTAGTTAATTCATAGATAAAATCCAAAAATCAATCATCTTTTTCTTTTCTTTTATTTTAATATCAACTTTAGGATTAAACTACCTTACCTTTGTCGTCATGTTCACACGTCCTAACTCCCTGTGGATTCAATACCCAGACTCACCACTATACTCCGCAAGAGTGTAGTTAAAGTTTAGATTTTTGTATTACGGTTGGAAGTCAATAACAATGACTAGCGTATTTACATGGACGCTCAATTTTTCCACTCGATCAAAATGGCTCTGTTGCCGGGGAATTAAGTAGACTTTAGGTTAGGTTGGTTAATCCCGAATTTGACCTTAAAAAAAATACGGGTGTCACGTTCTTGAATTGCCCAATTTAAAATGTCTTACTTTAACTCTTTTGGTGGCTTTAATTGTTATGATAATAGTGAGGAGGAGGTGCTCAAGACTTATGAATATTGGATCAATATCACTAAAGATGAGTCTCATAAATACAAGCCCAGTGCTAAGGCCATCCAAATTTATCAAAATGAATTGCTTGAAGAAAAAAGGCTTGAAAAAGAATATCGAGAAAAAAATCGTTATTGGGAGCAAGAGTTAGATGCATTATTTGAACCCAATGAGCATTTTTCTTCTGATATTTTTCAATTTGAAGAATGTTTTCAACCAAGTGAGGAATTCGAGGTGCTAAAACCAAGGAAGCCTACTTTGTAAGAACTCTTGATTATTAGAAAAAAGCAATCTGATGACCTTATTGCTACAGAGTTGAAAATTAGAGCAACTTGCAAGGAGTTTATTGATTATTTGGACAACTTAGAGAAGCTCGAGACTTGCGCTTCACCTAACACTTTTGAGGATGAAATCATTTAGAGTGATCCAAGATCTTTTGAATATCAACCTCTTATAAATATTGCAAAATCTACTGACGTTGAAGATCATTTGTCTCCTTGTGTACCCACTATTATCGAACCATTAAATACATCACACGAACTGGATGATCCGATTCTTGTATGAGAATGTTTTTTTGAGATGCTTCATCTTAAGGGCCATACACTTAGACGTGTCACTCCACCAGATCCAGTTAAAAAATTTGGGGGAGAAGATTTTGAGGACAAGGACTCTATGATTAAATTATTTTCCAAGATGGACTCTTTCTATTTGTTTGCTCCTCTTCCCATACTAATTGAAAAATCTATGGGAGGTGATTCTATTTTTCTTGGATTCCAATGGTACTTGTTCCCCTATGCACCAAAATCCTTTATTATCCCCCTAAATTTTTTAATAGTTGATGGTTCATTTCTACCGCATTGCACATGCCTTCCGTTTTCCCAATGGAATTATTATTTTTTGGGCGGGGAGGGCACACCATTAATCCCTCAAAGTCAAATTGTATTTTCGGCGGACCCTCAAATTTTTCGACTTCTAGTGTATGATTTATTAGCCGTTCAAATTTTAGGTTGTAAATAATTAGTTTTTTTATTATTACTTTTTCTTTTTTTTATTATAGTCTAGTTTCGATGGTAGAGTTTTTGTTATTTTTTTTGTTATGCCTTATTTTTAACATGTCTTGTAGATTCAATGGACTCGCACTCATCAGGGATCACTCCATTTGGGTAATATCTTTCTTTTCCTCTCTTTATGTTGTGTTCTTGATTCGCATTGAGGACAATGCAATATTTAAGTTAAGGGGTGTGGGATATTCTTCCCGTTTATTTTTTAGATTTATTGATTCGATCACATGTTCTTTCCAAGTGTGTTTTTTTTAGAAAATTTCAAAAATTTCAAAAAAATTGAATTTTTTTTAAAAAAGCCAAAAATATTTTTCTTCAAAATAAATAAAAATTGGAATTTAAATTTATCAAAAGTGTCACCTTTATTCTATTTAAAGTCTCAAATTGTTAACAATCAAAATGCACTAAGCCAAAATTGACTCAAGATGGAAATTGAAAGAAAATTGACAACTTAACGAATAAGTGTGGAGATTGATCAAACCCGATGAGATTTTGAGCCTTTTAATTTTTTATGAGTTTTTAAAATCAATCCGAGTTTATGATTAACTCAAAGTTCTTTTCAACGTTTGAATAAGTCTTTGATGATCTTAATCCTTTGTTTTGATCGGTTATGGAAAATGTGTGAAATGTTGTCTCGAAATTCATGCAAAATATATCTCTAAACTTAATTAATCTCGAGATGCATATGGTAATGTGATTAGCAATTTGGACAATGAAGTAGGCCCTCTTTTGTTTAACCCAAAAATTTTAGCCATAATAAAGTTGTGAAAAAATTATCCCTTCGCAACCCCCTTTGAGCCTAATAAAATATTTACTTTTCGTTTGATAACCCAAAAATCCAAATAGCTCGAAATTGTGAAAAAATGGAAATTAATCAAGTAAGTCCAAAGTGTATAAAAAAAGGGCAAGAAAAGAAAAATATCAAGAAAAGAAAAAAATGAAAATAGAAAAAGAAAGAGAAAAATGAGCAAATGCCTGAAAAAGCACAAATGGACGTGATAAGGACATTTTTCAATTCCGAACATTCCGTCCATTCCCATTTTTACACTTTACACTTTTCAACCCGAAAATTCCTAACCGAGTCGGAATGGCAAAATTAATTACAGCATGGAGAGCTAAGACACGAAAGGATAATAAAAGAGATTGAAATTGTGTGATTAAGAGATGATGTTTTCCGTTTCCTAATAACTGTGTTCCGATGATGAGATCTTTTCACCATATATTTCCTTCTTTTCAATTTTGTATGCGTGAATTTGTGTCTGTTATATTTACTCTTTATATCATGCATACCGAGAGAAAACAACTACAATCCGAGTGATTCGTTTGTTAGTGCATCCGTAAGAATTTGAATCAAAATGAATTTTCGGAAAGTAACGTAATGCTCAATCGGTGGAAATTTGAGGTTTAATATTTGGCTTTGCTCACAACACACACTATGGTTTGAGACATTTGAATATGAATTTATGGTGATTATTTTTCGAAAAGTTTAAATTGTACAATTTTTAAGTATATTGATATTTATTTGAGTCAATAAAGAATTTTGTGGATGTATTCACTACAAACCCTCACGAGACAAAACTCATCCTACTAGGGTAATCTAGGGGTTTAAAGGCTTGTTGCATATGCTCAATGAAATCGCTTGCCTGTGAAAGTGGAATTTTATTTTAATAAAAAGAATTTCAAAAGTCAACTCATTTCTCTTACATTGCTCGGGACGCGCAAAGTTCTAAGTTAGGGGGATTACACAAAAGCTAAGCTGGGCGCAAGTAAATCAAATACCATTCTTAGCATGTGACAGATATGAGACATATAAAATTAATCCACAAGATAATTAATTTAGTCAATCCCAAATGATAATAACCCACTATGCGGTATATGAAATTCATTACCATGCTAAACTCCAATAGTAATCCAATCTCCAATAAATATAAAACTGAATAAACCAAATCCATAATGAATATCTTAATAAAACCATACAACCGTGGAACCGAATGGACCACCAAATCCATAAACTGAGTCTCAATATAAATGCGAAGGAAATAAAAACTAAACTAAACTGCTAAGCATAAAATAAATAAACTCCAGTTGCACCTCCAAGATATATCTCCAAATACTCCTATGCAGCTACTCCAACACTAATACCTGAAAAATGTTAGTCAACGTACGAGGTTAGAGCCCCGAGCATGAATACACACTACTCCCCTCAATTAGGGTCCTTGAACCCAGACAGTAGCATTATACATGATAAATATCTCAATAGAGAATTTTAAATTAGACGAGTTATGATTATACAAAATCATAATAAATCACTATCTACCCACAGTAATTTTTATTCAAAAATACACACCAATATTACTTTAATTATCCTACAGTCTCATATTGTTAATTTAACTAAATTAACCCAATAAATCATTCTTCTCAATTTATTATCATCCATTGCGGTACTGTTGCATATAGTTCTTACTCCAATAATTCACATTTTTATAGCGGTCCTCCCGCCTCGGGTGGTACTCCCACCAAAATACATTATTATAGCTCTCCTCCCGCCTCAGGGGGTACTCCCACCCAAATACACATTCACCTCGTCAATATCCAGCTGATCCATTTAAACTGTCGATCCCGCAATATGACGAGGTTCCACACATGACACTAAATAAACACCAGCAGCCCCGTTTAAACTGTCGACCACCGGATATTATGTCGACAATAAATTTTAATACCCGTTTTATTATCTTAGGTATTAATTCTCATTTTATCAATTAATTTTTAATTATAAATACCCCACCCTTATTATCGACGTGAGATCCTCAAAATACCCCTTAGTCTCATACCTAAGGATCCCCAAAGTACGCTAGTCTTAGGATGAATTTCTAATTATAACTCCTCCTAGTCTTATACCTAGGCTAGCGAATGGGCGACATGACATACAAATCATCCCCACCTCAGAATCACCCATACGCAAAAATCTACATTCACTAGTCACATACCTAGAAAGCGTAAATCGTAACTAAGTGCTACCCACTAGTCTCATACCTAGCAAGTATCCTAAAATATAGGTGAGAGCATACTACCAAAAATTCCATCGTACCCGCGATGATAAATATTAATATCAATAAATCACATAATCCAACAACACATATAAACAATATCAACAATTTATTCGTGTGGGCACAAATTAATTTAATTTAATTAATTATACCGTCATCGTTTTTAACAAAATTATTTCCATTAATCATTATAGATTAATAAACATGCAAAGTTATGTAACACACCAAAATTGTCCACTTTTATTAACTACATAATTTTATGCGTGTGTACACGTTCCGATTTTTATTTAATTGATTACCATAAAATTCTACATGCGATCCTACACCCAAAATAACAAAAAACCCCTAGTCTCTCCTACCCACCCAAGGGTTTCAAATCTTATTTCATATTAGATTTTTTTTATTAAAATAGTACCAAATTAGTTCTCACTATTTCTAATTAAAGTTTCTAATTTCTTTTAATAAAACATGTAATTAATTATTTAGGCGGCACTTCAAATGCATAATACTAAAGGAAGAGAATAGAGTATTTATGCCTGGAAAATTTTTGGTTGAAAATTCTAAATACTCGGTTGCGTTCGTCTCGCGAAAATAAGCAAGTATTGTTCTTGGGCCTTCTTAAAAATATTTAATTTAGACCTCCCAAAATATGATTAGAGTTTTGTTTAATGGAGGTTTGGAGTTGAAATATAAGGGTCTGAGTATTATTTTTGTGCAGAGAAAAGAGGTTTGAGAAAAATAAAGGTGCGGGACCTTTTAAAGGTGGGTCAAAGTCTCTATTTAAGGTAAAGATAAAAGAGTCCAAATGGGTTCCAACACCTAAGAGATTTATTAAGATATTATAAAAAGAAAATAATATCCTTATTAACCCTTGTGCGTCGCAAACAAAAAAAATGGAGACAGCTCTCTCAATTTCCATCCGCATCCACCCTTGTTGGCAGTCAGCTCTCGTCCCATAAATAACAATAAGTGGATAAATAAACAAAAAATAGAATCAACTCTCAATTGGCGGGGGCCTTGTGCATAAGGAAAAGAAAACAAATAGTCCCCCTCTTCTCCTTATTTCAACTGGAACAATTAACAAAGGAATGAACAAACCAAAAGCAAAGAGTCAACTCCCTAATGGTGGGAGCCATGCGCCTAAGAGGAAAAAGGATGGGGTCAAGCGTGCCTCTCTCTCGCTCTCTCTCTCTCTCATTCTCTCTCACCTCAGCATATGTAAAGAAAAATATAATTAATATGATGTTAAAAAATTTATAAGGAGTCCATCTATTTTTAACATGCCAAAAATTTAATTTCACAAAAAAATAATTAATACCTTATCAACTTTTTTATTTAAAATGTGTTATTTAAGTTTTAAAATTATGGGGTGTTAGACACACAAATCCAATTATAAACAAATTTTGATCTTTGATTAAATTAGGTGTGAAGGAAAATATGTGTTCTAAATGTAATGATTTAAACTACACATGCAAAGAACACAAATATCGAGAAAAAAATCCCTTTTCAGTGCAAAACCTATATTTTAGTACTTTAGAGAGCTCTATAGGACTATCAACTTACAGGCTACTTGATTCACCCGCAAGTATAATGCGTAGTGTCTTACAAAATTCTAAAAAATACGGCTTAGTCCAGAGTCATCCACAGGCGGCAGTCCCCCCTCGGTATCCACTGACCAGCCTTCAGCCTTCATTAGTAATAGATATACCTCTCCACAAGGTCTATGCAAAATAGAAGCTTTCTTGGGTTTCAGAATGATTCACAAAAACTATTTGAGAATGTAAAGTTTTGAATAAAAAATTATTTTGGTAACATAAAACTTGAAAACTTTTGCAACAGATATGCAGGAAACGTTTTGTCAAAAGTCTTATGAAATTTGGAGTTAAAATAAGTATTTATATACCTGACATAAAATTCGAGGCAACTAATTCATTCGAATGAAAATAAAAGTCGTTCGAATGAGAATGGCATTTTATTTGAACGAAAACACTGTTCGTTTGAACAAGACTCCAATCTCGTCCGAACCATCTTCTAACGAGCTTCAAAAGAATTTAAGCATTATGCCCTCATTAGTAGTTCATTCGATGTAAGATCTAACAAGACTTCAAAAGAAGATACAATTTCACACAAATGAGAGTCTAATCTCATTCGAATGAAGGAAAAAAAATTATTTTTATATAAAAAAATAACATCCCAGATAAAATTATGAATAATTTTAAACTCCTGAAAACTTTATACCTTTTAAAAATGTAGGTAAGTCTTCAATCTTGGAGATGTTGGAGTTCAGTTCGATTTGTCGGAGCGTGTCGGTTTGTGACATGATACGCCAAAAATGTCAAAGTGCAAATAATTACAAATAATGAGCCTAAGCTTAAATATTTGCGCTTACAAATCTCCCCCTTTGGCTATTCTAATACAAAACTAACCGAAATCCAAATTGCAATAATTATCCCTCTATAATAAAAAATCCTAACACCCTTCCGAAACCCTAGAAATGGAATGGTATTGTGAAACATTGTCTTCAATCTCATCTTGTTCTTCCCTTGGGCAACTTTGTGTTCATGAGGTATAATTTGTTCTATCCTTAGATACTTAGACACATGAAAAAAAGAAATACCGTGATGCATAGAGTTTGATATAAAAAAAACTCCCCTATAAAACAAACTCCATTGTAATATGTTCTCCCCCTTTTGTCCTAAATAGACAAAGGAGTAGAATCTAATCATGAAGTATAAAGCATCACATATAGTAACTAAGATATCATCACGAAGATGTAGAAACAATGCACATGTAATGATAATCTCAAAGGCTTCACCAACTATTTTTGAAAATTTTCATTTTTTTAAAAACAGTAAATATTGCAAATACAACACAACAACTCAAGCACAAACAATTCAAACTATGATCAAGTGACAACTATAGACTAAATATAAACCGCTAAGATTCAAAAGATGATACCGTATATACTATATCCAAAATAAACCAAAGATAATCCAACACACACATATATAGGTATAAATAACCATACACTTGACACAAAACACATAAGCTTTACACACTAGAATAGTATCGATGTGTCTAAACATTTGGAATGGAATGAATGGGCGTTAACTAAATAAAAATGAATTATGACCCAAAAACTCAACTATATTCAAGAACTTCTAATTGATCACAAAACTTTATCAAACTAAGATTTAGCCTCTAGTGACAAGATAAAGTGAAGTTAACGAACAAACAAGCACAATGCATACAATCCTAGAATATTGATGATTCTACAAACCAATAGCGTGATGACAAAATAACCATAACTCGGATTCATTATGCAAACCCATTGATCTTCAACTAAACACCCTCAAAAGTTAAACATTAGTCATTTTTACTTTTCTTTTCTTCATTTGTTTGAAGTTACTTCTTCTGAAAGATTAAGCAAACTAAACTATGTTTTCCCTTTGGGGGATTTTTCTTTATGTATTGCCTTGAATATTTTCATTAAGGCTCTTGCCAACGGTGGTTTTCATGAAAAGGAGAATTTCTCCTTTCGTAGCCTTTTCCCGTGCAACCTCATATTTTTTTTTAAAAAAACTAACTAAATATAGCTCAGGAGCAACGATATGCACAAATTTCCCATAGTCACAAAACATGTAAATGACAAAGTTGATAGGAGAACTTATCACAAAGCTAGAATATAGATGTGAAGTTAAAATTCAAAAAGCTCGTGGATGTGTGTGTGTAGGCATATACAAAGTCGAATCCATTAAGCCAATCAAGTTCGAAACAACTCCATGTAAACATGGTTAAGAAAAATATAAGCATCTACAATCATAACCAAATGTCCTAGCCACATGGAAAGTATGGAGTGAATTGGATTCAAAAACACCAAAATGCCACACCAAATATGTAAAACTAAAATACACAAAACATAAAATCTTTTTGTATTTAATTTTTTTTTATCAAAATCAAATCTTTTTGTATTTTTCCAATATGACTCAATAAAATAAAAATAAAAACACAAAAGATACACAATGCATAACACTAGAAAACATATATCATTAAGCACAACTAGAGTATGACAAATAATATCATGCATAAGATATATCATGTGAATCATCATACGCAAGCATGTGAGAATTAACTAACTTAACATTTAGTGTCTCCAAAACTGATTTCCTAACCGAAATAGATGTATACCTAGCGAGTCGAGTTTTGGAAACCAAGGGGACACTAGACTTAAACTTCCTAGGACCTCTTCCAAGATCATAACAAAACGTCCTAAGGTGATCTTTCGTACCATAATGCAAACATGTGTAAACGTGAGGAATGTTACCTATGGGTTGACCTTTTCTAACATCCTTGGATGGGGTTGACCCTCTAAAGCTAATAATGGTATTGGCTTTGGCGAAATAACCATTAGAATCATGGGAGCTAGTAACATTACTACTAAAACTACTCAAGTCTTTTGAATCAAATTTTAACTTCAAAATTCTAGACTCAAGAACATAATTATACTGTTCAAGTTTTAGGGACTCCTTTTTCATATTCTCGCGAAAGAAATCTCTTTGTGTTTGAACAGTTTGAAAAAGTTCTATAGCAGCTTTAAAACGAGAATTTTCTTTTTCAGTAATTTAAATTCTTTTAGAAAACTTCAAATTCAAATGAGATAGATTTTCGCTGTGGCTATCCATCGAGAGAAAGAAAAATAAACCAACCCAAGAGGTATGAATAAACAACCACCCTAAACAACACTAAATAAAGGATATACGCGATAAATTAGTGCAACCCGCATTGATACCAATTGTAAGGGAGAAATAAACTCTGATACCACTTGTAAGGGTGGAAAGCTCTGACACCACTCTGTAAGAGCATATGAACAAGCCCAATAAGGATGGTCACAAATAAAAATTACATTTTTTATTTTTATCAGTTTAATTTCCAAACACACAAATCCAATTATAAACAAATTTTGATCTTTGATTTAATTAGGTGTGAAGGAAAATATGTGTTCTAAGTATAATGATTTAAAATACGTATGCAAAGAAGACAAATATTGAGGAAAAATCCCTTTTCAGGGCCAAACCTACATTTTAGTACTTTAGAGAGTTTTATAAGACTCTTAACTTACAGACCACTTGATACACCCACAAGTATAACTCATAGTGTCTTAAAAAAATTCTAAAGAATACGGCTCAGTCTAGAGTTATCCACAGGCGACAGTCCACCCTCGGTATCGACCGATCAACCTTCAGCCTTCTTCAGCCATAGAGATACCTCTCCACAAGGTGTATGCAAGATACAAAAATTTCTAGGGTTTCAGAACGATTCACAAAAACTATTTGGGAATGTAAAGTTGTGAATAAAAAAATATTTTCTTAAGATAAAACTTGATAACATTTGCAACAGATATGCATGAAACATTTTGTCAGAAGTCATATGAAATTTGGAGTCATAATAGGTATTTATAGACCTGACACAAAATTCGAGGCGGCAAATTCGTTCGAACGAAAATAAAAGTCGTTTGAACATGAAAGGCATTTCGTTTGAATGAAAACATAGTTCGTTCGAACGAGACTTCAATCTTATTTAAACCAGCTTCTAACGAGCTTCAAACAGTGTGCCCTCGTTAGTAGTTCGTTAAATGTATTTCATTCGAATGAGATTCTGATCTCGTAAAAACGAAGCTAAAAAGATTATTTTTTAAATTAAAAAACTCATGCCACGATTTTTATAAAAAATAACATCCCAAATAAAATTATGAATAATTTTAAACTTCTAAAAACTTTGTACCTTTTTAAGATGTAGGGAAGTCTTCAATCTTGGAGATGTTGGAGTTCGGTTTTACGTGTCTAAGCGTGTCGATTTGTAATGGGATACGCCAAATATTTCAAAGTGCAAAAAATTTCAAATAACTCGACCAAAAACACCAACATGTATTGCGTTTTAAAATATATTTTTATATATTTTATTTATCTTTTGCTCAACTTGTTATTAATAATCTAATATTTTGTATAAATATATTAGTTGGATTTATTCCGTGTCAAAGTGTTTGAGTCTTCTGTTATTCAAGCCAAAACTCTTGAATTCATATAGAAATTTGTTAGAGAGAGAGTTTTTTTCTTAGACTTCATGACCATTTAACTTTAGAGATCTATTTGGCTTCTCTACAACCCAAAGAATTCTATTGTTAAACCCATTGAAGAAGTATCCTTTTTAAATTTGGATTATGATTGAACGTCTATGCTGTTCGTACACATGTTTTTCATTATATTTTGATAAAATAGTGTTTTTAAACTAAACAACTGATTTTATACTTTGAGAAGTGTCTTTTATAACCCTGGGAAGGACTTACCTATTTCAAATGCAGTTTGATGAAGGACAAATGTTTTGCTTCCTTGATCCAATCCCATCGCCCCCAATTTTTCCCCGTGCCCTCGACCCTCCATATTTTAGGCATGAAGAATTCTTTGCCTAAGATCGCGCACATTGATACAATTGTGTCCCCGTGCGCATGGCAACACATTTTAGGCATGAAAATTTTTCCCTGCCTAAAATTGTGCCCACGGTTACAATTGACGATGGGCCCAGAATTTTTAAAAAATCTATAAGTATGGTCTTTTCCCTCCATTTTGAAAAATCGGAGTTCTTTTTTACTTATCTAACTTATAGAGTATTTTTTAGGTTGTGAGCATATTAATTTCTTCTCTTTGTTCAAAATCATAAGGTGGACATGATCCCACATGATTTGGGTATGGTTAGGTCATGGAATGAGACGTGAGAAAAATGATCCAATTTAGGATTATGAAGTCATCTTTGAAATAAAAATGGAAAAGTGTGGAGGTGCCCAGTCGACGCCTTTAAAAAACAACAAACTTCATCACATCAATGTAAAAAGACTCATTATTGGACCATTAAAATGTGGCATTAGGAGCCCTAGGAAGAGGTAGATGGGTGGCGATGGAGTCCTCATTAATGAGTATCTCTTTCCCTCGGACCGTAGAGTATAGGTCACGCTGAGTGATCGACATACCAAAATAAATCCCAGACGAGGTTGGGGTACATGGAAATAGTAAGAGAAAACAAGGGCTCCCAGCCTCGATTAGATAGCCAGTGATACATTTCTATCTCAGAAAAGGATGAAAGACGAATAACCTTTTCATGTACGAGGATACATACATGAAAATCGAGAGCAGTAAACTAAAGCCACGCTTGTTGCATTTCCCACCTAACACTGTTAAAGGGGGGAGAAGGACTGACAGACCCTTGAGAGGAGGAACCTTCATCAGGTTTGTCATTACCGAAAGTATGACGACAACGTGACATAGCTAACCAAAAGTAGGTATTGAAACCGGCTAGGAAAAATGGTAGGAAACTTATGGGGTGCGAAACACACTTGCTAAGAATCCTATCTCCATCAAAAGTTCAACCAGACCGCCACAAACCAATCAAATAACAACCAACAAACAGCAAAAACAACCCAAACTTAACAAAAAGGCTATGTAGCGAAGAAAAGAAATAAAAAATAATAACATTTCATTTATAGGAGCAAAAAAAATAGTTTTTAGTTTTCTTAAAAATAAAAACATGGAAAAGTTCCCCCAAAAAATTAGATTTTGCCCCCTTTTACAAAAAATACACCCTTTGAACTGAAATTTTGAGAGAAAAATAAGGATGAATCAATAATATATTGAAAAATAAGCTATAAAAGGAGAAAATACAAAAAAAAAAAGAAACGAATGGACAAAAGTGAAAGAAAATAATTAAAAAGATAGACAAATTTCAAAAACTCCAAATCTTGAAATGGGTACACCAAAATCTTTCAAACCGTTAACAATGGATGATAAAATATGGAGGAGGAGGATTGTAGGCATATAATGTGGTTAAATGGGGTGGAAAATCTTGGAAAATGAGGGTTTAAAGGCGGATTTGGTAGAAAGAGAGAGAGAGAGAGAGAGAGAGAGAGAGAGAGAGAGAGAGAGAGAGAGAGAGAGAGAGAGAGAGAGAGAGATGAAAACAAGGTTTAGGGAGTGAAAAAATGAAGAGGCATGCCGAGAAGAAAAAATAGGAAAAAAATTCAACGTCATTCGAATGAGGTATCAGGTCTCGTTTGAACGACCCCACGAGAATTTGATTACAAATCCAAAAACTCAAGGAAAAATAAAAGAAAAAAATAGAAGGAATAAAAGGAAACAAAAGTTTTTTTTTAATTTTTTAATTTTTAAAAAAAACATGCTAAGGACTTGTAACAAAATATTCGAAACATGGGAGTGGAATGTTGAGGGGTGAACATAATGCACTGGAGTATCAATATAAGAATATGCAGAAGTTGACATTGACAAACAACAATCCTAATAGTTAAGTACCCAAATCAACCTTAGGGTAAAAAATTTGGACTCACTAGAAGTCAACTCACTTATAAAAAAATTACCTAGAAGATTCGATGATTCCCCGGCCAATAGCGTCATTCATAAATGCAAGATTAGGACCTAATGTGCAAACCCATTGATCTTCAACTTATACCACTATGAAAATTAAAAAAATTCAATCTCACACAACATTTTGAATATTTCATATATTGAAATTATCTCTTGAAGAATCAATGATAAAATTTGGCCCAGGCAATTATGTTTTTATTTATCGAATATTCTTTTTGGCTCTTTTCAATAGTGGCTTTTAAGGTGAAGGATATTGCTCATTTCGTAGATCCTTTTCATTGATCACTCAATTTTGATAAAACAATTCAAACAGGGGCAATGGTTCTTACATGAACAATTTTTCCTATTGAATATGTAATGAAGTGACAAGATTGATGACACAACACCTAACTTCATCTAGCAAATGCAAATCGGGACAATATTCTAAAGAGATGGTGTAAGGTGTGTGCATAAGGTGGCGTGATGAGACCAAAATAGAAGGAACTTTCATAAATGGGCATCATTCGTCCTAAAAATGCATATTTAAGCACAAGTGGAATAACTTATTCTATCTCACCATGGTAAGTCTCGTGAACATGGAGTGTAATGGTGTTCTGAACATCTTAATTACGCATCCCAAATGGTGATAAAAAATGTAAAATCTTTTTGTACTTTTATAAAATATATAAAAAGAAAGTCTTTTTGGATTTTTAAAAATGAAATGTACACAAATATACAATCTAGTTCATTGGGACATATAACTCAATCAGTGGAACAAGCCCCAATAGACTTCATAAGATCCTAGAACCTAAGGGAATCTAAAGGTTTGGTGAAAATATCGACCAATTGACGTTTGGTGTTAACAAATCTTAAGGAAACGATCTTCTCCTCGACGAGATCACGAATTATTCATGTTCATCTGGTGTCACACTTGCATGATATTATCTTTGCCCCTTATCTATTATGTTCACCTAATATATGGATTTAAATTTCCAAGTTATGCTACCGCGCCTAACTAGTTCAAAAAGTTAATGTAGCCTAATATGCTAAACCTATAGGCCAACCGTGCTACACATATTATACTTTACTTTGTTTATCACATATATATCACGTAAGCTATATCATTATATTTCTCAATTATAATCTTAGCGTTAGGAAATTCAAATAACTGTACACTAGTTATAATTTTAATGTTCACACATTCGTTTTATTCACACATGTACACATAGCATTCTTTTATACGTATATACATGGTATCCCCACATTGTGCTCCTGGACGAATTCCCTAGTATGATATCAGGCTCTAGCTATGTCACGTACCACTCTTGGGCCAGCTGATCAAAATCTCACCACCGATCCCAAATCGAAAACACATAAACTCGAGGAAATCATAGACATACATCCGTGGATCATAACCATACAACATTACCCCACCGGACTCTAAACTCACATACAATGGTCATGCAATAGTTCTATGACCTGAGGAAACAACCCAACACCTGCAGGTCACGCCATGGTGGACTTCCCACTATACGTAACCTTAAAGGATAGCTTTTCTAAAGTAGGTATGTTCACATATATCAATCACTCACACACACACACACACACACACACACACACACACACACACACACATACATATATATATATATATATATATATACACACTATCTCACTCAATAAGTAAATATATAACCCGTTAATCGTACATATACATCTTGTAGAACCAGCCCCTCCAAATACTGAGTCTACCTCGACTCCCGATTTATGAAGTATTAACTTACTTATTATAAATTTTTTAATTTCACAATTTTGGGCACCATGCTATTCTACTCAAACCCGTAGCCTAACTCATCCAAAAATCCTAACCTGATTTCATAATAATAACCCGAGTGTTATTCACCCTATTACAGTCGTGATTTTTTTACCCAGATTTAAGCACGTCTAACCCATGGTAGTTTATAATCTCTCCTATATATTTCCAAGAGTCAAATGTCACCTATCTGACTCCGTAAACCAATTCAAACCGTCAATGGCCCATAAAAAACCACATAACACAAGGGGAGGCATCCAAGCTGACCGAATCGGTTTGCTTGGCTATTTGAACAGGTTCGGTGGGCTAACCGGTTCATTCCCCATCCAGTGAACTGGTTCGGTTCCCCTGAGAAGGAAACCAACTTCTAACGGGATTCATCATCTTCCCTTCAACCATATGAGTACCCAACATCAATCAAACTCATAACATGAATTACCCATTAATTCCAAATGTATTTACACATATTTCAAGGACCAATTCAACACGAAAACATTTATATTAATAGGAATATCAATTTCTCATCAAGGATTATACAATATCTCAACCCTAATTCAATATTTCATCAACTATGGTTTTAATCATCCAACATTTCATATTTATAACTTCAATCATATCATATTTAAAGTGTAATTACATTTAAATAATTTCTCAACGAATTCATTCACAAAATTCCCATTTTACATGTTAATCCCACCCAAAAATTTGTGTTCCTACACCAAATTAAAACATGAATGATTGAAACCACAATGATAATTATAGCAAGATAAACACTTGCCTATTAATCGCAGATATTCTAAATTCTTCCCTCTTAGATCGTCTTTACGCAATGATCATATGCTCAGAATGATTCGTTTCCCTTCCCGGATCTTTTGCTCTTCACTTTTCTTGATTTTTCCTTCTCTTTTCTCTTCTCTCTCAAACCCTTAGTCTTATTCCCAACACGACCCTATACACACGTCTCGAATGGGATACCGTTAATGCCGTCGATTTTACTCACTTACAACGTAATGTAATTTAATATATTTTCATTTACTTATCACACAAGTTAATATAATTTCACATAAATATTAATCATTTTATTTGCTAATTAATATTTATTTAATTCCTTTTGTTTCTCAATTTAATTAAATTACGTGCAAACATGTAATAAAAAATGCTCAAAATATGGGGTGTTATATACTTCCCCCATAAAAATGGAATTTCATCCCAAAATTTGGACATACCTCGCATAAAGAGATCTAGATATTCTTCTCGCATACCATCCTCCCGCTCCCATGTTGACTCATAGACATTATGATGCTCTCACTGAACACGAACCAATGGCACTACCTTTGACCGAAGCTTACGCTCGCTACGATCCAGGATAGCAACCGATCTCTCCTCATATGAGATGTCTAGCTCTAAATAAATCTCCTTCAGGGTAATGTGCCAATACGCCATCTCACTCCTCTGTTACTTCTTTAGTGATAATACATGAAATACGTCATGAATCCTCTACAAATGCTCTGTCAGAGCGACCCTATAACCAACTGGACCTATCCTCTCAATAATCAGGAAAATCCCCACATATCTCAGCACAAACTTCCCATTCTTTCTAAATCTCATCACTCCCTTCATAGGAGACACCCGTAACAATACCTGGTCACATACCTCAAGCTCCACATGTCTTCTATCTTCATCTGTGTAACTCTTTTGCCTATCCTGAGTTATTTGTATACGACCTTAAAATAGCTCGATCTTCAGAGAAGTGTCCTGGATCATCTTCGGTCCAAGAAGCTTATTGTCCCCCACCTCCAACCAATAAGCGGACAAATGAAAAGGTTGGCCATACAATGCCTCAAAAGGCGTCGTGCCTATCATGAACTGGTATGAGTTATTATAGGCAAACTTTACCAGTGGAACAAAAAGGTACTGCTCCCAACCTCTCCTAAAATCTAATATGCACATCATCAACATATCCTATAGCATATTATTAACCCTATCAATCTACCCATATATCTACAGATGGTAAGACATACTCCACTATAACTCAGTCTCCATAGCCTTCTGGAAACTCTGCCAAAAATAGGACACAAAGATCTTGTCCCGGTGGTACACAATATTAATTAGCAACCCATCCAACCTCAGTATCTCAGCTATAAAAAGATGGGTGTACTATGCCGTCATATAATCTATCCAAACTGGTAAAAAGTGGACCACCTTGGTAAGGTGATCCATAATGGCCCATATGGAATCGTGACCCCTCTGCAAAGTAGGTGGCACTACGATGAAGTTCATCAATATGATCTCCCATTTCTAAACTGGAATCTTTAATGGCTACAAAATCCTACTGGTCTCTGATTATATACCTTCACTAACTGATAAGTGGTGCATTTAGAGACAAACTCAGTAATGTCCTTCTTTATCCCAGCCCACCAATATTATCTTCTCATGTCTTGGTACATTTTATTCCACCGGGATGTACCAAAAATTGTGACCCATGAGAGGTTATCATTCCATGTCGTAAGTTCCCTCCTCTTGGACCATTAGTCTCCCATTGAAGTGTAAGCCTACTTCTGAACTGGTTGAGTAAGACTTTGTTACCTCTACTAAAAACTGGCGTAACCTATCTAGATAAAACCGATCCCCTGTCTTCGCCTTCACGACCCTCATGATAATCTTGGGTGTGATAGTCAAGACTACCATACAAGCCTTGGCCACTATGTCATCCTACAAAATTTCACTCTATTTCGCTTTTCAGACCACTGCTAGATACTTTATAGGTCATCATCTCAATGCATCTTCCACCATATTAGACTTCCTCGAGTGGTACTGGATATTAAACTGATAGCCTTTCACGAACTCGAGCCACCTACACTGCCTCATGTTGAATCTTTCTGTGTGAACAAATACTTTTACGACATATGATCCGCGAATAGACTGAATTTCTCCACCATGAGATAGTGCCTCCATATCCTCAAGGCAAATACTACCGCTTCAAGCTCCACATCGTGCAAGGGGTAATTCATCTTATGGGGATTAATCTTGCGAGAAGCATAAGAGATAGACCGATCCTCTTGCTGTAATAAACCCTAAAGTCCCTGTATATATGCATCTGTAAAAACAAAGGACTCTACTCCTCCCCTAGGTAGTGCAATCACTGGTGCCGAAGTTAAATTGTACTTTAGCTCATCAAAGGCTAACTCATAATGGTCATCCCACATAAATGGCACCCCTTGCGAGTCAAATTCATTAATGTACCCGCAATCTTTGAAAACCTCTTAATAAAGTACAACCAATCCTAAAAAGCTACGAATCTTCGTCGATGTCGTGGGATGAACCCACTCCCTCCATGTTTCTACCTTAATCAGATCCATTGAAATACCCCTTTCTAACACAATGTGACCCAAGAACTGCACCTTTTGTAACCATAACCGACATTTCTCGAACTCGGCATATAACTGATGGTCTCATAAAGTCTACAGAACCATACATATGTTCTCTTTATGCTCGCCCTCAGTTCGAGAATAGACTAGAATGTCGTCAACTAAAAAATAACGAACTGGTCTAAGAAATATCTAAAAACCCTATTCATAAGATCCAGGAATATAGCTGGTGTGTTGGTTAGCCCAAATGGCATAACCCTTAACTCATACGACCCATACCTCATCAGGAATGCAATCTTAGGGACATCCTGCTCCCTGATGCATAGCTAATGGTACCCAGATCTCAAGTCTATCTTCGATGAGTAAGCTTATCTTCTAAATTGGTCGAATAAGTCATCGATACGAGGAAAAGGGTATTTATTTCGGATCGTGACCTTGTTCAACTCTCTGCAGTCAACACATAACCTCGGTGATCCATACATTTTCTTCACAAATAATACTGGGGCATCCTATGGAGATGTACTTCGACCGATAAAACCCACCCCCAAGAGCTAATGAATATGGTCCCTCAACTCTATCATCTCCAATGGATCCATATGATAGGGCGCACGTGCTATCGGCCTAGTTCTGGACGCTAAATCAATAATAAACTTAATCTCTCAGTTTAGTGGTAAACCCAATATATCCTAGAAAACATTCGTAAACTCCCTAGAGAGTGGGATCAAATCTAATGAGATAACAACACCCTATAAGGTATCTTCCTCAATATAATAAAGGTGCATGCTCGACCCTCCCTCGAGAAGAGAAATCACCACAAAAAACATCTCCTTTCCTGGAATGGCGAACACGACGATCGTACTAAAATAGTCCACCATCGCTCTATAACCTGCCAACCAGTCCATGCCGAGAATTACATCATACCCAATCATATCCAACAAAGATAAATAATTGGCCAGGCGTAATCTCCCTATATCTATACCCACTCCTCGATAAATAGAATGGATAAAGGCCCTACTACCCAACGAAAAATCCACACACAAAATAATTCTATCGAATGTCCATAATAAACTGGCCACTCGTGCAAATATAGTGGCAATAAACGAATGTAATTCCCTCATGTAAAATAAAACTCGACCCATATGCTCAAGGATATAAAATGTACCCTTTACAACTGGCAGTGCTGGCATCACCTATGGAATCATAGAATTCGAGATGTTGTAGACACATACATATTGTAATTGTCTATGCTGAGGTGGGAGCACTGGAGTTGGTGGTGCTGCAGGTAGTAACGGTGCTTGTGGTCCCAACTAGGCACCCTGTTGTTGTCCTCTAGCTCGGCACAGATAAGATCTCAGCATGTGGCCCTGCTCTCCACATATAAAACATTTGCCCATGAAATCCCCCTGCTTTTGGCCCTATTATCCATGTCGGGGTTGTCTTCTCTATGACCATAGTGGCCTAGGCCCTGAAGTCCACCCATGTTGTTCCTTTGGACCTTTTGTCCCTGAGGAACACACTTCTTCTCGCTATGATGGCCCTATCTGGATCCCCCATCGCCAGATCGGAATCCCCCTAATCTGAATCTCTTAACCGGATACCCTGATGGGCATCCCGCTCATATTATCTACCCTGATACTGCGATGGTGCCACGATAACACCATTTCCTCCAGTCTTGCCGTGCTAGCTAGACTCCCCAACTCTCTTTGCTCCCCTCAGATGGAAGGGGTGATACTGGAAGTGAATAAGTGCGGAATTGACGACCTTAGTATAAGTCTTGAATGCCGAATTACCCAACAAGTGTTGTTGGATCCTCCATGTGAGTCCGTCTGTGAACTTTGACATCTTCCTTTCCTCCTTATTCACCTCGTCTGACATGAAGTTCACCAAATGGGTGAATTCCTCCTCATATTCCCACTATTCGGCCTTCCTGTGATAACTCTAAAAACTTCCTATGAATCTCTGTCTATATAGAGGATGGAAATAACTTGCAGCTAAACCGCACCCAAAACTCTCTGATAGTCATGGCATCCCTCTTCTCAGATGTTGTCACTGACTCCCACCATTGCAAAGCTACTTCCACCAGCTTAAAAATAGCCAAAAGATATTTTTTTGAGTGTCGTTGCACTCAACCATATGGAGATGTTGTTGTATATCCTTCTTCCACTGACTGGTAGCAACCACATATGCACTTTCGGTGTGGTGGGTAGCCTTTCTAAAATAACTCTCTAACTCTCTCCCACACTGACGGCATAGGGTGAATTTGGAAGATTGGTGGCAACAACTGTTGTGGCTGGGTTTGGGGGAACTATTATGCCATGGCGATCACTGCAGCATTAACTTTTTGTGAAACTATCGTGGCAACCTCAACAACTGTCACCATCCCCTGCACTACACCAAAAATGATATTTATCACTTTTCACCCACAAGGAGTTGCCACGGTAAAAACCTTGATAAAAAAATGCAGAAACATTGTCAAGGTATTTGACAGTGACACGACTGTGATAACGACTTGTCATGGTCGTGTAAAGATAAATAAAACCTTGATAAGTTTGTTATCATGATCGTGTCACGATCAAAGGCCGTCACAACATTTGTTTGTTGTCATAGTCTTTGATTGTGACATGACTGTGATAACAAATGTAAATAAAGCCCTACATGTTTCATTTTAGTTCTTCTTTCACCATATCTTCCTTTCTCTCTCTCTTTCTCTCTCTCTCTCTCTCTCTCTCTCTCTCTCTATCAATCTATCTATCTCTCTTATGAGGTCTTTTCTCTCTCTCTCTCTCTCTAATGTTGGTTCTCTTACACCTGAGCACTGCCTTAGCCCAGAACTACCCCACCTTAGCCCACTGCTGCTATTACTCTCAAATCTTCGGGGCAGAGTTAAGTCAAATAATGAAATATCTTTCTCTTTCTCTCCATCTCTCTCTCTCTCTCTCTCTCTCTCTCTCTCTCTCTCTCTCCATTTGAAGGAAAGTCTCTTCACATTTGTTTTTTAGATTTATTAATTTATTAGTTTGCACAATTCATAAACGATATAAATCTTTGTTGTTGGTGGTGGTGTTTGGAATTCATATTCAATTTTTTGGGGGTATTTGGGCATGTTCCTATTATATAATGTTTAGAAGAATATTAATGGAATTTGGTGTTTGGGAAAATTTTTATGGTATGTGGTGTGAAAAATTTTTTAATGGGCAGTGACAAAATATGTATGGTGTTTGGAAAAATGCCAATGACATATGGTGTTTGGGAATATTTGGATTATAATGGAATTTGGATTAAATTCACATATTTTTTGTTGATTGTTGAAGTTGACTTGTGTTGTTAAAACAAATAATTGGGTTAAGTTCAAGCCAATTGAACTATCAAAGACATCTTTTACTTTGGTGACCAAGTGTTTGAAAAATTGCCTGACCCAATTTTTAAGGAATTTGGTCACACCATTCACTTACACCAATTTTTACATCAATTCCACTGAATGTTTCTTATATAATTTCTTATTATTAAACGTTGTCAATGGTTGTAGCGTGGATATAAGGTGTGGGTTTATAGCATGGAAATAAGGTGTGTGGTATGGGTTTAGTTTGTGTTGAAGGTAAGGAGCGTGTGTGTGGCTTTTGTATTTGAGTGTGCGGAGTATCAGCTGGTGGTGTGTGTTTATTATCCACATTGTCTGTTTTTATTATTCAAGATATGTTTTTATTATTGAAGGTTTGTATACATATGCGTGTGTGTTTGTGTGTATAAACGTGAATGCATGAATCTTAAAGATATGTTATTATTAAACAATATATGCTTTCGACGTTATAGCCAATTACCAAATAAGCTAGCGATATCTTCTGCTTTGATAAACCCCAATTTATATCTTCTTTGATAAACTTCAATTTGGGTGTTCTTTAGGTAAAAATTATCTTTTAAAAAATTTCCAATTTTATTAGGCACAAAGTATGTCAACTAATTTTAACTATCCTAATTTTGTCTTCTTAATCCTAAACACGCATCTTGTGATATACGCAGATAAAGTAAAGTAAGTTCACAACACAAGACACCGATGTACGAGGAAACCACATAAGGAAAAAATCTCGGATGGTTCATGCCAAACAATCACTATGATACAAAAATTACAAAGGAAGAATACAGTCGTACTCAACGACTCGATCCCCACAAGCCTTGACACCTCTTCTTCTCTTCTTCTAATCCTCCACAATTCAATGTAGGAATCCACCTACGCAAAGTCCACAACACAAGATTCCACATGTACCTCGGTATCCACCGATATAGCCATAACAACTGTCAATCAATAAGTACAGAGTCCACCACACGAAACCAGTTCTTCGAATGACGGAAGAAACAAATAGTGGTGCAAAACAAGATCTCTATAACATATGGTTATGTAAACTTAGATCTTGTAAACAAGGAAGTATGCTTTTATCTTTGGAAAAATTTATAAGAAAATCGCAAAAAATGTATATATTCTTTTCTATTTTGTACGTTCTGCCTTCTAAGTTTTCTGAGCCAAGCGCACCTTAAATAAAATATTTGAGGTGGTGCGTCGTTCTAACGAAACCAACATGTCATTTAAACAATCACAACATCTCGTTTAAACGAGAGTGCCATGTTGTTTGAACCACGTAAAATGCAGGGTAATGTTCATACGACTCTAAACACGAATTATTTCAGAAAAATATTTTAAAAATATTTTAAAATAAAATAACATAATTAGAAAAAAATATTCCGAGAATCCAAAAACCATTATGTATGCATACCTCAGAGAATCTCGAAAACAATGTGAAGACGTGAAACATGTACCAAAAACTCGGCATGATCTTTCTTTGAAGCTTGGTCGCTATGTTTTCAACACAACGTCATAGGCTTTATGGGAATCACAACACATAAATACTATCCTATGACTCAAAGTGGTTTTTGTCCGGAATAATGCCAATACATACAAATTGACTCTATTTGTAAATTTGTCCTTATAAATGTCACCCTTTGGCTATTCCAACAAAATCAAAAATAGTGAAATACCTAAGTCGGGTCGTCAATCCGAATGACCTAAATACCATCCCATAAACCCAAAATCAAAATACAGGACACGGACTAGTATATGTAGGACCAAGAAGCATGAATTGTCTGAATTTTATGTAGTCGCAAACTCTTGAATATCAGAATAATCACTACACACACAAAATAAAGAAATACCGAGTGAAGTATGGAGAAACAAATGATATATAAACAATATGATCAAAATCAACAAATCAAAATCTCACATCAAGTCTCCCCCTACATCAAATATTTATCTCTCCCTCTTTTTGCCTGGAATAGACAACTAGTGGGACAAATAACCAGAAAACATCATATCTAGCATGAATATAACATATGAAGCATCACTAGATAAACATAAGTAACTAGCTAATAAAATATCAAAATATAACAAAACATAGCAAGTAAACAGTCACATATATGAATTATCAATATAACCAATGATATGACTAAATAAAATCTCATTAAATATTGCATTATAATAATAAAAATAATCCAAGTCAACCGCATAAAAATTGATCTCAAACAATCCTAGAGTAAAAAATCAGTATAGCAAAAGCATATATATCAAGCAGGTACTAAAACAGAGAGAAAAATAAAACTAAAAAAGAAGGTAGTTCAAACGACTAAGGGATGTCGTTAGAACGACAGAAGCATCTAGATTAAACCATAAAAGTCTCTCTACTAGTGATGCAAAGTATTATCCCCTCACACGAACGTCATTTGAAAGTACCCACCTAACGACCAAACACTGTACGTCGATTTCATACAGCGCGAACCTCACTAGAGCTATAGATCAAAAGACGTAGTAGAGTCGTTCAAACGACCGTAGGAAGTCATTCTAATGACGTCAAACTTTCTCTCTTCTAACCCAAAAACGGTGTAAGAACATTCCATAAACATGAATATCTGATATAAGCAACAGACACTACGAGAACTAGTAAAGAAAATTAACTCAAAAACAAACATGAGTTACACGTTAGCATAATATCAATCTGCCTAAACATGGAATGGAATGAATGGGTGTAACTAACACAAATGAATCATAATCCAAACACAAAGATGTGACACCCCGCCTAATTAAATACGAGTGATCACTCCTTTATTAAATTAAATCAGAATATCCAGTTGGTTCAGAATATGCATCACCATCGAAAACTTTTATTAAAATACTAACCACCTAATATTTAAAAGGGTTGATGTCAAAATTTTCTTTGAATTAATATAAAATCAAATTAATGAATAATTAACATTCACCATCCTAACCAAACTCATATGAAAGGAAATGATTGAAATAAGAAATGCTACTGGAGTAAACACATCCAGTCTAAGTATCAAGTACAATAATCCAATTGAAATAATCCAACCACTGAACTGAGTAAATAAATAAATCCATAAACCTCTGATTGTCTAATGGAAAGGGGAAACACGCCCTAAAAGAAGTAAATAGCTCGGAATGAAGAAATGGAAAATATGTAGGCCTCTACTACTGAGGTCCTATAACTTCCACAGCAGCTACAACACGTCAAATGAATGGAACTCCTATGCTTGGTGTCCCTGTGGTTGGGCACATAAAATAATTTAACAAAAGAGAAGAGATTTGCAAGAGACGGGTTAGAGTCCGAGTGTAAAACATTTAAATTTTTTTGCATGTATTTAAATGTTGCAGTAAAGAAAATAGTATGCGCATGTTATCTTTCGAACACTCACTTGAGATTCTCACCTCTCAACTAATGTGCACGCCTAATGAACCTCTAAACACATTAATTATTCTTTCATCTATCTAGACTATGGACAAAAATCCTTCTAATCACTACCTGTAAAACCAACCCGTATTTTCCAAACAACAGTATATTAAATGTTTTAACGAATGTTATCTCCATTTGGAAAGTATTTATAAATCATGTTAAGTTTTCTCTTACTTAAATCATTCAGAGATTTTCATCATTGTATATTTTATCTACATACTTTTACACATCAAGTATCACTATAGGTATATATACATATATATACAAAAAGGCACTTCTAGACTCATCTACTGTGCCTTCATACTCTGCTATCACGTCCCAATACATCTCGCACTGCATAAGGACAAACGACTCGAAATCTCCCATGAACCAAAAAGTACAAATCACATATATTGGAGGCGAACATGGTTCCAAGCCTATGGGTTATGCACATACATGTGCACCCATATAACCTTT
The DNA here is from genome assembly GCA_949130495.1 of Sambucus nigra. NCBI lineage: Eukaryota > Viridiplantae > Streptophyta > Magnoliopsida > Dipsacales > Adoxaceae > Sambucus > Sambucus nigra. The sequence continues at coordinate 547,813,294 of OX422212.1, read as the reverse complement.
AACACTATCATTCTCAAATAGCCCATACCTAGGTTCCATGCTTTGAGGTACCAGTCAAATATCCCCCCGAAGGCTCCTCAAGATGGGATTGTCTACTTTTCACAACCACCCGTGATAGAAAATATGGTAGGTATGTCATAGACATAATCAATATCATTATAGGCATTCACGCAACCTATTAAGTCATTAGGTATACACACAGCCTGAATATTTAACTTATACGTAGTATTTCTCTCATTACTACTTACAATACATATACTAGATTGTGAATACTCTCTCGCTCGTAACCCTCAGGGATAACTCGTCGCTCCAATTATCATAAAGCATCATACCTATTATAGTACCCACTAATCCTGTTCTACCTGAATCTTAATTATACTGCTAAACGTAACTTTAAATAAACATGCTACCTAGGGTTTGAAATAGAAGAATTTTCCCAGAAATTGGAACTGTCGTTCGAACCAGAAGATATCTGGTTTGAACGAGATAGTATGTTGTTAGAATGAAAAATTACACGACACTGGTTCTCATTCGAACCAGACTCAATCTTGTTTGAATGAGATTGAGCAGTTTCGTCCCGAACCTTCACCTTCTACGTTTTTCACCCATAAACAACCCTAAAACCTCTATAAATCAGTCCCAAACTTCCTCCATTCAATTCTAATTCACTTTTCCATGTAAAGGATGATTTCTAACATCTTAAACACATCGATTCATGATTAATTAACCCTTAAATCCAAAATCCCCAATTTCAATTTTCTAGAACCCTAATTCATAAAGTTTCAAATTAAACCTTCTAATACCAAATTTAAATAATCAATTATCATCATAAGTTCGTGGTTATTCATATAATTACATGGACAATCCATCTATATGTTAATTCAGCCCCAATATATCCTTTAATCATAAATTTCTCATCAATTTAAATGCAATTGAAGGGGGTTTCATTACCTACACTAGCATGAACACACTTAATGCTAAAAGAGCAAGATTTAAACACTTGCCTTACGAAAGATGGTCTGATCCTTTGATGTTTTTGGTATAGATGCTTCCCCCATTTTTCGATCTACCCAATGGTGGTCACGGTGGTGGAAAAGGTGTACTTGTGGTGGCTCTTCCTTGATTTTTTTTTTACTATTTCTCTCTTTTTGGTCTCTCTCCATGTCTAACGTTTTTCTCACAACAGATAACCTAATCCAACCCACATAGCAACTCTTTTATTTCTCAAATTTTCGCCCTTTAATTTACTCCAAAAATACTATTTACCAAAATACCCTTCCGGGGTGCCGGTTCGGCCTAAAATTGCCCTGGAACCCAAACAAAGCCCCCGGGTAGACTTTTATGACTATCTCTACCTTTTTGGACTCAACGACGGACTCAAAATGACTATACGAGCGACATATAAATATTTTATGTTCAAAATTAATTAATTGATCGCTAAATGTCATTAAACTACGTTTTAGCCATATGTGACAATTAAACTTTGAACTTAATGAACTAAATAAACATCATGCATAAGAGTCTAGAATTTTGACGATTCTACCAAGAAATAACGTCATGACATGACTTTTCCAGCCTAGGACTCATTGTGGAAACTCGTTATTTTTTCCAACCAAACTCCCTCAAAATATAATAATTCTTTGATATTTCATTTTTCTTTTGAGGTTCTAATTTCTCTTTTAAAGAGAATTCCTATTGGGCCTTTTTGGCAAAATATATATTTTTAATGCCTTAATTTTTCTTGGGATTTTTTAGATGGTGGATTTCACGATGATTCAACCTGTTACTCGCGGCCCTTTCCCGTGAACACTCATATTTTTTCAATAAACAAAACATATCCTCACAGGAAACGGTTCTTATATGAATAACTCCCCCTAAGTCTCATATGCGCGTAGATGACAAGATTGAGAGGAAAACGTCTCACCAAAATCAAATGTGCATGAGAAGTTAAACATTCAAATAAGTTCGTGCATGTGTGCATGTGTGCAATGGCATATGCATAGTTGCATCTAAATGCAAATCAACTTTGAAACAACCCCATTAAACAAATAGTTAAGATTAATCTATGCATTTAAAATCATGATCAAATTTCCTACCACATGGAAATATGTAATGATGGGTATCCAAGCACACTAACATGCCATATCAAGTGTAACTCAAAACACAAAAACCAAAAATCTTTTTAGGTGGGTTTTCAAGAAAAAAATCTTTTTGTATTTTCGAAAAAATATATGAAACCAAAAATCTTTTGGATTTTCCAATACGACTCAACAAAAGAAAAATATGATACAACAGATAAACATGTGATAACACTAGAAAAGATATATCATTAAGCAAAACTAGCGTATGACAAACATAGTCTTGCAAGAAATCATCCATAAGAAATAGCATGTGAAGCATCATGTGAGAATCAACCAACCTAACATTTAGCGTCTCCAAAATAGATATCCTAACCCAAACATGTGTATTCCTAATGCGACGTGTTTCGGGAACCAAGGGGACACTAGACTTCACCTTCCTCGGACCTCTTCTAAGATCAAAACAAAATGCCTAAGGTGACCTTTCCTACCACAATGTGAACATGTGTAAACGAGAGGAATTTTACTTATGGTTTGACCTTTTCTATTGTTCTTAGTTTTGGTTGACAATCGAAAACAAACAATGGTCTTGGATTTGACAACGGAAGCATTAGGACAAGAAAATCCACTACCATTACTAGTTGAGTCTTTTAAATCAATTTTTAACTTCAAAATATTATAATCAAGAAAAAATTTAGAATCCTCAAGCTTTAGAGACTCCGTCTTTAAATTTTCAATTACCCCTAGAAGGTTATATCGCTCCCCCTAAATGAAAGCAAACTTATCCCTAAGAGTCTTCTCATGTTCCTTATAATCATTATTTTTTTCATTATCCTCAATTTCACTAACACAAACCCTATAATTCTTAGAGTCTTCTAATTATTTCTCTAAAAATTGGACTCTATCATCACTCACTTTCTTGGACACTTCTAAATATTTAAAGTCATCATACAAGGCAACAAACTTCTGATGACAGATATCTTTTGAGTTTGAATCGTTTGCAAATGTTTCGAAACAGATTTTAAATGATTATTTTATTTTTCAAGAATTTCAATTCTTTTTGTAAACTTCAAATTCAAAAGATTTAACTTTTTAGAATGGTCAAGAAGCGTATTAAACTCAACTCGATTAACAACCTCGTGACTATGGGAATCCATCGAGGCGAAAAATAAACAAAGAGAGAGAAACAAATAACCACCCAAAAAGCTATAAACAGGATCTACATAATAACTAAGTGCAACACGCTCTGATACTAATTTGAAAAAAAATGGTATTAGGAAAAGTCTTTGAAAAATCAGGATCACACGATAATTTAGTCTAACTCACTCTAATACCAATTTACGGAGGCCCTTTTGGGTGTGCTTTAGGTAAAACCATTTTTTTTCAAAAAAAAATCAATTTTATTATGCACAAAGTATGTGAACCTGATTTAATTATCCTAATTTTGTATTCTTAATTCTAAACATGCATCTAGTGATATAATCAAATAAAGTAAAGAATGTTCACAAGACAAGATGCCGATGTACGAGGAAACCATAAAGGAAAAAAACTTAGACGGCCCACGCTAGACAATCACTATGATATAGAAATTACAACAGAAAAATACAGTATTACCTAATGACTCAATCCCCACAAACCTTTGTGCCTATTCTTCTCTTCTATTGCTTCTTCATAGTCCACCATAGGAATCCACCTACGTGAGGTCCACAAGACACGAGTTTACACCTACCTCGATATCCATCGATACAGTCATAACAACCATCAATCAGCAAGTTCGGAGTCCACCACACAAAATTAGTTCTTCGAATGGTTGAAGAAACAAATAGTGGTGCAAACATAATATCTCTATGAAATATGATTATGTAAACTCAGATCTTGTAAATAAGGAAGGATGCTTTCAGCTTTGGAAAACTTTGTAAGCAAACTGCAGACAACGTATATGTTCTGTTATGTTCCGTATGTTCTGCCTTCTCTTTTTTTTGATCCAAGTATTCCTTAAATAAAATATTTGAGGCAGTGCGTCATTCTAATCAAACCTGCATGTCATTTGAACAATCACAGGTACTCGTTCGAACGAGAGTGTCGTGTAGTTTGAACGACATTCCAATGTCATTTGAATGACCAATGAAGTTGTTTAAACCATGTAAAATGCAAGGTAATGTTCATGCAACTTTAAACACAAATTATCTCAGGAAAAACATTTTAAAATCAGTTTAAAATAAAATAAAATCCTTAAAAAAATTGAGAATCCATAAACCATTATGTATTCGTACTTGAGGGAATCTCGAAAAATAATGTGAAGACGTGAAACGTGCACCAAAAACTCGGCATGATCTTTCTTTCAAGCTTGGCGCTACGTCTTCAATACAATGTCATAGGCTTAATGGTAATCACGAGATCCTATGACTTAAAGTGGTTTTTGTCCATAATAATGACAATAAATACAACATGACACCATTTGGAAATTTTTCCTTACATATGGCCATTGAGTTGGTTGTTCCTAGGCATTTCTAACATTTTGGGTTGTGATTATGTCGAATAGTGACATTTGATGTGGGTTGGCCATAGGCACAGATTTGCGCATCGAAATATAAATAAGACATAAATGAAAAATACTTACCATGGAAATATAAATAAAATGTGGTGGGCAATATAAATTTTAAAACATCAGTTAAAAGTAGGGTAAAATTATACATAGTTATAAGCCTCTTACGTTATAGATAGTGCGCATAGATACTATCCTTTTAGTTCTTATGTGTATGCATTTAATATCCCTTAGACCTGTTTGAGAGTCATTACCCTTGTAATGAGATCTCTCATTTTGTTTCGTTTGGACAGTTAGGACAACATATTTTATGTATAATAATGTACTTAGTGGATTACACTTGTTACGTTTGGGGGAAGTTCTATTTCCGTCTTTTAATGTTCCATGGGTACATACTAGATGATGTGGTGTTGAGTGATATTTCAATAGATAAATTTAAATAGCACAAACACTTATGAACATTATACCAAAATTGAGTTTTTGTCACTCTATACCGGTCCAGAGTTCTCACGGTAAAACATTATGACAATAAAACACGCATTTGTTATCATGGTCAATGATCGTGACATGACCGGGACAAGGTGTTTTCATGATCGTGTCACAAGTTTTGGCCATGACCACTTTATCCATTGTCATGGTCAAACCCCATGACACGATCGTGATAAATCTTTTAACTAAACCTTATGCCAAATCTCATTTCCCTTTACCATTCACATCTCTCTCTCTCTCTCTCTGTGTGACAACCCCGGTGACTCCCTCCCTCTACGATCACATCTCTTTATCTCCTTCAGGTACATCTCTCTCTCTCCCTCTCTCTCTCTCTCTCTCTCTCTCTCTCTCTCTCTCTCTCTCTCTCTCTCTCTCGTTAACTCCACACACACGCACACCACACCACACACACACACATCATACGCACAAAATAATTTCAAATCAAAACCCTAAAATGAAATTGATTTCAAATCAAAACCTTAAAAAACCCTAAAAATATTTCCACAACCTTAAAAACCCTTGAAATTAATTTGAAACGAAATTAATTTCAAACTTTAAAAATGATTTCAAACACACACACAAACACATGCATTCATTTAATTTCTATAATTTCTGACATTATTATTTATTGTGCTATTTTATTATTCATTTATTGTGCTAATTTAAAAATGATGTCACCTTATTATGCTAAGATGTGTCTCATTTATTGAATATTTCACATTATTATTTGAATTGTTATTTGGGATTCTTGAATTGTTGTTGACTAGTGAATTTGAGAATTTAGATGGCCATTAAGTTGGCTGGCCCTAGGAATTTCTAATATTTAGGGTTGTGGTACTATCAAATAGTGACATGTCATGTGGGTTGTGGTACTATCAAATAGTGACATGTGATGTGGGTTGTCCCTCGCCATTTATAATATTTCGCATTATTATTTGAATTGTTATTTGGGATTCTTTAATTATTGTTGACTAGTGAATTTGAACATTTAAATGGTAATTGAGTTGGTTGGCCCTTGGCATTTCTAACATTTAGGGTTATGATACTACCGAATAGAAACGAAACATGCTTACCAAAAACACATTTAAAACACACAAAATTTTTTTTATAGGAAAATGCATTTAAAAATGCAATATCAACACAAAACATTATCACAAATTTATGTACTTGAACTAGTTTTTTACAAATTTGCAACAGTATTATTTATCTTTTACATAATATTAATGATGTTTTACAAATAATAAATTTTACGACCACTGTTGGAAAAAATGGTAAAATTAGTGAAGATAATGGATCAACTAACCTGTTTGTTCCTTAAAAACTTCATTCATCCATTATTAGTGTCTTATAAATATTTTACTATAATAATTATGTAAAATAAGTAACAATGTGTTGTTTTATTTTAAGTTTTTCCTAACCCAAACCAAACATGGTCCATGGACAACATAGATTTCCCAGAGGAAAGTTTGAGGACTTGGGACTGTTACCATATTAGATTGGATTCCTCAAATATAAATGGATGGAAAAACTAAAGTAAAAAAGAAAATGATACTTATTGCAAATCATCTTCTAATAATTAAAAAATACCTTTTAAATTTAAAGTAGTCAAAAGAATTGTTGGTATTAAAAGTTCACTGTGATCATATTGTTTGATAAATTACCACCTCTATAACATTAGAAGCGAGTATAGGGAGCACCCCAAACGCCTTGGGATAAAATTCATTATTGGTATCCCTAGGCTTTAAAATAATCCACTTTAGATGATAACCTGAATTTGAAACAATATTTAAATCTGTAATAATTATTTAAATTATTTGAAATAATTTTTATATTTGTAATAACGAGTAGCGTTTATTATTCTAGTGCTTTATTTTTATCGGACGACAGTTTAATTATTTTAATTCATTTGAACTTGATCAGTTTTTGTGGATTTTAATCAAAATTATTTTTTTGGTTAATGAATATGTTAATTTGGATTTTAATCGACTTGAGAATTAATTCAAAGTCCGTGACATGACCCGAATTTGAAACAATATTTAGATTTGTAATAAGTATTCCAACTATTTGAAACAGTGCTTACTTTGTTTTATGATATGGATTTGTATTCTTATAATGTCATTAACTTGTATTCTTCTAGTGCTTTGTTATTATCAGATGACCGTTTAATATTTTTATTCATTTGGATATGATCATTTTCTCATATACATGTTTATACTAATAACAATAATTTTTACAGGAAATGTCTTCATCAGGGCGACAGGGTAGCGAAGATGAGGAAGGATCATATAGAACTAGGCCCCAAAAATGGGGTGTAGACACCCCATCCTAGGACCCCCTAAGAACCTCCTTAGGTCGCTAGCACTCATTTATTCACCGCAAATCTTAGGTTATACTCCCAGTACTAATCTAACGGCCACCAAACACTATCGGACCCCGTTTGACTCTGGTGTAGTAACTCGTTTGAATGAAACCTTAATGAATCTTCTAAGATGTCTAAATCCCCTTTCAAACGGTCCACCCCGTTCACGAATTGGCCTTATAATTTGAACGAACGGTCTGTTTTACTGTCAAAAATTGATTTGGAGGCCACCGAGTGCTTTGGAGCCCCATTTTGACCCCAATCAACTTTCTCTCCTGAGAAAAATCATTTGAATTTCCTAAGGTCTCTGAATCCCCTTTCCAACTGTAAGGACAATTTGTCCATCATTATGTATATGATATGTCATACGCCGTTACAAGAATTATAGTTGAAAAGATCGCATCATCATCAACAAAATCCGAAGATCAAAAGAAGAAGGAATCTGATTTCTGAGGACCGGACCGATCCGGATACGATAAAAGAACCGATCCGGTTCACCGGACCGATCCGGATAAAGGGACCGGACCGATCCGATTGCTGAGCTAAGTCCAGTACACCCCGGATCCATAACGAACCGATGAAGGCAAATGTTCCGGACCGATCCGATGCCAACCAGACCGATCCGAGTTCAGAAAAAGAATCGATCCGACTTAACCGGACCGATCCGCCTAATCTACCGGACCGATCCGGTGAGGATAATCACTGCCAGATCGTGCAACAGATTTTGTAGGGTTTCGATCCCTTATTTAAACCACGATCAGCAGTTGGTTTTCTTAAGACTTTCACACGATTATCAGAGCATATCAACCCTAAAGTCTTAACCTATTGAGTCCTATGATTCTAGGTTTTTAGATTCACACATCTTCCATATCTTTGTGAATCAAATTTGGTAACCCAAGAACACCATTGCTGTTGTTCAACCCTTGTGAAGTGGACCGCTTCTTCCTCTTCATTGCAGCCCTACTGGAAAGGGATTATTCCAGCCGCAACCCTACTGGAAAGGGATATTCCAGCCGCGACTACAGAATCCGATACCCGAGGGTAATTCTTAGTCAAAAATCTTGTATTTCAGTGTAATCCGATTGTAAGCCGTTTCTCTTACAAATTATAGTGATATACAAGTGGTTTTGCCCCTGTGGGGGATTTTTCCTTAAACTTTGTGTGTTGAATATCTTGTGCATGACTTCATATTGTTTCAATCACACCTAGTTGCATGCTTTGGGTTAATTTGGGTTAAAAATGGCAGTTATTATATTATTTCTTAATTGAACGCAAGCGCCAACTCTTTCAAATTAGTATCAGAGCCAGTTACGCTAATCTATCGCGTATTCCTATTTTCCGCAAAATTTTTCTAAAGATATCAATTTTTGAAATAAATTGATTTTTGAAAAAGTGCGTGTTCAAATGGAGAAGTTATATAATAAAGTGCCTATTTTTGAAAAAGTTCACGACCATGCTGAAAATTTAAAAACTTTGAATTTGAAACTTTGCAAAAGAATTAAAGTTTTGGAAAAAGAAAATTCTCGTTTTAAATCCGCGATGGATCTTTTGCAAACGGTTCAAAATCAAAGAGATTTTTATCGTGAAAAATTTGTTTCCTTAGGCCATGACTTTGATTCTTTAAAATTGTCCAAGGAGTGTGATGAGAGGGTCCATGTTTTAGAAAACGAATTAGAGGACCTTAAAAATTCGATGGTTTATGTTTGTGCCAAAGATGATAAAAATATTTTAGTCAATGAGTTTGTGGCACGTGAAGAGACTCGTAGGAAAAAGTTTTCTTTAATTGAGGGGGAGCGTGATAAGCTTCTAGGTTTGATTGATAATTTGAAAAAGAAATCCCTCAATTTGGAAGAGTCTAATTCTTTGCTTGAGTCAAAAATTTTGAAGTTAAAAAATGATTTGACAGACTCAAGTAGGTTTGATAGTGATGGTAATGGCTCATCATGTTCTCATGCTTCTAATGCTAAATCCAAAACCATTATTTGCTTTAGAGGGTCAACTAATTCCAAGGACGCTAGAAAAGACAACACTTTAGGTGTCATCCCACCCGTTTACACATGCTCATATTGTGGTAGGAAAGGTTATCTTAGGCGTTTTTGTTATGATCTTGGAAGAGGTCCTAGGAATTCGAAGTCTAGTGTTTTGTTGGTTCCCAAAACCCCTTGTCGACTTGTTTCATCCATTTGGGTTAGGAAATCACTTTTGGATACACTAGATTTTAGAATAGTTGATTCCCGTTTGCTTGCACATGATTCTTCTCTTGCCATATCATATAGATGATTGTGTCTGCATGTTTGTCATACGCTAGTTTTCGTTTCATGATCTTTATGTTTGCTAGCGTTGTGACATGTACTTTTTGTATAGATTTTTTTTTTGAAAAATTTTGAAAAATACAAAAAGATTTTATTTTGATAATATTTTTGAAAAATTCAAAAAGAGATTTGCCTTTTATGGATGAGCATGTAAGATAGCCAAGTCACAACTTCATTCCATTTATCCATGTGACTGTTTGATAGAGATTTGAGAGGCTACATCATTTCATCCATGTGCTTAACATTGATTGGAGTCCTTGAGATGTAATTAGTGATATTTCCTACATGCTTGACTCCTATATCCTTTATTGCACACATGCACGGCTTTATTTGATTATTGCACTTGTCTATCACATATTGGCTTGAGTGTTCCTATCTCAATTCTGTCTATACAATGTACAATATGCGATAAAACTTGACAAGATTGGATTGCATGTAAAAACCGTTCTGGTGAGACTGTGTGATTATTTGCATAACGGGGAGGGGCTGCGAAAGTTGATTCTTTATCCTTTGCGCAAAAGCCACCGTTAAAAAGGACCTAAAAATTGAGGAATTTTATTATCCGAGGTCCAAAGAGGTTAAAAGAGTCCGAAAAAATTGAAAGGCAATAAAAAGCAATACATGCCATATATGGGCCATTTAGGTTTCACCATCAATTCTCCAAATTTTGAGAATTTAGTATACCTCTATTCAAAATATAAATCTGAGGGAGTTTGGTTGGAGATTGAAAAACGGGTTTGCATTTCCTTGAAAGTCCTGAAAAAGCATGAAAATCATTTTGGACGTTATTGGTGTAGAAATCACTTTGAGCTTTGATTTGTAGATTTGATATAGTCAATGTTGTATATTTCCAATCTTTTACACCAAAGGAAGCATTTGAGTTCATTCGTTAGGAATATCCAATATTCATCGTGCACATATGTCATGTTTGTATGCTTTGATTTTCCTATCGAATTTTGTTCACACCTATTCTTTTACGCTATCACCGACTTGGTTGTTTTATGTTCATTCATGGTGTGATTTTATACCTTGTGTCACCCCGGTACTTGATTGCTTGATTTATTTCTCTCATTTGTCTATTTGGGGACATCATAAAAAGGGGGAGAATGAATTATGTGATTATGGGGGAGTTTTGAAATTTGAGGTTCATCATAAATCTGGTATATATTCATATGTTTATTATCTCATTTCAAACTCGATACGTCACTTGGTATTTGCTTTGTCTCATGTGTGTAGGTATATCTTTTGATAATCCCATGTTGCACACCCTGATGAGAAAAGCGTGAAGATTCCTGAAGAATTGAAGAACAAACGATGCAGCCTTAGTCATATGTACCTCTTTTAGTTTTGGGTTCATGGAAGGGTAGATTTGTATAGGCATTGTTCATACTTGATAATTCGGATTTTTTATGTTTGTTCCGGCATAGACATAGGGGGAGATTTGTAAGGGCAATTTGTCCATCATTATGTATATGATATGTCATACGCCGTTACAAGAATTATAGTTGAAAAGATCGCATCGTCATCAACAAAATCCGAAGATCAAAAGAAGAAGGAATCTGATTTCTGAGGACCGGACCGATCCGGATCAGATAAAAGAACCGATCCGGTTCACCGGACCGATCTGGCTAAAGGGACCGGATCGATCCGATTGCTGAGCTAAGTCCAGTACACCCCGGATCCATAACGAACCGATGAAGGCAAATGTTCCGGACCGATCCGATGCCAACCAGACCGATCCGAGTTCAGAAAAAGAACCGATCCGACTTAACCGGACCGATCCGCCTAATCAACCGGACCGATCCGGCGAGGATAATCACTGCTAGATCGTGCAGCAGATTTTGTAGGGTTTCGATCCCTTATTTAAACCACGATCAGCAGTTGGTTTTCTTAAGACTTTCACACGATTATCAGAGCATATCAACCCTAAAGTCTTCACCTATTGAGTCCTATGATTCTAGGATTTTAGATTCACACATCTTCCATATCTTTGTGAATCAAATTTGGTAACCCAAGAACACCATTGCTGTTGTTCAACCCTTGTGAAGTGGACCGCTTCTTCCTCTTCATTGCAGCCCTACTGGAAAGGGATTATTCCAGCCGTAACCCTACTAGAAAGGGATATTCCAGCCGCGACTACAGAATCCGATACCCGAGGGTAATTCTTAGTAAAAACTCTTATATTTCAGTGTAATCCGATTGTAAGCCGTTTCTCTTACAAATTATAGTGATATACAAGTGGTTTTGCCCCTGTGGGGATTTTTTCCTTAAACTTTGTGTGTTGAATATCTTCTGCATGACTTCATATTGTTTCAATCACACCTAGTTGCATGCTTAGGGTTAATTTGGGTTAAAAATGGCAGTTATTATATTATTTCTTAATTGAACGCAAGAGCCAACTCTTTCACCAACAATCCACCACATGTACGAATCGTCCTTAAGGTTCGGGCGAACAATCCGTTTTACCCCGAAAATTGATTCGAAGGCCACGGGGTGCGCCCGGCATCCACTTGACTCTTATCAACTCTTCATCTCGAATGAATATAAATGAATCATCGAAGGGATATGAATACCCTTTCCAACATTCTGCCCCGTGCATGAATCAACCTCATGGTACGAACAAACGAGCCATTTTACTCTGAAGGGTCACCGGTCACTTACGGGCTCCGTTTGACCTTTGTCAACTCTTCGAGTCAAATGAAGCTGAATAAATTTTTAAGAGGAATAAACACCTTTTCCAACGGTCAATCCTGTGTGTGAATCGGCCTTACGTTTCAGACGAATTATCTATTTTCCTATGGGAATTTCCTGTCTAGTGACCAACGGGCGTCTCTGGGCCCCGTTTGACCTTGGTCAACTCCCGAATCTGAGAGTGACTCAATGGATTCTTAAAGGCCTTTGAATACCCTTTCCAATGGTTCTCCCCCATGCGCGATTTTGACTTACGATTCACATTTTACAACTTTTTTTTCCAAAAAACTTGCCTCAGATTACCAATTGGCAACCCTAAGACTGACTATCGGTAATGTGTCTAAGGTTCTATGCCGATAAGTAGGTATAGGATCATGTCTATCATCACTCCCTTGGACCTATAAATAAAGGCCATGACCTCACTTTGAAATCACCCCTGAACATTCCTCTCAGCAATTCTGAGAGAATTCCCTCGAATTCAAAGCTGTTATTTCCTTAAGATCCCATTTCCCACATTCCTTCGATCATTTTCATGCTATTTTGAGTAAATTCCCATGCACCTCTTCAAACCACCATCACTTCATCTTGAAACCAGTGCATCTACAATCAATGTCTACTTCAAGTCATCACAAAGAGGTTTAACTCTTACCATTTGTCTTTAAATTCCTTTAATTTTCCATTAGCTACTTCATTTTCACTTTAGTACTTTACTTCATTATATCACACATCTTAATTCCAAACTTTTATTATTAGTATTGGCACATACTTTATTTTCATAGAAAAACCCAAAAATAAGAAACGAGGGTTTACTTGTAAATTCCAAACAAAAATTTCTCATCACATTTTCTCACACTAAAACACTTTTTTCTACACACACACATATAATAAAGTCTCCGATTAGGTTTATGGGTTAAACCCCCACCTCGTTTTTTATTCGAACTATGTGGACTTTGATGCCTCATGTGCTATATAGGCATCTTGGACTAATCCATTGACTCGATTACTCCCACATACATTCATCACTTTCTTCATATCATATATATTTTATATGCTTCCTTGCTTGTGTCTTTTCCGATATACACAATCGTTCTCCCATAGTGACTTATGAATCGACAAACCCTTACATTATATTTTTAATTTTTATTTTGGGAATGCTCCTACAGATGACCTCACTCCGCCTTTATACATGATGCGAGTTGAGTGATTCCATCCCCCATTTATATTATGCACGTAAGCACACACATATAATGGAGTTCTACATGAGAAGATTAACACATGCCCATGAGATGCCGAAAGGGCAGGATGGGTTCCTAACACCTTTCCATTCCGTAACTTAGTCCCCAGACCCTTGAACTACATGGTTTCGAAAGCATCAGTATTGTCCTTGATGTCGTTCTCTCGAGGAGACAACATTTCTTTTGCCCATTTTGTGCAAAATTGGCTAGCGACTCTATCTCTACATATCACCCCACATCGACGACGTATGATTGCCCGATAAAGGACGCAATCATGTGTGCACGCCGAAAGGGGGAGGACAAATGGATCCACCTCGGGAGCACCCCCCCCCCCATCGATCCCCGGAACACACACACCCTCGGTATGGACACAGTGGCAACTCTTCTGGGGACTTTAATAAGATGAGTAGATTTTATTTTTACATGGGCATTATTCTTTTCTACATTTGTGCCTATGCACCTACCTGTATGTTCCCTTTTCTCATCTATTTACCTTTTTGTATCTCTCTCTCTCATGTATATATAAATTTCCACTCACTTATAGACTTCACACACTTGTATATACTCTCCATGTACACTTCACATGATTCACACAACACTTAGAATTTCCATTCTTAGGCTTCACTAGCACACAACCACACTTCCTACACTTGTATATATGCTCACTTAACCATATCACACATCACTTGTAGTTAATCCATGTATAGGTTCACTACCACACACACTCACTTGTATATACTCCCATGTCACATACTCACTCACATGTATCCATGCGTAGTATAGGATCCATGCTATATTTACTTGTCATAATACTTGTATATGCTCCCCATTAGTGTAGCATTTCCTTTACTCGTCATGATAATAAAAAAATGATAAAAATACTCTATCTCCATAATATGTTAATTATGACTCATGCATGTTTTGCACACTACATCACCAAGAGCATGGATATATTGACTAAAATTTTATTTCATATTAGAGGATCACTCATACTGAGATTACTCTCCTTTTCCCCTCCTTTTTAAATACCAAAAAAAAAAAAATTCTCCTCCCTCTGAAATACCCAAAAAATTCTCCCTCCTTTCAAAAATAAATTCGAATCATTTTTCCTCTCAGGTCGATCGCATACCCGATTTTGGCATAGCTCCCTATTGGATTCGGTCTTCGGTTAAAACTCCCCAAAGATTCATCGGTTATTATACTACCTCATCTAAGTTTAAAATTTACCTTCGCACGTTCTTCATGGAGAACACTAACCAAGCACCGAAAGTGTAGCCCGATTTGATGAACATTATAGCCTAGCCTAGTGCCAAGATTTATAACATTCAAATCAAGGTTCATGAGATACTGCACCACCATGCCTAGATTATTGAAGAACTAGAGGTTCTCTTTTTCTCGTGCCATGGGTCCACCCGCTACCAAGCCTATTTGGCTCCCAGAAGAGTATCAACATGCTTCTCTGGCCCGACTTGCCAATGGGACGCCTCCATCTCAGCTCCATATCATGAACCTTGCCCAACCAGGGGCCAACCTGCTAGTACCCATAAATCCTAAAGATGAGGAACTGAACAAGGTCAAGGAAGACCTCAAGCTATTGTCTAAGAAGTTTGACCAAGTCAATATATCTGGGAACTATATTAATTACACCCATATTTCTCCCTATCCTAAAGCCAGACTATGAGAGAAGTTCAAGATGCCAGACACCAAGAAGTTCGGGGGAAGTGGCACCCCAATTGTTCACCTTCAAAGCTATCATCGAGCCATGACCCTCCTTGGTTCCTCGAAAGAAATAATATCCCAGATTTTCTAGCAGACCGTGAAACAAAGCGCTTTTTGTTGGTTTTTCTCCCTTAAAGAATCCAAAATTCATAGTTGGGAGCATGTTGCCCAAGAATTCATGTCCCAGTAATGAGGAGCTAGAGGTTACACGTCGAGATTTAGATCTTCTTCAATAGAACCCTATGAAAACAGTTAGTAACTTCATAGTAAGATAGAGAGAGAAATCTTCTACCATAACCAACAAACCCTCTGACGAGGAGCAAGTCAGTATCGTGAAGAAGAGCTTCTTATCTCACATCCGAGCGTCCATGGGAGGACTACTAGCCGCACTTTTGAGCCGTCTGAGAAACTAGTGTAGAAATTGAGGAAAGTGTTGCCAAATTCTATTTTGAGCTAAAGAAAGTGACAACAATTCACTCCTAGGAAATATGACAAGCTCTCCGGTGCTACACTCTCAACCATCAACAATATTTCCCAACCAGCTACCTCTTGGGTACCGAAATTCACCCCAATCCTACTAAGAAAGAGTACACTGAGCTCCATGCTCCCCTGTCCAATGTCTACCAAGATCTTCTAAGCCACAACCTCATCAAACCCTTGGACCCTCATCCACTGCTAAATCCACTCCCGAAAAATTTGAAAGCTGATGCCCGTTTTGATTTCCACCTTCGGAATGTGATCCAAGGTTTAATTGATCGGGGTATCATTACCCCAACATTAAATCCTAAACCCAATACCAATCATAACCCACTTTCAACCCATATAAATGTCATCTTTCTAGAGAGTGACTAAGAATTTGATTAATCTGCTCAAATTGTGCCCAACAAAGCACCCATCATACCCATAATCTCACCCAAACCACTAAACGTTTGCCCATATTTTCTTCTACACCCTACCGGATTCACCGATCAATATTTTTCACTCCTTACATGTAAATGATTTAAAGACCATGTGTGATACTAATTCAAATCAACTCGAAAAATTCCAATCACAAACTTATTTAATTAGACTCAATTTATGAATCAAATTAATTCATCCCACAAACTCAAATATCTATGTGCGTGCAGTGTCAAACTGACATAATTAAAATATTTGACACAAACTTCAGGAAAAATCCCCTAAGTGAAAACCCTTTTTATTTCACTATAATTCTAAATCGAAACTTACACGATTACAATGAAATACAGTTGGTTGACACACGAATACCCGCAGGCGTTGGTCAACACCGTTAGCAATGAATTGCGCGCAACAATTCACTAAAACAGTAGTCCTATCTTCAGCAAATATCCACACCCAGCTAACCTCAAAGACCTCAGTCTTAAATCAACAAAGAAACTCCCTCAAGTTCTCCTCAATGACACGCATCCATTTTATGTATAAAATCTATCGACAAATAAATGAACACCAGCAAGATTGTGTTCTATGGTTCCAAAATATTCACAAACTTATATGGGAATTTTGGTGAATCATAATTGAGTTTTTGGACTCAAAAAATTTGAAGACTTGTTGAATATGTACTCTCAAAAATGTCTCTCAAAGTCTTAAAATAATACACCGACGAAATAGCCTTTTATAGAAATCTTAGAAAAATCTGAGGCAGTGGAAACTTATCAGGTCCGGACCGGTTCATTTTTTACCATTATCGGATCGATTCGGCCATACATAATTCTTTATACAAAAATGCCAGTCGGATCAGTTGGTTTTTCTTCTTAAACGAATTGGTCCGGTCTGTAAAAAATATTTCTTCCTTAACTTGCCTCGTTTTTATAAAAACATTTTAGTAAAAAATTCCCAATACTAAAATGTAACTTTAAAGAACATAAAACCCAAACTTACCAACATTATTTTGTTGAGGCTTCGTTGAATATTTCTTTACATTCAGATCCAGCTTGATGCGTGTATGCTCTTGGACATTCCATTGACGATAGTAGTGGTATACGACATACTAACATGTAAGTGGAATGAGAAAAATGCACTTACATTACAAGGGCCTGCATTACCGTTCGTACCCGGTCTAAAGGGGTGGATATGGAGTTACTCGTTGTATTGAACTAACTCTTAGAGTTTGAGCTAAAATTTCCCACGAAGATGGCTGTCGATTGTCGCAAATTTAGGGGCTTGTTCATGGAAGCCCAAAAATGGTCTCGGGAGTCATGTGAATGGGTGGTACCCATTGATGAAGTTAGTTTAGATGACATAGTACAGATAATGGTTGATGTGTTTAAAAAAACATGTGAAATTTGCAGCATTTATGAGCTACTCACCACTTTGAAGCTTTAGGGTGGTTGGTCCCTTCACTCTTGCACCTCCCCGCCAAGTGGGAAGATTTATATGATGAATCCATTGAGG
Source organism: Sambucus nigra (assembly GCA_949130495.1). Lineage (NCBI taxonomy): Eukaryota > Viridiplantae > Streptophyta > Magnoliopsida > Dipsacales > Adoxaceae > Sambucus > Sambucus nigra. The sequence goes on along the minus strand of OX422212.1, from coordinate 547,795,457 downwards.
TTGTTGAATATATTGATTTCTCTTGGCAAGAGGACATAGTCACCACTGGATGGGGGGGATGACTTTGATAGTTCAGATGACGAACCTAGTCGGGAAGAAACTAGTCTAGTAGCTAGTCTGTGAAGAATGATATCCTTCGAAGATCTGCTGGGGGAAATAAAAAAGGTCTTGTTCTTCCACACCTCAGTAAATAACATAACCAGGCCAAAGAGACACTAAAAAGATCCAATTCCTCATGTGATCGAGATAGATTAGGTAAAGGGAGTTCCCCACATGAGAAATGACCATCGAAGAAAGAAAAGTGTTTGACTAGCACAAGAAAACCCAAGCCAACATCACCTTACAGGGGGTTCATGTTCTCCCAGTTTCACCAAAATGCTCTAATAAAACTCCTCATCGGGCCTACAGTCCCTCCTTCCACCACTCTCGAAGAAGCTATAAACATGGTTGGGTCCTTAACCTCTTCCAGACTACTATCTTTTTTCGAAGCACAGATATCGAAGATCGATATTGATCATAATTATGCCCTCAATATCTCAGAAGTATTGGGAAATATAGTCCCTCTTTCACTTGTTGATAAGGTATCCATCCTCAATGGTTGTCCTCTCAGAAACTTCAATTGCTTGTGATTAAAAGTCGGTGGTCTCACTTTTGCTTCTACCACTGTGCGTTGTTACGATAATACCCGTCTAGAGGTAATGGGGTTCATAAAACTCACAATAGGGGCTAGCCCTATCAATCCTATCACCGAGTTCCAAGTCATTAATATACCGGCATGTTTCAATTTTATCCTTGGCCACCCATGGATCCACAGTATCCGAGGTGCATCGTCTTCTCTTAATCAGAAATTGAAATTCTTTGCCAATGGACATGTTATCTCCATATTTGGGGAAGATGACAATTCAAACACCACCAGTACTAGAAAACTGGTATTAGAGAACTAAATGGGACGAATGACATGATTCTCTTAGATTTTAGAGTTGACCATCTTCCCCTTCGAGCAGGAGAAAAAATTAAAAGATTGAGTCTATTATGAACATAAACCGCAAGGCAATGTCAATGTGATTTAGACGTTGAAGAATATGCACTTCATGCTCGAAATGGGGAAAGGGCGATGCCAACAACGGATCTTTGAGCCCATAGTCCTAAATGAGGCCATTCCTTTAAGTGTCTTGGGTTACCAACCATAACCAGAAGAACTCAAAGTACTTCAGTGGCTACGACCGAAAAGAATCTTAGAAGAAGAAAGGATTGTTTTGAGAGACTCTTTAAACGAAAGGTTTATCAAGGAGGGTGAAAACTTCCCTTTTCGTGGCTTACCTAAACCATGGTATAACCATGTTGATAAGAAGATGAAAGCGGGGATGGAAATCTTCTTTCAAGATATCAACTCTTGGGTCGAGGACTACCAACATGAAGTATAACCTCTCATCGAGAAAGCCATAACATTTATCGAGGATTCTAAGGAATGTGATTTTGAAGAATCATTCAACCTGCAGAAACTAGGGTTAAGTCTCTATGTGATCCATTCAGATACTGAACCACCGGACTCGTCTACTCAAATCAGAGCTGCTGACATGCCTTTCCTCAACTGGAATGTCATGCCTGTCCAACCTGCTCAGATTCAACCTAACCCTGTTGTCTACCCTATCCAAATCTCTTTATCTGATGTTGTTGTTCCTTTTTCTGATATCAATATACCTGAGACCTATTTTGATGAGGTTCTCAATGTTTTTTTCCTGATACTGAAATAAACAAAGAGTTTGAATATCTTATTGTGCCTTATATTAATTGTCTTAATTCGGATAAAACTCTTGATGATGATGATTTTGCAAATGAATAATTCTTAACTGATCTTAATAAGGAGAATAAAAAACAACATAACCTCATTAAAATTAATTATGATGAGACTATTGTTATTAATCTCAATTCTAGTAGCCATCAGGGCGAGATTAGGATAACATCCACCCTTAACGAGTATGAGCCTATACAATTTAAAGAGCTATCGAAAGAATTCGGGGATGTCTTCGCATGGTTCGATGATGACATGACCTATATTGACCCAGAAATAGCTCAGCATGAGATCCCAACATTCCAAGAATGCAAGATGATCAAATAAAACCTAAGGAATCTTCGCATCGAATGGCCGCTCAAAGTCAAAGAAGAAGTGGTCAAGCAATTGAACGCGGGTTTCACTCGCATAGTCAAATATACTACATGTCTCACTAATATCGTCCCTGTGCTGAAGCTGGGAGGGAAAGTTTGCATGTGCATCGACTATCCGGATTTGAAAAAAGCATCCCCAAAGGACGATTATCCATTACCCAACATCGATATGATCGTGGATAATAAGGCTAGCCATGCCCTAAACTCATTTATCGCTGAATTCATTGGATATAACCAGATCAAGATGTACCCTAACCATCAGGAGAAAACCTCCTTCATAACCCTATGGGGAACCTTCTCCTACACTGTCATGCCATTCGAACTCAAGAACACCGGGGCTACTTACCAAAGGGATGCCACAACCATCATGTACAACCTTATTCACAAGGGGGTCAAAGTCTATGTATATGATCATTAAGTCTAAGGCTCGGGAAGGTCATATTTCCGTTCTTCGAGTGACTGCGATAATACAAGATAGGGCTAAAACCACATAAATGTGTTTTGGGGGTGATGAAATGAAATATTTTAGGATTCATGGTCAGTGATAAGGGAATTGACGCAGACCTTGCCAACCTGAAAGCCATACTTGAGATGCCACCACCACGGATGGAGAAAGAAGTATGAGGATTCCCTAAAAAACTACAGTACATCAGTCGGTTCATAAGCCAGGTGATTTCTATATATGACCCATTTTTAAGCTTCTCTGGAAGGATTTGATTAAAATCTGGAATGAGGCCTGCCAAGAATCCTTTGACCCAATCAAGCGATAACTTACCTAACCTCCGGTTCTAATGCCTCTATAGCCACGTCTCCCCCTCCTATACTTGACTAAGACAAACACTGCATCAGGGTATTTGTTAGCCCAATACATTGAAGAATCATGTAAGGAAAGAGCCATGTATTACTACAGCTGGAAATTAGTCTAGTACGAAGTCAACTACACTGCTTTAGAGAAATCATGTGTTGCCTTGGTCTGGTTCACACAGAATTTATGGCACTACATGATTGCCTTCCCCATTACAAATGTATCCCGTATGGATGTCATCAAGTACTTGCTAAAAAATCCCGTTTTGTCCAGTCGAATGGCCGAATGGTTGATTTTTCTAGTCGAGTTTCATATTGTGTACGTCACGCCGAAAGCTATGAAAGGGAGAGCCATCTTCTATTACCTTACTGATTACCACATGGAAGAAGCCGATGTTTAGGTCTCTAAATTCCCAGATGAAGATATGCTCTACACATCTCAGGAGGACATTCGATGGAAAATGTTCTTTAATTAACTGCTAATAAGAAGGGATACAATATTGGGATACTTCTAATTTCCCCTAATGACTCTCACACCTATATTGCCATTAAACTAGACTTTCCCTGCACCAAAAACATGACTCAGTATGAGGCATGCACTATAGACCTCAAGATCGCCTCAAGAAAGGAATCTGGCACCTAGACATCTATAGAGACTTTGCCCTTATTATCGGCCAAATTTTCAGAAAATGGAAAGTCAAAGATGAAAAACTCCTACCCTTCCATTCCCACCTAGAAGAACTATCCTCCCAGTTTAATGATGTCACTTTCCACTACTTGCCCCATGCAAAGAAAAACCTGGCTAATGCCCTATCTATCCCAGCCTCCATGGTCGACATGCCTGAGGGAATAATAATGTCCCCTTTCATGGTTCAGAAACAACCTAAACATACGCACTGCTACCACATTGAACTCATTTTTTAGGAGTATTATGATATGGTCGGGTTATAGTTCTATGAAATCTTTCACCTCCTCAAACATGGTAGGTATCCCCAAGACGACGATAAGAAAGACCAGTATATCATCTTTGACAAAGCACTTTTTCATAAAAACTTTGATGGAACCCACTTGCACTGCATAACAAGGCCTGATGTTGAAAAAATGACGTAAAAGATCCACGATGGGGAATGTTGGCCCCATATGAACGATCACATGCTTGATAAAAATATCTTCTGTTAGGGATACTATAGGACTACCATTGTTAAAGATTGCGCTGCCTTTGTTCAAAAATGCCTTAAATGCTAATAGTTTGCTAATATCCAACACTTACCTCCTCGAGAACTATATAACATGACCTCTCCTTGCCCTTATCCAAGTGGGGCATTGAAAACATAGGGAAAGTTACTCCCAAAGATTTAAACGGTCATGAACTCATCTTAGTTGCAATTAATTACTTCACCAAATGGGTCAAAACCAACTCATAAGCGGTGCTAAATGCCAAGAAAATGGCCAAGTTTATCAGAAAGAACATCATTTTATGATATATAGTTCCCCGCGAGTTAGTATTGAAGCCACTTAACTAGTCAATGAGTACAGTATTCATAGAAACAAATCTTCTCCCTATCGACCCCAAACTAATGGTACTATCGAAACCGCTAATAAAGGCCTCAAAACCATAGACAGCAAGATAACTGAGAGTTGCAGAGATTGGGTTGACCGTATTGCTTACTCCCTTTGGGGATACCTCACTTTAATTAAAATGCCTACTAGGGCTATCCCTTATTTTTTAGGGTACGACATGGAAGCAGTCCTACCCATTGAGCTATAAAAACCTTCCCTTCGCATCCTATTCGAAAACATAGTTGATGAAGAAGAATGGCAATAGAGCATCTTTGATGAACTACCACTCTTAAATGAAAAGAGACTGAAGGCTTTGTACCATATACAGGGGTACCATCGCTGGATAGCGTGATCATTCAACAGGAAAGTTAAGGACTGTGGTGTCCAGGAAGGAGAACTTGCTCTAAAATAGATCATAGAACTTGTCTGGGACCCCAGAAGGAAATTCAAGATGAATCAAAGTGGCCCCTAGATCATTAATAAGATTCTATCAGGAGGTGTCGGTATGCTCACAAACCTCGATAGAGAAGAGATGGTGTGTCCAGTCAACCTGGACCGCCTTAATAAATTTTACCCTTAGTCCGAAATCCTGACATGCTACGACTCTCCTCATCCTCCTTATATTCTAAAAAAAATCTTCATTTCCCCCTAACCAGAACTACGTGGGGCCTAATCCTCTCAAAAAGATTTTCTTTTCAAAAATAAAACTCATGAAAATTTTTAAAACCCCCAGAGGTACGTTGGCATCTCGAAAGACATATAAGGGCACGGTCCCCTTCTTTTTCTCAAAATGCTATTATTTTCTAACCTCCAAGAATGCAATCCATTTTAGCATTCACGTGATAAAAAGGATTATGTATAATTTAATGATTGGTATAAATAATTCAAATGCAAGACTCATCAAGAGGCACAATAAAATATGATCAAAATGAAAATTTATTTCTGATTAAGAAAAACGATCCTATTACACGAAGTATCAATGAAGGGAGTTAAACAAACCACCCCTCTCCACTGCCCAAAATATTCCCAAACAAACCTAAACTAAACCAAGATACACAAAATTATCCCCTAAACACCCTCCACAAATACAAAAGATAGAAATCACCATAGCTTCACAAAAATCACCTAAGGTTCATAGAACACTGCCTTCAACTACCAGACAACCCCACATCATCATCGTTACCAACCCCTAGAGGTCCACAAGTTTCCCACTCCAAGTTGACATTCTATATGCGCTCCATGTAGTGGTATGCCCCGATAAGCCTTGACAAGACCACAACACCGTCTTCCACGGTGTCAAAATCAACAAACGACCTTCAACCATTCTCTTACACTATGACTTTATCTACTACCCCACTTCAATAACCACTTCAGGTAGTTCTTGTAACATATGACGGTGTGTGATACCGATTTAAATAAATTCGCAAGTTTCCAATTAAACCTTATTTAATTAGAGCCTATTTTTAAACCAAATTAATTCATCCCATAAACATGCAACTACGTGTCAAACCAAATAATATATAGCATGCGACACACAATTACAGGAAAAATCCCCAAAGGGAAAAACCTTTTATTTATAGAACTTTGACAAGTTTACAAGACCATTGACTTACATACCATCTTGCTTTCGCCCACAAGAGTAATGCACGGTGTCTTCGTAAAACCTCCAAAGTATCGGCTAGAAATCTACAGTGGTTCACACATAGCTATACCACAAGGAGACGCAGCCGTAGACATGCAGTCTTCACGGTGTAGGTTATCCTCCCCACAAGAGTAACTTCATAGAGACCCCCTCCACAATAGAACGCAACTCTCCGATTTTAGAGTTCTCCCCACAAAGAATGATCAAAAGCAAAGTGTGTTCTTGAACACCAAAATAATTCCCCAAAGCATATGGGATTTTTTTGAATTGAAAACAAAAAAGGGATTAAACCCTAAAATAAGAAGTCAAAAGAATTCTGTAGATTCGCAGTTTTCTATCTTTGAAAATGCTTGGACTTCTTAATAAAAACTAAACCATTTAATGAGTATTTATAGAAAATCATGCCGTCTCGATTTTCAAGCTCATTCGAACGAAATATAGATCTCGCTCGAATGAGATATGCGTGTCATTCAAGCGACATCGTGCAACAATTTCATGTCATTTGAACGACAAAGCAAAGTCGTTTGAACAACTAGAACGTCAGAAAATATTATTTTAATATCCTCTCCAACACTTAGAAAAAATACTCATTCTCAAATTTTAACGAAAAAGTACGCTCCAGCACTTAGAAAATATTTTGTAAAAATATTCCAAAGCTCTAAGTGCAAAGTTAAGGTATTTAAAACATAACCTTACAAAAGTAAACTTTGCTAAGGCTTTTTGATGAAGAACCTGATATTCGTATCCGTCTTTGATGCTTAAATGTTCTTGAATGCTCTTCGACGGTGTAGCGGTATACGACATAATTAATTGTGACGGACATTTATAAAAATATATCCTTATAAAACTCTCCCTATGCCTATACCGACACATACATAAAAACATCCGAATTATCAAATACCAAAATGCCTACACAAATCTACCCTCCTATAAATCTTAAAACTTAAGAGGTACAAATTTGCAAGTTCTCAAATTTTTCTTCAAAAATCTTCAGCAAATCTCAAAGCTTTTCTCATCAGGGTGTGCAACATAATGATCTTCCCTCTTTGTACCTACACACGTGAGATAAAGTAAAAACCTTCATGATGCATCGAGTTTAAAATGATATAAGAATAAATCAATCAATATAATCTAATCTCCCCCATAATGCAAACTCCCCCATAAAATCATAATTCGTTCTCCCCCTTTTTATGATGTCCCCAAATAGACAGATAAGAAGAAAAAAATGAGACATGGAGTGTCACGATAAAATGCATAAAAAATATGAATCAAACTACGCGCATGCAAAGGAGTATCTCAAAAACATTCACAAACTATTTTTGATTTTTCAAATTTTTCGTACAAAATAAGATACCAAAAATCAATCAACACCGTGAAGACTGCGTGTCTTGGATTGCGGTCCTTGTGGTATACCTAGTAAGCAACCAAAAAATCTACCTACTAGTCCCATACCTAGTAAGTAACCAAAAAATCTACCTACTAGTCCCATACCTAGTAAGCAACCAGAAAATAATGTGACAACACTAACTATCCCAACAAACCCATTATTCCTGCAGTGTCAAATATTCATACAATTTACGAATTACACATATTTCAAATTTTCACAACCATTCTTTAAAGTAATCGGAATATTACTATCTATCCCAATTATGTTCGTTTAATTGTAATATTAATTAAACAATTTATTTTTCAAAAACTTAAAAGATTTCTAACACATGCATAATTTTGGGACATAAACAATAAATTTGTATTCTACAAGTAACACATAAATAACATATTTTTTATATGTGGAAATCAAAGAAAATCAATTTATAACATCCTTACGGTTCATTCTACATGCGGACGTCATAAATTCCAGCGGAATTATAACATCTAGTCTAAGCATGCAAAGGTTTTGAGTCTTAATTCGTATTAAAGATTTTCATAAAAAGAGTCCCACATTTAGTTTCACTTTTCCTAATTAGTCTCTCTAATTTATTTTAGGAATATAACTGTAAGGACATATTTTTATAAGTCCGTTATCAATGTATTATGTCATATACCGCTACACCGTCGAAGAGCATTCAAGAGCCATCTACATCAAGACGAATCTGAATTAATCAAGTTCTTCATAAAAAAGACTCCGCGAAGTTTACTTTGGTAAGGTTATGTTTTAAATACCTTAACTTTACACTTAGAGCTTTTGGGATATTTTTATAAAATATTTTCTAAGTGTTGGAGCGAACTTTTTAGTCAAAATTTGAGAATGAGTATTTTTTTCTAAGTGTTGGAGTGTACCTCAATTTTGACGCCCAGGTCATTCAAGCGAGATAGCCATCTCGTTCGAGAGACATAGGGATGTTGCGAGATGTCGTTTGAACGACATCTGTAAGTCGTTAGCGCGAGACCCTTATCTCATTCGAATGAGCACGGTTTTCGAGGCGACGTATTTTTTTATAAAAATTCATTCTATGGTTTCATTTTGTTTAAGAAGTCCCAGCGTTTTACAAAATAGAAAAACTACGAAAGCATAATTCTTTTTGACTTCTTCTTTTAAGGTTTAATCCCCCTTTTTTTTTCAATTCACAAAACTCCCATATGCTTTAGTGAATTGTTTTGGTGTTTGAAGAACACACTTTGTTGTTGTTTACTCTTATGGGGAGGATAACCTACACCGAGAAGACTGCGTGTCTAGGATTGCGGTCCTTGTGGTATAGCTGCGTGTGAACCATTGTTGTTTTGTTTCTAGTCGTTTCTTTGGAGGTTTGTCGAAGGCACCGTGCGTTACTCTTGTGGGTGAAAGCAAGATTGTATGTAAGTCGATTGTCTTGTAAACTTGTCAGAGTTCTAGAAATAAAAAAAGGTTTTTCCCTTCGGAGATTTTTCCTTAAACTTGTGTTGCATACTTTATTTATTTATGGATTGACACACGCACACACGTAGTTGAATGGATTGGGGCTGATTTAAGTTTGTTCAAAAATAGACTCTAATTAAATAAGGTTTACTTGGAAACTTGTGAATTAATTTAAATCGATATCACACACCGCGTTTATTACGGTTTTTCAAATTGGTATCAGAGCGGGTTTCACTAATTTATCGCGTGATCCTGATTTTTCAAGATTTTTTTTTGATACAATTTGACTTCTCACGTCGTCAAATTGGTATCAGAGAGGGTTATGCTAATTTATCGCGTGATCCTAATTTTTCAAGGATTTTTTTTTATACAATTTGATTTCTCACGTCGTCAAATTGGTATCAGAGCGGGTTACGCTAATTTATTGCGTGATCTTTGTTTTTCGCAAAAATTTGTGTGATCTTGATTATTTTTTTTTTAAATCAGTTTTGTGAAAAATTGCAATTTTTCAATGGAACGTTCGTTTAATAAGGTGCCTATTTTTTATGCGAATAATTATGCCTATTGGAAATCTCGCATGAAATCTAGTTTAAAAGCCACTGACGAGGGTGTTTGGTTGCTTTGTGAAAATGGGTGGACTCCTCCCACGGTCACCATTGATAATATCACCTCTTTAAAACCCGTGTCTGCCTGGACTGAAGATGATTATAAAATGTCTAATTTTAATTCTCGTAGTTTGATTACTATTTCTGGAGCCGTCACTCCCGACGAGTTCCACGAAATTATGATGTGCACCACGTCTAAAGAGGCATGGGATGTTTTGAAATTGACACATGAGGGTACGAACGCGAATAAAGAATCAAAATTACAAATTTTTGCCACCCAATTTGAGACTATCACCATGTATGAGTCTGAATGCTTTGATGATTTTTATGCACGTTTATCGAACATTATTAACACATGTTTTAATTTGGGTGAGGTGATTGATAACACACATGTCATTAAAAATATTTTGAGATCTCTTTCAAAACACTTTATTCCTAAAGTCACTGTTTTGAACTCTTTGAGAAATTTGAAATCACTTAAGTTGGAAGAACTTGCAGGGGATCTTCGAACCTATGAGATTGACATGTTTCTCAAAACCATTAAGGCGAAGGATAATGACATTGCTTTAAAGACTCATTTTCAGAAAAAGAAAGAAAAAGTTTATGAGTCTGATTCTGAGGAAGAGTTTGATTTTAAAGATATGACCTTATTTGTGAATTTTTTTTTTAAATTTCTCAACATGAACAAAAATAATTCTTCCAATAAGAGATTTTTTTAGAAAAATAAAAAGGCCAAAGAAATCGGTGAGGAAGAGAAGGAGAAAGAAAAAGAAAACGAGAGTGAGGAAAATTTAGAAAGTTTGACGTGTTTTGAGTGTGGGGGTAAAGGTCATAAGGCGTATGAGTATGCCACTAGACTTAGGAGAGAGGTAAAGAAAGTGGCTATGCCTTCAACACTTAGTAATAGAGACATAGAGGTTTTTTATTCGGGTGATGAAAAAGAGCACGGTATGTGTGTCGGGTTTTTATCTAGTCGGGTTAGCACACCTAGTTTGGATGGAGGTGAGGGGACTAGTTCTAGTGAGACTCCTGAGGAGGAGGATTTGAGTGGTTCTAGTGGGGATAAGAGTGGAGATGAAAGTGAGCTCCAAAAGGCCTTTAGAAATTTGTACACCGAGACCTTGAAAATAAAGATATATAATAGAGATTTATGTCGTTGGGTTTTAGATTTGGAGAGAGAGAAGGAAGTTTTAAAAAGGAAAAAGTGTGATTTGACCAACACGGTGTCTAGTCTGACGACACGTGTATCCCAACTCGAGAGTGATCTTGAATGTGCCCGGGAGGTCAAAGTCCCTTTATATAACGCATCTAATAAGGTTGGAAAGATGGTTCTCAATCCCATTTTGGGTAAAGGTGAGAAGTTAGGAATAAGTCATGACGGTGCTTACACTTTCCAATTAACACCCGAGTCGGTTCCCACTTTAGTGTTATATTCACGTGTGTCTCACCCTAACCCAACTAGGCGTCCCATTCCTACTAGAAGAGTGCATCCTAGAGTTTTTGAGAAAGGTGTTCCTAGGCCTATATATGTTTGTTCCCATTGCAAAAGGAGAGGACACCTTATGGAATTTTGATTTAAATTGGGTTATGTGTCATGTTTTGCTACTACACGAGTTTCGGCCACACATACACCCACACATGATACTTTACATGCTCTCGGAGACTACATGAGAGAGTTTGCACATTTAGGTGAGCAAGTTAAGTTTTTAGTCAAAACTTCACAAGATTTGATGAAGGTTTTTCATAAGTTGGCACCACCTTTGGAAAATCCCTCCACACCTAACGATTGAGGTTTGACTTGTTTACTAGCATAGGATGTTTTTCATGATGACATTTTTGCGTATTGCTAGTATGTATCATTTTTGTATAAAATATTGCTTTTGAAAATTACAAAAATATTTTATTTTGATAAAAAATTTGAAAAAAATAAAAAAAATTTGTATTTGGTTTGCACCGTTTAAGGATGGACACTTAGGATGACCGAGTCACAACATCATTCCATCTTTTCATGTGACTATTTGATAGTGTTTTGAGACAATAGGTCAATTCATCCATGTGCTTTATAATGTTTGGAGTCATTAAGATGTAATTAACTATTACTTCCTACATGTTTGACTCATAATTTCCTTTATTGCACACATGCACAGATTTGTTTGATTGTTGTGCTTGCTTATAACATGTTAGTTGGGTGTTTTCACTTCAATCATGTCCTTAAAATGAACCAAGCACGATAAAACTTGATAAGAAAGTTGTGCATGTAAGAGTTGTTTGTGAGTTTGTGTGCTTTGTTTGAAAATTGTGAAGGTCTACGAAAGATTATATTTTATCCTTTGCGATTAATTCGCCATTTAATTGGACCTAAAAAATTAAGGAATTTTATTATCCGGGGTCCAAAGAGGTTTAAAAGAGCCCCAAAAAATTTAAAGGCAATAAAAAGAAATTCATGCCAATTATGGACCATTTTGGTTTTTGCACCAATTCTCCAAAGTTTGAGAATTTATTTTATTCAACTCTAAAAGAAAATATTTTTGAGGGAGTTTGGTTGGAGAATTTAAACGGGTTTGCACGTCCTTAAAAATCTTTAAAAAAGTGCTAAATAGTTTTGGACGTTATTGGTGTGGAAATCACTTTGGCTTTGATTTGTTTATTTGTATAAGACGATGTCATCTAAATTCAACAAAGTTTTACACGTAAGGACACCTTTGATGTTAATTCGTTACGAGTACACGTATGCATCGTGCACATATGATTGATTGAGTTTATTTACCTATCGAATGTGTTCACACCCATTCATTCCATTTCCATGACTTGGTTGTTTTAGTTTAAATCCATGGTGTGATTTTTGGTATCTTATTTTTGTATGAAAATTTTGAAAATTAAAAAAATAGTTTGTGGATGTTTGTGGGATACTCCTTCGCATGAGCGTTGATTGATTCATATTTTATATGCAATTTTATCGTGACACTCCATGCTTTGATTTTTTTCTTCTTATCTGTCTATTTGGGGACATCATAAAAAGGAGGAGAAAGAATTATCATGTTATGGGGGAGTTTTTGCATTATGGGGGAGATTTGATTTATTAATGATTTATTCTTATATCATTTCAAACTCGATGCGTCACAAAGGTATTTTTGCTTTATCTCATATGTGTAGGTACAAAGATTGAAGATCATGATGTTGCACACCCTGATGAGAAAATCTTTGAGATTTAGAGAAAATGTTTGAAGAACAGTTTGAAAACCTGTAAATTTATGTAACAACCCGAGGTCTTGGAGACGATGATTTTTTTATTTTCGGAGAAATAAATATCATTTTATTGGAGAATAATTAAATTGACAATTGAGGTCAAAATTTGGAGTCGTTAGAAAGGGTGTCAAATGGCAATTCTGAGGGCACCATTGTTTTCAAAACGGTCGAGAAAGTCAAAATGACTGTACTTGGGGTCTATTTAGGTTTCGAAATAATTTAGGACCGTTTGACTCGAATTAAATTTACCGAGTCATTTAAAGTGTGTATTATCATTAAAAGATGTGTATCTTGGGAATTAGGGCTTAAAAGCCTACGGGGGAAACATTTCTCCAAAGAGAGAAGGAGAAAGAGAAAGAAAGAAAGAGAGAAGAAGAAAGAAGAAGAGAAAGAAGGAGAAAAGAGAGAGAAATAGGATTTTCTGGCATCCACGCGATCTCAAGGCGGATTCAGACCCTACGAACCCCAGGCAAGTGATTAAACTTGCTAAATAATTGTTGTCTACCATTTATTGCATGATTTGTGGATTGATATTATGGGTTTAAGGTTTAGTTTGATAAAACGTAAATATTTGGGAAAGCCTTAGATTTGTGGTGTATAAATGATTTCTTGGTTAGAAATTAGTTTATATGTATTCTAGGATGATTATTGATGATATATATGTGATTGGGTTGAAGAGAAATGGAGAGAAAATGATTAAAATGAATTTTGGGTATTTTAGGCTTACAAAAAGTAGCCATTTTCGAGAGTTCTGAAGGGCCGAATCGATTCGACCTCCTACCGAATCGATTCTGAAATATGCAGGTGCCCAGGTCTGAGTGAACGAATCGATTCGGACCCCAGCCAAATAGATTCGGCCCGAGACAGAGTCCTAGGTCTGATGACTCGAATCGATTTGCCTTCCTGGCCGAATCGATTCGCTGGGTCGAATCGGTTCGGAATTGGCCCGAATCGATTTGGAAACAGGGCTTTTCTGGGATTGTTTTTCAAAGGAGAATTTCATCCCATTTTTTACGAGGTTATCGATTGGGAACCTCTATAGGAGTTATTTGGAGTATGTTTTGAAGACTTTTAGAGATTTTTCCTTATAAGAAATTATTGAAGTCTTATTGACTAAATTTGAGGAATACCGATTAGATATTTTGGTATGTTCTAAGTGGGGAAGCCCACCTTGGTTTGGAGATTTCATTTTGAGATGACAATTATATTTATATGAAAGAATGAGATTAATTTAGAGATATTGGATCTTAGGATCACATCCCAAATGGGATAACTTCGAAGGTTCATAAAATGAATTGAACCCTATTATGGAGGCAGAATTATACATGTAAATTGAGGTGCATTAGGATAAAGAATATCATTAACTTAAATAGAATTGAGAGACAATTCATATTAGAAGCGACATGTGAGGTTCAAGTGAGAAATAGTATAATGTATACTAAGTGGGGAAGATATGTGAGAATTGACGATTAGTTTATCAAGAGAGAGATATACTAAACAATGACATTAAATCTATTACGCCTAAGAGCGTATAATGAAAATGAAAAATGATGTGGCAGGTATACCTTATATGATGGTATATTTTTATTATGTGGGATGCATGTATACCCTATATGATGGTATATATACATGGCTACGCATACCCTCTCCTTGTTATCATTGGGAAGTTACGTGCGTTGAGGGTGAGCACCCTGGCTCAATGAGCAGTGTGTAGATATTCCCCAGGTCATAGTCGTCCATGGTGGTCATCATATGACATATATATATATATTTATTATTTTGGGGGTGAGAGGTCGTGGGTGTGTGTCGCTCTCACCTGCCGGTTAGGATCAATGACCGCTTCCCGGGACGTTGCGTGCATGAGTTGATCACGAGGTGGGTGCCGTTGAAACCCACCAGGTGGCCCCAGTTTGCTACGAAGTATGGGCAACTGGAAGATGATAGCATGTGAGCATGCGTCCTTCGAGTTATAGCTCGGTTGGATGGTTATTCTTGCTTGTGCTTGTACTTGGGTATCGAGGGCATAATGGACCTCAACGACCTACATTGCCAGGATTAGTGTATCGGCGGGGGGGGGGGGGGGGGGGGGGGGGGGTTCCTTGTTTGGATTTGGCCTCGGCGAGACATCCCACGCACGAACCGCAGTGTAATGTTGGAACTCGGGGATAAGTTAGTCCTTAATGCTCAGACTTATATATATCACCTATCACGATAATCGACAGTTCCAGGAGTAGTGTAACGGGGGGGGGGGGGGGTTCCTTGTTTGGATTTTGCTTCGGCGAGACGTCCCACGCATGAAACGCCGTGTACTGTTGAGAATTGGGAATATTAATTAATTAAAATTGGATAATAAATTGGGTTATATGCATCATGCAGTGAGGGCATAATGAGCCTCGAGGATCAATACGGTCAGGAGTAGTGTAACGGGGGGGTTCCTTGTTTGGATTTCGCCTCGGCGAGACGTCCCACGCACGAAACGCAGTGCCGTGTTGAGAATCGGGAGGAGTTTTGTCCTTAACTCTTGATGCTAATAACTCATATAATATATATATATATATATATATATATATATATATATATATATATATATATATATATATATGTTTGCATGCCAAATAAGGGCATCACTAGAATATAACATTCTAGTAAGAGATTGTTGATGTATTGTGATGATGTTGTTATGAGGATGATTGTACAACTTTATATGTTCAATAAATGAACAACTATAAAGATAACTGTAACATTTAAATTAAAGTATATGATTTAGATGGAACTCAGATAGGTATAGATTGAGAGATAGGTTAGATGATTTTAATTAAATATTTTATTTGGGTTTAAATTACATTATTTTGCCTAAATTAGAATTGGGCATCCATTTGGAGATCACGTGCATACGCTTAGTGCGCGCTTTAGTTGAGAGGCGAGTTGAATTTTATGGAGAGTTCGATTCCATTAAATCATGTAATAATGCATTTATAAGTATTATGCATTTTAATACACTTGCTATAAAACGTTTTTCAACTCGGGATCTGACCCGTTTATATTTTCTCCTCCATGTATATATCGTATTACTTCAGGTGTTCCTCCACAAGGACGCCTTTCATGTTCATCCATCCAGAGCATTCGTGGAGCTGTGGAAATAGCGGAATGTCGCGGCACTTTGTTTTAGTCGATTCCTATCTTTGTATATATAGATTCAGATTCAGTTTGTATACTGAGTTAGTACTCAAGTGTTGTAGACTAACACTTTTATATTTCATTTCTCAGATTTGTATTGTCTGTTACCCGACAGCATAGTTGAGTATTTTGTTTGTACATTGTTTTGCACTCTTGTATATATATGGAGTTTGCACTTATCAGTCATCATAGTTAGATGTGTATTGTTGGTTATAATTGCAATATTGGTTTTGTTGTTGTTGTTAAATAAAAATTTTAAATTTTACAATCCACTTTTAATGATTTCGGGTAGTTAGCCTTATATTATTTAGTATTGTCAGTTGATGTTGAGACTGTGCCATCTCGGATACCTGATTTATTATAGTATAGGGTTGGCCACCCATTATTATTTGGAGCGAGTTGTCACAGATGGTATCAGAGCATCAGGTTCTAGAGTCTTTAGGATCTGTGTGCGTTATTACGATCTTCCATAAGCGTTCTTGATGTAGAGCCTTATTGTTAGGACGGTTACATTCTTACATCCATATTTCTTCTATGATATGTAAATATTTGAAAGGCGTTCTGATACAATTTTCTTGTTTCAGATGCCACCGAAGGGAGGTCGTTCAGGGAGGGCAAATAAAGGGGCTGAAAAAGCGCAACCCCAAATGCCTCAAAGGAACGTGACTACCGATGATGTTGCTAATATTGTGGCACAAGCAGTAATTGCTGCCATTTCTACGATGGTGCAGCAATCTGTCGTTCGAGCAGCCCAACGCCATTTAGGATTGTCCTTATAGGAGAGAGTGAAGCAAGATTTTAGTAAGGGGAATCCTCTCGACTTTGCAGGGGGAGTTGATGCAATGGCTGCAAGTCAATGGAAGAATAGTATACTGAGGCACCTTCGTATGGTTGAGTGTAGTGAGGTGCAGAAACAATTTTTAGCCACCTTTAAGTTATCGGGTGCAGCTCTTCAATGGTGGGAGTCTGTCACCACATCTGAACAGAGAGATACTTTACCTTTAATAAAATTTTGGGAACTTTTCGATCGACGGTATTTTCCTTCCTCTACTAGGAATATGAGGATTTTTCAAGGAAATAGAATGGTGGCAGAGTATGAGGAAGATTTTTCTAGATGGGCAAAATTAGTACCTGATGAGGTAAATATGGAAGAAAAGCGTATATCAAAGTTTTTTCGAGGATTAGATTGGAAAATCCGACAACATTTGTTAGAGAGTCCTAAGTTAGAGACTTTCATGGAGGTAGTGAATGCGGCACTATTAAAGTGTCATGAATAACGTCTTCATTCGCAAGAGGGTAATAACTTTGGAGATTCGAGTTCATCAAGTAAGTTTGGCGAAGAGAGTGCTAGTAATGCGAGTGGGCAGAAAGGATTTATGGGTAAGTGTTTCTTTTGTAATGAAATAGGTCATAAAAAGAGAGATTGTCCTAAAAGAGGTAAAGGACCACAGTTTGATGAAATTTTGGAAGTACAACCCCTACAACAGATTCGAGGTCACTTTAGACCGGGGGACTATGTTTGGGAGCCCATTGATGAGGAAGGGCAATCGGACTAGAGATGAATGATGTAAGTTAATTTTCCTTTATAAATAGGATAATTACTGTGGTGACAATTATTATGCAACACAAATAGATAAGAAAAAAGCAATCACCAAGCAAGGATAAGGAACGTAAAATGACAATCACACAACAAAGGATGTACGTGGTTTAGCAAAGATGTACCTACGTCCACGGTGGTGCAGTCAGTGTTATTTCTATATACTCTGGGGAGTGGTTATAGAGAATACAACTTGTCCTTTTCCCCGGACCTAGTGTTCAATATATACATGTACATTTTGGTAAGTGGGGGGTGTTGGATTCCCCCACGTCTTCCATCTCTCCCTAGAACCTCCCTTAATGGGAACGTGGGAAGAGACCGGATCACAATCAAATAAGAGATGGGGGTCTAGACTTTGGGCCGCCAGAATTAGGCTACTCGTCCAGGCCCATTATCTTAATTTCGGGTACCTAAAATTGCCCCTAAGTTTGTTGGGTCATGTTTTGGGCTCAATAAATTTAAATGATTAGTCATAATGGTTGTTTTGTATATCGTGCAACTCTTCAAAAGTTTGGGAACTGATTCTGGCGATACCCGCTTTGTGGTATGTGCACTATGATTAGCAACACTTAAAGGTTTTCTAGAACAGTCATTTTCCGCCCGTGGTTTCAACCTTCCCAGCATTTTTCCATTCCATGTGAGCTCTAGCGCTTCGTACTTTCTTCTCTCAGTCCCCATTCTCATTGCTTCCTTATTTTTCGGGATCGTGCTTCTTCATTGTTCGATTCGAACTTCCATCTTGTAAGTCTCCCGTGCCTTTTCTTTGTACTTTCTCTTTGAATTTGTAGTTTTCTAGGGTTTTTCAATGGCGAAGATTGGGAATAGGTCGGTCTCTGAATTTAGAAAGTTTTATAACATCCCAGAGTGGGTAGATATTGAGTGTTGTGCTTCACCTCCTAGAAATGTTAGAGAGATAGAGGATGCCCATTAGATCCATCTTTTGTTGCTTTCCCAAGGGGGACTCACTTTTCCTCCCAATGATTTGTTCTTTCACTTCTTTTGTTACTTTAATATTGTTCTGCACAGTGTTCACCCAATGTGTGGAAGATAATTAATGGCGTCCATAGAATAAATCAGTTATATAGCACTAGGTTAGGGCCTGTCGAGGTTTGTTTTTGCTATTCTTTTTCTCGAACTAGTTCTGGCGTCCTCTACCTAAAGGCCAGGAGCCCTGATAGGGTATTGGTGGTGAACCTACCTGATTCCGATAAGAACTACTGGCAAGAAGGTTTCCTTGCTATAAACTGGCAGTTTTCTCCCCAGTTTGACGGGTCGAGGTCTGATAGGTTCTCTGTTCCCTTTCATGGGGAAGAATATATAGGTAGATTTCACTCTGCTCTTCTAATTTTTGTTGATTTGTGATCTTTCTGATTTTTCTCTGCTTTTTTTTTCTACAGCGAGGTCGAAGAATTTGGAACTTGCTCTCAGCGAGGTTTGTCTCTCTGAACTGGTTAAGACTTGGAATATCAGGGAGCCTTTGGGTAACGGCGAGCATCCCAGGTTTGCTGCTTTTCTTCTTGAGTACAAGAATGTTGATTCCAGTTTTATAGCAAGGCCTGTGGATAGTATCCTTGAGTTTGATACCTCTGAAAAGATTGCTGCGGATCCTATCCAGTTGGACGAGGAGGAGAGCAGCTTTGAAAGTGATATCGCAGGTGCTGTAAGCAATTTTGGTGGAGGGAGTGATCGAGTGGAAAACCTAGCGTTCGTGTAATACGCTAGTCGTTGTTATCGTCTTCCACCTCAATACAAAAAAACCTAAACTTGTAACTACACTTATTAAGGAGTATAGTGGTGAGTCTGGGTATCGAATCCACAGGGAATTAGGACGTGTAAACGTGACGACAAAGGTAAGGTAGTTTAATCCTAAATTTGATATTAAAATAAAATAAAAGGAAAAGATGATTGATGGGTTTAAATTTCTAATTGGTGACGAAATAAAATGTGTACAAAAATACTAAGAATTGTAAAGAAATTAGATTTGAAAATGAGGTGGGGTACAATCCCTCAAACCTTAGTAAAATTACCGTATAGAATACTAGAATTGTAAATTGAAATTTTGACTAAATCCAGTCTTTATAGATCCTAAGCATTACATATATGAGGGATCTTGCCCGCATCATATGAAATCAAAGGTAAATACAAAGCGGTGAATGGACAAATACACTTGCATAGCGTTCTTAAACATCCCAAGTACCTAGGACAAAAGAGATTAAATGATTGGCTATGTTTGTATAATTTCCATACACATTTCGATCAATATTTAATTTACCCACTATTTTCTAAATGGTTAATTCACCTCGGAATGAGTTCATGTACCCCATCCCTTAAGAATTTAGCTAGACATGATTTTTCTAGAAAACAAATTCATACCTATACATGGAATTATGGATCTAACAAACATTGATAACAAATTGCAAAACAATTGAAAATTGAAAATAGAATTGAGATTAAATAAGAGAAGGGAATTTGATACTTGAATTGAATTCAAGAATTGATACTTGAAATCTGCACTAGATGAACTTGAATCCAGAATACTACTTGTTCTTCAAACATACAAACTAGGGTTTTTCTAAGAATATGAAAAACTAAAAAGGATTTCTAAAAACTGACTTTCTCTCTCTAATTTAGAGTCCCCCTTTGAATGAGTTAGGGCTTGGTCTTTTATAGCACCTAGTTGCACGAATTTGACATCTAATTTCGCTTGTGGCACAAGTTTTTACCAGCCAATCACCTTAAAATCTGCATAATTAATGATAGCAATTCGCACAGCCGGACCGGTCCGGACCGGATCCATCTGGTCTCGAATCGGTTCTTTTTTCCTGACCGGACCGGCCCGGTCCCCACCGGATCGGTTTGGTTCCATCCGGATCGGTCCTGCTCCATTTCTCTTTATTATCGCACAACTTCAAAATATCGTAACTTCTTCAGCGTAGCTCGGATTGAGGTACAGTTTTTTCCAGTGTTCTTGTAATTTAGAGCTCTTCAACTTTCTAGTTGGCCCCACCTCCGGACTAAGGCTGC
The DNA here is from genome assembly GCA_949130495.1 of Sambucus nigra. Classification (NCBI taxonomy): domain Eukaryota; kingdom Viridiplantae; phylum Streptophyta; class Magnoliopsida; order Dipsacales; family Adoxaceae; genus Sambucus; species Sambucus nigra. Next base: position 547,774,803 of record OX422212.1, on the reverse strand, counting down.
GAAATTATGAAAATTCCCTTCAACTCTCTATTTCTTGGTTTTTTTCACTGTTTTGAGTTCTCCTTCGCACTAACTTGCGTGAAATACCTGTAAAACACATGAGAAATACACAAAACACGAAATACTTGCCAAAAGGGGTTAATAGCATAAATACGAGACAAATCTAAGATATTTACACTACACGGGATCATAACAATACCGAAATTAAGGGGATAAATGTGAAGAATATGTGCCTAATCAGAGAGCTCGAGTAGTAGTAGTTCCTCTGATCATGGAGAGGTTTTTGAAGATCTAGAGTCGTCGAGCACATCTAGCAGTTCGAGCAAAGAGATGGTTCCTCCAAGGAAGAATTTAATTCGGGATGATGATGATGAAGACCACATGCTTCTCGCACAGAGGTCGAAGAAGCAGAAGTCTAGCTCTGGGCCGTGGCTACTGGTTCTCGGTCTTCTTCTCAGGAGCAGGAGAAGAAGAGGAAAGAAGAAGAGAAAGTGAGAGAGAGAGAGAGAAAAAAAAGGAAGAAAAGAGGAAGAAGATGGAGGAGAAAAAGAAGGTGGAGGAGAAGAAGAGGGTAGAGGAGAGGAAAAAGGTGGAGAATGAGAAAGAGGAGGAGAGGAGGAGGGTGGAAACAAGGACGAAGGCTGGGCAGGCCTTAGTCCCGGTGTTCGCACTGCCCGAGGGGGCTTCTGTTGCAGTTTATCCTCAGTTGGCCCCCGCACTGCTCGAGAGAGCTGTTCTCCCTACTGATCACCAAAGGGTGCTGGGGTCTGATCAACTGGCCCTACAGGCTAGCCAAAGGCTGGCTTTGGTAAGATCATTTCTTTTCTCCAATGTTTTAATAAATTCTATCATTTTCTTCTTCTAATGTCTTCTTCTTCTTGCAGTTTGTGACCGACTTCGTCGTTCTCTATCATTCTCACGATGAGCTTGTGAAGAGAAATGGTGAATTGGAGAAACAAAATAAGGCCTTGAAGTTGAAGGGTGCAGAGCTTGAGGCTGGTTTTAAAGTTGTTGATGCTGCTCGGATATCTCCGACCTGACTCTTGTTACTGCCAACCGGGAGAAGGACGCAGCAGTTAAAGAGTTAAAAGAGCTGCGATAAGCCTACGACCTGGTTTGCTCGAGCAAGATGGCTGTCGTGGAAGAGAACATAGTGCTATCTGAGGAGCTGAAGAAGAAGGAGTCTAAGACTGTCACTGCCAAGGAAAACTCATATAATTCTGGTTGGGTTGCAGTATACGAGGATGCTAAGGTTCAGATAGGATATGTTAACTGTCTGAACTTCAAGAAGGGCTGGAACAAGGCCCTCTTGGCTGCTAGTGTTGATATCGACTCTCCTCTGTTCGACGAGCATAACCCGGGTCTGAAGCCGACCGTGGATGATGTATCTGCCCCCGCTATCGAAGCTACTGACCCTGTCTCCCAGACAATCTCTGCTGACGTTCCTCTTGCTGTGTCGACAGAGGTTACCCCTGTTGAGGGTGGGGCTCCTGCTGATGTTAACAAAGGGAAGCAGCCGTTGACTTCTGGGCAACCTGAGTGTTGATGTAAAAAACTAGATTGCTCTAATTATTCAATCACAGATAAATAAATAAGACAAAGATTTTTAAAGTGGTTCGGCTAGGAATAAAGCCTACGTCCACTGTTATGTTATTGCTGAGTGTTTGTGGAATTCTTGATTACAAGTTCTCTCAAGAAATTCCCGTCCCTTTCTATGGGATTGATACAAGGTATTTATAGCCTCAAGGCTGTACATGAAAGGTCCAATACATTAAATGATATACATATGAATGGGTAATACATTTAATGCGGCGTGTGCGTCAAGAATCTAATGAATAGTTGAACAGTTGTCCGTCTGATAATTGATGACACGGCCGAGGTGCAGTTCGGACCGCCTTAGTTGCTCGTTGATCAAGAGTTCCTCGGAGTGCTTAGAGTATCTCGGGATGAAAGAGTTCCTCGGATGGAGTTCCTCGGCATGATAGAGCTCCTCGGTGTATTCTCGTTGCTCGGTACCGACCATGGTTGTTCAGTAAATGATCTTCCTCGCTGTTATTGTGCCACGTAGATTGACACGTGTCTTCATACTATTCGTCCACATCAGCATATTAATTTTGGTATCAACAGAAGCCCCCAATGTTTCATATTTCGAATTTTGAGGAGTATGGGACATTCTTTCTCGGTATATGGTAATATTAAATGACCTTCCTGGGTTTTAGGAGCATTGTATTCAAATTTCCTTCTCATTTCGCAGTTTCCGCCTTTTTTACAAGCGCTTCGATCTTCGTGCAACTTTTGTCTTTTTAGCCGCCGGAAGTTCAGTAGTTTCTTTTTAGTAATCATTTCTTTCGCCGCTTCCCAATGCAAAGTATTTAAACTCCTTTGGTAACCATACCGTCGTCTACACTTTCCATTTTTCTGCATTCAAGTTTTCTATTCTCTTCCTCTCTCTTGTGTGTTCATCATTGTTTCCGTTCGTTGTCAACATATCTCCTTTCTTTCTGTAAGATCTTCTTCTTTTCTTCTGCATCTCTTTTATTCAATATGGTTTATATTGTTGAATCTGCTGAGAAATTTCGTTCTGACTTTTCCATTCCTTCTTGGGTAACTCTAGAGGTTCTTTCTGAGCCTTTAGATTACTTTCGATTGGCTGAGGGACATTGGTTCCCCAGTCTTTTCATTGCTGAATGTGGTTTTTCTTTTCCCCCAAATCCATTATGTCTTGAGTTTTGTCAATATTTTGATCTTGTTCCTGCAAAAATAGCCCCCAATTCATGGAGAATAATTAACGGGGTGCACAAGTTAAATCTAACTCATGGGACTCGTATAGGGATCCCAGAAATCATGTACTGCTATAAATGGGCCACTTTAGATAATATTTATTATTTAAAAACTAGGTTTTTAAATAGAGCCCTTGTAGTTAACCTCCCTGATTCAAATAGAGATTATTTTGAGCATGGGTTGGTCATAAAAAATTGGCAACACGCGCCTTTATCTGGGAATGAAGTATACAACGGTCCCAGATGCCCCCCATACGGCAATGGGATAGGTTTATTTTTCATTTTTATTTTACTTATGAAATTGCGTATTCATCATGTTTGACAAAATGTATGACTGAGATTTATGTATTTATTTGCAGTTGATAGTAAAAGAAAAACTCCAAAAGAGTCGGAAGTGAATATCAAGCATTTAAAACTTATCTGGAATTTCCATAAGACGATTGCAGACGAGCATATTAGATCTGCATCATATTTGCTGCAGTATAAGAGCTACACAACCTCTTATACTTCTCGCCCTGTTGAACCAGCCTCAACACCAGAAAGTTCATCTTCAGATTCTCATATTCCCCTATCTCAGAGAATGGGCAAGAAAAGAGCTCCTCCTGCTCTATTTGGTGAAATTTCTTCTGCTGTTGAAGCAAAGAAAGGTAAAATTGATGTCCCAGAGGGGACTAAAAAAGTAGATGTTAGTTCCTCCAAAGTTGCCGAGAAGCCCCCAGTGGCCCCGAGCAAGAAAGCTGATGTAATTACAATCTCTCCGACCAAGACCTCTTCCTTGGTTGATGCTGCTGACCCTCCTTTGAAGAGATTGAGGAAATCATCCTCGGTTAATCTTGCTGGAACTGCATCTTCTCTACCCGCTGGTGGTAGTAGTATTTCAAAAATCAGTCTTCCGAGCTCTTCAACGAGCTCAGTTATACCCGAGGTTCTCGGGGTTGATGAAAAGATTCCTAGGGATACACTGACATCCCTAGCTGCTCGCCATCTTTCTTCAGTAAATTTCTCATACCTTTGGTCTTTCTTTTCTTTTTCCTGAACTCTTATATTTGTGTTGACTCTATTATTTTTCTTATCTTTTAGCTGGTGAACTGTTTCAATACCATCGTGAAGAAAGATCAAGCTATTAAAGCTTCTAGTTCCTCGTCCGATGTTGACGATGCCCTCTTGGGTTTAGCCCAATCTGTGAAAGAATCTCGCCAGCAGTACGTCGAGGAGAAAGCTGCCTGGGAGAAAAAATTGGCTGCAGCTGAGGCTGATAAGATGAAGATGGCTGAAACCTCCAAGAATTTGGAGGAGAAGGTGAAAAGCTTAGAGGTCAATCAGCAAAAGTGCGATGACCAACTGAAGAAGGCAGAAGAAGAACTGTCTATCCTGCGAGACATCAAAATCCAGAAAGAACAATTGGATGTCAAACTCTCCTCGGAGCAGTTGAAAAGAAAAGTTGCAGTTAGGAAACATTTCAGTGCTGGTTGGGAAAAAGGATGGGATAAAGGGATTGCAGCTATGACATCTCAAGTCAAATATGGGGAGTTGAAATACTTCCATGACGGTTGGGTAGCTGCTCTACAAGAGCTAAAAGTCCAAGACAATTCTGAGCTATTCCAACGGCATCTCCCTGGTCCTCCTCCACCAATTGTAGAAGAAGAAGAAGATGAACCTGCATCAGATGAATCTTCCATGGCTGTGGATGTCCCAATTTCTGCTTCTCAACCCTCTGTCATTGAGGATATTTCTTCTATGCCTCCTCCTGCCGAGAAGATTTCTGCTGATCAAGCTGTTGTTATCACCGAGCAACCGAGCTCCTCGTCCCAGCCTCCCGAGAAAGTCTTGGGAGACAAGGAAAAGGTGTGAAGTTGTTCGGTATCATTCTTATCTTTTATCATTTGTAATCAAACACTGTAATCCTTTTATGATCTAATAAAATACTTCTTTACTCATCGCCGTTATTGATGATTCTTTGTTGATTGTTGTCTTTTTCTTGTCTTTAGTTTGTTGCTAGAATGGAACTAATCTCTTCTCATGATACCGAGCTGATGCAGCAATGTCACCAATACTATAGGGCTGGTCATACAGACCTTAGTTCTTCTGAAATTGCTGACATTCTTGGTCATGATGCTTCAGAACAGGCGACTGAGGCTTATCGGTATTTGAAAAGTTTACTCGACCGAGCTGTAGCTAACAATGTCGCTTATTATGACTTGATTGAAGAGTTGCATTGTTCCTTAGAGGATCTCCAAGGCCAGCACAATGAATCGATGGCTTCATTACACGAGGAATATGAAAATAGATATCAACAACTTTCCTCTGATACAGGTCATAAAAAGATCATTGCTGCATATGACATTAGGGAAAGGACCCTAAAAGGTGAAGTTGAAGCCTGCCGACAAATTGCCGAGATCCTGGAACAAGAAAATAATAGTCTGCAGAAAAGATTGGCTCAATATGAATCCGTTGCCTCCTCTTCCACTGCATTAGTACCAGTTACTGATGAAGGTTTTTCGTTTCTAGAGGTTGAAAACGCCAAACTAAGGCAAGAGTTGGATGACTTGAAAAAGTCTATTATTCCTGTGACTGCTCGGGGACGAGGAAGGAGTTCTCGGGGACGAGGAAGAATCGTCGAGGAGCAAAGTTCTCCAGTTGCTTCTCGGAGCCGATCAAGAGTTCTTAGCCGTAGTGTTGAAGAATCTCGCACCCAATCTACTCTGGAAACTCAAGCATTCCAACTAAATGTTAAGGATCGTGCTCTGTCTGATTTGTCTAAGAAAAATTTATCTTTAGAGGATCAATTGGCTGCGATGAAGTCTGATCTGAATAATAAAGATGCTCTTATCAAGAACTTTCTCGAGCAAGTAGATAGATTAACTTTCCAATTCCATAAACAGCCTCGGGAGTTCTGGAATGTAGGCTATAATGAAGCTCTTTACCATTTGGATGATCGCCTTGAAAATGCTAACAACGAAGGTTATAAGCAGGGATGGTTGAACGCCCTGGGTGTATTAAAATTGGAACAAGGTCATTATTTATGGGATTATCATGCTCCTGGATTGCTAGACTTGCCTGTTCCTCCCTATAAATTGGATATGGCATGGATTCCTGCTCGCTCCATTCCTCGGAGTTTGATCTCTAAATATCTTGGTGATTATAACCTTCATTCTCAAGTTGAAGTATCTCGTCCTGAGCACCTGTTGGACACTCCTACAATAATGAATGTCAGAATGCTGAAGGACATGAACTTTATTAATTCTCCTCTTTGTCTAGAGGATCCTCCTGCTGGCGAGGAACCTGTCTCAAAGGACAAAGGAAAGAAACCAATAGAGTAGGAATCTTTAATGTAATAGTTAGCACATACATGTAACATGTAATACATTTTTATCTTAATGAAAGAATTTCATTTTCTGTTTTGCCAATAGCTATTTTTCTGTTTGCAAATTATATGATTCATCAACCAACTTAGAATTTATAACAAGCATAAATTGTTCAAAATTGTTTCCAACCAACCAAGGTGGATAAATAATGTTTGTCGACCAACCACAGTTGATGGGTTTCTATCCCCGACCAACCATACTTGGTTCAATTTTCAAATATAAACATGTGTCCGACCAACTAAGGTCAATACTTTTATCCTCGTCGACCAACTACAGTTAGTGGGTTTTTATCCCCGACCAACCATACTTGGTACAGTTTGGAATATTTTGTTCTTTAAAGAACTTTTTGTAATAACGTTACCTCCCGACCAACATAAGCTGTAATGCGAGAGTATATAAAGTCTTACCAACCGTAGTTGATCATGCTGGTCTACACCTCCTAATCAAAGGAGTAGTAGGGTTCATGTGTCCGACCAACTAAGGTCAATACTTTTATCCTCGTCGACCAACTACAGTTAGTGGGTTTTTATCCCCGACCAACCATACTTGGTACAGTTTGGAATATTTTGTTCTTTAAAGAACTTTTTGTAATAACGTTACCTCCCGACCAACATAAGCTGTAATGCGAGAGTATATAAAGTCTTACCAACCGTAGTTGATCATGCTGGTCTACACCTCCTAATCAAAGGAGTAGTAGGGTTCTTTCGAACTTTTTGGCTCCTTGGAGCATGTCCTCCTAACCAAAGGAGGTTGGCTACTTATAGCACTTTTGCTCCGTAGAGCGCTCCGTAGAGCTTATCCTCCTAACCAAAGGAGGTTGGCTACTTATAGCACTTTTGCTCCGTAGAGCGCTCCGTAGAGCTTGACTCCGTAGAGAATGGCTCCGTAGAGCATGACTCCGTAGAGCAGTCTTCTTCTTGTTATCAAGCAGTGTAGTGTTCAACACTAATATTCTCCGAAAAACTTTCAACAGAAAGAAAATGGTGAACCATCCTCGCTTTATTCATAATGAAGGAAATACTTTACATTTTACATTACTGATAATACTTTCGCAGGTGTTCAGCATTCCATGCATTCTGAAATTCTTCTCCTTCTAGAGTTGCTATTCTGTAGGTTCCAGGTCGAACAACCTCTGTAACTCGGTAAGGTCCATGCCAGTTTGCCTCCAGTTTATTCTGTTTCTGAATGACTTTCTTCAGCACATAATCACCCTCCTTCAAATCGCATTTCTTCACCCTTTTGTTGTAGAACAGAGCTGTTCGTTGTTGATAAGCAGCATTCCTAATGGCTGCCTCTTCTCTTACTTCTTCGAGCATATCCAAATCCATTCTTCTCATCAAGTCACTGATCGGAGAGTTGAAATTCAGCACTCTATGCGTTGGGAGACCCAACTCGGCCGGTATCACAGCCTCACTTCCAAATGCTAGCATATATGGTGATTCTCCAGTTGCTGCTCGGGGAGTTGTTCGGTAGGCCCATAATACTGATTGGAGCTCATTAATCCAATTTGCTTTAGCTTCACTTAGCCTCTTTTTCAACCCATTCAGTAATGTTCTGTTCGTCACTTCAGTCTGTCCATTGCTTTGGGGATGGCCTGGTGCTGAATGAAACTTCAAAACGTTCGACTGATGACAATAGGCAGCAAATTCTTCATTATCAAATTGTGTTCCATGATCTGTGATGAAAGCATGAGGTAGACCATATCGACAAATGATATTCTTCCATACAAACTGGTATACCTTCTCGTACGTCATATTGATAAGAGGCTCAGCTTCCACCCACTTAGTAAAATAGTCCACTGCAACTACGAGATACTTGAATCTTCCTCGGGTGGTCGGCAGTGGTCCAACCAAATCAATTCCCCACATGGCAAATGGCCAAGGGGAAGTTATTGGTGTTAGCAATGCTTGTGGAGTTCGTCGGATGGAGGAAAAACGTTGGCACTTATCACATTTCTTGGCATAGGCTATACAATCAGCCCTCATTGTCGGCCAGTAATATCCCTGTGTCATCACTCTTTGTAAAAGTGTTCGACCTGCTACATGAGCTCCACAAGATCCTTCATGGATTTCTTCAATCAATTCTTTCACCTCGGTGGGATGTACACATCTTTGCAAACCTGCCATAATTCCTCGTCTATACAAAATACCATTAGTTAATACATACCGAGCAGCTTTATACTTCAGTTTCTTGGCAGCGAGTTTGTCCTCCGGCAACTCACCCTCTTCAACATATTTCCTGATTGGATCCATCCAAGATGGTCCTAAATCAAGGGTAATCACATTCGTTGTCAGATCTTCATCTATGCTCCGACCTTCTAATACTTCAATCGGTATGGTTCTTCGCATCTCGGTACGAGTAGCTGATGCTAGTCGGGCCAGTGCGTCTGCTTGTACATTCTCCATCCTCGGTATTCTCACCAATTGAATGGCCTCAAATTCTGTCAACAATTTCATCACCTTTGCATGATATTTGATCATTAAATCTCCTTTAACCGCATACATTCCCATCATCTGATACACAATTAATTGAGAATCACTGAATACCATCACTTGTTGTGCTTCCATAGTCTTTGCTAGATTAAGACCTGCTATCATGGCCTCATACTCCGCTTCATTGTTAGAGGCTTTGAATTGGAATCGCAAAGCATATTCCATATCAATCTCGTCTGGAGTGATCAAAACAATTCCTGCTCCACAACCAGCTGTGCAGGATGATCCGTCTACATATAATCTCCATGTAGGTATTTCGTCTTCAAATTTCTTATCTGTCAGAGTTCCTCGATAAAATATCTGCTGTTTTCTTCCATCATCCCCCGGTATCTTTCGCTCCTCGTCAGTCATCTGCTCGTACCCTTTTACCAACCGTGGTTGGTCTGAGTTTGAATATAATGATTTCTCTACATCCACAAGTCCTTTTACCAACCTTGGCTGGTTTGGACCTATTTCTGCTGATCCTGTATCGTCCACAGGTAGGTCAGCAAATGTTTCTGTTGATCTTGTATCGTCCACAGGTAGATCAGCAGGCACCTTTTGCTCCTCAGGGGTATCAGGGTACGTGAACTCTGCTATAAAATCTGCTACAGCTTGCCCCTTGAATGATGATCTGGGCTCATACACAATATCATATTCACCAAGTTCTACTGCCCAGTACATCAGTCTCCCTGATTTTTCTGGCTTATGGAGGGCTTGTCTCAATGGCATATCAGTATAAACGATGATGGTATGGGCTTGGAAATATGGCCTCATTCTTCTACTTGCTTCAATTAGTGCCAATGCCAATTTTTCTAGCTTTGGGTACCTGATTTCTGCACCTCGGAAAGCCTTACTTGTGTAATAAATTGGCTTTTGGACTCCATTCTCCAATCTGATCAACGCTGAACTGACTGCGTTCTCTGATACTGCCAAATACAAATACAACTTTTCTCCTGTTATTGGTCTTGACAACAGTGGGGGTGCTCCCAAATATTTCTTCAAGTCTTGAAAAGCTTTTTCACATTCCTCATTCCATTCAAAGGTTTTTCGAAGTGTTTTGAAGAATGGTATGCATTTATCAGTTGCTCGAGATACAAATCTGTTGAGCGCTGCAACTCGTCCGGTAAGACTCTGCACTTCTTTCTTCGTCGTCGGAGATCGCAGCCCTAGAAGAGCTTTGATCTTATCTGGATTTGCCTCAATACCTCGCTGATTGACGATGTATCCGAGGAACATTCCTTCTCGTACTCCAAAAGTGCACTTCGTCGGGTTAAGCTTCATTTGGTATTTATCCAATTGATCAAAAGTTTGACTCAAGTCAATCAAATGATCAGCAGCTTTCTTGCTTTTAGTGAGCATGTCATCGACATAGACCTCCATGTTGCGGCTGATTTGTTCGGTAAAAACCTTGTCCATCAACCGCTGATATGTTGCACCTGTATTTTTTAAACCAAAAGGCATAACATTATAACAATAAGTTCCCCTAGGGGTAATAAAAGAAGTACTTTCCCTGTCTTCAGGTTTCATTTTGATCTGGTTGTAGCCAGAATAAGCATCCATGAAGCTGAGTAGCTCGTGTCCCGAGGTAGCATCCACTAGTTGATCAATTCTGGGCAATGGAAAATGATCCTTGGGGCATGCCTTATTGAGATCGGTGAAATCGACACACATTCTCCATTTGTTGTTTTTCTTCTTTACCATCACCACATTAGCCAACCAATCTGGATATTTTACATCTTCAATGAATTGGGCTTTCTGGAGTTTCTCGACTTCTTCCTGTATGGCCTGGTTCTTCTCGGGACTAAACACCCTTCTTCTCTGCTTTACAGGTTTAATCTCCTTATTCACATTGAGTTCATGACATAAGAAGTTTGGATCTATTCCTGGCATGTCTTCATGACTCCAAGCAAAAGTATTTTTCCTATTCTTCAAGAAAGTTATCAACTCCTCTTTTATTGACATATCCAACGATGAACCTATCTGGGTTATTCGTTCAGGATGCTCGTCGTCCAGAATAACATTTTCTGTAGATTCCATCACCTGTCCTTTTACAAGTTGAGATTCATCCCTGGGATCAAGAGTTTCAATTTCGGTACCTTCCTCCACCTGGTAAGTAGTAGTCTTTTTCATCGATCCTTCTAGTTCTTCTTGTTCGGCCGACGAATAATAGCATTCCCGAGCTACTTTTTGATCACCTTTCACCACTCCAACTCCGAAATTTGTTGGGAATTTCAAACATTGATGTACTGTTGAAGGAACGGCTTCGAACTTCTTCAATCCAACTCTTCCCATGATGATGTTGTAGGCCGATTGCACATTCTTATCCATCACAAAGAATCGTATTCTTTCTGTTCGACAGACAGGCCAGGTTCCAATGAATATATCCAACTTGATTGTCCCAAGTGGAAAAACTTTCTCGCCAGCAAAACCCAGAAGGGGTCTGTGATAAGGTTCCAATTGAGATAATTTCAAATTCAGGCTATCAAAGCATGAATAGTACATGATGTCTGCCGAACTACCATTGTCTACCAACACCCTTGAAATGATCACGTCCTTCATTCTCATTTTGATCACCAAAGGATCATCATGAGGGTAAAGAACACCTGCCAGGTCGTTTTTTGAAAAACCAATTACTAGCTTCTCTTTGTTTACCTTCCTTGGACGATCATCCTCGGCCAGGTTTATTCGCTGAATATATGAGCAAGCTTGAGCCTCTTCGAGATAAGCTTTTCTTTCTGCAGTAAGGTCTCCTCCTCCTGCATCTCCCCCTGTAATAACGTTACAATGAAATGATCCAAAACGTATGGAAAATACCTCTCGTTCAGGTTTCCTCGGCTTCTTGGGAAGATCGGGGTCATCATCTGGATCCTCTTCATGGGCCCTCCTCTTTTTCTCCTCTGCACGACGAGGAGATCTAGATCTCTCTCTAGTTCTATCATCATTCCTCCTTTCACTTCTGCGATCTACATACTTTGATAATTTTCCTCTTCGAATGAGTGTTTCAATCTCGTTCTGAAGGGCTATACAATTTTTGGTCATATGGCCATGATCTTTGTGAAACTCGCAATATTTGGTCTTATTCCTCATGTCTGGATCTGTCTTCAGTTTCTCTGGCCATTTGATTTCCTCGTTATTCCTGATTTCTTCTAAAACATGATTAATACCCATTTTCAATGGAGTATAATTATCATACTTCTTTAGGGCTTCCAACTTTATCCTGTTATTCCTGGAATATTTGTCACCACCATTACCTTTCTGATCTTTCTTCTTAGAGTTGTCGACCTCCACTTTAACCTCTTTATCCATATTTTTCTTCGCAGTCATAGCCTCCTCGGCATTCATGATTTTGGCCGCCTTTGCCATCAATTCCGATATATTTTTAGGCGGATCTTTGGCCAGAGTATAGTATAGCTTGTTAGGCAGCAAACCACTCATCAAAGCAGTGATTGCTGTCTTTTCTTCATAATCTATGACTTCCAACTTCTCGTTATTGAAACGAGTTATGTAATCTCTAGTACTTTCTCCTGATTTTTGTCTAACACTTAATAAGTGCGCTACTCGCTTTTCTGGTTTTGCTCCAAAACAAAAATTACCAATAAACAGCTCGGCTAACTGAACAAAAGTTAAAATCTTACCCCGAGGAAGATTATTGTACCATATCTGTGCAGATCCGGTAAGAGTTCCCGAGAATGCTCTACACCTCATCTCGTCGGGGACAGCATAGATATCTGCAGCAGCTTGGTACTGTTCTATATGAAGTACGGGATCTGTCTTTCCATCGTACTTGGGGGTCACTACAGGTGCTTTGAATTTCGACGGTGTGGGGAAATCCACAATGGCTTGCACAAAAGGTGTCCCTTGAACAAAAGTTCTCTGTAAGGGGTTCCTCGCCTTAGCCATTTCTCCCAGTCTATCCTCCAATCGTTGAATGGAACCTTTCCATGCTTCATTCCCTTCCTCGGGCCGCTTAGTCCGAGCAACTGATTGCTCTGACGTAGCTTCCTGAGATTTATCTCGACGAGTAATTGGTCGTGATTGTGCAGATCTTTCTCTCGAACCTGGTGGTGGTCGAAAACTTCCTGATGGAGCCCTAGGTGGACTCATGTTCCTCCTTGGTCCTAACCGACTGAAAGGAGACACCCTGCTTAATCTTTCTAAAGCGCTAGTTCTCTCAGGAGAAAGAGAGATATGTTGATCAGTATCCGTAGCCCGTATTGATGAAGTTCGCCCAGGTTGATAAGAAGAATCATTGGATTCCCCATTGCGATATGACCCAATACGTCTGGATCGTGATTGCCCATGATCAGTCCTTTGCCCTGAATGAGTAGGTACACCGCCTTGAAGAGTTTGAAGGAGTTGCCTCATAGATTCTTGCATGGCGGTTTGTCCCTGAGCCAGATTCATCATAATTCCGGCCAGATCTGGAGATGCAGATGGATTTGGAAGATTTCCAGTATTTCCAGCATTTCGATTACTGGATTCTGGATTATCTGCCATTGGTGACAAATGATTTTTATGAAAAACGATAACAACAGTCGTTTTCCCACAGACGGCGCCAATCTGTTGATGTAAAAAACTAGATTGCTCTAATTATTCAATCACAGATAAATAAATAAGACAAAGATTTTTAAAGTGGTTCGGCTAGGAATAAAGCCTACGTCCACTGTTATGTTATTGCTGAGTGTTTGTGGAATTCTTGATTACAAGTTCTCTCAAGAAATTCCCGTCCCTTTCTATGGGATTGATACAAGGTATTTATAGCCTCAAGGCTGTACATGAAAGGTCCAATACATTAAATGATATACATATGAATGGGTAATACATTTAATGCGGCGTGTGCGTCAAGAATCTAATGAATAGTTGAACAGTTGTCCGTCTGATAATTGATGACACGGCCGAGGTGCAGTTCGGACCGCCTTAGTTGCTCGTTGATCAAGAGTTCCTCGGAGTGCTTAGAGTATCTCGGGATGAAAGAGTTCCTCGGATGGAGTTCCTCGGCATGATAGAGCTCCTCGGTGTATTCTCGTTGCTCGGTACCGACCATGGTTGTTCAGTAAATGATCTTCCTCGCTGTTATTGTGCCACGTAGATTGACACGTGTCTTCATACTATTCGTCCACATCAGCATATTAATTTTGGTATCAACACTGAGGTTACTAGTTAGTTTTTACTTCTAGGACTACCTTGTATTTTTACTTTTTCAGTTTGTAAATTTTCTTTTTGCTGCTCGATGTACTTTTAACCCTTATTAATGAAAAGGTTTATTTTCCTCAATGCACTGATTTCACATTTTCTCTCCTTTGCCCTTTTATTTCTTGTAGTTGATTGATGTTGATGATTATATTCCAGCAACTTCTCAATTGGGAAGGATGATAGGGCTCAATGTAAGCTCTGAAGTTCGTCACACTTTTGTGAGGATCTGCAAATCTCTGCGACTGAGGAACAAGCGCTTTATAGAGCAAACTGAGCTCTTTGCCAAGCTAAAGGACAGGCTTTAAGAAAGGGAGGATATTGGTGCCTCAAACCAAGAGGAAGTTACTGCGCTGAGAGTGAAACTATTAGAGGCTTCTGAGATCAATCAGGTCGGGGAAATGCTTCATCAGGAAAATGAAGCTTTAAGGAGAGGGGTCTCACGTCTTAGGGAGCATGTGCCGAGAAGCGCTCCTGCAGTATTGCAAGGCTCATCTTCATCGCGAGCTAGGGCTGGCTCGAGTGACGTTCCTTCTATGCTACGGGGTTCTACTAGTCCATCCGTTCCGCGAGCTGGCAGGAGCACTAGGAGCTGGGATAGGGAAATGGAAGAGCTCCGCGGTGATGTCTAGCGAGCATATGTGATCGCTGCTGGTCTTCAAAGGGATGTTACTCGGCTGCGGCACTTGTTTAAAAAAGGATCTCGGCGGGTATGGGCCGACGATTACGATTAGGGTTGGCAAGATGCTCCGTCCAGGCTGACAGAGTTTGAGGAGCTCGCCTTCATCAGGGGGTGGTTGAGTGCAATGAGGGAGATGCAAGTTCCAAGGAATTCAATGATTTGGTATCACCATGAAATATCCCCTTCTACTCGGATGCCCAATACCTTTCGGAGAGATGATTAGTGGATACCCATCGATGCCATTGCTCGGCAGCTATTGGAGTCAGATGCTAACAAAGTTGAGGAGGGGTTGACCCCTCATCCTGATGATGGCCGAAGAGCCCAAGTGGCTTATTACCTTGCTCAGAGGCCTCATCCTCATTAGTATTTTTCTAGTAGTTTCTCTGTGTATGTTTTGTAGTGTAAATTCTTTGGGCGAGTTCACCGACTGAACATATATCACTATTGTTGTAAATATAGTGGATTAATAAAATTTATGTTTTGGGCTAATTTAGCCGACTAAACAAGTGCATTATATTCTCCAAATTATTACTCCTTTGTGATCTTCTAAGTTTGTATTATCACACAAGTGTCCTCCCAGTCCAGTATAACATCAAGATACCATTGTGCACCACTTTACCTTTTAGGTCATGTTGTCACACTCCCTTAGGCCTAAGTGTGGCAACTGGCGAGGACACACCTGGTGTTGGATGTTCCATCTGATCAGGATTTTATTTAACCAAAGAAGGTTTGGTGACAATTGCCTAAGGATTTCCTGTAGGGCTTCATATATTGCCAGGGGCAACATCAAGAGGTCTTTCGTGTTTCATAACGACAACTTGAGGAGGGACAATTCCCTGCTATGGTGTGATGATCAATGTGCCTGTCATTTGGAAAAGATGTGCGATAAAGCTCATATAGCTGTTACTCATTAGAATGAAACCGTTTGAATAACTTTCATTAATGACAAGGAAAATGAACTTCTAGTTCCATAACAAAAGAATAAAAGAAAGATCTAAAAATAGAATCTCTTGAGATTGGATGCATTCCATGCTCGTGGTATTTCTCTGCCTTCCATCGTTTCCAAGTGATAGGCGCCCTGCAGATTGTCTCTTGTTATCTTGAAGGGTCCTTCCCAGTTTGGCCCTAGCTTTCCATCTGATGGTTTTACTGCGTTGCCCAGGACTTTCCTTAGGACGTAGTCCCCAACTCGGAATGTCCTTGGGTTGACCCTTTTGTTATAATGTCTTGCGAGCTGTTGCTGATAGCTCGCTAGTTTTACTAGGGCTAGATCTTGGTGCTCGTCGGCTAGGTCGAGCTCAGCGAGCAATGCTGCATCATTATGGCCCTGGTCGACAAGGTTGGGCCTCATTATCGACAAACCTACTTCTAGTGGGATGACTGCTTCCATCCCATATGTCAGCGAAAATGGGGTTTTTCCTGTTGCTCGTCGTGGAGTGGTTCGGTAAGCCCATAGAATATGTGGTAATTCATTTACCCATGCACTTTTGGCTTTCTCTAGTCGCTTTTTTAATCCGTCGATCACAGTTTTATTGAAAGCCTCAGCTTGGCCATTGCTCTGAGGGTAGGCTACCGAACTGAAGTGGTGTCTGATTCTGTGTTCGTTATAGAAACTCTAAAAAGAGCCACTTCCGAACTGCATTCCATTGTCAGTGATGATGGTTCTGGGATGCCAAAATGAGTGATTATATTTCTACATATAAATCTTATCATATCTATAACTCGAATGTTTGCCAAGGGTTCCGCCTCGATCCATTTTGTGAAGTAGTCAGTTGCAACCAACAGATATTTGCGATTGCTTGTGGTGGTAGGCAGTGGTCCCACGATGTTAATTCCCCATTGGGCGAATGGCAATGGGATGGATAGTGATTTTAGGTCGCTGGCAGGTTGGTGGACCATAGGAGCTTAAAGTTGGCATTTCAGGCACTTGCGGACATACATCGTAGAGTCCCTTTGCATATATGGCCACTAATAGCCTTCCTCCATTGCCCTAAAAGCTAGAGACCTTCCTTCGATATGGCTTCCACAGACTCATTCGTGAAGCTCATGTACCACTTGCTCGATATTCCCTAGGTGAACGCATTGGAGGTAGGGCCCAGAGAATGATCTCTTATACAAGTTTCCCTCTGGAGATAAGTGAAAACGAGCAGCTTTAACTTTTATATGGTGGGCAGTCTTCTTTTCCTCCGAGAGCGTGCCATCCTTCAAATAGCCCCTTAAGCGGTCCATCCATCTGGGAGATGATCCCACCTGGAGTACCTGTTCCACGTCTGGTGGCTAGCTGTCACGGTTAATGCTCGGATGAGTGAGGAAATCGATGGGGATGGTTCTTTTTAGGCCGGAGTTATCTGCCGAACTCAGGGCTGCCAGGGCATCAGCATGGATGTTTTGCCCTTTTATAAACTGCTGGACATTGATCTCTTCGAAGCTCGCCATTAGTTTTTTCACTAAGGCAAGGTAAGCTGCTATTCTTTCATCTTTTGCATTGTAGTCTCCAATTATCTGATTGGAGACTAATTGGGAATCGCCGAACACCTGTAAATGCTTTGTTACCAAAGTGTGTGCCTTCTAGAGGCCGGCAATTAAGGCTTCGTATTCTGCTTCGTTGTTGGAGGCTGCAAATCCAAGCCTGATTCCTTGCGCAAGGATTATATTCTTCGGAGTAACGAGGACAATGCCTACCCCTGCCCCCTTCGAGTTGGAGGCTCCATCTCCTCTGGCGTTTGGTTTTGCTTTTGCCTTATTGGTTGAGGTTGGTTGGAAGGTTCCTCGCCTGTGAATTCGGCTATGAAATCAGCAAGGATCTGCCCCTTGATTGCGTTCCTTGGTTGAAATTGGATGTCAAATTGCCTGAGCTGGACTGACCATTTAGATATTCTGCCTAATAAATCCGCTTTCCTTAGGATTGCCTTGAGGGGGTGAGATGTTAGGACGATGATAGTGTGGGTTTCGAAATAGTGCTTTATCTTCCTCGAAGCCACTACTAGTGCAAAGGCGAGCTTCTCCAGTGGTAGGTACTTCTGTTCGGCGTCTAGTAGGGTCTTGTTCGTGTAATAAATAGGGTGCTAGATTCCTGCAACCTCGGATAGTAACGCAGAGCTGATAGTGTGGTTGGAAACGGAGAGGTATAGGTACAAAGAATTTGTTTGCCGTGGTATGACGAGCAGTGGTGGAGAGCTTAAGTAAGCTTTGAGCTCGACCAATGCTCGCGAGCAATCTGGGCTTCGCTCTACCGTTTTTTTCCCTTTTAGAAGCTGGAAGAAATGCTTGCATTTCTCGAAGGATTTAGAGATGAAGCGATTTAAGGCAGCGAGCATACCAGTGAGCTTCTGTACTTCACGAATTGTTCGAGGAGGTTTTACCCTGTTAATTGCATCGATCTGGTCTAGGTTAGCCTCTATGCCTCTCTTACTGACCAAGTAACCAAGAAATTTTCCTGACTGGACACCGAAAGAACACTTGCTCGCGTTGAGTTTCATTCGGTACTTCCTGAGGATTTTGAAGGTATTTGACAGGTCTGAGAGGTGGTCTTCTTTCCTCTTACTTTTAACGAGCATGTCATCGATGTAGACCTCCATGGTGTTTCCCATCTGGTCCCGGAACATCTTGGTGACCAGCCGCTGATAGGTTGCCCCTACATTCTTGAGCCCAAAAGGCATGACCTTGTAGCAGTATAATCCAACTATCATGATGAACGCTGTTTTGTCCTGGACTGGGGCATATAAGGGGATCTGATGATACCCTGAGTATGCGTCCAGAAAACTCATTCGCTCGTGAGCTGCAGTGGCGTCTACTAGTTGGTCTATTTTTGGGAGGGGGAAACTATCTTTAGGGCATGCTCTGTTGAGGTTAGTGAAGTCGATGCAAACTCTCCACTTCCCGTTGCTTTTTGGAACTACTACTGGGTTGGATAACCACTTGGGTAATTGTACTTCCCGTATGGATCCTGCATTCAGCAGTTTTTTAACTTCTTTTTCTACCGCTTTTGCCTTCTCACGTGCAGTTCGTCGTGCCTTCTGCGTGATTGGTTTGAAGGCGGGATCGACGTGCAACTGATGACAGACCATGCTAGGATCGATCCAAGGCAGCTCGTACGGTTCCCATGCGAAAACATCTATGTTGAGTCTCAACAGAGTTATCAATTCCTTCCGTTCCTGGTCAGTGAGGGATGCTCCAATCAAGAAGACTCTATTATTGTCACTATCTCCAGCCGTAACCTCTACCAGGTCCTCGACGACCCGCTCAGAGGGGAGGAGCCTGGTCTCCTCTACTCCAGGTCTTCCGTACTTTAATTTCTATTTAGAAGGTGTCAGACCTTCTTCAACTTTCTCGCTAGGTTGTTCTGCCTTCTTCTCTGGCCTTGGTCGGATGGCTGCTATGAAGCACCTTCTTGCCATTTCTTGATCACCGTGGATCTCCATTACTCCTCGCTCGGTTACATACTTGAGTTTCTGATGGTTGGTCGAGGAAGCTCCCTTCATTGCATGTAACCATCCCCTGCCGAGGATGGCCTGGTATGGCGAGTCGATGTCAACCACCAAAAATTCAATCATCTTGGAGACGTTTCCCGCGTGAACTGGCAGTACAATCTGTGACACCCCGACTAATTAAATACCGGGTAGCTACTCCTTTATTAAATCAATACAAAATGCCAAGTTGGTTCATTTAATAACATCATTGTCGAAAACATTTTAATGATTACTAACCACCTAGTATTTAAACAGTGAGTTGCCAAATTTTAAATTAAATCTGATTAACATGCAATAAATGAATTATAGAAATGTAGCACAACCATTCACGATAAAGTCTCAATAGAGTAACCAACAAATAATAATGAGTCTGGAGGAAATACTCCTCACAACAATCCCAATATGGAAATAACTAAAACAAGTCTGCATCCTGAATTAATTACAAACCAAAGTCTGAATAACTAAAATATAAAATGTCTCTAAAGGAAATGGGCGACATGCCCTACAATTGATAAAACTGAATATGGATTCAAGACTAGAAAAGAGGCGTCTACTGTCAAGGCCCTGTAACTTCCACAAAATCTACAGCTCGTCACCTGAATAGAATTCCAATGCATGGTGTCCTTGTGGCTGGGCACCTAAAAGGTTTTTTTACAAAAAGTAGATTTGAAAGCAAACAGGTCAGAGCCCGAATGTGGAGAATAGTTTTAAAAATAGCAAGTGCTTTAATACCACTAAAACAATGAATGCAAAATACATGTTAGGACGTGCTCTCGCATGAAATACTCACCTCTCGATTAATTGTGCACTCCTAACGTACCGTACCCATTCAAGTGATTCTCCTGTCTATCTGGACCAAAATAACTTCTAACCTTTCTACTCGATTCGCATTATAAATTCCAACGTTATCAATTAAATGGAGATTTTTACTTTAATTCTCGGATTCTCAATTATTAGCAATACAATTTACTAGAGGTTATTCCCCTTATTATCTTCTCAATGCGTTACTATAATTATTCTCACAATTCAAACACGACAATTCTTTCATTTAACCGTATATTATTCTCAACATAAATATACAATACTAGTACCCCGAGACTAAGTTGCGGTGCACACATACTCTGCTATCCACCCTGGTACATCACGTACATAAGGATCACGCATTCCGAATCTCTCAGGAATCGTTCTCAGATAACAACAATCATAAATAATGGAGGCGAACATAGTCACATCACATGGGTCACGCACATACCGACGCTCCCATGATCAGCAGACTTATTAACTTCCCAATAAGTCCTTCTCTGACCTATGTCCTCGAGGTACCAATCTAAATCCCCCCCGTAGGCACACAAAGGTTAGATGGACCTAAGCGAATGCAAACCTCCCGTGATAGCAAGCATGGTAGGTATGCCATACACATAAAATCATATATACTAAGCATGCACACTTCTTAGTAATTACCATAATTATTAGTGGTATACTTCTTATTATCATACCAAATCATAATGTTACACCATTCACATATCCCCGGTTAATACAAATATTTAAGCCGTCACTTGTTCTCACATCGCAATAGTCACTCACGTCCTAATCCACAATTTTCATTTGGTTCAACTCACACTTCTATGTTTTTACTCCTCAATATATCCCAAATATCCCAACTATATCAATTAGTCATCAAGGGAATGTCATCTCTACAATTAAACGAGGTTACGGGACATTAGAAATCAAATCAGGCAAAAAAGGCCAATTTGTCAACTCGTTAGAAGTCTCGTTCAAACGAGGTCGTTCGAACGAGAGTTCGTTCGAACGAAAGGGACATCTAATGAACATCCAACTCGTTAGAAGTCAAAGTGTCACCTCGTTAGAATCTCGTTCGAACGACCTGGGCAGGTCTTCTAACAAGATGGTAGTTTCGAGCCCAGAATTTTCCTATCTCGTTTTTCTCAATTTTCTTCACCTCTAATCTCATTTAAAAATCATCCCAACAGTATTTCAAGGTTCCTCAACATTACTAAACCTTCCTAGGTCGTATTTTAACATATTTATAGGTTCAAATCTTCCCGAACAACATGAAATTATCATCAATCCCCAATTTTACCCAACCCTCATGAGTATGAACCCTAGAAATTTAAAGTCATCAATTTCCATTAATAAATCCGTTTTTGTATCATCAAAGTCATATTTCTATTAGTATAATCACCCAATAACAATTCTACATGCAATCCCTATATCACAACCTGAATTTACAACTCCAATTTCATGGGTTTTTATAAATCTCCCAATACAATGCAATTATGTAGATTTCTAAGCATGGAAGAAACATTCGCTTGAAATTAACGTAATTAAACCACTTGCCTTGGAGTGTTCTCTGAATTTGATGTTGGATGTTGCTCTCTTTTCCTCTACAATTTCTCCCATGGTTGAAGGTTGAAGATGATGGTTATGGTTTTTCTCTTTTGGGAACCTCTCCTAACTTCTCCTATAACTCCCGTAGCCCTCTAATTAGTTAAGTGCTGGTAATGGGTTAGTGGGTTCCTAAATACCCTATTTTTAATTCGCAAAATTCGTTGGTTATAAATCCCAAAATTCCAAAATTACCAAAATACCCTTTTAAGTTGCCGGTATGGCCCAAAAATGCCCCGGGACCCAAACTAAACCCCCGGCTAGTGTTTTCTGACTATTTCGACCCTTCCGGACTCGTTGGTGCACTCAAAATGACCATACGGTTGATTAAAATAAAATTCACTTTTTAATTTAAATAATTACATTCCTGACGCGACTGTCACGCGTGTCCCAACAAAATTTCCCAAATTACCGTATTTCAGTCTCGCGACAATTTTAATATTTTCAATATTCATATACTACCATATATACGCATTATAATCAAATACCATCTCACATCTCGTTAGTATTTTATCCGGATTAATTCTCAATTAATACACATTTAATTCAATTAATCTCATAAATAAATATCACAAAAATA
The DNA here is from genome assembly GCA_949130495.1 of Sambucus nigra. Lineage (NCBI taxonomy): Eukaryota > Viridiplantae > Streptophyta > Magnoliopsida > Dipsacales > Adoxaceae > Sambucus > Sambucus nigra. The sequence continues at coordinate 547,752,857 of OX422212.1, read as the reverse complement.
CGGGGTATTACATCCTTCCTCCCTAATAACAGAATTTCATCCCAAAATTCGGAACTAGAAAGTACCTGGTACAAATAACTCTGGATAACGTTCGTGCATCTCATCCTCGCGCTCCCATGTGGACTCCTCGGCATTATGATGCCGCCACTGAACACGTACTAACGGGACTATCTTTTACCGCAGTTTCCGCCCACTTCAGTCCAAAATAGAAATCGGCCCTCCTCGTAGGAGCTATCAGGCTGGAGATCGATGTCCTCCAAAGCAATGTGAGAATGAGCCAAATTGTCCCTAAGATATTTCCTTAGTGAGGAAATATGAAACACATCATGAATCCTGTGCAAATGCTCCGGTGACCCAAGTCTATATGCAACAGGCCCAATCCGCTCGATGATAGGGAATGGCCCCACATATCTCGGTGCCAACTTCCCCTTCTTCCCAAATCGCATAATCCCCTTCATAGGAGATACTCTGAGTAAAACCTAGTCCCCCACTTGGAACTCCCTGAAGAACCTCTTCGTATCAGCATAACTCTTCTGCGATCCTGAGCTACCCGAATGCGACTCCGTATCAATTTTATCCTCGCCGAAGTATCCTGAATTACTTCCGGCCCAAGTAGTTTGTTGTCCCCCATCTCCAACCAACATGCTGGGGAACGACAAGGTATACCGTACAACGCCTCAAATGGAGCCATGCCAATGGTGAACTGGTAGGAGTTGTTGTAAGCAAACTCCACCAGTGGAAGGTACTGCTCCCATCCACCCCCAAAATCAATGATGTACATACGCAACATTTCCTCCAACATCTGGTTTGTACGCTCAGTTTTCCCATCGGTCTGCGGGTGATATGCCGTACTCAACCGCAATTCCGTGCCCATGGCCTCCTGAAAACTCTCTCAAAACCGTGAAACAAATATATTGTCTCGGTCAGATACGATATTTAGGGGCACACCGTGAAGTCTCACTATTTCTGTAATAAAAAGCTGGGCATACTGTCCCGTAGTGTAGTCTGTCCTTACGGGTAGAAAATGAACGACTTTGGTCAACCTGTCCACAATTACCCAAATGGAGTCATGACCTCTCTGTGACGTAGGAAACCCCGTGATAAAGTCCATGGATATGTTCTCCCACATCTACATCGGGACCTCTAATGGCTGTAGAAGTCCTGCCGGTCTCTGATGATCCACTTTTACCAGCTGACAAGTGGCGCATTTAGAAACAAACACGGAAATATCTCTCTTCATCCCGTTCCACCAATACTGACGTCTCATATCTTGGTACATTTTTTCCCCACCGGGATGTACCGCGAACCGTGAGCCGTGCGACTCTGCCATCACCTCGTGTCGTAATTTCTCCCCTTTCGGAACTACCAGTCTCCCATTGAATCGTAATCCTCCGTCTGAGCTAACGGTATAGGACTCGGCTCCCTCTGCTAATAATCGAACTATCTGCTCCTGACAGAACGAGTCATCTGCTTGTGTCTTTACCACTCTCGTGACAATCTGCGGTGTAACAGTCATCACCGACATGAATGATCGGGCCACCGCATCCTGGTGTCCCAACTCCTTCATCTTTGCCTTCCACACCCCTGCCACTTCATCTACTGGCCTACGACTCAACGCGTCTGCTACCACGTTAGCCTTCCCCAGGTAGTATTAGATATCAAACTGATAGTCCTTCACAAACTCAAGCTACCTCCGTTGACGCATATTCAACTCCTTCTGCGTGAATAGGTACTGTAGGGACTTGTGGTCTGTGAACAATCGAAACTTCTCCCCCAAAAGGTAATGTCATCCAAATCCGAAGGGCAAATACCACTGCCGCTAACTCCAAGTCATGGGTGGGGTAATTCTTCTCGTGAGGCTTAAGCTTACGGGAAGCATAAGATATGGCCTGACTCTCCTGCTGCAATACACCTCCAAGTCCTTGTAAGGACGCATCGGTGTAAACTAGATACTCAACTCCCGATCTCGGCAATGCTAACATAGATGCTGAGGTTAACTTGTCCTTCAACTCATCAAATGCCAACTGACAGGAGTCACTCCAAATGAACAACACACCCTTACGAGTCAGATGTGTCAAAGGACCCGCTATCTTGGTGAAACCACGAATAAACCTCCTGTATTATCCTGCTAGGCCCAAGAAACTATGGATCTCAGTCAGTGTCATGGGCTGTCCCCACTCCCTTACCGTGGATACTTTCCCCGGATCAACAGATATCCCCCGGTCGGAAATAATATGGCCCAAAAACTGAACCTCCTTCAGCCAAAACCCGCACTTCTCATACTTTGCATACAGCTCGTTCTGGCATAGTGTCTGCAAAACCTATCTCAAATGCTCGGCGTGCTCCTCCTCTGTCTGGGAGTAGACCAAAATGTCATCAATGAAGACAATGACGAACTGATCTAGGAACTCTCTGAACACCCTATTCATCAAGTCCATAAACACGGCTGGAGCATTGGTTAACCCAAAAGGCATAACCCAAAACTCGTAGGAACCATATCTCGTTAAGAAAGCAGCCTTCGAGACGTCCTCTTCCCGGATACGCTACTGATGATATCCCGATCGCAAATCAATCTTCGAGAAGAAAGAAGCTCCTCTCAACTGGTCAAATAAGTCATCGATTCGGGGCAACATATACTTATTCCGTATCGTGACTTATTCAACTCCCGGTAGTCCACACACAACCTCAACGATCCATCCCTCTTCTTTACAAACAACACAGGGGCACCCCACAGCGAAGTACTCCTCCGGATAAACCCCTGGCCCAATAACTGCTCAATCTGATCCCGTAACTCTCTCATTTTAGCTGGAGCCATACGGTAAAGTGTGCGGGCAATAGGCCGAGTGCCCGACGTCAAATCGATCACAAAATCTATCTCTCTACTCGGAGGTAGTCCAGGTATATCCTGAAATACATCGGCAAACTCTCGAACAACCGGAATCGAATCAAGTGGTATCACCACTTCCTTAGAGGTCTCCTCCTCTATATAGTACAAGTGAGTGGACGATCCTCTCTCAGGGCGAGGCATCGCCACTAAAAACATCTCCTGACCGGGAATGGCAAAGATAATACTCCTACTAAAATAGTCAATCATGGCTCGGAACGCAACTAGCCAATCCATACCAATAATGGCATCATACTCGGTCATCTCTAATACTAACATATTAGCGGGTAAAGTAAACCTCCCGATCTCTATACCCACACCTCTACAAATAAGGGAAATCACGAAACCCCTACTCAATGGTGAATCTACACAAGTAACCGTATTCTCGACGGTGTCTAATAACCCAATGGTGCGTGCAAATCTTATGGAAATGAAACAATGTGTAGCCCCCGTGTCAAATAAAATACGCCCCATAGTCCCCTGAATAGAGAACATACCCTCAATGGATGGCAGATCCTGTGGGGCTGCTGCATGCTGGAGCCGATACACTCCCCCATACTGAAGCTGTCCCTGCTAAACTGGGACTGCTGGAATGGGTGGTAGTGCTGCCATCTGGGGTGGTGCTGGTAGGGCGGCGGGAAACATAGGCCTCTGCGGCTCCTGTCGAGCAATCTGCTGCTGCTGCTGCGGGGCCCTGCCCCTATCAGGACATTCCTGGCGTTTGTGGTCAGTCTTGCCACAAACATAACACTTCCCCGAGAAGTTTCCCCCTCGTTGTCCCTGTTGTCCTCGGCCCTGGTGGCCGTTACCATTCCTCCTCTGGGCATGCGGGCCCTGCTGAAACTGCTGTTGACCATTCTGACCCTGTTGGCCCTGATGGCCATTCGGACCTTGGTGGCCCTACCTGAAACCTCCCAGCCCACTCCTGAAACCTCCAGATCTGATTCTCTTATGATCCCCCTGTGGGAACCCTGATCACCCTGCCTAAGCTGTCCCTGAGCAGATTGTGGCCCGCTGGCACCATTTCCCCCAGTCCTGCCCTGATGGCTGGACTATCCTGATCTCTTGCTCTCAGACATGTGAAAGCGGTGATCCTGGAAGTGTAGTAATGCAGCGTTAACCACGTCTGAATAAGTGGCCAACGAGAGATTCCCTAATAAATGCTGACGGATCCTCCAAGTCAATCCATCTGTAAACTTCTGAATCTTTTTCTCCTCGGTGGGTATTTCATCCGGAACAATGTTCAGTAAATTAGTGAATTCGGCCTCATACTCGGCCACAGTCCTTCCCTCCTGTCTAAGGTTCATCAACTTCCTCCTCATTTTCGTGTGAACAGCTGACGGAAAATATTTGCGGTTGAACCGCACCCAGAACTCCTGTATCGTGAGAGTATCTCTCTCCTCTGCGGTGGTAATAGACTCCCACCACTTCAATGCAGATCCCACTAGCTTGAAAGTAGCTAGTATCTGCCTCTGAACATCGGTGCACTCATACATCCTCAAGTGCCTCTGAATATCTTTCCTCCACTGACTAGATACCACGACATCGGAGCTACCTGCAAACTCCGGAGGGTGTGCTTTCTGAAAAGCATCACAGCCGCGTTCCCAAGCAGACGGGAATGCATGTACCTGAACTGGCGCGACTACCGGTGCCTGGGGTGGTGCCTGTTGTACAACGGCTAGGGCGGCATTTACCGCTTGGGCTACAATAGCTGCAACCTCGACGGCATTCATGGTGCCCTGTACTGGTGTTGGCTGTGGCTCTGGCTGTGCATCCCTAGGAACTCGCTGCGCACGTCGTGGAGGCATCTGAAATGAGAGTAAAGTCTTATAAGCTTGCAGTTATTATCTCAAAATAGCTGAAGAGCGAAGCATATCCAAAAGAATACAACAGTTCTAAAATATAGGGCTCTACATCAAAGAAAGCTCAGCGGAAACATAATAAGCCGTACAGATCCTAAAGGACACTAGAACCTGATGCTCTGATACCACCTGTGACACCCCGACTAATTAAATACCGGGTAGCTACTCCTTTATTAAATCAATACAAAATGCCAAGTTGGTTCAGTTAATAGCATCACTGTCGAAAACATTTTAATGAATACTAACCACCTAGTATTTAAAAAGTGAGTTGCCAAATTTTAAATTAAATCTGATTAACATGCAATAAATGAATTATAGAAATGTAGCACAACCATTCACGATAAAGTCTCAATAGAGTAACCAATAAATAATAATGAGTCTGGAGGAAATACTCCTCACAACAATCCCAATATGGAAATAACTAAAACAAGTCTGCATCCTGAATTAATTACAAACCAAAGTCTGAATAACTGAAATATAAAATGTCTCTAAAGGAAATGGGCGACATGCCCTACAATTGATAAAACTGAATATGGAGTCAAGACTAGAAAGGAGGCGTCTACTGTCAAGGCCCTGTAACTTCCACAGCAGCTACATCTCATCACCTGAATAGAATTCCTATGCATGGTGTCCTTGTGGCTGGGCACCTAAAAGGTTTTTTTACAAAAAGTAGATTTAAAAGCAAACGGGTCAGAGCCCGAATGTGGAGAATAGTTTTAAAAACAGCAAGTGCTTTAATAACATTAAAACAATGAATGCAAAATACATGTTAGGACGTGCTCTCGCATGAAATACTCACCTCTCGATTTATTGTGCACTCCTAACGTACCGTACCCATTCAAGTGATTCTCCTGTCTATTAGGACCAAAATAACTTCTAACCTTTCAACTAGATTCGCAATATAAATTCCAACGTTATCAATCAAATGGAGATTTTTACTTTAATTCTCGGATTCTCAATTATTAGCAATACAATTTACTAGAGGTTATTCCCCTTATTATCTTCTCAATGCGTTACTATAATTATTCTCACAATTCAAACACGATAATTCTTTCATTTAACCGTATATTATTCTCAACATAAATATACAATACTAGCACCCCGAGACTAAGCTGCGGTGCACACATACTCTGATATCCATCCCAGTACATCACGTACATAAGGATCACGCATTCCGAATCTCTCAGGAATCGTTCTCAGATAACAACAATCATAAATAAGGGAAGCGAACACAGTCACATCACATGTGTCACGCACATACCTACGCTCCCATGATCAGCAGACTTATTTACTTCCCAATAAGTCCTTCTATGACCTATGTCCTCGAGGTACCAATCTAAATCCCCCCGGTAGGCACACAAAGATTAGATGGCCCGAAGCGAACGCAAACCTCCTGTGATAGCAAGTATGGTAGGTATGTCATACACATAAAATCATATATACTAAGCATGCACACTTCTTAGTAATTACCATAATTATTAGTGGTATACTTCTTATTCTCATACCAACTTATAATGTTACACCATTCACATATCCCCGGTTAATACAAATATTTAAGCCGTCACTTGTTATCACATCGCAATAGTCACTCACGTCCTAATCCACAATTTTCATTTGGTTCAACTCACACTTATATGTTTTTACTCCTCAATATATCCCAAATATCCCAACTATATCAATTAGTCATCAAGGGAATGTCATCTCTACAATTAAACTAGGTTACGGGACATTAGAAATCAAATCAGGCCAAAAAGGCCAATCTGTCAACTCGTTAGAAGTCTCATTCGAACGAGGTCGTTCGAACGAGAGTTCGTTCGAACGAAAGGGGCATCTAACGAACATCCAACTCGTCAGAAGGCAAACTTTCACCTCTTTAGAAGCTCATTCGAACGAGCTCGTTCGAACGACCTGGGCAGGTCTTCTAACCAGATGGCAGTTTCGAGCCCAGAATTTTCCTATCTCATTTTTCTCAATTTTCTTCACCTCTAATCTCATTTAAAAATCATCCCAACAGTATTTCAAGGTTCCTGAACATTACTAAACCTTCCTAGGTCGTATTTTAACATATTTATAGGTTCAAATCTTCCTGAACAACATGAAATTATCATCAATCCCCAATTTTACCCAACCCTCATGAGTATGAACCCTAGAAATTTAAAGTCATCAATTTCCCTTAATAAATCCGTTTTTGTATCATCAAAGTCATATTTCTATTAGTATAATCACCTAATAACAATTCTACATGCAATCCCCATATCACAACCTGAAGTTACAACTCCAATTTCATGGGTTTTTATAAATCTCCCAATACACTGCAATTATGTAGATTTCTAAGCATGGAAGAAACATTCGCTTGAAATTAATGTAATTAAACCACTTGCATCGGATTGTTCTCTGAATTTAATGTTGGATGTTGGATGTTGGATGTTGCTCTCTTTTCCTCTACAATTTCTCCCAAGGTTGAAGGTTGAAGATGATGGTTATGGTTTTTCTCTTTTGGGAACCTCTCCTAACCTCTCCTATAACTCCCGTAGCCCTCTAATTAGTTAAGTGCTGGTAATGGGTTAGTGGGTTCCTAAATACCCTATTTTTAATTCCCAAAATTCGTTGGTTATAAATCCCAAAATTCTAAAATTACCAAAATATCCTTTTAAGTTGCTGGTATGGCCCAAAAAATGCCCCGGGACCCAAACTAAACCCCCGGCTAGTGTTTTCTGACTATTTTGACACTTCCGGACTCGTTGGCGCACTCAAAATGGCCATACGGTTGATAAAAATAAAATTCACTTTTTAATTTAAATAATTACATTCCTGACGCGACTGTCACGCGCGTCCCAACAAAATTTCCCAAATTACCGTATTTCAGTCTCGCGACAATTTTAATATTTTCAATATTCATATACTACCATATATACGCATTATAATCAAATATCAACTCACATCTCGGATCTAATCCTGCGAGGAACAAGTGGTTCTTGAATATCCCTGCCTGGGGAGCATTGCTACTGTGACCAGACATTTTAAACTCCTTTTTTGGTGTAGGATTTTCTCAGGGAAGATAAACGTTTCCCACAGACGATGCCAATTGTGGTGACAATTATTATGCAACACAAATAGATAAGAAAAATAAATCACCAAGCAAGGATAAGGAACGTAAAATGACAATCACACAACAAAGGATGTACGTGGTTCAGCAAAGATGTGCCTACGTCCACGGTGGTGCAGTCAGTGTTATTTCTATATACTAGGGGGAGTGGTTACAGAGAATACAACTTGTCCTTTGCCTCGGACCTAGGGTTCAATATATACATGTACATTTTGGTAAGTGGGGGGTATTGGATTCCCCCACGTCTTCCATCTCTCCCTAGAACCTTCCTTAATGGGAACGTGGGAAGAGACCGGATCACAATCAAATAAGAGATGGGGGGTCTAGACTTTGGGCTGCCAGAATTGGGCTACTCGTCCAGGCCCATTATCTTAATTTCGGGTACCCACAATTACTAAAATGAATTTTGGGAATATCGTATGAGAGATATTTATGGAAGGGTAGTGCTATAGCCCTATTATGTATGTAATGACCCTAAGGGGGAATTTTGAGCAAGTTAGGATCTTATGTTATTATCTTTTGAAAGAATAGATAATTCTGTAATGCGCTAAAAAAGAGCTATAAACTTTATGGAGTATGTGAAAATGGTTATGGGTGATAAGTAGTAATGATAAAGCTACTTCTTTTTATATAGTCATGATAGACTTATATAATTGTTGTATTCCAGTTATGGATGAGCCTTATAAATGGCAATATATTGAAATGAAGTAAGATGTTGTTTTTGATAAAAGTTTAGATTGTGGATTGATGGACGCAGGAAATTTAGCTCATGATTATGCTAATTTTTGTGAGCTACATATTGTTATATATATGATGATTGTTAAGACCTTGTGTTGTACATAAGGCAATTTATATTATATTATATTATATTATATAAACCGTTTTTTTTAAAATAAACTGTTTTCAAAATAAAACTTTTTATCGGCCTTCGGGCCCTTTCAAAATGATTTTCATAAAATTAAAGTTTTCAAACTCTAGTCCGGATTTAACAAACTCTCAATCCCCGACGTCGCCTCATAGTAGTGTATTGGGAGGGTTCCTTGTTTGGATATCGCTTTTGCGAGACATCCCCCGCACGAAACTGGCGAATGTCAGGAATTGAGAGGAGTTATTTCTTTGGACCATTAAAAATTTTTATACTATCAAAATGTTAGTATTATTTATATATATCGAATTGTGGAATTTTGGAGGCATATAAAGCCTCATTATGATTGTTGTGAGCATAAATCTCATATATATAGGGTGTATGGGCGCCGTAGTGTGGAAATTGGTTCTATAAAACTCATAATCAACTTAAAATAAAGTAAATTAAAATAAATTCGTCGTGGGAAGTTAGAAGTTTGGAGATAGGATTAGTGAGGATAAGGGTAGTAGAATTAGTTGAGCTTTCGAGAACTAGGCTTAGCTAAAATTTTGAGGATGAAATTTTTGTAAGTGGGGAAATTTGTAACAACCCGAGGTCTTGGAGACGATGATTTATTTATTTTGGGAGAAATAAATGTCATTTTATTGGAGAATAATTAAATTGGCAATTGAAGTCAAAATTTGGAGTTGTTAGAAAGGGTGTTAAATGGCAATTCTGAGGGTACCATTGTTTCCGGAAGGGACGAGAAAGTCGAAATGGCTGTACTTGGGGTCTATTTAGGTTCTGAAATAATTTAGGACCGTTTGACTCGAATTAAAGTTACCGAGTCATTTAAAGTGTGTATTATCATTTAAAGATGTGTATCTTGTGAATTAGGGCTTAAAATCCTACGGGAGAAACATTTCTCCAAAGAGAGAAAGAGAAAAAGAAAGAGAAAGAGAAAGAAAGAAAGAGAGAAGAAGAAAGAAGAAGAGAAAGAAGGAGAAAATAGAGAGAAAGAGGATTTTTCGGCATCCACGCGATCTCAAGGCGGATTCAGACCCTACGAACCCGAGGCAAGTGATTAAACTTGCAAAATAATTTTTGTGTACCATTTATTGCATGATTTGTGGATTGAAATTATGGGTTTTAGGTTTAGTTTGATAAAACCTAACTTTTTTGGGAAAACCTTAAATTTGTGGTGTATAAATGATTTCTAGGTTAGAAATTAGTTTATATGTATTCTAGGATGATTATTGATGATATATATGTGATTGGGTTGAAGAGAAATGGAGAGAAAATGATTAAAATGAATTTTGGGTATTTTAGGCTTACAAAAAGTAGGCATTTTCGAGAGTTCTCAAGGGCCGAATCGATTCGGCCTCCTACCGAATCGATTCGGAAATATGCAGGTGCCCAGGTCTGAGTGACCGAATCGATTCGGACCCTAGCCGAATCGATTCGGCCCGAGACAGAGTCCCAGGTTTGATGACCGGAATCGATTCACTTTCCTAGCCGAATCAATTCGCTAGGACGAATCGATTTGAAATTGGACCGAATCGATTCGGAAACAGGGCTTTTGTGGGATTGTTTTTCTAAGGAGAATTTCATCCCATTTTGTTCGAGGTTATCGATTGGGAACCTCTATAGGAGTTATTTGGAGTATGTTTTGAAGACTTTTAGAGAGTTCCCCTTATAAGAAATTATTGAAGTCTTATTGACTAAATTTGAGGAATACCGATTAGATATTTTGGTATGTTCTAAGTGGGGAAGCCCACCTTGGTTTGGAGATTCCATTTTGAGATGACAATTATATTTATATGAAAGAATGAGATTAATTTAGAGATATTGGATCTTAGGATCACATCCCAAATGGGATAACTTCGAAGGCTCATAAAATGAATTGAACTCTATTATGGAGGGAGAATTATACATGTAAATTGAGGTGCATTAGGATAAAGAATATCCTTAACTTAAATAGAATTGAGAGACAATTCATATTAGAAGCGACATGTGAGCTTCAAGCGAGAAATAGTATAGTGTATACTAAGTGGGGAAGATAAGTGAGAATTGACGATTAGTTTATCAAGAGAGAGATATACTAAACAATGACATTAAATCTATTGTGCCTAAGAGCATATAATGAAAATGAAAAATGATGTGGCGGGTATACCTTATATGATGGTATATCTTTGTTATGTGGGATGTATGTATACCCTATATGATGGTATATATACATGGTTAGGCATACCCTCTCCTTGCTATCATTGGGAAGTTACATGCGTTGAGGGTGAGCAGCCTGGCTCGATGAGCAGTGTGTACATATTCCCCAAGTCATAGTCGTCCATGGTGGTCATCAGATGGAATATATATATATATATATATATATATATATATATATATATATATATATATATATATATATATATATATATATATATATATTATTTATTTATTATTTTGGGGGTGAGAGGTCGTGGGTATGTGTCTCTCTCACCTGCCGGTTAGGAGCTATGACCGCTTCCCGGGACGTTGTGTGCGTGAGTTGATCACGAGGTGGGTGCCATTAAACCCCACCAGGTGGCCCCAGTTTGCTACGAGGTATGGGCAACTGGAAGATGATAGCATGTGAGCATGCGTCCTTCGAGTTATAGCTCGGTTGGACGGTTATTCTTTCTTGTGCTTGTACTTGGGTATCGAGGGCATAATGGACCTCAACGACCTACATTGCCAGGATTAGTGTATCGAGGGGGGGGGGGGGTTCCTTGTTTGGATTTAGCCTCGGCGGGACATCCCACTCACGAACCGCAGTGTAATGTTGGAACTTCGGGATAAGTTAGTCCTTAATGCTCATACTTATATATATCACCTATCCCGATAATCGACAGTGCCAGGAGTAGTGTAACGGGGGGGGGGGGGGGGGGGGAGGGTTCCTTGTTTGGATTTTGCTTCGGCGAGACGTCCCACGCATGAAATGCCGTGTACTGTTGAGAATTGGGAATATTAATTAATTAAAATTGGATAATAAATTGGGTTATATGCATCATGCAGTGAGGGCATAATGAGCCTCGAGGATCAATACGGTCAGAAGTAGTGTAACGGGGAGGTTCCTTGTTTGGATTTCGCCTCGGCGAGACGTCCCACGCACGAAACGCAGTGCCGTGTTTAGAATCGGGAGGAGTTTTGTCCTTAGCTCTTGATGCTAATAACTCATATAATATATATATATATATATATATATATATATATATATATATATATATATATATATATATATGTTTGCATGCCAAATAAGGGCATCACTAGAATATAAAATTCTAGTAAGAGATTGTTGATGTATTGTGATGATGTTGTTATGAGGATGATTGTACAACTTTATATGTTCAATAAATGAACAACTATAAAGATAACTGTAACATTTAAATTAAAGTATATGATTTAGATGGAACTCAGATAGGTATAGATTGAGAGAGAGGTTAGATGATTTTAATTAAATATTTCATTTGGGTTTAAATTACATTCTTTTGCCTAAATTAGAATTGGGCATCCATTTGGAGATCACGTGCATACACTTAGTGCGCGCTTTATTTGAGAGGCGAGTTGAATTTTATGGAGAGTTCGATTCCATTAAATCATGTAATAATACATTTATAATTATTATGCATTTTAATACACTTGCTATAAAACATTTTTCAACTCGGGCTCTGACCCGTTTATATTTTCTCCTCCATGTATATATTGTATTACTTCAGGTGATTCTCCGCAAGGACGCCTTTCATGTTCATCCATCCAGAGCATTCGTGGAGATGTGGCAATAGCGGACTGTCGCGGCACTTTGTTTTAGTCGATTCCTAGCTTTGTATATCTAGATTAGGATTCAGTTTGTATATTGAGTTAGTACTCAAGTGTTGTAGACTAACACTTTTATATTTCATTTCTCAGATTTGTATTGTCTGTTACCCGACAGCATATTCGGGCATTTTGTTTGTACATTGTTTTGCACTCTTGTATATATATGGAGTTTGCACTTATCACTCATCATAGTTAGATGTGTATTATTGGTTATAATTGCAGTATTGGTTTTGTTGTTGTTGTCAAATAAAAGTTTTAAATTTTTGACAATCCACTTTTAATGATTTCGGGTAGTTAGCCTTATATTATTTAGTATTGTCATTTGATGTTGAGACTTTGCCATTTGGGACACCTGATTTATTATAGTATAGGGTTGGCCACCCGTTATTATTTAGAGCGGGTTGTCACAATTTATTCCTGGGAGGGTAGATTTGTATAGGCATTTTGGTTTTTGATAATTTGGATTTTTTATGTATGTACCGGCATAGACATAGGGGGAGATTTGTAGGTACATATTTTTATAAGTCCGTTATCAATGTATTATGTCATATACCGCTACACGGTCGAAGAGCATTCAAGAGCCATCTACACCAAGACGGATCCGAATTAATCAAGTTCTTCATCAAAAAGACTCAGCGAAGTTTACTTTGGTAAGGTTATTTTTTAAATGCCTTAACTTTGCACTTAGATCTTTTGGGATATTTTTATAAAATATTTTCTAAGTGTTGGAGCAAACTTTTTTCGTTAAAATTTGAGAATGAGTAATTTTTTCTAAGTGTTGGAGTGTACCTCGATTTTGACGCCCAAGTCGTTTAAGCGAGATAGCCATCTCGTTCGAGCGACATAGGGATGTCGCGAGATGTCGTTTGAACGATATCTGTAAGTAGTTCGCGCGAGACTCTTATCTCGTTCGAATGAGCATGGTTTTTGAGGGGGCGTATTTTTCTATAAAAACTCATTCTATGGTTTCGTTTTATTTAAGAAGTCCCAGCGTTTTACAGAACAGAAAAATTGCGAAAGCAGAATTCTTTTTTACTTCTTCTTTTAGGGTTTAATCCCCTTTTTGTTTTCAATTCTCAAAAGTCCCATATTCTTTAGTGAATTATTTATGTGTTTGAAGAACACACTTTGCTGTTGTTTACTCTTGTGGGGAGGATAACCTACACCGAGAAGACTGCGTGTCTAGGATTGCGGTCCTTATGGTATAGCTGCGTGTGAACCATTGTTGTTTTATTTCTAGCCGTTGCTTTGGAGGTTTGTCGATGACACCGTGCGTTACTCTTGTGGTAGAAATCAAGATTGCATGTAAGTTAATAGTCTTATAAACTTGTCAGAGTTCTAGAAAAAAAAAAGGTTTTGCCCTTCGGGGATTTTTTCTTAAACTTGTGTCGCATGCTTTATTTATTTATGGATTGACACATGCACACACGTAGTTGAATGGTTTGGGGCTGATTTAAGTTTGTTCAAAAATATACTCTAATTAAATAAGATTTACTTGGAAACTTGTGAATTAATTTAAATTGATATCACACACCGCGTTTATAACGATTTTTCAATAACGCTTATTAGTGTTTAGGCAACATTTAAAATGCATAATACTAAAGAGGAATAATAGAAATATGTATGCCTTCGAAAATCGTTTGAAGAATCTGAATGGATGGTTACGTTCTTCTCAAGAATTGAATGAGAACACGTTCTTGAAAAATCTTGAGAAAACCCGATTTAGCTCTTCGAATCTTGGGTTGAAGATTGATTTAATTGGGGTTTAGGTTTTATAAAAGAGAGAGAATGAAATTACGGGAGGCTAGTGATTTTTTAGAAGACTAAATGTATTTTGAAAGTTTGAGACCCGTCAGTTTATATTTATATACCAAAAAGAATTTGAGTCTTAATCAAACATAAACACTAGGACTGTCGGATTTAGCTGAAATTTTGTTATGTTGTATTTGACAGCGAGATGAAGATGTTGTAAAAATTTCAGCTCGATTGGACAGTTGGATTTTTTTTTCTTGGGTCGAATCCTCCCCCGATTTTTATATAAAAAGTCATAATTTTTAAATTTTAATTCCGATTTAAATTCCACTTAAAGCCTTATTTTTTATATATAAAAACCAACATTTTTACATACCAAAATTAAATAGATTCCAAAAATTATTTTTCTAAAAATTTTAAATTCCTAACAGATTTTATGTTTAAAAAATATGGGGGTGTTACAGTACTCCTAGGTCACTCGTAAACAAATTTTAAACACCAAAGGAATTTTGACAAATTTTAAACACTTAGGTTCACTAATTCTCTTTTTGTAAAAGTTCACGCTAGTGACATAACAAGTGGACCTAATAGTAAATTGTCCTTAAATGTTTAAAAATGATCAATAAGGGACTTAATTGTAAATTGCCTACCAATAGGAAAAGTTGTAAATATGGTAAATTTCTATTCACTTGCTATTAATAGTAAATACAAATTTATTGAATGATAAAAAAAAAAAGGTATTGGTTTATGTAAAGGTGAGGAGGAGGACCATTAGTTTTGGCAAGCACCCAACCTTACCACGTTGGCGCCACGTGAACAGCATGTGCAAGTAGAGTGAGGATCATGCATGAGTGTGAGCATATGTCCCATGTATGGTTGTCCTCATGTAGGATGGAAATTGGTGGGCATGAATGACTGGTATGACATCATAGTCTTGTTTTTATTCTGTTGTGTGACCACTACAGCCACAAAATAAAGTAAAGCGAGAAGAAACAAAAAGAAATTAGAGAGCAATCTAACTTCTTTGTCTAATGGATAAAAGGAGGGAAGTTGTGGAAGGATTCCCAATCAAACAACAAATGGCCCCTTAAGTGACGTTCAGAGACACACACCCTTTAATATGTTGTTTGTACCGGAGGTGATAGAGAGTTGGGGAGCCCACTCGGATAAATCAAAGACAAAAGAATGCAAATCTAACCGCAAAATACCAAACTAGAGTTTTACTACCTTTCGTGGAAATCACTAAATATGCATTTCCACTCATTTCATTTTGTAAGACATGATTACCCTTCCTTAGACACAGGCGTAAAAAAAAAAAATAGGCCCTACAAAGTTCAAACTCTCTCTCTCTCTCTCTCTCTCTCTCTCTCTCTCTCTCTCTCTCTCTGTATATATATATATATATATATGTCCCTATTTTTTAGGGTTGATTTTATTTTTTTTAAATATCATTTTTACCCTTAAGTAAAATGAGTCAACGTTTTTTAAATAAATATGTTTCGTATTTATTTTGTCCTTAATACAAAATTTTATCCATGTTTAAATCCCTATTATGATTAGGGGTGTGCACGAACCCGAATAGACCGAAAAAATATACCGAACTGAACACGCTTTTGCGAGTTTTTTATAATTCGGTTTAAAAATATATAGGACCGTATAATACGGGTCGGTTTCGGTCTTGAACTGTAAAAAACGGTTTTGGACCGGACTGGACCGCTTTCATTATATATATATATAATTTTTTTTATTTCCTTACACACGCATGCTCATATCTCAAACAACCACACGCTGCATTTCAAACTCAAACCAATCTCAAAACATAACCCTAATTTCCAATTTTCTTCTCTCTCTCTCTACGAACACCACACCCTCCTCTACACCGGTCGCCCCCTTCCTTCACTCTGCTCCTGCTCCGACAGCAAACACGCTCCTGTTTTCATCTATTCAAGCTCTGAACAAGCTCCGATCAAGGTACATCTGAACAAGCTCTGATCAAATGTATGCTTTCATCTATTCTCTGTTTTCATCTATTCATCTGAACAAGCTCCCTTTCCCCACTCTTCTCTGTTTTCATCTATTCATCTGGGTTTATTGAGTTCTTTCGGTGGGTGAGGCATGGAGATTGACTATATTTTATCACTTCTAATATTTGTTGCCAAACGAAAATGACATGGGTAATTGCTACCAAACGAAAATGACTCTCTCTGTTTTCATCTATTCATCTACCACTTCTAGTATTTGCTACCAAATGAAAATGACATTGGCTATATTTTACACAATGAATATAATGTAGGAGATATTGTTTTCTATAATTAGGCATTACAGTATTTTCTACCAAACGAAAATGACAGGTAATTGCTGCAAGCTCCAACTTTAGAGAGCTTCTGCAACTACATCACAATATTATTGTTTTATTTTAAAATACTAACAAAAATATTTAAATTGATGATGGGTTACACTTTTGTTGTATTTTCAAGTTTTATGTTGCTTTTATAGTGAATTGATTTTATTTTTCATTAGATAGATTGGTATATACCCGAATTTATTTATTTGTAATTATTTGGGTATGGACCGAATAGGACCGAGACCGAACACGAATTGCTTGAAAACCGAATAGGACCGAAATCGATTATTCTGGTCCCATCTCGGTCCATAATTTCTTAGGACCGATTAATGCGGTCCGTTCCTAAAAACACCCCAAAATCAAACCGGACCGGACCGCGAACACCCCTAATTATGATTTTAGGAGAGTCACGTTTTTTTATAAGAATGGTTCATATTTTTTGTTCTTGTTAAAAAAAATTATTCTTCTTAAAATACGCATTTTTATAAATTATTTTTTCTTTACAAATCTAGTTCGTATTTTTTTTTCCTTAAAATGAGGTTTTTACTAAAAATATATATTAATGCTATAATCTTTTGAAACTTTCGAACATGAATATCACCGGACTTCTGGTCATTAAAGTTCAATCACCGGTATTCTTTCGTCAAAGTGAAAAATTAATTTTGACTATCATTTTTCTAGTCGTTTTGAATGTTTTGTATTCTTCATTTTTCCATAAAAAAAATATAATTACGCTTTAGTGTTACATTGTGAAATAAGTTTGTTATATCAACACTGCAAATTTATTTTTCACTGTAAAAGTGCAAATATAATTTTGTAATCTAGCGGAGGAGCGACAATAATAAAAGGCAATACAGAGTGGTCCAATGGTATTACACTTAAAACATCACAAATCGAGTAGAAAATATACAAAAATTGACGATGCAAAATTAATTTTGCATTCTCGGGGAGTAGTGGTGGGGGGAATTTTGATGACATAAGGTTTTATGACTTCCTTAGTCCAATGTTTGAAAAGAAAACATGTTTAGTATTTTGTTTAATAAACACCTCATTCTAAGCAAATAAAAATTAGGGACTATATTTATAAAGAAATATAAAAGATAAAATTAATTTTATTGAAGTAAAAAATCTAATTACGGACAAATAAAATAGGGACTATTTTATATACATATAAGAAAAGTTGATTTTCCTTTTTTGGAGTAAAAAAAGAAGGGAATATTAAAATAATTATATTGTAATATGGTAAAAGGGCATTTTTGGTATTGAATAATTTAGGGACTAATTTTATAACAAAATTGTTGTGTGTCCCCTACATATAGTTGAAATATTAGCAAGTCATTTTTCTACATTGTCCCTATTAATAGTCATTGTTTGAAAATCAAACATTTAAATAAATGTTTCTACTTTCCATGCTTACCTTTCTTTAAAATTGTGAATACTTCGAATGCAAGATATGCGCTTGAATCATTGCCATCTTATGGGTATTATTTGGGTGGACAACTTTGTAATCTCGTTTTATTTTATACACTATATCTAGAAACACAACTATTAATTCTAAACAAACTAAACGAAAAAGTACAACTATTAATTCTGAATAGGCTAAAACGGAAAGTTAGAGAGTAACTTTAGTGGTACCCATAGCATCTACCTTAGTGTAAGGATATATTTTTAATCGAGTTAATTCATGTGTATTGTCTTTATCCCGTGTTTGACCAAAACTTGTTTGAGTCATAGGTTATGATTTGTGTTGTTTGTGCTTTAAGCCTATGATGTGTGGTTAAAGACCACAATGGCCAAGATAAAGAAACATCGCGTACACATTGAGTTTCGTCTTCAATATTCGAGGGATCTCATTGAGCTATTAAAGAATATTTATGTTTGATCCATGGATTTGTCTATTGGGTGTTTAGTTTTTATAATACGTTATGAGGCATTTTTCATAAAAAGGATTATAAAGGGAAAAAATACTCTTTAACTATGTCGTTCGAACGAGTTTGCTTATATCGTTCAAATGAGTTTACAATATTCGTTCGAATGAGTTTTAATGATAAATGGTTTGTTGTTCAAACACATTTCAAACAAGCATCAAATGGGAATTTTTTGTTTGATAAAAGAATTTCATTCAAAGGTCTTTCGAAGGGCGTTCAAACGAGTTATACAAGCTCGTTCGAGCGAGATTCAATTTTAGTCAAACGAGAATGTAGACTTCGTTCGAACGACCCTATACATTTCTTTCGAATGAGATTTTTCAAAAAAACGTATCGCCTCAGAATTCATATTTTCTATAAATAATCAAGTTTGGCGTCAGTTTTTATCAAGGGTTTTTGCGAAAATAAAATTTAGAGTAAAATCTAAAGCCTCTCAAACCCTAGTTTACACTTAAGTTTGAGATTCAATAATCTTACATATATATGTTTATTTGGGATCTATTTTGAATTGCACCATCATTGTTTGCTCTACCTATTGAGAGTGCTTTAAGTGGTGGAGACTATGTTAGTGTTGTGTGGCGGCTAGACTGATCATGAGACAAGTAAGTTCGGTGGGATACCGAGATGTGGGGAAGCAGCTGCGTTGTGTGGAGATTAGAAGTCGTCCAACAATAGCTGTGAAGAATGTTATAAGGAACAAGGAAGCGCATCAAGGCTTAAAGGCGTTGAGTCTGTGAGTAAGTCTTCTTATAAACGTAACTCTATCGAAGTGGACTTTTGTGGATGGATCGTCCAAAATGTTTTCCATTGTGGATTTTTCCCATACAACTTCATGTCATGGTTTGTCGTTATTTAAGTCTTGTTTATACTCACTTAGATATATCCTTAGGTCAAGACTAAAATTGGTAAACTTTTTACCACAACTCTTGGGTTTAAATTGTTGCAAAGTTTAAATTAAAATTTTGTGGTGTTTCCATATAATCCTAGGGAACTAGTGTTTCATAGATTGGTACAATAGTTTGGTGTGTTTGATCCTTGTTTTTGTGTAGGTTTAGAGTTAGGTGAATTTTAACTAAGAGGAAAGTTTCGTTACTCAATTGTAATACCCTTTACTTTTATGAGTATTTTATTTACACATGTGCATGGATTTATTAATTTAATTAGGAACATTAAATTGGTTTAGATAAATATTAATTAGTGAGTTAAGGATTAATATTTAACATTGTTATTTTTTACTTTCTTGTAATAAGTAAATAGAGATGTGGATTATTATATGTCTTTTATGAGTGAAAAACGACGGATTATTATATTATCTCAATAGAGAGTTAAATTGACAGATTTAAATAGTTGTGGACGACGCGTAATGTGCACACGTATCGGGCCTGGGTAATGAGATGATGGAATATTTTTAGTTGAGTGCCTCGGATGACCTTTTGGGTGCACCAGTGATCTGTAATGGGTCAAAATAGTTCAGAATAGGTACTCGTGGGTTATAGTTGGGTCTATAGGGATTTTTAGACATAGTCGGGCCCGTTTGGGGGTATGGTTGTCTTTTTATCCTAAGACTACACTTAAAATGGGATTATGGTGTAATTAAGGGGTATTTAAGGATTATGGAGGTGGATGATAGCCTCATTCTAGTCTATGCATATATTTAATTGATGGAGAGATTAAGAGAAATAAAAAAGGACAAAAAGAAAGAAGAGAAGAAGAACAACTTTGAATTCAAATCATTTTTACGAGTCGGGACATCACATTCAAATCTAAAAGACAAATATTTACTTACTTTAGATTTCAATTTACAACAGTTAATTAGGTTCATGATTAATTAGTAACAAATCTAAAAATTAAAATATGAGATCTTTAGGGATTAATTAAATGGTGGGGTTGGGTTATGTTTAACCTCTAATCGTAATTGATATTGATTGGCAATGAATACGTGAGAAATTCATAATATTAATATTGGTTTATGATTATTAACATGACAATGTTGATAGAGTATTAGAATTGATAAATTTCAAGGTCTGACAAATTCTGAGTTGCATGAATTGATTAACGTTTAGGAATCCTTGTGTTTTGATGATGGATTCGAGTTTATTTTGGTGTTAGAATACATCTGGGTGTGTTATATATTGACGTTGGATATCAATTTGTGATTTTGGGAGGCTTGGGACCTCTATTGAAGGATCTAAGAGGTGAAAATCGAGGAAGAAGGTGATGGGCAGCCCAACAAACTGAATCGGTTCATTGGGGGAGTAAATCGATTCATCCTAGCGAATAGGTTAGGTCTGCCAAGCATGAACGTTCATTTTGCTAGCCTATCCAGAATTATGTTATACATTGTTTTGACCCGTTAGAGTTTGATAAATGGGCATTACGCTTCAGGGATTGATGGGACTATGGAGGAACATTATCAGGGGTTGGTATGTGTGTTAGGCCAACGGTTAGATGGGTTCGAGTGAAACAAATCAAGCTATAAGTAAGTGAACACTTAAATGATAACTAGAAAATATATTTTGTTTCCAAAACCCTAGTTACGCAACAGTTGGGACCGCATGTTTAGTCTTTCTTCATGTCATTTTAATCAGTAGCTATGGATGATGCAAGATTGATTTTAGCTACCTTAGTTCATTTATATCAAGATAGGATCCAGTTTCAGTGTTTCCCTTTGGGTGCATTGCCCGTTGTTGGACATGACATTTTATTTATGTTAGATATTTATTATTTCTCACTATTTGTTAAGTTAGTAATTATTTGTGGTAACCGATGGCTAATTCGATTTACGTTATTTATATTTATGTTTGCAAGTTCTACTCTCATTTTATTTGGTTTATGTTCACATTCGTTATGTATATTCGTTTCAATAATGACGCTGAGAATGAAATCATATTTTATTCCTGTTTGGTTCTAATAAAGGCCTGATCTATCGGTATTAGAATAGGCGAGATGTCATAGTTGGTATCAAAGCATCACATTCTAGTGTCTTTAGGATCTATATGAACTTACTACGTTGTCAGCATTGCGTTTCTTTGATATAGAGCCCTATGCTTAGGATTGTTTTTTCATATTGTGCATTTATGTTCTTCTACTACTGTATGTATATTTAAGTAGAATCTCATACAATTTCGGTTTTGTTTTAGAGAGGGAGGCTCAGTCGGAGCCACATGCCGCTTAGGGGACTGTGACCGCAGCAGAGGTCACAGCTATTATAGCACCGACAGTTAATGCTGCCATGTTATCCAATGCACAACACATGCCCCAAGCATAGACATAGCCACTAGTGGTCGTACCAGTACAGACTCACTTCGATGTCATCCGTATGGGAGTGAGTAAAGAATTCCTTTCAGATTGGCCATCCATTAAAGTTCCAGGGTAGTTCAGATGTAGTAGCAGCGAGCTAATGGAAGAAGGATATCTAGAGGAATTTTTGTATGATTGAGTCCAAAGACACTCCAAAATAATATACTAGCTACGTTTAATCTAGTTGGGATAACTTTTTAGTCTTGGGAGTCAGATACCATGCTATAGGAGAGAGATGTTATGACTATTCAGGAGTTCTGGGTGTCGTTTGACCTCATGTTCTTTCTATCAAGCGTGAAGATAGAAATGAGGAGGAGATTTCTGGATCTTATGCAGAAGGTTCGGACATTGGTCGAGTATGAGGAGGAGTTCATTTGACTGGAAAATTTTGTGCCAAATGAGGTGAACACTGATGAGGAGAGGATTCTCAAGTATATGGACGGGCTCACGCGGAGGATCCGTCAACATCTATTGAGGAACTCAGCATTGCAAACTTATACTGATGCTCTTAATTATGCATTTCTACACTTCCAATATCATCTCTTCCATCTAAAGGGAGCAAAGAGGAGAGGAGAATCGAGCCAGCAGGACAAGACTTCGGGTAATGGCGCCAATAGGGCACCACAACAGTAAAGAAGGTAATGGAAGTGGGGTTTCTAAAATGGGGACTCAGCTAAGAGGTTCATGAAAGGTAATGGTAGTTAGAGTCAGGTCTATCAAGGCCAATAGCATGCCCCTCGGGGCCAGTAGGGATAGGAAAACCATATTGGAGGCACTAGAGTCGTAGTTATCAAGGTCAACAGGGGAAACCTCGCTAGGTCCAAAGTTGGGAGATTATTTAGGGAGATGTATCGTATGTGGGGAGCAGGGCGACATGCGGCCTGCATGCCTGAATAGGGCTAGGGGTTAGAAGCAGGATGCCCAGTAAGGGAAGTAACTACTGCAGCTTCCAACATTACAACTAGTTCCAGTATTACTGCCTCTATTGGGGCAGTTACTGTTTAGGCGTGTGTATAATGTCTATGGGATAGTTTTTTCGCCAACGCCACCAGCAGTTGAGGGTATGTTTCCTATCCATGGACAAATGGGGTGGGTATTATTTGACACGGGAACGTTACGTTCTTTTGTTAGCACTATATTCATACGGGAGACGGGTTTAGTGGATACAACGTCTGATATTATCGAAGATTCACCGTTGGGTAGCGGGGCTCTCATTATTTCCATCTTCAGTGGACTGGGTGTGGACATCAGGAAGTTAATACTAGTAGAGGATTTTCTTATTTTAGAGATGTATGAGTATGATGTTATGCTGTGTATGGACTAGTTAGCAACGTATAGAGCGATAGTGGACTATTACAATAGGAATATAGTGTTTGTTATTGCAGGGTAGGATATGTTTCTTGTGGCGATGTCTTGTTTGTAGGTAGGGTTGAGTACACATTTATATTTCATCAAGGAGGAGATTTCATACTGTGTGGTTGTCTCACTAGATTTGATCCATATGGTTAAGGACTTTAGTGACGTAATTTTGGAGATACTAAGGTTAATTCAGAGTTGAGAGACTGAGTTTGTGATCAACTTAGCACTAGGGAATAGGTCGATGGAACATGTGTCGTATCGTATGGCTCCTTTAGATATTTGGGAGTTGAGAGATCAGATTCAACAGCTTTTTAGGTAGGTTTTATTCATAGGAGTACATCACTTTAAAGTGCCTTAGTACTGTTTGTGAAGAATAAATATGGGTTGCTGAGGTTGTGTATCGACTATCGAGAGTTGAACAAGGTCACGAGTTGGAACAAGTATGCATTTCCACGTATATGACTTATTTGGTTAGCTAAAAGGATCAGTGTACTTCTCGAAGATTAATTTGAGATCACGTTACTATCAGTTACGTATTAGGGAGCATGATGTCCCTAAGATCACATTTTTAATGAGATACGGTCTTACGAGTTTAGGATTATGTCGTTTGGGCTAACCAAACTATCGAAAACCAACCCACTGACAGTATTTATGGATCTCATGAACCAAGTGTTCAGGTATTTCTTGAATCATTTTGTCATTTTCTTATAAATGACATCTTGGTTTATTCTCGAAAATAGTGAGATCATGGAGAGAACTTACTCATGGTTC
Source organism: Sambucus nigra (assembly GCA_949130495.1). Lineage (NCBI taxonomy): Eukaryota > Viridiplantae > Streptophyta > Magnoliopsida > Dipsacales > Adoxaceae > Sambucus > Sambucus nigra. The sequence continues at coordinate 547,728,855 of OX422212.1, read as the reverse complement.
TTCAGACTTTTGCAAGACTATCATTTGTATGCCAAATTTGAGAAGTGTGAATTATAGTTGTGGGAGGATAAATTCTTGGGTCAGATAGTCTCCAAGAGGGGGACTTCTGTCGATCCGAGTAAGATGTCGGTGGTGAGGGAGTGGGGACATCCCATGACACCGGTGGAGGTTTGTAGTTTTTGGGGTTAGTAGGTTGCCATCATCGATTTATTAAAGGGTTTTTAAAGATTTAGAGTCCCTTGATGAATTTAACTCATATAGGAGTACCTTTTGTTGGGGATGATGACTCTTTGTTATCTTTTGATGAGATAAAGGACAAGTTTACTTCAGCACTAGTGCTCGCATTACTTAGGGGAGGAGTGGAGTAATTTGTTTTTACCGATGTGTCCTTAGAGGGACTTGCTAGAGTTATACAAAAGGAGGAGAGGGCTATAGATTTTTCATCTCTCAAGATCAATACCTATGAGAAGAACTATCCTACTCACGATTTGGAGTTAGCGCCAGTTACTTTTGCCTTGAGTATTTGGAGGCACTAGTTATTGGGGGAGAAGATCCACTTGTTCACAGACCAAAAGTCATTATAATATCTCTTCACATAAAAGGAGTTGAATTTGAGGCAACATAGATGGCTTGAGTTCATGAACGATTAGCAGTTCGATATTTAGTATCATTCGAAAAGGATAATTGGTGGCAAATGCGTTGAAGCGTATGCCTGTAGGGAAGTTAGCTATAGTTTGGAAGGCCAAGTGGAATGAGCTTTGCCAGGAGGATGAGGTAGTCTGAGCTTACATGATAGAGATAAATGTCACACCCGAGATCATTTTGATGGTTGTTAAGGCACAAAAAGGGTATCCTTCTTGTCAAGAGATGATATAACATTTATTGGCAAGCAAAGCGGTGTCATACTCAATCGGTCCTGAGGGTGGCTTATGTTTTAATATGAAGTTGATTATCCCAGACAATGAGGACCTATGGCGTGCAATTATAGAGGAGGTACATGGTTCACGATACTCGGTGCATCCAGGAGGGGAAAATATGTATTAGGATATGAGGAGATAGTATTGGTGGGTCGGTATGAAGAAAGATATGGACGAGTTTGTGTCTTGTCATACATATTGTCAAATAGTGAAGGTTGATCATCAGAGACCATCCAGTATTTTTCATCCATTAGAGATTTTAGTATGGAAGTGGTTGAATATATCGATGGACTTCATCATGAGGTTACCTATGTCGCAGAGGGATCACGATTCCATCTGGGTTATTATGGACTAATTGACTAAGTTAGGTCATTTCTTACCATTGCATGTGGATTAAATGATAGAGCAATATGCCCATATTTTATTTGTATAGATAGTGAGACTGCACGGAGTACCGCTCAATATTATTTTAGATCGGGATAAGATCTTTGTGTCCCATTTCTGGTAGAGTTTTCAGGAGGTAACGGAGATGGAGTTGCCATTGAACACGACATGTCACCCGCATAATGATGGGTCAACGGGGAGCGTGAATTAAATGTTGGAAGATATGCTAAAGATGTGGATTTGAAATTTTAAGGGTAGTTGGGAGCAATTTTATCATTGGTAGAGCCTTCATATATCGGTTTACTATTGGCATTGCACCTTTTGAGTCTTTGTAAGGAAGACCTTATCGATCGCCCTCTTGTTAGTTAGAGGTGGGGGGATAATAAGCTTCTCAAGTAGGAAATGACTCAAGATATGTAAAAAAAAGTATCCAGAGCTCTTAATGGTAGGTAAGTTCAAATTTTGGGGACGAAATCCCATTATTAGGGGGAGAATGTAACACCTCGTACTTTTTTGAGTATTTTATTTCCACGTGTGCATGGATTTATTAATTTAATTAGGGAAATTAAATTGGTTTCGATAAATATTAATTAGCGAGTTAATGATTAATATTTATCATTATTATTATTTACTTGCGTGTAATAAGTAAATAGAGAATAGCATTGTTATACATTGTTTATGAGTGAAAAGCGGTGGATTATTATATTATGTTGATAGAGAGAGTTAAATTAGTGAATTTAAATAGTTGCGGGGGATGCTTACTATATGCACGTATTGGGATCGATTAATAACATGATGGCATATTTTTTATTGGATGACTTGGATGACCTTTTTGAGTGCGCCGGTGACCTGTAATGAGTCAACATAGTCCATAATAGGTACTCGGGATTTATAGTTGGGCTTTGGGCGCTTTTTAGACATGGTCGAGCTCGTATGGGGGTATGTTTGTATTTTTACCCGTAGGGCTACACTTAAAAATGGGACTAGGGTATAATCAAGGAGTATTTAAGGATAAATGAGGTGGATAATAGTCTCATTCTAGCCTCTGTATATTTCTAATTAATGGAGAGATTAAAAGAAGAGAAAAAGAGAAGAAAAAAGAGAAGAGAAATTGGAGAAGAGAGGAAGAACATCTCTGAATTCAATTCATCTCTATGAGTCGAGACTTCAGATTCAAATCCAAAAGGAAAGTGTTTACTTACTTTAGATTGTAATTTACAATAGTTAATTATGTTTATGGTTAATTAGTAGCAAATATGAAATTAAAAGATGAGATCTTTGGGTATTAATTAATTGAGGTCGGGTTATGTTTAACCTCTGATCATAAATGATACCGATTGATAATGAATAAGTGAGAAATTCATAATATTAGTATGGGTTTATGATTATTAACATGAGAATATTGATAGGATGATAGAATTAATAAATTTCAAGATTTGATAACTTCTGAGTTGCATGAATTGATTGATGTTTAGGAATCCTTGTGTTTTAAAGATGGATTCGAGTTTATTTTGATGTTAGAATATTTCTGGGTTGGTTATATATTGATGTGGTATGTAAATTTATGATTTTTGGAGGCTTGGTATGTCCATTAAAGGGTTTAAGAGGTGAAAATCGAGGAAGAAGATGATGGGCGGGCTGGCAAATCAAACCAGTTCTCTGGGGAAACGAATCGATTCAATCAAGCAAACTGGTTTGGTCGAACTGGTTCGGTTTGCTATCCCATACTTAATTTTATTACATGTCGTTTTGACCCGTTAGTGTTTGGTAAATGGGTATTTGGGCTTTCAAAGTAGATTGGGACTACTGGCTAACATTATCGGGGGTTGGTACATGTGTTAGGCTAATGATTAAACGGATTTGAGTGAGACGAATCAAGCTACAAGTGAGTGAACACTTAAATGAAAAATCAAAAAATTGGTTCAAACTTCAGGATTAATGGACTAGTACACTGTGGGAATTGTGTGCGTAGTCGGTACTTATTTTATATATATATATATATATATATATATATATATATGTACACGTATTGTGGGATTACTCGTACATACATATGTGACTATTGCATGTTTATTTGAACATACCTACTCAGTAGTGCTATCGTTATGAGGTTGCGCATAGTAGACTGTCCACCCTGACATTGATCAATATCCATGTGTAAGGATATGTATTGGTTTGGATATTGGTTAGGTGTAATATGGTATGGTTGCTACCCCCCGGAAGTACATTTATGATCGCCTCCATTTGTTTGTGTTCATGTTTGGGTTTGGTGTTAAGATTCCGACCCTATCGCCTAGTTATGTTAGGTTGTATACCTAGAGCCCGATAAAACATGAGAAATGCATTTGCGAGGTCCAGGATCTGAGCATGTGATATATACGTATATAGCTAGTCAAATATATGTATATGTATATGAGATATTGTGTGGGCATCCATTTATAGCAAGGGTGTAGTTATGCTATTATATTGTACGTCTATTTATTTATAGAACATGTGTATCTATGTTATTATTTATGAAAGTATACCTCGTGAGAGTAGTATTTATTTAGATATGGTGACTATTAGCGGGATGTGTTTTGATAGTGATTATTGTCCCAGTTGACTGGGTAGCATGATTCGGATAATAAAGTGAAGACATTAGGGATGCATTATAGATGAGAGGTGAGGATTGATCTCATATGAGTGTGATTGGAAAATTAATTATGAAGGTGATACACTGCACATTTATGTTTAAAGCATCTGTACTCTTGCAAAATATTTTCAATGTTTTATGGGCTTTGATCCGCTGGAAAATATATTTTGTTTCCAAAACCCCAGGTGTGAAGTAGCAGGGATTGCAGGTTTAGCCTCTTCTTCATGTCATTGAGAGCAATACATGTGAATGCTGCGAGATTGAATGTAGCTGCCTGAGTTCATTTCTATCTAGATAGGATACAATTTCAGTTTCAATGTTTCCTTTTGGGCTGGTTGCCTATAATTTGATAGGACATTTTATTTATGTCAGATATTTAGTACTTCTCAATATTTTTTATGTTGTTTTATTATTTATAGTAACCGATGGTTTATTCATTTTACATTATTTATATCTATGCTTATCCGTTCTACTGTCATTTTATTTGGTGTATGTTTATATTTGTTATTTATATTTGTTTCAACTGTGATGCTGAGAATGAAATCATATTTGATTTTTGTTTAAATTTCATAAAGCTATATTTAACTTGTATTAGAATAGTCGGGGTGTCAAAGTTTGTATCAGAGCATCAGGTTCTAGTGTCCTTAGAATCTGTATGAACTTGCTAAGTTGTCAGCGTTGCGTTTCTTTAGTATAGAGATAGAGCCCAATGCTTAGGACTGTTGTTTAATATTGCCCATTTACGTTCTTCTGCTAGTATATATATATATATATATATATATATATATATATATATATATATATATATATATATATATATATATATATATATTAGTGGAATCTCATACAATTTATGTTACACCGGGTGAGTTAGACTATCTCATTCAGCTAAGAGGGTCGTAGAGAGGAAGGCTAACCCGAAGCCACAAGCCGCTCAGGGGACTGTCACCACTTCACAAGTCGCAGCCATTATAACATAGTAGTCAATGCTTCCATGGCACCCATGGCAAGGAACTTACCTCAGTCACATCCATAACCACTGTGGATATACCAATAAAGACCCACTTGATTTCGTCTGTGTGGGAGCGAGCCAATGAGGCCTTTCAAAAGGGCATCCCACCAGAGTTATAGGGAAGTGTGGAGGTATTAGCTGCGAGCCAATGGAAGAAGGATATCCAAAGTCATATTTGTATGGTTGAGTTTGAAAAATGCGTTACTAAATCCGTTAATGAAAATAAACTATTTAAGTAACTCCGAGTTGTTTTTTGAAGAAACTCTTTTCTTAAATCAAAAAGGATTAATCACAAGATGTGTTTAATAAAATAGTATGTACGAGATCTGTTCAAGATTTAAGCAACAAGTTTAAAAAATAATTTAAACCAGTTTTAAACACAGCACAACTAAGAATGAGATGAGAAAATGTAGAAGGCTTCTGTTCACAATTTTTTACATGGTAAAACCTCACCAATTGAGGAAACATCCACGACTCCCTCTACGGAGTAAAATAAAAAAAATCCACTAAAACAAATATATGAGTTACAAGCTATATAACTAACATGCAAACAACTCAGACCTATATAAGTTTAGGAATGTACCCTCTGGTGTCCTTAAACTTCTCTGCAGTTCTGATTATAGATGTAGTTCTCCCAGTTTGTCAACTTTTGATTTGTTCCATCACTTTACGTCGACTTATGTTCTCAAGATCTTATCACCAACACTTTTCGTGTTGTAGGGTGTAAGTGTTTATGAAGGTGCTCTCTAACACATGCATGCACACACACACAGACTTATTAAGTACAAATAGTCCTAACAAATTACAGTTTATACTATGTGCAGTGATCTTTTCTTTTTCTTTCTTCTTAGAAAACTTTGAACCTTTTTGGCCTTTCAAACTATCCCAGAATCCACGGATACCTTGCTAGGAAGACAGACAAGGTCTTAATCAATCTCAGAATTTAAAAAAAAATATTTTTGAGATTGAAAACCTCCAAGTGAGATTCCAAACTAGGTTAAAGGTTTAGTTTACAAGAACAAGAAACAGAAAGCATTTATTGTTGATTTCAAAGTAAGAAAATGTTTTAGAGAAAACAATCAACAATATATATCTCAAGATGAGAAATAAAATGAAACTAAGTGTAATGTAACATGAATAACTCAGATCTGAGATTTCAATGGAAACAGAATCAAGATCTAAGTAGAAGTCTAAGTTGGAAACAAGATCTCACGAACACAAGGTTACAGCAACAAAAATAACTCGACTCAAACTCACAAACACTCAAGAACACACATGATGGTGTTTTTGGTTATGGTGTTGTGAAGAAGTGTTTGGGTTAGGTTTGAAGAGGATTTGGACGAAGTTAGGGTTTCTAACTTTCTTCTCTCTTTGCTTTCTCTCTTCTCTCTCTACTCTCTTCTCTCTCAAAACTTGAGGAAAATGAAAATGGCAAAAATCTTGGAAGTCTGAGAGAAGGCCCCTTTTTATAGGGTGAGAGGAAAGTTCGAGAAATCTGATCCAAACCAAGGGCTGCGATTGATTCAAATAAGATTGACTTGAATCTAAAGGCTCACACCAGGCGGTGCTTAAACGAGCGCTGATTGGCTTAAAAAGATACACGGGGATCCATCAAGGCAACATGCAAACCGTTCATAAGAAATGATCCAAGGGCTGATAACACACGCGACTAATGTCTCTGTAAAGAAACCCAGTTTTAACCAATCAGAGGCAGACAGGTGTTGGCCAGATATGGGATGTTAAACGCGCGTCAAAAATAATTACAAAGCCTACCCTGAAGTCTCTGCCGCTTTCGGATTCTACCCAAGGTAACATTAGGCCATAAAATACAACAATTCATATTTGGAGATTGACCCCAAAAACTTTTTAAAACAAGTTTTAATTATTAAAAACATGATTTAAAAATGTTTAAAAAATCCCCAAAAATTATTAAAAATCAAACTTAGGGATTTAAACACACACAACACATGTACACACATGATTATGCAATATGAAATGCAAGAATTGAATTCGAAGTGTGTGAGTGTTGACAATAGTCTCTTGATCAAAGCAAGAAAGAGAGATGAATAGGCATAGCAATTCTGAGGCTCTTTGGTTTCTAGGTAGACACAATTTTGTCACAATTTCCAAACTAGATGAGCACTTATACAGTATAGACTCAAGTGAGTCAAATGTATAAGGGCTTCAATCTCCCCCTTTGGAAATATGAGACAAAATCTCCTTTGAGTCATCTTGGACTCGGAGGGCAAGAAAAAAAATAAGAAAAACTTATTCCTATCATAATTCTACCTACCCAAATCCTAGAAAAAAAATACATAACTCAACTAAGTACATTTGAATACCCTATTACAACTGTTGAGAGTAACTGTACAACAAGAACCAGCAATAATTCAATAAGATCAAGCTATTTAGAATATGCAAGATTTGAATAGACTCAAATTTCTCCCCCATTTTGTCTCAAATGGACAAAGGAAAAAAAACTTACATAAACAGCAAAAAGATTAGGCAGCATAAACCATACCAATAGATTTACGTAATGAAATGAATCTATTATAATCTAGAGGTTTGGTAAACATATCTGCGAGTTGTAGATCAGTAGGAAGATAATTGATTTCTAACTCCTTAGATTCAACTAATTCACGTATAAAATAATGTCTTATTTTAATATGCTTTGTTCGCGAGTGTTGAACAGGATTTTTAGAAATATTAATCGCACTTTGATTATCACAATAGAGATGTAATTGGTTTTCTTTAATACCATAATCACTTAGCATTTGTTTAAGCCACATTAATTGAGCACAACAGCTGCCAGCGGCTATATATTCAGATTCAGTTGTTGAGAGTGATGTGCAGTTTTGTTTTTTACTTCTCTATCCTACCAAGTTATTACCTATATAATAACATGCTCCTGAAGTGCTTTTACTATCATCAGTACACCCAGCCCAGTCAGCATTAGTGTACCCAATTATAGTGCTTGGTGTGTCATTAGTGTACCAAAGACCTAGATTTAGAGTGCCATTTACATATTTGATGATACGTTTAACAGCATTCAAGTGGCTCTCTTTAGGATTACTTTGATATCTAGCACATACACACATAACATACATAATATCAGGACGTGAGGCAGTAAGATATAGTAAAGTGCCTATCATACTACGATATAGAGTAGGATCTACAGATGGTCCATTTTCATCTTTAAAAAGTTTTAGCGTAGTACTCATGGGTGTTTTGGCATTTTTAGCACTCTCAAGACCGAATTTCTTAACGATCTCTAAAGTGTACTTAGATTGCGAAACAAATAATCCTTCTGGATTTTGTTTGACTTGGAGACCTAGGAAGAACTGTAACTCCCCCATAAGAGACATTTGAAATTCCTTACTCATAATTTCAGAAAAGGATTTTACTTCTGAGGAAGAAGTTGATCCAAATATAATATCGTCTACATAAACTTGAGCAATCGTAATGTGTTTGTCAAAATGTTTGATAAATAAAGTTTGGTCATTTCCACCTCTTTTGAAACCTTTATCCAAAAGAAAATTGGAAAGTCGCTCATACCAAGCTCTAGGAGCTTGTTTAAGGCCATATAAAGCCTTTTTCAGACGAAATACATGATTAGGATATTTAGGGTCAATGAAACTTTAGGTTGTTCTACATAGGTTTCCTCAGCCAGTATTCCATTAAGGAACGCAGATTTGACATCCATTTGATATAATGTAAAATGCATAAGACAAGCTATAGCGAAAAGTAAACGAACTGATTCTAAACGAGCAACAGGGGCAAAGGTCTCGTTAAAATCAATTCCTTCTATTTGGGAGTATCCTTGAGCAACTAATCTAGCTTTATTTCTAATTATTATCCCATTTTCATCAGTTTTATTTTTGAAAATCCAACGAGTACCAACAACCTTTTTGTGATCAGGACGTGGAACAAGATACCATACATCATGAATGACAAATTGTAAAAGTTCATCCTGCATAGAAGAAATCCAGTGAGAGTCATTCAATGCTTCATTTACATTCTTTGGTTCCACAAGTGAAACAAAACATGCATAATTTCTAAGTTGGGATCTTGTACGCACTGGCTCACTAGGGTTGCCAACAATGTTGTTTATGGGATGATCTTTAGAAACCCAGTTAGGTACTTCAGGTGTCTCAATAGGTAATGAATTATCTATTTCAGAAGGGTCATTTTCTAAAATATTTGAAGACTCTTCTTCAATAGGTAATTCACCTGTCTTGCTTTCTACAGTAGTGTCACTAACAATTACATTTATTGATTCCATCATGGTTTTAGTACGAAGATAAACACTCGATAATCTCTACTGTTAGGCGAGTATCCTAAAAATAAGGCTTTATCTCCCTGGCTCTCAAATTTAGATAAGTGTTCCCTATCTTTGCATACATAACAAGTACTGCCAAAGGTTATAAGGTATTTGAGATTAGGCTTCTTATTGTACCAAAGTTCATAAGGGGTTTGTTTGGAATTCTTTCTAAGATAGACCCTATTAATGATATGACACGCAGTACGAATAGATTCTCCCAAAAATATTTAGGTAAATTCTTAGCATGTAACATGACACGTGCCATCTCTTGCAAGGTACGATTCTTTCTCTCGTCAATACCATTTTGTTGAGGAGTTGGGAGCACTGAACTCGTGTTTGTAACCATTATAGTCACAGTATTCTACAATACCGGTGTCTTTGAATTCACCACCTCTATCACTACAGATACGATTTACTTGAATGTCCTTTTCATTTTCAATCCTAAGAAGAATTTTTAGGAAGGTTTGAAAAGTGTCAGACTTTTGTTTTAGAAAGGCTACCCAAGTAAATCTAGTGAAGTCATCAACCATAACTAGGATATAACTGTGTCCACAAAGGCTAACAGTTTGGGAAGGACCCATTAGGTCCATATGGATGAGTTCTAAGGGATTAGAGGTGAGAATGTCTTTGACTTTCTTATGAGGGGCCTTAACAATTTTACCTTCTTAACAGGAACCACAAACAATATTATGAATGGGTTTAATTTTTGGAATTCCTCTTACATGTCATGAGTAGACAATTTACATAGATTATCGTAATTAATGTGACCCATTCTGTTATGCCATATCTCGTTGTCATCCATTCTGGCAACATTACAAATTTCAGAATTGTTCTTGACAGTATAACAGTTGTCAGGAGTTCTGAATCCAGTAATTATGCATTCACCTTTTTCATTTAAAATCTTGCAATTGTTCTTTCAAAAGGTAACAGTATGGTCTGAGTCCCAAAATTGTGAAATGCTAAGTAAGTTGGCTTTTAGACCTTTAACTAGAAGAACATCTTTAAGAATAGGAAGCCCATGTTCTTGGAGAGTTCCTTTGCCTATGATTTGAGATGAAGCTCCATCACCAAAAATGACTTTACCACCAGCAAATTTTATTTTGTTTAAAAGTTTAGATTCATCTCCAGTCATGTGCTTAGAACATCCCGAATCAAAATACCAACCAGATGATGTGTGTTCGGCTTTTAAAGCAGTAACAACAACATTACACTTCATCTGAGGTAATAGATCATCTTTTCTAATCCAAATAGCTCCAGTTTTCATCTTGCGCTTATTAGCTCTCAACTCATAAAATTTACGAGCATTAGATTTTTGCTGAAAAATGTTTTGCACATGATTTTGAATTTTGTGAAAGACTTGAGCATTTGATTTAGGAAAGTGCTTAGGATTCCTTCTAGGAAATGTTCTTTTAGGTTTGGTCTTTCTCTTTCTATAGTTAGAGTTTTTTCAGGCTATCTAGGAAGTATATAATTGTTTCGACTCCTCCTAGAATAGTTAAAGTTCTGGTAAGTACGAGGATTATAGATAGGTTTGACAAGTCTCCTAGCATATCAACCATCGAAAGAGTGACCATATATGTCACAGTAGGATCAATAAATATTGCTCAAGATGGGAGTCTCCTTAGGAAAGTCTCTAAATAAAGGTTTAATAGAGTTTTGAGGTTGAACTCTATTTCTAGGTGGTACAGGTTTGAATGCAGACTCACTCTTCCTAATAGAAGGACAGACGTATTTAGCCTTAGGTGAACTTTTAATCTTAGAGCAACTTGATTCCCCAATGTTAAAACTTTGATTTTTCGAATCAAACTCAGTTTTTATGAAATGAAAATCTGGGCAAGTTTCAATAGGTCTTTTGCCTCCTGACACAAACTTGATAGGTTCAAAATGTTTTGTTTGTGTTTTCAAATTGGGACAAAATCCTATACCAGTTTGATCATCAGAATTGGTTTTAGATTCAGCAACAAATTCATCAAAACAGTTAGAATTATTTTTAAATTTTGTAAATTTTTTTAAAACAGTTGTTGTCTTTTCTTTGGTTTGTTCCAATTCTAACAATGTCCCTTTGTACTTTTTGTCCACAATTTCAATAGTTTCAGTCAAATTTTTCAGTTTTTCATCAAAAACTTTAATTTCACTTTCATGAGTTAAACATTGGGTAGTGTACTCTTCAGCATTCAATTTAACCATCAGGCTTAGATCTTCCAATTTCTTGGTAAGATCTTTAACAGTCTTTTCTAGTCTAGAGCTTTTCTTGAGAGTCTTAGTGTAAAGTGTGTGAATGTCTGGGAGGTCTTCATTGTCCGAATCACTAAGTGTGGTGTGTGGAGTGACCCCTAACGATTCATTTGTAATACTCACACACCCATTGACATCGTCATTATCGGCATCCCTTTGACTCACACACCCCGAAGTAGAAGATGCAACATTCTCAGTAATCAAAGCATCTAAACCAGTAATAACCACATTCGAATTATCAGTCATAGAGTTATTTGGTTCATCATAATTAACAAACATAGGCATATCATCATTATAAATAATCTTAGCAAAGAAGGACATGCAAGGATCAAAAGCATATGATGACTCAGGTTCCTCATTTTCAGAGTCACTTGAATCATCCCATGTTTTGCAGATGTTAGCTCTAGTGTGTTTGTTTTGAGTGTTCAAATTAACTCTACAATCTTGTACAATATGTCCCAATTTTCCACATTTATAGCATTCAGTCTTCTTAAGGTCTCTATTAGGTCTAGCGTGAGAGTCCTTGTGATTTTTGTCATTGTTTTTCTCATGAGGTCTGTGACTAGAGGGAGTTGGATAATTTGACTTGCCTTGTTTATTTGCCACTTTATTTCTAAACTTAATGATTTTCTTGAATTGTTTAGTCATTAAGGAAATCTAATTGTCCAAACTCTCTATATCACAGTCCTCATCAGATTCAACAATGGAAGTATTAAACTCAGGTTTAATCAATTTAGAAGAAAAGCTTAGACTGGAACTAGTCTGTTTCCTATGGGACTGGGTTAATTGTTTCTTAAATTCCAATTCCATTTCCACAGTTCTTAATTTACTACTAAGTAATTCAGGAGTGAGATTTATATCACACATTTCCTCAATAGCATATCTTTTGTTGTCAAACTTCTGTGGTAATGATCTCAGAATTTTAGATACAATTTCTTGTCTATCATAGGTTATCCCATTAGCATGCATTTTGGTCACAATATCAGTCAGGTTCATATAGAAGTCATCAAATGATTCAGTTTCAGACATAATTAAGGAGTTATACTGCTCGATAAGCATTTGGGTTTTAACAGCCTTAACTCTAGTGTCTCCTTCATGTGCAGTGACTAAGGTGTCCCAAGCTTCCTTAGAAGTGGTACAGGATGAGATTCTTTTGAACTCATGTTCATTTATAGACATAAATATAGCATTCTTTCCTTTATTGTTATTTCGAGAAACTTGTTTCTCTTCTTGAGTGAACTCACTTAGAGCTTTCTTAACCCTCTCATTACTTCCTTTGTTGGCTGGTTTAGTAGGAAAAGTATAACCATTTTCAACAATGTCCCAGACATCATCTCCCAAAGTTCCTTGAATGAAAGCAATCATCCTTACTTTCCAGTAAGCAAAATTGGTTCCATCAAAGATTGGAGGTCTGGTCAAGTTACCAAATCTTTCATTTTTCTCGTCCATATTTGATTTTCAGAAAATAATTTCAGAAACACAGGATCTTTTAAAATCAGTTTACAAAGCTCTGATACCAATTGAAAAATGCGTTACTAAAGCCGTTTATGAAAATAAACTATTTAAGTAACTCCGAGTTATTTTTTGAAGAAACTCTTTTCTTAAATAAAAAAGGATTAATCAAAAGATGTGTTTAATAAAATAGTATGTACGAGATCTGTTCAAGATTTAAGCAACAAGTTTAAAAAATAATTTAAACCAGTTTTAAACACAGCACAACCAATAATGAGATGAGAAAATGTAGAAGGCTTCTGTTCACAATTTTTTGTGTGGTAAAACCTCACCAATTGAGGAAACATCCACGACTCCCTCTACGGAGTAAAATAAAAAAAATCCACTAAAACAAATATATGAGTTACAAACTATATAACTAACATGAAAACAACTCAGACCTATATAAGTTTAGGAATGTACCCTCTTGTGTCCTTAAACTTCTCTGCAGTTCTGATTGTAGATGTAGTTCTCCCAGTTTGTCAACTTTTGATTTGTTCCAGCACTTTACGTCAACTTATGTTCTCAAGATCTTATCACAAACACTTTTCGTGTTGTAGGGTGTAAGTGTTTGTGAAGGTGCTCTCTAACACATGCATGCACACACACACACACACACTTATTAAGTACAAACAGTCCTAACAAATTACAGTTTACACCATATGCAGTGATCTTTTCTTTTTCTTTCTTCTTAGAAAACTTTGAACCCTTTTAACCTTTCAAACTATCCCAGAATCCACGGATACCTTGCTAGGAAGACAGACAAGGTCTTAATCAATCTCAGAATTTAAAACAAAATCTTTTTGAGATTGAAAACCTCCAAGTGAGATTCCAAACTATGTCAAAGGTTTAGTTTACAAGAACAAGAAAGAGAAAGCATTTATTGTTGATTTCAAAGTAAGAAAATGTTTTAGATAAAATATTCAACAATATATTTATCAAGATGAGAAATAAAATGAAACTAAGTGTAATGTTACATGAATAACTAAGATATGATATTTCTAAGGAAACAGAAACAAGATCTAAGTAGAAGTCTAAGTTGGAAACAAGATCTCACGAACACAAGGTTACAGCAACAAAAATAACTCAACTCAAACTCACAAACACTCAAGAACACACAGGATGGTGTTTTTGGCTATGGTGTTTTGAAGAAGTGTTTGGGTTAGGTTTGAAGAGGATTTGGACGAAGTTAGGGTTTCTAACTTTCTTCTCTCTCTGGTTTCTCTCTTCTCTCTCTACTCTCGTCTCTCTTCTCTCTTCTCTCTCAAAACTTGAGGAAAATGAAAATGGCAAAAATCTTCGAAGTCTGAGAGAAGGCCCCTTTTTATAGGGTGAGAGGAAAGTTCGAGAAATCTGATCCAAACCAAGGGCTGAGATTGAGTCAAATAAGATTGACTTGAATCTAAAGGCTCACACCAGGCGGTGCTTAAACGAGCACTGATTGGCTTAAAAAGATACACGGGGATCCATCAAGGCAACATGCAGACCATTGATAAGAAATGATCCAAGGGATGGTAACACACGCGACTAATGTCTCTGTAAAGAAACACAGTTCTAACCAATCAGAGCCAGATAGGTGTTGGCCAGATATGGGATGTTAAACGCGCGTCAAAAATAATTACAAAGCCTACCCTGAAGTCTCTGCCGCTTTCGGATTCTACCTAAGGTAACATTAGGCCATAAAATACAACAATTCATATTTGGAGATTGACCCCAAAAACTTTTTAAAACAAGTTTTAATTATTAAAAACATGATTTAAAAATGTTTAAAAAATCCCAAAAAATTATTGAAATCAAACTTAGGGATTTAAACACACACAACACATGTACACACATGATTATGCATTATGACATGCAAGAATTGAATTCTAAGTGTGTGAGTGTTGGCAATAGTCTCTTGATGAAATCAAGAAAGAGAGATGAATAGGCATAGAAATTCTAAGGCTCTTTGGTTTCTAGGTAGACACAATTTTGTCACAATTTCCAAACTAGATGAGCACTTATACAGTATAGACTCAAGTGAGTCAAATGTATAAGGGCTTCAGAGTTCCACGCCACTTAAAGTAAAGTAATAGCTATGTTTAAGCTAGTTGGGGTAGCTCTCCAGTGGTAGTAGTAAGTTACCATGTCAAAGGAGTGAGATGTTACGATAATTCAAGAATTTTGGGTGCAGTTTTACTGTAAGTTCTTCCTGTCAGCCATGAAGACAGAGATAAGGAGGAGATTTTTGGATATCATGTAGGAGGGTCGAACAGTGGCTAAGTATGAAGAGGAGTTCACTCGCCTAGTGAAATTTGTGAAATATGATGTGAACACTAATGATATAAGGATTCTTAAGTTTTCGACGAGCTTACTTGGAGGATCCCTTAGCATCTCTTGGGGAACCTGACGTTGAGGAATTATAATGATACTATTAACGCTAAATTTATACACTTTTAGGATCATTGCTTCCATTTGAGAGGAGCGAAAAGAATAAAAGAGTTGAGCTAGCAGGGCAAGAGTGGCGACGGCGGTACTAGCGAGGCACCGCAGTAGCAGAATATGCATCAAGAGTGGGATTTCCAGTAGGGGGATTCATCTAAGAGGTCAACGATGAGTAATAGTAGTTATAATAAGGTATAATAGGTCCAACACCATCCTCCTCAGGGATAATAAGGCCAGGGGAATGAAACTAGAGGCCAGTAGGGTCCGGGTTATTTGGTCCAGAGACAAGGGTAGCCTCATTAAGGCCAGTAGGCCATAGGCTGAAATATTTTTTGGGGACATGTTTCGTATGTGGAGAGGAGGGACACATACGGAGTGTATGCTCGAATAGTTTTAAGGTCAACAGCAGGATGCCTAGTAGGGGCCGTAACTACCGCAGTTTGTAGCCCCACCAGAATTTTCAGCATTATCGCCTCCACAGGAGCAAATTCCATTTGGGCGTGTTTATAATGTCCGTGAGCCAGTTTTTCTAGCAGCGTAGCTCGCAGTTGAGGGTATATTTCCTATCCATGGGAAAATAAAGCAGGTATTATTTTACAGGGGAGCGTCACACTCTTTTGTTAGAACTAGATTCACTCGGGAGATGGATTTAATGGATACAACGTATGATATTATTATGATTGTAGATTCCCCATGGTCTCTCATTCATTCCCTCTGTAAGGGAGTGGGTATGGACATTAGGAGGTTATGCTTAGTAGTGAATTTTCTAGTTTTAAAAATGTACAACTACGATATTATTCTAGGTATGGACTGGATTGTTATGGTGGAACTATCATTTTTTTATTCCAGGGCAAGATATGTTTCTTGTGGCCTTGCCTTGTCTTGAGGGAGGGTCGAGCACAAATTTATATTACATTGAGGAGGAGAATTATAAGGGTATTTTCATCTCGCTAGATTCGATCCTTGTAGTTAGGGACTTTGTGGATGTATTTCAGGAGATACCAGGGTTACCACCGAGTCAAGAGATTGAGTTTGTGATCGACTTAGCACCGAGAACTAGGCTGATAGTGCGTGCGCCGTATCGTATGGCTCCTTTAAAGATGTGGGAGTTGAGAGATTGTATTTAACAACTTTGGGGTGCCAGTACTATTTGTGAATAAGAAAGATAGCTCATTGAGGTTGCATATCAACTACCGAGAGTTGAACAAGTTCATAATTTAGAATAATTATTTGTTGTCACATATCGATGACTTGATTGATTAGTTGAGAGGATCAACCTACTTTTCAAAGATTGATTTGAGATAAGGGTACCCTCATTTACGTATCAGGGAGCTAGATGTCCCTACTAATGCATTTTTTATAAGATACATGTCTTACGAGTTTAGGGTTATGCTGTTTGGGCTAACTAACACACCGAAGATTTTGATAGATTTTATGAACAGAGTGTTTTGGGATTTCTTAGATCATTTTTTCATTGTCTTCATTAATGACATCTTGATTTATTCTCGAACAAAAGGAGATCAAGAAGAGAACTTACATATGTTTCTTCAAACTTCGCAAGACCATTAGTTGTCTGCTAAATTCGAGAAGTATGGATCCGAGTAGGGTGTTAGTAGTGAGGGAGTGGGTCCATACCATGACACCAATGGAGGTTTGTAGTTTTTTGGACTTAGCAAGTTACTACCTCCAATTTATTAAAGGTTATTCGAAGATTATGGGTCCCGTGATGAATTGAACTCGTACGGTAGTACATTTTGTTTTCGATGATCACTGTTAGTTAACTTTTGATGAGATAAAGGATAAGTTGACTTTAACACCAGTGCTCACATTACCTAGGGGAGGAGTGGAGTAATTTATTTTTAGCGATGCATCCTTATAGGGACTTGAGGGAGTTCTACAACATGATGAATTCTCCTAAGATAAACCCCTATGAGAAGAGCTATCCCACTCATGATTTGGAGTTAGTGGAAGTTATTTTTGCCTCAAGGATTTAGATTCAATACTTATTAGCGGAGAAGTTTCGGTTATTCATGGACCACAAGTCACTATAGTATCTTTTCATGCAAAAGGAGTTGAATATAAGGCAGCATAGATGGCTTGACTTCATGAAAATTATCAGTTCAATATTTAGTATCATCTGGAAAAGTCTAACATGGTGACAGATGCATTGAGTCATATGCCTATAGGGATGTTGACAATAGTTTGGAAGGATAAGTGGGATGATCTTCGCCAAGGGGAGTTAGTCCAGGCTAACATAGTTGTGACAATCGTCACACCTAAGATTATTTTTAGGGTTGTGAAGGCACAAGTAGGGGATCCTTATTCTCGGGAGAGGATACATCAGTTATTGGCAGGTAGAGAAGAGTTCTACTTAGTCAGTTTTGAGGGTGGCTTACTATTCAATGGGAGGTTAATTTCCCCAGACTATGAGAACCTATAGTGTGCAGTTATGGAGGAGGAACAATTCTCGGTGCATCCAGGAGAGGATAAGATGTACCAGGATATAAGGATGCAATATTAGTGGGTCGGTATAAAGTGGGATATAGATGAGTTTGTCTCCAGGTGAACCACTTGTAAGATGATGAAGGTTGATCATCAGAGACCAACTAGGATTTAGAATCCATTGGTGATTACGGTATGGAAGTGGAGAATATATCAATATATCGATGGACTTTATCACAGGGCTACCGACATCACGGAGGCATCACGATTCCATCTGGGTTATTGTGGACCATTTAACTAAGGTAGCTCATTTCTTACCAGTTCAGGTGGATTACATGACAGGGCAGTATGCCCAACTTTTAATTACAGACATAATGAGACTACATAGAGTGCCTCTCAATAATGTTTCGAATTGGGATAAGATCTTTATGTTCCACTTCAGGCAGAGTTTTTAAGAGGCGATAAAGACAAAGTTTTATTTGAGCACGGTATATAATGCGCATACCGATGGGTATTTGGAGAGGGCGAATCATATGTTTAAGGATATCTCGAGGATGTGTATTCTAGATTTTAAGGGTATTCAGGAGTAGTACATACCATTGCTAGAGTTTGCATATAATAACTCATATTAGTTTCCTATTGGTATCGCACCTTTTGAGGCTTTGTATGGGAGACCTTGTACTTCCCCCTAATGTTAGTTAGAGGTGGGGGACAGTAAGCTTCTCAGGTAGGATATGATTCAGGATACGCCAGAAATGATTGAGTTAATCAAGATTCATATTTGGGTAGCTCAGGGCCTTCAAAAGAGTTACGCCAATGCGAATCGGAGATTTTTGGAGTTCAACATGGGTGATAAGGTGCTGTTACGGGTATCTCTAATGAAGGGAGTGATTTTGTTAGGGAATAATAGGGAGTTGGAACCTAGCTATGTTGGACTCTTTCCTATCATCGAGAGGGTAGGTCCGGTTGCGTACTGGCTTGCTTTACCGGAGCATTTGCAGTGGATTCACAATATGTTCCATGTGTCATCATTGAGGAAGTATCTCAGGGATGCCATGGCTTACTAATTTATTGCATTGTAGGAGATAGGCTTCAAACATGACATTTCTTATGAGGAGAGACATGTTGTCATTGTGGGTCGCAACAAGCGGAAGCTTCGGTCCAAGATGGTACCATTAGTGCGTATACAGTGAGGACACCATAATGTCGTCGTGTCGACGTGAGAGTGTGAGGATGACATGTGAGAAAAGTATCCAGAGCTCTTTAGGGAATTTAATTTCAAATTTCGGGGACGAAATTTTGTTATTAGGGGGAGAATGTAATACCCCGTACTTTTTTGAGTATTTTATTTCGACGTGTTCATGGATTTATTAATTTAATTGGGGAAATGAAATTGGTTTCGATAAATATTAATTGGCGAGTTAAGGATTAATATATATCATTATTATTATTTATTTGTTTATAATAATTAAATAGAAATGTGAATTGTTATATGTCTTCTATGAGTGAAAAGCAACAAATTATTATATTATGTCGATAGAGAGTTAAATCGGTGAATTTAAATAGTTGTGGTCGATGCATACTATACACACATGTCAGGCCCGATTAATGAGATGATAGAATATTTTTAGTTGGGTGACTTGGATGACCTTTTTTAGTGCACTGGTGATCCAGAATTGGTCTAAATAGTCCAAAATAGGTACCCAGAGGTTCTAGGTGGGTTTTAGGGGCTTTTTAGACATAGTCGGGCATGTATGGGGGTATGGTTGTATTTTTACCCTTAGGAATACACTTAAAAACTGGATTATGCTGTAATTAAGGAGTATTTAAGGATTAAGAAGGTGGATGATAGCTTCATTCTAGCCTCTTCATATTTTTAATTAAGGGAGGGATTGAGAGAAGAGAAAAAGAGAAGAAAAGAGAGAAGAGAAGTTGGAGAAGAGAAGAAGAACATCTCCGAATTCTAATCATCTCTATGAGTCGAGAACTAGGATTCAAATCCAAAAGGCAAGTGCTTAGTTACTTTAGATTTCAATTTACAGTATCTAAGTATGATCGTAATAAATTAGTAGCAAAAATTTAGAAATTAAAAGATGAAATCTTTGGGGATTAATTAAATGGGGTTGGGTTTTGTTTAACCTCTGATCGTATTTGATGAATGATAATGAATAAGTGATAAATTTGTAATATTAATTTGGGTTTATGATTATGAATATGAGAATTATAAGGTGTTAGAATCAATAAACTTCAAGGTTTGATAAATTTTGAGTTGCATGAATTGATTAGTGTTTAGGAATCCTTGTGCTTTGATGATGGATTCAGGTGTATTTCGGAGTTAGAATACTTTTGAGTTTGTTATATGTTGATGTGGGATGTCAATTTTTGATTTTGGGAGGCTTGAGACCTCAATTGAAGGGTTTAAGATGTGAAAACTCCAGAAAAAGATGATCGACAGCCCAACAAACAGAAACAGTTCACTTGGGGAGTGAATCGATTAGATCAAGCGAACCAATTATATCTGCCAAGAAAACTAGTTGGTTTGCTGGCTTGTTTAGAATATTTTTACATGGTTTTTGACCCGCTATCATTTTGTAAATGGAAATATGAGATTCCGGGAAAGACTAGGACAATTGGGGAACATTTCTAGAGGTTGGTATGTGTGTTAGGCCAACGGTTAGATGGGTTCTAGTGAGATGAATCAAGCTACAAGTGAGTGAACACTTAAATTATAAATCGAAAAGTCGGTTTCAACTTCGAGATTGGTTAACTAGTATGCTGTGGGAATTTCATACATCGTTAAGTACTATATATATACACATATATGTATTGTGGGGTTACTCATATATATATATATATATATATGTGTGTGTGTGTGTGTGTGTGTGTGTGTGTGTGTGTGTGTGTGTTATTGTTGCTTATTTTTTTTAATATACCTACTCGGTAGTACTATCGTTAGGAGGTTGCGCGCAATGGGTATTCCACCCTGGCATTGATCATCGGGTGTTGGATTGATTCCCCAGGACATAGTATTTTTACATGGACACTATCCACTTGGGAGGATATGTGTTATTTTGGAGACCGGTTGGGTGCGATGTGGTATGGTTGCTACTCCCGGATGTATGCTTATAACTGCCTCCATTTTTTTGTGTTTACATTTAGGTTTGTTGGTGAGATTACAAAGTTGTGGTATGTGATATACATGGATTTCGATAAAACACGAGGGATGCATTCTCGAGGTCCAAGATCTGGGCATGTGGTATGCACATATATAGCCGGTTATATATATATATATATATGAGATATTGTGTGGGTATCCATTTATGTTTTTGCTTATTAGTTCTATTGTCATTTTATTTTTTGTATGTTCATACTGGTTATATATATTTATTTCGATAGTGATACTAAGAATGACATCATATTTGATTCCCGTTTAATTTTAATAAAGGCCTAAGCAAGAGGTATTAGAATAGGTGGAGTGTCATACCCACGTTCAATCTTTCATGGGACAAACTATCCCTATTGGAAGGCACATATGTGATTTTTTTTAAATCAATCTACGAGAACGTTTGGAACTCAATTGATTATAAGTCGAATAATGTTCTGAACACGCTCAACTTTTAGACAACGGCTGAAAAGATTTCCATAACTTTCAATTCCAAGGGTGTAAACACTATCTTTTTTGTTGTGATCACCGAAAATATTAGAAGAATTAATACTTGCGGGAGAACATAGGATGCTTAGGACATTTAGAGATCCATACACAAGGGTACAGTTACTATTAAGATTTACAAGTTAGAGAATCTGACGGCTATGTTTGAGATGATTAAGATATTATAGAATGACTCTTTTGATGAGTTCTATGCCACGTTATCGAATATTGTAAATTTCTCTTTTAACTTAGGTGAGCTTATCCCCTAGCCTAAAGTTGTTGAAAAAATATTAAGGTCATTGCCTGAAAGATTTAATGCCAAAGTCATGGTCCTACGTTACCTAGGTGGTGTCGACACTATGAGAGTCCAAGAACTTTTAGGTGACCTTTAAACCGATGAGATGAACATGTGTCCTCCAAAGAAAAAAGATAAGGGTACTTTTTAAAAGCCCAAAATAGGATGTGACAGATTTCGATAGTGACGATGAGCTTGATGCTGAAGAGATATCTAGGTTTTCTAGGAAGTTTAAGAAGTTTCTTAAGATTAGAGAAGTGAAGAGTGTTTAAAAGAAACCTAAGAACTTTATTCATCGTGAAAGGTAGAAGAAGGATGGTCCTAAGAAGGTGGATGATCGGGACAAGTTCTTTGAATGACAATGTTTTAATAATTATTCTCATGAATCTCACACTAGAATATAGAAGGATGAATAGAAGCCGAAGGTATATAACTCCCCCATTGAGCGTAACTACACCGTGTTCATGGCCTAGATGAAAAGTCTTCCCCCGATAAAGATAATTATGTGCATGATCGTTCGGAGGTCTAGCCATTTGATTCTAAAGCTAGTGAAGAGGAGAGTGTTGATAATGATGATGATGATGATGAATAATAATAATAATAATAATAATAATAATAATAATAATAATAATAATAATAATAATAATAATAATAATAATAATAATAATAATAATAATAATAATAATAATAATAATAATAATAATAATAATAATAATAAGAAGAAGAAGAAGAAGAAGAAGAAGAAGAAGAAGAAGAAGAAGAAGAAGAGGAGGAGGAGGAGGAGGAGGAGGGGAGGAGAAGGAGGAGAAGGAGGAGGAAAATGAGTTTAAGGCGGCCTTCCATGAGTTTTACAATGATTCATTGAAGTTAAAAAATATAATATCACATTTAGAAGCTAACATGAAAGAATGATCCATGTTAATAATGATTTAAATTGATTGAAGATATTAGGGAACGTAAAAATACTCTGATACAGAAGATTGAGTGAGTAGTTTTAAATAAGGAGTTCCTTGATTTTGAAGAGTCAAAGTGATTTCTTAAGTCTAGGATAAAGGAGTTAGAGGAGAATTTGAGAGACTCAAGTCATGTAAAATTTTGTTGGGAATATAGGTCAGGGAAGCTAGAGAAGATTTTAGGCACTATCCGCATCAAAGATGACAAATTTGGAATTGGGTTTGATGATAACGATACTTACGCTGATAAATCCAATACCTATGTTTGAGAGAGTCGACCATATCTAGGGACGTTAGAAAAGGTCAACCTAAGGGTAACATTCCTCTTTTCTAAACTTGCACACATTGCGGTAGGAAATGTCACTTTCGGTGCTTTTGTTATGATATTAGAAATAGTCTTAGGAAGTATAAGACTAGTGTCACTAAGGTTATCCAAGTCCAAGTTCATCACGTTTCCCCGATGTGAGTTAGGAGATCCGATTTGGAGGATCTTAATGTTAGGCTTGTAGACTCTCGCATGCTATCACATGATTCTTCACATGCTATATCTTTTAAGTGATTGTGGTTGCATGTTTTTCGTACACTAGATTTTGTGTCATCGTATTTGTTATTGCTAGTTGTATAATATGTATTTTTTATTTTGATTTTTTTATTGGGTCTTATTAAAAAAAATACAATAATATTTTGTTTATCTTTTGAGTTGTTTTCTTGTAAATTTTTTTGAAAAACTCATAAGGATTTTGGTTTTTATGTATTTTTAGTTTTACACATTTTGTATAGCATATCAGTGTGTTTGAATTTTATTTGTTTCATATTTCATGTGGATAGGATATATGATTGTTCTTAATCATGCTTGCATGGAGTTATTCAAAATTAATTTGCTTAATGGATTCAATTGGTATATACCTCCACACACACTATTCACAAGCTCTTTTAGATTTTAACTACTTATGTTGCATGAGACAATTTATGTGTTCTCTTATCAATCTTGTCATATACATATCTTTTTACTATGGGGAATTTGTGAATTTAAGAACCATTTCCCATAAGTTTGATTAAAAAATTAGTGAGAAATGAAAAAAGTCTACGAAAGTAGAAATCTCCTTTTTAGGAAAGGCCACCATTAGCAAGAGACAAAAAGAAAATTAAAGGCAAATGAAAATAAAAATATTGTGAAGGAAAAAGTATATTCGCATTCGTGCTTTAAAATTGTAATATCTTCAAAATATGAGAGAAAAAAATGAATATCTATAATTTTTTAGGGTGTTAAGTTGAGCATCAATAGGTTTTCACAATGAGTCCTTGTGAATCTAATTGTTTAACAATATTGATATAAGAATCAACAAGATTTCTAAGCTAGTGTGTCTTGTCTATATTTATCCTTTATGAGTTCTTTATTTGTCACTTGAGGCTAAACCGAAGATTGATAAGTTAATGCAGTCAAATAGAACTCCTTAGACATTTTTTTGGGTAAGTGGGTCATATTTCTTTTGTTACTAGTTCACGCCCCTTCACTCCATGGAACACTTCTGTTTAGACACATCGGTACTATACGAGTGTGTAAAGCTTATTTGTTTTATGTCTTTTGTGGTTATTTATACCTATATATATTTATGTGCATTATTGGTATGTTAATGAGTACATACATGATAGGTTTGTTTTGAGTCTTTTCATTTAATTTAATCCATGTTTTCCTATGCTTTATATTTGATTTTATTATCATGCCATAATGATCATATTGGTATCTTTTGTTACATGTTTACATTGGTATCTTATGTTTCATTGTTTGGATAATTTGTGCTTGTGTTGCCAAGTTGTTTATCATTGCATTTCACTTAACACCATTTCATGATATTTCTTGTTTTTTTCTTTATGTTTACATGTGTTATATTAAGGGGAAGAAGTTGTTTATAGTGTACAACTTATTCTTTGAATATTACTGAACAAAAAGGGGGGAAAATTATATTTAACTCTTTAACTCACGGGGAGATTTTTACCTTAAGAGAAGACGTTATATCTTGGGTGGAGATTATTAGACGAAGGGGGAGGGTTTTTCATATGTATATTAATATTGTTATATATCCATTTTGCATTTGAAAAGTGTGTTTAAGTGTCCAGGTTTCCAATGATGCGACAAAGTTTCGTAATAGCAAAGATAATCTAATTTGTGTCAGTAATAAAGTTGTACTTTTTCCTTTTGGGGCTGGGATTGAGTCTTAGTGAGATTGACAACCCAATGTATTTTTTCCTTTGAGTTTTATCCTAGAATAGCCAAAGGGGGAGATTTATGAGGACAAATTTTTGAAACGCGTCAATTTTTATGTATTGGATTTATTCCGTGTTTGTACAAAACTTTTTTGAGTCATAGGTTATGATTTGTGTCGTTTACCCTTCAAACCTATAATGTGTGATTGAAGACCGTAACAGCTAAGATAAAACAACACCGCGTACACATCGAGTTTTATGTCGAGTTTCATCTTCAAGATTATAGGGATCTCATTGAAGTATGAATTCATATTTATCTTTGATCCTTGGATTTGAGAGTTGGATGTTTAATTTTCATAATATGTTACGAGGCATTTTTCGTAAAAAGGATTTTTAAGAAAAATTATTTTTTAACTCTGTCGTTCAAACGAGTTTTCTTATGTCATATAAATGAGTTTACAATATTCATTCGAATGAGTTCTAATCAGAAATGGTTTGTTGTTCACACGAAATTCAAAAGAACTTGAAATGAGAATACTCTATTTCAAAAAAGAATTTCGTTCAAAGGTCTTTCGCATAACATTCAAACGAGTTCTATAGGGTCGTTCGATTTGGTGGGATAAAAATCTAATTTGTCTTGTTTAGATATCGTGTTGTTAGGAATGAATTTGGTTGGATCTGATGGTCTTAGAGCCTGATGTTTGATGGCTCAAACTATGCATACTAGAAAATGCGTATGAAATCAGAACTTAAGGCTATAGATGAGCGGTTATGGCAAACAATACTTATTGGTAGGACTCCACCTACTACCTTACTTGGAGATAATTGGATATCAAACCCATAGAATGATGGAGTGAAGCTGAGCATAGGTTTGCGAATTTTAACTCTCGAGGTTGAAATGATCTATTTTATTTTTTCACTCAGGAGGATTTATATCATATTATGACTTGTGAGATGTCAATAGAGGCTTGGTACATACTTCAACTCACTCATGAAGGAACTAGTACTGTCAACGCTTCAAAACTCCAAAACCTCTCCATTCAGTTTGAAACTATTAAGATATTGGAGAGTGAGACCTTTAATGAGTTTTACGCTAGACTTCCCGATATAGTTAACTCGTCTTTTAACTTAGGAGAGATGATACTCAAAAATTGAGTAATCAAGAAAATCTTATGGTCATTGCCTGAAAGATTTAATTCGAAAGTGATAGTTTTGAATTCTATGGTTAATTTGGATTCAATGAAACTCGAAGATCTTGTAAGTGATATTCAAACCTATGATATTGACATGCTTTCTACCAAAAAGACGGAGAAAGATAAGGGCATTACTTTGAAAGTACGGAATGAGGAAACATGAGTCTCGAATGACGACTCTGACATCAAGCCCGATGATGTGGCTATGTTTTCTAAGAAATTTAAAAAAAATCCCAAGTTTAAAAAATTATCGAAAGATGTGAAGATGTTTAAGAAAAATAAGCATAACAAGTTTCATCACGTCCCTAAAAACCGTGATGATAACTTTAAGAGGGAAAAATTGGAAAGATGCTTTTCTTATGAAGGCTATGGCCATAGGACAACTGAGTGTCCCACTAAACTAAGGAAGAAGGGGAAAAAACAATTTTATACAATGCCACCCTTAGTTATAGTGAACCAAAATAGGGACACCGATTCCTTTATTGAGCGCAACTTCACCGCATTTATGGATAGTCATGTTAGTTTTGATGATAAATTTTCTTATGAAGATATTTCTTTACATGAAACTTCTGAGGCCATCATTTGTGAACCGCAAGTGTGTGATTGTAGAGAGAGTGGAGAAGAGAATGAGGATGAAGATAAAGAAGAGGAGGAGATTAAAATCCAAGTTACCTTCTGTGAGCTGCATGTAGAATTGTTGAAATTTAAAATGGCAAACTCAATGTTGGAATCTAGGATGAAAGAATGTGCCGTAAAAAAATATGAGAGTTTTTTTAATTGAAGATCTTAGGGAACTTGAGATGAATCTTTGAGATAAGCTCGCGTATGTTGAGGCTGAGAGAGATAGTGTTCGAGGTTTGATGAAGGATACGAAGAAATAGCTTCTTGAGTTTGAAGAGTCTAGGAATTTACTTGAGTTTAGGATAGTGGATCTTGAATAGAGATTGAGAAACTCGAGTCATATCAAACTTTATTTGGATTATAGGTCAGGAAAACTCAATAAGATGTTAGGCACCATCCAAATCAAAGATGACAAGTATAGCATTGGATTTGATATTTAAAATTCTTCTGCTTTTAAAGTCAAGACCATGATTTTGAGAGAGTTATGAAGCACCTTATACTCTTGACTCACTTGAGTATATAGTGTATAAGTGCTCATCTAGTTTGGAAATAGAAACAAAATTGAGTCACATCCTAGAAACCAAAGAGCCTCAATCCTTCTTTTAATTTTATTCCTCTTGATCTAAGGTATATTTACCAACGCTCACACACATTATTATTGCATTCATACATTACATATTGCATATAATTGGTTATAAGTGTGTTGCGTATATTAATTTCCCTTAATTTGAATTTTAATAAGTTTTTGGGAATTTTTAATGAGTTTTAAAACATTTTTTTTCTAATTTAAAAATGGAATTAAAAGTTTTGGGGTAAAATCTACAATTTTCAATTAATGATTTTATCTTTGGAAGTTCACTAGGGTAGAAACCGAAAGTGATAAAGACTTAAAGGTGTTTGTGTAATTAGTTTCAAAACACGCATTTCAGCCTTCATCTTAGCCTTACACCTGTCAGCCTGGTATCGGTCCGATTTGTGTTTCTTCTATGGGGCATAAGCCTTGCTCATTTTTTTCCCTTGGATTGTTTTAATCTACGATCTGCATGCATTCTGGCTTAATCCCTGTGAATCCTTCCTAAACAAATCAAATGCGTTTTAAACCACCGCTTCTCTTATATCGTTGGATCAAAGTCAACAGCTAAAGACTAAATTATAGACCTTGATTTTGAGCCTCGTTCTCGAACCTTCTCAGCCCCCTATATTAGGAGCCTTACGCTCAGCCATTTAGAAGCTTTTGTCAATTCATTATTTCTAGAGAGAGAGAAGAGAGAAGAGAGAAGAGATAGAGAAACCAGAGAGAGGGAGAGAGAGAGTTAGAAACCCTAACCCTAAATCGTCCAAAACACCTTTCAAACCCTAATCTCTTCAAAACTAGTCATATACCAAACACAACCTTGGGTGTTTGAGAGTTTGAGAGTTGGTTTGTTAAGCTGTTTCGTGCTGTAACCTCTTTGTGTTAAGATCTTATTTCCAACTTAAGCATTAAGCTAGATCTGCGTTTTTTATTCATAAAAATCATAGATCTAACCATTATATGTTACATCACACCTAGATATGCATTTATAGTTTTTCATCTTGAGAAATATATTGTTTATTCTTTTCTGTAAATGTTTTCATACTCAAAATCAACAATAACATTTTCTGTTTCTAGTTCTCTTGAAATAAAACCTTTGACCTAGTTGGAATCGCACTTGGTGATTTTCAATCTCAAAAATATTTTCAAAACCTTGAGATTGATTAAGATCTTGATACGTCTTCTGAGCAAGATAGTCATGGATTCTGGGTTAATATTAAAAGTCAAATAAGGTTCAAAGTTTCCTAAGAAGAGAGAAACAGAAAATCACAGCATATATATCTGATTTATAATTTGCTAGGACTGTTTGTAAAAATAAGCGTTAGTGTGTGCATGAATGTGTTAGATCACCATCACAAACACTTACACACTACAACATTGAAAGTGTTGGTAATAAGATCTTGATAAAAGAGTCGACGTAAAGACTAGAACAAAGAAAAGTTAGCAAACTGGGAGAACAACATCAACAATCAGAACTACAAAAAAGTTATAAGGACACTAGTGGGTACATTCCTAAACTTTTATAGGTCTGATTTGTGTGCATGTGTGTTATATAGTTTGTAACTGCTATATTTGTTTTAGTGGATTTTTCTTTTTACTCCGTAGAGGGAGTCATGGATGTTTCCTCAGTTGGTTGAGGTTTTACCACGTTAAAAATATCTTGTCATTAATATTTCTACATCTCCTCATCCCTTTTTGTTTAGTGTGCCGATTTAAAACCGTTTTAGTTTTGTTTTTCAAAGCTTGTTAACAAATCCTGAACATATCTCGTGCATAATTTTTAAACACATCTTGTGATTAAACTGATTTGATTTCTAGAAAAGAGTTTCTTCAAAAAACAGTTTGAAGTTACTTAAATAGTTTAAGCTTATATTAAACGGCTTTAGTAACAGTTTTTCAATTGGTATCAAAGCTTTAGAAATCCTTTTAAAAGATCTTGTGTTTCGAAAATTGTTTTCTTAAAATCATAACAATGGACGAGAAAAATGAAAGATTTGGAAACTTGAACAGACCCCCACTCTTTGATGGAAACAACTTTGCTTAATGGAAGGTAAGAATGGTTTCTTTCATACAAGGAACCTTGGGAGATGATGTCTGGGATATTTTTGAAAATAGATACTCTTATCCTACTAAACCATCCACTAAAGGAAGTAATGAGAGGGTTAAGAAAGCATTAAGTAAGTTTACACAAGAAGAGAAGCAGACTTCTCGAAAAAATAACAAAGGCAAGAATGCTATCTTTATGTCCATAAATGAACATGAGTTCAAAAGGATCTCATCTTGTGCCACTTCTAAGGAAGCTTGGGATACACTGATCACCGCACATGAGGCTGACACTAGAGTTAAGACTGCTAAAACTCAAATGCTTGTTCAACATTATAACTCACTAATTATGTCTGATTCTGAAACCTTCGATGATTTCTACATGAAATTAACTGACATTGTGACCAAACTGCATGCTAATGGGATAACTTATGACAGATATGAAATTGTATCTAAAATTCTAAGGTCATTACCACAGAAATTTGATAATAAAAGATATGTTATTGAGGAAATGTGTGATCAAAATCTCACTCCTGAGTTACTCAGTAGTAAACTTCAAACTGTAGAAATGGAATTAGAATTTAAGAAACAAATGACCCAGTCCCATAGGAAACAGACTAGTTCCAACTTAAGTTTTTCCTCTAAGTTGTTGAAACCTGAATTTACTATTTCCACAGATGATTCTGATGAGGAATGTGATATAGATAGTTTGGATAATCAAATTGCCTTGATGCCAAAACAATTTAAGAAAATTTTCAAATTTAGAAATAAATTGGCAAACAGACAAGGCAAGCCAAATTATCCAAGTCAGTCTAACTACAAACCTCACGAGAAAGGTCAAGACAAACATCACAAGGACATGAGACCCAACAAAGACTTCAAGAACATTGAGTGTTTTAGATGTGAAAAACTAGGACACATAGCATAAGACTGTAGAGTAAAACTGAAGACTACTAATAAACATACTAGGGCCAATATTTGCAAAACATGGGATGATTCAAGTGATTTTGAGAATGAAGAACCTGAATCTTCTAATGTTTTTGATCCTTGCATGTCTTTTTTTGCTAAGATAATATACAATGATGATATGCCTATGTATGAGAATGATGATAGTAACTCTACTCCTACTATTGTGAATCATGCTACTACTGGCTTAGATGCTTTACTTTCTGAGAATATTATTAGTTCTACCACGGGGTGTGTGAGTTAAAGAGAATGTGATAATGACAATGTCAATGGGTGCGTGAGTTCAAGAAATGAATCCTTAGGGGTCACTTCACACACTGCACTTAGTGACTAAGACGCTGAAGACCTCCCTGACATTCACACACTTTATGCGAAAACTCTCAAGAAAAGCACTAAACTAGAAAAGAGAGTGAAAGATCTCACTAAGAAATTAGAAGACCTAAGTCTGATGGTTAAACTTAACGCTGAAGAGTATACTACCCAATGTCTAACTCATGAAAATGAAATTAAAACTTTTAATCAAAAATTAAAGAATTTGATCGAAGAAAATGATTCCCTGGAGAAAAATTATAAAGGGACATTATTAGAATTTGAACAATCTAAAGAAAAGACAACAACAGTTTTTAAAA
Source organism: Sambucus nigra (assembly GCA_949130495.1). Classification (NCBI taxonomy): domain Eukaryota; kingdom Viridiplantae; phylum Streptophyta; class Magnoliopsida; order Dipsacales; family Adoxaceae; genus Sambucus; species Sambucus nigra. The sequence continues at coordinate 547,697,869 of OX422212.1, read as the reverse complement.
AATTTGCTAAATTTGAAAATAACTCAAACTGTTTTGATGGATTTGTTGCTGATTCCAAAACCAATTCTGATGATCGAACTTGAATAGGATTTTTCCCCAATTTGAAGACTCAAACTAAAACTTTTGAACCAATTAAGTTTGTGTCAGGAGGCAAAAGACCAGTAGAAACTTGTCCAGACTTTCATTCTCTGAAAAATGAGTTTGACAAAAAGCAATCTAAGTTTGATATTGGGGAATAAAGTTACTCTAAGAGTGAAAGTAAACCTAAGACTAAGTATGTCTGCCCCCCTATTAGGAAGAGTGATTCAGTCTTTCAAACTGTACTCCCTAGGAATAAGGTTCAACCTCAAAATCTCATCAAGCCTATGTTTAGAGACTTTCCTAAGGAGACACCATCTGTGAGAAATCTATACTGCTCTTACTGTGATCTATATGGTCATTCCTTTGAAGGATGCTACTCTAGACGTATAGTCAACCCTGTCTTTAAGTGTCCTGTCTATTAAAACTTTAACTATTCTAGGAGAAGCCGTAACAATTATGTTCTTCCTAAACAACTAGAAAAAAACACTAACTATAGAAGGAGAAAGACCAAACCAAAAATATCATTTCCAAGAAGGATTCCTAAACACTTTTCTAAACCAAATTCTCTCACTTTGCATAAAATTCAGCCTCATGCGCAAAAAAATTTCAACAGAAATCTAATGCTCGCAAATTTTTTCAATTAAGAGAAAATAAGCGCAAAATGAAAACAAGAGCTGTTTGGGTTAGAAAAGATGAGCTATTACCACAGATGAAGTGTAATATTGTTATTACTACTTTAAAAGCTAAACAAACTCCATCTGGTTGGTATTTAGACTCTGGATGTTCAAAACACATGACGGGGACGATACCAAACTTTTAAACAAAAACAGCTTTGCTGGAGGAAAAGTTATTTTTGGTGATGGTTTATCATCTCAAATCATTGGTAAAGGAACACTCCAAGAAGAAGGATTACCTTTACTTGGAAATGTTCTTTTAGTAAAAGGTCTTAAGGCAAACCTACTCATATCTCGCAATTTTGTGACTCAAATCATACTATCACCTTTTCAAAGAATAATTGTAAAATTTTAAATGAAAAAGGCGAGTGCATAATTACAGGACTCAGGACTTTGAACAGTTTTTATACTGTTCAAAATAGTTCTGAGGTCTGTAACATTGCCAGAATGGATGACAATGAGATATGGCATAATTGTATGGGTCACATAAATTACGAAAATCTTAGTAGATTGTCCTCACAAGAAATAGTTAGAGGGATACCTAAGATCAAACCTATTTCTAACATTGTCTGTGGTTCTTATCAGGAAGGAAAAATTGTTAAGGCCCCTCATAAGAAAGTCAAAGATATTATTTCCTGTAAACCTTTAGAGCTCATCCATATGGACCTCATGGGTCCTTCTCGAACTGCTAGTCTCTGTTGACACAGTTATATTCTTATTATGGTTGACGACTTCACCAGATTTACTTGGGTAGCCTTCTTAAAACAAAATTCTGACACATTTTAAACCTTTTTGAAGATTTTACTTCGAATTGAAAATAAGAAAGACTCTCAGGTAAATAGGATTCGTAGTGATAGAGGTGGAGAGTTCTTATATACAGGTGTTGTAGAGTATTGTGACTACAATAGTTACAAACATGAATTTAGTGCTCTTAAGACTCGTCAATAGAATGGTATAGCTGAGAGAAAGAATCGTACCCTTCAAGAGATGGCACGTCTTATGATTCATGCCAATACTTTACCTAAGTATTTTTTGGTAGAAGCCATTCGTACTGCGTGTGATATTATTAATAGGGTATATCTTAGAAATAATTCTAAACAAACTCCTTACAAACTTTGGTATGGGAAGAAGCCCAATCTTAAGTATCTTAGAACTTTTGGAAGTACATGTTATGTCTACAAGGATAGAGAACACTTATCCAAATTTGAGACTCGAGGAGATAAAGCCATCTTTCTAGGATATTCTCCCAATAGTAGAGCTTACCGTGTTTATAACCTTTGCACTAAGGCCATAATGGAATCCATAAACGTAATTGTAAGTGACACTACTGTAGAGAGTAAGACTGGAGAACCAACTATTGTGGTTGAGTTTGAAAATATTATAGAAAATGACTCACGAGAAATAGATGATTCTTTACTAATTGAGACACCTGAAGTACCTAATTGGGTTGCTAAAGACCATCCCATAAACAACGTTGTTAGTAATCCCAGTGAACCTGTGCGTATAAGATCATAATTAAGAAAATATGCTCATCATGCATGTTTTGTTTCCCCTTTGGAACCAAAGAATGTTAATGATGCATTGAGTGATCTCATTGGATTTCTGCAATGCAGGATGAACTTCTTCAATTTGTCATTCATGATGTTTGGTATCTTGTACCTAGGCCTGATCATAAAAAGGTTATTGGCACACGTTGGATATTTAAAAATAAATCTGATGAAAGTGGGATAGTCATTAGAAGCAAAGCCAGATTAGTTTCTCAAGGATACTCTCAAATAGAGGGAATAGATTTTAACGAGACTTTTGCTCCCTTCACTCGATTAGAATCTGTTCGTCTTCTCTTTGCCATAGCTTGCTACTTACATTTTTCGCTTTACCAAATGGATGTCAAATCTGCCTTACTTAATAGAATATTGACCGAGGAGACCTATGTAGAACAACCAAAAGGGTTCATTGACCCTAAATATCCAAATTATGTCTTTCGTCTGAAGAAGGCTTTGTATGGCCTAAAATAAGCGCCAAGAGCCTAGTATGAGCGCCTTTCCAACTTTCTCTTAGACAAAGGTTTTAAGAGAGGTGGAAATGATCAAACCCTTTTTGTTAAACATTTTGGCAAGCATATCATTATAGCTCAAGTTTACGTAGACGATATCATCTTTGGATCAACTTCTCCTTCAGAAGTTAAATCATACCCTGAAATTATGCATAAATAATTTCAAATGTCTCTTATGGAGGAGTTACAATTTTTCTTAGGTATTCAAGTCAAACTAAATTCAGAAGGATTATATGTCTCGCAATCAAAATACGCATTAGAGATTATTAAAAAATTCGGCCTTGAAAGTGCAAAAGATGCTAAAACTCCCATGAGTACTACTGTCAAACTGTCTAAGGATAAAACTGGGAAATCCGTAGATCCCACCCTTTATCGTAGTATGATTGGAACCTTACTATATCTTACTGCCTCGCGTCCTGATATCATGTACGTTGTTTGTGTTTATGCTCATTACTAGAACAATCCTAAAGAGAGTCATTTAACTTGTGTTAAAAGAATTATCAAGTACATTAAAGTCACTATAAATTTAGGACTTTGGTACACCAATGATACTCCTAGCACTATAATAGGATACACCGATGCTGATTGGGCAGGGTGTACTGACGATAGAAAGAGCACATCAGGCACATGCTATTATATTGGTAATAATTTGGTAGGTTGGAGTAGTAAGAAACAAAACTGCACTTCGTTGTCCACTGCTGAATCTGAATATATAGCTGTTGGCAGTTGCTGTGCTCAATTACTTTGGCTTAAGAAAATGCTAAGTGATTATGGTATTAAAGAGGAACAATTACATCTATATTGTGATAATCCAAGCGCTATCAATATCTCTAAAAATCCTATTTAACACTCGCGAACAAAACAAATAAAAATAAGACATCACTTTATTCGCGAATTAGTTGAGACTAAGGAATTAGAAATCAATTATCTTCCTACTGATTTGCAACTCGCAGATATGTTTACCAAACCTTTGGATTATAATAAGTTTATTACCTTACGTAAATTAATTGGAATGGTGTGTGCTGAATAATTTCTTGTATTTACATAATTTTTCCCTTTGTCCATTTGAGACAAAATGGGGGAGAAATTTGAGTATTATAAGAATTTATTTATTTGTACATATTCTAAAGAGCTTGATCTTAGTGATTATTTGTAGGATTCTGTATAGTTTTTCACATTTATTCTCTGCTATGTTCAAAGTTGTAATAGGGTATTGAATTATATTTAGTTGAGTTATGTAATTTTTGGTTCTAGGAATTAGGTAGATAGATTTTTTGTATAGGAATAGTTTTTTCCTTCTCTTTTTGTTTCCCTACGAGTCCAAGTTGACTCAAAGGAGATTTTGTCTCATATTTTCAATGGGGGATATTGAAGCACCTTATACTCTTGACTCACTTGAGTCTATAGTGTATAAGTGCTCATCTAGTTTGGAAATAAAAACAAAATTGAGTCCCATCCTAGAAACCAAAGAGCCTCAATCATTCTCTTGATTTTATTCCTCTTGATCTAAGGTATATTTACCAACACTCACACACATTTGTATTGCAGTCATACATTACATATTGCATATAATTGGTTATAAGTGTGTTGTGTATATTAATTTCCCTTAATTTGAATTTTAATATGTTTTTGGGAATTTTTAATGAGTTTTAAAACAATTTTTTCTAATTTAAAAATGGAATTAAAAGTTTTTGGTAAAATCTGCAATTTTCAATTAATGATTTTATCTTTGGAAGTTCACTAGGGTAGAAATCGAAAGTGCTAAAGACTTAAAGGTGTTTGTGTAATTGCTTTCAAAACACGCGTTTCAGCCTTGATTTTAGCCTTACACATGTCAGCCTGGTATCGGTCCGATTTGTGTTTCTTCTGTGAGACATAAGCCTTGCTCATTTTCTGCCCTTAGATTGTTTTAATCTACGATCTGCATGCATTCTGGCTTAATCCCTATGAATCCTTCCTAAACCAAACAAATGCGTTTTAAACCACCGCTTCTCTTATATCGTTGGATCAAAGTCAACATCTAAAGACTAAATCGTAGCCCTTGATTTTGAGCCTCATTCTCGAACATTATCAGGCCCCTATATAAGGGTCCTTACTCTCAGCCATTTAGAAGCTTTTGCCAATTCGTCATTTCTCGAGAGAGAGAAGAGATAATAGAGAAGAGAGGAAAGAGAGAGAGAGAGTTAGAAACCCTAACCCTAAATCATCTAAAACACCTTTCAAACCCTAATCTCTTCAAAACTAGTCATATACCAAACACAACCTTGAGTGTTTGAGAGCTAGAGAGTTGGTTTGTTAAGATATTTTGTGCTGTAACCTCTTTGTGTTAAGATCTTGTCTCCAACTTAAGCATTAAGCTAGATCTGCGTTTCTTATTCGTAGAAATCATAGATCTAAGCATTTTATGTTACATCACACCTAGATCTGCATTTATAGTTTCTCATCTTGAGAAATATATTGTTGATTCTTTTCTGTAAATGTTTTCATACTCAAAATCAACAATAATATTTTATGTTTCTAGTTCTTTTGAGACAAAACCTTTGACCTAGTTGGAATCGCACTTGGTGATTTTCAATCTCAAAAATATTTTTAAAACCTTGAGATTGATTAAGATGTTGATACGTCTTCTGAGCAAGATAGTCGTGGATTCTGGGTTAATATTAAAGGTCAAATAAGGTTCAAAGTTTCCTAAGAAGAGATAAACTGAAAATCACAGCATATAGATTTGATTTGTAATTTTCTAGGACTGTTTGTAAAAAGAAGCATGTGTGTGTGCATGCATGTGTTAGATCACCATCACAAACACTTACACACTACAACACTAAAAGTGTTGGTAATAAGATCTAGATAAAAGAGTCGACGTAAAGACTGGAAAAAAGAGAAGTTAGCAAACTAGGAGAACAACATCAATAACCAGAACTTCAGAAAAGTTATAAGGACACCAGTGGGTACATTCCTAAACCTGTATAGGTCTGATTTGTGTGCATGTGTGTTATATAGTTTGTAACTGCTATATTTGTTTTAGTGGATTTTTCTTTTTACTCCGTAGAGGGAGTCGTGGATGTTTCCTCAGTTGGTTGAGGTTTTACCACGTTAAAAATATCTTGTCATTAATCTTTCTACATCTCCTCATCCCTTTCTGTTTAGTGTGCTGATTTAAAACCATTTTAGTTTTGTTTTTCAAAACTTGTTAACAAATCTTGAACATATCTCATGCATAATTTTTCAACACATCTTGCGATTAAACTGATTTGATTTCTAGAAAAGATTTTCTTCAAAAAATAGTTCGGAGTTACTTAAATAGTTTAATCTTGTATTAAACGGCTTTAATAACTGGTTTTCAAGTTAATCATTGATAGTAACGTTAAAAACGGCCAACCCTAAGGTAACATTCCATGTGTCTTTTCATGTACACATTGTCATAGGAAGGGTCACCGTAGACTCTTTGCTTAGATCTTAAAAATGGTCCTAAGAAGTCTAAGTATAGAGTCATCGAGGTTCCTAAATATTAAGAGGAACACGGTTCACCTATGTGGGTTAGCAAATCCTATTTGGAGGCTTTACATGATAGACTTCTTAATTCTCGAATGCTTACACATGATACATTCCATGCTAAATCTAATGGTTGATTATGTTTGAATGCTTACATACACTATATTTTCTACTTCATGATGTATGTGTGTGATAATTGTATGTGGTTTGAGTCATTTGTGTGGTAATTCCAGGTAAGATTACCTCTGGTGAACATTGAATATTAGGGTCGACCATCATCAAGTGGGAGATCATGTGAAGATATAGAGTCGCCAACTTATTTTGGTAAAAATAGATAAAATAATGTCGCTGCCTCGAGAGAACGATATCCAGGTCAAACTAATGGAAGAGAAACAAAGTAGTTCGAAGGTTCAAGGACTAAGTTACGAAATGACATGGTGTTAGGCGCCCATTCCACCCTTTCGATCTCTCATGGGCTAATGTCAATATTATCCTTTTAAACTTCATGACGTGCATGTACAAGTGTATAATATAAGTGATGGGAGAATGTAATCGCCCAACTCGCATCATAGAAGGGACGGAGCAGACTCATCCGTAGGAGTGTTGATGTAGAAAAAATCGAACGTACGTGTAGATATGCCAATCGTTATTAACGACTTCCGATCACAATGAAAAAAATATCTAAACTTTTACTACACTCAAATGGAGTATAGTGGCTAGTCTGGGTATCGTAAATCCCCTAGGAATGTTTGTTAGACTTTAATTGATTTATTACTTCTAAAATAAAAGTGTAAAAGTTAATGCTGGTTTAAAAGGGAAAAAGGGTTAATTATGCTAATTAAAACTAAATAAGATTAGTAAATTGAGATTAGGATCACATTTTCGCCATGGGCTATATAATGTGTATTAAGGATTTTGGTTCGAAATCATTTAACCGATCAAATAATTATTATAAAGACCAAACATGAAGAAAATTAATTCGACAATGAGAGATTAAACATTTAATCAAAAATGGTCACACATGGATTAATTTCGGAATATTTCTATAAACACTAATGTTGAGCGAGAAAGAAAGTTAAACGCATAATATAGCAACTTTAATACACAAGGTTTCAGTTAAATGCGTTTTTACTCAAAACCTAGATTTGAAATCTCAATACCCATTAATGGTGGAAATAGGATCCAGGAAATAGGATCCTAACCCTTAAACTTGCTACAAGACCTAATTAAAGAAAGCCATAAACCTAATTATCAAATGAAAAAACTAATTAGCCGACAAAAACTAAATACAAGGCAAATAAATGAAGAACAAAGCAAGACATAAAAGAAATAAAGCATATAATAAATGGAAGGGAAGATGAATAGTAACTTATAATACAAAAATGTGTTGAAACCCTAGAGAGAGAAGTTCCCAAGAGAAACCCCTAAAACCAACTAAATATAAAAGGTATAAAAGAGATGTTTTCAAATACAATAAAAGCCCACTTATATAGTAAATGGTAAAAGAAATAAAGAAAAAAGAAAAAAAATGATTTATGCTAATAACTAGGAAGGTTCTCTTCGAGAAAATGGTTATAATATGCTCGTTAGGAACCGAATTAACAAACCGTTAGAGGCCACGCGAAGCCGACTCGAAGGGTCACAACTTTCGTGAAGAGTTTGGGCACGAAGGTGAACGCTAAAATGATTAAAATGCCCCTGAAGTTACGTACTACATTGAAAACTTCCCAAATATCACCAATCCACACGCTAAGCATTTCAATACATACAAAAGCTCAATTATACCTTGCAAAGCATGTAAATATACATAATAAAGGTTGTCTGATTAACGAGCATAAATATAAGTACAAGGAACATAAAAGTGCTATAATGCATAAAGATAACAGGAACAAATACACAATATTTGTGACGTATCACACCCCCTAACTTAGACATTGGTAGTCCCTAGTATGAAAAAAAACAAAACTAGTCCAACAGATAGTGGTAAAAAACGTATATATTCATAAAATATATAAATGCCACTTTCATAGGGAACATGATTTCATTTAGCATATGCAATAAGCCATGAAAACCCTAGGTTACCCTAGTGGACGAGTGTTTCCTCGTGAGGGTTTTTCGGGACGAAACCCACAAACATCATAGTTTTCTCAAAATGTATGCCCATCCAACATGCGATAAGCCCAACAATAATAAAAAATATTTTAGGCATGTTATTAGCATAGTGAATTAATTCACTCAAAAGTTCATCTTATTAACATTATATATAGAACGAACTTTATATAATTGAAACCTTAAAAGTGGGAGGAAAAGAGAGCACATGCAAAGTATGATTTAGCAAAATTTTTATAAATCGGATAATAAATATTAAAGCATGCATATAAACCAATCGTCACCGGATATTACACTCAACCAAGGTTCTAAAAACTGTGGGGCGCGATCGATGCGTGGAGGCCAAGCCTTAAGCCTTAAGCCTTAGAAGCCTAGGTGGGCCTTAGGCGTAAAAAGACGTGAAAAGGCGTTTAAGCCTTCTTAATATTTTTTAATATTTTTTAACCATAACAAGGCTATTAAAATACTAAAATTGTACATATCATAAAAATATGTCCGAATTTAAGAAAATTAAGATACTATTTGATTATTTTGGATGAGATAATGGTCCGATTTGTAAAGAAAATATTTAAAAGGCGATATAGTTTCACTAAAGCATTTTTGTTTTTAGAAAAAAAGTGCACCTTAAGGGTTTTACTAAGAATAAGGCTTAAAAAGCGTAAGGCGGGGCGTTTCTCCCCAGCCTAGGCGAAGCCTAGGCCGATTTTTTAGAACAGTGCACTCAACAAATGAAATCACTATGAATGAGAGATAATACACGGGATATGCGGGCATAAAGAGTAAATATAAATGGAAATTAGGCTGCACACATGTCACTAATGGAGAACGCTTTATATAAAGTGAAAATTTACAATCTCAATGAAAAATATCGTCATCAGAGGAGGCAAAATGTATTTTTACAGATCATCAAAACTATTTAAACTTTTGAATTGAATTCACCCTAGGGTCATATAGGACTTTATAAGATCGTAATGTAGGCTTGGGGTTAGGGTTAAGTAATGAAAGGAATATGCACGAATTCAAAGGTGTTTGGGCATGAAAAACTTGGAATAGTGGGAAACTGTGGGCAATTTCAAAAATGAAAAAAGATTTCCATAACAAGCATTAGATATGAAATTGGAGAGCGACAAGGATTATTGAACACTATATACATCATGTACAAACTTTCTCTTTCTTTTCTTTTCATCTTTTTCTTTTGTTTTCTTTTGCTTTGTTACATTTCATTTCCTTTTCACTTATTTATTTTCTTCACATTTCTCACTCTCACATGCTTAATTGCAACCACATAATCGATAAGGGACCGTTTAGTTGCGAAGTGGGCAAATAGCTAAGTAGGCAAAAATTTCTATGGAAAAAAATGTCATGGCAAAATTTTCGTAGGCAAATGTTAGGTTTGCCCACTTTGGACAATCAAATAACCTAATGAGTCAAAAATTAAAGTCAATTAAGTGAGTCAAAAACTAAAATAATTATTTCAAAAACAAATAAAAAATTGACTAACATAAAATATAATTGACTAAAATAAATAGATTTTACTAAAAAAGTAAATTAATACATTTTTAAAACATTTAAATAATTTTAACGGTTATGATAAAATATAATGCTTTTCTTAAAATAGTATTTAAGTGTTTAAAACAATGTTTTAAATAATTTTTAAACAGTTTTTAAAAACAATTTTAAGAACTAGTCTTAAAAATAATTTTCTATTTTTAAAAACCGTTTTTAGATCATTTTTAAAAACAATTTAAATACAGTTTTTTAAAATAGATTTTAAAAAGGTATTTTTGAAATATTTAAAATTGTTTTTTAAAATATTTTAGAAAATTATTTTTTAAAAGAGTTTATAAAAATATTTAAAACATTTTTTCTTAAGTTATTTAGAAGATTTTTATAAAATAATCGTTAAAACATTCAAAAACATTGGAGAATAACATAAAAAGGGGAGAAAAAGTAATCATTCAAAGTAGGCAAATTTTTTGGATTTTTGTTTCAACCAAATAGATAAGCAAAATGTACCCACAAAAAGTGGGCAAATGATGGTAAAGCATGGGGCACCCATGGAAATTTTTTCCATGGTAAATTATGCAACCAAACGGACCAAAATGTTGGCAACTCCTCCATTTGCCAACTTATTTGTCAATTTTCATGGCAAAAATGGGCAACCAAACAGACCCTAATCATTCAATCCCGAGTATCATTCCAAAAAAAGGTATGGAACGTAATATGTATGGTATATAACTCCAATTAGGAGTTACTTATGGGATTTTAGGTTATGAAATGAAAGGCTACGTTAAGGCTCAAAGGGGTTTATGTGGGGAAACATATAATGTGAGGTCAAGGCCAATATGGGTGATATAACGATGACCTATGATAATTTTCTAAAGTTTACGCAATTTTTGAGTCAAAACAACTTTGAAAATCATGATTAAATAACACATTTCAGTATATGAACTCAAATAATGAACGATCAAATGAAAGAATAGTGAGATTACCGACGAAATCAACATTTTCAAGGAGGAAAGAGTAGTGTATAACACTCACAAATGAAGAAAAATCCAAAACTCACTAGGTGTAAGTATATACAGTATTCCAAAAGATTACCAAGTTATAAAAATCTTAAACCAAATCATTAAAATAAGAAAAGCGCATGTGCTCATGGGTTTAAAGTTTAATTCATGAAGTTATTCATAATATCAATGATTTGAGGACTATAATCTTATAACTTCCAAAATCGAGAACATAAATCATTGAATTGTCTATTGGACTAGGCATTTATTAAAATTTAACATAGAAAATTAAGAAAAGAGTCCTAAGAAAGAGAAAAGAAATAAAGAAAATAATTTTTCAATTTTTTTATTTAGTTTTTTGATTTTTTTATTTAATAAATATACATATGGCTCACGATGAAAAAATAGAAATTGAGATATATAATCACTCCCTCCCCCAACTTGAAACGCACATTATCCACAATGTAATGAAAGACGGTATGACAAAGAGAGGGATATAAATAAATCACCCCAATTTAGAGCGATCCCAAAGGTAGACAACGTGAACCCTATACAAACATAAGTACAACAAAAAAAATGTACAACAAGGGTTAAATTATAAGGAAACATGTTCTAAGTCATAATAGTATAGAGGGGTTGAAGTGAAAATACTAGATAATTGATGGTGGACATTTGATTTTATAAAATTTTATACTCATCAAAATCTAATATCTCAACAACGACTTCATTATCATTCCAAATATAACAATGTTAACAAAACTGAATAAAAAAATAAGGAAAAAAATATAGTATCTTCCCACAACCATCCCAATAATCAAGGGTGCAAGTATATGTTTAAGAATACGCAACTTTTGGGCCAATTTTAACATATAGTTACACATTATCAATATCATACAAAAACTACTCACAACAATGTTCATCCATCCCATATACACAGCAAGCAAGTAGTCAAAAATGGAAGGGGTGTGTGTGTGACAGTAGATGTGAGGAACACATATGCAAAGACCAAGTCAATTTTGCTCAATAATACCAAAAATACATATACCCTAGAATCAAGAATAGCAAAAAAAAAAAGTCCACAATTCCAACAATTAAGAGTGATAAATCATACCTTAGAAGTTAAATGGTAGGATTAAAGGAGTTTTTATGGAGGAAATTAAGAAAAAAGGGCCTAAGGCTGAGTTTTGGGATATCTCGGATGGTGAGAGAAGAATTTAGGATGGGGAAATAAAGAGTAATTCAATTACGAAAACAAAAATATGCCAAAAACCTGCTTGTCCCGATCGACCTCGGGTGGGAGCCCAGCAAACCACTCTTTCTAAAATAGCCTATGAAAAAAGATAGTATGCGAGGGTAAAGGGGGACCGATCGACTGCGGTGTGGGAACCGATCGATTAGGATTTCCAAATTTTCCTTTGACATCGAACATAGATAGTATGAATTACAAATCGGTTGGGGTCAAGGGGCGGTCGACCGGGGCCCTATTTGGAGAACACCTACTACTGTAGACATGCTTCTAAATTTTTTTCGTTTCAAGAAAAGACCTTTTTCTTCAAGCAAAGACTTGCTTCCAATTTTTCTAGCCTACTCTTAGTATGCAATAGGAAAATGAGTGGGGATTATAAAAAATTAAAAAAAAACTAAAAACAATATATAAATAACTGAATAATATATATATATATATATATACATATATAAATTACTATAAAAAGTATATACACAAAAAAAATTAAAGTAAGGATGAAATAAGTGTGTATATATATGTATGTGAGGATAAAATTTACAATGGGTGACACACACACACACACATACATAAAAAATGAAAAAACATGCATAAAAGTGTGGATGAGTGTATGCCTAAGAAAATAAAATATTTTTGTAAGTTAATTTTTTTAGCTTTTTAACAATCGCATGTTTGGGACGCGCAATCTCCGTAAATTTCAGTTCGTTGAACCTACAAAAATTGTTAGAAGCAAGCTTACACAAAAAATAAAGAAAATTTTAACTAATTAAACTAAAACTATGCTGAAAGAAATAATAAAAAAATAGAATTACCTATGCATAACCTAAGTTTCAATTACTCAATTAACTATACAAAAGGAGTTGAAATTTTTTTGGGTCTACCCAAACAATGATTTGACTTTGAAGGATAATTGGCAGTCTCTCAATTGAGTTCATACATTTCAAAAAATAAAAATTAAGTCTCAACAACGGAAGGTATGTGTACGGTGGAAGAAATGAACCATCATCCATTAAAAGTTTTAGGAGAGTGATAGGGGATTTGTATGCTAATGGTGACACGACCATATTAATCTCGAGAAAATTAAAATCATATCCCCAAGATTTTTCAATTGAAAGGGTGGGGGGGGGGGGGGGGGGGGACGTGCAAGAGAATAGCCCATAAGATGAAGCATCTCAAAATAACATTCCCGTTCAAGAATGGAGTCAAAGTCCTCGGAATTTCAACCGATTCTTGTGATAAATTTAATGGTTCGATAATAGTAGGGAACTAAGAAAACAAAGGACCTTCAACCTCAAAAGAATTTGAAATATTAATAAGAGATTGAAATTCGAAAGTCTTGGATCACTCTCAATTATTTGTTCCTCAAAAAGGGGTGGAGGTGAAACGGAAGTTTTAACCTCAAACGGGATTTGTGAAAAAAAATGATCTCATTGAGATAGCCATTTATTTCTAAAGGCCAAGCTTTAGGACTCTTGGATGGGTCATTAAATTCCTTGAAAGCTAACTTGTGATCAAACCAATAAGAATACATAACATCTTCTTGGGAGGTTTTCTCACAGTTAGAGGATTCCCCTCTTCGCAATGTTTCTTCCCAAGCAAATAAGGGATTACTTATAAATTCTTTAATTTCATGCTCAATGACTTCATTTTCATGAATTTGTAGGCATTATCTCATAGTCTTAGGAGTGTAACATTGAGAACCATTATCATAACAATTAAAGTTATCTAAAGAGTTATAGCGATCAATTTCAAAGTAGGCAATTCGAAAACGCAATGAGCAGCAAAATTTTAAGGTTCTACAAATAATATAGCACAAGTAAAAAAGAAAGAAAAACAAAGAATACAAATATAAAGAAAATAATACCAGTAATTTCTCTCTCTCTCTCTCTCTCTCTCTCTCTCTCTCTCTCTCTCTCGTTTATCTTCCTGCATGGCGCCTGATCCACCAGCCCTTAAACCTCCTGATAATGATAGAAATCTTGCTAAAAGTTTCGCGTCTTTATTATCCCCTACTTCGTCTTCGATTTCCCTTTCTCCTAAATAGTCTACCTTATTCAAAGGAGAACCTTCTATTGAGTTCTCAAATGATAAAGCAACACAACTGGCTCTTCTTTACAAATACTCGCTTATCAGCAGATTCAATTTTGGCCAGTCATCTATGGAGTCAATCCATAAGTCTTTCCATGGATTCTCATTGAAGACTTCATTCTCCATTAGTTTGCTTGATAATCAACATGTTTTAATAAGATTATACTGTGAAGAAGATTTTTTGAGGTTATGGCTTTGTGAACAATTGTTTATCTTTAAGGCTCTTATGAAAGCGATGAAGTGCTCACCAGATTTCATTCCGGGTTATGAATGTCCTATCTTTCCTGTTTGGGTATCTCTCCCTTACCTTCCAGTTCATCTTTTTGCTAAACCTGCCCTATTTTCTATTTTTTAGAAGATCAGAATCCCTTTGAAAATGGATGAATCTACATCATCAGTCACCTGGCCTAGTCAAGCTCGTATTTGTGTAGAGATTGATGTTCTAAATCCTTTACCTCCTCGTATATGGATTGTTAATGGATCCAAAAGTTTTTGGAAAAAATTTATCTATGTGAATGTCGCTACTTTCTACGGCACATGCATGCAAACTGTCCATTTGACCAGTGAGTGTGATGGTGTAACAAATGGGTTTGAGAGTAACCCTAAACGAGCCGTCATTTTTTCGGCTGGTAAAGCTCAAAATGCAGTTGAGAAAAATCCGGTAAAGTTGAACGAAGTTGTAACAACTTGGAAAGAAAAAAGGAATATTCAAACTGGAGTTATTATCAACGATATTTCTTTGACTAAGGATCCTGAAAATCAGGTGGTCTCCAAAACTGATAATAAACAAAAAGGCCCGTGCCAGATAATTTCAAATGACTGCCCTAAAAATTATGCGATGATTGGTGGGACTGTCGAAATAACTCCTCATAGATTAGCATCTTCGTCGGTAACTAGAGCTATCTTATTTGATTCAACACTCATGCCTTAAGCTATTACGGAACCTGACACTGGTCACAACTCTGATACTGATGGTGGTATTCTTGTACATAACTCATTTGCTGCGCTTATGGAAGATTTTGAAGTAGAAGAGGGTGAGATAACTATTCCTTCAGCTGGCCCATCTTTTATACCATAATGTTATCAATCTCCAGCTCAATCAGAAAATAATCTTTCTCCCGAAAATTCTCATGCAATCTTATTACCATGGTGGAAAACTACGGATGATATAAACCCTTCTTCTTTCCACTATTCCTCTATCGATGATATGAGGTATTTCTCTAAATAGATGCAATAAAAATATGTATGACTTAGGAATACTCCTTATTCAAAGCCAAACCAGCTGGAACCTGATGCTTTAAAGGTAAACGAGAATGCTCAACTTGAGGTCTCTACTGCTATCTCATCTAAGAGAAAGAAAAAGAATAATAAAATGACTTCATTGTTAGTTATGAAAACTAGGTCTGCTGTTAAAATGTCTCAAACTCATCTTCTTAACAAATCCTTATGATTAGTATCCTTTTCTGGAATATCAGAGGTGTGGGGGATAATGCCTCAATCAGAAGACTTAAGAAGATAATTAACAAATATAAAATTTGTATGGTTGCTATTCAGGAGCCAAAAATTGATAAAGTAAACCTTACCTACCTCTCGACCAAAATAGGATTCTCTAGGAATGTGTCTAATGTGGGGGGTAAAATTTGGATTTTGTGGAACCTTAATTGTCTTGTGGATATAGTTAGAGATATGGATCAAGCCTTGACTGTTTCAGTTACATTCCCTAATTCTCACAATTCTTATCTAGTCACTTGTGTATATTCCAAATGCAATAAAACAGATAGAATGGTGCTTTGGGATGAGATTAAAGCTATAGCTGATCTGAGGTATGAGTCTTGGGTTATTGGGGGCGATTTTAATATTGTGGCTAATCAATAGGAAAAAATGGGGGTAACGCAGTTGATAGCCAGGCTATTATTGATTTTAACTTAACTAGATTCAAGTTGTTGTAATGGAGGTTCCATTTTTAGGCTCAAACTTTTCTTGGTTCAATAATAGAGATGGAGATTCTAGAATATGGTCTCATCTAGATCATGTTTTAGGTAATGATGGTTGGTTTAATAACTAATTTTCTTCTTCAGTTGAGCATCTACATCGTACTAATTCTGACCATGCTCCCCTAATTCTTAAATTAAAACTTAATTATGAATCAGTTCCTAAACCATTCCGCTTTCAGAATATGTTGACCACTCATCATTCCTTTTTGGAGATTGTTGATAAAGCTTGGAATTGTGAATGTTATGTAAACCCCATGGCGATCTTTTCTTCAAAATCGAGGAATGTGAAAGAATCTCTAAAGATTTGGAATAAAAATGTTTTTTCTAATATTTTTTCCAGGGTCCAACAAGAAGAAGATGATGTTGTTCTAAAGGAAGCCATGTATGATATTGATCCTTCTCCTCTAAATAGGGAAGCTTGGTAGTTTGCCAAAGCTCAGTATAATAAGGAGCTTAAACTTGAAGAAATGTTTTGGAAGAAAAAGGCTCGTGTTAAATGGGTCAAAGATGGAGATCTTAACTCTAAATTTTTCATTCGGTAGTTAAGAAGAGGGGGGGATAAGCTTTTTATACACCAAATTAACAATGATAAGGGTGTTACTCTAAATAAGACTAATGAAGTGGAAGAGGAAATTGTTTCCTATTTCCAAGCTTTACTTGGGGAGTCTTCAGTTTGTGAGGAGGAAAACTTGATTTTTGATCACATTTCAAAAATGGTTAATTTTGAGGATAATCAAATGCTTACTACGGTGCCGGATGAGGAAGAAATCAAAAAGTCCATTTTATCCATGGATAAAGATAGTGTTGCGGGGCCGGATGGTTTTAATGGGTATTTCTATCAATCTTGTTGGAATATTATTGCTAAAGATATTGTATGTTCTATTCAATCCTTTTTTGTTGGCAAAGATTTTCCAAGAAGTTGGTCTTCCACTAATCTAGTGCTTATTCCTAAAGTGGAAAAGCCAAAAACTTGTTCTGATTTGAGACCCATAAGTCTTTGTAATTTTTCTAATAAAATTGTTTTAAAGATTTTAGCTAACCGTATTGGTTCTTTACTTCCACAAATTACATCTACATCACAAGCATGTTTTATCAAAGGAAGATCCATCTCGAACAATATTCTTCTAGCTCAATAATTGATATCTCAGCTCAACAAAAAATTTAGAGGATCTAATATGGTGGTGAAATTGGATATGGCGAAAGCATATGATAGGATATCGTGGATGTTTCTTCTCAAAATGCTCCGGGCTTATGGCCTTTTCGAAACTTGGATCGATATGATTTGGTGGGTTCTTTCTAACAACTGGTACTCAATCATTCTCAATGGAAAATCTTGTGGGTTCTTTAAATTCGATCGTGGAGTTCGCCAAGGAGACCCGCTTTCACCAGCCTTGTTTATTATAGCAACTGAAGTCCTAAATCGCGATATCCACAATCTTATGATTCAAAGGTTAATTGATCATTTCTCTATTCCTAGTGGCTGTCCGGTAGTTTCCTCGCTTTCATTTGCTGATGATATCATATTTTTCCTCAATGGAAATGTTAAATCTTTCAGAAACTTCATGATGTTTCTTACAACTTATGAAACTCATTCAGGACAAAAGATTAATAACTTAAAAAGATGCATAATGTTTTCTAAGAAATGTTATTTGCAGCAGCGTCATTCTCTCCTTAGCAGGTCTGGCTTTAGACAGTCAGCTCTTCCGATCACTTATCTAGGAGTTCCGCTTTTTATTGGTAGGAAAAAACACAGTTTATTTCAAGGTATCCTTTCAAAGGCTGTAGACCAGATAAAAGGTTGGAACTGTTCATCTGTTAACCAAGCAGTTCGCTTAATTCTTATACAAACAGTATTGCATTCCATGGGATTACATGTTTTTTCCAACATTCATCCTATTAAATCTTTTGTTAAGGACTTCCAGAAAATTTGCTCGAATTTTTTTTGGGGTCATCTGAACGAAAACAATAAGCATCACTGGGTATCTTGGGATGTAATTTCACGTCCAAAATTAGAAGGTGGTCTTGGGCTAAGAGATTTAAATGATATTTGTAATGCATATGCCTACAAAATTTGGTCTCAATTCTTAAACAACAATTCCCTTTGGGCCAATTTTATGCACTACAAATACAAAAAACTCGCACATGTTAATTTTAGGGGTGTTCCTACATTTTCTAGTGCCACATGGAAGAGAATGCAATCAGTTGAGGAATTTATTGATGAGAATACTTCTTCTTATGACCCAAACTAGTTTAAGTCAATTTTCTCTCTTAAAAAGGCTTGGGGATAAATTCAAGAAAAACATTGCTTACAATTCTCATATTCCATGATATGGGATCCGAGGATCATTCCTAAAGTTTCTATTTTCTCGTGGCGAATTCTTCATAAATCTCTTCCCCTAGATCTTAATGTCAATCGCATATTTATCCCTATGGTCTCTAAATGTCGTTGTTGTATGTTGTCCCAAGAAGAAGATGATGATCATTTATTTCATTCTAGTGATATTTCTAAGGAAGTATGGTTGCATTTTGAAAATTTGATGGGCGTTAGTCTTTAGAATTATTCTTTGA
The DNA here is from genome assembly GCA_949130495.1 of Sambucus nigra. Taxonomy (NCBI): domain Eukaryota; kingdom Viridiplantae; phylum Streptophyta; class Magnoliopsida; order Dipsacales; family Adoxaceae; genus Sambucus; species Sambucus nigra. The sequence goes on along the minus strand of OX422212.1, from coordinate 547,679,060 downwards.
GATCTAAACTCATTTCTTGGTGGATTAATTATCTTGGGAAAAATATTAGATCAATTCTTTGCAAGATTCTTCCTCTCTACATTTGTTGGCAGATTTGGTGTTCCAGGAACAAAGCTAATTTTGAATATAACTCGATGAAGTCCAAGTCAATAATTCAGGCCATACACTATGATATTGTGTTAGCTTTCAAAGCTAGACCTTATAAAGTCCCTTTCTCTAGATTTTTTAGTTCTTATATTGATGATTTTGATATTTCCATCTCTAGATTATAAGCCCCCAGAGAAAGGATTTTTTACTCCTCATTTTAATATATCCTCATTTTTCTTAAAAAACAAAAAAAATTACAATCTATAACAAACAGTCCCCGACAACAGCGCCATTTTATATGTAGCAAAAATTGAGCCTATGTATAGATATGCCAATTGTTGTTATCGTCTTCCGACTGCAACGCAAAAAACCTAAACTTTAACTACACTCAAATGGAGTATAGTGGCTAGTCCGTGTATAAAAAATCCATAGAAAACATTTGATAGGATTTAATTGATTTATTACATCTAAAATAAAAGTGTAAAACGTGATGATGGTTTAAAAGGGGAAAAGAAGTTAATTACAATAATTAAAACTATAAAAGATTAATAAAATGAGATTAGGATCACATCCCTACCAAGGGCTAAATAACGCGTATTAAGAACTTTGGTTCGAAAATAATTAACCAATCATATTGAATTAATTATAAACACTAAATATGAAGAAAATTAAATCAACAATGAAAGATTAAACATTTAATAGAAAATGGTCACACATGGATTAATTTGGTATATCGCTATAAACACTAACGTTGCGTGACAAAGAAAGTTAAATGCATAATATTCCAACTTTAATACATAAGGTTTCGATTAAATGCGTTTTTACTCAAAACCTATATTTCAAAGCTCAATACCCATTAATGGTGGAAATATGATCCTAACCCTTAAACTAGATACTAGACCTAATTAAAGAAAGAAATAAGCCCAATTAAAAAATGAAAAAACTAATTAACTGATAAAAACTAAATAAAAGGAAAGTAAATGAAGAACAAAGCAAGACATAAAGGAAAGAAAGCATATAATAAATGGAAGGGAAGATGAATAGTAACTTATAATACAAAAAAGTGTTGAAACCCTAGAGAGAGAATTTCCCAAAGAGAAAACCCTATAACTAACTAAAAATAAAAGATATAAAATCGATGTTTTCAAATACAATAAAAACCCACTTATATAGTAAGTGGTAAAAGAAATAAAGAGAAAAGAAAAGGAAATGATTTATCCTAATAACGAAGAAGGAGCTCCCGGGGAAAAAGGTCATAACGTGCTCGTTAGGAACCGAATTAATAAATTGAAAGTGGCCATGCAAATCCAACTCAAAGGGACACAACTTTTGTGAAGAGTTCTGTGGCCATCCCCGATCCACACACGCGCGGGCGGGCGCGTGTAGGGAAGCATCCTTCGAGTCCCGCGCATCCCACTCGGGAGCGCTTCGGCCGACATCGTTTGAGATGTGGTGTAGAGATGTAGAGCGATTCAGAGTCGCCAGTCTTTTTTACTCAAAATAGACAAAAGAAAAAGGGGAAGCCACCCCGAAGGATGGCATCCAAAGACATACTGGTGCGTGCGAAACCAAAATGATTCGAGAAGGGTTCGGAGTCTTAGTTACGAAATGGGAAGGTGTTAGGCACCCATTCTGCCCTTTCGGTCTCTCATGAATATTTGCTATTTTCCTTTATATTTCCACCCGTGATATGTGTGCATGTGTATATATAGAATGGAGGTAGGAATCCTCGACTTGTATCGTGGAAAAGGTAAAACGAGTCATCCGTAGGAAGGTTTAAGAATAATATTATAAAAATAAGATTTACGCGATTACCCCTACGTTGATCGTTATACTGGAACGATAATGCATATGGAGTAATACGTCACTAAGAGCAAGTATATATAATATAAGGAAAGTAGATTTAGATAGAAAAAGTGAGAAAAAGGACTCGAGTTTCGGGTTTTACCCCGAGACACCTACGTAGCCTATAAAGGCATCAAAGTCCACATAGTTTGCATACAAAACGAGGGGTGGGGTTTATCCCATAAACCCAAATGGGGAATCTCTTATTTGTGAGTGTGTGTGTGTATAGAAAAAGTGTTTTAGTTGTGAGAAAAGTGTGGAAAAAGTGTGAGAATCCCTATTTGGAATTTATGAGTAAACCCTCCTTTTCTTATTTTTTGGGTTTTATTTATATGAAAAAAAGAGATGTGCAATAATACTAAATAAAAAGTATATTAGGAATTGTTAGATGAGATAATAAAAGTGCTAAGTAAGTGTAAGGACATTTTTGTCCAACATACTTGTATATGTCATTAGCCGTAACACCGTTGCAAAGATTCAAAGTCCATTTATCATCAACGGAATCCAAAGATCAAAAGAAAGGAAGAATTCAGAAATCCAGACAGACGGACCGGTCCGCTTGAAATTAAAACGAACCGATCCGCCTAGACGGACCGATCCGCTGAGACCCGGACCGATCCACCTTGCTCTTTTGAAGCCAGTGATCCCAGAACCGAATGCAAACCGAATCAACTTCAAATTAAAAGAATCGGTCCGCCATCGGACCGATCCGCCTAAGGCCCGGACCGGTCCGCCCTGGATAGAATTTTCCAGATTGTGATTCAGATTTTTTAGGGTTCTGACTCCTTATTTAAACCACGATCAGTAGTTGGTTTCTATAATACTTACACACGATTTTCTGAGTTCCATAACTCTTAAGTCTTCATGGTATTTGAGTCCATTGATTCATACCCTTGATTCACACAAATTCCATACATTTGTGAGTCACTTTTGGTAACCCAAGAACACCATTGATGTTGTTCAACTCTTGTGAAGTGGACCGTTTCTTCCTCTTCATTGCATCCCTACTAGAAAGGGATAATTCCAGCCGCGACTACAGAATCCGATACCTGAGGGTAATTCTTAGTCAAAAACTTGTATTTCAGTGTAATCCGATTGTAAGCCGTTTCTCTTACAAATTATAGTGATATACAAATGGTTTTGCCCCTGTGGGGGATTTTTTCTTAAACTTTGTGTGTTGAATATCTTGTGCATGATTTCATATTGTTTCAATCACACCTAGTTGCATGCTTAGGGTTAATTTGGGTTAAAAATGGTGTTTATTATATTATTTCTAAATTGAACGCAAGCGCCAACTCTTTCAAATTGGTATCAGAGCAGGTTACGCTAATCTATCGCGTATTCCTTTTTTCCGCAAAATTTTTCTAAAGATATCAATTTCTGAAATAAATTGATTTTTGAAAAGAGTGTGTTCAAATGGAGAAATCATATTATAAAATGCCTATTTTTGACGGGTCAAATTATGCTTATTGGAAAGCCCGTATGAGGTCGGTTTTAAAAGCCATTGATGAACGTGTCTGGATTTTGGTTGAACGAGGGTGGACTCCTCCCACCGTGACTGTTGATAATGTGACCAACTTGAAACCTGACATTTCTTGGACTGATGAAGAATTTAAATGGTCATCTTTTAATTCTAAGGGTCTAAGTGCTATTTCTGGGTCTGTCACACCCGATGAGTTCAAACGCATAATGACGTGTACCACGTCAAAAGAAGCATGGGATGTTTTGCAACTTACCCATGAAGGAACAAATGCTGTTAAAGAGTCAAAATTGCAAAATTTAACAACTCAATTTGAAACCATCACCATGCATGAACATGAATGTTTTGATGAATTTTATGCTAGGCTGTCTGACATTGTTAATACTAGCTATAATCTTGGTGAACATATTCCAAATGCTAGAGTTGTTAAAAAGATTCTTCGTTCCCTTACTAAGCGTTTTATACCTAAAGTCACTGTGCTAAATTCCTTGGGTAATTTAAATACACTAAAATTGGAAGAACTGGTAGGAGATTTACAAACTTATGAAATAGACATGTTTCCTAAATCTGCCAAGCCGAAAGATAAGGGAATTGCCCTTAAAGCCCAAGAGAGAAAAAGTGAGGGGTCAGAAAGAAAGAGAGTCGAGTCATCTAGAAAGATAGAAACTTCTGATTCTGAATGTGAGTTTGACTTAGATGATTTGGCATTATTTGCTAAAAACTTCAAGAAAATTTTGAAATTTAAAAAAGGTGGAAATTCCAAAGATAAAAAGAATTTTAAGAAAAATAAGTTTGAAAAGAAAGATTTCAAAGAACCCCCTAAAGACAGTGAGAGGTGTTTTGAGTGCGACGGTAAGGGACACAGAGCGTTTGAGTGTGCCACTCGTCTGAATAGGGAAAAGGGTAAAGCTGTCCTAAATGCTACCCTTAGTGACGACAGTGAGGTCGAGTCGGTGGACTCGGGAGATGAGTCACCGCATGAGAATAACTTCACCGCGTTCATGGCTAGTCATGTGAGTACTCTTAGTGCATCTCACGACGATGAAGATGCTACTTCACAGGGACACCTCGACAGTGAGAGCGAAGAGAGTGAGTGAGAGGAGGAAGGTAGTGAGGACGAGAGTAACCTTCAACGCGCCTATGCCGAGTTATATAATGAGTCTTTCAAAACTAAAAAACGTAACAAGGCGTTAGTTCTTAGGATCACCGCATTAGAAGAAGAGTTAGAAGAGACAAGAGAGAGAGAGTCCTCCACCTGCACCGCCATGAGAGAGAGAGAGTCTGCCTGGGTTTGTAAAGAGAATTTGCTTAGAGAGAGAGAGAGCAGTTTTGAGAAAGAAAAAGCGGACTTGACTAAACAAGTGGCTAGTCTTACTAGTGAGCTCCATTCCTCCATGGAGACTCGGAAGAAACTTGAAGCCCTTGTTGCTCAGCTTACTCATGACCTTGAGAGAGCTAGTAAAGTCAAGGTTCAAATCGAGGACAGATCTGGGAAGATGGGAAAGATGCTCCTCGGTTCCGCTTTAGGTTTTGGTGACAGGCAAGGAATAGGTTTTGATGGTGCCTCCACGTCCCAAATTGCACCCGGACTAATTCCTGAGTTTACTACGACTCCTTATGGCCGTCATCAAAAACCAAGAAGGAGAGTTCGACCAAGAAAAGCAATCCAAGGACCTCCTAATACTGTGCCCTTTTGCTCCCATTGAAAAAGAAATGGACACCTTAGGGAGTTTTGCTATAGATTTGGTCGGACACGACGTACTTTTACTTCTCCACATCATACTGATGAGTTTGCCAGTCTGAGAGAGAGAGTTGAGTTTCTAGCTACCACATCACAGAGTTTGATGGAGGAATTCCGACAGATAACCTTACCATCAATGAATGCGCCCCGCATTCCGGCTAAAACCAACAACAACAAGGGAATACAAAAAGGTACCTACTCTTGGGTTCCTAAGAAAGAGAAAAAGGCCCTTGTTGTCCATGTAGCTCTCAAAGCACATAATACCTCTCAGTGGTATTTTGACAGTGGATGCTCCAGACATATGACATGTGATATCTCCCTTTTTACTAAGATTGAGGATTATGATGATGGGAGAGTTACCTTTGGAGATGGGAGTAAGTCTAGCATTGTAGGACGAGGTACAGTTGAGTTACCAGGACTTCCTAAGCTAGAAAATGTCTTGTACGTCAAAGGTTTGAAAGTAAACCTTCTCAGCATAAGCCAGCTGTGCGACGATGACTTTGCAGTAAAGTTTGACCGGGAAGCTTGTAAGGTCTATAATCAAGCCGGTAAACTCTTAGTGCAAGGGGTGACGACAAAGGATAACTGTTATGGGACTGAGCCCAAATCCTCACTTGTGTGCAACAGCGCCACGATCACTCCTATGGATCTGTGGCACCAACGTCTAGGTCACGTGAACGTTAGAGAATTATCCCGTTTAGCTAAAAAGGACCTAGTACGTGGCTTACCGTCACTTGGAAAGCCAACTTCCACGATTTGTGGACCCTGTCAGTTGGGAAAGCAAATCTGTAGCCCACATAGGAAGTTGAATTCCATTACCACCTCACGTGTTCTTGAGTTGATTCACATGGATCTTATGGGTCCTACTCGCACGGAGAGTCTAGGTGGTAAGAGATACATTCTCGTGATGGTGGATGATTTCTCCAGATATTCCATTGTAGGTTTTCTGAGAGAGAAATCCGATGCTGTAGAATTTTTAACGACCAAGTGCCGTGTCCTGCAAAATCAACACGGTGTCACTATTAACAGAATACGTAGTGACAACGGCACTGAATTCACAGAAGCAAAGGTAGATATTTACTGTGATAGCCTCGGGATCAAACATGAGTTTTTTGCTATGAGAACTCCTCAGCAAAATGGGATTGTTAAGAGAAAGAATAGAACGATCCAAGAGATGGCTAGATCTATGCTTCTAGGTCGTAAAGTTTCTAGGAAATTTTGGGCAAAGGCAGTGTCTACTGCATGCCATACGGTGAATAGGGTGTATCTGCGTCCACACACACTTCACACTCCTTATGAGTTGTGGACTGGCAAGAAGCCCAACCTAGCATATTTCCGTGTTTTTGGGAGTAAATGCTACATCCTACGGGATAGAGAGCAATTTGGAAAGTTTGACTCCCGGAGTGACGAGGGAATATTTCTAGGATATTCATCGAACAGTAGAGCGTACCGGGTTTTTAACCTGAAGAGCTCTAAGATTATGGAATCAATAAACGTCACCGTGCAAGATGACGAACCTTCGACGGTTATTGATCCTAATCTTTAGTGTGAGGATGAGGATTGTTCTGACAGTGATTTAACTGTTCCTCTCTCACACTCTGTGGACCCTATTCATGTGTTAGGGGACACACCTGCTTGGGTTCGCAAGAGTCATAATCCTTCAGCCATTCTTGGCGATCCCACTCTAGGGGTCAAGACTCGTGCTCAACTAAAGAACGTTGTTAGTCATCATTACTACACGTCCAAAGTCGAGCCCAAGAACCACAAAGAAGCACTCAAAGATGAACACTGGATATCTGCTATGTAGGATGAGTTGCTTCAGTTTAAGAAGAACAATGTCTGGGAACTTGTCCCCCGACCTAGTGATACTAATGTTATTGGTACCCAGTGGATTTTGAAGAATAAAATGGATGAAAATGGTACCATAATCAGAAATAAGGCTAGGTTGGTCGCTCAAGGCTACACACAAATAGAGGGTGTAGACTTTGGGGAGACATTTGCTTCTGTTGCGAGACTTGAGTCCGTCCGTCTTCTACTCGCCATCGCATGTCATCTGCGCTTCAAGGTATATCAGATGGATGTCAAGAGTGCCTTCCTGAATGGCATTCTACAGGAGGAGGTTTATGTGGAATAACCAAAAGGGTTTGAAGACCCTCAGCACCCTGAGCATGTCTACTATCTGAGGAAAGCCCGGTATGGTTTGAAGCAAGCACCCCGTGCTTGGTACGAGAGGCTTACTTCCTATATCTTAGCTCGTGGCTTCAAGAGAGGGGGAGTTGATATGACGTTGTTCGTCAGGAGAGATGACGGTGCTATTTTGGTTGCCCAGGTCTATGTGGACGACATAGTATTTGGATCCACATGCTCCCAGCATGCTCACCACTTTGAGGAGGAGATGAAAAGTGAGTTTGAGATGAGCATGGTAGGTGAGCTTACATTCTTCCTTGGTCTCCAGGTTCATCAGCTAGAGGATGGGATGTTCATCTCTCAATCCAAGTATGCTAGAGACCTAGTGAAGAAATTTGGTTTAGACTCCGCTAAGCATGCTCGTACACCTATGAGTACCACTACCAAGCTTAGTAAGGACACTTCAGGCAAGGACCTAGAGCAAACCTTGTATCGGAGTATGATAGGCAGTCTTCTCTACTTGACTGCTAGTCATCCCGACATTGCCTTTAGTGTTGGAGTCTATGCGCGATATCAGGCATCCCCAAAAGAGTCACATTTACTTGCTCTAAAACGTATTATTAAATACGTGAGTGGGACTCTCTCATACGGGATTTGGTATTCCTTTGATACCGATGACCGTCTATCCACCTATTCGGATGCCGATTGGGCTGGGGATGTAGATGGATGTAGGAGCACGTCTGGTGGGTGTTTCTATTTTGGTTCTGCTCTTGTCTCCTGGATGAGCAAGAAGCAAAATTCCATCTCTTTGTCCACTGTGGAGGCTGAGGTCATAGCCGTCGGGAGTTGTTGCACACAACTCTTGTGGATGAAGCAAATGCTGGAGGATTATGGGATATCACAGGACACCATAACCATTTCCTGTGATAACACGAGCGCGATACACATATCCCGCAATCCAGTTCAGCATTCGCGCATAAAACACATCAGGATACGTGAGCACTTTATACGTCAGTTAGTTGAAGAGAAAGTCGTATCCCTGAGTTTTGTTCCCACAGATCGTCAGTTAGCCGATATTTTCACGAAACCTTTAGATGCCCTTAGATTTGAGAGTCTTAGGAAGTCTTTGGGGATTTGCATAGTTGACTGAGGGGTTGGTCTATGTCTAGAATAGGATGATTCTTCATGTTCATATCATATGCTTCCTATTGCTAGTCTATTTTATATGTACAATAACTTTGTTGTACAGCTTTGTTTTATTCTTGTTGCTTTTTATATTTCTTTTGAAAAATACAAAAAGATTTTCCTTTAAGAAAATTTTTGAGAAAAGCTCAAAAAGATTTTATTTTTTCCAAATTTTTGAAAAAATCCAAAAAGATTTTTGTATTTTGCTTCTTTTATGGATGAGCATGTAAGATATCCAAGTCACAACTTCATTTCATATATCCATGTGACTGTTTGGTAGAGATTTGAGACGCTACATCATTTCATCCATGTGCCTAACATTGATTGGAATCCTTGAGATGTAATTAGTGATATCTTCCTACATGTTTGACTCCTATATCCTTTATTGCACACATGCACGGCTATATTTGATTATTTCACTAGTCAATCTCATGTTGGCTTGAGTGTTTCCATCTCAATTCTGTCTATACAATGTACAATATGCGATAAAACTTGACAAGATTGAATTTCATGTAAAAACCATTTTGGTGAGACTGTGTGATAATTTTCATAACGGGGAGGGGCTGTGAAAGTTGATTTTTATCCTTTGCGCAAAAGCCACCATTAAAAAGGACCTAAAAAATGGAGGTATTGTAATATCCGAGGTCCTAAGAGGTTAAAAGAGCCCAAAAAAATTGAAAGGCAATAAAAAGAAATTCATGCCAATTATGGGCCATTTAGGTTTCACCATCAATTCTCTAAAGTTTGAGAATTTAGTATACCTCTCTTCAAAATATAAATCTGAGGGAGTTTGGTTGGAGATTGAAAAACGGGTTTGCACTTCCTTGAAAGTCCTGAAAAAGCATGAAAATCATTTTGGACGTTATTGGTGTAGAAATCACTTTGAGCTTTGATTTGTAGATTCGATATAGTCAATGTCTTATATTTCCAATCTTTTACACCAAAGGAAGTATTTGAGTTCATTCGTTAGGAATATCCAATATTCATCGTGCACATATGTCATGTTTGTATGCATTGATTTTCCTATCGAATTTTGATCACACCCATTCATTTACGCTTTCACCGACTTGGTTGTTTTGTGTTCATTCATGGTGTGATTTTTGCCTTGTATCACCCCGTTACTTGATTGCTTGATTTATTTATCTCATTTGTCTATTTGGGGACATCATAAAAAGGGGGAGAATGAATTATCTGATTATGGGGGAGTTTTGAAGGAGTTTTGAAATTCTGAGAATATCATCTTAAATTGATATATATGCTTATGTTTATCTCATTTCAAACTCGATACGTCACTTGGTATTTGCTTTGTCTCATGTGTGTAGGTACATCCTTTGATAATCCCATGTTGCACACCCTGCTGAGAAAAGCGGTGAGATTTCTGAAGATTCGAAGAACAAACGATGCAGCCTTAGTCATTTTTACCACTTTCAGTTTTTGGGTTCATGGAAGGGTAGATTTGTATAGGCATTGTGATTATAGATAATTCGGATTTTTTATGTTTGTTCCAGCATAGACATAGGGGGAGATTTGTAAGGACATTTTTGTCCAACATACTTGTATATGTCATTAGCCGTAACACCGTTGCAAAGATTCAAAGTCCATTTATCATCAACGAAATCCGAAGATCAAAAGAAAGTAAGAATTCACAAATCCAGACAGACGGACCGGTCCGCCTGAAATTAAAACGAATCGATCCGCCTAGACGGACCGATCTGCTGAGCCCCGGACCGATCCGCCTTGCTCTTTTGAAGCCAGTGAGCCCCGAACCGAATGCAAACCGAATCAGCTTCAAATTAAAAGAACCGGTCTGCCATCGGACCGATCCGCCTAAGGCCCGGATCGGTCCGCCCTGGATAGAATTTTCCAGATCGTGATTCAGATTTTTTAGGGTTCTGACTCCTTATTTAAACCACGATCAGTAGTTGGTTTCTATAAGACTTACACACGATTTTCTGAGTTCCATAACTCTTAAGTCTTCATTGTATTTGAGTCCATTGATTCATACCCTTGATTCACACAAATTCCATACATTTGTGAGTCACTTTTGGTAACCCAAGAACACCATTGCTGTTGTTCAACTCTTGTGAAGTGGACCGTTTCTTCCTCTTCATTGTAGCCCTACTGGAAAGGGATAATTCCAGCCGCGACTACAGAATCCGATACCTGAGGGTAATTCTTAGTCAAAAACTTGTATTTCAGTGTAATCCGATTGTAAGCTGTTTCTCTTACAAATTATAGTGATATACAAATGGTTTTGCCCCTGTGGGGGATTTTTCCTTAAACTTTGTGTGTTGAATATCTTGTGCATGATTTCATATTGTTTCAATCACACCTAGTTGCATGCTTAGGGTTAATTTGGGTTAAAAATGGTGTTTATTATATTATTTCTAAATTGAACGCAAACGCCAACTCTTTCAGTAAGAAAACAAGTTATTGAGAATTTAAGAGAGAGTTTGAGAAAGTTGAACCTTATTGAAGATCTTGAGCTTGATCTTGAATGTTAGAGAGCAGACCTTGCACTTGGATGATGATGGAGAGTGGTTAATTTACCAAGTTTGATGAATAGGATGATGAAAAGTGGAAGTAATAAGGGATTTGGATGTTGAAATCGTGATGCCTTCGAGAGAGGTTTCTGGGATTCCCTGAGAGAGATTTCTATCAGATCTGGGCTCCTTTTGCAAATGAGGTGAAGGCCTCTTTTTATAGTCCCAGTTGAGTGCCGATCGGTATTGGCATGTTCTTGCCTATCGGCACCTACCGATAGGCAGGGTTTGGAACCTGCCGTTTGGCAGTGCGCTTCAGGATTTTTCGGAAAATCGGCCGCCGAGGGCAAACCGTTGGTCAGAATCGCGCACGGAGCATACCGTTGGAAAGGTAATTTAGAGACCTTCGAAAGTCCTTTGGACCGATCCCTGGTTCGGGAGTTGACTTTGGGTCAAATATGGCTCGGAAGCGTTTTCGGTCCATTGGACGGGGAATCATTCGGACGCAAACAGATCGTTCGTCCGTATGGTGAGTCTGAATCGTGCACGGGGCGGACCGTTGGAAAGGTTAGAAGACGTAATTCAACATTCCAAAGAGTTTGACCTGGTTTGGAGAGTTAACTTTGGTCAACCAGGCCCGGGAAGCATTTAGTGACCTCTCGGAGTGAAACTGATCGTTCGTCCGCATGGAATGTCGGAATTATCCACGGGATGGACCGTTGGAAAGGGAATTCAGTGCCCTTCGAAGATTCATTCATCCTCAGTCGAGATGAAGAGTTGACTTAGGCTAAACTGATCTCGGGAGCGCCCAGTAGCCTCTAGGTCAGGTTTCAGACGCAAACGGATCGTTCGTCCGCAAGGTAAGTCAGAAATGTGCACGGGATGGACCGTTGGAAAGGGAATTCAGGGCCCTTCGAAGATTCATTTAGTCTCGGTCGAGATGAAGAGTTTGACTTTTTGGTCAAACTGAGCCGAGGAGTTCTCGATGGCCCTTAGGTCAGTACTCGGGACATGACCTGGGTTTGTAGCGCTGAAGGGAGGTCCAAAGGACTTAAGGAGAGTTAGGGGGTAATAGAATGGGGTGTCTACAGAGCCCCTCGATGGGTGAGTTTGGAACAAATGATGACCGTTGATTAGACACCACATGATGCTTTTGAGGGAGTATGACCGATTTAGAGGTTCGAGGCCGATAATGAGGACCTAAGGAGTGTTCTGGGGATGACCAATTCTGCGAGTCAAAGACAAATCTACGGGCTTAGGGTAAAGGTCAATTTTAACCTAAGATTGGTGACGATCGAGGACCGAGATCAATTCTGACCCAAAGAGTGGTGACGACTGAGGACCGAGGTCAATTCTGACCTAACTCAGGTGACGATCCAAGACCGAGGTAAATTCTGACCCAAGAGTGGTAATGATTGAGGATCGAGGTCAATTTTGACCTAACTCAGGTGACGATCCAAGATCAGGGCTAATTCTGACCCAAAGAGTGGTGACAACCAAGGACCGAGGTCAATTCTGACCTAACTCAGGTGACGATCCAAGATCGGGGCCAATTTTGACCCAAAGAGTGGTGACGACCGAGGACCGAGGTAATTTTTGACCTAACTGAGGTGACGATCTAAGACCGGGGCCAATTTTGATCCAAGAGTGGTGACGACCAAGGACCGAGGTCAATTCTAACCTAACTCAGGTGACGATCCAAGACCGGGGCCAATTCTGACCCAAAGAGTGGTGATGATCGAGGATCGAGGTCAATTCTGACCTAACTCAGGTGAAGATCCAAGACCGGGGCCAATTCTTGCCCAAGAGTGGTGACGATCGAGGACCGAGGTCAATTCTGACCTAACTCAGGTGACGATCCAAGACTGGGGCCAATTCTGACTCAAAGAGTGGTGACGAACGAGGATCGAGGTCAATTCTGACCTAACTCAGGTGACGATCCAAGATCGGTGCCAATTCTGACCCAAAAAGTGATGACGACCAAGGACCGAGGTCAATTCTGACCTAACTCGGGTGACGATCCAAGACCGGGGCTAATTCTGACCCAAATAATGGTGACGACTGAGGACCCAGGTCAATTCTGACCTAACTCAGGTGACGATCCAAGACCAGGGCCAAGTCTGACATAAAGAGTGGTGACGGCCGAGGACCAAGGTCAATTCTGACCTAACTCAGGTGACGATCCAAGATCGGGGCTAATTCTGACCCAAAGAGTGGTGACAACTAAGGATCGAGGTCAATTCTAACTTAACTCAGGTGACGATCCAAGACCGGGGCCAATTCTGACCCAAAGAGTGATGACGACCGAGGACCGAGGTCAATTATGACCTAACTCAGGTGATGATCCAAGACTGGGGTCAATTCTGACCCAAGAGTGGATAAAGATAGAAATTCGATTATGCTGGCGAAATTACTTTTTGATTTTGATCTGACCTGGGGAGCTGATAGCTGAGGAAGCTTTTTAGGAGACCTCGCAAGGGCGGAACAACCTAATTCGGTGCTGTAAGAGAATTCTTCTAGGGAAGTGATCGGGTGACCCGGAGTTTTGTCGGGAGGAGTTTCACTTGGTTTTTGAGGATTTCGCTGGGGAAAGAGGGGTTCCACTCGAGGGAACGCGAAATTTTTCTTGGTGAAAATGTTCAAAATCCATCCTGGGATTTTCAGGAATTTTCTGAGGATTTTTCGGGGCTTTATGGTATTTTCGGGAATTTCTGTATGAAATTTGACGTGGGGTGCCGGTCGTCATGGTGTGAGAGGTGCCATTCAGCACTGGCACGGACTTTTGGGTTACCTAGAGAAGGCAAGAGGTCAGTGCCGATCGGTATGGGAGGGGGAGGTGTCGATCGGCATGGCGCTTAGCATCCTATAAAAAGGGGGTGAATCCTTTCATTTTTTCACAGCATCTTTTGCTTTCTCTCTCTCTACGATTCTTTTGCAAATCGTTCTAGTGTTTCGATCTTTAAGAAATGGCCGCCTTTGTGAGCACTGCAGTCCACCGGGAGTGGTTGATCGTTGATGACTGGGCGAATGTGGATTGGAGGGACAGGGTGCCCTAGCTTTGGGGAGTGAGAACTCCTTTGATGCATTTGAGCCTGTTACGGATGAGCGGACCTTGCTGCGGGAGCCATCGTGTCATTGCTCTTCGAGAGTGATTCCCAGCGGTTATGTAAGTAACCTGATCTTTGGCATTTCTTCCTTTTTGGGTGATTTTTCTTTCTTTCTTGACTTTTGATGAGATTTTTGCTTTTGCCGGTATGATATTTCTTTGAAGAACATGCATGCCCGCGGGACGACGGGGCTCAAGGATGTTTGGGAGCATCTCCCACCTGTGGTGCACTGGGTGGTATCATCAGTGGGTTTTGGGCGATTGGCATCTACGCTGGATGAGACGCCTCGTTCGACAGTGGTCTTGTGCGCTTTGGGAGAGAGGTGGGGATACTACCCACACCTTCCATTTCGGCTTCGTGGAGATGACTGTGACTCCCATAGACGTGCAGTAGCTGCTGGGGCTGGATTTTGATAGAGGTGGATCGCTCATTATGGGTGAGACTGGAGGCAGTGCGTGTGACACTTAGTGATGTAGGGAGGATAGTTTTTGGGGATTCTATTCGTCTGTCCCTGCTGAGGGACGTTTTGCTGAGTAGGGACATTGATGTGGAGGACGGGCTGCAAGTGGGGCAGATGGGCCAGTTATTTATTCTGCTGGTGTTGGGAGGTTTCATGGTGGCATTGAGCGGCGACGTCGTCCATTTATGGTTTCTGTCGTACCTGAGGATGTTTTTGAACATCCCTTTCTATGATTGGGGGAGTCTGACCTTGGCGACCTGTTACTCTTCTCTGGATGCATTCATCCGGTGCTGCCGACAGACCTTTACTGGATCCACGTACCTTCTTGAGGTATTCTTTAATTTGTGCATTTTCTTGTTATGCATTCGCATTTTCCTTTCATGCATTCGCATTTTCCTTATGCGTCTCTTTTTATTTGCGAATTTAGACGTGGTTCTACGAGGTGATTGGGTGCAACACACCATTGATCGCTTTGAAGGATGACACTGTTGGGGACTTCTTCCATTTGTACCGATGGTGTAAGGCTAATCGGCAGTCGAAGGGATCTCTCTCCCTGGAGGCGGTGCGTCAGGTCTTGAATGACTTGACCAATGGTAGGGTAAGACTCTTTCTATTTCAATCTTGGTTTTTTCTCCTTCTGATCTTGTATTGATTTATGCTTGCTTGGAGATTTTCAGGTGACCTTTTATCCCTGGGGGACAGCTATTCAGGATGTGGGGGCGACCGAGGTGAACGCGCGGATGAGGCGTTTGCTGGCGCATGAGTTCGTCCATTCCTGGTACCTCAGGGAGAGGGTGATTCGTCAACTTTCTGAGGAGGAGGTGGTGGTGCCACACGTGCAGCCTCCTATGTATATGAGATGGGAGCGTCAGCTGTTGGAGGATAACAGGATCGCGGCGAGTCCTACTTGCTATACACTGATAGGGCTGCGCCGTATGACTATATGGATTTTGTGACGAGTTGGTTGATGGTCCCCAGCATATACGATGAACTGCCCTTCCCTCCGGCGGGTTCGAGTCAGGCGGTGGGATCTTCCCACAGCGGCGGTGGTCCGTCAGCATCTGCGGTATCGACGACCTCAGAGGTCCCCTTTGTGCGATTTTATACCCCTTCGTACAACATCCGATGAGCTGATGGAGGGATGGTGCCCATGTTGCACCGTCCTCATGCGATGGATCCAGAGGAGTTGGGTTTGACAGAGGAGGTCCTTTGACCTGCGGTATATCTTTTTTGTTCCTCTCTTTCTTTCTTTTCTATTTTTGTCATCCTTGCATTGATATTGATTTTTTCCTTTCCTTGCAACAAGTTCGGGTGTCGACCACTTGTCTCAAGGACATCAGAGACTAGATATCTTCGACGACTACTCACATTCTGGATGCGGTTCATGTTCCTTCTTGCTTAGTGCCATCGGCTTCGTCCGGAGAGGAATCTGGCTCTGGTAGCGGTGGTGCGTCATCTCGCCATAGGGGGGAAGAAAGCATGTCGCAGGGGTGGAAGCTCTGAGAGAGAGAGAGAGAGAGAGGATGTGGGTTCGGGCTGAGTCCCGTTGTTTTTTCATTTTCTTTTTATTTCCTGCAAAATTGATGTAACACAGAACACAAATATAAGCAATGCAATGGAGTTTTTTTTATTATCTCTTATTAATGATGAATGCAATGCACATGCGCTTTTTACTTTGCTGCTGAGACCTTAAAAGGGAATATTTTTGGAATTTTTTGAAGGAAAGTTTTTAATTAAAGGGGGAAATTATATAAGGAGAAAAGGGATTTTGAAATTCTATTGAGAATATCAATTTATTTTTTATTGAGTTTTCTGATTTGACAAAAGAGGTAAAAAGGGAAATTTCCTAAAAGTGGGGGGGTACCGATTGGCAAACACCCTGACCTGCCTATCGGCAGTTCAGTCCAGTCCCGTCAATTGAAAGCTTTGAATGGTACCCTTTTCAACCTTTGGTACCTTTTGGGGTAGGATTCCCTCCGATTTATGCAGGGATTATGTCCCTTGTGAGGGTTTTAAAGTATAAAAAGCGGTAAGGGTGGAGTGTTTTCATCACATCCTTGCATTCTTATCTATTTGCCCACTATTTCTTAACCTTGCAAGATGGGTCTCCCTGGTAGCATCGAGTTTTCTAACTAGCTCGAAGCCTTGGAAGCAATGTGCTCTTATAATGTCGACAATGATGCTTTCAACATGCGTCGAGTCTCTTTGTGGCGCAATTGGCCTATTGAGTGGAACGTGCTGATGGTGGCGGTACAATTCTGGTACCCTGAAGACCATGTATTTCGCTTTGGGTTGGAAGAAGTTTGTCCTACCTACGAAGAATTTTCTGCCATGCTGGGTGTAAATCCCAGTGTTGCTACGGCTTTACCCAAATTTTACCGTTCTCCCAGGGATTTGTTGGCCGGGCTTCTTCGCATTTCACCATCGGCGGCTAGATCATTGGTTGTGGGAGGAATGATCTCCCTCCCAGCGGTGCTGCAGTCCGTGCATTTGCGGGAAGTAGGTAATGCTGGCTACGCTGGAGCCGTTGTTTTGGGTATGGTTTCCAAATTTCAGCTGGTGACTGGAGAGGTGAAAGTGGACCCACAACTTGCATCCATTACCTCATGGATGTCATACCGTCGCAATCCTGCGGCGGTGATACTGACGGAGACCCTGAATAGCCCGGATGCCTGGAGAGAAGGTCGTTCTGACTTTTGAAGGGTAGCCCCATGATCCTGTTCATGTGTTTTTCTGAAAGATTCCTCTTGGCGACTCCTCCAGAGTATCCCATGTCGGACGTACCCAACTTCTTTTCATGCTACTTCATCTGTGTTGGCGTGTATGTTGAGAACTGGGAGAATTGGCTTGTGGAGTATGGGGCTCGTGGGCTGTATTGGTCAGTGCCTCGGTGGGGGCCGTTGCATCCTGTTCTGGAGCTAGGAGAGTATTCACATGTGCGGCTGGTTGGTCTCAGGCAGACCTCTTTTTATTTCCCTTAGCGGCTTTTACGCCAATTCAGCTGGGCCCTCGGACCTCAAATTTCTTTCTGGTAGAAGAGCTTGCGTCTGTTGCTTGGATCTCTGTGGGAAAATCGGCATCCGTCGACCCGTCCCTCTCAGTCTGTCGGGAAGGTTTGACATGTCCCTAAATATTATATGAAGTGGTTGTGGAGGAAAGTAGTCAGTAAGATGTTGGCTGTGGAGACTGGACAAAGATGGTTTATTTTATCTAACAGCATGGAAGGGGGTGTTGTGGTTTTTTCGAAAATGATTAAGGCTCATCGATCCATGGAATGTTTACGTCACTCTATTCAGGCAGGGGAAACTTAGGGGCCTCAAGATGTAGATGATGAGGGTGCAGGCTCTTCTGGTAGCTATGGGTAGGACTCCTGGGGAGTTTATTTGTGTAACAGATGTGGGGGATTTTATTTGGCTTTTTATGGTAATAGGGGGAAGGGAGTTATACGTTCATTTTTCTTATGTAATTCGTACTGTAATTTCTTATTAATGAAATAAACGAGTTTCTGATCATCCAACTGTGCCTTTTGATGAGTTTTGTATTTTTGAATTATCTATACCGATCACTAAGGCATACATAATCCTTTTGTTCAAGTATTTTTTTAGAATGAACCGCCGTTCTCGGAGGTAAGAAAAGAATATTATTTTGTGAAAAAGAAAGGGGCCGCACTCATGTGAGGTGTATGAGCAGCCTACATACCTCTCGGGTTTTTGAAAAGTTTTAAAAATAGTTTTTGTAGAGGATCAGGTCCACGTAGTTCTGGGTAGAGGGAAATGAAGAGTTTTTTTTTTAGAATAGAAGGGGGTGAGAAGAGTCGTAGCGCGCCGAGATTTCGGACTAGGGGTACAATTTCTTAAGACGGTCCAGATTGACTGGACGAGCCATTTCTTCCCCATCTAGGTCAGTGAGCATGGCGGCATCGCCAGATAAGATTTTCTTCACAATGTAGGGGCCGCTCCAATTGGGTTTGCATTTCCCTCTAGGGTCCCAGATAGGTTCTATTATCTCTTTGAGGGCTAAATCCCCCTCCCGGACACCGCGGTCCTTGACTCTCTTATTGAATGATCTCTCTATTCGGCGATGGTACCCCTGTATATGGTAAAGAGCTTTTAATCTTCTTTCATCTAGGAGGGTTAGCTCATCAAGACGGCTTTGGCACCACTCTTCTTCACTAACTTTGCTTTTGAGCATGACGCGTAGTAAGGGTATTTCCAGCTCCACATGTAGGACTGATTCCATGCCGTAGACTAGGGAATAAGGGGTAGCCCGAGTATAGGTTCGGATTGAGGTTCAATAGCCCCAGAGGGCGTATAGGATCCGGTCGGCCCAATCTATACAAATTTCGATCATCTTGTTGATGATAGCTTTGAGGCTCTTGTTGGCGGCTTCAACTGCACCATTGGTCTGAGGTCGGTAGGGAGAAGATTTGTGTCTCTGAATCCCATACTCGTTGACTACTTCTGTGACTTTTGCCTCAAAATGTAGCCCGTTATCTGACACCAGCTCGTGAGAGACCCCATATCGGTAGATGATATTTTTCTTGAGGAATTTGGCCACTTTCTTGGCGTTTAATACTGCGTATGACTTCGCTTCGACCCATTTGGTGAAGTAATCGATGGAAAACAGGATGAACTCATGTCCGTTTGAAGCCTTTGGTGTAACCTTCCCTATGATGTCGATACCCCAAGTGGAGAACGGCCAGGGAGAGGTCATGTTGTATAATTCTCGAGGAGGCAAGTGTTGAAGTTTGGATAATTGTTGACATTTGAGGCACCTACGGATATATGCAGTGCAATCCTGGATCATGGTGGTCCAGTAGTAGACCTGTCAAATGATCTTCTTGACAAGCATGTGACCGTTCATGTGGGGTCCGTATTCCCCACTGTGGATTTTCTGCATTAGTTTCTCAATTTCGGCCCCTGCGATACAGTGTAGATGAGTTCCATCAAAGATCCTCTTGAGTAGGGATTTATGACAGATGATGCACTGGGCATCCAGTCTTTGGAGAGTTTTTCGATCTTTCTTGTTGGAACCCTCAGGATACCTACCATGTTTGAGGAGGCACCAGATATCATAATACCAGCAATCGACTAGTTCAGGATCTTCGGTGGAGACCAGCTCAATATGGTAGCAATGGGTCGATTTGTCTTTCTTTTGAACTAGGAAGGGGGTCATTGTTATTCCCTCGGGCATGTCGACCATGGAGGCCAAGGTAGTGAGAGCATCGGCTAGGTTATTATTTGCTCGGGGTAGGTAATGGAAGGTGATATCTTGGAATTGGGAGGCTAACTCTTATAATTGGGCATGAAGGGGTTGGAGCTTTTCGTCCTTGACTTTCCACTTTCTGAGCTCTTGACCGATGATGAGGGCAAAATCCCCATAGACATCAATGTATTGAATACCTTTCTTGAGAGCAACCTTGAGGCCCACTATGCATGCCTCATATTCTGTCATGTTGTTGGTGCAAGGGAAATCCAATTTAATGGCGATGGGAGTGTGGGAGTCATCTGGGGCAATCATAAGTATCCCAATGCCATATCCCCTTTTTTTGGCAGCGCCATCAAAGAACATTTTCCATCGAGGGAGGTCTTGAGTGGTACAGAGGATATTTTCATCTGGAAATTCGGAGATTCGAACATCGGCTTCATCTATGGGGTAATCAGTGAGGTAGTCAGAGATGGCTCTTCCTTTAACGACTTTTTGTGTGACATACACGATATTGAACTCGGTTAGGAGCATCAACCATCGGTCCATTCGACTGGATAAGGAAGGTTTCTGAAGAAGGTATTTGATGGGATCCATTCGGGATACAAGTTTGATGGGGAAGGCGAGCATGTAGTGTCACAACTTTTGGGTGACCCAGATAAGCGCGACACATGCTTTTTCTAAAGCAGTGTAGTTGACCTCGTACCCAGCCAATTTATGACTGGCGTAATAGATGGCTCTTTATTTACGAGAGTCTTCAAGGTATTGGGCTAGCAAAGGCCCAGCTACAGTATCGGTTATGGTTAGGTATAGGAGCAAAGGGAGACCCGACTGTGGTGGCATGAGAACTAGAGGTTGGGTCAGATATTGCTTGATTCGGTCAAAATCTTCTTTACAGGCCTCATTCCAAACCTTGGTCGAATCCTTTCGGAGGAGCTTAAAGATCGATTCACAGATGGAGGTTAGCTGGCTGATGAATCGGCTGATATATTGCAATTTCCCAAGAAACCCTCAGACTTCTTTCTCTGTTCGGGGTGGTGGCATCTCAAGTATGGCATTCAGCTTCGTAGGATCTGCCTCTATCCCCTTTTCTCTAACCATGAATCCTAAGAGTTTTCCTTTTGTAATGCCAAAGACACACTTTTGCCGATTGAGTCTCATCTGATACCGTCGCAGTCGTTCGAAGAACTTCTGGAGAGTGGGAACATGACCTTATTTAGTTTTGGAATTGATAATCATATCATCCACATAAACCTCGACCTCTTTGTGAATCAGATCGTGCAGGATGGTTGTGGCATCCCTTTGGTAGGTAGCCCCAGCATTCTTGAGACCGAATGGCATAACGGTGTAGAAAAAGGTTCCCCATGGGGTGATGAATGCGATTTTTTCTTGATGGTCGGGGTGTATCTTGATTTGGTTGTATCTGGAAAACCCGTCGACGAATGACTTGAGAGCATGACCGGTTGTGTTGTCCACGATCATGTCGATATTGGGTAGCGGATAATCATCCTTTGGAGAAGCTTTGTTTAAATATTAGTAATCTACACACATTCAAACCTTCCCTCCTGATTTCGGCACAGGTACAGTGTTGGCTAGCCATGTGGGATATTCGATCACACGAATGAAGCCCACGTTCAACTATTTGACCACCTCTTCTTTGACCTTGAGAGACCATTCGGTGCGGAGCTTCCTCAATTTTTGTTTAACCGGCTTGTAATCTGGGAGATTGGGGATATCGTGCTGAGCTATTTCAGGATCAATGCCGAGTATATCATTATAGGACCATGCGAAGACATCTATGAACCCCTTCAGTAATTCTTCTAGTTGTGCGCGCTCATGCTCGTCAAGGGTGGCCCCTATCCTAATCTCACGCAATTGGCTACTAGAACCGAGATTATTAACAACAGTCTCTTCTTTATTAACTTGGATGCAATTATGTTATTTATTATTAACCTTATTTAGATCAGTTAAGAACTGTTCATTTGCAAAATCATCATCATCAAAAGTTTGATTATAATTCAAACAGTTAATGTAAGGCACAACAAGATACTCAAAATCTTCGTTTATTTCCTTGATAGGAAAAACAACATTGAGAACCTCATCAAAAGAGGTCTCGATTACACTTGAGCAAGGATAGACAACAGAAGAAGAAATAGGGTAAACATTGGGGTTAGGGGAGATTTCAAGAGGTAGAACTGGCGCATCATGCCAGTTGAGGAGAGGAGTATCAGCATCTTTAATCAGATGGGATGGATCCATTGATGTAGTGCCTGAATGAACCGTGCAGAGTGCCAGCCCCAGTGTCTGCAAGTTAAAGGAATCTTCAGAATCATTTTCCTTAGTCTCTTAAGTATCTTTGATGAGCGGTTGTTCGCGGTGTAGGAAACTTTCGGCCCATGGGTAGCTATCTTGGAAAAAGATCTCCATTCCAGGCCTCATCTTCTTATCTGTGTGGTCATACCATGGTTCTAGAAAATCGCAACAGGGGAAGTCCTCGCCTTCTTTGATGAATCGTCCATTTAAGGAGTCTCTTGAGATAGTTCGGATACAGTCTAATCTTCTCTTTGGTCGGGACTGGCGGATCATTCTGAGCTCTTGTTATGATGGTTGATACCCCAAGCTGCAAGGAGGGAAAGCTTTCTTCAGTTCGATGGGCTCAAGTATCCCTTGCTGCCTTTTCCCTAGCCCCATTCCGGACATGAAGTGCATATTTCTGAACATCTGAATCACATTGACGTTTCCATGAGGGTCATATTCTAGACAAACCCTTTCTTTGAAATCATCCCCTGTCGGGAGTAGGAGTGGCTCAACTCGGAATCCTGATAGAAGCATATCATTTGACCCGTGTTGTATCTCAAGAATTGGACTACTGGTCCTTACACCCTTGACATTTTCGTTGTCGCCCAAAATGGTGATGACTTGCCCGTTGGCAAAAAAATTCAATTTCTGATGGAGTGAGGAAGACACACCCTTGATATTGTGGAGCCAGGGGCATCCGAGCAATAAGTTGAAATAGGATGGGATGTCTATGACTTGGAATTCAACGACAGGGTTTATAGGGCCACCCCCTATTGCAAGTTTTATGGATCCCATCACCTCACGACGGGTATTATTGTAGGCACGCACAGCGATGGAGGTTGGAGCGAGGTCGCTTTCTTTCAGGCCTAAACACTTGAATGTTCTCAGAGGGCAAACGTTCAAGGCAGATCCGTTATCGACAAGAGAGAAAGGTACGGCCTTCCCCATAACTTCGACGGAGATGTTGAGTGCATGATTATGATTTGGCCCAATTCTGGGGATTTCTTCTTTAGAGAATGACAACATTTGGGTAGAGGTCAAGGATCCGACCAGATTTACCGCCTCTTCTGGTGTGGTAGAGGGAGGAACTATGGGCCCAGTGAGAAGCTTGATTAAAGCATTTCTGTGCAGCTGGGAAGACATGAAAAGCCCCCATGGAGTGATGTTAGCTTGGGTTTTCTTTAGTTGATCGAGGATCTTGCTCTCCTCGATGGTCATCTCTGGCATAGGTATTTTTTTAACGCCCTTCCCTTTGTCATTTGTCGGTAGTGAGCTTGGAACTTGGTAATGTCTCCCTGATCTGGTCATGTGATTTACTGAAGAAGGAAAGAACATGAATCCCATTTCTTCGTTAATCTCGGGTTGTTCTGCCACCCTATTTATTTCTACGAGGAGTTCTTCAAATGATATCATCCCACATAAATCGGATACTGGGCCAGTTCTTTCTGAAGTTTGTTCTTTACTATAATCTTAGAATTCTTCCCCCCATCCGGTGGAAATAATTCTGTCTTTCCATGTAAAGTCGATGCATTCCATAACTTCAACGGCTTCTTCATACAAGTTCTCCCACTCTGTGGGGATATGTGTGATTTAAGGGACCAAGTGGCCTTGCAACTTCAAATATCGAGTAACCCGGTGATACTACAAATGCTGTTGGTTTGCCCGAATAATCCTGCCATAGTCTGGACAACATCATCTAGGCTGACTTCGTCGGTCGGTAGTACCACCCACTTATCTAAATCTCGAGCCCATTTTCGTTCTTCTAAGAACAGTGTACTGAATCCCCGGCAATTGATGACCATCTGTGAGGGCAATTTCAGCCCGAACTCTAGGAGTTGGTTTAACACCTTTGATAATTCCATACTTCCATTTTTAGAACGGGTACGGACAACGATGCATGCTCTGGTAAGGAGTGACAGTGCTTGATCAGCGAGGCTAGTAGGGTGTAGGAGGAAATATGGGCAAATTTGAAGAGGTTTAGGAGAGTATATGGGTGTGATTTGAGTTGAGGGATCGAAATCTGGGTTTTCTAAGAAGATGGCATTGGTGTGATTTGGGAGTGGGTTGTGAGTAGTGTTTGGCTTAGGATTGGCTGGTGGGGCGATGGTACCCCGATCGATGAGATCTTGGATTATGTTCCGAAGGTGAAAGTATTGATCGGTGGTATGTCCAGCAGTTTGGTGGAAGGCGCAATGAGCATCGGTCTTGAAGTTTCATGGGAGTTGATTTGGCAATGGACGTGGGACCAAGGGTTTAATGAGGTTTCGGCTTAACAGGGCTTGGTAAACTTTGGAGAGGGGAGCATGGAGCTCAGTGTATTCCCTTCGAATGGGGGCAGAGCGGCTTTCTGGTTCCCATGATGTGGTTGGTTGAGAGATGCTATTGATGGTTGAGACTGTGGCACTGGCAGGCTTGTCATACTTTCTAGGAGTGAACTGTCTGGACACCTTTTTCGGTTCAACCTCTGTTTTAACAAGGCTTTCTTCGATTTCCACTCCAGCTCCTCTGAGAGCTCGGAAGTGGGGATAGTATTATCCTCCTATCGTCGCTCGGACATGGGGCAAGAAGTTGTTTTTCACTATGTTAACCTGTTCTTCTTCAGATGGCCGATTGGTCATGGTAGCTTCTTGCTCCCTCCACCTGGTTATAAAGTTACTGACTGATTTTCTAGGATTCTGTTTAAGCAGCTCTAAATCACGATGGGTGACCTCAAACTCTTCGTTGTATTTGTACTGCGATATGAATTCTCGGGCTACATCCTCCCAGCTACGGATTCTGGATTCGTCGAGAGACAAAAACCATCGGAGGGCACTATCCTTCAAAGTTTTCTGAAACAATTGGGCCATCACCTCTTCAGAAGCCCCTAGTAGAGTTATGGAACGATGATACTGTGAAGATGAACAATTAGGGGTCCACTCCCTCTGAACTTCTCGATATTTGGCATCTTGAACTTCTTGGGTAACCTCGCTTTAGGATAAGGAGACATGTGGCTGTAGTCCATGTAATTCCTAGAGATCCTAACTTGGTCAAACTTCTTAATGAGCATCTTGAGATTCTCTTTGAATTTATTCAACTCTTCCTCCTTTGGATCAGCGACCATAGGATGGGCAATATTTGGCATTGGAAGTTGGGCAGGAGGATCACGTGAAGTGTGCTGATATTCTTTGTAAACCCTGATAGGCTCGGGTGGACCCATAGCACTAGGGAATAGGGCCTCAGGCTCTTGAGGAATTGGAATCTGGTTTCGTTGCATTTCTCGGACTTCAGTTTGGAGGTTGTCAATCTTGGACACGAGCTGAGCTAGGACTGTCGTCAGATCCGGCTGTATGACTGGTACTT
Source organism: Sambucus nigra (assembly GCA_949130495.1). Taxonomy (NCBI): domain Eukaryota; kingdom Viridiplantae; phylum Streptophyta; class Magnoliopsida; order Dipsacales; family Adoxaceae; genus Sambucus; species Sambucus nigra. The sequence goes on along the minus strand of OX422212.1, from coordinate 547,653,703 downwards.
GATTTATATTCTCCAGGGAAGATGGATGGATTCCATACTCGGAAGAAGTAGTAGAGGAACAGATGAAACTCCACGGTGATTTGACTGAAGACCGAAGCCAATAGGGAGCCAGGCCAAGGGCTTGCGATCGACCTGAGAAGGCGTAGAATGGGATTTATTTTTGAGAAAAGAGGAAGAACTATTTTTGGATTTTTGATAAAGAAGGGAGAAATGTTTTTGGATTTTTTATAAAGAAGGAAGAAATGTTTTTGGATTTTTGATAAAGAAGGGAGAAATGTTTTTGGATTTGGAACTCAGCATGATTATTATTATTATTATTATTATGTTCTCACTTGTATTTAATTCTCTTAAATGAAATTCCGGAAGAGACCCGAGCCTGGAAAAGTGGGGTTTTTAATATATGCAAAGCTATGGATGGACTTGTAACCAAGCTCACGGACAGGGTCCCATTTTAAAAATGCATAAAAATTGGGCAGCAGATTGACCCGGAATTTTGGCAGAGTTTGGGGTTAAAACCGACAATCTAAAGTGCGTGTCCTAGGTTTGACACCTATATGCGGGTATGCAGTTGGTTGGGTGAATTGGCATGGGTTCCCCCCTTTGGCGTGACTTCCACGGTATACGTCTTGTTCTTGCGAGCAATCGGTACGTGTGGACAAGACATTTGATATACCCGAGTGTACATGAATTGCCTCACCATATACCTCGTGGGGACGGTACGTGTGAGAGAGAATTCGATTCACTCGGCGTACGTGAACGAATTCCCTGTGATATACCTCCCGTCATGACTTCGGTCAAGCGGTACAATGCGGGGGAACCGTTCGATATACGTCGAAGGTATTTAGCCAATGGAAGGTGAGAGTCATATCGCTTAGACTAACTGCGACCTGTGGGACTAGTGCCCATCATGAAGTGACCCTCTAGTTACTGGGTAAAATTTGGTCAATAGCAATGCTCTTTGGTGATGTCGTGTGAATCATACATGATTATCTTATTAGTATCTGTATGATGAGAATGCCTTTCTTGATTATGCCAAACAGGGAGCAAAGTCCAAGTACCCCAAAAGGTACACCAAGTATGGATGGGTGATGCGTGCAATATGGGGATATATGTGACCTTAGGTGCACGTGGTGTGAAGTGTACATGGAGAATTTTCTACAAGTGTGTGAATATAAGCATAAGCATGGGATACACGTGAGAAAGGGAAACATGCAGATATGGGGGGAAATATATGCAGATATAGAATTCATGTACATAGAGTCAAGCCCTCAAAAACAAATCAAATCCCTAGCAGAGTCGCCACTGTGGCCATCCTCGATCCTCGCACGCGCGGGCGAGCGCTTGTAGGGAAGGATCCTTCGGGTCCCGCGCGTCCCACTTGGGAGAGCTTCGGCCCGCGTCATTTGAGATATGGTGTAGAGATGTAAAGAGATTCGGAGTCGCCAGTCTATTTTACTCAAAACCGACAAAAGAAAAAGGGGAAGCCACCCCGAAGGATGGCATCCAAAGACATACTGGTGCGTGCGAAACCAAAATGATTCGAGAAGGGTTCGGAGGCTTAGTTACGAAATGGGAAGGTGTTAGGCACCCATTCCCCCCTTTCGGTCTCTCATGAATATTTGTTATTTTCCTTTATATTTCCCCCCGTGATATATGTGCATGTGTATATATAGAATGGAGGTAGGAATCCTCGACTTGTATCATGGAAAAGATAAAGCGAGTCATCCGTAGGAAGGTATAAGAATAATATTAGAAAAATAAAATTTACGCGATTACCCCTACATTGATCGTTATAATGGAACGATAACGCATATGGAGTAATACGTCACTAAGAGCAAGTATATAGAATATAAGGAAAGTAGATTTAGATAGAAAATGAGAGAAAAGTGAGAAAAAAGACTCGAGTCTCGGGTTTTACCCCGAGACGCCTACGTAGCCTATAAAGGCATCAAAGTCCACATAGTTCGCATACAAAATGAGGGGTGGGGTTTATCCCATAAACCCAAATGGGTAATCTCTTATTTCTGATTGTGTGTGTGTGTGTGTATAGAAAAAGTGTTTTAGTTGTGAGAAAAGTGTGGAAAAAGTGTGAGAATCCCTATTTGGAATTTATGAGTAAACCCTCTTTTTCTTGTTTTTTGGGTTTTATTTATATGAAAATAAGAGATGTGCAATAATACTAAATAAAAAGTATATTAGGAAGTGTGAGATGAGATAATAAAAGTGCTAAGTAAGAAAACAAGTTATTGAGAATTTAAGAGAATTTAAGAGAGAGTTTGAGAAATTTGGACCTTCTTGAAGATCTTGAGCTTGATGTTGAATGTTGGAGAGCATCCCTTGCACTTGGATGATGATAGAGAGTGGTTAATTCACCAAGTTTGATGAAAAGTGGAAGTAAAAAGGGATTTGGATGTTGAAATCGTGCTGCCTTCGAGAGAGGTTTATGGGATTCGCTGAGAGAGATTTCTATCACATCTGGGCTCCTTTTGCAAATGAGGTGAAGGCCTCTTTTTATAGTCACAGTTGAGTGCCGATCGGTATTGGCACATTCTTGCCTATCGACACCTGCCGATAGGCAGGGTTTGGAACCTCTCGTTTGGCAGTGCGCTTCAGGATTTTTCAGAAAATTGACCGCCGAGGGCAAACCGTTGGTCAGAATCGCGCACGGAGCATACCGTTGGAAAGGTAATTCAGAGACCTTAGAAAGTCCTTTGGACCGCTCCTAGGTTTGGGAGTTGACTTTGGGTCAAATATGGCTCGGAAGCGTTTGTCGGTCCATTGGACGAGGAATCGTTCGGACGTAAACGGTTCGTTCGTCCATATGGTAAGTCCAAATCATGCACGAGGAGTACCGTTGGAATGGTTAGGAGATGTACTTAGACATTCCAACGAGTTTGACCCAGTTTGGAGAGTTGAGTTTGGTCAACCGGGCCCGAGAAGCATTCGGTGACCTCTCGGAGTCAAACGGATTGTTCGTCCGCATGGAACGTCAAAATTGCGCACGAGATGGGCCGTTGGAAAGGGGATTCAGTTCCCTTAGAATATTCATTTAGTCTCGATCAAGCTGAAGAGTTGACTTTGGTCAAACAGAGCCGGGAGTGCCCAGTGGCCTCTTGGTCAGGTTTCGAACGCAAACGGATCGTTCATCCCCATGGTAAGTCAGAAATGCACACGGGATGGACCGTTGGAAAGGGTATTCAGTGCCCTTCAAATATTCATTTAGTCTCAGCCGAGATGAAGAGTTTTACTTTTTGGTCAAATTGAGCCGGGGAGTGCCCGATGGCCCTTAGGTCAGTACTCGGGACATGACCTGGGTTTGTAGCGCTGAAGGGAGGTACTAGGGACCTAAGGAGAGTTAGGGGGTAATAGAATGGGGTGTCTAAAAGTTCGGTCATGAAACTCGAACGTTGAAATGACAAATTGCCCCTGAAGTTTCATAATACATTGAAAACTTCCCGAATAGCACCAATCCATACGCTAAGCATTCCAATAACCATAAAAGCTCAATTATACCTCCCAAAGCATATAAACATACGTAATAAAGGTTGTATACTTAACGAGCATAAATATAGGCATAAGGAACACAAAATTCCTAGAATGCATAAAGATAACGAGCGCAAATATGCAATATTCGTGACGTATCAAGTGTATCCGAAAAGAATGATAAAAATATGATGTAGGTGTTTGTCGAATCACATATTGCTATGAAAGAGAAAATGTGCACATCGGATGATACATAAGTTTGAAAATCTGTTACTAAAGCCGTTTAATAAAATTAAACTATTTAAGTAACTCCGAACAGTTTTTTGAAGAAACTCTTTTCTTAAAAACCAAAACTATTTTGAACACAAGATGTGTTTTATAAAAGTATGTACGAGATATATTCAAGATTTGATTAACAGGTTTATTAAACAGTTTAAACAAACTTTAAACTCAGCACAACCAAGAATGAGATGAGAAGATGTAGGAAGATTAAGAACAAGAATGAGATATATTCAAGATGTAAAACCTCACCCAACTGAGGAAACATCCACGACTCCCTCTACGGAGTAAAACAAAAATTCCATTATAAACAAATTTTAACAGTTACAAACTATATAACAAACATGCATACAACTCAGACCTATATAAGTTTAGGAATGTATCCTCTGGTGTTCTTATACCTTCTCTGTAGTTCTGATTGTTGATGTTGTTCTCCCAGTTTGTTAACTCCCAATTTGTTCAAGATCTTTACGTCGACTCTTATTCACAAGATCTTATTACGAACACTTTCGTGTGGTAGAGTGAAAGTGTTTGTGGAGGTCCTCTCTAACACATGCATGCACACACACACACACTTATTATGTACAATCAGTCCTAAAAAATTACATATAAGTCTATATGCAGTGACTTTTCTTTTTCTCTCTTCTCACAAAACTCAACCTTTTTGACCTTTAAAGCAATCCAAGAATCCACGGCTATCTTGCTCAAAAGACGTATCAAGATCTTAATCAATCTCTGTTTTTGAAAAGATTTTTGAGATTGAAAACCACCAAGTGTGATTCCTAACTAGGTCAAAGGTCTTGTTTTAAGAGAACTAGAAACAGAAAAGATTATTGTTGATTTCAAAGTTAAAAATCTTTTTTATAAAAGAATCAACAATATATTTCTCAAGCTGAGAAATAAAAATGCAAACTAAGTGTAATATACCATGAAAAACTCAGATCTGAAATTTCTATATAAAAGAAAAATAGATCTAAGAAAATGATTAGGTTGGAAACAAGATCTCAAGAACGAAGAGGTTACAGCAACAAACCAACTCTCAAATCACCTCTCAAAGCACTCAAACACTCAAGGTTGTGTTTGGGAAAATACAGGGGTTTGAAGATTTATATTTGGTTTGAACTGTTTGGACGATTTAGGGTTAGGGTTAGGTTTACTAACTCTTTCTGTCTCTTCTGGTTTCTCTCTTCCTCTCTCTTTTCTCTTTTCTCTCTACTCTCTTTTTTTCTCTCAAAGGACGAAATGGAAAAAGTCTCTGAAGGCTGAGAGTAGGAGCCTTTTTATAGGAGGCTGAGAAGGTTCGAGAATGAGGATTGAAATCAAGGGACCAGATTGAGTCAAGATGGATTGACTCTAATCCAAGGGATCACGATAGGCGGTGGTTAAAATTCTCCTGATTGGTCCAAATAGGGTTCACAGGGATTATGAAAGGGCGCATGCAGATCGTTGATAAAAACGATCCAAGGGTTGAAAATAGGCACTGGTTTACACTCTGTGAAGAAACACAATTATGTGACACCCCGACTAATTAAATACCGGGTAGCTACTCCTTTTTTAAATTAATACAAAATGCCAAGTTGGTTCAGTTAACAACATCAATGTCGAAAACATTTTAGAAATTACTAACCACCTAGTATTTAAAAAGAAAGATGTCAAATTTTAAATTAAGTCTGATTAACATGCAATAAAAGAATAATGGAAGAACAACATAATCCATTCACCATAACGAAGTAATCAAATAACCAACAAATATTAATAAATTCGGAGGAAACTCCTCACAACAATCCCACAACTGAAATAAGTAAAACAAAGTACCCTGAATTAATTACATGCCAAAAGTCTGAAAATCTGAAATAGGAAATGTTTCTAATAGAAATGGGCGACATGCCCTACAACAGATGAAACTGGATATAGAGTCAAGACAGATGAAGCGTCTACTAGCAAAGTCCTATAACTTCCACAAACAGCTACAACTCGTCACCTAAATGAAAATCCTAAGCATGGTGTCCTTGTGGCTGGGCACCTAAAATGGTTTTTACAAAAAAGTAGATTTGAAAGCAAACGGGTCAAAGCCCGAAAGTGGAGAGTATTTTAAAATATCAAGTGTTTTAACAACATTATAACAATGAATGCAAAATACATGTTAGGACGTGCACTCACATGAAATACTCACCTCTCCTCTAATTGTGCACCCCTAACGTATAGCACCCATCCAAGTGATAAATACATCTATCTATACTGACAAGAGTTCTAACCTTTCTACTCGTTTCGCATTATACATTCTAATGTTATCAATAAAAAGAGTCTTTACATACACTTGGATTCTCAATTAAGCAATACAGTTCATTTCCAGGTTATCCCTTTATATTTTCTCAAAACGTTTCCATATTTATACACACAATATCACATGAAAGTTCTCATTAATTAAGTGTATATTATTCACGTCCTAAATATACAATACAAGCACCCCGAGACTAGCTGCGGTGCACACATACTCTGCTATCCATCCCGGTACATCACGTACATAAGGATCACACATTCTGAATCTCTCAGGAATCGTTCTCAGATAACAACAATCACAAACAATGGAGGCGAACACAGTCACATCACATGGGTCACGCACATACCTACGCTCCCACGATCAGCAGACTTATTAACATCCCAATAAGTCCTTCTCTGACCTATGTTCTCGAGGTACCAATCTAAATCCGGGCAACACAAGGATTAAAGGGCCCTAAGCGAAAGTAAACCTCCCGTGATAGCAAGTATGGTAGGTATGTCATACACATAAAATCATATACATATACTAAGTATGCACACATCTTAGTAATCACCATAATTTATTTGTGGTACACTTATCATTCTCGTACCGACATATAATGCTACACAATTTACATATTCCCGGTTAAAATAATTATTCAAGCCGTCAATTGTTCTCACGTCGTAATAGACACTCACGTCCAAATCCATAAATTTCCATTTGGTTCAAATCACACTCCTAGGTTTTACTCCTCTATATATCCCAAATGTCCCTACCATAAAAATTTATCATCAAGGGAATGTCATCTCTACAATTAAATAAGGTTACGGGACACGCGAAATCAAAACAGGCCAAAAAGCCTAAACTGTCAGCTCGTTAGAAGTCTCGTTCGAACGAGGCTGTTCGAACGAGAGTTCGTTCGAACGAAGTGGGCCTTCTAACGAGATCTCGTTTGAACGAAAGTCATCGAACGAACATCCCTCTCCTTAGAAGTCAAACTGTCAACTCGTTAGAAGCTCGTTCGAATGAGCTCGTTCGAACGACCTGGGCAGGTCTTCTAACGAGAGGCCAGTTTCGAGCCCAGAAATTCCTTATTTCACTTTTCCATATTTTCTTCACCTCTAATCTCATCTAAACATCAATCCAACAATTGTTCAAGGTTTCTAATCATTCCTAAATACACTTAGGTCATATACTAACGTGTTTTGTGGGACTAATTCATCCTAAATATCATCCAAATATCAAATCTCTACGTCTTCTTCCCCAATCTCAAGAACAAGAACCCTAGAAATTAAATTCATCCATAGACATAAATAAATCCGTTTTTATGGTATAAAAGATGTATTTTTCTCTGAATAATCATCCTAACATGGTTCTACATGCAATCTCCTCATAAAATTATAAATCTCTACATCCAATTCAATGGGTTTTTATCATTCTCCAAGAACAATGAAATTTCATAACATTCCTACTCATGGAAGAAACATTCTTTGCAAAATATGTAATTAAACCACTTGCCTTATGTGTATCTCTGATTTTGATGTCTAATTGATGAATGGTTCTCTCTCTCTCTGCAGAATTCTTCTCTCTCTCTCTCTCTACAAGTCTTCTTCTCCAAGGTGACAATGGTGGCTAGGGTTTGCCTTAGGAAACTTTTTGGAACTAATTCCAATAACCTCCGTAGCCCATTAGTTTATTAGTGGGTAATTTCCAAATCAGATATTAATTCCTAATTTTTGTGGGTTTTAATTCCCAAAAATCCAAAATTACCAAACTACCCTTATACGTTGCCGGTATGGCCTAAAAATGCCCCGGGACCCAAACTAATTCCCCGGCTAGTGTTTTCTGACTATTTCGACCCTTACGGACGCGTTGGCGCACTCAAAACGACCATACGGTTAATAGAAATAAAATTCACTTTTATAATTAAAATAATTATATTCCTGACGCGACTGTCACACGCGTCTCAACAAAATTTCCAAATTGCCGTATTTTAATCTCACGACAAGTTTCATAGTTCAATATTCATATATAGTCATATATACACATTATAATCAAATACCAACTCACATCTCGCTAGTATTTTAATCCGGATTAATTTCCAATTAATACACATTTAATTCAATTAATCCCATAAATAAATATCACAAAAAATACGGGGTATTACAAATTACATCCAATCAGAGGGAAACAGGTGTTGGACAATAAGACGGGATAAAACGCGCGTCTGAAAATAATTACAATGAACACCCTGAAGTCTCTGCCGCTTTCGGATTCTACCCAAGGCAACTTTTAGTCAATTAAACCAACAATGTGAAATAGCAGATTGACCCCACAAACTTTTAAAACCAAGTTTTAATTTATTAAAATCTTATTTTAAAATGTTTATAAAATCCCAAAAAATATTTAAAAAGCAATATTAAGGATTTAAACACACTCAACATATATACACACATTAATATGCAATATGACATGTATATGATCCATTCTATTGTGTGTGAGTGTTGGTAATGAGGTCTAGATCACTTCAATCAATGATGAAATAGTAGTGCAAGCTCTGAGGTTCTTTGGATTCTAGATTGACATAATTTTATCACAATTTCCAAACTAGATGAACACTTATACAATATAGACTCAAGTGAGTCAAGAGTATAAGGTGCTTCAATCTCCCGCTTTGTAAATGTGAGACAAAATCTCCTTTGAGTCATCTAGAACTCGTAAGGCAACAAAATAAAGGAAACCTATTCCTACAAAAAGCTATCTACCCAAATCCTAGAAAGCAAAAGTACATAACTCAACTATGTACAATTGAATACCCTATTACAACTGTTGAAAATAACTTTACAAAAAACTGCAATGAAGTACTAAGATCAAGCTGTTTAGCATATGTACAGAATCATTAGAGACTCAAATTTCTCCCCCATTTTGTCTCAAATAGACAAAGGGAAAAAAAATAAAGAGATCAAAGAGATTAATCAGCACACACCATACCAATAGATTTATGCAAAGAAATAAATCGATTGTAATCTAAAGGTTTGGTAAACATATCTGCAAGTTGCAAATCAGTAGGAAGATAATTGATTTCTAATTCCTTAGTTTCAACTAATTTGCGTATAAAGTGATGTCTTATTTTTATGTGCTTTGTTCGCGAGTGTTGAACAGGGTTTTTAGAAATATTGATCGCACTTTGATTATCACAATAGAGATGCAATTGGTTTTCTTGAATACCATAATCACTCAGCATTTATTTAAGCCATAGTAATTGAGCACAACAGCTGCCAGCGGCTATGTATTCAGATTCAGCTGTTGAGAGTAATGTGCAGTTTTGTTTCTTACTACTCCATCCTACTAAGTTATTACCTATATAATAACATACTCCTGATGTGCCTTTACTATCATCAGTACACCCAACCCAGTCAGCATCAGTGTACCCAATTATAGTGCTTGGTGTGTCATTAGTGTACCAAAGTCCTAGATTCAGAGTGCCTTTTACATATTTAATGATTCGTTTAACAGAATTCAGATGGCTCTCTTTAGGGTTATTTTGATATCGAGCACAAATACACACAGCATACATAATATCAGGACGCGAGGCAGTAAGGTATAATAAGGTTCCTATCATACTACGATACAGTGTAGGATCTATGGATTTTTCGATTTCGTCTTTAGAAAGTTTTACCATAGTACTCATCGGTGTTTTAGCATTTTTAGCACTCTCAAGGCCAAATTTCTTTACTATCTCTAAAGCATACTTAGATTGCGAAACAAACAATCCTTCTGAATTTTGTTTGACTTGAAGACCTAAGAAAAATTTCAACTCCCCCATAAGAGACATTTGAAACTCCTTATGCATTATTTCAGAGAAGGATTTTACTTCTGAGGGAGAAGTTGATCCAAATATAATATCGTCAACATAAACTTGAGCAATAATGATGTGTTTGTCAAAATGTTTGACAAAAAGGGTTTGATCATTTCTACCTCTTTTGAAACCTTTATCTAAGAGGAAACTGGAAAGACGCTCATACCAAGATCTAGGTGCTTGTTTAAGCCCATACAAAGCGTTTTTAAGACGAAATACATGATTTGGATATTGAGGGTCAATGAACCCTTTAGGTTATTCTACATAGGTCTCCTCAGTCAATATTCCATTAAAGAATGCATATTTGACATCCATTTGGTAGAGTGTAAAATGCAAGTGGCAAGCTATAGCAAAGAGAAGACGAACAAATTCTAAACGAGTAACAGGAGCAAAGGTCTCGTTAAAATCTATTCCTTTAATTTAAGAATATCCTTGAGCAACTAATCTAGCTTTGTTTCTAATGATTATCCCACTTTCATCAGACTTATTTTTAAAAATCCAGCGTGTGCCAATAACCTTTTTGTGATCAGGCCTAGGCACAAGATGCCAAACATTATGAATGAGAAATTGAAGAAGTTCTTCCTGCGTAGCAGAAATCCAATGAGAGTTATTCAATGCCTCATTTACATTCTTTGGTTCCACTAGGGAAATAAAACATGCATAATGTGCATAATTTCTTAGTTGAGATCTTGTACGTACTGGCTCACTAGGGTTACCAACTACGTTATTTATGGGATGATCTTTAGAGACCCAGTTAGGTACTTTAGGTATCTCAATTGGTAATGAATCATCTATTTCAGGAGAGTCATTTTCTAAAATGTTTGTAGGCTCTTTTATAATAGTTGATTCACCAGTCTTGTTCTCTACAGTAGTGTCACTCACAATTACATTTATGGATTCCATCAAGGTTTTAGTGCGAAGATTATACACTCGATAGGCTCTACTGTTAGGCGAGTATCCTAAAAATATAGCTTTATCTCCCCGGCTCTCAAATTTGGACAAGTGTTCCCTATCTTTGCATACATAACAAGTACTACCAAAGGTTCTAAGGTACTTAAGATTAGACTTTTTCTTATACCAAAGTTCGTAAGGGGTTTGTTTGGAATTATTTCTAAGATAGACCCTATTTATGATGTGACATGCAGTATGAATGGATTCTACCCAAAAATACTTAGGCAAATTCTTGGCATGTAACATAACACGTGCCATCTCTTGAAGTGTACAATTCTTTCTCTCGGCAATTCCATTTTGTTGAGGAGTCTTAGGAGAACTAAACTCATATTTGTAACCATTATAGTCACAATACTCTATTATACCAGTGTCTTTGAATTCTCCACCTCTATCACTACGGATTATATTTACTTGAGTGTCCTTTTCATTTTCAATCCGAAGAAGAATTTTTAAGAAAGTTTGAAAAGGGTCATACTTTTGTTTTAAAAAGGCTACCCAAGTAAATCTGGTGAAGTCATGAACCATAACAAGAATATAACTGTGTCCACATAGACTAATAGTTTGGGAAGGACCCATTAGGTCCATATGGATGAGCTCCAAGGGATTAGAGGTAAGAACATCATTAACTTTCTTATGTGGTGCCTTAACAATTTTACCTTCCTGACAGGAACCACCGACAATGTTAGGAATGGGTTTGATTTTAGGAACTCCTCTAACTATTTCTTGAGAGGTCAGTCTACTAAGATTATCGAAATTTAAGTGACCCATTCTGTTATGACATATCTCGTTGTCATCCATTCTGGAAACATTACAGATTTCAGAATTATTCATGACAGTATAACAATTGTCAGGAGTTCTGAATCCTGTAATTATGCATTCACCTTTTCATTTAAAATTTTGCAATTGTTCTTTGAAAAGGTAACAGTATGATCTCAGTCACAAAATTACGAGATGCTAAGTAGATTGGCCTTAAGTCCTTTAACTAGAAGAACATTTTCAGGAATAGGAAGTCCATCTTATTGGAGAGTTCCTTTGCCTATGATTTGAGATGATACTCCATCACCAAAAATGACTTTTCCACCAGCGAAGCTGGTTTTGTTCAAAAGTTTAGTATCATCCCCAGTCATGTGCTTAGAACATCCAGAGTCTAAATACCAACCAGATGACGTGTGCTCAGCTTTTAAGGCAGTAATAACTATATTACACTTCATCTGAGGTAATAGATCTTCTTTTCTAACCCAAATTGCTCTAGTTTTCATTTTACGCTTATTAGCTCTCAATTGATAAAATTTACGAGCATTGGATTTTTGTTGAAAAATATTTTGCGCATGATTTTGAATTTTATGAAAGACATGAGCATTTGGTTTAGGAAAGTGCTTAGGAATCCTTCGAGTAAATGTTCTTTTAGGTTTGGTCTTTCTCTTTCTATAATAGAGTTTTTGTCAGGTTGTCTAGGAAGTACATAATTGTTGTGGCTCCTCCTAGAATTGTTAAAGTTCTGATAGGTAGGAGGATAACAGGCATGTTTAACAAGTCTCTTAGCATAGCAACTATCAAAAGAGTGACCGTATATATCACAGTAAGATCAATACAGATTGCTCAAGATTGGGGTCTCCTTAGGAAAGTCTCTAAACAACAGTTTTGAGGAATTTTGAGGTTGGACTCTATTCCTAGGTAGGACAGTCTTGATTGCGGACTCACTCTTCCTAATAGGGGGGCAGACGTATTTAGCCTTAGGTGAACTTTCATGTTTAAAGTAACTTGATTCCCCAATGTTAAAATTTTGATGTTTTGAATCAAACTCAGTTTTTAGGGAATGGAAATCTGGGCAAGTTTCAATAGGTCTTTTACCTCCTGACACAAACTTGATAGTTTCAAAAGATTTTATTTGTGTCTTCAAATTGGGGCAAAATCCTATTCCAGTTCGATCATCAGAATAGGTTTTTGATTCAACAACAAATTCATCAAAACAGTTTGAATTATTTTCAAATTTTGTAAATTTTTTGAAAACAGTTGCTATCTTTTCTTTAGTTTGTTCCAATTCTAACAATGTCCCTTTGTATTTTTTTCTCCATAATTTCATTTGTTTCATTCAAATCTTTGAGTTTTTGATCAAACATTTTAATTTCACTTTCATGAGTTAAACATTGAGTAGTATACTCTTCAGCATTCAGTTTGACCATCAGGCTTAGATCTTCCAGCTTTTTGGTGAGATCTTTCACAATTTTTTCTAGTATAGTGCTTTTTTTGAGAGTTCTAGCATGGAGTGTGTGAATATCTAGGAGGTCTTCATTATCCGAGTCACTAAGTGTAGTGTGTGAAGTGACCCCTAACGCTTCATTCTTAGAACTCACACACCCATTAACATCGTCATTATCGCTTTCCCTTTGACTCACACACCCCGAAGAAGAGATAGCAATATTCTCAGTAATCAAGGCATCTAAACCAGTAACAGCATTATTTGAAACATCAGTAGTAAAATTACTAGATTTATCCTCACTAATAAGCACAGGCATATCATCATTATAGATAATCTTGGCAAAGAAGGACATGCAAGGGTCAAAAGCATCAGATGACTCAGGTTCCTCATTTTCAGAGTCACTTGAATCATCCCATGTCTTGCAAATGTTGGCTCTAATGTGTTTGTTTTGAGTGTTCAAGTTAACTCTGCAGTCTTATGCAATGTGTCATAGTTTTCCACATCTAAAGCATTCAGTCTTCTTAAGGTCCATGTTAGGTCTAGTGTGAGAAACCTTATGATTTTTGTCATGTCTTTTCTCATGAGGTCTGTGATTAAAGGGAGTTGGATAATTAGACTTGCCTTGTTTATTTTCCATGTTGTTTCTAAATTTAATGATTTTCTTAAACTTTTTTGACATCAAGGCAATTTGATTGTCCAAACTCTCTATATCGCATTCCTCATAAGAGTCATCATTGGAAGTATTAAACTCAGGCTTAATCAATTTAGAAGAGAAGCTTAGATTGGAACTAGTCTGTTTCCTATGGGACTGGGTTAATTGTTTCTTAAATTCCAGTTCCATTTCCACAGTTCTTAATTTACTACTGAGTAATTCAGGAGTGAGATTTATATCACACATTTCCTCAATAGCATATCTTTTGTTATCAAATTTCTGTGGTAATGATCTCAGAATTTTAGATACAATTTCTTGTGTGTCATATGTTATCCCATTAGCATGCAGTTTTGTCACAATATCAGTCAAGTTCATATAGAAGTCATCAAATGACTCAGTCTCAGACATAATTAAAGAGTTATACTGTTGAATGAGCATTTGGTTTTAGCAACTTTAACTCTAGTGTCACCTTCATGAGCAGTAACCAAGGTGTCCCAAGCTTCCTTAGAAGTGGTACATGATGAGATTCTTTTGAACTCATGTTCATTTATGTACATAAATATGGCATTCTTTCCTTTGTTATTATTTCGAGAAACTTGTTTCTCTTCTAGTGTAAACTCACTTAATACTTTCTTAACCCTCTCATTACTTCCTTCAGTGGCTGTTTTTTTAGGAAAAATGCAATCATTTTCAACAATGTCCCAGACATAATCTCCCAGAGTTCCTTGAATAAAAGCAATCATTCTTACTTTCCAGTAAGCAAAATTGGTTCCATAAAAGATAGGAGGTCTGGTCAAGTTACCAAATCTTTCATTTTTCTCGTCCATTTTGATTTTCAGAAAATAATTTCAAAAACACAGGATCTCTTTAAAAGAAGTTTACCAAGCTCTGATACCAATTGAAAATCTGTTACTAAAGTCGTTTAATAAAATTAAATTATTCAAGTAACTATGAACAGTTTTTTGAAGAAACTCTTTTCTTAAAAATCAAAACTATTTTGACCACAAGATGTGTTTTATAAAAGTATGTACGAGATATATTCAAGATTTGATTAACAGGTTTATTAAACAGTTTAAACAAACTTTAAACACAGCACAACCAAGAATGAGATGAGAAGATGTAGGAAGATTAAGAACAAGAATGAGATATATTCAAGATGTAAAACCTCACCCAACTGAGGAAACATCCACGACTCCCTCTACGGAGTAAAACAAAAATTCCATTATAAACAAATTTTAACAGTTACAAACTATATAACAAACATGCATACAACTCAGACCTATATAAGTTTAGGAATGTATCCTCTGGTGTTCTTATACCTTCTCTGTAGTTCTGATTGTTGATGTTGTTCTCCCAGTTTGTTAACTCCCAATTTGTTCAAGCTCTTTACGTCGACTCTTGTTCACAAGATCTTATTACGAACACTTTTCGTGTGGTAGAGTGAAAGTGTTTATGGAGGTCCTCTCTAACACATGCATGCACACACACACACACACTTATTATGTACAATCAGTCCTAACAAATTACATATAAGTCTATATGCAGTGACTTTTCTTTTTCTCTCTTCTCACAAAACTCAACCTTTTTGACCTATAAAGCAATCCCAGAATCCACGGCTATCTTGCTCAGAAGATGTATCAAGATCTTAATCAATCTCTGTTTTTGAAAAGATTTTTGAGATTGAAAACCACCAAGTGCGATTCCTAACTAGGTCAAAGGTCTTGTTTCAAGAGAACTAGAAACATAAAACATTATTGTTGATTTTAATGTTAAAAATCTTTTTTAGAAAAGAATCAACAATATATTTCTCAAGCTGAGAAATAAAAATGCAAACTAAGTGTAATATACCATGAAAAACTCAGGTCTAAAATTTCTATATAAAAGAAAAATATATCTAAGAAAATGATTAAGTTGGATACAAGATCTGAAGAACGAAAAGGTCACAGCAACAAACCAACTCTCAAATCACCTCTCAAAACACTCAAACACTCAAGGTTGTGTTTGGGAAAATACAGGGGTTTGAAGATTTATATTTGGTTTGAATTTTTTGGACGATTTAGGGTTAGGTTTACTAACTCTTTATCTCTCTTCTGGTTTCTCTCTTTCTCTCTCTTTTCTCTCTACTCTCTTTTTTTCTCTCAAAGAACGAAATGGCAAAAGTCTCTGAAGGCTGAGAGTAGGAGCCTTTTTATAGGAGGCTGAGAAGGTTCGAGAATGAAGATTGAAATCAAGGGACCAGACTGAGTCAAGATGGATTGACTCTAATCCAAGGGCTCACGATATGGGGTGGTTAAAATTCTCCTAATTGGTCCAAATAGGGTTCACAGGGATTATGAAAGGGCGCATGCAGATCATTGATAAAAGCGATCCAAGGGTTGAAAATAGGCGCTGGTTTACACTTTGTGAAGAAACACAATTACAACCAATCAGAGGGCAACATGTGTTGGACAATAAGACGGGATAAAACGCGCGTCTAAAAATAATTACAATGAACACCCTGAAGTCTCTGCCGCTTTCGGATTCTACCCAAGGCAACTTTTAGTCAATTAAACCAACAATGTGAAATAGCAGATTGACCCCACAAACTTTTAAAACCAAGTTTTAATTTATTAAAATCTTATTTTAAAATGTTTATAAAATCCCAAAAAATATTTAAAAAGCAATATTAGGGATTTAAACACACTCAACATATATACACACATTAATATGCAATATGACATGTATATGATCCATTCTACTGTGTGTGAGTGTTGGTAATGAGGTCTAGATCACTTCAATCAATGATGAAATAGTAGTGCAAGCTCTGAGGTTCTTTGGATTCTAGGTTAGACATAATTTTGTCACAATTTCCAAACTAGATGAACACTTATACAATATAGACTCAAGTGAGTCAAGAGTATAAGGTGCTTCAAAGTTTGTCGGAATATAAAACTCAAGAAATTGATATAATAAGATATGATAGATATATAAAATAAAAATGGGAGGAGGAGGACTCGAATCTTAGGATTGGCATAAGACGCCTACATATCCCAAGGGGCATCAAAGTCCATGTAGTTAAAAAATAGCATAGTGGTGGGATTAAATCCATAAATACACATGTGGGACTCCTCTTATGTGTATGTGAGGAAAATTTGTTTTAAAAGTGAATATTTAAAAGTGAAAGTCCCTCTTTCAGAGTTTACGGATAAACCCTCCTTTTGCCTTTTTAGTTATTTTTTTATGAAAGTAGATTATGTACAGCACTACTAATAAAGAGTAGAAATTAGTGAATTTGATGTAATGAAACTAAATCACAAAATAAAAATAAGGTGAATAATACTAAAATGGATAAACTAGAGAAAGGAATGGAGAAATAGACCTCCTTATAAATGCTTGATGCTGACTTTGAAATGCAAGTGTACTAATTTTGAAGTAATATAGATGTGATGTAGAGACGTGGAGTGAATTACCAAGTGAGATAAGGAAGTGAGGTAAGAGAATGTGGGAAAATGGATTTTTTTAGGAAAGGGGAATGCTCTGATTACGAGGAGAATGTGTTCTGATTATTGAGTTCTAGCTTATATGGAACAGTGAGGTCATGGCCCCTTTTATAGGTTCAAGGTGGTTCCGATCGGCATGGAACCTGGACTACCTATCATCATAAGTCTTGCATTGATTGTCAAGGAAAATTTCAACCTATTGATAGGCAGGGTGTTTAGGGTGCCTATAGGCAGTCCAGAATGGTGTATTCAGAAAAATGGGCTTAAACTACAAAACATAACTCTGAATCGCACACAGGGTGGACCGTTCAAAAGAAAATTCAAAGACCTTTAAGAATTCCATGATCCACTCCTAGGTTCTAGAGTTAACCGAAATCAAACACGGCTCGAAAGTGACCGATAGTTTCTATACGGGAGGATTTCAGAGGAAAATGGATCGTTCGTACAAACAATAGGGATGATTTGTGAATGAAGTAGACTATTGGAAATGGAATTTAGTGACCTGAAAGATTTTCTTGAGCATCGCTCGGTTCAAAGAATCGACTGAGGTCAAATGGGGATCGAAAGCATTCGATGACCCTTCAAAGTAAAACGAATCGTTCATCTGAATCATAAGGCCAATTTGTGCATGAAATGGATCTTTATAAAGGGAGTTTGGATCCTTTAAAAAATTCATTGAGCTTTGCTCAAGATGGAGATTCGACTGGAGTCGAACAGGGCCTAGGTGAGCCCGATGGCCTTTAGATTAGTACTCGAAGTGAAATGGATTGTTCGTGCAAACCATAAGGCCGATCTCCTCATGGGATGGACTTTTAGGAAAGGGATTCAGATCCCTTAGAGGATACATTGATATTCTCTCAAGATGGAGAGTTGATTAGGGTCAAATGGGGCCCAAGAGTGTCCAGTGACCTCCATATAAGTACTCAAAGTATGACCTAAGGTTTATGGTAAACGTCTGAGTGTTAGGGCCCTAAGGAGATTCTTGGGGGGGGGGGGGTGTTTCATAGAGCCCTTCAAGTGAATATCATCTAATTATAGACACCACATCAATGCCAAGAAAAAGGTTTTTAGGTCAATTATGCGAACCTGAGGGACGAGAGTGATCGCTTCAAAGGGTCGATGTTAATCCTACAAACCTAAGGAGTGTAGTGACGGATTTAGCAGGCTGAGGTCAATTCTGGGGCCTAAGGAGTGTAATGACCAATTCGATGGGCCGAGTTCAATTTTGGGAACCTAATGTTGTAATGAACAATTCAACAGTCTGAGGTCAATTCTGAGGACCTAAAGTTATGACAACTAATTATGCAGGTTGAGGTCAATTATTAGGACCTAAAGAGGGACAACCAAGTTAGTGAGTCGAGGTTAATTCCGAGAACCTAAAGAGGGATGGACAATTTAGTGGGCTAAGGTCAATTCTGCGGACCTAGTGTTAGGGATGAAAAATTCTACGGGTCAGCGTTAAGTCTAAGAACCTTAAGTTGTAACGACCAATTATACGAGTCGTGATCAATTTTAAAGACCTAAAGTTATAGCGATCTATTCTGGGGGTCGAGGTTAATTCTAAGGACTTTAAGGACTTGGTGGACAATTCTACGGGCAAGGTCAATTCTACGTACGAGTGGTTATAATGACCAATTCTACAGGTCAAGGTCAATTCTAAGAAGCTAATGTTTATGATTCGTTGGGACTATTTCCGTTTGGGAATATGTTGATTATACGATTTCACTAGGGATTGTGTAGATTGTGGTTCGTGCTGAGGGAAAGTGTAATAGGTTTTGGGAGAGGGTGAAATTTTATCTCCATCGGGGAGTATGTTGATAATAAGAGTGTGTGATTGATGTGAATAGGGATTTTGAGAGTTTGTAAGGATCTTCATGCTCCAAAAAGGCTCTCCTCGGGAAATTACTGTTCTGTATTTTTAAGGAATTTTTTGGGAATTTTTTGAGAAATTTTTGGATTTTTTCCGGCATTTTCGGGATGAAATTTGGAGGGGACTGCCAATAGATAGGTTTAGGGAGGTTCCTATCGGCATAGGGCACGGACTCTTGGGATTCTTGGTAAGGGGAAAATATACTACCGGACGGCATGGGTCAAGGGCCTGCCGTTAAGCATGCCCGTTAGCTTTGTATAAAAAGGGGGCGGTCCCTCCCCATTTTTCACACCTTTAGGTGATTGAATTTCTTACTTTATCTCTCAAATAGTTGTTCCTTAGTCCTTCTTTCTTCAATAATTCAAATGGCAGTCACTTATAGAGGAGTTAATAATGAGTCCCTCTATCGACGATTGGGGAGGCTTGAAGTGGCTAGCTATGGTGCCGCTTGCAATAGGCAATGAAAGTTTCTACGACTCCTTTAAGTAGGGAACTGATGAGAGAGTTTTTTTGTGCGCGCCCATGAACCATCATTTGGTAATGGTGAAGAACCCTAATGGCTATGTGAGTATTTTAACCTCTAGTTTTCAAATTCTTTTTCTCTTCTTTTTCTCTTCCTTTTGTTCTTGGGTTAATGAAGGTTTTTCTTTGATTTTTTTTGCAGACTGATATTGCTTCTTCGAGCATTAGGTTCAGGGGGATGACTGGGTTGAACGATGTTTGGGGCCATCTTCCTCAGGAGGTGCGCTAGATAGTGTCATTTACTGGGTTTGGTCTATTGGTAGGTGCCCTGGATGAGACGTCGCGCGCTTCTACGACATTATGAGAACTTGGTGAGAGGTGGTGGGATACGACCCATACCTTCCATTTAGGGGTGGGGATATGATTGTTACTCCTATGGATGCCCAGAAAGTGACAGGGATGGATTACGAGTGGCATCAAATTGTGGTGGGTCGTACTCTAAGGGTCACACAGGAGGCAGTGCAGTTTGCATTCTAGGGATGTTGGTAGAATCGTATCGTGGGATTTTATCTAAATCTCTGTGTTGAGGGAGATATTGTTGAACAAGCAGATTGGTGAGACTGATGGGAGGCAAATGAGACAGACAAACCATTTATTTATTTATTTTCTTTTTAGACGATTTATGGTAGCGATGAGCGATGACGTTGTCTACATGTGTTTTATGGTGTACTTGCGGATTATTACGGACTTACATCTCTATGATTGGGGGAGATTTTAATTGGCTTCCCTTTATGCTTCTTTGGACGCGTTCAGTCGGTGCTGCCGATAGACTTTTACAGGAGCCACGTACCTTCTGGAGGTAACTTTAAGTTTATTTTCCTTTATTTTCTCACAGTCCTTTTGTTTCTTTTGCCATCCTTTTCTATTTTCTTAATATGATTTCTTAGTCTTCTTGCATACATGGTTTTATGAGATAATTAGGTTCAACGCGAGGTTGGTGTCGCTAAAGGATAGCGGGCTGGGGGGATTTTGCAGGATGTATCCGTGGTGGAAGTCAAACAAGCAGTCAAACTAATCCTTGTCTTTGAAGGACGTACGGAAGGTGTTGAATAACTTGACGAGTGATAAGGTTAGCTTTCGTCTTTTTTTAGTCCTTTTAAATTTTATTTTGACTAGATGCTGACTCTTTGCTGGGATGTTCGTGATCTTCTACCCTTGGAGTATCTGCTCACAGGCGATGGGTGTTACGGGTATGCACGCGCAGATGCGATGGTTATTGGTGCATGAGTTTAGGTATGTCTGTTACCTTGGGGAGAGAGTTATGAGGAATATTATGGGGGAGGAGGTGCATTTCTCACCGTCGGCACCCCAGGAGTACAAGAGGCGGGTGAGAGAGATGACGGATGATGCCAGGGTGACAACGATAAAGGGATAGCCCTACACGCTCTACAGTGATACGGTAATGGGTTACGACTACCTACATTTCATTACCAGTTAGTTGACGATTTCCTATATATATGGTGTGGAGAATATGCATCCGCCTACGACTGCTTCGAGGAGGGGTACTAGCAAATCGGTGGCGTCAACCCATAACACGGGAGATGGTGCGGCGGTAGCATAGAGAGGCTCCGCTTATTCAGGTCACTGCTCCTTTTTATCAGTTTAGGTTGAGTAGTGGGGAGATGTTGAGGTTTCCCCACTATCCTCATGCATCGGTAGCTGGGTTGACGGGTCTTACTGATGAGACACTCCATCCTAAGGTATATTTCTCTTCTTTCTCTTTTATTTCATGTTTCCTACTTTATTTTCTTTTTCTCCTTACTGACTTTCTCGATGTTCGTTGTTTTGTGCTTTCTTCTTTACAAACTCTACGGGTATAAACCAATTGGTAGTTGGATATCAAGGAATGGATGGCATCTGCCTATGTGAATAAGTCATCCATTTCCTGTAACGTGTCGTCAATTACTTTTGATGAGGGTTCTAGATCCGAGAGTAGACGGTCGATCTCCCGTCGCAGGGGGGAGCGCGTGCGCCGCAGAGGCTAGGGTTGGTTTAGAAACGGATTTTGGAGGGTTTTGGTAGTGTCCCACTGTATTTATTTCTCTTTTTCTTTATTCATGCAAAAAATTAATAATGCCAAACAAGGATTATATATATATATATATATATATATATATATATATATATATATATATATATATATATATATATATATATATATATATATATATATATATATATATATATATATATATATATGCATTTATTTTTGGTGTTTTTTTTTATTTAGTGACTTACTCTATATGCACTTTGATTTTACGCTCAGATTTCTCATTTATTTGCAAAGATAGAGAAAAGGATGTTTATTTTATAGAAAATTGAGTAATAAAAAGAATAATTCAGGGGTTAAATTTTTCAAAGTAAGAACTTTTGGAAATTTATTTTTGGGCAAAAGAGGAAAAATGACTTTTTCTAAAAAAGGGATTTACCGATCGGTATACACCTTGTCCTGCCTATCGACATAACTGTCAAGTTAAATCACTCCTTCGGCTTTGATTTCACTTTCAGCATACTTAAAGTACAAGTAGGGAAGAGGAATTCATGAGGTTTCGTGCGATTTGTCTTTTGTGAGGACTTTTGAGTATAAAAAGGGAGTTTGGGGAGCGCGTTCTTCACCACCATACACATTCTCTATTATACGTCTTTCTTATCTTTCATAAAGGACTCTTTAAATGTATAAAGTCTTTTCTTCTTACCTTGAAGACTTGGAGGCCACGTTCCTCTATAACGTCGATTATGACACTTTTAGCTTACGTCGGATCTCCTTATGGTGCAATCGTGCTATAGATTGGAATCTATTGAAGATGTTGGTACAATTCTGGTGCCTCGAAGATCACATTTTCCGATCTGGCATAGACGAGGTATGCCCCACTTATGAGGAGTTTTCAATGATGTTGGGTGTTATCCCTAGTGCAGTGGTGGCTATGCCTGACTTGTCCCATTCTCCCTAGATGTCTTTGGCTGAGTTACTTCATATCTCTCCCTCAACGGCTCGACTATTGGTCTATGAAGGGAATATCGCCCTCCCGATCGTTATAAACTCAGTGTGCTAAAGGGATTTCTTTGATGTTAGTTTTACAAAAGTGGTTGCCATGGGCCTGATTACTAGGTTGTTACTGGTGACGGGTGACCTGATAGTCAATCCTCAGGTGGCTACGATAGTGGTGTGGATGTCTTACCACTATAGTCCTATGACAGTAGTGCTGGCGGAGACCTTAAATGGTCTTAATGCTTAAAAGGAAGGTCGTTTAGATTTTCTACGGGGGAGCCCTGTGATGCTGTTTATATGGATTTATGAGAGATTATGCATGGCTTCCCCTTTTGATTATCCCTTATTGAGTGTCCCTAAACTACATTAAAACTTCCAACTTGTCAAGGCCTAAAACAATGACAAGTCATACTTGTCAAGGTCTAAAATCGTGATAAGTTTGGGGGTGACAAAGACTTTTGTCACAAACTTCTCACGGTCAAAGTCTGTGACAACTAAAAAATTATCACAGACTTTGACCATGACATGTCCTTGACAAAAAATTGTCACGAACTTGTCATGGTCAAAGTCCGTGACAATTCTAGGATGATTTTAAAAAAAATTATTGGGCAGTATGATCACTGCCACTGCCCAACAGTATATTTGTACCAGTTATAACAAATTAAACCTGTCCAAATAGAATATCTATTCATAACCAAACCAATATATAAATACCCACAACATAAACCAAACCAACATATAAATATCCATAACCAAATCCAAAAAATACAAGAAATATCCAAATAAAAATAAATACAAATAATGTCATAGCCCATGATCTACAATAAAGTGTAGAAGGAAGGAAGGCCACCCAAAAAATGCATTGAGACACCAATTAATTATCCGTATGCCGCATTATTCTTGCAAACAGAAAGATGAATTCTCCTTTTCGGTTAAAATATGCGTGACGAGTACCTCTGCCTTAATGTCTTGCAGGGGACGTCCATGAACTTCCACCCAAGGTCCCTCAATGCCCTCCCTATCGGATCCCCACCAAATATGTCCATTAAAAACATGTTGGGCCAATCGATAATAGACATAGTCCATTTGATGGGGATCAAATTAAGAAACGGATCATATAGGAGCGACGAGTCCATGCGCATCGGCGATGAAGTAGTGATGTCATTGTCTACCTCCTTCCCATTCCCCTTGCCCTTGCTCTTATCGTAGGTAGACCCTAACTGACGCCTCATTTAAGGCATACCTATTTAGGACCGCCGCCTATAACCTAGAGAGATTATTGTCATGGGTGTACACTTTATGAGCCGACCCGGTGTTGCTCGTCTCCATCCCGATGATCCTCGACTTCCTCACCCGAGAGCTCACCCCCTAGTCCTCCCCTTGCTATCTGTACCGAGAACTAGGCTAAGTGCATCCCTTGCCAAAGATGCTTTATCAGCATTAGACTTCTTTTCATGCACTTCCTTAAGCTTTGCCTGAAATGATAAAAAGTACACGATTAGTTAATTAAGTTAATACAAAATTATAACGTAATTAAAAAAATCAAACAATTATAACTTACAATCGTGGTTGCGACGCTCGGGGACACCTCCTTATCCTTGCCCTACTTTGTCTGAATTTTCACATAGGCATCGAACCGATGTGGCCTACCCCCAGGGCCACTCCATATCTCTTGAAATAAAATAATGCATAATTAGTAAGTAACACAAAGTAATGGTAAATTAGAACAACATAAAACTAAAATTAAAGAAAAATAAAAGATTACCATCCTATGCTCCACCTCGGCGTAAGACGTTCGCCCGGAGTAGTGCACATCCACCTTTTTCGCCCATTTTTCCCGTTTCGATTGATGAAATGCCAATTTCCACTCATCGATCTCATTTTCTATGAACTGCTACCACTGTACTAATGAGATCAGCTCCTTCGTCGAGACGATATCACGCAATCTCAGAATGGACTCCTCCCGGGTCTTCCTAAAGTAACGTGCCCACATATTTTTCTTCCACGTCTTATACTATTCCCTTAAATGTTCCAACATAGTGTCGCGGACATGTGGGGGAAGGCCGAATTTATTCTATCAAACAAATAAAAACCAAAAATAAAGTAAGTATTAGTGGTATTTAAATATAAATATAAATATAAATACACTACCTGTAGTGCCCCCTAGATGGCCATCTTGAGCTCATTTGGCACGGCCCTCCAATCAGTGTACCCCGGGTCGATGATCACCTTTAGCAACTCTAGGTCTTTAGCCATTAATGTCTTCTTGTTCTTGACGATGGATCCTAATTTTCCCCATTTTAGGGGCCTAGGGGTCGAGGAACCCTCGTCGACTCCGCTGCCACACTGCCCTGATAAGGACATTTAATCTAAAATTGTTGTTACTAGTACAAATCCAAATGAATTAGAAGAATACAAAGCATTAGTAGAATACAAAGCACTAACCATATTATAACAAATCATTAGAAGAATATAAGTTATCGACATTATATATCTAAATATTCTTTCAATATCGGATCGTGTCATGGACTTTGAATTAAATCTAAATATTACATGCAGTAAACTGATCAAGTGGAAATGAATTAAAAGCATTAAACTGATGTCCAATAATAATAAAACACTAGAATAATACATCCACTGGTCATTACAAATAATTAGAATACTTATTACAAATCTAAAAATTGTTTAAATTCGATTTATCATAAAAATGGATTGATATTCGGTAGGAGCAACCAAGTCATCCACACTATTGTTTAGATACTTTGGTTCATGTAGGACGATTGACCACGTTTCGTTGTTTATATACTCCGAGTAAAACACTTGTTTGAACTTTTCAAAAGCACAAACAAATGGCTCATCGCTCACGTGTTTGTTGCTCTTCAAGTTGGACAAGTCAACCATGATCAAATGCATTTTTACAAGTATTTTTATCCTCAACTCTTACCCAATCACAATAAAACACAACCTCTTTGAATGTTATATAGTCCAATTCAAATATATTTTGAATTACACCAAAATAGGTCATTTCAACTTCAATGAGGTTTTTATCTTTCGCTCTCGCTCGAAAATAAGTGAGAGCCTTGTATGAAATGCCCAAGTTCTATACATTCGTATTATCCTCATACACCCTTGCACCAGATACATAATCGTTCAATCGATACTTTTTGTACTCTTGTGCCATGAATAAGGGTCCTGTGGTTAGACGAGCATGCCTTGATGTCGCATCACCAGTCTTTAAGAGCTGAGAATATAGATAAATTGATTAGGTTAGTTGTAAACCTTTCTTAAAATTTGACATTTAATAATAGACATTCTCACTACAATTACCTCATGTGTGACAATCACAACCTAAATTCGTTGTCTTACTGTGCCATTATGTTTCGTCTTTTATTGTTCCCACACGCTTCATATTTTCTGCAATGATCGTGATGAACGAATTAAAAAATTGATCATGTATAAAAATTAAAATAATGTAAAAGTTAAAATAATATAAACTTATTTTTTCCATTCTTCGACATCTTTATGTGTGTTAAATAGATAATGAACTACTTGTTCATGTTGTAAAATCGTTAATTTCATTCGTCTGCCCATCACATGGCCGCACTCATCGATTAACTCATGATTGTCATCCACACTGCTCGGGTCTAGCATATATTCTCGAGTGTTGATTGATGTCTCCATGGTGATGTTTTCCTCTGCAATTAATCCTTCAATGTATTGTGTATTCTTGACGTAATATTTGAAAACTTTAATCAATCTTTCAAACGGATACAACCACCGATATCCAACTGGGCCGCAAAGAAGTGCCTCGTCTCATAGGTGTCCCAACAAGTGAACACTTATGTCAAAGAGTGATGAGGAAATTACTTCTCCAATACACAAATCACTTTGGTCATCGCTAATTTTATGGCCACTATGTGAACTCGATTGACTACCTTCTCACATAAAAGTGAGAAGCATATACTAATTTTCAGAATAGACCTCTATAAATCCTTGTGCTTGGAGAAATAGTGCTTAAACAATAGAGGAACTAATTTCATGATCACATGCCAATTGTGGGACATAAACTTATGTAAATCATTGGAAGCATAATTCACAATCCTTTACAAGTTGGAAAAAAATTAGACGGAATCTTCAAATTATATATTGTGTCTAAAATCACCTTCCTTTCCTCACTCGTCCAAGTAAATGCACCAGTGAGAAATGTTGTCCTTCCCCTACTATCTTCTTTCAACCATAGTTATGGCTTAAGTTTCAACGATTAAAGATCTTTTCGTGCATTTTCTCCATCTTTTGAATGACTCCCCCATGGCATGTGCCCACAATATGTTCAATGATGTTCCTCTATGCATGATTCACATCCAATACATTAGCACCTCTTCATCATTATGACATATCTTTGCGTATTTTACATATTCATTAGCACCTCTGCGAAACACATTCCCTAATCTATTTATCTCACCCATTCACTCTTTGTATTTAGGATATCCCATCACAGCTACTTCAAACAATCACCTATTATGGGTAAGAAACGTATACTTTTGGATTAGTATAAACAAAAGTGTGAACATTTAGTTCCCATTAAATAATTTACTACAAGATTGACATTTCATCTTTCGATGTTATATATAAAAATAATATAATTCCTATTTCATCCATCTCCTCTTTCATCGATGTTATATAAAAATAATATAATTCCTATTTCATCGATGTTATATACAAGGTCTTGGATCATCGTTAACATCAAACACTGATTATGGTGAGAAATACTATATAAAGGACGTGAGAAATACTATATAACAACCAATGCTCATATCCACTCATGTAGGGACTTTAGTATATAATCGGCCTCTGCAGGAGGGTGAGTGTCAAATCCTAGTTGATAAAGTATTTGAGGGTTGTGAAGAGACTCCAGTGCACGTCGAGAGTGGATAAGGGAATTTGTTGAAAAATTATTTAAACTATTTTACCACATGGCTAGTTTATCGTTTGCTGAAGTACTAGTTATAGTAATATTTTTCTTATGTTGTAATAATATCAGTAGACAATTTTATTTAATTTGAGTTTAAGTGGTTGTGTAGTATCTTTGATTATTGTGTTCTTGTATTTTAGTTATTGTATAGTTTGATTGATTGGTGCATTGTTGACACTATATTAATGTGTTGTTAATACTATCTTTATGCAGCATGATATTTATTTTATCATGTTAACACTGGACTCCAATTTGAAGATTATTAAATGGATTTTTCGTAATACAAAGAATGGATGGGGGAGACCGACCGAATAACTAATAGTTATATTAAAGGCGTTTGATAATTTATTCGCTATGCTTTTGAGAACCTTAAAAGTGAGAAGATTCCATGTCCATGCACCCATTGTATCAACAGAAAATATAAATCTTTAGAAGATGTTGAGTTACATTTAATACAGTGGGGAATTTGTCAATATTATAATAAATGGACATACCATGGTGAAAAACATGTACCTTATGTTCCCGACCGCGTAACAGAACATCAAGGAGTGGAAGTGGTAAATGATTCACCAACACATCGTCTATTGACCGACCTAATTGACGATGCTTGCAGAGTCCACCACGACCAAAATCACCAACCTATGGAGACAAATAATGTGCATAATGAACAATTTGATACTGAACTACGAGGAGACTGAGAATATATATGGTTTGAGAGCACGGGCCAAATTTCAGAATATCCACACTTAGGCCCGAAAACGTGCCATTAGAGGGAGAAAACACAAAGCACCCCCCAAACGGCCTCGTGAGCAGCACTAAATCCTCCCATGGGATCAACGTAGCTCATAGTAACTGACCGCGTGGCCATGGGACCCACAGTTTGAGAGCACGAGTCAAATTTCAAAATATCCACACTTAGGCTTGAAAACGTGCCATCAGAGGGCAAAAACACGAAGTAACCACCAGACGGCCCCGTGAGCGGCTCCAACACCTTCCACGGGACCAACGTATCTCGTAGTAACCGACCGCGTGGCCACGGGACCCACAATTTGAGAGCAGGGGCCAACTTTCAGAATATCCACACATAAGCCGAAAGACATGTCGTCAGAGGGAGAAACTACGACCCCCCCCCAAACCCCGTGAACGGCGCCAACACCTCTCACGGGACCAATATAGCTCGTAGTAACCGACCGCGTAGCCACGGGACCCACGATTTGAGAGCACGTCCCAAAATATCGTTGTTCTCTCAAAATCGGGGATCTCGAGACCACACGGGCTTTTATAATTTATTGTTTAGCATTATGGTTGTGCGAGGATTACATTACGTAGGTTTTAGAATGTCCAGAAAACAAATAAAATTCTGCCCAAATTTTTTTAAAAAAATATTTAAAAATGGTCACGGATATAGTCCATGACCTGCCCTATTTTTTTTTATTACACATTATTAGGGCTAATTACATGAAAATATGGGTCACGACCTTAGATCGTGACAACGTTTGTGACCATTTCATACGCTGAAGATGGGGTCACGGATTTTATTTGTGACCCTATCCATGAATATTCGAGTAAATTGAACATTGGGTCATGGCCTTAGGCCGTGACCGTGCCTAGGATGGGGTCACGGTTGGTATCCGTGATGACAGTCCGTGAACCAATTAATTCGTGACCAGTATTGTGGTCAGTGATATGGGTCGTGACCAGCGTTTCTGGTCACGCCCAATTTGGTCACAGACCAAATCCACGACCCATGTCTAATGGTGAGGGATAAAATCCGTGACCATTCACCCAGTTTGGTGTAATGAAAACTCATGAAATAGATATAATACGATATGCAAGATATATAAAATAAAAAAGGGAGGAGGAGGACTCGAATCTCGGGATTGACCCAAGATGCCTACGTAGCCCAAGGGGCCTCAAAGTCCACGTAGTTCAAAAATAGCATAGGGGTGGGGTTTAACCCATAAATCTAAATGTGGGACTCCTCTTATGTGTATGTGAAGAAAATGTGTTTTAAAAGTGAAGACATAAAAATGGAAGTCCCGCTTTTGGAGTTTACGGATAAACCCTCTTTTTTATCTTTTTCATTTTTTTTTATGAAAATAGATTATGTGAAATACTACTAATAAATAGTATAGATTAGTGAATGTGATGTAATGAAATAAAAGCGCAAAAAAAGGCAAATAATACTAAAATGGATAGAATAGAGAAAGGACTGGAGAAATATACCGCTTTATCTATGCTTGATGCTGAATTTGAAATTCAAGTATAAAGATTTTGAAGTGGTATGAAAGTGATGTAGAGAGGTGGGGTGAATTACCAAGTGAGGTAAGGAAGTGAAGTAAGAGAATGCGATAAAATGGACTTTTTAGGAGAGGGAAAGACTCTGACTACGAGGAGAATGTTTTCACATTATTGAGAGGGGTCTCTAACTTGTGTGGTAGGATGAGGTCATAGACCCTTTTTATGGAGTCAATGGGGTGCCGATCGGCGTGGTACCTTCACTACTTATCAGCATAAGGCATGCCTTGCTGGGCAAGGAAAATTACACCTTGCCGATAGGCATGGTGTTTGGGATTTGTATAGGCAGTCCAAATCACACACTAGGCACACCATTAAAATAGGAATTTCGAGCCCTTTAAGAACCCATTTAGTCACTCCCGGGTCCGGGAGTTGATCGAAGTTAAACTGGTCTCGAAAGTGCTCGATGGTCTCTGGACGAAAGTTTTTCAAAGGAAAATGGATCTTTGTCTGAATCGTAATGCCGATTCGCGCACGAGATGGATATTTAGAAAGGGAATTAAGTTCCCTTTGAGATTTCATTAAGCTTTGATCGGTTCGGAGAATTTACTAAGGTCAAATGGGGTTTGAAAGCCCCCGATGACCCTTCGAAGTAAAACGAATCGTTCATCCGAATCGTAAGGCCGATTCACACACGGGATGGACCGTTGGAAAGGGAATTTAGATCCATTCAAATATTCATTGAGCTTCACTCAATCTGAATAGTTGATTGGAATCAAATGGGGTCCGAGAGTGTCCAATGGACTTTTAATCAGTACTCAGAGTGAAATGGATCATTTGTGTAGACTATGAGGCCGATCCACGCATAGGATAGAGAGTTAGAAAGGGTATTTAGATCATTTCAAGGATTTATTGAGCCTAACTCAAGTTGGAGAGTTGACCAGAGTCAAATGAGGCCCGTGAGTGCCCGATGGCCTTATATAAGTACTTGAAGTATGACCTAAGGTTTATTGTGAACGGGTGAATGATAAGGACCAAAGTAGGTGTTTAGGTGGGTCCTAGGATGGGGTGTCTACATTTTATATTTTGATTTTTTATTAATTGTGTCTTATTGAAAAATACAAAAAATAAAAATTTGTCTATTGATTTGTGTTTGTTTTAAAATTAGTTTAAAAAGTTTAAAAACTCGAAAATATTTTTGGTTATTTTTGTGTAATATTTAAAACCATCCCATCAAATGCCTCCTTGGATTGTTTTTGTGTAGTTTAGTTTTGCATATTTTGTATGCCATATCCTTATTTTTTAATTCACTTTATTCCACAAATCAATGTGGCTAGACTTTTGGTTATGATGTCCAATTCTCATATTGTTCTTTATCATGCTCACATGGAGTAATTTGATTTTGATTCGCTTAATGGATTCACTTTTTATATGCGTCCTCACACACGTGCATTTAAGCTAAGTGAGATGTTCTCCAAATGCTATATTTAAGCAAAGTGAGATGTTCTCCCACCAATCTTGTAATCTGCATATCATTTGACTATGGGGGATTTGTGCATGTAAGAACCAATGCCCGTGAGTTTGCTTTTGATTAAAAGTATGAGCGTGCGCGGAAAAGGGTTACTGAAGGAGCAAATCTCCTTTGCGGGAAAGCCACCGTTGGCAAGAGCCTAAAAATTAAGAGGCAAAAGAAAAGAAAAAATAGCCAAGGCCATGTGTTTAATATTGATGATAAAATTTGGTATCTTCAAAAGATTTGGGTTATAAAATCATATATATTTAGTTTTTGAGTGTGTTAAAGTTGAAGATCAATGGGTTTGCTCAATGAATCCTAGTTATGCCAAGCATGTCATGACTCTATTGATTTGTAGAATCATCAAAATTCTAAGCTTATGTGCATTATGCTTGTTTATTCATAAAGTTTACTTTATCTTATCACTAGAGGCTAAATCTGAGTTTGATAAAGTTTTGCGATCAAATAGAACTCGTTGAACGTGTTTAAGTGATTAGGTCGGAATTCTTTTGTATCTAGTTTACACCCCTTCGTTTACCACAAGTTTTTTTAGACACATTTATGCCATACGAGTGTGAAAAGCTTATTGTGTTTAGTGTCTTGTGTGCTGTTTATACCTATATATATGTGCATATGCTTCATTAGTATTTTTTGCATACTTATATATATATTATTGATTATTTTGAGCCTTTGCAGTCGCATCTAGTCCATGTATATCATCGATTTAAAGCTATATTTCATTCTGGTATGCTATTTTTTCATATTAATTTTTATCTTGTTGCTTATATTATGTTGGTATTTTATGCTTCTCTTATTATATTCTATTTGGTATCATTTAGTTTTTCCATCAAAATTGGTATTTATGGTTCATTGTTTGGATTAGTTGTTCTTGCATTACAAAGTTGATTTGGTGTCGCTTGCCTCATTCTACATCATTACATGTGATGTACTTATTTTTCGTTTATGCTTATTCCTTGTTTCATTTAGGGGGAGAATTTGTTTAATTGGGAGAAAATTAGTTACTTTATGAACTATGGTATCTTATCTTTCTAGTCCGGGACTTTTTTTGACTTAGGGTGAGACGTCCTATCTTAGGTATATATAATTTGATAAAGGGGATGGTGTTTTTTTATTCATATGAAGATTTATATTGTCTATATTTTCTTTTTGCATTTGAAGATGTGTTTAAGTGTGCAGATTTACACGATAAGATCAAGTTTTCATGCAAGCAAAGCTGCTTAGAGTGTTTGTCGAGCATTTGTACCTTTTCCTTTTAGAGTTGGCACTGAGTCTTTTAGATGAGCTTGACGACTCATAGATGTTTTTTTTATTTTTTCCCGAAATATCCAAATGGGGAATTTCATAAGGACAAATTTTCAATTTAGTCAATTTATATGTACTGGCTTGATGCCGGACAAAATATTTTGAGTCATAGGTTAGAATTTGAGTTGGTGACTTTCAACCCTATGACACAATTGTTGAAGACGTAGCGAGCAAGCTAAAGAAAATATATTATCATGTCATTTTTCATGCCATGTTTTGTCATCAACATTATAAGGATCTCTGATGTATGAATGCATATTTTATGTTGAGCCTTGGATATTTTATTATCGGGTGTTAGAATGTTTTTAAACAAATTATAAAATATTTTTAGATTTTTTTCAAGTCGTTTTGGGTGTTGTTAGATACCGAATCCAACGAAACTTCAAATGAGAAAAAAATAGCGTTTGTTGTTTCTCATCGGATATCTTATTAGAAGAAGGTTCTAATGAGAATAGGTAACTCACTTGAACGAAATCAGTTAAACTTCTAACGATCCAATTTTTCTCCTCTCTAAAATCTAGTTAGATAACTCATTTGAAGTTCGTTCCAACGAGATTAGGACCCTCGTTCAAACGATCTTTTTACGAGGTAAATTTTCGAAAGGCTTGCCCTCTCTGGAATCTCGTTTGAACTCTCGTTAGACACCCGTTCGAACGAGAATAGGTACTTTATTTGATCGATGTATCGTACCGTTCGAACAACCCGACACATTTTTCATAAGGAAACAATTTTTTTCACTTTCCCCACTACTCCCATGGTCTCGGTTTTCCCTCTATTTTGAGAAGTACAGGACAACAGTTATTGCTGAGACTTTTTTCATCCATTTGTGTGCTTAAACTCTTCCAAATTGTGCTCCAAAATTTCTTAATCATTTATCATTAATTTTTTCAAATACAAACCCTTGTTTACACCCAATTAGTTTAAGATTCAAGATTCATCGTTATATGCTTTGAGATATTATTTAGGTACCATTGTTTATTCTCTACACATTGTTGAGAATTATTTTTTGCATAGGATTCTGTGCTCGTTGATTTACACATGGTGGACTCCGTGTGCATGATGGTTGCTGAGCGTTATCGGTGAATTTCGAGGCGTGTGTGGTCTCACAAGTTATTGCAACTTCTTGGTTGGACTCCTACGTGTCGATGAACAGAGGTTGAAGGAATGAAGAGCGTCAAGCCTTGCAAGGATGTCAAGTCTGTGTTATAAGTTTTCTATCACGTCCTTTTGTAATTTCGTACTTAGTAGACTTTGCATGGCTGGGTCGTCCAATATTTTTTTCATTTGGATTTTCCTCGTACATCGAGCATTGTCGTTCATTTATTTTATCTTGCAATACTCACCTAATATGAATGCTTAGGTTTAAGATAAAATCGGTTTTAGGACAACTCGTTTAATTGGTGTAATGTTTAGCTTTGGGTTAATTTGTTTAGTTTAATATTTATTTGTTGCTTAGTTAATTTGAATTAATTTTGTTTAAGAATAAGTTAATGTGAAAAATTATATTTAAAAATTTGGTTTGTGTATATTTGAACCATCCGATCAAAAATATAGTTTCTCGTGTCCTCATTTCTTTATTTTATTCTTACTTATACTCACCTAGAAGCATACTTAGGTCAAGACTAAAATTGATAAAATGTATAACACAATTCTTAGGTTTAAATTGGTGCAAAGTATAAATTAAAATTTGGGGGTATTTCTATACAGCCCAAGGGAACTAGTGTTTTTACTTATAAAAGGATTGATGTGAGGGAAATAGGGGTGGTTAAGGTGCATTTTTTTTGCCGTAACGTACCATTTTGGTCCCAACAATTATGGTTTTGGTTTACAACTTTTCATTACCACAAATCGAAAATACTGAAACTGAAATTATCGAAAACTTAGTTGATGGTTTTGGTTACATATTTAAAAAACTAATTTACCAAAATTACCTTACCAAAATTAAATACTGAAACAATCGTTCAAAATACTGATTTAAAACGTCAAAAATACAATTTTAAATTATAATCTTAAATTTATATTATTAGTTGAACTCGTTTATTACAAAGGTTAATATCAAAATGGGTGATATTATTATTTTTAAAAAGCATATAAGATTTCAAGTTAAGTACACATACTAATTCATTTCTTTTTTCTCCGAGACGAACTACTTCCAGTTTTATGTGAGGAATTTGGGTCTACACCTGAGTTATTATATATATTAAGTGTATGACGTATAACATATGCTTAGTTTATGAGTTAGTTTATATATATTGCATTTGGGAATTGAAAATATGTAAAAAATAATCAACAAGAAATAAAAATTGAGTAAAAATAACTAAGAAAACCGAAACTAAAAGTACAAAAAAAACGAAATTACCAAAAGAAAAATTTATCAAAAAAATCGCAATATCGAACAGTTTGTTGCTGGCAAGGGTTTTTGAAAAATCGAAAATTGAAAATACCAAAACCGAATGCACCGAAAAAAATTGGTAGGATATTGATACATGCGAAATACAAGATCAAACCGACCGATAACCACCCCTAAAGGAAAAGGATAATTTGGTTATGGGTTGGCATTGAGCTAAGGTAGCCCAAGTTAAAAACTACGAGGGACTACAAAGTTTGATTCCGTTCCAAATTCACCAATCTAGTCCGTCCCAAATTAATAGTTGTGTTTCTAAAACTAATATATATAAAACTAAGAGAGATCACAACCAACACCATGATCCAAAAACATGCCTTTCAATGAAACGTTTTCATCATTTTTGAAAGTGACAAATTTTAAAAGTTAATTTTTTTTAATGATTGACTTTCAAATAACGATAATTAATTTGGGATTCATATAATATGTGATTATTTCTTTTACTTTATAAATTTGTTGTAGCTGTGTCTATATCATTATATATACTTTGTGTATTAAGGACCCAAGAAAAAAACCTGCCTAGTCCCCTAATTTTTTTAATCGTTGACATTCTAACAACGGCTATTAATTCGGTAAAAATGTAATTATTGTTTTACTTTGTTATTTTTTTTATTGTGCATATATATCATTCTATATAATATGTGTATTTAGGACCATGAAAAGAGCCGGCTTCGTCCCCTAAATTTCATGGCATCTAAAACCAACCTTAGTTTGATCGATTACTCAATGATCCGGAGAGAGTTGGAGAGAAGTTGTTGTCTTGTTGTGATTGGAGATTAGGACCAAGTGGAGAGATTGTGATATAGATGTTTTTCTACTCGAGGACAAAACATGGGCACATGAAGAGAGATAGACCCCTCCCTTTTCATGGAACCTCCCTAGTTTTGTGAGGGTGAGATGTTTTTTCTTTCTTTGGTTTCTTCACTGTTCAGTTTTGTAGAGGACAAGATGGTCCTTTTCGTTTTTGTTCTATCCCTTGTCAAAAAAATTACCCCCTTTAATTTCTTGTCTCCCTATCATCACTTCCCCCAACACCACCCAAACGAATCTACTCTCACCCATTCTGTAACCATCTTAGCCGAAAAGATTATATATAATTAATATATATATATCTATATATCTATACATATATATGTTTGTGGGACACCACGTGACATGTCATTTGGTACTTTGGAATTAATCATTAGAACAAAGATGGTGGGCCACATGCTTTAACCTTATGTATAATTATAGTGTGTTTAGATGCATAATTTAATTTTAATTTTGTCACATGATACTCTAGAAATAAAAATATATATTTTTATTTTTGTATGTAAGTCTGTGGTGGGTCATGTGTCTATATATAGATTACACACCATCCCATTTCACTCATCACATCTTTTCTTTTGCTCTCCTCATAACAAGCCCTTTAGTCATTATTTCCTATCACTACCATTTCACCTGAGAACTCACCTCACCACCCTTTTGTTCCGAACACAAACATTTCTTTATAAGAAACACACACTATGCCTTCACGAATGACAGATGCCTTGAAAGAATATCCCGTGCAGCAACTTCATAAGCACTTGGACTTAAACTCAGTGAAAGAATTACCCGAGTCGCATGCATGGACATCACTGGAAGGGTTCCCCTCCGGCGAGTCCCCAGTGCAAGAGTCAGTGCCGGTTATAGACCTCCGTGATCCAAATGCGGTAAAACATGTGGGGCATGCGTGCCAAAATTGGGGTGTTTTTCAAGTCAGAAACCACGGTATCCCCAGGAGGCTTCTGGATGACGTGGAGGCAGCGGGGAGCCGGCTTTTCTCTCTACCCATCCAACAGAAACTCAAAGCTGCTCGTTCCGCCGATGGTATTTCGGGCTATGGCGTGGCCCGCATCTCTTCTTTTTTTCCAAAGCTCATGTGGTCAGAAGGGTTCACCATAGCCGGATCACCACTCCAACACGCTCGCCAACTTTGGCCTAAGGATTATGGAAAATTCTGGTATGTTAGCATTATCCTCACATGCTCATGCACGTACAATTTTTTCTTCATTTTGTATTTATTTACACTTTCACTTTGGTTTACCTATTCTGCTATGAAAAGTATAGCATGTCCAAAAACTACCAATCCCTAATTAGAGCAGGCAAGAAATATTACGATGGAGGTCATGGCCCCACAAACAATATATAGAGAGAGACCATTCACAAAAAAAGAAGAAGAAAAATCAAATCTACTTTATTGCTGTTTACTTTGTTCTACATAAATAAACATAACCGCATCATCTTTTTTATCTTATAATACAGCGTTATCAATACTTTTGCTTTCTTTTAACAGTAAGGTGATCGAAGAATACGAGAGAGCGATGAAAAAGTTAGCTGGGAAGCTGACGTGGCTTATTCTTGAATCATTGGGCATAGACAAGGAGGATATCAAATGGGCCGGTTCAAATCGAGACTTCAACGAAGCATCTGCTGCCTTACAGTTGAACTCTTACCCGGCCTGTCCAGATCCGGGCCGGGCCATGGGATTGGCGGCCCACACCGATTCCACCCTCCTAACCATTCTCCATCAAAACAACACGAGTGGTTTACAAGCCTTTCGAGAGGGAACCGGTTGGGTGACGGTCCCACCACTAGCAGGGGCTCTAGTGGTCAACGTAGGCGACCTCCTCCACATACTATCAAACGGGCTGTACCCGAGTGTACTACACCGGGCCATGGTTAACCGGACCCAACACCGTCTATCTATAGCCTACCTATATGGCCCCCCATCGAATGTTCAAATCTCACCACTCTCGAAACTAGTGGACCACGGCCACCCACCCCTCTACCGGCCGATCACTTGGAGTGAATATCTCGGAACGAAGGCCAAGCACTTTAACAAAGCACTTTCATCGGTTCGGGTTTGTAATCCCCTAAATGGATTTGTTGATTCAAATGATCAAAATGGTGTTGAAGTTGGATAATTGAGATATGAAATCATATTAGTCTTTGTCACTAGTTTTTTGTATTATAAAATTTTCTATTGGTTGGATTACTTATTGGGACTCTCACTCTTACACTTTGGAGGGCTGTGGTGTGTGTGGGGACAATATACTTAAAACAGAGGAAAAGAATCAGGTTACCTCCCATGAAAAAGGCCCTTCACGATAACTTAATAACAAATCATGTAGAGAGATGCAAACAAAACATTCCCTGTTGGACTTTTGTCCTTACGTAAAAAGAGATTGGCAAATCCTATTTGAATAGTTGAGTAAAGGACACATAAACCGACATCTTTTTGCCCCGGATATGAAGGAAGATCCCCCATCCAAAGAGTAAGACAGTACTACTCAGAAAAATTAGTTAAATAATTGGATCAAAGCTTTGGAAAAATGTCGATGAAAAAAAATGTAAAGCTACCAATAATCCAAAATTAACCATCTCGTTTTCCTTTTTGGTTTCTCTTGACTTAATAGTTCCATCTAATATAATTATTTAAAAATCGAGTCTTGGATTTGTACATTAACGCATGAAAATGAGTTAATTATCCAACCTTTTATCTTCTCGATTTTCGAAAGCAAGCCCTAATCATTGATCTATTCTTCAAAAGAAGTAATATTATTCATTCACGTGTCATCGGGTCTCTGATTTGTACGTTAACACGTGGAAATGAGTTAATTACCCAATCTTTTATCTCCTCGATTTTCGAAAGCCCGCCCTAACCATTGATCTATTCTTCAAAAGATGAAATATTATTCATTCATGTGTCCTCGAGTCTTTGATTTGTACGTTAACACATGGAAATGAGTTAATTACCTAACCTTTTATCTCCCCGATTTTCAAAAGCCAACCCTAACCATTGATCGAATCTTCAAAAGATGTAATATTATTCATTCATGTGTCCTTTGATTCCGCAAAAGAAAAACTTCTTAGAAATCTCCTTCTTTCTCACGAATTATACCCTCTCTCATTCTGTATCACCAGCTGTCCATGTTCATAAGCCAGTGGATCTGTGACCACATTCACATCCAATTGCAACTGAGATCAGGTAATCACCAACTACTCTCTCTCCATCTCTCTCTCTCTTGAGTTTCTCACTAATGGGTTTCGATTTTTATTCATATTTTGAAAATAATTTGCTTTACAATTAAAGTGGGGTTTGTGAAGCGATTTTAGGGTTATTTCGATTGAGGTTTTGTTCATATATGGTTGTTGCGACCCGAGACACTTTGTGCCCCCCTTTCTTTCAATTTCATGTTGATGATTTTCAGGTTGATTTTTAGGTCTCGATATTTGTTTGTTTTTCGGTTAACATGTTTTTTAATATTTCATTAGGAATTTCCATGTGAAAATATGTTATTTTGTTACTTTGTTTCTATTTAAATCATGATTTGAACTAATGTTTTTCTCTTTTTCTTTCAAGTAATACAACAGAGACTTTGAGGTTTGTGTTTGCAATTTTCAGTTTTCAGCTTTCAGTTTTCTTTTTCTCTTAAAATATTAGAAAAAATTTCATTTTATCTCTTTCTTCATCCAAATTTGTTCATAAGATAATAAATATGAAGGGTTTATATATATATATATATATATATATATATATAGAGAGAGAGAGAGAGAGAGTCCAGTAAGGACTCCTTATGGTGCAAATCCCGGTACATACCATTTTTTTTAAATAATAAAAAAATAAATTTTTTGATGAAACTTTATGGATATGATCTCCACGGTGAGAAGACCATCTCTAACTTTTTTCATCAAAAAATTCAATAAAAATCGTTGAGATGAGGCGATATGTAAAAAAATGGTATAAATATGCATTTTTAACAGCTGAAATGTTGGGTCGGCGCCAACCGCTTTATTGATTGATTTTTTTATGAAACTTCAGGGATATGATCTTCTCACTATCAAGATAATATCCATGAAATTTCATAAAAAAATTCAATCAATAAGTGAGTGAGATTATCGTCAACATTTTAACGGTCGAAAATGCATATTATACCATTTTTTTACATATCATCTCAACGTTTTGTTTATTGAATTTTTTGATGAAAAAAATGGAGATGATCTTCTCACCGTGGAGATCATATCCATGAAGCTTCATCAAAAAATTTATTTTTTTACTATTTTAAAAAAATGATATGTACCGAGGTCTACGAGGAGTTCTTACAGGAGAGAGTCTCCCCTCTCTCTCTCTCTCTCTCTCCATCTCTACTACCCATTATTTATTTGAGATAGAAAATTGGTCATTCATGTATCTTTATGTGTTCACTCATTCATTAAGCTCTTAGAGTGTTACAATGTACATTAAGTATTTTAATTGGCTGAAATGGAAAATACGGGGTGTAATAAAATTGATTCAACTTTTTAAAGCTTATACATTCATACTTCAATGCAAAATGTTGGGGGCGTGAGCATGCTTGATGGCCAATATTATTAATGGCGGTAAAGAGGCTGCAACATTTGGTTTCTATTTTTTAGAAGTGCTAGTTTCCGTTAGATTGCACAAGTTTGGTTGGTTTGTAATTCGATTTATTGATAAATTATATTGGTAGAAATAAAAAAAACTGTAGATCAGAATGAGTATTATGACTACAGAATACAAGTAATGAACAATGTTTATTGATGAGTGCCTAATTTTATATTAATAATGTCCAAATCTAGGCCTTGTTAGGCCCGTTGTATCATTAATAATGAGCTTCTAGAATCGTTTTCATATTAAAAAGGAAAAAAATTCTTCTTTGAAAACAAATTTGAGTTAAAATGAAATTTTAGTAGCAGTAGGGAGTGAAACCATAATTTTATAAACTTTATGAGCGTTAAAATAATTTCTAAAAGTGTATCTGAAAAAAATAAAGTTTTCTTTGAAATTTGTTTTAATTCGGAGTTAAAATGAGGAAAACGTATGAAGTTTTGGGACTAAAATACAATTAGAGGGGTAATTCATTAATTTCATAAATTTCCATGACCTTAAATTTGAATTAATTATTTTTATTTTTCATTTTCACAGGTTCCCCGAGAGTTTGGACAACAAAAGAATTAATATGAAAAAATTATTATGATACATTGCGACATGACATAGTTGACACATATGTACTAAATGATTTTTAAACTCATTCAAGTGTCATTTGAGGTCGTGTCATACTTTTTCGGAAAGGACTTTAAAAGACTCGCAACTTTGAAGTTCAGGCGACAATGAAATTTTGAAGTTTTGGGGGACAAAAATGCTATTAAAGCTAGTGCAATTTGAGGAACACAATTTGTAGGAATTTTTTTATTTTGTTAGTGATTTAATTTGTGTGCAAGTTTCGCAGGAAATTTTGTATTTGGATTCAAGATTTGGAACTCAAATTTGTAAGTTGATTATTAATGATAATTTGTATTTCCTCTATCATTCTATTTGTTTCGATAATATTTCTAGCTTAAATTGATGGATAGGATTAGGTGAAGTTTGTCATGATTACTTAGTGTATTTTTAATGAGTTCTAATTTGGTTTAATTCGCTATGCGTTCTTAAATATTTTTAAAATTTTGTATTCATTAAAATAGTCGCAAGAGTGATATTTTAAACCTTCAATTTAAATTTAAAAATTTGTATTATTTGATAATTTGTGCTTACATTTGATTAATTATATTTGCGTTAAACCGTTTGATACTTCGTGCTTATGTTTAACAAGTTATGCTTAAAAGTGAGTTTTAATTTTTTTTTTAAGAGAATGGGAATTTATGCCATCTAAAAGAGTTAAAAAAGTATTTTTTGAACTTTAACGTTTCATATTCCGAAATTTACGCGACGAGAGTCCGTAATATTTTGAGTTATATAAAGGAAATGCGAATTAGACTAATTAATCACCAACGAGTATGAACAATAAATGGATCTAACGTCCGATTAATTTTTTCATACTTATTACATATCTCGTGTTTATTTTTCATAGTTGATTTTATTTTATTTCTTCTCTACATACTATTTCTACACATAGTTAAAAAGTGAAAAATATTTTAAACATTAAAATTGAAAAATCTCTGTGGGTTCGATCTATACTTACACTCCCTATCCTATAATAGTCCATGCACTTGCGATAATTTTAATTAGACAACAAGTTTTTGGCGCCGTTGTTGGTGATTTATTCAAAAATTGTGACCTTTGGACAATTTTTTTTGCCTCTTGCATTTTTGCTAGAAAAATTCCGTTAAAAAAAATATATTTTCAGTAGTTAATATTTTCACATTATATTTTTTCATTTAGTAAAACAAAAATAAATTTCATTCTTTTCTTTGTAAGTAGTCGTTTTAGCACTAGTTTTATCACAAAATACATTAAAAAAAAAAAATCGACATAATTATTTTTGAGAGTTTTCATATCTCATTTTACTATAGGTGTGTAACACCCCATATTTTTGATGATTTTAAATAATTATGAGATTAATTATTATTGTTGGATTAATTAAATTAAAATGTGAGAAATTAATTGTTAATTACTCGAGATTAAAATAGTTATTAATTAGCCTGCCAAGGGTTAATACTTATTGATGAAAATGATTGAATATCACTGTATGGATATGTAATATGGAATCATGAAATTTTATAAATTGTCGAGAGTGAGAAATACGACAGTTTGGTATACTAAGTCAAGACGCGCGCACGCGCGCGTGAGTCGCATCGGGATTGATTTAATGGATTAAAGAAGTAAATTATTTTTAAGTAACTCGAATGACCATTTTTAGTGCGCTATTGAGTATGGAAGGGTCGAGATAGTCAGAATAGTGTACCTGGGAGTTTAGTTTGGGTCTCAGAAGAATTTTAGACCTAAAAGGCGTCCCGGGAGAGCGTTTTGGTAAATTAATTTTTTGGGGTTTAATTAATGAAGAAAATTGGAGATGGTTAATATCAGTTACGTAAAGGAAAAGTTAGGGTATGATGCACAAACTTCAAGGGAGAACCATAGAGGGTGAGAGAGAACAACGTGGAAGATATTAAGGCTAAAAACCCATCACCTTCCACCACCATGACCACCTTTGTGTAGATCGGAAGACGAGGAACAAGTCTATACCAATTTCATCAGCGAATCAGACCATCATAATCGAGACAAGTGTTTATTACTTGCTTTCTATTAGTAATAATTGTGTTCATGTTAGTGTATGAATCAAATATATGATTTGGAATTGAATTGGATGGATTTAGAGAATGTAAATCATAGATTAAGAGTTATTCTGATGAAGAATTAGATCCCTATGCATGTATAATAGGAATCCCGAAATTATATGTTGTGATTGAGAAATGAATATAGGTTTTAATGGTTCTTGAACTGAAATTGGAAGAACTAAGGTTTTAATGGTTTAATTTGGGGATTTTGTATATACTTGATGTATTGTGAAAATTTAATGATTCTATGTTGATAGAAATCATCTAAACATGTTAGGATAACAATTGGGTTTGTTTATTGGGAGTTTGGAAATAATCTGTGTCGGTTTTAAAGAGTAAAAATGGTAGAAAACGCATAATTTAGAGGTTGAAGACGTAACAGTGATGGTCGCGTGATGTCACGTGAAGTCGTTCAAACGAGATAGATCTCGCACGAAGATGGTTCTAACGAGATGTTATCTCGTTCAAACGAGATAGCACCTGGTTCGAACGACAGGTCCCCCTATTTTTACCCAAATCGAGTTATATAGTTAATTTAAGTGAGGAGAACTACTATTTGATGAATTTAGCAGTGCAGAATTTTTGGAAAGTGATAAGCGACCAAAAGTGTTGATTTTATACCCCGAATAGATGCATTTTAGATACTCGTTTTAATTAAAAATGACCTTATGTTCGTATTTATTTATTTATTTCTCAGGTCACTACACAGTCGCGGTATCAAATGTGCTAAATCAAGTCAATTGTGACTCAATAGCGGTCAAAAGCGTTAAATGAAGAAATTCAAAGCGGTATGAAGTCAAAAGTCCCATTGAGCTTGCCCCAATAAGTTCCGAAGCCCCGAGCCTTTTCTCGTACCAAACCTAAGCTTAAACTGAGCCCTATCCTTCACCCGAACCTTGTGTATGTTTAGTTTGTAATTTTATATTTTTCTAGATTTTATTTTGAGTCGTTTTATTTTTAGGATTTATTTTAGAATTTTCTAGGATTTATTTTCTATTCTTATATTTCTTTATTCTGATTTTGATTTTGATTTTTATT
This sequence comes from Sambucus nigra, assembly GCA_949130495.1. Taxonomy (NCBI): domain Eukaryota; kingdom Viridiplantae; phylum Streptophyta; class Magnoliopsida; order Dipsacales; family Adoxaceae; genus Sambucus; species Sambucus nigra. The sequence goes on along the minus strand of OX422212.1, from coordinate 547,609,574 downwards.
AGTTTTTAATCTTTATTTTATTTTATTTTATTATTTTTCTTAGGATTAGTTTTTAGGAATTTATTTTTCTTTAGTTTTTAGTTTTATTTTATTTAGTTAGGATTTTTAGTTTTTATAGAGTTTTATTTTTTATTTTTTATTATTATTTTTTTTAGTCTCTTAGTAATAGATTGGAATTTTATTTTTAGAGTTTAATTTTTTATTTTAGTCTAGTTTTATTTTTTTAGGTAGTGTTATTTTATTTTAGTCTTCTCTCTCCTCCATTACCTACCAACCAAATATTCACCATTAAACCATTTACCCAAAACAAATTTTCGGCCACACTAACCCACTCCCAACCTGCTATGGAAGACCCCATAACCCGAAGACCACCTGCCGGTGACCCCAACCCGGATGGCCTCCATCTCCGGTCACCTACACCCAACCTCCACAGACCAACCCTCCTACCTCCGTCACCGGCAAGCCCGACCGACAAGCACCTCCTACTACCTAAACACCATAAACCCCCAAAAAGAAAAAAAATACGTCAACTGTTCAAACCCTCTTAACCCGAACCTGCAGATTCGACCACAACTCGAGTTCCATCCGACCCATCTTCATTTAAACCCAATTTTTCCCAAGCCATCACAATTTTCACCTGTCAATATCTCCGTAAAAGTAGGAACAAACTCAAAACCAATTAAAAAACTAACGTGCCAAACCCAAACAGTCTTCGACTTATTGAAATGAAATCCCAAAAAAATCTCACCATCCAATTCAATTCGTGGGTTATAAAAAATGAAAAGAGACTCTCAGGTATCTACATAGAGAGAAGAAACGAGAGATAGAAAATAGAAGAAAAAAAAGACTGCAGAGGGTAAAGAAAAAAAGTCAAAAAATTATTAAAAAATTAGTTTAGGTTTAGAAAAAAATTTGTAGGTTCAGTTTTTACTTTTAGTTTTGTAATCTAGTCAAGTTTTTGTGACAAGTTTGGACGCATGTTCATACACACAATTGATACAGAAAATTATTGCATATCATATTTCTTTCTCTTACTCTTTTATTTCTTGTTATTCAATTATGTTTGTGCTGAAATTCTAATTATGTCTGGGTGAACACCCCATTCAAGGGGTGGGATGAAACGTGTATGTTTAGTTGTTTAATTCAATAATTGTTCTTTGATGCATTGTAGGCTAATTAAATTGGAAAAAAGCACTGATTAATTTATTTAACGAGAGTTAATAAATTAATGTTAAAAATTGATATTTGATTTTTTGGATTTGACTTAGAGAGAGGTCCTCTTCTTAATTTCAAGTATTAATTCTTTGTGTGCAATTCAAGGATTCGTACAAATTTTTATGAATTGATCTTAGCGAGAGGTCCTCTTCTTAATTTCAAGTATTAATTCTTTGTGTGCAATTCAAGGATCCGTACAAATTTTTATGAATTGATCTTAGCGGAAAATTTATGAAAGTAAGTATGAATCTTAAATTTTTTATATGTAGAGACAATTCATGATTTAATTCCTGAAAAAGATAAAATTGAATTTAGGATTGTAACGAGAGTTAATTTTTAAATTCAATATTATTTTGAACTATTCAAATGAATAATTAGGACATTAAATTAATTTAACTACGCGGTGTAATTCGATCTCTTATCTCTCCTCATAAATTCTAAACTCGGTTAAATTTCAAATTTTAGTAGTTATTTAAAATTTTCATTTTCTCCATTGAAATTGTTCTTAAATGAAAAACAATACAAAAAGATTTTTAATAAAAATTGGAATTGTAAATTTTCACGATAACCATTTCAACACTTGAAATTGGGTTGATACCCGAATTTACCACGATACTAAATTTTTCACAAGTTTTGTAGGTGATTTCAAGGGAATTTTGATACTTGAAGTTTGTCCGCAACGACATTCCAAATCCATATCCAAAGGAAGACACAAATTAAGTGTAATCAAATGGTAGCAACGCCGACTTCTTGAAGATTGAATCCCGTGAAGATTTGTAATTTTCATTTTCATTTTTTATTTTTTATTTTTAGTCTAGTTATTCCTTCCTCTCCCTCCTTAGAATGGTTGTTTAGGATTATTGAGGCCTTGTAAATAATTTGGGTGCATTTGGGACCTTTTATTTTTTGTAATAATTATTCAACTATTCAAAAAAAAAGTGAGAGGGAAACCGAACAAGGTAGAGAGAGGGTGTCCAACGGAGAGGATTTTTGAAGCTTCTCTACTTTGAGTTGGTAGGACTCCTGAGGATGACTGAAGTGGGCATACTTCCCCCCGATCGACTCAACTCGGTCTTCACCCCACACGTGTAAAAATCGTGGGAGGTAAACTCTTTATCACTCGCGAATCTCCAGTAAGCGAATCAATTTTTCTTTGCTACTTGCTCCTATGTGATTTTTATTTCTGTATCGCACTTAAATTGGATGGTTTATTGAATAAATTTACCTAAGACCTATACCCGGTCATTGCAACTAGTTGGGATTCATCATCCACTCAATCACATCTCCATTTTCTTGTTACCTATGCTTTCACTTAACTTAAAATCAATCAACTAGCAAGCCAAGTAGGAACAGTGTTCATTAGGACCTTTTCGGAATGAGACCCTCGTAGGATACTCTAGTGAGTGCTTTTCACCTCTACAAATATTCATTCAACTATCTTAAGACTTTTTGTCTAGGGAAACTGGGTTTTAAGTGAGGTCGCCCAGTAAAACGGATTTGTGCTTTCCCCAGTGTAGTACCGGATAATTATTTGTTGTAGTAGCTAGTGTGGTGAGCCTTAACTAGTAAACCTCTTGTCTCTCGGAAAGAAAGTAGGATAACACTTTTACCGGAGAGGCCTAGGATTCCATGTTTTTCTCGCCCGCGGACTAATTAAAAATTAACTACCCACTCGCTTAACTTGAAGATAATAATTTGGCTATGTGCTCGTTCGGACTTGTTCCCTTTGTGTACGTGTCTAAATTGTTCCATTCGGTAGTCAAAGTTTTGCTTCATCTGTCAGTTTTTCCCTCATAAGTCCATCACTCATTTTTCTCACTTTTTCTGAATTTCTTTAAAAAAAATAAAAAATACAAAGATATTTTACATTTTTTTCTACCTCTCTTCCAACACCAAAAATATTTTTCATTTTTCATTTTTTTAAAAAATTAATAACTTTCGTTGTTTTTATGCCAAATTGGCACCGCATTGATCATCTATTAACACGTTCTCGTAGTGCTCCATCTCTAAATTCCCCCTCTGGTGATCGTGATCTTCTCGTTGATTTTCCTCCTTATCTCCCCGATCTGTGTTCATCTTCATCGGAGACGCCTAGTTCTCCCACTTCCCCTGGTTCTATTACCCCCCCCCCCCCCCATCATGGCCGACGAATGCGCTTTAAGGGACTACTTTTCCCCGATTACTACCACTCCGCATTCATGCATCGTTCTTCCTCCCACTCCAATCGTGCAATTTGAAATTCTCCCCGTGACTATTTTTATGTTGCCTAGTTTTCATGGCCTTGAACGCGAGTCTCCTTATACTCACTGTGTGCGCTACTTTTAAAAATCAAAACTTAGACTAAGAGAATGTTTATCTTGGGTTGTTTTCCTTTTCTCTCCACGATAATGCATCCATGTGGCTCCATTCCTTGCCCCTGGATTTTATCTAAACTTGGGAACAACTTGCCAAGAAGTTCATGTCTAAGTTCTATCCCATGAGCAAAACAAATGAAATGCGCCAAGCAATTTAGTATTTTAGACAAAATCCTATCGAACAGTTTTGTGACGCATGGGGCCATTTTCAGGACTATATTAATAGTTACCCACATCACGGTCTCGAGAAAAGTCACTTAGTCCATAGTTTTTACGATGGTCTTATCCCTTCTTCTGGCGCTATGATTGAATCCATGCATTTAACTCCCACTGTCGCCTATAATTTTCTCCTTGAATTAGGCGATGAATCCCAAGATTAGGAGGGTACCAATGCGTTTTTGCGATCCGACCCTCCACGTGTAGGGAACACTTCTGAGGTAAGAAATGATCCTGATTTTAAAAAATTTCTACATAGCTTACAATCATTGATTAAAACCATGCAACAAAATGTTTCACTTTCTAAACTAACAATGACTGTCAATGATTCTAGTCCTTCTTCTTGAAGTGTTTGCTTAAGTCAAGATCATTTATCTCATTTTCCCCCTCCTGCAAGATGATCCCGAACCCACCATAGTCCAAGCATGTTCCTTTCATACCACTTGGAAACCCATTCCCCCGCCGTTTACTTACAATCCTAATAATATGAATCACCCCTATTTCTCTTATAAGCACGACCACAAATCCTCTCCTTCCCAACCACAAAAACATGTTGGTGGTCCCCCTAGGTTTCCACATAACCCACAATGGCAACATCGCCCTTCTGTCCCGCATCAATCTGCTTATTACCATCAACCACAGTTTCCATCTTCCTTTGTTCCCCACGGCGGACATTCAAACAGCAATAATTAACTTGTTCCTATTCCCCCTCCTTCGTATGAGTATTCAAAACCACTTCATTCCCAGAGCGAGTTGGTTCTCCAACCATCTTATACCCCTCTGCCCAATTCGTCCACCTCTTCTCTCAAGAATTTCCTCACTCAATTTATGACCACTCAGAATCAAGCCAACAACAACAAGGGTAAACAAAAGTTTACCACTTCTTGGGTTCCTAAGATAGATAAGAAATCTCTTGTTGTTCATGTTTCTCTCAAAGCACATAATACCTCACAGTGGTATTTTGATAGTAGGTGCTCCAGACATATGACAGGTGATGTTTCTTTTTTTACCTAACGAGAGGACTATAAGGAAGGTAGAGTCACCTTTGGAGATGGGATCAAGTCTAGAATTATAGGACGAGGTACTGTAGAGTTACCAGGATTTCCTAAGCTAGAGAATGTTTTGTACGTCAAAGGTTTGAAAGTAAACCTTCACAGCATTAGCCAGCTGTGCGACGCTGACTTTGCATTAAAATTTGACCGGGACGCATGTAATGTCTACAATCAAGCCGGTAAACTTTTAGTGCAAGGAGTGAGGACCGAGGATAATTTCTATGGGACTGTGCCCACTTCCTCACTTGTCTGCAACAGTACCGCGATCACTCCTATGGATTTGTGGAACCAACGTCTAGGTCACGTGAACGTTAGAGATTTGACTCGTTTAGTAAAAAATGACCTAGTACGTAGCTTACCATATCTTGGAAAGTTAACTTCCACGGTTTGTGGACCCTGTCAGTTGGGAAAGAAAATTCGGAGCCCTCATAAGAAGTTGCATTCCATTACCACCTCCCGAGTACTTGAGCTGATTCACATGGATCATATGGGTCCTACTCGTACTGAGAGTTTGGGTGGTAAGAGGTATATTCTATTGTAGATTTTCTGAGGGAGAAATCCGATGCTGTTGAGTTTTTAACGACCAAGTGCCGTGTCCTACAAAATTAACACGGAGTCACTATTAATAGGATCCGTAGTGACAACGGCACATAATTTAAGGAAGCAAAAGTAGATCTCTACTGTGATTGCCTTGGGATCAAACATGAGTTTTCTGCTGTGAAGACTCCTCAGAAAAATGGTATTATTGAGAGAAAGAATAGGACGATCCAGGAAATGGCTAGATCTATGCTTCTAGGTCGTAATGTTTCTAGGATATTTTGGGCAGAGGCAGTGTCTACTGCATGCCATACGGTGAATAGGGTTTACCTGCGTCCACACACACTTAAGACGTCTTATGAATTATGGACTCGCACGAAACCCAACCTTGCATATTTTCGTATTTTTAGGAGTAAATGCTACATCCTACGGGATCAAGAGCAATTAGGAAAGTCTGACTCCCGGAGCGACGATGGAATCTTGCTAGGATATTCATCAAATAGTGGAGCATACCGAGTTTTTAACCTGAAGATCTATAAGGATATGGGATCAATAAACGTCATCGTGCGAGATGACGAACCTCCGACGGTTATTGATCCTAACCTTCAGTGTGTGGATGAGGACTTTTCTGGCAGTGATTTACTTGTCCCTCACCCACACTATGTGGACCCTACTCCTGTGTTAGGGGACACACCTGCTTGGGTTCGCAAGAGTCATGACCCTTCTGCCATCGTTAGTGATACCACTCTAAGGTTCAAGACTCGTGCTCAGCTAGAGAACGTTGTCAACCATTTTTGCTACATGTCCAAAGTCGAGCCCAAGAATTATAAAGAAGCACTCAAGGATGAACACTGGATATCTGCTATGCAGGATGAGTTGCTTCAGTTTAAAAAGAATAATGTCTGGGAACTTGTCCCCCAACCTAGTGAGACTAATGTGATAGGCACCAGATGGATTTTCAAGAATAAAATGGATGAAAATGGAACCATAATCAGAAACAAGGCTAGGTTGGTCGCTCGAGGATACACACAGATAGAAGGTGTAGACTTTGGGGAGACATTTGCTCCTGTTGCGAGGCTTGAGTTCGTCCATCTACTACTTGCCATCTCATGTCATCTGCGCTTCAAGTTATATCAGATGGATGTCAAGAGTGCCTTCCTGAATGGAGTTCTGTAAGAGGATGTTTATGTCGAACAACCAAAAGGGTTTGAAGACCCTAAGAACCCGGAGCATGTCTATTATCTGAGAAAAGCCTTGTATGGTTTGAAGCAAGCACCTCATGCTTGGTACGAACGACTTACTTCCTATCTCTTAGCCCGTGACTTCAAGAGAGGGGGAGTTGATATGACTTTGTTCGTCAGGAGAGATGACGGTGATATTTTGGTTGCCCAGGTCTATGTGGACGACATAGTCTTTGGATCAACATGCTCCCAGCATGCTCACCAGTTTGAGGAGGATATGAAAAGTGAGTTTGAGATGTGCATGGTAGGTGAGCTTACTTTCTTCCTCTGTCTCCAAGTTCGTTAGCTAGAGGATGGGATGTTCATCTCCCAATCCAAGTATGCTACAGACCTAGTGAATAAATTTGGTCTAGACTCCGCTAAGCATGCACGTAAACCTATGAGTAATTCTATCAAGCTTAGTAAAGACACTTCAGGCAAGGACGTAGAGCGAACCTTGTATCGGAGTATGATAGGTAGTCTTCTCTACTTGACTGACAGTCGTCCTGACATAGCCTTTAGTATTAGAGTCTGTGCGCATTATCAGGCATCCCCGAAAGAGTCACACTTACTCGCTCTAAAACGTATTATCAAATACGTAAGTGGTACCCTCTCATATGGTATTTGGTATTCCTTTGATACCAATGACCGTTTGTTCGCCTATTCGGATGTCGATTGGACCGAGGATGTAGATGGTTCTAGGAGCACTTCTGGTAGGTGTTTCTATTTTGGTTCTACTCTTGTCTGCTGGTTGAGCAAGAAGCAAAAATCCATCTCTTTGTCCACTGCAGAGGCTAAGTACATCGCCACCGGGAGTTGTTGCACGCAACTCTTGTGGATGTAGTAGATGCTGGAGGATTATGGGATTTCACAGGACACCATGACCATTTCCTGTGATAACACGAGCGCGATACACATATCCCGCAATCCAATCCAACATTCGCGCACAAAGCACATCAGGATACACGAGCACTTTATACGTCAGTTAGTTGAGGAGAAAGTCGTATCCCTGAGTTTTGTTCCCACCGACCATCTGTTAGCCGATATTTTCACGAAACCTTTAGATGCCCTTAGATTTGAGGGTCTTAGGAAGTCTTTGGGAAATTTTCACAGTTGACTAAAGGGTTGGTCCGTGTCTAGCATAGGATGCATTTATTTCATATCATCTGATGCCTATTGCTAGCTTGTATCATATGTTTTCTTTGCCTTTATTTTTTTTGAAAAATTCCAAAAAGATTTTCTTTTTATTAAAATTTTAGAAAAGCTCAAAAAGATTTTATTTTGATACATTTTTTGAAAAATCCAAAAAGATTTTTTTATTTTATTTGCACCTTTTGTGGATGAGTATTTAAGATAGCCGAGTCACAATTTCATCCCATTTATCAATGTGACTGTTTGATAGTGATTTGAGACGCAACATCATTTCATCCATGTGATTTATAATGTTTGGAGTCATTAAGATGTAATTAGGTGTTACTTCCTACATGTTTGACTCATAATATTCTTTAATGCACACATGCACGGATTTGTTTGATTATTGTGCTTGTCTTATGACATGTTGGTTGGGTGTTTTCACTTCAATCCTGTCCTTAAAACGAACCAAGCCCGATAAATTTTTGATAAGTAAACTGTGCATATAAGAACTGTTTTGTGAGTTTGTGTACTTTATTTAAAAAATGGGGAAGGGCTGCGAAAGGTTCATTTTGCCTTTGCGAATACTAAGCCACCGTTAAATTGGACCTAAAAAATGGAGGAATTTTATTATCCGGGGTCCAAAGAGGTTAAAAGAGATCGAAAAATTGAAAGGCAATAAAAAGATATTCATGCCAAATATGTGTCATTAGGTTTCACCATCAATTCTCCAAAGTTTGAGAATTTAGATTACCTCTATAATAAAATATATATGAGGGAGTTTGGTTGGGTAATTTAAACGGGTTTGCACTTCCTTGAATGTCCTAAAAAACATGAAATCGTTTTGGACGTTATTGGTGTGAAAATCACTTTGAGCTTTGATTTGTTGATTTGATTGAGTTAATGTCACATATTTCCATTTTTTACACCAAAGGAAGATTTTGAGTTCATTCGTTAGGAGTATCCAATATTCATCGTGCACATATGTCATGTTTGTATGCATTGATTTTCCTATCGAATTTGATCACACCCATACATTTACGCTATCATCGACTTGGTTGTTTTGTGCTCGTTCATGGTGTGTTTCCTTGTTTATATATTTTGTGTGAAAAAAATTGAAAAAAATATAAAAAAAAATCAAAAATAGAAAGTTTATTACCTTGTGACATTCTCCATGTACATCTATTTCTGCTTCTCATTTCTGTCTATTTGGGGACATTATAAAAAGGGGGAGAAGAATTATCATATTATGGGGGAGTTTTGAGTTTGAGGAAGAATTATCATATTATGGGGGAGTTTTGAGTTTGAGGATCTATTTTAAATTGGTATCTATGTTTAGCTCATTTCAAACTCGAGATGTCACGTGCTATTTTCTTTTTTTGTGTGTGTAGGTACTACATTAATGATCACTGAATTGTACACCTTGATGAGAAATGCTTTGAAAGTTATGAAGATTTGAAGAACAAACGATGAAGTCTTATTCATTTGTATCTTTCCAGTTTTGGGTTCATGGAAGGGTATATTTGTATAGGCAATTTTGTTATTTGATAATTCGGATTTTTATGTATGTACCGACATAGACATAGGGGGATATTTGTAAGGACATTTTTATCATGTTCGAAATATTTCATTTGTATATGTCATACGCCGCTACATTTGGCACGTCTCTACACGATCTCTCACGACGGCCTCAATCCGAATTTCAAGAATCAAGAATTTATTATCTCCATCATGTGTCCCTCATCTGCCTCAACGACTTCACGTTCCATGATTTTAGGCTCGTAATGCAAGTGGTACGCAAGATAAGACAAAACAGTGTAACAAGGCTTGATAGGGAAGTTCAAGGTAAATTTGGTAATTTTATAGCCATCTTCTAGAGAACTGGTCAACTGGAAAGTTTAAGAGCTTACCGCAACAAAAATACTGGAAGAAACGACACCTCAATCTGAGCTACGGTGAACAGGTTATGGCCCGTGGAAAATGGAGATATTACCAATAAAAACCTTGGAATTTTTTCTAAGTGTTGAAAGCCCCTTTTCCAGTGAGTTTCCCCGAACTCGGCCCGAACGGATTAGGGGGGGCGAATCGGTTCGCAAGGGATCCCGAACCGGTTCGGGTACCCTATACGCTGGATGGAATTTTAGTGTTTTAAAAACGTGGAACTCTTCATGTGTTTCCCTATAAATACCAACTTCGGGGGAGCTATTTTGGATGACTTGCATAGACGAATTTGAGAGTCCAAATATCTCAAGTCTTCACCTTTTTGAGTCCCAAGACTCATGTTTTGATTCACACAACTTTGCCAAACCTTTGTGAATCCGTTTGCAACCCAAGAATACATCCGTGTGTCTGTTCATACCCTTGTGGAGAAGACCGTCCTTCTTCTTCATTGCTGCCCTCCTGGAAAGGGATACTTCTAGCCGTCGACTACAGATCCGACGCCTGTGGGTAACTCTGTGTCACTATATTTACATTGTAATCTGAGAAATTATATGTTATAATATTATAATGAAAATAAATGGTTTTTGCCCATTTGGGGGATTTTTCCTCACATATGTGTGTTTGAATGTTCTTGCATGAGTCATCATCTTATTCAATCACATATAGATGCATGTTTAGAATTTAATGGATAAAAACTAAGTTTAATTAAATAATATCTCTATTTGAATGCACGCGCACTCTTTCATTCTCATCATTGAAATATTCGATGTGTGGGCCATTGATTTCATGGGTCCCTTTTCCTCATTCCATGGTTTCCAATATATTCTCATTGCAATTGATTATGTTTCCAAATGGATCGAATCCATCGCTTGCCGCACTAATGACCATCGCATTGTGGTTAGTTTTCTTAAGAAGTATGTCTCCACACGTTTTGGAACTCCTAAAGCTATCATTAGTGATGGGGGTAAACATTTTTGTAATCGAGTCTTCGACCATATCATGAAAAAGTATGGTGTTACCAACAAAGTTGGTCTATCTTACCACCCTCAGACTAGTGTCAAGTTAAAGTTTCCAATCGTGAAATCAAGTAAATGTTAGAAAAACTAGTTAATCCTAATCGAAAAGAATGGTCCTTACGCTTGAACGATGCTTTGTGGGCATACCGTACTGCTTTTAAGACTCCGATTGGTATGTCTTCTTATCTCTTGGTCTTTGGTAAACCATGCCACTTACCTATCGAGCATGAACATCATGCTTATTGGGCTGTCAAAGCCCTTAATTTTGATATCGATGAGGCTGACATCCATCGAAAGCTCTAACTTAATGAATCAGAGGAGATACAAAATGATTCTTATGATTTGTCCAAGAAGTACAAGGACAAAATGAAGTGGATCCATGGCCAAAGCATCCTCTGCAAGGAATTTCACCCTGGTTAGAAATTATTGTTATATAACTCCCATCTTCATCTTTTTCCCGAGAAGTTAAAAACCAAGTGGGTTGGACCCTTTGTTATTGAATCTGTTACTCCATATGGTGCCATCACATTTCAAAATCCTAAAGATGGTAGCCTATTTCAGGTCAACGGTCAATGATTGAAGCCTTTCTTAGAGCTAGGCCCCTCGCACATTGAAGAAATTGACCTTATTGATCGAATTTATGAAGACGGTCTGTTCAGTCTTGTTTGGGGGTGATTTTCATCACCCCATTTTTCTTCCTCCCCACATTTTCATAGTTCTTATCCTTAGGGTGAGTTTCGATCGGTCTAGATGAAGAGGTTAAACTTAGCGCTACCGGGAGGCAACCCATTGTTCCTTGTTTCTGCGTATAATTCTTATCCTGTTTGGGGGTGGTGTTTCACACCACCCAATGATTTTCACATGCTTTATAGACTTGTCCAGATTTGTGTTGCATATGTTCTTCAGGTTTCATATATACTCCCTCAAGCGGTACAATGTCCTTAGCGATTAATTATGGTAATATATTTCCTCCCTTGTGCTTTTATTTTTATATATGGTATTAAACATCAAGGGCGATGTTCTCTTTTGTTTGGGGGTGGGAAATTTATCAAAATTGTACCTCTTTTGAAAAAATTTCAGAAATAAGTGATTTTGAACATTTTGTGCAGTTAAATATAATTTTTATGACATGAATTGTCTACCATCCCTCTTTTAGAATCTCGGAATACCCGTGTTCGACACTTAAATTACGCTTTTTTATTAAATTAAATAATGCCTCTTAAAAGCGTACTTGCACTATGAATTTCTAGACTCAGCAATTTTCACTATCACTTTTACAATCAAAAGTTGAAGAGTAATTATACTCTCGAGAGAGCTTTAAAAGATCACTAGTGGCAACTTAAACCCGTAAGATTTGAGTTTTTCACCTTTTTGAGGGTTTTAACGTATCTCAGAGTCACGAGTTGACTTAAGGATCTTTGGGTACTACATTTAGTCGTTGCATGGTCTTATTATTTTTCAAATTTGGCTAAATCACTGAGAATGACATTACTTTCATGTTGTAAGAAACCCGTGTCTTATAATTTGTCCCGAGCACTAAACCATTTTTTTACCATACACTTACCATTTTTACCCTTCACTCCACCTATTATCATTCCACATTTTCCTTATCCATGTATATCACATACACCATCCATATATCATTTCCAATCAATACCATCATTTTTGAGAAAAATAATGTTTGGAATTGTCAATGTAAATTGTCTTCATTTGTGTTAAGAAAAGAAAAAATGCATCGTAATAAAAAAAGAAAAAAGTAGAAAAGAAGAAAAAGAAATCATGCGATCATAAATTCAAATGATGAAGACAATAGTTATTCAAAGTGTGTCACATTCATCTAAAAAACCCTATAATTCATCTTCTTCATTTCAAAATCCCTCATACCTTTCATAAATGACATTTTTCACCCTTGAAAAAGTGTTCAGAAAAATGAGAAGACTATATGGTGAATAACTGAACATTATCGGCATAGTGGTTAGCATTCCTTCATGAGATCAGATTTTTTCATGTATCCGTCATTTTCTATAAAGTGTGTGAGACGTTTGAACTTTCTTACATTTACACACATCCTCGCACACTAGATAGATACATTTACCCAATTCTCAGAGATTTCGATTCAGAGAGATATATCCAGTGAGAATTGAAGTCAAAGCTTTGATTATATAAAGGTTCTTTAAGAATTATTATAATTATACTTAGGATTGTTTCACACACACACATGCTAAGTTTTATGAAGGATTACTGTTTTGGTATTAAGTAATTTTATAGCTCATTTTGATAGTTGAATAGTGTTCCTTGACGTCCTTTTTAGTTGGGTTATATAGCATTTCATCATCTACTCAGATACTGCATTTAAATAAGTTTTTGAATTTTGTGGGTACATTCAGTGCAAACCCTCATGAGACACCACTTATCCTGTAGGGCAACTTATAGGTTTAACGGCTTGTTGCACATGCTAAGTGCAATCGCCAGTGCCTGCGAAAGTGGCACACTTTTGGTTACTTACCTTTGTTTTCTCTCTAATTTTGCTCGAGAACTAGGAATGTTCTGTTTGGGGGGGGGGGGGGGGGGGAGGGGTGATAAGCACCCAAAAGAGTTTATTTTATACCCCTAATAGATGCATCGCCTTTTTAGTTCTATTTAGACATTTAAATTACGGCATATGTCGCCCATTCTCAATCGTTTTATTAGAGAGATTGCACTCAGGTTACTTTAGTAGTTCATGTCAGTTGCTTTTGAGTATTTTATGGTTTATTGGCTTAAGACTTAAAACTGGAATGCTTTATCCAGTCTTATTTATTTCAGCAGTTGAGTTATATCCAGTATTTGTTATATTCCTGTGAATGGTAAATTGTTGATGTCTTAATACTTAGAAATTATTAATGGATTTTTGGGTCTAACTTAAAATGGAAAATGTTTTGACTCTAGACTAATTATTTATTATGTGATTATTAATGATAAATGTATTTCGACGGTGATGCTAAGAATGAACCAACATAACACTTTGTTTTAAATTGAGTAAATTACTGATCACCCGATATTTAATTGGTCAGGGTGTCACAGGTGGTATTAGAGCATCAGGTTCTAGTGTCCTCAGGATCTATAAGTCTTTTTAAGTTTCAGTGTAGCATTCTTTGATGTAGAGCCTTATTATAGGATTGTTGTCCCCTACGCCTGTGACTTACGTTCTCCTGTTATGAATTATAATTGATGTGACTCATTATACGAAATCATTTGTACTTTGATCACCGAACATTATAGGATGACCAATAAGGGTCATAAGAAGGACTGTAGGAGAAGAAGCCCGATAGAATACATAGAGTAATCTGGGAATAATGGTCATGACAAAAGTCACCATGAGTATTATTTCTATAAGTGACAATATAATCATCACTAGGGTTCCCCAGTCACAGTCGTAGGTAACGGTGGTGGGATTTCACGATCACTTAGCGTAGTCGACGAGCAAGAAATCAGAGGGACTCTTTTGAAAAGTCATCGGTGAAGATGCAGAGAAGAAAGAGAGAAAGTGTAACAGGTAAATGGAAGTAAAAAAATCCGAAGGCAATTATGTAGAGTGAAGTGCAACGACACTCAGAATTAAAATTAGAGTTAGATTTATAGCGCTTAGGAAAGACATAAAGTGATTAGAGTCAATGACCACATATAAGTAAGTGTGTTTGAAATTTAAAGAGAAATTTGGGTATGATTTGACCATGAGGTCTTCCATTCGATGTTATGACAAAGATGCAAGTAAAATTCTGAACCTTAGCAGCGTGGGTAAGCTAGAGACTGATCGTGAGAGAAAGGTTGAATTGCATAACGAACTTCGTACTTGGAAAAGGGGCATAGAATATAAAAGGCTTTATAGTTGATAAACGACCGGTGTAGAATACAAGGATGGGTGATAACTCCATCTAGGATAACTAATGTTGATGTCGTCAAGTTTATACGTTTGTAAGTTATTTTAGCTCTTGCAGAAGAAGTGAGCCAGGTGGGTTAGAGAATTTGGCCGAAAAGCAAAACTGAACTTAAAGGTGTTATTGAAACACCACATGAGAGTATGACCAATATGGAACTCATTTAGATCATTTTGATTGATTAACTTCCTACAAAGTGACGATGAAGTCAATCAGGGCTGTAAAGGCCAACACTAGTTCCGAAAGGCTCGCATAGCCAAAGGGATAATGAGAGAACAATTGGGAGATTAAACTTCCAGTCCGAGGGAAGGGCATTCCGAAATGCTCAGTGGGACTAGTGATGGGAAATGGATCAGGAAGTTTCCCTATGTGTAGAGAGTGGGACTACTAGTATTAAATGTGTCCATGTTGAGAAGTGCAATTGATAAGATATGAGAATAGTAAACCATGCTATAGTTAGGTATAACAGCTGTAGGAGTGAGATTTTCAGAGGAGGAATTGGGTCAAGAGAATTGGGTCCGAAAAGTTAAAACCTGAGAGTGGTGGGTTTAGTTAGGACCAGTGGAGTGCTCAGTAATAATAGCATATTAATCCTCAGGGTCATTGGGGCCCAGGAAGAAATAGGGTGGCCAGTAAAGCCATAAGTGAGGCCTAGAGATGTTAGGCCAACGTTTCAGTGATGGATGTGTAAGTTGCAAAACATAATAATTTTCCCACAACAAGGAGGGGGCAACTATTGGATGAAATCCTAGATGTATAATGAGTGCAAGTGATCATGGGTTGTTTTGGCTATGAGAAGTGCATGTAAGGACCATACTATTAGGAGAGATTGATGAAGTTTTGTTTCATCCTTGTGAGTAAAGGATTTAATTTCGTGATAGGAGTGTGTCACAACTTATATATGGACGATTAACACTAAAATTCATATGGGAGTCGAGTTTAGTGGTTACGTTAGTTTTGGACACTCTGGTTATAAATGTATTGATCATGGGTAACAGGACTTTTTAGATGTCACCCGTGAGTAAGCCGGGTGGGCACTAAAAGCATATTTTATTGTCATAATTTTACTACTGCATTGAGTTAGTAAAGTAGAGCTTATTATGGTAATGTGTAGTGATAATTACCGAATGTTTGAACGATAGTGGATTGAGTGATAGACTATCGCACTGGATACTCTAGGGGATTGATATTAATTTGGTAAGGCATCACCCAATATAGGGTCGGGCCAATATATGTATATATAGGAAAATTTCATGATATCGTAGACTTTTGTGAGTATATTATCTCGTTAGATGTGATCCCGATGCGTAGAAATTTATTTACTGATGTGACTTAGGATGCATTGTGTTCTTTATCAAGCAGTGAGATATAGCATGTTATATATATATCACCGAAACTTAGCATAGTGAGAGCGCCATGTTTCAGGTTATTTTTAAGGACATACGTAGATTAATATGTCAACATATGGAGATTGTGGGAAGGTACATATTATGGACTGAGGACCTTATGGATCTCAATGACCGACAATGTTAGGTAGTGGTGTATCGGTGGGATTCCTTGTCTGGATTTTGCTTTATGAGGCATCCCACGCATGAAACTAATGAACGTCGGGAGTTGGAGAGAAGTTTGAATGATAGTACATGGAATTCGTACCTTAGTAATTATACATGTATGAGAGTATAATTGAGAGTTGATAATTCCACTATAATGTGAGAATATATTTCATTTGTCCAATAATGCATAAGATATAGGGTGTATGGGCGCCCTAGGTAATTGAAAATATTGTATCCGGCAGTGGATGATGATTGTCTTGTGAATTCAACAACATTTAGCTAGGGGAGTCAAAATTTATTCCATAATATTTGTTAGAGGCTTACGTTTCACGAGAAACTAAGTTTTAGAGTAGCGGGGGAAGGACCTATGACACGCGGCGAGGCAAAGTCACATGGATCATGGTTAGAGGTACATTTGAGAGAATATAAGGTGTATCATATGATAAATAACAATGGTGATGGAATTTAATGACGAGAAATATTTCTAATTTCATTTTGCAATGGTCACCTATCCATTGGAAAATGGTGGAACACCTGAAACTAGTAGGGGTTTCTTTAACGATTATGGATTCCAAAGTGGTAATAGGAGAGTATTGCAAAGGATATCATCGTGAAGGCGGTTACGATCCTATATAGGTGATAATGGATCGGTTGACTGAAGTAGCTCATGATATGACAAGTTAAGACTGGTCATACTAAAACAGTATGCGTAGATATTTATAGTCGAGATAATGAGATTATATGTAGTGCCGCTTGATATTATGTCCGATTGGGTCAAGATCTTTATCTTTTGATTTTGGAAGACTGTTCACGAGGCCATGGGTACCAAGTTGTGATTGAGTACAATCTATCATCCGCAGACGAATGGGAAGAACAAGAGGACTAATCAGATGTTGGAGAATAAATTATATGTGTACCCTTGAATCTTAGGGGAGGACGAGAGCCGTCCCTTCCACTAGTGGATTTTGTTCACAGCAACTCGTATAAGTTCACTTTTGGGCAGGTCACCCGTTGACGTATGGCACGCTAAGACTTA
This sequence comes from Sambucus nigra, assembly GCA_949130495.1. Classification (NCBI taxonomy): domain Eukaryota; kingdom Viridiplantae; phylum Streptophyta; class Magnoliopsida; order Dipsacales; family Adoxaceae; genus Sambucus; species Sambucus nigra. The sequence goes on along the minus strand of OX422212.1, from coordinate 547,592,386 downwards.
TTGCCCTCCTACTTGTTAGTTAAATATAGGGAACTAGGTATTAGTGTGAAGATTAGAGATGAGTTGGTACTTAGTACATCATTTGCGTAGAATATATACTGAACAAAGAACCTACTTGTAGTAACAACCCTCGACTTTTGGAGACTGAGAAATTAAATTTTGGGAAAATAAAAATTTAATTAAATTGGAGAATTTTAAATTTGGGAATTTAAGTCCAAAAATAGAGGACGTTTTAAAGTATTCCGTATGATGATTTTGAGTGTGCCATCGATCCCAAAAGGGTCGAGATAGTCAAAATGACTGTCATTGGGTTTTATTTCGGCTCCGAAATATTTTTATGTCAGTTTGACTCCAATTAGAGTAAACGAGTCATTTAAAGTGTGTATTAACATTTAAAATTGGGATTTTGTTTTAAAGGATTTGGAGGCTTACGGATGAAGCCTTCTCATTTGAGAAAAGAGAGAAAGAGAAAGAAAAGGGAAAGAAGAATAAAGGAAGAGAGAGAGGAAGGGCAAGTGTTTAATCTTGCTAAATAGCTATTTGTGTATTTCATTTCATAATTTGTGGGTTAAAGAAATGGATTTTTGGTTATTAATATCAAAACCTAGATTTTTGGGTTAAATCTTGAAATCAATGTTTAAATATGGATTTAATGGAATAGAAATGGTTGGGATCAACTTTAGGGTGATATATGGGCTTAAAATCATGGTTTGATAAAGGTTTGGGGGTTAGAATGGAAAATTTAGGGTTTAGAATTCGTGGGTTTTGATGAAGAAGAAGACCCCTTTCAAAATTTGCAGGCCCGAATCGATTCGCCCCCTTAAGCGAATCGATTCGGTTTAGTGATATTGGCAGGTCTGCATTGACCGAATCGATTCGGACCCAAGCCGAATCGATTCGGCATATTGCAGAAGCCCAGGTCTTTGGACCAGAATCGATTCGCCTTGGAGGCCGAATCGATTCGCTAGGCCGAATCGATTCGGAATAGGGCCGAATCGATTCGGAAACAGGGCATTTTGATGTGTTTTCTCCATAGTGATTCCAAACCCCTTTTTGGTTAGGTTTATTGATTTGGGGGCTTTCTCTTATGATGTAAAAGACATGTTCTTGGAGTCATATAAGGAGTTTCTCACATATTAGGAATTGGGGACTCCTTAGGGTAATTTGGGGAGAAATGTATCCATGTATATAATGGAGTTTCATAGGGGAGACTACGAGGAAACCTCATTGAGGTTGGGAATACCAATTATAGAAAGATATAAAATAAATATGACGTGAGGTTGAGACTTTTAGAGAGTAAGGGGTCTCATATCCTTAGAAACGTTAAATTAAGGAACAATAGGTAACCCGATAGGGGTAATGGTTCACGAAATTAATTGAACCATAGGTAAAATTGGGAACGGCTTGGGATCGTACTATCAACTAGAACAGACGTTAGTATAATTCTAGTTAGGATAGTTTACACGTGATTGTGGGGGCATGACCATTGAGATTTTAGACTATTAAGTCATGAGTGAGCCTATGGTAAAACAGTACTAAAGGAAACAATGTATTTTTGATTATGGATGAATCGTGTAGCGATGGATTCCTACACAAACTCTTGGGCGATAACCCTAATGTGGAATATATATATATATATCTTATACATATGAACGAGAATTAGTTTATATATATATCGATACAAGGATATGTGAATATATGTATATATATATATATAGATATGAATATATGGATATATTTATGGTATGGATATTTAAACCTTATATGATGGTTTAATATTTGATCATATGATTGGATCATATGGATGTATATATTGTGCATGTGAATGATATATACTTATTTGGTTAAGCATACCCCGCTCATGCTATCATTGGGAAGTTGCGCGCGTAGAGGGTGAGCATCCTGGCTAGAAAAGCAGGGTGTGGATATTCCCCAGGTCATAGTCGTCCTGTGTGTTATTATATGATATATATATATTTATTTTTGGGATGAGACGTAGTGGGTATGTTTCGTCTCATTGCCGGTTTGGAGCTATGACCGCTTCCCGGGACGTCGTGTGCGTGAGTTTACCACGAGATGGGTGTCGTTTAGTCCCACCATGGTGGCCCCAGTATTGCTACGTGAGTCGGGCACTGGGAAGATGATAGCATTGATGCAGTTTATCGGCGATATATATAGCCGGGTATATTATGTGCATGGCCTTGTACATCATATGTAGTATGTACACTTGGCTATTGGATTGATGATGATATATATACGGTTAGAAATAAATACCTATATATATAAATATTTATATATATATCCTATAGATGAAAGGATATGGACTTTTATGAAGTACATCTTAGATGATTATGGTGTACTAGATTGATGGGGGTTGATGTATCGCACATAAGGTATTATTCGGTTACATCATCCCAAGGATATTATTGGAGGTTCTTTTATTTTATTTTATTTGTTTTCTTTTTTTTCTTTTCTTCTTTCTTTCTTTAGTAGTTATAGTTTAGTAGTAATGGTAGTATTATATAGTATGCTAAGGATTATGGATCTCTAGGATCGACATTGCCCAGGAGTAGTGTAACGAGGGGGTTCCTTGTTTGGATTTCGCTTTGCGAGACGCCTCACGCACGAAACGCAGTGCTATGTCGAGAGTTGAGAGAAGTAATTCTATTTGTGGCATCTCGGATCTCTGGTCTTGACCTTGTCAGGAGTAGTGTAACGGGGTGGTTCCTTGTTTGGATTTCGCTTTGCGAGACTCCCCACGCATGAAACGTAGTACAAGTTTGAGATTAGAGAGAGGTTTTGCCAATATTCCATGTGCATGATATTAAGAATATAAATTCTTTTATTTTAGCCTATAAATATGTATATATATATAGATATATGTATTTATATATAGGGGTAACATATTAAGACTTATAATTCTTTAATTATAAATCGGAATTCATTATGCCTATGATGGCATAATTGTTGTTATCATAATCTAGTGGGTTTAGATAAGGGTGGATCCTTGGTTTATGATGGGATAGTAGCTCTCATGGGTATAGGCTAGGCCTATGATAAGTTAGGTTGTCCTAATAACAATACGGGGTAATTTAACTAAAACTTGAGGACGCGAATAGGTGCACGCCTTTAGATGAGAGGTGAGTTGGGGTTCCACGAGAGAGCGGTCTCACTTTTTTTTATGAGATAAGTGCACCGGTATTTATTATGCACGGTTAACACACTTGCTAAATATTTTTTCACATTCGGGGCTCTGACCCGTTTACTTTTCTCTCCTCCTTGTATATACATATTACCACAGGTATCCTACCGCATGGATGCCGGATGACTTTCTATCCAGAGTCTTGGGAGCCGTGACAGGGCGGACTGTTGCGGGATTTTTCGTGTAGCCGCTTCCTATTCCTTTACAATTCTAGGTAGGATTCATGTTGTATATCGGGTTTGTACCCAGGGGATAATTTTATACATGTTTATATTTATTCCATTTCAGTTATTGTATTGGCTGTGACCCGACAGCTTATTCGGGTCTACTTTTTGTGGTACATTCGATTGTATTTATTTGGTTCATTTTATTTCTGGCATTTCATTTGTATAGTTCTTTCCTGCATCTCTCTTATTCATTAATAATTTTATAGTGTTGGGTTGTTGTATGTTGCAAGTTTTAATTTAATCTAACATCTCGCTTATTTGATATCGGGTAGTTAGTCCTATATTATATAGTACCGATAGTTGATGTTGAGACTGGACCATCTGGAATTCCTGATTTAATATAGTATAGGGCTGGCCACCCGTTATTATTTTAAGCGGGGTGTTACACTTGTGTGCGATTGTCTTGAGACGAGATTGTATGTATCGTAAAAACGATAAATCTACTAAGGTACGAATAATAGAAGGATAGATAACGAATATCTAAAATAAATTTTAAGTAGTGTAACTTAAATGATACGGGTTAGGAAAGAACCAACGTGACAGGGTAACTTGGAGTTTAAAATGAACATACTTAGAGTGTTCATTATTAAGGGTATTCAATAGCGTACTATATGGGTGGTACGGAGTAGTTTACTTGGGAGTGAAACGATGCGATGTGCAACTTATATACAATGTTGTTTGTACCTGGTATACTTTTTTCGAATTTCGGGACAAAATTCCTTTGTAAGGGGGAAGTATGTAACACCCCGTATATTTTATGATTTTAAATAATTATGAGATTAATTATTATTGTTGGATTAATTAAATAAAAATGTGAGAAATTGATTGTTAATTAATACGAATTAAAATAATTATTAACTAGCGTGCCAAGAGTTAATACTTATTGATGAAAATGATTGAATATCACTGTGTGGATATGTAATATGGAATTATGAAATTTTATAAATTATCGAGAGTGAGAAATACGAAAGTTTGGTATACTAAGTCAGGACGCGCGTGTGAGTCATGTTGGGACTGATTTAATGGATTAAAGAAGTAAATTAATTTAAGTAACTCGAATGACCATTTTGAGTGTGCTATTGAGTCCGGAAGGGTCAAGATAGTCATAATAGTGTACCCGGGGGTTTAGTTTGGGTCCAGGGGCAATTTTAGGCCTAACCGGCATCCCAAGGGGCTTTTTGATAAATTTCATTTTTGGGGTTTAATTATGACGAAAATTGGATGGTTAATATCAGTTACGTAAAGGAAAAGTTAGGGTATTATGCACAAACTTCGAGGGATAACCACAAAGGTTGAGAGAGAACAACCCATAAGAGATTAAGGACAAAAGCCCATCACCTTCCACCACTGTGACCACGTTTACGTAGATCGAAAAATAATGAACAAGTCTATACCAATTTCATCATCGGATCAGACCATCATAATCGAGGAAAGTGTTTATTACTTGATTTTTATTATCAATAATTGTGTTCATGTTAGAATAGGAATCAAATACATGATTTGGAATTAAATGGGATGGATTTAGAGAATGTAAATCATTGATTGAGAGTTATTCGGATGAAGAATTGGATCCCTATGCATATAGAATAGGAATCCCGAAATTATCTGTTGTGATGGAGAAATTAATTTGGGTATTAATGGTTCTTGAACTGAAATTGGAAGAACTACGGTTTTAATGGTTAAATATGGGGATTTCGTATTTAATTGATGTACTGTGAAAATTTAATGATTCTAGGTTGATAGACATCATCTAAACATATTAGGATAACAATTGGGTTTGTTTACTGGGAGTTTGGGAATAATCTGTGAAGGTTTTAGAGAGTAAAAATGGTAGAAAACATAGAATTTAGAGGTTGAATAAGTAATAGTGCTGGTCGCGTGAGGTCGCATGAAGTGTTTCGAACGAGATGGTTCTCGCGCGAAGATGGTTCTAACGAGATGCTATCTCGTTTAAACAAGATAGCACCTGTTTCGAACGACAGGTCCCCCCTATTTTTATCCATATCGAGTTTAATAGTTAATTTAAGTGAGGAGAACTCCTATTTGAAGAATTTAGCATAGTGCATAATTTTTGGAAAGCATGTGGAGAATAATAATTTAAATATTCGAAACGGTGAATTAACTTTGGAGATTATGAAAGAGATAGTAATCGAGATAAATATACTATACGTAGTAATTAGAGAATAATACATATGGATAGTATATGTCATAATTGGGTGAATACCTATTGATTTTAATAGGATGTGTATATGCCTATTATATGTTTATTATTATGCATATAACATACCTACGCTGCTTGCTATTAGGAGGAGGAGGTTTTTGCGTAGTGAACAATCTTATCCTGTGTTGCCCATTGGGGGGATATTTGACTTGTACCTAGAGCATATGAACTTGGTTATATGCTATCTGAGATGTAGGAAAGTTTCGACGGCTGAATGGGAGCGCAGGTATGTGCATGACCCATTTGGCTGGGGATTATGTTCGCCTCCAATATATGAAATTTGAATTTTATCGTTTGTGAGAGATTGAACCAACAGTCTTTTATGCAGTGAGCAATGCACCGGGACATGATAACAGAGTATGCATAACGCCAAGTGGTCATAGCCTAATGGTGCAGGATTAGTATATATATATATAGGGATGATGTGACTATATGTATATATTTATATACTTTTGAATATTTCTATTGTGTGAAACTAGTAGATATGGTAATAATAATAATAAATGCTCTGCGCCAAGTGGTCTTAACTAAGGGGTGCAGGATTAGTATATATATAGGGATGATGTGACTATATATATATATATATATATATATATATATGAATAGAATTGGAAAAATTCTACTGTGTGAAATTTGTAGATATGGTAATGATGATAAATAAAATAATCTTAGTGGGTAAATGATTAACTATTTGAATTTTGTTTAGGAAATGTGGTTATCCGAGATAAAATATTTTAATAACGTATTGTATGGGCGATACGGTTATACTACTGGTGAACGTAGAGAGTGACATTGTGATTTTGAACTAGTAGGGCTGATTAACATAACTAGTGTGGATTAGAAGATGTGTTAGGCGTGCACAATAGATTAGAGGTGAGGACCTCATGTGAGAGTTCGAAAAGCTATCATGCACATAATACTTGCTTTATTGTAAATTTTAAATTCTTTCTAAAATAAATATTTTTACAACTTGGGCTCTGACCCGTCTCTTGCTATTCATCTCTCTTTTGCTATATATATGTATTATATCAGGTGCCTAACCACGGGGTTACCTGAATTTGACGCTTGGATTGTTTAGCGAGCTGCAACAGTTGTGGGAGTTGCAGGTCCTTGCATTTAGACGCCTCTTCAGTTCTATTCAGACATTTCAGTTAGGGCATGTGTCACCCATTCTCAGTCGTTTTATCAGAGAGATTGTACTCAGTTTACTTTAGTAGTTCATGTCAGTTGCTTTTGAGTATTTTATGGTTTGTTGGTTTAAGACTTCAAACTGAAATGTTTTATCTATTTTTATTTATTTTAGCAGTTGAGTTATATCCAGTATTTATTATATTCCCGTGAATGGTAAATTGTCGATGTCTTAATACTTAAAAATTATTAATGGATTTTTGGGTATAACTTAAAATGGAAAATGTTTTGACACTAGCTTAATTATTTATTATGTGATTATTAATGATAAATGTATTTCGACAATGATGCTAAGAATGAACCAACATAACACTTTGTTTAAAATTGAATAAATGACTGATCATCCGGTATTTAATTGGTCAGGGTGTCACAGGTGGTATCAGAGCATCAGGTTCTAGTGTCCTTAGGATCTATACAGATTTTTACTTATCATCGTGGCATTCTTTGATGTAGAGCCTTATTATAGGATTATTGTCCCTTACGCTTGTGACTTACGTTCCCCTGCTATGAATTATAATTGATGTGACTTATTATACGAAATCGTTTGTACTTCGAGCACCGAACATTATAGGACGACCAACGAGGGCCGTAAGAAGGACTGTAGGAGAAGAGGCCTGACAGAAGACATAGAGTAATCTGGGAATAATGGTCATGACAAAAGTCACCATGAGTATTATTTCAGTAAGTGACAGTATAATCCTCACTCGGGTTCCCCAGGCACAGTCATAGGTAACGGTGGAGCGATTTTAGGATCACCTAGAGTAGTCGACGAGCAGAAAATCCTGAAATGACCATTCATAGAAATAACTGAACACTTTGTTTTAAATTGAATAATGGACTCATCACCCGTTATTTAATAGGGCGGGGTGTCACAAGATTGTAACACCACGTATTTTTACGCATAATTATTTTTATGGAAAATAGGGATTAATTAAATTAAAAGGAGAAAATTTAAATTGTGATTAATCCAATCTGTATGATAATAATGACTAGCGTGATGAGAGTTAGTAATTATTGAAATAATATTATGGCCAATGATAAGATACACGGCAATTAAGTTATAAATATTTGGGATGCGTATGAGTCGTGTCACTATTATGTAGTTGGGGCTTTAAAAAGATAAATTATTTTTGTATAACTTAGACGACTATTTTGAGAGCACCAGAGTGTCTGGAAGGGTCAAAATAGTCAGAAAACCCTACTCGGATAGTTTATTTGAAGTCCGGGGCATTTTAACCCAAAATGACACTCCGGAGGGGTATTTTGGTCTTTTGGAATTTTTGGATAATTAAATGGACGAAAATTGGGTTTAATTAAAAGTAGTTGGGGTTAGTGGCCTATTAGTTCAACTTACGTAAGATAGAGAGGCAAAGAGAGAGAGAGAGAGAACCAAGGAAGAAGAAGAAGAAGAAGAAGAAGAAGACTCCATTAGAGCCCTAAGCCAAGAACTCAAGCTTTTGCACCAAAAAAGTACACCAACGCGTAGATCGAGTCAAGAGGATCGTTCCCATACCATTTTCAATCACGAATCAGAAGTTTCTTTTCAAGGCAAGTGATTATCTTACTCGTTCTCTTAGAAATTATTGTTCTTGTTAACATATGTGGAGGTTTTTGAACTATTAATAAAAAAAATTGGTTTACCTATGTTGAGATTGTGTAGGAATCTTAGAAATTTGATAGGGGTTTACGTGAAGAGGATTTTCCCTTTTAAAGAAGTGTGAAATCATGAGAACTAGATGCTAATCACGAGATAACAATGGAAATTTTATGAATTTATAATTCTGGGTTTATATTAATATGATGCAAAGGAAAATTTAGGAGTTTGTTGAATTTATTTGATGATTAGAAGGATTTAACCCCTAAACTATGTTAAGAAATGTTCTAGAGTGACTTAAAGTAGTTTAGGAACCTTATACTTGGGTTGGAATGAGTTTAGGTTGAGATTGAAGAGGAGAAAATTAGGAAAAATGATATTTGAAGATAAACTGGGCAACTGCGAAATTTTCGTTAGAATTCCAGCCCATGTCGTTCGAACGAGCTCGTTCGAACGAGATTTCTAACGAGTTTCCAGTGGCCCTTCTAACGAGTTTGGTAGTTCATTCAAAGTGGGGGGACCTTCGTTCGAACACCCTCATTCTAATGACCTCGTTCGAACGAGAGTCCTTGGGTCTTCTAATGAGATTCTAGAATGACTCTTAAGGCCCGATTTTGTTTCGAACTTCCCGTAGCCTTATTTATGTGAGTGTTAGACCTGTCTGAATGTCGAGTGACCAAAATTTTTAATTATTAGTGAGCGAAAAATATGCCGACCCTCGAGAGGTATGAAATTCATATAATTTGAGAGATACGAAAATACAAGGGAGAATATAAACGAATGAGATACAGGGTATAATAGGAGATATTATGCGTACTGCGAATACTAGGCGGTGGGAAAGCCAATAAAATTGTATAAGTTGTGTGTGCTTATTGTTTAAAATATTATGTGTATGACATACCTAGCTACTGGCTATCGAACGAAGGTTAACGCGTTGTGGACGACCGAATCTTATGTGCCTTCGGGGTATTTAGAGTCGTACCACTAGAGCATGGAACCTAGGTATGGGGTATCCGTGAAAATGATAGTGATGACGGTCGTATGGGTGCGTATTTATGTGCGTAGCCCATCGTCTTGGGACTGTTTTCACCTCCAATAGGTGTTTGTGTTTTTATTGGTTCTCGAGAGATTGAACCTGTTGTCCTCTATGCGTGAGCATTGCAATGGGACTAGATAGCCGAGTATGCTCATCACTAAGTGTTTCTCAACCAGGGGTGCAATATTGCTATATTTATATATATAAATCGATATGTGTAAATAAAGAGATGTATGTGTGTATACTGAAATCCTACTTGGTGTCTTATATTGATGACTCTATTTTTAAATGTGTACTTATGGTATTAACAACTGGGAAGTTTGAATAATATGATAATAAACTAAAGTAATTCTAAACTTATATTAAATTCTTAAGAATGTCGGCTTTGGGTAATTTAGGGAGTCTTCCCAACATAATAGTATGTATTCAGTAGACAGTCAGGGTATCATGATTAGATTATGTAATTAGACTCGTTAGACGTGCACACTAGATTGAGGGGTGAGTATCTCAAGTGAGTACGCTAAGTTAACTTGGATAATAATTGTGCTAATTGAATCAATTTAAGCACTTGCTATATTAAACTGTTTTCAACTCGGGCTATGACCCATTTTTCTGTATATCTTGCTATTTTTCCATTATTTTTAGGTGCCCAACCACAGGGATACCAGCCTTAGGAGAATCTATTCAGTTTCCATGCTGTAGCTGTTGTGGAAGCTGCAGGATAATTGCTAGTAGACAACTCTGCTTATTCTTCTTTTCCAGTTATCTATTCTGTTGGACATGTCGTCCCTACTTCAGTCTTTCTTCATGAGATTTAGTTGCTTTAAATTCTCTCTTAAATTTGATTTACTTTTAATTGAATTTATTGTATGGGATTGTATCTATACGTGTTTACTCCAGCCATTACTTTACTTCAGTTAGACTTTATTTATGTTACTGTGATGTATGGTATTTGTTGGTATTATTTTTAATATTGGTTAGTAACAAGATAAAAATTGGACATCACGCCTTTTTTTCATATATTAGGTGGCTAGTTTTTATTAAATTAAAATTGATTTTTCGATAGCGATACATTATCTGGACCAACTTGAAATTCTAAAATTAATTAATTAAGGACTTATCACCTGATAATTAAGTAGGCGGGGTGTCACAGGTGGTATCAGAGCATCAGGTTCTAGTGTCCTTAGGATCTATACGGCTTATTATGTTTCCATATAGAGTCCTTTGATATAGAGCCCTATGTTTTAGGAGTGTTGTACTCTTCATACATTTTACGTTCTTCTGCTATTTTGAGAATATAACCGTAGACTTACGAAACTTTTCTCTCTTTTCAGATGCCTCCTAAACGTGAACAAAGAGTTCCCAGGGAAGCCCAGCCAGAGCCTCAGCCTGCACCTACTCAGGGTATGATGAATGCCACTGAAGTGGAAGCCATTGTAGGTGAGGCGGTCAACGCTGCTTTGGCCGTAGTGCAACAGGCACCACCTCAGGCACCAGTGGTGGATCCAGTTCAGGCGTAGGTTTTCCCATCTGCTTGGGAGCGTGTTAGGGATGCCTTCTAGAGGGCGCATCCTCCAAAGTTTTTAGGGAGCTCCGATGTAGTCATAGAGAGCCAATGGAAAAATGACATCCAAAGGCATTTGAGGATGCACGAGTGCACGGAGGTACAGAGTCAGATTTTGGCCACATTCAAACTGGTGGGGGCAGCACTGCAGTGGTGGGAGTCCATTACCACCGCTAAGGAGACAGACACACTCAGTATCCGAGATTTTTGGGTGCGGTTCGACCACAAGTACTTTCCTTCGACTGTCTAGACAGAGATGAGTCAAAAGTTAGGAAATCTGAAGCAGGAGGGAAGGACCGTGGTAGAATACAAGGCAGAGTTTACTGATCTTCTTAACATTGTACCGAGTGAGATTTCGACCGAGGAGAAAAAGATTCAACGCTTCATGGATGGGTTGACATGGAGGATCCACCAGCATATAATTGGAAATCTCTCCTTGGCCACCTATTCAGATGTGGTCGACGCAGCACTACTCCACTTCCAGGACCATCGCTTCCACTTGTCCAGGGTTAATAAAGTGGGAAAATCTAGCCAACACGGAAGGGCAGGGCAGGAGGAAAATGGTGCCGGTGGGGCGCAGGCAGTTCAGGGTCAGCATAGGCACAATGATCAGGGTTCCTAGTAAGGGTATCCTAATAGGTTTAGTTCAAGAGGTTTTTGACATGGGCAGGGAGGCTTTCGACAGGGCCATAAGGGCGAACATGGACACCAGGGCCAACACGGCCATTAGGGCCAGCAGGTCCAACATCAGTTTTAGTAGGGACAAAATGGCCAAGGGAGGGGTGGAAACGACCATTGGGGTCGGGGATAGCAGGGATAGAGGGGAGGACCCTTCCCAGGGAGATGTTACACATGTGGCAGCACATGACACAAATGCCAGGACTACCCTCAGAAGGGTAGATGCCAGCAGTAGCATCAGGATTATCGTCAAGAACCCCATAGGCCACTATTTCCCAGAGCTCTCCCAGCACCTCCACAGATGGCAGCACTGCCACCCATTCCAGTCGCCCCAGTTCCGAAAGGGCAGCTTCAGTATGGACGAGTCTATAATCTTCATCAGGCCGCAGTCCCGCAGGACCCACCAGCGATTGAGGGTATGTTTTCTATCCAGGGGACTTTGGGGTGCATTTTATTTGACTCAGGAGCCACACACAGTGTTATTGCAACAGGGTTCGCACGTACTACGGGGTTATTTAATACAACAGAGGGTACGAACACTTGTGTGGATTCTCTATTGAGTAGGGGTTCCATTATTTCCTTTATCTGTCGAGAATTAGGCATGAGATTGGGAGGTTTATCTTACCCGTTGACATGGTCGTATTATACAGGTCCGAGTAGAACGCGATTGTGTGTATGGACTGGATTGTCAAGTATAGAGCCATGATTGATTGTTATAGTAAGAGTATAGGTTTTGCCATACCTGGCAGGAGATGTTTCTAGTGGCAATGCCTCGCTCAGAGGGAGGATCGTCCACGCATTTATACTATATAGAAAAGGAGACCTCTACGAAGGTTGTGGTACCGCTGGATTCGATTCTTGTAGTTCGAGAGTTTGCCGATGTGTTTTAGGAGATTTCAGGATTACCACCGAGTAGAGAGATAGGCTTTGTCATTGATTTAGTGCCAGATACTCGATCGATAGCTCGCGCACCTTATAGTATGGCTCCAGCAGAGATGAGAGAGTTGCGTGACCAGATCGAGCAGTTATTGGGGAAGGGGTTTATCCATAGGATTACTTTACCATGGGGTTCTCTAGTACTATTTTTTAAGAAGAGGGATGGATCGTTGAGGTTATGTATTGATTATCGGGAGTTGAATAAAGTCACGATACGAAAAAAATATCCGTTGCCTCAAATCGATGACTTATTCGACCAGTTGAGAGGAACGACTTTCTTCTTGAAGATTGATTTGAGATCGGGGTACCATCAGCTACGTATCAGGGAACAGGATGTGTCAAAGACTACTTTCTTAATAAGATATGGTTCCTATGAATTCAGGGTTATGCCCTTGGGGCTAACCAATGCCCCAGCCGTGTTCATGGACTTGATGAACATGGTTTTCAGAGAGTTCCTAGACCAGTTCGTCATCGTATTCATAGATGACATTTTAGTTTACTCGTAGACCGAGGAGGATCATGTGGAGCACTTGAGGAGAGTTTTGTAGACACTATGCCAGCATAAGTTGTACGCAAAATATGAGAAATGTGGGTTTTGGCTAAAAGAATTACAGTTTTTGGGGCATATCTTCTCCGATAAAGGGATATTCGTAGATCCGGGGAAGGTGCCAGCGGTGAGGGAGTGGGGACAGCCCACGACACCGATTGAGATACGCAGTTTCTTGGGTTTAGCTGGATACTAAAGAAGGTTCATTCGAAGTTTTTTGAAGATAGCGGGTCCGTTGACGCATTTGACTTGCAAAAGGGTGACGTTTATCTGGAGTGACGCCTGTCAGTTGGCCTTCAATGAGTTAAAAGATAAGTTAACCTCAGCACCAGTGTTTGTATTACCTATGACGGGAGTGGAGTATCTAGTCTACACTGATGTGTCCTTATTAGGACTTGGAGGTGTACTTCAGCAAGAGAATCAGGCTATAGCTTATGCTTCTCGTAAGCTTAAGCCTCATGATAAGAACTACCCCGCCCACTATTTAGAGTTGGCGGCGGTGGTGTTTGCACTTCGTATTTAGATACATTACCTCCTAGGGGAGAAATTTTGCTTATTCATGGACCAAAAATAACTACAGTACCTCTTCACATAGAAGAAGTTAAATATGCATCAACGTCGGTGGCTTGAGTTTGTGAAGGACTATCAATTTGATATTCAGTACCACCCGGGGAAGGCTAATGTGGTAGAACACGCATTGAGTCATAGGCCAGTTGGTGAGGTGGCCGAGGTGTGGAAAGTGAAATGGAAGGATTTAGGGAACCAGGATCCGGTGGATCGATCGTTTATGTCTGGGATGACGATTACACCCCAGATTATTATGGGAGTAGTAAAAGCTCAGGCATGTGATCTGTTCTATCAAAGTCAGATAGTGAAGCTTCTAGTCGAGGGGGCTGAGTCTTACACCGTGGGTTTAGATGGGGGTCTACGTTTTAATGAGAGATTGGTTGTTCTTAAGGGTGAGGATTTGAGACACAAGGTGATGACAGAGTCGCGTGATTCCCAATTTTCGGTGCATCCCGGCGGAGATAAGATGTACCAAGATATGCGTAGATAGTACTAGTGGAACACAATGAAGAAGGATATTATCGAGTTTGTCTCAAAATGTGCCACTTGTCATTTGGTAAAGGTAGACCATCGGAGATCGACGGGACTTCTACAGCCATTAGAGGTTCCTATGTGGAAATGGGAGATAATTTCCATGGACTTTTCACGGGATTACCCACATCGTAGAGGGGTCACGAGTTGATATGGGTGATAGTGGATCGGCTGACCAAGGTAGCCCACTTTCTGCCAGTCAGGAAAGACTACACCGCGGGACAATATGCACAGTTATTCATAGCAGAGATAGTGAGACTTCACGAAGTGCCTCTCAATATCGTGTCTGATAGAGATAAGGTGGTCATTTCTCGATTTTGGGAGAGTTTTCAGGAGGTGTTGGGTATGGAGTTACGACTGAGCATAACCTAAGACCCGCATATGGATGGTCAGATAGAGCGGACGAATCAGATGTTGGAGGACATATTACGTATGTGCATCATTGATTTTGGCGGAGGTTAGGAGCCGTACCTTCCACTGGTGGAGTTTGCTTATAACAACTCCTACCAGTTTACTATCGGTATGGATCCATTCGAAGCCCTATAGGGAGGACCTTATCGTTCCCTAACATGTTGGCTAGAGGTGGGGGACAATAAGCTACTGGGTCCAGAGGTGATTCGGGATACTTCGACAAGGATAGAGTTGATACGAAGCCATATTTGAGTTCCTCAGGATCGGCAGAAGAGTTACGCTGATGCCAAACGTTACTTTCGAGAGTTCAATGTTAGGGATCAGGTGTTACTTCGGCTGTCTCCTATGAAGGGAGTTATGCATTTTAGGAAGAAGGGAAAGTTGGTGCCAAGGTATGTAGGGCCATTCCCCATTATCGAGAGGATTGGGCCAGTTACTTATAGACTAGGGTTACCGGGGCACTTTCATAGAGTCCATGACGTGTTTCATATCTCTTCGTTGAGGAGATTTCTTTGAGATGAATTGGCTCATACTCATATTTCACTAGAGGAGATAGACTTACAGCTTGATAGCTCTTATGAGGACGGACCAGTTGCTATACTAGACTGTAGCGAGAGGAAATTGAGGTAAAAAATAGTACCACTAGTGCGTGTTCAATGGCGACACCATAATGTTGAGGAATCAACCTAGGAGCACGAGGATGCCATGCATTCGTCACAAATCCCCCACTCGATCCGATAGCTGAAAGTCTTCAAAATGCTAACGTCCTCAAATTACATCTCAACACCAAAAATCGATACAAACGATACCTAAAATCTGTAATAAAATCTCTAAAAATAATTATCATCTCCATAATCCATTATAAGGATCCCCACATCAAGCTTACTAATTCTAAACTCAATGCCTACAATGTCCTTAACTCAAAACTTCACATCTCCAAGAAACGCATCTAACACGTATGCTAGAACATCTACCATAAGAAGTACGAATCAACAAAGGGAATCAAAGATCGGCAACGCGGAAGCTAAACGAACTCATAACCTACGAGACCTAAGACCATGCTCTGATACCATCTGTCACACCCCGCCTAATTCTGGCGTCGGCCGCCACCAAAACTATGCCGGGCGTAAGTAAATAAATGCCATTCTTAGCATGAGACAGATATGAGACATAAATAAACCACTCCATAAGATACATAATTGAATCAAACTCAAATGCTCATAAACAACTAAGAGATAAAAGATCCATCACATGCTAACTCCAATAATCCATTCTCCAATAATGATTAAATAAAATCTAAATAAAGATCCGACTCCGAATAAATGAAATAAATCCCATAACAACTTTGGAGCCGAATGGCCCAATAACTCTCTAAACTGAGTTTCATAATGAAATACGACTGAAAGGAAAGTCTAAGCTAAAACAAAACAACAAAGTAAATCCGCTCCATCTGCACCTCCAAATGATAATCTACAAAAAATTTATGCAGCTTCTCCAATTCTAATCCTGAAAAAGATTAGTCAACGCATGGGTCAGAGCCAAAGCCTCGAGCAAGAATACACACTACTCCCCTCAAATAGGATCCTTGAATCTAGATAGTAGCATTATACGCAAAAAATATCACAATAGAACGTTTTAAATTAAACGGGATAATTAAACGCGATAAATATAAATCACTAACTACCCGCAGGAATCCCCATTTATAAAGGCACACCAATATGATTTTAAATTCCCAAGTCCCGTGGAGTTAATCTTTTATTAATTAACCCAAATTATCAAATTTCTCAATTATTGATGTTCTTACTTCAATAATTATTAGGTATGGCGGTCCTCCCGCCTCGGGTGATAATTCACCAAAATTCATTATAGCGGTCCTCCCGCCTCGGGTGATTTCTCCACCAAAATACACATCCCCTTGTCAAAACGCCGGCTGGCCCATTTAAACTGTCGGCCCTCTCTGGTTGACAAGGTTTCACACATAACATGACATAAAATGTCGCCTGGCCCGTTTAAACTATCGGCCCTCGCTGATTATGCTGCCAATATATTTTAATGCCCGTCTTATTATCTTAGGTATTAGTTCTCAATTTCTAAATTCACAATTTATAAACACCCCACCCTTTAATCGATGTGAGATTCTCAAAATACCCATTAGTCCCATACCTAAGGGTCCCCAAGTTATCAATACATCCAAACCTATGTATAGGAGGATTTTCTGACATAAATCATAACCTAGTCTCATACCTAGACTAGCGTAACGACGATAAAGTACTAAAAATCATCCCACCCCCAACACAATAAAACCATGATAATTTTACCTCACTAGTCCCATTCCTAGAAGGAAATCTAAAATATAGGGAGAGAAATAATACCCAATAACCCATCGTCATAATGATATTTAATAATACCAACAAGTCATACCAACAAGAATAATTAGTCAATGTATAAAACTGCGCATGATAGTCCAATTCAATTAAATCTTTAATTTAATTATCACAACGTCAACAATACCCAAATAATCTCATTTAATTATTTTAAATTAAATATACCAAGTTTTCATCATATATACCTCAAAAACCAAATTTCATTGTCTCTACATGTATTACATGAGTTACACGCACCGAAAAATCATTTATTTTAAAGCTAGGGTTTTTCTACATGCAACCTACACAAATAAAACCCAAAATCACTCATGAATCCTACGTACCCAAGGGTTATGAATATTATTCATATTAAAAGATTTAATAAAAATAGCCCCATAATTAGTATCCACTTTTTCTAATTAAGTTACTAATTATTTTTAATAAAACACGTAATTAAGTGTTTAGGCGACACTTAAAATGCATAATACTAAAGGAAAAGAATAGAGTATTCATGCCTGTAAAGACCATGTTGAAAATCTAATTAGAAATCTGGATTCCTTGCAAAAAAATATCAAAAGATTGTTCTTGAACCAACTTGATTAAACCCCAATTAAGACTCCCAAAACTTGTGTCAAAAACTTGATTATGAAGAAGGTTGATGATTATGAGTGAGAGGAAAAATATTTAGAAGTATTCTCTGGAGAAAAATTGAAGAAAACGTGATTATAAGAAGTCCTCCCACGGATTAACAAGGTTATATATTGATTAGGAGTCCTAATCCTACACAAATTCTTAAAAACAGCTTGCTGGTCACGTTTTCTGGGAGGGTCGATCGATTTACCCCCAGGCATTGATCGATCGATCATGACTAAAATCTGATAGTTCGCCCAAAAAAATTATAAGGGACAAAAATTGTAAAATCAATATAAAATCCATTTTAATTCCGCTTGAAGTTTTATTCTTTTAAAATCATAACCAACATATTTAGCCAATAAAAATTATTAAATTCAAAATTTTATTTTTCTCAAAAATTCCAATTAATTAATAAAAATAGTTAGTAAAAACATGGGGTGTTACAGTGACTCTACGTAGTGTAAATAGCCGCAACAATTCTTTACTACTCGTGTCAAACTTTAAACCTTCAACTCACTATCACGTAACTCTCATTACGTTCCTGAACTATATGAAAAAAATACGCGGGTTACTCAATTCCTACCGATGGACCATAAATCACTTCGGGTCCTAGAAGTTTGTTATTTCCAACCTCTTACCCACCAAAGTGTGGATGACAAAATATCCTTTTAAAGTCTCAAAAGGGGTCACGATGATAATAAACTGCTACGAGGTATCACAAGTAACTCAACTAGTGGTAATTAATACTCAAATTGACCCAAAAATCTAGAATACACATTTCTCGATTTCTCCCACAGCCTAGTCTCTTCTTGTATACCCATTGACTTCAGGTGTCACATCTAGTAGGATATGCAACTCCATCCCCGTCGCCTCCCGACACTTCCTACCAGAGGCGGGACTAAAAGGTCTCATCCTAATTCACAATAATATTAGACAACACCTTGTTCCGTTTCACTTCTCCTCTTCAATTGAAAAGTTGGATATATTGCTCGATAGTATAACCCACCCCAAGATAAAAATTATTATGTTCTGGTCAATCCATTATGCAACCCGATGGAAAAGTTGGATATAATGCCTGAATTTTACCAATCTACGCATTAATCCCATCACTAGAACCATTAAAATTACAAATATCCTGGTTGATAACCTCAGATCAACCTTTTACATCCCTAAATGGTGTACTTTGAGATAACTGCACTATGTCTCATTCAACACCAATCCCATGCTCAAAGTTTCCCATCACATGGAACATCTTACTACCCTTTTCTGAAATATACCAAAAATTATTACCCTTGCGTTTGATAAAAAATTGTGCATTCTTCGGGCATTTTTTTGTTTGGTTGTACTCAACATATTATTTATGTGTAAACCACTCTAGGAATTTGACTAAGTGAGACTCTTCTATACTTTCCCAAAATTGTGGGGTTCTCCCTTGTCCATGAACATCTTTTTACTTAAGCTCCCACCGTCTTTTAACTCCCATGGTTGTGATAGTTCTTTTAGATATACACATAGTCGGACTGTCTCTTTTCTAAAACGGATGTCAGTCCATCATACATTTCCACTTATGTTTCTAACTTCCCCAAAGGCATACATTCAACACTTTTATCTCCACATTCCTTTATCCTGGATGATTCCAAAAAATAAAACTAAACAGGGCGCCCACACACTCTATAACTCGTCTATATTTTCACAAACATCACAAACATCGCATACGTAACATATTTATCTAAATCTAGGCTCCCGCATTCTTGACGTGGATATATCATACGCGTATTATCGATTTCCCTACTACTAGAAATTAAATTCTTCTCGATATTTCCCCAACCATCAACTTGTGGTGCAAAAGTCTTCTCAGTGCTTCCTTCGCAACACTACCTGGCTCCACTGGCCCTATATTGTAATAGCTCTCAGCTCAAAGTGTTTCCTCTACACGCTCAATAATTAACATTTAAAATCGATGCACTAGAACCTAACAACGTCTCACTACTTCCAACTTTTATTAAGGTCCATGCGTGTAATATCCCGCAATGAAGCTCAAAGAACTTTCCCCACTACACTATTCCCTAGCATTGTCGATCCTGGAAATTCGTGGGTCCAAAGCATATAACTAAGAAATCACAATTTGTATCTCCTGACACATAAATTAAATCGTTTATGCCCATTTCTATCAAGGCATCACACAATACGGTGGTCTCACTATCACTAAGTTCCCAGCACGTAAACAACAATGTGTTAAAAACTCTCCACTCAATGGTGAACCCGATATACCCTGAATCACATCAGTAAAAGTCCATACACACCAGGATCCAAAGTAACTAGACAACCGTACTCTCTGAATCCTATTTCATAAAAATATCATCGCGATCTTGACTCTCTTTCAAGTGAGACATTGCAAAAATATACATCCCTACCCAGAACAGCGAACACGATAGTCTTGCTATAACCGCACACCATCGCTTAACAGTTCGTACCCAAGATAAAACCACGCCTTGAATATCACCTATCAAAACAAGATATCCTCATAAAATATGTCCTCTCAGTTCCCATACCTTCTCCCCTACAGATGGAACTAAAAAGAGCCCCGCTAACTTAACGGGAAATATACACACAGTAGTAATATTGACGATACCCCTACTAAACCCATTTCACATGTGAATCTCGCATTAAAAAAAAAAACTATTTTGACTCCCTCGTGTCACACAAATAATACCCCAATCACCTCGGGATAAAACTCATACTTTCAATTGCCAATAGTACTGACAGTTCAAATGGTTCTTGGGCACAACACCCCTTTCCCAATAGAACAAAAAACTTCTTATAACTGTTGCCCCTATTGGGAATCCTATTCTTGTCCCCAATTCACTGAAGATAATATCCCCACATGTGTTCCTACTCTTTACACATAAGACACCTCTATGTGTCATTACGCTTTCTCTGGACCCACTGGCCATGTCGGGTTGTCCTCCTCACGGACCTAGTAGACTTGATCCTGATTGCTACCCCCATTCTCTCTTTGGCTCCGTTGGAATATGGAACTCGTTAGTGGCCATGACGGCCCTGACTGAATCCACCATCACATGGTAGGAATTCTATTGATCTCAATCATTATAATGGGTCCTTTACTGGGTATCCCTCCCTTGGTGCCTCACTAGCACTATTAATTCCAGTCTTGCCCTTCGATTAAGTTCTCCAACTCTCTTGGCTCTCTTCTTACGACATTAAAGACAATGGTACTAGTCATTTTATTTAAATTTCCCCATATATGACTTTATATTCTACCCATGAGTCCATTATTAACTTACAAACCTTTTTAATTCTCCGTATCCACATCGTCGGGTACGAAGTTCGCTAAATAGGTCAATTGTCCTTTATGACCGACCACAATACGACCCTGCTGAAATAAGTATTAAAATATAATTTGCCTCTCTGATTAAATAAATAATGAGAGGATTTATGAACAAATAGCGCCCCAAATTCTTCGTTATTCATGATATCTCTCAATGGTTGTGGTGACGAACTCCTATCACTACAACACTGCTCCTATGGGCCAAGATTTCACCTAAAAGTTAGTCCTGGGTGCCACTGCACTCCACCATATACAACTGCCTCTGGGTTATCTCCTTCGTTTGACCCATCACACTCCCTCTTTTCCCTGAATCCTTACCGATGTATTTCCAGAAGAGTTCCTTTGACTCCCCCCTTTTACGGACTATGTTGGGTGAGTCGGACCTTGCACTATCGCCTTTTATGACATTACTTATGGAAACTACTGTACCCTAGTGATTATACCAAAACCATGAGCCTGATCAATAACCATGGTGATTTCTATTGCGGTCACTGTTCCTAGAATATTCCATGGCTTCTATTGAGCCTCTCCCCCTGCAGTCCTTCCAATGGCCCGCGCTAGTCATCCAAAATTATTTGGTGTACAAAGCCCAATCGAACTTGTATATGAATCTCATCAACTATGTTTAATAGCATGAGAACGTAAGTTGCATACGCGAAGGAATTCAACAATCCTATAATAAGGCTCTGTATAAAAGAACGCTACGCATAAACATAATAAGCCACACAGATCCTAAGGACTCTAGAACCTGATG
Organism: Sambucus nigra; assembly: GCA_949130495.1. Classification (NCBI taxonomy): domain Eukaryota; kingdom Viridiplantae; phylum Streptophyta; class Magnoliopsida; order Dipsacales; family Adoxaceae; genus Sambucus; species Sambucus nigra. The sequence continues at coordinate 547,570,585 of OX422212.1, read as the reverse complement.
TTTTGATACCGTCTGTGACACCCCGCTTAATTAAATACCGATCAATCAGTCCTTTATTAAATTAAAATAGGATTTCCATTTGAATCATTCTTAGCATCCCCGTCAAAAATTATATTAATTACTAATAACCTAATTAATTAATTAAATTGGTGCCAAATTTTATGTTTCATTAAACAGATAAGTATATGCGAAAACAAAATGTCTAATCCATGCACACAATCACCGAGTCAAAAAATAATACTGAAAAAAATAACTGAAAGACTTGTCGAATAAACCATCGTCTATAAATCTCAATTCAACATAATAATCCAACAGATAAATAAACAACCAAATACTGAATCGAAAAGTAAATGGACAACACACCCTAAGCGAAACTGCAACTGAGATGAGAGCTAGGAATGAAGAAATGATGTGTATAATCCAACTCCTACATGCATTCACATATGCCAAAGTTGCGTATCCCTGGAATAGAATCTCAAATTTTACATCCTTGTGGATGGACACTTAAAAGGTTTTTTAAAATATTTGCAGTAAAGGTTAGAACCCAAAACATTTTGAAAAGATTTAGCAAGTGATTAAGTTTACAATAATTAAAATGCATGAATTCTTTTTACATTTAAGTTATTATCGTACTCACTTGCCATAATACTCACCCCTCAATTATTGTTCACACATACCGTATTTTCTTATAACCCCCTAGCTACACTACCCCGTCTAACTAGCCTTGTTATAAACGCTTCCTGACATCATACTCTAGCCCGAGTAACTTTTTCTAATGATTTATAAGTTATTTCTGACATTAACTTAATTTATCATCTTTAAATAACTATATAACAATTTCACCAGTTATATAAATAATAACATTTCACTCCTGGTATTTCATCCATATATAAATATCTGCACTATTATATATATATATATATACACTACACATTCATACACATGTTGTATAAATTTTTCTATCCACCCGAGTAAGAACTCACCGGATGCTTTCTCTAAAATGCTATCACCCCAGGTGTACTTAATCCACCCGGTTACCCCAAGACGGTTATCTCACCGAATCCAAAAATATAAATAAATGTAGCGAAGGTTGTCATAGTTCCCCGATTGTGAGACAGAATCATACCCAAAGCGTCTCAAACCGAAAAGAATCACAATATAAAATAATGGATGCTATGAACTGGGGATTATACTCGTCCCATGTTCACTAACCCGGAGATTCACCCACATCGCGCAACCTATGTGATAGCATTAGAGGGATATGTATTTATATAAAATATCTTACACTGATATTTAATGATCCCACAATAATATATATACAATCACACTATCTGTATATATATATATATATATATATATACTAGGGTGTACCCGTGCCGATGGCACGACGATAAATTTTTTCCCTTGATAAATTTATGCCCGTACCGATGGCACGCTTATAATTTTATTCCGATGCATTTTTAGTAGAGACCTACCATTAGTTCATGTTCTTAATTATTTTTTATCGTGACTATTTCTGTAGTTAGAATTTTGTGCAAGACTATTTGAAATTTACTAATAAAATATTATCTCACTTATAGTAAATTGATGTAGTATTTACAAATGGCATTTCATTTTCAATTAATTTTAAAATGACAACACTCAAAGAATTATTTGGACACACTCGTACTCACTATTATTTATATTATGCATTTCATACTCCAATAAATTTTGATTTTACACATATATAATTGGGTGAAAATTATTATGAACTGACAAATATTTAAAAACAAAACATAATACATAACTCCTGTTATTGGGTTCTAACCCCCAAGTATTAATTAAACATAGTAATACAAAATAATTAACAGTTTTAAAGAGAAAAAATCATATATTTTATAGTCCATTTGGTTAGAGGTAAAATATTTCATTCTTGAAAAAAAATAACTGAACTGTGTTATATCATACGTAGCGCTAAATTTTCTTCAATTTTTGTTTAAATTTTTATAATTCTCTATTACTTTTGGATACTTTTGAACTCACTCAATTTTGAGAATGAAAAAGATTTGAACACAGTCAATTTATGTTGTGTTAAATTATGTTACCGTATTATCATTTAAAAAAAAGTTTTTTTTTTATTTTTTTTTGTATGAATGTTAAACATTTCAATGGAACGTTAAAAAAATGAACCCACTGATTTTTTTTTTTTTTGCATTTTAAAAAAATTAATCAATATTTAAATTTTAAAAATTTCTAATATGGATCCACTTTTTTAAAATACTAAAATATATTTTGAGTTATTTTTATTAATATTATCCTTAAATGTTTAACATCCATAGGAAAAAAATAAAAAATATAACTTTTTCTAAATTTTAAAATTGTAACACACAACAAAAAAACCTAGGGTCCATTTAGTTTGAAATAAAATATGTTTTAACGCGACGGATAATAATATGATGAAATAAGTTTTGTAAAATGAAAATACACACATATAGGCCCAACCAATGATGAATCATACAAAATTTAGAGCAATTACAATATCACGCTTCATAAAAAACACAATTAGTGAAAGGAAAAAAATAGTGAGAAAACCCAAAATACCAACAAAAATTACTCCCCTGCTTTATTATACACACGCTAACTGGGAAAACCTAAATACCAACAAAAATTACAAAATAAATTCTCAAATACGGAGTCACCAAGTAAAGAACAATCGTTGCTACTACTTGTTGTAGCAGGGGCCATGTTGTCCGAATAAAGAAGAGAGAAGGTAGCAGGTACCATGTTCAGTCCTGCAACATCAAATACACCATATGAATGTTCAGTCGTTCAGAACTGGGTGTGAAGAATCACATTATCACAAACTCAAAATGAACAGCAACATTGACCTCACTCAAATAGACAAAAACGATTAAAACAAAACTAACCATTAATAACCAAAAGATAATGGAAACTGACCTGGTTTTTAAACAAAACTATGAACTGGGTTCTACAACAGTATTAAAACTATGACGAACTGACCATTAAACTGACACTCCAAACTACGGACAATTTTTTTTCCCAAAGGAACTCTCAAGTATTCTGTTAGTAAAAAATATCTTACTTTAACAATGCCAACTATTTTATATACACGTGTAAATATAAAAATCAGAAGAATCAATTTTTTAAACAAACATGTATAAGTGTAAATGAGGTGGAAGCTTACTCAACTACCAGGTGTTAACAAACACAGTTTGTAGAAAAACAGAGGAACACGGTCATACAAACATTCAATACACATTATTTATCTAGATCTATGAGGGAAATAAAGGAGGTAGAAGAAGGACATCCGTGAACCGAGATGAGTTTGGGAGATGAAGATAAAACTACAGTTAAAACATTAACAAAATAATATATAAATTTCAAATAAAAAATACCGCATCAAAACAGTTGTGAACAAAAATAAACTCCAAGTAACCTCGTGTAATCTACAAATAAAAATGGGATATCCAAAAATTGGAGCATACTGAAGCTTACCCTCACAGAACTGATCCACGTGTCACCTTCACCGTCACCGTCACCGTCACCGTCACCATCGCAGAATTGAGTGTTTTCTTGACTGTTTTCCGTCACCATCATTTTTCTGGAGAGGGATTCTTCTGCGATTACATGCACCAATTGTTAAAAAAATATATTACCATCAGAAGAAAGGGCATTATAGTAGCAAAGCCCTCTTTCCGTGTTGATTGTTACAATCCACTCCCTGTTAAGTTCAAACAACAAAAATAACTCCATATGAAAACAAACTATTGAAATCCATCTAAATACGAAGGAAGGGACTATTTTTTCATTGTATAAAACTATTGAAACCCATCTAAATACAAACAGTAACCACCGAAACAGCAAAACAATTGCAAATGTGATAAGTAAACGGCAGATTCAAAACTTTTAAAACCCAAAATAAGCCACGATCTTGAGAGATCGAAATGGGTTTTGTAATCAAATATCTACAAAACTGACCTTATTTTATGTGGTGGTGTGGGTTTTGTAGTCAAACAGCTACAAAAAAAAAACACCGCCACCACAAATTGGGCTTTGAGGTAGAGTTTATCTAACTCGGTGCCTCAAAGCTGTGGAAAAAATGAACGAACATGTAAACAAAGAAAATTAGTATATAATTTGAAACCAAAAATAAAAATAAAAAACCATGTGGAGAGAGGATCTTGAGGTTTAGGGTGCTGGTATATGGAAGATGGATGCTCAACATCTCGCATCGTGCTCTGGTAACTCTCTTCTCTTCTCGATTCAAAAGAGGTGTGAAGTGAATATAGATATCATCGAGCCTTGTGCTCTGGTAAAAGTGGGGAGAGAGAAAGAGAGAATGCGTGTGTTAAGGTGGGATATTGCTTGTCAGAGATATCTTTTATTGAGCCTTGTGCTACTGCGAAAGGGTGAGATCAAACGTGTTTCCTACTGCGAATGAATGAGTTACACATGCCTTCATGTGAAACCATTAGATCCAAATCCCTTAGAGACAAACAGAAGATGTTCATTTGAGTTAATCGCGACCCTCAGTTGATAAAGACCAAATCCCCCAAGATATAATCTTGGCCATGAGTTGGGAGAGACAAAAAACCCCTCCTCCTTTATTATATATACTAGGATATACCCGTGCCGATGGCACGGTGATAAATAGGTTCCCGTGATATTCTTTAGAGTTTTTTACCAATTAATCCCGTTTACTAAGTATATAGCTCAATAGGTCCAAACATTTTTTTTGCTCCATCAGGTCCGGTGAAAAAGGATCCCCTATTTTTTACCCGTGATAAATTTGTCTCATGTAAATAGGACCTATTAAGAAATGTCTCATGTAAATAGGAGTTAATAGGAAGATCCCCTATGTTTTACCCGTGCCAGCAACACGACGATAAATTTATTCCCTTTATAAATTTGTTCCCCAAATATTTTGTATTTTAAACGTGTCACCAATAGTGCAAATATAAAGATTTTTGATGATCCCATGTTACACTTACTCCTCATGGGAAGTTGACATCATTTAGACTAATGGTTTTAAACATGACAAATATTTTCATGATTTATTATTGATTAGATTTTTTAATTTCAATCGTTACAGAGTAGTTAATAATTTTATATACAAAAGAAAAATCTTCACATTTATTTTCAAAATGGAACATAATGTTTAATCCAAAACGTGTAATTTTGTAAATTCATAAATTTAAGCCCCAAAAATAGAAACTTGCCAAACACCACAAAAACAAATTAATTCTTAACTTGGATTAAATATAAACAATGATGTAAACATCGAAACACCTAAATGTCAAAGAATGAACTGAAGTATATAATGACATTTATCCCTTAGACTTTTTTTAGAAGTAATGCAAAAATTAATTTTTCGCATAATAATTTTTTTTTATAATACCCATCAAAATGGAATGTAATGAAATGTGATATTTTTAAAAACTTGTAAAATCTCTCATATGTGTAACTTAAGAATAATATTAAAAAAATCAATAAAAATAGTTATGAAAAGGTCTGTCATGAATTTATGAAACATCTTATATACAATGTAAAATTAGGCATTCAAATGTATAATTTTAAGAAATGGGTAGTTGTACTTGTTGGGACCCAATTTCAAAAATTAAACAAAAAGTCATTGTTTATTCTATTTAATAAAAATTATTGTTTTGCGAAGCCCAAAAATATATTATTTTGCAGAGCTCTATAAAAGTAATATTTTACCAAACTTCATTTAAATATCGATTTTTAACTCCACGCATATTTATATTTTCTTCCATTCCCAAACAAAAGTGACTTATTTCAAATACCAAATCACCACATGTTATGTCGGATTATATATATATATCCTAATATAAATTTAATCATGACGATTTTGCATTCATGAAATATTAAAATATTCAACATCTCCCCGCATATTTATTTTGATTCAATTTTCCTACAAAAATACAATATTTTAAATACCAAACCAGCTTGCTTAATGTCAATTTTGTTACTAAATGATGCTTATTAAAAAAAATTATTCATAACATGTTTGATGGCATCTACAGAAATAATGTGCATATAACCAAATAAATTATCTCTATCACTCCATATCTAGGTCCATACTTCTGCTGGTGTATAAAAATGTCCGCGTCATTGGCACGGTAATAATATTGTTCTTGTTCATGCTCAACGTATATTTCAATTTAATAGAAGAGTGAAAAAAATATTTGGGTAGAGGACATGTTTTAGAGAGTAAAATACTTTACCACGAATGTTAATTTCAAATTTCAAAACCATAAATCGAAATATATATTGATTAATAATGACATAAAAATTATAATTTTTAAAATTTATTAATTTAACAATGATGAGTTATTATTAATTTAACAATTGTAAAATATTAACAATAATACCCCACTCTTCACATGAATCATGCACATTTTATACGCTATTAACCAAAAATGCTACTTAACCGAATTTTTGACATAATTTTTGCCGACATAATGACGTGTCGGCTTGATATTAGTTGGTTTATGAGGTCTACAATAGCAAGCCGACACATCACTTTGTTGATAAAAATTATGTCAAAAATTTGGATCCAATAAAACTACTCATCAATCTTACACCTCCTGCATTTCTGTCTAGACAACTCAATCATAAAGTACCACAACAAATCTGCACGGAGCCAAACTCATTTTGACGCTCCAGCTCATCCCCAACCCTTTTGTCCTAACCTTTTTGTACATCTCTTAGCTACTCCATTTTCCCCTCACGCTACCTGTTACAGAGGTAGTAAACTCAGTTCTTATCCCAAAATTATTTCCATAATATAGCCACTTCATAATCATCCACGATAAATAAATTTCGCATACCCAGAAATTTCAAGCAGTCAAACACATCCAATAAGCTCAAAATGTTACAAACAAATTGAAGAATTAGAATGAGAACAAAAGGGATAGAAATATTGCATACCCAATAATAGGATTAAAAATACTGAAAATGATGCAAAATTTTAAAAGAAACAAAAGGAAAGGAGAACATACCCGAAAATTGATATCTTGCTTTTTTCTGCCCCTAAATTATACAGGGTTCTTAAAGGAACAAAATGAGAACATACCTGAAAATTAAATAAATGGATATCTTGCCTTTTTCTACCCACAAACTATGACCAAGACAATGGATATCTCTCTAGATTGACACATACCGTGGAGATATCTTTCTATGAAACTTGTGCTCTACTGAACCCCCATTTATCAGCTTTAGAACATAGAAAACCGAACATGTAAACACACACAAATCTAAGATTTTGAAAAAAATAAAAAAGAAGACAAATTTAGGAAACTGGTGACAAAACTGAAACTGAAACTCAAAGCTATCTATCAAATATTGAACTTCCGTTTCAGAGGTTGATGAGAGAGATTGCTCTGGATTTCCCCTAAACATAAAAGATAGAGAATCAAAATTTTGGAATGAAAAAAAAAAAGCACCAGAAATTAACTTTCCGTGATTTCAGCACAAATTTGAACAAACTCAAAATTAAAACCCCTGTAACGTGTGCAAACTAAAAGGTAAACCCCAAAACTCAAACGAGCAATAGTTACGAAAATGAACAAAAATTATCCATAAAAAGCAAGATCTACCCAAAAAGCTTTAGGTACGACCACCAGAACTAAGAAAACAGGAGGAGTGAAGAAACCCCATTGTTAATAGCACTGAGATTCCGTTTCAGAGGTTGATGAAAGAGATTTATCTGGATTGCCCCTAAACATAAGAGCAGACTGCTTAAAACTCTTGTGCCGTGTGCAAACCCATGTACCGTGTGCAAACCCCTAAACAAATGGCAGACCCTTGTACCGTGTGCAAACCAAAAGGCAAACCCCAAAACTAAAACCAGTAATAGATACAAAAATGAACGACAAATGAACAAAAATTCATGCTTGAGGTGATACCTGTAAGAGTGTGCGAGAGAGCAAGGCAACAGGAGTGAGAGGGCACGGTGAGAAGAGAGATTGATGAGGGGTCCATTGTTGAGAGAGAGAGTCACCGAGAGAAGAGAGATGAGCAGGTCGTTCTCGAGGTTATAAATTGAGAGGCTCGAGGCTTTTAGTTGGCAGGGTATGGGATTGGATTAAGTTGTGTACTTCGGTTGTCTACTTCAGCCACACTATTTCTGAAAAAGCTCCATATTCAAAGGTTTTTAAAGCCCCATATCCAAAGGGCCAAAAAACTCAAAGGGTTTAAAAGTTGTGTAAAACACTCCCATCCTTATAAAGTGTTTGGAGGAATCTAAGACATTGAATACAAATCCTTAAGATTTCATTCTAAAGATTTCATCGTAACCGTCAGTTGATAAAGACCAAACTCATCAACTTTCGATCTCAGTCGTTAGTTGACCTAGACAAAAAAACCCTCCTCCTTTATTTTATATATACATACAGAGAGAGAGAGAGAGAGAGAGAGAGAGAGAGAGAGGAAGGCTCACCTACATCATGATGTATACATCACACCATACATCACATCTAGTTCTAGGCCCTAAGAAACCTTTTTTTCAAAATTTTTATTTTTCCCTTGAAATTAACCTTCTATTCAACCCATATTCAAAAAGTTAGGTCAAAATACATTTTTTAGCTATTTTTAAAAAATTCACAAAAAACTACTGGCGTAGACCCTTATAAATAAGGTATTTTGAGCACTTTTTTGTGAATTTTTTAAAAATAGCTACAAAATGTATTTTGACCTAATTTTTTGAACATGGGTTTATTGGAAGGTTAATTTCAAGAGAAAAATAAAAAAATTTAAAAATATGATTTTTAAAGGGCTACAACTAGGTATGATATATGGATGATGTATAGAGCATGATGTAGGTGAGCCTTCTCCTATATATATATATATATATATCCGGCTAACCCATGCCCAACTCCTATAGCACTAGCCTGAAAGTACCCGAGTCTATATCCGGACTCTTATTTTAATTAATTTCACATTAATTAAATTTATTTAGGTAATGCCACTCAATTACAATACCCGAACGCATCGACTCGGCCTGAAATTTAAGTTATATGAATTCTACTACACTTAATCCATTAATAAATTAAATCAATAATTCATTTTCATAAGGTAAAATGATGTCCCACCATCTTCCTAACAAGTTTGTCTCATCCTTACGTTTTAAAACTCCGTTGAAAACCCCTCTGTTTTAACCCCCAAATTAAACGGAGAAAATAACACTATTAGGCCCCCTAAATCTGTTCGGTCTGACCTCCGAAGCGGTTCGGCCTGACCTCCGAACTTGTTCACCCCAAATTAGAACCGATTGGTTGTAACTGGGTTGCGAACCTTCTTCTTTCTAGATTCATTTTTCATCCATTGTTAAGCCTTTAAGATTTTTATTTCCTCTTAGATAATCACCCAATCACAACCAACATCTTATCTACATAGGTTCGGGCTTTAATCATCCTAGAAACCATTAATCATAAATTATTTTACGTATAATCCCATATTTCGCAATTTGGGTTTTATCCGGGTTTTATTCCACCGATTATGAATTCAACTTTATACATCCAAAATTTCTCATCAATTTCTACCGGGTTTATCATAAAATTCAAATTTCTACATCCTATAATCATATAGCATCATCAATTTCACTTTTAATCTACCCAAAGTGTCCTATTTAAGGAAAACCAAATTTTATGCAATTTTCCACCCAAAAATGGATTTTTAATTACACATACTATGATATGAATCAATTATCATAGTTTTAAAATTATAGCAAGTTAACTACTTGCCTCTATTGATTCGTAGTGTCTGATCCTTTGAGATGGACAATGATTTAGCGAAGAACACACTTGTTCCCTTTTGATTTGGCTCCCAAAATCTCCCCCTTTTCACCCTCTTTTCTTCTCTGCAGAACTACGGTTTTCTTTTTGATTTGTGTGTGCCCCAAACTCTCTAACTTAAGTTTTATTATGCTAATCCCAAAATTAAGCTTATGATCCTAATTAAAATGGCCCAAACACCCCCGTGTGGGCCCAGTTATCCCTTAAAATACCTCGAGACCCATTTACTATCCACAGTTTCTCTTTTTCGACTATCTCGGTCTACTCAAAATTTTCATCTGAATTATTTTACTAAAAGTCCCCATCTCGACCTCAGTATAGTATGTCCTCGACTCCCGATTGAGATAAAAATACCACGTAACTATCACTCGTTATGACATAAATAAATTATTGTCATTCTCTTAGTAATTATTTTTCATAAATATTAACCATTAACTCTCTCAATTAATATTTAAATGAACTCATAATAATTAATTCAATTAAATTACGACACACTAGTTATTTAAATTAGTTGAATTATTTAAATATATAATGCTTAAAAATACGGGGTGTTACATTAGAGAGTCTGAATTCAACTAATAGTGGGCCTACTGAAGGAGTATCCTTCTTGGAAGTAGAGAATGACAGGCTTTTGAAGGAGATGGATAACTTAAAGAAGAAGAAAACTTAATCTAGCCAGTCTTCTAGGCATGACATAGTTGTTTAGCCAACTGTTGATGAGGAAAGAACTAAAAAGGCCTTGGCCAACCAAGATGCCTTGCTCCAGGAGAAAGATAAAGCTATCAAGAAGCTCTAAGATAGGGTGGACCGACTAACTTTCCACTTCCATAAGTAACCCAAGGCTATTTGTATGGATGGGTACGATGAATTCGTAATGTACTTGGATAAACACATGGAACAGGCTAGAAATGAGGTATATAAATGGGGTTGGTTGAACTTGCTCAAACTACAGAAGATACCTAAGGGTAATGAATTATGGTACTGGAATAAACTAGGCATATTGGAGTATCCAAATCCACCTTTCAATATTGATGAAAGTTGGATTCCTACTAATGCCATTCCTTAGAGTTTAATCATAAAGTAAATTGGGGGTTATGTCCTGAAAGGAGAGGATGACTATTTTTTCCCCTAACATTACTAGACCGACCGAGCAATAGTAAATGTACCAGACTACGGGATTTTAGATCCACCACCCTGTCACGAACCCTTGATGATCCTCTTGCTGGGATGAGCAAAGCCGAAGGAAAGTGTCCAGTAGGATAGACTTTGTACTTTATTTATTTTTTATTAAAACACCAACTGTTTGAAATAAAATGGACTTATTTTTCAATAAGTATACTTGTGATATATTTCTATTTTTATTTAAGCTTTGTGATTGATTTGAAATAACTTCCCGACTAAGTAACCTACCTTATGATTAGTTAATCAACTTGCCGACTATGTAATATACTTAAATGTTAAATACTTGATCCACAAATGAATATGTTTGTAATGCCTTAGATTCGACTAATGCACTTAGAAAATTTGTGATTAGTTTTGTTGAATAAAGTTTTTGCATTAGTTATCAGTGGCGACCAAATGTATTAGGAATGTAAAGATATTCTTGTGTTTAACTTGGTAGTGTAAACCCCCTTGTGTTTAATTTAAAGTTATACATGAGGCTTTACCAACCTCTTGTTCTTCATTTGTCGAAGATGAAATCATACATGAAGTTATAAAGAATAACTTTTCTGAAGTTGGAAAAGTTTGAATTAATAAGAATTCCAAACAAAACTTGTTTTCAGTTGAAAAGGTTTAAATTAGAAATTATTCCAAATTAAATTTTTTGTAGTTAGAAAATTCAAATTAAACTTTTTTGTTATTAGAAAAGTTTGAACTAAAACGAGAAAGAACCTTTTAGTAGGAGGTAATATCATACAATACTCCTAAAAAATACATAAAAAAGGAGAATATCTGAGAGAAAAGTGGAACTTCATCAAATTGAATAGGTGATTACATCAAAAGTAAAATCACTAGTAATATTTACGAAGATGGTCGGCATTTTAGGGGTTCTTGAATTCTTTGCTTTCCAGTGTTTCTAGGTGATATGTTCCTAGTCTGATAACCGTCAAGATATGGTATGGACCATGCCAATTTGACTTCAACTTGTTGTTCTTCTGAATCGCTAAATATCTCCTTATTTTAAGTTTGTTGGGTTAACCCTCCAGTTGTAGAACCTAGCACTCCTTTGTTGATAAGCAGCCATCCGAATTGTAGCATCCTTTCTGACTTCTTTAACCATTTCCATATCTAGTCGCCTCATTAGATCACTCTTATGGGAATCAAAATTTAATGACCTATGAGTCAAAAGACCTATTTTAGTTGGTACTACTACCTCACTATCGAAAGTAAGCATGTACAAAGTATCTCTTATGGTCGTTCTCGGTGTTATCCTATAAGCCTAAATGACATGTGCAGCTCACTAATTTAGTTCGCCTTAGAATCATCTAATATTTTCTTTAAAACCCTCGAGCATAGTTTTATTAGTAATCTCTGATTGACCATTACATTATGGATGTACAGATGCTGAATGTAATTTTTGAATCTTGGATCGGATGCAATATTCCTTAAACTCCTCATTATCCAACTAAGTACCATGATTAGTGATGAAAGTATAGGGCATTCCATAGTGACATATGATCTGCTTCCATATGAACTGAAAGACGCTCTGATAGGGCATATCGATTAATGGCTCAGCTTCTAACCATTTGATGAAGTAATCTATTATGACAACTAAATACTTGAACCTTCCTTTGGTGGTCGGCGATGGTCCAACCAAGTCTATTCCCCAAATAGCAAAGGGACAGGGAGAAATAATAGGAGTTAGGGAAGCCCCTTGTTTTATGTGAATAATAGCAAATCTTTGGCACTTTTCACACCTCTCGGTGAAGAAAACACAATATCCTTTCATTATGGGCCAATGGTAGCCATACATGGCTATTATTTGTACCAAAGATCTTCCAGTTGTATGGGCACCACATGAGCCTTCATGGACCTATTTTATTAGACCATTTTCTTTAGTTGGATGAACATAATGGAGTAAAGATATAGTGTATCCTCCTTTGTAGATAACACCCTTGTCCAAGACATAGTTAGCTGCTTTGTATCTCATCTTCCTTGCTTCTTTCTGGTCGGATGGTATCATGCCTTTTTTAATGTAATCCTTAATTGGATCCATCTAGGAAGGTTCCAATTTTATAAAAACTATACTGACAAGTTCCACATTAATGCTTTTATTAGTGAGAATCTCTACTGGAATGGTTTGTTTGAGCTCTATTGGAGTTACTGAGGCTAGCCGAGTAAGGTCATCTGCTCAGGCATTGTCTACCCTTTGAATCCGGATTATCTTGACCACAGGATATAAAGAGATAACCTCCATAGCCTTATTTAAGTATCTTACCATTATTTTTCCTTTAACTCCATATATCTTAAGTAACTGGTGGTTAATAAGTTGGGAATCAGTGTGCGCTGTCTCCTTCTCGGCACCTAGTGATTAGGCTAATTCTAATCCTGTAATTAGTATTTTGTACTTAGATTTATTATTGGAGGCTTGAAATTTAAATCTCAACGCATATTCCATATATTAATCATCTAGGGTGTTGATAATGAGTCCAACCCCACTTCCAGTTATGCATGGGATCCATCTACGAATAGTTTCTAAAATAAGATGTCATTATTGAAGTCTTCTTTTGCCAGCACTCCATTTTGAACACTCTTCTTGCTTTGTTCAACTAGTCATCGAGCTCTTTCTGGAAAAGTCGATGATTTTGGTTAGTTGATGACCATCTCAGTTTTCTTTTGAGTTAAGCTATATTTTGAAGAAGTCTTCTCGATAGACAATCATGGATTGCTTCGCACTTCTGCACAAGTGAATTCTGTTATGAAATCCGCCACTACTTGCCTTTTCAAGGAGGTTCTCGGCTCATAAACAATCTTGTATTATCAAAGCTCAACTACCCAAGACATCAGCCTCCCTGACTTTTAAGGTTTGTGCAAAGCTTGTTGTAAAGGGAAATAAGTGTATACTATAAATGTATGGGCTTAGAAATAAGGTCTCATCCGTTTAGAAGCTTCAATAAGAGCCAACACAAGCTTCTCTAAGCATGGGTATCTAATTTTTACTCCTCGGAACGCTTTGCTGATGTAGTATAATGGCTTTTGAACTCCACCTTCTAGTCAAATCAAGGCCAAGTTAACAACGAACTCTAAAACAACTAAGTACAAATATAATGTTTCGCCAAAAACTGGTCGGGAAAGCAGAGGAGGAGATCCCAAGTACTTTTTAAATACACAAAAGTTTTCTTGCATTCATCATTCCATTCAAAAGTATTTTTAGTCTTTTTAAATAATAGGAGACATTAATCTATGGCTCGAGAAACAAAACGATTCAAAGCTGCCACCCTTCTCTTTAATTTTTGCACATCCTTCTTATTGGTTGGGGATTGCGTCTCTAATAAAGCCTTTATTTGATTAGGATTGGCTTCCATTACCCTTTGATTTACAATATACCCCAAGAACATTCCTTCCTGTACTCCAAATATACACTTGGTTGGGTTGAGCATTTGTAAGGACATGATTTCATAAATGCCCGCTTAGAATCTAGGAAGTTTTATGTGTGTCCTAGATCACAATTAGTATGTCAAATAGAGCTACATTTGGCACGTCAACTTGTTCTTCCTTGATGGCCTCAATCTTCATCCAAAGTTATGATGCTCTCACTATCTTCATACGTGCGTAGTGCATCATCATAGAGCATCGTGCAATGTATGTCTTCAACATCCAACATTCCCACTACTCCACTCACATTAATGTTAAAATAATTATTTTGGAGTTTTTAATGGTTACATTATTATTTTGGAATTTTTAGAAAATATTTTTGTAGGTTTCAAAATGTTTTCCTTCGCAGAAAGAATTTTTTCTAAGTGTAGAGCCGAGAAAATATTTGACGCTGACATCGTTGGATCAATAGAGCAACATCATCCAAGTGACATGATGACATCGCGCACAGTCGTTCAAGAGATGAGGTTTTTGTCCGAGCCATATCCCTATGTCGTTTGAGCGATGTACCACCTCAATTTTTGTATTTATAGCAGTGTTCATCATTCATGTTTTTCAAGTCTTTGGCATTCACATTTTTGCCAAATTGCTGCAAAAATTAGACTTCCTTTTTTCAAGGTTTTTATATCTTTTTGATTCACAATCATTCCCAAACATTTATGTGAATCTTCATAAACCCTAGATTAATTGTTCTACTCATTTAGAGTGTTCTTGTGGAGAATAAGGTTGTTCTGCATTGCTGACTTGGTGATCTTGCGGTATCTCTTACCGAAGATGATGAACCGACGCCTGTGGGTATTTGTGTGTCACTATATTTTGCTGTAATTGTAAGTATTACGAATTATAGTGAAATAAAAATGGTTTTGCTCCTTTGGGTGATTTTTTCTCATATTGTGATTGACTGTGAATGCGTGGTTTGAATTAATTTGCATGTCACGATTTATTTGCAAGAGTTAGGATTTTTAGGATTAAAAATTAGAATTTAATTAAAGAAATCAATCATTGATTGCTGGTCACACTAAAATTGGTATCAGAACCTTTTACATAAATATATCGTGTAATTTTTTTTGCAAATTTTGTTTGGATATCAATTTTGGTCTAAAATTGATTTTTAAAAAAGTGCAATTTCAATGAAAAACTTATATAATCGAGTGCCAATTTTTTACTGGTCAAATTACGCATATTGGAAAGCCCGTATGAAATCTCACTTAAAGGACATTGAGGAACGTGTTTGGGTTATGTGTGAAAGAGGGTGGACGCCTCCCACTATCACTGTAGATAATGTAACTTATTCCAAAACTTGTGACTACATGGACTGCGGATGAATTTAAATGGAGCACATATAACTCACGTGGGCTTTGTGCAATTTTTGGAAATGTCACCCCCGATAAGTTTCGACGCATCATGACGTGTACCATGTCAAAAGAAACATGGGACGTTCTTCAACTTAACCATGAAGGCACTAATACAGTTAAAGAATCAATTTGTAGAATTTAACTACACAATTTGAGACAATCATCGTGCTTGAATCTGAGTGTTTTAATGAATTCTATACACACTTAACTGATATTGCAAACACTGGTTTCAATTTAGGTGAACACATTCCTGATGCTATAGTAGTTAAAAATATTTTGAGATCACTTCCTAAGTGATTTATCCCAAAAGTCATTGTGCTAAATTCATTAGGAAATTTGAGTAGTCTGAAATTAGAAGAATTGGTAGGAGACCTCCAGACTTATGAGATTGACATGTTTCCTAACACGATGAAATCAAAAGATAAAGGGGAAAAACTTAAAACCCAGTTTAGGAAGAGTGGGGGGTTAGCAAGAAAGAGCGATGATTCATCTAGAAGAATATAGGAAGAGTTCTCTTATTCGGAGTTTGATTTTTACTTAGCCGATTTGGCTTTGTTTGCAAAAAATTTCAAGAAATTTCTCAAATTAAAGAAAAATGGCAATTTCAAAGATAAAAAGAATTTTGAGAAAAATAAGTTTGAAAAGAAAAATGAAAAGGATAAAAAGGATGTTCCTAAAAAATATGAGGATAGATGTTATGAGTGTGATTGTAGAGGTCATACGGCATTTGAGTGTCCTACTAAGTTGAGGCATCAAGGCAAAGGCAAAGCTGCTCCAAATGCCTCCTTTAGTGATGATACTGATGTCGATTCAGTGGATTATGGAGATGAGTCATAGCATAAATGTAACTTCACTGCATTCATAGTTGGTGATGTGAGTACTGACAGTGCGCCTTATAATGATGAGGATGCTACTTCACAGGGACACCTCGATGTTGAAGCGATGTGAATGAGGGGGATGCTTCTACAAGTGAGAATGAGAGTGATTTACGATGCGCGTACGCTAATTTATATGCTGATTCTTTTAATACTAAAAAGCATAATAATGCGTTAGCTCTTAGGATAGTCACCGTAGAAAAAGATTTGGGAGAGATGAGAGAGTCCTCCATTAGCACTTCCTTGAGAGAGAGAGAGAAAGAGAGAGAGAGAGAGAGAGAAAGGGATAGGGAGAGAGAGAGAGAGAGAGAGAGAGAGAGAGAGAGAGACTATTTGTGTATAGAGAGTTGGCAGAGAGAGAGAGTCAGTTTATAAAGAGAGATAGAGTAGTTTAGAGAAAGAGAAATATGAGTTGAACAAGCAAGTGGATAGTCTTACGAGTGAACTCCAGACCTCCATGGATTATCGAAAGAAACTTGAAGCCCTTATAGCCCAGCTTACTCATAACCTTGAGAGAGCTAGGGAGGTCAAGGTAAAGATAGAGGAAAGATTTGGAAAGATGGAAAAGATGTTCCTCGCCCCTGCTTTAGGTTTTGGTGGAAGGCAGGGAATTAGTTTTGATAGCGCCTCCACGTCCCACGTGATATTGGAACCAATTCCTGAGTTTACTATGAATCCATATGGCCATCATCAAAGACCTCGGAGAAGAGTTTGGCCAAGAAAAGTAAACCAAGGTTGTCCAAAGACTATGTACTTCTGTACCTACTGTAAAAAAGAAATGGACACTTTAGGGAGTTTTTCTAAATTTTGGGTCGGACACGATGTACATTTGCTCCACCATGTGCCACTAGCGATTTTTTGAGTCTTAGAGAGCAGGTTGAGTTTTTAGTCGCCACATCTCAGAGTCTAGTGGAAGAGTTCCAACAGATTTTTATGCCATCAACAGACACTTCTAATATCCCGCCTAGAGCCAGCAATGTCAAGGGTAAACAGAAGGTTACCTCATCTTGGGTGCCTAAACGCGACGCAAAAGCCCTTTTTTCATATTGTTTTTAAAGCACATAATACTCCTCAGTAGTATTTCGATAGTGGTGATCTAGGCACATTACAAGTGATGTCTCTTTTTTTACCTACCTAGAGGATCGCAAGGAATGAAAAGTCTCCTTTGGAGACGGGAGCAATTCTAGCATAGTAGGACGAGACACAGTAGAGATACCTGGATTTCCTAAGCTAGAGGATTCTTTGCACGTTAAAGGTTTGAAAGCAAACCATCTCAGCATTAGCTAGTTGTGCGACCCTAACTTTGTAGTAAAGTTTGACCGGAACAATTGTAATGTTTATGATCAAGCTGGTAAACTTCTATTGAAAGAGGTGAGGACTGAAGATAATTTCTATGGGATTGTTCCCAAGTCCACATTTATCAATAATAGCACCGCGATCACTCCTATGGGTCTATGCCATCAACGTTTAGGTCATGTGAATTTTAGAGATTTGGAGAGATTAGCTCAAAAGGACCTAGTACATGGCTTTCCATTACATGGAAAGCTGACTTCCGTGATGTTTGAACTATGTCAGTTGGGAAAGCAAGTATGTAGCCCCCACAGGAAGTTGAATTCCATTACCACTTCACGAGTGCTTGAGTTGATACACATGGATCTTATGGGCCTTACTCGTACTGAGAGTTTAGGTGGTAAGAGGTATATCCTCATAATGGTAGATGATTTCTCTCGTTACTCGATTGTAGGTTTTCTAAGAGAGAAATTTGATGCTATGGATTTTCTCATGACCAACTGTCGTGTCCTGCAAAATCAACACGGAGTCACTATCAATAGGATATGTAGTGACAATGGTACTGATTTTAAGAAAGCTAAATTATATCTTTACTGTGATAGGATCTCGATCAAATATGATTTTTTGGTCGTGAAGACTCCTCAGGAAAATGGAATTGTTAAGAGGAAGAATCAGACGATTCTGGAGATGGCTAAATCTATACTTCTAGGTCGTAGACTTGCTAAGAAATTTTGGGCATAGGCGGTGTCTACCGCATTCCATATAGTGAATATGGTTTACCTTCGTCCACACACACTTAAGATGCCCTACAAATTATGGATTGGAAAGAAGCCCAACCTCTCATATTTTTGTGTCTTTAGGAGTAAATGATACATCTTACGGGATAGAGAGAAACTAGGAAAATTAGACTCCCGGAGCGATGATGGAAAATTATTAGGATATTCATCGACTAGTAGAGCATATCGAGTTTTTAAGCTGAGTATCTCTAAGGTTATGGAGTCAATAAACGTCACCATGCAAGATGATGAATTGCCGATGTTTATTGATTCTAACCTTTTGTGTGAGGATGACGCAGAATCTACTGATGATACAATTGTGACTCCCACACCCAGGGTGGATCCTATTCCTGAATTAGGGGGAACTCCTACTTGGATTCTCAATAGTCATGATCCTACTTCTATTTTAAGAGATCCCACTATAGGGGTCAAGACTAGTGCTCAACTAGAGAACGCTGTTAGCCATGTTTGCTACACGTCCAAAGTCGAGCCCAAGAATCATAAGGAAGCACTCAAAGATGAACATTGGATATGTGCTATATAGGATGCGTTGCTTCAGTTTAGAAAGAATGATGTCTAGGAACTGGTCCCCCGATCTAGTGAGACAAATAGGATAGGTACCAAGTGGATCTTTAAGAATAAGGTGGATAAGACTGGTACTATTAGTCAAAATAAGGCTAGGTTAGTCGCTCAAGGCTACACACAGATAGATGGTGTAGACTTTGATAAGAAATTTGCTCTTGTTGTGGGGCTTGAGTCCGTTCACTTACTATTCTCCATCGCATGTCATCTATGACTCAAGTTATATCAGATGGATGTTAAGAGTGCCTTTCTAAATGGCATTCTACAGGAGGAGGTTTACGTGGAACAACCAAAAGGGTTTGAAGACCCTAAGCACCCTGATCACGTCTACTATCTAGGGAAAGCCTTGTATGGTTTGAAGTAAGTACCCCTTGCTTGGTACGAGAGGCTTACTTTCTATCTCTTAGCCTATGGCCTCCAAAAAGGGAAAGTTTATATGACATTATTCGTTAGGATAAAAGATAGTGCTATTTTTATTGCCCAATTCTATTTGGATGACATACTCTTTGGATCCACGTGCTCCAACCATGCTCACCACATTGAGGAGGAGATGAAAAGTGAGTTTGAGATGATCATAGTATGTGAGCTTAATTTCTTCCTTGGTCTTCAGGTTCATCAACTAGAGGATGGGATGTTCATCTCCTAATCCAAGTATGCTAGAGACCTTATGAAGAAATTTGGTTTAGACTCTGCTAAACACACACATACCCCGATTAATACCTCAATAAATCTTAGCAAGGACATTTCAGGCAAGGACGTGGAGCAAACCTTATATCGGAGTATGATAATCAGTCTTCTCTACTTAACTGCCAGTCGTCCCGATATTTCCTTTAGTGTTGGAGTCTATGCCCGATATCAGGTGTCCTTGAAAGAGTGATGATTACTCACCCTTAAACGTATTATCAAATATGTGAGTGGGACTCTCTTATTTGGCATTTGAATTTCCTTTGATACCGATGACCGTTTATCTACCTATTTGGATGCCGATTCTATCGAGGATGCAGATGGATGTAGGATCACTTCTGGTGGGTGTTTCTTCTTTGGTTCAACTCTTGTCTCTTGGTTGAGAAACAAGCACAACTCCATCTCTTTTCCCACTGCGGAGTATTATGGGATATCACAGGACACCATGACTATTTATTGTGATACCACGAGTGCAATACACATATCTCGTAATCCAGTCCATCATTCATTCACAAAGCACATTAGGATATGCGAGCACTTTATCCATGAGCTTGTAGAAGAGAAGGTCGTATCCTTGAGTTTTGTGTCTACTGACCTCCAGTTAACTGTCATTCTCACGAAGCCTTTAGATTCCCTTAGATTCGAGAGTATTATGAAGTCTTTAGGAAATCGCACAGTTGACTGACGGGTGGTCACCATGTCTAGAGTATGATGCATTTTTCATGTTCATATCATATGATTCATATTTATAGATTGTATCATTTGTATCATCATTTGTTTTTGGCTTTTATTTTTTTTAGAAATATTCAAAAAGATTTTCTTTTTATAAATTTTTTTGAAAAACACAAAAAGCGCTTTGTATTTTGTTTGCACCTTTTATGGATGAACATTTAAGATAGCCATAGTCACAACTTCATTCCATATTCCACGTGGCTGTTTGATAGTGATTTGAGATGCTCCATCTTTTCATCCATGTGCTTTGCATTGTTTGGAGTCATTGAGATGTGAATATTGATATCTTCTACATCTTTGGATCCTTATCTCCTTTGTTGAATCCATGCACGGTATTATTTAAGTATTGTACTTATCTATCACATATTGGCTTGAGTGTTTCCATCTCAATTCTGTCTATACAACGAACCAAATGCGAGAAAACTTGACAAGAAAGTAGAGCATGTAAAAATCGTTACAATAAGTTTGTGTGAATTTAAAAAATGGGGAAGGGCTGCAAAAGGTACTCATTTATCCTTTTCGACTAAGCCACCATTTAAATTGGATCTAAATAAAAATTTGGCAAAAACATAGGCCAAGGCCCAAAAAGGTTAAAAATAGCCCCAAAAAAAATTCAAAGGAAATAAAAAGAAAAATATGCCCAAAAGTGGACCAATAGGTTTTAGTTACATCACCTCAAAAGAAAAATAAAAAGCATTATTATTTATTGAGGGAGTTTGGATGGAATATTAAACAGGTTTGCATGTCCTTGAAAGTCATGAAAAGCATTACATATTTTTGGACATTATTGGTGTGGAAATCACTTTGAGCTTTGATTTGTTGATTTGATTGAATCAATTTCGTATAATTCCTCCATTTTTTTACACCTAAGGAAGCTATTGAGTTCATTCATTAGGAATATACAAAATTCATCGTGCACATATGTTATGGTTACATGTATTGATTTTCCAATTGAATTTGTTCACATCTCTACATTTACTCTATCACCCACTTGGTTATTTTCATGTTCTTTCATGGTGTGATTATTTGTTGTATATTTTGTGAGAAAAATTTTGAAAAATTTAAAAAGATAAAATTTTATTACCTTGTAACATTCTCCATTTGCACTACTTTATGTTCTTCATATTTGTCTATTTGGGGACATCATAAAAAGGGGGGGAACGAATTATGGAGGAAAATTTTTGTTTGATTTAATAATGATATGTTTGAAGATTACTTGATATCTATTTCTTCTTATCATTATATTTCAAACTGTTGCACACCATGGGTATTGTTTCTTGTCTCATGTGTGAGGTAGAAAATTAAGGTTTATTTTTGCACACCCTGATGATGACAAAGAGAGTGAGAAAAAGTTGAAGATTTGAAGATGTTGAAGTGTGTGAAGACATGTCATTTAGTATTTCCAGTTTTTGGTTTTAATAGGGATATTAAATTATATGTCATTTATTTTGATTTTGGGTAGCATAATTTGGATAGTTTTATGTATGTACCAGCATAAACATAGGGGGAGATTTGTAAGGACATGATTTCATAAATGCCCATTTAGAATCTAGGAAGTTTTCTGTATGTCCTAAATCACAGTTAGTATGTCTGATACCACTACATTCGGCATGTCAAGACATTCATCCATGAAGACCTCGACCTTGATCCGAAGTTATCATCCTCCCACTATCTTCATACGTGCGTAATGCATCATCACCGAGCATCATGCAATGTTCATCTTCAACATTCAACAATCCAACAACTCCACTCACATTAATGGTAAAATAATAAATTTGGATTTTTTAATGGTTACATAATTATTTGGGAATTTTTAGAAAATATTTTTTAAGGTTTCAAAATTTTTTCCTTCGTAGAAAGAGTTTTTTTTCAAAGTGTAGAGGCGAGAAAATTTTTGATGCTGAAGTCGTTCGAGCGACGGAGAAACATTATTCAAGAGACATGATATTGTCGCGCAAAGTCATTCAAGAGATAGGGTTTTCATTCGAGCGACAACCCTTTGTCGTTCGATCAATGTGCCGCCTCGATTTCTATATTAATAGCAGTGTTCATCATTCACATTTTTCAACTCCTTGGCACTCATGTTTCTGCAGAACTGGTGCACAAAATAGACTTTGTTTTTTCAAGGTTTTCATACCTTTTTTATTCACAAATCATTCCCAAACATATATGTGAATCTTTATGAACCCTAGATTAATTGTTCTACTTATTTGGGGTATTCTGGTGGAGAAGAAGGTTGTTCTCCATTGCTGACTTGGAGCTCTTAGGGAATCTCTTGCCGACGATGATGAACTGACGCTTGCGGATATTCATGTGTCACTGTATTTTGGTGTAATTGTATGCATTACAGATTATAGTGAAATAAAATGGTTTTTACCCTTTAGGGGATTTTTCCACATATTGTGATTGAGTGTGCATCCATAGTTTGAATTAATTTGTCTATCACAATTATTTGCAAGATATAGGATTTTTGGGATTAAAAACTGGAACTTAATTAAACAAGTTAATCATTGATTGGTGGTGTACTCTCAGCTTCGTTTAGTGTTTATACAACTGTACAAATGTTTGGGCCAAATCAACAATATGGTCGGCAGCAAGGTTGCTCTTGGTGAGAATATCATCTACATATACTTCCATGTTGTTGCCAATATGGTCTTTGAATACTTTATTTACCAACTTGTGATACGTTGCTCCCTCATTTTTTAGTCCAAAGGGCATAATGTTGTAGCAGTCTGTTCCTCGACTAGTGGTGAAGGATGTGTTCTCCTTATCCTCTGGCTTTATTTTAATCTGGTTGGAACCAGAATTAGCATCCGTAAAACTATGGGAATTCTTTATTGACCAATAATTTCTTTTACCAGTTTATTGATATGTAGTCTACACACATGCACCATTTATTTTTCTTCTTTTTGACCATCACCACATTAGCCAACCTGGTCGAATATTTGACATATTCTATAAACTGTTCTTTTTATAACTTTTCCACTTCCTATTGGATTGTCATATTCTTCTCAGGATTAAAAACTTTGTTCTTCTTCTTGATCGGCTTAGAGTCCTTGTTAATGTTGAGCTCGTGGCATATGAAGTTAGGATCAATCCTTGACATATCTCCATGTCTCCAGATAAACACATTATTCATCTCTCTAAGGAATGTAATCAATTCCTATTTGAGAGAAGGTGTTAATCTTGAACCAATTTGAGTGGTTCTCTCTGTCCTCTCATCATCAAGTATGATAATCTATGTTTCTTCCATAACATATCCCTTCACAAAATCTTCCTCCTCCTGAGGATCCAAAGTGTCAATATGATAAGTAGTAGCACCCTTTTTTATTTCCTATTGTTCGGACGAATTATAGTAGCATTCTTTAGCTTCAATCAAGTTTCCAATTACTAAATTGGTAGGTAACTTCATGCATTGATGCATGGTAGATGGCACTACCTCTAATTTCTTCATCCCCACTCTGTCAAGAATTATGTTGCAAGTTGAAGAGACATTTTTGTCTAGTATAAAAAAGTGAATTATTTCCTTTCTAATTTCTACCCAAGTGACGACCAACCTATCTAGCTTGATTGTTCCTAAGAGATACACCCTTTCTCCTGAGAACCCTATAGGAGGCATGTCATAATGTTCTAACTTACTATCTTGTAGCCCTAGGCAATGGAAAAGGTTATAAAACATGACGTCTGCAAAACTCCCACTATCGACTAGAATTCTTGCCACTCTACCATGGTGAACGCTTCAAGTGATGACTAATGGATCGTCATGAGGGTAAAGAACCCCGCTCAAATCATTTTTGGAAAAACCAATCACTAATTTGTCCTTGTTGACTTTCCTAAGTTGAGCATCATTTTTTTGGACATATCAGTCTGTTTGATAGTAGGGCATGATTTGGCTTCATTTAGGTATGCTTTCCTCTCGGCAAGTCCATCTCCTCCAACAGCATCTCTTCTTGCAATGACATGATAGCCAAAGGAAATCATCCCTACCTCTACTTATGGTTCATCAAATTTTTTCGATAGGCCAGGTTCATCCTCATAATTGTCCTTACGTGCCCTTTTTACATCATCTTTTCACCAGCCAGTGACCCAAATCCTCTTTTGGTATCTCGACTACCAGTTTTATTAACAAGTTTATCCAACTTTCCTCACCGAATAAGATTATCCACTTCATTATTATGGGCAATGTAATTATCAGTAGTGTGTCCATGATCTCTATGAAAATCAGATTAATTGGATATATCTCTCCTGTTGGGAGGCGACTTTAATTTTCTAGGACAATTTAAGTCTTTACTGCCTCTAATTTCCTCCAATATATGATGGACACCCTTGGTGAGAGGAGTATATTCATCGTACTTCTTGATCCTGTCAACCTTCTTGTCCTTGTGATCCATTTTTATCAAATTCTTTTGGCTTTTGGTTTTCACCTTCAAAATTTCCTTAGCAGCCATAGCTTCCTCGACATTCATGATCTTCCTAGCTTTAGCCATAAACTATGTCGCCATCAACTATGTCATTTTTTTGGTGCCAATGCATAGTAAAAATACTTGGCGAGTAGTCCACTCATTAGTGCTGCAATGATTATCTTTTCTTCATAATCAACCACCTCTCGTTTCTCGTTATTAAAGTGCGTGATGTACTCCTTGGTAGTTTCTCTAGGTTTATGGTGCACAGTTAAGAGATGAGTAACACTCTTGTTCATCTTAGACCCAAAGCAGAAGTTATTAATAAATAATTCGACCAATTGATGGAAATTACAAATTTTACCTCTAGAAAGATTGTTGTACCATATTTGGGCTGGACATGTGATGGAACTAGAGAAATCCCTACACTTCATCTCATTTGGGATAAAATAGATATCAACAGCAACCTGATACTTCTCAATATGGAGGACTATATTAGTCTTTCCATCATATTTGGCAACACAACTGATGCCTAAAATTTGGAATGCGTGGGGTAGTCCATAATAGTCTGGATAAAAGGTGATCCTTTGACAAAACTTCTTTGCAAAGGATTTTTTGTTTTGGTCATTTCCCCTAGTTGATCTTCTAGTCGCTGCATATATCCCTTCCAGTAATGTTCCTCCAACTTAGACTTGGCTAAAACAGTTTTTGTGGATTTATTGTGCACATGTTTTGAGCTTGGTTCCTGAGAAGTGTTCTCACCATGCATAGATCCCCTCATGCTAGCTCTAGATCTCATGGATTCATTTATGTGATTACGAGGACATTCTTGATCCCTATGATAACCCTTGGTTTCTCTGGGACCCAAATGATAAAAATCATACTCCATACTCAGCCGCTCTAACACACTTGGCCGCTCGTTGGAGAAAGATCGACCATTATAATAGTCAGTTGATGAAAATGATTATGTTGCTCAATTTAGGCATGATCTATCACGAGAAGACCCGGAGTCAAAAATCCTCTCATTCTTAGATGGCAAGGGTGGCATGTCATTCGTAAAATTGGAGGATTTGTCTTTCATCGTACGAACCGACTCCTGCATGACTTCTTGTTCCCTAGCCAAGTTATGCGAAATTCCCTAGAGATTTTCCAAACTAGGAGGAGCAGAGGGATTTGTGTTATTATCTTCATCCGCTAGGTTGCTTATTATGATATTAATCATTCTTCAATATAGAGAATGAACAAAAAAAACACAAGAGGTAGAGAACGATGACAAACTGTCATTCCCACAGACGACATCAATTTGTCGATATCTAAAACTGAAGTGGGTTCAATTTATAATAAAAGATAAAATAATACAATCAATCTAAACAAACACACAAGAGACAGAGGTTTTTTAAGTGGGTCATCTATAAAAAGTCTAGTCCACTGTTGGTACAATTTTTTATGGTTATAATAGCTTAGTTTGGTGTGTTTGTGATTGATTGAATCGTCCCCTTGAGCCAAGGGAGAATATTTATTTATAATGGTCCAGAACCCTAGATATGGAATGTATTTACATCTTCAGGCATTTATATATGTATACAATTAATGAGACCTTTGACATTCAGCGCTGGTTGCTATTCCATTTGAGTAACCTTTATTATTCTTGATGGTTCATATTCAGGGAGTTGGTCGGCCTCCCAACTAACTAAGTGTCTTTGATGCCGATCAAGATATCTAAATGGCCACGTAGGAGAACATGTGTCTATTTTTCATATGAGAGGAATTTTTACATATAACGATCACAATCACCTGCAAATTTAGACTCACGAACGTTTTCTTTCTTCTTTTTCTAATTTTGAGTATTTAAAACAATTGTTACTTCCTTAGATTTAATAGTTTTAGGGAACATATCAATCTATAATGTTTGAAGATCTCCTACAAGTTCTTCTAACCTAAGATTATCTACTATCCCTAATGAATTCATCACAATGATCTTAGGAATAAAACGAGCAGGGAGTCACCTCAAAATCTTTTTCATAACTCTCGTTTTAGGAATTTTCTCACCTAAATTAAAACTCGAATTAAAAATGTCCAATAAGCGCACGTAAAACTCATCGAATGACTCAGACTCTATCATAGTAATGGTCTCAAATTGTGTTGTCAAATTTAGAAGCTTTGACACTTTTACAATGTTGGTACCCTCATGAGTGAGAAGGAGGGTCCCATGATTCCTTTGATGTAGTGCACGTAATGATGCAATGGAAATCGCTAGGGGTGATGGCTCCAAAAATAGAACTAAGTCCACGAGAGTTAAAATTACTTCACTTAAATTCCTCATCATCCTAGATTTCTAGTAAGCATAATTGGTACCATCAAACATGGGAAATCGATTATACAAATTCTCCATTAAAATCCAATTTTTCAAATATTAACAATTTTTAAAAAAAAATGATATCAAAGAAAAATAATTTTGCAGAAAAATATTACATAGTAATTTTGTGCAGCAGATTGTGATACCAATTTGAGATAATTGATAATCAGTAAGAAAACTCTTTGAAAAATCAGGAGCACACGATAACTTGGTGCCACCCGCTCTGATATCAATTTAAGATTGCGCTATCGCGATCATAATGGAATATTCATATATTAAATATCCAAAGAAACATAATTCTAATTTTTATCTTTTTTACCCTAAGACATGCAGCTAGGTGATAAAATAGGTAAAGTAAAATATGCATTCAACAAAGGAAAATTTTGAGGAAAAAATATCTTGCGGGCAGAACCTTTATTCAGCACTTTTGAAATATTACAAGACAGTCGACTTACAAACTACTTGAAATCTGCCAGTATAACACGATAGTCTTTGCAAATATCTAAAGAATACCATTGGACTCCAAGAAGTCCATAGGAGGCCTTCCAGCCTCGGTATCCATCGATCGGTCTTTGTCTTCAATAATGATCCCCTCTAGAATAACAATGGTCAGTAGTGAAGATGATCTCTCCACAAGAGTAGTATATGCAAGGATGCAAAACTATTGGGTTTTAATTGATTCACACAAATATATTTTGGGAATGTGTTTTGTGAATCAAAAGAGTTTTCTGACTCAAAATATTGACATTTTTTGCAAAGGATATGCAAAAACAATGAAAATAATCACAAAACATGTATTTATAAGGCGGAAATTTTTTTTGAGGTGGTGACTCATTCAAACGAAAATGAGGCTCGTCTGATGAGAATAGCGGTTCGTTCTAATGAAAATGAATCTCATTCAAACAACTTTGCCATCTCGTTTAAATAGGGTCCAAACGATCTTCAAACGATGTCAAACAGTATGCCAATACGCCCTCGTTAGATGCTTGTTAGATAAATATATCAAATGACCATTGAATGACTTAGACATCCCATTCGAACGAGAATGCTTTCTCATCTGAACAAGGCATGCAAATATTGAATTTTTTAAAATAAAAAATTACCTGAATTTAAAAAAAAAATCCTATTTAAGTTTTAATAAAAAATAGAACATCCCAAAATAAATTTAATGAATAAATCTAAATTCCTAAAAATCTTTATACCTTCTTAAAGTTGAGTTTGTCTTAAATTTGGAAATGTTGGAGATTCGGTTCTTCGTTACGGCTCGAGTCAAATGGTAATGTAAGGCGCCAAAATCTATGTTAGCCTAAACTATGAGAAAATGATAGAAATTATGCTCTTACACAAATGTTACCCATGTTTTGGGGTACGGAGAAAGAAGACATGTACATGCAAATGCATGAATTCAATGAGATTTGCAGGACGATGAAATACCAACAACTCTCCGATGATGTTGTTAGACTGAAATTATTCCCATTATTGTTAAATGAGAAGGCAAAAATTTGGTTTCTATCACTTGAACCCCACTCCATCATTACCTGGGACCAAATGAGTTTAGAGTTTCTCCAAAAATTCTTCATAAACCAAAAGACGACGTCTATACGTCATGCCTTAAACACATTTAGCCAACGGGGGAGAATCACTTTTTATATGTTTATAATGGTTTAAGGACTTTCTATAGCAATGTCCACATTATGGGATCGGGTTAGGATGCGTAGTCCAATATTTTTACGAATGGTTTGACTTTAAAACCGAAGTGATTCAGGCATTAATGTGCAATGGTGACTTTATGAGGAAGAGTGCAACCGATGCCTAGAATTTTTAGAAGTCGTACTGAAAAAGTCCTAATATTGGGAACCTAATCAAGAATTTAGGTTGAGCCCGACCAATGTTGGTACCACATACCAAGTTGACTATATCTTTGGTGTGAGCGCTAAAATGCCCATCTTCTCCCGCTGTTTAAAAGCACTTGAAATGAGCAAAGTGGGAATCCATGTCGTACCGGTGGCTATCCATCACATAGCCACCTCCTGTGTCTATGATGTGACACATTCGATCATTTGGTCAACAATTGTCCCCCACTCCTATCTAGCAAGGCTTTGGCCGAGCAATTGAATGCCCTATAAGAAAATAGGCCAAGGTATGATCGGTATTCGAACTACTATAATCCAAGAAGGAAATACCACCCAATATTTTGTGGTCCAAGGATTAATACAAAGGAGAACAATCTTTCCCTAACCCACCCCTAGTTTTACAAGGATTCATCCCTCACCTACATATCCCACGCCTCAAATATTTAATCTCTCTATGATTCGTTAGCCTTGCTCGCCCAAAATGCACTCCAATCTAACAGTCGACACAACAAGTTTCGCATGCAAACACTCAGTCAATTTCCAAGCACGAAGTGAAAATAAGCCAATGTGACACCCCTACTATTTTAATCACAGGTGATCAATCCTTTATCAAAATACACGTTGGTCCCATTTGGTTCATTCTTAGCATCACTGCCGAATACATTATTAATTAATAATCACATATGTCAAATTTATCCGGTGTCAAATTTTATCTTTTCATTAACTCAACAACATGAGAAATAACATTAAATTAACCAAACCATCCACACATAAATATACTGAATAATCACACGACATATATATAAATTAATGACACCGAGAAAACCATCGATTCTCATATAATAAAACCCACTAATAAGTCCAACATAAAAACTGAGTCCACCAAAATAAATAAATAACTGAAATACTGAAATAGTCTGCAGGGAGACATGCCCAAATGAATACTGAATAAAATTCCTACTATGGACATCCCGATAAAGATGTGCACCCTTCCTCTCTTCTGCCTCCTGAAGGGGGACGGGGAAGGAAAGGGGATTGAAAGGTCTCACGCCCTTTCTTATGAGCCCTTTGGTTGTCATCAGTGTGGGGTAAATGTAAAGACATGGATTCCCCAGCCTAATTTACATGAAACAGGAAAAAGAACATGTTGCCACCTCCAGATATTGGCATCAAAGACAAAATGATGCATATGAAACTAATAGTTTAAAGGTTCGGGGGCTAAGTTACGTAATGGGAAAGTGTTAGGCACCCATCCTGCCCTTTCGGTCTCTCATGGGCTTATGTTATTATTTTACTTTATTTCTTCATAAAGTGTGTGTGGGTGTATATATAATGGAGATCGGAATCATTCAACTCATACCATGGAAAAGATAGAGTGAGGTCATCCATATGACTGTTCCTAAAATAATATATAGAAAATATGATTTATGTGTTTATCGTGATATTGATCATTATGATGAAACGTTAATATGTGTTGGATGAAAAGCTAACAAAAATATTATGTATACAAATACAATAATATGGAAATGGGGAATTTAGAAAAATTAGAAGGTTTAGAAAAGGTTGAAAATTATGAAGTTGGAAAATTGGAATAGAGTCTCGGGTTTTAATCTGAAACGTCTACGTATCCTATAAAGGCATCAAAGTCCATGAAGTTTTCATGAAGCATAAGGGTGGGGTTTATCCCACAGATTCGAACGGTATTTTATTATAGGTGTGGGTGTGGAAAATGTTTTTTAGATCTGAAAAAGTGTGGTGCATATTCTCGTTTGGAATTTATAGGGGTAACCCTCTTTTTGTTTTTTTTTTTTATAGAAAATAAATTATTTTCAATATACTAATAAAAATGTAAGATGTTAATGTATATTGAACTAAAGTAAGAACTAGATTATGAATATAATGTATTTAATGAAAAAATAAGAAATTTAAATGGAGATGAAAGGATTTGGACCATCTTTGAAGCTTGATCTTTGATCTTGGATGAACTCCTTTGAATGTGAGATGAAGATTGGGTGAGAGAGAATGTGATTTTTCCAAATTGGATATGAAAACAATGGGAATGTAAGCTTGAATGGAAATTCACATGGAGGAACTTCACTGATTTTGAGAGAATATTGTTGAGATCACTGATGTTGATGCATCTGAGGTGTGCTCTGGAAGTGAGGTCATGCCCTCTATTTATAGGGTAAGGGGTGGTGCCAACTGGCATGGACCTATCCCTATGAATTAACAGTGACCCTAGACACACTGTCGATAGGCAGGGAAATGGACTTGCCAATTGGCAGTCTCGTGCAGATTTTCTAGGAAAAATGGTCGTAGAACGTAATTCGTTGATCCAAATTGCAAATGGGGCATACCGTTAAAAAGATAATCCAGAGGCCTTAAAGAGTCCTTTAGACCTCCACTAGGTCTGAGAGTTGACTTTGGGTCAATTGTTGCTTGAAAGAGCACATCGGTCATTTGGACGGTAGATCGTCGGATGAAAATGGATCGTTCGTCCGCATGGTAAGTCAGAATCATGCATGGGGTGGACCGTTGGAAAGGTTAGGATATGTACTTTGAAATTCTAAAGAGTTTTACTTGTTTCAGAAAGTTGACCCGTCTAAACTGGGGCCCAAAAGTACCTGGTGACCTCTCAGAGTAAAAAAGATCGTTCATCCACACTGTAAGTCAGAATCGATCATAGGATGGACCACTGGAAAGGTTATGCAGTTCCCTTTGGAGTTTCATTTAGTATCATTAGATCTAAATAGTTTACCTTGGTTAAATGGATCCTCTGAGCACCTAGTGGCCACTAGATCAGTTTTCTGGGTAAAATATAGCGTTCGTCCGAATGGTTATACCGTTTAGCACATGGGGTGGACTGCTGGAAAGGGGTTTCAGATCCCTTCAAATATTAAATGAGTTTTTTCTATGAAGATAGAGTTAATCAAAGTTAAATGGGGACCAGGAGTTCCTGACGGCCTCAAGATCAGTATTCGGAGTATGACCTAGGGTTTGTAGTGAAAAAAGGAAGTACTAGGGACCAAAAGAGAGACTTAGGGAGTCCTAGAATGTGGTATCTATAGATCCCCTAGATGGGTGATCTTGGAACAAGTGAAAGCCATCATTATACACCACATGATGTTTAGGAGGTCGATGTTGAGGACCTAAGATATGAGTGACTGATCTAGAGGGTCGAGGTCGATTCTGAGGACCTAAGGAAATTCTAAGGATGGATGATTCTATAGGTCGAGGTCAATTCTAACCTAAAAGAGGTGATGACCGAAGGCTGATGTCAATTATGACCTAAAAGAGGTGACGATCGAGGGCCGAGGTCAACTCTGACCTAAAAAAGTTAATGTGTGAGGGATGAGGTCAATTCTGACCTAAAAGAGGTGACGAATGATAGCTAAGGTCAACTTTGACCTGAGAGAGGTGACGATCGAGAGTCGACGTCAATTTTGGCCTAAAAGAAGTAACGACCAAGGGCCAAGATCAATTATGACCTAAAGGAGGTGACAACCGAGGGCCGAGGTCAATTATGACTTAGAAAAGGCGACGATCGAGGGACGATGTTGATTCTGGCCTAAAAGGGGTGACGATCAAGGGCCGAGGTCAATTTTGACCTAAAAAAGATGACGATCGAGGCCGAGGTTAATTCTGACCTAAAATAGGTGACGATCCAGGGCTGAGGACAATTCTAACCTAAAAGAGGGTGACGACTAAGGGCTGAGGTCAATTCTGACCTAAAAGAGGTGACGACCCAACATCAAGGTCAATTATGACATAAAAGAGGTGATGACACAAGGCTGAGGTCAATTCTGACCTAAAAGAGGGTGATGACCTAGGGCCGAGGTCAATTTCGACCTAAAAGAGGTGACGATCGAGGGTCGAGGTCAATTCTGACCTAAAAGAGGTGACAAAGAGGGCCACGATAAATTCTGACTAGAAATAGGTGATAATCGAGGGTCGAGGTCAATTCTAACCTAAAAGAGGTGATGACCGAGGGTCGAGGTCAATTCTGACCTAAAAGAGGTGACGACCGGGGGCTGAGGTCAATTATAACCTAAAAGAGGTGAGATTAGGGGCCGAGATCAATGCTTACCTAAAAGAGGTGATGACCGAGGGCCAAGGTCAATTCTAACCTAAAAGAGGTGACTATCGAGGGTCGAGGTTAATTCTGACCTAAAAGAGGTGACGATCGGGGGCCGAGGTTAATTTTGACCTGAAAGAGTTGACGATGGGGGGCCGGGGTTAATTCTGACCCGAAAGAGGTGACAACCCAGGGATGAGGTCAATTCTGACCTTATAGAGATGATGATCAGGGTCCGAGGTCAATTCTAACCTAAAAGAGGTGACGATAGGGGGCTGAGGTCAATTCTGACCAGAAAGAGTTCACAACCTAGGGCCAAGATCCATTTTGACCAAAAAGAAGTGATGACCCGGGGTCGAGGTCAATTCTGACCTAAAAGAGATGATGACTAAGGACGAGGTCAATTACGTCCTAAAAGTGGTGACGACCAAGGACTGAGATCAATTTTGACCTAAAGCAGGTGACTAATATTGTTGGTAAAAGTCAATTTAAATTTTCTTTGGGAAATTTGGAGACTCCACTGGGGATATGTATCTTATGATTTCGTTGGGTGTTTTGAGGGAGCATCCAACATACAGGGATGATTGGGGGAATGTGCAAATGAAACATGTGTTAGCACATGAGTTTGGGTACTCCTTGTACCTTGAGGAGAGAGTAGTCCGACAGGTTATGGAGGATTAGGTTGTGGTTCCACCTACGAGGCCCCCAATGTATATGAGGCGAGTGCAGGGGCAATGGTGGGCAAGCCTTACTCGTCATATACTGACACGATGGCGGTGTATGCTTTTTTGGACTTCGTGTCTAGCAGGTTGATGTCTCTTAGCATATATCATGTGATGCCTCTCCCCCCATGCGGGTTCGAGTTAGCCTGTGGGATCTTCCCATAACGCGGGTGCTGCATCGACATTGGTGGTGATGAGGACCTCGAAGGTTCCTTTTATGCAGTCGGCCCCTCCCTCTTATAATATTCGATGGGCTGATGGAGGGTCGGTGCCTATGTTGCACCGTCCTAATGCGATGGATTCAGAGGAGCTAGGTTTGATGGAGGAGTTTCTCCAGCAATCGGTATACTTTCCATTTTTATGTCTTTTTGATTCCCTAATTTCTTTCTTTTCCTCTGACCGACTAATTTTCTCTTTCCAATTTTTTCTTGCAGCATATCCAAGTGTCAACCACCTGGCTGAAGGATGTTTGGGATTGGATAGCTTCAGCGATTGCCCACATTCACGTTGAGATTCTGGTTCCTTCTTGTCTGGTTCCATCTTCCTTATCTAAGGAAGGGTCTAGCTCGGGGAGTGGTGGTACGTCATCTCGTCATCGGGGGAAGAGAGCGCGCCACAGGGAAGGAGACTCCTATATAGAGAGAGAGAGAGAATAAGAAGAGAAACAAAAAGTGTGAGTGAGAGCGAGATTATAGCTAAAGGTAGGTGGGTGAGAGAGAGAGAGAGAGAGAGAGAGAGAGAGAGAGAATATTAGTGGATTCGGGCTGAATCCCATTGTATTTTCTTCATTTCTTGCAAAACCGATGTAACACGGCAACACCCATGCAAATAAAATGAAGTTTTTGTTAATTTTTTCTTTTAGTGACTTAATGCACATGCTCTTTTTACTTTGATGCTAAGACCATGAAAATAATTAAAAACAATAAAATCACAAGGATAAGGAAATTCATAACTCTTTAAATAATAAAAAATATTTTTATTGAGTTCTTTTTATTTGACAAAAAAGGAAAAAGTGAAATTTCTAAAATTTGGGGTTTGTCTGTCGGCATGACCCTTGTCATGCCTATTGGCATGTCAGTCCAGTCCAATCAATCCAAGGATTTTATTGTACTTTCTTCAATTTCTTGGTACTTGATGGGGCAAGTCTCCCTCTGGTTTCTGCAGGGTTCCTTCTCCTTGTTTGAGGGTTTTCAAGTATAAATAGGGGTGTGGGTGGATCATTTTCTTCACACCCCCACATTCATTCTCTTTTTCATTCTTCTTTGCTTACTTTCATAATAGCTCTCGCTGGTAGTGTTGAATTTTCTAACTAACACAAAGCTGTGGAAGCGATGTGGTCCTACAATGTGGACTATGATACCTTCAAAATGCGTCAAGTCTCCTTATGGCGCAACCGTCTCATAGAGTGGAACATGTTGATGGAAGCAGTGGAGTTCTGGTACTCCAAAGACCATGTTTTTTGTTTGAGGTTGGGCGATGTCTTTTCGACCTATGAAGAGTTTTCTACCCTATTAGGGATAAATTCCAACATTGTGACAGTTTTGAATTTTCCTGGTCCCCTAGGGAGTTGTTAGCGGGACTTTTCCATACATAGCCTTTGGCGGTTAGGTCATCGGTTACAAGAGGAATGATCTTTCTTCCAGCCGTGCTGCATTCTACGCATTTTCAGGATGTTGGTGATGTTGGCTATGCTTGAGCCGTCATCCTGGGCTTGGTTTCAAAAGTACTATTGGTGAGTAGGAAATTACTGGTGGACTCACAACTTGTAGCCATTGCTTCTTGGATATCGTACCGTCGTAATCCTATGGCAGTGATATTGGCAGAGAGTTTGAATGGTCTGGACGCTTGGAGGGAAGGTCGTTCTTACTTCTTGAGGTGTAGCCCGATAATATTGTTAATGTGGTTGTCGAAGAGGTTTCGTATGGCGGTCCCACTTGAGTGTACTTTGTTGGTTGTGCCAAACTTCTTTTTATGCTAATTTATCAATTTAGGTCTGGACATCGAGAGCTGGGAGAATTAGTTTGCTGACCCCGGGGCTCGAGGCTTGTGTTGGTCAGTCCCTTAGTGGGGAGGAGCTGCTGCACATTCTGAAATTGGGATAATACCAGTATGTTTAGTTGGTCGGCCTCAAGAAGGCCTCTTTTTACTTTCCCTAGCGTCTCTTGTGCCAATTTTTTTTAGGAACATGTTATGCCACTACAAACACTAGACTTCTTTCCTGTGGAGGATTTGATAGAGCGTATGCGCATGCAACTGGGCTCTGTATGGAAGAATCTACTATCGTCGACCCGTCCATCCCAGTCTATTGGAAGAGTCTAGAATATTTCACGGGACTACATGAAGTGTTGTGGAGAAAAATAGTTTCCAAGATGCTAGCTGTGGAGACTGGGCAAATGTGGTTTGCCATATTTAACACTATGGAGGGAGGTTTTGTGGTTTTCCCTAAGCAAGTTTGGGCTTATCATTCTATGGAGCATCTGCGGCACTCTATTTAGCTAAGGGAAGTTTGAAGACCCCAGGATTTGGGTGATGATGGGTTTGGTTCCTCTCATAGTTATGGGTAGGACCCTTTTTATTTATGAATCTTTTATAATGGGTGTTTGGTTCTGTGTTTAGGAATAATTTATAAATATTATTTCAGGTGTAGTGGGGCTTGTTTTTTTAGGAAGGTAGGAGTAGACCGATAAGAGAAGTCGTTTGACTCCCTATGGTGTTGTAATTGTACTGGAACTTCCCTAAAATGAAATAAAGAAATTTTTTATTATCCAGTTATGCCTATTGATTTGGTTTGCATTTGAATTATCTATACCAGTCTCTAAGGCATGCTAAATCCTTTTGTTCATGTATATGATAAAATGAACTGTCGTTCTTGGGTTGTGTGAAGAAGAAGGAGGTCATGCTCATCTGAAGCGTATGACTTGCCTACGTACCTTTGGGGGTTTTTATTTTTTTTAAATGCATTTTTGAAAGAAAAAAGTTTTTTAGAGGATTAGGCCCCACATAGTTCTGAGTAGAGGAAAATGAAGAATTTTTTTTTTGAGTAGAAGGGAGATGAGAAGAGTCGTAGCGCACTGATATTTTGAACTAGGGGTAAAATTTCTTGAGACTGTCCAGGTTGGATGAATGGTCCATCTCTTCTCCATCAAGGCCAATGATCATAGCGGCGTCACCTGATGGGATCTTCTTTACAATGTAGGAGTCGCTCCAATTCAGATTGAATTTCCCTCTGGGGTCCAAATGGGCTCTAAAATTTCTTTAAGGGCTAAGTCTCCTTCTTGGATACTAAGGTCCTTGACTTTCTTATTAGATGATCACATTATTCGGCGATGGTACCCTTGTATATGATATAGAGCTTTCAGTATCCTTTCATCTAAGAGTGATAGCTCATCAACACGGCTCTAATGCTAGTCTTCCTCAGTGAATTTCTTTCAAGCATGATACGCAGCGAAGGAATTTCCAGTTCCACGGGTAGGACTGCTTCCATGTCGTATACTATAGAGTAAGGGGTAGCCCCAATAGAGAGCGTAAGGGATCCGATCGACCCAATCTCGATAACTCTCGGTCATCTTACTAATGATGCCTTTGAGGTTATTATTAGGGGCTTTAACTGCGCCATTAGTTTAAGGTCCGTAGGAGGAACATTTGTGTCTCTGAATCCCATACTCGTCAATAATTTTCGTGACATATTCTTCAAAATGCAACACATTATCTGATACCAGCTCGTGCAGGACCCCATATCGGCAAATGACATTTTTCTTGATGAACATGGCCCCCTTTTTAGGATTTGGAACTATGTATGACTAGGTTTCGACTAATTTAGTGAAGTACTCAATGATAATTAGGATGAATTAATGCCCGTCGGATGCTTTGGGTGCAACCTTCCCTATGATGTCGATTCCTCAAGTGCAGAAGGGCCAGTGAGAAGTCATGTTGTATAATTCTCGTGAAGGAAAGTGCTGAAGGTTGGAAAATTATTAGCATTTAAGACATCACCGATCATAGGTGGTGCAATCTTTAACCATGGTAGTCCAATAGTAACCCTGTCGGATGATTTTCTTTGCAAGCATATGACCATTCATGTGGGATACGCACCACCGCTGTGGATTTTCTGCATCATCTTAGAATTGGGAGGGTTTGTCTTGCTTTTGGACTAGGAAATGGGCCATTATTATTCCTTAGGTCATGTCAATCATGGAGGTTATGGTGGCAAGGGCATCGGCTAGGTTCTTCTTTGCGCGGGACATGTAGTTGAAGGTGACATCTTAGAATTGGGAGGCTAGCTTTTTTAGGTGGGAATGAAAGGGTAAGATTTTCTCCTCCTTGACTTTCCATCTTTTGAGTACTTGACCGATGATGAGGTCTAAATCCCCATAGACATCTATGTATTGAATTCCTTTCTTGAGAGAAACTTCTAAGCCTACCGTGTATGCCTCATATTCAGTCATGTTGTTGGTGCAGGGAACTTCCAGCTTAATGGAAATGGAAATGTGATAATCATTAGGGACAATTAGGAGGATCTCAATCCCATACCCTTTCTTTTTCGTAGCACTATTGAAGTACATTTGCCAGCGGAGGTCTTATTGGGAGGTACAGATGATATCCTCATCCGAGAACTCAGAAATTCAGACATCGGCTTCTTCCATAGGGTAGTTAACAAAGTATTCAGAGATGGATCTTCCTTTCGTGGCTTTCTGCATGAAATATATAATATTAAACTCGACTAAAAGCATCAAACATCGGGCCATTCAGCTGAACAGGATAGGTTTTTTGAGTATGTAATTGATGGGATCCATTTGGGACAAAAGTTTTATGAGAAAGGAGAGCATGTAGTGTCATAGTTTTTGGGTGACCCAAGAAAGGGCAACATATACTTTTTCCAAGGCAGCGTACTTAACCTCATACCTGACCAATTTGCGACTGGTGTAGTAGATGGACCTCTCTTTGGGGGATTCTACAAGGTATTAGGCTAGCAAAGCCCCAACTGCAATGTTAGTTATGATTAGGTATAGGATTAGGGGAATACCAAGATACGATGGCATGAGTACCAGAGGTTAGGTTAGGTATTTCTTGATTCAGTTAAAGGCCTCTTGGCAAGCTTCGTTCCAAACCTTAGTGGAATCCTTTGAGAGGAGTTTGAATATGGGTTCATAATTGGCTGATGAACCGACTGATGTACTGTAATTTTCTAAGGAATCCCTGGACTTCCTTCTATGTTCAGGGTGGTGGCATCTCATGTATGGCTTTAAGCTTCGCAAGATGTGCTTCGATCCCTTTCTCATTAACCATGAATCCTAAGATCTTTCCTTTGGTAATGCTTAAGACACATTTTTGTGGGTTAATTCAGATACGATATAATCGTAGTCCCTCGAAGAATTTTTGTAGAGAGGGAACATGACCTTACCTAGTCTTAGACATGATAATTGTATCATCCACATCGACCTCAACTTCTTTATGTACCAGATCATGTAAGATGGTGTGGCCGCCTTTTGGTAGGTAACCCCTGCATTTTTTTAGACCAAATGGCATCACGATGTAACAGAAGGTTCCCCAAGGGGTGATGAATGTGATTTTATCTTGATGATCTGGGTGCATCTTGATCTGGTTATATCCGAAAAACCCATCAATGGATGACCTGAGAGTGTGACTGGTCATTTTGTCCACAATCATTTTGATCTTGGGTAGTGGGTAATCATCCTTCAGAGAGGCCTTATTCAAGTCTTGATAATCAATTCACATGAGAACTTTCCCTCTTAATTTTTTCACGCTCATGATCTTGGCTATCCATGTGGGATATTCAATCACAAATGAAACCAACGTTAAGTTGTTTGACCACTTCTTCCTTACCCCTAAGCGGCCATTCGGTGCAGAGCTTTCGCAATTTCTATTTGACCGATTTGCATTCTGGGAGGGTTAGAATTTTATTCTGAGTGATCTTGGGATTAATGCCGAGCATGTAATCATAGGACCATGCGAAGACATCAACAAATTCCTTCAGTAATTCTTTGAGTTACGCGCACTCATGCTCGTAAGGGGTGACCCTATCCTAATCTCACGCAGTTGGCTACTAGAACCGAGATTAATAACAATAGTTTCATCTTTATTAACTTGAACGTGATTATGTTTTTTGTTATTAACCTTATTTAGATCAATTAAAAATGTTCATTTGCAAAATCATCATCATCAAGAGTTTAATTAGAACCAAGATAATTAATATAAGGCACAGCAAGATACTCAAAATCTTCATTTATTTCATTATTAAGGAATACAACATTAAGAAACTCATTGAAGGAAGTCTTGATTACATCATAATAAGGAGGAACAACAAAAGAAGATGAAACGGGATAAACACCTGGGTTGGGTTATATTTCAGCGGGTGGAACTGGTATAATACGTCAGTTGAGGAGAGGTGTATCATCAGCTTTGATCAGGAGGGATGGATTCGATGATGTAGCCTCTGAGTGAATCATTCAAAGTGCCAGCCCTAGTCTCTGCAAATTGAATGAATACTTAGAGTCACTTCCCTCGGATTCTCTAGTATCGGCTATAGTCTTCTCAATGTGTGGTTACACATGATGCTAGGAACTTTTGGCCCATGAGTATCTGTCTTAGAAATAAATCTCCATTCTAGGTTTAATCTTCTTATCCACATGATCATACCACGATTCAAAAAAGTCGTAGAAGTGGAAAACTTCACCTTCTCAGATGAATCTTTTGTTCAAGGATTATCTAAACACAGTCTTGGCACTTTCTATCCTTTTCTTTAGTCGGATAATTCTGAGTTCTTCTACTGACGGTTGATAGCCCAAACCGCAAGGAGGAAAAATCTTTCTTCAGCACAATGGGTTCAGTAATCCCCTGATGTCTTCGTCCCATCCCCAGTCCGAGCATGAAGTGCATGTTTTTGAACATCTGGATCATATTGATATTGACATGAGGGTTATACTCCAGATAAATCTTATCTTTGAAGTTATCCCCTACTACGAGTAGAAGTGGTTCAAATCGAAAGCCATACAAAAGCATATCATTCACCCCGTGTTTTATCTCAAGTACTGGCTTACTGGTGCTTGCATTCTCGGCATTATCTCCATCCCCCAAGATAGTGATGACATGCCCACTAGTAAAGAAATTCAGTTTCTGATGTAGTGAAGAAGACATACCCTTGATACTATAGAGACACGATCATCCGACTAACAGATTGAAAAAAGTTGGAATGTCGATGACTTGGAATTCAACAATCAGATTCATAGGGTCAGCCCTTATTGTAAGTTTTATAGATCCCATCACTTCTCAGCGAGTATTATCGTAAGCACGTACAGTGACAGAGATTGGATCGAGGTCGCTCACCTTTAGTCCTAAACAATTGAGGGTCCTCAATGGGAAGACATTCATATATGATCCATTATTGATAAGAGAGAGGAGGACAGTCTTTTCCATGAAGTTGATAGAGATATTAAGAGCATAATTTTGGTTTGGCCTGATCTTAGGGATTTCTTCTTTAGAAAAGGAGAGAATTCTAATAAAGGTTAGGGATCTGACCAAATTCACTGCTTCTTCTAGCATAGTCGAGGAAGTAACTGTGGGTCTTATGAGTAGCATAACCAAGGCATTCCGGTGCAGTTGGGAAGACATAAAGAGTCTCCATAGAGTGATGTTAGCTTGGGTATTGTTCAACTAATCAAGGATTTTACTTTCCTTAAGGGTCATTTTGAGGATTGGAAGATTCTCAACACCTTTTCCTTTGTTATTTTTTTATAGTGGAAGATTTGGAACTTGGAAATGTCTTCCTGACCTGGCCATGTGGCTCATAAAAGAGGGGAAATATAAAAACCATATTTCCTCATCGATATTTGGTTATTCATCCACCTTTTTGATTTTTCCTAGCATCTCCTCAAATGATATCATCCCATATATGCTGATTATAGGGATAATCTTTTCTATACTTTACTCTTCATTTGAATCATCTAATTCGTCCCCCCATTCGGTGGCAACAACATCATCTTTCCATAAAAATTCAATAGACTCCACAACTTCAACGACTTCTTCATATAAGTCCTCTCATTCGACGGGAAGATGTAAATTTGAAGGGACCAGGCGCCTTTGTATCTTTAAAGTATCAAGTAGCTTGGACATACTACAAATATCACCGGTTTGTTCAAATAAGTCAGCCATGATCTGGACCACATCCTCTAGACTGACTTCATCGGTTGGTACCCCCAAATGGCCTGACTCTCGAGCCTATTTTTGAGCGTTTAAGAATATTGTACTGAATACTTAGCAGTCAATAGTCATCTGGTCGGGCAATTTCACCCCAACCTCTAGGAGTTGGTTTAATACTTCAGATAATTCCATATCTTTACATTCGGAATGAGTACGGATAACGATGAATGCTCTAGTAAGGAGTGATAAGGCATGACCGGCAAAGCTGGTAGGGCGTAGGATAAAATACAAGCACACTTAGAGAGGTTTGGGAGAGTATATGGGTATAATGGGTCATTTTCTTAGTATGATCTGGGTAAATGGGTTAAATTTTGGACCTTCTTCGAGGAAGATGGCATTTGTATAATTTGGGAGTGGATTAAGGGTAGTGTTTAGTTTAGGATTGCTTGGTGGGGTGATGGCACCCATGTCAATTGGGCCTAGGATCATATTTTGGAGCTGGAAACACTGGTCGGTGTATGGTCGACATTTTGATGAAAGTCACAACGGGCATCTGGTTTGAAATTTTTGGGAAGTGGGTTTTGTAATGGACGGGGGTCCAATAGCTTGATAAGGTTTTGGCTTAGACGGGCCTGGTAAACTTTGGAGAGGGGAGAGTGAATCTCGGTGTATTCCTTTCAGACTGGGTTAGGGCGACTTTCTAGTGCCCATAAAGTGGCAGGCTGAGAGATGTTGTTAATGGTTGAAACTGCTGTTTGGCTGGCTTCTCAAATTTTTTGGGAGTGAACTCCCCACATGCTTTCTTCGGTTTAACTTCTATCTTTGTAAGACCTTCTTTGATATCCACTTTTGCTTCCTAGAGGGCTCAGAAATGAGGGTAATACTATCCTCCCATCATCGCTTGAACATGGGGTAAGAAATACTTTTTCACTATGCTGACTTGCTCCTCTTTAGAAGACTGGTTGGTCATAATGGACGTTTTCTATCTCCACATTGCTATGATGTTACTGACTAATTCCCTGGGGTTCTATTGGGGCAACTCTAAATCACAGTGGGTAACCTCTAACTCTTCATTGTACTTGTACAGTGACATGAATTCGCGAGAAACATCCTCCCAACTGCGGATCCTGGACTCCTCTAGGGATAAGAACCAACGGAGAGCGCTGCCCTTCAAAGTTTGTTGGAGCATTTGGACCATTATTTCCTCTGAGGCATATAGGAGAGTCATGGCTCGGTGGTAATCGCGGAGATGGACAATTGGGGGTCCATTACCCCCTAATTACTCGATGTTGGGCATCTTAAACTTTTTCGATAACCTTGCTTTAGGATATGGAGACATATGGGTGTAGTCCACATAGTTTCCCAATATT
The DNA here is from genome assembly GCA_949130495.1 of Sambucus nigra. Classification (NCBI taxonomy): domain Eukaryota; kingdom Viridiplantae; phylum Streptophyta; class Magnoliopsida; order Dipsacales; family Adoxaceae; genus Sambucus; species Sambucus nigra. Next base: position 547,526,947 of record OX422212.1, on the reverse strand, counting down.
ATGACTTGGTCAAACTTCTTAGTCAACATCTAGAGGTCCTCCTTGACCTTGTTCAATTCTTCCTCCTTCGAATCAACAGTGACTGGTAAGTTAGCCCATGACTGGGTAATGATTCAACATATGGAGCTAGGCTGGCGACGAACCATTAGCAGGAGGAGCACGTGGACCATGATGATATTAATCGAGAACCCAAATAGGCTCGAGTGTGAACGGACCCATAGTGTGAGGGAAGAGGACCTCTGGCTCTTTAGGAATAGGGAACCAGTTTCGTTGAATCTCATGAACCTCAGTTCAAAGGTTATCAATATTGGAAGTGAGTTAGGCTAGGACTGTCATCAAATTCGGATGTACATTTTCTATTGGGTTTGTGTTATCCATGGAAAATGGGGGAATTCTAGACTCGAAGGAAGTAGTGAAGTAACTAACAGAGCTTTGGGGTGGTTAGACTGAAGACTGAAGCCAATAGGGATACAGGTCAAGGGTATGCAATTGACCTGAGAAGGAGAAAACATTCGATTTTTTTAAAGAGAGGAAGGAAAATTGTCATATTAGAAAAGGAAGGAAAATATTTCTGACATTTGTTGGAAAAGAGGGGGTAAAATGTTTTTGGGTAAAATGGAGGAAAAATACTTTTGGGTATAAGGAAGATGTTTTTGGTATTTATTGATTCCAATAAGATAACATACATGCTATCGGCATCAACAGTATTTTTGATAAATGAATAAGAAATGTTTTTAACACTTTTTGGAAAAGAAAGAAGGAAAAGACAAGAGACAGGTCTTAGCATGATTATTATTATGTTTATTATGTTCTCACTTGTATTATCTTTATTTAAATGCAAAAAGAGATTCTTGACGAAACCCGAGCCTGGGAAAATCGGGTTTGAAAAATATGTAAAAACATAGTTGGACTTGTTACCAGGCTCATGGGCAGGGTCCTATTTTAAAAATTGCTTGAAAATTTGGGCGGTATGCCGACCCTTCAATTCGACAGGGTTTCGGGTAAAATCTGACAAACTAAATATGAGTTCCCTAGATTTGACACCTATATGCGGGTATGTAGTTGTTGGGTTAATTGGAAAGGTTCCCCCCTTTGGCATGACTTCCACGATATACATCTTGCTTCTGAGGGAAATCGGTACGTGTGCACAAGTCATTTGATATACCTGAGTGTACGTGAATTGCCTCACTATATACCTCGTGGGGATAGTACATGTGAGCAAATTCATTATACTCGATGTACGTGAATGAGTTCCCTGCAATATACCTCATGTCATGACTTTGATCAAGCGGTACAATGCCAGGGGGAACCGTTCGATATACGTCGAAGGTACTTGGACAATGAAAGGTGAGAGTCATATCGCTTAGGCTAATTGTGACTTGCCAGACAAGCGCCCATCACGAAGTGACCCCCAGTTAAGGAACAAAATTTGGTCAAAAGCAATGCTCTTTGGTGATGTAGTGTGAAAAATATATAATTTTTATCAGTACATTATGGAGAGAGTATCTTTATTGATGAGCTTCATGCCAAGCAGGGGATAATGTACAAGTATAAAAAGTAAATCCATACAAAGCATGAATATGTAGGAGTGAGTGATGTATGAATATCTACAAGTAGTGTGTGGTAGTGAACCTAGGCATGCATCAACTACAAGTGGTGTGTGATAAGTGTGAGTGAGCATGGATATATACAAGTGTGATAAGTGGGTGTGTGGGTGTGTTAGTGACACAAAAGCATGGATTTCTAAGTGGTGTGTATAACATGTGGATATAAGTGATCTTAGGTGCATGTGGTGTGAAGTGTACACGTAGACCATCCATAAGTGAGTAGTGACATAAGAACGAGGTATATATGTATAAGAGATAATATAGGAGAAAAAGGGAACATACAGATAGGTTCATATGCACACAAGAAAAACAAAACACCCATGAAAATAGAGTCTAGCCCTCTTATGAAAAGTATTCCCCTACGGATTCGCCATTATAGCCATCCCTATCAAGATGCGCACCCTTCTCTTCTTCTGCCTCCAGAAGGGGTACGGGGAAGGAAGGGAGATAGAACGGTCTCACGCCCTTTATTAGGAACACTTCGACCATCGTCAGTGTGGGGTAAATGTAAAGAGATGGAGTCGCCAGCCTATTTTGCACAATACAGGCAAAAGAACATGTTACCGCCTTGAGAGATCGTCATCAAAGACAAACTGATGCATACGAAACCAATAGTTTTAAGGTTCGAAGCTAAGTTACGAAATGGGAAGGTGTTAGGCACCCATCCCGCCCTTTCGGTCTCTCATGGGCTTGTGTTATTGCTTTCCTTTATTTCTTCATAAAGAGTGTGTGTGTGTGTGTGTGTGCACGCGTGTGTGGGTAGATATAATGGAGATCATAATCATTAAACTCATACCATGGAAAAGATAGAGTGAGGTCATCCATAGGAATGTTCCCAAAATCATATATAGAAAATATGATTTATGCATTTATCGCGCTATTGATCGTTATGATGAAACGATAATATGTGTTCGATGAAATTCTAACAAACATAATATGTATACTACTACAAGAATATGAAAATGGGGGATTCAGAAAAATTGGAAGATTTAGAAAAAGTTAAAAATTAGGAAGTTGGAAAATTAGAATATTGGAAAATTGGACTCGAGTCTCGAGTTTTAATTTGAAAGGCCTATATAGCCTATAAAGATATCAAAGTACACATAATTCTCATGCAGTATAAGTGCGGGGTTTATCTTATAGATTCGAATGGGATTTTATTATAGGTGTGGGGGTGGAAAAATGTGTTTTAGTTTTAAAAAAGTGTGATGAATAATCCCGTTCGGAATTTATGGGTGTAACTCTTTTTTTATTTGTTTTGTTTTTTTTATAGAAAATAAAGTATGTGTAATGTACTAATAAAAATGTAAAATGTTAATGTGTATGAACTAAAGTAAGAACTAGATTATGGATCTAATGTATTTAATGCAAAAACACGAAATTTAAAGAGAGAGGGAAGGATTCAGACCTTCTTTGAAGCTTGATCTTTTATATTGAATGAACTCCTTTGAATGTGAGATGAAGATCGGATGAGAGAGAATGTAATTTTGCCAAATTGGCTATGAAAAGGATGGCAATGTAAGCTTGAATGGAAATTCACATGGAGGAACTTCACTGATTTTGAGAGAATGTTGCTGAGATCACTGATGCTGATGGATCTAAGGTGTGATCTTAAAATGAGGTCATAACCTCTATTTATATGGTAAGGGATGATGTTGATCGACATGGCCTTAGCCCTTATAATCAACAAATGACCCTAGAACCACTATCGATAGGTAGGGAAATGGACCTGCTAATTGGCAGTCTCGTGCAGATTTTCTAAAAAAATGGTCATAGAACGTAATCCGTTGATCTGAATCGCACACGGGGTATACTATTATAAATTTAATTCAGAGACCTTAAAGATTCCTTTGAACTTCTCCCACGTTCGGGAGATAACTTTGGGTCAAATGTGGCTCGAAAGTGCATGTTGGTCTTTTAGACGGGAGATCATCGTACGAAAATGAATCGTTCGTCCGCATGGTAAATCAGAATTGCGCACATGGTGGACTATTAGAAAGGTTAGGAGATGTAATTAAACATTCCAAAGAGTTTCACTCGGTTTCAAAAGTTGACCCTGGTCAACTGGGGGCCGAAAGCTCCTGGTGACCTCTCAGAGTTAAACAAATCGTTCGTCCGCATTGTAAGTTAGAATCGCGCAAGGGGAGGACCGTTGGAAAGGTATTCAGTGCCCTTAAGAGTTTTATTCAGTCTCATTTGAGATGAAGAGTTTACCTTGGTCAAATGAAGTGCGGGTACACCCGATGGCCTTCCGATCATTTTTCGCGAGAAAATGGATCTTTTGTTCAAACGGTTATGCCGTTTTGCACACGGAGTGGATCGTTGGAAAGGGGTTTCAGATCCCTTAGAAGATTCAATGAGCTTTTCCTATGAAGGTAGAGTTAATTGGATTCAAACGAATCCTAGGAGTGCCTTATGACCTCTAGATAAGTACTCAGAGTATGACCTAGGGTTCGTAGTGAAATGAAGAAGTACTAGGGACCAAAGGAGAGGCCTAATGGGTCCTAGGATGTGGTGTCTACATCTAAACTAGGAATAAAATGATAGATAGGTATATATCAAAGTCCTCCAAGCTTCCATATGTTATGACGCTATGCATCCCTAAATAGAATCCTCAAGCTGGGCGTCCTAGTGCCTGGACACATAAAATGATTTTGGAAAATATTTTGACACGAGTGAGAGCCATAGAAAATCTTTTGTAAATATTTAGCAAGAAATTAAAATGCAATAATTTAAATATACATGAAAACTTTTCATATTTAAAATGGTGTCACGCCCTCTTGAGATATAGCTCACCCCTCAACTAGTATGCATACCTAGCACTTGCCTGCTAACCCTTCTAGTTATTCTACCCCACCTAACTATCCTTCGTACACCCTTTGCATCTCACTACTCTAACCTGAGTATTCCTTACTTGATTTATAAGTTGTTCTACTCATTAACTTATTTAATCACTTTAACTTTTGTTATTTATATAACATTCACACTAGTTATATATGAAATACTAATTAATCATATAACGTTCAAACTAGTTATATCTATAAAAATACTTAATCATATAACTTTCACACTAGTTATATCCGAGGTAAAATTTAATCATATAACTTCCACTCTAGTTATATCTGAAATACAATCACACTTTATGTATTTATCCCGTATATAATTAATCAATCATATTATATACGTACTAGTATACTACAACATTCACACACATGTTGTGTATAATAACCATCATTCCCGAGTAATAACTTATTGGATGATGTCCCTAAAATTCTATTACTCCAGGTATACTCATCATACTCGGATACCATAAGACAGTTAACTCGCACTGAATTAGGTAATAAAATCGTAAATGTAGTGGAGGTGGTGATTGTTCCCTGAGAGTAAAATTGACTCATACCCGAAGCGTCTTACCTCGAAAAGAAATCACACAAATAAATATCGAGCGACATGACCTGTGGACTATACTCTCCCTGCATTCACTAGCCAATGGATTCACCCATATCGCGCAACCTCCTATGATAGCACTAGAGGGTTATGCATTTATATAAATACCTAACACCGATATTTATAAAGCACACAAGTATATATATATATATATATACACTATCACACATATCGTATATATGATATTTAATTAAATACAGATAACCCGTGCCTAACTCCCATAGCATTAGCCCATAATACTCGAGTCTATCTCCCGACTCTAAATTTATTTAAATTAACATCCCCTAAATAATTTACATAGCTTCACTTGCAAAAATACCCGGACTCACCTAATCGGCGTGTTCTTAAACAATTACGAACTTATTTCAAATAATTCGCTTATTGAATTTCTCACCAATTCTCATAATTATAATCTATCATGTAATTACCATAGTCTCACCCTACTACAATGCCTAGACTCACTCAATCGACCTGTATTTAAACCTTTACGAATTTATTTCACTCAATTCATTAATTATGTATCACACCTTTTTCTCACCTATCGAAACCCAATTATATCCACTCAAAATCACTAGGAAGTAGGCCCCATCTTTATTTTTTTTACTAAATAAATAAGACCAAAAAAATCACAAAGAAAATTTTGCATGCATAATTAAATAGGCAAGACTGCCCAAAATTACCGATCATCAATCGATCGATCAAATACCAATCTTCTTCATCGATCTGCTTTTCCACCATTTTTAAATCCCCCAAGATTTCAATCTCCAAAGAAGATCTCAATCAATTAATACCTCATGTTTATTACACCTATATACATGTTCTAACACCATTATATAACATCGATTATCACCGATTCTCATTAAAATTTCTAGGATTCACAAATTGGGTTTTTCTCATATTCATTCAATCACATATCATTTCGATTCCAGAAATCCGTATTCAATAACAATAACTACTAGATTTTAATTCCAAATTGTATCCCAGCATCATATGGATATATTCTCCCTTAATTAAACATCAATTTCACACTTAAATGTTGAAATCCCCAAAGTCCAGATTTAACATGTGTCACCCTCCAAAAAATGAATTTGTCAACACATACTATAATATGAACATGAAATTCTTCTATTTAAATCAAAAGTAAGTTAATTACTTGCCTTGTAGGATTCAGAGGGTATGATTTCACGTAAAAGATGACGAATCTGACAAGGCACACTCGAATCCCCCTTGAATTTGGTCTGCAAGGCCCTCTCTTTTTCTTCCTTCTCTCTTTTCTCAATTTCTAGGGTTTTCACTTTGAGTTATGGCTACCTATAATTCCATAACTTAGGCTTAATGCTCCAAATCCCTAAATTAGGCAAAGGGGTCAAGATCAAATGACCCGAACACCCCCGAGTGGGCTCGGTTATGATTAAAAAGGCCCTGGGACCCAATTACTACCCCCGGGTACACTATTCTGACTCTCGCGATCCATTCCGAATCAATCTTGGCCCCGAAATGGCCATCCAAGGCACTCTACAATAATTCCCCATCTTGACCCTATATAATTTACATCAACTCCCGACTGAGATAAAGCACTACCACATCACTATCACTCACTATGACGTAAAATTTATAATTCACTATTCACTTAGTAATTATATTCCATAAACATTAACCATTATCTCTCTCGATTAATATTTTAATAAACATATAATAATTAATTCAATTAAATTACGGCACACGTGTAATTTAAAAATACATGAATTAAATTAATTGTAAATGCTCAGAAATAAGGGGTGTTACATACTTCCCCCATTATAAAGGAATTTTGCCCTCAATATTAGGATGTACATACGGTGAGTAACCCTGGATATTGATCTCGCATATTCTCGTCCTCCTCCCACGTCGGGTCATTAACATTGTGGTGCCCCCCACTGGACTCAAACCAAGGGCACCACCTTAGACCGCTGCATACACTCACTACGATCAAGTAAAGCCACTGGTCTCTCCTTATATGAGATATGCGGATGTAAGTTGTTCTCCTCTGAAGGAACATGCCCATAAAGCTCTCTTTCTCCCCTGATACCTCTCCAGTGATGACACGTGGAACACATTGTTAATCCGTTGTAAGTGTAAAAGTACACCCGGTCTATATGCAACTGGTCCCACCCTCTCAATGCTCCTAAAGGGTCCCACATACCTCGACACTAGATTCCTTTTATTGCCGAACTTCATGACCCCCTTCATAGGTAGGTACTGATAAGCACCCAAAACTATACAATTTACACCCCAAATAGATGTACTTTAGTTGCTAATTCTCGACAATATGAATCTTATGTGCTTAAATGTTAATTATGCAAGTTTAATTGCAGTTGCGGTGTCAAAAGTTATATTTCAAGACAATTTGCAACAATATGGAGCTAATTACCAAATTCCCCGAGCCTAAACCTACCCTAAACTGTGTGTGTGTGTTGAGTTTGCGCCCTTTTAGCAATTTTTAGATTTTTAGTTTGGGTCATTTTAATTTTAGGATTATTTTAGAATTTTTAGGTTTTATTTTCTATTTTCCTATTTTATTAATATAATTTTATTTTATTTTGATTTTATTAAGTTTTTAGTTTTAGTTTTTATTTTTATTTTATTTTAGTCTTATTTTATTAAGATTGGTTTTTAGCAATTTAGTTTTATTAGATTTTGTTTTTTTTAGGACTTTAGTTTTTAAATTTAATAGATTTAAATTTTTATTTTTATTTTCATTTCATTTCTTTTTCTTTTTATTTTTATTTTTTATTGGGTCTTTATTTTATTTTAGAATGGAAATTTAATTTGTAGATTTTTAGTTTTTATAGTTTTATTTTATAAGTTAATTTGAGTGTTATTTTTAAGAGTTCAAATTAAACACACACACAAAGACACCCTATATCCACAAACATATCCTACACACACCCTACACTCACACCCACCTTATTCCCCTACACCATAAACCAGACAATCACTCCCATCCATCTTCTTCCCCAACAACTCACTCTCTCTCCTCTCTCCTCCATAACCAAACTACTCACCCTCTCTCACATCCATCATCATCCCAACACCACCCAACAAACCCTCATCTCTCTCTCATTACCCCTAACCACTTAACCCACATACACCTCCAACCTCCGCCGGCGTTCAACCCGGATACCCCCAACCGGACCTCCGATTCCGCCGGACCCCACCTGAAACCGCCCCTAACCCGGCACTGACCCCTGCCGCCGATGTCGAGTCCCCATCCTTATAACTCCGATGGCCGACATCCTTCACCCCCTGTTTCCCGGTGTCCTCTTCCCTACTGCCGGCCAGCCAACCCGCGGCGATCCTTACCTCACCCAGCCACCAGCAATGACCCCAGCCGAAACCCCATCGCCGGCGACCCTCATGCCACACCATCCACTGCATCCTAACCCCCATCTTCCATACCCAAATTCCATCCAAAGCCAACCAAACCCATTTTCATTTTCACCATTTCTCCAAAGCCACGACCTGCCATTTCCCAAAACCAACAAAACCCGTGTGCAACTTAATCCACTTAAACCCTTTTACCCAAAATGCCCCCAACTATATCTCTTAACCTCAATCCCAAAATTACCCCTCACCATATCAGATTTTTATTCCCATTCACATGACACACCCAAACCACATGCACCCCCTAGCCATTTACTCAATATACCCCTTATCTCCCATGCTCCATGTGCGTACTATAAATGAAGATGAAAACCTATTTTCAAAAAGATCTCAAAATTAGTTTTAAGCTTGGTGTGATAAAATTATCTCCACCCCTCTATGTTGAGTATTTGCATTTTTAGCAAATACCTCAATATAGAGGTGTGTAGTGAAAATTATCTCTAGGATAAATTTCATCCCACCCCTCTATTATGAATTTTTGCATTTTTAGCAATTAATTCAAAATAGATTGATGTAGTGAAATTTATCCCTTATGGGAGGTAAATTCTAACCCATTCGTTTATGTTGAGATTTTGCATTTTTAGCAATTATCTCAATATAAATTAATGATCTAGAATTTATTTCTTTGGGTGAGTTCTAATGTACAATTTTATAATGTTAGGATTTGCATTTTTAGCAAATCTCTTTTATTATTTAATTGTCCATTATGAATTCATCCACTATCCTTTTTATTTTTATTTTGTAATTTTTAGTTTAGATTCAATAAATACATGAGTGAGGAATTGTAATTCAGAGATTGATAATGCAATTGAAGATTTCATTTCAATTCAAGGCTTAAATGGGTTTGATCTATTCCTCTCTTTTACTTTTAGTTTAATCATCTCATCATTTCAATTGTTTATCTTATATTTTTGGATGATGATTATTGAGGGCTAATCTCCCATTTATGGAATAAAATTTTGAAGCCCTCATGAATCCAATTTAATTAGTTTACTTTTTAGCACAATTTTATTTACCTCATTTTTTTATTAGCTTTTACATCTTAGTAGTACTTTAAAAATTAGTATATAGTTAGTTAATTAGTATTTCCCTGAAAAATTCATAAAAAAACAGAAAAACTAAAAATAGAAAATATAATAAAATGCAAATGAATCTACATATATGTCCTCTCCAATTTTGTGTTTCACCCTTAGATTTGAATTGACTCCCTTACTTACCCTCTACACTAGTTTTGTTATAATTTTGTAGATTCAAGGGAATTGTTGATGGATAGAGAAGTTGCACAACGACAAATCTACATAAGAGGCAATTTTTTTCTAGTTATCAGGTACCCATAACAATCCCTAACCACTCATGTCAGACTACAAAACTTTGATTTACGATGACGTAACTCTCACTACGTTCCTGAACTGCACGAAAATGACACAGATGCACTCAATCCTGGCCGACGGACCATAAATCTTCTCAGGTTTAGAAGCTTACTGTTCTCCACTCTTAATCAATCGAAGGGTGGATGACAGGGTTTATGTATGAAGCCTCAAAAGGTGTCATGCAGATATTAACTGTTACAATATATCACGCGTAGCTCTATCGACGGTAATTAATACTCCTAATCCCCCAAAATATATAATATGTATTTCTTTCATTTTCCAACATCCTAGTCATCTCCCGTCTACCCATTGGCATACGAATGAAATGCCTAGATCAAAATGTAACTTCGTCCCTTTCGCCTCTTATCACATTCTATCAGAGGTGGAACAGAAGGTCCTCTTCCTAAATCACAATAATATTGAGCGACACCTTATTTCGGTCCATTTCGTCTCTATAATGAAATGTTTGGCATATAACCCAAGAGTATAAGCCACTCCAATTTAGTCACAATTATTCCATTCGGTCAATCCATTCCATAAACCCAAGGGAACTCCTGACCTCCCCCTGTATCCATTCCATCACTGTGACCATTAATCTTTTACAGAAATCCCGATTGGTAACCTCAGGCCAACATTTTTCCACCCGCGACTGGTGAACCTAGATATAACTTCACCACTTCTCGCTCAACACCAATCCCCATTCTCAACGTATCATGTGCTTGGACCGTCTTTTAACTCACCAAGGTTATGATAATTCTATTTGACATACACATAGTCTGACTGTCTCCTTTCTCAAACGAATTTCAATCCATCATGGCATTCCACTCATGTTTCTAATTGTTCCACAGGGAAACATTAAAAAAAATTATTTCCATATTCCTTCATCTTGAATGATTCAGAAAATCAAACTAAACACCCTATATCCCATACATCCCAGCATAATTATCACTCATACCTCACACATAACATACTTCTCTTAAGCTCAGCCCCACACTCTCGGCATGGTTATACAGTCAAGTTATACTCAGTTAACCTACTAAAATGGTTTAATTATCCTAGAGATTTCCCCATCCATTAACTGGTGGTGTAAGAGTTTCCCTAGTGCTTCCTACACAGAATTACCCGACTCTACTGGTCTTGGATCATATACTAGCTCTCAGCCCATGATTTAATCCACACACACATGTAGTAATTAAAATTCCATCATGTGACCTAGTGACCCACATTTCTCAACTCTTGACATCCACTAGGGTTCATGCATGGGATGTCTCGTACGCGAAATTCAAATAAGGAACCCTCACGATACACTACTTCCTAGTAGGGGTGGCCATAGGCCCGAGGCCCGCCAAGCCCGCCCAACCCGCCCAATAAAAAAATAGGGCTTGGGTAAGGTAAATAGGCCCGCAAAGCGGGCTTGGCAAAATTTTATAGGCCCGATTTTTTTTCGGGCGGGCTTGGGCATGAGTTCTTAAGCCCGATGAGGCCCGGCCCGGCCCGAGGCCCGAAATATATATATATATATATATATATATATATATATATATATATATATATATATATATATATATATATATATATGTGTGTGTGTGTGTGTGTGTGTGTGTGTGTGTGTTGGGGAGGGGGGGACTTCTATAAATATAAAAACGTATACCTAGTCTTTTCATGTAAAGTGAAAAACTTTATATATGGACTTTGTAATATATGGAGTTTAAAACAAATTTTTAATTAAAAAAATTAGTCTTTAAATAAAAAAATAGGTATTTTAATTTTAAAAAAAAATCTTTTAATTAACATAATAGGGCCCGATCGGGCGGGCCTGGGTAAAGAGCTTTCAAATCTGGGCGGGCTTGGGATTGCATAATAAGGCCCGATCTAGGCCCGAGCGGGCTTGGGATAGCACTTAATTTTTCAAGCCCGGCCCGAGCCCGACCGGGCCTGCCCAGGCCCGGCCCACGGCCACCCCTACTTCCTAGCATTGTCGGTCATTGAGTTTCATAGGTTCAAAGCACATAAGGAAGATACTTCAAATCCTATCCCTTGACACATAATTCAAATCGTCCACACTCATATCCCTCAAGTCATCATGCGATACGACGTTCTCACTATCATTGAGTTCTTAGCGCTTAAACAATAATGAGATAAATCTCTTCGCTAAACGATAAACTCAATATACCCTAAATCACATCAGTAAAAGTCCCTACACACCGAGATCAAATGTAACGAGACAACTATGATCCCCTAAATCTCCTTCATAAAATAACATAAATGCAAGCTCAGCTCTGTTTCAGGTGATACATCACTAAAATAACATACCCTGCCCTAGAACAGTGAACATGCTAGGTTTTTGTAACCACCCACCATCTCTCAACCCTCGTTAACCAGTCCATACTCGGTATAACATCATACTTGAATATCATCTATCAAAATGATCTAATCTACTAAAATATACCTTCTTAGTGTCCACACCCGCTCCCCTGCAGATGGAAGTAAAGAGAACCCCGCTACTCAACGGTAATTGTATGCAAACTATAGTACCATTAATGATACCTCTACTAAAACTCATTTCACACGTGCATCTAGTGTTAACACACTACTTTGAGTCGTCCTTGTCACACAAAGTAGGCCCCATTCATCTTGGGATAACACTCATACTTTCAATTACCATTCCTGGACATAACACTCTCGTCCCAACCGAACCAAAAACTTCTTATAATTGTTCCCTATATTGGGCATCCTGTTCCCGTCCCGTAACTCGCTACGGATAAGATTAACACATGTGCTCCTACTCTTCACATATAAGACACCTATCTGTCTCATTCCCCTTTCTTTGGCTCCACTGGCCATGTTGGGGTTGTCCTTCCCTTGGACCTGGTAGTCCTGGATCTAATTACTACCCACAATATTCCCTCAGCCATGTCGACCCTGTGGAACATACTGCTGGTTCTAATGGTCCCAGCTGGATCCACTGTGACTTGATAGGAATTTTATTAATCGAAATGATTTAAATAGGTCATCTACTGGGTATCCCCCTGTGGTGCCTCACTAGCACAGCTAAGTCCAATCTTGCCTTTCGACTCTCATGGATCCCTTATCATAGAAGCATTGATATAAACTTGTAAACATAAAACCCTGATGACATGGGCACTAGTTATCCTAGCCGAATTTTCCCATGCATGTTTGTTTATTCTACCCACGAGTCCATTTTATACTTACGGACCCTTTTTATTCTCCGTATCCACCTCATCGAATACGAAGTTTGCTAAACCAATCAATTCTCCTTCATGTCCGGCCACTGTCCTTCCCTTCTTAAACAAGAATTGAAAACTCCTTTGCCTTTTTATTTCAACAGCTGATGAGAGGATTCGTGGTTAAACTGCACCCCAAATCCCTCATTACAAATGATATCTCTCCATGGTTCTGGTGACTGACTCCCATTATGATGACTCTTCTCCTTTGAGCAAAAAAAATTCCCAAAATTTACTTCTGGGTGTCACTGCACTCCACCCCACACAATTTCCTTTGAAATATCTCCTTACATTTTCCTATCAAACTCCCTCTGTTTCTCGAACTCTTTCAGATGGCTCTTCAAAAGAGTCCATCCGACCCTCCCCTTTATCAGCTACTGTAGGTGAGTCTGAATTTGCACCACCGTCTTCTACGATGATGCTTGGGAAATCAACTACACCCTAGTGATTATCCTATCGTCATCTTTATGAAAATAATCCTGGTGATTTCTATCGTGATCACAATTCTTGAAATATTTTATGGCTTCTGCTGAGCCTCTCCTCCTGTAGTCCTTATAATTACCCTCACTGGTCGTCTTATATTATTCATTGCACGAAGCCACTCGAACTCGTCTATTAATTGCATTACTGTAATCAATAGTAGGAGAACATAATCTTCAAATACGTTAATATGAATGCAATAGTCTTAATAATAGGGCTCTATATCAAAGAACGCTACGCTGAAACGTAAAAAGCCGCACAGATCCTATATAGAAACTAAAACCTGATGCTCTGACACCATATGTGACACCCCAGCTATTTTAATCATGGGTAATAAATCCTTTATAAAAAATACACGTCGATCTCATTTGGTTCATTCTTAGCATCACTATCGAAAACATTATTAATTACTAATCACATATGCAATATTAAGCAGGCGCCAAATTTTATCTTTTCACTAACTCAACAACATGCGGAATAAAGTTAAATTAACCAAACCATCCACACACAAATATACTTAACAATCACTCGATGGATATATAAATGAATGATACCAAATAAAGCATCGGTTCTCAAATAATAAAATTCGCTAATAAGTACAACACAAAAATCGGGTCCACCAAAACGAATAAATAACTAAAATTTTGAAAGGTGACGTGCCCAAATGAATACTGAATAAAATTCCTACACTATGAATGAAATGATAAAAACATCTATTGCAAATTCCTGCAAGCTTTCACAATTTTTGCAGCCACGCATCCCTAAATATAATCCTCCTGCTGGGAGTCCTTGTGGCTGCAAACCTAAAATTATTTTGGAGAATATTTTGACCCGAGTAAGATTACAAGAAAACCTTTCAAAAATATTTAACAAGCAATTAAAATGAAATAATTTAAATATACATGAACACTTTCCATATTGAAACTGGTGCCGCACTCTCTTGAGATATAGCTCACCCCTCAACTAGTGTGTACGCCTAGTTCTTGCCAGCTAACACCTCTAGTTATGCTACCCCGCCTATTTATCCTTCGTACACACTTTCCATCTCACTACTCTAACTAAAGTATTCCTTACTTTATTTATAAATTGTTCTACTCATTAACTTATTTAATCATTTTAACTTTTGTTATTTATACAACATTCACACTGTTATATATGAAATACTATTTAATCATTCACATTATATATTCCTGTAAGAATACTTAATCATATAACGTTCACGATAGTTATATTTGAGGTACAATTTAATCATATAACTATCACTCTAGTTATATCTGAAATACAATCACACTTTATGTATTTATCCCGTATATAATTAATCACTCATATTATATACGTACTAGTATGATACAACATTCATAGACATGTCGCGTATAATTACCATCATTCTTGGGTAATAACTTACTCGATTCTTTCTCTAAAATGCTGCCACCCCATCCTACCCGGATACCATAAGACGGTTAACTCACACTAAATTAGGAAATAAAATTGTAGGCGTAGTAGAGGTGGTGATAATTCCCCAAGAGTGAAACCGAATCACACCCAAAACATCTTACCTCGAAATAAAACACGCAACTAAACACCAGATGCTATGACCTGGGGACTATACTCTCCCTGCATTCACTAGCCTGGGGATTCATTCACATCGCGCGACCTCCTATGATAGCACTATAGAGGTATATATTCATCTAAATAACTAACACCGATATTTATAAAGCACACAAGTATATATATACTATCACACATACCCCATATATGTAATTAAATTAAATCTGGTTAACTTGTGCCTAACTCTCGTAGCACTAACCCATAATACCCGAGTCTATCTCTCTACTTTAAATTTATTTAATTTCATATACCTTGAATAATTTACATAACTTCACTTGGTAAAATACCTAGACTCGCCTAATCGTCCCATACTTAAACATTTACGAATTTATTTCACTTAATTCATTTATTGAATTTCTCATCAATTCTCATCTTTATAATCCATCATGTAATTACTGTAGTCTCAACCTACTACAATATCCAGACTCACTCAATAGACTTGTATTTTAACCTTTATGAATTTATTTCACTTAATTCATTAATTATGTGTCACACCTTTTCTCACCTATCGAAATCAAATTATACCCACCCAAAATCACTAGGAAGTAGGTCCCCGTCTTTATTTTTGACGAAATAAATAATCCAACAACAAACCCCAAAGAAAATTTTGCAAATATAATTAAATAGGCAAAACTACCCAAAATTAAGGATCATCGATCGATCAATTTGATACCAGACTTTTTCCTCGTTCTGTTATTCCACCATTTTTTAATACCTGAGGTTTCAATCTCCAAATTAGACCTCAATAAATTAAAACTTCATGTTTATTACACCTATAAACATGTTCTAACACCATTATATAACATCAATTCTCATTAAAAAAATCAAGGTTCACGAATTGGGTATTTCTCATATTCGTTAAATCATATATTATTTCGATTCCAAAAATTCGAATTCAACAACAATATCTACTAGATTTATATTCTAAATCATATCCCAACATCCTATGATAGAATTTTCCCTTAATTAGACATCACCTTCACACTTATATCTTTAAATACCCAAAACCCAGATTTAACATGTGTCACCCTCCCAAAAACGAATTTGTCAACACATACTATAATATGAACATGTAATTCCGCTATTTAAATCAAAAGAAAGTTAATTACTTGCCTTATAGGATTTGTTGGGCCTAATTTCACGTAAAAGATGTTGAATCAGATAAGGCACAATCGAATCCTCCTTGAATTTGGTCTCCAATGTCTTTTCTTCTTCTTCCTTATCTCTTCTCCCAATTTCAAGGGTTTTCACAATGAGTTATGGATGCCTCTAATTCCATAACTTAAGTTTAATGCTCCAAATCTCGAAAATAGGCTAATGGGCCAAGACCAAATGACTCGAACACCCCCATGTGGGCTCGATTATGACTAAAAAAGTTCCAGGACCCAATTAATATCCCTAGGTACACTATTTTGACTATCTCGACCCATTCGACATCAACCGTCACCTTGAAATCGCCATTCGAGTTACTTTACAATAATTTCTCATCTCGACCCTACATAGTCTACGCCGAGTTACAATTGAGATAAAGTACTGTCACGCGACGTAAATTTTTAATTCTCTATTGACTTAGTAATTAAATTCTATAAATATTAACCATTATCTCTTTCGATTAATATCTTAATAAACACATAATAATTAATTCAATTAAATTACGACACACGTGTAATTAAAAATATCCGCATTAATTTAATTATAAATTCTCATAAATACGGGGTGTTACTGCCAACTATCTCAAAGCTTTAATGAGAGAGAGAAATGGAAGTTCTCGAGTCCAACCCAAAGGGTAAAATGTCTAGATACCAATATTTCATTCAAGATGTTACTAGTTAATCATAAACCCAAGAGACTTTCCAAGACATTATCACACTTAGGTCCAGCAAGGAAGTAGACACTAAGGTGCAAGAACCGATCAAAAACGAAACTGGAAAAATCAAAGAGAAGCAAGACCCCTCACTGAACCATGATAATTGTTAGTTTTAAGTCACTCCCCCCACCCAAGTCTTTTTGAGCCATCCATAGAGATCTATGTCTCTAATGCTCCATTTCCCCCAATGTTTTTAACCTCAAAAGAAAAAGGCACAAATGGACAAGATGTTGGAAGTTTTCAAACAAGTGAACGTTAATATCCCATTTCTTGACGTTATATAATAACTCCCATCCTACGCTAAATTTTAAAGGACCTTTGTACCTTCAAAAGCACCACCAACGTTCTAAAGAAATAATTTTTCACCGAGTAATCTAGCTCGATTACTTCACATAAAAAAACCCATCAAGTATAAGGATATCGGGACTCCGAAAATCTCTATCATGATAGGGGAACATCACTTTGCAAAAGCGCTCTTAGAATTAAGAACAAGTGTGAACCTTTTACCGTACATCGTGTATGAGAAACTAGGTTTGGGTGAGTAAAATCCGACTAAGATAACCTTGTCCTTAAACGACCGATCAATTAAGGTATCCATAGGTATTGTAGAGTATGTATTGATTAAAGTAGGTGCGTTTGTCTTTCCTATATACTTTATGGTCTTAGAAACATAATACATACTAAACTCATCCATGCAAATCCCGATCAACCATTTTTACCTACTTTTGACGTTGTCATTTGATGTCTGAGTGGTCAAGTGACCCTCTCATTTGGGAACATGACCATGGGTTATGATTTGTTCAATTTAGAGAAGCAATCAATCGAGGAGGGAGAAAATGAATTTAAGTATGTTCAGGTAGTTTACGATATCATTACCCCACTGGTTGGTGACACTATAGATTTAAATGCATGGCCACCCGAGTTATCTTTAGATTTGAGTCTCAAAGATTTTAAGGAAGCATTTGAGTCCGTTGTCAAAGATCTCACTATTAAAGTTCAATCCATCTTGCACTCATTTCTTTACTTAGAGGAGTACGATTAGGATGATAGGATATATCAATTCCTTCTCAGTGAACTAAAACCAAATGAGCCTTTCGCGAGTATGTCGACACATGATACTTTATCTATCAATGAAAAGATGGTTAAGAAAATAATTCGATCATTTCCACCGAGTGACGATTTATTTATCACGCCGCAGTGTCCTTTTCCAAAACGTTCACTCCTATTGTCAATTGAGTGTTTTGTGAAGATTGATGATGTGATTAAATTTTCATTTGATTTTGAGCCCGATATATTCCTTCTTGATTTTGAGGGGAAGTTAGGTTTAAAATATCATTCGGGTTTGGTTATGACATTTTCTTTGTGTCATATCTTAATTGTGCGTTACCATAATTTCACTCATTGCATTCATTACCTGCCTTCATATGTATACTTTGTCTATTGGGTTAACCCCCAGTTGTTCAGAATTTTGATTTATGATACAATGCACATAAGATTAGCTAGAAGTTGGTTACACAAGTGGAAATTCATAGGTAATATCATCCTTTTACTTATGTACTTCATTTTCTTTGTCCATATTTTTATTATGATCACAAATTGACGACACTATCAATTTAGGTTTGGGTAAGGATGGAAATTTAAAAATGTTAGAAAAATTTAAAATTTTTAAAAAATCCAAAAATATTTTCAGTATAATCAATTTTTCAAACGATTTTTCAATATAGAATTAATTCTTGGATCTCCCAACTTATAAATTTTACACATATTAGCCAAATAATATGATCGAAAATGAATATCGAGGAAAAAGTTAATATGCTTAATGAATAAATGCGGACATTAACCGGGTGAGATTCCATACCATTCATCTCTTCAAAGAGATTTAAATCAACCCGAGTTAAAAATAACTCAAAGTTTTCTTCAGTGCTAAATTTTTCGATCTCATATTCTTTATTTTTCTCGATTACTGAAAATAAAAGTCCAAAGTGCGAATATTAAGCACTAGAAATCTTAGTAACTCATCTTGAGACACAAATTAACTTAATGAAAATTCAGAAATGATATTATGCCATCATTTCGAAAGCCTAAAACTAAGCCTAAATCGACCATTTTATATTATTTCGTTACAAGCCCATTTCAGTTAAAAAGAAATATAACCATTCATTAAAAACTCTATTATCCTACTTAACTCCAACTGGGAGTTTCAAACCCCATAAAAAGAACCTACACCCATTACTCTTAGAATTTCGGGGTAAAAGTATGGTAGGAAAAGGCCAACAAAAAGTTTGCAAAATAATAATGCTTGAAAAGAAAAGAATCAAAAAAGAAAAGAAAGAAACAATGAAAAGATGAAATGAAAAATGAAAATAAATGTGAGTTTTAAAGGAAAAATAAAAAGAAAAATAGAAGTTGTAAAAGTGCTAAAGTCAAAATACCAAAAAAATCTCTATAGTCTCATAAATTTTGGACTTCGAAATTAAGTTTTTTGGGCCAAAACTCGAGCCTACAATACAACCGAAGAAAGTGTTAATCTATTGAAGTTAGTTATAGTGTGGATAGAAGATGAATAGGATTTATGTGGTGATTAAAAGTTTTAAAAAAGTAACCTATTTTTCGTTCTTGATATTATATTCATCCATTAAAGAAAAGTTTTCTTTTCAATTATGTAAATGTAAATTTTGTTCATTTTATTAATCTTTTATTGACATGTGCCGAGAGAAAATTACCACCTCCGAGTAATCGATTATGATTGCATCTCATGAGATTTTTAAAATAAAGATGAATTTTCGGATAAGACACGTAACGATCAAATCTTTGAAATTGATTATATTTGCTATGTACACACACAATAAGTTGAGATTGTGAAGTGAAGTTTTACTATATTTACGAAGTCTGCATCAGAGAGTTGGTTATATTATTTTTATGTCTTTTATATTGATTCAAGATTTTTAATTTTGTGGGTATATTCACTACAAATTCTCATGAAACAAAACTCGTCCACTAGGGCAACTTAGGGAGTTAAGGGCTTGTTGCACATGCTAACTGCAATCGTTATTCCTACAAGATAAGTTAGATTTTAAAATTCTAATTTTGCTCGAGGAATCGCAAAGTTTAGGATTGAGGACATTTGACGAGTTCCTGATTTTTTATTACTTATGCCCCAATCTAGGCCTTGTTAGGCCCATTGTGTAATAAATAACGAGCTTCTAGAGTCATTTTCATATTTAAAAAGAAGTAATGTAAGTTCGAAAGAGAATTCGAGTTAAAACACAATTTCAATAACACCGAGGGGATGAAACTATAATTTAATAAACTTTGTGGACCTAAAAATAATTTTTAAAAGTTTACATGGACAAAATAAAGTTTCCTTTGAAATTTGATTGAATTATGAGTTAAAGTGAGAAAAGTATATGAAGGTTGGGGACTAAAATGCGATTAAAGGGGTAATTCGATAATTTCATAAATTTTTATGACACTAAATTTGAATTAATTATTTTTATTTTTTATTTTTATAGGTACCCTGTGAGTTTGGACAACAAATGAGTTGATATGAAAAAATTGTAAGGATAAGTCGCGACATGACACGATTGATACAACTGTACTAAATGATTTTAAAATTGTTTGAGTATCCGTTGAGGCAGTATCATATATTTTTGAAAAGGACTTTAAAAGACTCATAACTTTAACATTTGGACAAAAATAAGATTTTTAATTTTGAGGGGTTAAAATGCGATTAAAATTGGTGTTGTGAATAGTGACGTGAATAATGACGAAAATTGGAGGCAATAATTAAAAACAAAAAAACTTCTATATTGTTTTCAACTCTTCTCAAAATCCCATTAGATAATTACTAACCCAATATAACCAACCAAATAGATTTTTATCCCAAACTAAATACCTCACATCATAGCCTATAAAAAGGACCCATGGGCTCACTTTTTCTCACACAATTTAAGGGACACAATTTTTAAGTAAAATTTTATTTTGTTAGTGAGGTAATTTATGTGCAAGTTTGAGAGGAAATTTTGTATTTGGATTCAAGATTTGGAACTCAAATTTGTAAGTTGATTATTAATGATAATTCTTATTTCATCTTGTAATTTATTTGTTTCAATTATGTTTCCTGCTTAAATTAATTGTACGTATTAGGTGAAGTTTGTTATTATTACTTAGTGTGTTTAATTATTTCTAATTCTGTTTAATTCTCTATGTTTTCAAAAATATTTTTAAAGTTTTGTATTCATAAAAATAGTCATGAGAGTGATATTTTAAACCTTCGTTTTTTATTTCAAAATTTATATTCTTTGATAATGTGTGCTTACATTTGATGGATTATACTTACATTAAGTCATTTGATAGTCTATGCTTATGTTTGACAAGTTATGCTTAGAAGTGAGTTTTAATTGTTTTTAGGGAATGAAAATTTATGTCAGCTAAAAGAGTTAAAATAAATATTTTTTTCACTTTATCGTTTCATATTCCGAAATTTACGCGATAAGAGTCGGTAATATTTTGAATTATGAAAAGGGAATGCGAATTAGACTAATTAATTACCAACAAGTGTGGATGGGTAATGGATTTAAAGTCCTAGTAATTTTTCCATACTTATTACATATCCTATTTTTACTTTCCATAGTTGCTTTAAATTTATTTCTTCTTTACGTACTATTTCTACACCCAAATTTAGTATAGTTGGAAAGTTAAAATTATTTTAAACATTAAAATTGGCAAATCTCTATGGTTTAGATACATACTTATGCTTGATATTCTATAATAACACTCCCACTTTTAGTAATTTTAATTTGACAACATTAATATACTTTTCTACCCTAAGTCATTCTCAAAGATTATGAACCCTTAATTATGTATTTTGCGGTTAATGAACTAGATTGCATCCAAAGCTGTACATAAAAAAATGGCCTACATCATAATGTTTAGGAGAAAACCTTTATACATGCAAATTATTAATAACTTCAAGAGAGAAATAATCTTTCATTTAAAATACGTTTAAGATTTATGAAATGATGTGTATTTAGGCATTTTTGGTTAACATATTCACTTAAGATCGATTACTAAATGGGTGTGAAATGAATTTTTTATAGCTATAGACACCCCATTCTGTTACCTCCTAAAGGTCCCTAGTACCTCCCTTCATCACTACAAACCCAGGTCATACCCCGAGTACTGACCTAGAAGCCACTAGGTGCTCCCGGGATCTGTTTGACCTAAGTCAAACTCTTCAGCTCAACCAAGGCTGAATGAATCTTCGAAGGTCACTTAAATTCCATTCCAACGGTCCATCTCGTGCACGATTTCGACTTACCATGCGAACGAACGATCCGTTTGGGTCCGAAACTTGATCTAGAGGCCACCGGGTGCTCCCGGGCTCTGTTTGACCTAAGTCAACTCTTCGGCTCAATCAAGACTGAATGAATCTTTGAAGGGAACTAAAATCCCTTTCTAACAGTCTATCCCGTACGTGATTCTGACTTACCATGCGGACGAACGATCCGTTTGACTCCAAGAGGTCACCGAATTCTTCCAGGGCCCGGTTGACCAAAGTCAACTCCCCAAACTGGGTCAAAATCTTTGGAATGTTGAAGTAAATCTCCTAACTTTTCCAACGGTCCGCCCCATGCACAATTCGAACTTACCATGCGGACGAACGGTCCGTTTGCGTCCTAATGATTCCCTGTCCAATGGACCGACAAACGCTTCCGAGCCATATTTGACCCAAAGTCAACTCTCGAACTCGGGAGAGGTCCAAAGTACTTTTAAATTTCTCTGAATTACCTTTCCAACAGTCTGCCCCGTGCGCGATTCGGACCAACGGTTTGCCCTCGGCAACTAATTTTTCGAAAAGTCCTGAAACACACTACCAAATGGCAGGTTCCAGACTCTGCCTATGGGAAGGTGCCGATAGGCAGGAACATGTCTATGTCGATCGGAAGTGACCTGGGCCTATAAAAGGAGGGCTTCACCTCATTTTCAAAGGGATCCCAGATCTCATAAAAATCGCTCTCAGCGAATCCCAAAACCTCTCTCGAAGACAACGCGATTTCAACATCCAAATCCCTTTCTAACTTCCCCTTTTCATCATCCTTTTCATCAAACTTGGTTAATTAGCCATTCTCCATCATCATCCAAGTGCAAGGTTTGCTTTCCAACATTCAAGATCAAGCTCAAGAACTTCAAAAAGGTCCAACTTTCTCAACTTTCTCCACAAATTCTCTTAAATTCGCAATAACTTATTTTATTATTTAGCACTTTTATTATCTCATCTCACACATCCTAATATACTTTTTATTTAGTATTATTGCACATTTCTTACTTTCATATAGATAAAACCCAAAAAAAACAAGAAAAAGAGGGTTTGCTCATAAATTCCAAATAGGGATTCTCATACTTTTCTCACCACTAAAACATTTTTTCTACACACACACACACTCACAAATAAGAGGTCCCCCATTTGGATTTATGGGATAAACACCACCCCTCGTTTTGTATGCGAACTACGTGGACTTTGATGCCTTTATAGGCTACGTAGGCATCTCAGATTAAAACCCGAGACTCGAGTCCTATTCTCACTTTCTCCCTCATTTTCTATCTTCTCTAAATCCAATTTTCTTATATTATATATACTTGTTCTTAGTGACGTATTACTCCATATGCGTTATCGTTCCATTATAACGATCAACATAAGGGTAATCACATAAATCTTATTTTTAATCTTATTTTTATACCTTCCTATAGATGCCTCTCTTTATCTCTTCCATGATACAAGTCGAGGATTCCTATCTCCACTATATATATACACATGCACACATATCACGGGGAAAATAAAAAAGGAAAATAGCAAACATCCATGAGAGACCGAAAGGGCGGAATGGGTGCCTAACACCTTCCCATTTCGTAACTTAGCCTCCGAACCCTTCTCGAATCATTTTGGTTTCATATGCACAAGTATGTCTTTGGATGTCGTCCTTCGAGATGTCTTCCCTTTTTTTCTTTTGTCTATTTTGAGTAAAACAGACTGGCACCTCTAAATCTTTCTACATTTTTTACACCTCATCTCAAACGATGTCGACCGAAGCGCTTCTGAGAGGGATAAGCGGGACTCGAGGATCCTCCTTCGCGCACTCGCCCGCGGTGAGGATCGGGGATGGCCATAGTGGCGAATCCGCTGGGTACTTGTATGTTTCGAGGGCTTAACTCTATTTACATGGATGTTATATTTGTTCATATTTCCCCTATATCTGCATGTTCCCCTTTTCCATGTGTATCCCATGCTTATGCTTCTGTTCACACACTTGTAGAAAATTCTCCATGTACAGTTCACACCATGTGCACCTAGGATCACATATATCCACACGTTGTACGAATCAACCATCCATACTTGGTGTACCTTTAGTACTTTTACTTTGCTCCCTATTTAGCATAATCAAGAAAAACATTCTCATCATAAGATACTAATAAGAGAATCATGCATGATTCACACGACATCACCAAAGAGCATTGTTATTGACCAAATTTTACCCAGTAACTGAAGGGTCACTTCGTGATGGGCGCTGGTCCGACAGGGCACAGTTAGCCTAAGCGATATGACTCTCACCTTCCATTGGCTAAGTACCTTCGACGTATATCGAACAGTTCCCCCGCATCGTACCGCTTGATCAAAGTCATGATGGGAGGTATATCATAGGGAATTCATTCACGTACACCGAGTATATCGAATTCGCTCTCATACGTACCATCCCCACGAGGTATATAGTGAGGCAATTCACGTACACTCAGGTATATCAAATGGCTTGCCCACATGTACCGATTGCCCGCAACAGTAAGACGTATATCATGGAAGTCACGCCAAAGGGGGGAACCTATTCCGATTCACCCAACCAACTACATACCCTCATATAGGTGTCAAACCAAGGACACGCACTTTAGATTGCTGATTTCTACCCAAAACTCTGTCGAAATTCCGGGTCGGCCCGCCGCACAAATTTTCGTGCATTTTTAAAATGAGACCCTATCTGTGAGCCTAGTTACAAGTCCATCCGTAGCTTCGCATATATTAAAAACCCCACTTTTCCAGGCTCGAGTCCCGTCTGGCATTGCATTTAGGAGAATTAAATACAAATGAGATCATAATAATCGTAATAATCATGCTGAGTTCCGTCTCCAAAAAAAATTATCCATTCTTTATCAAAAATCCAGAAATAGTTTCTTCCCTTTTTCTCAAAAATAAATCCCATTCTACGCCTTCTTAGGTCAATCACAAGCCCTTGGCCTAGCTCCCTATTGGCTTCGATCTTCAGTCAAATCACCCCGAAGTTTCATCCATTCCTTTACTACTTCTTCCGAGTCCGAAATCCATCCACTTTCTACGGAGAATATAGATCAAGTACCAGCCATACAGCCGAATCTGACGGCATTCCTAGCTCAGCTCGTGTACAAGATTGACAACCTCCAAACTGAGGTCCGAGAGATGCAAAAAAACCGGGTTTCTATTACTTAAGGGCCCGAGGCCCTATTCCCTCGTGCTATGGGCCCACCCGAGCCTATCTGGGTTCCCGAAGAATATCAGCACTCTCCACGTGCCCCTCCTATCAATGGGTCACCGCCTGCCTAGCTTCCAATGCCAAATATTGCCTAGCCTGTGGCTAACCTGCCTATGGTCACTGATCCAAAAGAGGAGGAGTTGAATAAAGTCAAAGAAGATCTCAAGATGCTCACCAAGAAATTCGACCAAGTCGGAATCTCAGGGAATTACATAGATTACACCCACATGTCTCCTTATCCTAAAGCGAGGTTACTCGGGAAGTTCAAGATGCCAAATATCGAGAAGTTAGGAGGGAGTGGACCCTCGATTGTTCATCTTCATAGTTATCATCATTCCATGACTCTACTAGGGGCTTCTGAAGAAGTGATGGCCCAATTGTTTTAGCAAACTTTGAAGGATAGTGCCCTCCGATGGTTTTTGTCTCTCGAGAAATCTAGAATTCATAGCTGGGAGAATGTAGCCCGAGAATTCATGTCGCAGTACAAATATAACGAAGAGCTTGAGGTCACCCATCATGATTTAGAGCTGCTCAAACAGAACTCTAGGGAATTAGTTTGTAACTTCATAACCCGGTGGAGGGACCAAGCAGCTACCATGACCAATCGGCCATCTGAGGAGGAACAGGTCAACATAGTGAAGAAGAACTTCTTACCCCATGTCTGAGCGATAATGGGAGGATAATACTATTCCCATATCCGAGCTCTCAGAGAAGTGGGAGTAGAAATCGAGGAAAGCCTTGTTAAAATAAAGGTTAAACCGAAGAAGGTGTCCGAACAGTTCACCCCTAGAATGTATGGCAAGTCTATCAGTGTTACAATCTCAACCATCAATAACATCTCTCAACTAACCACATCATGGGAACCAGAAAACCTCCCTGCCCCCATTCGAAGGGAATACACAGATCTCTATGCTCCCCTCTCCAAAGTTTACCAAGCCCTGTTAAGTCGAAACCTCATCAAACCCTTAGATCCTCGTCCATTGACAAATCCACTCCCAAGAAACTTCAAGGCCGATGCTCATTGTGCCTTTCACCAAACTGCTGGCCATACCACCGACCAATGCTTTCACCTATGAAACATAATCCAAGATATCATTGATCGGGTTACCATTGCCCCACTAGAAAATCCTAAGCCAAACACTACTCACAATCCACTCCCAAATCATGCCAATTCCATCTTCTTAGAAGAAAACCCAGATTTTGATCCCTCAACTCAAATCACACCCATATACTCTCCTCAACCTCTTTAAATTTTCCCATATTTCCTCCTACACCCTACTAGCCTCACTAATCAAGAACTGTCACTCCTTACCAGAGCATGCATCATTGTCCGTACTCATTTGAAAATGGAAATATGCAATTATCAGAGGTGTTAAACCAACTCCTAGAGTTCGGGCAGAAATTACCCTCACAGATGGTCATCGATTGCCAAAGATTCAGTACACTTTTCTTGAAAGAATGGAAATGGGCCCAAGATTCAGACAAGTGGGGGGTACCAATCGATGAAGTCAGCCTAGATGATATTGTCAAGATTATGGAAGAATTATTCGGGAAAACCAATAGAATTTCTAGTATCACCGGGTTACTTGATACTCTGAAGCTATAAGGACGCTTGGTCCCTTCAACCATACATATGCCCACAGAATGGGAAGACCTATATGAAGAAGTCGTTGAAGCTGTGTAATGCATTTACTTTACATGGAAAGATAGAATTATTGCCACCGGATAGGGGGAAGAATTCGAAGATTCGAGTGAAGAATAAGCTTCAGGAAGAACTGGACTAGTAGTCGACATATGTGGGATGATATCATTTGAAGAACTCCTCGGAGAAATAAACAGGGTGACAGAACAACCTGAGATTGACGAGGAAATAAGATTCATGTTCTTCCCTTTTTCAGTAAATCACATGACCAGATCAGGGAGACATTACCAGGTTCTAAGCTCACTACCAACAAATGACAAAGGGAAGGGCTTTGAAAACCTTCCTATGCTAGAGATGACCATCGAGGAGATCAAGATCTTCGATCAACTGAAGAAAACTCAAGCTAATATCACTCTATATCTTCCCAACTGCACATAAATGCTTTAATCAAGATGCTCACTGGAGCCACAATTCCTCCTTCTACCACACTAGAAGAAGCGGTAAATCTTGTCGGATCCTTGGCCTCTACCCGAATGCTATCATTTTCTAAAGAAGAAATCCCCAGAATTGGTCCAAATCACAATCACGAACTCAACATCTTCGTCAAAGTTATGGGGAAGGCCGTGCCACTCTCTCTTGTCGATAACGGATCCACCTTGAATGTCTACCCACTGAGAACCTTCAAGTGTTTAGGCCTGAATAAAAGAAACCTTGCTCCAACCTCCGCCGCTGTATGTGCCTACGATAATACTCGCTGAGAGGTGATGGGATCCATAAAACTTGTAATAAGGGTTGACCCTATAACCCCTGTCGTTGAATTCCAAGTCATAGACATCCCATCTTGTTTCAACCTGTTGCTCAGACGACCCTGGATCCACAGTATCAAGGGTGTGTCTTCCTCACTACATCAAAAATTAAAGTTCTTCGTCGACGGGCGAGTCATCACCATTTTGGGCGACAATGAAAACATCGAGGGTTCAAGCACCAGCAGTCCAATCCTTGAGATACAGTACGAGTAAAATGATATGCTACTATCAGGAATTCAGGTTGATCCACTCCTACTCCCGGCAGGGGACGATTTTAAAGAAAGGGTTTGTCCAGAATATGACCCTCATGGCAATGTCAATATGATTCAGATGTTCAGAGACATGCACTTCATGCCCGGACTAGGGCTAGGGCAAAGGAAGCAAGGGATACTTGAGCCCATCGAACTGAAGAAAGATTTCCCTCCTTGTGTCTTGGGGTATCAACCATCAGAACAAGTGCTCAGAATGATCCACCAGTCTCGACCAAAGAGAAGATTAGACTTCATCCAAACTATCCCAGGAGACTCCTTGAATGGATGATTAATCAAAGAAGGAGAAGACTTCCCCTTTTGCGGTTTTCCAAGACCATGGTACGACCACACAGTCAAGAAAATGAAGCTTGGAATGGAGATCTTTTTCCAAGATGGCTACCTATGGGATGAAAGTTTCCAACACCGAGCATAATCGCTCATCAAAGATATCTAAGAGACTGAGGAAAGTGATCCCGAAGATTCCTTCAACTTATAAACACTGGGACTGGCACTCTACATAGTTCATTCAGGCACTACATCAATGGATCCATCACATCTTATTAAAAGATGATGATACACCCCTCCTCAACTGGCATGCTGCGCCAGTTCTACCTCTTGAAATCCCCCCTAACCCCAATGTTTACCCTTTTTCTTCTTCTGTTGTCTATCCTTGTTCAAATGTAATCGAAACCTCTTTTGATAAGGTTCTCAATGTTGTTTTTCCTATCAATGAAATAAACAAAGATTTTGAGTATCTTACCGTGCCTTACATTAATTGTTCGGATTCTAATCAAACTTTTGATGATAATGATTTTGCAAATGAAAAATTCTTAACTGATCTAAATAAGGTTAATAATAAACAACATAATCGCGTTCACGTTAATGAAGAAGATACTGTTGTTATTAATCTCGGTTATAGTAGCCAACTGCGCGAGATTAGGATAGGGGCCACCCTTGACGAGCATGAGCGCGCATAACTTGAAGAATTGCTAAAGGAATTCGTGGATGTCTTCGCATGGTCCTATGATGATATGCCCGACATTGATCATGAAATAGCTCAGCACGAGATCCCCACTCTCCCAGATTATAAGCCGGTTAAACAAAAATTGAGAAATCTCCGCACCGAATGGTCGCTCAAGGTCAAAGAAGAGGTGGTCAAACAGTTGAACGTGGGCTTCATTCATATGATCGAATATCCCACATGGCTAGCCAATATAGTATCTGTGCCGAAATCAGGAGGGAAGGTTCGAATGTGTGTAGACTACCGAGATTTAAACAAATCTTCTCCAAAGGATGATTATCCGCTACCCAATATCAACATGATCGTGGACAACACAGCCAGTCATGCTCTCAAGTCATTCATCGACGGGTTTTCCGAATACAACCAAATCAAGATGCACCCAGACCACCAAGAAAAAACTGCATTCATCACCCCATGGGGAACCTTTTGCTACACCGTTATGCCATTTGGTCTCAAGAATTCCGGGGCCACCTACCAAAGGGATGCCACAACCATCCTGCATGATCTGATTCACTAAGAAGTCGAGGTTTATGTGGATGATATGATTATCAAGTCCAAAACTAGAGAAGGTCATGTTCTCGCTCCCCGTAAGTTCTTCGAACGACTGCGACGGTATAAAATGAGACTCAATCTATAGAAATATGTCTTCGGCGTTACCAAGGGAAAACTCTTAGGATTCATGGTCAGTGAGAAGGGGATAAAAGAAGATCCTGCAAAGTTGAAGGCCATACTTGAGATGCCACCACCCTCAACAGAGAAAGAAGTTCGAGGCTTTCTTGGGAAATTGCAATATTTCAGCCGGTTCATCATCCAGCTAACCTCCATCTATGAACCAATATTTAAGATCCTCCGAAAGGACTCAACCAAGGTTTGGAATGAGTCCTGCCAAGAATATTTTGACTGAATCAAACAATATTTGACCCAACCTCCAGTGCTCATGCCACCACAGCCTGGTCTCCCTTTGCTCATATACCTAACCATAATCGACACTGCAGCTGGGGCTTTGCTAGCCCAAAACCTTGAATACTCCCATAAAGAAAGATCCATCTATTACGCCAGTCGTAAATTGGTTGGGTACGAGGTCAACTACACAGCTTTGGAAAAGACACGTGCCGCACTTGTCTGGGTCACCCAAAAGTTACGACACTATAAGCTCACCTTCCCCATCAAACTTGTATCCCAAATGGATCCCATCAAATACCTACTTGAGAAACCCGCCTTATCCAGTCCAATGGCACGATGGTTGATGCTCCAAATCGAGTTCGATATCGTGTACGTCACGCAGAAAGCCATTAATGGAAAATCCATCTCTGACTACCTCGCTGTTTACCCCGTAGAAGAAGCAGATGTCTGGATCTCCGAATTCCCAGATGAAAATATCCTATGCACCGCTCAAGATAACCTTCGATGGAAAATGTTCTTTGATGGCACTGCCAACAAAAAGGAATATGGCGTTGGGATACTTCTGATCGCCCCTGATGACTCCTACACTCCCATCGCCATTAAATTGGATTTCCCTTGCACCAACAATATGACGGAATACAAGGCATGCAGAGTAGGCCTCAAAGTTTCTCTCAAGAAAGGTATTCAATACCTTGATGTCTATGGGGATTCTTCCCTCATCATCGATCAAGTGCTCAAAAAGTGGAAAGTCAAGGACGAAAATCTCCAACCCTTCCATGCCAACTTAGAAAAGTTAGCCTCCCAATTTTGAGATATCACCTTCCATTACCTACCTTGAGCAAATAATAACCTAGCCGATGCTCTCGCTACCTTGGCCTCCATGGTCGACATGCCCGAAGGAATAAAAATGACCCCCCTTCTTAGTTCAAAAGCAAGACAAACCAACCCACTGCTACCATATTGAGCTTGTCTCCACTGAAGATCCGGAACTAGCCTATTGCTGGTACTATGATATCTGGTGCCTCCTCAAATATGGTAGGTATCCTGAGGGTTCTAACAAGAAAGACCGAACGACCCTCCAAAGACTGGTCGCCCAGTACATCATCTGTCATAAATCTCTATTCAAGAGGAACTTCGATGGAACTCATCTACACTATATCTCATGGACTGAGATTGAGAAGATAATGTAAAATATCCACAATAGGTAATGCGGGCCCCACATGAATGATCACATGCTTGAAAAGAAGATCATATGTTTAGGCCTAGTAGTAGCCCTGGTGGTCTAGTAGTAGCAAGATGATTGGAAGTTATAGGGATTGGGCCGATCGGATCCCGTATGCCCTCTGGGGCTATCAAACCTCAATCCAAACCTCCACTAGGGCTACCCCTTACTCTCTAGTCTATGGCATGGAAGTTGTCCTACCTGTAGAGCTGGAAATACCCTCGCTACGCGTCATGCTCGAAAGCAAAGTTAGGGAAGAAGACTGGTGCCAAGGCCGTCTCGACGAACTGACCCTCGTAGATGAAAGGAGATTGAAATCTCTTTACCACATACAGGGGTACCATCACCGAATAGCGCGATCATTCAACAAGATATTCAAAGACCACGATATTCGGGAAGGGGATTTAGACCTCAAGGAGATAATAGAACCCATCTGGGACCCCAGAGGGAAATTCATTCCCAATTGGAGCGGCCCCTACATTGTGAAGAAAATATAATCCGGCGATGCCGCCATGCTCACTGACCTAGATGGGGAGGAGATGGCTTGTCCAGTCAACCTGGACCGTCTCAAGAAATTCTACCCCTAGTCTGGAATCTCAGCGCGCTACGACTCTTCTCCACTCCCTTTTATTCTAAAAAAAAACTCTCTTCATTTCCCTCTACCCAGAACTACGTGGGCCTGATCCTCTGCAAAAAAAAAAACAATTTCAAGAAAAATAAAGAATTTTTCAAAATCCCCAGAGGTAAGTAGGCAGCTCATACATCTTATAGGAGCATGGCCCATTCCTTTTCCACAAAATACTCTTCTTTTCTTATCTCCGAGAACAACAGTTCATTCTAACAAATACTTGAACAAAAGGATTATGTACACCTTAGCGATCGGTATAGATAATTCTAAATTACAAAATTCATCGAAAGGCACGTATGGATGATCAGAAACTTGCTTATTTCATTAATAAGAAATTACAACACAAATTACATAAGAAAAGGAATGAATAACTCCTTTCCCCCTACTGCCATAAAAAGCCAAATAAAATCCCCACTTATATTCCCTATTACACAAATAAACTCTCCAAGAGTCCTACCCACAGCTACCAGAGGAGACTTAACCCTCATCATCTACATCCTGGGGTCCCCAAATTTCCCCTTCCTGAACAGAGTGCCGCAAACACTCCATGGACCGATAAGCCTGAACCAGCTTCGAAAAAACCACAACACCCCCTTCCATGGTGTTAAATAAAACAAACCACCTTTTTTCAGTCTCCACTGCCAACATCTTGCTGACTACTCTCCTCCACAACCACTTCATATAATCCCTAGGGACATTCCAAACTCTCCCAACAGACTAAGAGGGACGGGTCGACGGATGCCGGTTCTCCCACAGCGATCCAAGCAACAGACACAGGCGCTCAGTCAAAATGTCTACCGGAAAGAAATTTAGTGTTCGAGATGGCACAACCTGTGCCCAGCCAAATTGGCACAGAAGCCGCCAAGGGAAATAAAAAGAGGTATGTCTGAGACCAATCAGCTGCACATATGAGTACTCTCCTAGCTCCAAGACAGGCAGCAACTACCCCCACCAAGGCATTGGCCAATCAGATTCCGAGCCCCATTCTCCACAAACCAGTTCTCCCAGCTCTCAATATCCAGGCCAACGCTGAAGAAGTAACACGAAAAGAAATTGGGTACAGCTGATAAAGGATACTCTGGAGGAGTCACCAGGCGGAGTCTTTCAGACAACCACATGAACAGCATCACGGGGCTACCCCTCAGATAGTCAGAACGACCTTCTCTCCAAGCATCCAGGCCATTCAGGGTCTCTGCCAGTATCACCGACCCAGGATTGCAACGGTATGATATCCATGAAGTAATGGATGCAAGTTGCGGGTCCACCAGTAGTTCCCCAGTCACCAGAAGCAATTTTGAAACTAGGCCCAGAGCAATGGCTCCAGTATAGCCAACATCACCTACTTCCCGCAAATGCACGAATTGCATCACCGCCGGGAGGGAGATCATTCCTCCAGCAACCAGTGATCTGGCCACCGAAGGAGAAATATGAAGAAGCTTGGCCAACAAATCCGTGGGAGAACGGGAAAATTCGGGCAAAGCCGCAGCAACACTGGGATTTATACCCAGCATGGAAGAAAATTCCTCGTAGGTAGGACAAACTTCATCCAACCCAAAGCGGAATACATAGTCTTCGAGGTAGAATTGTACCATCGCCATCAGCATGTTCCACTCAATAGGACGATTGCGCCAAAAGGAGACTCGACGCATGTTGAAAGCATCATAGTCGACATTATAAGAGAACATTGCTTCCAAGGCTTCGAGGTAGTTAGCAAACTCAATGCTACCAGGTAGAGCCATCTTGCAAGGCTAAGAGATAGTGGGAAACTAAGTAAGAACGTGAGGGTGCGATGAAAACACTCCACCCTTACCCCTTTTTATACTTGAGAACCCTCACAAGAGACATATTCCCTGCAGAAATTGAAGCTAATCCTACCCCATAAAATACAAAAGCCAGAAGAGGGTACCATTCAAAGCTTTGAATTGATGGAACTGGACTGAATTGCCGATAGGCAGGATAGGGTGCTTGTCGATCGACAATCCCCCATTTATAGAAATTTCCCTTTTTTCCTCTTTTATCAAATAAAAAAACTCAATAAAAATAAATTTATATTCTCAATATAATTTTAAAATCCCTTTTCCTCGTTATATAATTTCCCCTTTTAATTAAAAAACTTTCACTCAAAAATTCCAAAAATACTCCTTTTTACGGTCTCAGCAGCAAAGTAAAAAGTGCATGTGCATACATTCATTCATCATTAATAAAAGATAATAAAAAAACTCCATTGCATTGCATCTGTTTGTTTTCTATGTTACATCAATTTTTCAGGAAATAAAAAGAAAAAGTAAAAACAACGGGACTTAGCCCGAACCCACATTCTCACTCTCTCTCTCTCTCTCTCGCCTACCTTTCTCTCTAAGAGCTTCCACCCCTATGACGTGCTCTCTTTCCCCTACGGCGAGACGATGCACCACCACTACCTGAGCCAGAGTTTTCTCCAGACGAAGAAGATGGCACCAAGCAAGAAGGAACAGGAACCGCATCCTAAATATGGGAAGTCGCCGAAGATATCTAGTCTTTGATGTATCTTAGCCAAGTGGTCGACACTCGGACTTGTTGCAAGAAAAAGGCAAAATCAGTATCAAAGCAAAGATGAGCAAAACAGAAAAGAAAGAAAGAGAAGGATAGAAAATTATACCGCAGGTCGGAGGACCTCCTCTATCAAACCCAACTCCTCTGGATCCATCGCATGAGGACGATGCATCATAGGTACCATCCCTCCATCAGCCCACCGGATGTTATATGAAGGAGTATGCAACCGCACAAAAGGAACCTCAGAGGTCTCCGTCGTAGTTGGACTGCCGCCACTGTGAGAAGATCCCACCGCCTGACTCGAACCTGTAGGTGGAAAAGGCAGGGCATCATATATGTTGAGCGCCATCAACCAGCTCGTCACAAAGTCCATATAGTCATACAACGTAGCCGTATACGTGTGCAACAAGTAGGACTCGCCGATAATCACTGCGATCCTCGCATCCTCCGATAGCAGTCGCTCCTGCCTCATAGACATAGAAGGTTGCGCAGGTGGCACCACCACCTCCTCCTCAGCAATTTGGCGAACCATCCTCTCCCTGAGATACCAAGGATGGCCAAACTCATGCGCCAGTAAACGCCTCATTCGCGTGTCCACCCCGATCGTCCCCACATTCTGAATGGCTGTCCCCAGGGATAAAAGATCACCTGAAAATCTCCAAAAAGGCATAAATCAATACAAGATCAGAAGGCGCAAAAAACAAGACTGAAAATGGAAAGAGTCATACCCTACCACTGGTCAGGTCATTCAAGACTTGACGCATCGCCTCCAAAGAGAGAGATCCCTTCTACTGTCGATTGGCCTTACACCATCGATACAATCGGTAGAAGTCCACAACATTGTCATACTTCAGAGCGATCAGCGGGGTATTGCACCCAATCACCTCATAAAACCACGTTTGTCAAAGATAAGAATTCACAAACAAAAAGAGACACATAAGGAAAATGTGAATGCATGAAAGGAAAATGCGACTCCATGAAAAGAAATGTGCAAACTGTAGAATACCTTAAGAAGGTACGTGGCTCTAGTAAAGGTCTGTCGGCAGCACCGACTGAATGCATCCAGAGAAGAGTAAAGGGTCGCCAAAGTCATACTCCTCCAATCATAGAAAAAGATGTTCGAAAACATCCTTAAGTACGACAAGAACCATAAATGGACGACGTCGCCACTCGATGCCACCATGAAACCTCCCAACACCAGCAAAATAAATAACTGGGTCGTCTGCCTCACTTGCAGCCCATCCTCCACATCAATCACCCTGCCCAACAGAACATCCTTCAGTAGGGATAGCCGGATAGAATCCCCAGAAACTATCCTCCCTACATCACCAAGTGTCGCACGCACTGCCTCCGGTCTCACCCACAAAGAGCGATCCACCTCTATCTACTCTCCATCACAATCCAGCCCTAATAGCTACTGCATGTCTATGGGAGTCACAGTCATCTCCCCGAAGCCAAAATGGAAGGTGCGGGTAGTATCCCACCACCTCTCCCCCAAAGCACACAAGAACGCTGTCGAACGAGGCGTTTCATCCAGCGCAGATACCAACCTCCCAAAACTCGCTGATGATATCACCCAACGCACCACAGGTGGGAGATACTCCCAGACGTCCCTAAGCCCCGTCGTCCCGCGGGTGCACATGTTCTTCAAAGAAATATTAGACTGGAAAAAAGGAAAAATCTCATCAGATGTCAAGAAAGAAAGAAAAATCACCAAAAAGAAAGGAATGCCAAAGGTCGGGTTACTTACATAACTGTCAGGATTCACTCTCGAAAAGCGATGACACAACGTCTCCCGTAACAAAGTCCGCTCATCCGAAACAGGCTCAAACGCATCAAAGAAGTTCTCACTCCCTAAAGTAAAAGGCGCCCTGACCCTCCACTCCACATTCTCCCAATCATCAACAGTCAACCACTCCTTGTGGACTGCAGTGCTCACAAAAGCAGCCATTTATTGAAGATCGAAATGCTAGAAGGATTTGTAGAGAAATCGCAGAAAGAGAGAAAGAAAAGAGGTTATGAAAAAATGAAGGGATTCTCCCCCTTTATATAGGATGCCAAATGCTATGACGATCGGCACTTACCCCAACCATACCGATCGGCACTGACTCCTTACCTTCTCGAGGCAGTCCAAAAGTCTGTGCCACTGCCGAATGACACCCCTCATACCATGTCAACTGACACCCCCCTTAAATTTCGTATAAAAATTCCCAGAAAATACTAGAAAGCCCCGAAAAATCCTCGAAAAATTCCTAAAAATCCCAGGAAGGATTTAGAACATTTTCACCAGGAAAATTTCGCATTCCCTCAAGCGAAACCCCTCTTTCCCAGCGGAATCCTCAAAAACCAAGTGAATCTCCTCCCGGTAAAGCCTCTAAGGATCTCTAAGGATAGCCTGATCACTTCCCCAAAGGAGTTTTTATCGCACCAAAATTGGTTGTTCCCCCTGCGAGGCCTCCTAAAGAAGCTCCCTATCTCTGATCAAAATCACAAGGCACTTTCTCCAGTAGAATAAAAAATCCAATCTTTATCCACTCTTAGGTCATAATTGACCTCGGTCTTAGATCGTCACCTGAGTTAGGTCAGAATTAACCTCGGTCTGAGGTCGTCACCACTCATAGGTCAGAATTGACCTCGGTCTTAGATCGTCACCTGAGTTAGGTCAGAATTGACCTCGCTCCTCGATCGTCACTACTTTTAGGCCAGAATTGACCTCGGTCTTGGATCGTCACCTGAGTTAGGTCAGAATTGACCTTGGTCCTTGGTCGTCACCACTCTTAGGTAAGAATTAACCTCAATCTTGGATCGTCACCTGAGTTAGGTCAGAATTGACCGCAGTCCTTGGTCGTCACCACTCTTAGGTAAGAATTGACATCGGTCTTGAATCGTCACTTGAGTTAGGTCATAAATGGCCTCGATCCTCAGTCGTCACCACTCTTAGGTCAGAATTGACCTCGGTCTTGGATCGTCACCTAAGTTAGGTCAGAATTGACCTCGGTCCTCAGTCATCACCACTCTTAGGTCAGAATTGACCTCAATTATTATATCTTCACCCTAAGCCCGCAGAATTGTCTTTGACCTGCAGAATCGGTCACCCTCATCACCTAAGCCCGCAGATTTGGCTTTGACCACAAAATTGGTCATCCTCCAACATCACTTCAGGTCCTAAGAATAGAC
Organism: Sambucus nigra; assembly: GCA_949130495.1. Taxonomy (NCBI): domain Eukaryota; kingdom Viridiplantae; phylum Streptophyta; class Magnoliopsida; order Dipsacales; family Adoxaceae; genus Sambucus; species Sambucus nigra. The sequence continues at coordinate 547,489,163 of OX422212.1, read as the reverse complement.
CTAAACCTTTGATTATCATTCAAACCATCCCCAGCACACCCCTCAGGTCCTCAGAATTGGTCTCAACCCTTTGAATCGGTCATACTCCCTTAAAAGCATCATGAGGTGTATATTCGACGGTTATCATTTGTTCCAAACTCACCCGTCGAGGGGCTCTATAGACACCCCATTCTGTTACCCCATAAAGGTCCCTAGTACCTCCCTTCATCACTACAAACCCAGGTCATAACCCGAGTACTGACCTAGAAGCCAACGGGCGCTCCCGAGCTCTGTTTGACCTAAGTCAAACTCTTCATCTCGACCAAGGTTGAATGAATCTTCGAAGGGCACTAAAATCCCTTTTCCAATGATCCGTACCGTGCATAATTTCGACCTACCATGCAGACGAACAATCAGTTTGCATCTGAAACTTGATCCAGAGGCTACCGAGCGCTCCCAGGCTCTGTTTGACCTAAGTCAACTCTTTAGCTCGATCGATACTGAATGAATCCTCAAAGGGTAATGAAATCCATTTCCAACAGTCCATCCCGTGCGCGATTCTGACTTACCATGTGGACGAACGATCCATTTGACTCCAAGAGGTCACTAAATACTTTCAGGGCTCGGTTCACCAAAGTTACCTCCCCAAATCGGGTCAAACTCTTTGGAATGTCAAATTACATCTCCTAGACTTTCCAAAGGTTCGCCCCTTGCACGATTCGAACTTACCAGGCGGACAAACGGTCCGTTTGAGTCCGAACGATTCCCCGTCCAATGGACCGACAAATGCTTCCGAGCCATATTTGACCCAAGTCAGCTCCAGAACCCTGGAGAGGTCAAAAGGACTTTTAATGGTATCTAAATTATCTTTCCAATGGTCTACCCTGTGCACAATTCGGACCAGCGGTTTGCACTCGGTAGCCAATTTTTCGAAAAGGCCTGAAATACACTACCAAATGGCAGGTTCCAGACCCTGCCTTCGATAGGTAGGACCAGGTCTATGCCGATCGGTAGTGACCTGGGCCTATAAAAGGAGTCCTCCACCTTATTTGCAAAGGGATCCCAGATCTGATAAAAATCACTCTCAGCGAATCCCAAAACCTCTCTCGAAGACAGCGCGATTTCAACATCCAAATCCCTTTCTAACTTCCATTTCATCAAACTTGGTGAATTATCCATTCTCCATCATCATCCAAGTGCGAGGGCTGCTCTCCAACATTCAAGATCAAGATCAAGATCTTCAAAAAGGTCCAACTTTCTCAACTTTCTCTTCAAATTCTCTTAAATTTGCAATAACTTGTTCTATTATTTAGCACTTTTATTATCTCATATCACACATCCTAATATACTTTTTATTTAGTATTATTGCACATCTCTTACTTTCATATAAATAAAACTCAAAAAAAATAAGAAAAAGAGTGTTTGCTCATAAATTCCAAATAGGGATTCTCATACTTTTCTCACACTTTTCTCACCACTAAAACACTTTTTCTACACACACACACACACACTCACAAATAAGAGGTCCCCCATTTGGATTTATGGGATAAACCCCACCCCTCGTTTTGTATATGAACTACGTGGACTTTGATGCCTTTATAGGCTACGTAGGCGTCTCAAGGTAAAACCCGAGACTCGAGTCCTATTCTCACTCTCTCCCTTATTTTCTATCTTCTCTAAATCCAATTTTCTTATATTCTGTATACTTGTTCTTTGTGACGTATAACTCCATATGCATTATCGTTCCATTATAACGATCGACGTAAGGGTAATCGTGTAAATCTTATTTTCTAATATTATTTTTTTACCTTCCTACGGATGACTTGCTTTATCTCTTCAATGATACAAGTTGAGGATTCCTATCTCCACTATATATATACATATGCACACATATCACGGGAAAAATAAAAAAGGAAAATAGCAAACATCAATGAGAGACCGAAAGGGCGGAATGGGTGCCTAACACCTTCCCATTTCGTAACTTAACCTCCGAACCCTTCTCGAATCATTTTGGTTTCGTATGCACCAGTATGTATTTGGATCTCGTCCTTCGGGATGGCTTTCCTTTTTTTCTTTTGTCTGTTTTGAGTAAAATAGACTGGCGACTCTAAATCTCTTTACATTGTTTACACCTCATCTCAAATGATGCCGGCCAAAGCGCTCCCGAGAGGGACGCGCGGGACCCGAGGATCCTCCTTCACGCGCCCACCCGCGACGAGGATCGGGGATGACCACAATAACCTTCCAGTTGTATCCGGGTAATAATTACGCATCTCTTCTTCCTCATTAAATCTTTCCTCTCTATATTACTTTGTACAAAACTAAACATATATATAGAGAATCCTTCTTTCATTTTTCCAAATAAACCGTTAATATTTACCTCCACTGCTTATTTAAACTAGAATTTGTAATTCACATGTCAAGAAAGGAGAGAATAAAATTTCAAAATATACATGATCCAAATTAGTGAAAGTTATGATATCTATTATCTCATTTTCTCTTAAGTAATTTTATAATTAGGTAACACTATAGACTACCATTACTGTAGACACCTAAACTAATGAACTCATTTGCATTGTTGTATGGTACAAAAAGGGTTTTATTATTCAAATACCTTCTATATTTATGTATCACCCTACATACTATATTTAAAATTTGAAATATCTTTTAATAAAAAGATTGTAATGATAATTTTTTGATAGTTATATATAATCATTTAATCCTATTGAACATGGAGTGATTATATGTTTTGTCTCTATAATTCTTTCAAAATATGAAATTATGATAAGCATCGCATGAATCTTAAATACACCATAAATTAGTTTGTTCATGGTGATTGTTGAATTGTACTTACAATAAAGAGTTTAAAATTGAATGAGACATGGTCCATCTCAAGGTTGTGGATATAAGGTGGTTGTGGATGTTGATAGTAAGTTTAAATTGAAAGCATTACATTTTAATTTAGCAATTAAATTTAATTTGTTAATGTGATTTGGACTTAACGAGCTCATTTTAATATCTTCTTTAAATAATACTACAAACTGTCCGCGCATCGCGCGAGGTTAAAATCTAGTATATAGAAGTAATATACTCCTTATATCTAAAATCAATAGTCATGTATTCTTTTTCATCTCTCCCAAAGAAAGAACTTACTTTCTAAAAAGAAGACATGAAATTATGTGAGATTCCACTAACCAGCCCACTAATACCCCTAAGGGAGCAATGATCCAAATGTTTGTTTTCCATTAAAAGGTATATATGATGCTTAAGAAGATAAATTTGAAAAATAATAGTTATAAAAGAATCACTTTCTGACTTTCAGACAAGGACTCTTTATTTTGGATGAAAAGGGTGTAAAATAGTGTCATATTTCAACATATCGTGGGGTGTGGTAGGTCAACATCAAATAATGATACCCCAATTATGAGTTCTAAAAAATGACTATTAATTTGAGACTTAGTGAATATTTCTTTGTGAAAAATAATAAAAACTAAAAGAAGCCCACCGAAATAAATTTGAAAAGAAATTGAGGAGTAATATGAGATCATTTCCCTCTCCCCCCCCCCCCCCCCCCCCCCAATCACACAAACAAATAATATATATATATATATATATATAGAGAGAGAGAGAGAGAGAGAGTAATTCTCTTGTGCAAACAGTCCCGCTACTCTCTATCTCTCTCTCTCTCTCTCTCTCTTCTGGGCTCACTGTCAAGTGACACATGTCAAGTGTGCATGGTTAAAATAAGGGATAGTCCGCACAAGAGAAGTATTTTGTATATATATATATATATATATATATATATATATCCAACATACATAAAAAAGGACCAATTTTCTTTTAAAAGAGTAAAAAAATCATTTTGAACTGAGTTTTTTGGTAAAATAGTTAAACATTTCAACGAACCTAAAACAGTCAATCAACTCAAAATAATTTTTTTTGCTATTTAAAAAAAATTGATCAACTATATGTTAAAAAATCATGATAAAAACTAAAACATTTTTGACATTTTTTTTAAATAGTAAAAATCATTTTAGCTCATTATTTTTTGTAAGTTCGTCAAAAAGTTTAAATACTATATAAAATAAATTATCTTAAAATAATTATTTTTACTATTTTTAGAAAATGGTCCGTTTTTCGGTATGCTATTTAAGGTATGTTGGAGATCACTTACCATATATATATATATATATATATACACTAGCGAAATACCCGTGCCTAAAGGCATGGCGAATTTTTCTGAAGCAAATCATTGTAACACGGCAAAAAATTTCGAAGTACGTAATCATGAAACGACAAAAAAAATTAGGGTAGCCAAATATTTTTAGAACCCAAAAAAAAAATCAAAGAAAACACATTTTTTTAAAACATAACGGATTTAAAACAAATAAGCATTTCGAGGTACCCCTAAAAAATTACCCAAACAAAATTGCCTTTGTTTGTAACATATTTAAACCAAATAAGCATTTACTTTTAATAAATAATTATTTTTTAATTAAGCAACGTCACAAATTTACCAACACCCATTATATTAACAAACAACACAAACTATTCTATACCAACACACATTAAATTAAACAACCCGCATTAGGAAATCATTCAAACCAATTACAAATTATTTACCTTCTCGAGACAAATGTTTATGCTTAATTTTTTTTTCTCTGAACCATTGAAAGTAATGTATCAAACTCATCAGAACTCAAAATCATCTTCTTAAAAAAATATCCAGATAAAGCTGCGCTGAAACTTATACAACGCTAATGGAAAAATTTATCCACACATTTATTCAACTCGATCTTACCCCATGAAACTTTATCAGTATCACTATATTGGTATATAGTATTCGAAGATTACAATAAGCTTATCAAAATGTATAATGCCAAAAATAGAGATTTAAACTTTTTTCAAAATATGAATTTAGAGTTAGGCTCATAACTAATTTAAAACCAGTGAGCAAAGTAATTAAAAATGATTTATAATATTCTACACACACATGCAGTATCCAGGCATCCAAAATTATCTAGATGAACTTATCATAAACAACTATGTCCCATAAGAAACACCTTGGTTTGGGGGCTTCCGTATACAATACCCTTGGAAACTGCCTCTTTCGTCCACATCACATAACATGGACACGACACACCACAAAACCCTGCTTGGCCTTGGATCGGGTGACTCTAATAATAAAAGGAAGCTGAAGATTGCTTCCTCCATAGTTCGCCTCGCGTCATCAGATTTGATTGTTTCTTGGTTTGTTTTTATGTTTCTTTTGGTATGGTTTCAATCAGCAAAGAGAACATGGGTTTCGACAGAGAAGGTGTGGTAGTGGGGTTGCGATCGAAAAGTCGTTGATGGCTCTTTTGGGTAGGTGGAGGCAGCATTGGTGGTTCTGTTTCAGGGTACTGTGGTAGTTCTATTGCGGGGTAACGTTGGTGGTTCGGTTGTGAGGTAGTGATGATGCTGATGGATTTAGGTCAGTGAAGGAATTGATTCTAGAGGCTTAGTGTGGTGGTTCTCTTGGTGTTGGAAAACATAAATGAAAGAGAAGATGACAAAAAAAGAAGACAACAACAGAACATTATAGCTTGGAATATATAGAGTCAGATCTGCTAAAAGAATAATAAACACCATCGTGGTAGCCAACCATGTAGAGAATAAGGCTTTTCACAGCCAAGTCTGCCAAATGAAGTGCAGAGATATGCATTCTTAATTGTAATAAAATAAGGGTAAAAATGATTTAACTCCCAAAACCTTATTCGAATCATTGGTTTTAAAATGGAAAAGAGAGAGTACCTTCTTGAAGCATTCTCTATTTCAAAAAAAATTCAAAGTAGCATAAAGTTAATCTCATGCTAGCCCTGTAAAAAACAAATATTAGTTAGAAAAAGAAGCAAATGCACCGAGAGAAAAAGGTGAAGAGGGACTATGAAAAGACAGAAAGCTCATTTTCAAATTAAAGTGAGGATCCTTTTATGGAGCCCTGAATTGTATTTCTTCTTTGAGGGAATCCCAATATTTCAAATTAAAGTGAACGGGAGGGAGAGGAATAAGGGTGTTAGTGTTTAGTTATGACATGGCAGAAGTTATGACGTGGTATAATCTGAGATCATTGGATCTGAATTGATAAATCAATCACAATCCTTGATTTTTTAGAACAGTAAAACACCACCCTCTCATATATATATATACACACACACACAAACACACACTAGATGCTTGCCCATGCCTAAATGCACCGCCTAAAGGCATGAAGATGATTTTCCAAAGCATTAAATCATGTATAATTTAAGTCAATTGTTTTTTTATATATCACAAATAATTGCAAAAAATTTGAAATATTTAAGCATGGTTTTCTATGCTTATAGAACTATCCACCCTATTTAGGAAATAAAAAAAATACTCCAATAGCAATAGTAATAGTTCGTCCTACACCTTGTATAAACAACAACATTGATTAACTTAATTTGTGGCAATAACGCCAATACGTAACCTTAATTTTCTAAATGACACCAATACGTAACACCAATTTGTATAACGTGTGCCTAAAGGCACTATTGTAATTTTTCCTTCGGTTATATCATGTAAACATCACACTTCGTCTCCATTATCAGTGGTACTATCAAAATTTTCAATCTGGCATCTAAAACACAATCATTTTGAGCATGCGACGCCCCTCACCATCCTTTAAAAGTTAAAATAAGAAAAAATTAAATAGTAACTATGCATTAATAGACTCTATTATAAATGAATTTACCCAGTTATAAGGAGTTATCAGAGTCGGCGCTTATCTAAATATCATTAATAGTCTAGGTAAAATTCATTATAAATATTTAACATCCCAATATATACACTCGTAAGAGAACTTCACGTCTTTATTTCTTTTAGTACCTCCTTTACATATTCCTCCAACACCGAGATCAAACTTGAAATCACAACAAATTTTTAAATGCAGCAATGCAGTCTCAGATACATTACTAAATCGGGGGATGCAATGATATATGAAGGAATTATATATTTTTAATCTATAATTAATGTGTAATAGAAAGCCTGCCGTGTAATAGATAAATGTAAGGCAGGGAGAATGTTCCTTCAGAAATCTCCTCCATGGAAATAAAACGATAATTGCTTATAACACTAATTGTGTCTAGTTAAAATCAAAGAATATGATCCCCCGAAAGTCACTTTTTCACTAAAGAACCCTTATCTTAATATTGGCACAAATAAAAAAAATATCGTAAAGTATTGGAATGCGAGATATTTAACTACAACTATACAGTGGCAAGCGTCTTTTGAGTGTAAAAAGCACAATGATGGTTACTATAATAAGGATGTGTAAATGGTATTACACATATTTCAAAGCCACAACCATATAATATGCAGAGTATTATCATTACACCAAAAATAGCTATCTGGCACGGTTTTGAACTGTGCGCGAATCAGGTGTTCCAAAATGGTCATTATTCTAGCACAGTTTAAAAGAGTGTCAGATTTGGCCAAACAGGAACACTTCTAGCACACTTTTAAATCGTGCCATAATTTGATATTTCTGGTACACTTTTGGCATAGTTTATAACTGTGACAGATTGAGTAGATGTTGGTACACTTTTGGCACGTTCAAAACTGTGCCAAACTTTGATACACTTTTGGCACGGTTTTGAACTATGCCAAATTTTTGTATCAAAGAAAAAAATTAATTATTTGAAAACAAGAAAATTTTGCGAATCTCGCACGTTGTTGATAAACTGATGTTCATACAAATTTCAAAATATAATAAGTCATAATTGTTCACATGCCAAAAAATTATTGGGCAGAGCTTCCTCTATTTTTTGAACATTTTAAAACCTGTTAATATAAAACATGCATAATTTAAAGTTCGAACGGCCATAAAATATAACAATAAAATTATAAAAGCCCGCACCACCATAAAGTTAACAATGAAACTACAAAATCTCGCACCGCCATAACAAAAAAATAGAATCTTGAATATTAACGACATAAAATAAATAATCCCCCTGTTGCAAACTATTGACTTCTTCGTGTATTCCACATTGATAAAAGCTAACAATAAAATGTTATCTTGCAAAAAAAAAATTGTAAGGACACAAATTTTCAATTGAATCTTAATGTAGTGTTGACTCAATTTCGGACAAAAACATTTATGTCATAGGATAGTATTGAGTAAGTATCCTCCAAGCCTATGACATGAAAGAGTTGAAGACGTAGCGGCCAGGACTTATAAAGCTTTATATTTTTCGAGTTTCAAATGCCATGTTTCTACGTCATCAACATCATATTCCATAGTCTCCAAAAGGTATGAATGCATTTCTATATATGTATAGGGAGACTTGGAATAATTTTATAAAGGGTGTATTTTTATTTTAAACTAAGGTTTATTTTCAGAAGGTTTATTTAAAACTTTAAAATAAAGTTTCTGGGCTAAAATCAAAATTTTAAGCTTTTTGATTTTTCGTTCGAAATTGTTGTTCGAACGAGTTTTTCGTTCGAACTAGAATTTCGTTCGAACGAGGTTTTCCAAAGACTTGTCACTGGAACTTCGTTAGATAGTTCGTTCGAACGAAATGTCGTTCGAACGAGATTTCGACGGGAACGGTTTTTAGCAGTTTTTTGGCATTTTCTCACTACTCTTTCACATAATTTAATGACTTTGGGACTAGAATTTTTCAAAGAACTTTTTCCATCTCCTAGAGAGTTTTTGAGATCTCAATCCTTTCATAAAAATTTTCCATGGTTTTTGTTATTCAAATTGATTTATTCAAAGAACAAAACCAAGTTTTCACCCAATAAATAATGTTTTAATCTAAGTTTCTATCTATCTATATATATATATATATATATATATATATATATATATATATATATATATATATATATATATACATCTTGCTTGGAGAGTTTGTTTTGGCACCGGATTCATCTCTACCGTAAAAGAGATTTTGGGTTTGCTTCAACATTCCACAAAGAAGAAGCTTATTTTCTGTGACATACCGGCTTGGAGAAAGGCTCTTTGTTTGGGTGACGGTGACCAGAAAAAGTCCGATTGGTAGATTTTGAGATCGTGGTGGAGCTCTGTGGTTATTCGCTAGGCAGAGGTAGTTACAAGAAGAAGCGTAGGGGCTTGAAAGAGTCGAGTCGAGTACTGTAATTCATCTTACTTGTAATTGTAAATTCCGTACTTAGTGGATTTGCGGCTAGGGCCGTCCGAGGTTGTTTCCCGTTGTGGGTTTTTCTAAGTACATCGCGGCGTAGTGGTTATTTATTTATTTTATCTTTTGCATACTCACATTAGATGCATGCTTAGGTAAAAAGATAAAATTTGGTTTAAATCACTACTCATGTTTAATTTGGTGCTAAATTAATTTTGGTAAATGTTAATTTAATTCAAGCCGTATTTTATTGGATAAAATTTGGTTTGGCCTAATATGCAAAATTGAGTTATTTATTTGTTAGGCAAATTTTCTAGGACTTGGATTGAATTATATTGTTAAAGTGAAAAATTATTTTGTTGATTAATTTAATTTCACTTTGAACTTTGTTTAATTTTAATTTAGAAAGAAATGAAAAAATTAGTTAATTTGTTTAATTGAACCATCTCGCTTCCGCATCTTTAAAAAGGAAATTACTTTTTGTGTAAGATTTAAAAATTGGGGGCCTATTGTTCCAACAAGTGGTATTAGAGACGGAGCGCTGAGTTATCGCGTCAAAGATCCGTTTTTTGATTTTTATAATTTTTTTGCTCCTTGTATTTTTTAGGAGGTTCATTTTTGACTCACTCTCATTTTTGTTTGTATCTCTCGATGGGACGTCTTAATGATAATTTGTCCATTTCTAATGATAATGAAGTTTTTTCTATTCGAGAGGAATTTAATGGGCTTAATGAGTGTAATGAAAAAAAATAAGAGAATTAAATTTGAGATTTGCAAAAAAGACTTAAATTTCTTGAAAATGAAAATTCTTGTTTTAAAGCTAAAGTTGAATTTTTGCAAACCTCGCTATCTCAAAAATATATTTTTCGTGAAAAGTTCATGGACATAAATTACAATTTTAATATTTTAGAAAAGTCCAAGAAAGAGAGTGATTGTCGAGAAAAGACTCTTAGGGACATATTTGCTCACATTGAGGGGGAGCATGATAACTTTCTAGGACTTATAGAAAATATAAAGAAGGAGTTCCGTAAAATTGAGGAGTCTAATTTCTTACTTGAGTCCAAAATTTTAAAAATAAAAAATAACTTACAAGACTCGAATAGTAGTTATAATGGTTCTAGCTCATCTTGTTCAAATATTTTCGCTGTTGAAGCTAAGACCTTTATTTATTTTAGAGGGTCAACTTTATCCAAAGACTTTAGAAAAGGTCACACCTTAGGTAACATTCCTCGTGTTTACATGCTTGCTTTGTGGTAGGAAAGGTCACCTTAGGTCATTTTGTTTTGATCTTAAAAGAAGCTCTAAGAAGTCTATGTCTATCATTTCATTAGTTCCCAAATCACATCATTTTAAATATACATATATATGGGTTAGAAAATCATTTTTAGACGCGCTAGATATTAGATTTGTTGATTCTCATTTGCTTTCACATGAAACCTCCCTTGCTAAATTTAAAGGTTGAATGTGTTAGTTTTGTTAGCATACTCTAGCTTTTGTACTTCATATTATATATCATTGCTATGTGTATGCATGTTTAGTCATTTTCTAGTCATTGCTTTATTTCATATCTAATGCTAGAAATCATGACTTGTTTATCTTTTGTATTATATTTCTTGTGATTTGGATTATATATAAAATACAAAAAGTTTTTTGTTTATCATTTGTGTTTCACCTTTGAGTTATCTAGGCCTAATGAAAAATACAAATGATTTTTGTTTGTCTTTTGAGTAAATATTTTTATTTTTGTTTAAAAATTGAAAAACTCAAAAAGATTTTATTTTATGTGTATTTTGGTTTTACACACTTTTTGTGGAATATGTTTGTGTTTGAATCCTCATTTCGCTTCCATGTGACTAGAACTTTTGGTTAGAATTTTAATCCTTAAAATGTTCTTTATCATCATGCTTACATGGAGTAGCTTAAGTTTGACTTGCTTAATGGATTCACTGTTATATGCCTTTACACACATGAACGAGCTTTTTGAACCTTAACTTCACATGTTATATTTGAGCTTTGTGAGGTGTTCTCCTACCAATCTAGTCATCTACATACTATGACCTAGAAGGACTAGTGCATGTCAAAATTCGTTGCACGTGAGATTTGTGAGATATAAAAGATAATATGTATAAATGTTCACGGGAAGGGCTCCGGAAGGAAAAATATTATTCTTTGCGAGTAAGCCACCGTTTGGATTGGACCTAAAAGAAATACGTGGTCCAAAGGCCTAAAAGAAAATATGGCATTAAAAGAAAATTAATTTGCCACGGCCTAATTTGTTTAGTTGATTTATTCATTCAAAAGAATAATATTTATGCTTATTGAGGGAGTTTGGATGATATATCAATGGTTTGCACAATGTCCGTTTATCCTAGTTGTGCTTTCAATTTCATGACTCTATTTGTTTGTAGAATCATCAACATGCTCGACTTGTATGCATTGTGTTTGTTTGTTCATTAGTTCACTTTATCCTGTCACATAAAGGCTAAATTCTGGTTGATAAAGTTTTGCAATCAAATGCGAATTACGTGAACACGTTTAAGTGATTGGGTTTTAATTCATTGGTATCTTATTCACACCCCTTCACTTCCATTTCCATATGACACATTTATGCTACAAGAGTGTGGAAAAACTTATGTTATTTAGTTTTGTGTCATTTGGTGTTTATATCTATATTTGTGTACTTATGCGTAGTTTGAATCTATTGTGTATACATATACATATGATATTTTATTTGTTTTTGAGTCTTTGCCATGATTAGCTAGTTCATTTATGCTTGTAATTATCTTTTGGTATCTATCTTGTTGCGAATTTTGTTTCGATATCACATGCTTAGATTACTACCATTAATTGATATCTTTTGTTATCGCATTATATTTGATATTCATATCTTTATGTGGATTAGTTAAATCTGAGTTGCCCACGTGCTTGAATGCTCTCATCACTTTATGCACTTTTGCATGTTTTGCTTGTTATCCCATTCTATTTATCCTTCGTTTAGTTTAGGGGGTGTATATGCTTTAATTGGGGGAGATAAGTTAATTTTTATTCTTTAGCCTTTGTCTATTCCTGAACAAAAAGGGGGAGAATGATAGGGGGAGAAATGGTATCTAATCCTGTTATAATCGTATCTTAGTTTAGGAGATTTAACTTAGGGGGAGTCGCGACCTTCTTAGGTAGATCATTTGATAAATGGGGGATAATTAATTAAGGGGGAGTCTTTATTGAAATTGCATTTAATATTTTAATATTCCCTATGCATTTAATGTGTTGCTTAAGTGTGCAGGTATTGTAAAGCGAAATCTATTTAAAGTGGCAAAGCGTTTAATTCTAAAGTGGTATTCGAGTCAAGCATTGTACTCTTTATTTTGGGTGGGAAGTTTTTGAGTCTAGTGAGCTTGACGGCCCTTAAGGATTTTGTTTTGGATTTTGTCCCGGAGTAGCCAAAGGGGGAGATTTGTAAGGACACAAATTTCCAATTGAGTCTTTGATAACTTGACTTTTGGGTATGGTCGTTGTTGAAAGCCAAGTTAATCAAAACCTGAAATACCTACAAATAATAATAAACTCAAGTGTAGAGGTAAGTAAGGGTATCAATCCACTTTCTAGGGAGTAAAGCACATGGAACAAATTCAATTGTAATTCACTTTTTATTTTCTTTTTGTGCTTTTTCACTTTTCTATTTTTTTTAGCTTTTTCAATATTAAAACAAAAGGATGAGGTGAGATCTAAACTAAAATAAACTAAATGTAAAATGATAATAACTAACTAGAAAGTAACTAAAATGAAAATAAAGTCTAACACTAAAATAAAAGATAAAGTGAGGCTAATAATTGTGAGAACAATCAAGGAGTGGGATTACACCACAAATTTTAGTTATTCTAATTAATTAATTTAATTATTTGAATTCTCCCAAATTAATATCAAAATTACAAATCAACTCTCGTTGCAAGTGTAATTAGAATAGTAATCTTTTAGAAAATTAAAATTAACACCTCACAACTCTAGAAAATTAGATCAACACTCCTTTTAATTAATCACCCGCTAGGATCGATCAATTAGAATTTATGTCAATCTTAGAAATTAAATTTAAAGTTGAAATTCAAATGATAATACCCCACTTAAGAAACCCCTATCTCTAGTTCGAATCTAAAATGGGTATTATCACTAGAATTTCGATTTTCTCTCGAAAATCATTTACCCTCTCTCAAGGCGTAAATCTAAGGGTGAGGGATCAAAATTAACATTCAAAGGGATATTTCAAGTAAGCAAACTAATTAAACTAAAATAATATCAAATAAGGGTTTCACCCCACCCCTTGAAAGGGGTTTTAGCCTATTATGGTATAAAATATGACAAATTAATATTCAAAGGCATAAAATAATAAAAGAAGGGAAGAGAACAATCAAACCAAATCTCTTTGATTATGTTGAACTCCAATCCTTGAAATTGAAGCATACACCTCTTAATTGATCTTCCAAATGATATGAAATCAACTATCCACTCAATTAATTCTCTAACAATATTTAATCTCACAAATATCTAAAAATAAAAAATGAAAAACTATTTACAAAAATTTATTTTCTAAACTAAACTATCTCTCTCTAGAATTTTCTCTCTACAAAGCTCTTCCTCCTTCAAATGGCCTTGAGGTCTTCTTTTATATGCAATTGGAGCTAAGGGGGTAAATTGGTAAAATAAGGATGTGCACATGAGGGGTGTGAGGTCATGTGGGTGAGGGTGGTGAGGATAAAATCTGATATGGTTTGAGGGTATAATGGGTATTTTTGGGTGTTGGGTAAAAGAGTAGGTTGGAGGGTAATAAGGGAAAAATGGTTTAAGTGGGTTATAGTCACATGGGTTAAATGTTTTATTTTTGGTTTGGGTTTTGGTTTTTAGCAGGTAGTATAAGTCGTGTAAGGCTTACAAGGAAAATGGGTATTTGGGTTGAGATGGGTTTTTGGATTGAAATGGGTAAGATGGGGTTTAATTGGTTTTGTTTTGTTGTTTTGGCAGAAGGTAGAAAACGTGTGAGGGCTGAAATGGGTTTGGGTTGGACTAGGGGTCGGAACTTTGGGTATCGGGTTTAGGACAGGAAGCTCGCCGGTCGGAGCGTGAGTCACCGGAAATGGAGGTCGAAGGGGTGCTGGTCGCCGGAAGTTGGTCTGATCGGAGGTCGCTGGCATGCGTGCCGGCGGCAGGTGGCGATTGGGGGTTTTAGCAGGGAGGGGATCAAGGAGAGAGAGAGAGGGCGTGGGTAAGGGGACGACGGGGTAGGTCGATGAAGAGAGAGAGAGAGAGGGTGGAGGTGCCATGAGGTTTCGGTGGTCGGTGCCGACGAGCTGCAGTGGTGGGTCACAAGGGTAGGAGAGATGGTTGTCGGGTATGGAGGGTTTTCAGAGAGAGAGAGAGATGGGTTTTAGTGTGTGTTTTGTTTTGTGGTAATGGTGGAGAGGAGAGAGGAGAGAGAATGAGATGGTGAGAGGTGGAAGATGATGGTGGATATAATTGGGTGTGGTGGGGTGTAGGGTGTGTGAGTGTGGGTGAGGGTGTAGGATAGGTTAGTGGGTATAGGAGTGTAGGATAAGGTGTGTGTGTGTGTGTTTAATTTATGACCTTACTAAAATAATAAAAAGACTAAAATCTAACTAAAAATAAAACCAACTAAAAATAATAAAAATAAAAATAATAAAATCCTAATCCTATATAAAAACTAAATTAAAACAAAAGAAATAAAAACTTAAAATCTAAATGAAAAACTAAAGTCCTAAAAATATAAAATCTAATAAACTAAAAATAAGCTTCTAAAAACTAATCCTAATAAAATAAAACTACACTAAAAGCTAATAGAATAAAAAATGAAAAAGTAAAATAAAATAAAATAAAAAATAAAAATAAACCTAAAAATTCTAAAATAATTCTAAAATAAATCTAAAATAAATTCTAAAAATAGAAATGACTCAAACTAAAAATCTAAAAAATAATAAAATGGCACAAATAAAACACACACAGGCTTAGGGACAAGTTTAGGCTAGGTTTGGGTAGGATGAGGTTACGGGGCAAGGGTATTTAGCTCCAATGTAACTGTAATTGACCTCGAAATGTAGCTTTTGGCACCGCAACTACAGTTAAGCCTGCATGACAAACATTTAAGCACATAAGACCCATATTGTCGAGAATTAGCAACAAAAGTACAACTATTCGGGGTATAAAATGTACAGTTTTGGGTGCTTATCACACCACCCCCAAACAGAGCGTTGCTAGTCCTCGAGCAATAACATAGAGAGAAAGAGAAAGATAAGACGGGCACTTGCGATTGCACTTAGCATGTGCAACAAGCCTTTAAACCTATAGGTTGCCCTACAGGACGAGTTGTGTCTCGTGAGGGTTTGCAGGGAATATACCCACAAAATTCTTATTTGCAAAATGATTTATTTGAAAGGCAGTCAATCTCTTATTAGATGTAGAATAATCGCACAATCCATCACATGAGTAATATTTTAATAAATACAAGCTAGAATTTGTAAAAGTTTAAGCTAAGTAAATACTCAAGGCACATCCTTCCTAGAACTCAACGTGTGTGGTGTGAATCAGTCAAAACGGGTCGAGTATCACAAGAGTAATTCCTAGATTTCCTTGTCGGAATCAACGCTTCAACTTCAAATCTCACTAGATATATCACTCTCAAACGAACTCTCGAGATATGGGTTAGTGTATCGCTCTTGTGTGTGAGGAGGTGAGTAAATGTAAGCAAGTTCAAACGTCTCACACACGTATAAGAAAGAACGAACAATTGAAAGAAAATTTGATCTCATGAAAGAATGCTAATCACTATAGTGAGAACGTCGAGTTATTCACCACGTCGACTTTCATTCGCCCGAACACTAAGGGAAATATGTATGTATATGGGTGAGGGGGTAAATGAAATGGGATATGTGGGATGCGATGAGGTAGGATAGGATGGGATGATGATATGATGGATGGATGGTGGATATGCGATGTGAAATGGATGAAAAATGGATGCGAAAGAAGAGTGTATACACA
This sequence comes from Sambucus nigra, assembly GCA_949130495.1. Taxonomy (NCBI): domain Eukaryota; kingdom Viridiplantae; phylum Streptophyta; class Magnoliopsida; order Dipsacales; family Adoxaceae; genus Sambucus; species Sambucus nigra. The sequence continues at coordinate 547,472,979 of OX422212.1, read as the reverse complement.
TTAGGCACAAATGTCTTTATTTCAAAACTAACTACTAACTAAAAACTCTCTTTCTTTTCTTTTCTTTTCTCTCTTTTTTTTCGATTTTTCTTTTCTTTTTCTTTTTTCTTTTCTGCTATTTTTGCTATTTTTATGTTTTTTCTCTTTTTTTTTTCACTTTTCAAACTAACAATGAAGACATTTACATTTGAAATCACACTCTTTTTCTCAAAACAATGGATGATATATGAGTGGAATGATAAATGGATGGTGTGGGGAATATATGGGAATATGGAAGAACATGGGTGAAGTGAATGGATGGGAAGGTAATGGGTGATGGGTAAATGAAATGTGATATGGAAAAGTGGTAGGTGTATGGATGAAAATATAGTATTCGGGACAAATTTCAAGACACGTGTTTCTTACAACTCGAAAAAGATGTCATTCTCAGTGATCAAGCCAAATTTTTATGAAAGAAAATGAGATCATACAACAATTAAGTGCGGACCCAAAAGAAGTTGAATCAACTTGTGACTCGGAGATTGCGTAAAACACTCTGAAAGGGTGAAAGTCACAAATCTCACGGGCTAAAGTCTCTACTAGTGATCCTTAAGGTTCTCTTTAGAATTATAGTACTCTTCAACTCTAAACGTAATGACGTGATAAGTGCGCAAATTTTGTTGAGTCTAGAAATTCATGGTGCAAAATGCCTTGTTACGTATTACATAAGCTATTTAGAAAAAATATTCTCTAGCTTGATTCCTAGACTTTTGAAAGATGGATGATTGAAAATTCACATCAATGAGTGAGATGAAAGAAACTGCACGAAATTTTAAAAATCAGGTTCAAAAATCAAAATTTTTCAAAAGAGGTACGATTTTGATAAAATTCCCCACCCCCAAACAAAAAGGAACATCGTCCTCGATGTTTAAGTAAAATGATTTTTAAAATTGAGAGCATAAGGTAGGAAAGAGATTACCAGAATGAACCGCTAATGAAGTGGAAAGATGTAGCCAAGAATAAACCTGAATAAAAGATGTACAAGTCTATAAGCATGATAAAGCATAGGGTGATGTGAAACACCACCCCCAAACAGGATGAGACTAGTACAAGAAATGCGGGCTGCCTCCCGGTAGCGTTAAGTTTAACGTCTTCAGCCAGACCGATGGAATCTCACCCTAAAGATAAGATCTATGAAATCACGGGGTGGCAGAAAAATGGGTGATGAGAATCACCCCCAAACAAGACTGAAGCGTCAGTCTTGCCAGATCAGGGCTATAGTGGTCAATGCACTTGTATGGCAAAGTGCATCACGCGATGCAAAGCATCGGTGGACCAAGGGCGGTTGGGAAAAAGGGTAAAGGTGAGGGTGAATAGGTATCGATCACAGGCCTTGTTGAGCGTAAATGTGAGGGCAACAAGGGCCCTATAAGCATAGTGCTCTAATTGGTGAGGGAGGTAAAATGGTTTGGCAATAGTGATGGGGTGGGCCTCATAAAAATCACACGACCGTCCTATGAATGGACGATGATAATGGTCGCGCCGTGACACACCAGGGAGCTGTTGAGAAGAAAAATCAACACCACAAGAGAGTGGCGGACATAGAGGAACAAGCTCGGTGTCACGGGAGCGGAGAGTAGCACCAAAAATACTCTCGTAGATGGTGGATGGCTTCAGGTGAGGATCTAAAAATGTAGATGGAAACTTGAAATGCGTAAAATCAAGATCCAAACCAGGTGGTGGGGTAAAAGGGACAATGGGTGGGTCGGGTGGGACAAACGGTGTATCGGGTGGGATAAATGGTGGAGGAAGATGATCCAACTCAAGCGTGGGAGACACACACTCATTGGGAGGAGTAAAGGAATACTCACAAGGGAGTGTGGTTTCTAAAGATGGAGTGATCAACTTCTCCAAAAAGGTATCATCGGTAAATGGGGTGGGTGGATAAAGAGAGGCACCAATCTTAGAGATAGAGGACTCACTAGAAATATCAGGCTCAATGGGAGCCATGCATGGTGGGATATCATCCATATCCAGATAGTTAGGAACTATCACGGATTCTATCTCGGGAAAATGGTGAGCACTCGTAGCCGGAGCTAACCTAGGATAAATTGGTTCCTCGGGAACACACACGATGTGCTCAATAGGTATAGACTCGGGCATTGTTTTGGATTCAGCGGGAGTGGGAAGGTGAATGGGAACCGCAAGGTGGGGTTCATATGGATATGATGGGGTTGAATCAGGCTCACTAATGAAAGGTAAGTCAACACAATTGTCGACTTGGGGCCCGGACCATGGGATGGTCTCAACTTCGAGATTCTCGGGGTGATTGGGTTGGTCATACTCAAAATCCGTGTCACGAGAGGACACATCATCATCACACTCAGTGGCAACGATGGGTGGGGCCATGGGAATATCCGACTCTCGCTCACACTCCAATTCATTTAACCTTTGTTCAAGCCTTTGGAGAGCTTGAGTTTGAATTGCTTGCTCTTGCTCAAGTATGAATTTTTGCAAGAGGGTTTCGAGAGTGGATGTGGATGAAGGTGTTGGTGGAATGATGGGTGGTGGTGGTGGGTGAGGTGGACACAACGCGCTATAATCAGGACCAAATGGAGAATACTCAAATGAAGTGTGTGGGGTGGGGCCAAGTGCATCATACACGAAAGGATTGCTCTCGTGATGGACAAATGGTTGATACTCATGGGGTGCGTAGTGAGGAAACTGATCGTGACTGGGTGCACAAGTTTGCCATGACGACTGTTGGAACGTGTGAGGATCCACAACATCGGGTTGGGATACGTATTGCATGGAAGGGTGATCAGGCCTCCACGAATAACTCGGGGACTCACACAACTCGGGATTGGGTATATAGGGAGAATTGGCCGAGGTTGGTTCCGGGACAGTGTCATATGGATACACATGTTCCATGGTGGGTTTGTATGGATATGACAAGTATGGACACACATGGGACATGTGATCGGCATTAGAACAGTGGGTGCACAACAAAGGAGGAGGCACGGCGACACTTGACACCGAGGGTGATGGAATAGGAGGTGAGTGCATAGATGGGTCAAGAGTACCAACGGTACTCGTGAGAGAGGTGAAATCATGAAGAATATCATAAAGAGATCGCTTGGGATTACTCTCACACGTGTCACGTGTCAATGGAAAATGACCAAAGTAGTCCCGTAAAGGACGTTCCTCGGCCATGTGGAGAGAAATATATTTTTTTGATTTTTTGGAATTTTTTCAAAAGGAAAGAAAATATTTTTGGGTTTTTCTGAAAAAAAAATGGATAGAAAATATTTTTGGATTTTTCTAAAATGAAAGAAAGAAAATATTTTTGGATTTTTTGTGAAAAATAAAGGAATTTTTTTTTTTTTTGGATATTTGGAGTTTTTTTTTTTTTGGAAGAAAAGGTGGGGAAAAATATGGACTCTTTGAATTGGACGGACTAACTAAAACCGACTACCAAAAAATGGAATTGGACACACACACAAGTCAAGAAAAATTCCTAACTAGCACATAGCCAATTTTTATCTTTGAATTTTGTGAGAGGGTAGTCAAATTTTAATTAAGTCCGCGGGCGATAAAAATCACGGAATTTCTATGAGTGATCGCCTTTGCAAAAATTTCTCCTATTGGGCCACCTAGTTGATTGATTTTAAATTTAGTGATGGCTAGGGTAGCACACAAATAGTAAGCGAGTGAGTCGGGTGATGAAATCCCTTCTCGTGAGTGACCGGGTGTAGGTCTTAGTAATTTAATTCATCACACCATTCAAAAAAATAAATGCGAGAATAAAATCACACAAGAGCACAAAAAAGAATTGACTCGCTAACAGGAGAGGCGCGAGGGTTTAAGAAATATACCTCCCACGGTTTTTAAGCCGTGGGGTGCCGAAAATTTTGAGTCGACCGGGGGGAGATCACGCCTATCTCAGTCGTCCCCGGGAGTCCGACCAACCCAAGGAAGAGAGGCTTCTAAATCCTCGCCTTTGGACGCCCTCTCTCTACCTTGTCCGGTTTCCCTATCACGCTTGGCTTCAATTATTACAATTTTAAATAAAAAATAAATGGTGTCTCTAAGCACCGCAATACAAGCCAAGATAATAAGAAAGTCCTAATACAATCCTTCTAATAAAATGCAAAAAAGGTACTAAAATGAAGAAAAAAAAAGTACAATACAAGTGAATTACAAAATGGAATCCGCTCCGAGCTTCACAATCCCAAAAATGGCAACGACGCCATTTGATAACTTGACTTTTGGGTATGGTCGTTGTTGAAAGCCAAGTTAATCAAAACCTGAAATACCTACAAATAATAATAAACTCAAGTGTAGAGGTAAGTAAGGGTATCAATCCACTTTCTAGGGAGTAAAGCACATGGAACAAATTCAATTGTAATTCACTTTTTATTTTCTTTTTGTGCTTTTTCACTTTTCTATTTTTTTTAGCTTTTTCAATATTAAAACAAAAGGGTGAGGTGAGATCTAAACTAAAATAAACTAAATGTAAAATGATAATAACTAACTAGAAAGTAACTAAAATGAAAATAAAGTCTAACACTAAAATAAAAGATAAAGTGAGGCTAATAATTGTGAGAACAATCAAGGAGTGGGATTACACCACAAATTTTAGTTATTCTAATTAATTAATTTAATTATTTGAATTCTCCCAAATTAATATCAAAATTACAAATCAACTCTCGTTGCAAGTGTAATTAGAATAGTAATCTTTTAGAAAATTAAAATTAACACCTCACAACTCTAGAAAATTAGATCAACACTCCTTTTAATTAATCACCCGCTAGGATCGATCAATTAGAATTTATGTCAATCTTAGAAATTAAATTTAGAGTTGAAATTCAAATGATAATACCCCACTTAAGAAACCCCTATCTCTAGTTCGAATCTAAAATGGGTATTATCACTAGAATTTCGATTTTCTCTCGAAAATCATTTACCCTCTCTCGAGGCGTAAATCTAAGGGTGAGGGATCAAAATTAACATTCAAAGGGATATTTCAAGTAAGCAAACTAATTAAACTAAAATAATATCAAATAAGGGTTTCACCCCACCCCTTGAAAGGGGTTTTAGCCTAACATGGTATAAAATATGACAAATTAATATTCAAAGGCATAAAATAATAAAAGAAGGGAAGAGAACAATCAAACCAAATCTCTTTGATTATGTTGAACTCCAATCCTTGAAATTGAAGCATACACCTCTTAATTGATCTTCCAAATGATATGAAATCAACTATCCACTCAATTAATCCTCTAACAATATTTAATCTCACAAATATCTAAAAATAAAAAATGAAAAACTATTTACAAAAATTTATTTTCTAAACTAAACTATCTCTCTCTAGAATTTTCTCTCTACAAAGCTCTTCCTCCTTCAAATGGCTTTGAGGTCTTCTTTTATATGCAATTGGAGCTAAGGGGGTAAATTGGTAAAATAAGGATGTGCACATGAGGGGTGTGAGGTCATGTGGGTGAGGGTGGTGAGGATAAAATCTGATATGGTTTGAGGGTATAATGGGTATTTTTGGGTGTTGGGTAAAAGAGTAGGTTGGAGGGTAATAAGGGAAAAATGGTTTAAGTGGGTTATAGTCACATGGGTTAAATGTTTTATTTTTGGTTTGGGTTTTGGTTTTTAGCAGGTAGTATAAGTCGTGTAAGGCTTACAAGGAAAATGGGTATTTGGGTTGAGATGGGTTTTTGGATTGAAATGGGTAAGATGGGGTTTAATTGGTTTTGTTTTGTTGTTTTGGCAGAAGGTAGAAAACGTGTGAGGGCTGAAATGGGTTTGGGTTGGACTAGGGGTCGGAACTTTGGGTATCGGGTTTAGGACAAGAAGATCGCCGGCCGGAGCGTGAGTCGCCGGAAATGGAGGTCGAAGGGGTGCTGGTCGCCGGAAGTTGGTCTGATCGGAGGTCGCTGGCGTGCGCGCCGGCGGCATGTGGCGATTGGGGGTTTTAGCAGGGAGGGGATCAAGGAGAGAGAGAGAGGGCGCGGGTAAGGGGACGACGGGGTAGGTCGATGAAGAGAGAGAGAGAGGGTGGAGGTGCCATGAGGTTCCGGTGGTCGGAGGTGGGTGCCGACGAGCTGCAGTGGTGGGTCACAAGGGTAGGAGAGATGGTTGTCGGGTATGGAGGGTTTTCAGAGAGAGAGAGAGATGGGTTTTAGTGTGTGTTTTGTTTTGTGGTAATGGTGGAGAGGAGAGAGGAGAGAGAATGAGATGGTGAGAGGTGGAAGATGATGGTGGATATAATTGGGTGTGGTGGGGTGTAGGGTGTGTGAGTGTGGGTGAGGGTGTAGGATAGGTTAGTGGGTATAGGAGTGTAGGATAAGGTGTGTGTGTGTGTGTTTAATTTATGACCTTACTAAAATAATAAAAAGACTAAAATCTAACTAAAAATAAAACCAACTAAAAATAATAAAAATAAAAATAATAAAATCCTAATCCTATATAAAAACTAAATTAAAACAAAAGAAATAAAAACTTAAAATCTGAATGAAAAACTAAAGTCCTAAAAATATAAAATCTAATAAACTAAAAATAAGCTTCTAAAAACTAATCCTAATAAAATAAAACTACACTAAAAGCTAATAGAATAAAAAATGAAAAAGTAAAATAAAATAAAATAAAAAATAAAAATAAACCTAAAAATTCTAAAATAATTCTAAAATAAATCTAAAATAAATTCTAAAAATAGAAATGACTCAAACTAAAAATCTAAAAAATAATAAAATGGCACAAATAAAACACACACAGGCTTAGGGACAAGTTTAGGCTAGGTTTGGGTAGGATGAGGTTACGGGGCAAGGGTATTTAGCTCCAATGTAACTGTAATTGACCTCGAAATGTAGCTTTTGGCACCGCAACTACAGTTAAGCCTGCATGACAAACATTTAAGCGCATAAGACCCATATTGTCGAGAATTAGCAACAAAAGTACAACTATTCGGGGTATAAAATGTACAGTTGTGGGTGCTTATCAGTCTTAATGTAGTGTTGACTCAATTCCGGAGAAAAAAACATTTATGTCATAGGATAGTATTGAGTGAGTATCTTCCAAGCCTATGACATGCAAGAGTTGAAGACGTAGCGGCCAAGACTTATAAAGCTTCATCATTTTCCATGTTTCAAGTGCCATGTTTCTACATCATTAACATCACATTCCATAGTATCCAAAAGGTAAGGATGCATTTCTATATATGTATAGGGAGACTTGGAATAATTTTATAAAGGGTTTATTTTTATTTTAAGAGATAATTATATTTAAGTCTCATTTGTCAGGTCAACATTCATATAAGTCCTATTGACTTTTCAATAATCATATAAGTCATATTCCAACTTTTTAGGGAATTTTTTCACAATTTTACCCTTTTAAAACCAATCATCCGTAACTTCCTTTAGGAAGTTACATAAGTGGTTGGACTTTTTTTTTAATCTTTAAATGATCATAATTTTGATTCACAATCCGTTTTTTGCAAAATTACTATTTTTGAAATCTGCTTGACGAGATCTATCAAACAAGATCCATTAAGGCTATAAAATTTCAAAGAAAAAATTTACACAAACAATAAACTTTACTGTATGCACTAGAATATGAAATAGTTTTATATATGTGACATTTTCACAAACAGACAGTAACATTTACTGTGGAAATATTACACAGTGTCTGTATATATATATATATACCGGTGGATCCAAACCCTATTTTTTCAAAATTACCTTATGTTTAAAGGTTAGTGCTAGCGGTATCCAATCCTTATCACCATTGTTGGAGCTTCACCGACCTTCGTCAGTTCTCCGATTTGGGGTTGGTAAGGGTGGCGTGTGGTGCCGCTGGCGCGGACCTTTGAAAATAAGAGGCTTTTGAATAAATAGGTTTTGGATCCAACGGAGTATCATGGGGTGTATATATATATATATATATATATATATATATATATATAACACAGTAAATGTTACCGTTTGTGAAAATGTTATAGATATAAACCTAACCCAATGCCACCCCTACTCACCCCAAATCGGAGCTCCGGTGGGTCCAAACCCCATTTATCTAATATTAATTCAGTAAATATTACTATTTGTGAAAATCTTATATATATAAAACTATTTCCTAAATATATTAACACATTAAGTGTTATTGTTTGTGAAAATGTCACATATATAAAACTATTTCATTTTTTGGTGTATACAATAAAGTTTAATATCTATGACATTTTTACAAACAATAGCATTTACTGTGTAATCACATTATATATATATATATATATATATATATATATAATATTCTCTTATTTTTAAAGTTCTGTGCCACCGGCACATAATGCCACCCTACTCACCCCAAACCGGCGCTCTAGAGGATCCCGATCCCATTTATCCAATCTTATTTTCAAAGGTCCGTGCCAGCGGCACCCCATGATACTCCGTTGGATCCAAAACCCATTTATTTAAAAGTCTCTTATTTTCAAAGGTCCGCGCCAGCGGCACCACATGCCACCCTTACCCACCCTAAATCGGAGCTCTGACGAAGGTCGTTGCAGCTCCTACAATGGTGATAAGGATTGGATACCGCTAGCTCGAACCTTTAAATATAAGGTAATTTTGAAAAAAGAGGGTTTGGATCCACCGGTATATATATATATATATATATATATACAGACACTGTGTAATATTTCCACAGTAAATGTTACTGTCTGTTTGTGAAAATGTCACATATATAAAACTATTTCATATTCTAGTGCATACAGTAAAGTTTATTGTTTGTGTAAATTTTTTTCTTTGGAATTTTATAGCCTAAATGGATCTTGTTTGATAGATCTCGTCGAGCAGATTTCAAAAATAGTAATTTTGCTAAAAATGGATTTGTGAATCAATAGTTATGATCATTTGAAGATTAAAAAAAAGTTCAACCACTTATGTAACTTTCTCAAGGAAGTTATGGATGGTTGGTTTTAAAAGGGTAAAATTGTGAAAAAAAGTTCGAAAAAATTAGGATTAGGACTTATATGTAAGGGGAAAACATGGTGGGACTAGAATGTCTAAAAGAAAGTCTAATAGGATCTAGATGTGAATGCCCCTTATTTTAAACTAAGGTTTATTTTCAGAAGGTTTATTTAAAACTTTAAAATAAAGTTTCTGGGCTAAAATTGAATTTTTAAGCTTCCTGGTTTTTCTTTCGGAATTGTCGTACGAATGAGTTTTTCGTTTGAACTAGAATTTCGTTCGAATTAGAATTTCGTTCAAACGAGGTTTGCCAATGAATTGCCACTGAAACTTCATTAGATAGTTCGTTCAAACAAAATGTCGTTCAAATGAGATTTCGACGGGAACAGTTTTGGCAGTTTTTTGGCATTTTCCCACTACTTTGTCCCACTACTCTTTCATAGAATTTAATGACTTCGGGACTATAATTTTTCAAAGAACTTTTTCCATCTCCTAATGAGTTTTTGAGAGCTTAATCCTTTCATAAAAATTTCCCTTGGTTTTTGTTATTCAAATTTATTTATTCAAAGAACAAAACCAAGTTTACGCCTAATAAATAATGTTTTAATCCAAGTTTCTACCTATATATATGTACATGTTTCTTCGAGAGTTTGTTTTGGCAACGGATTTATCTCTACCGTGAAAGACAGTTTGGGTTTGCTTCTACATTCCACAAAGAATAAGCTTATTTTATGTGACATACCCACTTGGAGAAAGGCTCCTTGTTTGGGTGACGGTGACCAGAAAAAGTCCGATCGGTGGATTTTGAGACCGCGGTGGAGCTCCATGGTTATTCGCTAGGCAGAGGTAGTTACAAGAAGACGCTTCGGGGCTTGAAGGAGTCGAGTCGAGTGTTGTAAGTCATCTTGCTTGTAATTGTAAATTTCGTACTTAGTGGATTTGAGGCTAGGGTCGTCCGAGGTTGTTTCCCATTATGGGCTTTTCCTCATACATCGCAGCGTAGTGGTTATTTGTTTATTTTATCTTTTGCATACTCACATTAGATGCATGCTTAGGTAAAAAGATAAAATTTGGTTTAAATCGCCACTAATGTTTAATTCGGTGCTAACTTAATTTGGGTAAATGTTAATTTAATTCAAGTCGTTATTTTATTGGATAAAATTTGGTTTGGCCTAATATGCAAAATTAAGTTATTTATTTGTTAGGAAAATTTTCTGGGACTTGGATTGAATTATGTTGTTAAAGTGAAAAATTATTTTGTTGATTAATTTAATTTCACTTTGAACTTTGTTTAATTTTAATCTGGACTAAAATTAAAAAATTAGTTAATTTGTTTAATTGAACCATCTCGCTTCCGCATCTTTAAAAAGGAAATTACTTTTTGTGTAAGATTTTAAAATTTGGGGCCTCGTGTTCGAACAATAGAATACAAAAAATAGATGATATTAGTAACCAATTAATGAAAAGAAATCATATTCAAGCTAAAAAATTTCTTATATGAGCTACAATTATTATTATATTCTCAAATCGGAAGTCTTGTGACTACGTGGTCAGTCCCTAAGAATTATATTAGTCTCATGCGAGGTGTTAGGGCCTCTTATGGGGTTGTTTTGAGTTTTCACCCTCAAACGACATGCTTTTAAGCCTAATCTATATATTTTTAAAATATCATCATATTCTCAAACCGAAAGACCCATGACTACACGGTTAGTTCCTACTAGTTACATTTGTCCCGCTCAAGATGTTCATGCCTCTCATCGAACCGTTTGGGTGCTCATTTGGGTTTTCACCCTTTAAAGGCTAGTTTTTAATCCTAATCTAGATATATTCATATTATCGACATATCCTCAAACTAGGAGTTTCATGACTATGCAGCCAGTCACTATGAGTTACATTGGTCCCGTGCAAGGTGTTCGTGCCTCTTACAGGGTTGTTTGGCAGTTGATTTGAGTTTTCACCCTTTAACGACTTATTTTTAAAGAAGAAATCTAGATATTTATAAATTATCATTGTATTCTCAAATCGGGAGACCCGTGACTACGCGTTCTGTCCCTACCAGTTACATTGATCCCGTACGAGGTGTTCATGCTTCTTACGAGGACGTTTGAGGATTGTTTAGGCTTTCACCATTTAACGACTTGTTTTTAAGCCCAATCTAGATATTTTCAAATTATCATGATATTTTCAAATCGGGAGAGCCATGACTACGCGGTAAGTCCCTACGAGTTACATTGATCCTATACGAGGTGTTCATGCTTTTTGCGGGACTATTTGGAGGCTTTTTTGAGTTTTCACACTTTAGCGGCTTATTTTTAAGTCTAATCTAGATGTTTTCAAATTATCATCATATTATCAAATAGAGATACTCGTGAATACACGGTCAGTCCCTACGAGTTACATTAGTATCGTACGAGGTGTTCATGCTTCTTACGGGGTAGTTTTGGGTTTTCATCCTTTAACGACTTATTTTTAAGCCTAATCTAGATATTTTCAAATTATCATCATATTCTCATACCGGGAGACCCATGACTACACAATTAGTTCCTATGAGTTACATTGTCCCGCGCGAGGTGTTCATGCCTCTTATGGGACCGTTTGGAGGTTGGTTTGGGTTTTTACCCTTTAACAACTCGTTTTTAAGCCAAATGTAGATATTTTCAAATTATCATCATATATTAGGGATACTCGTGACTACGCGGTCAGTCCCTATGAGTTCTATTAGTCCCGTGCCAGATGTTCATGCCTCTTCCGGGGCCGTTTCGGGGTTGGCTTGGGTTTTCACCCTTTAACGACTTATTTTTAAAAGCTTAATCTAGATATTTTTAAATTATCGTCATATTCTCAAACCAGGAGACTTGTGATAATAGGATCATTCCCTATGAGTTACATTGGTCCCGTGTGAGGTGTTCATGCTTCTTACGGGGCCGTTTGGAGACTGGTTTGGGATTTCACCCTTTAACGGCTTGTTCTTAAGCCTAATATAGATATTTTAAAATTATCGTCATATTCTCAAATCGGGAGACCCATGACTACGTGGTCAGTCCCTATGAGTGACATTGGTCCGGTATGAGGTGTTCAAGCTTCTGGCGGGACCATTTGGGGGCTTTGGGGTTTTCACCCTTTAACAATTTATTTTTAAGTCTAATCTATATATTTTTAAATTATCATCACATTTTCAAACCAGGAGACCTGGGACTACGTGGTTTGTCATTACGAGTTATATTTGTCCCGTGCAAGGTGTCCATGGCTCTTACCTGGCCATTTTGGGGTTGGTTTGGGTTTTCACCCTTTAACGGTTTATTTCTAAAGCCTAATCTAGATATTTTCAAATTATCATCATATTCTCAAATCGGGAGACCTGTGACAATGCAGTCAGTCCCTATGAGTTAATTGGTCTCGTACGAGGTTTTCATGTTTCTTACGGGGCCGCTTGGTGTCTAGTTTGGGTTTTCACCATCTAACGGCTTATTTTTAAGCCTAATATTGATATTTTCAAATTATCATCTTATTCTCAAATCGGGCGACCCTTGACTACGCGGTTAGTTCCTACGAGTTACATTGGTGCCATTCGAGGTGTTCATGCCTCTTACGGGACATTTTAGGGGCTGATTTGGGTTTTCACCCTTTAAATCAATAAGAAAAAAGTCAATCATAAATATAAACACGTAAGCATGTACTCTCAAAAGGTTATATTTTTTTGTTTTAGAAGAACAATTTGAATGATTAATACAAAATAAAGTGGAATTGCATATGAATGCATGTATTGAACAAACTAAAAGCCACCAATTCTCATTGGAATAAGTACAACACTTCCAAACAGACTAGTCTTCAATTCCAACAACTGTAATACCAATCTATAAAAATGGAGAGAATAGTCAGATTGCTAATCCAAATAAGAATAAATAAATGGAAAATGATGCTTACAAAATCCCCAGTTAAGGTCGCATGGGTGCTGGGTAGTGCTCAGTTGCCTAGGTGCTATACAGTCCCCTGTCCACTCGCCTATGCCCATTGCATTGAACCTCACACTTACATCCAAAATACTCAATGTGTGAAATATTTCTTATTTTTCATTGTTGTCATTTAAATCCAGCCTACTATACACATTAGAACCGTTTGCATTATTTTTTTCATGGGGAATTTTGTCAATAAAAATAGTTCGGAGGATTTCTTAAACATTCATATAGTAGGGGTCATTCACATATAAAGTATTATAACTATTCACTCACCTACACAACATTCAATCAACAGATCTTGAGCATCTCTTGTAACATGAACATCTGGAATCAAAATCAAACAAACATTGTAAATCAAAATCAAACCAACATTTTAAATCAAAATCATTATTCTGCATCATGTGGTCTCCAACGATCAAAGAAAATACATCAAGTACACCGGCATGGGCAGCTCCTTTCCTTCACCATCAATTGCACCGGCACTTCCTAGATAAACCTGAATAGAAAAAAAAGCATAAAGTGTGTTAGTGATTTGATTGACAAAAAAAAGAAGTAACATTAAGTCAATAACTTTTATCCAAATTCATAGCATTTCTGGAATCTAATCTATTTTTTTCCTATTGATCTTGGCATGATAGGTAAAAGTTTCAATTTTTAGGGATTGATACCCAAAAGAAACTAACCATGTGAATCCAAGAGATTGAAACTCAACCAAATAAAATCCTTAATCAATATGCCCAAATTAAAGTACATACAAAATTAAAACTAATCAAATTGTTAGAAAATTAAACCTAACCAATTAAACCCCAAACCAACCAAAATCAAATATATGAAACATAAAAATATAATCCTATATCAAACACTGCAAGGCAGTAACGCAAATCTAGCATTCCTAATTTTAACAAACCTTAAGAAAATAGTGAGCATCATCATGTTCAATTTTTAACGCTTTGATATCCCCATGAAATATATGAAGGCTACACATTTCGTGAAGGTATTCCATTGCCCGTGCCAGCTGGAATGCTACCCCCTTTACCCCGCCGTGAAGCTTCTCTTGCAAAGTTCCATTGGGGATATACTCAAACACCGAGACCCCTTCTTCTGCAGTAACAAACAAATTATTTTAGAAAGAGAGAAAATAAATATGCATATGGACGGTGGCTTAAACAAAGCAGGATCTCAAGTACTATATATTTATAATATAAATATTTATGTTTTATTTAAAAATAAATTTACTAAATGCATACTAAAAAACTGAATTTTAAACTGTATTTATAAACATTATTTAAACCCAATTTTCTAAAGGCATAGTTGTTCTGTCATTTTTTTTTAAAATTACAACCAACCATATCAGCATAGACAACTATAACTTGATTGTTGTGTCCAAGAGAGATTCCTAAAGGTCGACCACCAATGTTTACCCACTTCTCCAGCATCAAATCATTCAACCTGAATCGCTTCACCCACCCATCCACGCAGCCCTATCTTAGGGTCAAAAGCGATGTCTTCAGGTTTTAACAACTCCCCCACGCCTATCTTCTTCAAACCATGGACAATGCCACCATTTCGTCTTGGGCACGGACATCCATATGAGCCAACTCATGGGTGGGTAGGGGAGCCGCCTCGAAGGAGTCCAGTTGGTACACTGTCACTGCTACACTGGATCTTTACTGCTCCCAGAGTTGAATCAGGAAATTGGGCATGATAGAGAGAAATAAAGATAGAGAGAGAGAGAGAGTGAGAGGGGGGATCTGAGAGTGAGGGAGGCGGGAGACCAAAAAAAGATGATTGATTTTTTAGGGTTTTTTATATTTTAGTGAAGTGTACTCAATTTTGGCACACTTTTAAACAGTGCCAAATTTTGGCACTGTTTTAAAGTGTGCGAGATAGTCATTAAACCATTCAAAAATTTGGCATAGTTTTAAACTGTGCCAAATTTTTAATATCAAGGTATGCCAAATTTCTATTTTTGGTGTAGTGTATTCTCATCTACATATCTCAATTTGAAAATATCATGATCACCACACTTTCTAATAGAAAACAAACAAACCTCAAAATCAAACCCTACAAAGCATGTAACAACTCAAACCTAAAAAAGTAATGAAAAAAGAAATTCACAAAAATAAGCAGGTAAAAAAACCCTACCCATAAATATGTCAACACTAAAAGAAAGGGGTAGAAGAGATCTGTATTTAATCTTTAAGAAATAGAGTAGATATAATATGATATACCATCTCATTGAGAGGATTCTAGATCAGATTTCTGCAGAAGAAATTGAGCGTACAAATTAGTGTTGAACCTAGTAGAAATATATATATATATACATCATAATCCCAGAATGGTCACAACTAGTGTGCCACAGGCCTGGACCATTATTAGGTGGTCACGAATCTGGACCGTGACCATACACATCTTTGGCGTGACTATGTCTATGTTGAAGGAAAAGTGTAACATTCAATGGATAATGTCACGGCTATAGTTCATGACCATAGGGGTCACGACCATAGTTCTGGCCATGCCCCTGACCAAAAGGGTGCTAAAACTCCCGCCAAATATAGTCATAGACCATTACCATGACAACATGTGTAGCAAATACAATTGGATCAATTAAATGGGGTCACGATCCCAGTCTATGACCATTTTAAAATTATCATGGGGCCAGTCATGGCCCAAGTTTGTGAGTAGGTGGTGACGTGTAAAAAATTATATGGTCACGTCCATTGATCACAAACTTGGACTGTGACCAAACCTGGTATATAAAATTTTACATGAGGAGGATTTATCATCTCTCTTTCTTTCTCTCTGTCTCAATGTGTGTGTGTGTGTGTGTGTGTGTGTGTGTGTTGCCTCTCCCCCTCCAACTATTGTCACCACCACCGCATTTCTCCCTCTCTACCTCTCTCATTATGTAGTTAGTGTGTGTGTGTGTGTGTGTGTGTGTTCTTGTTTATGTGTGTAATGTGTGTGTGTGTGTGTGTGTGTACTGTGCATGTTTATGTATATGTAGTGTATGTGTGTGTGTGTGTGTTTATGTATGTGTTTGTGTATGTATATGTATTGTGTGTGTTTATGTGTATGTGTATGTTTATGTATGTGTGGGGTCAAAATACCCAAATGAGATTGAAATGTGAAAATACCCAAATAAAATAAACCCTAAGGTTGAAATGTGAAAATACCTAAATTAAATAAACCCAAATGTGAATTACTGAAATATTGTAATTACATTTTAAACCCTAAGGTTTTAAAGGATTTTGAAGAGACTGGGGATATGGGATTCGACTTGTGTTAGTATAAGACAGGTTTGCTTTAATTAAGAAATAAATTAAGTTTGTGTAAAAATAATATTAGTTCATTGGAATCTATACATAATTCATGTAATCATATTTTAATCACATTATAACCTAATTTTCGTAATGAGATTATATGGATATTTAAGCCTTAATTACAAAGTAATGAACGAGGGTAGGTTTGATGTTGAATCGGTTAAAATGATGCACCATAAGTTCATGTAAACTGAATTCGAGTTCATGTAATTATAAAGAAATATATTTTAATTCAATGTCACTTCTCAATTTATAACACACACATTCATATGTATAACAAATAGACACACGCGCACATATGTATAACACATACACACACGTGCAAATATGACCAGAGCAAAAAAGTGCATGACACAGGCTGTGACCTAGCAAAAGGTTGACATCTAATGGATGTGGTCACGGCATATGTGTGTTTATGGGTATTTGCAAACTAAGTTAAAACTGAGTATGAATTAGTGTGTGAGTATTTATGGGTGTTCGATAACCCAAACTACAACTAAGCATAACCCAATGTAATTGAACTAGCGTGTGTTTGTGTGTGAGTATGAATTAGTGGGCTAGAGATAGGGTGAGAGATGAATTATTATAATACATACCATATTCCTCTAGCTAACAAGTAACATTGGAAGTCTCTCTCTATTTCTCTCTTCACTTTTTCGCCCTTTTGCAACTTTCATCAACCTATCATTATAGTCTATAATTAGTATACCAAATTACAATTTTAACATCTAGAGAAATTACCTAGGTGGCTAAACCTCAATTTTCACCCATAACCCTAATAAAATAAATAACCTTGATAAAACCCACCTAATATGATAAGGAGTTTAAGACTCATTTCAAAGTAAAGTTTTGAGGAAAATATTTGTTTGAGTAGAAATATAAAGTGAATTGAAAATGAAAATGGTAGATATAGTAATAGAAGTAACGATCAAACACACATACTTGTATAACACACACACACACACATACACACACACACACACACACACATATATATATACACACAAACACACACACACACATTTTTCTACTCGGTAGGATGCATAACAATGTTAGGATTAAATCAAATAAGATAAACTTAAATTGGATCATTTGAAAATTAATAAATTGTTAATGCTTAATTAGATCCATTCCTTGTATGGCTCATATTCACATCCTCCTATATTTTTCTTAAGAAAAATAAGGTATGGTATTATTCACAGCAAATAATAGTAGCAGAGGTTGCAATTGGATCACACTTATACATCTTTTATTAATTCGATCCATATATTGGGTAATCATATTTACAAGTATGGGAATAAGAAGATTGAACAGTTTAACTATCTTGCCAATCGTGGAGTTGATTTCTCGCAAGAGTACCTGTTCGATTGTATTCCGTTTCTCTTACCAGAAAGCAAGGATGAGGCAATAGAAAATATATTTCACATATATAATCCCGACATAGCCCTGACATTACCTGCACTGTTAAAGAAGGCAGAAGAAAAAACCATTCACCCATTGTGGATATAACTACGTAAAGAGAGCATTGACCAAAACTGTGATGTCTCGCGACATATGCACATTTGATCGAATCTTGTCAATAAGTTAAAGATTAAAGGATTTTGATTTTATATCACAGACAAATATACATCAGTCATATATATTCTTCCTTCTAGTTGGCCAAGATAAAAAAATCCATAGATTTTTAAAAAGTAATGCCGAATGGATGGAGATCGGACACATTGAACATATTTTAAAGTCTTATTATGAGAATGTTTATACATATATGTAGTCGTAAAAATGATTAGTTAGTTGTAAACATGTTATTTTAATAAATTTGTCACTATTTTTTATTATAGATAATGTCGGACGACAATGGAGACAATGTACCAAATAATGACGGGAGACCTACTGGATTCTCATCTCCTGCACCCCAACAAGGATTCTTATCACCATTGGGTGAACAATTTTATTCTCAACCAATGGTTCACTCTACCACTCTGTCTACGAGTAGGCAATAAATTCTAGTTGATCTAACACCCCCACCTCCTCTCCCGACACCTCTCGAGAAAATGAGAAAATCCCATTATTTTTTCCCTTCTCGAGAATAATCCTACTGGACATAAAAATGACGTTCAAATCTTTAAATCCCAGTGCTTCTCACTTGGAAAAAGGAATATGGGAGTCGACACATCAGATAATTGGAACTTAGTTGATCAAGCCATCAAGGATGGCCTTTTTGAAGAACTTTGTAAGAATTTTTCATTCCCCAATCATTCAAAGCCAAAGGTTATTTTTCGTGTTGCTCAATATTTAAGAAAATATCGAAGAAACTTTTGGAAGAGAAATTTCTTGAAGGGGGCATTGAACTCCGACATTTTGTCTATGAAAGACAAAGTCCCTTCGAATGTTGAAATATCGATCAATCAATGGAACAACTTCTTAAAAAATGAGGCAATGGATAAAAATTTGGTCTAGAGGGAGAAAAATAAAGAAAATAGAGTGAAAAAAATTGATGTCCATAAGTTAGGGTCTAAATCGTATGAATATTTAAGGACCCAATGGTTAGAAAGGACAAAGGGTGGTCCAGATGTCAATAAAAAATCTAATCGAGGCAACTTTTACGTACATACCTGATGGGACAAAGATAACAAATTCTCAACACACTTGGTTATGACTCTGGTGAGTATGATCAGTTATCTATTTATATATTTACACGTTATATAAAATAATATTAAAATTATAAGAGTAAATATAATTTCACACTATGGGAATTGATCGAGGCCATTAGCAATCAGTCTGCTTCGAGCCCTTGTGGTTACATTCAAGATGAAGCCCTGACCACCCAAACCTTTGGAACTGAAAAAAGAGTAAGGATGAGAGGAATCGGATCACATATGTCAAAAACCAAATTAAAGCACATAGCACCTATCATGGACGATCTCTCTTTGAGGAGGATACGCATCTCAAGCCAAGAGGCAAGCCAGTATAACATAGATAGGGAAGTGCAGGAGATTAAGAGAAACTTGGGAGTGTTGGCGAGGGGAAATTAGACATCTTCAATCCTTATTTACTCAAGGTTTTTTACCACTGATGCCTCCTCAAGGTTTCCCCTACCCCCCTTCTCGAGGTTTTCCCTATCCTCTATCTTAAAGTTTCTTCTCCCCAGTGCCTCTTCCCGCCGCAGTCCATGGATTATCGTCATCCACTCATGGTGATTATAGAGAGTAGTACTATTTTAAGGACTTGACTAATATCATAATTATTGGCACATGCACACTCATTTTCTTGAATGTCGGAACACCCATTCAAAATCTCCCTTTGCATATGGGTAAGGGTCAGATAATGGTTTATGGCATATACAAAGGTTACAGAGAAATTCCTGTGCACGTTGATAGCAGAGAAATGAACGTGTTGAAATACTATCATCATTGTTTTATCACTTAAACAGTTTAATTGTTGGCCAATCCTAGGTCATGAATAATTTTTAATTTGAGAACAAGTTGCAATATTTTGTTAATTTAATTTATTTCAAGTTTGTGGACCATTTATTGAAAATTTTAGTGTATGCAACATGAATTTAAGTTTAAGTTGTTTACTTTGAGTTTAAGTTGTATTGAATAATTTGAATGAATTATGAATTGTACATTATTGTATGCAACATGACCTTTGTTTCAATCTATTAATACAAATGAATTTAATCTTGAAGATTATTTAATGTATTTCCCATAATACAAAGAGTGGATAGGGAAGAGTAGCTAAATATACGATAATCATGTACATAGCATTCAACAATTTGTTAAATACGCATATAGAAATCTTAAAAGTGACAAGATTCCGTATTCATGCACCCGTTGCATGAATGAAAAATATAAGTCCTTAGAAGACATTGAGTGGCATTTATTAAAGTGTGAAATTTTTCAAGACTATAAGATATGGATATATCATGGTGAAAAGAATGTACCTTATGTTTTGGAAGAATTATTGGTACCAGACCATGTAATGGAACCCCATTGAGTGGAAGTGTTACATGATTCGCCAACTCATCATCCTTTGACCGACCTAATTGATGATGCTTAGAGAGCTCACCACCAACAAAACCACTAACCTATGGATACAGATAATATGCATTATAACCAAGTGAATGAACAAGTTGATGATAAATTACTAGAAGATCAAGAATAACTGTGGTTAAAAGTTGATGCGAATAAACGGTTACATAAAGATTACGACTAAGATTGCTCAGTATTATATGAAATGATTGGTTTGGGGTAAGATGGTAGTGAGATTTGGGTCTATGAAGAACTGTAAAGGATGAGGTGTGACCCACTTCAATAGACTTTGCCTTCAAGGTTCTTAGGCACTTCTAGAACAGCCTATGGTAAATTCCTTATCTAGTAACAATAGAACTCAAACTGGAGCCCACTCCCTGCAAGGGGATGACCTTCACCACAATAATAGTAAATTTTACCAATAGAAACTCCTGAGAGTGATGGATGTCAGGGTGGAGTGAAGGAACAAAGCACTTAACACTTAGAGAGAAATAGCAGTGTGATAACACTAGTGGTCTGGAGTCATTTTGACAGAGTACCAGTATGACTTGAGTTAAGATTATTACTTGACCTTGCCTAGCGGTACTATATATACTTGGGAACTAGGGTTGAGTTGACATTGTTTGGATGCCAAACTGAGGGGATTGGTGAGGGACAAGGTCTGTAATGTACCTTTTTTCCCTACCTGTGTGCAGTCGCATGTCTCCTCTGACAGGTGCCACCTGGCGCAAACCAAAGTCAAAAAGCAAAAGTATCTGCACTTGAGGACAAAATATCTAATTTGGTGAATATCTTTTTAAAACGTTAACTTGTTGTACAAACTTTGTAAACTTGTGGTAGGACCTCTAAGACCACTTCCTTTAAAATCTTTGTAAACTTGAAGAGGGAGGTCTCAAGGACCACCTGCTCTAAAATCTTTGTAATCTTGAGGAGGGAGGTCTCGAGTACCACCTCCTCTAAAATCTTTATAAACTTGAGTAGAACTCTCACTTCAATTGTGATTAAGTGTGGACTGTGTGAGGACTTGTTGACTACTAGGGTCTGTTTACTAGTGTTATCTCACTCTTAAAGTGTTAAGTGGTTGAGATTGCTCAACAAACCTTGTTCCTCAGCCACCAAGACAAAACTCCTAGGAGATCCCATCTTGCCTAATTCATCCCTACTTTCTTAACTAGGCTAACTATAATATAAAATAACATGTTAGTACTTTTATATTCATGTGAGCAATAAATCTTGGGGGAAGAGGTCACTCTAAGTGAACCTCCTCACCCACTGGTTCTATTATGTAGGAAATTCTAATTTATGGGGACGAGGAGCTCCTTGTAGTGGGCTTCCTCAGCAAACTTTAATTTTTTGTTTTTTCTAAGTTATTTGGGACGAGGAACCTTTTCTAATGAGTTTCCTCACCCAAATTACAAATTGTGAATTTTGAGAAATTTGGGGCTAGGAGCCCTTGCTGGTGGGCTTCCTCGCCTAAACTTAACTAGTGAACTTTGTATAAGTTCGGGGAGAGGAGACCTTCTTGGTAGACCTCCTCGCCCAACATTTGTCTTTGTGCATTTATGGACATACTGAGGTGGGGAGCCCTTCCGGGGGCCCTCCTCGCCTACCTTTCAATTTTGTGAGATTTGGGACATTTGGGATGAGGAGCCCTTCCCGGGGCCCTCCTCACCCAAGATCTAATTTTGTGAACTTTAGGACATTTGGGGTGAGGATCCCTTTCTGGGGACCTCCTCTCCCAAGCTCTATTTCTGTGAGCTTTAGGACATTTGGGGTGAGGATCCCTTTCTAGGGACCTCCTTGCCTAAGCTCTATTTCTTTGAGCTTTAGGACATTTGGGGAGAGGATCCATTTCTAGGCCCTCCTTGCCCATGCTCTATTTCTACGAGCCTTAGAACATTTGGAGCGAGGAGCTATTTTTTGGGGCCCTCCTCACCCAAGCACTATTTATGTGAGCTTTGGAGAACTTGGAGCGAGGGACCTTTCCTGGGGCCCTCCTCGCCCAATCTATTGATCTATCAAGTGTGTACTCCTCTACATTAGTCCCCTCGTACAAAAAATTGCGTGTTGGGCGTATCAAAGGTCTTTGTACACAATGATTCATCTGTGTCTTGGGATTCAAAACCTCACTATTGCATTAATTAGGCCTATCACTTCATCTTGCTTTTAGGGTCTCAAGGTGGCACGTGTCATTTGGGGAACACACATCTCATCATTGGAAAATATTCAGTCCCTTTTTTTATTGGTAGTCTGCACGTGTCATAATAGGTATAAAAAGTTTTTTTTTAACTCTCCTTGTTTTTCTACCTTGTCATTTGTTCAAACTCAAGTTCTTTAGAGATATAGATAAAGGGAAAAGATTAAAATCCTCCATAGGCATTTTCCTGTTTTTCTTGCCTTTACTCATTCAAATGGATTCCTCATCTTCCCCAAAAAAACTCCATCCTTGCCACTACTACTAGTAAGGTATTGGTGGGCGCAATGCCCATTTCTGTCACCATTTACACCGTCTTAGCCACCGGAGCCACCATTGTGATGTCGGAGGTCTTATGCCCTGCGCTTGATACTTTTCAACCTTTGT
Source organism: Sambucus nigra (assembly GCA_949130495.1). Taxonomy (NCBI): domain Eukaryota; kingdom Viridiplantae; phylum Streptophyta; class Magnoliopsida; order Dipsacales; family Adoxaceae; genus Sambucus; species Sambucus nigra. The sequence continues at coordinate 547,450,143 of OX422212.1, read as the reverse complement.
CTATTGAGGTTCCCCCTTGGGGGGTATCCTCGTTTGCTGTTACGTTGGCGACAGGGGCTTCCTCACCTATGGGGATTTTTTTGAGGAATGGTTTCTCGTCTAGGGCTTCCTCGTCCAGGATAACTTTCACCACCTGTACCTCCATGCCTACTGGGGTGTCTGCAAACATTGGGGCCTCCTCACCCATGGGAATTTTTTCAAGGAGGGGTTCCTCATCTATCAAGGTCATAGGGGCCTCCTCGTCTAGAGGAACCCTTGCCACTAGGACCTCCTCATCTGATGGGGTGCCTGCAACCACTGGGGCCTCCTCGTTCATGGTCCTCTTTGCCACCAGGACTACTTCCTCCTCCTCTCATGTTGTTTATTCCAAGTCTCAAAGGGAATATCTTATTGTTCGTCAAAAGAGAGATTTTGGTTTTTATCGTCTGACACCATATTTTGGCGAGGAGGACACCTTTATGACTTCTCCTGTAAATTTTGAGTAGGTGTTTGTAGCAAAGATCAACGAGTGACCCCAAGTGGGTCTAGGTGAGTCCTCTGACCTTCCTATTACTCTTCCTGATTTAATACTTAGGGTGTGAGTAGATAGGGGTGATTTTCTCCATTCCAATATTGAGGTCAAGGAATGTGGGGGCGCCATAGAAGAATTGGGTCTCTGGGTGGATCATATCTTCTCCACCCCCATACATAAAGTTGCTATTGAAATCCTTGGTCTTCTGACCACTATTGACAGTCTCAAAGCTTGCTCAATTGTCAAAAAAGAGTGAGCTTTTACTTTGTTGACATCTTGTTGGAGCGGGGATTCTCACACCTTTGTTACTGGTTGGGGTGAGTTTACGATTACTTTGGAAGACATTTGTGACATACTTGCTCTGCCCTACTTTCGAAGTCATATCCTTACTGATGGATTTGAGTAGGAAGTTAAGGAGCAGATGGTGGGTGAGCTCCACTCCGCTTTGAGTGAGTGCTCAAAGTATGTAGATATCAATGTGAATGGGACCCCCCAAAACTCTTTCACTAAATGACAGTGGTATTGGTTTAAGTATTTCGAGTAGTTGCCTAAGGGGGAGAGCTTGAGCAGGGCCTTGAAGAGTCATGAGGGCCCAAAAATTAACTCCCCCTCACACTTGGTAGCATTTTTTATCACTTTTCTGAGTAGATTTCTTCTCCCTGGGAGGCCATTTGACTCTCCCTGTGAGATTTTGTTCAATATTTCTGTAAGGCTTGATCGAGGGAGGGCAGTCCCCCTCGCATCTTTGACTCTGGGGTCTTTGTACACTTAGTTAGATAGGGCTCGTATGGACGTTGAGCGCTCTTGTGGTCGTTACGACACTATCAATTTTTCCAACACTTTTATCATTATGTCATACATGTTTGAGAGATTTCCCAAATTTTCCCCGAAGTCTAGGTCTTTCCACAACGGAGATTCTCGCGCTGCAAGATAGCACACGAAGACTCCTAAGACTTGTCTAGGGTCTTAGATAGAAAGCATCGATGAATTTTCTTTAAGGCCCTATTGGAAGACTGTTGGAGGTATTTTTTCTTGGCATTTCTTCTCAGCTGCTGGGGGCACTTTCTATTGCTCTGTTGATGCGGAGTATGTTCCTACCTACCCTCATATTTCTATAGTCATTATGCTTCTTCCTTGAACTTTTCCTTCCCTCACATACTTGGGTTAAGGTTTGGATTTCTACCACTCTCAGAGGGTGAGGAGGAATTTGGTTATGACTAGGGGGTTCATACCCTTATTTATAATTCGAGCACCTCCCCTTGTAAGATTTACCTTGATGATTTTTCCAACTTCACGTTTTAGGGGGTGGTTGATAGGGTTGGCCATCTGGGAAATTTATTTATACCTTCGTGAGATTACCTACCCTCCTTCACTCGCTCATGGTTCACCCTTTGACAAAATTAGGTTCTGTTAATCCATAACTGTGTGAGGGATGTTCTTATGATACTATTTATACAAAGATTCCCAATAATGATAGGTATTTGGGTAAGAGGACCCAAAGGTCAGTGTGGCACCGGAGTACCATCCCTAAGACTCCTCTCGAGGAGATCACTCCAATATTTGTGAGCCTTTGCTCAATGAGTCTATTTATTCCAAGCAACCTGAGCCTCAACCTCCTAATCCCAAGTCGAGGGGTAAGTCAAGATCAACTGCATCAAAGAGGAAGCATCCCGATGTGGATGTTTCCAGTTTCATAGTAGCTACCATTACCCTTACTAACACTGTTATTTCCACTATTATCAATGTTGCTCCTACCCCCCTACCGGTAAGAACCAGGGAGAGTAGGAAGAAGAAGGAGACTAGTATTGGGACGTCTACTCTTTCTCCTTCACCAGACTAAGGGTCTGACACTGATGACCTTGGAGTAGAGGAGACGTATAGGACTGTGCGAGAGCAAGGCAATGAGGCCCTTGGGTTGTCTATTAAGGGAGTTGTTGTTACTTCCTTTCCCATAGGTGAATGTACTACAACTCATTCCCTTTTACTTTGCGAAGATGAATTTTGTAGGGTCTCACTTATTGTTTCCCCTCATCTATCATTTGAAGAGGAACTAATCAATTATAGAAGTACTCCCTCCTATGATGCTGACGGTTCTTCTTCGAATGAGACGAGAGTCACTGACCCTTATGATGATCAACACTTTAATGCTTCTTCTTTGTTACCAGTTTCAGAGGAGTCTTCTGGTGAGGGAAATTTGATAGGATCCCCTTCTACCTTCAGTCCTGGTACCTAACATTTATTGTACGGGAAGACCGCCCGCACTACTACTGTAAGTTTTTTCTTAACTTCTCTATTACTGTTTGATGGTATATTTTCATATACATAATTCAGATATGACTTGCCTCGATCTTAGCGGTATTCGTAGTGTGTCTCTGTCACAGTGAGTGATCTGGCGCCTTTATCTCCTGCCCGGGGCCCTTTTGTTAAGGCCAGGAATTCCATGCTGGCATCATCCTTGGGCCTATTAAATGAGGTTTGTCACTTCCATCTACCCATTCATTACTTCATTTATTTTATTTATTTTTATTTTTTTACTAATATTTCCTCTTCACTTTTTAACTCTTGCAGCTCTGTATTGTGTTCCTGACGTCGGTGAGGACTCTTTTTATGTCTTCTTCTTCGGTTCAGTAAGCATTATCTCCCCCCGAGTCTTTTATCTTTTACTTGTCATATTTTGAAATATATCTTTTGAAGTTAACTTCTCTTGTGTATGCAAGTGACTGTTTCTCTTAGCCACCTTTCCTCACCTCCCCATTCCTCTGTGGTGAGAGGTTTGTCTGCCCGACTGGCTGAGGTACTCTTAACTTGTCTTCTTCTTTAACTCTGTCTATTTCATCACATTATCTATACCCATGGATATATTATCTCTGTTTGCTTATTTATATAGGGACCTACTATGGGCGACCCTTCTTATATTAAGGGAGAAGCACCATCCTCAAGAGGCACTGCTCCCGGTATATTGCCTTCAGGGAGGATTCCTATCTCTCGAGTTTTTATGCCCACAGACCCTAGGCTTCACATCCTACCTATACCATCCAGGACCATTTTCTCTATTGCATCTAGCGGACCTGTCATGTAGGTTAGCTCTACCTCTCAAGTATTGTTTATTCCTCTAAGAATCCATTTTTGTCTTTATTTATGTTTATTTTTCTGAGGGTTTTTTCTATAACCAGGCAGTTGCACCCGACACTATTGTCCCACCTGTCATCATCCCTCCTTGCTCTCTAGAGGGGCTTCAGGTGCGTTTATATTGAGTCTTTCATTATCTTCAATTCATGCTCTTAAACCGTTAGTATTTCATTTTCATATTATGTTTTTGTTCATTTTATTTTATATTCCAGTTGGTTGGTGACACCACCCCCACCTATTTCTTCGCTTCCCCCTTTAGTAGTCCCTGATATGTCCGGGGGAGACCTTGAGGTTGTGCCTGCTTCAGCCAACCTGGCCAAAGTCTACTTGTCTAAAGGGCTTGTCCCTGGTTCCACGAGACCAGTCTCAGTGGTATGCTCAATCTTTGCAAACTCTACTTGCTATCTTGATTACACATATGTGCATGATACACCTTTTTTTAACATATTTATAAATGAGGTCCCTTTACTTGCGGGATTTACCTTCAGACTCCCAAGTGAGTAGTTTGCCAATTTTTGTGCTTGAGGAGACTTTGGTCACCCCTTCGGTTAATACCACTCTTGCTCCGACTGCTGAGGAGTCTCTGGAAGGGATATGAATGGAGAGCTACCAAGTAAATACTTAATCTAGTTGGATCTTTGAGCTTACATTCTCTAGGTAAATACTTGTAAGCATTTATCTGTTTCCCTATTATTTAGGTTAATGCAGCGGCTGTTCCTTTCGTTGTGGAACAACCAAAGGAAGATACTATGAGTCAGGTATTGTACCGTCATACCTTACTTTGTCTTTATTCCCCATTTTCTTCTTGCTTTTACTACGCAAGTGGGCTCACCTTCACATTCTAATTTCCTTGTTTTCAGGTCAGCGAGGCGGCCGTCCCCAGTCCTACGGGACCTACTATGAGTACTATACTACGTACTCCCCCAGTATTAAACTATCATACCTGAGTTCTTTCTGTATGCTTAAGTTAGCACCTATCTCATCTTTTTGGTTTTTGTAAAAGAAGATACTAACATTTTCCTTTTCTCTGTTGGGATGGTACTCAAGGCTATGTGGTTCCCCCTCGCTTTGGTAGCAGCATATTAACACCCTAGGCTTTGGGGTAGGCCTTCAATGACCTGTGTTTCGATTCAAATATGAATGACTACCTCCTACTTCTTTTCTTCTTTACAACTTATCCCTTGTTACTTTCCATTCTGCAGGATCCAGTTGATGAGCCTGCTGAGCCCACAGGGGAGGTTGACCGGAGTTCTGAGGCAACTGGTGATGCTAGCTCCGATGAGGATTCCTCTATGCCTCTATAAGAGCTCGATTCTCACAACATTGGTTACGATTACATAGAGTTTGAGGCACTTGGTGCTTTTATGAGTGCGCCATGACGTTCAGAGTTGCCTTCCTAATTTCGTGCTCAGGAACGGGAGGTGTTGGAGCTTCTTCTGGAGCACCATCCTGAGACTTTCACCTCCACGAGTGTCCTCGACATTAACAGCCTTACAGTCTTCAAGTTTAAGGCCTTATCTAGCCATCTTCATGAGTTCATTTCCACCCCTCCCACTAATATGACTACTCGAACAGTCTCGTTGTTTCTCCAGGCTCTTCATGATCTTCATCATATTTATCATTTCCAGCTGGATTGGTTTGAAGTTTTAGTTTGTAATTTTCTCGGCACCACCTTTAGGAAAATGATGAAGCTTCATACTTCCTGGCAGAATAGGGAGCAGCATCATCATGCAGAGGCCACTTGGATTCAGACTCAGATTTAGTTTTTACAGGCTAAGCTGTCTGAGCTGGAGTCGGGTGCTGCTGAGGATGAGGCTCGGATAACTAGGTTAAAGGAGTAGCCCATTGAGGAGGCTTGTCCCTCTTATGCAGACTTTTTCTCCCACCAGAATCTATTTGTCATGTTATCTAGTGGATAGATAGTTTGGCTGTTTAAACTTCTTTTTGTATACTTTTTCACATGTAAAGGACTTTGCCATTATTAATGAAAAAGTATTTTTGATGAATACTATCACTTTGCTCATTTGCTTCCATCTCAACCTTGGTATCTTCTTACTATGGCTTGTGCTAATATCTCCCCTAGTTGTGTGGTATTGAATCAGTCTGGGGCTAACTTGCTTGGGGTTGACTTGCCCAGCTTAGGGCTAACTTGCCTATGATCATTGATCCAAGAGAGGAAGAGTTGAATAAGGTCAAAGAAGATCTCAAGATTCTAACTAAGAAGTTCGACCAAGTCAGAAATTACATGGACTACACCCACATGTCTCTTTATCCTAAGGCGAGGTTACCCGAGATGTTCAAAATGCCAAATATCAAGAAATTCAGAGGAAGTGGACCACCGATTATTCATCTTCGCAGTTATCACTGTTCCATAACTCTCCTAGGGGCTTCTGAAGAAGTGATGGCCCAATTATTTCAGCAAACTTTGAAGGATAGCGCCCTCCGGTGGTTTTTGTCTCTCGAGGAGTCCAGAATCTATAGCTGGGAGGATGTAGCCCGTGAATTCATATCACAGTACAAATATAACTAAGATCTTGAGGTCACCCACCGTGATTTAGAACTGCTCGAATAGAACTCTGGGGAATTAGTTAGTAACTTCATAGCCCGATGGAGGGAAGAAGAAGCCACCATAACCAATCAGCCGTCTGAGGAAGAACAAGTCAACATAGTGAAGAAGAACTTCTTACCCCATTTTCGAGCAACAATGGGAGGAAAATACTATCCCCACTTCCGAGATCTCAGAGAAGTAGGAGTATAAATCAAGGAAGGTCTTGCTAAAATATAATTTGAACCAAAGAAAGTGTCCGAAAAGTTCACCCCCAGAAAATATAACAAATCTGCCAGTGCTTCAGTCTCAATCATCAATAACATCTCTCAACCAACCACTTTGTCGGCACCAGAAAGCCTCCCTATCCCAGTCCAAAAGGAATACACTGAGCTCCATGCTCCCCTCTCCAAAGTTTATCAAGCCTTGTTAAGCCGAAACCTTATTAAACCTTTGGATCCCTGTCCATTACCACATCCACTCCCACGAAACTTTAAGGAAGATGCCCATTACGCCTTTCAGCAAACTGCTGGCCATACCACCGACCAATGCTTTCACCTTCAAAACATAATCCAAGGTCTAATTGACCGGGGTACTATTGCCCCACCAGCCAATCCTAAGCCAGACACTACTCACAACCCACTCCCAAATCATCCCAATGCCATCTTCCTAGAAGAGAACCCATAATTTGATACTACAACTTAAATCATACCCATATACTCTCCCAAACCTCTCCAAACTTTCCCATATTTCCTCCTACACCCTGTTAGCCTTGATGATCAAGCATTGTCACTCCTTACCAGAGCATGTATCCCTGTACATACCCATTCTGAAAATGATAGTATGGAATTATTAAAAGTGTTAAACAAACTCCTAGAGTTTGGGTTGAAATTGCCCTCATATATGATCATTGATTGCCAGAGGTTCAGCACACTATTCTTGGAAGCAAGGAAATGGTCCCGACAGTCAGACAGTTGGGTGGTACCAAATGATGAAGTCATCCTAGATGATGTTGTCCAGATCATGGTAGGATCATTCAAGTAAACTAATGATATTTGCACTATGATCGAGTTACTTGATACTCTGAAGCTACAAGGGCGACTGATCCCTTCACCCTTACTTATCCCCACATAATTATAAGACCTATATGACGAAGCCATTGAATTTGTGGAATGCATTGAATTTACATGGAAAGATGAAATTGTTGCCACCGGACGGGGGGACGAATTTGAAGATTCGAATGAAGAGAAAGATTTTTATAAAATTGGATCGGTAGCCAACATGTGTGGGACGATATCATTTGAAGAACTCCTTTAAGAAATAAATAAGGTGGAAGAACAACCTGAGATTGATGAAGAAATACGGTTCATATTCTTCCCTTCTTTAGTAAATTACATGACCAGATCAGGGAGGCATTGCCAGATCTCAAGCTCACTACCAGCTAATGACAAAGGGAAAGGCGTTGAAAACCTTCCTATGCTAGAAATGACCCTTGAGGAAAGCAAGATCCTCGATCAACTAAAGAAAACTCAAGCTAATATCACTATATGGGGGCTTTTCATGTCTTCCCATCGGCACATAAATGCTTTAATCAAGTTGCTCACTGGACCCATAGTTCCTCCTTCTACCACAACTGAAGAAGCGATAAATTTAGTTGAATCCTTGACCTCTACCCGAATGTTATCCTTTTTCGAAGGAGAAATCTCCAGAATTGGGCCAACCCACAATCATGTACTCAACATCTCGGTCGAAGTTGTGGGGACGATCATACCACTCTTTATTGTAGATAATGGATCCTCCTTCAATATCTGCCCATTAAGAACCTTCAAATGCTTAGGATTGAAGGAAAGTGACCTTACTCCAACCTCCGCTTCTGTACTTGCCTACGATAATACTCATCGCTGGCCCTATAAACCCTGTCGTTGAATTTCAAGTTATTTACATCCCAGCTTACTTCAACCTATTTCTCGGACGACCTTGGCTTCACAGTATCAAGGGTGTGTCTTCCTCACTCTATCAGAAATTAAAGTTCTTCTCCGACGGATGAGTCATCACCATTTTCAGCGAAGATAATAATACCGAGGGTAAAAGTACCAACAGTCTAATCCTTGAGATACAGTACGGGTCAAATGATATGCTCCTATAAGGATTTCGAGTTAAACCACTTTTACTCCTGGCAGGGGACGGTTTCAAAGAAAGGGTTTATCTAGAATATGACCCTTATGGCAACGTTAATGTGATTCAGATGTTTAGAAACATGCAATTCATGCTCGGACTGGGGCTAGGACAAAGACAATAAGGGATACTTAAGCCCATTGTGCTGAAAAGGCTTTCCCTCCTTGTGGTTTGGGGTATCAACCATCAGAACAAGAGCTCAGAATGATCCTCTAGACTCAACCAAAGAGAAGACTAGACTACATCCAGACTATCCCAGGTGACTCCTTGAATGGACGATTCATTAAAGAATGTGAGGAATTCCCCTTTTGTGGCTTCCCAGAACCATGATATGACCATACAAATAAGAAGATGAAGCCTGGAATGGAGATATTTTTTCCAGGACAGCTACCCATGAGCTGAAAGTTCCTAACACCATGTACAACTGCTCATTAGAGATACCTAAGATTCTGAGGGAAGTGACTTCGAAGATTCCTTCAACTTACAGACACTGGGGTTGACACTCTACATGGTTCATTCAATCACTATGTCACTGGATCCATCCTACCTGATTAAAGTTGATGATACACCTATCCTCAACTGGCATGCTGCGCAAGTTCTACCTGTTAAAATTCCACCTAACCCCAATGTTTACCCCATTTCTTCTTCTATTATCTGCCCTTGCTCAAATGTAATCGAGATCTCCTTTGATGAGGTTCTCAATGTTATTTTTCCTATCAATGAAATAAATGAATATTTTGAGTACCTTGTTGTTCATTACATTAACTGTTTGGATTGTAATAAAACTTTTGATGATGATGATTTTGCAAATGAACAATTCTTAACTGATCTAAATAAGGTTAATAACAAACAACATAACTGCATTCAAGTTAATGAAGAGGAAACTATTATTATTAACCTCGATTCTAGTAGCCAACTATTCGAGATTAGGATAGGGGCTACCCTCGATGAGCAGGAGCGTGCACAACTCAAAGAATTATTGAAGGAATTCGTGGACGTCTTCGCACGATCCTCTGAAGATATGCTCGGCATTGATCCTGAAATAACTCAATATGATATACCCACTCTTCTAGATTATAAGACGGTTAAACAAAAGTTGAGAAAGCTCCGCAGCCAATGGTCGCTCAAAGTCAAAGAAGAGCTAGTCAAAGAGCTGAACGTGGGCTTCATTCGTGTGATCGAATATCCCACATGGCAAGCCAATATAGTGCATTTTCCGAAATAAAGAGGGAATGTTCGGATGTGTGTAGACTAACGGGTTTTGAATAAAGACTATCCAAAGGATGACTATCCGCTACCCAATATCGACTTGATGGTGGACAACACAGCTAGTCATGCTCTCAAGTCATTCGTCGACGAGTTTGCCAGATACAACCAAATCAAAATACACCCGAATCACTAAGAAAAAAATGCGTTCATCATACCGTGGGGAGACTTTTGCTACACTATTATGCCATTTGGTCTCAAGAATGCTAGGGCTACCTACTAGAGGACTGCCATAACCATCATGCATGATCTGATTCACAAAGAAGTCGAGGTCTATATGGATGATATAATTATCGAATCTAAAACTATATAAGGTCATGTTCACGCTCCCCAAAAGTTCTTCGAACGATTGCAAAAAATATCAAATGAGACTCAATCCACATAAATGTGTCTTCGACGTTACAAAGGGAAAACTCTTAGGATTCATGGTCAGTGTAAACGGGATATAAAAAGATACTACCAAGCTAAAATACATACTTGAGATGACACCTCCCTGAACGAAAAAAGAAGTCTAGGGTTTCCTTGGGAAATTGCAATACATCAACTGGTTCATAAGCCAACTAACCTCCATCTGTGAACCGATTTTTAAACTCCTTCAAAAGGATTCAACTAAAGTTTGGAACGAGGCCTCCCAAAAATCTTTTGATCGAATCAAATAATATCTGACCCAACCTTCGGTACTCATGCCACCACAGCCTAGTCTCCCCCTGCTTCTATACCTAACCATAACCAACACTGCAGCTGGGGCTTTGCTAGCCCAATACCTTGAAGATTCTCATAAAGAAAGAGCCATCTATTACGCCAGTCGCAAATTGGTCAGATACGAAGTCAACTACACTACTTTGGAAAAGGCATGTGTTGCGCCTATCTGGGTCACCCAAATCTTGTGACACTACATCGCCTTTACCATCAAACTTGTATCTCGAATGGACCCCATCAAGTACTTACCTGAGAAAACCGCCTTCTCCAGCCAAATGGCTCGATGGTTGATGCTCCTAGACGAGTTTGATATCGTGTACATCACACCGAAATCCATAAAAGGAAGAGCCATCTCTGACTACCTCGCTGACTACCCCACAGAAGAAGATGATGACCGAATCTTCGAATTCCCAAATGAAAACATCCTCTGCGCTCCTCAAGACAACCTTCGATGGTAAATATTCTTTGACTGCTCTGCCAATAAAAAGGGATATGGCATTGGGGATCGCCCTAGATGACTTCCACACTCCCATCGCCATAAAATTGGATTTCCCCTACACCAACAACATGACTGAATATGAGGCGTATACGATAGGCATAAAAGTTTCTCTCAAGAATGGAATTCAATGCCCAGATGTCTACGAGGATTCCGCCCTCATCATCAGTCAAGTGCTCAGAAAATGGAAACTCAAGGAAGAAAAACTCCAACCCTTACATGCCCACTTAGAAGAACTAGCCTCTCAATTCGAAGACATCACCTTCCATTACCTACCTCAAGTAAAAAATAACCTAACTGATACCCTTACTACCCAAGCCTCCATGGTTGACATGCCCGAAGGAATAACAATTGCTACCACATTGAGCTCATCACCAAAGAAGATCTCGATTTATCCAATTATTGGTACTATGATATCTGGCACCTCCTCAAGCATGATAGGTATCCCGAGGGTTCCAATGAGAAAGATCGAGAAACCCTCCGAAGATTGACGGCCCAATACATCAATTATGACAAAGCACTGTTCAAGAGAAACTTCGATGGAACCCATCTACACTGCATCGCAAGGGATGACATTGAAGAGGTAATGCAAAAAATCCACAGCGGGGAATGCGGGCCCCACATGAATGGTCACATGCTTGATAAGAAGATCATCCGACAAGGCTACTACTAGTCCACCATGATCTAGGATTACACCACCTATGTTCGGAGATGCCTCAAATGCTAATAATTTTCTAACCTTCAACACCTGCCTCCGTGTGAATTGTGCAACATAACTTCTCCCTGGCCATTCTCCACTTGGGGCATCGACATCATAGGTAAGGTTACACCCAAGTCTTCTAATGGGCATGAGTTCATTATAGTTTCCACTTATTACTTCACCAAATAAGTCGAAGCTAAGTCATACGCAGTCCTGAACGCCAAGAAAGTGGTCAAATTCATCAAGAAAAACATCATCTATCGATATGGGGTCTCGCACGAGCTAGTGTCAGATAACGGGTTTCATTTTGAGGTAGAAGTAACATAAGTGGTCAATAAGTATGGGATTAAAAGACATAAATCTTCTCCCTACCAACCTCAGACCAATGGTGCAGTTGAAGCCTCCAACAAAAACCTCAAAGCCATCATCAGTAAGATGACTAAAAGCTATCGATATTGGGCTGATCGAATCCCTTACACCCTCTGGGGATACCAAACGTCAATCCAAACCTCTACTAGGGCTACCCCTTACTCTCTAGTCTATGGCATGGAAGCATTCCTACCCGTGGAGCTTGAAATACCCTCGTTATGCATCATGCTTGAAAGCAAAGTTAGCGAAGAATACTGGTACCAAAGCCGCCTTGATGAGTTGACCCTCCTAGATGAAAGGAGATTAACAGCTCTATATCACGTACAAGGGTACCATCGTCGTGTAGCGCGATCATTCAATAAGAGAGTCAAGGACCGAGGTGTCCGAGAGTGGCATTTAACCCTCAAGGAGATAGTACATCACATCTAGGACCCCCGAGGGAAATTCAAGCACAATTGGAAAGGCCCATACATCATCAAGAAAATCTTATCCAGCGGTGCCGCCATGCTCACCGACCTAGATGGAGAAGATATGTCTCATCCAGTCAACCTGGACCATCTCAAGAAATGTTACCCCTAGTCCAAAATCTCGACACGCTACGACTCTTATCATCTCCCTTTTATTCTAAAAAAAATCTTCATTTTCCTCTACCAAGAACTACCTGGGCCTGATCCTCTGCAAAAACCATTCTCAGAAAAATTAAAAATTTCAATAACCCCCAGAGGTACGTAGGCAGCTCATACATCTTACATGAGCAGGGCCTTTTCTTTTTCACAAAAAACTATTCTTTTCTTATCTCTGAGAACGATAGTTCATTCTAAAATATACTTGAACAAAAGGATTGTGCATGCCTTAGCGATCGGTATAGATAATTTAAAATACAAAATTCATCAAAAGGCACAGCTGGATGATCAAAAACTTGTTTATTTCACCAATAAGAGATTACGGTACAATTACATAAGACAATGAATAGATAACTCCTTCCCCCTACCTGGCAAAAAAGCCAAATAAAATTCCCAAATTTATTCCCCATTACAAAAGAAAACTCTCCAAGAGCCCAACCCATAGCTACCAGAGGATCCCGCTCCGTCATCATCTACATCCTGGGGTCCCCAAGCTTTCCCTACCTGAATAGAGTGCCACAGACGCTCCATGGACCGATAATCTTGAACCATCCTCAAAAAAACTACCACACCTCCCTCCATGGTATCAGATAAAACAAGCCACATTTGTCCAGTCTCCACTACCAACATCTTGCTGACCAGTCTTCTCCACAACCACTTAATATAATCCATGGGGATGTGATAAACTCTCCCAACAGACTGAGAGGGATGAGTCGACGGATGCTGACTCTCCCACAAAGAGCCAAGCCGCATGCCCAGACATTCTGTCAAATATTCTACCAAAAAGAAATCAAGTGTTAGAGGTGGCACAATCTGCTCCCAGCCAAATTAGCGCAGAATCCGCCAAGGGAAATAGAAAGAGGTCTGTCTGAGACTAACCAGCCGAACATATGGGTATTCTCCTAGTTCCAGAATAGGTAGCAACTCTCCCCACCAAGTCACCGACCAGTACAGATTTAGAGCCCCATGCTCCACAAACCAGTTCTCCCAGCTCTCAATATCCAGACCAACACTGATGAAATGGCGCAAAAAAGAAGTTGGGTAAAACTGATAAAGTATATTTCAGAGGAATTACCAGGAGAAATCTTTTAGACAACCACATGAACAGCATCACAGGGCTACCCCTCGAAAAGTCAGAACGACCTTCTCGCCAGGCATCCATGCCATTCAAAGTCTCCGCTAGTATCACCGTCGCAGGATTGCGACTGTAGGACATCCATGAAGTAATAGCTGCAAGTTGGGGGTCCACCAGCAGTTCCCTAATCACCAACAATAATTTTGAAACCAGGCCCAAAACGACAGCTCCGGCATATCCAGCATCATCAACCTCCTGCAAATGCACAGACCACAGCACCGCTGGAAGAGAAATCATTCCTCCAGTAACCAAGGATCTACCCATCGAGGGAGGGACACGTAGAAGTCCAACCAACAGCTCTCGAGGAGATCAGTAAAACTCAGGCATAGCAGCCGCCACAATAGTATTTACTCCCAACATGGAAGAAAATTCCTCATAAGTCCAACAGACTTCTTCTAAGCCAAAGTGGAATACATGGTCTTCGGGGTACCGATATTATACTGCCACCATCAGCATGTTCCACTCTATGGGTCGATTACGCCATAAAGAGACTCGATGAATGTTGAAAGCATCGTAGTCAACGTTATAGGAGCACATCGCCTCCAAAGTCTCGGGGGAGTTGGCAAACTCAACACTATTAAAGAGATTCATCTCACAAAATAAGAAAGATAGAATGTGAAGGTGTGATGAAAACACTCCACCCTTCCCCCTTTTATATTTGAAAGCCTCACAAAAGGCACAACCTTTGCAGAAATTGGAGGAAATCCTGCCCCACATGGTACCAAGGGTTGAGGAGGGTACCAACCAAAGCTTTGAATTGATGGGACTGGATTGAGGGCAAGACAAGGTGCTTGTCGATCAGTAACCCCCTATTTTTAGAAACTTACCTTTTTCCTCTTTTGTCAAAATCAGAAAACTAATAAATCGATATTCTCAATAGAATTTCAAATTCCCTCTTTCATATTTATATAGTTCCTCGTTGTGAACAAATCTTCCTTTCAAAACTTTCAAAAATATCTCTTTTTACGGTCTCAGTAGCAAAGTAAAGAGAGCATATGCATGCATTCATTCATTCATCATTAAATATAAGATAATAAAAAAATTCCATTGCATTGCATAGATATATTTATGTGTTACATCATCTTGTAGGAAAATAAAGAAAAGTAAAAACAATGGGACTCAGCCCGAACCCACATTCTCTCTCTCTATCTCCACTACACCAAAAGGTCCAAATTATCACCTTTCATTCGGCCATCCTTGTCACGGTTATTGACTGTGACAACAAAACACGTGTTTTGTGTCACGGTCATTGATCGTGACAAGTCCGTGACAAATGTTCTTATCACGGTCAAGGACGGTGACACGTCCATGACAATTTACACTGCAAAAAAGCCCTACCCTTTCTTTTTTTCCCACCGATTTTGGTTTTTCCCTCTCTTTCTCTCTCTAAGAGATTTCGAGGTCTCTCTCTCTCTCTCTCTCTCTCTCTCCCAGGTATGTTTTTTCCTCTCTTTCTCTTTCATTTCTATATGTGTGTGTGTATATGTGTGTGGTGGTGTATGGTGGGGGAGGGGGGAAGGGGGTGGTGGGGGTGGGGTGGGCTGTGTGTGTACGTGTGTGTGTGTCTGTGCAGGTGGGTGGGGGTAGGGTGAGGGGGAAGGGGGTGGGGTGGGTGTGGGTGTGGGTGGGGGTGGGGGGTGGGTGGGGGTGGGGGTGTGCAGGTGTGTGCGCGTGTGTGTGGCGGGGGGAGGGTGGTGGTGGTGGTGGGGGTGGGGTGGGTGGGTGTGTTTGTGTGTGTGGTGGGGTAATCTTAACAATTGTATAGCTTTAATTAATAAATTGTATAACTTTAATTGTAATTTTAATTGTATAGTTTTAGATGAAAGTAAATTAATAATTAGTGCCCATTTCATATGAAAGTAGGATTGCCCCTCATTGTAAATTAGTAAATTAATAATTGTATACTTTAATTGTTAGTTTAATTGATGAAATGAATTAATTGAGTAGATGAATTAGAAGGAGTACGGGATACACATTTATTGTTGACATTGCTGTTGGATTATAGTGGATCGATGTTGGGTTGGTTAACAGTAAAAGTGGCATTACCATTGAGAACAAGTCGGAGCTATTAGCGAGATCCCTCGAGCTGGTAAAGACGGTCATCGGCCCAGGGTATATGAGTTGGAAGGAGGTGCCATATGAGCTCAAAATAGCTGTTTGGGCGGAACTACAGGTAATATATTTATATTTATATGAATATTTCAATTTCAATTTCATTTTATTATTTATATTTATATTTATTCGCAACTAACATTGTATTTGTTGGACATGAACAATTCAACTTGGATCCAAATCTACGCGATTCCGTCTTGGAGCAGTTGAGGGAGAAACACAAGACGTGGAAGAAAAATATGTGGACACGGTACTTTGGGAAAACACGAGAGTCCATTATCCAAAGGCGTGAATCCGTCCTGCCGAAGGAGCCGATCTCATTGGCACAATGGAAAAAGTTCATTGACAATGAGATCGGGGAGCGCAATTGGCATCTCACCAATCGGGGAGGGAAAATCAGGCAAAAAAGACGAACATGCACTACTCCGACCGGACGTCTTACGCCGAGGTGGAGCATAGGATGATGGTAAGATTTAATTTGTCTATAAATACAGAAATATATTATTCTGCATTATTTTACTTTGCGGGGCCGATACTAATTTTACTTTATTTTATTTCAGGGGATAGGGAGTGGACCTGGGGGTAAGCCACATAGGCTCGATACTTATGTGGCTCTTCGAACGAAGAAGAGGAAGGACAAGGAGATGTCACCGAGCGTTGCGGCCACGATTGTAAGTAATCCGATAGTTTACTTTTTGTTAATTGCATTATAATTTTTTAGTTTACTTATTTTACTAATCATGTGCTTTTTCTCGTTTCGGGCAAAGCTTAAGGAAGTGCATGAGTCGCAGTCTGATGCCGACAAGGCATCTTTGTCCACAGACGTACTCATCCAAGTGCTTGGCTCTGATCGCAAGGGGAGGACAAGGGGGGTGAGCTCGCGGGTGGCCAAATTTAGGATCATCGGATTGGAGACGAGCGGCACTGGGTTGGCTCGAATGGTGGATTCACATGATGCGAAGCTGTCCCATTTGGAGGCGATGGTCCAAGATATGTACTCATTCATGAAGCGTACGTTGGGCAGAGACCGTAAGGGGAAGGTGAAGGAGAAAATATTGGAGGAGGAGGTGCGGGAGGACGAGGTGCAGGATGACGAGGATGTGGACCTCGCTGCTTCATCATCGACACGTGTGTACTTAGATGATCCACTTCCCTATTTGGCTCCCTTCAACAGACCGATGTCGACACTTGGTTGCCCGAGCGTATTCATATTGGACATATTTGATGGCCAGCGGATAAGGCGGGGATTGAGGGACCCAAATATCGTCCAGGGTGGAATAGTTCATGGACGTGAGCTTCAAGAGATCGAGTCCAAGGTGCTCGTCACGCATGTGATACCCGGGAAGGAGAGCTCCCTATTGTGGTTGCACGAACAATGCGGCACGATGTATATTAATGGGTGTGTCAATTCGTATATCGTGTGGCCTACTCACCTCCTCACATTTACCCCAGACATGTAGTGACATTATTTTTAAGTTGGTACATTTGAATTATATTTGGATTATATCGTCATGTATATTGTTTCTATTTTGAATGTATATTTGTATTATCTTTAGTTTATTTGGATATATGATGTTTGAACAGGTACAACGTTGCTATAACAGGTACAAATATACTGCTGGGCAATGGCAGTGGCCATACTACCTAGCAAATTTTTTTAAATTCTGCCCAGAATTGTCACAGTCATTGACTGTGATAAGTCCTTGACAAATAAGGTTGTCACGGTCATTGACCGTGTCAATATTTTTAAAAAGGGTCAAGGCTTTGTCACGATTATTAACCGTTACTAAACTTGTCATGGTCAGGGACCGTGACACGACCGTGACAAGTCCGTGACAAAAAAAGTTGTCTTGCCCCGAATTATCACGGTCACCGACCTTGACAAGTTGAACTTGTCAAGGTCAATGATCGTAACAATTCGGCAGATTTAGTGTAATGATCTCTCTCTCTCACACACCTACCCTTAACCTCTCTCTAAGAGCTTCCCTCCCTGCACCGTGCTATCTTTCCCCTACTACGGCGAGATGACGCACCACCGCTACCTGAACTAGACTCCTCCCCGGATGAGGCAGACGGCACCAAGCA
The DNA here is from genome assembly GCA_949130495.1 of Sambucus nigra. Taxonomy (NCBI): domain Eukaryota; kingdom Viridiplantae; phylum Streptophyta; class Magnoliopsida; order Dipsacales; family Adoxaceae; genus Sambucus; species Sambucus nigra. The sequence continues at coordinate 547,432,298 of OX422212.1, read as the reverse complement.
GGAAGCAACGGGAACCGCATCCTGAATATGGGCAGTCGTCGAAGATATCCAGTCCCTGATATCCCTCAACCAAGTGGTAGACACTCGGACTTGCTTCAAGAAAGGGCAAAATCAGTATCAAGAAGAAAAGATCAAAAGAAACCAAAAAGAAGGAAAAGAGAATAACAGAAAGATATACCAAAGGACGAAGAACCTCCTATGTCAAGCCCAACTCCTCCGGGTCCATCGCATGGGGACGATACAACATAGGCACCATCTCTCCATCATACCGTCGGATGTTTTATGAAAGGGTATGCAACCTCACAAAGGGGACCTCCGAAGTCATCGCTGTCGCAGATGTCGACGGATCACCACTATTGTGGGAGGACCCCACTAGTCGACTCAAACCCGTAGGAGGGAAGGGAAATGCCTCATATATGCTGGGCGCCATCAGCCAGATCTTCACGAAGTCTATATAATTATACGACATAGTCATATTGGTGTACAATAGATAGGACTCGGCAATCGTCCCTGTGATCCTTGCATCCTCTGACAACAACCTCTCCCACCTCATAGATATAGGAGGCCTCGCAGGTGGTACCAACACCTCTTCCTCAGCAATCTGTTGGACCACCCTCTTCTCGAGATACCAAGAGTGGCTAAACTCATGCGCCAAAAAATTCCTCATTCGTGCATTCAGCCCAGTCAACCCTGTGTCCTGAACAACCATGCCCCAAGCGTAAAAGGTCACCTAAAAAATCTCCTGCAGATATAAGTCAAGTACAGAATTAGATCACACAAAGACCAGGGCTGAAGAAGAAAAAAACTCTTACCCTATCACTGGTTAGGCCATTCAAGACCTGATGCACTGCCTCTAGAGAAAGAAACTTCCTTGACTGTCGATTGGCCTTCTGCCACCGATACAAATGGCAAAAGTCCCTAACAGTCTCATCCTTAAAAGAAATTAGTTGGGTATTACACCCAATCACCTCATAAAAACCACGTCTGCTATAGGCAAGAATTCGTAATCAAAAAGTGACACATAAGGAAAATGCGAATGCATGAAAGGAAAATGCGCAAATTAAAGAATACCTCAAGAAGATACGTGGCTCCAGTGAAAGACTGCCGGCTGAATGCATCCAAAGAAAAATAAAGGGTCGCCAAAGTCCGGATCCCCCAATCATAGAGAGGGATGTTCGAAAATATCCTCAAGTATGGCAAAAAATATAAGTGGACAACGATGCCGCTCGATGCCACCAGAAATCCCCCCAACACCAGCAGAATAAATAGCCGATCAGTTTGCCTCACCTGCAGCCCATCCTCCACAGCAATCACCCTGCCCATCAAAGCATACCTCAACTGGGACAGATGAATAGAGTCCCTAGATACTATCCTCCCCAAATCACCGAGCGTCGTCCACACCACCTTCGGCCTCACCCTCAAAGAGTGATCCACCTCTATTTGTTCTTCATCATAATTTAGCCCCAGCAACTACTTCACATCTATGGGAGTCACAGTCATCTCCCCAAAGCCAAAATGGAAGGTGTGGGTAGTGTCCCACCACCTCTCCCCTAGAGTGCATAAGACCTCCGTCGAATGAGGCGTCTTATCCAGCAGAGATGCCAGCCTCCCAAAGCCTGCTGATGATACTACCCAATGCACCATAGGTGGAAGGTGCTCCTAGACATACTTAAGCCCCGTCGTCTCGTGAGCACACATAGTCGATAAAGGAACATCCGGATGTCAAAGAAAAACCTTATAAGAATCCAAGAAAAAAAGAAAATCACTAAAAAAGAATGTCAAAAGTCATTTTACTTACATAACCGCCAGGGTTCACCACCCTCGAAGAGAGATGATGCAATGGCTCCAGTAGTAAGGTCCACTCGTCCACAACTGGCTCAAAAGCATCAAAAGAGTTCTCACTCCCCAAAGCAAGAGACGCCCTGTCCCTCCAATCCACATTCTCCCAGTCGTCAATAGCCAACCAATCCCTGTGTACCATAGTGCTAAAAAAATGGCCATTTTTTAGGTTACGAAATGTTAGAACGATTCGCAGAAGAAAATCACAGAAAGAGAGAAGGCAAGAAGTTGTGAAAAATGAGGGGAACCCACCCTTTTTATAGGATGCCAAGGGTCATGCCGATCGTAACTGACCCTAAACCTACCGATCGACACTGCCCCTTTATCTTCTCGAGGTAGTCCAAAAATCCATGCCACTGTCGAATGGCACCCTCCACACCATACCGACCGGCACCCCCTTTAATTTTGGTACAAAAAATCCCAAAAAACCTAAAAAATCTTCAGAAAATTACTAAAAATCACAGGGAGGATTTAGAACATTTTCACCAAGAAAATTTCACACTTCCTCAAGTGAAACACCTACTTCCCTAGCGAAACTCTCAAAAGCCAAGTTAACTTCCCCCTGGCAACATCCCCGGAGGACCCCTGAAGTATCCCTGAGAAATACGTACAAACCCTAGACCACCTAATCACTTCCCCAGTGGAATTTATAGAATCATATTGGCTATTCCGCCGCAAAAACTCCAAAAGATACGATGATTTCCCTAGATATCGGCTCCCCATCTCAAATCAAAATCACGAGGTAATTTCCTCGACAGAATACCCTAAGAACTTCTCAAACTTAATCCCTCTGAATCGGCTTCGACCCTCATAATTGGTCGTCTTAATTTAAGCCCTAAGAATTGGCTGCGACCCGAAGAATTGGTCATCTCAACTTAAGCCCTCAGAATTGGTTTCGAACCGCAGAATTGGTCATCTCAATTTAAGCCCTCAAAATTTATTTCGACCCACATAATCGATCACCCTCATCTTCAAGCGTTCGGAATTGTCTTCGACTCGCAGAATTGGTCATCCTTAACTTAAGACCTCAGAATTGGCTTTGAACCGTGGAATTGGGCATCTCAATTTAAGCCCTGGGAATTGGCCTCATCTTCAAGCCCTCAGAATGGGGTTCGACCCACAGAATTGGTCATCTCAATTTAAGCCCTCAGAATCGACTTCGACCCGCAGAATTGGTCATCTCAATTTAATCCCTCACAATTGACTTCGACCCGTAGAATTGGTTATCTCAATTTAAGCCCTCAGAATTGGCTTCGACCCGCAGAATCGGTCACCCTCATCTTTAAGCCCTCAGAATTGTCTTCGACCCACATAATCGGTCATCCTCAACTTAAGCCCTCAAAATTGTCTTCAACCTGCAGAATTGGTCATCTTAATTTAAGACCTCAGAATTGGCTTAGACCCGCAGAATTGGTAATCTCAATTTAAGCCCGCAGAATTGGTTATCACGACTTAAGCCCTACGAATTGGCTTCGACTCGTAGAATCGGTCATCCTCATATTCAAGCCCTCAGAATTGGCTTTGACCTGAAGAATTGGTCACCCTCATCTTTAAGCCCTTAGAATTGGCTTCGACCCATAAAATCGGTTATCCTCAACTTAAGCCCTCAGAATTGGCTTCGACTCGCAAAATCGATCACCCTCGTCTTCAAGCCCTCAGAATTGGTTTCAACCCACATAATTGGTTATCTCAATTTAAGCCCTCAGAATTGGGTTTGACCCACAGAATTGGTCATCGCAACTTAAGCCCTCAGAATTCGCTTCGACCCGTAGAATCGGTCACCCTCATCTTCAAGCCCTCAGAATTTTCTTCGACCAGCAGAATTGGTAACGCTCATCTTTAAGCCTCCAGAATCAACCTCGACCCGCATAACCAGTCATCCTCATCCTTAGGTCCTTAGAATCAGCTTTGACCCCCTGAATCGGTCATACTCTTTCAAAAGGCATTATACGGTGTCTATTCGACATTTATCATTTGTTCCAAACTCACCCGTCAAGGGGATCTATAGAACCCTAATTCTAGTACCCCCAAAACCTCTCCTTAGAACCCTAGCACCTCCCTTCATCACTACAAACCTAAGTCATACCCCGGATACTGACCTAGAGGCCATCGGGCACTCCCTGGCTCTGTTTGACCAAATGTAAAACTCTTTAGCTCGACCGAGACTGAAGGAATCTTCAAAGGGAACTAAAACCCCTTTTAAACGATCCACCCCGTGCGTGATTCTGACTTATGGTACAAACGAATGATCCGTTTTACTCTGAAAGATCACTGAACGCTTCCAGGCCCAGATTGACTAAAGTTAACTCCCCAAATGGATTCAAGCTCTTTGGAATGTCAAAATACATCTCCTAAACTTTCCAATGGTCTACCCCATGCGTGATTTTAACTTACCATGCGGACGAACGATCTGTTTGCGTCCGATAATTCCTCATCCAAAGGACTGATGAAATCTTTTGAGCCATATTTGACCCAAAGTCAACTCCCAGACCCGGGAGAAATCCAAAAACTTTTGAAAGTCTCTGAAGTACCTTTCCAACGGTTCATCCCGTGCACAATTCGAATCAACAGTTTGCACTCTACGATCGATTTTCCGAAGGAACGTGAAAGAGACTGCCAAACGGCAGGTTCCAAACCCTGCCTATCGACAGTGTGCCTAAAAACACCTGTTGATTGGTAAGACCAGGACTATGTCGATCAGAAATTCCCTTGGCCTATAAAAAGGTGGGCCTGACCTCATTGCAGGGGAATATCTGAAATCCATCACTCTCATCAAGCTCAGAAAACCCTTCTCGAAGTCAGCGTGATTTCGACATCCAAATACCTTTCCAACCTTCACCTTTCATCATCTTTTTCATCAAACTTAGTTAATTAACTACCCTCTATCATCACTCAAGTGCAATGGATGCTCTCCAACATCCAAGATTCTGCTCAAGATCTTCAAAAAGGTCCAACTTTCTCAAGTCTCTCTTCAAATTCTCCTAAATTAGCATTAACTTCTTTTATTACTTAGCACTTTTATTATCTCATCTCATATATCCTAATATAATTTTTATCTAGTATTATTGCACATCTCTTATTTTCATATAATTAAAACCCAAAAAATAAGAAAAAGAGGGTTTGCTCATAAATTCCAAACGATAATTCTCACACTTTTCTCATAACTAAAACACTCTTTTACACACACACACACATATAAGAGAAGTTCCTAGTTGGATTTATGGGATAAATCCCACCCCTCGTTTCGCATACGAATTAGGTGGACTTTGATGCCTCTACAGGCTAAGTAGGCGTCTCAAGGTAAAACTCGAGACTCAAGTCCTATTCCTACTTATTTTCTATCTTTCTATATTCTTTAAACTTAACTCTATTAGATTCTATATGTTTATATATACATATATGTGTTCTTAGTGGCGTATTATTCCATATGCGTTATCGTCCCATTATAACGATCAACGCTAGGATAATCGTATATATCCAATTTTCTAATATTACTGTTGGGAACATTCGTATGGATGACTCGCTTTATCTCTTCCATGATACAAGTCGATGATTCATATCTCCACTACATACACATATGCACACATATCACGGGGAAATAAAGGAAAATATCAATAACCCATGAGAGACCGTAAGGGCGGAATGGGTGCCTAACACCTTTCCACTTCGTAACTTATCTTCCGAACCCTTCTCGAATCATTTTGGTTTCGTATGTATCAGTATGTCTTTGGATGTTGTCCTTCGGGATGGCTCCCTTTTTTCTTTTGTCTATTTTGAGTAAAATAGACTGGCGACTCCATCTCTCTACATTTTTCACCTCATCACCGACGCCAACCGAAGCGCTCCCGAGAGGGATGCACGGGACCAAGATCCTCTCAACATTGAAGACACCCTCTTCTCCGTCTCTCCCTCCGTGAGGATCGAGGATGGCCATAAGAACTATCCCCTCTAATTGTGGGGTACTTGCAGTTTATCTAGGAAAGCAACATTTTTAGAACTATCCCCTCTAACTGTGGGGTACTTGCATTTTATTTGGGCAAGTAATAATTTTATAATTGTCCCCTCTAATTGTGGGGTACTTGCATTTTATCTGGGAAAGTAATATTTTTATAGGTGTCCCCTCTAACTGTGGGGTACATGCATTTAATTTGGATAAGTTATCATTTCTTAGGGAATAAGTTTGGAGATAAAGGGTTAGCTCTTCTCCTTTCCTTAAATCCCCCCTATTTTTTGAGAAATTAGAGCAGGGGAATGTAAGTCCCCTTTTCTTTATTCTTTATATGAGCTGGTGAAATAAGGCTTTTTCTTTGAGAATAGAAGCTAAGGCTTAATCTTAAAAAAATTGCTATGTATTTTTATTATCATGACTTCGAGGACGTCCTCCTACTGGTCTGGTGATAAAATTAAAATCATTTGTCTAATATTCTTGGAGAGACTTTGCTCAGTATACTTTTCTATCGGGATGGATGTACCCCCCAAAATATAGTGAGCAAAGTATTCTCTATCTGGGACTCTCCTCAAGTCTAGCAGAGAGAGTTAAAAATGTGTGTGTGTGTGTGTGTGTGTGTGTCTATATATATATATATATATATATATATATATATATATATATATATGTGAGTAAAAAAAATGAGAATCATCATGCAATGCTCAAAAAGAGTTGTTATTCATTTCTATTCATTGTCTGTATCATTTACAAGATTGTATCGCTCTTATCATTTTACAAAAAGGAACTTGTCTAGCACTAGAGCAAGTTGTTCAAACCTTTCAACAAAAATAAAAAATTTCCTCTAGCAATACTAAGCATAATACCTCCTCAGCCACTTGCAGTTGATGGACTTGAGGCAATCACTCTCTGGCTCTGAAATCTGGTAATAACCTGACTTACCTCCCCCTCTAATGACAAACAGGCCTTCCCAGTTGGATTTGAACTTTGATTCTGACATGCTGCGAAGATGGTGAGTGGATGGTCGCAGGACTAAGTCTCCTACCTGGAACTCCCTAGGCTTAACCAAATTTTTGTAAGCTCTGAATAGTTGATGGGTGTAGACTTTGAATTTCTCCTTCGACTTCTCTTTATTCTCGTCCAAGGCCTCCATCTGCATATGCCTAGGGTCAGGAATGAGTCCCTTCCTTCGAATAACTCTGGTAGAGGGGACTGCCAACTCCACTGGTAAGAAAACTTCAGTCCCATATACTAGGGAGAACGGGTTGAACCCTGTCAGTTTTATTTTTGAAGTATGATAAGCCCTTAACACCATGGGAAAATTCTCATCCCATGCCAATGGCATGTCCTCCAGCATCTTCTTCAAGATATTTATCAGGGTCTTATTGGTAGCTTATGCTTGGACATTACCCTTAGATTAGGAGATGGTTGAGCTGTTGTGCACAATTTTGTACTTGTCTGTGAGGAGGGCAACTCCTTGCATACGAACTGCTTTCCATTATCTATTAGAATAACCTTAGGTATACCAAACCTGCATATGATATACTCTTTTATAAACTGGGTTACCACTTGGTCAGTTACCCTCCTCAGAGGGATGACTTCTTCCCATTCGGTTTACAATTCTGTGGCCACAACGATAAAAACTTTGCCATGAGAGGCTGGGCTAATCTTTCCAACTAAGTCAAATGCTCATGTACGAAAGGGATATGGACTTGCGAGGATTTACATGCTGGCAAAAGGAGTATGTATCATGTTTCCATGTACTTGACGATCTTTTTACATCTTCATATGGCCAAGGGAGTCAGCCTCCACAGTTGGTCAATAGTACCCCATCATTATCATCTGGTCATACAATTTGGCACCCTCCATATAGGAGGTCTCATGAGCTCCTTTCAGCACCCTCTTTATGTCCTCTTTAGCTATGCACCTCAGTGCCTTCTTATTGTACCCTTTTTTTGTAAAGATCTCCTTCCACCAAGTAAAAGCGGGCTATCCTTTTTCGTAGATAAATTTCATCCACCCTCTTTGAGAGAAGTTCTCCATCTCTGAGACATGTTATATATGGTTGTCTCCAATCTTCGAACGCTTCCACAAAGTTGGCTTCCACTGGCTGGTCAAAGTTGGCTTGGCATTTTAGGCAGCTTTGTTACAGGCGAGCAACTTCTGCTCTTATGGTGGGCTAATAGTATCCACCCCGTAGCAATCATCGATAGAAAGGAATATTAGTGTCTCCATAATACTTTTGATTCATATATACCAACCTTTCCTTAGCCTCTTAATCTCCAAAATGCCTTGCCAGAAATCCTCCAGGACTCTTGAAATAGAGTGTTCCCTATAGCATGTGATAGTTAGCTAACTCCAACATCTTCATTATCCCTTCTCTAGTTTCGAGCTTCTTTACCACTAGGTGCCTTCAATCTTCTGGCTCTTGCTTGAGAACAAGTATGTTACTGTAGTGGGAACTATTCATCATCATACTATGATTGTTGCTTTTAACCCATTTATGTCTAACTTTTGTTCTATCGTGGCTAGTGCATCTGGATGCCTGTTCATTGTTCTTGCATGTCTCTCCACAGTTACTTTCAAGAATTATCCCATCAATATCTGAATGATTTACCTGTAGGGTGCTAATTATCATGCTTGAGGGCAAAATAACCATTGACCTGTTTTACTACCAAGTTGGAGTCCCCTCTTATGCACAAAACCCTGACCCCTGTTCTGAGTGCCTCCAACATCCCTAAAATGAGGACCTCATACTCAGACTCATTGTTTGAGAATTTAAAATCTATCTTGAAGGCGAGAGTGGTCTTCTCCTTCCTATTTGATAATATAATACCATCACCCCTTGTTCCTTGAGCGCTAGATTCATCAAACTCCATCAACCATTTTTCCATTTCATCCACCATGCATGCTTGAAAGTTCTCTCTAGGTAGCTCCTCACCAGGTGGATCGAAATTTCCACTTGGAAAATGAGCAAGAAGATCTACTACAGCTTGGCTTTTAACAGCCTTGGGAACTATCCATTTCAAATCATAATCTAATAAGATCAAAAACCACCTTGCTGCTCATCCCACATGTACTATTCGTGTAATTGATGGGGTCACACTTAGTGACTATGTGAACTGTGAAAGTTAGCAAATAGTGTCTCAACTTATGCGCAACAAAAACTAAGGCCAGTTAATGTCTCTCTACATTAGTGTATTTAGACTCTATACTTGAGATCACTCTTGAGAGGTAGTACACCGAATTTTCTACTCCTTCCTTTTCTTGGGCTGGAAATGATCCTATGGACCTCTCTCTTAAAGTAAAGTAGAGAAGCAGTAGTGCCCCCGCTTTTGGTGGAATCATTGTGGATGGGAATGATAGAATCTCCTTGATTTATCGAAGGCCTTCTTCTTCTCGTCTCCCCAAATCCATTTGGCTCTGTCTTTCAGAAGGGGTGTGAATGGGTGAGTCAACTCTGCCAGTGTGGGTATGAACCTCCTCAAGTAGGATACCTTTCCCTGGAAGCTCTTAAGCTATCTCTGACTCTTGGGGGGGGGGGGGCATCATCCTTATGGATTTCATTTTTTTTACGTTTACTTGCACCCCTTGCATGTTCACAACAAACCCTAGAAACTTTCTTGCGGTGACCCCAAATGCACACTTGGAAGGGTTCATTTGCATCCTATACCTGCGGAACCTCTCAAACACCCTTTTGAGGTCTTCTATGTGTTTGCTTTCTTTTTTTAATTTCACCACTAGGTCATCCACATAAAAATCCAATATATGATGAAATAGGTCATGAAAAATTTCCATCATGGTCCTCTAGTGTGCGAAAGGCAGTCTTCTCTGTGTCTGCCAGATCCATCTTAATCTAGTTATAGACAACGTACCCATCCATGAAACTATACATCTTATGTCCTACAGTAGCATCGACTAAGATATCTATTCTCGCCAGAGGAAATTCATCTTTGGGGTATGCCATGTTCAAGTTGTGAAAATCTACGCAAATCCTGATTTGGCTCTTGTCTTTTTTCGCCACTGGCACTATGCTAGAAAGCCACATGAAATACTGGATGGGCTTGATGAATCCTATCGCTAATAAATTTTCTACCTCAGATTTTATCTTGAAGTCAAGGTCTGCCTTGTAAGTACGAGTGGCTTGTCTACTGGAATGGCATTGGGAAAAATGTTCAATTTATGGGAGCTCACCTCTTGGTTTATTCTAGGCATCTATGTATACTTCCAAGCAAAGACATCGGTGAACTCCTTGAGAAAGCCAATGATATCTTCTTTCTGCTTTGATCCCAGACTCTTGGAGATCAGGATGGGTCTACTTTCACCTACTTCATTCCCTATATTGATCTCCTCTAACTCCTATAATTTTTTCTCTGGGTCCAAATTGCATGCATTCTGGAGCTTCCTCTGTCTCCTCAACATGCTCAATGATATGTGACTCATCAATAAAAAAACATTCTAGTGTTGGGGCGGTTCTCTCATCCCAGAACACCGCCTGCGAATATCGTTATAAGCGGTAGATAAGCTTTCCATCGGGAAAAATCACCTTTTACAAGTTCAGGGACGTTTAGATACTTCCTCTACCTTCCTCTTCCCTTTGCCATGTGAGGAATTACCCTTTCCCCCAAGCGATCATGAACAAATTTCTTTGGTTGATCAACTCCCCCTACCCATTTATTTCCTTCTATCTTTCTAATATAATTTCTTCTTTCCACATCCAGTTCAGTATAAAAAGCTGCATCTACTAGATGGGCCTCCTCGACAGAGAAAACCTACTGAGTCACCTTGATGACTAACTTTGTGCCTCTAATGTAAACCTTTGCACACTGGTGGTAGGTAGAAGTCAATATTCCATGGGTATGCATCCATATCCTCCCTGTGAGTAACTGGTAATGGCATTGATAACATGGAATTTTATGTGGGAAGTGAAATTCCCCAACTTAATTCCCACATTCACGTATCCAATGGATTGCATTCTAGTACTATCAAATTTGGAGATCACTAGTGGCACTGGAACTACCTTCTCTTGGTCAATCCCGGTCTCATACAATGTATTGATCGGAATAATGTTAATAGATGATCCTCCATCCATTAACGCCCTGGGGAATGATACCCCATTGATCACAGCTATAACATACAAGGGGCGGTTATGAAAGTAAGGCACCTGCCTATCTGCCTCTGAAAATACGACTTCAGAAGTTCATCTCTTAATCAACGTTCCAATTGGACCTTGTCAATTTACTGAGGGGTATCCTCGCTATTGTACCGCCTCTAAAACTTTTCTTGTTATGAGAACCCTTATGTCATATTTCATTCCTATTTGATCGAAGAATCACTTGAACTTGGGGCTCCTCGATATGGCTTCACACTCAGAGTCTAAGTCTACTTTGTATGTCTGTGCATTACAAACATATTCTGGCTCAGATGTCCCCCCCCCCCCCCCCATATAGGGCAAGAATAACATCCACCTGGACATTTAAAAGGTCGACCTGCTGGACTTCCTTTCCTTCCTCGTCTTCTTGGTCTAGGGTGAAGAACCATTACTCATGCTTTTTTCTATCTCAATCTGGTTCTCGTTGCTCAAAGCCATCTTCTCCAACTCTTCAAATATCTCATCACCATTTTCCCACTCCATCATCACTTAAACAGCTTCTTCATCATATGCCACTACTACGTTGGCAGTGCCAAAGTGATGTGCTAGAAGTGGGATTTCATTAACATCCACCGTAGGTATCTGTAAGGTACCATTGGGCACCTTCTCGCTAATGATCCGTCTGATGTAATAATAGTATTGAGTAGAGTGTTTCACCCGCTGGTGTAACTCGTAATACTTAGGGTCGGCATTGTCCGCTATTATTGGAGTTTCTCCCTTCAGGTGAGGAGGACCTGCTACCCCCTCCTGTACCAATATATGATAATAATCCATAGCTTTTGCTACACTGAAAGGTAAAGGTGGTGGAGCATCTTCTCCAAACTTTCTCATGTTTACAGGGTTATTGTTTTTGGGTTCATAACCTCCCTTCTTGCCTTTGAGATTTCCATCCGCGGAGTTAACTTCCTATCTCCTCGAGACGTGAAATATTTTAGAAATAAGTGCAACATGTGTCCTCCAACATGAGGCCCTTGGTTTGATTATCATGGATATGTTGCTCGTAGTCTTAGTGAACTCTCAAAAGGTTCCATCTTTAGTCTCATTGAGCAGATGGAGTTTGTATTCCACCATGAGTCCTTCAACATTAATTTGAAGTCGTGTTGCCTCTTCCACCTCCTCTTCGACATTAAGTGCTCTCTCCCGAAAGCTCTTAATATATTGCATCAACTCATCCCCAGTTTTTTGCACCTCTTGTTCCAAGTGTCTCAACGTGAACTCATCTTCCGTCACGAAGAACTTAAAGAAATTGTTTATGCATCTCTTCCCAAGTAGGGATGTTGTTGGGTGCCAAATGGAAGTACCATGTGTAGGCCTCCCTGTGAGGGTCTTAGAGAACTCCCTCAACCTCAGGTTTTTATCTTTCGCGTGCACTCACAAGTATTCAACAAACCTCTTTACATGCTCTCTTGGTTTATCTCCTTTGCCACTAAACTTGATAAATTTTAGTGGGGCATACCCTTCTGGGTGTGGTTTCTCATTCACTTCTTGTGGGTAGGGGTCTTACAACTACTCGTACAAGCGAGAGGCCTCCTTTTAAGTTGAGGAGAGCAACTTACTCACCTCCTCCATAGTAACATCCTTGGAGGGGGATTCCTCTAGACCCACACCCATTGTTTATGGTGAGCTTGACACTGTCGGGACTTGCTCCGGTGCCACTTTTTGAGGTGGAGCTATTTCTTCCGGAGCGGCCACTAGAGTGGCCGCCCCTCTAGAGAGGGTTGTTTCCAGTTTTATGCATCCTTGACCCAAACTTGATAGGTCTACATTATTTTGTTTCCAAAAATGAAAAAACATGATCATAAGGCTTATACATGTCATCGGAGTTGCCGTCAGTGAACAAGTGTGCCCTGTCTGAGGGGCAGATGCCCTTCTTATGATCACCAACATATCTTCATTAGTGGTCTGGTCACTCTAAGTCCCATCCCCAGGTGGAATGTCACAAAAAATAGCCTTTTAGAAATGTCCAAACCTTCTTTGTCCATGGAAGGAAGAATTTCTCCCCTACGGAGTCGTCAAATGTAAGAGGGTATTGAGACTGGGGTCTATAAAGAACAGGAAAGGGTGAGGAATGACCCACTCCAATGGACCCTGCCTTCAAGGTTCTGGAGCACTTCTAGAACAGTCTTCGGTAAAACCTTACTTATCTAGTAACAATGGAACTCAAATTGTATCCCATTCCATGCAAAGAGATGACCTTCACCACGTAACTTTTCCCAAGAAAAACTCCTAAGAGTGATGGATGTCAGGGTGGAGTGAAGGAACAAAGCACTTAACACTTACAGAGAAAGAGCAGGGAGAGAACACTAGTGGTCTGGAGTGATTTTGACAGAGCAATGGTATGACTTGAGTTATGATTTTTACTTGACCTTGCCCAGGGGTCCTATTAATACTTGGGCACTAGGGCTGAGTTGGCATTTTTGGGCCGCCAAAACTGAGGGGGTTGGGGACGAATAAGGTCTGTAATGTACCTTTTGTCCCTACATCTGTGCAGTCGCCTATCTCCTCTGACAGGTGCCACCTGGTGCACACCAAAGTCAAAAAGCAAATGTGTCTTGGCTTGAGGACAAAATATCTGATTTGGTGAATATCATTTTAAAACAGTAACTCATTGTATAAACTTTTTAAATTTGAGGAGGGGCCTCTAGGACCACCTCCTCTAAAATATTTTTAAACTTGAGGAGGGAGGTATCAAGGACCACATCCTCTAAAATCTTTGTAATCATAAGGAAGGAGGTCTCGAAGATGACCTCCTCTAAAATCTTTGTAAACTTGAGTAGAGGTCTCAAGGACCATCTCAACTGAAATCATTTTTCAAACTGTTCATTTATTATGAGAAAACCTTAGTTGCTCACTTCAATTGTGATTTAGTGTGTATTGTGTGAGGACTTCATGACTACTAGGGTCTGTTTACTAGTGGTCCCTCAATCTTAAAGTGTTAACTGGTTGAGCTTTCTCAACAAACCTTATTCCTCAACCACCAAGTCAAAACTCGTAGGAGATCATATCTTGCCTAGTTGAGCCCTCCCTACTAAAATAGGCTACCTGTAATAGAAAATAACATGTTAGTACTTTGCTATTAATGTGACCAATAAATATTGGATAAGAGGTCACTCTAAGTGAACCTCCTCACCCACTGGTTCTATTCTGTAGGGAATTCTAATTTCTAGGGACGAGGAGCTCCTTGTAGTGGGCTTCCTTAGTAAACCTTTTTTTTTGTTTTTTGAGTTATTCAGGATGAGGAGCCTTTTCTAATGAGCTTCCTCACCCAAATTCCAAAATGGGAATTCTTGGAACTTTGGGGTGAGGAGACCTTTCTGGTGGGCTTCCTCGCCCAAACTTAACTTGTGAACTTTGTATAAGTTGAGGGAGAGGAGACCTTATTAGTATCCCTCCTCATCCAACATATATCTTTATGGATTTTTAGACACACTGGGGCGAGGAGCCCGTCCTAGGGGCCTCCTTGCCGATCTTTCAATTATATGAGCTTTGGGACATTTGGGACGAGGAGACCTTCCTAGGGGCCTCCTCATCCAAGATTTAATATTATGAGATTTAGGAAATTTGGGGAGAGGAGCCCTTTATGGGGCCCTCCTTGACCAAGCTCTAATTATGTGAGATTTAAGACATTTGGGGCAAGGATCCCTTTCTGGTTCCCTACTCGCCCAAGCTCTATTTATGTGAGCTTTAGGGCATTTTGGGCAAGGAGCCCTTTCTGAGCCCTCCTCACCCAATATCTATTTCTCTGAGCTTTATAACATTTGGGGCGAGGAGCTCTTTTTTTGGTCCCTCCTCGCCCAAGCTCTATTTTCTATGAGCTTTGGGGAAATTGGGGCAAGGGGCCCTTCCTTCTCAGTATTATATGCAATGATTGGTTTGGATAACTTGAAGAGGCAATTTGGTTTGTCAGAAAACAACATAACCGTCATTCGTAAGTGAATTAATGACATTATACAAAAAGAGAACATGTTACTAGGTAATTCCCTATAATGAAGAATATCTTAAAGGGTTTGGGTTGATGTACAAATTTATTTATGCATGCAAGTATGATTACATATTATACTGCAACGAGAACGATAAGAAGGATGAGTGTACTATATGTAGTGAGTCTAGATAATGAAAAAGAAAAGAATATAAAATATTGCAAGTTCTCGCAAGTTCCACATAAGGTTCTGAAGTATTTTCCCCTCGGGTCATGGTTAAAACGGGTTTTCATTGTACCCTCGATAAAAGAGGCTATGCAATGGAATGCTCAAAACGAAGTGAGAGAGAATCGCATGCATCATCCAGTCGATTCACTCATCAAGCAACTTTTAAGCGCATGACACCATGAATTTGCAAAGAAACCGCACAATGTCCATCTTACATTATCAACCAATAGGTTTATCTCTTTTGGTAATTTAAGCACAAATCAAAGTTATTGTCTAGTTCTCATTTCACCTTTACGCTTCCCTCCAAGAGTTATTGATATGTCGACCAAAGGTTCTCAAAAATGATATTGATATATTCTCAACCCCATTAATCGAACAACTTGAACAGTTAAGGGATAAAGGCGTAAGGGCGTTTTATTCTCATAAGGTGAAGACTTCACACTTAAAGCAATGGTGATGTGGGTGATCCATGACCTCTCTACTTATGGGACCTTGTTCTATTACAGTGTTCATGGTTATTATGGATGTCCCACCTGTGGGTGTAACCATGCCTATTAACATAATGGGTGGCCATCCCTCTACCAAAATAAAATGATAGTCTTATGTGGCTCATTCTTAGCATCACTGTAAGAACATGATTAACTACTAACCACTAAATATATTTAACAAACAGTGTCAAATTTTATCTTCCATTAACATACAGTAATATAAATCAACCCATAATAATTCCATACATGGTAACCAATATAAATGAAATCACAATATGAAGTCTGAACCTGACATAAATAAATAAAGTCCCCGAATAACCATAGGGTAAAAATCCAATACATCCCATTCAGCTGACTAGAATAATCTGAAATACATAAGTCTGAATAAAACACGTAAAACTCCCAACTAACAACTGAAATTGATAACCGAGAGCAATAAATGAAGGACTAGTCTGAATCCTTCAAGCGTCCATATCAATTGTAGCTACGTGTCCCCGAAAAGAGTAATCATCCTTGGCATCCCTTTGATTGTACACCTAAAAGTTTTGAAAATAGATTTGACGCACGTCAGAGACCAAAACCTTTGAAAATATTTTGAAAGTGTATAAGATGCGTAAATGAAAATGTTAAGAACTTTTCATACTAATAAATCTATAGCGCACTCTCTTGAGTCACCCCTCACCCCTGATCTAAAGTGCGCACCTAACGTATGCATTTTAACTCGCCTAGTTACGCTACCCCACCTAAATAGCCTTGCCACTAACATCAATACTATACTATCTTGGCCCAAGCATAATAATTACCTTTAGTTCATTAATTATAATTCACAATTGCTTAATCCATATCTCATTAAGTTATCCCAATTTAATATATATAACTTTACTCCAGTTATCTAATTCCACAATAACATTTGTAATTTATTACTTTATTTCTAATAATTGTCACTAGTTATTCAAACTGTAATCGCTTGCTATTAACCCATATAATTTTCTACGTATAAATACCCGGAATAATATACTACAACAAACAAACATATATCGTGTATCGCCGTCATCCCTCTAAGTAATAACTCACTAGATGTGGTCTTTCCAATGTTGTCATTATCCAAGGCATGCTCATATAATCTTCGTTACGAGAGGTTAGACTCTCATATCGACTCAATAAAATCACAAACGTATTAGAGGCGGTCATAGTTATTCGACAGTGAGTCATAACCATACCCACAATTACCTCACTGCGAATATAAATCACACAAATATAATCAAGGTGATATGGCTTAGGGTCAATACTTAGCCTGTTGTAATTCGCCAGGGAAAGTCTCCCACATTGCGCAACCTATACTGATAATGATAGAGGGGTATGTTCCACATAATATCATACACACGGATATCATAATACACACACACACACACACACACAAACAAACAAACAAACAAACAAATATGTGTGTGTGTGTGACAACCCGAATATAATTATGATTATGTTTAAATCATGATTAGATTATCTGATATGGATAATATGCTATTAGTATATATAATTTTAAGTCATCATGTTTAGTCTAATCCTACCTTCATAAAGCATGAAATATTGAATTAGTTACAAATATAAAATTTTGATGTTTTCGGTAGGAATGTTCATGTTTAAGAATAGTTTTGACGTTTATAAAATATCAATTGACTTGATGTTAAAACTAGATAGTTGTAGACAGATGAGTTAGGGTTATAACCCAACAAACAGTGTGTTAAAAGAAGGTCCGAGTAACAAGTTATACTGAAATTATTAACCAAGGGAAAATATGTCCATCCGTTTAAGTGGTAATTTGTCCTTTATACCCAACAAGTGTCTTAAAGTGATTGGTTGGAGGTGTAGGATATTTTGGCTGACCTTATACCTTTGAAATAACATTATCCTTAAGACAAAAGCATCCATGAAAGAGTTTTACCTTGAGGAAAGAGAATTATGGAGTTTAGGAAGAAAAAGTGAGGAGAAAAAGTGTAGAAAAATCGGTAGAAATTACGTAAAAGTCCCGAAGGTAATCCTAATCGCAAATCTTATTATTTTTCTTATATTAATGATTTAGAAGATAGAAATAATATTTTTTTACTAAATTTCATCCCTTCATGTATATGTATGGTTAGATGCAAGTATAAGTTAAGTTGAATCCTTAAAATTTCTTTGTATTGAAACCCCTTGTATTCAAACTTTAATATGTTTTTGTGCGCTTACTGGAATTAAGAAATTCCAATTGCATATGAAACTAGATTCATATATTCATATCATATCCGAAAATTAGAATTTATGTCCTTGTGGTTTGGCCTTAATGATGATATTAATTTGGTACATAATTGTTGTTTGTATATTTCGTTTTGGTATGACCTGAGTTTGGTCAAGATTTTGACATAGCAAATGATGTAAAACAATTATGAAACTTTAATTATGTACTATTAATTATATATACTGAACATGGGTTGAAAATCATGGAAATTAATAATGTAGAAAAATTATGAAAATTCTTGGAAGTTGAAGGAATAATAGAGGAGCTTGTAGGGAAGATTTCTTGTGCTGTAAAGAAATGTCATAACTTGCTCTAGAAAGCTTGAAAATTTACATCGTCACCTGTAATGGAAATTATATTCAGATATGATTTCATATTGATAAGCTTGGATACCTGTAGTTGTGTAATTTATGCATATAGGATGGTTAAGTATGTAGGATAATAATTTACATCCATACTGGATACCCCATGAAAGAATATTGTTATCTCCTCTTTCCAAAGAGTATTTTGAGTAAATGTTTCATGTGTATATACATTGGGAAGTATGATTTCATATTTACTTGGGTTTAATTATAAATCCCTTATGAGGTATTTCCTACGATTTAATGTTTATGACTTTATCAACATGTGAACCATTGTTTTGTCTTCACTCATGTTTCATGGAATGTGACTTAAGTAGAATTATATTGTTGTTGTATAGTCATTGAAAGTTACATAATTATATTAAGATAATACTTATGATTGAGATTCAGTACTGATTTAGTTGTATTGACAGGTATAAGGTCTAATCAACCCAGTTCAGCACCAACCTAAGGAAACGTGAATACATAGTTGTCAACCAAGGTGAGTGTACTCACTGGAAAGAGATATTTGTATCGTGTTATTGATATGATCATAATATAATGAATATGAAAATTTTCATTTCGGTTTACCAAAATGAGAGGTTACTCCTCGACCCAGAATGGGGGGGATTTGTCTATTAATTACAAGGGGCTACTCCTCGACCACGAATGGGGGAGAATTGTCTATTACAGACAAGATACGTGAATCATGATTCGAAAACTTAGGTCATTCATTATGAATGAGCCGGATAAGTTAATATATAATTATATGTACATGATTATTGCATTTAAATTCATGCATTAGTATAGTAGTGATGCATTCACTGGGCCATTTTTCTCAAGGTTCCTACGTTCACATTTTTTTTCAGGCAACGCGATGTCACTGCCAAATCTAGGAGGTCGGGTTAGGTTAGCAAGGAATGGGAGAAACAATGATTTTGTGTAAATGTAAATGTTGTAATTAAGTTAACTTATCCTTAAAGAATTTTGTAAATGCATAACTAATTTAATGTTGTAAAAAGGTTTTAGTTGTATGGATTTATGTTGATGATTCTGAAATTAAAACTTGTGTTTATGGTTTGGTTAAATTAATCATGGTTTGAATCACATTGACTTTGAAACTTAATTATAAGTAACTAGGTTCGGGCGTGTCAGCTTTTGGTATCAGAGCCTCGGTTTTAGAGGTTCTGGAGTTAGAAGAGTCTAGATTTGGCAGTGAATGTAAGAAATATGTTTTGTCTGATACTAACGGTTATGTTAGGAAAAATATGTATATATGTATGTTGTTATATCTTTGATCCATTTCGAATATAAAAGAATTGAAGGAGGGAATGTTAATGTGGGAATAGAAGATGAGTCTTCAAATATGGCAGCAGAGGCGGAGGTTGAGCAACCTGTTCATGGAAATGTAGAACCTGCCCCAAACTATTGACAAACATATAAAAAATGGCACGTGTTATGACTTTAATGGCAGAGCAGCAAGCTAGATTTATGGCTCATAGGGAAGAACAAAAAGCTAGGAAATTATAGGCACAAGCATTGGCTAGGTCTGAGGAGGTGATACATCGGTAAAAAAGGAATACTTCACATGAGAAATTTATTAAAATGAATCCACCCTCATTTGAAGAAGAAGTTCATCCAGCAGAGGCAGAAGTATGGGTTAAAGAGATTGAACTTATTTTTGGGGTAATGAGAATGCTTGAAAATCAACGAGTGACCTTGGAGATGTATATGCTAAAAGGAGAAGCGAAATGTTGGTGGGATGCCACAAAACATTTATTGATTACTCGAGGGGGTGGGAATGTGATCTCATGGGATGCTTTTGTCAAAGCTTTGTATGATAAGTATTTTCTCCCAATATAACGAAAATAAAAGGAGAAGAAATATTTCATCTTGAATCAGGGAAGTATGATAGTTAGAGAATACGAAACTAAACTTACAGCTTTATCTCGGTTTGCTTCGAGGTTTATATGGAATGAGGAAGATATGTGCAGTCGATTTCTCGATGGACTTGAGTTGGTCATTAAATCATATTTGTCATCTTCAGTGACAGTTAATTATTCAGCCTTGGTGAACAAAGCCATGCTGGTAGAAAAGGACGTGAATGAAGCGAGAGGGAATCGAGAACAAGGTGTAAAGAGAAACAGATTTGATCCGAATTAACAAAAAGGTAGTGGTACAAAAAATTCGAGACTTGGAAGGCAAAAATTTCAGCATGGTAGAGATATGTGAGGTAGTTCGCAAAATGGTGAAGCTAGTGGTGGGATAGGTTCAGGAGTTTCAGCACAAAGAGATCCGAATGTTTGTTTCTTTTATGGGACATCGGGTCATATAAAGAGAAATTGCCCAAAGTTACTGAATGTAGAATAATTTAACTGTCATTAAAAGGGCCATATGAGAAAGAATTGTCCTATGTTATCAAGAGCGGTTTCAGTTAGTAGTGTGGGTCCTCGTAAAGGATCCTCTCCAGGTAGTGCCACCAGGGGAAGAGGTATAGAACATGCAACTGAATCGAGGTCAGAAGGAAGAGTGTTTGCGATGACTCTGCAAGATGCCCATGCTACACCAAAAGTGGTTACAGGTAAACTTTCTATTGCAAACAACGATTTATATGCACTCATTGATCCTGGATCTATGCATTCATTTATGGCATTACATATTATTTCATATTTTGGTAGACCGTGTTCATTTCTCAATTTTGCCTTATATATTTCAACCCCAATGGAAAGTGTAATTATGGTGGAGCATGTTTATAAAGATTGTGTCTTACGAATGGGGAGCGAGATTTCAATGTTGATTTGATATCGTTGGCCATTCAGGATTTTGATATTATATTGGGGATGGATTGGTTATCATCGTATCATCCATTGATTGTTTTCAAAAAAGAAGTTACATTTCATCTGCCTGGTGAACCCGAGTTCCAGTTTATGGGAGAAAGGAATGTTGTCCCTAATTGTCTTGTCTCAGTAATTAAGAGAAAAAAGTTATTGAGTAAGCGTTGTACAGGGTATTTAGCGTATGTGGTTGATGTTAGTAAGGAAGCACTTAAAGTTGAAGATATACCAGTAGTTAGAGAATTTTTTGATGTCTTCCCAGAGGAATTGCCACGATTGCCACCCGATAGGGAAGCAGATTTTTCCATTGAATTAATTCCAGGTACTGGTCCAATTTCCCTCGCTCCATATAGAATGGCACCAACAGATTTGAAGGAATTAAAAGTGTAATCACAAGATCTGATAAGCAGAGGTTTCATTCGACCTAGTGTTTCACCATAGGGAGCCCTAGTGTTCTTTGTGAAGAAGAAAGATGGAACAATGCGATTATATATTGATTATCGGCAATTGAATAAGGTGACCGTTAGAATTAACTACCCTCTACCTCGTATTGAAAATTTATTGGACCAATTACAAGGGGCCATAGTATTTTTGAAGATTGATTTGAGACCCAGTTACCACCAATTGAAAGTAAAGGATAGTGATATTTTCAAAAAAGCTTTTCGAACTCGATATGGGCACTATGAGTTTTTTATTATGCCATTTGGATTGACTAATGCTCCCGCAGTTTTTATGGACTTGATGAATTGGGTATTCCACCCTTTCATTGATTTATTTGTGATTGTATTCATAGACGATGTATTGATTTAATCGCATAGCATGGAGGAACACAAGAAATATTTGAGACTTGTATTATAGATTTTGAGAGAGAAGAAATTGTATCCTAAATTCAGCAAGTGTGAGTTCTGGTTGAATAAAATTGTGTTTTAGGGCACGTTGTCTCGGGAAATGGGAGATATGTTGATCCAAAGAAGGTATAAGGTATCGTTGAATGGGAGAGTCCGAAGAATGTGACAGAAATTAGGAGTTTCCTAGGATTGGCAGGTTACTATCACAAATTCATTAAGGGATTTTTAGCAATAGCATTACCATTGACAAAGTTGACTCGTAAAGAAGCGAAGTTTTTATGGGATAAAGAATGCGAGAGGAGTTTTAATGAACTAAAGAATCGGTTGGTTTCAGCTCCTACACTTACTATTCCATGTGGGAATGAGTCTTTTGTAATCTATATATATGCTTCATTTCAGGGGTTGGGATGTGTTCTTATGCAGAATGGGAAGGCAATATCATATGCTTCTAGATAATTAAAGACACATGAACGAAACTACCCTACGCATGATTTGGAGTTAGCAGCTATTGTTTTTTCTTTGAAGTTATGGAGACATTACTTATATGAGAAACTTATGGGATATATACAGATCATCAGAGCTTGAAATACTTGTTTACACAAAAAGAACTGAATTTGAGACAGAGGCATTGGATATAGCTGATTAAAGACTATTATTATACCATTCATCATCATCATCCTGGTAAGGCCAATGTAGTAGCAGATGCTTTGAGTCAAAAATCATCCGGATTCTAGGTTGCATACAGTGTGCGCATGTGGGAAATATCCTTGACTTGGCATCGATGGGTATTGAATTAAGGTTTTCAAAAAGGGGAGGCTTATTAGCACATGTCACAGTGAGACCTTTACTAGCAGAACGCATAAGAAATTTACAGATCAGTGATCCATTCCTTGAGAAGAGGAAACGAGATGTCTTGAATGGTAAAGAGAGTGACTTTGAGATTAAGAATGATGAATCGTTGTGTTATAAAAATAGGATTTGTGTACCGAATGATTCACCTTTAAAGAAGGATATATTAGAAGAGGCACATAGTTCTATTTACTCTATGCATCTGGGAGGTACCAAAATGTACAGAGATTTGAAAGAGTATTACTGGTGGAACAATATGAAACATGAGATTGCAGAGTTCGTAGCTAAATGTTTAGTATGCCTGCAAGTAAAGGCGGAGCATTAGAAGCCGACAGGATTATTACAGTCATCGCCTATTCCGGAATGGAAGTGGGAACATATAACGATGGACTTTGTTGCAGGATTACCCCGGTCACCAAAGGGGCATGGTTCTATTTGGGTGCTTATAGACTGATTGATGAAGTAAGCCCATTTTGTACCAGTTAAGACCACCTACACTATTAATAAGTATTCATGTATGTACGTTGATGAGATTATTCGTTTACATGGGGCACCAATGTTAATTGTATCAGATAGAGATCCAACATTCACTTCTAAGTTTTGGCCTCGTCACAGAATGCCATGGGCACAAGTTTGAAGTTTAGCAACGTATTTCATCCACAAACTGATGGTCAATTAGAAAGGACTATTTAAATATTAGAAGACATGTTACGAGATTGTGTATTTGACTTCAAAGGTAGTTGGGATGATCATTTTCGATTGATGGAATTATCATATCATAATAGTTATCAAACCACCATTGGTATGGCTCCGTATGAATCTTTATATAGGAGGAGATGTAGAACGCCTTTGTGTTGGAATGAAGTAGGTGAAAGGAAACTTTTGGATCCTGAATTAATAGACATAACAACAGAAAAGATTAAAATGATTCGAAAACGGATAAAGATAGCGCAAAGCAGGCAGAAATTTTATGTAGATAAAAGGAAGTATCCATTGTAATTTCAAAAGGGAGATTTTTTATTCCTACGTATTTCACCATGGAAAGGCGTCATGAGATTTGGGGAAAAGGGGAAACTAAGTCCAAGATACATTGGACCATATGAAGTGCTGGAAGGAATTGGGACCCTGACATATGGATTAGCTTTACCTCTAGATTTATCCCATTTACATGATGTGTTTCATGTATTGATGCTTCGTAAGTATTTGATTGATCCCTCTCATTAATTGAAAACACAACATATTGAACTGAAGGAAGACTTATCATACATCGAGGAACTGGTGGAAATTATTGATTATAAGGAGCAAGCATTGAGGAATAAAGCTATTCCATTAGTTAGAGTTATGTGGAGAAGCCATGGAGTTAAAGAAGCAACTTGGTAAATGGAGGATAGCATGAAGAAACAGTATCCACATTTGTTTTGTAAGTGGCCTTTATATTAAATTTTGGGGGTGAAATTTTCTATGGGGGGTGAGTTGTGACAACCCGAATATAATTATGATAAATGATGATTAAATTATGATTAAATTATGTGATATGGATAATATGCTATTAGTATATATAATTATAAGTCGTCATGTTTAGTCTAATCTTACCTTCATAAAGCATGAAATATTGAATTAGTTACAAATATAAAATTTTGGAGTCTTCAGTAGGAATGTCCATGTTTAAGACTAGTTTTGACCTTTATAAAATATCAATTAACATGAGGTGAAAACTAGATAGTTGTAAACAGATGAGTAGGGTTGTAACCCAACAAACGGTGTGTTACACGGAGGTCCGAGTAAGAAATTATACCGAAATTATTAACCAAGGGCAAATCTTTCCATCCATTTAAATGGTAATTTGTCCTTTATACCCAACAAGTGTCTTAAAGTGATTGGTTGGATGTGTAGGATGGTTTTTCTGACCTTATACCTTTGAAATAACCTTATCCTTCAACCAAAAGCAGCCATGAAAAAATTTTACCCTGAGGAAAGAGAATTAGGGAGTTTAGGAAGAAAAAGTGAGGAGAAAAAGTGTAGAAAAACCCGTAGAAATTACGTAAAAGTTTCGAAGGTAATCCTAATCGCAAATCTTGTTATTTTTCATATATTACTGATTTAGATGATAGAAATCATCATTTTATTACAAAAAATTACAGCCCTTTATATATAAGTATGGTTAGATGCAAGTATAAGTTAAGTTGAATGTACAAACCCTTAAAATTACTTTGTATTGAAACCCGTTGTATTCAAACTTGAATATTTTTTGTGTGCTTACTAGAATTGAGAAATTCTAATTGGATATGAAACTAGACTCATATATTCATATCATATCCGAAAAATAAAATTTTTCTCTTGTGGTTAGGCCTTAATGACGATTTCAAGTTGGCACATAATTGTTGTTTGTATATTTCATTTCAGTATGCCCTGAGTTTGGTCAAGCTTTTGACATAGCAAATGAAGTCAAAAAATTATGAAACTTTAATTCGGTACTATTCAATATGTGTAATGAAAATGGGTTGGAAATCATGGAAAATTTATATTATAGAAAAATTATGAAAATTCTTGGAAGTTGAAGGAACAATAGAGGAGCTTGTAGGGAAGATTTCTTGTGTTGTAAAGAAATGGGAATAACTTGCTCTAGAAAGCTTAAAAAATTACATCGTCACTTGTAATGGAGAGTATACTTAGATATGATATCATACTGATAAGATTGGATACCTGTAGTTATGAAATTTATGAATATAGGATGGTTAAGTATGTAGGACAATAATTTGAGGCCATACTAGATACCCCGTGAAAGAATATTTTTATCTCCTCTTTCCAATGAGTATATTGAGTACATGTTTCCTGCATATTTACATTGAGAAGTATGCTTTCATATTTACTTGGGTTTAGTTATAAATACCTTATGAGGTATTTCCTACGGTATAATGTTCATAACTTTATCAACATATGTACCATTGTTTTGTCTTTACTCATGTTTCATGGAATGTGACTTAAGTGGAATTATATTGTTGTTATATAGTCATTGAAAGTTACATAATTATGTTAGGATAATATTTATGATTGAGATTTAGTACTGATTTAGTTGGATTGATAGGTTTAGGGTCTAATCAACCCAGTTCAGCTCCACCCAAAGGAAACATTAATACAAAGTTGTCAACCAAGGTGAGTGTACTCACTCGAAAGAGATATTTGTATCGTGTTATTGATATGAGCATAATATAATGAATATGAAATTGTTCATTTTGGTTTATCGAAATGGGAGGTTACTCCCCTTCCCAGAATGGGGGAGATTTGTCTATTAATGACAAGGGGTACTCCTCGACCAGGATTGGAGGAGAATTTTCTATTTTAGACAAGATACGTGAATCATGATTCGAAAAGTTAGGTCATTCATTATGAATGAGACGGATAAGTTAATATATAATTATATGTACATGATTATTACATTTAAATTCATGCAGTAGTATAGTAGTGATGCATTCGTTGGGCTATTTTGCTCACAGTTCCTATGTTCACATTTTTTTCAATAACGCGATGTCACTGCCAAATCTAGGGGGTTGGGTTAGGTTAGCCAAGAATGGAAGAAACAATGATTTTGTGTAAATGTAATTGATGTAATTAAGTTAACTTATCCTTAAAGAAGTTTTTAAATGCATAAATAATTTAATGTTGTAAAAAGGTTTTGGTTGTATGGATTTATGTTGATGACTCTGAAATTAAAACTTGTGTTTATGGTTTGGTTAAATTAATCATGGTTTGACTCACTTTGGCTTTCAAACTTAATTATAAGTAGCTGGGTTAGGGTGTGTCAATACATATATAATCTCATCAATCGACTAATATGTGCCTATTCTCCGAAGCACTATTCTAATAATCTGAGTCTAATCCTGACCCTTATTTAATTAAATTCCTCTCTTAATTAAATAATTTAATATATTTTCTCATCTCTGGGTTTTTTGGACATTCTCTACTCGTACTAATTTATAACCCAAAGTCACATTATCATGTTTTGTATTCTACATTTCGAATATTTTCTCTCCTAAATACCCTATGTACATGTAAATCTAGCTAACTCCTATATACTCAAATTACCCTTACAGATCACATCTCCCAAAGTATTAAAATTACTCACTTGGACTTAATCAATTTGCCAATTTTAAAACTACCCTTTATTCCCAATAAAAGACCAAGATTTCCATCACGTCAGGGTCGAATCAATTCAGGTTCATAGCTGAATCGATTTGCCCACCGAATCGATTTGGCTATGAAGGCTAAATTGATTTAATTCTGGGAAGGAGCTCGAATCTTGCGTGAGAGTGATGGGTTTCATCATCTTTAGTCACCCAATTCAATCCCAATTACGATCCAAACCAATTTCAAAGTCTTTTAATGATTTTTTATAGGAATCTAATCAATTTTACACTCTTAGATTCATTAGCAACATCAAGATTTAATCCAAATCTCATTAACTCCATCATCATGAATGTAACAAAATTTATAGATTTCTTCCCTTGTTCAATCATCATTCTTATAAGAATTCCAATATAAATTTTTACTACATAAATTCAAATTATCACAGAACCTATAACCACTATAAATTCCAATTAACTTCCATCAATTATTCATGTAGGGTTGTCTCCTTAAAACCCGTTTTCATGTAGTATTCCCCAACCCAAAATTCAATTAATTTCTACTAATTTTTATATAAAATAAGGAATGCACATAAATCAATAAAGAAAGATATACCCTTGCCTTAAATTCGTCAAATTTTGAATTCTTTTGTATTGAGTTGAAGATGGTAAGAGTCCACCTCAATTTCCTTCTCCAAATTAAGCCCTTGGATCTCCTTAGTGTTTTGCCTCCTTCTTTTCTCACCAAAAGACTCTTAAAGGTTTAGATTATGTAAAGTGGATGCCTCATAAGCCCGATCTCTTATTTAAATCTCTTAATACCAAATTTAGGTTAACCCCTTAATGAAAATGACTTAAATGCCCCCGAATGGGTCCTGACTAGTCTGAAAAGCCCCCGGGAGGGACCTAATTTCTATCCCTAGGTACTTAATTGCGACTATTTCGACCCATTCCGGATCAACTGTGTACTCAAAATCATCATTCGAGTCACAAAACATCAATATTGTATATCATCTAAAAAATAGCCTACTAGTATATCCCGGTTGAAATACCATTAGTCCCCTTCATTATTACACAATGAAGCGTGAAGCTAGGGAGGATCCGAATGACCCTAGTAAAATAAAGGCATATTCCAAACGAATAATATTTTTTAACTTATAGTATTGGAAATATCATCATGTAAAGCATGTAATTATGTGATGTACACAGAGAAGAATGTTGCAAAACATCTTAGAGGAACATGTCTGGGTGGATCTCATTCAAAAGATGGAGCCGCGATCTACAGAATTATAAAAATAAATAAGAAATTATGGTTAAAATATTATCATGCAATAGGAATAACTTCTATCCCCCAACTACTTTCACTTTGACTACTAGTTAGTGAGAAAAAGATCCCCCTATACAAGTTGTTCAACTTGCAGACACCGAAAAGTTATTCCACTAATTTATGCACAATAGTAAGCTTCCATATAAATAACCTGAAATAGTGAAAGTCTCACCACTGGCACATCATCATTAAATTAATCACGTTACTGTTTAGGCACTGTTTCTCTGAGCACAAAGATCTCCATTGGGAAATTATGAAAATAAGTTTATTCTTTATCCTAATTTGTATATAGTGGTAAACAAAAATCATATTAAAGCTATGAAAATAACTTTAGTCGAGGAAACTTTTGTATTAGAGAAATTCTTTCCTTCATCGTTCTTCAATATTAACATCCACCTTCTTGTGTATTTATGTGATTAGGCTTGGTTATGTGGCAATGTTAGGTATCGCTAGACATATCCTTTCGAGAACTTGATGAAAACTTTAAATATTACTTTAAGAATACATGGTATATTGGAGGGTCAATTGCCAAAGAATACATAACAGTCGAACCATCGCTATATGCTCAAGAACATATGCCAAAATAAGAGATGAGGAGGTTTAATACTCGTAGAAAATGAGGGATTGGGGAACCTAATGAGTTTGATGATGAATTGCCTTTTGGGAACCCTAAAGAGGTGAGACTCACTAATCCATAATAGGAGAAAGCAGCTCATTATGTCGTCCATTCGCAAGATGAAGTTAAAGATTAGAGAGAATAAGTACTTATATAATGGACTAAATTATTCTTTTTTGATTATATGTATTCTCTATATTATGACCTAAACTCTACAATTTACCTTTATAAAGTACGAGAACAAAACTGCTCAAAATCGAAGGACAAATTGCATGACGAATTATTTTAGGGCACGAAAATCAAAAAAGGCAATTTTCACCTCTTATGTGTGCGGTTATTTATTCATGTGTGGTAAAAATAAGACCTAATAAAAATTCATTAATAAATGTAGCTTCTAAAAAGAGGTGATGTCTCTTCAAGGCTTGGACACCTAGCTAAAGGTCCCATATTTTGTGCGAAAGAGTTAAAAAAAATTGCACCAATGATTTTGATTTCATTTCATATACATATAAGGAAAAGATTTTGATGTAAAATAGCGAATTTCAATTTCTTCCTTGACTACTTGTGTCGCTATCAAAAGAAATACAAATCCGAAAGATGCATTGCTAACCTATTATGGGATTTTCCAAAAAAAATTTGGAACTCGATTATTTAGGTTTCACATAAACCATATTCTATTGTGACTGGGTGAAGGTGGAGGACACTACGAATGCTTGTAAAGTTGATCCTAACTTAAAACTTGTCATGGTAAATTTATCAAAAATGAAGAGTAAATATTGCATAGTCGACGAGCCTTTTATTTATGCCTTTCAGAACGTAAAGAAGGTAATCTACTCAAAGTGAATAAGTGATATCAATTGGTTCTCATTCACCAAAGGGTATGACTACTCAAGAAGATGCATTCAAGGCTCCTAAATAGATCCAGATTACTCTTAATGACAACCTTAATTTGAAGGACCTTTTAGTTGATATGGAAGAAGATTGAGCATAAAAATACTATTATTATATTAGCACTTGACAATCCTATTTGTATCCAAACTGTATCCTATTATGATATTGACGTTATATTGGCGCCTTAGTTTGAGGCATGAACACCTCACATGGCTCCGTAAGAGGCATGAATACCTCACGAGACCAATGTAACTCATAGGAAAAGACCGCGTAGTCACGGGACTCCCAATTTGATAATATAATAAAAAAATTGTAAATATCTAGATTTAGACTTAAAAATAGGCCGCTATACGGAAAAAACCCAAAACAGCCCCCAAACTAACCCATAAGATGCACGAACACCTTGCACTAGACTAATGTAACTCGTAGAAACTAATAGTATAGTCACAGGACTCCCAATTTGATAATATGACAAAAAATTTAAAATATATAGACTTACGTTTAAAAACATGTCATTATAAGGCAAAACCCCAAAACAATCCTCCCAAGGCCCCATAAGAGGCACGAATACCTTGTACGTGATCAATGTAACTCGTAGAAACTTATTGCATAGTCTTGGGACTCTCGATTTGTGAATGTGATGAAACATTAAAAATATCTAGACTTAGGTACAAAAACATGTTGGAGGGAAAAAACATAAAACAGCCCCAAATGGCCCCGTAAGAGGCACGAACACCTCATACGAGACCTGTATAACTCGTAAGAACTAACTGCGTAGTCACGGACTCTCTATTGGTGAATATGATGAAAATTTGCAAATATCTAAACTTTGGCTTAAAAAATCCGCCATAGTCTGAAAAAATAAACGGCCTACTAACAGGCATTAACACCTTGCATGATACCAATGTGACTCGTAAAAATTAACTGCATAATCACGGGATTCTCAATTTGAGAATATGACAAAAAATTGCAAATATCTAGACTTGGTCTTAAAAACATGTTGTTAAAGAGAAAAAATCCAAAACAACCACCAAACTACATCATATGCGGCACGAACACCTCGCACGGGACCAATGTAACTCGTTGGAACGGAAAACATAGGCATGGGACTCCCAGTTTGAGAATATGATGAAAATTTTCAAATTGAATATCATTCACCAAGTTATTAACAAAAGTTAAATTTTAGGTAAACTACGAATAAACACTTTTAGGAAACTCTTTTTGAATAAACAACATAAGATGTGTAAAACCTTAAATGAAATAAAATTTCAGTAGCTTGGTTACCATGTTTTAAAATAAAAATATTTATTAAGTCTTTAATTGCAGAAACCAATAATGTAAGAGTTAAGAACAGAAATTCAACAAATTGACACAGGTATTTTTAACGTCGTTAAACCCCAAATTAGGGAAAACCTCCACGATGACCTCTACACCACAACAAAAAATTCCACTATAATAAAACAAGAATTACAAGAAAACATTTGAATACACAAGATCCTAAGAGAAGTTCATAAACATACCTAACAAGCAAATCTCTACCACGTTACTATTTCGGATGCTTTACTCCTCCTGATCTGATCCTTCAAGCTTTAATTCCTTGCTCCTCCAGCGGACTCAGTCAAGTCCAATATCTCCAAGAAACAACACACTTTGCTTGGCATGTTAGTGTGTGAGATTATTTGTGACTATGAAGTGCATAAATGCATTATGCAATATCACGTCTCTCTTTATAGATATACAAATAGTCCTATGAATTACAATAGATTCTATATGAGATAAAGATGTTCAAACTTAAAGAAAATCAAAATTCAAATTATTTTGAAACAACTTTTGAGATCTGAAATTAGATCTCATAAAACTAGATCTAAACTTGAAGTTTATTTATATACAAAATAAATTTTACAAACTGTAAAACTTTATTTCACAAAATTTTCAGATATCAAAACTCGATTTAAACTCTATTTTGCTTCTTGGATATGTTGACATATAGAAGTTCACATATAGGAGTTCCAAATAGTTCACATATAGGATTTCCAACTAGTTTAGATATGTTGACAAAATGTTTTAGATATCTTAAAACTAGATCTAAACTATCTTTCTTTTCTTCTCTCTTCTCTCTATATTTTCCTTCTCTCTTTTTCCTCTTAGTATGGATGGCTGCCAAAAGTCTTTTAAGGCCAAGGCAATGGGACTTATTTATATTGGAGTGAAAAGGTTCTGGTCGATTAAACGAAATCAATGGTTTATATCTAATCTTGTTAATTTAATGTCTCATAACACACCGCACAATCTCCTTCTCTCATTGGTCTAAACATGTTACACGGTGATTCACTCAGATGACATGCAGATCGTTGATTAGTTTTGATCTAGCGGTTCAATATAAATCTCAAATATGTAAGAGTAAGGATATATAACATCATCCAATCATAACACTACACCTACACACATGTCACACGCTTACTCAAAGTAAAATGCATGTTTTAAAGTTTATAAATATCTAACTTTTCTCCTAAATATTTTGTGCTAGTTTTGTTTTCTACCCAGGAAAGGTTTTAAAGGGAAATATTAATTTCAATTTAATCTCAACACTTTTTAAACCCTAATTAAAATGCTTAAAAATCCTTTTTTAAATGTTTAAAAATTCCAAAAAAATATTTTAAAATAATTTAACACACACACACCATGCATGATATGTATTTTCCTCCAAGTGTGTGTTGTTAAACTTCCTTTTAGGCTTATATGGTAGTCTTGAGGATGATTTGATGCTGATGTAGTCTTCATAGTACTCATGGAGAAGAGCTCAAAATCTAAAAACATTTTTGTGAGCATATCCAAACTATATGAAACTTCTATATGGCACAGACTTAAGTAAGTCAATCATATAGTGTGTTCTCAATCTCCCCTTTTGCACATTGGAGAAAAAATCCCCTTGAGTAACCTGGTACTCGTGGGTAAAAAAAAATAAAATCCTAGATTCCTATACAAAAGAGTTATTCTACCCATAGCCATCCAAGAATAAAAAATAAGATAAATCAAAAATTAAATAAGTCAACTAATTACAGACCAATACCCTAATATGGTAACAATGTACAATGGATATGTATAATAATGCATGAAATAAATCACTTAGACGCATATATTAG
Organism: Sambucus nigra; assembly: GCA_949130495.1. Classification (NCBI taxonomy): domain Eukaryota; kingdom Viridiplantae; phylum Streptophyta; class Magnoliopsida; order Dipsacales; family Adoxaceae; genus Sambucus; species Sambucus nigra. The sequence goes on along the minus strand of OX422212.1, from coordinate 547,399,480 downwards.
TTGAATCAGATAAAGATATAACATGATAAATCAAATCCATATACTCAATGTTTTCTCCCCCATTTTGTCTCAAATAGATAACAGGTGAACGATATATACACGGGAGATAATATTCTATACAAAAATTATCATAATCAAGGTAAATATTAAGGGTCTCCTACATTATCAAAATAAAATAGGCATATTTTTTCATTTAATAAACTACCATATCCTAAATCCTCATAAACAAATTATAAGTGTGATATATGCCAAGGAAATGACAAATATGCAGAATTAATATGTAAGCACAATCATCCCAATCGATTTTCTAAGTGATTCAAACCTAATATTACCTAATGGTTTCGTGAATAGGTCAGCCAGTTCTTTTTCTATGTTGATGCCCTCAATTTTAAGTTCCTTAGATTCAACAAGTTCTCTAATAAAGTGATGTCTTATCTTGATGTACTTAGTGCGTGAGTGTTGAACAGGATATTCAGATATATTAATAGCACTCTGGTTATCACAAAACATTGTAAGTTTGTCTTCCTTAATACCATAATCACATGGCATTTGTTTGATCCATAATAATTGAGCACAACATCTACTAGTTGTGATATACTCAGATTCAGTAGTAGAAAGCGATATACAATTTTATTTTTAACTACTCCATCCAACTAGATTATTTACTATATAATAGCATGCACCAACATACTTTTATTATCATCGGAGAAACCTGCCCAGTTAGCGTCTGTGTAACCAACTATAGTTCTTGTAATGTCTTTTGTGTACCAAATGCCATAATTAAGTGTACCCTTAACATATTTTATAATTCTTTTTACACACAATAAATGACATGCTTTAGGAGAACATTGATAGTGTGCACAGACACATATAGTAAAAGAAATATCTGGTCTTAATGCATCCAAGTATAATAAACTTACTATCATGCATCTATACAAAGTAGGATCTATGTTTTTCCCATTTTCATCCTTAGATGTTTTAGTAGAGGTTCTCATGAGAGTTCTGAAAAGGCCCTTTAGTGTGTACTTTAGGTAAAACCAACTTTGTTCCCATTTTTAGTTAAACCCAATTTTAACTTCTTAAACCCTAAACATACATCTAAGTAATTAAATCCATTCCATGAATAAAGCATGCGGTAAAAGAAAACAATTTCAGGAAAAATCCCCGAAGGGCAAAACCTTTTTATTTCACTATAATTTGTAAGACACAACTTACATGGATTACAATGAAATAGGGTGACATACAAAATACCCACAGGTGTCGGTTTCGATGTCATTGGTTGGAATCTCCCGCAAGAACTCCAAGTGGGTAGCAGTAGAGAAGAAGACGGCTTCTCCAAAAGTTACTTCATAAGGACTCCCTCCATAATAGCACGTAGCTCTCTAGTTGTAGAGTTCTCCCCACAAAGTATAAAACGGTGTAGTGAATGAATTGTCTTCCGATAAACGCGTTCAAGATCCCAAACTTTGGAATCAAATAATTTGATCTTGAATAAACACCGGATGAATGAAAAAATGTATAGGAATGAGTTTTTCGAAACTGTTCTTCTTCTCAAACATTCGCAAATACGTTTTTTATTTATAACTGAGCAGCACAGAATCAAAGAAAACGAAAAAACAAAAATCGAGGCGGCAATCTCGTTTAAGCGAGATGTCGAGCTCGTTTGTTTGAACGACCCACAGTTCTCATTCGAGCGACAGAGATAAAATAAAATATTTTCCTTTTAAATAAATGCTCGAATTTTCTTTAAACTATTTGAAGCTCGGAAATATTTTTTAAAACATAAAAAGATTTAATTCCCAATCATTTAAATCACCCAGCATTTAATCAATATACAAAATTACTCAATTGCTCACAAGTATTCATACCTGAGTGATCTTAAACATATGCAACACCTATTGACTTGAAATCTTCTTCAAAAGCTTTAAATTGCACATTCTTGGACTTGAGCTTTGTCGTAGGCTCAATTAAACTCCATAATTAAAACTAGCCTAAACTTAATTTATTTTGTCTGGAATTAAGCCAATTAAAACAAAAGTACATGATAAGAATTATGTTCTTACAAATCTCCCCCTATGGCTATTTTGGGACAAAACTAAATAGAGATGCTATATGTCGTAACCAAATACATGTCCTATCTCGAAACTCAGAAATATAAAAGTACAGGACATAGTGAAACTGAATAAATGGCAAGCCTCCGATTCTGTCTCTGAATGGCAATCATCTGAATCTATCTCTGAATGTGATGGATCAATAAATATCAAAATCTATGAAAACAATACATACACACACGAGACATAAACAAATACCCAAGTGAAGTATGGAGGAATAAAATAAATATAATATCATAATAAATACTCCCCCTACATCACATATCTCTCCCCCTTTTTGCCTGGAATAGACAAAAGGTGGGACAAACACGCCACATATAGCATTAATATATCAGAATGAACATCATTTCTAGATAAACAATATCAGTATGAGAGAATCACTAAAACTGCAAACGAAACAATACATCCACATCATACAATAAAATCAATAATGATACAGTTGTCCATAAGAATACATTATATCTGAGAATAAATAAATACAGAGGAATATCAGTGTCTCAGATACAATATCAAAACAAATACATCTAGGCATCATCAGGAGTATCATCGCCATCAGCAGCATCATCAGAGTATGTAGATGAAATATGGCCTAGTCCAGAAGATCCTGCGCCTCTCAGTTGCTCTCTCTGTCGCATCTCATCAAAAAATGTTGTCATCCAGGATTCGGCACGAACACGGGCCTTAACCTCAGCATCAAATCTATCAATGATAGTGTCATACATCGGGGTCTGGGCAACTACCTGTGCCTGTAAAATAGAAACCTCCTCCTTAATAGGACGTGTGGGTGAAGGAGTGGAGGAGCGTGGCTGAGAGAACTCAGAGGTGCTCGGGACAGTGTGATCACCAAGATGATAGGGGTCAGCATCGGAGAAGGCTCCCTTAGTGGGTGGAGCAATAGCTCTCGCCGCCTGTGGAAAATGACTCTCGAAACGAGTGAACGTATTATGATCAATAATGGTAGGCGAAGGGAGAGGCTTATCACTTTCTAAAATAAGAACCCCGGCAGCAGTGAAAATAATGGAAATGAGAATCCTATACGAAAGAGCAGGGCAGACTGGAGTAATACCACTGACGGTAACAGAGGATATAACACGAAGTATGATCGTTGGTAGATCGATATCCCACCTCTGAGAGACGTGATACATGAAATAGACAATGTCAAATCCGATCTGAGTATGATTTATCCTAGGATAAATGGATGATGACACAAACTTATTAAGTACACGATAGGCAGGAAAAAGCTGGTGATGGTACATAGTAGTACCTGCCAAGGGAATCTCCCAGAAGCAATGACGCAGAATATCTCCATCGTCAGTATAACGAGGAAATAAGCGTCAAGGACACGGGGAAGGTGCAAAAAAGGAGTTATGAGATCTGTTGTGATGAGAACAGGAATTCCACGTACAGTAGGAAAGATCCCCTCAGCGTGGGGAAGAGCACGAAAGAAGAACTCTCGGAAAATGTTCGGATAGACAACCCCACGAGCCTCAAACACATAATCCCAACCCCTACCAGATAACCAGTGTTGAATGCCTAAACCCTGAAACTCAGAATAACGAAACACCTTCTCCTGAACAACGGACCGAATGTGAAGACCCAATAAGAAGTAATGATCATGAGAGAGTAGCTACAGCGGAAATATTGCGACTTCTCAAATAAAATCCAATTTTAATTAATCCCAAATTTTAGTTAAACCCTAAATCATGCATCTAGATGATTTATCTAACAAAATAAAGCATGCAAGATAAAACAAACACTTTCAGGAAAAATCAAACACATGCTTGTGAGGAAAAATCCCCCAAAGGGGCAAAACCATTTATTTTCATTATAATATTGTAACAGTACAATTTCGGATTACAATGAAAATACAAGTGACTAAGAATTACCCTCAGGTGTCGGATTCTGTAGTCGGCGGCTGGAAATATCCCTTTCTAGGAGGGCTGCAATGAAGAAGAGAAACGGCTTCTCCAGAAGTTTGTCGACTGGAAGTTTCCCTTTTCAGGAGGGAAGCAATGAAGAAGAAAGATGGCTTCTCCACAAGGATTGAACAATAACAAAATTTTGTTCTAGGGTTCCAAAAGATTCACAAAAGTAATTGGTATTTTTGTGTGTGAATCAAAAAGAGTCTTGGGACTCAAAAAGGTGAAGACTTAGAGTATTTAGGACTCTGAAAATCGTCTTGAAAAGTCTTGGAAAACAACTCCTCGAATTTGGCTTAAATAAGAAAACTTTGAGCCTAAAAAATCTCGAACAGATCTGGCCGAATTTATCCCAGGCGGACCGGTCCGGCTTGGAGGCGGATCGGTCCGACCTCGGATCAGTTCTTTTAAAACTTGGCTTCTTCGGTTCACTTTCGGTACGGGGTTTACTGGATCTGCAGTAAGCGGATCAGTCCGGATGAGGGGCGGACCGGTCCGGTGGCGGATCGGTCTGGTATAGAGGCGGACCGGTCCGGCTTCCCAGAAAACAAAAAAAAACTTTTAAAAGCCTTATTTTGCTTGAAAAAACTTACTTCTTATTTTTATAAAAAAACATTTTATAAAAAATTTCCCAATACTAAATATGAACTTTATGGAACGTAAAAACAAAATTTTACCAAGTTCATTCTCACAGAGGCTATGATGTTGAAGACACTTTGATATTCGGATCCGTTGATGTAGATGCGATCTTGAGTTTCTTCAATGGTGTAATGGCGTACGACATACAAATTGATAATGGACAAAAATGTCCTTACAGATCATACTCAACACGGGTGGCCCATCTCACTAGGGAGTAAGGGGGACCGCTGGCTTGAGCTCTCTGAGCTTGAGCTGAGGGTCGTGGCGCATCAATTCGGCCTGTCGGGGCACCACGATGATGAGGCGGCATGATGAAAGAGAGTAATATGTGATGTGTGAAGAGGGAACAGTCACCGAGGAACACACACACACCTAAGAACCTATCTCCATACAACAATCCAACCAAACCACCGCGAACACCAACCACAACAATAGGCAAAATCGAAAACAGCAACCAAATTTGTATGCAAACAAATTATTTTTGATAACAAAAATTAAGAGACAGTCATGAACAATAATACCTCGAAATCGCCGGAGAACAGTAGGACCTCGAAGTCTCCGTAGAACAGTAAGACCCCGAAGTTACCTCAGCGTGTGAAAAAATGAGGCAGACAGAACACAAAAAAAACTGGAGGATTGTGTTGAACTTTGTTCTTGCTGAGGAACAACTCTCTTGTAGAATCACACCGGTGGAACAGTGATTGCGACCGCAGGCCGGAGAATAAAAGGCAGTTTGTTGAATAAGGATTGGCTGTCACCGGAAAAACAAAAGCAACAATGGGTGGAACTCGATTGATGACTGAGATGTAGAACACGAAACACAAATCTTCAAAAACTGCTAATGGGAGTTTTTGAAGAAATAATTGCAGTCGCTTTTTGAGCAAAGAAGGGGCTATGAGATAACAAAAAAAGAGAAGAGAGAACGTCTGATGTTTAATGAAACCCTGATCTCGCTTGATGTCGTTCGAACAACTTGGATATGTCGCTTGAATGATTTTGGATGTCGCTTGAATGACATGTTCGCGCGACATATGATGTCATTCGAACGAAAAAAATGAAAATTCCAGAAATACCCCCAAAACATTAAGGATTTTCCAAGTGAAAAAATTATCCCAAAACAGTACCTGGAACACAAAAACAGACTTAAACATACTCCAAATAGAAAATCGTGTAAAAATGACCAACGGGAATTACATGTTAACATGGTACCAATGTGCTCAATCATGAATGTGGATTGTATGGGCGTGAGCTACAACAAATGAGTCATCATTGATATACGTTGAATCGATCAAAAAGTTCTAATTGATAGCAAAAAATCATCAAACTTAATCAAAGCCATTTGTGACAGAATAAGTGTGAGTTTAATGAACTAAACTTAATCAACATGCATACAAGTCCGGATTGTTGACGATTCTATAAAAAATAGCGTCAGGATACGATGTTTTAACATAGGATTCGTGGTGCAAACCCGTTTAAATTTATCTCCAACCAAACTCCCTCATATATATGAATTTTTCAAGATATTTAGAACATTCTATCAATCTCAACTTAGAGAAAGTCCTATTGGCCCCAATTATTGGCATATGAACTTTTATTGTCATGATTTTCTTTTCGGCTCTTTTAAACGGTGGATTTCACGACGAGTCAATTTTATACTCTCACGGCCCTTTCCCATGAACACTCATCATTTTTTCAATATCAATTCTCACGAAAAACAGTTCTTACAAGCACATATCCTCCTTAAGTTTACTTACGCATAGATGAAAAAATTGAGATAAGAACGTCTCACCAAACTCAAATATGCAAGATAAGTCAAACGTTCATATAAAGTCGTGCATGTGTGCAAGGATGGCATATAAGCAAAGTCGAATAAAAAAGCATATCAACTTCGAAACAACCCCATAGTGCAATGGTTAAGATCATTCTAGGCATCAATAATAATGACCAAAAGTCCTAGCCACATGGATAATGAAAGAAAAGGGGGGGGGGGGGGGGGGGTCAAGCACACTAATATCCCACATTCACCATGTAACCTCACGACTCAAAAATCAAAAATATTTTTGTATTTTCAAAAGTTTTTATAAAAAGAAAAATCTTTTTGTATTTTCAAAAGTTTTTTATAAAAAGAAAAATCTTTTTGTATTTTTGAAGAGACTCAAATACATAACAAAAGCTGGAAACATGCCATAACACTAGCAAAATATAACGCATGATGTAAATACTAGAATATGACAAACCAACGAACAACCTCAATCAAAAGATGAAACATGAGGAGAACCACGAGCAATGATGCGAGAATCACCAAGCCTAGTACCTAACGCTTCTAAATCCGACTTTTTAACCCAAGTAGGTGTGAACCGATGAGAAGGGGCATTGGGAATCGGAATGACTTTAGACTTTCTAGGAGCGTTCTTAAGATCGTAACAAAACCGTCTAAGATGACCTCTCCTACCGCAATGAGTGTAAGTGTATATACGGTGAGTAGCGTGTCTAATAGGCCAATTATACCTCACGTTCCTAGGTGGCTCTCTCCTAAAGTTCCTAGGGGGGTCTCTTATTTGCATGGTTTTGGCTTTAGGAGCAGGTGAGACATAATTATCGAAGCCAATACCACGCCGATTATCTTTGATTTTGACGGTGCCTAAGATTTTATCTAACTTTTCAGACCTAGCCTCCAAATCAAACTTAACTTTGCTCGAATCTCTCAGTTTTTCCTCAAGATCACCTATCCTTGACTTAATTAAACGGGTAGAATTTTCAAACTCCATAATTTCCTTTTTCATATTCTCCATCAACCCCCGAAGACTATCTCTCTCACCCTCAACATATTCCAGCTTCTCTAGAATTTTCTTTTCACATTCCCTAAGATCCTCAATTAAAGCATTGGAATTATTTATTTATATGGCACGTTCTTTCAACATACCTCTTAATTTCACATTTTCTTTCTTTGTTTTTAAAGTTTCTTTATACAATTCTTTGAAAGCAGTTTGCAATTCACTCTCGTCTTCTCTCTCATCCTCAATCACCTCACCCTCACTCTCAGGTGTATCAACTTATGTGGCTACGGAAGAATCATGCAAAGGTAAGTCTTTATCACTTACATGACTAGCCACAAAGGTGGGAAGTTCACGCTTACTAGCATAAAAGTTTTCTTATTCTGGGACTCTATCACTAAGGGTAGAAACACGATTTATCGGTTTATTAAAATTCTCCCTAAGTTTAGAGAGACACTCATCTATCCTATGACCAAACCCTTCACAACAAAGACACTTTTCACAATCACCCTTATTAACCAATTTTTTAAGAGCGGTTTTAATGTGTGAGTTCCAATTAGATGATTCAAAAAAGTGAATTCTAAAATCATCATAACCACTGAAAGGCATAACTAAAGACACAGGATCACAAACACAATAAGATAGTGCAACAAGCTCTGATACCAATTTGAAAAAGGCCCTTTAGTGTGTACTTTAAGTAAAACCAACTTTGTTCCAATTTTTAGTTAAACCCAATTTTAACTTCTTAAACCCTAAACATTCATCTAAGTGATTAAATACATTCCATGAATAAAGCATGCGGTAAAAGAAAACAATTTTAGGAAAAATCCCCGAAGGGAAAAATCTTTTTATTTCACTATAATTTGTAAGACACAACTTACATGGATTACAATGAAATAGGGTGACATATGACATACTCGCAGGTGTCGGTTTCGATGTCGTTGGCTGGAATCTCCCGCAAGAATTCAAGGTGGGTAGCAGTAGAGAAGAATATGTCTTCTCCACAAGTTACTTCATAAGGAATCCCTCCACAATAGCACGCAACTCTCCAATTGTAGAGTTCTCCCCACAAAGTGCAAAACGGTGTAGTGAATGAATTATCTTCCGATAAACGCGCTCAAGATCCCCAACTTTGGAATCGAATAATTTGATCTTGAATAAACACCGGATGAATGAAAAACTGTATGGGAATGAGTTTTTTAAAACTGTTCTGCTTCTCAAACTTTCGCAGATGCATTTTTTATTTATAACTGAGCAGCACATAGTCCAAGAAAATGAAAACATGAAAATCGAGGCAGCAAGCTCGTTCGAGCGAGATGTCGAGCTCGTTCGCGCGACATATGGATGTCGTTTGAACGACCCACGGTTCTCGTTCAAGCGACTGAGATAAAATAAAATATTTATCTTTTAAATAAATGCTCGAATTTTCTTTAAACTATTTGAAGCTCAGAAATATTTTTTAAAACATAAAAAGATTTAATTCCCACTCATTTAAATCACCCAGCATTTAATCAATATACAAAATTACTCAATTACTCACAAGTATTCATACCTGAGTGATCTTAAACATATGCAACACCTCTTGACTTGAAGTCTTCTTCAAAAGCTTTAAATTGCACATTCTTGGACTTAAACTTTGTCGTAGGCTCAATTAATCTCCATAATTAATACTAGCCTAGACTTAATTTATTTTTTTCGAAATTAAGCCAATTAAAGCAAAAGTACATGATAAGAATTATGTACTTATAAGTTCATGCAGATTTAGCATTATCAAGACCAAACTTTTTCACAAAGTCACTAGCATGTTTAGAGTGAGAAATGAAAAGACCATCACTATATTGTTTAATTTGTAAACTGAGAAAATATTGTAACTCCCCCATCAAGGAAATCTGAAATTCACCTTGCATTATACTAGAAAAGTCATTTACTTATTCAGGGGAAGTGGAACCAAAAAGGATATCATCTAGATACACTTGTGCAATCAAAACATTGTGATAAATTTTTTAAATGAATAAAGTCGAGTCATTACCACCACGCTCAAACCCTTTATTGACTAAAAAGGTCAAGAGGAGATCATATTAGGCCTTAGGGGCTTGTTTTAAGCCATATAATTCCTTTTTCAAGCTATCGACATGGTTAGGGTAAGAAGGATCAACAAAGCCCTTAGGATGCTGTACATATACTTCCTCTGATAAAATATTATTTAAAAAATCAGACTTAACGTTCATTTGGAAAATTTTGAATCCAAATTCCAGGAAATAGATGAGAGGAGATGAACAGACTCGAGTCTTGTTATCGGGGCAAAAGTCTGGTCAAAATTTGTTCTCTCTATATGACAATATCTTGCGCTACTAACCAAGATTTGTTTTTAACTATAACCCCAGATTCATCAGTTTTATTTATAAAAATCCAATGGGTGTTAATAACCTTTTTGTCTTCAGGCCGTGAGACTAGATACATAATGTCATGATTCTAAAACTGGACAAACTCTTCTTGCATAGAATTAATTCAGAATTAATTACAAAGGGCAACATTTACACTTTTTGGTTCCAAAAGGGAAACAAAACATACAAAATTAGCCACATTTCGAAGTTGGGATCTAGTTCGCACAGGCTTCGAAGTGTTACTAACAATCTTCTCAATGGGGGGGTCTTTAGAAACCCAAATTGGTATTGTAGGTACCTCGGGTGGCAGTGGATCAGTTATCTCAGGAGATTTAGGTATAAAAACATTTCCAGACTCATCCACGACTTCTAATTTATTATCATGACTCTTAGTGCTTGTGCCATTTACATTTACATTAATAGACTCCATTATAACCTTGGTACGCAGGTTATAAACACGATAAGCCCTACTTGATTGGGAATATCCCCAAAAATGGATTTATCACCTCGGTTATTAAATTTTGAAATATTTCTCTATCTTTGAAAATATAACAAGTACTCCCAAAGGTTCTAAAGTATATCAAGTTGGATTTTTTATTGTACCAGAGTTCATAAGAAGTCTCTTTGGTATTCTTTGAGGTATGCACGGTTAATAATGTGACATGGCATCTAGACGAACTCAACCTAAACTTATTTTGGTAATCCTTTGGCACACAACATAACTCTAGACATTTCTTGGACTGTCATATTCTTTCCCTCAGCAATACTATTCTATCGAGTTGACGTAGGTTCACTAAATTTATGTTTATGTCCATTATCTACACAATACTTTGTCACACAGGAGTCTTTGAACTCTTCACCTATATCACTCATTATGTGAGATACTTGGATATCCTTCTCGTTTTCAATCTTCAAAAAGATTTCAAGAAATTCTTGGAAGTTCTACGACTTTGTTTTTCAAAAAAGAAACCTAAGTAAATAGCTTAAAGTCATCCACCATAAGAAGAATATAATTGTTACCACAAAAGCTCACAATTATAGAGGGACCCGTTAGGTCCATGTGGATTAATTCAAGAGCCTTAGAAGTTAAAATATCTTTAACTTTCTTGTAAGAAGTTTGACTTATTTTCCCCACTTGGAAAGCACCACAAACATAACTAAAAGCATTTTTCATCTTGGGTAAACCTCTAACTATTTCCTAGGAACTTAATCTGTATAGGTTATCAAACTTAGTGTGACCCAATCTATTATGCATAGATCAAAATCATCAAATATGGTTATCTTAGAAGATTCATTACTTGGAATTACTATGTAATAATTATCTTGAGTTTTGTTTCCTGAAAGAATGCAGTTACCCTCTTTGTTCAAAATTTTGCAATTAGTTTTAGAGAAGGTAATTGTGTGATCAGAATCACAAAATTGTGATATACTAAGCATATTAGCTTTAGGACCTTTTACTTTTAAGACATTATTTAGAGTAGGAATATCCTCTTCGTAAAGATCTCCCTTACTAATGATCTAGGATGAGACTCCATCGCCAAGAAGGACACTACCTCTTTTATCTCGTTTGTTAATTTAGTCTCATCCCCGGTCATGTGTTTAGAACAACTAAAATCCAAATTCTAGCCATATGAGGTACTCTTGTCTCTAAAAGCAATAATAACCACATTGCACCTAATCTGGGGTTAAAGGTAATCTTTTCTAACCCAAATGGCCTTGGTTTTAATATCTTTCTTGGCCTTGCTCTTAGAAAAGGTCAAAGGAGTCTTTTTAAAAAAAAAATTAGCTCGAGGTCCTCCATATTTCTTCCTATAGTTAGAATTTTGAGTAGTCTACCTAGGGAGAACATATATATTAGTACTCTTCCTAGAATAATTAAAGTTTTGATAAACCGGTGTGAAAATATATTTTTGAAAACATTCAGTAATGGGGAGCCCATACACATAGCAGTAGTCACAGTATTGGTGCATGGTAGGCTTGACTCTTTCACCTAGGTCGTTAAAAATAGGTTTGGTTATGTTTGACACAACTGCATTAATATTACTATTTTGTCTGAGGTCTCTTATAATAGGATAAACATACTTAGATTTACCATTCGGTTTCGAATTTGGATTACACATTTCTTGTGTTACTTTAGAGACATCAACCTTTAAAATTCCTTTCTAAGGGTTTAGAAAATTGTGGCATTCTTTTATACAGACTACATTGGAGTTTGAAGTAATTATCTTTGTTTCCTTAAGTTTTTTCTCAAACTAAGACCAGTTTTATCATTAGCATTTAATTTTCTACCAAAAATAATATCATCATAAGATTTGAATCGTGTTTCAAAATTCAAACATTTCTTGAATACATTTGAAACCTTTTATTTGGATTCCTCCAATTCAATTAAGGTAGAATTATACCTTTCTTCCAAAATAAAGTTTTTCTCAGAAAGTTCTTTTAGTTTTGAAACAAATTCTTTAGTTTCTATCTCATGTTCAACACATTCGGTTGTGTAATCTTCATCATTTTTCCTAACAGTTTTACTAATTTGTTCAACACATTCAGTTAACTTTTTAACCATTTTATCTAACTTGGCATTCCTCTTCAGAGTCTTAGTGTACGGTTCTTGTATATCGCGTAGGTCATCATCAGACTCACTAAGTGATGTGTGAAACTCACACACACGTTCAATTCATCACAGGAATTTTCATTTTTACTCACACATGAACTAAAGCTATTTTCATCATTAACAGCAGTAGTAGATATAGTATTTACAATAGTAGGAGTTAAATCATTCACAATAGTAGGCAATATATAAATATCAACAGGAAAACATGCATTATCATCATAATATGTTATCTTAAAAAAGAAGGACATGTATGATTCATCAGCATTGGATGACTCGGGTTCATCCTCTTCACAGTCACTAGAGTCACCCCAAGTTTTGCACATATTAGCCGTGACAATCTTATTGATTTTTACTCTACACTTAGCAACAATGTGTCCCGTTTTCCCACAACGAAGACATTGAACATTACTATAGTCTTTCTTAGGTCTGTTATCAACATAGGTCTATTTATCACCATTTCCATCATGTGTTCTATGATTTTGAGAGTTTGGATAGCCAGATTTCCCTTGTTTAGAAGCAACTGAATATTTAAACTTAGGATTTTCTTAAACTTTTTGCTCTTTAGGGTAATCTTGAATCTAAATCAAAGTCAAGCAGGACTTATTTAGGGATAACCATTTTAGATGAAAAATAACATTAGATCCATAGGATCTCTTACTATGGGAGGTCATTTGATTCTAATACTCTAACTCATTTTCCACAGTTTTAAGTTTACTACTTAATAATTCAGGAGTTATGTTAGGATCATACATCCCTTCTATGGCATATATATTATTATCAAACTTAGTAGATATGGATCTCACGATTTTAAGTACGATTTCTTTCCTATCATAAACTATCCCATTGGCATGAAATTTAGTGATAATATCAGTTAACTTACTGTAGAAGTCATCACGAGATTCATTCTCATCCATCATAAGGGTGCTATACTATTGAACCAACATTTGTGTCTTTCTTGCTTGAACATGCTCGTCACCTTCGTGGGCAGTAAAAAGGGTATCCCAGGCTTCTTTGGAAGTTATACAAATAGATATACGTTTAAATTCGGGTTCGTTCACATAGATTAAAATGCAGTTCTTTCCCTTATTATTACTAAGTGATATTTGTTTTTCTTCTTTTGTGAACTCATTGAGACTTTTCTGAATTCTTATGGTATTGGTTTCAGCTAAAGACTTAATTGGGTGAACATAGTCATTTTTTATCATGTCCCTTACATCATCACCCAACATTCCTTTTATGAAAGCAATCATCCTTACCTTCCACTAAGGAAAATTATTTTCATCAGAGAGGGGTGGACGGGACAGGTTACCAAGCTTCTATAATTTTTCATCCATTTTAGAAACCTAGAAGCCAAAAGCAATTTCAGGAGTTTCGGGATCATAATATTTTTTATAAACCCGCTCTGATACCACTTGAAAATCGTTCACCAAGTTATTAACAAAAGTTAAATTTTAGGTAAACTCCGAATAAACTCTGTTAGGAAACTATTTTTGAATAAACAACACAAGATGTGTAAAACATTAAACAGAATCAAATTTCAGTAGCTTGGTTACCAAGTTTTAAAATAAAAACCTTATTAAGTATTTATGTGCAGGAACCAAGAATGTAAGCGTTAAGAACAAAATATCAGCAAATTGACACATGTATTTTTTACATGACAAAACCCCAAATTAGGGGAATCCTCCAAATTGAACTCTACACCATAACTAAAAATCCCACTATAATAAAAACAAGAATTACAAGCATACAATCAAATACACAAGATCCTAAGATAAATTCATAATTATACCTAATGAGAAAATCTCCACCATGGTACTATTTTTGATGCTTTGATCCTCCTGGTCTAATCCTCCAAGCTTTAATTCCTTACTCCTTCAGCGGACTCAGTCAAATCCAATCTCTTCAAGAAACAACACACTTTACTCTACGCGTTAGTGTGTGAGATTGTTTATGACTATGAAGTGCCTAAATGCAGTATGTAGTCTCACGTCTCTCTTTATAGATATACAAACAATCCTATGAATTATAAGAGATTCTATATGCGATGAAGATGTTCAAACTTTAAGAAAATCAGACTTTGAATTATTTGGAAACACTTTTTTAGATTTGAAATTAGATCTCTTAAAACTATATATAAACTTGAAGTTTATTTATATACAAAAATTTTACAAACTGTAAAACTTTATTTCATAAAATTTTCAGATCTATACTTATATACAGCAAGAAATATATTTTTCTTGATTCTGAAACCACAAAATTTGGATCGAAACATATAAAAAGTTATAAAACCATATCCAAAAATAAAGTATTTCTACAACAAAAATAACAAGAAACAACCTAAATTAAACGTGAAATGTATCTCAGGTGTTGTTCTCACGATTTTTAGACACAAATATGAGATGAACAATGAGAGGATGTTTCTAAGAGAGATGAAGTTATCAGAGTGTTGAAACATAACCAAAAATGAAAACCTCACAGAAAACCTTAAGTATTTGGCACTCAAAACTTTGGTTTTCAAAAACAAATTTGTACGAAAAATAATTTTGGTTTGAAAAACAAACACTCAGACCTCATTTTTTTTCTTCTCTCTTCTCTCTGTCTTCCTTCTATATTTTTTCTCTCAATATGGATGACTACCAAAAGTCTTTTAAGGCCAAGGCAATGGGTCTTATTTATATTGGAGTGAGAAGGTTCTAGTCGATTGAACGAAATCAATAATTGATATCTAATCTTGTTAAAAGGTCTTAATCTAACATCTTACAATGCACCACACAATCGCCTTCTTTCATTGGTCTAAATAGGTTACACGGGGATTCACTCAGATGACATGTAGATCGTTGATTAGTTTTAATCTAATGGTTCAACTTAAATCTCAGATATATGAGTGTAAGGAAACACAACATCAGAACGCTACACCTGCACACATGTGTTATACGCTCACTCAAAGTAAAACGCATGTTATAAAGTTTTAAAATATCTAACTTTTCTCCCCAATATTTTGTGCAGATTTTTTTTCTACCCAGGGGAGTTTTTAAAGGGAAATATTAATTCTAATTTAAGCCCAACAGTTTTTAAACCCTAATTAAAAGGTTTAAAAAACATTTTTAAAATGTTTAAAAATTCCCAAAAACTATTTTAAAATATTTTAACATATGCAACATGCATGATATGTATTTATGTTCCAGAGTGTGTTGTTTAACTTCCCTTTAGGCTTATATGGTAGTCTTGAGGATGCTTTGATGATGATGTAGTCTTTATAGTACTCCCAAAGAGTAGCTCAAAATTTTAAAAATATTTTGTCAACATATTGAACCTAGTTGGAACTGTTATATGGCACACACTTAAGTAAGTCAACCATATAGTGTTCTCTCACAAATATATAGACTTATGCCTAAAAACATACCGCTATAGGCGGAAAATACCAAAATGGCCCCGTTATAAGACAAATAGACGGCACAAGATCATTGTAATTCGTAGGAATTAACCGCATGGTAACGAGACTCCTAGTTTGAATATATGCCAAAAATTTACAATTATCTAGACTTAAGCTTAAAAACATGCCGCTAGAGGGAGAAAACCAAAAATAGCTGCCAAACGGCCCCATAAGACGCATCAACACCTCGCACGAGACCAATGTAGCTCGTAAGAACTGGACATGCAGTCTTCGAACTCCTAGTTTGATAATATGAAAATATTTTAAAATGACTATACTTAGGCTTATAAACATTCCCCTAGAGGGAAAAAAATTAAAACAACCCCAAATGCCTTTGTAAGCGGTACGAACACCTTGTATGGGACTAATGTAACTCGTAGGATCTGACCTTTTAGTTATGGGACTTTTAACTTCAGAATATGATGAAAATTTTGAAAATATCTACACTTAGGGTTAAAAACATGTCGTTTGAGGGAAAAAACCCAAAATAGTCCCGAACGGCCTCCTAAGAGGCACGGAGACCTTGCACAGGACCAATGTAACTCATAGGAATTGAACGCATAATCAAGGGACTCCCAATTTGAGATTATGATGAAATTTTGTAAATATCTAGACTTAAGCTTTAAAACATACCGCTAGAGATCGAAAACCCAAAACAACCTCCAAATGGCCCCGTTTGAGTCATGAACACCTCGCATGGACTAATGTAACTCGTAGAAACTGACCACGTAGTCACGGGAATCTCATTTTGAGAATATGATGAAAATTTACAAATACCTAGATTTAGTCTTGAAACATCTCGCTCGAGGGGAAAAAATGCAAACTAACCCCCAAATGGCCCCATAAGATGCACGAACAAATGGTGAGGAACCAATCTAACTCGTAGGAACTCACCGCATAGTCATGGGATTCTCGATTTGAGAATATGACAAAAAAATTCAAATATATAGACTTAGGATTTAAAATATGTTGCTAGAGGGCGAAACCCAAAATAGCCCACAAACGGCCTCAAAAGATGCACGAACAACTCGCACATAACCAATGTAACTCGTAGGAACTGACCGCGTAGTCACGGGACTTCTAGTGTGAGAATATGATAAATATTTACAAATATCTAGATTTAGGCTTAAGAACTTGCCTCTAGAGGGCAAAAACTCAAAATAGCCCCCAAACGCCCCCATAAGAGGGCACGAACAAATGGTAAGGGACCAATCTAACTCCTAGGAACTCACCGCGTAGTTATAGAACTTCGAGTTTTAGAATATGACGAAAATTTGTAAATATCTACACTTGGGCTTAAAAACATGCCGATAGAGGGAGAAAACCCTAAACAATGCTAAACAGACCCGTAAGAAGCATAGACAGCTCGCACGAGACCAACGTAACTCATAAGAACTGATAGCGTAGTCACAGAATTCTTATAACCCATATTATATTAGTCCTTGACAATATTATTTGTATCCTATTATGATATTGGTGCTTCAGTTTGATTTATAATTCTTTAGATTGATTTATGAATATTTAGTTTGAATTAAAATATTTAGCATATTTTTTTAATGTTTAAAATGATTTATGAACTAACTAGGATGGCACAGTGCTTTACTTTAAATTGTCGACTCCACAATTATAATATTGCTTAATTGTATATAAATTGGTTGTTTAATATAAGTTTTTTGGAGGGGGGTGCCTAAAAATAAATTTTATTTTTTATTAAATGGATATAGTCACGGTCCACATTTTTAACCCCCGGTTTTTAAAAATATTTGTTTTTTGTTTTTAATTTGGGGGTCACAGATTTGGTTCGTGGTCAATTTTGAGCATCCTCTAACAGATGGTCACGGCCTAGATCCTAACCTAATTAGAACATCATTCCACACATGGTCACAGTCCAGACCATGGGGTCACGACCCAGATCTGTGACCATGGGGCCAATATTGTCCCAGGGGAGAGAATGTAACCCTCATGTAGATGAAATTTGTTACCACGGTTATTGGCCACGAAAAAAATGGTCACCGCCTAGGTCTATAACCCTGGTCACGGCCTAAGTCCGTGATCATCTTCGATATATGTTGTATTGTATATTTATACAAATAAACATTGGTAGAAGAAGATGAGCAACAAAATTAACTTGATATTTCCTACAAAACACATAATCAAACATCAAAACACGAATTAAAGGGGAAACCATGTCAACTTGAAATTCTAATTATCAAATATGATTGAAGGAAGGTATACAACTCCCACAACATCTAGTCGGTGTTGACGGATGTGAGACTGACTGAGCGAGTTATAAAAAGCATAATCCCGAGGTCGATGTCGCCGACTGTGAATCCGGGTCATGGGTGTCTCTGGTTGAGGGTGATTATGAGTTTTCAAATTCCCAACCTCCCACTATTATCACAACCCTCTAAATTTACTAAACAAAACTAAAGAGAACAACCATCTAAATAAATAGGAACAACAACTAATTAAAAAATCGAGAAAAAAATATAAATATCACTAAGAGGAGACCTCAATGAGAAAATATATTACATAATTCTTCAGATAGAAAAGTCCTTAGTACATAATGCTAGCATAAAAAAAATGAAATAAATAAAAAAAATACAACCACAACGTAAGCCCAAAATTAAAGAAAGAAGTATAACTGATTTGAACAATGGTTTTAAGCAATGACTTAATGAATCTGTGAGTGAATATCTACAAAACAAACAATAAAAACAAATTATGGGATCAGATTCTCTGGGGAAAATATCATATTCTCTTAAATGTAATATATAACATATTGCTGAAAACATCAGACTTTCAGTTTCATTCGTCTTGAGAATGGCTTGGGCGCAAATCATGTATGATAATTCTATGACATTCAGCCCCTGCATTGTCCTATCTCTCTTATATGTATTCCACTTTATATTTTGGAAGTCATATTCCATTCCTTGCAGTAAAGACCCAAGAAACATATTAGAAATATGGTTTTCCTTTTGTAGAATTAAATTTTTGAGAACTTAAAAGTGCGTCCTACTGTTTGACCAAGCCACAATGTTCTAAGGTAAAAGAAAATAAACTTTTAGTTATTCTACCGGATTTCAAAGCATATACCAATCTGAATATTAAATCAGAAGAAAAATAAATATATTAATACTGGAATGCATAATCTCAATAGTACTTGACAGTGCATAGTTGATACCATATATATAGAATAAAAATCGTAATAATTATGATTACCAACACACCACATACATGCAATTCACCGCAAGATTATGTCTAACATTCCAACGCTTCCTTTCTTTAGCAAGCCTCTTATAAAATCCACCTACACCAGAAGAAACCACAGTTAAGGCAATGAACAAAATTCTCAGTAGTTTGTTATAGTCAACCGTATCTTCATAATTTGTTACATTTGCAAATGATGAAATTAATTCAATTAATATATAAAATTAACCTTCAGATTGATAAATTTGTTTAATGTATATATATTGATGGGGAAGGAAGAGAAACTGAAGCTAGAATAACCTTATCACATAATGGCATTCTAGTTTGGTACAGATCTACACCAATGCCCTTGTGCCCCTCCTACAAAATTCAAGCTCAGGCCCCTCATCATTTGTCCTCTTGTACATCGCATTCAACACCAATTTAGCATAGATACCTAATGTGTGGACTCCAACAACATTTGATTTCAAGCATAACATATTTCATCCTCTATCTATCTACAAATAGAACATTCATATACACATACGGAGTACATTAGTAATTGAATAGTTAGAATATATGCGGAGAAATGGATGATACCATAAATGTATATACTGAGATTCCAATATTTCATATGTTATGTCTACTCTTTAATAAATACAAAAGTACAAAATTATTAATTATAATATAATTACAGAAATAAAACGAAATTACAGAAATGAAATACTTACTTGTATTTGCAGAAATAATATTAGAATAGAAAAAGTAATTCAAGCGCTGTTTAGAACAGTCTCCTTAAGACAAATTTATTCCCTCCACAAGGTGCCAAAGGTAATGAATAATTGTCTCCCAAGATAAAACGGATTTCCAAATTAATCAAGCAGCACAACAATGATTAATTTCTTCGAACACAATTCTGTGTTTATACTCAACCAGACCAAAGAATGATATGCAGGAATGTATGCAGTAGCAGTAGAAAAGTTTGTATTTTTCTGGGAAAAGATGCAGCATAAATTCGGAATTATTGGAGGGTAATTTTTTCAGTAGTCAATTCTGTAGGTGAAATGTTTAATTTATAGCTTTTGTGTTGACTGTTGGAACAACCAATCGAAATTAACTGTCAAAAACACTTAATCAATTAAACGAAATTAATTGTTGACAGTTGGCAATAACTGACAACGGTTTTTTAATTAATTAATTAATTTCGTAATTAATTAATAATTAAAGCCCAAAAAGTTAGGAGATTTTTATAAGCCTAAGCCTAAGCCCGAACCGAATCGAACCGAGCCGAGTCGGCCGGACGAACGCGCGTGTGTGGACTTTTGATCGAAAGTCAACCCGTGCATAGCTTAGGTCATCTCCCCTTCAAAGGGTTGGGATACCCCAAGGCATCCAAGCCTTAGTCCATACTTGGGGTGTTATTAACTCATCAAATTTTCACTACTCTTCCAATGTGGGACAAGAGTTAAAACACACCCAATTTATTAACTTTCATTACTTTGTGAGTCACTTTGGGGACATATTTATCATTCATAACTTATTAAAATTGGACATATGAATATATTACGTTAATCTCCTTGCGGAGGTGAACGCGTTCGTATATGGTCCCACGATTTTCGTAGTGTGGGTCCCACCTAAATTTGAGCTCAAAGTTGCTCAAAATTCTGTCCAGAAAATTCTGGACAACTTTCTAAAACCCAATTCAAGTCCAATTTTCCAACAATCCCCCACATGAATGATATATCGCTATAAATAAAACCAAACAGATGCTAATGCATATGTAGACACAAGTTGAGTAAAACTGAAGACTTATTGCATCGGGAGAAGTAGCCTAGTGGCCTTGAACTTTCCTTAGTGATATACTATCCGATTTACTTGGTTAATCAGTAGACTTCACGTCCTTGAACTGTCAACCATTTTTGTAACCCTAGACAAGAGTATTCACACAACAATTCTTCAACACAGTTGGTTCTCACGTTTGTGTTCATTTTGGCCGTGAACACCACTTGGTTCCGCAAGTATTTTAGAGAATATGCCTTTCATTATTCTCATAGAAGTGCCCCCCTTCTTACTCACGTAGGTGACTTCCATAAAGAGTATTATGCAATACCCCACTTAGACGTACTAAGATATAGATGTCATTAAAAGCATAACTTATCCTAATTTCGCGGCAGATATGCACTGTCTCATCTTTGGAATGGATAAGATTAAATATCCTCCAGTGCTTACTGAATACAACGTAGTTCGGTTTGCCCATTGAACCTAGATCTTGGGATCTCCAGTCACCTAGGTTAGGTTGCCACTATATTGATTCTTATTTATTTATAGGCTTTAGACCCATTCCTCTCGATGATCTTTCAACTTGCTCTCGATTTAAACCTTTCGTTAGTGGATCCGAAATATTATCTTTTAACTTTACATAGTCAATTGAGATAATTCCGTTTGAGAGAAGTTGTCTAACGGTATTGTGTCGACGATGAATATGTCGTGACTTTCCGTTATACATGTGATTTTGTGCCCTTCCAATCGCTGATTGGCTATCGCAATGTATACATATTGTAGGCACAGGTTTAGACCAATTTGGAACATCCTCTAAGAAATTTCGAAGCCATTCATCTTCATCTCCAGCTTTGTCTAGTGCAATGAATTCAGATTCCATTGTCGATCTAGCAATGCACGTTCGTTTTGAGGATTTCCAAGATACGGCTGCACCTCAGAGGGTAAACACATACCCACTCGTAGACTTAGAGTCTTTTGTATCAGATATCCAATTTGCATCGCAATGTCCTTCAAGAACAGCTGGATATTTTGAGTAGTGCAGTCCATAGTTTTGAGTATATTTTATTTAACCCAAAACTCTCAATATAGCTTTCTAGTGATCTCTTCCTAGATTACTCGTAAATCGACTTAGCTTACTTATTGAGTATGCTATGTCCGGTCTCGTACAGTTCATGATATACATTAAGCTGTCGATAATACGAGAATATTCTAGTTGAGATATGCTTTCACCATTATTTCTTGCAAGATGTAAATTTACATCTACAGGTGTCTTGGTAGGACTAATATCATACTTCTTGAATTTTTCATGTACTTTCTCTATGTAGTGAGATTGAGATAATATAAGTCCATCCGATGTTCTAGAAATTTTAATTCCTAATATAACATCGGCGATACCCATATCTTTCATGTCAAATCTACTACTCAACATTTGTTTTGTAGTTTTGACAATTTCCAAGTTACTACCCATGACAAGCATATCATCAACATAGAGGCATACAATGACATATCCGTTATGAATGTATTTAAAGTAAACACATTTATCGCATTCATTAATTTTGAAACCATTTGATAACATTGCATTATCAAATTTTTTATGCCATTGCTTAGGTGCTTGTTTTAATCCATATAGTGATTTAACAAGATTACATACTTTTCCTTCTTGTCCGGGAGCTTTGAACCCTTCAGGTTGCTCCATATAAATTTTCTCGTCTAGCTCACCGTTTAAGAATGCAGTTTTTACATCCATTTGATGTATTTCAAGTCCATTAATAGCAGCTATTGCTATTAACATCCGAATGGACGTTATTCTTGTTACCGGTGAATATGTGTCGAAGTAATCCAACCCTTCCTTTTGCCTATAGCCTTTAGCTACAAGTCTAGCTTTATATTTATCAATTGATCCATCAGCCTTCAATTTCTTTTTGAAGATCCATTTATAACCTGACGGTTTTGAACCTGGTGGAAGATCCACTAGTTCCCATGTATGATTTTGTAATATGGATTCAATTTCACTATTAATTGCTTCTTTCCATTTGGAAGCATCGGGCAAGGATATAGCTTCTTTATACGATTGAGGTTCATTTTCTAACAAATATGTTAGAAAATCCGGACGGAAAGAAGTCGAGGTTTTTGCTCTTTTACTACGTCTTGGTTCATCCTGTATTGATTCAATAGGTTGATGAATATCACTTGTAGTAGCTTGATTTGTCCTTTTAGAAGGACCAGATTCTCGGGTCATGTTATACGGGAATTCATTTTTAAAAAATGAAGCATCCCTCGATTCAATAACCGTATTTACATGAATGTCCGAAATCTCCGATTTACAAACTAAAAATCGATATGTACTGCTACTAGTAGCATAACCGATGAATACACAATCCATGGTTTTTGGCCCTATTCTTACCTTTTTAGGTTTAGGAACCATCACTTTGGCTAAGCACCCCCACACTCGTAAATATTTATAGGAAGGTCTTCGACCTTTCCATAATTCATAAAGTGTCTTGTGAGTCTTTTTGTGAGGTACTTTATTGAGAATGTAATTAGCAGAAAGTAAGGCTTCCCCCCACAAATTTTGTGGAGCTCTTGAACTTAATAACATTGAGTTCATCATTTCTTTCAAAGTACGGTTTTTGTGTTCAGCAACACCATTCGATTGAGGAGAATAAGGAGCGGTTGTTTGATGAATAATCCCATTTTCATAACAAAATTTCTCAAATGGATATTCATATTCACCTCCTCTATCACTTCTAATAGCCTTTATCGTTTTGCTTAATTGATTCTCAACTTCATTCTTATATTGTTTAAATACATTAATAGCCTCATCTTTACTATGTAACAAATATACATAGCAATATTTTGTGCAATCGTCAATAAAAGTAATAAAATACTTTTTCTCACCTCTAGTTTGAACGAATTTTAAATCACAAATATCAGTGTGAATTAAATCTAAAGGTTTAGTTATCCTTTCAATAGAATGGAAAGGTAATCTAGCTAATTTAGATTCCACACAAATTTCACATTTATGATTTTTATCAATATTAAATTTTGGCAAAAATTCCAAGTTAATTAATCTACGCAATGTATCAAAATTAACATGTCCCAATCTAGCATGACAAATATTAGATGACTCAATCAAGTAAGAAGAACTAGCAATTTCATTCATTGAAACAGATGTTTTTGGGATTACAGTAAGAACATTGAGTTTAAAGAGCCCCTCATTTAGGTAGCCCTTTCCTACATACATATCATTTTTAGACAACACAAAGCGATTAGACACAAACACAAGCTTGAAACCATTTTTAGTAAGGAGAGATCCAGAAATCAGATTCTTTCGGATATCAGGCACGTGAAGAACAATGTTGAGAGTAAGTTTCTTTCCAGAAGTCATTTTCAGAGTTATCTTTCCTTGTCCCACCAACTTCGAAGTGGAAGAATTTCCCATAAAGAGATTTTCTTCATTTTCCAAAGGCTTATAGGTGGTGAACATCCATTTGTTTGCACAAATGTGTCGTGTGGCTCTAGTATCCACCCACCATTCCTTGATATTTCCAACCAAGTTACATTCAGAGACCACGACAGAAAGATTCATATCCGCCAAATCATTGGCGATATTCTCACCTTCAGTTACATTTGCTTGAGAGTTATTTTTATTTTGCTTCATAGGCTTACGACACTCGCTTGAGCGGTGTCCAGGTTTACCACAATTGTAACATTTTCCTTTGAACTTTTTCTTATTTTTTTTAAGTTCCTTCCCCATCATACTTTCGTTTGTTCTTCTTGGGACCTTCAACAACATGGACCTTCGTTTCCATTTGATTCTTCCCACTTTTCTTTTGAGACTCACGGTTGTCTTCTTCTATTCTCAGCCTGACCACCAACTCCTCCACATTCATCTCCTTTCGCTTGTGCTTGAGATAGTTTTTGGAACAAAGTCCAAGATGGTGGCAACTTTTCAACAATTGCAGCAACTTGGAAGGTTTCACTAATTGACATTCCTTCAGCATGAATGTCGTGGAGGATCACTTGGAATTCTTGCACTTGCGAGATCACAGATTTAGAATCAACCATTTTGAAGTCCAGAAAATGCCCAACGATAAATTTCTTCATCCCAGCATCTTCAGTTTTATGCTTCTTTTCCAAAGAATTCCATAATTCCTTGGATATTTTGATCGTGCAGTAGACATGGTACAATGTCTTGTCCAAGTAAGCCAGAATATAATTCCGGCATAGGTAGTCCGAATGCTTCCAAGCATCAACAGCAGCAACCTTTTCAGCGTCATCTCTCTCTTGAATAGAGGGGCAATCTTCATATACAAACCTGCCCAGTTGGCAGATAGTGAGATAGAAGTACATTTGTCCTTGCCAACGTTTGAAGTCAGCCCCAATGAACTTTTTCGGTTTCTCCCCGTGTGGCATAGATACAGGTGCAGTCACATTTGTGTTGGTGACAATCATTTTCGTAGGAGTAGTGTTCGTACTTTGCGATTCCATTTCTGTTACAAAAACAGAATTTTAATCAATGATAAAATTCATATATAATGAATTAACTAAAACAGAATACAAAATTCTGTGCACCAATTTCCTCCAAATATAATTCACAATAAATGAATTCCAAAAGAATTCCAAATAAAATTCAGAATTAAACTATAATATAAACAAAATTCCGTACAAAACAGAATTAAATATAAAATCTGTGTCACACTAATTTTTAATAATAAAAAGAATTATGTACAAAACAGAATTATAATTTAAAGATTAAAAATTTTACATAAACAAATTTTAACAAGAATACACAAATAAAATTTTATTTTCTAAAACAGAATATAAAAATAGTATTGAAATTAATTTCTATATCAAAACTGTTTTACTAATTTATACAATAAAGCATTCAATTAATACATTTTATTCCGTCAAAACAGATTTATTTCCAACAAATAAAATTCTGTAAAAAAAAATTATGCACACTAAAAGACAGTAGAACTTTTTTAAATTTGTCTTAAGATTGTTATATCTACTGTTTAATAAATACAAAAGTACAGAATTATTAATTATAATATAATTACAGAAATGAAATACTTACTTGTATTTGCATAAATAATATTAGAATAGAAAAAGTAATCTGAGCCCTGTTTAGAACAGTTTCTTTAAGACAAATTTATTCCCTTCACAAGGTGCCAAAGGTAATGAATAATTGTCTCCCAAGATTGAACGAATTTTCAAATTAATCAAGCAGCACAACAATGATTAATTTCTTCTAACACAATTTTGTGTTTATACTCAACCAGACCAAAGAATGATATGCAGGAATGTATGCAGTAGCAGTAGAAAAGTTTGTATTTTTCTGGGAAAAGATGCAGCATAAATTCAGAATTATTGGAAGGCAATTTTTTCAGTAGTCAATTTTGTAGGGGAAATGTTTAATTTTGGCAATAACTGACAACAGTTTAATTAATTAATTAATTTCGTAATTAAAGCCCAGAAAGTTATATAAATTAGGCCCAAGCACGAACCGAGCCGGCCGAACGGATGCGCGCGTGTGGACTTTTGACCGAAAGTCAAACCGTGCATAGCTTAAGTCAACTCCCCTTCAAAGAGTTGGGATACCCCAAGACATCCAAGCCTTAGTCCATACTTGGGGTGCTATTAACTCATCAAATTTCCACTACTCTTCCAATGTGGGACAAGAGTTAAAACACACCCAATTCATTAACTTTCATTGCTTTGTGAGTCACTTTGGGGACATATTTATCATTCATAACTTATTAAAATTGGACGTATGAATATACTACGTTAATCTTCTTGCGGAGGTGAACGCGTTCGTATATGGTCCCACGATTTTCCTAGTGTGGGTCCCACCTAAATTTGAGCTCAAAGTTGCTCAAAATTCTGTCCAGAAAATTCTGGGCAGCTTTCTAAAACCCAATTCTAGTCCAATTTTCCAACATCATATGTAATAAAGTTTAAGAACAACAAATAAAATAATTCATTTTTTAGAATCCTTAATCTACTAGTCCTTGTAAACCCTAGCAGGACAACAAAATGGGAAATGTGCAATCATCCTTTTAAGACAATATATATATTATATAGAGTGGTGCTATGGGTACCAAATAACTCCCTCAAATCTCTCCCAAATAGCATTGATGAGTTTTGCCCTAGCGGGACCCATACCATAAGATATAACACTTAAAACTATTTGGGGGATGATTTGGGGTAGTTGTTTGGGACACATAGCATTTTCATAATAATAATAATAATAATAATAATAATAATAATAATAATAATAATAATAATAATAATAATAACAACAACTTAACTATATTGGTTAAAAATGCTCCACATATGACCTATTGTTGAATCCCTGTTGCACAAACACAAACTAACTTCTAAATCTCTATACATAAATATTATTTACTTTCAAGGGTTCTATTGAATGAATTAATACCTCCATCAATTTATATTTCCTGCCACAAAACTACCAATCAAATCCATATATACCCAAAAAATTGGAGTTCATGGAAAGTAAAATTGCAAAGACATTACTATCCTGAGATAAAATACCTTTAGTGACAAACAGAGAAAATATCCAGAAAAATCCTAAGCAAAATACATATATAGCACAAAAAGTGTTCATAAGACTTAAATCTTCAGTATAGAGAAAGAATTGATAATATTACCTTAAACGCACCATTTATTCCTATGGGAAACAAATCTTAACTCATAGAAAATGGCCACAACAATGAATATCTTTTCACTTATGAAACTAAACACAAGTGGTATGAAGCATAACTACTTTACGATGCCCTGATTATTTGCGCTTAGTCTAAAACTATCAGGCATAATTATAGATAGTGTTTTTTAATAATACATCAATGATCACAATGTGTACCTATAAAACAGAATACAAACCATTAAACAAAGAAAAGTTGAAAAAATTAATGGTTTAGACTTTAGACTTACAAACAAAATAAAGATAAAAAATAAAATGAGCAAAAATGAGGGAGTAAACAGTTATAAATTTTGCCAACGCTTTTTATAGATTTAAACCATTGGAGAGAACATAAATAAAAAAGAACAAAGCTATTAAATGAACTCTAAAAACCAATACTATATAAAATCTCAAACGCATCCAAATCAATTCTACAAATATGACATAACAAAAACAGTTCCAAAAGCACATTACTTGACTAAGCCATAACTTGAAGTCTCCACCATCGACTAGTCCCACTGATAATTGGAAATCATCATTTAAACCAAAGTTGGAGTCTTTTATAGTGTCTCTTAGCTATTTGCCTCAATACAATATTTAACTTTTGTAGCCAATGTGAGAAAGAACATTCATGCAAAACCAATATTGGAGTCAACATGTTAAAGAAATTTTTAAGAATAATTGGTCAATACAGAGCACAACTAAAAATATTTCAAACCAAAATTAAAATCTTACAATTAATACATTGAGTTCATTCTCATGTATTAGTACAATTGAATTCGTAACATTCGCAAATTGAATAATAAGAAACCCTAACATTCATAATCAAAATATCAATGATTAATCCATAGGGAGTATGAGAAGAGGAGGAACACAAGCGAATCATGGAAAAAAATCAATATAATCAATAACTAAAACAGGTACTTCAGATCTTTCCTTGTTTCTTTTATATGAGAAAAGAGTAGTCAATTGTGAAATCATTAAGGAAAAATTACTTCAAGAAATATGAAGTTTGTAAGGGAAAAACTTGGTTGGATGAATAAATCACCATTACCCTCACAAAACATTCAATCGAATTAAAGTTTACATCCAAAAGTGTATAAAAGATTAAACAAAAATAAAGAAGTGGTGGAGAAAACCTTACCCTCACAATACCTCACAATACCTAGGACACACACAGTGGGTTAGAAATAAATTATGCATCCTTCACAGCACCCAATATTTTCTTTTCCAACATGTTTTATAACTTAGGGTGTGTTTGATTGGTCATATTTTCCATGGAAAACTATAATTTTCTATCCTTTTTCCATTTTTTTAAGTGTTTGATTGCAAAATTTTCCAGAGAAACATTTTCCAAAAAATCATCTCACGTGACTTGATTTTCCTTGAAAAGTGAGAAAACAATTCTCCACTACCCCTAAAGAATTGGTTTCTAGGTAAAATTCTATCCACTATTTTTGTATTGTTTTTTCTCTCTAACCAATATCTGTTTTCATTCTTCACCCACTTCTCCACCTCTTTTGCAAAGCAGGTACTCTCCCCTCTCTTTCTCTCTCTCACGACCTCTCACAGCAAAAAAAAAACATCTCCTCTTTTATTCTCCTCTCTATTGTATACATTTCTCAGTTCCTATTCCTTATATTTGCAGAGAACTGTTGCTGAATAAAAGATTTCACAAGAAAAAATTGGTAACAGGTTTGTTCTCATCTTTGTGTATGTTTAAAATATTGTTCTTGTATACACACACACACATATTGTTAACAGGTTTCGTGTTATAACTGATATATACCTGTTACATATATATATATATATATATATATATAATAAGTTAGGGAAGTTTTTGAATTGTCTACACATTTTAACGGTTAAGATGTGTGCCACCTCCTTACACATTTTTACACATTTTAATGGTTCAGATCCACTCCCTTTATTTTTTACCAACCTACCCCTCAATTATTTGGTTTCCCCCTCTATTATACCACTAAAATTACACTTTCATTCAAATTTGAGGGGTATTTTGGTCTACCATGTTCCATCCCATTTAGAGGACCCACGTTCCCTTTTCATGAGAGCACAAGGCTCGAGACATTTTTCTTTCTCTATGGACATTTGCTCAACAAAATCCCTCATATTACACAAAATCTCTCTCACCAATCACTCTCTCTTTCCCAAACGCTCATCTCTCTCTCCACATTTTAGCTCTCCACCCTCCCCCTTCCGACATGGTCGTCCCCTTCCCCAGCTCCCCCACCCACGCACCGATGCAGCCACGCAGCCCCTTATCTCCCACGCATCCCCCACCTCCCACGCACCGATGCAGCCACGCCCTTCCGACATGGCCGCCCCTCCCACGCTGTAGCCCCCCACCCACGCAGTAGCCCCACCTCCCATAAACTCGCTGCCATTAAAGGTTTATGTTTACTTTTTTATTTGTTATTTGATGTCTTGACAGGTTGCTGGAATGGGTCTTCATTTTTTTTTTTGTCAATCTTCATCTTCTTCTTTGAGGTGTTAGTTTCTAATGATTCTTGGGGTTTAAATTTTGTTTGCAGATCTGACCCATTTTGCATTTATGGGTTTAACAAGGAGATTTTGTTCCATTTTGTAGGTATAATCTCTGAGCAAAAGTAAAAAAGGTATAATCTTTGCATTAATTTTGGGTTCAATAATTTAATTTATTTGCAAATCTGACCCATTTTGTTATCTATGCATTGATTTTGGATTCAATATTTTATTTGAGGATCTAACCCATTTTGCATTTAGGGTGTTAACAAGGAGATTTTGTTCCATTTTTTAGAGGTGTTTTTTTTGGGGTGGGGGGATGGTGGTATTTAGTACCATTACACAATTTGGAAATTTTATTTCACTCCGGTCTCTTTTTAACAATGGGTTAATATGAAGGTTTCACTTTGTTATCTGATCTGACAGAGATGTGTGGGCCTTCCTTTTCACTTGCAAGGTTCAATACTACAGTTTTTATGATCAAGGGTAATTTCTTCATCTGTATGTCAAATATTTCTTATACTTTGGTTCAATCAATATTTGTTTATGCGTATGTTTAATTTACTTAATAAGAAATTATCTACTTTTTGAGTTATATTTTTTTCACAATTTAAACTTAGATTACATTTTTTTGCCCCTCGGATTTGTACTATGTGTTTTGACCCGTTGATTAGTACTGAGCTCTTTCTTTTTTCCTCAATTACTTTGTTTCCTCCTTTTTACATCCATAGTTAGACTTCTATCGGAAGCATATATGACACAGTTCCAAATGCATTATTGTGCAATGAAAATTCGACCAACAACAAAGAGAAATTTAGGCTTGCATATTTTCTTCCCAATGGAAGATTAGAAAGAGCAGGGAGAGAGAAAAAATCATCTCCTCCAGTCAAGTGTTTTCTTTCTATTAGCAATGGCATTAAAAGTGTGGATTCACATCGAAATAATATGCTAACAACATCAGTCATTGCAGTTGGTGATGAGATTTTGTAAGTTTTTTTTCCTTGCAATTTCTATGTATGTTATGCTGATAAATTAAGAAAAGTCTCCACGTGGTTTACCTTTTTAAAGTTATCGATATGGCCCATAATACATTGTGATGCTATTTTTTCTTTTGATGAATGAGGTTAGTATGTCCATTGTTTATGTTTTTTTATTGAAATGTTTCTATGCTGATATACATTTTGTTACAGTTCATTAAGTAGGAGGGAAGATTGAGAAAAGGAAATAGAGGGGTGTATATATATATATATATATATATATATATATATATATAATAAGATAGGTTGGTTTTTGAATTGTCTACACATTTTAACGGTTTAGATGTGTGCCACCTCCTTACATATTTTAATGGTTGAGATCACACCTCTTCATTTTTTATAAATCTACCACGAAAATATTTGGTTTCCCTCCTATTTTTACTCATCAAACTTGCCCCTTAATTCAAAAATGGGGGTGTTTTGGTAACATTCCCCAATTCTTCCAAATACACTTTTTCTACCAGCCTCTCCCATCTTTTGACAGACTACCTGCACGTTCTATTTTTTTCTTTTCCAAAATCAAAACACGGCATCTCACTCTCTCTCAAAACGTTGCATTACGCATGTTGGAACCTCTCCAAATCAGTACATGAGGTGTAATGTATTTAGGGTTTACACCCTCTTCGAATCTGCAAATCTGGTACACTCTATTTAGGGTTTCATTTTTCGAATTTGGGTTTTTATGGTTCATATAATGTATTTTTATTGTTTTTTATAGATATCTCATCCTTGATTCATCACATCACGACTCAAATCGGGTATACCCCTCTTTTTCGTTTTTAAATCAATGAGTTTTTCAATTTTGGGGGTTTTATAGTTCATAGAGGGTGGAGATTTGGTTTGGGGGGGGGGGGGGGGTGTTAACACATGACTTGAGCAAACTATTTTGGGTTTATTTATGTTTTTATAGTTCAAATCATGTGTTTTTATTGTTGTTTACATATATCTCACCCTTGATTCATGACAACACAATCCAAATTTTTATTGTTGTTTCATATATCTCACCCTTGCTTCGACTCTTTTTCGTAGTAATATCATTACAGTGGGTTGTTTTAGTTTACAACATTCGAGCTTTGAAACTATTTTGACTTAGTTTGTCAGTGTGATTTTGTTTAGATAAAATTGAGGCATTCAAGTAATGTTTTGGATTTTGAAATTTACAATTTAAGCTTATTTGGCAAATGTAGATTGTTGAAACCATATTACAATGATTGTTGAAATTGATGTGTTTTCTACTCAAGTTGTTGATAGTTAAAGCTAATAGTCTTTTGGTTCCATTTGCATTTCACTGAGTATTTAACATTCTATGGGTTAACAATCCATTGAACCACAATAATTAATGTTAAATTGTTGAATCCTGAATTGTTAAGTTACTTGATTGATATTTAATGTTTGTTGCATCCCAGGTTGTCGATAGAATGTTCAGGTTGCCGACAGAATGTCCTAATGGCCCAGGCAATTTTCAGGTTGCCGACAGAATGAAGGCCGTTAAGGACACCAGAGAGAGGTTCAGAATGTTCTTCTACCGATTCCCCGACGGAGAGATTGCTGATGATGTCTTTGATCGCATTAGTATTTATTAGTAATGAGCAAAGGCTTCTAGACAACTAACTAGGATGACAACATAGTGAGGATGTGAATTTTGTGGGTAGGATTTGAATTTTATAATTTATCATGTTCTTAACAATGTTTTTTATCTGGAATTTTTTTTAATTTCAGCATTGAGGCATCTTTCAGAATATTCACGGTTGGAATTGTGCAGTAGAAAAGTCATTATTTCCCTCAAATTCATTTTAGGGAAATAATTGGCGACATCAAAAACCGTCCTGTCACGATTTCTCTCCCATATTATAGATTTCTCCCATTTTCATCAACGTTGTGGAGGTAATTTTTCTGTTTCAAATTTTAGATTTTTATGGCTTAGGCTCTGTTTATTTGATTTCCATATCCTTAGAATAGTCAGTTTTCTCCCATGTTGACTACTTACTGCCGTTTATAGCTGCTGTTTTTTTTTAAAAATGTATCAGGTTATTAGAAAATATGGTGGACTGGAGTATGTATGTAGTACTATTGTGCTGATTGTTTTTGTTCACGCTTCTATCTATGAGTTTCATGTATGTAAAGTACTCGGGAAAATTAAATGAATGTGGGTTCAATAACACTTCTTGGGTGTAATACATCTGTTCAAATAGTTCCTTTTTCCTAATATTGTTATTTGTTTTATTTGTAGACCAGATATGATGGGATCAAACTCGAAACTGCATTTTTGTATAAAAGAGGTAATCCAATTGGATCCGGCTGAATCAATCTCGAATTTAGTCAATTTGGATGTGATTGTATATTTCATTTTACTGATTGTATATTTACTTATACGATTCTATCATTGTTCGAGAAACTGATTAATTATGTTTATTGTTTGTCAAATCGTCAGAAAATCGATAGGGAGAGAGTGATAATGGCCAAAGGTGGGAAGAAGGATGGGAAGACAGCAGTAGTAGTACCTAATCCAGAAGCACCACGACACACACATTTGAGGAAGCCCCATGGAAAGAATAAATTCATATTCTCCTTTCCCGTTTAGGATTTTTTTAATTTGTTGGATTTGTTGTTACCCCTTAAATAGGGTGGATAGTCCAATAAACAAAGGAGACTATGCCCAATTTTTTTTAAAAAAAATTAACACTTTTTTTTTAGACAGATAATTTGATTGATGAATATTGTATATTTCATTTTATACATGAATTTGTTTGAAGAATTTAGACAATTTGGATGTTGGACTATTTGTTATTTGTTAAGTTGGGTGAATAGTTCCATAAACAAAGGAGATTATGCCCAATTTTTTTAAAAATTTGACACTTTGTTTTTTTGAGACAATGTGAAATCAATGGATGAATATTGTATATTTCGTATTATATGTGAATTTATTTGATGAATCTAGACTATTTGAATGTTATTGGACTATTTGACATTGTTTTAAAATTACACTTCAAAATTTTTGCATTTCGCTATTACGTACTTTGAAAAATTGTCGTCGTTTCGCGATTACGTACTTTGGAAAATTTCTTCGTGCCTTCAGGCACGGGCATACGCTAGTATATATATATATATATATATATATATATATATATATATATATATAATATATATATATACACGTTTACAGATATACATGCTGGTATATATATATATATATATATATATATATATATATATATATATATATATATATATATATATATCTGTAAACATATCAGATAATAATATACCAGATATATACACGCTGGGTATCTCTGTTATATATCAGACATATATATACATATCAGATATATATCTCTGTTACAGCGTGTATATATATATATATACACACGCTGTAACAGATATATATATCTGATATGTCTGGTATATATATATCTCTCTGTTACAGCGTGTATCTTTGTTATATATCAGACATATCAGATATATATCTCTGTTACAGCGTGTGTGTATATATATATATATATACACGCTGTAACAGAGATATATATCTGATATGTCTGGTATGTCTGGTGTATATATATATATATATAAACATATCATATAATAATATACCAGATATATACACGCTGGACACCATAATATACACGCTGGACACCAAATATATACACGCTGGACATAATAGCTGTAACAGGTATGCTGTAACAGGTACCAGATATATATGATATGTTTACAGATATATATATATATATATATATTTTTATCAGGATATATATTTTTTTTTTGCAGTAACGAGTTTTTTTTTTTGGAAGTAACGAGCTGTATATATTATATCAGGTATATACCTGATATATATTGCAGTAACGTGTATATATTGTTCATGTTACAGATATATATATATACTGTATATATTATATCAATATACTGTATATATTATATCAGGTATATATTATATCAATATGTTGTATATATTATATCTGGTATATAATGAAGGAAACAAAATGTTTATAATATCCCACTTAAGAAATGATGGATGAAACAAAATGTTTTTTTGATTAAACTATATATTTTTTTTATATAATTCAGTGATAGCTTTGTAGTTATTTCTATAATTAACATTAGTATATTTTTTTATAATTTAGTGATAACATTGTCATTAATATTGTAATTCGGATAATTGGATTGGTATGAGATTTTTAATAATTTCTCGTTGTTTATGTGAAGCATCGCTCTCAAATGGAAAGAACATCAAACAACAACCAACTTGTGGGTGCATTTTGGGCAATGGTAATGCAAGCGGTAGTTTTGTATAGCACTATTAGGCGTTATCGTGACCGACGTCTCACTAGGGCACCTTATAGAAATTGGGATGAAGATAGGGCTATAGTACTACATCGATTGTATAACATGAGCGATAGGGTTTGCCACGAGCAACTTAGGATGAAACAAGGTCCATTCCATAGGTTGTGTGCTAGATTACGTAATTACGGGTTACTCGATAGTCGATTTGTGAGAGTTGAGGAACAAGTTGCTATATTTTTAACCACAGTTGGCCATGACGAGCGTAATCGTGTCGAAAGTTTACATTTCTTTAGGTCTGGACAAACAGTGAGCCATTACTTTCATAGAGTTTTAGGTGCATGCCTTATGCTCTATAGGGATATAGTCACCAACGCAACTGCGGCGAATTCCCCATACGATAAGGATCATGTCGAAGACTGGTACCATTACTTTGAGGTTCGGTCTTATTACTAATTTTTTTTTACATGTTTATGTATGCCTTTATTAACTAAACTTCCTTTTAGGATGCCGTGGGCGCGATAGACGGTACTCACATCGCCGCTAATGTTAATTTATTAGAGCAACCTAAATATCGCAACAGAAAGCAAGTCTTATCGCAAAATGTTTTAGTGGCGTGTACATTTGATATGAAGTTTACTTACGTACTTGCCGGTTGGGAGGGATCGGCACATGACGGTCGATTACTAAGGAGTGCTATTTTGCGACAAGGAACTAAGTTAACGGTTCCTATTGGTAAAATTTGCATCTTATTGTCTTTTATAAATTATATAAAACAATCTCATTATCTAATGACGGTTCATTCATTATAATACTAGGTAAATATTATCTCGCCGATGCTGTATTTCCATTGGTTCCGGGTTTTCTTTCACCATATCGAAAGACTCGTTATCACCGTAGAGACATCGAGGGTCAACGACTAGAAAATAGTAAAGAGTTGTTCAACTTTCGCCATTCATCACTCCGTAATGTCATGGAGAGAACGATAG
Source organism: Sambucus nigra (assembly GCA_949130495.1). Lineage (NCBI taxonomy): Eukaryota > Viridiplantae > Streptophyta > Magnoliopsida > Dipsacales > Adoxaceae > Sambucus > Sambucus nigra. The sequence goes on along the minus strand of OX422212.1, from coordinate 547,363,135 downwards.
GGCTGCTTAAGAAAAGATTTGCATATCTAAGACATCAACCCTTTCACGATATTGACACACAAGTAAAAATAGTACTTGCTTGTTGTGCCCTTCACAACTTCATACGAATTGATGACATTGATGATGTTTGTAGCGATGAAGAGGTCGGTGATGATGATGTTAATCCCGCGCCTCAAGATGTACCTGAAGTTGCCTCCCTTAATGCCCACATCACTTTCACACCCGAGGCTAGTTGGAATATTATGAGGAATATTACGGCTATCGCAATGTGGAATGAGTATCAAACGCACCCCAATGTTGGGGTTAACTTTGATTGAGATTTTTTTATTATGAATTATTGTTGGAAGATTAAATTTGCAATTTTAGATTTATTATATTTTCATGTACAATTATTGGTATGCCTGTTCAATTGACTAATTTGATACATTAAATTTTGATCTAAAAATATTAAAATTTCAAACAGGTTTAATGGAAACTTATCGTCAAAGTGGAAATTCTGTGCCATTTCGTGTCCCACGACCTACCACGACCACGTGCCCTCACCCTGATATTGAGGAAGTTAGTCAACCCTCTTCTCACTCAGTTCCAGGTAATGCAAAAAAAGGGCAAGTTCGTTGGACCGATGAAATGGATGAGCAGTTGGTAAACACACTCATTGAACAAGTGCTAGCTGGGACAAAACGGGCAGACAATGGATTCACAGCAACTCAGATTTTGAAGGTGGCTGAGCGCGTATATTCTGTATGTGGCGTGTCGGTTGTTGAGAAGAACGTAAGAGGACGTTTGAAGACTTTGAAAAAAGATTATACGGATCTCCGTGAGCTATTCAAGGTTAGCGGTTTTGGGTGGGATGCTAAAACTGGACGAATCACAGCGGATCCTAATGCTTGGGAAGAGTACATTAAGGTAGCACCATTTTTTTTTATTAGCTTTAACAATTATTTATTTATTTATATTTTTTAGTTTAATGAAATTTGGTTATTTATTAATTTTATATTTTTTTTTATTTAGGATAAACCTGATGCAGCGAAGTTAAAGGGGAAGGTGTGTCTTCACTACCAGGATTTGGGTATCATTTTTGGTGATGACATTGCAACGGGTGATCGAGCCGTATCGGGAAATGACTTTCCCCCAATGAATGAAAATGATGCTAGTGAAAATATTGAGGTGAACTTAGACAATGAAAATGAGGCAGATGAGAATGTTAATACTGAGGCAAGTCCTTCAATCACGTCCAAACGAACATCGCAAGGAACAAACTCAAAAGTTCGACGTAAACGTCGGCAACCTGTGGACGATGCTTCTGCTGCCTTATCTGTTATTGCTGATTCATCAAAAAAAATTGCAGTTGCTTTAGAAATGCAAGCTGTTGCATTTGAAAAGCAAGCAACGCAAACTCACGTCAATTGGAAAGTTATCTTGGACAAGCTCAAGGCCATGCACATAGAGAAAACTGATATAATGCAACTCATGAAAGTTTTCGAGCAAGACAAAGAATTGGGTCGGATATTCATTGACTTAGATGATGACGAGTTTGCACGTTCTTGGATTCTTGACAAGCTTGGATAGGAGTCGACAAATTGGCAACGTATTTTAATAGTTTTAAGACTTTTTTATTTTGTTGGGTTAATTATTTGTAGTTTTTTAGACATTCTAGTTTTTGTTGGTTATGAAGGAACGTTTAAGCTTTTTAATACTGGAGTTTATATTTTTATTATTTCAGTGACATTTTTTTTGGGTTCCAAATGTTGAAAGTTGGACGGTATTTATTTATTAAGTTTTAAATTTGATAGTTTAAAAAAAAAACTTTTTACATATATATAATTGTCATAAGACTCTTATTTTCTACTTGGAAAATAATGCTAATCAAACAACAAAAGTTGAAAAATATTTAATTTTCCAATAAGAAAATAAAAGTAATCAAACAACCACTAAACTAATTTTCCATAGAAAATAATTCCATAAAATAATTTTCCATGGAAATCAATTCTTTTCAATTCATTTTCCAACTTTGCAATCAAACGCACCCTTAGTATTTGTAAAAATGTCAAATTTCGAAGTGTATCGAAATTCGATAAGATAGATAAAAAGAGAGGATCATTAAAATAAATCAATAAGATGTAACATCACCAAACTTCCCCAGTTTCAATAGAGGTTTCCTTAAATTCTTTTATGAGTAATGATTTATATCAATCAAAAAGTTTAAGACACCAAACCTGCATATAACACATCATAGTTATAGAACCCCGTAGGCATATAAGGTATTAAGGCAAGTCAGCCAATTAGTTAGATAGGAAAGTTATTGACGAGCAACTGAAAAAAAGGAAATTCAGTAGAACATCAACATAAAAAGAAATCTGGACAGAAGGCACTATAGGCTACCTAAAACGTTGACAGATTGAACCAACTAAAAGTCTAAAACAAAGTAAATAGTGTAAAATCTGAAAGATAAAATAAAATAAGAAAAATATTACCTTTCCAATCGTCCATCGAATTTTGCAATCACGGTTCTAACCAAAAAATAGATTCCCCCAAGAAAGGAAACAAAATGAGATGATTTTAAATTTGCCATGTGGACAGTAACTACATGAAAAGATGTTAACATAAAATGAAAAGATAAAAATGTAATAGAGTTCAAAGATCAACAGCGCTAACATTAAAAGAAATCACCACCAAATGGCCCAAAACATGGCATACACCACCACCACCACAAAGATATGATATATATTTGACATAAAATACATTCAAACTCATATAAATTCATGTTCAACCAATATAGTTATATAAGGCTTAATGGTTATATATATATAATAATGCTCCTGTGCGGATTAGTCCGCATTTTAAGAATGCGGACCGGACATGTGTCACCTAGCGGTGCGCCTAGAAATTATCGCCTAAATTATAGGCACGCTCTCTCTCTTTTCTGGGCTCACCGCCAGATGACACATGTCCGGTCCGCATTCTAAAAATGCAGACTAATCCGCACAAGAGCTATATATATATATATATATACAATTTAATTTTTTCTTTCTTGCTTATAGTAATTACCAATTTGTTATTCAACATACACAATCTACAAACTAAACAAATTGTACGTCAAAGCTGACAGAATGAAGATATTCCAACCAAGTGCAGATTTCTAGATTCAGAATGTATTTATTAATTCAATTAAGTAATACAAGAAGCATCAAATAACATAAGTTCTAAAAGTACCTTCGACTGCGGGCAGATCGCTAGATTGTACAAACAAATTGCCCAAATTTTACACTTCAAGACTAAAGTTAAATAATTAATATACCCAAACACATAGTAATTAAATTGTGCAACCCACAAACTTTAAGTAAACACGTAGTAATTAATATACTTAGCTGATTAAACAATTCAAATAACCAAACACATAAATCAATACATAAAAACCTAAGAGTTAAAAATCCATTAACAATTTCTCATATTAATACCTAAAAAACTTAAATAAACAATAATTTATATCAAAATTACTATAACTAAACCAAAACATCTAAAAATGAGGGGGGGGGGGGACTAAAAGCATCCTAGATACAACATTTAAGATTATATCTGGAAAAAAAAATATAATGGCAATGGACATTAATATGAACATTAGTTCCAACCCCTTTTCCAAATACCCAAAACTAAAATCACAACATAATATTTAGTAACTTATATTGCAAAACCTAAGACCTAAAAATCAAGCGGTAAGTTCAAAAACCTTTAAAATGGTACGAGAAATAGACATAAATAGGGAAAGGATAAAACCCTTCTTATATGTAAAAATTATCAATTTCAAAACCTAATTTTTAGAAGAAAAAATGCATAAAATAAACTCATGAGCACCCAGACTCACTGTTGATACCAAAATTCACCACCTTATGTGGACCAATTACTAGCCAGCACCTGTCATTCAATGTAGCACAAGTCCAAGTCAGCGTGATGCATATTCCCAATCAATAAGGTAGCATGACTAATAGGGAAGCCCGACCAACAGAGAATACATACCAACAAGGCAGCCCGACCAACAGGGGATACTAACAAACTGGGAAGACCGACCAACTGTCGAAAATTCAACTAGTAATACCAATGAAGCGACAACAGTATTATGTCTAATTCTCATTATGTATTTATGTAAATGCCTAACAAATGAAGGCATTCCATCCTTTCACATGACAACTCTCAATATCCATATTGGCCTATATATAAATTGTAACACCCTCATTATAGGGGGACTGAAAAACAAATCAAGGTAGTCAAGTAATACATAACGGTGGACATAGGCTATTCCATTGAGATGAACCACTTTAAAATCTCTTTGTATTATTTATTTATCTGTGATTAATTAATTAGGCCTAGTCTAGTTTTTTGCATCAATAAATTGGCGCCATCTGTGAGAAACGTATTGCTAAACATTTTTCACTAATTCATCATACATGGCTGATATCACTGAAATAAGTACTAAAAATAAGAAAATTCCGCCTAATCCCTCTGCCCCTACAAATAACAACGATTTAACTAGAATTTTGTCTAGCCTAGCCAAAGGACAAGAGGCTATGCAGGATACGATAACATAATTAGCCCAAACTCTTTAAACTGGAGTTCCTGCACCGTCCAATCAAAGGAGTATGGAACCGCCACCAATAAGGAGTGTTGGTCATAGCCATTCCAGAACTTCAAGAGATCCTATTTACCGTCCTAGAGCAACTTCTTCTATCATGATTACTAGTTCCTATGATGGACACTCCCTCATTCCAGAAAGATTGAGTGCCTTAGAAAGGATAAGTAAGGCCTCTCCTTTCGATCGTTTGGGACCTAGGGGAAATGCCCTTCGGGTTGTGTCGAGAAATACTCAAAGACTAAGCGACTTGAGGGAAGGCTCAGCCCAATCCAGATCGAACGCTCGATGAACTGCTCGGTCCAGTCAAAGAGAAGGATCATAAGAGGAAAGCTCAGCGCAATCAGTTAGTCGACATAAAAGAGCCGCCACCAACAGATCTGGTGCTGGCAACGATGCTTGGAAGGGATACATTCAGCGTTTGAAAGATAGATTGGGAGAAATGGCCAAGTCCAAGAATCCTATCTAGAGAAGTTTTGTTAAGGGATCTCCCTTTGTGCAAACCATTGTAGATTTCCCTACGCCTACCAAGTTTAAAGATTCAATGGTAACTCCCAAGTATGATGGGAAGACTAATCCGATTTTTCATATATAACAATACCAAGAAGCGACTGGTATCTATATTGTTCCTGATGAGATGAGGCGTAGGGAATTTTGAGGAACAATCACTGGATCTGCTCAAATCTGGCATAATATTCTTCCTCGGGGGCAGATTTCTAGCTTCCAACAACTCGTCGAACTATTCATTGGTAATTTCTACTTTGGAGTCAAACCATTCAAGCGAGTATCTCATTTGCTTCATGTGAGACAGAAGGTGGGAGAAAGTACCAGGGATTATATCACTCGTTTCAACAATAAGAAACTAAAAGTTATTGATTACGAGGAGAAGATTTCAATCACTGCCCTCATGAGTGGTTTGCTCCCAGACAAACTATATTATACTTTGGCAAAAGATCCCACGAAGACGATGCCGGAATTTATGGCTAAAGCAGCGACGATTATGAACGCCGGGGAAGCTATGGATGCTAACAACAATTTAGATGCAAAGGCAGAAGTGAAGTCTGAAGGGAAGTCGAATAAGAACGAGCATAAGAATCATACTGAGCGTAAGAATTTGAAAGTAAAAGTTAGCCTAGATCATATCAGAATATTTACCAATTACACTCCCTTAATGGTGGATAGACATCATGTTTTGGAAGAAATCAAGCACAATAATGATTTGAGTTGGCCTGAAAATTTAAGGTCACCTCTGATAAGTAGGATAAGTCCAAGTATTACGAATTTCAAAAAGACCATGGTCATACGACCAACCGGTATATTGATCTCCAGAATGAGATAGAGGCACTCATGCGAACAGGAAAAATGGACAGATTTGTAGACCGGTAGGCTGGTGGGAGAGCTTGCAATAGAGGTCGATAGAGATATAAATCACCTATTAATCCTAGAGAAAATAACAAGAGGAATCACGATCATGATCCAAAAGACAATCTTGATCTCTCCAAGAAGCCCAGGAAACCCGAACGCGAGGTATTCACACTAAGTTTTAGATATTTCGATTGCTATATGATTACAGGTGGGGATGCAGGAGGAGGATACCATACAGCTGAAAGGAAGGCTTACCTCAATGAGGCTCAAGCTTATTACTATATCTAGTGAATCAACCTTGCCGAGGAAGACCGATTAAGGAAAGTCAACAAGGATAAGCTCGTAATTGGTTTTTCTAAGAATTATCTATTCGAAGTACTGTATCCTCATGATGATCCTTTAGTGATCAGAGTCAAGATGAAAGACATACTGGCAGCAAGAACATTACTGGATAATGCAAGTTCGACGGACATTATATTTTATCCCTGTTTAGATAGTTTGGATTTAAAACTTACCCAACTGGAGCCTTACCACAGTCCCCTTATTGGATTCTCTAGTGAGAAGGTGTTTCCATTGGGAACAATCAAGCTAGATATGTCGATCGGGACATGGCCAGTGAGTATGATAGAGAAAGTGAGATTCTTTGAAATGGACAAAAATGTCCATTCTGCCTACAACATGATCATGGAAAGAGTAAGTCTGAAGAAGTTTAAAGTTGTACCTTCTACTATTCATCGATGCCTGAAGTTACCGACCAACTTTGGAGTGGGAATAGTAAAAGGAGATCAGAAAGGATCTCGAGAATGCTATTATTCATCTGCCAAGGAAGAAGATATACTATAAGTAAAGAGGAAAATAACCACTTATCAAGTGGATATATATGAACCAAATAGTGAATCTGAGGTTGAAACCTTAGATCCAAGAGATGAATCAGAGCTTGTAAAATGCCAGGTCATGGAGGCAACAGAAAACACTATTTTGGACTATGATAAACCAGAGCGAATAACTCAAATAGGAGCGTCATTGGATCCGATTCTTAAACATGAGTTGATGGCTTTCTTAAGACAAGGAAAACAGGTGGTCACATGGAGCCACAAAGATATGCCTGGGATAGACCCAATTTTTTTGTGCCACGAGCTTAATGTTGATAAGGAGGTTAAACCTGTTAAGCAGCGAAGAAGATTTTTTAGCCCAGTGAAGAACCAAGCTATATAGGAAGAAGTGGAGAAGTTTCAAAAGGCTTCATTTATTGAAGATGTGAAGTACCTGTACTGGTTGGCCAACGTAGTTATGGTCAAGAAGAAAAACAACAAGTTTAGGATGTGTGTAGATTTTACTAACTTGAACAATGCGTGCCCAAAGGATCATTTTCCTTTGCCACTAATTGATCAACTGGTGGATTCTACTTCGAGGCACGAGCTGCTGAGTTTTATGCATGCATATTCTGGTTATAACCAGATCAAAATGAAGCTAGAAGACAAAGAAAGTGCTTCATTTATTACACCCCGAGGAACTTATCGTTATAATGTCATGTCGTTTGGCCTAAAAAATGCAGGTGCCACTTATCAAAGACTGGTGAAAAAAGTATTTGAGAAGGATATAGGCAAGAATATGGAGGTGTATGTTGATGATATGCTGACAAAGAGAAAAAAAATTATTGATCATATTGTCGACCTCAGCCAGACGTTTAATCAATTAGAAAAGAACCAGTTGAAGTTAAACCCAACCAAATGCGTCTTCGGAGTTCAGGAGGGAATGTTTCTCATGTATATAGTAAACCAAAGGGGCATTGAAGCTAATCCAGATAAGATCAATGCCTTAATATAAATTCAAACCCCGATCGATAAAAAAGATGTTCAAAGGCTAACAGGGCGTGTAGAAGCACTCAACAGATTAGTGTACCGAGCAACAACAAGATATTTACCATTCTTTAAGGTGCTTAGAAAAACCTTTGAATGGAACGACGAATGTGAAAAGGCCTTCCTAGAATTGAAAAAGTACTTGGGATCACCCCCACTACTCTCCCGACCAGTGTTAGGAGAAAACCTGTATTTGTATTTGGAAATTTCTGAATCAACTATTAGCTCTGCCTTCATTAGGGAGGAAAATGGAGTTCAAAAGCTGGTTTATTACACTAGCAAATCTCTTTGAGGAGCAGAAGTCAGATATCCCAGGATAGAGAAGTTAGCATTAGCCTTAATTGAGGCTAGTAGACGGATGAAGACGTATTTTTAATCTCATACCATGGTATACACTAACATGCCACTAAGGCAAGCTTTGCCTAAGCTAGAGAAATTCGAAAGCTTAATGTATTGGGCTGTGGAGTTATAAGAATATGATCTTGTATATGAACTAAGGTCTTCTTTAAAAGGCCAAGCTGTGGTGGATTTTATTGCATAATTCAATTATCCATAGGTTCCCGAGCAATAAGCAACCCCTGCTGAGCAATACTCATGAGTCAGCAGACTTACTAGAGATACCACCAACCAAGTCCAAACAAAGGAAACTAGAGAAAAAGTTACCACTGATCAACCAAATCTTTCCAGAAGAGTACAGGAGATAAAAAGGAAATATGAGGAGGTAAAAGATAAAATCTTCCATCAACGGACTCTGACAAACTAAGAGTTTGATAGAAATATTCCCATATGGAGTATGCATGTTGATGTGTCACCCTGTGTAACTGGATGTGGAGTGGGAATCATCCTCTATACTCTAGATGAAATAGATATAGTGTATGCTCTACGATTCCAATTTCAAGCATCCAATAATGAGGTCGAGTATAAAGCTTTGATTGTTGGTTTAAATATAAAGTTGTGGTATATAGTGTTTCACAATTGGTGGTAAATCAGGTGTTGAACTTATATACAGCTAAAGGAGAATTAATGTCCAGATACTTAGCTAAAGATTTGAATGTAATCTTTACTTTGCTAGTCATTCAGATGATCAGAATTCCAAGACTAGAAAATGTGTGAGCAGATTCACTTGCCCGACTAGCTTCAACAACTAGAACTAAGCTCCGAAGAACTATTACTATCGAGCTACTTGCTAATAGGAGTATTAACGAACACCTGATGGTTAATTTTATCTCAGTTGATATGGGTCTATCTTAGATGGATCCCATAGGATCTTATATTAAAAATGGAATTCTACCAGCCGACCTACTTGTAGCTAAGAAGTTAAAATACAAAGCTGCTAGATATATGTTAGAAAATGGTGTGTTGTATAGAAGAGGACCGAATGCTAGTCTCCAATGTTGTGTGCATCTAGATAAAGTAAAAGATTTGATTGAAGAAATACATTAAGGGTCCTGTAGATCCCATATAGCCGGGAGAACTTTGTTTCAAAGAATCAAAACACAGGGGTACTACTGGCCAACTACGCGAGCAGATTGCGCAGCTTTTGCCAAGAAGTGTGATAAGTGCCAGAGGTTTTCCGGCATACGCCAAACTCCACAAGCTCTCCTAACACTAATCACTTCACCCTGTCCCTTTGCTATGTGGGGAATTGACTTAGCCGGGCTTTTTCCAACCACCCGAGGAAGGTTCAAGTATCTAGTTCTAGATGTTGATTACTTCACTAAATGGGTGGAAGTTGAACCCTTGATCGATATGTCTTATGAAAAGGTTTATTAGTTTATTTGGAAGAACATCATATGCAGGTATGGCTTTCCCTATGCCTTTATCACTGATCATTGCACACAATATGAGAATGACGAATTTGCTACTTATTGTGCCCAATCCAATGTCCAACAAATCCACCCTGCTCCTGGCCACCCTCAAAGAAATGGCCAAACAGAGGTAACGAATAGAAATTTATTGAATGGGTTGAAGAAAAGGCTAGAAAATACTAAAGGGAATTGGATCAATGAATTACATTATGTCTTGTGGGCCTACCGAACAACCCCTAGAATAGCAACTAGAGAAACTCCCTACATGTTAGCATTTGGTACCGAAGTTGTAATTCCTGTCGAGCTAGGCTTACCTACTCACAGAGTTCTTAATTTTAATACCCCAATTAGTGATTTGATGAGAAGGCTGGAGTTAGACATGACAGAAGAGGTACGTGAAGATGCATCTTTAAGTAATACAGCCTATCAATAACGGATTGCACGTTTCTAGAACAAAAGGGTGAAGCTAAGAAACTTAAAAGAAGGTGATTATATTTTAAAGAAGGTGATTCAGAAGAACAACAAACTTGAAGCCAATTGACATGGGCCTTATCACAATACAACAGTTATCCGACCAAGTACATATCGAATTGAGACTTTGGAGGGTGAAGAATTCAAGAACCCCTGAAATTCAGAACACTTGAGGAAATATTATCAGTGATGTAATCATGTTGTTCTCAGTTCATTCAATATTAATAAGAATATGATTCCCCCAAAACTGTTATTTTTATTTCGGAGTACTGGTGCAATGCACTACACTGCAAATGCATCAACAAAAACACCAACAATGTTGGTCAGAATCAACAAAGGCAGCAATAATGTTGGTTGTCAACACAAACCACCAATAAAATGTTGGTCGGTATCAATAAAAACACTAACAATGTTTGTCGGAATCAACAAAGGCACCAACAATGTTGGTTGTCAACACAAAACACCAACGAAATATTGGTCGGTGTCAATAAAGGCACTAACAATGTTGGTTGTCAATACATAAAAACCATGCAAGGCAAAATTATAAGTCCCAAATGCTTGGTTAACGAAGACCCGAATGAATAATTTTCATCTAAACTGGGCTAAAGGATGGACAAATTTTCCACTTATGCCTGGGAACTAAGGTAACTAATGCAATTATCTAAAACTTTAGGTACACTATAGTAGAACCATGGTGATTCATTGGTAATTGGTATGATACTTAGGAAAATTCTAAGGGTATCCATAGAACCGCTGAAAAACTACAAATTGACAAATCGTCGATCCAAAATTAGAGATTGACAAAAAGTTTATCCATTCATAGTCAAAGACTAAGAATATATTAATATACAGAGATTGACTAAAAGTTGATCCATTCACAATCAAAAGATTGATAAAATAAGCTTTTCATTAATTCAATTAAATGATTACATATTATTGCTTAACATATAGAAACAAAATACAAAGCTTTATTCTACAGGGCATTTTCCATCAGCCTTAGAGATAGGATCCATGCCAGCTGGAGGATCATCCAAAGTATAATGAGAGTTGATGAAGTTAAAATTATGAAGCATCCTGGTATTGCTGCTACTAGGACAGTTAAGCAGATGAGGAGGTTGGACAATCTCTAGTTCATTATGTAGCTCGTAATCTCCTAAGTACTTTGAAATTAAGCATTGAGGAATACGATGAATAGGAATCCGGTTAACATCTAACTTGAAATGAGTATTGTCAAGCTCAAGCAAATCTGGGACATACCAATCCCACAATGAATTATTCTAATATACTTTCATCACTGTTAAAGCATTTGTCCAACCCCATTTATAAGCCTCATTCTTAGCTTGCCAAAGCCTATCATCAAGATGCCCCACAGCTTCATTATACCCATCCATCCAGATTTTCCTAGGCTGTTTATGGAATTTAAATATTAATTAATCAACTTGAGAATGCAACTTCTTCGGCACTACATCCTTAGCTTGTAATTGGGGAGATTGGGTGGATAATTGTTCAGACAAAGTCTGCAGCTTCTGGGACATCTCAGCAATAGCTCGATCTTTAGCTTTTAACTGCGCAACTTGGTTGGAAAGTTCTTATTTCGTCCTAATTTCCTCTCTGGTTTCGCAGCTAGGCTTATTTCTTACTCGGGAAGAGGATGCAGGCTTAATTTTTTTAAGGCTTCCATATCATCCCTTAATGTTGCATTTTCATCTTCTAAAAAGGAGTACCCCTCATTAGTAGTAGCAACAACAGCTTCAGAGGCAGAGTTCAAAAGATTCGCTTCATCCCTCAAATTATTATTCTCCTTTTCTAGAAGTTTGGCAACAGTTAATGTTTCTTCAACTTTAAGATTAATTAAAGCTTCCTTCTTATTATAAACAGAAACAAAGTTATCAAAACCCCTACCTACACTTAAGCTTCAATATTTATGCTCGTAGCTCTAGTGCAACAGAGCAGTGGATTCTTTATGTTGTTCTTGAAGTTCTTCTATAATCTCATAGTATGCAACATTATTTGCTATCGCCCTATCAAGTAAGTACTTCAAATATTTGTAGGGTTCTTTAGCATGATCGGATGCATCATCACCGAGCAACTTAATAACTTCTTCCTTGGATAAGTCTGTATGACCAGCTTTGAAAAAAGCATTGCACTTCCTCAGGAGCTCGGTATCAATAGAAGACAGTTGTTCCATCTTCGCTAGAAACTCACAAGAAGAAATGATCGCCAATCAACAATAAGAACAAAAAACACGCATAATCAATAAGAGACAAGAAAAGGTTTCTTTTATTGATAATGAAGAGTTCATGTATAATAAAAGTAAAGAAAAGGAAACAAAAAAAAAAAGCAAAAGGGAAAATGTCGATCAACTTTACACCTTCTCCCTATCATTCTAAACCTTCTTATCATGCTTAGAAGAAGGGCATACAGAATGGAGTTGCTCGGTTTTCTCGATTGGAGGAAGAGAAAATGCAATGATTTTAGGTTGGTCGGCAGCGGATTTAACCTCTAGAGAAGACTCTCCAGAACCAACTTCATCTTCAATCTCATCATCAATGACAGGAGGAGCACCATGAGTATATCTCTGAAAAAGTTCAGAGTCTTCAATAATGTTTAACTTCTGAAGAGCAGCAACCCAACCATCTCTAAAACATTTTTTTTTTGCATACTCAATCTGAGTAGAGGCAGTATAAATGGCTTTGTTCCAGCCCTTGTCCCAACCAACATTGAAGGATGCCTTTACAATAGACTTTCTCTTCGACCTTTTAAAGTTCACAAGATCCTCAGTAGTCTTAGCCTTGTGCTCAGTTTCCTCTACCCTGCGTTCAGCTTCCTTTACCCTGCGCTCAACTTCAAGGGCATTTCCCTCATATGTCTGCTGAGCAGTTTTAGTTGTCTTCAGTTTATCGGCCCAAGTACTCTTCTCAGTCTCCAAGGCTTACTGGGAATCGAGCAAAGACTTCCCCAAGCCAGCCAAAGCTTCCTTTACATTATTTGAAGAAGAAGCCTAAATTATATCATCCTTCTCCAGCATATTATTAGAATGCACCAAGAAGTGCAAAAGAAGAATATCAAGTTAGTATATAAGAAATATAAGGACAAAAAAATAAAGAAGATAGAAACCACTTACTGACGCAAGGCTCTGAGCAGCCATTTCAGAAACCTTTACTCGGGGCAGTATGACATCCACTCCCCTATGGTTTGGAAGAGTACCAGACTTAATCAATTTCCTGGCCAAACCAGGAGTAATAACTGCTAGAGGACCAGCATCAGAAGAAGGTAATTCGATCAAGGTCTGTTGGTCGGTCACATAGTCGACCTGCTTCTCTGCAAAGCCCTCTCCTAAGTCTCCTCAAAGTAAGTGCATCATCTTTGGGAGCTGGGTCTTTGGGGACTGAGGGCTCTTTCATGACATCCCTTGTCTTCTTCTTGGCCCCTTCAGCAGGTTTTTGGGGTCCAGAAGTGCTACCACTAAGAAGATCAGGAAACATTCTCTTCTTCATGATATCAGAAAGATGAGTATCTGAATAAGCAGCAGCTTCCTAATCAAGATTAATCACCAAATCAGGAGAAGCTACAGGTCTGACAATGAAGGAAGAAATGATATTTATGTCTTGAAAAAAATAAAAAGTAGACCTAGTGTGATCCTCGGTAACCGTCTTATGAAGTCCCCAGATGAACTTCAATTCTTTTAAATTTACTTCACTATCTTTGGGGGATTTTCTCTTCCAGTCAACTGCAATCAAATTTACAAAGCAACAGTCAGTATGACAATTTATCAAATATAAACAGAGAAAAATTATTAAATTACAGAATATCCTATCTCGTTTCCAAAGAGAGGACATCTAGGTCCTTGATATTTAACGCCTCCATCTAAGGGAGCATGTTGCCAATTTTTTACAACTACCCCGTGATCAAAATAATCCCTATTAGAATCAGGGAGGTTAACTACTAAAGCTTTACTAACTGCCCTATTTTTCAAATATTAAGTGGTATCACTAGTTACCTATTTATAACAAAATATTATTTCTGGAATCCCTATATGGGTTCCATGGATTTCATTTAACCTATATACTCCATTCACTACTCTTTCTGTGTTAGGAGCTACTCTTGTAGGTACAATGTCAAAATACTGACAAAACTCCAGACATAGGGGATTGGGAGGAAATGTGAACCCACACTCAGAAATAAAGATGGAAGGGAACCAATGGCCGTCAGCAAGAGTGAAAAAATTAGAAGGAAAAGTGGGATGTTCGTCCAAGACAGAATGTTAAAATCATTACTGAACTTATTAAGCGACTCGATAGAATAAATCATGATGAAGAAGTAAAGAAGAAGAGAGAAAAGTTCTTATTAGGGTTTAAGGATTTAACAAGAGTTGAAGACAGAAAAGAAAACGATCGCACGAAACTTCAAAAAACACAGCAGCAGAATCATAAATGAAAGATAGAAGATGATCGAAGTTTTACTGCTCTTTTTATAAGCCGCTTCGAAAACTGAGAAAAATAATGATTAAAGAGAACGACGGTTGAGTTTACAACAGCTAAAGAAGATAAAAGACGAAGATACCCCAAAAATGCTCACTAAAATTTAAAATATTTACAAAATTGGCATTCGTGCTCAAAATTGTCAAGCAACTGAATAAAGTTCACAAGTCTGGAAGGTCTGCAGCTCGACCTAGTAGCCGAGCTACTATTAAAGCATAATATTCCACGCTTTCGCATCAGCTCCAAGTATGAAACATTGGGGGCTTCTGTTGATACCAAAATTCACCACCTTATGTGGACCAATTATAAGCCATCACCTGTCATCCAATGTAGCACAAATCTAAGTCAACATGATACATATCCCCGATCAACAAGGCAGCCAGACCAACAGGGAAGCCCGACCAACAGAGAAGATAGACCAACAAGCACTACACCAAAATGGTAAAATTGTCACCTTTTTAGCGGCAAGGCTTGTCACGATCATTGACCGTGACAAAAAAAAACACGAGTTTTTTGTCACGGTCAATGACCGTGACAAGTGAAGTTTGTCACGGACATGTCATGGTCAATGATCATGACAACCTTGTCACCGTCAATGACCGTGACACATCCGTGACAATTCTGTCAGTACAAAAACCCTCCCCTTCTTTTTTTTCCACCGAATTCGTTCCCTTTTTTTCTCTCTCTCTCTCTCTACTGGCTGCTCTCTCTCTACAACTTTGGTATGTTTTCTCTCTATTTCTCCCCCATTTATGTATATGTATATGTACATGTGCGTGTGTGTGTGTAAATGTGTGTGTGTGTGGTATATGTATGTGGGGGGGGGGGGGGAGGCAGCAGGGCTGGGGGAGGGGGTATGTGTGTGTGTGTGTGTGTATGTTTTTGTGGGTATATATGCATGCATGTGTGTGTGTGTGTGTGTGTGTGTGTGTGTGTATGTGCGTGTGTGCGTATATATATGTGTGTGTGTGTGTGCGTGTGGTGGGAAAGGGCAGCCGGGGGGGAAGGGGTAGGGCAAAGGGTGGGGGGGAGGGGCAGGGGGTGTATATGTGCGTGTGTTTTTTTTAATTAATTTTTTATAGGTTTATTAGATATTACCCCTCATATTATAGTGCCCCTTGTAAAAGAATTGATTGATTTAATATTGATTGGTTGTTAATTTTTTTTGTAAATTTATAATTAGTGCCCCTTTCAGATGCAAGTAGGATTGCCCCTCATTGTAAATTAGTAAATTAATAATTGTATACTTTAATTGTTAGTTTAATTGAAGAAAAGAATTAATTGAGTGGATGAATTAGAAAGAGTACGGGATAGACATTTTTTGTTGCCATTGCGATTGGATTATAGTGGATCGATGTTGGGTTGTTTAATTTTAAAAGTGGTATAACCACTGGATTATTGTCCATATGTGGGTGTGATTTTTCAACTTTTTTTGAAAATTACTTTGTATAACGAACTATATATATATATATATATATATATATATATATATATATATATATATATATATATATATAGTATGATAATTAAATGAAACATACTTGAAATTACATATAGTGCGCATAGATACTAGCCTTCAAGTTCTTATGCGTACGCATTCAATAGCCCTTAGACCCGTTTGAGAGTCATTACCCCTATAATGAGATCTCTCGAATTGTCTCGTTTGGACAGTTTAGGACTGCATAATTTATGTATAATAATATTCTTAGTGGCTTAAAGTTGTTACTTTTGGAGGAAGTTTTGCAATCGTATCCTAATGTTCTCTGGGTACATACTAGATTGACAAGTGTGACTGTTATTTCAATTTATCAATTGAAATAATACTCACACTTGCCAATCTACGTCATGTACTTGGAGAACTATAGGGATATGCTGTCGAATTTTTCTCAAATCATAACAATGTGCATGACTTGTTAAGTATATTACAGAAATATGCGGTCACGAATGGGATATGACCACTCACCCTTTAGAGGAGATGAAGGAAATATAAATTAAATGAAACATACTATAAATCTAAGTTTTGTTTATACTAATCCATGAATATACGCTTCTTACCTTTAATAGGTGATTAGTTGTGGTAGTTGTGATGGGATATCTGAAATACAAAGAGTGGATGGGTGAGAAAATAGAATGGGGGATGCGTTTCGCATAGGTGATAATAAATTTGTGAAATGTGCAAAGAGATGTCATAATGATGAAGAGTTTTCATGTCCGTGTGCTAAGTGTAAGAATGGTAAGGTGTTTGAGTGGAAAACAGTTGAACTACATTTATTAAGATCGGGTATGCAAGATAGTTATCAATTTTGTAGTTTTCACGGTGAGTTAAAAGTTCATTTTTTCCCCGAACAACCTTCACAATAACCTTCAACAAGTAGGATAGATGTAGAAGGGGATGACATATATCATAACATGTTAGAGGATTTAGTTGATGATGCGTACGGAGTTTATGAAGCCGAGGAGAATGAGGTTAATGATGATGTACAAGGTTTAAGTTCTCGTGAAGATATCACGATAAACCTTGACGATGACTACCAAAGTTTAAAATTTAAGACGACCCAATCTCATGCGTCATCCTATTGATTCTACACCTTGGAGGATGATGAATTATGAGTATCCCGATTTTGCTCGAGAACAGCACAACATTCGTTTGGCTATATCAATAGATGATTTTAATCCATTTGGAAATCTAAGCATAAATCAGAGTGTATTGCCAGTGATCCTAGCCCCACTCGACCTCCCTCATTCACTGTGTATGAGACCTGAATTTTCGATGATGTCTTTGTTGATACCTGGGCCAAAGGCACCAAGTAATGAGATCGACGTCTACCTGGATCCTTTGGTAGAAGAATTAAATAAGCTGTGGGAAGATGGTGTGCAATCATTTGACTCTTTTAGAAAAGAAGAGTTTACGCTGAAAGCTATGTTGATGTGGGCAATTCATGATTTTCCAGCTTATGAGACATTATCCCGTTGTGTAGTACATGGTTATTTGGGGTGTCCTATTTGTGGAGAGGAGACTGAATCTCTTCGTCTATCCTTTAGCTCAAAAAATGTATACCATTGTTATAGAAGGTTTTTACCCTCGGCTCATAGTTTTAGATTTGAGAAAGGTTCTAATATTTTATTGGGTGGAGTTGAATGTAGGCTACCGCCGAGAAAACTTTCAGGTTAAAAAATTGAAAGTAAATCTTCTGAATGTGGCCCTAATATGCCAGGTAAGAATCCCAAATTTAAGAATGTCAAGCATAAGAAGACCCCAACTGGGAATGAAACTGAGACAAGAAAGGCATGGTCTAGGAGGTCAATTTTGTTTGACTTGCCTTATTGGAAGAATAACCCGGTGCGCCATGTATTGGATGTGATGCATGCAGAGAAGAACTTCGCTGAACATATTGTGGGCACTTGCCTTGGGGGGAGTCATTCGAAGGATGGAGAAAATGCACGAAAATACCTTAAATCGTTGAAACTTAAGCCACAACTATGGTTGAAAGAAGATAGTATAGGAAGGACAATAATTTTCCCTGGTGCGTTTACTTTGACGATTGGGGAAAGGAAGATGCTTTTAGACACTATATATAATTTGAAGGGCCCACCTAATTTTTTATCCAACTTGCAAAGGATTGTGAATTATGCTACTCATGATTTACATAAGTGTAAGTCCCACGATTGGCATGTGATCATGCAATTGGTTCCTCTATTGTTTAAGCACTGTTTCTCCAAGCACAAGGATTTGCGGAGGGCTATTATGCAAATTAGTATTACCTTCTCACTTTTGTGTGAGAAGGTAGTCAATCGAGAACACATAGTGGCTGCAAAATTGGCGGTGACCGAAGCGATTTGTGTGTAAGAGAAGTACTTTCCCCCCAGCATTCTTTGACATAAGTGTTCACTTGTTGGTACACCTATGCGACGAGGCACTTCTTTGTGGTCCAGTTAGATATCAGTGGATGTATCCGTTTGAAAGATTGATGAAAGTTTTTAAAGATTACGTCAAGAATACGCAATATATTGCAGGATCAATTGCAGAGGAATACATCACCGTGGAGTCATCAATATATGCTCGGGAATATATGCCTGACTCGACCAGCGTTGATAACACTGATGAGTTTGTCGATGATGGTGGTCATGTGATGGGAAAACGAGTGAAATTAACGAGTTTGCAATATGAACAAGTAGCTCGTTATCTATTTTACACACATGAAGATGTCGAAGAATGAAAAAAAGTAAGTTTAAATTATTTTAATGTTTAACATTATTTTAGAATATTTTAGATTATTTTAATGTTTAACATTATTTTAGAACATTTTAGTAAGTTTAATTTTGTAATATGTAGAAAATATGAAGCCTGTGAGAATAATAAAAGACGAAAAACAATGGTACAATAAGACAACGAATTTAGGCTGTGGTTGTCATAAGAGGTAATTATAATGAAAATGGTCATTATATAAAGTCACATTACACTCAAACTTTACAAGTAATATAATTAATTTATCTATATTCTCATCTCTTAAAGACGGGTGATGCGACATCAAAGCTTTCTCATCTAGCCACTCGACCCTTGCTCGTGGCACAAGAGTACAAAAAGTATCGATTGAACAGTTACGTATACAACGCAAAAGTGTACGAGGAAAGTACAAATATACAGAACTCGGGCATTTCATACAAGGCTCTTACTTTCTTTTGAGCGAGCGCAAAAGATAAAAACCTCGTTGAAGCTGAAATGACTTACTATGGTGTAATTCAAAATATATTTGAATTGGATTATATAAGCTTCAAAGAGATTGTATTTTATTGTGACTGGGTAAGAGTTGAGGATAAAAATGCTTGTAAAGTTGATCTTGTCACCAATTTGATCATGGTTGACTTTTTCAAGTTGAAGAGCAACGACCAAGTGAGCGATGAGCCATTTGTTTGTGCATTTCAAAAGGTTAACCAAGTGTTTTACTCGGAGTATATCAACAACGAGCCGTGGTCAATTGTCCTACACGTGCCAAAGCGTCTAAATAGTAGTATGGATGACTTGGTTGCTCCTACCGAATATCAATCCATTTTTTATGATAACCCGAATTTGAAACAATTTTTAAATTTGTAATAAATATTCCAATTTGTACTTTATCAATCCATTTTTAATTCTTTTAATTGATTTTCACTTTATCATTTTCACTCTTATGTAGTGTGCGTGTGTATGGGCAGTAGGGGTGGGGGTGGGGGTGGGGATTTTTCGGATTTTTAGTAATTGTACATATTACGAGCTAGATGTTGTTTTGGAATTCAAAATTGAGGTGTTAAACAGTAACAATTCATTTGGATTTGTAGTAATTGTACATATTTGCATGTCTTCTTCTAATTCATTTTGATTTGTACTAATAACAATATTTTTTTTACAGCAAATGTCTCCTTTAGGTATTAAGGCGAGGATGATGATGTTGATTGTGATGATGTCCTCTGGGCTCGGTGGTAGCGGAGCCGATGACGGCTCCTCAGCCCCTAGGCTCCCCAAATACGATAAATTAGGTATGATCATCGAGAACAAGACGGGGCTATAGAGAGATCCCTCGAGCTGGTAAAGACAATCATCGGCTCGAGATACACTAGTTGGAGAGAGGTGACAAATGAGCTCAAGTTAGCTATTTGAGTGGGACTACATGTAATGAATTTATATTTATATTTATATTTATATGAATATTTCAATTTCAATTTCAATTTCATTTTATATTTATATTTATTCGCAACTAACATTGCATTTGTTGGACATGAACAATTCAGCCTGGATCCAAAGCTACGCGATTCCGTCTTGGAGCAGTTGAGGGAGCAACACAAGACGTGGAAGAAAAATATGCGAACCCGGTAGTTTGGAAAGACCCGAGAGTCCGTTATCCGAATGCGTGAATCCGTCCCGCCGAAGGAGACGATCTTATTGGCAGAATGGCAAAAGTTCATTGACAATGATATCGGGGAGCGATAATTGGCATCTCGCCAATCGGGGAGGGAAAACCGGGCAAAAAAGACGGACGTGACCTACTCCAACCGGACGTCTTACGCCGAGGTGGAGCATAGGATGATGGTAAGATTTAATTTTTCTATAACTACAGAAATATGTTATTCTACATTATTTTACTTTGCGAGGCCGATACTAATTTTACTTTATTTTATTTCAGGGGACACGGAGTGGCCTTAGGGGTAGGCCACATAGGCTCGATACTTATGTGGTTATTCGGACGAAGAAGGGGAAGGATAAGGAGGTGTCCCCGAGCATCGTGATCACGATTGTAAGTAATCCGACAGTTTACTTTTTGTTAATTACGTTATAATTTTTTTATTTACTTATTTTAATAATCATGTGCTTTTTGTCATTTCAGGCAAAGCTTAAGGAAGTGCATGAGTCGCAATCTCATGCTGACAAGGAATCTTTGTCCACAGATGGACTCAGCCAAGTGCTTGGCACTGATCGCAAGGGGAGGATAAGGGGGTGAGCTCACGGGTGGACAAATCTAGGATCATCGGATTGGAGACGAGCGATACCAAGTTGGCTCGAACGGTGGACTCGCATGATGCGAAGCTGTCCCGTTTGGAGGCGACGGTCCAAGATATGTTCTCATTCATGAAGCGTCGTTGGGCGAAAACCGTAAGGAGAAAAGGAATGAGAATTTGGTGGAGGAGGAGGTGTAAGAGGACGAGGATGTGGACCTCACTGCTTCATTGCCGACACGTGCGGACTTTGATGATCCACTCCCCTATTTGGCTCCCTTCAACCAATCGATGTCGACACTTGGTTGGCCGAGCGTGTTTATACTGGACATATTTTATGGCCAGCGGATAGGGCGGGGGTTGAGGGACTTGAATACCGTCTAGGGTATGCCAGTTCATGAACGCTTGCTTCAAGACATCAAGTCCAAAGTGCTCGTCACGCATGTGATACCCAGGAAGGAGAACTCCCCCTTATGGTTGCGCGAACAATGCGGAACGATGTATATTAGTGGGTTTTTCATTTCATATATCGTGTGGCCTACTCATCTCCTCATATCTAACCTTACCCCAGACATGTGGTGACATTATTTGAATTGAATTGTATTAAGTTGTTACATTTGAATTATATTTGGATTATATCGTTATGCATATTGTTTTGAATGTATATTTGCATTCTCTCTATTTTATTTGGATATATGATGTTTGAACAGGTATAATATTGCTATAACAGTTACAAATATACTGCTGGGCAGTGGCAGTGGACATACTGGCCAACAGATTTTTTTTAATTCTGCTCAAAATTGTCACGGTCATTGATCGTGACACGTCCGTGACAAAGGATAATTGTCACGGACTTATCACAGTTAATGACCATCACAAGTTTTTAAATATTGTCACGAGTTTATCACGGTCATATACCGTGACACGACCGTGATAATTCTAATGAATTTATCACAGTTAATGACCGTGACATGTCCGTGACAATAAATGTTGTCACCCCCAGAATTGTCACGGTCATTGACCTTGACAAGTGCAACTTGTCAAGGTCAATGACCGTGACAATTCGACAGATTTGGTGTAGTGAAGGCATCCCGATCAGTAGGGGATACCAACCAACTTCCGAAAATCTAACCACTATTGTCAATGAAGCGATAACAAAATTATGTCTAATTCCCATTATGTATTGATGTAAATGCCTAACAAATGAAGGCATTCCATCCTTTCACATGACGACTCTCAATATCCCTCTTAGCCTTTAAATACATTGTAATACCCTCATTGTAACGGGGCTGAAAAATAAATCAAAGCAGTCAAGCAATACATATAAGTGGATGTAGGTTATTCCATTGAGCTGAACCACTTTAAAATCTCTTTGTCTTATTTATTTATCTGTGATCAATTAATTAGGCCTAGTCTAGTTTTTTGCATCAACACTCACAAAGAGCGGATGAAATTTAAATAAAGCGAGGGAAAGTAGCTTATTTAACCTAACATTTGAATACTTTTTGCCCAAAGAGATCTGCAAATAAACCATGAAACTATTAGGTTTTTAAACCAAAAAAATCCAAAATATTCTATGAAGCATTAGAATGGGGTAAAAGAGAGTTTATAAGAAAGCATATTGGGAGTAGAGAATGAGAGAAAGGTGAGAGAATACCATGCCTAGTGAAGGAATGGGACGATGAGAGGGTTGTTGTGTTTTAATTAGAAGACAAATAATATGTGTTGCTTTAGATTGAAGGGAGGTTTTTCATAGTGGAGAGAGAAGAGGGAGGGTTGATATTAAGGGGAGTTTTTGAATGTGTCAAAAGAAGATGTGTATCGGAAAGTAATGGGGGATTTAGGAGGAAATGAAAGGGGTGAGTTTGGAAAGTGTGGGAAAGTGAAAAAGTTGTGCTCTAAATTTAGGGGGAAATAAAAATAAAAGTGGCACGTGTATAAAAATATTTGATCTCTACCATCAATTTGGATGATGTGGCACTCATTCTCACCATTGGCGTGCTTTACATTTTACACAATTCAAAAACCGCCATATACAATTATATATATATATATATATATATATATATAGAGAGAGAGAGAGAGAGAGAGAGAGAGAGACAGTCTCATACATACTAAGTTTACATGCTTGCTGGCGCAAACCTATTTTGATAAAATATTAAAAAAAAATTGAGTTGATTTTTTTTATGCAATATTTAACATTTGAAGGGATCTATATAAAAAACTCAGTTCAAAATAATTTTGTTCTACTTTTAAAAAATTGGTCAAACTTTTACAGCTTTTAAAGTGTTTTAAAATGTGTGAAAGTTTTATCATTTTTTAAAAATAGAAAAAAAATTATTTTGAGTTGATTTTTTATATGGGTCCCTTGAAATGCTTAAATACCATATAAAAAAAATCAGTATATAAATTTTTTTTACATTTTAAAAAAAATCGGCATATAAATTTCGTATGTATGAGGGTCTGGTTATATATATATATATATATACACACACACACACACACACACACAAAGAGAGAGAGAGAGAGAGAGAGAGAGAGAGAGAGAGAGAGAGAAAGAGAGAGAGAGAAGCATCTGTGCACACTAACCTTGCACACGTGACCCTAATTTTTTAAAATATTATAAAAAAATATTTTTG